>OW121766.1:20617500-23117500 GCA_933228765.1 Miltochrista miniata | reverse complement strand
AACAGTCTCCTGTTCCACGACATCACTCCCGCTCACTTAGCTACCGTGAAGCTACCTCATCGGTACCACTACAGAATTTCAAAATGGCTATCATTAAACATAAATAATCGACGTCTATATCCACTTCCCATTCAATAACAGTTTTAGCCGCATGATAACCGTTATTTGCTACATTGCGTGCTATTACTGGCTATATATTACATTCGTCATAACTATAACAGCTAAAATTGTGTTTCTATCGAAGTCAATCATTGCTTACGTAACGTAACAAAAACGTATTTACCAACGTAACGGAAAAACTTTTTTTTTTAGATTTGGTATTGACATTTACTATGTAATCAAAAAGATTTTTTTATTTGCCTGTTCAACATGGAACAGGCTAAGGTAAATGCCTCCTCCTTTTTTTTATGTGGAAATCCATTCTCTTACCGACTAAAACCACGTGTACTACTATCTACGGCCGGGAGCCCCGGGTAAGCCCTTGAAAGATGTCCCAGAACAGTTACTCCTCTACATCCTTGTCAGTCAAGTAGTCTTTCCCGAGTACCTAAAGCGCTGGAATTTTACTACAAATCGTAGAGACATAAAAAAATGCATTTCATTGCGTTCTATCACTTCCCAACATGTATGCAAGTTTTCGAATCTTTTACATTTAAAAATCCGCCAGTTTTACATAAAACCACTCGAAGCTAGCTACACTTGTTTTAAAATATTTGAACAGCGGAGTAACGTCCGCGTCTCTCTAAGTTCTGGAGCTATAATTAATGTAAAAATAGTTATGCAGTTTATTGTTTATTTAAATTAATCTGTAACTATTTTACCGTATTTAAATTATTATTCTGTAATAAATGAGAGTTTATTAGAAGGACAAATGTGCTCGTCTTTAAAATATCTTGAATTACTAAGTATACCTATATACTTGCACTTTCATTCAAATGAGAGTGGTAAAATAAAAGTTAAGCAGGTTCGGTCAGTTTAGTTTTTTAACCAGTTTATGTATATTAACTCAGTTCCGAGCTAGTTCCTGCATTATGCCAAGATACAGATTCACTCGGTATTGAATATTAAACTAGTAGGTTGGTTAAATTAGAACCCTCAAATCTCACGAATCACTGACTGGAATTGACATATCATTCAGTAGTATGTAAATCGAATCCGATCTCTAATGATACAGTCATCCTATAGTAAATATTAATGAAATAAAAGTCAGGAGCGGATTTATCTATGTCAAGATTTATTTATATTTACTTTAAAAATATTCACTGTGTTCATTAAGAAAATATTAAAATCAGTTACCCAAAATGGTCACGATCTTGAATAAGAAAACTGATGTCCATTTAAACTTGACCTTTTTATTTAATTAATACATTAGTTTTAGCTAATGAGTCTAATGACCAAATTATAACAGAAAAATGTTACGAAACTGTTTAATACCGTATCCTTTGATCTCCCAATTTCCATGTAAATAAAAAAACATTGTTTTTTTTTTCATATTCTACGTGAACCTATTCCATTAGGCTCAGTGTAGATTTATTGGCTTTCAAAGAATTGATTGAATTCGTACATTAGTAGGATTCTCGCGTAATTGACACGGATTGGAAAATATTATTCCAATATTGTTCAACCCGAGTTTCCATTACTTACATTTTTTTCTTCATTTAATAGGCACCTATTTGAATAATGATGAAAAAAATTCCGTGTTTCCATTTTCAAATAATTGAAAGTAAAACTCGTTTGTTCCTGATAACTTTACGTTATTGTTGATCAAAGTTCATGAACCTTTGCCTTTGTTATGCGAATGTAATTTTGGAATAAAATTTTGATTTTTAAATCGAATTTTATTTACAATTTTTTTTTGACATTTAATAACTAAAAACCCGTTGGCCGTCAAAATTCAAAAGTAATTTATGAAATGAATAGAAAATGAACTGTGTAAATTTTACATTAGGTACTCGTTCTCGCGATTTTTTTGACAAATTTGTACTGAATTTCGCATTACGTAGTAATGTATGTAATTTACAGGATAGTTAGCAAAATAATTGCTCTTCAAAAATATTTCTAACATTTAGTTTCTTGTTGACAGAATGTTCGAGTTGCAATGATGATGAACTGGGGGTGACAAGATGGACGATGCCTCTGCTCAAATCCGGGGAGAAGAAATACTACCTTGGAATTTTCTTCAAGGTATTTAAATCTTTCATTTACTTTTATTTATTTATATACACACAAGAAATATAACAAAAAAAATGTGTGCGTGTACTAGTGTACACACGTAAGAAGTGAAACTTCTTCATAACCTTATTTTTCAAGCCCAAAAGTCCAAAAGTCCAAAAGTCCAAAAGTCCAAAAGTCCAAAAGTCCAAAAGTCCAAAAGTCCAAAAGTCCAAAAGTCCAAAAGTCCAAAAGTCCAAAAGTCCAAAAGTCCAAAAGTCCAAAAGTCCAAAAGTCCAAAAGTCCAAAAGTCCAAAAGTCCAAAAGTCCAAAAGCCCAAAAGCCCAAAAACCCAAAAGCCGAAAAGCCGAAAAGCCGAAAAGCCCAAGAGCCCAAAAGCCGAAAAGCCGAAAAGCCGAAAAGCCGAAAAGCCCGAAAGCCGAAAAGCCGAAAATCCGAAAAGCCGAAAAGCCCAAAAGCCGAAAAGCCGAAAAGCCGAAAAGCCGAAAAGCCGAAAAGCCGAAAAGCCGAAAAGCCGAAAAGCCGAAAAGCCGAAAAGCCCGAAAGCCGAAAAGCCGAAAAGCCGAAAAGCCGAAAAGCCCAAAAGCCGAAAAGCTCAAAAGCCGAAAAGCCCTAAAGCCCAAAAGCCCAAAAGTCCAAAAGCCCAAAGTCCCAAAGTACAAAAGTCCAAAAATCTACAAACGACATGCTATCCCTGGATAAAGTACTCTTAATTCGAATCCACCGTGGTGGGGACGAAAACAAAGATGGCGCGTAACGAAAAAACGTGACGTGACGCTAAATTTTTTCCAACGCCGATAAAGAAGTTTCACTTCAAAAATATAAAGAGATATAGGTACAATGCTACTTGCTTATTTCTATAAGAAATATCTACCAGCAGACCATCAAAAGTGTGTAATAAACTATTAGCTTCGAAGCCTCACCTGACTAAAAACCCTCACGTACCTAACGCCCAACAGCCTATGGTTGGGATTGGGAGTCCCGAGGGCTTACCCGGAACTCCCAACCATAGGCTGTTGGGCGTTATGTGAGATTTTTTTAGTCGGTAGGAGTCCGGCATAGCATCCATGAGGATTTTCTTTCACGTTAAAAAAAAGCCTTACCTTACTATCTTTTGTGCTATTTTCGTTGGAGTTTCCATTTTACAGAAAACCAGCGGATAACATGCAGTTCCACTGGTGTAGTTCCCGTTCTCGTGGGAATATGGTTTATAAAATATAACCTAGATCACCCGCAAATAGTGTAGCTTCCCAATAGTGAAAGATTTTTTAAATCGGATCTGTGTAGTGTCGGAGCCTATTTATTGCAATTAAACAAATCTTTCTTTTTTTTACTATTACTTAGTATAGATAAACATTAACTACATAGCTAGACCCAATTATGTTCATGGCACATCTTTGGACCATAATACCGGACCTCTACATAGAATCTATACATATAATAAAATGATAGAAAAGTCAAAAATAAATATTTAAAAATAAATACTTGCTGGGTGTTCTACATAGATACCGAAACCGAAAATATAGTTATAATTGTTTTTGTCTGTTTGTCTGTTTGTCTGTTTGCTTTGCTTTGTCCGCAAGGATCTCGAAAAGTACTCGATAGATTTGATTCAAATTTTGCACAAATGTTAAATAGAGGTACGGTCTTCAAATAGACTATATATTATCACGCTAACTATCCTAGGGACTAAGCAGAGAGCAATCCAACATGTTAGCTGGTGGATTTATTTACCTAAAACATTGCAAGAATATTAAGTAAGAGATAGGTCCCAAGTCAACCTCACGTGCAAGCTCGTGCACCTGCTGAACAACGGACGAGGCTCTGACGTCGGCGGTCCATTTCAACACGGCGATGGGCTCACCACCTGTTACGTGGGACCGAATTGTACACGGTGAAATGTGGGCCGGTATAGGCCTCTGCCTACCCCTTCGGGGATAAAGGCGTGAGTATATGTATATATATGTAGGTTTTACAGACAGGCTACTGTCGTAATAACATATTACGATAAATATTTTAGCGGCTCGGCAGAGAACAATATAAATTTTTAGCATAATTTTCATGCGTACGAAGTCGCGGGCAACAGCTAGTATATTATATAATAATCTGTGCCTCTACCTACTGACGGCCCTGATATTTTCTATTTTAGTGCGATGCCGATGTCGAGTGTAATAGAATATCTTAATACCACGGGGTATTAACGCATACAGCATATCTTTAATAAACAGAAAACATCAAAAGATGGCACTAGTAGTTTCATATTCCGGAATTCAAATTTCAAAATATCTTATTTAGATATATAATGCATGGCAAATTATTTTAAATATTAAATCGTGATATTGGCTGCTTTAGTAGCCCATCAAACTCCTTGATTATAGAATAAACGTAGATTGTGTAAAAATTATCTCTCGATAGCGTTTGATAAAGATAAAAGATGGCGCTTATGTTAATCATGTCAATGATTCACATGAGCGCCATCTTTTATCGATGTTAAAGAAATTATTATTTCTTTAGTTTTTACGAACGGCCAGTTTACGTTATCGAAACAAGCAACTTGTGAAGCGTTATTTGGCTAATACTCTCTGTGGCACTTTAGCTTAGCGGGTACGCAAGCGGCATGGGACGTATATTTTAGTTAATGCTGGTTCGAGCCCCGCAGACTTTTGTATTTTTTTCTTTTTATTTTTCTTTTACTTTTTAACTTAATCTATCATAGATTATTAAATAGTCCTACTTATAGCTATTCTCAAATTTAAAAATCCTTTTTTTTTCCTTTCAGAATTGTTTAACGTTATTGTAATAAAAAATGAAAGCTGTAATCTATGTGATAATTGTAAGAGAAATATGTTCCAGCAAGATTATGTACCAGCTTTTATTAGGGTTCCAAAGGGTAAAAACGGGACCCTATTAATGATTCTGTCTGTCTGTCTGTCTGTCCGCCATGACGCTGTATCTCAGGAACCGTTATGGCCAGAGAGCTGAAATTTTCACAGATGATGTAGGTATTTAGGGTTGCCAACAGTACTTTATAATAAAGTATTGTACTTTATTTCGGGTATTTGTACTGTATACTTTATGAGAACAATAAAGTACGCGAAAATACTTTATTTCGCATGATTTGATTTTTCTGGGATTTCGACAAGTTTTCTCTGAATATTTTTTCGTATAACGGAAGGGGCCAAGATCCCCGGCCGTGGAGCCAGACTTAAGTAATTATAGGAAATAGGTGTGGGGACACACGCCATGATGACATCATCGGCTGATGCAATCCGATTACCGAGTTGCATGTATTAAGAGCGTGGCGGTGCCCCGGCAGTCAATTCCTTCCCTTGGTCCGAACAGGACATGTAAACGGTTTTCGTGTCGAAATACACTCGGTTCACTAACTTCAGTAGTATTCATTCATGACCTTCGATTCATTCTGTACGAGCACTTACGATCACGGAACAGACTTCGCAGCAGTAAGTATAGCAGCAAGGCCGGTACGTGGTGAGCAGCCCAGCCTCCACTAACCTTCTCCTGCCTGCACGTAGACAGTCTCTACAATAGGTATGAATCTTTTCTCCTGATCTAAGTAAGTACATAAGTTTAGAGTTTACCTGTATGGACTTACAATCCATACTAACATTATAATAGAGAAAAGATTTGATTGTTTGTTTGTTTGCATCGAATAAGCTCAGGAACTACTGGGCCGATTTAAAAAATCTTTAACTGTTGGGAAGCTACACTCTTTGCGGTGAACATAGGCTATATTTCATTCCCGTATTCCCACGGGAACGGGAACTACGCGGGTGACACCGCGTGACGTCCGCTAGTTTATACTATTTATACTAATATTATAAAGAGGAAAGATTTGATTGTTTGTTTGTTTTTTTTTGCATCGAATAGTCTCCGAAACTGTTGGACCGATTTGAAAAATTCTTTCACTGTTGGGTAGTTACACTCTTTGGTGAACATAGGCTATATTTTATCCCCGTACCTATTCCCACGGAAACAGGAATTACGCGGGTGAAACCGCGTGATGTCTGCTAGCTATCTATAAAGAGAAAAGATTTGATTGATTGTTTGTTTGCATCGAATAGGCTCCGGAACTACTGAACCGATATCAAAAATTCTTTTACTGTTAGGATTACAGATATCAGAATTCCCACGGGAACGGAACCGCGTGACTTCCGCTTGTTATTTATTAAGAGGAAAGATTTGATTGTTTGTTTGTTCGCGTCGAATAGGCTCCGAAACTACAGAACCGATTTCTAAAACTCTTTCTTTGCTGGGAAGTTAATCTCTTTGCGGTGAACTTAGTCTATATTTTATTCCCGAATTCCCAAGGGAACGGGAATTACGCGGGAGAAACCACGTAATGTCCGATAGTTTTAAAAATAATAAAAAGCACTTGTGTACTGCCAAGGTTCTAAAAAAGTACAATTTTAAAATTGTAAATAAAATGTACCCTTCTTTGTAAGTCTGTAATTTTTTTTACCCCATTGAAATCAGATATACTCTCTTTCTTCTAAAAAAGTTGGCAACCCTAGATGTATTCCTGTTGCCGCTATGGCTTTTTTGGCGGGATTTGGAAGGAATCGTATCGCATCGTTTTATAAATTTGCAAAATTAGTGTTTTTTCGAGTGCTTTGTGTGTATTAATGGTGGATTCTTAAACATAAACGTTCGACAACGTGCACTAGTGTTGGGAAGTGATAAAACGCAGTGAATCGCAACTTTGCAGTTTCTGACAAAAAAATCCAAAGAAACTTTCAGAAATTTATCCACCGCTTTTCTGAAGGAAGACTGACTTTGACTTAGGGCTGTACTTGACTTTGACTGGACTTAAAGGACGAGGACTGTGACTTATTTAAGCAAAATGAAGATATAACTTTAAATAATAATAAATAAAGACATGGCTTAAAGGTCTTGTAACCAAGCCATAACTATTAAAAAAAAAAAAATGTTGCCGCTATAACAACAAATACTAAAATCAGAAAAAAAAGGAAATATTCAGGGGAATCTCATTCAAAAATCGTGACTTTTTGCCGTTTTTTGGTACGGATCCCTGTGTGCGAGTCCGACTCGCACTTGGCCTGTTTTTTTAATATAATTCCGCCTGCCGCCCGCTGTAAAAATAAGTATCTACCAAGATAAAATATTTATTTTTTAGTACATATATGCCAACTTTTCCATAGTGAGTATTTATTTTTATTGTAAAATAAAAAAAAGACAAGTCCTGTGTGAGCTTATTGTCATTTTCACTTCATAATAAAAATATTAAGTAAAAAAAGAAAACAAAAAGAACCGTGAACTGGATTTGAACTGGGTCATCTCGTATCAGGCACCACCCGCCTACCCGCTGAGCCAACTGTGCGACTGATGAATAGAGTGAAATACTTAGTCATATCAGAACAGTTGAAACGAATTCAACTGTTCTCATATCATTATATATGAGAACAGTTGATGATTGATTTAAATTTTAAATAGATCAATTGCAAAAAATAAATACTCAATACAAAGATAACATGCTGATTTAAAGCAATTAGTATGTCAACTTTTTCATAATATTTTTCTTATATAATAAAAAATTACAAAGTCCCGTGTGAGTAAGTAGTCTTTTTTCACTTAATAAAAATATTGAGTAGTATAAAATGTGGGTACGTTCAAAAAGTAAAACATGGTAAAACTCAAAAAGATAAAAAGAATCGTCTGAAAAGTGAGATTCGAACTGGGGCTTGCATGCACCGCATACCGCCCGCTTACCCGTCTGTGCTAATTGAGTGACTGCGTCACGATCGAAATAACTAAATACTTTATCAAAACAGTTGAAACGAAATCAAATTTGACCTTGAAATCTAGTTGAACATTTTGCTAAAAATATCGTCGCCATCTAGTTACATTTGAGGATTCCCACACTGACAGGTAGGCGGCCAGGTCTGTGGAGCGAGTTACGAGTGTAACCGATTTTTGTTCCTGTTCGTGCATCTGTATAGAATATATTATATAATCTGTGTTAATACTTATATACTACGTATTTTGAACCAATTAGGTAGATAAAAAGCTACGGAATAGCTCTATAAAATACCGCAAAGAAGACATTTTTAGAGCAATAATATGCTTTTTTTTAACGTGAAGAAAATAATACATGGATGATATGCCGGACTCCTACTGACTGAAAACCACAGGTAGGTATTCTACTTAACAGCCTATGGTTAGGACAATTACTATGCTGACTTTTTTAAATAAACTTATTTAGGTACATACGAGTACAAACATACATCTATACTAATATTATAAAAACGAAAGATTTGATTGTTTGTTTGTTTGCATCGAATAGGTTTCGACACTACTGAACCGAATTGAAAAATTCTTTCACTGTTGTGATAGAGAGGTAGATACACTATTCCTGGTGAACATAGGCTATATTTTATTCCCATATTCCCACGGGAACTGGAACTACGCGGGTGAAACCGCGTGACATCCGCTAGTACATACATACATATAGTCACGCCTTTATCCTCTAGGGAGTTTTATTTTTTTAATTACAAATAGTAATAAAGACCGTTTGGTTAGAGTGGGATTTGAACCAGTGCCATTTATCATTATTTTATAATTTCCATTTAAATTATTTTTTTAAAATTGCTTTTATAATTATATGTCGGTACATATAATAGAAAGCAACTGACCTCAAGCTAAATCCTTCAATACTGGAATGATTATCAGCTCAATTAAAAAATTGAACCAAGTAAAGTGACAATTATAAAATACCACTACCTAACTGAAATACATAGTTGCACTGTACTACATATTTATATTTATCAAAACTATTGAATACCGCAAGTCTTGAAAATTGGGGTTCGGTATTCTCTGAACGAAATCTTTTGTTGATTTATTAATGAGACCTAGCTAATTTAATTAGATTTTAAAATTATTTATTTTCTACATCAACTCGCCAAGTTATCGTGGCTTTTTTTTCATTTTGAAATCCGTCATGGATGCTATGCCGGACTCTTACCGACTAAAACCACACGTGCCCTGTCACTGAAAGACCCTGAAGTCCCGGGAAGACCCTCGGAAGGATGTGCCAGGATTTAATACATGACTTATAAAAGCTTCTACGCGTAAAAAGGCTTCGAAAGAGTCAAGATTTAGGGCACAGGGGCAGTTAGGCAACTTCAGTTTGAATGTGTGCGTGTGACATTCTTAGCAAATGTTCCGTCAACACGTCCGTCAACTATAATGACAGCTGTAGCGCGGCAGGGAGTTGCCGATCTGTATGTACTACTATTATATTATCTTTGGTTAGGGTTGAATCTTAAAATGATAATATCTAGAACGGATATTGATATAATACCTTGACTTTTGAAGAAACATTTCCGAAAGTTGATAAGCAAAACGACATTTTGAAACATATTCAAGCAACCGACGTAAATGTATCCTCCATCAAATTAGTGTCTGTTTATTACACGAACACTATCTTAATTCCAACAATTAACTTCTGAGGTCATCTATTCTCTATTGTATTCAGTGTCATATAAATGGTTGTATCTATTTTAGCCACTGCAATACATCTACAAGTATTTAGGTATTTATTTGTATATATGTATTTGTTTTTTGTTTTATTAGTTTTATATATATGTATGTATGTTATGAGCAAGTATATTTATGTAGGTATTTGTAAAAGTATGTGTAGGTAAGCATTTTCTGTCTAGTTCTCTCTCACACTTCTGCCTTTCTCTATTGTTTCATGTCATTCTCCTCTCGCCGGCCTGCTGGAAGAGATTTCTAATAGAAATAAGCAGCGCCATTGTACTCCTTTTCTCCTAACTATATTACTGTATGTATTTTTAATGTGTGTACATAAACTGTTAAATAAATAAATAAATAAATGTCAAAGCAGTAAAGTTGTTCGGTTTGTTTGTATATTGACACAGAATTTATTACGAAGGAACGTAATAACTTAAAATAAGTGGCTTTTTTTTAACTTGAGGGAAAATCCATCGTGGATGATATGCCGGACTCCTACCGACTAATTAAAACCTCACGTAATGCCCAACAGCCTATGGTTGGCAGCCCCGGGTAAGCCCTCGGAAGCATGTCCCAGGACTCCCAACAGACCCACGGCCGCCACTGCGGCCTCGCCTAGGGGGTGGTTCGGGTGCTATCCCGCGTCTTTGGGGGGGTTTTGAGCGTGATCCCGCTTCTAATAGGAGTGCGTGAATCTCTCACATCGCGCTGCCGTCATGGGAAAATAAGTGACTAATACCGGCAGTTATACTTATAACTGATCATTAAAGTTTTCCCATAGGTACTTGTTTTTACAGGAA
This sequence comes from Miltochrista miniata, assembly GCA_933228765.1. Lineage (NCBI taxonomy): Eukaryota > Metazoa > Arthropoda > Insecta > Lepidoptera > Erebidae > Miltochrista > Miltochrista miniata. The sequence continues at coordinate 23,107,016 of OW121766.1, read as the reverse complement.
CTTTTTAGTAAAAATAAGCAAAAATCTTTAGCTAGAGCGTCTCAAACACGGCAATAGGCTCACCATCTATTACGTGGGACATAAAACTATAAGGCGCAATGTAGCCGTATACTATGCCGATCATGACTATATGTATGTGTGTAGAGTGTCAAACATCGAATTTTAGACAAAATGGTTCAGAGATTACAGCGTAATTGAGTAACAAACAGCTTAGCAATCTTTCACACTTACAAAATCGTTGAAATATTATTGAAATAGTAAATAACGACAAAGTTACTACGGAACCCATACTCTTCATAAGATTAAAGTGAAAAATATTTACTAGCATTTTCATTCTATGCGCACTAATTGTGACACAGAATGTAATCGACATTAGGACTCGTGACACCTTATTTGGCTAGGGTGATTGAATTGCCTCCTGGGCGTGGCCGCAGTGGTGGCCGTAGATCCGTTGGGAGTCCTGGGACATCCTTCCGAGGGCTTACCCGGGGCTCCTAAACTCCTAAACATAGGCTGTTGGGCGTTACGTGAGGTTTTTTAGTCGGTAGGAGTCCGGCATAGCATCCATGATGGATTTTCCCTCACGTTAAAAAAGGGTGATTGAATTACATGCGTTCTTTTTAAAGTTTTTACTCTAAATACCGTAAATAGAACATTGTATGAATCATACAGCAGACTACAGAGATAGTCTATTTTATTTTGTAGATAAAATATTTGAAACAATTTGCATCCGGGCAAAGTTGTCTTTTTTCACTTGTCACTGAAATGCCAGACAGAATGCTTGTCTAATGTCCACTTGATCGAAAATTATCACCGTAGTCTATGCATAGTAATATAGGTAGGTAAAACTATACAGATCAATCGGGTAATACCTACTTCAATTCGTTGCCGTGAAAAAATCTTTTGATGTTTGAAACCCGATTGACACAACACCATTCTTGGTAATCAATTTTAGTACCTTCCTATAAAGATTCATTTCATGAATCATCGTACGGTTTGTTCGAAATGAAGACTCTCAATTATTATGATTGGAAAAAAGAAAGTGTGTCAACAGGACACACTACAGGACACGGACAAGACCTACCTAATTAGTAATCTTTCATTTTTCAACTGAATATTGAGGCAACTAGGTAGGTATCAAGGCTCGGCTAGTTTTCAATACTCTCTACATTTAGAAGTTGTAATAAAAAGCAGTCAATAAAAACAGCCTTTTTATTAATAAAATTTAACCTACTTTACATCTTAAAACTCGAATCAATCGACCTTAACGATTATGTAGGTCATAAAACGGAGATATCACGATGACTAAAATTTTCTACTCCGACTGCCGAGGTAAAATCTCTCACGATTAATCGAGTCTCTCACGACTAATCGAATCATATTCACGGTCGACTCCATGGCATCGATTAATTCATTTGTACGTAACGCTGCGTAAGATGACCGCGCGTACGCATCATAGTGACGTAACTTCTCTTATGGCGCGAATTGATCGATGGAGCGTATACTTTCACTTTTACTTGTTATACTAAGTATTTGTATACGTACGTTTATACCTGTCTGACTGCTTTTGGACTTCCGAATACTTCCGATAAATAAACGGTTGACGAAAATGAGAGTTGTAAACAATTTTTTGTTGTATAAAATCGTGTGTTATATTTAGTGTATTGAAGTCGTTGAGATGTTGTTGGTAGACGGAAAATCTAGACTTAGAAGGTTTAGCCTTAGACTAGAATTTATTATATTAGCAATTGCCTGGTCTAATTAATTTATAAATATTAATGAAATTATTATATGTATAGATTACTGTGTGTCGAAACCCTATGGTGCAACGAAGCAAGTTTGAATCTTTAGGGTAAGCTAACGTTACATTGTTGGCACCCCCTAAGAAAATTCCGCTGTTCCATAGGGATATTAAAGGTTTTTGTGATTTTGGTTACGGGAGTCGAACTATTTTACAATGATGCAAACGTAATTCATCATACACATTAGTTTGATGCCTGTTTTAGCACCACTCAAAATCATTGTGACAAGTATCATAAATTGATTCAGTAGTTTGTCGTGATGCTTGTTTGGGATACAGACAGACAGTCAGACAAAAATTAATTAATTACATGTTCAGCTTCAGTATCGATAATGCAATGTGGGGCATACTATCATCGACACTGAAGAAATTATATTTCAATTTTCAAAATATCTTTCATTAATAGATTTTCGAGCCTCTACAGTTTTGTTAAAAGTAGTAGGTACGAGTAGAGAATAGAAGATAATTTAAGGATAAACAAGCAATAAACGGAAACACGTAGATAGCCATTGTGGCAACAGAATATCTAAGCCGAATGGTTGTAACTGCAGCTAGTTGCCTACTGAAGGGAAAGTTTGTGAGTTAGTTAGATACCTTCACTACTTAGAACGTTGTTGATACCTAATTTACATTATATCTACCCTTCGGCGCTGATTCTCGATATCGTCAATTTCCATACACGCATTGAGAATGTTGTATGATTGAGAATCGACGCCCTGGTTTACCTGTAGGTAGTTTATACTGGAAATTAATATTGAATTGACTACCTCATTGATGCAGTGGCAGGCGGCGATTGCAGTGACCAAGGTCTAAGGTTCAAATATCGGGTCTGAACATATTTTATCCATTTATTTTTGTTTAAGTAGGTATCTACTATGTTTCAATGTTTTCACTGTCTAATAGGTATGTTACAAACAGGAGTATATTCATTAGTTCAGTTATTTAGATCCTATGGCAGAGGCTAGTACCATATTATATAATCTGTGCTAGTACTTATCAGCTTTAATTTTTATCAAATGTTACAGTATTTGCGGTATCCAGGATGTTGGCAGTACATACTATCATTTATCAACCAAATGGATACCTTGAATCCTCTTGGACATTGGACAATGTTGTACACTCACAAAACATTAAACCTTATAATACGTGTGGACCGCATAAACGCTCACCAAATCCACACTAGTATTCGGCGGAAAATAGTATCGTAATAAAAAAAAACAATCTTCTAGTCATACTTTTACATAACAATTTTGATGATAGACATGATTACAGATGTTACAGATGAGAGTCATAACAAAAGCGAGCGATACTAAAGCATTTTGATATAGCTTTTATTGAAAAATTTGCATACAATAGGTTACATTCGTGCGAGTTTGATAATATAGATTGCAGTTTTCATTGTCCTTTGAACGTACAGCGATGTAACAACAGACATTCGTTAATAACAACAGACATTCGTTAGATGTTTCGCCGACTTCATTTACAAAAGCTAGTCAATTTACAAAGTTACAGACTTTTGATTGTAAAGAATTTGAGGAGTTTGGTATCTAGTAATTTGAGTCAAATCATGCGGGCTCATATCAAAACCATGAAGTATAGGCATTTTTTCTATACCATGAAGTATAGGAATCTAGATGATTTTGACTCTTATTCACACCAATTTCAAAAAAAACTGACAGAGATGTAACAATAACAACAGACATTCGTTAGATGTTTCGCCGACTTCATTTACAAAAGCTAGTCAATTTACAAAGTTACAGACTTTTGATTGTAAAGAATTTGAGGAGTTTGGTATCTAGTAATTTGAGTCAAATCATGCGGGCTCATATCAAAACCATGAAGTATAGGCATTTTTTCTATACCATGAAGTATAGGAATCTAGATGATTTTGACTCTTATTCACACCAATTTAAAAAAAAAACTGTTGATTGGTTTAAACACTGAAAAGAATAGCAAATACCTATGTTTATTTAGGATCATAACACATTGCAAGTCCAAGAACCAATTCATTTAATTTTATAGTAATCCTATGTCCTAAGAAAAGCTGCCTCTCGTTTTAAGGCTTAAGGAAATATTCTTTGATTTGATCTGATAAAACTATATTATTGTAATTTTTTAGATACTCTCGCTTTTTTAACGGTTCAAAATACGATTAGGAAAACTTTATCCAATAAAATCGCTCTCGAAAAATGAGAAATATTGCAAAAATCTTAACAAGTAGGTAATGTACTTTTTTATGTAAATAAATTAGTTTAATCCTCATAAAAGATTGTCATAAAATAGATACAGGTCTTTAGAACAATATTTTACGGCTAGATTTTTCTGCTTGTAAATATGTAGTGCACAAAAAGATTAGCCTGCCGAGTTTCTTGCCAGTTCTTCTCAAGCGGGCCGCGTTCCGAACTGGTGATGGTGGTACTTTTTGCTTTGTATTCATTGACGTGTCGCAAGTGCCTATGTATTAGGATTATGCGTACCTAATAAATGTTTTTTGAGTTTGAGTTTGAGCTTAAAATCCCTGAGATTTTATAACAGTAATATAATGTATTAGAATCGAATGAAATTCGGCAGAAGCGTACGCTGCAATCCTTCGAATTGCCTTAGGATTTGTCGATGTCGAATATAGAAGCCTTAACATCATCCTATAACCGCCACCCCTGAATGGAACACCGTGATATTTATGGCTATGGTTCCATTACCGACCCATTAACGGCAGGTCAGACTACACCAAAGACGGGAGAGCAGTTCAATTGCTTGGTTTATTGTTCGCGGTAATTAAAAAAGTATTGGGTCTTAACAGGTGGTCGGCCGTTATGAAAAGCTTTCAAATGATTGCAATTAAGATGTAATTGTTTTTAATACCTGTTTGTAAAAGTTATTTTGTTAGGTCCGTTTGGATTACAACCGTGAAAGTGGTCGGTTTTATAATTATATTAGCGTATTAAAATAATTATATTATGTAAATATATCTTGAAAATATTTGAGTCAGTTGAAATTTAGATTAAACTAGCTGACGCCCGCGGCTCCGCCCGCTTGGAATGTTATTCCCGGTCACTTAGGGGTATGAAAAATAGATGATGGCCGATTCTCAGACCTACTCAATATGCTCACAAAATTTCATGAGAATCGTTCAAGCCGTTTAGGAGGAGTACGGGAACGAACATTATGACACGAGAATTTTGTATATAAGATGATGTAATGAAATTTTGTGCCGGGTAGAATACTGGGAATAGAACCGACGACCTCGTAATCCGCAGTCGCACTGTACGATCTCTACACCAACGAGGCAATTCAGTCAGATAAAAACGTATAAGTATGTATTAGTTCACGATGAAACGGAAGTAACTACCGGATTTAAGTGAAACGAAAATAACAACATAATTCATACATAATCACTTTACGCTAAACATTACAATAATAAAATACATTATATTTCATGCTTATGTACCCAGTTATTTGTTAATTACAGCCTTTAATGCGGATTCATCCAAAATTACACGGAAAAATTACCAATTTAGAATTGCGGATACACATTTTTAACACTGACGTATTTCAAGGCTCACAAAAAAAATTGTTGATTTGTAATTAGTATAGGTGGTTAATATTATACAATATCACTTCCATAATTATAAATAAAAAAATAATTGATAGATTTAGTGTATCTATACTACCTAATATTATAATGAGGAAAGATTTAAATGTTTGTTTGTTTATATCGAGCAGGCTCCAAAACTACTGGACCAATTTGAGAAGCTCTTCACTGTTGGGTAGCTACACTATCCCCGGGTGTCATAGGTTATATTTTATTCCCATATTCCCACGGGAACGGGAAATATGCGGTTGAAACCACGTAACGTCAGCTAGTGCACAGAAAGAGGCTGCAATGGAGCGGATTCGAAGCATTATCTTCAGAAACGCAAGTAGACCTCATAACGGCGGGGGTTGTTTGGCAAAGGCTATCGTTTATCTTGGGAAAAAATCTCCCTGACAAACGGGTAAGGAAAATATCACCATACAAGTGGAGCCGGGAGTATTAACTTCTACTTACAAAGGAAATCCGGAACTTAAAAAATACAACCGATAACTCCTCAAAAGGGTCGCTGAAAAATCGCATTTTCTAACAAGTTCAACGAACTTGATACACCAAACAACAAATGTCAGATCCTCCCGCAAACGTTCCAAAAAGGTTGTATAACCAAAAACATCGTAAATAGCTCATGAATTTTCAGACAACTTGTCAGTTTCCAGAGAATTAGCTCGGCGCTAGTCGAGCGGACGTGAAGCGGTCCAGTGTAAAATGTACTGGAAACGGAGAGCTGGCCACTGCATTTTGTGCGATCTAGCGGAACTAATGAACTTATATGCTGTACTAGCTGTGTCCTCCTGACTTTGCCCGTGACATTTTCGTTTATGAAAGAGGTATCCCGTGGCATTATTGTAGAAAATAATTGATTGCCATTAAAATGGTTATTGTGCACCAACCCAAAGATAGACACACGCTATCGCGCAATTTTTTTAGAACTTTTTTAAGAGAAACCATTTTGTAGTACATATTTTTTACATAACTATAAATATTTACGCAGCACATGCAACGAAGCTCTCAAAAGGAATTACTTATTCCCCGTTTTTGAAACATTTACTATTACTGCTCCGCTCCTATTCGTTGTAGCGTGATGCTATATAGCCTATGACACTCCACAAAAACGTAGCTTTCTATTGGTGGAAGAATTTTTAAAATCGATTCAGTAGATCCCGAGATTACCCCATACAATTTAACAAACACACAAACTTTACTTCTTTATAATATTAGTATAGATATAGATAACCTAAATATTATATTAAAAAAAAAAATTTTCAATAAAAAATAAAACCGACTTCAAAGAAATCCTGAAAAATAAAATTTACTTAGCACAAAGTAATATATATTTTGATTTATCAGATTTTATTCAATATCATATTGAAGTCGGCGCCAAGTAAACCCATAGTTTTATGTAGGTATTATTCATGGCACCAACTTCAATATTATATTGAATAAAATCTGATAAATCAAAATATATATTACTTTGTGCTAAGTAAATTTTATTTTTCAGGATTTCTTTGAAGTCGGTTTTATTTTTTATTGAAAAAATTTTTTTTTCATTATTTTAAGTGACGGGTGAACCGAAAAATATATCTAAGTGAAAGTTCTCATCAATACAAATCAATCGAGCCCAAACACAAGGTAGCTGCTGTAAATCATTAAGGAATTCCCTCGGCTGTCTTTCGGTTCTATCATCAGATCGACTCCAGACATTCATTGAATTGTAGTACATTAAAGCACTGAATTAAAAAGTTAACAAACGCACTAGTTGTCCCTACAATTTTCAGTGGTTGCCCTCGATTTCTCCTGGATCCCATCATCAGATCCTGATCTGGTTAAAATAGAACCGCCTCAGAAGTGAACTCTATCCAAAAAAAAAACAGATTTGAAATTCGTCTATAATTGACGAAATATCGGTGAACATACATAAAACATTGAGAACTTCCTTTTTTTTTAAGTCGGATCTATCAATCTATGTGTAAAGTTCTCATCAATACAAATCAATCAAGCCCAAACACAAGGTAACTCCTGTAAATTGTTAAGGAATGCTCTCGACTGTCGTTCGACTCTATCATCAGGTCGACTCCAGACCTTCATTAAAGTGTAGAACATTAAAGCACTTAATTAAAAAGTGAACAAGCGCACTACTTGTCCCTACAATTTTCAGTGGTTGCCCTCGTTTTCTCCTGGATCCCATCATCAGATCCTGACCTGGTGAAAATGGGACCACCTCAGATGTAAACCCTATTCAACAAAAAAGAAATTTTGAAATCCGTCTATTATTGACGGAAATATGGCTTAACATACATAAAAATAAACCGGCCAAGTGCGAGTTGGACTCGCCCATGAAGGGTTTCGTAGCAGCAAGTAACATATCTAATATAAAAGTTCTTATAGTTCGTTGTAACTTTGATGTTTTAACACTTTCGCAATGGTAGCGATTTCACTAACCGTAAATTGCGGTTTATGACGTATCAGCTAGTCTTTCGGTTCTATCATCAGATCGACTCCAGACATTCATTGAATTGTAGTACATTAAAGCACTGAATTAAAAAGTTAACAAACGCACTAGTTGTCCCTACAATTTTCAGTGGTTGCCCTCGATTTCTCCTGGATCCCATCATCAGATCCTGATCTGGTTAAAATAGAACCGCCTCAGAAGTGAACTCTATCCAAAAAAAAAACAGATTTGAAATTCGTCTATAATTGACGAAATATCGGTGAACATACATAAAACATTGAGAACTTCCTTTTTTTTTAAGTCGGATCTATCAATCTATGTGTAAAGTTCTCATCAATACAAATCAATCAAGCCCAAACACAAGGTAACTCCTGTAAATTGTTAAGGAATGCTCTCGACTGTCGTTCGACTCTATCATCAGGTCGACTCCAGACCTTCATTAAAGTGTAGAACATTAAAGCACTTAATTAAAAAGTGAACAAGCGCACTACTTGTCCCTACAATTTTCAGTGGTTGCCCTCGTTTTCTCCTGGATCCCATCATCAGATCCTGACCTGGTGAAAATGGGACCACCTCAGATGTAAACCCTATTCAACAAAAAAGAAATTTTGAAATCCGTCTATTATTGACGGAAATATGGCTTAACATACATAAAAATAAACCGGCCAAGTGCGAGTTGGACTCGCCCATGAAGGGTTTCGTAGCAGCAAGTAACATATCTAATATAAAAGTTCTTATAGTTCGTTGTAACTTTGATGTTTTAACACTTTCGCAATGGTAGCGATTTCACTAACCGTAAATTGCGGTTTATGACGTATTAAAAAAAACTACCAGCTCTATCTCGTTCAAACTAATTTTCGTTGGTAGTTTTTATAGCAATGTATATGATATATGTTTGTTAGATTTATCATTCTCTTAGTTTAGAAGTTAGAGGGGGGGACACACATTTTTCCACTTTGGAAGTGTCTCTTTCGCAAACTATTCACTTTAGAAAAAAATGATGTTAGAAACCTCCATAGCATTTTTGAAGACCTATATATAGATACGTCACACGTATGGGTTTGATTAAAAAAAATTTTGAGTTTCAGTTCTGAGTATGGGGACCCCCAAAATTTACTGCTTTTTTTCTAGTTTTATATAAGAATCTTAATGTGGTTCACAGAATACATCTAGCTACCAAGTTTCAATAGCATAGACCTTATAGTTTCGGAGAAAAGTGGCTGTGACACACGGACGGACAGACAGACGGACAGACAGACAGACATGACGAATCTATAAGGGTTCCGTTTTTGCCATTTGGCTACAAAACCCTAAAAAATACATACAGACGAATTGAGAACCTCCTCCTTTTTTTGAAGTCGGTTAAAAACTGATTGAGTGGTATAATCAGTTTTCAAATATTTTCAATCAAATTTTCATCTTGTTGCACCCTTAAAAGTAGAATAAAATTTTAAAAAATTCTGAAACGACATATTTATTTGTTTATCCAAGAGACGTATAGATTTTTTCATTTCACCATCTTGTGAGACGAATTTCGAAAAAAAATCATAATTGATCGACGTTACAAAAGAAAGCTTCTGTCGTTTCAGCTTTTTTATATGTAGATAGGTAAGGATTTGCATATTACTTGTAACTGGGCAGTGGCTCGGTCGATATTCGAACAATTTGTTCGTACGTTATTCATGTTCTGCAGTACAATTCAGACTTCCGTACCAATTCGGTACGATACCTTGTAATACATGTATTATATTTCATTCAATACATCTACCAGATATCGTAGTTCACAGATAAACATAGAGCAACACGATCTATGAAGTTTATACTGGTTGCATTGCTTTATGCAGTTCTATGTATAAAACCCATGTATGTATTTAGAAGTGTATAAATGTGTATATCAGTCGTCTAGATCCTATAGCACAAGCTTATATTAACTTAATTTGGGCTTGATGATGTTGTGTGTGAATGTCCACAAAATGTATAATGTCACATATTTGATAGCTATTATATTTTTGAGTATTGTATATACTCAAAAATATAATAGATTGGACTACAAAGTACATAATTACTTGGTCGAAGTATAGATAATGATAATTTGTAAATAGCGGGGCACATTTTATAATATCTTTCTCAAAATTTAAGATAAGTGCTAGGTACTACAACAAATCTCTACACAGAATTTCGTTAAAAAGTCATATCTATACATCTAATGTATAAAATTCTCGTGTCACAGTTTTCGTTGCCATACTCCTCCGAAACGGCTTGAACGATTCTCAAATTTTGTGAGCATATTGAGTAGGTCTGAGAATCGGCCAACATCTATTTTTCATACCCCTGTGACCGGAAATAACATTCCACGCGGGCGGAGCCGCGGGCATCAGCTAGTCTAATATATAAAATTCTCGTGTCACAGTTTTCGTTGCCATACTCCTCCGAAACGGCTTGACCGATTCTCATGAAATTTTGTGAGCATATTGAGTAGGTCTGAGAATCGGCCAACATCTATTTTTCATACCCCTAAGTGACCGGGAACAACATTCCACGCGGGCGGAGCCGCGGGCAGCAGCTAGTACATGTATATGTATAAAAAACTTCACGTTAGTTACACTATTTATAATTCAAGAACGGCTGTACCGATTTGGCTGAAAATTGGTGGGGAGGTAGCTTACAACCAGGAGAAGGACATAGGATACTTTTTATCCCGTTTCAGCGCGCTTTTTTATGCGCTTTTTTTGGTCACTCAAACGGAACGGGTGATTTACTCTCTCTTATGTGACGCAAACGAAGTTGTGCGGGTCAGCTAGTTAAGTATAGTATTCAACTTCACTGAAATTTAGATCGAACGATATTGATGTTCTGAGCAATCATTTTAAACTAAAGTATGGTGATTGTTTTATTTTGTTATGTCGCCATCATGCCCCCACTGGCCTCCTGTGAAAATCAGTGCTGTTCACGCTGGTCGTGAGACCATCTTCTGCAGGGGTGACGGGCGTGTACCTACTCTTTATTTTTCTTTTTAATTATGGATATTTTAATTTAAGATAGTACATTGAACCTTGTCGCCTAATTGTGGAATAAAACATGTTTGTTTTGTTTAGGTATTCAAGGTAGTTCAGTAGATTCAAGTTTTCGTAAGTTTTATTCAAACTACCTGCACGGCTCTAGGTTCCGTTTTAAAGCTGTTGTTGCTGGCATAGCCCACTTTTAAACGGATGGGACATGTGCATGACTTCCTTAGTAGTACAGAATATATTATATTATCTGTGGTAGTAGGTACTTAATAAATAATAATATAATAGTTTAAAAAACTAGAAAACACGCTTAAGGATTTAAGTCACGTGACTATTTTTTTCGTATTCCTGACGGCAAACCCTTTCACTTGATACCCATATCATGGAGGTGCATTTCAAATAGCCTGTCCGCCATCTTGGACGTCCGCCATATTGGATTTAAGACAAGTGACTATTTATTTTCGTATTCCCGACAGCAAACCCTTTCATTCGATACCCATATCATGGGGGTGGATTTCAAACAGCCAGTCCGCCATTTTGGGGAGGCCGCCATATTGGATTTTTAATGATGTTTTTTAGCTAGTCATGTATTGTCATCAGAACTCAGAGCGTGTGCAAAATTTCAGCCTGATCGAAGGAACAGAAATGGGTCAAATTAACATTCCAAGATTTTCTTACATACATAGTTACAAGTGAAGCTAATAAAAGCGTGTTAAAAAGTTCAGTCATGTCACTTATATTGTCTAAAAGGAAGCTTTTCTTCTGCTTCATCTAAGCGTTTTTACAGTGGCTTGTAAATCCTACCCTTATGTGATCAAAGTCTAGCAATTACATTAGAAACAACCGTGCCTTGATGTTAAGATGAGATGTTTAGTTAGAGAGTGATGTCACAGCGGATGAATTGTTTACCCAATATTATCCTTTGCAACAGAATAAGTATTACAAAGATTCTAAAGCAAATATCTCGCCATGAATAAATATTGAGTCACGGACCATTCAATTTGCATCTTCGATTTATTTCGAAATACTGACGCCGTCTTTTTTTATTTACTTAGGCCTATACATACAATGATTATTCGATTATTATGTGGTAAACGTAGCCCATGAATGTACCACAGCCGTTACACTCACGCTGCTATATTGCTGTGGTGTGGACAGGAACAGGCTGTTGCGTCCACAGGTAACAGGAAAATTTCAAATCGCTCATACCCAAGAGCTCACCTTGACTGTACAACTACCATCTTGCTAGCTGCCGGCAGCCGGCATTAAAACCTAAACCTAGTGCTTTCCGAAGCACGGAAACACTCGAAAGTGTAAAATTTTCAAACGTTCGATCATTTCAGGACCGATCTTGGCGTAACATATATTTGAGCCAGCTTTGCCACAAGAGTTTTTTAAATCAACAAATAAATACATAAAATTGTAATACTTTATTAATAAATGTTGATGAACAATGTTCTTTAGTGAATTTCATTAAATTAAACATACAACCTACCGACAAAAATTGTTTAAAGAAAACGACTATTCTTTTTTTGAATTCAAAGTCTTTGGAATTCGTGTTAGTAAGGAAACAATATCGCAAACATTTAAATTTTAAATTCATATAGTTATATAAAGAGACAGCTAGAAAATTTAATAATTCCGACACAACAAGAAGATTACTTCATATGAAAGACCGCATTTCTTATTAGTCGATTGCAGAAGGCGGGAATTGCGGTGTAATTTTGAATTAAGATCCACAGGGTTGCCACACATCTGATGTTGACGTCTTACTGTGTATAACATAACACATTACTGAAACGATACAATTTAAGTTATTACTGTTTATGGGATTAAGTGCAAATGACGTTGTTGCATTACAGCGACAACCTACATTGTTGTAGAACTTTAGCACGTAGATGAAATTGAGTTCGTGCGAAGATTTAGAAGATTGAACGTTCAAGTTTATGCCACGATTGTGTTTAAGCTTTATGTCATCGTTTAGTTTTAGAGTGAAATATTCAAAGATTTCAATTTGTTTTTTGCAATATGAGTTTTATGTTAAGTTCAAATTACTTACAATTTTTTCACAGCGCAGCTTTTTTACACAGCTCGACCAACCCCCAAACACTGATAAACACTCATTATACCCATTAGCGTGAATATAATTATTTTAGCTTAGGTTAATTGCTGTCACAGCTGTGGATATAGAGAATCAACGGATTTATTCAGGGAAGCACAGGGTGCTGAAATTGTTGACTTATTATGCATTGTTTTGTAACTTTAAATAGAAAGAGATAAGGAGAATTAATGCTGAGTAGAACTAATTTTACTATGATTATTGTCTGCAACTGCTGCAAGGCAAAAATTGTCCGTAAACCTCACTACTAAACTATTTATGTCCGTGAATATTTATGCATTTATTTATTGGACAGTATAATTTAGCTGTTGTGCCACCCCTAAGATCATAACAGGTGCGACTAAACCGGATTTTTTAGACTTTCTACACTTCTAGAGGCACTAGAGTGACACACTATACCTAGTTAGAATAATACTTTTGACCATTTGTGCGTCATTTCACAAATTATTGCGGAACGTAGATGGTCTCGTTTGTAGGATGTCGAATGTAGTGTCCAGTTAGTGACCTTGAGTCTATTACGTTATTATTTTGTTTTGTAATAACAAGATATAAATAAGTCACATAATAGAATTTGTCAAGGCTTTGTTTATCGAGATTCATGTTTTCATTTACTTAACAGATTCTGGCATACTTACTTGTAATTCAGTTTCTAGAAATTGCCACTCCCAGGAATATGTTTGAATCGCTCGCCATACTGAGTGATCAATGTGATCATCCTTATACGTTGTGTCCGGCGCGATTGTACACAACAAGTTCCAATTGGGGAATTTTCCTTGCTCGCTTAGATTATACATAGAACCCGTTTAAGACGATCACGCATAAAACGATTTCTCGCATAATACGCTAATTTACGCCAGTCCCTGCAGCTTGAGACATATTTTCATACATTTCTTAACGCTTAATACGATTAGTCATCCCGTTTAATACGCCCGCCGGCGCCGGCGCCGCCGAGCCCAGCAAGAAGAAGAACCCAAAAATACTGCAGGGTTTTCCTGGATATTCTTCCATTGATGACAATGTTGCACCGTACGAAATTCAATCAATTAAAGATCTTATTGAGAATGCGAATAACACACATAACGAGGCCCTAAGTGATAATGATGAAGACAAAGATGAGTCAACTCCAGTTTTGTCGAACGCCCAGGCATTATCAGCTCTTAATGATTTAAGACGCTATGTAGCTTCTTTGGATCAATGTATGTATATTGTATATTTCTATGTATGTATTTAATGTACCTACATAATTTATAAATGTATAATTTAATTACCTATATAATCAGTACCAAAATTAGAACAAAATACATAATAACATTGGTACGTTTTATTTTCCCTATCCCGCATAATACGCTTTCTCGCTTAAGACGCGGTTTTGTTAGGTCCCTGAGAAATCGTCTTATGCGGGTTTTACTATATGTCTAAGTCTTCCCGTACGTGTGAATATAGTAAAGGGTTCTTCAATAAGGGTCTTAGAGGGATTTTTGTGAACGTAGCATCTCAGGCGTTGCAGACGCCCATAGGCTGTTGTGACTACCTACCTACTCTGGATCAGTTCGTATGTTTGTCTACCATTTAATAGAATAAAAAGTTGTCATCAGCCCAGTTGTCCCTTGGTACCAACCTGATACTCAGCCAATGCCTTATACCTATACATTTGCAGGTTCAAGTTTTAAAAAAAAGTGCACGCTCTCCATCTCTTTCATATTTGCTGTGCCCGATAGGGTCCACGATGATCTTAAAATTTGTACCTACCACCAAAGTTATCAACATTGTGGAATGCAATACAGAATTGAGAATACAATGAAGCGTAGGTAGGCCAACTGCAAATATTAATACAATTTTATGTGACAAGATTAAAATGCAAAATGAAATTGATAATCACAATTTTATGTATTCTTTCGTGTTAAATAACATAAATCTGTAGTCCGGCCGACAGGTTAATCGCTGGCAGCTACTGATAAATATTGGAACTTTATTGCAAACTTTTGAACGTCCTCGCTGTTAAGACCTTTTCTGAGTATTGCTTGTAATAATTAAATATTTTCAACGTATTCAACCTTCTTCTTCGTACCTCTTTTTAAAACAGGGTAATCTCGCCAGTTTATATATTATTAATTTATAGAGAAGATACCACAAACTTACACGCATTTCAGGACTATCGTTTACAGATTAGAAGCGTTTAAGCAAGTCGAGCTACGAGCGTTTCATAAAATCTATTGATTCATTCCCCATTCGGCCCGCTTACTTGCGAGATAAGTACCTACCCACGGTTTATTTTACTTATAGTTTTGAAAAAAGGAACACTATTGTTTTTTTTTGCTCTGTTATTCATTATAAAACTGCCTCTATGTACTTCTCCCTAAAAACTTTAACTGAATCAAATTCTGATCTCTCAATTTTCTTCAAAAAGGTTTTCGTATCAGGTCTTTCAACAGTTCGGACAAAACTACCAAAAAATTGCATAGCATTGCATAAAATACTTCGTGTAGCAAAACAAAATAAGTACTTACATATAAAATGTGTATGTATGTATATTAAATTCATTTAATATTCACGACATTTAGTCCCCATCAAATCTATATAAATCTCCCAAGTCTGCCAGGCAGGTTAATCACTATCAGTTTCCGATAAATACTGCAACTTTATTGCCAAGTTTTCAACGTCCTCGGTATTAAGATGCTCTTAAGTTACACAGTGAGAGGTGCGAAATTAAGCATTTAGCTGTGATAATTTTAATCAGTCTTTATTATTAGAAATCAATACCTAAAATTTCGTTGAATCTGGTTAGAATACGACTACGAAATTACCTATGCCAGTTTAGTAACTACATATTTATCTGTACAGAATTTTATCAAAATCGGTTCAGTGGTACAGGCGTAAAGACAGACTTACTTCCGCATTCATTTAGGTATTAGAAGGAATTTTGTAATTTCAAAAAATTACAGGCAATAAATCAAGGGCAAAGAATCCAAGGGAGGATTGCCTATTGACAGTATAGTTTGTCAAATTTCGCAAGCACTCGTAGGTCACGGTAATGGCATACCGTCATTTTGAACTGTAAATTACCTATTTAACATAAATTAACAATAATTAATACAGAAAACAAGCAATTAAATTAATAGTAAAGCACTTTTTGAATGTTTGTTGAATGATGTGTGAATCCTCTTAATGATGAAAGGTTGTGAAGATGAATGTTACACAATCACGCTGTAACTCCTGAAATAATTTTGCTGAAATTTGGTAAACAAATAGAAAAAAACACTTGAAATTCGTTCACAGAATAAGTAGTAGGTACTACCTAATACTTAGTACCAAATACTTACCCCGTGAGTGAATTCCTATGGGTAAACGGGATGAGAAAACTTCTTTCATTTATATATAAATACAATTGAGCTGTCCAGTTCTACGCAGTAGGTCAGATATTGAGATTTGGTCGCAATTTTCCCGACGCGATAACTATTCTACATTTGTATCTTACTCCATGTGTCGAACATGGAGTTTAAAAAATAAAATGCACACTACATCTTTGAAAAATACTACAGATGTACCTAAATGGGCTGTTATATTCTATTCAGTAGTGAAATCTCTCTCCACCAACTGCAATAAAAGCTACATTACAGACAATAGATTTTAACAGAATATTAACTCTATTTTATCTTTGGTTTACTTTTACAGATTAAAAAAAGAATTCTGTTGTGTTTTAAAATGTTTAAATTTCATAGGTGTGTCATCATGAGCTTGGCCTTAAATATGACTAGCAATGTGCTATTGACATGTAATAAATTAAAAAAATAACAATAGAACATGCGAAAACATGAGTCGAACAATTTTATTACCTAATACAAATCTTTGTATTTCACACGTCGTTTATTGTAGCATAATGTTGCAGTCAAATTTCGAATTCCCACATTTATCTAAACATCCAAGTAAGTACTTATGTGAAATTAAGTTAGTAAACAATTGGTAATAAACAAAAATACCGCAATTGTATTACAATTTTAGAAGCTTGTTAACTAATTTTGTTATTAACATTACGCCACGAGATATTAAAGTATTATGCTTTTGTTGATATGCACCTACAAATTACAGGTAGGTATCATTTACATAATCCTGCATCTGAAATCATTGCTTGTCATCATGCAATAAGAGGATTACTTAGCTATTATGATTAGCAAAGGCAGATTATCTCTTATACATATATAACAATGGTTATCCGTCACTCGTAAAGACGATTGCTTTAGTAAATGGGAAAGATAATTAATCTCCCAGGGGGATACAACACGCAGTTGAGAAATGTCGGATAGCTTTATCCTCCAAGCCGTTGGGGAGTTATAGCCTAAAGAGTTTTAGTAACCAGTGGCCGATGAAACTGTAGATTACTCGGTCTAAAATCTAATTTCCATTTAATTTCTGACTGACTGACTACTATTGATGACTGCGGGCCTCACCGTCTGCGGCGCTGGAGGTCCTGGGTTCGATTCCTGGGTCGGTCTGGAAAGTTTGTTTCGGAGTTTGGGTGTTTTCTATGTATAATATGTATGTATTTAGCAATATATAAGTATGTTTATCAGTCGTCTAGATCCCATGGCACAAGCTTATATTAGTTTAATTTGGGCTAGATGATGTTGTGTGTGAATGTCCACAAATATTTATTTTATTTAATATTTATACCTTAGAGTGGCTTATAGTATTTAAAATTAATACGCATAAACACGCACACATAATTAGTCCATGAAGGGGTAGATTTTACTTTTTGCTTATTGCAATACGCACACACTTCTACATTATGTATTTGGTGCCGCGTACCTAATAGGTAGATGCTATACCCTGCTGAATCAGACAGGGATCGCAGCCTATGGACGTTTTACACCAGAGTCGCTACACACGCGCTGCAGGTCCAGGTGTAGGCTGTGACGACTCACTGTTGAATTCAAGCCGCCGCCCATGAGGCCTTCAACTTGGCTTAACGACTGTCATGTTCCTGACAACCGGGACCAACGGGTATTTGCCTTCCGAAGTACCGAAATGCTCGCAAATTTAGTCACCAAGTGGTCAAGTGCTGGTCGCCCATTCAACAAGGACCGTTCATTGTAAAAGTTGTTACTGCAGTGATCGTCTACAGAACACTGAGTCTTCAGGATATAGGATATAGACTATATCTCAGAACTCAGAGATATATTTCAGAAGTAGCCACTTGGCACTAAGCACATCTTTATTTAACACTGAACAATTAAGCGACGAGCAATTCTTTCATAATTACATAACTGCAATAAAATTTCCCAGACGTGTCTGAGACGACGATTTTATTGTTATATCTGCAACATCTGTATTTATATGTCGTGCGCGCATTCAGGCGTCAGCGATTCACCTTCAAAACAGACGCGTCAAATCGCGCTTGGTCCAATGGTGAAAGTGAGTCTCGTTTCATAAGCTCATTGAATTTGTATACAAGAATATTTTTATAAGAGGCTTAGTTAATTTGTATATTGTTATTTCCTGAGTAGAAAAATGATTTGGTAGTTGAACTTACAATAAATATTGGCACTAAACAAAATCATAAAAATAAACAGCACTAAAACAGAGTAGAAGGCTAAAAGCTGCTTGCAAACATAGGTACCTACTTATCCAAATCGGATCACCCTTTATAACTAAAGTGGCACAGACAGGCACACAAGCACTAACGGTCGATAAAGCTTTCTTTATGCTTATGCATTGACATAGATTGGCAATTAGACTATCGCAATCATTTACATTAAAGGAAAGAAACATGCAATAGAACTACATAATATCCCTTAGAATTAATTTCCAAGTAGGCTAGAACTCTTGCATAATAATATTTTCTAGGGCTTATTCCACGCATAACCAAATTAAAAACATTCAACAATCGCCACTTCAATGCTAGATTTAATTCTTTACTTCAGAAACGTGAATTTAAAAAAAATACTAGAAGACTGATGTCATAATAAGCACACATGGGATAGGTATTCCACCCACTTACCATGATATAATATAGTTGTTTTGTTATGACTAACAACTCACGTCATTCTTATTTTAACACATATTTACTTATAATTATACCACAGAAGACATTACAAACGCCAGCGGAAACTTTCCAACTTTCGCCAATCATATTTTTTTTGTACCTAATTTTTAAAGGCACACACACACCTTCGTAATAATGATATAATATACGTTCTTGACGTAACATTGACAGCCTAATTATATAGAAGGTTTTAAATACCAGAGCGTCCTAACATCATTAAAATATGCAGATGGCCTACAGATTTTAAGGAATCTAATTAATATGAAGATTTAGATGAAGTAGTTTGTAAACGGATGCAGCGAGGACAAGTAATCGTACGTAACGTACCTAGTTTTATGATGATAAGTATTTTTTTTAAGAAAAACGTTTATACTAGGCATAAAATCATATTTACATTCATTTCATTTTATCAAAATTAACACGGCATTTTTTATGTTTTTTAATTTATTGATACACCGCATAGATTCGATGGAGCGCCCCAGGCAACGCGTGATGTGATGCATCAATCTGACTCTGAAAGTGGTTGCTCGCGGCGGCAAGGCGCCTTGTCGATGTCGCTCTATGTATTGACCCTTCGACTAAACCGGATATAAAGGTCACAGAACAGAACGTTCAGGATTTCGTATCCTAAACTTCTGTCAAAAACTTAGAGCAATTCTTGTTAACAAACTATGACTAATCCCCACTTGTTTGACCTAAGTAGTAGCTTGGAGGACGTATTTATCTTTATCGTGTTAGGTGAGAATTAGGTAAAGTGCTGACAAGTTAAACATTATCCACTAGCTGATAATCTCCAATAACAAATGTCTCAAGTGTAGCTGGATTTTCCTTAAAATTGAGAAACGATGACGCTAGTGCTTCTCCCATGATGCTGAAAATAGTGATAGGAGGAAACATTAAACATTTAAAAGCATACCAATTATTGCAAATTAACTAACTTTATCAGAACGTAAAACCTAATGCAGATCGATTTGTGCGTTTTTCAACTTTTTAAGTCATATAAAAAGTAGACATTCAAAATACGTAAATTCCGCGTACATAACTATCTTAGTGTTTATTTTATGTCACTTTCTGCAAGTACTGTCACTTTATTCAAATTCTTCTTCTTCGAGTCAATGGCTAATAGTAAATACTCTGGTTTCATGTTAGATTTTGTCGGCCCAATACTTGGCCACAGCCACAGCTCTGTCCGTTGCCCTACACAGGTCCTCGGTAGTGCAGGTGGAAGGGCACAGTGGGCAAGAGAGCAAATGCGACATGGACTGGGATGGGGCCCCGCAATCGCAGGGCACTTGAGACACGTCAATATAGCCCCATTTTGCCAAATTTTCCCTGCAACGGCCAACCTATGTCCGCAGGCGATTTAATGCCTTCCAAGTTGGCCACTGGAGATGATGACCAGGCGGCAGGTTTTCTTTTGGTCTGATGAAACCTGCTGGGACAGGGTGTTTGTCTGCCCAGGTTTGCTCTCTTGCCCGCCGTGGGGGGCTGTCTATGGCAGGAGTGGTTCTTATGAAGCTTCAGCGGCTTTTTAAACGGACGGGAGGAGTCACGTAGTTGTACAGTGGGTGGCGGGGATCTGTCTGTTGTTTTTTCTTCTACACTGCACAAGCTACGTCTCGCCGGACATCTGGTGGGGCTATACCTGCCAGAGGGTACAGCATATTTAGTGGGGTAGGCCTGAGGCAGCCCGTAATTATCCTACATGTGTCATTTAAGGCCACATCGACTTGTTTGGCATGGGCGGAACGGTGCCACACTGGGCACGCGTACTCTCCCACGGAGAAAGACAGCGAGAGACCGGTTGTCCGGAGGACGTCAGGAGCCACTCCCCAAGAAGCCGAAGCAAGACTCCTCAGTAGGTTGTTTCTGGTCCCTACTTTTTGCTTCGTGTTAAAGCAGTGACTTCGGTAAGTCAGCGCTCTGTCCAGGGTTACACCGAGGTAGCGCGGATTTGAGCAATGCTCGATATTGACGCCTTGCCACGACAGCCTAAAAGCTCTGGATGCTTCGCGATTTCGGAGGTGAAATACACAAGATTGTGTTTTCGACGGGTTTGGTCGTAAGGCGTTGTCATTGTAGAAGTCACCAAGTGTATTCAGAGCGGTTGTGAGAGACGCTTCAACCTCTTCGAAGCTTGGCGCCTGAGCCGTAAGCGCAAGGTCGTCTGCATAGGCAAAACGCTGAGTGCCAGGAGTTTTTGGCTGGTCATTGGTGTAGATGTTAAATAAAGCAGGAGCCAGTACACTTCCCTGTGGGAGTCCGTTTTTTTGGATCCGCCATCTACTTTTCGAGGAGTTCAGGTGCATATGAAACCGTCGATTATTTAAAATTAAATTATGTAACAAGTACTTAGGTATTCGTTATGACTGTTATGAGGCACTAGGTGCAAATTGAGTACATACTTTGTGGTACTGATTCCAAGCTATGTTATTAGCATTGCATGTTCAGTGGAAAATAGGAAGAAGTCTTTATTTAAATTGGTCAAATCCGGACTAGATTCGCAACAGCGGGTGGTATTCGAATTAAAATAACAACTACTTCTGGTTCCGCGTATCCGGCGCCAAAACATTGCGTCACTGCTAGTTTAACTAATAGCTATTTGATTTCTTTAGTACTTTGGAATTACTTCGATTATTAAACTTATGTATATTTATATTGATTAAGTAACTATAAGACTTTGCCTGTGACGTACGATGCACTCCCCAGCACCCATTTATGCTATTCATGCCCTGAACAAAAGCATAATGTAATGTTTAAAAATTTCCTCGATTTTTACAACATATCTATCTATATGACATCGTATTGTTATAATAGCATATTATTATGTTACTTGCTAATAATGCAGCTTTTTACTGAAAAAAAGAATGTTTAAAATCGGTTCAGTAGTTTCTGAGCCTACCTATTCCTTGCAAGCAAGAAAACAAAACCTTTTACCTATATAATATTAGTACAGAAGTATATATTTATACAGCAAAGTAATATGGTAGCGTGCTTTTGTCTCGTGACAATCAACCCGGTGAATGTTCACCGATCGAAATAGTTGTCTAACAATACCACAAACCTGCGTGTCTACGCCTACCCTGCTTACTCGTTTCGCCTTTTGTACTGGTAACCTACTTAGTATGCGGTTTCCGCAGTACGCATGCGAATAGTTTAGTTCAATCTAACATTGGATCCACATTTTCCATCCCTCCATCCGCCAAGTTCAAGGGTTTCATTAAATTTCTCAAAATCAGTACCTACTTTGGTACTTATATTTAGGACTATTTTGTACTCCTTTTGTTTATTCATTTTATTCTCAGAGTTTCTTTGATTTTCAGGCGGATATTGACATTCTTATAACTATATCTAAACAATTTTACTAGATGGATTTATCTGTATGTATAGTAAACATTCGAGTTTTCTATTCGTTCTTAGCTGTCAATTTCATTCGCTAGCATATATTTATCCACCATTGAAATGTCCTGCGCTGTACTAGCTTTAAAAACATAGATATTAAAAACTTGCTATTTCTTGTTTCAGGCAAACTGGTATAAGGCTCAGCAGTACTGCCGCTTCCATGGAATGCATCTAGCATCGATCTCCTCGCAGCATGAGAACGACAAACTCGAGCAATACGTCAAGGATTCAGGTAAACAAATTTTTACTTTGAGTTATTATTATTACAGTGGCTCCAATCAAATGGGAAAGGGTTTGGCAAACTAGCTATGAACTTACTGGCTCCACTACCAAATAAAAGAAAATTTTGAAGAAGTCACTACCTCAAGTCGCTCACATTTGTGTACAAGGCCATGAGTTTATCAATATACAGTCATTTTAAGGCAGTTTCAAGATTGCAATAATAGGTACTAGAATACTGTTTGATATGACCTAACGACTCAATCGTTTCGATCTCAAATATAAAAACAAAACTAGGACAATATTTCTCCGTAAACAATAATAAATATTTTACATTAAATTTAATTTTAAATCCTTTCTAATTACAGGATACGGCCGAGAACACTTTTGGACATCAGGCACAGATTTAGCAGAAGAAGGCAACTTCTTCTGGATGGCTAACGGAAGACCCCTGACCTTCGTCAACTGGAACGCTGGGGAACCAAATAACTTTAGATATGAAAATGGTGAAGAAGAGAACTGCTTAGAACTATGGAACAGAGATGACAAAGGACTGAAATGGAACGATTCACCTTGTTCCTTTGAAACGTATTTTATCTGCGAAGTACGATCAGATTGATGACATCTCCAGTACAATTATTTAGTGTGTGATAATAACTAGGATGTAGCCATTTGCAAAACATTTCTTCTGCAATGCCTATGCGAACATTACGCCAAAACTACTTTCATAGTTTTGCCACTAGGTGGCAGCACATTTTATCGAAAATACGCAAGGAATATTCGGTTACGTACGTAACCATGTAAATTAAATTGATAATAAAGCAAGTCCCAGATTTGACAATAGTATGGTGTTTCGAGTATTCTGACTTACATCCAAAGTATTTTCTATCAGATGTGCCGCCACCCTTACCCTGACCAATTTAGGAACGATTGAATGAATGAATGTTATTAATTCGTTTATTAGATTGGAACTATTAATTAATGTTAGTTTTAATATGTAGGTGCATTCAACCAAAGCGTGTTAAGGTGTCCCACTGTTATTTACTTTTTAAATTAAATCATTTCAAAAAAGATCGGATATCCATTCTTATTTTTTAGGTCCCACACTTGCTTAAATTCCACTATAAACATAAAAAAACTTAGTTTAAAATTGAGCTAAATTCAAAAATGACGTTTTTTACAGTTAGTTAATAAGATATTGCCTACATCTAAATCAATTTGAAATATATGGCGTAACAAAATTAACTCTTCAAACTTCGTTACGTCACATCAGTAAAAAATACAAATAAAATGAAAAAAAAAGGTATGAACACACAAAAATTTCAGTTGAAAAATGAACTCCACCTTTTTTAAATACTTATGTTTGATTTCTGATTCCCAGTAATATCACAATGTTTGAAGAGTTCATTTTTTACACCTTTTTATGGCATAAAAATATGTTGGAATTTTGTTAGTTTAATAATTTGGTTCCATTTAACAATCATAATGGTCAGGTTAATCTATTTTTTTGATTGTAATTTTTTTAGTACTTACAAGAAAGTATTTGTAAAATTTTACTTGATTAAATCTGCAATGTCTAATGTCAAAAACATTTTAATAGAGATATTTTGTTAATGTTGGCACTTTAACCGCTTGGCTCACACCGTCGCGGTCCTAAAATAAATTATCCATTGGAACTCGCTTGTACTCGTACCGGCCCGGACTGGTACTGGTCCGTACTGATAACAGACGTTACTGTTACTGGCCCGTACTGTTACCGACTCGTACTCGTACTGACTTTACCACGTACCGCGGCGGTGTAAAGTGTCGTATGTAATGCCCAATGAAGATATTTTGGTCAGTATATAGCTAGATAACGATAAGCTTTTATTTATTGTTTTGTGTGCGACTGGTGGTCGTGTCGGTAAGGGTTTAAAATAAATACAATAGTTTTTAAAAATTGAACTATCACTGCCTTGTAAACCTAATATTATTGAAGAAACCTCTGAGCTCTGCTCAACGGGTCACGCCGAGTCGTGCCCATAGTCAAAATAGTGGGTAAATAAACTATAGTTACCTTAGATGTAAATGTATAGAATAGATATAAGCACAAATAATAAAAAGATTAAACCGTTTTTTTGTATTTTTACAGATTACCTTACCTTCCAAATTTAGTAATAGAAAACCTAATATTGGCAATGCTTATTCTCTGAGCGAGGCAGGCATGTCAGTACCTAATCCTTAATTTTCTCCGTAACAACTGTATAGCCCCTTCCTCAATCAGTCTCAGAGCAATAGAGGTAGATACGCTTAGCTTCCCTTTGAGGGATTTAAACATCAAAGTACCAAAGCAATCGACATAGCTTGTAGATTGAGCACGCACAAAGTAGCAATAGGCAAGCCGCATCTGATGAAGAACCCAACGTGCACTAAGTTTATAGTATGGGAAGTTTGTTAGTGTAGATGTCTGGATATATGTTAGATCATTGGTTCCTAACCTTTTCAGAGCTGTTACCCCTATGGCATGTTAGAGAAACTGATTTCACCCCCCCCCCCCATCAAAAATTTCAAGAAAGCAATACAGGCAATGAAAAACATCTTTTTTCATAAAAATACATATTTAGAATACCACTTTGTTACCAACATTTAGTTAGTTAACCCCCGACGAAAAACGACGGGTATTATAATTTAAGTGTGACCTATGTATTGTGTGTCTGCCTGTGGCACTGGAGCGGTCCAGCGGATGAACCAATGCCTCGAAAGAACCAGTTTCACAAGGCCTGGAAGACGGGGGAAACTGGTTCAGATCCGAAAGGCGGGGCGGCGGCGGCGGCCGGCAGACTTCCCATCCGGGCACCGGCTGATCGTGCTGCTCGACGAGCCGTGCAGCTTTTTTGAGCGAATTTTGCACAGCACCTCGTCGGACACCTAACACGCGTGGGGCCAGATCTGGCGAATGACCAGTTTTGTTCCGTCAGGGGCTCTCCACCGTGGACGCGATCATGCTCATTCGAGATCTGACGGAGAAAGCGATATTGCAGGTCGGGGTGGTGATGGCAGTGTCTCTTGACATCGCCAACGCTTTCAACACTTTGCCCTGAAGCTGCGTTAGGGAAGCGCTTATCTTTCATGGAGTGCCTCCCTATCTTCGTCGAATTGTCGGTGTATTGCCACAACATGGTAACCTGAAACTGGCTGATGCATAAAGTAGTCTGTGGGATACCAAACTTCTGAAAATAACTGGATATATACCTACCATGATTGGGCTTATTAGAATAGTCCCGGGATCGGGTCTTCTTTTTAAAAAAAAATAAGTTAAAAGATGTGCTTTTAACTTAAAAATTCACAGTCCATATTTAGTTAGCGTGAAATTTGATAATGTTTTAAGCTTGCAAGCTTTTAATATTACCACAGATTATATAATATATTCTATACAGATGCACGAACAGGAACAAAAATCGGTTACACTCGTAACTCGCTCCACAGACCTGGCCGCCTACCTGTCAGTGTGGGAATCCTCAAATGTAACTAGATGGCGACGATATTTTTAGCAAAATGTTCAACTAGATTTCAAGGTCAAATTTGATTTCGTTTCAACTGTTTTGATAAAGTATTTAGTTATTTCGATCGTGACGCAGTCACTCAATTAGCACAGACGGGTAAGCGGGCGGTATGCGGTGCATGCAAGCCCCAGTTCGAATCTCACTTTTCAGACGATTCTTTTTATCTTTTTGAGTTTTACCATGTTTTACTTTTTGAACGTACCCACATTTTATACTACTCAATATTTTTATTAAGTGAAAAAAGACTACTTACTCACACGGGACTTTGTAATTTTTTATTATATAAGAAAAATATTATGAAAAACTTGACATACTAATTGCTTTAAATCAGCATGTTATCTTTGTATTGAGTATTTATTTTTTGCAATTGATCTATTTAAAATTTAAATCAATCATCAACTGTTCTCATATATAATGATATGAGAACAGTTGAATTCGTTTCAACTGTTCTGATATGACTAAGTATTTCACTCTATTCATCAGTCGCACAGTTGGCTCAGCGGGTAGGCGGGTGGTGCCTGATACGAGATGACCCAGTTCAAATCCAGTTCACGGTTCTTTTTGTTTTCTTTTTTTACTTAATATTTTTATTATGAAGTGAAAATGACAATAAGCTCACACAGGACTTGTCTTTTTTTTATTTTACAATAAAAATAAATACTCACTATGGAAAAGTTGGCATATATGTACTAAAAAATAAATATTTTATCTTGGTAGATACTTATTTTTACAGCGGGCGGCAGGCGGAATTATATTAAAAAAACAGGCCAAGTGCGAGTCGGACTCGCACACAGGGATCCGTACCAAAAAACGGCAAAAAGTCACGATTTTTGAATGAGATTCCCCTGAATATTTCCTTTTTTTTCTGATTTTAGTATTTGTTGTTATAGCGGCAACATTTTTTTTTTTTTTAATAGTTATGGCTTGGTTACAAGACCTTTAAGCCATGTCTTTATTTATTATTATTTAAAGTTATATCTTCATTTTGCTTAAATAAGTCACAGTCCTCGTCCTTTAAGTCCAGTCAAAGTCAAGTACAGCCCTAAGTCAAAGTCAGTCTTCCTTCAGAAAAGCGGTGGATAAATTTCTGAAAGTTTCTTTGGATTTTTTTGTCAGAAACTGCAAAGTTGCGATTCACTGCGTTTTATCACTTCCCAACACTAGTGCACGTTGTCGAACGTTTATGTTTAAGAATCCACCATTAATACACACAAAGCACTCGAAAAAACACTAATTTTGCAAATTTATAAAACGATGCGATACGATTCCTTCCAAATCCCGCCAAAAAAGCCATAGCGGCAACAGGAATACATCTAGGGTTGCCAACTTTTTTAGAAGAAAGAGAGTATATCTGATTTCAATGGGGTAAAAAAAATTACAGACTTACAAAGAAGGGTACATTTTATTTACAATTTTAAAATTGTACTTTTTTAGAACCTTGGCAGTACACAAGTGCTTTTTATTATTTTTAAAACTATCGGACATTACGTGGTTTCTCCCGCGTAATTCCCGTTCCCTTGGGAATTCGGGAATAAAATATAGACTAAGTTCACCGCAAAGAGATTAACTTCCCAGCAAAGAAAGAGTTTTAGAAATCGGTTCTGTAGTTTCGGAGCCTATTCGACGCGAACAAACAAACAATCAAATCTTTCCTCTTAATAAATAACAAGCGGAAGTCACGCGGTTCCGTTCCCGTGGGAATTCTGATATCTGTAATCCTAACAGTAAAAGAATTTTTGATATCGGTTCAGTAGTTCCGGAGCCTATTCGATGCAAACAAACAATCAATCAAATCTTTTCTCTTTATAGATAGCTAGCAGACATCACGCGGTTTCACCCGCGTAATTCCTGTTTCCGTGGGAATAGGTACGGGGATAAAATATAGCCTATGTTCACCAAAGAGTGTAACTACCCAACAGTGAAAGAATTTTTCAAATCGGTCCAACAGTTTCGGAGACTATTCGATGCAAAAAAAAACAAACAAACAATCAAATCTTTCCTCTTTATAATATTAGTATAAATAGTATAAACTAGCGGACGTCACGCGGTGTCACCCGCGTAGTTCCCGTTCCCGTGGGAATACGGGAATGAAATATAGCCTATGTTCACCGCAAAGAGTGTAGCTTCCCAACAGTTAAAGATTTTTTAAATCGGCCCAGTAGTTCCTGAGCTTATTCGATGCAAACAAACAAACAATCAAATCTTTTCTCTATTATAATGTTAGTATGGATTGTAAGTCCATACAGGTAAACTCTAAACTTATGTACTTACTTAGATCAGGAGAAAAGATTCATACCTATTGTAGAGACTGTCTACGTGCAGGCAGGAGAAGGTTAGTGGAGGCTGGGCTGCTCACCACGTACCGGCCTTGCTGCTATACTTACTGCTGCGAAGTCTGTTCCGTGATCGTAAGTGCTCGTACAGAATGAATCGAAGGTCATGAATGAATACTACTGAAGTTAGTGAACCGAGTGTATTTCGACACGAAAACCGTTTACATGTCCTGTTCGGACCAAGGGAAGGAATTGACTGCCGGGGCACCGCCACGCTCTTAATACATGCAACTCGGTAATCGGATTGCATCAGCCGATGATGTCATCATGGCGTGTGTCCCCACACCTATTTCCTATAATTACTTAAGTCTGGCTCCACGGCCGGGGATCTTGGCCCCTTCCGTTATACGAAAAAATATTCAGAGAAAACTTGTCGAAATCCCAGAAAAATCAAATCATGCGAAATAAAGTATTTTCGCGTACTTTATTGTTCTCATAAAGTATACAGTACAAATACCCGAAATAAAGTACAATACTTTATTATAAAGTACTGTTGGCAACCCTAAATACCTACATCATCTGTGAAAATTTCAGCTCTCTGGCCATAACGGTTCCTGAGATACAGCGTCATGGCGGACAGACAGACAGACAGACAGAATCATTAATAGGGTCCCGTTTTTACCCTTTGGAACCCTAATAAAAGCTGGTACATAATCTTGCTGGAACATATTTCTCTTACAATTATCACATAGATTACAGCTTTCATTTTTTATTACAATAACGTTAAACAATTCTGAAAGGAAAAAAAAAGGATTATTAAATTTGAGAATAGCTATAAGTAGGACTATTTAATAATCTATGATAGATTAAGTTAAAAAGTAAAAGAAAAATAAAAAGAAAAAAATACAAAAGTCTGCGGGGCTCGAACCAGCATTAACTAAAATATACGTCCCATGCCGCTTGCGTACCCGCTAAGCTAAAGTGCCACAGAGAGTATTAGCCAAATAACGCTTCACAAGTTGCTTGTTTCGATAACGTAAACTGGCCGTTCGTAAAAACTAAAGAAATAATAATTTCTTTAACATCGATAAAAGATGGCGCTCATGTGAATCATTGACATGATTAACATAAGCGCCATCTTTTATCTTTATCAAACGCTATCGAGAGATAATTTTTACACAATCTACGTTTATTCTATAATCAAGGAGTTTGATGGGCTACTAAAGCAGCCAATATCACGACTTAATATTTAAAATAATTTGCCATGCATTATATATCTAAATAAGATATTTTGAAATTTGAATTCCGGAATATGAAACTACTAGTGCCATCTTTTGATGTTTTCTGTTTATTAAAGATATGCTGTATGCGTTAATACCCCGTGATATTACACTAAGTTACACTCAACGCGTATCTCATATGACGCTCCATGTTCAGACGGTTTCTGGATTTGTTTTCAAGGTTGCCAGAGTTGAGAAGCCGCCCTCGCATCTATATGTGGTAACAAATGGTACCAACATGTTCAGAGCTCTGTTAGCAATGATAGGGTTTTCTGAATCTGTTATTCGCCATACATAGTGTGCGGGGGCACCTCCTTGCTCCATACCTACTTCACTGAGATTTTACGAACTTGAGAGATCGCGATGCCGGGTACCTACCTAGGTACTTACACTGATATTTTATTTTATATAATAAAATCTTATTCTTTTATAGTCTATTCATCTATTTTAGTTAGAACGTATGTTACCCCCACAAAATACCTGTTTTACCCCTGCGGGGGTAATTACCCCCAGGTTCGGAACCGATGTGTTAGATAATCTTTCACGCTCTAACGGGCGCTCGTGGCCCCGCGGACTCAGTGTTCTGTAAACGATCACTGCAGTAAGCAACTTTCACTATGGCCGGTCCATGGATGGGTGACCATCCATGTGATCACTTTGTGACATTTATTTGAGCGTTTCCGTGCTTCGGAAGGCACGTTAAGCCGTTGGTCCCGGTTGCCAGTAAAATGGCAGTCGTTAAGCTAAGTTGAAGGCTTTATTTCAACAGCAGGCAGTCACAACCTGCTCCTGTCCATTTAAACACGGCAATACGGCTCACCACCTATTACGTGGGACAAATTATACAAAGGTGAAATGTGGGCATATATTTATGCCTCTGCCTACCCCTTCGGGGATAAAGGCGTGACCATATGTATGTATGGACCATATGTATGTCTAACGGGTGAACGGATTTGACTGAAATTTGGTACAGAGGTAGATTGTAGTCTAGAATTTCATTTTTTTATTCTAGGAAAATGAAATTTCCCATGGAAAGCGGGAACAAACAAATCTAGTAAATACATAAAGTATGGGATACTTACCGGGAATATTTCTGATATCAACGATTCTTGAATGGGGAAGAAAGTCAAAACACGGCAGTCCCTAAACAAGCAAGGGCTTAGTCGGGATTCCCGACCGTATACAGTGGTAGGGCACATGTGGTTTTATTTGGTGGTAATGATGATCCGGCATAGCATTCATGAGGCTATTTCACACATCAAAAAAAGTACCAGCTAGCAAACAGCCAATTAAAAGCTGAGCTTTGGCTACAAACTGGTTTATTTTTAAAATGTGAGAAAAGTCCTTTATGTATGCTATGCCGGACTCCTACCGACTAAATACCACACGTATCCTACCTAACAGCCTACGGTTGGGAGCCCCTGGTAAGCCCTCGGAAGGATACCCCAGAACTCCCAATAGACCTACGATACGGTGCATATATGAATTCTGAGATGAATGACATGTACTTATAAGGAAACAAAGGCAATAAGAGATGTTCTGTGCTACGGAGGCCGATGGTCCCGGCAGCCAGTAAAATGGAAGTAAATGCCTCATGGCTTTAAGTATTTTAACAGCAAAAAGCTATAAGCTGCGCCTGTCGGTTTCATCATGGCAATAGAGTCGCTTAATGTATTTAGGTACGCGGGACTAAAATGCAAAATACTACTGTTGTAATGTGGGTGAATTAAAGAGTATTAGGTATGTGGTATTTATATTCGTCTGCCCACGATGGGGTACACATATTATTAGGTAGGTATGTATGAATATTTATATGTAAGATGAAAGCGAAAATTGATACGTTATTTTCATTCCACCCACAATTCAAGGAATTCGTTACACTTGGCACGAAAACCAGGTTTTAATTCCGGCGTCAAATAGATCATTGCACTTAAAATAATAGGTGTAACCTAAAATCCGAGGCAGTAGGTTTTTGTTCCAAATCTTTACTTGGCAAAAAACAATCTCACTTCCCACTGTATACGCTTCGAATTCGGATATGTATTTTGAGTATCTTCTACCTGATTAGAATATGAGATGAATAGCGCAATAAAGAGTGAGAAACATTCATCCGTACTTACAAACTTTCGTGTTTATAATAGGTACTAGTAAATATCCCTTTTTTTAATGTGAGGAAAATCCTACATGGATGCTATGCCGGACTCCTACTGACTAAAAACCACACGTTCCCTACCTATTGCCTACGAGCTACGGTTGGTAGCCCCGGTTAGGCCTTTGGAAGGATGACCCCAATATACCCAACAGTCTTTGGCTACCACTGCGACCTCACCTAGGGGGGGGGGATGTTTCTGGTGTTATTTCTTGGGACTTCGTTATATCCCTACTATTAGTTATTCTCTGCATAAACCTGCATCACAGTATAA
This sequence comes from Miltochrista miniata, assembly GCA_933228765.1. Classification (NCBI taxonomy): domain Eukaryota; kingdom Metazoa; phylum Arthropoda; class Insecta; order Lepidoptera; family Erebidae; genus Miltochrista; species Miltochrista miniata. The sequence continues at coordinate 23,074,868 of OW121766.1, read as the reverse complement.
AGAGAAAAAAACCATAGTATAATAAAAAAAAAAATTGTGCGTGTAACCTTTACGCGCGATTGAAGTAAAACTTCTTTGCCGTTGATGGCATATATCTCTGAAATGATTAATTATAATATCATTCATTCGAATTTTCGTTCGAATTCAATCATTTCGAATAGTAAGCGTTACTTCCGTAAAAAAAAAAATCTGAGTTACACCCTAGTCGCACCTAAAGAAGTTTTACTACAAAAAGCCTCCTGCATTCACAGTGTTCCGTTTGGAGCTATGCTACCTACCAGGGCGGGCGGCAGCAGGGTCACCCGCACCAAGAATCCATGGGTGTCTGCGAAGGACCTCGTTAATAAAAATATCATAAACCATTAGCTGAAGCACCACTGAATATCACAGACACTAAGATTGATATAAAGTATCTTTGACGGAACGGATATTATAATATCATATTCATTTCCACGTTGCATCCGATCGGAAGGAATTTCCGTTTGCAACGAGTGATACTGCAACGTCGTAGCCGTCTGCAACATAAATGCATTACGGTACTGTAACTATAATATTGCCGCTATTAAATGAAATTTCACATTTTACATGGCATTAAATAAAATTACACCTTTATCTCAGTAGGGGTAGGTGGAGATGAAATACACGCGCACACCTTCTTAGTGGTTTGGACACGTGGAAAGAATGTATGAGGCGAAAATGAATGGCAATCTGGTAGGGGTCGATCTCAGAGAACGCATGCCGATCAAATTAGAGACCTGCTGGGAAAAGGCAAGGTTAAGAGTACCTACCCTTAACCGGCTAGAGTGAATAAAAACCGTTGTGAAAGGTGAAGAAGCGAAACTTGTACAGTCACGAGCAATAATATGTATACATTGTCACGGCTCCTAAAATATGTAAACACCTTCGGCTCCAAAACGAAGTGCTCAACGTAAAGAGCATAAAATTGTAACCACGGGTTCACATCATAAATATATATACACTCATTGAGGAAGAAAGGAACAAAACTATGTATGCACGTTTTGCATCAATATAATACACAATGTATCCACCAATAATATGTATACAACTAAAATTTCATAACTGCGTATACAATAAAATTATTTCAAATTGTGAGAAACGAAAGCATACTATAGCTCCTGTCTGTAGGTCGGGCACCTTCGTAAGCCATACGAATATCACCGATCTATTTTCTCAGAGAAATTCTCTATTATTCTTTGTGGGGCTTATATATATATGTACATAAATGGCAAAGTTTGTTTGTTTGTTTGTTTTCTTTAAAGCGCGGTATATTAATATTAGTGTTAGTTAATCGATCTGAAACCTTTGCACGGGTTGTTTGGTATCGCAAACCCGAATGTGTTTTAACAGACTCCAAAAAAGGGGAGGCGGTTTATTTTTTGTTAAATGTTTGTTACCTCATAACTCCGTCATTTACAGACCGGAATAATTTTTTTTATAAAAAGGATACATTTCCAAATTGGAACATTTTTTTTTCAAAATTTTGTTCTGATGGGTAGGTTTATCCCAGAACACCGTCACAGGGGCAGATCGGTGTCAAGAAGTTTTAGTGAGAATTCCCAGCGCTATCGTGATCAGGTGCTGGGCGACCCTCACACGAGCTCATGCCTCACCAGCATGGGTAGTCCGTAAGCGGAGCTCTTCTTGTAAAAAAAAAGGTTAATGATGACTTGAGGCAACTCCTCAAACATCATATGGTGATTTTGGTATTTATTAAATACTAGCTGTTCTCCAAGGCTTCGACCGCGTGTTTTTATCGCGTAAAATCATAACCCTCTCTTTGCACAGTCGGTTAAAAAGTAGCCTATGTCCTTCCGAAGGTCTAAAACTATCCCTATCCCAAATTTCATTTCAATCGCTCTAGCCGTTTAGGCGTGAAAGCGTAACAGACAGACAGACAGAGTTACTTATGTATTTATAATATTAGTGAGAGTCGGTGCCAGCAAAATATCAATATAAACCTAAGCAATTTTGAGTATATAATATTTTTTTTCAGTTCAGTATTATTTTTGTGTAAGGTTATACTTAGATATTAAATCAAAAATCTAATTTGAAGGTTTTCATCAAAAGTGGATACATATTTATGCAGCACCGTTCAGATACATGTTATTGCCGAAGAAGTTAAATATAATTTAATGGAATTTAAGATGAGTACATCATATGAATCAACGCGTGAATACATATTATTGAAGCAATAAGTGTATGTATATTTATGATGTTAACTCGTGGTTACAATTTTATGCTCCTCACGTTGAGCACTTCGTTTTCGAGCCGAAGGTGTTTACATATTTTAGGAGCCGTGACAATGTATACATATTATTGCTCGTGACTGTACCTATGCCAGGATTGTAGCAAGTGAAAATCCATAGTCTCTGCTTACCCCAATGGGAGACAACGTGATTATATGTATGCACCTTCTTAATAATTTTCTTTGTTAGCGCACTTGTTTCTCTCCTTTAACAACCCCAGGTTCTTAAAACGGAGCGTGAAATGGCACACCATTCGTCAACTTCATAAGGACTGTGAAGTGGCCCTCAATTCGTAAGAAGTCGCTATGGCTTTTCGTCAGGTGGTCGGCGTTACTTTGGCAATCTCTTTATAAAAAAAAATACAAAAGAAACAGAGGTACTCAACCTTTCTCCAAATATCAAACAAAGGCGTTGCCAATATAACGAAGTGTTCGTTTTTCAACTGTGATTCATATTTCACCGGCTGCGCTCTCCGTCGGATGACATTTGCAAATTTAATACAACCTCGTGAGTGAAGTTGGTATGTAAATGAGAGGACACAGAGGTGTGAGGGAGAGGACGAGAGTGCTTCAAACACGTGGTTGCGAACTCATTTATAAACAAGTCACGTGCAACCTGAAGCCGAACCTTTCAGGCAAGTTCACGTTCGCAGCGTTCGTAAATCAAATAGGTAGGTACTATCTATTATTATATGGAGGAAATGTTTGTTTGTTTGTTATCAAATAAACTACTAAGACGAAGTTAAAAATTATTTCATGGTAAGATAATCAAATTATTTTAAAGTAGGTAACATTATGCTATGTAGCATCATGACAGACATCGAATTTAGCATCATGACACCGAAGGGAAGCACGGTGGTAGCTGAAGTCTGCCCTGAACCCTGGGATATCCTTGCGAGGGCTTACCCGAGACTCCCAGCCATAGATAGCTGTAAAGGCATCGTGTGGTTTAAGTCGGTAGGAGTCCGGCATAGCATCCATGTAGGATTTCCACACGAAAAAAAGGGAAAGAAACAGTCCATAATATTAAGTGAAATAATAGACATATTTTCATCTATACTTCTATACTAATATTATAAAGAAGTAAAGTTTGTGTGTTTGTTAAATTGTAAGGGGTAATCTCGGAATCTACTGAACCGATTTTAAAAATTCTTTCACTAATACAAAGCTACGTTATTGTGGAGTGTCATAGGCTATATAGCATCACGCTACAACGAATAGGAGCGGAGCAGTAATAGTAAATGTTTAAAAAACGGGGGAAAAGTTATTCCTTTTGAGAGCTTCGTTGCGTGTGCTGCGTAAATATTTATAGTTATGTAAAAAATATGTACTACAAAATTGTTTCTCTTAAAAAAGTTCTAAAAAAATGTGCGATAGCATGTGTCTATCTTTGTGTTGGTGCACAATAACCGTTTTAATGGCAATCATTTATTTCTACAATAATGCCACGGGATAACTCTTTCATAAACGAAATTGTTCTTTAAAATAATGCGACGGGAATACACGCGACGAGAAACCTTTCTCTCTCTCTCTCTCTCTCTCTCTCACGTAGTATTGAATATTAACGACGAGACGCTACGGCAGTAAACGCAACGCGACGGGTGTGAACGCGGCGGGAACAGGTAATACTCTCTCTTATGTGGCGCAAACGAAGTTGCGCGGGTCAGCTCGTTCATAAATAAAGTATATGCGGGCGTGAATTAAATGGGCGTGCTATAAGGGGTTGGAAGCATGTGACATGCGAAGCCGTGGGGCACAACTAGTCCATTATGATTTGAGGAAAAAAGAGAGTTAGTAGGGTGCCATATTTGTTTTTCTATTGAAAGTATTTTATTAACTCGTAATCTGTTTCTGGACTAACACTACAGTCATGTTTTTTTTACGTGAAGGAAAATCCTCATGGATGCTATGCCGGACTCCTATTGACTAAAAAACTTCTCGTATCCTGCTGCTCTGCCTACGGTTGGGAGTCCTGGGTCAGCCTTCGGAAGATTACCTCAGGACTTAACGCTACAGTCTTAGATGAATTAAAGCCTACAGTATTTATATTAAACTAGGTTAGAAGAGAAAAATTAATGCAAGTAATTTTTATCTTCTAACCTAGTTTAAAAACAGATTACTCTCAGGTCTGAGGGCGAGCAAATTAAATAATAATGAAGCAAATGAGACACTTTCCGGTTCTATTTAAATTATACCAGTGCTGATGGTAATGTGCGTATTGCGCGATCTAGATGAAGTCGCAGTTTTGTGCTAAAGGGCATAATTTATTACTTTGACAGCCTCGTTGGTCTACTGCGGATCACGGGGTCGTGGGTTCGATTCCCACCGGAGATAAAAATTTGTGTGATCCATTAATGTTTGTCTCGAGAGTCTGTTTCTATGGAATTATTACCAACGGACCCCGGATATCCGTTCCCGTTAATAAACAACCGGCCAAGTGCGAGTTGGACTCGCCCATGAAGGGTTTCGTAGCAGCAAGTAACATAATATAAAAGTTCTTATAGTTGGTTGTAACTTTGATTGATGTTTTAGCACGTTCGCAGTGAGGTAGTGATTATTCTAACCGCAAATTGCGGTTTATGACGTATTAAACTACCAGCTCTATCTGGTTGAAACCAATTTTCGTTGGTAGTTTTTATGGCAATGCACATGTATACAGATCGTTCTTCTGTCGAACTATAAAAACCTGGAACGACCTGCCCGCACACGTGTTTCCCTCATCTTACAATCCCGGTTTCTTCAAGAGGAGCGTGAAGAGTCACATCACAGGGCCGCCAACTTGAGGACCACTTTCAGAAGTGGCCCCCAATCGCCAGATGTGCCACGGCTTTCCATCAGGCTGGTGGCGACGTCAATTTGACGCCGTCGCCGTCGCCACACGGGCCAAGTATGTATTTAAAAATATATAATTAATAATATCCGTAGTACCATCCTAGATGTATGGCATACTGTTGTGAGATGCCGCAAAAGACTCCAATATCAACATCATACAAAGAGTACCTACAGAACAAGATCCAAAGGTCGATGGCAAGTGTACCATGCTAAGTCACCAACGCTGAACTGTACCAATACCTACTTGAAAGTCAAAACTGTAAAGGAAGAGATAAGAGATGGCGCAGAAAAATATAAAAAGCGACTCATAAGTCATCCCAATAAAATGGCATGCTAGCAACAGATCAAGATTATGTCAACAGGCTCGCACTTAGTGACTTTTGGTCGTAAGATGCAGAATAGAAAGCAGTCGTTCAGTACTGACCTCCTAGTACCTACCTATTCAACGTCGATCGATGTCGATCGACTGGTGTAATAGCTTTAATTGATCGACGGATACTGTTCGACCAACCAATCGATCGATTACCGGTTGATGACATCAGTCGACGTTGATCGTTTTGTGTTATTAGACCAATCGGTCGATTCCGTCGATCGACCGATTGATGTGATAGAAACAATCGATCGACGACGACTAAACCATTCTGCCATCGATCGATCGATTGGTATGTAGAAATTATCGATCGACGTCGACTAACGGCCGATCCTAATAAGCAATCTCAATCCAAATATGACGATCTAAAACCCGAATTTCGATCGATTCCTCGCATAAAGCGTCCATATATTCAGTCGATGGATTGCTCCGTCAATCCATTTTTACAATCGATCCATGGGAGGCCAATCCGTGTTTTTGAGATTGAAACTTGTTCGGAAATGACAGTTGTTTGGTCCATGTATTCGATCTTTTAATTTTGACGTTTCATTTTGGATTGTTAGCAAGCGGTGTTTACGATCCCCCGAAATCGGTGGATTACAAAAAAGGATTGGCATAATTTGTTCGGTTGTTAAATTATGGCGATGTTTTCGAATGATAGTGATAGTGATATGGAAGTATTAATGGAGATATAAGTTTTATATCGCAATAAATGAAATTTAATTGAATTTAATTGAAGATATTTGATTCTGAAAGTGGCGAAGAGCAAAATCAACGAAGAGGTTCAGCATCGCGAAACTACAAAAGAGTTAATTAGGTACATGCATACACAGTGCCTCAATGATGCTGAGTTTACTTTTAGATTTAGGATTAACTAGCGGACGTCACGCGGTTTCACCCGCATAGCTCCCGTTCCCGTGGGAATACGGGAATATGTTTATAGCCTATGTTTACCAAGTCTTCCTGGGACAATAATGCCCTTTGTAAAAGTAACCTCAAAACGGTAAGAACATTGGAGACAAAAATATAAATAAGTATTGTTAAGTTTTTTTACCTCATCATAACAATTACAAGAATGTCAACAAACAACACATCTGTGTCACAGATGTGAGATGTGACAGATTAGAAATGGCGGGCGCTGTACGTTTCGTAGTAAGCAGTACTTACACTTCCAATGTTTTAAAATTAATGCTCTAGAGTAAAATTAAGTCTTTATGTGCTTTAAAGAATCATAACATAATGGTATTTAAACATATTTTAGTTCACAGTTGTGATTTATATTGAGTTATCAATCACAAGTACAATAAGTACACGCACAAAAGTATGCTTATAACGGAACGACAGGGAGGGAAAAGAATGGCTCCAATCCGTCGTGCAATCCGGATTCCGAACGCGTCAAATAGATATTTGGACGCAGATCGAAGATCGATCTAAGGATCGTGTTCAATCTTGGTTTGACTGCAATCTCAAAACACGGATCGTATATTTGGTTCGGCCGTAAATCATTCTGCCATCGATCGATGTCGTCGATCGACGATCGATTGATTGGTGTGATAAAAATTATCGATCGACGACGACTAAACCATTCTGCCATCGATCGATGCCAGAATGGTACCGCCCACCTTTACAACCGCCCACCTTGGCAATGGCAACTAAGACCGTGACTGCTACCACAGTATAAAGAGGAAAAAACCTACTGCTATTCAGTACGATCAATAAATTGTTCGAATCTTGCAGGTCCCGTAAAGAGCTACGTGATACGAGCTACTTGCTACAACGTTTTAGATCTCGTAGACCCCGTTATTTGCTACATATAGTTTCTACAATATTTTATGGAATATTATATGCTAATATTGTAAAGAGGTAAGATTGATTTCCTTGTAATCGATAAACTCTTAAACTACTCTACCGATTAAAAACATGCTTGCGCTACTAGTAAATGTCATTATTGTGAAGGAACATAAATATCATCATGCTACTGTCGAATAAGAAATGTTTAAAAGTGCGGAATATTTTCATACATTACACAGTAAATACGAGTAAGTATCGGATGAACAGGTACAGGCGAAGCACTGAGGCATAGTTAGTAATTTATCATACAAATCCCGTGACTACAAGGTACGATTACATTGTTTTGGATCTCGTAGCATGTAACATGCTACGCGGTCGACCACGTTGCGCCCGGAACGCTTTTTTTAACGTGAGGAATATCCTACACGGATGCTATGCCGGGCTTCTACCGACTAAAAACCACTCGTATCCTGCCTAACAGCCTTCGGTTGGAGGACCCGGGTAAGCCCTCGGAAGCATACCCCTGGACCTCCTGGTACGGGAACGAGTGCCAACCGACTTTAATAAACACAATCTAGGACTTGGTAAAATGGTTCTCATTCATTGCTTTGCACAGCCAATCTGTAATCTTAGTAGGTACTTCTTTACCCCGAGGTGTATGAATCAGTCAAATAGCCCTTACACTGCGATAAACTTTTTTAAATCAAGGCAAATAACAATGAACTTTATTGCTAGTGCAGTAAGTTTTGAATTGGAATGGGTCAGGAGTGTTATCAAGAAAACGGCAGTACGGCTTAAGGGCAGATTGCCGGGGCCACGCGCCGGATATGACAAGGCGTCTCGATTGGGGTCTCAAGATAGCGCTGTAGGTATACTTTAGAAAACTATTTTACTCATAAATAGAGGGTTATTGAACTGCTGCAATAAAGAGTTATACTATTTTTGGTGCACTTTGAGAAGTCATCTTCAATATAATATTAAACTGAAGATGATTTCCTTAAAAGTGTTCAACTATTAGAGATACCTACTTAGAAGTAAGAAAAAAACAGAGGTCAATTCTATTTCAATGAATCAAATTCAAAATTTTAACATTGTCATAGGCAGCGAGTGCACTTTAAACGTTGACATACGTCGACGTACGACAATATATCGTACAACAATTCTGGTAAAATCAATAAAATAAAATAAGGCCGCCATTTTTCCATTTATCGCGGAAAATAAATTCCAGAAAATACGATGTTTCTTTCATGTGTTGCCAAAATTAGTTAAATAAAATATAATATCTTTAAAAAAAAATATTAATGAAAATTGTTGTGACTCTGCTGAGGATTCGGAAATGCTACAGACTGAGAAGAACTCTCACAGCACTCTCTTTTGCCAAGGGGAATGTACAACAAAAACACGAAATAAATAATTGTGCGTGTTACAAATTAATTGTGCGTTTTACGGCAATATGGCCTTTCACCCTCATTAAAAGTCTCATCAACCACGAAATGAGTTATTTTGGTTTCGTTCTAATTGCCCCGTACTCCCTCTAAATGTCGTTAAATAAAGTAAAATGGCAGGTTGTTTGTATTTGATGAGAGCCACCGGTCTTTTTCCATCTCAAATGCTTTGCGCGAAAAAGAAAAATCGCACATTATATCAAAAAATCGCAAAAAAAATTATTGATTGTTATACATTTTAATTTATGAAAAGTGCGTAAAACATTCGTATATGTTGTATATGATAGTAAATTATAAGCAATGAAAAATAAAAATAAAATATGATGAAAAATTTATGATGGAAAATTTTCGTATAGGTTCCTAATTGCCACAGACTGCTTAAAATAACACAGCTACATTATTACATTGTATTCTTTAGTTTCTCAACCAATATCCATATAAAATATCAAATGAGTCTACTGAAGAAGTAGTATTATACGAACAAACTGATACGATAGCTACAGATATCATACTCCTTTCCCATTCAGATTATTACATATCCGACCTTTCTATCTTTGCATATTATTTTATCTATAACCCAAAAGTAATATTTTCAGAACTCGTTTCTATACATCATCGTCCTTAAATCCGAGATTTATGAATAAAGCTCTCTTTGCTACGATTTTATTAGAATGCCAGGAGGAACATTTGCGTACCCCTTTGGTAGGTCGGCTAAACCTGCCTTTGAAGTGGAATAAAATGAACACAACTTTCTATACCTATGGAAATATAAGAAAGTTGACTGACTCATCAACGCCCTGTCGAAGCAACTGAAAATAGAAGTATGACATTTGAACAATAAAGTTTTTCTTTATTTAGATAATCTTATCATAGGCGTCATCATCATCATACGTCAGCAAAACACACATTCATAAATTACGTGAAAATCGGTTATATTGTTTCGAATTTCATCGTGAGTAACAACGTGATAAGACAATTATATTTATACCTACCTACATTAAAAGACGTCACAACACGTGTTGACGTGAATTTTGAAATCCTTTTAACGTTGACCCTCACTAAGAAAGAGGTTCCTATTGAGGGTCACCGAGGGCTTACCCGGGGCTCCCAATCACAGGCTGCTGGGCGTTACCTGAAGTTTTTTAGTCGGTAGGAGACCGGCATAGCATCCACGATGGATTTTCCCTCACGTGTAAAACGAAGGGTCAACATTAAAAAGACAGCTTACCCTTAAAATTCTAGTTTCTTGGTGTAAGAGGCTTTTAGCTGGGTGTTAATATGTAAGTGAGACATACAGCAACTTTCATAGTATAGAAAGTCATGTTCAAAAGTGTATTTATACTGTCTTAACTAGCTCCCACACCTGCAGTGTAGATTTACACGAACATGTGCGATTTTCTATCTTAAAAGAAATGTAACAGAAAATACACGAAACATCTCGTGTACATTATTCTTATAATTTATATCTAACATCACACCATCTTTGATATATTGCGTTGGGAGCAAGCACGGGCGCAACTTGTCACGCCCATTCTTCAAACGGCCCTACAACTGGATTAGTCCCAAGGGACTCTGATATGTTATTTTTTCCACAACGCAAATAGCTCCTAAAATATTTAGTTTCCTCGCTTTTTTTGTTTGTGGTGCGATACCTACTGCGTTATACCTTTTGTTACATCAGACTAAAGAAAGACTTAACTGCATCAGTGGCGTTGTTGTGTCATTGTACGTCACATGAAGAAAAACAACTACTATTTCCATTTCTTTATTTTTTCGATGACAGCTCGACGACAGCTCCTGTGAAAACTTGTACGAGCGTCCTTCTTAGGGTTTCGTAGCCAAATGGCAAAAACGGAACCTTTATAGATTCGTCATGTCTGCCTGTCTGTCTGTCTGTCTGTCTGCCCGTCCGTGTGTCACATTTCTCCGAATATATGCTACTGAAACTTGGTAACTAAATGTATTCTGTGAATCGCATTAAGATTCTTATATAAAACTAGAAAAAAAGCAGTTATTTTGGGGGGGGACATATTTTTTTGTCATCAAACCCATACGTGTTGGATATCTATAGATAGGTCTTCAAAAATGCTATTGAGGTTTCTAAAATCATTTTTTCTAAAGTGAATAGTTTGCGCAAGAGACACTTCCAAAATGGAAAAATGTGTGCCCCCCCCCCCCCCCCTATAGACTAAGAGAATGAATGATTTTTCTAAACTAAGAGAATGATATATCTAAAAAAATATATGATGTACATTGCCATAAAAACTACCAACGAAAATTAGTTTGAACGAGATAGAGCTGGTAGTTTTTTTTTAATACGTCATAAACCGCAATTTTCGGATAGAAAAATCACTACCACTGCGAACGTGTTAAAACATCAATCAAAGTTACAACGAACTATAAGAACTTTTTTATATTATGTTACTTGCTGCTACAAAACCCTTCATGGGCGGAACCAACTCGCACATGGCCGGTTTTTACATTATGTATGCATTATTTTATAAAAAATTGACGCTTACGCACGTACAAAGTTATACCTGACTCTGAAAAACTGATAGGGATTGAGCTATCGATAAACATAACACGATAACAGATCCGATTTTTTTTACAAAATGTAAAAACTAAACTACTTACTGCCGGATACTTTTGTACTAATTTACTAACTAATATTAGGTATTTACCTATGATATTGCCGTTGTGTAAAAAAATCAAATATGTATTTTTTATTTGTATTAATCGAAGTAATCATCCATGCAGTTTGATGCCCTTCTTAAAGAAATCAGCTGGACGGGCAACAAATTCTTCAATGGCATTTTGTAGTGCCTTTCGGGTATTGAATTTTTTCCCGCCAAGAAGTTATCCAAATTCTGAAAAAAGTAGTAAATGACTGAGAGCTTCCAACCCCAATTCTTGCAAATTTGGAGATCGTCTGCTGTGCAGTATGAGATCGCGCATTGTCGTGCAGAAACAGCGGAGACGAGCGATTGACCAATGCTGGTTGGAGATGTGCCGTGCCAGCTTCTCCATCATTGTGTTCAGTTCCTCACAGTACACATCTGTAGTAATGCTCACCCCAGTTGGTAAAAAGCTGTGATGAATCACACCGGCGCTAGACCACCAAACAGTGACCATCACTTTTCTAGGGTAAGATTTCGTTTAGGGCATTGTTTAGGTGCTGAACCAGGATCCAACCAACTTGCTGAGCACTTGAGGTTATCAAACAGAATCCATTTTACATTGCAAGTAACAATTCGGTTTAAAATTCCTTCATTTGTGTGTCTGTTGAGCAATACAGGGCATGTTCTGACGCGTATTTCGCGCTGGCGATCATTGAGTTCGTGCAGCACCCATTTGTCAAGCTTTTTTACCTTGCCAATTTGACACAAATGGACCAATATAGATTTGACTCTAACGTCGAAAGCTGCTACTAAGTCAGCCGTAAATTGTGTATCATCGGTTTCCACAATCGCCTTTAATTTGTCATTGTCGATCAAAGTTTTCAAGTTATTTTTCAGGCCCAAATTTCCAGAACGGAAGAGAGCTGACCAATAACAGGCGGTACATTGGTTTGTAGTGTTAGCTCCGTAAACGTCGTTGATGTTGCGTGCCGCTTGTGCCGCGTTGCTGCCACGACGATACTTATATTCCATAATTACTCGAATTTTTAACGTATCCATGATGACGAATAACGTCACACTAATCGATAAACAAATGACTACATACTTTTTGAAAATGAATTCTAAGCTTTAAAATAAAATTAATTTGAAATCGGAATTCTTAGCCAATCAAAAAATATTTTGATTTGAAATGGCTAGTACTGCAGAACGGCAATCTTCAAGTCTTGTAATGAGATATATAAAGGCCTATTACCTACTTATAATATTTCATTACAAGACGTTACACGTGTTAATATTTGCTTGATAATGCCAACTTCTTTAACATTTTCGAAGTGGTTATCAAATAAGAAGGTATTGGTAGGTACTGGACTGATGAGTTCACTACAACATTTATTATAAGTTCCTGTACTTCTATATTATCGAATGCCTCATGAATATCCCAATCTAACGCTATAATGTTTTGGGTTCTTCTCAAATTTTTTCCCAGTTTTCCGAAAATTGGCAAAATATGCATTTTTTAATAAATCTAACATCTTATTTGGCATAAAAGGTGGATGGTTATTGTTTCGAGCGGCGTGTCCTATGATTTGTGCCCATATTAGTTCAATAGAATTGTACTGGCAATGATACGATATTCGAGCAATATACAATATTCGATCGATATCATTACTTATTTGGTCACAACACTAAAACTATCAAATTAGAACTGTCATCGAGAAAATAAAGAAATGGAAATAGTAGTATAAGTCCAGATATTTCTGTTTTATGCAGAGTGTTTTCTAATAAGTTCATTAGTTTTAGCCCTTCTTTAAAAAATTGATTGCAGAGGGGCTGAACTCTTTTTAAATTTAGATAATGCATTCATACCACTGTAAAGACTAAAGACTTATCTGAACCTGATTATGCAATACAACCGAGTCTAGAGACCGGAACAAATGCCGCAATACCGAAAAGGACTTGGCAATTATCCAGGTCGACATGCCTAAAAGGAATTTAGCAGAGGCTAGACAATCACCCTGTTAACTGATTTAGAATACAGCGGTTGTTATATCTATACTAATATTATAAAGAGGAAAGATTTGATTGTTTTTTTGTTTGTTTGCATCGAATAGGCTCCGAAACTACAGGCCAATTTTAAAAATTCTTTCACTGTTGGGAAGCTACGCTCGCCGCGATGAACATAGGCTATATTTTATTCCCGTATTCCCACGGGAACGAGAGCTACGCGGGTGAAACCGCATGACTTCCTCTAGTTTTGTAAATATGTAAATACTAGCTCTTTTAATATTAAGCAAACAGGGCAGTTTCATACGCTCCCATGAGTCTGTTAAAAAAATACCCGTGCTTTCATACACCTTATGTGACGTAAACAAAATCCTACTAATATCTATTATAAATGCAAAGGTCTGTGCAGATATTTAGATGTCTTTTCATGCAATGGTGCTTCATGCATCGACTGAACGGATTTGGATTCAATTTGGCACAGGGATAGAATGTTTTTTTGCATGTGATTTGGGGACGGAAACAGAACACTACGGGGGCAAAGCTGAGAGTAGCATGTACTTAGTAGTTTATTAAGGAAATACTCAAAGTACAAAACAAAAATTTGCGGACTTTAACTATCCAAACTGACAGAAAGTATATAAGTATTAATATCCATGGTCTGATACCCATAACACAAGCAGGTTATTCCTAGCTTACTTTGGGATAAGATAGCGTTGTGTGAAATGTCCGTGAATATTTATTATTATTCCTCTTTATTACAATACATCACATATAAATTTACATTTTTAAATATACCTATATAAAAAATACATTTAAAAATATAAAAAAATAGTATACCACCGGCATCGGGTACAGGGACCAAGCTACCGGTGGTCAGGGCTCCAGAGACAGGAATCGCCTCACAATACGTGCCGTGCTCAGTAAAACTGCCTTTTGCATCAAGCCCTTGACCCAACTGCCTAACGCAAGCCTCAACCCTTAATAGCCTGATTTACTGAATGCCTGAAGTATCAAAATTGATACTCACAAAAATAGCACTAGTTTCATCAAGTAAAACATGCACTCTCAAAAAATAATTATATCTTAGCAAAAATAATATATTCACTTACCTCAAAAGTATTTATATTCTACAGAAAAAGAAAATACATCAAATTTGTATTCAACAAAACTTTTAGTAAAATGTGTTTACTTGTTCACTTTTTGTTCACTTTGCCGCGCAAGTAGGTAATATGTCATAGATAAAATAAAACAATAATGACATGTGTTTTTTTTTAAATTTCGTTGGTAAGAATATTATACAACAGTAAAATACGTACAGCCAACCTATAAAAAAAAACTAATAGTAATGTGAACATTTGGTTTAAAAGATTGGTATCAAAATTGAAACTCTAGTATCAAAATTGAAACTCTAGGCTATTGATCGAGGCTTTTGGCGATCAGACCGTGTGCTGATACGACTATCGGAACAATAATCGCTGAATCCACATCCCACATGTCGACAACCTCGTGAGCCAAGTCCAAATATTTCAATTGTTTATCTTTTTCTGCTTTCACGAGATTCTCGTCATGTGGAACCGTAATATCAACGATTATTGCGAGGCGCTCTGATCGATCTATTACCACTATATCAGGCTTGTTGGCTACAATAGTCCTGTCAGTGATAATAGACCGATCCCAGTATAACGTAATACGACCATTCTCTAGAACTGGGTCGGGCACATACCTGTAATATGGTACCTCTGAATCTACAAGTTTATATTTTAGCGCAAGTTGCTGATGGATAATCCTGGCTACTTGGTTGTGTCTATGCAAGTACTCGCCGTTGGCAAGACGAGGACAACCAGAAATAATATGTCTGAGAGATTCACCCGGTAGGTGGCATGCCCGACATATGTCAACCGTACCGTCTCTCAAAATATATTTCCGATAGTTATTCGTCATGACAACTTCGTCTGTAATCGCACAAACAAAACCTTCAGTTTCTCCGAACAAATCTCCGAAACGTAGCCAGGATACGGAAGCTAGAAAATCTACATCGGGCCCATGTAAGGCCCGATAAAATCGTCCATGCAGCTCTTTGCCCTGCCATATCTCCTTGCGATCATTAGTCGTCAATATTACTGGTTTGTGCCAGTTCTCTTTGGCAAGAGCAAGAGGGGTCAGTCCATTGTCTATTGCTACCACATCCCGATGCATACCCACGTCAGCATGAAGGAAATATTCCCTAAGGTTGTATACCTCACGATTGTGTAAGGTCTTGGCATTTAAAAAGCCACGACCTCCGCACTTTCGTGGGATATACAACCTCATTACAGACGAACGTGGGTGATGCATTCGGTTTATGGTCAATAGCGAACGGACTTTTCTATCCAGGGCGTCTAATTCAGTCTGAGTCCATCTAAGTATGCCGAAGGAATAGATTAAGATTGGCATGGCCCAACCGTTGATAGCCCGCACCTTGTTACCGCCCGACAAAAGACTTTTCAGCACTTTTTTCAGGCGGCCAAAGAAACGGTCCACCAACGTTTGTTTCATGCCTATCTCTGTAATACCTAATGCCTGCGACATACCTAGATATTTATAGGTTTCAGTCGCGGAAAGGGATTTAAGTTTTGTGAAATCTGAAAGTTGTACTCTTTCAGATTCCACAATCCGACCCTTCTTTACATGCATGACTGCACATTTATCTACACCAAATTCCATTTTGATAGAATTACTGAAAGCTTCTGTGACTTTTAGTAACTCGATCAAGTGGGAATCGGTGGAGGCAAATAATTTTAAGTCATCCATGTAAAGAAGGTGGGAAACAACTTGACCTCCTCTCCGAAACTGATAGCCTAAACCTGAACCCTCCAGCAAAGTGCTGAGAGGATTCAGTGCCAGGCAAAACCATAAGGGACTCAGACTGTCACCCTGAAATATACCCCTCTTGATCCTGACAGGCTCGCCATCTCCAAGAACCTGACGACATCCTGGATATACAAGAGCCGTTGTCCATTGCCCCATACATGTCTTCAAGAAGGCGCTAAGAGTTGCATCAACTTTGTACAACTCCAGCACCTTCAACAGCCATGTATGTGGCACTGAATCATAGGCTTTCTTGTAGTCAATCCAGCATGTCGCAAGGTTTTTTCGGTTACGCCGAACCTGCTGATTAATGGCCATATCAAGAATAAGGAGTTCTTTAGTACCACGTGACCCGCTTCTACAACCATTTTGAGAGTTGGACATAATAGAATTATTTTCAATATGTGTTGATAGCTTAACTCTCAAAATAGATGTAAGAAGCTTATAGACCGTTGGTAAACAAGTTATCGGTCTATAATTTTTAGGGTCCGTAGTACTACCAGATTTGTAGAGGAGGTGTGTGATACCCGAAGTCATAAAAGATGGAAGCGACCCAGACTCAAGTGATGATTGAAAACAGGATGCCAAACAAGCATGTGAGCTATGGAACCATTTCAGCCAAAAGTTGTGCAGTCCGTCCGGCCCAGTTGATTTCCAATTGGGCAACGAACGAACCGCACTGGCAATGTCACTAGATGTTATTAGGACTGGTTCCATAGTCTGTATTGACTCACATGAAAGCTTGACATCCCGCATCCACTCACACTCTGTATGACTAACAGGTACCGACCAAATGCCTTGCCAAAATGTACTAGTGGTTTCAGCACTTGGTAGGCACATGTCAGTCACACTTGAATCAGGTTGCTCCCATCTTCTATACACCCATCTCTCATCGTTTTGGAACGAGCGATTCTGAGTATAGCGATCCACTCGCTTTTTGTATCGCCGTATACGGCTTGCCCACGCATAAATTTTCTGCTTCAGGTGGTCTATACGTTCTGTGACTCGCACTGAGTATTCGCGAGGACTAATATCAGTCCCCGCAAATGCACGAGTCACAAAACGCATTACCCTGGGACGGGTATTACCCGTCCTGAAGCAGCATAGCTTACCAATGAGTACCCTAGTCTCGGCGATGCGACGCTCAATTCTGCATTGCCAGACTGGAACAGAGTTAGGTCTAGTAGCTGCCTCAAATTTTGGAAATTTTACACCAGCCACTCGACACACTGCTACAGCCGCGCAATACAGAATTGAGTGTGCATCACTTATATCTACACAAGTTTCAAAATAACTTGGTAGAGCCGAGTCCAGGGCACTCACTAGCGCCATGTTCTTTTTATGCGTAGGCAAACGCGATACACGTGGACGACATATGAGATCACAAAATCTATAATCTTGAATCGCTCGCTCCAAAACACTCCTTAATTCATCGTTATGCTGTGTACTTACTGTTGTAACAATATCATCCACTACTTCGTCAATAGGTACGACAGGTTGTGATTCGTTTACTTCACTATTAACACTAGGATGTGACGAAGAAGGGATGATAATGTTACTCTGTACTTCCGAGCGAATCCTCTCAAGCACGGCATCGTCCAACATATGACTACGTTGTATAACCCGTACTTGATCCGACAGCCGCTGCGCCGACACGTTGACAGTTGGTTCAAGAACCTGAAACAAAGGCAGTAAACGAACACGATACGCAGTGAGGTTAGTTCCTCCCTCTGTAGCCACAGTTTATTATTATTATGTCTCTCTTTTACACGGGTATCTTCTTTTTTTTCTTACGAAGACACCCGGACTTTTGGTAGGCGTACATGGGGACACAGGTCCAACATGCAGAGGCCCTTTGAGACTTTTAATCTAAAGGGAAATGGGACCCCCACTGCAAACAATCCACATCCGCCTTATGTAGAAGAACGGTAATGGACCATCTGCAATGGGAGCTAACTATTGTAAAATATGCTAACTAAGTAATGGGCTATTGTGATGGGTGTTAGATGGTCTGGTTAACTTAGGCTATGGATGAAGACGGCGTCTGCCATATCAATATACTTATTATTATATTAAAACTTTGGCTTTTATTATTATTATTATTTGCGTACTTTAATTCATCCAGTCATCTTTTCAAACTTTCACAGTAATAATACCTAATAGTAAGAAGTGTGGGATGTATGTTTTAGAAACATATAACATATAAGTATGTTTATCAGTTGTCCACATAGCATTAGCTTACTTTGGGTTACTCGGCGCTGTTGAAAAATGACACAGCATATTGTATTACTAATATTTATTAACACACAATCTTGAAAATGTTAACCACTGACCCGGTCCTGATTCGAGCTAAGAAGGAAGAGCTCTGGATCAATAGCCCGGACATCGGACGTCATCAACAAGTTCAGCACTGAAAACAATGGAGCTGACGTCGGCACTTCGAGGTTGAGATATTTTTACGCCTCCTCTAACAATAAACGCCGCAAAAACAACTTATAACACGGAAAATACTTTTATTTTCGTATATTCAGACTATGCTAATCGTAACGGCATCTACAAAAAATACGTAAAAGAATGTCATGAAGCATGAAAATGGTGGTCATATAATATATTATACAGTGCGTATTCTAACGCCTTCCTCAATGTGACATGGTTTTCAAATTGTTGTAAGTGCAAGTTTTGCAATACAAACAAAAATGATGTGAGATCGATCTCACCAGACTGCCCCTCTCTAACACGATTATTGTGAAAGTGAAAGTTCAATCCGATTGACGTTGTCATTTTTGTTTTATTTCAAACTTTGAACAGATGATCCACGTGACCTAGGGACGTAGTTTAATGCACAGAGTCACAGCTACTGACAAAGTCTCGTCATAAGCCCCTCTGCACTCTATTTTATAGAGAGGGGCTAAAATGAAATTGTGACACAGTTACTCGCGTCATAATTAGCGTGTAGACGACAGCGTGACGTGAAAGATTCACGCACGCCACACGCCCTAGAAAGCGGGATAACACCTGAACAACCCCCTAAAGACGCGGGATAGCTCCCGAACCCTCTAGGTGAGGTCGCAGTGGTAGCCGCCAAGGTCTGTTGGGAATCATGGAGTTATCCTTCCGAGGGCTCCCAACCGTAGCTCGTAGGCATTAGGTAGAAAACGTGTGGTTATTAGTCGGTAGGAGTCCGGCATAGCATCTATGTAGGATTTTCCTCACTTTAAAAAATAGCGTAGTTTTAAAGGTCTTTCTTTTACGTGTGTAACCGACTGAAATCACACGGTGTGCCCTGGTACCTACTGACTACGGACGGGAGTCCCGGGTAAGCCCTGGGAAGCATGTTCCAGGATTCCCGACACAGACTTCATAGGGCTATGAACAGCCGTGGCACTTGAAGTTTCGTATTCTTAATGGGCTACTTATCAACTTTCCGTGCTGTCTCTTGTAAATAGTCACACTATTTTAACTGTCACAACACCACTTAGGTGGTATCACCACCTGTCGTATTGTTCCGTACAAAGACAGGTTGTGTCTACCTTTGATGAAATTTTTCGAGTCTACCATATACGACCAAATTCATAAGCTTTCTCATTTATATTACACAGTTCTACATGGGTTTACCACTGTTGACCGAAATTCATTTGATCGTTTGACGTGTGACCGAAAAAACATTAGGTAATTCTACTTTTGATCGAATGAACAATTGACCAAAAGAGTTTTCATCGAACAAACATTTGGTATTTTTACTACTGATCGAATGAACGTTTGGTCGAAAAACAGTTGATTCAAGAATATTTTAACAAACAAAAGCGAAATAAGTAGAATTCGGTACTGGCACTCGCCGGCCGCTGCCGCGGCACGCTCGCTTCGCTCGCTCGGCTCGTGCGTTGTGGTCGCAGTTCTAACCTAACCTAACCTAGCCATTTTGATACAGCCTCTGTTAAAATATTCTTTTAGTCAACCGTTTTTCGACCAAACGTTCATTCGATCAGTAGTAAAAATACCAAATGTTTGTTCGATAAAAACTTTTTTGGTCAATTGTTCATTCGATCAGTAGCAAAATGGCATAATGTTTTTTCGGTCACACGTCAAATGATCAAATGAATTTCGGTCAACAGTGGTAAACCGGTTCTACATACTAAAATATTCATAGTTACAGAACTGTTACTCACTTTTACATCGGTACAAAAATGTGAGTTCTTTTGCAAACACCGAGCAATATGCTGAGTGGTGTACTTGTGTATTGTGTACGGACGACGCCCGCGCGCAATTGTTATGGCTTTGCAAGTCTCTCTTTGTAAAGCACAATGTACTACTATAGTAGAGGAGTACCTACCTAGCTACGCAGTAATGGACGTGTCATTAGGTCACAATAATGGGGCTTTTGTGATATCGTCTTACAGGTCTTTCTTTTACGTGTGTAACCGATTGAAATCACACGGTTTGCCCTGGTGGCTGGTAGGTACCTACTGACTACGGACGGTCACAATAATGGAACTTTTGTGATATCGTGTGATGTTGATGTAAATAAATACCAAAATAAAGGTAAGCTATTTTTCCCAGAAGCAGAGGTGTTTGCTCCAATTATTTTTTTAGATAAGTATGATTTTCATTGCTGGGTATTGACCTTTTTAAACAGTCTAGTCTTTTGGGGGTATGCTTCTATATCTACATACATATGGTCAGCCTTTATCCCCGAAGGGGTAAGCAGAGGCATATATATGGAATGTAATAGGTGGTGAGCCGTATTGGCGTGTTGCGATGGACAGGCGCAGGTTGTGACTGCCTGCGGTTTGAATTTTCAAGCCGCCTAAAAAGGCCTTCAACTTGGCTCAAGGACTGCCATTTTACTGGCAACCGTATGGGGGTATGCTTGAACTAAATAAATACCACGAAGGTTAGAAAGGATGTTATAGAAGCTCTGATTATTCAACTATAGTGATAACTAGCTTTGCTACGAACCTCGTAGCACCCATTTAACCCACTGGATACATTCTCGCATTTACAATAGCAAGTCCACCATCAATCCTATTTCTTATTGTAATTTATATGTTTAGATGTTTGTTACTCAATCACGCTCTAACGGCTGAAGGGATCTTAATGAAATCCCTACTTAATTTCAGTTAAATACCTTCAGCATAGAATATATTCCTTTTGGTGTTTAGTATTGCTGCTGAGAATTTAAACTATCATCACCACTTCAGAATAAAATTGGTATTCTAACAGCGAGAGATTATTTAAAATCGGTTCCAGCGTTTCTGAGTTAATTGATTACAAACGAACACTTTTATCTATGTAGGTAATATTAATTTATAGTACCTGCACCACTGTAAAATCTTATCCATAACAGCAGTTTAATTCAGTTCACGGAAATTCTGAAAAATGTACAAATAAAACCACGCTCTGAAAGCTTTACGGACACCAATATCAGCCGGCTCAACTGACTGATAAAGCCCTAAGCGGCACTATTCTACAATCAAGCCTACTACTTACCTGCCTACTACTACAAAGCCTAGGATATCGATCATTTCAAACTTGAACTATGACCTTTGCCCTACAAACCGCCACTTACAATATATTTATTTACTCACTGAAACTCATTTGATGCTAATATTACAACACGTTCTTTGAATAATTTCATGAGCCCTCGACTCCATTCGTGGACGCCCTATTTATAGATTTCTATTTAAGGGCGGTAGTTACGATAGTGACGTACTTTAACTGATCCCATGCCGACAACGTGACTCATCGAAACTTCAATAAAACCTTATCCTCCTAATATATCCGCAATCTTGGTACTTATATTGTACAAACAATTGTGTAAAGCTAAAAATAGAACACCACGTGCCGAAAGCCGAAATTAATTGTTCCACACCGTCGCGGTACAACAGTCTATAACATCGGCTTAACTGGGGTCGTAAAATACCAAATCTCAATCAAATAAAGGTCACCCGAACGCACCCCTGTAGGTATTATAAAATGGCGTCATCGGTACAGAATTATAGAGTGTTGTGATCGGCAGGTATTAGAAAGGCAGAAAGGTTAAATCGTCGGCGACGTGGGGGCCGGCGCTCGCCCCCCTCTGACCTTTAGAGTAGTGTAGTCCCGCGGGAGTGCGTAATCGCAGCGCATTACCTCGCAACTCGCGACACATCCCTGAAACGGTCTCATCAACCTAGACGGTGCTAGACGGGTCTGGCTCGGGGTGAAGCGAGCGTTGGCCCGGCGTACCTGTGTAGGTGGGCTGGGTACGAGCAAGTCAGCCGCACACTGCTGCGCTGCATCCCGGCGGGCGTCGCGACGGCGCGGCACTACACCGCCGCCGATGTCAGACACACTGCTAGAAATGTGCCGCGCATGTATCCGAAACGGATTTTGTGTTGTCGGAATGTCCATTATGAATATTATCCGATTTGAATGGGATAGCCGATGTAGAAAGCTTTCTTTTTCCTTTTCGTCCAAACGTACGTTTCGTTTTGCTTCCAACATCTCAACCTTAGAGTCCTGGTTTCGTTTTGATTTGAATTTTTTCAGAATTTTTTTAAGTAATTGCCATCTGATCACCAAACTCCTTTATGGACTTTTTTCTTGCTGATTGCTTTCCTTTTTTCTTGCAAATGTATTACAGAAGGAGTCTGATATGCCTAGGTATTCATGCAATGTTAATTAATGAGTGAATAAAATAATTATTCAGATATAATTTAGTCCTAAATAGGACAGGACAGCTATAATTTACTATCCTAACTTAATCGCAATCCAGCATAACCAAGTATCCGAAAATGGTTATCTTCCCCGGTAAAGTCTGTGTATAAATTATCCGGGTCGTCCCATCCCTACTCGACTGTCGGGCCGAGGCGCATGCGCGCTGGCCGCTATTAAAAAATGAATTCCTGGTGCTCGCACTGTGAGGCACACGTCGGTGACGGCGGCTGCGTGTAGTACTGCAGAGTGGCCTGCAAACCGCGCCCGACCGGCAATCAAGCAACGAGCCAGTATCTCGCGAGTGAGGTGTGGTCGAGAGTCGACTGTCGGCTGTCGGCCCAGTGAGTGAAGTGCGGTGCAGTGCCGGGGAGACGGAGAATGCGCTAAGGGGATGCGGCGAGGGTGCTAGCGGCCGCGGCATGGCGCGCCGCCGCCGCGTGCCCACCCATCCTCACTACCATGAGCGACCTGCAGGCCACCTTCGAGTTCTCCGTCGAGCTTTACAAGTTCTATAATGTGGACCTCTTTCAGAGAGGGTGAGCTCTCACATAATTATACACATGCTGATAACGACTGATAACAATACTTCGGGGCCCCCAGACGCAATGTTCTGTAAACGATCACTGCATTAAGACTTTCGTTATAGCTGGTCTTCGGATGGATGACCACTTTGTGATATTTCTATATGCGAGCTTTTTCGTGCTTCGGTAGGCACCTTAAGCCGTTGGTCCCGGTTGCCAATAAAATGACAGTCGTTATGCAAAGATGAAGTCCTTATTTATAGGCGGCTTGAAACTTTTCAACAGTGGGCAGGCACAAACTGCGCCAGTTTATTTATTCATGGCAATACGTCTGCCCACCTATAACGTGGGACAAAAAATATGACCTAAAGTATACCTCTGCCTACCCTTTATTATAAAGGCGCGCCCATTATCATACCAACAATATCACACAAAGTAATCAAAAAAGAGGCTTTCATTTCGGATAGGCATTAGAGGGCCAATCCTATTGACAATTTGTAACTTTGGTTTCGGTCCAGTCTCGTGCTGTGTTACCTACAAAAATACAGTACAATAAATACAAAATTAATAGGGCATGGAGACATTTACAAAAGCACAACTAGAAATGTTGTATTTCATTTAGGCAAAGATCCTACTTTCAACCGATGTCCGATACAGACCACTAACCACCTGACCGACTTTGTCTGCCGACCGTCTTTAAACTAATTTCGAGTAAGACTCTGCAGACCTATTTTTAAGGAAAATATACATTTTGTTTATTTAATTATATTTTTATGGCCCCACCCAATCCCTACTAATAAATGCGAGAGTAACTCTGTCTGTCTGTCTGTCTGTCTGTTGCGCTTTCACGCCTCAACGGCTGGAACGATTGGGCTGAAATTCGGATTAGAGATAGTTCGAGGCCCTGGGAAGGACATAGGCTACTATTAAACTGACTGCGCAAAGGAGGGTTATGATTTTACGCGATAACGACTTCCACGCGGTCAAAGACGCGGGGAACAGCTAGTACAATTATAAAATTTGATTAATAAGTCACCACAAACTACTATAAAATAAATATTACGAGAAAATAACCTTCAGTTGTGTTCTGCCTTCAGTTGTGTTGTCAGTGTATAATAAATATAACTGGCGGACGTCACGCGGTTTCACCCGCGTATCTGGGAATAAAATATAGCCTATGTGAATCAGGATGAATGTAGTTTTCCAATAGTGCAAAAAAATTTGAAATTGGTGCTGTGGTTTTTGAATTTATTCATTACAAACGTCACACACAAAAATACAAATTTTCTCTCTTATAATGTTGATAGAGACTTTTTGTTTTAACATCTTTTCATGTCTTTAGTAATTATATTAATCAGTTGTCTCTTCATTTGATCTCAAAGTTTCTACAGGCCTGTGTTAGCTTAATTTGGGCCAAACAGCGCTGCGTAAAAGTATTTCAAAAGCCATGAAAATTGATATTGTATCTATTGTAATCGGTGTTCACCATCAATCACTGTCTATGTCGATAAAACCTTGTCTATATACTAAATACCTTAGACCATATAACACGGGACTAGCCTTTGCGAACCACCGCAAACAAAAATATTCTGCCAGTTTTCATACAAGTGAAGGGGGACACACAAAGACATTTAAAATTTCATTGCGTTTAAAAATGTATTAATCGACAAACGCGTAATGGCTGTTGTGTGTTAATTGTTATTGTACAGTCAACTACAATGTAATGTACTAGTTTAATCATATAAAATGATGTACTGATGTACAGGCTTTTCATAAAGCCAAAAGACCAAATGGTCATGTGCAATGGCAGAAAACAATGCTTAAGTAAGGCGCATCCTGTGGTTAGATGATGTAAGCTAAATACCTTACTGACTAGCGAATTGTAACACAAGCTTTTACAAAGAATTCTCGATTTTACATAGACGAAAGTTTAACTATAATGACGTATTTGTCTGTTGTCTCAAGTTTTGCTGTTTTTAATTATGAGACAAATGAGAAAGACTTTTAGCCCCTCTCTACAAAATAGAGTGCAGAGGCTTTGATCAAGTTATTCTTGATCGAAGTGCAGAGGGGCTTATGTCGAGACTTTGTCTGTAGTCTGTGACTCTGTCGCATTAAACTACGTCACTAGGTCACGTGGATCATCTGTTCAAAGTTTGAAATAAAACAAAAATTGAACGTCAATCGGATTGAACTTTCACAATAAACATGTTAGAGAGGGGCAGTTGCAGTGAGAACGATCTCACGGCTTTCTTGTTAAAAAGTAAATTAATTTCCATTCTTGGTGCTCAAATTATATGGTTGAGAATCACCGTCTCAGACATAATCACACAATTTGCATAATAAATCCTACAGTCCAAAATGTAGAGAGCTTTAGCAGGACTCTGTCGAGAAACTCCACGGTTTCCTGGTGCAGCAGGGACCGCTGGGCCTCGATTTCTCGAGACGCAGGCCTTTGGGCCCGCTCCAGCGCCTCCTAACGCCATCTGAACAGTGATGCAAGGGCTCTCGCTTCCAAATCCCATGGAGGGGTTCCGGCTAGGAGACATGCCGCCTCACCGGAGATCGTGCGGTATCCTCTTATCACCCTGACGGCCATCGCTCTCTGCGGGCTCAGCAATCTAGCCACATTGCTGGCCGTCAGGGTCTCCGCCCATACGGGGGCTCCGTATAGAGTCATGCTTCGCACGATCCCCAGGTAAAGACCCTACCCTTAGTTAATATTTGTGCAAAAATTGAATCGAATCTATTGAGTACTTTTCGAGATCCTTCCGGACAAAGCAAAGCAAACAGACAGACAAAAAAACTTCTAACTATATTTTCGGCTTCGGTATCTCATGTTGAACAACCAGCGAGTTTTTTTTTAATATTTCTTATGTACAGTTTTGACTTTTCTATCATTTTATTATTATGCATCTACAGATCATGCCGGATTAAACCCGTCTTATACCATAACCTATCCGTCTAGTACTGAGTCATAGGTTTTCCTCGGATTGATTCCAAGGATTTCCGGCTGACTTTGACCACCTACCACATCAGTCTCGCCTGAAGTTTATGGTGCTATACCGCTTTCGGGATTGATTCGGATGATAGCCCACTCATTTCCCCAGGCAAGTTTAGTAGAGGAAAGATTAGTTTTTTTGTTTGTTTGTAACGAATAGGCTCCGGTACTACTGGACCGAGTTGAAAATTTCTTTCACTGTTGGGAAGCTACACTCTTTGCGGTGAACATAGGCTATATTTTATTCCCGTATTCTCACGGGAATGGGAAATACGCGGGTGAAACCGCGTGACGTCCGCTAGTGATAAATATAGTTAAAGGGCCTTTGTTAGGACTTCTCTTGTGTTCAGCATCTGGAACGTCGGATGTGTTTACAACGTGTTAACCGTGACGAGGTAAGGACGAATAATAGATACTGAAGAAAACTTTACTCGAATGAACGTGAAGGACGTAGGCTCTGTTGACTATAAAGTAATCTATTAAAATTGAATTATTTTGACTGTTAATAAATACTTCGAGCACTCCAGGAACACCAGAAAGTTACACTGAGTACTGACCTAGGTTCCAGGAGACGTTAGTGTCTTAAAACTCGCATCAAACTTCATCAGAACATGAGGATTTTCCTACGTAAAAGAAGAGGGAGTTGAACTGAAAGTAAATCACGTTTTACTTCCCATCTTCCTTCAATTCATTTTCATAAAACACCGGCCAAGTGCGAGTTGGACTCGCCCATGAAGGGTTTCGTAGCAGAAAGTAACATTATATAAAAGTTTGTTGTAACTTTGATTGATGTTTTAACACGTTCGCAGTGCGAAAATCACTACGATTTTGCTAACCGGAAATTGCGGTTTATGACGTATTAAAAAAAAACTACCAGCTCTATCTCGTTCAAACTAACAAATAGTTGGTAGTTTTTATGGCAATGTACATCATATATTATTTTTAGATTTATCATTCTCTTAGTTAAGAAGTTAGAGGGGGGGGGGGGGGACACACATTTTTCCACTTTGGAAGTGTCTCTTGCGCAAACTATTCATTTTAGAAAAAAATTATGTTAGGAACCTCAATAACATTTTTGAAGATCTATCTATAGATATCCCACACGTATGGGTTTGATGAAAAAAAATTTTTGAATTTCAGTTCTGAGTATGGGGACCCCCAAAATTTACTACTTTTTTTCTAGTTTTATATAAGAATTTTAATGCGGTTCACAGAATACATCTAGTTACCAAGTTTCAATAGCATAGGCCTTATAGTTTCGGAGAAAAATGGCTGTGACACACGGACGGACAGACAGACGGACAGACAGACAGGCATGACGAATCTATAAGGGTTCCGTTTTTGCCATTTGGCTACGAAACCCTAAAAAGGTAAACAAAAAGGCAGTTCTACAATTTGCAGTCAATTAACCATTTTTTTTTTCAAAATGCCGCCGAACTTCAGTAAAATTAAACCTAGACAAGCATTATACAATGTTACCTACTACACAAATTTAACGATTTTACGTTGTCGGTGACATTGGTTCTAACTATAACTTGCTAATGTCAACTTCATCGATCTAGAGAAATGACTAGTAGCTTTAGAACTGAATGCCCTTTAATAACAAAAGATTTTACAACTGGTATTGGTATTTTTTACAAACATTCTCACATCCATACACCGACACATCCATACTCACAAACTTCCGCCAAAAGCTACAATGTTATTCAAAAAAAAGGACTATGCCCATGATAATATATAATAGGCTAGCTGATGCCCGCAGCTTCGGCCACGTAAAATTTGCTCCCGCGGGAACTTATTCCCTTGATAAAAAATAGTCTATGTGTTATTACAAACTCTAATGTATCTCTGTACCAAATTCAGTCCGGTCCGTTCAGCGGTTTGAGTGTGAAAGAGTAACAAACATTCACACTCACAAACTTTCACATTTATAATATTAGTAAGATACTCGTAGCTTTTTATGGTCGCAGTACCTACCCACTTACATTTTTAATAATCTAAGACTCTACGTCTTTAAATCTATCACACTATCAGAATTTTATGGCACATGTAGATAACAAACCTTTAGTACAGAAATATATGCTTTTCTTTCTTGAGATTGAAATAGAGAATTTACGCTTCATAAAATTTACTAAATTGTAGAACAAGCAATTAGCATTAGCATCAATGATATTTAAGTAAAGATATGCTACCTTCATACAAAACAGCATTCAGTTATTGTTGAGTTATAATTTCACGTGCTTACCTATCGGTACCTAATAGATTTCATCTATGAATGCGATAGAGAATACAAAACATTTAAAACAGAGAGGCATAGCTATCTGTGTCGTTTTGCACACAGCAGCCGACCACAACACGACTTATTTCGCTCGCAGCTATTAGCAGACTAAATGGAATTATAACAATTGTGTGACTTTGTCCGCAACAGTTTTTGAGCGGTAATGCGATATCTACCTCTTTTTTACTATAACATCATTGATTAGCATGTTAAATTTGGCCATTTCCCAGAATTTTTAACACCATTAATTCTCAATTCTTTATTTAGGAACTTGTCGTATAATAACGTGGTTTTACATGAATAGTTGAGAAAGGCAGTGCAGTGTTATACACCCGGGTACGTATCTATGTTTTGGTAATGAGTTGCTTGGAGGTCTTTGTAGCAGCTCAAAGCATATTAACCGGTTACTCTATGTTTTTGCAAGAGGATATTGTAATAGCGAATTTGTGATATTCAACCAATGAAATCAGTTTATCATAGTCTACTGCTTGACGTTGGCGTCTCTCAATGATACTTGACCCTACGTAATTTAGAAGCCAGGATTTAGAAGCGTCTTTCAAGCGTCTTTCTTGCCCCTGTAGTCTATATTCCTTCACCTATAAAAAGGTTACACCAAAACGCTTCTATCAATCGTGGTATTGTTAATCGAAGCACTGACGTTACGTAAATAGTTAAAATAAGTAATTTTCATTACATGAAGCATGTTGTTTCATACTGTGACCATAGTTAACTGAATATTTCTGCAAGCGCCCTGAAAGTAAGGAACATTGATCATCCGACTTGTTGACTTACCTATCTATCATTTCGACTTCCTTATTATAAAAATGCAGCTTTGAAGTTATCTACATACATACATATACTCATGCCTTTTTCCCTCCGGGGTAGGCAGAGACAACAGCCTGCCATTTGCTTCTGTCCTTACATACTTCACTAGCTTCCTCTACATTCATTAAACCTTTCATTTTTTTCACCAAATTATCTCTCAGTACTTTATTCAAAAGCTGTAAGTTCCTACACAATAAAGGAAAAATAAGGGTTAAGAAGGGGTCAAATTACTTACGGGTGGTTCAGTAGGTAAGGATGAAAACTAGCTAAGTGTTCCGTTATAAACTATTTCTGCCTTAAACATCCTAAAGTTCGTTCAGCCGTAAGAATTGTTTGTGACATTGCTAGCGTTTCCGTGCTTTACAAGGCACGCCAATCAGTTGGCCTGGGTTGCCAGTAACACGATTGTTATTATGCTGTATTTCGAAAAAAGATATTATGATTTCTTTTTTGTAAACCAGTTTCTAAAGAATAAATATTCGAAAATACTGTCAATTTTACCTTTGGCCACATATCCGAAGGGTAAAATTGACAGAATTTTGATAATGTAACTAACATGCAATACCTATATTATTTCCGTTTTATGGCAAAAAGGGTAAACTAGCGCAGACATC
This sequence comes from Miltochrista miniata, assembly GCA_933228765.1. Taxonomy (NCBI): domain Eukaryota; kingdom Metazoa; phylum Arthropoda; class Insecta; order Lepidoptera; family Erebidae; genus Miltochrista; species Miltochrista miniata. The sequence goes on along the minus strand of OW121766.1, from coordinate 23,044,760 downwards.
GGTAATATATTTGAAATTTACGATGCTAGCAATAAGCATGTTTTCGAGCACTCTTTTATAACTGCACGCACAACGCTCATAATAAAAAAAACAGCGCGGTGGCTCCCTTTTCAAGGTTATTCTAACTTCTTTAATGTGTTGTGTGAACCTGACCCTGGCCCTTACTTTTCTGCACTATACTATAATATTATAAAGAGGAAGGATTTGATTAATTGTTTGTTTGCATCGAATAGGCTCCGAAACTACTACTGAACCGTGACGCTAGTCTATACTATCTATAGTTCTATACTAATGTTATAAAGAGGAAAGATTTGTTTTTTTGTTTGTTTGTAACTAGGGAATGCAATACCGGGATACCGGGATCCCGAAATACCGGGATCCCGCAGCATTTTTGCGGGACCAGTCCCGCACGTAAATCGTGCGGGATCCCGCGGGATTTGCGGGACTGTGCAAAGGTAAACGCCATGTGTTTTCTGTAAGCGGAAGCGCGCAAACTGATTCGGTTTGAGAAAGTTTTTTGTAATTGTGACGTAATAATATAACCTAATAACGTACTTATTTGCTTTTAGTGATCAGAGTGTGATAGTGATCAGGAAGATTTGACTTTTCTTGTACTATAAACAGTTAGAAAAGTATTCAATTATCTCGTACATTGTTTGCTGGCTATCTGACATGTAAAGTTAGGAGTCGTTTGGCAGACAAGAATTTTGAGATGCTACGTTTTTGCGCACTTTTAAAGTAATGCCAAAACTACCCATTTTATCTGCTTCTAATAATTTACAGTTGATATTTTATTACTTATATGTATATCCGTTTAATAATCTCAATAATAAGTAATATTGAATAATTTATTTTTCCTAGTGGCCCAGCATACTCGGTGTTCTGTAAAAGATCACTGCAGTAGTATCATTTAACTATGGCCGGTCCTTAGATGGGTGACTACTTTGTGACATTTATTTGAGCATTGCCGTGCTTCGGAAGGCACGTTAAGCCGTAGGTCCCGTTTGCCGGTAAAATGGCAGTTAAGCCAAGTTGAAGGTCCGGCTTGAAAAATTTCAACAGCAGGTAGTCGCCACCTGCACCTGTCCATTTCAAGACGGCAATACGGCTCACCACATATTACGTGGTATGAAATCTTAAAAGGTCAAATGTGGGCATATAATACCTATGCCTCTGCCTAACCTTCGGGGATTAAGGCGTGACTATTTTTCAGTTCTAGATGTATGTATGATACAGAAATTCTATTCTTTTCTCAATGACTTTCAGAAATATGCGGGATCCCGCAAATACCGGGATCCCGCGGGACTGAGATCTCTCAGTCCCGCAAATACCGGGATTACAATGTTGTTGCGGGATTGCATTCCCTATTTGTAACGAATAGGCTCCGGAACTACTGGACCGATTTAAAAACCTTTCACTGTTGGAAAGCTACACTCTTTGTGATAAACATAGGCTATATTCTATTCCCGTATTCCCACGGGAACTACGCGGGTGAAACCGCGTGACGTCCGCTAGTACCTTATAAATCCGACATTGCCATCTAGTTCTTTAAATTTTATTAAATCCGACATTGCCAGCAAGTTCATTAAATTTTATTAAAACCGACATTGCCAGCAAGTTCAGTAAATTTTATTAAATCCGACATTGCCAGCAAATTCCTTAAAATTCATTAAATCGCTACGTAAATATGTTTCGTTTGTAGGAATAATCTTGGCTATTCTTGTAGATGAAAAGTAAGTTTTTTTATAAATGACATCATTTTAAATAGAGAAGGTACTTCAGTACACACACATAAGATGTAGGTATAATAAATGCCAAAACATGAAACAAAAACATAATATCAACATATTCGTACCCGACCGGCTGAAAATGGCTGGGCGACCGCTCCGGCCCGCTAGGAAACCGGAGTTTCGTAACTGGTTTCCACTAAGGATTTTTAATACGTCTACGTAACTGGTTACCATGAAGAATTTTTAATACCTCTACTTAACTGGTTAAAATGAAGGTCTTTTTAATACGTATACGTAACTGGTCTCCATGAAGAGAGACCGTGTTAGGTTCACACCCCTGTTCGACAATGCTTTTAGTAAATTATTAGAAATCGAAGCGAAACATGCTGTAACTGTAGACTATCTAAAAGAACAAGTCATCCATGTTTCTTGTAATAAACTATCATTCATTCATTCATTCATTTCATTCAGACTACATATAAGAACAAGTCATCCAAGTTTCTTGTAATAAACTATCATTCATTCATTTCATTCATTCATTCATTCATTCATTCATTCAATCTAAGGCTGATGATGAATGATGAATGATTCTTTGGCGCGAATTGGAAGGAATCGTATCGCGTCGTTTTGTAAATTCGCAAAATTAGTGTAATTTCGAGTGTTTTGTGTGTATTAATGGTGGATTTTTAAACATAAACGTTCGACAACGTGCACTAGTGTTGGGAAGTGATAAAACGCAGTGAATCGCAACTTTGCAGTTTCCGACAAAAAATCCAAAGGAACTTTCAGAAATGTATCCACCGCTTTTCTGAAGGAAGACTGACTTCGACTTAGGGCTGTACTTGACTTTGACTGGACTTAGAGGACGAGGACTGTGACTTATTAAAGCAAAATGAAGAGTTATTGAATATACAAGATTTGGCTGTATGGCTCAAATTGCCTTTGCCTATCCGAGAATGGATAAATAATACTACTACTACTACTGAATGATGAATTGGGCGCGAATTGGAAGGAATCGTATCGCGTCGTTTTGTAAATTCGCACAATTTTTGTAACAATTAGTTTCGAGTGTTTTGTGTGTATTAATGGTGGATTCTTAAACATAAACGTTCGACAACGTGCACTAGTGTTGGGAAGTGATAAAACGCAGTGAATCGCAACTTTGCAGTTTCCGACAAAAAATCCAAAGGAACTTTCAGAAATGTATCCACCGCTTTTCTGAAGGAAGACTGACTTCGACTTAGGGCTGTACTTGACTTTGACTGGACTTAGAGGACGAGGACTGTGACTTATTAAAGCAAAATGAAGAGTTATTGAATATACAAGATTTGGCTGTATGGCTCAAATTGCCTTTGCCTATCCGAAAATGGATAAATAAAACTACTACTACTGAATGATGAATTGGTATTTTTTTACTAAATAAATAAATAATAAATAAATAAATATTCACGGACATCTCACACAACGCTATCTGATCCCAAAGTAAGCTAGGAATAACCTGCTTGTGTTATGGGTATCAGACCACGGATATTAATACTTATATACTTTTTAAATACATACATATTATACATAGAAACACCCAGACTCTTGAGACAAACATTTATGGGTCACACAAATATTTGTCTCCGATGGGAATCGAACCCACGACCTCCAGCGCCGCAGGCGGTATCACTACCGACTGCGCCACAGAGGCAGTCAAATGGAGTCGGTAGTCAACTTTAGAAATTATTTCATATGGAAATGGAAGTAAAGTGATGAAAATTCGAAACCGTAGTCCATGGAAGTTTGCAATAAAAATGTTGCTATTTACACTTCCGTTTTACACTGAGAGTAATAAAAGATAACTATAATAATTACCAAACTCTGAAAGACTTGAGAGCGATATAAAAAAATCTCTGAAAAAAATAAGCAATTAACTTCCAGTACAAAATTAAAACGCTATTGAAATAAGGCTCCCCTCGTTCATTCACAATTATGATTGACGAATCGAATTGCGCAGCCATCGTTCATACCCCTTCAATTATAGACCGGCGAGGGTACTGTGACTGACTCATAACTCTTAATTAGTTATAGCTGGTTTTTAAATTTCCTTCCTGAATATATTTGGAAATACAACAAAACTTTTTATTAACGTGAAGAAAATTCCACCGAGTTGCTATGCCGAACTCCTACCGACTAAAAACCACACGTATCCTACCTACCTAACAGCCTACGGTACAGCCTCGGAAGTCCCCAGGACTCCCAACAGACCTACAACTACCACTGTGGCCTCACCTATTTGCTATCCTGCGTCTTTGGGGGATTGTTCGGATGTTATCCCGCTTTGGGGGGCGTGCGTGAATCCCTCACGTCACGCTGTTGTCTAGACATATTGATGTCGTATAGATCATAGATTTAGAATGTATAGTAGCGAAAAATCCTATATCTATGGTATAGATAGATACAACATACCTACTACATGTGTTTCGTGACTATGTCCGCAACAAAATTTCGAACTCATGTTACACCCATTGAATGACGATGGGAGATGGGATTGAAAAGCATTATACAAGCTGATCAGACATTAAAATCAAATTTTAAACTATGTGACGCTATAATTCTCGGGTTCGAATCCCGGGAATTTGTGTAACTAAATGTTTTGTTTCGGAGTTTTCTATGAACAATATTTAGTATCTAGGTATGATTTTAGCCCCTCTCTATAAAATAGAGTGCAGAGGGGCTTATGTCGAGAATTTGTCTGTAGTCTGTGACTCTGTTGCATTAAACTACGTCACTAGATCACGTGGATCATCTGTTCAAAGTTTGAAATAAAACAAAAATGACAACGTCAATCGAATTGAACTTTCACAATAAACGTGTTAGAGAGACCGATCTCACGGTTTTCTTGTTAGTTAAAAAATATGTTAATACTATTAATTGTCTAGGTCCCATAGCACAAGACAGGCAACCTTTACCAATATAAAATTAAGCTGATATTTATCAGCTTAATTTTATATTGATTAGATAGGGATGTGTGGGAATGACACAAAAATATTTAATTACCCACAAAAATATCTTGAATTTTTTGTATGCGTCACAAAATTTGTCATACACTTCACTTCATCTTTAGGTAGGTACCTACGTATGGTAATTTCAAACATGCGAGGGTGGGGACGCTGAAATTTCCGACCAGACCGGCGACGACCCATCCGGTAGGTTAGCCCATCTAATATCCCGCCTTGACTGTCGGTAGTCAACTTCATAAATTAATTGAAATTTTTCATTTAATATTGTATTTATTGTACTCACATAGTCTGATAATGTCAAAATCAAAATAAAAAAAAAAGTGAAAATGATCGAATCTTGTTTTTAAATAAAAAACTTTAGCACCAGTCTCAAAAAAAATAGAGAGAGAAATCAAAGAAAGATTGCCAATACGGCTTTAAATTATTATTTAGTAAGCTGATTGAACATTTTGTTCACTCCCATCGGGATATAACGCTACTAATACTGTGGGTATAACTGAAACTTTATTAGGAATTCCATAATAATTCTGAAAGTCTATAAATTTGATCAAGCGTGAATTTTCCACGAAAATGGGTCATTTCAAGATTTTATTGCCGGCCCTAATAAAAAACCATAATCTTCTACGCTACAAAACATGGGATAAACCCTTGGAGTACCTATATCCCCAGAATTCCTGAAATATGCCGCTGTACGATCCACAAAAGCCGGCTCATTAGAGAACAGTGAATTCATCAAACCCAACCCTGAAACTAATCTCCAAATATAAAATTTTATTGGCCTGCAAAACTCCTTTCCTCACTACGTTGTCATGGCAACCCACACCCACACATTGAGGTATACATTAATGACATAGACACACCTCTTTTCATGAAAAAATTGTGTGTCAACTATTATTTTGTGGACGGTGTCACGTTACCAATCGTGCTAATAGATACGAGTGATGTAATGAATGAATGAATGAAAATGAAAAAGAAAAATAATTTTTTTCTCAGATTTTTCTCAGATACGTAATTTATCTTTTTATCATGATGGGCGTAAGTTTTCGCTACTAAATTAGGCATTTTTGCGAGCCGAAATAGGTATTTGGCGATTGGATTCAAGATTATTTATTATTTAATACAATTTATTATTATATCACTTGTATGTATACCAGATAAATAAAAATAGAGTTCTTATATAACTTTCCTACAAAAGGCTAAACCTAGCTAGCTAGCTAGTTGAAGTTTACAAGAGGCAGTACAATGGCGGTCTTATCACTAAAAGCGATCTCTGCCATGCAACCTTCACCCTGCATATCCCAAAAAAAAACATTAAAGTGGATCGCGTTTATAAAAATAGGGAAAACTGTTTTCTTTGCAGATGTGAAACAGAATTTACACAAAATAACACGTATTACAGAACATTTCAGTAAAGATTTTCACTAAATGAGCTTACATTAAAATATAACCAACAACTAAATATTTTAATGATGTTTTCATTTCGCACGCTGCGTGGCGTAGTTCGTAGCAAGGTCGGGCGTTCTCTAAAACAAACTATTTTAACCACGTTTCACAATGTGATGTTTACGAAGCTCGAATTCATTGCTGTATAAATGTACACCTGTTTTAAAAATGGGAAAGACAGGAGGGTAATGTTTTTCGAGATAATGTATGTATGTATGTATAATTCTTTGTCTTTGTCCTACAGCCTGAAAGGCTAGACGGATTTTGACATGCGAGGTGTCATTTGATTCGTCGTGATTGTGTGAGTGACACCAGGTACAATAAAATTTCAAAAAAATTAAAATGGCTGACGTTTGGCGCTAAAATGAAAACATTGATTTTTTTTCTTGCACACTCTACAGACTCAACGGCTTGACGGATTTTTTTTGTTTTATTTTTCTTTGTGACATTTATTTTCGAGCATTTCCGTGCTTCGGAAGGGAAGGCACGTTGAGTCAGTGGTCCTGGTTGTCAGTAATATGACAGTCGTCGTTAAGTCAAGTTGAAGGCTTTATGGGCGACTTGTAAAATTTCAACAGTAGGTTGTTACAACCTGCACCCGGATCAGTAGGTAATGCGTTTGTGGCGCCTCTGGTATTGCAAACGTCTACAAGCTACGGTAACCAACCATCAGGTGGGCCGTAAGCTATTGTCTGCCACCTTTTTTTTAACGTGAGGGAAAATCCTTCATGGATGCTATGCCGGACGCCTACCGACTAAAAAAACCTCACGTAACTGCCAACACCTTACGGTTGGGAGCCCCGGGTAAGCCCTCGAAAGGATGTCCCAGGACTCCCAACAGACCTACGGCTACCACAGCGGCCTCGCCTAGGGGGTGATTCGGGTGCTATCCCGCGTCTTTGGGGGGTTTTCGGGTGTCATCCCGCTTCTAAGAGAGGGCGTGCGTGAATTCCTCACGACAAGCTGCCGTCATGGACCTGCTTCTGTAAGGACGGTGAGCAGCCCCCTCACCATCCTCAGCCCCCCAGTCATGGTGGCCGATAGTCTTTGTCTGTCACCTGAGTAGTATAAAAAATATTAATTTGGGAATACTGTTTCAAATAAAGTAAGTAGGTAGGTACCGATAAGTAAAAAAAATCAGCACTCAAGCTATTACGGTTCCTGAGACACAGCCTTAGGACGGACAGACAGACAGACATAGGGTCCCGTTTTTATCGCTTGGATACGAAACCCTAAAAAGTGACTAGATTCAATGAACAATCTGATATCAAATCCAATAACTATTTGAGCTTGAAAGTCCCTGAACATTACTACATAGTAAACAAAAAATATTATACCTATGTCTTGAAAAATGTTTCCCAATCGTGACGATTTAATAGCCGAATGAGATAATAATCCATTAAACAATAAACTAAAACATTTTACAAAGAACATTATTTTCCACACTTTATTTTAAACTGGAAATGACATACTCCTACGCACTCACACGTTGTTGACCCACTTGTATAATGGAGATGTGTTAAAGTTTATATAACCATGTTTTCAGCCAAATCTTTCATAGAATAAAAGGAAAAAAGACAGGGAATCCGATACTGGTTTGTTAAAATGTCAATGACCGGCCTACTGTCCCGCTCCCCTGCTTGCGATCTATTTTGTTGTGTCAGCTTGCAATAATGGTGGTGATTTGTAGAATAATGTGAGACTTCGTAGTACTATAGGAATTATTATTATGTTATCTGTTGGTAGCACATTCATCATGATGTTTGCCCTATAGAAGAAAACCGTTGCCTATACCTATAGAAAAATACTTGATATATTTTTGTGAACTCTGCTATTCGATATCATAACGTTAAATTATAGTATTATATTTACAATAATAAAGAAAATACGACATATTTTTTGACACTTTTGTTGTTAAATTTTTTTGTAATAGTTAAAGTCGTTCACAAATCGAAACAAAGAAATCTTTTTTCTTTATAATATTAGTATAAGTTTAAAATAATACATATAGACAGACTACTAAAACTTAGATCAAGAATAACAACTTCTTGATCTAAGGTAATAGTAGTTTCAGAGTTCATCTTGAGTAAGAACGAGACTTATATTCGCAAGATTAAGATAAAATCTAATTTCTCAACCTTCGGTTAGGTTTTCGATCAAAGCCTGCTTTTTATCATAATCCTGCATCTTAACAAGACTCAAGTTTGAAACGGATTAACATATTGTACTGGATTGTGTATTTCAAATTGCTTAGCTCAGCAAACTGCAACGGAAGCCAACAATACGTCTGCACTTGTCAAATTACCGTCACAAGCGTGTTCGCACAATTAAGATAAAATCTTATTTTTCAACCTTCGGTTAGGTTTTTGATCAAAGCCTGCTTTTTATCATAATCCTGCATCATAACAACACTCAAATTTGAAACGGATTAACATATTGTACTGGATTGTGTATTTCAAATTGCTTAGCACAGCAAACTGCAACGGAAGCCAACAATACGTCTGCACTTGTCAAATTACCGTCACAAACGTGTGAAGCCTGACATCGTGGTTCATACAAGTTGTATGTTAGCGTAACTTTATTAACTTACAGTAAAGTTATTTAGCGCTTCCGTTTAAATTTACTCTGGTAAGTACCTACTTACGCCTACAGTAGGGGTTCTTCAAAAGGGGTCTTAGAAGGTTTTTACCGGGTACTACTATACTGCCCTGAATTTTGAACCTGAAGAAGTGAAGCGTTGCTATACTCGTAGTAGGTATTTTAATGTTGAACTTAGCGGGGATTAAAAGACTAGTTGCAAAAATCTTTGCTGCTGCAGACCGAAACTGACTGACTGTTCACCTTAATAGTGTGACTCGTTGAGAAAGGCTTTGTTCTTAACATGTCACACTAAATCCGGTGCCAGGTGCTCAGGCCAATTTAGTCTACCTAGACTGCATCTGCAAGAAAAAACTCCTGGAAACAAAATCCCGAAGAAAAATCGGTATATACGTATATACCGTTATTTCCGGGTTTGCATCATTTTCTGTCTAATTTTGAAAGAAATAAAGAGAAATCTGCATGTGCGTATCTATACTAATACATATTATAAAGAGGTAAAGTTTGTGTGTTTGTTAAATTGTAAGGGGTAATCTCGTACCTGGGGATCGTGCGAAGCATGGCCCTGTACGGGGCTCCCGTATGGGCGGAGACCCTGACGGCCAGCAATGAGGCTAGACTGATGAGCCCGCAGAGAGTGATGGCCGTCAGGGTGATAAGGGGATACCGCACGATCTCCGGTGAGGCGGCATGTCTCCTAGCCGGGACCCCTCCATGGGACCTGGAAGCGAGAGCCCTGGCGTCACTATTCAGATGGCGCAAGGAGGCGCTGGAGCGGGGCCAAAGGCCTGCGTCTCGAGAAATCGAGGCCCAGCGGACCCTGCTCCACCAGGAAACCCTGGAGACATGGAAGATGCGACTTGAGCAACCAAAGGGGGGATTCGCCACAATCGCGGCCGTCAGACCGGTCATGGACGAGTGGCTGGAGAGAAGACACGGTGCTCTCTCCTACCGGTTGACACAGATGCTTGCCGGGCACGGTAGCTTCGGTAGGTATCTGTGGCGAAAACACCGGGAAACCACGGCCGAATGTCAGCACTGCGAGGACCGCAGCGATGACACGGCGCTCCACACGCTAGTGGAGTGCACGGCGTGGGCACAACAGCGACAGGTCCTCGTAGTGGGTCTGGGCGTGGACACCCTCTCGCTTGAGGCCATGGTGCGAGCCATGCTCTCCAGCGGGAGTAAGTGGGACTGCGCCGCCTCTTTCTGCGAGCAGGTCATGCTCGCGAAGGAGGCGGCGGGCCGGGTGCGGGAGAGAACTCTCCCACCCGAGTTCCGCAGTCGGCGCCCTGGGCGCCGCCGACGTGTCTTCGCCGAGGACTATCGGCCTCCATGACCGGGGGTCTGAGGACGGTGAGAGGGCCGCTCACCGTCCTTACAGAAGCAGGCCCATGACGGCAGCGTGACGTGAGCACTCACGCACGCCCCCCCTTAGAAGCGGGGTCACACCCGAAACCCCCCATAGACGCGGGATTGCACCCGAACCACCCCCTGGGCGAGGCCGCACTGGCGGCCGTAGGTCTGTTGGGAGTCACGGGACATCCTTCCTGAGGGCTTACCCGGGGCTCTCAACCATAGGCTGTTGGGCGTTACGTGAGGTTTTTTAGTCGGTAAGAGTCCGGCATAGCATCCTACGAGGATTTTCCCTCACGTTAAAAAAAAAAAAAAAAAAAAAAAAAGGGGTAATCTCGGGATCTTCTGAACCGATTTTAAAAATTCTTTCACCAATAGAAAGCTACGTTATTGTGGTGTGTCAGGTTAGTGTGTAGGCTATATAGCATCACGCTACAACGAATAGGAGCGGAGCAATAATAGTAAATATTTCAAAAACGGGAGAAAAGTTATTCCTTTTGAGAGCTTCGTTGCGTGTGTTGCGTAAATATTTATAGTTATGTAAAAAATATGTAGGTACTACAACATTGTTTCTCTTAAAAAAGTTCTAAAAAAATTGCGCGATAGCATGTGTCTATCTTTGGGTTGGTGCACAATAACCATTTTAATGGCAATCAATTTTTGTCTACAATAATGCCACGGAATACCTCTTTCATAAACGAAATTGTTCTTAAAAATAATGTGACGGGAATACACGCGACGAGAAACCTTTCTCTCTATCTCTCTCTCTCACGTAGTATTGAATATTAACGACGAGACGCTACGGGAGTAAACGCAACGCGACGGGAGTAAATGCGACGGGAACAGGTAATACTCTCTCTTATGTGGCGCAAACGAAGTTGCGCGGGTCAGCTAGTCTATGATAATTAGATTTTTAGTGATGAAATATCCCTAAAAGGTCTCATTGTGCCTATTCGGTAGTGTTATTGTAGCTAGGCACGAAAAAGAGCGTGTTTGTGAACGATTACTTCTGATAACAGAGCAAATAATAATAGACACCTTTCAACAATGTATCATCATAATCATTTACAGTTTCGGCAATACGACTGTATACTATAGGTAGAATGCATTGCCATTAGCTATCCGACGTGTACATTTCCCTGTCCATTTTCAAAGACCGGAGATGGTTAAATATCATTTTCCGTTCTTTATTATTCCCTTTTTTTCTTCATTGCTGGGTACAATTTTAGTGTTAACCATGTTATTAAATTTCTGTGTAGTTACAAATATGTAGGTAACGTGTTTTGTAGGATTATCGGCTAGAGATTGCTCAGCGATACCGTCCATTGTACGCTCATCCACTCAACTTCCTACAAATACATATTATAAATGAGAGAGTTTGTGAAGATATTTAGATGTTAAGATGTTTAGATGTTTAGATGTTTAGATGTTTTTGAAGCGCTCGTGGCCCCGCGGACTCAGTGTTCTGTAAACGATCACTGCAGTAAGCAACATTTACTATGGCCGGATATGGATGGGTGACCACCACGTGGACCACTTTGTGACATTTATTTACGAGCGTTTCCGTGCTTCGGAAGGCACGATAAGCCGTTGGTCCCGGTTGTCAGTAAAATGACAGTCGTTAAGCCAAGTTGAAGGCCTTACGGGCGGCTTGAAAAATTTCAACTGTGGGTCGTCACAACCTGCGCCCGGATCGGCAGCGCGTGTGTAGCGCCTCTGGTGCTGCAAACGTCTATAGGCTACGGTTACCAACCTTCCGGTGGGCCGTAAGCTTGTCTGCCACCTAAGTAGTATAAAAAAACAAAAAATGTTTAGATGTTTAGATGTTTAGATGTTTGGATGTTTGTTACACAATCGCGCTCTAACGGCTAAACGGATTGAGCTGAAATTTGGTCCAGAGATAGCTTATGGTCTGGAATAACACATAGGGCTTTCATCCGGGGAAAATGTTCGCACGGGAAGCGGGAACGGGTACCAAATTTCACGCGGGCAAAACCGAGAGCATCATCTAGTAGTTTATAAGTTTCAATGATAGTACTGAATGATTACGTACAAATAGATATATAATTCTTTATTGTAAACCATAAAGTTTATTCTTTAAAGTTTCGTTTTAGTATAAAAGATAAGTATATCTTTATTTTATTCTTTCAATTATTGTCTTTAATGTAAACCATCAGGTTGACAAATAAAGAATTATCTATCTATCTGCCCGGGACATATTCACTCCACCTTTTAAATGAGACCGGAAGGATTTGTTAAATTTCATCGGACCCAGAAGAGTTTTATTTTATAACATGGTAGAGTGACTCTCTTTTTTCAATATGAAAAAAACCACACAAATATGTTATGCTGGACTCCTACCGACTAAAAACCACACGTATCCTACCTAACAGCCTACGGTTGGGAGTCCCGGGTAAGCCCTCGGAAGGATACCTCAAGACTCCCAACAGACCTACGGGTACCACTGCGGCCTCACCTAGGGGGGACCTGGCAGAGGGACTCTAACCACGGGCAGGCTGTTCTACCGTTTACTATATGCCTACTTGTGTCAATCAAGAAGTTCGATACGTCATTCCTTTGTTACAGTAGTTGAGTTAACCTGTCACCCTGACACCCTCGATCCGTCAATCCTAGCGGTACTAGCCTTGACGGATCGAGGGTGTTTAAAGGGTTCCTCCACATTCTTCCACTGCTTTATTGTTGTACGTTACATAACAGGAAACCTATGTAACGCCTGATTTATTGGTTATTCAAAAAATTGGTCAATGAAGCTATAAATAAAATCAGAATCAGAATAGTTTATTTGCTAGAAATATGGTTATGTAAAGTTGACACTTACATCGTTGGATAACGATGGCAGCCAAAATCTGCCGGGAACCCTGAGACATCCTTCCGAGGGCTTACCCGGGACTCCCAGCCGTAGACAGCTGTAAGGTGATTCTGCAACATACCTCCGACAGACGTTTCTCTTCCGGATGAGCCGCCGACAGAACGTTTTGATTATGAGTTGTTCACCGACAGAACCTTTCAACTACGAACGTTTTGCCGATAGAACGATTAATTCATGAGTAATTAAGAAATTACAACAAAAAAAATGTCGACAAAACAAAAAAAATAACCACGAAGGCTAATCTAACCTATCCGAGTCAGGGTGTGACCATTCACTTATTATGGTTGAATTAGTCGTTCTGTCGGCGAAACGTTCGTAGTTGAAAGGTTCTGTCGGAGAACAACTCATAATTGAAACGTTCTGTCGGCGGCTCATCCGGCAGAGAAACCTCTGTCGAAGGTATGTTTCAGAGCCCTGTAGGGAGAGAGCAGACGGCACACTTTTTGCGTGATCGACAAAATGTCTGCATGGCGCGCAAAAAGTCAGTCGCGGATTTTTCACAGACTCAACGCACACCATGCACATCTTCGATCATTCTGTCGGCAGAAATGTAGGGACGTAGACGCTATGGAAATCGCGCAGAGATCGCGAAGTATTATTTTGTACTTGAAGTACAGAAAAAGAAGAAGAAATAGAGAATTTAAGTTCAATTTAAGTTAATTCAATTTAAGTTATACATCATAATGGGTATATGACAACTAGGTATAGCCTTTATAAAATCGTTAAATCGATCTCTGGCGCCATGGCAATAGATCGCGTACGCTACGCCCACCCCTAACGAATGCAGATTGCCGACTAGTGTGCGCCGTCTGCGTTAGCGCGCGTTGAAGCCAACTCACTCAAAGTCTTTCGTCTGCGCTGCACCAGGTATCGGGTGGTTTTAGTCGTTAGGAGTCCGGCATAGCATCCATGTAGGATTTCCACACGTAAAAAAAGGTAGATCCAGCATGTTTCACCATATATAGACGGTGTGTGTGATTGATGAGGCGGACTGATTTCTGTGTCTTAATACAACATTCAAACTGAAATATCATTTTTCAGATTCATTATAAATTGTTGCAAATGAGAATGAATTTTGAAATGTATTCATTAACTCGTTACGTGAAGTATACCATTAGGTAAAGGTCGCGTAAATAAACAGTTAGGTAAATGTTTAACTGGGATATGTGTGGGGTGTTACTGGGTGTAGGTAGAAGGTCATTCGGTGGACATGTTTAATGTATCTAACATGAAAGTGATATCTACGTACTTAATAGTTACTCTACTAGGTGGTCACCTACACATTCATAAGTGTAATCTTTATGTCATGAATGTAAAAGTTTTAGAATTCGTATGTGCAGTGCACGTTAAAATAGTTCCAGGCGAAAATAGCCTTCATGGGTAAGGTAAGTCTTGAAAATGGTAGGGCCTGAGGACGGTGAGGGGGCTGCTCACCGTCCTTACAGAAGCAGGCCCTAGACGGCAGCGTGACGTGAAGGATTCACGCACGCCTCCCCTAAGAAGCGGGATTAAACCCGAAAACCCCCCAAAAGAAACGATAGCACCCGAACCACACCCTAGGCGAGGCTGCAGTGGTAGCCGTAGGTCTGTTGGGAGTCCTGGGACATCCTTCCGAGGGCTTAACCGGGGCTCCCAACCGTAGGTTGTTGAGCGTTACGTGAGGTTTTTAAGTCCGGCATACCATCCATGAAGGATTTTCCCTCACGTTAAAAAAAAGGCTTGAAAATGGTCACCTCATAAAGGTAAATACCCTAATACACTATTCTTTCTATTAAAGCTCTGCTATTAATTTCATATAGGGTACTGACATAAGAGTTACTGCCAATAGCCTTCTGCGTCAATAGACTGTAAAATGGCTCCTGCACTCTGGACTTAGCCAGGACTTTCAAAGAAAAAGAAATATATGATTGCCGGATTACTCTCTCGTCTATCAACGCCCAGTCGAAGCCCTTACACATCATCAATACATATAATAAAATCGTAACAGGTCGCTGTCTGTACATGGAAGATAAATAAGAAAAAATATTATAGGGGGGGCTTTATGAAGGCAATAGAACCCAAAACAATGATTTTTAGAATTTTTGTCTGTTTGTCTGTATGTCTGTATGTCTGTATGTCTGTATGTCTGTTTGTCTGTACGGTTGTGCACGCTAATCTCAGTAACCGCTCAACCGATTGCAATGCGGTTTTTTTTATTGTGTGGAGGTTTGCTCCAGTTAACATTTAGCGTTTGTTTTATGTAAATCGGTTCAGAAATAAAAGAGTTATGACTCTTTTAAGAATCAGATATTTTGAAAATTTTAATTGTAGGGGTTTCTTTGAATGTGAGTGAACCTAAACTGGCGTGTTGGCTTAATCATAAAAGAGCTTAATGATTAAGACTATTTTTAAACAATTCATTCCGCGCCGAAGGCGTGGACTGAATTGTTTTAAAATAGACTTAATCATTAAGCTCTTTTATGATTAAGCAAACAGGGCAGTTTCAGACGCTGCTTGATGACTCTGATGAAGAAATACCTCTCCTTTCATACACCTTATGTGACGTAAACGAAGTTGCGGGCTCAGCTAGTCAATACATATAATAAAATCGTAACAGGTCGCTGTCTGTACATGGAAGATAAATAAGAAAAAATATTATAGGGGGGCTTTATGAACGCAATAGAACCCAAAACAATGATTTTTAGAATTTTTGTCTGTTTGTCTGTATGTCTGTATGTCTGTATATCTGTTTGTCTGTACGGTTGTGCACGCTAATCTCAGTAACCGCTCAACCGATTGCAATGGGGTTTTTTTTATTGTGTTGAGGTTTGCTCCAGTTAACATTTAGCGTTTGTTTAATGTAAATCGGTTTAGAAATAAAAGAGTTATAACACTTTTAAGAATCAGATATTTTGAAAATTTTAATTGTAGGGGTTTCTTTGAATGTGAGTGAACCTAAACTGGCGTGTTGGCTTAATCATAAAATTCAGTCCACGCCTTCGGCGCGGACTGAATTGTTTAAAAATAGTCTTAATCATTAAGCTCTTTTATGATTAAGCAAACAGGGCAGTTTCAGACGCTGCTTGATGACTCTGATGAAGAAATACCTTTCCTTTCATACACCTTATGTGACGTAAACGAAGTTGCGGGCTCAGCTAGTTAATCAATAAAATCAGCCTATAACAGTCCACTGCTGGGCGTAGGCGTCTCCCAATTTACGCCTTAGCATTCTGCGAACGTTCGCAGACCATTACGTTCGCAGGACTCCTACCGACTAAAACCATACGATGCCATGACTGTCTACGGTCGGGAGTCCCGGGTAAGCCCTCGGAAGGATGTCCG
Source organism: Miltochrista miniata (assembly GCA_933228765.1). Classification (NCBI taxonomy): domain Eukaryota; kingdom Metazoa; phylum Arthropoda; class Insecta; order Lepidoptera; family Erebidae; genus Miltochrista; species Miltochrista miniata. Next base: position 23,028,417 of record OW121766.1, on the reverse strand, counting down.
ATGTCCAGAGACCTTATAGACCTCCACTAAAAAGGTTTTTTCTAAATTAAAATAGGATAAGTTACCTAAGTCCACTTGTACCCCATTAAAAAAGTAATCATTGATTCCTTTCATTCATCAGATTGTACCAAGTGCGCGTGGGCCTCCGCGTGTCACCCAAGGTCCCTGTACACATCGAGGCCACAATCTCCGGAGTCAACGCCCCACCTCGCGGCGGCCGTCCTGCCCTCACGGCGACGCTCATCGGTGGCCTTGCAGCTTCCAAACCCTTCCAGATTATGTACCGCAATGAGGAGGTCACGCTTAGAGATATAGTTCACTTTAGAGCGCATTTATTAGGTAAGAAAAACCTCTGTTGTCTGTTGTCTCTCCTATAACTATCATAATATAATAGGCCCTGTTTGACATTTGAGAAAGCGTCATTCTCATTAGGAGGTTCCGGAATTAGTCAATGAGATTTCGTTGGCCAGAATTTCGTGGACTAAGTCGACCGGAAGGTATGATTTTGGGAATACGCAATCACAGATGTCGACGGACCTATTACATTCTACGAATTTAAATTGTAATAATCCAAATTGGTTTTAAAAAGAATTTCATTAAATTTCTAAAAATTCCTACTAAGTTTTTGGCAGAGTTTCTCGGTGACACACTGATTTAGCAGAATTTGAATTTACTCTACTTGTTTCTTTCGAAAACTGTTCAATGATGACACGATACACTCGTATCTCTTTGTCAAAAATGTTACTGACAAAAATTGATTTCGTATTCTGTAATTACATAAGAACTTTTTAAATTTTCTCCAATATCTTTAGACCCTCAATCTAACAACATACAATTTCCATTTTCAGTTGATAGTAGAAATCTGAAAGAATCCCTCGAAAGGGCGGAATGGAGTCTCGGCGTGGAGCTCTGGTGCAGCGAGGGTGCGCAGTCCAACACACTGGCTCCAGCCATCTGTCGAGTGCTGAAACTGCACTTCCAGCCGTCACAGGGTCTTCATTACCACCTGCCGGTGTTATTCGACTACTTCCACCTGTCATCTGTCTCTATCACCATTCATGCCAGTCTAGTTGCTTTACATCAGCCTTATATCAAGTAAGTAAATTACTTTTTCGAGTTACGTGCCCAGAGGGTAAGCACGGGACCCTATTCATGAGACTTTGCAGTATGTATATCACCCCTGCTGTAATGAGAAACCGTGATAGCTAGAGAGCTGAAGTTTTCACAAATGAAATAAATGCCGCTAGACAACAAAAAATCAGAAAAAAGGGGAGGATAAGGGGCTACCATACAACAAACGTAATTTTTGCCGTTTTTTTGATACGGAACCCTATGTGCGCGAGTCTGTCTCCTATTTGGCTGGTTTTTTTATTTTTTTGGTGTGAAAATCCTTCATCATGGCTATCCTGGTCTCTTACCAATAAAGACCACACGTGAACTACCACTGTCTACGTTCGTGAGCCCCGGGTAAGCCCTCAGCTCCCAGGATTCCTGACAGTGATTGGGTGGGCTATTGAGTTGTCCTTGTGTTTAAAACAACAACGTTCCGCATTACGAGTGTATCATTGTGCCATCCTCTAACTATTACAAAATAGTCTACATTTCAGTCAAGAAATAATCTTACATTTCGAGATTTAAACTTCTATAAATAAAGAAAAATACATTGAGGATGGAGATAGGGGGGGGGGGGGGGACGAAGTGATAACAATGTGCAAGACTGTCGTAACCCTCGTCTAGGTGTCAAAGAATTCCTCCCCATCGCTATCGGCTGGTAAGGTTCCCATAAGGCTGGCCGCATTGCCACGTTGGATGGCAATGCTAATAAAGTATATTTACGAAATAATTGGAATTGATTGGAAGCGCTTGTGGCCCCGCGGACTCAGTGTTCTGTAAACGATCACTGCAGTAAGCAACTTTCACTATGGCCGGTCCATGGATGGGTGACCATCCATGTGATCACTTTGTGACATTTATTTGAGCGTTTCAGTGCTTCGGAAGGCACGTTAAGACGTTGGTCCCGGTTGCCAGTAAAATGGCAGTCGTTAAGCTAAGTTGAAGGCTTTATTTCAACAGCAGGCAGTCACAACCTGCGCCTGTCCATTTAAACACGGCAATACGGCTCACCACCTATTACGTGGGACAAATTATACAAAGGTGAAATGTGGGCATATAATATGCCTCTGCCTACCCCTTCGGGGATAAAGGCGTGACCATATGTATGTATGTGTATGTACGAAATAAAACTTGACAGACAGAAATGGAAAACCAAATTTGAGTGATAAATAAAAGCAAACGCACTACAAAATGCAAGTATTTCATTGAAACCAAACAAGTGTTAAAAGGAAGTACATCATCAATACATATAATAAAATCGTAACAGGTCGCTGTCTGTACATGGAAGATAAATAAGAAAAAATATTATAGGGGGGGCTTTATGAAGGCAATAGAACCCAAAACAATGATTTTTAGAATTTTTGTCTGTTTGTCTGTATGTCTGTATGTCTGTATGTCTGTATGTCTGTTTGTCTGTACGGTTGTGCACGCTAATCTCAGTAACCGCTCAACCGATTGCAATGCGGTTTTTTTTATTGTGTGGAGGTTTGCTCCAGTTAACATTTAGCGTTTGTTTTATGTAAATCGGTTCAGAAATAAAAGAGTTATGACTCTTTTAAGAATCAGATATTTTGAAAATTTTAATTGTAGGGGTTTCTTTGAATGTGAGTGAACCTAAACTGGCGTGTTGCCTAACCTAAACACGCCTTCGGCGCGGACTGAATTGTTTAAAAATAGTCTTAATCATTAAGCTCTTTTATGATTAAGCAAACAGGGCAGTTTCAGACGCTGCTTGATGACTCTGATGAAGAAATACCTCTCCTTTCATACACCTTATGTGACGTAAACGAAGTTGCGGGCTCAGCTAGTACTTAATATAATTTAAACACGATGTACATACGAATTGTACAATTTACGTGCGAGTAAAAACTCGCACGTAAATTACCTCTTATCAAAAAGGTAAAAACCTTTTTGATAAGAGGTAGACTTTTTAATTTACAATACAAAAGCGTGATATCGGTTGTATTTGTATGGCTTTAAATAACAACATGTTGTATAAAGTTTAAAGCGTGTTCTTAGTGTTCAGATTTTATGTTTTTGACTCATTAACGAGTTTCTCTTGCAATAAACAAGGAGAAGATTTAGTTAATTTATTATCTCTGAACTCAAATTGTCTACTGGATTTATAATAGGAAACGCTTAATTTATTCATTGGGTAGGTCATTACTTTTAATAAAATAGCTACGGGAAATATTTTATGGGAAATTAATAGGTAGGTGGCAGAAATCAATAATAAAATTGATTTTTTTTTTCTAATTCAAGGGGGTCGTCGCCAAAAAAATACGAAAATCAATTGGCCAAATTTCTACTGCGCCTAACAGCCCGGAAAAATTAAAATCGGAAATGGGACTCCAAGATTGAGCTCACTGATATCAGAATTTATAATTTCTGTGGTTGAGCTAATGGAAAAAACAAAGATTCTCAAGTGAATGAATCTGATTCCAAAGACTTTATGGAATGAATAAACAAAATTAGTCGATCACAATTCACTGCTACACCTAGGCATTTCATATTTTCAATCTTGAAGGGTATTTGTCAGTTTTGTACCACGTTGGCCAGAACAGCAGAAAGTTCGTGGTGGGATCTGTTATCCAATCTGTGATTCTATGACTTGTGTTTTTCTATGACTTAATTTTTTTACTTATTTCTGGCTGCTATTCAAGGAAAAGTATCATGCATTATGTACAAAGCTGGTAAGATAATATAATTTTGGTCGATTGGCCTTCAATTATCTACGAGCAATCAGCGGTTTATTTTGAGTTTTATATTGTAATTCTTTGCAGTGCGCCTCGGTCAAGCAAGCAGTGGAGTAAACTCATGAAAGGCGCCAACTTCAATACATCGGGCAGCTTTGAAAATGTGCTTTTTGGCTCTACGGCCAAATGTACAGGGGGAAACTCGGGCAAAATTGCACACGCAAGGTACGTTTATTTATAGTATAATACGTACCTATAATGACAAACCTACTGATGAGTCACAATATTACTCGATGAGATTATATTTCTGACTGAGTACAAACATACATATAGTCACGGTTTTATCCCCGAAGGGTAGGCAGAGGCATGTATACGCCCGCATTTCACCTTATAGTTTTCCTTCATTCCCAGTAGTTCCGCGGCAGTTGTTCCGCGACAAAAATAAAAATAAATGAAAAAAATAAATGAATATTATGCATATTCATAAGGTCGAAAATTGCATGCACCTATTTTTTTAATGGTAATCGCATTTAGCTTACAAAATATGGCTGCAAGAAACTTTTGACCTTATCAACTTGCTTATAGTCTTTTGTTTTATTGATCTGCATATGTTTTTTCGATCGTCATTTGTTTTTCCAACCGTCATTTGTTTTGCTGATCTTCATTTGTTTCATTGATCTTCATTGGTTTCGTCGATCTTCGTTTGTTTTGTCAGTCTCATTTGTTATACCGATCTTTATTTGTTTTGTCGATCTTCATTTTTTTTAATTGTATGAGAAAATAGCCGTAAGACACCGTAGGGAACTAATGGGAGCATAAAATATTCGTATGTAAGAGATGCTTTCTCCCGCGGGACTACTGGGACTTGATTTATTAGTTTTTAATTTATGCTTTGTTCCCCGGAACTACTGGCACTTAATTTATTAGTTTTTAATTTATGTTTTGTTCCGCGGAACTACTGGGAATGAATTTATTAGTATTTCATTTCTACTTTGTTCCGCGGAACTAATGGGAACTAAATTATTGATGCTTTGTTCCGCGGAACAACTGGGAAAAAAAGTCTCACTAGTTCCGCAACGGAACTACTTGAACGGAACAACTGGGAATAATCGATAGTTTTATGTCCCATGTAAAAGGTGGTGAGCTTATTGCCGTGTTGAAATGGACAGGCGTAGGTCATGACAACCCGTAGTTGAAATTTTTCATGCCGCCCATAAGGTTTTCAACTTGGCTTAACGATTGTCATTTTACTGACAACCGGGTTTCATTTCGAGTTTTTCTACTCTACGCAATGGATCATTTTGCGAAAGGGTTCCCTTAGTCGCTTCCAACGACAACCTCAGGATGAATTGGGGTTATGACATGTGGTACCTTTTTGTGTTGACACACGGGGCTCCGTAACCAGATCGACTCAGTATCTGATTGAGTATCTCTATCAAAAATCGGTGTTACTGTAAGTCGGAGGAGAATAAGAACTTACATCGCCAAACTGTGTGACTTGGTTCGAGTTTCTGTTCTATATTTTTCTCAACGAGTCATAGTGTTACTCGAAAATAAAGATAGGTGCACATGTTGCCGCATCTTGACGCGAAATTTAATCGAGTTCTTTAAATTTTCAGACAAGTCCACGCAGAAGTATGCGGAATTCTCTTAGGATCGCTAGAAGGGTTACAAAGCGCGCTCTCAATATGTGGGTCCACTGGAGTCCTGCTTACTCCCGAAGAATCATCCTCCAACTCCGTCGTTGGCGAAGTAGCGCAACGGATAAAGGACTTGAATGATTTTGGGAAGGTTAGGATGTTTTTCTTATATATTTAATACTAGCTGTTCCCCGCGGCTTAGACCGCGTAGATGTCGTTTATCGCGTAAAATCATAACCCTCCTTTTGCGCAGCCAGTTAAAAAGTAGCCCATGTCCTTCCCAGGGCCTTAAACTATCTCTATACCAAATTTCATCTCAATCACTCTAGCCGTTTGGGCGTGAAAGCGTAACAGACAGACAGACAGAGTTACTTTCGCATTTATAATATTATTAGGGATTTTTTTTGGTTTCACGTTTTGCTGCTTCTAAATATGACAGAGATGACGTGTCACCAATAAATCCACTGAAGTCGTATGATCGAGAATCGCCGCCCTAGCGCGTATCGGGCCACGTGCGTTGTAGACTTCATAATAAGTTTAAGGAATAGAGTTTTGTAGCAGACTAATTTGGACCTAAGTAGCTTTAAAAAAGAAAATTGTTTTAAGCCTTCATGGCAAGTAACACTCACAACAACATACCTACTAGCTACCAGATAAGAAGTGGTCACCGCAGTGTAACCTATGGACGTTTGCAAGTCCTGGGCGCCGATTCTCGACCACACGACGTGAATGCGTGGACGCAAATTTACGGGTGAAACGTCGTCTGTCTCATGTTCGCCGTTCCTAAATATGAGACAGGCGACGCGTCACTCGCCGATTTCCGTCCAGGCATTCATGTCGTGTGAAGCGAGAATCGGTACCTCAGGGTACCGATTCTCGCTTCACACGACATGAATGTGCTACACTCGCGCTGTAAACCCTGAAGGATTCATTTTAATTCCTGAAGTGATTATTTGCCCGTTTCCAACCGTTTATCCGGTCACCGGAGAAAGCTTTTCCTTCCCACCGGATTCCGGTGGGAAGGAAAAGCTTTCTCCTACATCCTCTGTACAAAGCAACCACTTCCAGAAGACGGAGTGCGGCGAGGAGGAGGAGTGGGCCATGAGCGCAGCGCACGACATCGCGCGACTGTGCGCCGAGGTGACGCTGCGGTGGCGCGCCTTTCTACATCACACCACGGACCGGCCGCATGTGCATCACGCTCTGGCTGCTAGGCATCACGCGCTACGGTAAGGATTTACCTACTTACATTACTGCTTTATATAGGCAGCTTTAGGGCCCATCTTTGGTAGAAGATTTTATAGCGAGCTGCAAATATTTAGAGATAATAATGTAGAAGAAAGGAGGAAGAATGGGCGATGAGTGCGGCTTACAACATAGCGCAGATGTGACGATGCCGTGGTGCGCCTTCCTACTTTCTTACACCACACCAAGAAGATATTAATATTGTTCATTCTTGTGAATGCCACTCTTTTGCGGACTCTCATATTTCACATACTCTGAACATTAGGTAAAACCGAGGCAGGTAGTTCATTCTTCAGTCTAAGCATACATGGCAGAAGTTCCTATCGGACCTTACCGTGGACGAACGCACCAGATGCTAACGAGAGAGTGAACACACCTAAAATTGTCAGTGGTTATGAAGAAATTGTGAATGTTTTTTTAAGTTCATTACCGTACACATGGGCGTAATTAAAATTAAATATCCTTTAAGGGCATCCTCAAAGAATACTTGAAAATACAAAATAATCAACCTCACCAATTGTAATTTTTCAGAATAAAGCGTTTCTCCGAATGCTTCTTCGTGCTGGATAACCCCCGACACTCACTGGCAGGTTGCTATGACAGCAACTACCAGTCGTACCAGAGTGTCGGCGAAGCAGCTCGAAGGTCAAGATACCTGGCGTTGTTACCTCCACTACCGGTTCACTGCATCCCACTTGATGGAGATCCACATATCATGCCGATCATTTTTGAAGATAGGTAAACATGTTTGCTCAAAGATATAATAGAGAGTGGATGCGTAGGGTTGAGTCAGAGAGAAAGGTTTTCGTTGTAGGAATACCCAAATTTAATGCTAAAAGTCGTGTTATTTTTTCAGGTATCAAGACACCGCAGAATTTGCTAGACGTCGTTCTTTTCTGAATTCGAATGCAAGTAAATCCGGTAGCGGTAAGTTCATACAGCCATCCGTAACCTTACTTTTATTGACAGTTTTAAGTAATTGCTTTATAATTTGTTGCAGATCCTTTCCTATGTTCCGAGCCACTTGGAGACGATTGTGCTTGCAGTATTAGTTCCCTTATGGACTCTAGGAGACCTTCATCTGAAGCTTCCAGAGCTACCCTATCAGTACCCAAAACAATTATGGACGTTTTGGAACCGCATTTCAATAATACATCAAAAGCAAATGCCGATGTCATTCAAGCAACATTAACATTAGCACTTCAAAAATCGACCCGTGGTTCGCCTAAGAGAACTCTAGTGAAACAAAATGTAGTAGAGATGAACAAACCACACAATAAACAACTGGAGCTAACGGGAAGGAATAGATACATTGTCCAAAATAATCAAATTAGTGAGATTCAGCTACCACCTAATAGTGCCTTTGCCTCTTGCCCTATTCAACAGGGTCAGCAATTGTCTCGATACTCTGCATCGACGTTGCTTGATATTAACGCCGCAAAAATTGCTTCAAATATTCTGCAATCAGAAAAAGATGCAAGAAATAATTCAAACATTGTGCCACGTCAAAGACACGAAATCACAAGTGGAGTCAGCACGCTACCGGCTAGACATAGTAAATCTCTAGATCAATTGCGAGTCTCACAACTTACGCCTCTAAACACTGCGCAAACGTTGACAAAGAATGTCAGAAACACCTCTAATTCTTCTGTTAACTATCCGAAAGCGTACTTACCGCCACAGCAAATCAAACCAACGACATTACCCCGAAGCGTAACAACTACTGCTTATCCTACAAATACAACGGTCAGATGCAAACCAGATGATTACAGAAGAAATATAACCGATTTTAGAGAGAAGTACAGGAATCCAGTACAGAATAATAATGGGAATGGCAATGAAGCATTCCATAACGTAGAATGTAAGTACGACGGAGTGACAAAACTAAATCCTAACCAAGTTTACGGTTATGCTTACGGAAATCAGGGTGCTATTCAAGTAAATAATGTAATTCGTAATCCATTAGAGTTTCAAAGAGGTTACAACAGTGTAAATTTACCCCGTCCTATGTTGCCTCCACGTAATTCTTATCCACCGGTTAGTGGTAAAAATCAAGTGACTGAACAAAGTAACTTAGTTTCTAATAAACACGTACATAGATCTAATTCTACTCATGTATTCCATCAAAAAGAAAATTCACACATGGATTTCGACGCTGCACGTAGTCAGCTTAGACATGAACTAAACTATTATTTACAAAAAGGTGACTGGAGTTATGACTTTAATACAGGTAGTTTAATACAAAATTATCAAAAAAAATCTAGTAAAAGTAGTGATGACAGTGGATTTGTAATGAATTTAGATAGAAGTAGTGATGGAACTTCTAAATCAACTTATTCCAAAACGCCACCATCTACTCCACATTCTACGATGCCCTCTGTAAGACATAAGAAAAGTCGGTCAAAGGAATCCAAATCAAATGTTAGTGGCAGAGAAACAACAAAGGTAAATTCTAGTCGAGATTCGCTTAGCAGTCATCACTCTATAAAATCGAGGGATAGTAAATCTGATCGACATACATCAAAATCGGAGCGAAACACACCAAAATCCGACAGAGCTACGCCAAGATCAGGAAAATCGACACCCAAGTCAGGTGGTATTACCCCAAGATCGGGATTAGCAACTCCAAAATCAGGCGCACAGACGCCAAAAAGTGGAAGGTCTAGTGGTAAGCCGGAGAAGAGAACAAAACATAAAGCTTCGGAGAAAATGACGCAGCTAATGTCCGAAGCTGCTTCGTCTTCTAGTAATGAAAGTATTCCTTTCGAACTTAGACGATTAGAATCGTCTGCTAGTGTTCCTTATAGTCTCGATCAAGGGCCAGAGCTGTTACGACATTGCAGAAGTGCAGCCTCTGTGTTAGACGAACCTAATTTAAATAATACATTTGGTTCTGAATCCCTACCTAATTTGGCACCTCCACCCGCATTTGAGTCACCGCCACTCGACATTGGGGATAAAAATTTTAAAATTCTGCCTCCGGAAAACTTTTCTAATAAAGAAGAAAAACGTAGTAGAAGCAATTCTACATCAAGCCTAAGTGAACAGAGTGGATGGGTATCCAGTGGTCGAAGTTCGGGTCCCTCCTCCCCGGATAACGCTAGCTGTCTATTAAATAAAAATTATCCTCCAGTAAATCCGTCTACATCCAAAGTTGCTTATAAAAATTATGAAAGCACAACAGAGCCGCGTAATACGAATGGTGAAACAATAAGTGATTTCAAAAGAACTATTCTCAATGGGGATCAACTACGAGAGAGATTGCTAAAACTAGCAGTAAAAGTGGCTCAAACCAACTCTAATGAGAAGATTGAATGTTGTGATAAAGAAGTATGTGAAGAATGTACTATATGTAGTGACTCTATATGTACAGACAGTCAATGTGAGTACAATAAGTTAATGCACAATAATGGCTTAGATGCAGGTTGTAGCTCAGACACTTGTACAGCAAGTTGTTTCCAGCAAATGGCTGAAATGAGCGGCAAAACCAATCAAAGACACAACTCGTTTAGCGCTATACAAGGAAAGACATATAGTTCATCCGGTAGGTCCCAAAGTGAGGGTGCTGTGAAAAAATCTCAAACGATCAGTGACAATCTTCATCCCTACATTAGGAAGGAGATGCCTGTAAAGCCACCGCAGCAACAACAACAACAACCTGCTGCGAAATCGTCATCATTAAACAAGACAAAATTGAAAGACCGAATCGAATATACGGAAAAATTAATAGCTGCCGAAATATTAAACTTGGCTGGCTCGTGCAAAAGTCATAACGGAAAGAAAATAGGCCCAGGTGCTCAACAATATTCAAGTAAAGCTAAATCTGAGGTCAATTTAGCACATTTTTCGGGTGACAATGACTATGAACATCTCCCGCCCCCACAACAGTTCAGAGACGCTCCACCACCACCTGACGAATTTAAGGTGACTATTGTCAAATCTATCTTTCTAGAATGATCTTTTTGAAGTATTTCCTCTATTAATGAAAATTAAATGAGATCAAATTTTAATGTTATACATACATTCTCAGTTAGTTTCCCAATTATTATCTATTTATTAGTTTTAATACCTAGTGTTATGTTAACGTTACAGGATCCTCCAACAAAGTCTCCTAAGTTGAGTAGACAGAGTAGCAAATCTTCTACGCCTTCAAAAACATCGCGAAACCAACAAGCACAGCTTACGACACTTCAGTTAGACAACCCATTATACCACGTCTGCGAAGGTATAGAGCAACTTCATTATCCTGATATAAAATAACAAACTATATTAGTACATAATTATAGCTTTTGCTACTAACACTTTCGCTTGGCCTACAACAGGTATTATTGAGAGAAGAAAATTACGTCCACTCCAGTCAGTCAACTCCAATAGTTTGGTGACCGGTGGCACGCTTAACAAAAGTCAGAGCACAGGGGAATTGGCAAGCAGAAATGAATGTGGAAAGAAAAAGGGTATTTTTAGTAAGATTACTTCTGTTTCTTTTTTGTATTTCTAGTACTACTTTACCTATTTTCCCTATTATAATTGCTACACATTTTGAAGTCAGTCTTATCTTTCTAGTCGGTCTTGTATTTCTTCCGCAATTTTCACTTAGAAACCGAGTAATGTTATTTTTTTTTTACCTCCTTTTTGTAGAATATGTTTAATAAAATATTTTGTCCCTAAATTTTATTATTATATCTTTAATCTATATTACAGAGCGAGAAAGCAATCTTGTCAGCATATTTGGCTTAGCTGAGTCTGAAAGGCTCTTCGTCAAATGCCGAGACGAGTTTAGACAAAGTGTAAAATATCCAGGAGCGATATACTCGGACTTCCCACCTATTGAAAACCCACTGCCATATTTTCATATCAGTGATGAATATAGAATGTTTAATCCTGAAGGTAAGGTTCTTTTTTTCTTTTTTCTTCGAAAATTTTCCTATTTGTTGAAACTAATACCCGTGAGACTCATGACAAAATGTATGTTCATTGACGCTACTATTTGCGATGTAATTCTATTAATATTTCAATGTCTAGTTTTCTCTCTAAATACTGAATGATAAGACAAACGTCTATGTGCCTACTTCCTTGTCTGAATTATATGGATAAACATTAAATTACCTCATCTTCCGATAACTGAAAATCTGCAACCATAATATGTTTTAATTTGTTCATTTGTAGGTCTACATCTCATTATATGCGTTCACGGCTTGGATGGTAATTCATCCGACTTGAGACTTGTAAGAACATATTTAGAACTAGGTTTGCCTGGGGCCAGGCTAGACTTCCTAATGTCTGAAAGAAATCAAGGTGATACGTTCTCCGATTTTGAAACGATGACTGATCGGTAAGTTACTTAGTTTCAATTTTCAGTTTCATTTATTTTGCAGCGCTACTGGCCCCGCGGACTCAGTGTTCTGTGAATGACACTGCAGTTAGCAATTTAACTGCAGCCGGTTCTTAAATAGGTGACCACTTCGTGACCACTATGTGACATTTATTTGCAGGTGTTTCCGTTCTTCCAGGTTGTTAGTAACATGACATTCATTACGCCAAGTTGAAGATCTTATAAGCGGCTTGATATTATAAGTTTTTAGACCGGTCGCACGACACAACCTGCGCCTGTTCATTTTAACACGGTAATAGGCTTACCACAAACAAAACAGTCGCAAAATAAAACTATAAGGTCAAATATAATTATGCCTATGCTTGCTTCGGGGATAAAGGCGTGACTACATGTATTGTATTTTTGTTACATTTTTATAGACTACTTTGTAGAAGTAGATTTAAATGAATGACAATAACTACCCTCGGTAAAAGTTGCACATATATATTCAAATAATATTCTTTTTTACATTTTAGGCTGGTGCAGGAAATTTTGACTCACATTCAAAACTCGAGTGACCCAGCCAGGATAAGTTTCGTAGGTCATTCTCTAGGAACTATCATCATTCGATCTGCGTTAGCAAAACCTCAGATGAAACCATTTCTAGGAAAATTACATACATTTTTGTCATTGAGCGGACCACATCTCGGCACTTTGTATAATTCTAGCGGTTTAGTTAATGCTGGTAAGTAACTAAAATATTTCAATACCTTTTATCAGAATTCCTATAAAAGTTACTTAAATCAAAGACTGATAAGTACAATGTTAAACTCCGGCCCTAGTAGTAGAGTTACTTGTACATACCTACATACTACTCGTATTATTACTATCTAGACCTAAAGTTGTAAAACATGAAGTGCAGATTGTATAACGTCATTTGTAGTAGAGTCAGGTACAATATACCGCTTGAATTTGTTGATACTCGTAGTTAGCTTCCACTATTATTTGTTAAATATTTTGATATTTTTCTGTGCCGCGCTTCGTATTGCTTCATGATAATACCTATTTTTATTTTGTGATTTCCAGGGATGTGGTTCATGCAAAAATGGAAAAAGTCTGGTTCATTGCTGCAGTTATCGCTCCGTGACAATTCTGACCCACGAAGGTCGTTCCTCTACCGTTTGAGTGAACGAAGTCAATTGCACCAGTTCAAGCACATACTTCTCTGTGGTTCCGGTCAAGATCGTTATGTTCCACTTCATTCTGCGCGATTGGAGCTATGTAAAGCTGCTGCAAAGGATACTTCGCTGCTGGGACAGGCTTATAGAGAAATGGTTGGTAATTTTAGCTCACAAGACATTTATCCAGCAGTATAAAATGCGTCCCAGTTACATCTAACAAGAATAATACGTTTTCATTAAAATGTGAAATGCATGTGCTTCTGAAAGTTTTAAGTAAATTATGTATTTAGACATGATAGTTATATAAGTAAGGGACCGAGAATGGAACCTTGTGTCACTCCAATAGCGGTACACCAAAGAACTTGACGCAATTTTAAACGTAAAACGGATTTTGACTGATGGTAAAACGGATTATAACTATTATGTATTTAAGAAAGGGCACGTCAATTGGTAGACATACTTATCACCACGTAAAGTCAATTTCTACAATTTGTAATACGTTGAATATATTCAAATGCTTTTGGTAGATTACAAATTTGTAAAATATTATTATGAATCTGGATATTGTGTAATCAGCTTATAATAGTTGTTGGTATAATTCCAGGTACACAATATGGTATCCCCGTTAGCGGCGCGGTCATCCCGAGCCTCAGTGGTACGCTACGACGTGCAACACGCACTGCCGCACACCGCCAGCGCTCTAGTAGGCCGCGCCGCGCATATTGCAGCATTAGACTCTGACCTTTTCATAGAAAAGTTCTTACTTGTTTCCGCTCTCAAATATTTTCGATAAACTAATAAGAATGACTGAGCAGATTTTTCCAATGTAGGTATTGTACAGAGTTCTCTTCATGCGATATGTAGATCTGACAAATTTTAGTAGGTAATGATTTTAAATGTGATATATTATTTGTCAGACCCTCCTATATTCTACCTACTATATTAATAGTTATATAAGAATATGTTCGCAAGCACAACAAACACTGAGTTTAAGGAAAGTAGGTACAACCCTGTGTTCTTCAAGAAAAAGGCTCGTCTTATGACCGTCAACTGCACTTTCATGAATGTAATTGATTTATTTCTTTATTGATTGGTCATCCGCATTTTTTTGCGATCTATCAATCGGAGCTATAGTTATTGAGTTATCTCAGTAACATACTTTTTATTTCGATTATTTTCGATCGTGTTAATAACTTGCAAGAGATTAAGCAGTGTAAAGCAGAGACATCAAAAGAAATCATCAATTCAGTTTCTTACACAGACGTTGGTTAAGAAAAAGTTAATAATATTAAAAAAGGTACTACCTACATATGTAAGTCATGTCTACTTACAATTATAAGTTACACTTTATGTCCTATTAAACTGCTCTGTACGCTATTAACATAATTACACACTTTCCACATTATCATTGTCAAAGTTTTAATGTTTCAATTTATTAAAGTGTACCTATACGAACCATTACTATTGATGCGATATTTACCACGTTCTGTTGCTGTAGTGTGTGCATACATGGTAAAATGTTAAAAATCCGTAAAAATGTTAGTTGAACATCTTACAGCGATGAATGATGCACCTAGAACTTTGGAAAGGGAGAATATTGCAGGTTTCCTTGGTTTGTTAGAGCATCACTGTCCATTGCACACACAGTCCGACTAATGTTATTGTGTGCGATAGAGATACCGTTCTATCAAACCAAAAAACAACGAATATCTTTCTAAAGTTCGATTTTCATTTATTTTCAATACCTACTAGTAACTGTACTGTATCTGATCTAAACTTTTCTACCGCTTCGCTTCATGTCGACATAATATTGTGAAATTAGAGTAGTTGATGCTATAGCATTGTATGTGATCTTTGAATTGGGCATTCAAATTCAAGAATGGTAAATAATAATTTTACCTACTCTAAGTATCACAAATAAAATTGTTCATCAAGTGAAACTCACACTGAGACTTCAAGCTCGCCATTCTTCTTCTTCTCAGTCGTTGCACTCTTAACAGAGTGGTCTAACAGAGTGGTCGTGGGCAACATGTTGAAGTGTTTGCGGCATTATACAGCCCTAATTAAGTACCTAAGTAGAGCACGCACAAATTTTAATGTAAAACTACCTGAGCATTGACTATTGTATAAACACAACATCATTTGAATGGCCCCATTTGACTTCCCTGTGAAGTGCCGTTGCAACTCTCCTGATTGAGCTAAACAATGTGCCATAACAAATTCCCGGATCGGTCAAACGTGTAGTTTAGTAAAAACTGAACTACGCATGGAACTCAAGAAGGCAAGACATGGGGGCCATTCAATCATTATATCACTCATCAATTCTACAAATGTGCTAGCTTCTATGTATGAAAGGCCTAAGCTGAATCAGAGCTCATGAATATCTGCTATTCCTCATATAGCACCTTAGGTAACGTATGATATGATAGCAGTTTTCGAAAATCACTTCGAATTATCAAATCAGATTATAAACTTAACAGACTTTCGGGTAAACGTGTGATAATTCTATAATAGATATAATAGTAGAGTGATTTATGAATTTCGTCAATAAAACGTTTTTAAATAAGTACCTAGACAGTAAGACAGATTTTACACCAATTGAATAAGACTATAATTTTAGCAACTGTAGATATTATAGCTAGATGTTATTTGTATTGTATCATTGTTGTCTTTGAATGGTATCACTCGTAAAAGAGGAAGTGGTGAAGTGGTGACTCACGATTCCTTGGACCACGATGGCCCACACCTGTTATTTTGAGTAAATAAATAAAATAAATAAATATTCACGGACATTTCACACAACGCTATCTGATCCCAAAGTAAGCTAGGAATAACCTGCTTGTGTTATGGGTTATCAGACCACGGATATTAATACTTATATACTTTTAAATACATACTTATTATACATAGAAACACCCAGACTCTTGAGACAAACATTTATGGGTCACACAAATATTTGTCTCCGGTGGGAATCGAACCCACGACCTCCAGCGCCGCAGGCGGTATCACTACCGACCGCGCCACAGAGGTAGAGTGGTGAAAAAAGATCCATAACTTGAAACTCTAATCATAAATAATAAATAGATGACATGAGAGCATGATGGCATAAGTACCTAAGCCTGTTACATAGGTACCTACTCAGGTACTTCAAGCGAAACAAGAAATGCAGATCTAGGACCGTTCAGTTTAGACCTACCGTCAACGCCGTCAACGGTATAAAAATGTAGTTTTCGCTAAAATTTTGCTCGAATCTACGGAGCTCCCGGTTTGAGAAAATCTTAAATCGATGCAACTTTCAATAAGGCTTTCATCGTTTTGAGTAGGTAGCTAAAAGTCCACGTATAACACCCACGTACAACGCCTTTTATCTTTATCATTTTTCTAGTTTAAAGAAATCTTGGTCCAAGGAAACACTACTCTAGTTTAACTTCTATAAACGACACTTGATTTTATATTGCATTTGCACCAATCGCAGCAATTGGATAAATAATTTGTCTACTATTATATTAACGTCTTTTACTTTCATAGTAGATATATTATCTTCTAAGCGGTCACGATCAGCATCACGCCTGGAATTTCGTGGCTGAATTGATGAATTGATTACTTACCTCAAGGATCAGACCAATCAGACTATACAGATTTCTGATCTGGATAGTCTGATCGAGGCAAGTTTTAGAAAACGCTGGAGTCTGGAGTATAACCTATTTTTACTTTATTTATTGCAAAAATAAATATAACAAAAGGGCAGAGCATTTTGTGAAGATTTATTATTAGATAAATAGATGAGAAGGGTTATGACTTCCACGAGTTACTTTACTTGCGGTTATTATAAGTTTTTGCAAAGTCACCCTCACCCTTATGCGAAACACATTACACTAAAGATAACGAAAATATCACATAATTATTAAAAAAAAAATCTATATAAAAATATTCGACAGCTAGGTATGATGTTTTATAATTATCACATTGACATTGGATGAATTTTGAAACGTAAAATAAACATAGTACAAAAAAGATAAATGCAGAAGATATGATGAAAGTTGATTGTACTTAAGTATTCGTGAATGATTAAAAAGATATGAAATCGTTTCGTGATTACTTTTTCTTACACCTCTTCTCATCTAAATAATAATAAATACGGCTACATAAATTTGATCTATGTATAGTTTAGCATTATATTTGTTCCTGAATTTAATGAAATAGGCCTATGATGTCGGCCAGCCATAAAGAATACTTTAAAAAAACGTACTTAAAACGTTAGTTGAAAGTTGTAAATTTTTAAACAAATGTTAGACTGATATTTAAACTATGATCACTCACATATAAAATAAGTTTCTTAGAATATTTTTTTCGTGTTAGTAGTGAAGCTAATTTGATAAAATTACAGTAGTAATCTTGCTCTGTCCACTTCTCTCTATTGAATTAATCTGTAGGTAATGTTTTATACAGGGCTTGAATATCTGAACAATGTATTCGGATATATTATGTACTTATTACTGGGATAGTTATAGTCTAATTAGGTACTGCTCATATTGTTTGCTATGGAGGGCCCGAGTGCAAGTGGATACTTATTTTTAAACTGCTGCCATCTGTCGAACTTAATTCAAATTACTGTACCGTACGTACTTTAAAGCTGCTAGGATTTATAATTAATAGACTTCATTTCAAATGCATCTGCAAAATTTGTTCAGTGCTTCGACTATTAGGTACCTACTTGTTTGATTGTTCAGTGCTATTTTTCATACAGTTTTGACACTTACAGATCAAATTTCCTGTCGGATGCTTGGAAAGGCACTATCTTTGGAGGTCTATAAACAGTTTTATTTAGACCTTGAAGAAAAATCATAAGTCAATAAAAATTAGTATGTAGTGTAGATATATAGGTAATATTTAGAAATAATATTAAATAGTCAGAGCAGACATATTATTAAATATTTGTATTACTTTTTTCTAAATTACTTTTTTCTAAATTTTTTTTGTTTTTTCTAAATTACTTTTGTATGTTCGAATGCTTCCGGTACTAAGTAACAAGTCTAGGATTCACGGCCTTAAAAAGCAATAAATCCCTACTTTTTTCGTGGCCATGGCTCGCATCCTGCGAGCAAGAAAATATTAGGTTCCTACCTAATAATTAACCTCAGAACCTTGTGCCCAAGTTGCTAGCGGCGTCATCTTCCAGTGACGAAAATGTGACGCATATCTTAATCTTATTCCAAATTTGTGACGCCTTGGGTTTGTAGATATTGGATGTCGAAACGGGGCGATTTTACACCTTGCGGCAAGCAGTTTTCTTTGAATTACTCATAAATCACTGCATTTCTATTTCTATTAAGGTTGTCACATTTCGTTACAATGTCGTCACTAATGCTACGTCCATGTTTGAATCTCTTATGACCACCCATTCTCGAAATATAAGATGGGCGCAAGGTTCATAATTCTGAACGTTACGCCCACTTGTATGTTGACGATGGAAGCTCCTACGAGCTTGAAACTTGCATTAAACATTGGTGACGTGAGATATGCGTCACATTTTCGTCACTGGAAGATGCGATACTTACCACGCCGCTAGCAACTTGGGCGCAAGGTTCTGAGATTAATACCTAATATTGTTTTACCCTCTTGCAAAAAGCAGCATCAGAGGCCCTTCATATAGAACATGGAGCAAATAACCTGATTGAAAAAACTATCAATATGTAGATAAGTGTGTATCATGGCAGGAAGCGGGATAGCATTTTGTAAATAATATTATAGGAATGAAATTTTATTTGTAAATCGTATAATGAATATGGCAACGTGTCGATGTTATATATATCTTACGATAGTAAATAAATAATGCCTAAAAAATATTTTTATTTATTGCTGTGGCCTCACCTACTTTTTCCCACCTGTGTTATAAAGTGTACCTACACACATATGTATATTATACTAGCTGTTGCCCGCGACTTCGTACGCGTGAAAATTATGTTTTAATGCCAATTTGAATGCTCTCTGCTTAGCCCCGAGGATATGTAGCGTGATAATATATAGCCTATTTTAAGACCCTACCCCTAGCTAATATTTGTACAAAATTTGAATCAAATCCATTGAGTACTTTTCGAGATCCTTCCGGACAAAGCAAAGCAAACAGACAAACAGACAAACAGACAAAAAAAAATCTAACTATATTTTCGGCTTCGGTATCTTATGTTGAACACCCAGCGGGTATTTTTTTCTTAATATTTCCAATGTACAGTTTTGACTTTTCTATCATTTTATTATATGTATAGATATAGATTAATCAGTCACATCATACCTACCTACCATTCGCCACAGACAGGGCGTTCATAATCTTTTTTTTATACCACTAGAGTGGTAGACAAGCATACGGCCCCACCAGATGTACCAGTGGTCACCGCAGCCTATGGACGTTTGCAACACCAGAAGCGCCACAATCGCGCTGCCGACTCTGTAAAAACCTTCTAAGTCTCTTTTTGAAGAACCCCATACCCACACTGTAGGCGTTTGGGAAAACCGAAGCAGGGAGATCATTCCACAACCTAAGCGTACGCGGAAGAAAGCCTCTATTAGATCTCACCGTGTTAGAGTGCTCAGGGCGCAACGTGTGAGGATGAACACCCTGTCTATGGCGAGCACTGCGATGATAGAATGTAGCCGTAGGCATCATATCAAACAATTCTTCAGAGCACAAACCGTTGTACAGGTGGTAGAACACACACAGAGAAGCAAAGCACTAATAAAATTTAAAACGGATTCATACAACAAAATTACATATATGAGGCTTTTTATAATTACCTTAAAATACTGACGTTTGACCTAACCCAAAATTGCATCACGAAACGTTAAATCACTTTTCCGGTTGTAAGCAAAAGACGCGCGCACTGGCACTCACAGCTCACAGTTTTACGGGCACAACCAAGGGTAGTATGGGGCCAGCGTCGGGCCCCCCACGGGCCTGGCTTGCGTGGCTTGTGGCATCCGTAGGATAGGAGGCCCGCGCAGGCTAATTTCCAGCTCTTGCGACCTAAATGTAAACTAGATCTGGTAGTTCGTTCATACAATTAGAAAGAAATGAAATAAAAGGAAATGAAGGAAATGAAATAAAAGCGCGAGGGCCCTCGCTTCCAAGAGACATGGACGGAGATTGTGTGATACGTGGTACTATAGAATATATTATTTTATCTGTGGTGGTACCCTCTTATCATGCTGACGGCCATCGTCTACTGCGGGCTACGAATAATGTATACTATAATGTATACATTATTTGTAGACTGCGGGCTATGTAATGTTAGGCGATCATTGCGATCGTTAGGGTCGCCGCCTTTTTTTGATGCTATGCCGGACTCCTACCGACTAAAAAACCTCACGTAACGCCCAACAGCTTACGGTCGGGAGCCCCGGGTAAGCCCTCGAAAGGATGTCCCAGGACTCCCAATAGACCCACGGCTACCACTGCGGCCTCGCCTAGGGGGTCGTTCGGGTGCTATCCCGCTTCTTTGGGGGGTGTTCAGGTGTGATCCCGCTTCTTATGGGGGTGTGCGTGAATTCCTCCCGTCACGCTGCTGTCATGGGCCTGCTTCTGTAAGGACGGTGAGCAGCACACTCGCCGTCCATTCTTCGGCGAAGACACGTCGCCAGCGCCTAGGCCGCCAACTGCAGAACTCCGGTGGGAGAGTTCTCTCCCGCTCCCAACCCGCCACCTCTTTCATGAGCAAGACCTGCTCGCAGAAAGAGGCGGCACAGTCCCATTTACCCCCGCTCGCACCATGGTCTCGAGCGAGAGAGTGTCCACGTCCAGACCCACCACTGTTGAGGACCTGGCACTGTTGTGCCCACGCTGTGCACTCCACCAGCATGTGGAGCGCTGTATCAGAGAGTTAGGAGAGAGCACCGTGTCTCCTCTCCAGCCACTCATCAATTACCGGTCTGACGTCTGTGATTGTGGCAAATCCCTCCTTGGGTTGCTCAAGTCGCACCTTCCATGTCTCCACGGTTTCCTGGTGGAGCGGGGACCGCTGGGTAGGGTCTCCGCCTAAATGGGGGCAGCTTATAGGGCAATACTCCGCACGATCCCGAGGTACAGCCTCCTGCACGGAGTGTTGGGTCCCCTTATGTTGGGCAATAACCGCGACAGTGCAACTATTTGCCCAGCCCTCTTTGTGTATTGGGTTCAAAATTTGGAAATAGCGTCCAAAGTTTCATCGGCTATCGAGTATGAGCCCCAAAAACCGTATCGAGGTAATCGATACCAATGCTGACGCTCCCTACTTGTATGCTGGATTTCGTAGGTGGCCCCTTCTCAGAACCGTAAAAGAATAGAGCCTCGGATTTGTGAATGGCAATCATCAGACCTAGCCGCCGTTTTCGACTTGAGGAACACCTGCAGAGGCCTTTGCTTTTCACGCCGTAACGAGGGTGTCATCAGCGTAGCACGATACACTGACACTGACACTGACACCTGTAAATAACGGACCACGCAGCACACGACGTAGCCCATGTGATGTTCCACAGAAGCGGTACTAGGACCGATCCCTGTGGACCACACAACACCTCTCACCGACCCGATCCTAGCAAGCTCTGTGAGCATCATCACCCTAACGTAACTCCTGGACAAAGTGTTGAAGTCGTTGACGATGTCAAGAGGCACCGCTATCACCACCTCGCCTTGCAATTTCGCCTCCTTTGCCAGAATCCTAACACGCATGATCGCGTTCACGGTAGAACGCCTTTGACTGGCCACGACCGAAACCAAATTGGTTAACCACCAGATCTGGCCCCACGCGAGTAAGGTGCCCGAATAGGCGCTCTGCAACGATTCGCTGTAAATAATTGCTCACTCAGTCGAGCAACACGATCGGCTGGTACCGGATGGTGAGTACCTACGCCTTTCAGGTCAGTACCAGTTTCCCTGTTTTCCACGTCTTGGGAAACTGGCCTCTTTCGAGGTATGCTCTATCAGTCGAGGCCCAAGTTCCTCAACAACCAGGACCCATACTCGGGCTAAAATGCCGTCGACTCCAGAGGCGGTGTTCCTGTAGGATTTAAGATGTAATTCCTCCGCTCTCAATGGGAACAGGGAATCCAAGATCCTCCCCCATGCGCTCCAGCTTGAGGCTTTGATTCAGTGGGGGTGTCTTAGGGTGAGGCTTGCCTCTACCTAACCATAAAGCACGGGTGCCACTTGGTTCTGCTCCAGGGTCTTCAGCTGGTCTTCACTGGCCTACTTTTCGGACCACCTTATAGCTAACTGAAGGGCCCTCTTGGCCTCATTATACCCCTCATTTAGCTCCACCTCTCGGGCCGTCACATTATCAAGGTGACGACGCCTCCGATGGCACCTGGTATACCGATAGCACGCGACTACGCACGCTGCACGCAGCTCTGCGATTCCAGCGACCACCAATACACCTGCCGGTCAGGGCCTAACCATGACCATCCCGCATCGCAATTTTTTTTTACTCGTGTTCGTGATTGTCGTTTTACTGACAAACGGGTTCCATTTCCAGATTTTCTTTTCTACGCAATGGATCGTTTTGCGAAAGTGTTCCCTTAGTCTCCTCTTACGACAATCTCTCGATGAATTGCTTTGGCGACATTTTGTATTCTTTCCCGTCGTCACACGGGACACGAGTTGTATGAAACTAAAAAAAACATGTCGATAGTACCTATGCCATCATCGGGCCCCGGGCTTGTAGTCAGCCACCAGGGCCCCTCCGACCCAGTACGGCCCTATATGGCGCTTGCTATATGGCCTATTGCATTCTATTCACAAACGTCTGGTTTCTGAGTTCTAGCCTTCAGGATCCAAGTATTAAGTAAGTAAGTTATCTTTGAAAATATTGAAATACTATGAGTATTCTTGCGAACAACATACAGTTTGTCTTTATAGTCGTGAAATGAATGTTTGAGGAACTAAAAATAGTTATGTGTGTGGCAACACTGGCAACACGAAACATAAGTACGTCAGTTGTCAATGCTATCGTCGAATTTCGTTTACTCTCTCACGTAACTTTAATGTTTGGATTAAACTGCAACAAATTGAAACCAAACTACGCATAAAGGTTTGAGAAATGAGTGAAGAAAATCGGAGTGATGCGCAGGAAGTGATTTTTAAAGTTTTCCAGTGATGTTTCGCGGAGCACCAAGCTGGACAATTGTTGTGGGATTTTGAGGATGTTTATGAGCGAACAGCATCTTTGGTGGGTATGTAATCGTGTTATTGTTTGTTCTGAATCTGTCTGAAGTCACAAATTTACTGAATTTACGATTTGGAGAAAAAAAGGCATTGTTTACGTTGCATATTTATAGGTTAGAATCTTAAACTTACAATCTACATAAAATGTAAGTCAGTGGTTAGAATAACATTGTTAGTAGGTTATTTTATAGTACGACCTAGGTACATTTTTGATACTCAGTTCAATCTGGTTTTCTACCAATTTTTTATTTTGAATTAATTGCTTCATGTCAATAGTTTGTTTCCATTAGGTAATTAATTTTCTTTTTTTACTCTTTTCAGGAAAATCAGAGAGTACAGTTAGGCGAATAGTTAACGAAGGTTTTAATTATGAAGGAAAGTTTGAAACTCCTGGGAAACACAGAAAAGGTCGGCAAAGAAAGAAATAGACGATTTTAATATTTGAGCACTGCGCCAAAAAAATCCTTGTCAGATGGGGGAAAGTTACAGATAAAACATGTAATTACATGATTGTGGCGAAGCAATTGGGACTGCTAGGCACCTGCTGGTGGGTTGTAAGACGCTATTAGACCGGGGCTTCTGGATCTGGTTCAATAACTTTATTCTGGATCTGATTTAATAAAACAGAAACAAATTTAAAAAAGTATAATGTGTTTTATTTATTAACTCACTAGCTGATGCCCGCAGCTTCGCCCGTGTCGAATTTGTTCTCGTTCCCGCTTCCCGTAGGAACTTATCCCCGGGATGAAAAGTAGCCTATGTGTTATTCCAGACTATAATGTATCCCTGTACCAAATTTCAGCCAGATCAGTTCAACTGTTCGAGCGTGAAAGAGTCTCACATCCACACTCATAAGCTTTCGCATTTATAATATTTGTATTGTTACCGTTCCCGCTTCCCGTAAGAACTTATTCCCGGAATAAAAAGTAGCCATGGTTATTCCAGATTATAATGTATCCCTGTACCAAATTTCAGCCAGATCCCTTTAACCGTTCGAGCGTGTTAGAGTAATAAACATCCACACTCACAAACTGTCGCATTTATAACATTAGTAAGATTTTACTCCTCGTATCAAAATCATTTTGGTCGTACTATATAGGGTTGCTACATGCATTCAGCAGCGCCCTCATTTTATTTCACGACTTTATAGACAAACTGTAGAAACTGGAAATTAGTAGAATTATTATAGTAGTATTTGCGCTAACATTTTCTACCAATCCAAAAGCAGTAATTTTTCGGAGTTCGTGTTGGTCACATCGCATTTGACAGTTCGCTGCAGTCGAGCGAAGTGCGAAGTGTGCGGTGGTTGATCGCGTTTTTAGTGAGATTAATCGCTTCTTAATAATAAATGGGGTGTATTTAATAAATAGATAAAGAATTTAGTTACAATTATTCAAATCTTTAATATTTCTACACCGAAAGTAAATTATTTATAGACGATAACGTGCTACTTTTAATGAATAACAAATTAAAGGCAATGCAGTGTTCTTCTACGTTTTTCGAATAAGTTGTGATTAATTTAGCTACAAAATGGGCAAATTACTGAGTCTCTTGTCCCGCGACGACTCAAATTGCTGTTCCTCGCCGCGTTACGACATATTTTTGGATTTTGAGAACGCCGCGCCCACAGATACCGAACGCAATGTTTACGAAGAGGTGCAGCGGGTACTTTTGGATTCGGAAACAATTCTTGAAGAAATACAGTGTTACAAAGGTGCTGGGAAAGAGATACGGGAGGCTATAGCAGACCCTTCGCGAATATCACAGGAGCGAGCGTGGCGCGCAGTCAGACCGCTGGTGGACAAACTGCTGCGTTGCTATAACCACTCCCTACAGCTGCAACGGGTGAGTCGATGAATCACTATCTATCAGACATAAAGTAACTGTTTTCTTGCTTTTGTAAATATGTATAGTTTTCTGTAATTATGTACTAATAGGTCTGTGATGCCTACTATAAATCTTCATTAAAATATTTCATACCTACAACATTGTGTACACCTGAAATCATGT
This sequence comes from Miltochrista miniata, assembly GCA_933228765.1. Lineage (NCBI taxonomy): Eukaryota > Metazoa > Arthropoda > Insecta > Lepidoptera > Erebidae > Miltochrista > Miltochrista miniata. The sequence goes on along the minus strand of OW121766.1, from coordinate 23,003,029 downwards.
TGTACTGCAAAATGATACTGAGCAGACAGCTTTCCGTACGGTGAGCCCAATAAATACACATTATAGAGAAAAATCTACTCAGCTGTCCACAAATTCATGTCGGAACTCCTAACCTTCGGAGAGCTTACCTTGGGTGCCGTGCACTAGCCAGCTATGAAAGACTTCATGTGTTTTTGTTGTTCTAAGTCTTAACATCTGTGGGAATTCCCTCATAATAAAAAAAGGGTAGGTAGTTAAACAGAACACAAACCATACACAGTGATTGGGACATAATGAACTAAGTAGTCTTAAAGAGTACTTAGAATGTATTATCCCTCAACTACACTATATAGTTTTGTTATTCTAGTTTTGCCACATTTGATACTAGGAAAACTATGAACTTATATGAGTCTGTAATCAGTAATTGTAGTAGCAATCAATATGTGAATTCTGGTGTACTTAACTAATTTAAATACAAAGTCGGCGTAAACAATGAATGTTGCTTTAAGAGGTGATTATAAATAGCCTGTATATTATGTAAGTTTTCATAAATAACCACTTCATTAAACAGACATTAATAATCATCGCTACACTACGCATTTTCAAAACTCAAGCCAATGTGGTCTACGGTCTTCAGTATATCCTGTCATAAAATTATACATATGCAGTGGCACCATTGTAAACTATGAGAAAAAGTTTTTAGATTCGCCAAAACCTGCGCCATGTTGTAAACTCTTAAGCAGTGCCAAATCTACTACTGCTGCCTAAAAGTGTATGCACAAAACACCACTACATCTTTCCGTCTACGTTTGAAGTTGTTTAAAAAAAAATAGAATAAAACCCTCAACTTTGGGAAGGGGTAACCATGAAATCAAACTCTGAGCAGCATTTGTTAAGCTACAGAACATCTTTTCATTGAAAATACTGCAAAGTCTTGAACCTATCTAATATAAAGTGATGATGATGGCTTGACGTTTCCCACTGGTAGTCAAGGAACTATAAAAAGAAGCGCACAACGGAAATGGCTACATTTCAAGTGTCACTTCATGATTGTATGTGTCATCTTAATAGCGGAAAGAATTGCTCGACACAAGTAGTAGTGACTGCTGATGGTTCTGAAACATATATCTGAGGTGCAACTGCATACCATCTTGGATAGATGGCATAAAAGTCACAGGAGGTTGAAGGCAATGGAAGTTCAAACCCTATGGCGATTCTTGGGGGATGCCCAATATGCCGAAAAGTGGTTGTCAACCTTTTGAAATAATTATGAACTAGTGGCATTATTCCAGGCAGAGCCACACAGCTAATATGATAATATTTTGACATATTGTTGGCTCTTGTCATTTGTATATGCATCCTCCTATATTGTAGAGTTATGTAGTGATAAGATTACATGATGTCACATAGATAACATTTCTCACTGATAAGGTTAAACAAATAGGTATTAGAATGTACATCAAATGTCTTGTTTGTATGGAAATATGTATTTTAAGTAGGTAGGTACTTTTATTCATCACATGATAGATGTGGCAATGTGAAAACCTTAAAATTTTAGTTCCTTTTCCTACCACTAACCTAACACACCCCCATATGGCATGGCATACGTGTTTCTTGTTAAATTTAACGTCGCCCTTAAATCACTATGACCGTTGAAATAAGAAATGATGTAATTTCCGAGTGTATCATAGAGAGTGTGTGTATATAAGAGAGTGCGAGCATTTTGTCGGTCATTCTGTACTGTATACTAAGACTAGCCGAAGCTCTGCCTCTGCTGCTCTCTGAGATTAAAGTAATTAGCAGAGTCCTGCAGTGTATAATTGCCCCTTCTGTTACATGAAGATTATAAAATAAACATTATTTGAATCCATCCGAAGCCTATTTGTAGGCAAGGCATCACTTCATAGTATTTCTTCTGCATTATTCGTTCTATCTGTCGTAATGATGGACGTAATTTAAACATTTGGCCAAGGTCTGTGGACGATAAGCACCAGACCTTGAACTATGGACTCGTAACTCTCGACATCCTCCCCCATACCCTTCGTCCTTTTACTGCATAAGAAAAACTGAAACTATTTAGCTGAAAAAACGATCGTGCTGACTTTATTTTGCTACAATCGCTGTAAAATATCTATTTTACTGCTATTGTAGCAAAATGAAGTCAGACGACAGTAGACGAAACTAAGAGTGCCTTATAATATTTTTATTATAATAATCCGAAAAGACTAAAGTCGAATTTTTAATTAGACAAAGTCAGGTAACAGCAGCAATTAATGTTACTTCATCATACAAAATAAGAAACATTGTATGAAGAAGTGACATTAGCTGCTGTCACCTGACTTCGTCTAATTAAAAATTCGACTTTAAGGACCTAGGTATAATGTGTCAAAAATACTTAATGTTATACATTTATAGGGAATGCCACAATATTACAAATACATACTATTTATATCACAAAACAGAGGAAACTCACAAATTATATCACGAAACAGAGGAAACCAACAAATAAATGATTAGGTACCTATATGAATCAGTAGTCAGTTATATTATAACTAACAAGAGAGAGATCGTTCTCACCAGACAGCCCCTCTCTAACATGTTTATTGTGAAAGTGAAATTTCAATCCGATTGACGTTGTCATTTTTGTTTTATTTCAAACTTTGAACAGATGACCCACATGACCTAGTGACATAGTTCAATGCAACAGAGTCACAGACTACAGACAAAGTCTCGCCATAAGCCCCTCTGCACTCTATTTTATAGAGAGGGGCTAAAAGTATGGTTACGTAATGGGTAATGCTAAAGTTGGATATAAATGACCCCTCTAAGATCTCCGGGGCCCAAATGGCCTCACCTGCTTGTGGTGCACCTGCTAAAAGATGAGGTAACTAAGCAAGCCTTACAGTGTTGGGGGACAGATGACAATCGCTTCCATAAATGGAAAGTCTAAAGATAGGCATGTGCTCCTGACAGCCAACTAAAAGTAGGACCCCAGGTGCCCTAGGCTCCAGATGCAGGTAGGGCTTGGAAGTAACAGTGAATAATACACTAAAATAAAGAGCTTGGTGGCTTATTAAACAGTGCCCCGTGTGGCGACGGGGTCCCGCCCGTGTTGCGACGGGTAAGAGTACAAAATGTCACCTCAATACATCCCGAGGGTGTCGTAAGAAGCGACTTAGGAAACACTTTCGCAAAAAGAGCCATTGCGTAGAGAAGGAAAACTCGGAATGAAACCCGGTTGTCAGTAAAATGACAATCGTTAAGCCAAGTTCAAGGCCCTGTGGGTGGCGCGGCAATTTCATCTGCGGGTCGCGGCGACCTGCGCCTGTCCATTTCAACACTGCAAGCAACACAGCAATAGGCTCATCACCTATTACGTGGGCCATAAAACTATAAGGTGAAATGTGGGCGTATACTATGCCTCTGCCTACCACTTCGGGGATAAAGGCGATGTATGTATGACTTACTAAAAACTCTAAAAAGACAATGAAATTCAGGCAAAAAGTTACATTCAATTAAAAATATCCTAATGATCAGTCACTTCTACTACTACAGTCTACCAGAGGCGCCACACTCGCGCTGCAGGGTCGGCAGCGCGAGTGTGGCGCCTCTGGTGTTGCAAACGTTCATTGGCTGCGGTGACCACCGCCCGGTCCTTCTGGTGGGCCCATGGAGCAAATATTTGCTCCATGGGTGGGCCATATGCTTGTCTGCCACCTTAGTGGTATAAAAAAAAAACAGTATTGAGGGCTCTATCGCTATTTTTGAAAAACAATATAGGTATACTAGCACATAGCATCTGATATTCCTAGTAAATATTCCCGTTAAACCTCCCAAGCTATTGGGGTCACGACAATGGTCTATTTCTCGAAAATTGAACTCGTTATTTTTTGATTGCAAAAAAGATCCGACCCATGCTACCGCTATTGACAACAGGTACCTATACAATATCGAATATTGTATACCTGTTGTACAGATGTACATCTGTTTAGGAAAAAAAAACGGTGTTTAAAAAACCCTCTGAAGGCCCTTTAGAACCGGTTTATCACCTGCCGTCAGAACTCTTGTGTGCTTTGTTGTTTTTGAACTACTCCAGAGCCATACCAATAATGAACGGGATATCTTCGATACAGCTTCGAATGTCATGTATAACTAGCAATTAGAACCCGCAACCTCTACAGTCTTCGACTACTTAGTTTTAGCCCCTCTTTATAAAATAGAGTGCAGAGGGACTTTCTTTTTTAAATTATAGGGAAAATCCTCATGGATGTTATGCCGGACTCCTACCGACTAAAAAACCTCACGTTACGCCCAACTGTCTATGGTTGGAAGTCCCGGGTAAGCCCTCGGAAGGATGTCCTAGTGCAGAGGGGCTTATGGCGAGACTTTGTCCGTAGTCTGTGACTCTGTTGCATTAAACTACGTCACTGGGTCACGTGGATCATCTGTTCAAAGTTTGAAATAAAACATAAATGACAACGTCAATCGGATTGAACTTTCACTTTCACAATAAACGTGTTAGTAGAGAGGGGCAGTCTGGTGAGAACGATCTCACGACTTTCTTGTTATCGTTTACAACCGTCATAGAAAGACATTCCTCCCTTCCGACTTCATACCATCGATGTTAAATTACTACACTACCCTGCTGACTATCCTAATGTTCTAATATTGACGCTGACGACTTTGAATCCATTTATTGCCTTTGTTACTTTTCCATTTTGATTGAATAAAGTTCCACTAACTAAAGTCAAATTTTTAATTAGACGAAGTCAATTGACAGTAGCTTATGTCACTTCGTCATACAAAATAAGAAACATTGTATGAAGAAGTGACATTAGCTGCTGTCAACTGACTTCGTCTAATTAAAAATTAGACTTTACATATGGATCTAAATCTAAATGTATCAAATAACATACGATCACCAATTTTCTTTTAAGCCGCGCGGTGGTTTAGGGGTTAAAAGAAACGGCTACAGCGGTCTATTGCAACCAAATTTCATGATTTTGATACACCGTAGCTTTCAGATCTCGTATCATACACAAATATCAACTGTCATTTTATAAAGAGCATACAATCTAGCGTACTTCTAACACAGAAAAGTGGTCCTGTCCTAAATCGCAATGTAACAAACACAGGTAAACAATAAAATATATAAATTACATAGCTACCTAGTTATATTCGGATGGTTTTATAGGCTCCCGGATAGAAACATAAACCGTCCATTTACGTCTGTACCAACGGTAGTTACTTTAGGGTTATCACCTTGTCATAAAACTAAAAAAGATTTCGACCATAGTTGAATAATTTATTGTATTTCTATATTACGCTTAGTTTCCTTCCTCGTTCAATTCCCAGGTTCTTTAAACAGAGCGTGAAAAATATCCTTCAAGGTCAGGGCTGTCAACTCGAGAATCGGTGTTTAACAGAGGTTGTTATGGTCTTCAATAAATCTATAGATTACCATTATGTAGACATTGTCTTTTCCTGCTAGGGTGCGTGCACGCGTCTGGTAGGTTGTAGGACCGATAATCAAGCCGATTTTTCAGTTAATCTCGATGTTTTTCTAGGACATGTTCGTTGTACTGTAAAAGATACGTTCTATTTGTCTCCTCCAAAACTCGATCAATCTTGAAATAATAAAGCTAAAAGAGTTCAGACAAAGAAGGCAGCCCTAATAAGTTCGAACAGTACCCGGTCCCACCCAACAGATACTGGCTGGTTAATATCTTTTCGGCACCGTCCGTACGTGTTTCCGGCAAGTGAATCGTACTACAATAACATTTGCTCCTTATTATGTGTTAGTGGTACTCGTACAGTTGCCACCTTGCCACTTTACTGATGCTTCATGCCCCTTAATAGATAGAATCTTACATAAAACGAGGCAGGTTGAGTTCGAGGAATGTCATGTCCCCTTATATGGGGCTAGACCGGTAGAGGGGTCCGAAATCGCCACATCATCATTAAAGAATTGATGAATGGCTTGTAATCAAATTGTCGAACTTCTGACTAGCAACGTTAGAAAGCTATGGTATTTTCATTTTTGTTATTGTAATGAACTCTTCAACCTAAGCCCTCGCCTTTCCGATCCCGAACCACGCGTGCTGGACAGAGGTGCAACTCTCACACAGTGGAGAGAATATTCGCTAGAACTAAACGATTCAAAAGATCGTTTTATAATAAAATCCTATCAGCTTGAAAATACCTTTTTCGGACTAGGTATGCCACACCAGCGAAGCTGAAACAGAGGAAAAAAGTAGTGAGAATGAGAACAAACCTCAACGCGAATAAAGCCGTTGACAAAGGATGGTTTATAATACTAGTACCTAGGATTAAATAATAGTCCCGCGCCTGTAACTGTAATACATTATACTAGCGGACGTCACGCGGTTTTACCCGCGTAGGTCCCGTTCAAGTGGGAATACGTGAATAAAATATAGCCTATGTTTACCGCAAAGAGTGTAGCTTTCAAACAGTGAAAGAATTTTTGAAATCGGTCCAGCAGTTCCGGAGCCTATTCGTTACAAACAAACATAAAAACAAATCTTTCCTCTTTATAATATTAGTATAGATATAGATTGTTTCATAACAATCCACATAATATATGTTCCAAGATTTATGAACACCCAACTTCCAGTAGGCATGAACTGTTAGTTCGAGGATTGGAGTACGGAAAGAATAATGGGTGTAATAAATATATCAACGGACACGTCTGCTCAACAAGGTCTCTCACCCACTCTGTGCCTCTACCATCTACATTTATATACCTAGAATGATTTGAACTTCATACTAGCGGATGCCCCGATTTACCTTTGTGGATTAACAATACAGGTTTGTCTTGAACGCCTTAATCCATTTGGGAAATCGCTGTCATCAAACTAAGAAAAGTAGCCAGACAAGCGGCGCGAAAAGATTTTTGACCAGCGTCATTTCAGGTATTCATTCAAGATTTCACTGTAAAGTCTGTTGTTCGCTTTCCTACTCTTCTCCCTCTACTTCACACCGTCTTCTAGACGTACTTACGTCACAGAATAGGACAGAATGGCAGTTTCTCTCTATGGGTTTTATTTATGTTATTGATGAACTTCTTCTTCATCCCTTTAAGTACGGCGTAACATTCATGTCATCTTCCATTATAAGCCTGCAAGCATACAACTACCTGCGTCATAGGCGGTGAAAGTTATACATATGTGCCCGGAGCTGCTGAATCTTGCCTTGACCAGAGCTTCGTATATTAGCCTACAGGTTAGCAAGAAAGTAAGGTTGATTTAGGTGCCGAAGATGTAAGTAGAGCCGTAGCACCTGCCACACAAATCTTTTCAACACTACATTAATTTCGTGAAGTAAGAAACTTTTGAAGAAATTATGAAATAGAGGTCTCCAATTTGGTAAGTTGCCTATTAAGGTATCGTGCTACTTGCACTTTAGTAATCAGTCTCATCCTTTTGCAACGAAATGGAGAAATTGCCCTAGTTGTGCATTATTCAATCTACGTAATAGTACTAATAGCAATTACCATTCCATTCCACTTTCCACGATGCAATCTTTGTTTCATTGCAATGAGATTGGTTAATTAGATTGTCCTATAATGGAATGCTTTTTTTATTGTGTGGAAATCCTCAACGCATGTCATGCTGACTTGAACCGACTAAAACTATTTGGTCGCTACCTATCCTTCTAACGCCGGGCGCCACGGATAACTCCTCCGACTGTCCCAGGATTATTGGACTGCTAAAGAACCGTACAAACGTTGTACAATATTATCAACAGCTGCACTATTAATAACTAATGGAGTCAAGCTCTAAGTACCCTCGTACAATAAAGGACGAGAAGGACCCACAACACTGAGGTAGAGCCTGTGGGAAAATAACATAACATTAAAAACCGCTATTAGGTACCGTGAAAAGCAGTGTGGACAGATGACCTGAGGTCGCGGGAGCCTGCTGGATGCGGGCGGCTCAAGACCGAATGTTGTGGCGATCCTTGGAGGAGGCCTATGACTCGCAGTGGGCGCCAAATCGGCTGCAATGATAATGATGAAGTCGTCCTCTTCTTCGGTAGTTGCTGTGGATATCAAAGTAAAGCGTAACATTTCGAAACTAACTTATTATTTCTCCATGAAACGATGAACCCGTGAAGTGGGCGAGATAACCAAACTTCCACGTATTTATTTTAAAAGATACACACATTATCATGAGAAAGAAAAAAGGCGTACGTAGGTATATCTGTCGTAAACGTACGATTTCTTCAGGCTCGTTTATATTTAGTGCATAAATAAGTAATATCTTATAACGAACATAAACGTGGCTCGTGCCTCTATATAAATAATGCGACAGGGATTAAACGCGATCATGCCTGAAACCAGGGCCATCGCAACCAACTCAAAAGGTCAAGTTATGATTAGGTTAATGTGCTAATAATATACAGAAGAATTCTTATCCCTACAAATAACACAAGTAGGTTAATCCTAGCTTACTTCGGAATCAGATGATGTTGTTCGAAATGTTTGTAAATATTTATTTTTTTATTCATTTCTGTACTAAATTGTAAATGCGAAAGTCTCTACAATGTCTCTTACGCTTTCTCACCCAAACTACTAGACCTATTCTGATGAAAGAGTAAGAGAATTTCCAGGACAAAGGTACCTACTTACCTTTTGTCCTGGAAATAAGTTCCTGGTGGAATCAGCACTGTGTCTTAACAACACCCGTTGTCCACGGTGCACGGTGTCGAGTTGGACAACTGTAAATTATACAGCGCATCGTAACTCCAACTTGCTAGTTACAAAAAATCGTTATAATTTCTACACAATTTTATCAAAATCAGAAAAATATCGTTACTACTTTCATGTTTTTCAATTTTTAAAATGCGCATGACGCTACCTCACCCCACTTTCAATTATAATGTGACAATCATCCAATCAGTGCGATCACAACTCTCTCGTGAGAATGCTATGATAACACATGCTGCATCCTCTAACTAAGGGCAATGAAACCATTCATTCGATATGTAATATGATTTATAAAGCATAAATTAATAACAACAATACGTGTCCGGAGGCCGTAGCAAGGGTTATTTTTAGTTTGAATGTCACAGTTCAAAGTAATTGTCGTCCTAGGAGTTACCTACATTTGCAATATTGTCGTTGTATCCGACCACCTACTGAGACGTTTGACTAAAATAGCTGAATTGATGGCTCAAGATTGTACGCCAGCATTGCCAGATATGGTAGCGTTGCTCGAAGTCTTGACATCTCCATAGCTATGACAGACAACGTCATAACCATACCATAGAATGATGTACTAAATACGAATAAGCAATTAACTTTTATTGGCTTCATAATGTGTACATTTGAAACTACAAGTGTAATGCCACTTTTGATTTGATAATCGAGAAGTGTAGGTATATGTACTAGAACTCTTCAATGTTATCTAGTAAGTGTCTATCTATCTAGAAGAGCCTGAATTTGATTATTAATAGGTATTTGCGTATACGTAGGTGATAATGTTAAATAAAAAGTTTAGAGGAGCATATGTAATGCTGGTTTTTGACCTGTACTGTACTGCTATAAAATCCGGCGACGTTGGTAGACCAACAATATGTTTTTTTAAAAATTTTCAGCTAAAGATACTTGAAGAACGTGTAGTTCTTTTATTTAAAAACGAAGTGATCATATCAATGATATCGCTATAAGTGAGTCACAAAAGTAAGACGTGCAAATGAATTATAGTTACTTACAAACACTTATTGTGTTGCCCACTGCAATTCTATCTCAGGCAGCACGGCTCGATATCATATTAATCTCGATCACGCCTCAGAGGACGCAAACCAAGCCCTTTGCATCGACATTCTATGACCCCTTTCTACTAAACAGTTTCAATATGAGATGAAGAAATGCAAGAAAAAAAGGAATAGTTTCTTGAGTACTTACACTAGAGTCTCATTTGAAATATGAACCTAATAATACTTATCTTCATTATTTTGAAGACCTGTATTGATTTGGTAGTAGATCACGATTACATACACCGTGAGTGAAATGATATAAAATATTTCAGTAAAATTATAAAGGTAAATGTGATTCCAGAAAATGCTACTGAAATACCGTCGGTGTAATGTAATACAAGTTATTACTTTCGAAAACCCTTATACTAAGTAACTTAACCCACGTAATCCTTTACTACGTCCAAACACGCAAGATTGATAGGGCCATAATCAAAATATTCCTTTTCTACCAAACAATTCTCCGCGTATTGTACAGTCGACCAAGAAAGTTGACAAAAGTTCTCTTGAGATCTAGGAAGTTTAATCACGAAGTTGAATTGTATGCAGAGATCAAATTTATAGGATTACGAGCGAAAAATCGTTGTGATAGAGAATTCAAACTTGTCACATGGTATGACGCATGACCGACGCACGATAAAAAGAGCAATGGTCGCTGTTATAATCAAAAGAAAATTGACCTTGTTGTTTCATGACGCTCCAAAAACCTCAAGGAAGGTAGACCACAGTTTTGACTGACTGTACCTGCTGATGATGACTTTCAAGATTACCATTACGAACATCGTCTAACTACTATCCATTTTAGTTCGAACAATGACAACCCACGTCAAGGATGTAAATGAGTAATAATTGAAGTAGGTACTTACTATCAAGTTTTGGATGCATACCTTTTATCTCTATCTATATAACGCAATTGGAAAGGGACAACAATGTTTGTTAGCTGCAACAGTGGTATATTGTTGAATACATTTCCTTATAAGGCGTGTTGCGGTACAAGCTCGCTGCGGCATTTTGCAACGTGATATCTCGCCCAGAGCATAAAATATTCCTGTTTATCCAACTAAAACATTTAATATTTTGATAGCCGTACCGTTACCGACTGCTTATTTATGAAACATTCGGAGTCTGAATAGTAGATGGAACAAATATTGGGGGCAAACGTTCTGTTTTAAATCTTAAGATGGTGTAATATATTCCACGGTTTAGTAGCTGTCCATTCGTTTGAAATACATGAAACAAATGTTCTTTGTTGAGCTGAAAGATAATAAAAAGGTAACATTGTATAATAATTTATTCACGATCGATAGGATTGTAAAGGTTGTTATGATGACAGTTTAATTTACTTAAGTGGATGTAAGCCGGGATAATGTTAATCTGGGATTTATTGGGCAATAAACACTACTTTCATCTCTTTAGAGATGAGGAAGTTTGTGGGGAATGGACAGACGTTTGGCTCTTTCCAGCAAAATCGCCCGATGGGGTTTGCATGAAATTCAACACACAACTTTATGCATTGTCACATTTACGTACTTGTAACTAAAATAAAAACTGGCCAAGTGCGAGTTGGACTCGCCCATGAAGGGTTTCGTAGCAGCAAGTAACATTATATAAAAGTTCTTATAGTTCGTTGTACCTTTCATTGATGTTTTAACACGTTCGCAGTGGTAGTGATTTTTCTAACCGAAAATTGCGGTTTATGACGTATTAAAAAAAAACTACCAGCTCTATCTCATTCAAACCAATTTTCGTTGGTAGTTTTTATGGCAATGTACATCATGTTTTTTTTTTAGATTTATCACTCTCTTAGTTTAGAAGTTAGAGGGGGGGGGACACTCATTTTTCGACTTTGGAAGTCCCTCTTGCGCAAACTATTCACTTTAGAAAAAAATGATGTTAGAAACCTCAACAGCATTTTGGAAGACCTATCTATAGATACCCCACACGTATGGGTTTGATGAAAATAAAAATTTTGAGTTTCAGTTCTGAGTATGGGGACCCCCAAAATTTACTGCTTTTTTTCTAGTGTTATAAGAAAGTTAATGCGGTTCACAGAATACATCTAGTTACCAAGTTTCAATAGCATAGGCCGTATAGTTTCGGAGAAAGTGGCTGTGACACACGGACGGACAGACAGACAGACAGACAGACAGACAGACAGACAGACATGACGAATCTATAAGGGTTCCGTTTTTGCCATTTGGCTACGAAACCCTAAAAAGTATTTCGTTTAATGAGCTTTATGGACTTCTTTTTAAGATACTTATCAACTTTTACTGTGTCACCTTCATCCGTTCTTGCAAATTCTCATATGACTGAGAAAGTAAACTTTAAAATTAAAAAATAAATAGCATGCACAGCAATCAATACATGTTACTGTCAAGTTCGGTGAATATCATGTTTGTCACATTGTTTGGTTAGTTCATTATGGCACTCGCAGGTATACATCATTTTGTAAGATTAAACTAGTACATTTCGTTGTAGTTGACTGTACAAAGTTCCTGGCTCAAATATTAATCAACTTGGACGTCCACTGCCAACCAAGCTTAATGAAGTTAATAAATACTTGCACAAACTATTAATTTTCCATCACGATACGAGTACAAGTTCACAGCAACTTCTTATTTTAACATTAACTTTTAAATGACACTTCATACATTGAGAGTAACGCCTCGTGTGTAGCAGTCGACAAAAAGCTAGTGGAAACTGGAAACGGGCTTCCCTTTTTCATTTAATGTCGCCTGACCTTTCATTTCCCACGAGTACAACGCACGTGCACTCTCGTTTCGCTGCGGTCATTTTACCCAGTTTTATGACTTTTCCCATGTCCTTTAGGGCTATGAATATTGCAGCCAAGCATTGTTTTTGTTTTACATGCGAGGTTTTCCTTTATTATTATGTACTTCCTGGTTGTACGAGAAAACTACCAAAAACTAGAAAAAAAATATTTTATAGCATCATTCAAAGATCACGTCAAGGGTCTGATCTAATAAAAGCTTTCTAGTATATTCCGTCCCATAAATCAATGAAAATATAAATATAAATTGACATAGAGATATAATTACAACATTCAATAAAACCTCTTTGAATTCTGTATATTATTTGCGGAGAACCTTTTCTACATTAAGGAATGATTATATCTTTTACCCGCTTCCAAGCTCATCTTACTCTACAATTTTTGCTTTATATATTTATAAACAAGCTACGCAGGAAAAATACCTATGCATACATAACTTCAAAAAGAACAAATAAGAAAAGCTCATGAAATTTTTAGGCTACTTTTTCTTGAGGAATTCCATTTTTCTTAGTAGGTAATGGCCGGTGGATTTTAAAAGTAAAAATGTTTACTGGCACCGGCAGTATTTTTACGGCGGCGGACGCCAGCTGCTCTCTTAAAACACGTAGTACGTTGGTATCCATTTTCAACCTTTTTAGTAAATTGGCAGGTGGAACGCGTCTAGGAATAATTATTCCTTTGGATAAAAAACTACACCGTACTTCTTCAACAGCATAAATTATTAATACTCCTTCTAGTCGAGATAAATTCCATTTTGTAACCCAGCTGTTTAATAAAAAAATCTATTTTGTAACCCAGCTGTTTAATAAAACGTGTTTAAAGTAAGAGGAATGCGTTCATCGTAGTGTAATGGTGTATAATTGATAATTAACTGAATATGGCAGTTGGTATTTATTGTACAGCCTGTTGTTACAAATCGCACCTGCGTAAGGATATGAATAGTTGAATACAGTACTATACAGTGTTATATTGAAGGTTTTTTAGTCGTACCTTTTTGTCCCTTGGTGTTTCATTACACCTGTCGTGGTCTCGAGGTGATTAATGTCTATGTAGTCTGGAGATACTTCTATCTACTATGCACCTTAATGAACTGACAATCTACCCCTACCCACGAACCTTCAATATTGGAGTGCCACGCGAGATCCAGTTTGATACAACAGTATTATCACTGTATTATGTTCAACGCGTGTCAGTTTAAACAAAAAGTACCGCTTTATGTCCATGAGAATAGTAGGTGAACATCATCATCATCGAACCTACGTTTCACCAGGATTATTTTTAAAATCATCATTTACTTAAAAATGGTACCACAAGGAAGAGGTCATTTCATTATAAAATCAAAATTACCAGTACAGGAAATAAATAAATCTTGCGAGTAATTTCTCGCCCTTTTTCGAGATGTGACTTCGTTCTAGTAACAAACCTAAACAATCTTTTTCGTTTCTAGTACAAATCGTAACAAACCAGACAGAACAATTTCTTTGTCTAGTACAAATTTCCTTCAGTCTAATGAAAGTTTTATCTAAGGTCCGTTGTCCAACAAAATGGAATTCCAAATTCAGGCACAAAAGCATTATGAATGAAAAGAAGTAGGTCAAGATAGGGATGGCTTATAACGTCTTTTACACGGTCTTAGTCCTTTCTTGCATATTATCCTCGCAAAGATCTTTTGTGTGTACAAACTTCCGTAATTACGCTGAAAACAACAGTTGAGCGCTGGTGCCATCAACAGTCCGCTAACACTGATGTGGGTAGTCATGACATTGCATAAATTTTAAATAAACGAACTTCGTTGGCGGTGGAACTTTATTCGATGGCGAAATTGTTCGCATTTCAGCGGGTATGAAAACGTGTTTAAAGTTTTAAGTTTCAGTCATAATTTATGCAACAGCCTGGCAGCGTGACATACCTACGTATGCTTTTTTCCCTCACAACATTTCCACGTATACTTCTGTGACGCGTGTCGTAGCTATTATTTTACACGAATAGCAATACTTTTTTCTGAAGTCTGTAGAACAATTTTCTGAAAATTTTAAATGCTAAAGCAACTTATGAATTGTTAGAACTAGTTTATTATTATTTTTACTATGTAAGTTCAGTAGGTATGTGTATCTCAACGGCTGAATAAAAATCAAGTGAGGGAAAATCCTGCATGGATGCTATGCCGGACTCCTACAGACCAAAAAACCTCACGTATTCTGCCTAACAGCCTACGGTAATCCTTTTTAATATCGATTATAAAACACAGAAGTAAAATACCAACGGTTTTAATACCATGTTTCTCTTGTGAGTGCAATGTATGTATACTTGCGTGGGCTACAAAATGGAATTTCATTCAATTAAGTTCTACGAGTATAATAATAAATAATACTCATACATTGCATAAACTTCATGTATAAAATGCCATAATACAGAACTGACTCATGTTCATTGCGATTATATAACTATTTAACAAGAATAAATTACAAAAAGAAATCTTAAAAATGTAAATAATGAGATTTCTACTGTAAGAAACCTTAGATCGAATCACACTTGGCCAGTCTTTTGTTAGTGTGTGTGTGTGTCTGTGTATATTCTCGGTCTGTAGAGATAGTAGACACAGAAAACAAATAAAACTATGTATTGTGTGGTAAGTACACCTATGATGTCTGGATGGGTAACATCTGTCAACGGCCAGCCGTTGAAATATTTTAATTTGGATGATTACAAAATGGAAATTTTTCTACCGTAATATACATAGTTCTATTGAATATCAATAACGACTAATGTGCTTGCCTCCTATTACCAGCTATTACGTAGGACCAACAAAAACGACTATCCAAGCGTGAGTGTGTAATTCACATAGAGCAACACAATCAGTACAAGTGGAGTATACATAGCATGTTTTATTCTAAACATTATCTATCTGTCTGTCATATGTTGCGGGGGGAAATCGTATTTATAAACACCACTACAAAGCAATCGGCTGTCACTATGGAACCTACACAGCAATTAAAATAATACACTCATAATTTCAGACACACAATAGGTATACATATAATTTGTTGTATGGCGCCTCCCCTCCCAATCAAAGTCAAAGGTCGTATTGCTATGTAGTAATTTACCTCTTCCCTCGAGCATGTAGGCAGTATTGTATGTAATGTGCATAATGCGTGTTGCAGACGACCTAATAAACATAATGCAGGCGTCGTCAACAGTTGTGAGTACCAACTGTCAGCTAGACAGAGATGTTCGCGATGTGGAACCAAAGTAAATAGTGCATATAGTACATTGCACTCAGATGCTAGAATGTAGACTTTCTGTTTATATCGTGTGTTGTTTATCTCTAAGGAGTATCTACTTAACTAATATATTATAAATGCGAATTTATGTGAAGACGGCCGGATGATCGGTATGTTTCACTCAGTAACTGGTGAAACTTTGTACACAGATAACTAGTGTGCGTAATAAAATTGGATAAGAAATGGACATCTGGAATTTCTTTTTAATCGTGTAACAAAATTCCAGTTTTGAACGTCAGAATTTACAAGACATTGCTAGATTCATAAAGCTGGAGAAATAAAACTAAAGTTGTTTTGCAATAAATTTTAGATAATATAATGTAATGTACTTTCACGATTGGTAGGTAAGGTACCTACGGTAATATTAAAAGGCCTTAAACTTTGCTCAATTTTTAGGCACCTGAGACCAGCGGCTTAACTTACCTTCCAAAGTACAGAAATACTCACGGTCACCAAATCCAGTAGTTAGTGGCCGTAGGGATAGAGGCTTTTTAACACAGTTCTCTTTTCCTAAACACTAAACTAAAGAGTATGAGCGCTTCAGTTAAAGAGATAATGATAGAACTACTACGGGAAAGAAATGCATCCTTACATAACATTTAAACTTGAACATTCAAACGTCGTTATGAATGGAATAATAAAACATGAACGGCTCTATAAATAGCTTAATAATGTCACCCGCAATCCAGCTCACAGCGAAGAAACACATCTGCTTGAATGATGTAGCTGAATTTATGGCTCAAATCTCGCAATTGGTCGGTAACTAGTGTTAATTTAATTAAGCCCTCCACAGATCATGCGTGTGCGCTTAATTGCTGTACGTTTTAGGGGTCTGTACCCATAGGTTAAAAATGGACCCTATTACTTAGATTCCACTGTCCATCTGTCTATCACCAGGGTGTAACGTGATAAAGGGATAACTAGACAGTTGACATTTTCCCAGATGATTTTGTAGTATTTCTGTTGCCGCTGCAACAACAAATAAGTTAAAAACAGAAAAAACGAAAGATTGCAATAGAAATAGAAAAATCTTTTATTTGGTAAAATGCCTCAATATTGCAGGTTTACAAGTTCACAAGGTGCCTACCTTGTGAACTTGTAAACCTGCAATATTGAGGCATTTTACCAAATAAAAGATTTGTTGATATGTTATCTGCCTAGATAACACCGATATAGTACCAAAAGAGTCCAAAAGGGACACAGCTCAACAAAATGTCGCTTACCTGAATGGCAAACGACGCTGATTTTCAGCTGCAAACAATGAGCACCCATTACGACACACGTGATTCTTTTGCCGTTTTTGACCCGATATTAGATAATGGTACGGAACCTTTCGTGCGTAAGTCAGACTAGCACTTTGCCGGCTTTTCATTAGTGCTACAAGTTTAGTACTGTTAATTTATACATTAGGTTGCTCACTTAGTACTATTACTGTACATTGAGCGTGAAGTGCATAATTAATTAAACTGTTCTTTTGACTTAATTTTGCGTTCGGTTATGTTGTTGCATTTTTTTTTTTGGTTAAAATATACGATAAGTAATTCAGAAAGCGGTTGATAGCCACAAAGGTGCTACTGGTCAAAGAATCCCGAAAAAAGCACATGTAACGAATTTTTCTCCATCACTAAGTAGGTTTTGTCTTGTTCGTGGTAGAATGCATTCGTGGACTTTACTGATCTGCAGGAGCACTAGGTCAGCTTTGTGTGAGACTCCTAGCCCTGGAGAGAGACCCGACTACGCACCAACAGTAATTCCCAACGTTGACCTACGCTCTGTCGTAGTCGTAGACGTGAATCAAAATTTTCAATCTTGAGATTTCTCAACTATCTTAGACGAATATGAACTACCGAGGTCGATGTGTCGTTCCAGATTTCAGGTATAACTCAATATTCCGGATAGCGATCCATACGTTATGGAAACCTCCACCGTATAGACCAGAGATTAAATCACTGAAAATCGGCAATCAATAAGCAAGTGTTCTTGCACTTAAGGTAGCGTTGTGTTCAGACTTTTTTGGGACGAATTCCCGCAAAAATATTTGTAATCCATCAAACTTTGACGTGTTCTACTGAGTCTTACATAACAATACTTAAACCAGATTCCCCTAAAAAGTAGTTATCTTATCAGCTGCCGCCATATCTACGAGTATAGCAACAGTGAATTTGTCAGTTAGAATAACATTATCCAACTTTGACGGGTATTAAACACAAAGGATCATTATTGTAAGCTATAAGGAGCCCGGTGGAATTTTAGATCAACCTCCTTATTGCACGAGGTAGGCTATGTAGTACATACACGGATTTAAAATCAGCATCAATCTGTACTTAGACTGAGGCTATAATAGTTTGGCATAATGCTGAACCAGGCACCACGTTTGTAGATAGCTACTGGAATTAATTTCATAATTGTACCTAAAATAATAATTATACCGTGTATGTAATGTACTTATCCCAGGAGACTGCCGTTAAAAATACTTGAAACTTGCAGAATAGTCGCATCGCAGGTCCAAACTAACCTCATGTTAGTGCTTCACGAGTAAATTTAACGGTTTAGATTAGATAAAACGTTCAGCAATCTTATAGTACCTAAACTCCACGACGACGTATCAACTTTCCCAAAATGTTATCGATTTCTGACAAAGATATGGGTCATAATTTATTCAACGAACCGAAGTGTATGCCTGGGAATCTAAAAAATAGCAACTTTAATGTGTATTTTAGGCATTACCTTATCTTCCACGAATTCCAAAATCATCCTGTCTCGTTGGGTCGTTAAAAATACTTACCATCCACCCGATATAAGTGATTCACCACCTATTAATATGCGTGTGAATCACGCTTTAATGTAAGTATACGAGAATTAGGCAATGCCCACACTCTGGTCCTACATATTCATTTGAAAGGTATTCATTTATACTTAACAATAGAACTCATTTTAGCCCCTCTCTATATAAAATAAAGTGCAGAGGGGCTTATGGCGAGACTTTGTCTGTAGTCTGTGACTCTGTTGCATTAAACTACGTCACTAGGTCACGTGGATCATCTGTTCAAAGTTAGAAATAAAACAAAAATGACAACGTCAATCGAATTGAACTTTTACTTTCACAATAAACGTGTTAAAGAGGGGCAGTCTGGTGAGAACGATCTCACGGCTTTCTTGTTAGGTAAGTCCCCGTTGCGGCCAAAGGTTGAAATTGAAGTCTGGAGTCCCGTCGGTCAAAGTTGTGTCACTTATTAGTTAGGTACACTACTCATTGTCTTAAGAAGATATGTATTAACAAAACGCTTTTTGTGTTATGTTCTCTTATTGCTGAATATAATATGGAGCTTTGGTAAAAACATTGTACTGATAACGTCTATAGAACAGTTAAACAGTTTCCTAGCAATCTAGGAGACTCAAGAAACTAAATGCGAACTCTATACCACTAATGAGTCATCCTGATATTATGTTTCTCCTAACTATTATCTCTGTGTATTTTAATGTGTGTACATAAGCTATTAAATAAATAAATTATTATGATCATTATCCTAATGTGATATATATTATTTAAATTGTCGCCTCTATTATTAGTGTTAATGCTGACACTAATAATAATAGTACAGTAATAATAAAAGTATAGCTGATAATAGTACAGTCAGCTCTCAGCTTATTACACTTTAGAGACATAATTATTATGTGGTCTCTAAAGTGGTCACTCATTCCCTTAAGTTTCCTACACATTTGCTAACTTTTATCACGAAGAAAATTTCAAAATATCGAATCAAATGACAGTATCGATGTAAATAATAAATAAGTTTCCATAAGGCTGAAAGTTATAACAAGTATCGCTGAGGAATCTAAAAGTAGAAGTTAATGATGTTAGAAAAGTAACAAAACTGACTTATATTTGATAGTGTTCTCCGAGCGTATTTCTTAAGTGAATTAAGGAGCTCCCAGGCGCGAATTAAGATATCGTGGTGGATAAAATTCAGCTCTTCCCATGGGTACAATTGGTTTTTCTTATAACATAGGTATCCTACGAAGTAAATGTTTATAGTGCAAAACTCTCTAAAAGCATTATCATAACGAACTCCCAAAAGGGCATGATATGAAAAATATACCTACCTGTATACGCACACAATTTTGTAATATTTTCGGTAGTCCGGTCCGGTAACATACCTTTAAAATAAGGCTTTCTTTTTCTACAAGGATGTCTCATTGAAAAGCGTTCGCTTCCTTGCTTTGCTTTGTTCTGGCGCATAGCTCTCCGTAGTATTTCTACTCAGTGTATGTAATACAAAGCCTATATCCGTAGACTGCGACGGCCAAATTTCAGGTGGAAAAAGGCCCTATAAAAAGTCGCTACATTTAGTTCGTTCTAATGAAGAAATATAGGATTTCATTTCCTTGTCCCAGCATTAATCTAAATAAGGGGAACTCGTGTAATGGGTTTATATTTGATATAAATACAACAGTTATGTTTTCGTCGCGTGACTGAAGGCTGAAAGTTCACACGTTTCTAATTTTTGTAGTATACACATATTCCTTTCGCGCGATACAAACGGGCAACATTTAGTTGTAGAACCCTTGCTTTGGTTGAAATTACAATTAGAGACCTAGGGTTGGTAATAGATAATGATATGTATGATTATCACACTATCTTATACAAGGGCTTCGACAAATTTACCCTTTCTATTTACCAAATTTGATAAAAAAATGTTTAAAGATTTTACGACAAGGTTCTAAGATTCTACCTACCCTACAGGGTCGTTAATAACACAGGTCTGCAATGGTTTTCCTCTTTGAAATCTGAGTAACATTTTCTATAGTTTCTGATGTGCTGATTACGAGAAAAATAATAAAAAAAATCCATCACGTCAGGATTTTTTGATATTGAATATTTAAGATTTAGCTCCAAAATGTCTGAGCGTCTACCTTTAGAAATTTATAAAACGTCATTAAAATACTTCAGCTTAATTTTTATTGCATTTAATTCGTGTAAGGGGACATAGAAATTAATGCAAATCAGTAATTTGATGATTACTACATAAAAAGTACAAGTAATCCGCATTAACCATGTTGAAAACGGGTAATTTTGACTTAATTTAGTAATAAAATAATAAAAAATATTACCTAGTAGTAATATTACCTAATTGTTGTAAATATTATTAAAAAAGGGTGTAATAAAGATAATCCAAAAGGCTTTTTTTATTAACTACCCGCACTTATTTAGAAAATTAACATTTGAAGTGCGCATCTTGCAACATGAACTTTAAAATGTCATCGCGAAGATGTTTAAATTCTCCAAATTGTTTTTGTAATATTTGCGGGAATTTTATGGTGATAAAACAACGAAACAGCATTACTGACTTTGTAAAAAATATTTACAAAAGTTATTATGGAGACGTTTTAATTAACCAAAGTCAAAACTTGGACACCTCATAAACTTTGTACGACTTGTTTATTAGAACTTCGCCAGTGGTCAAAAGGACAGAAAAATAGATTCACAATCGTTTCGCCTATGCTACGAAGAGAGGATAACAACCATGATAAAGATTGCTACTGTTGTTGTTGTGACATAACTGGATACAATTTTAATAATAAAAGGGACATAAACGAGCACTAAACTTCATTTCCTAAATTCGCACATTGATTACTTCCCAGAAAATCTAGGAGCCGTTGGCGAAGAACAAGGCGAAAGATTTTACCGAGATTTGAAAGAGCTTGAAGTCTGGTATCAAGGAACATGGAATACTAGCATGATGGCGGACTATTGTTGGTTATTGAAGCGCGACGATCCAAACTGGAATTTTAGCCAAAAATCGCACAACCGAAGGTTCCAGGAAAAAAGGACCAGGTTCAACAAATAAAATTTACATGTAATTTAGACTAGTAACAAGTTGTTATTATATTTTAGTCGTTTTTAAAGTCAAAAGTAATGTACTTTTTTAAATATATATTTTTTATGAGAAAACTTGGTTCTTTTTTTCTATTTTCTTTCTGTACCATTTTTGAAAAATCTGGAGGTGATGCAGAAAAACTAAGTACATATTCGTAATCAGCGCACCAAAATACCCTAGAATCAGCTATCAAATTCCAGAGAGGAAGTTATGACCCTCATTTTGCAGGCCTGTGTAATGTATCTACCCTTTATTGAAGTTGGTCCTGATGACAGATTGTGCAAAAAATATATTCATGTGAAGTTGGCTAGCAAAGTGACGGCTATAGGGCGTGTGAATACAAGAATTGAATTTGTGTAGGGGTATGTATGCGTTGCTCTCGTAGTGGTCTAAGAAGTTGCTCGTCTGCAAACAGCCTTGTTAACATTGACATTTTATAAAGCCATGTATCGCATAAAAATACCGGAACTTAACGTTTTAATTTATAAATTACTATTTATCATTTTCATAGCGTGACGAACTCATGTGCGTGTATTTCTATTTTAATTAAAAATAGCTTTTTAAATATTACATTGTGGAAGTGATGATAATATTGGACATATAAAATTTTACACACAGGTATTAAATTAATTGTTAATATCTAGTTGGTAACGTTCCGAAGGGAATTAATAAATTCAGTCACTAAGATTTGTTTATGGGTAAGAATACACTATCAGTACTCACAGGGTATGGAAACATTATATTTTACACAATACACGGTCTCAGTAATCATCAAGTCCTAAGCGAGTTACAGTGCTAGTGCCAGTGCTAGTATTTTATTATTCTTATTTTTTTACATATCGAAAGCTAAGTTATACCAAAGAAAGTTATTTTTCCTTTATTCTGTAGAACTACTACTACTTTGATCAAAAGTGTTGTCAAGCATAATTTGACTGCTCAATTTCATGTAGCCCATAAGTATTGATGATTGATTAATGCAATTGAATGTTGATATGTCAACAATACTACTTTTACAATAATAATGATCAGTAAAACTAGTGAAATACCTAACAGTGCATCGCTTAGAAAACAGGAACCGAGTGAGGGCCAGCGATAAAATAATCGAAACACAGGCGCTTTCGTACCCAATAAACTTTCGGTGCAGCTGAATGTGATTACTTCCTGACATTGTTTTACAGCAAATGCCATAATTAGCAACAGAACTTGTGACATTATTAAGCTGCTAGCAGAATACGACATTGAAACAGATAGCAGAAGATTGATTAGAAGTGGCCATCTACACAAGCGTAAGAATCGCGACGATATAATCGCCGTGACCGGTATTTTATACAAAACATCGTCGCAATAACATCGCCGTGTGTCAACGAGTGTATAGGAATACGTAGCACGTCGATAATATTGCTGCGAATCTCGCCCGTGTGTACGGGCCCTTAGTACGTTCGATGCAGTTGAGTGTGATTACTTCTTATTGTAAGTAGACAAGTTCAACCAGTGTAAGTGTATAGATACAGTAGAGAATACGTAACGACGACGGTTACGTATTCTAATATCACTGCGATTTTTTTGCTCGTGCATACGCCTCGGCCCCTTAGAAATGAGGAACCGAGAGAAGGCCAACGATAAAATAATCGGTAGAAATACGCAAACGATATTATCGCTGCGATTCTCTTGCTCGTGGACACGGCCCCTTAGAAAACAGGAACCGAGAGAGGGCCAGCCATAAAATAATCGGTAGAAATACGCACCACAACGAAATTATCACTGCGATTCTCTCGCTCATGGACACGGCCCCTTAGAAAACAGGAACCAAGAGAGGGCCAACGATAAAATAATCGGTAGAAATACGCACCACAACGAAATTATCACTGCGATTCTCTCGCTCATGGACACGGCCCCTTAGAAAACAGGAACCGAGAGAAGGCCAGCGATAAAATAATGTTTAGAAATACGCACCACAACGATAATATCGCTGCGATTCTCTCGCTCGTGGACACGGCCCCTTAGAAAACAGGAACCGAGAGAGGGCCAGCGATAAAATAATCGGAACACAGGCGCTCCTGTACCCAATAAACGTTCTGTGCAGTTGAATGTGATTACTTCCTGACATTGTTTTACACATGGCCTCCGGTCTAACCGAGTTGTGTTGTTGTAATGTAACTAGGTATTGCTAGTCGAGTGTCAACTTACGTGTAAATAGGTACAGCATAGTGATGACGTTTGTAATATTATATTTCCACATTAGTTGGGGAAGGAAACCTTGACATAGTAGTGACTCTTTGACATAATAAGTATAGTGTTTTGCAACCTAATCTTATGCAGCTACCAAAAAAATATTCATGATTGGAACGAGATCCTTTCTTGTACCGGGGGAATTGCATTAGATTAGATCGCTAAGCTATTTCGCAGCATGACCAAAAAAAGACATAAGCTCTATTCCCGCTGGAGCGTGAAACGTTTTTCACGTTTACAAGAATTATTATACTGTTAACATACTGATTGATTTTTTAAATTATTTTACTAAAATCAGTCGAGTTTCGGAGGAATTCGACGCGCAGGGGCTGAAGTTTTGCCGTAGGTTGCTATTTTTTTTATCATTTTGATTGACATTCCAACTGTACTCTACTCGTAGTCAGAACAGTTGGTGACATGCATATTAATTTTACATAACACTAGCTGTGCCCGCGACTTCGTCCGCGTGGAATGTAATAAAAAAATAGTTTTCTTTTTTGTTTTTAGCATTTTTTTCTAAAATAAAAGATTTTTTCTAAAATAAAAGTAGCCTAAGTTACTCCTTATTACATAAGCTATCTGCCAGTGAAACACAGACAGACAGACAGACAAAAATTTTAAAATATATAATTTGGTATGTGTACCATTACATTCATATGCATGTAGTAGAAAGCGGTAAGGAAAATTTTAATATTACAAACAGACACTTCAATTTTATTTATTTGTATAGATGTCATTTAAAATAAATTGAACTTCAAAACATGACCAGATCTACTTGGTCTATTTGAAGACAACCATAACTAACTGATAAACGCACATCTCAAACCGCAGAGCAGTAGTCGTTAAGAAGCCACAAGCTGATGATTAGGTGTATAGTTTAACATCAAGCTGTAAATAACTAGCTAGCCTATTCGTAAAACTGAACTGAAATATTGAGACCGGCCCATCCAAGACATATTAAAAAGAAAAGCTATTATTCATAGCCCATAAGTGCCTTTAAAGTCTTATTTAGTAATCCTAAGGATTATTGATGCCTGATCCACTTATCAATTCTGATGAGACCTGGTACAGAGATAGTATTAGATCAAGAAATCACATAGGCTACTTTTATTCCTGAAACAAGTTACTGTGAGTGTAGAGCGAACTATTCAATCAAACCAGACTTTGGCAGTTGACTGCTGTACGGAATTTCTACCAAATTTCAAACAAAATAATAACCAGTAAACAGATAGGTATAACGGGAAAACCACACCATGCGTGTGAAGCAAACATCAAGAAACCTTTCGTTCTGTTTTTGATTTACCATTTTTCAAGTTAGATTCCATACGCCCCGGGTCGGTCAGTTGCATTTACTTAAAGGTTCTGTAGTCAAAGCCTATGTAAGTGTTCTTCAATAAAATGAGGTTCGTGGTGAATAAATAGCTTTTAATACAGTTGCTCAAAAAGTGGCGTATTACAGCGTTCGGGATGTGGGCTATTACACACTCGTGCTTTTTCTTTACCATTCCCGCACTCGTGCGTTTTCTTTCCCAATTTGTCAAAATAATGTCTGTGATTCATGCAAATATTTCTAAAAAAAGACACTAACTTGTTTCAATATCAGATTAAAAGTAATATTAATTAAAATTTGAGCATAAATTAATAAAAGTATCGGCCAAATTAAAATAAATATAAAAAAAGTTGGCTGTATGAAGTGCACTGCCATTGTCTCTGCTTAGGAAGGTATATATTCTTTTACGGTTGGCGCCATTTTGGAAATTCAGGTTTATTGTGTTTTTATTATTTTATAAAATTGCTTAACTTTTTCCCAACTGTATTAAAAATAGTTTTTCAATACAACGTGTGGGACTGTTATTTAAACTCGTTCCGACTGTCTACCCTCGCCTTCGGCTCGTACTCGTACCTGTCGTAACTCGTTGTAATAACAGAAATCCCACACTTGTATCGAAAACTACTATTTTTTTTAAAAAAGACTGGGTCGGCCTCCTAACAGTTCGCACTAGTTCGCAGTCCGCGGCTGAAGTAATCCTCTCCCAATTTTAACCATGGCAGTCCCTAACTATTAACAAATTACAATCTCGATGACACACAGCTAGTTTACAAGCACTACAAACCACCGAGCTCGCGAGCAACTTGTAAACTCGCCCACACAATTGCGTCTCAATTCATGTGCCTAGTTGGAACAAATATTAATAAACTCAAAAAAATTGTAATGTCTACAATTTTGTAACAACCAAGTATATTGGTATTGTACGAATGTTTTCCTTCTCACAACTCGATTCAACGGTCGCTGGTAATAAAACCGCGTAATTGTTATTATTATGATGTCATTATTATGAAAAGGAAAACTGGAAGCCCAAGCTACAAAACATTGTTGATTAGATAGTGATCTTGTTTACAAAACGTTAAATGTGAAAACCTAATAGGAAAACGAGGTGGGTAAATGTGAAAACCTAATATGTGCTAAAAATCTCCACCCACGTGAACCTAAAATTGCTGGGTGATTACCTTCCAACGCCCAGCCGAGAATTTTGTATTTTTATGATGAGCTGCCCTATTTTTTCTTACGTGTGGAAAATCCGTGAATGCTATGCCGGACTCTTATCGGCTAAAAACCACACGTTCACTACCTATTGCCTACGGTTGAGGGCCCCGGGAAAGCCATCCCAAGTTTGCCCCCAGGACAGGGTAAGCTGCCCTTATAATGTAGACATCCACGAAAAAAAGTTTTTCAAAATTCTACCGGTATGGAGGTGATATGATCTAGCTTAATTAAACACGGGCGAAGACGTAGACGTACTGTAGTAAAGAAATGTACGACTCGTCTTTGAAGCACTTACCAACGTACTGTACTAAATGTTGTAAACTTTCCTCAAGTACATTCAGAAACACACTTAAAACTTATAATTTCAAAGAATATTCTGTGGATCAACGGCTACTTTAGAATTCTGAAATGTAAGTCGATAGCAAAATGATTGTGTCGTAAATTCTAAATGCTACTTATTCTTTGTTGAGTACGGTTGCCTTGGGTCACATAAAGAATGGACCTTGAATACTCCTTCAAACTCCTCTAAAGGAATAGTGTCATCAAATTTGATAAAATGTGTCATTGTTATATGTATGTCGCAGGCATTTTGTATGAATCCGCCGTTTACAAACGGCGTCGTCATTTTACAAACGCTCGCTGTTATGTAATATGCCGAAGGCAAAATGACAACTCGTTAATTAGATAAAATTTCAACGTTGGCTATAGTTTTAGGGTGACCATGAAGAAAACACAGTTTGGACAAATCAGACTTTATTTAAAGCCCTCTATTCCCAGTTATCGCCACTGGCTTTGTCGCCACTGCTGATAAATGGGAAAATATTCCCGACTGTTACCAGTGATGACGATTGACACATGCTATGTTGCCAGTGGTGACAAATGGTTAAAAAAAACATCCCCATTATCACCAGTGGGGACAAAGGACACAAAAATAGTCTCAAATATGTCGTCTACAAAGCAGGACATACACAAGAATGAGCGGTTCGATAAATAGTTTGTTGTGATAGCTGCGCAATCCGACTTGGTTAGGTTAGGTTAGAAGGCTAATGCGGGAGCGGAGCGGAGCGTAGCTCCCGCATTAAGCCTTCGTGGTTTTTTTTTTAACAATGTGGTGGTAAAATAATAAAAAAACACTACTTAAATAGTAGTACTAGGACCAAGAAGCGCAGAAAAATGACTTACCACTACATGGTTATAAAAAAAAAAATAACCACGAAGGCTTAATGCGGGAGCTACGCTCCGCTCCGCTCCCGCATTAGCCTTCTAACCTAACCTAACCTAACCAAGTCGGATTGCGCAGCTATCACAACGAACTATTTGTCGAACCGCTCATTCTTGTGTATGTCCTGCTTGGTAGATGACATTTGAGACTATTTTTCACAACCAGATTCTATGGACACCTTAGCATTTTTTAGATGCCGGATAACCTCAAAAATCTTCTCAGTTGTCCACGGTTTTTTTATTGTTTCTGCTTGACGATTGTAAAGTTTTTTTAATTCACCGTAATAAATGTCCTTAGAGTCACAATTATTTTGTGACAAATCTGTTAA
Organism: Miltochrista miniata; assembly: GCA_933228765.1. Taxonomy (NCBI): domain Eukaryota; kingdom Metazoa; phylum Arthropoda; class Insecta; order Lepidoptera; family Erebidae; genus Miltochrista; species Miltochrista miniata. The sequence continues at coordinate 22,974,995 of OW121766.1, read as the reverse complement.
ACACTTGGTATTTGCACTTTTTTCAATAACTTTTTGCGTAATAAAATCACTACTGGACGCCATTTTGTTTGTTTTGGCCAACAGCGACACGCGTGGTAAAAAACAGAACTAAATACTTCAATTTGCCGCGGCATTATGTATACGGCGTTTCAATCGTAAATCAAATGTTTAGGCATAATATATAATGACACGGCATTATACATTTTGCCTTCGGCATATTACATAACAGCGAGCGTTTGTAAAATGACGACGCCGTTTGTAAACGGCTGATTCTTACAAAATGCCTGCGACATGTACACATTATGGATCTTATGGCACATTAAATTCTTATTATCAAGGATTATAATGTACGACTTGTGCCTAAAGAATACCAAGCTATTTAAGAGACCTATTCTAAGCCAGCAGAAACATTTCGGGGGAAAGACCTCTATTGATTTTTAAGAGCAGTCGTCGCCGCCGCTGTTCCTATGGGGTTTGAAACTTTACTTATTTATTGGATGACAAAAATTGTTATTGTAATAGACCTCAAAAGCTTATTTCAAGTTAAAATAGAGTGTTTATATTAAAACACTAGCGGACGTCACGCGGTTTCACCCGCGTAGTTCCCGTTCCCGTGGGAATACGGGATTAAAATACCTATAGCGTATGTTCACCGCAAAGAGTGTAGCTTCCAAACAGTGAAATAATTTTTCAAATCGGTCCAGTAGTTCCGGAGCCTATTCGTTACAAACAAAAAAACAAATCTTTCCTCTTTATAATATTAGTATAGAAGAACGATTTCGTTCATAGCGGGGCCCAAGTTTCATTTCAGAGGAAGGTCGTGGAGTGGCTCTGAGACGCTCTCTATTGATTCATACTTTTTATTTTCTTCTCAACCAGAGCTAAGTAACTTTTGCCACCTAATTTAGGTACCATCCTACTATGCCACATACTTTTTTGCAGCTGTGGCATTTGTCATAATATATCCCTTCCAACCTACTCCTATTCGTTACAAACAAAAAAACAAATCTTTCCTCTTTATAATATTAGTATAGAAGAACGATTTCGTTCATAGCGGGGCCCAAGTTTCATTTCAGAGGAAGGTCGTGGAGTGGCTCTGAGACGCTCTCTATTGATTCATACTTTTTATTTTCTTCTCAACCAGAGCTAAGTAACTTTTGCCACCTAATTTAGGTACCATCCTACTATGCCACATACTTTTTTGCAGCTGTGGCATTTGTCATAATATATCCCTTCCAACCTACTCCTAACTGCCTAGGCCTCGTTGGTTAGTCTGTAGCTAGTCCATCCCCCTTATTCAGAACCATTTGGAAACTTTACGACGACTTTTAACAACTCAACGGAAAGTCAAATGTATACGAAAACGTGATTCAGAGAACCTATGTACATTCATAGACCCTACAGGATATTAGAATCGCATTTTCGAATCTATCAGATCGTGTATAGACTTTTCAATGCCTTGTTGAATGTGTGTCGTAAATCTTAGGAATGATCTTGTATGGAATTCGAGGACTTACATACCAACGTCACCTTATTACTGTATAAAAATATGTAAATGTTTCTAGAAAACAAGTACATAATTACATAATGTTAAGATAAGTACTAGGTATATAGTCCACAGTATAATATAACTTATTCACTTTAGAAAAAAAAGGTGTTAGAAACCTCAATAGCATTTTTAAAGACCTATCTATAGATACCCTGCTCGTATGGGTTTAATGAAAAAAAAAATTGAGTTTCAGTTCTGAGTATGGGGACCCCCAAAATTTACTGCTTTTTTTCTAGTTTTATATAAGAATCATAATGCGGTTCACAGAATACATCTAGTTACCAAGTTTTAATAGCATAGACCTTATGGTTTCGGAGAAAAGTGGCTATGACACACGGACGGACAGACAGACAGACAGACAGAAAGAAAGAAAGAAAAATAAATTTATTTCACATAGGCATTTACAGATGCTCTTGTAAAACGTCCAGAATATAAATCAAAAACTACCACCAGTTCACAACGCGACCCACCTGAGAAGAACTGGCAAGAAACTCAGCGGGTTATTCTTTTTAGAGCTCTATTTACAAAATGAATCTAAAAACTATGCATTTGACAATTTTTTGAGAATCCAGTAGAGCAGGTCATTTCCAGGCTTCTCCATCCAACAAATAATCACCAATTTTATAGTAGCCCCTGCAGTACAATTTACTTTTTACAACCTTTTTATATTTATTAAGGGACATACTTTTAATTTCGTCTGGTAGCCTGTTGTAAAAGCGTATACAGTTACCCATGAAAGAATTGCTGATTTTGTGCAATCTGCTATGATAAACAGCAAGGTTACTTTTATTTCTAGTGTTCACATTGTGTCTATCACTTAACTTAGCGAAACTATGTAAATTTCTTTGTACGTACATAAGATTCTCAAAAATGTATTGTGATGCTACTGTAAGAATTTTAACCTCTTTGAATTTCTCGCGCAGAGAGACCCTTGGACCTAATCTATATATAGCTCTTATGGCCCGCTTTTGTAAAATAAAAATTTTATCTATATCTGCAGCATTGCCCCACAGTAGAATACCGTATGACATTATGCTATGAAAGTAACTGAAATAGACTATTCTAGCCGTATCTACATCCGTCAAGTGCCTTATCTTTTGTACAGCAAATGCTGCTGAACTTAATCTATTTGCTAGTTTAACAATATGTGGACCCCATTGTAAACCAGCATCGACCGTTAACCCTAGGAACGTCGTTGATTCCACAAGTTCCAACACCCGACCATTAAGTTGAACATTGGTTTCTGACTGTGTTACATTAGGCAAGGTAAATTTTATGCATTTAGTTTTATTATCATTCAGTCTAAGATTGTTAGTGTTAAACCAATGAACCACTTTCAAGATTGCGTTGTTGACATCGTCATAGTTATCTATTTGTCTTTTAACTTTGAAAATCAAAGAAGTATCATCTGCAAACAAAACAATCCTGTTGTTGTCCCCCACGTAAAAGGGTAGGTCATTAAAATATATAAGGAATAAAAATGGTCCGAGTATTGAACCCTGTGGGACGCCCATAGTAACTACAGAGCCCTCCGAGCGTGTACCATTCACATCAACCCTCTGAATTCTATTGTTCAAATATGAAGTCAGAAGATCGAGAGCCTTGCTTCTTATGCCATAATGGTGTAATTTCCTGATTAATGTTTCATGTTGGACACAATCAAATGCCTTGGACAAATCGCAAAACACACCAATTGCATCTTGTTTATTCTCCCAGGCCTCGTAAATACATTTCAATAACTCTACACCAGCATCGGTAGTCGAGCGTCCTTTAGTGAAGCCAAATTGTTTCTCATGAAACAATTTGTGACTATTAAAATAGATCAGCATCTGCTCTAGTATTAGTTTTTCAAATATCTTGCTCAAGGTCGGCAACACCGAGATAGGTCTAAAATTACCCGGATCTGAAGTACTGCCAGCCTTGAACAGTGGTATAACTTTACTGTGTTTCATCAAATCAGGAAATACACCACTTGAGACGCAATCGTTAAACACAGTTGCCAAGTGGGGGGCAATGACATCTATAATACTTGATACGGATTTTACTGATAGCCCACTAAGGTCAGCGGTTTTTTTAACATTAATAGATTTAAATGCTTTTAAGATGTCGTTGCAGTTGACAACTGTAAATTCGAACGCGCCCTCACAGGCAGCTACAGATTCTGCTAATAAAAGCTCGGCGGATGTGGAAGACGACCGGAGAGTGTTAGTAATCTCTATAGGTACATTACTGAAAAAATTTTCGAACTCGGTCGCCACTTCCATATCCCCCGAAACGTGGCGATTGTCTATCTTTAAATGAAACTTTCTTTCATTCGCTGTACACCTACCACATTCCGCATTTATAATGTTCCAAGTAGTTTTAATGACATTCGCAGAATCTAAAATTTTATTTCTAATGAAATTAGACTTGGCCAAGGTACAGGCTTGCTTAAATATCTTTGAATATTTTTTAACATATTCCTGAAACTTTGGGTTGAAATTATGCGATTTTTCAGAATACAGTTCATATAGTTTATGGCGACTTTTATAAATTCCGGGTGTTGCCCAGTCACTGAAAGCAGAGCTGCCTCCGATTGATAAAGTTTTCGGGGTAAAGATTTTCCCAAACACATCATGTATCAAATTGAATAAATCAGAGTAGGATTCTTCTACACTAGTGAAATTGGGCAATTCTGTTATTTTCTTGACTAAGTTTCTTCTGAATGTTTCCAAGCGATGTGTGTTAACTGGGACAAAACTAATTATCTTCTTATTTTCCCTACTATTTCTCAGATAAGAAACAAACTGACCGCGATGATCTGATTTTACAGGGTCCACTATACATTTTTTAATGGGATTTATATTAGTATAAATATTATCAATACAAGTAGCACTAGTGGCAGTTATACGAGTAGGTTCCAAAAATATATTATACAAACCAAATGACTTGAACAAATTTAACATTTTCTCTCTCTGTAAAGGTTCCCGTGCAGTTTCTAAAACATCTACATTGAGATCCCCACAAAATAGGACCGTTTTTTTAGTACTTTGGCATTTAAACAATGCTTCTTCAAGTTTTTCTTCGAACTGTACATATGGAGCATCTGGGGGACTGTATATGCTTAGTACAATGAACCGCTCAAACTCTATACTGGCTATCTCAATAACTCGTTCAACAGAGAGGGCTACTATGTCTTTACGTTCTTTACACTTTATTGACTTATTAATAATAATTAAAGAGCCTCCACGTTTATATTTCACTCTACAGAACGAGCTAGCAACCTGGTGATTTTTGAAATTGAACATGAGTTGATAAGGCCTTAACCAATGTTCTGTTACACAAAAAATATCAATGCCATTCAAGTTCATGTACAATTCCAATTCCAATTCTTTTCCACCAATCAGGCCTTCAACATTTTGGTGCACCAGGTGTAAAGCATTATTTTTAAGATTAATAGATTCAACGGCCTGTGAGCAATCAGATATAAAATTATGCTGTGGCTGATGTAGAACTAAATGGCTAGATTTAACATTAATTGATTTATACATTGTGTCAAGCTTAGTGCAAGAACGTTGCTCTTTTGTCCTATAACCTAATTTAAATTACTTGGATATAAAAAACTATCCAGAGTTCTAATATCAATGTCATTTTTCTGCTCAAAAGGAGCAGGTTTGATAGCCAGATTTTTGGCTAAAGTATCTATAAAATAATGTAGCGAAATTGCTACCTGTCTTTTAAAATAATCCAGAAGCTTATGCTTTCCTTTAGTCATATAGAAATAATAATTTTTCCTAACAATAGTGTTAGTATCAATTATACTAAATTTTTTATTATGAAGTGTTAATGTGTCCAATGATAAATTTAAATAGTACCTAATCCTATTTTCCACAACTGGCATATGCTTACAGTAGGGCAGTGTGTAAATTATAATATTATTTAAATCTAATGACTTTAATTTATTATAATATTTAATAAGTTTTTGTTTGGTTATATCAGTCCTGTTTCCTATGAAAATAACCAGATTATCTCTCTGATGAAATTTATAACTACATACGGCCTCCATTAATTGGGTATAGGATGTAGAAGGCATGCAGTGATTTATAAAGGACTGCCCCTGTGAATAAAAGTTTAATTTTGACCCCATGTCTCTCCCAATTTCATCACTGAACATAATCCAACGACTACCTTCACTGTTATCTTTTTTAAAACCTTGATTAATTTGTTTTAGTGTGCTATGCATCTGGTCACCAGATAGGGCAAGTGTACTCCCTGGCTCAGGTTGGCTGCAGTCACATTGTGTTTTATCTGCTAAGGAGTTAAAACGGTCAGCATAATTAGATGTTGAATTTAAGAGTTTATCCATGGCCAAAGAATATTCTTTTATAATCAGCTGCGATTTATCATACATTGTCTTAACAGACTCCAGGGAATCTTGAAGCTGTTGTAACTTATAACTGAATTCCTGTGTATCTGCAGCATGCTGTTTTTGACTACTTTCTAACTTTTCAGTGCATAAATTTAGTTCATGTAAAATATCCAATCTATTTCGGCAATTCTTAATATTTTTGGTGAAATTTTTATTATTATTAAGCAAATTTTGATTTTTTCTTATCAACTTATTTATTTTTATATAACGTTTTAACTTTTTGTTGCTACAATGACCTAAACCTACTTTGGCCGACACTGCAGGGTGTTTAGGAGTATCATTTGTAAGGTCTATAATGTCAGTCTGTTTAGGTTTTGCAGCAGTAACTAACCTTGGGGACCTATCCATGAGTTCGTCGAACAATGTTTGGTTTTGTTGAGTACTAACTTGCAGAGACGCTTCTTCTAGCTGAGTTATTTGTTGGTGGGAGTCCCTAAGCTCATGTTCTAGATCAGCTATCCGTTTTAAAGCACGTTCATACTCTGCACTGCACTTATCAAAATTATTTACTATTTTTAGGAGTTCATCCCGTTCCCCAGTCACTTCATCTAACCGCACGCTTAGCAAGGACAACTGCTGTTTTAGTTTGCCGTTGTGTTCTACAACAGAGACAAGCTCTGTCTCATTGTCCTCACGTTCATTACTAAGCTGGACGACCTGCTCCTTGGCAGATTTTAGTTCTTCTAAGACCAGTTGAAGTTTTGACTGTTCCTGACGGGCCAGACCTCTTCGAGTCATCATTTTGTAGTATTAAACAAGAATAGCTACTTTATATTTAAAACAAGGAGCAGCCTCTAAAGCTATGGATAGATAGATTTGTTTATTGCAAAAAAGTACCTATTAGTATGAGTGTGATACCTGTAAGTTTTCAACATAGAATATACTATTAGATATATTACTAGTGAGCAACAGGTGGACACACCTACTGTACCTATTAATTTCAAAGCGAGAGGTGGGATTCGAATGAATTACCTATCAGATTTCAGCATTGAATATATTATGACATATATACAAGTGAACAACAGGTAAACAAACTCACCGGCACACCTATCCACTGGGTAACTTGTAAAACTTTTAACACTCCTTTTGTGAATCTATGTGTTATTCATTAAATTATTCGAAGTGAAATGGTCTGTTACTAGCTACACTAAATATATACTTACTAGTTTTATAACTTCCAATATGTGATACACGTCAATATTTGCAGTTTTACGAACCTACTTACAAGTAGACTATAGGTTATGTTGCCGGCAATTTAACAGCTGATCGTTGTTATTTAAGTAATAACGCAAGTATATTATCGGTATACAAAGTCGATTTAACACTTTTACTATTATAATGATGCAGCACCGAGGAAACAGTCAATAAATTCTGAAAATTTACGTCAAAATCACTTTCTTTTAACGGTTAAGATGACTCATTCGTTACTCATTTCATAAAATTACGAACAGAACTTTGGAATTACGTATTTTAACACTTTGAACACTAATTATGCACTGGTATATTAATTTCAATGAATTTAACTAATTTTAATTAGGGTTTTTACAATAAATAAGATTAATTTAAAATAAAATTTCACGGAGCTTACAAATTTTTGACAGTTCGCTAATGTTGCCAGTTGTGGAATCATGATCAAACATGACGAATCTATAAGGGTTCCGTTTTTGCCATTTGGCTACGAAACCCTAAAAACTGTATTGGATTCTAAGACGAATTTTGGGAGGGACCCGACTGAGTTTTTGGGGTGTTCTTCTCAGTCTGCACTTAGACCATATAACACGGGACTAGCCTTTGCGAACCACCGCATACAAAAATATTCTGCCAGTTTTCATACAAGTGAAGGGGGAAACACAAAGACATATAAAATTTCATTGCATTTAAAAATGTATTAATCGACAAACGCGTAATGGCTGTCGTGTGTTAATTGTTATTATACAGTCAACTACAATGTAATGTACTAGTTTAATCATATAAAATGATGTACTGATGTACAGGCTTTTCATAAAGCCAAAAGACCAAATGGTCATGTGCAATGGCAGAAAACAATGCTTAAGTAAGGCGCATCCTGTGGTTAGATGATCTAAGAGTCTGCAGCATTTCCGAACCCCCAGTAGAGTCACAAAATTTTTGACAAACCTAATTTTTTTTTAATTGTTTAGGTTTGTGAAAATTTATTTTATTTATTTTTACTTGTCCCAGGATTCTAGCCATGATTAAGCATACTATTGATATTTCCTTGAAATTAATTATGTATTTCTATTGTTACAGGTGGTACCACGTTTACTAGGGTCTCTAGTAGGCGGCACAATGAGTCCCACACAGCATCTAGAACAACAGCAAGCATTAGTCAAGCAGTTCGCTGAAATACTAGAATTTGTACTCAAATTTGACGAATATAAAGTAAGTATAGTATGGTTCTCGAGATATGTTAAGAAGGGGAAGAAAATAGGCGACAAGAATCAAAAGGAAAGCAGGCACTCAATCTCGTTTTTAATCTTTCATCAATACGTATATAATAAAATCGTAACAGGTCGCTGTCTGTACATGGAAGATAAATAAGAAAAAATATTATAGGGGGGCTTTATGAACACAATAGAACCCAAAACAATGATTTTTAGAATTTTTGTCTGTTTGTCTGTATGTCTGTATATCTGTTTGTCTGTACGGTTGTGCACGCTAATCTCAGTAACCGCTCAACCGATTGCAATGCGGTTTTTTTTATTGTTTTGAGGTTTGCTCCAGTTAACATTTAGCGTTTGTTTTATGTAAATCGATTTAGAAATAAAAGAGTTATAACACTTTTAAGAATCAGATATTTTGAAAATTTTAATTGTTGGGGTTTCTTTGAATGTGAGTGAACCTAAACTGGCGTGTTGGCTTAATAGACTTAATCATTAAGCTCTTTTATGATTAAGCAAACAGGGCAGTTTCAGACGCTGCTTGATGACTCTGATGAAGAAATACCTTTCCTTTCATACACCTTATCTGACGTAAACGAAGTTGCGGGCTCAGCTAGTATATATTATAATCTTTCTTTATCTCCATCAAAATCTTACCATTGCGATAACGTTGCAATCTTGAAAAGGCGATAGAATATTTCTTTAATGTTAGACACATACATAAAGTCATATACATACATGGCTGTTCAAAAACATCGAAAACTGAAAGTATTTTGATTATTTAATTAATAGACCAATCTATTCTTGGACTTGTGCTATTTTTGCCTCATACCTCTGAAGGATGCCCTGGGATTCTTGACAGACTGACTACGACCGCTTACCGTCGTGACTTCACCTAGGCGCTGTGGGTTCGGGTATACCTAATTACTATTCGCGTCATAGTACACCTTAAGGCTGAAAAGGTACCCAATTCAGCTATGAAATTTTCAGTTTTGAAACGAATTGACAGACGAAGACGCGACTGTTAGCACGTAATACAGTCTTGCTACACATAATTGCAATCATTATTTCTTTTACGGTTGTTTAATTTCAATTATAAATAATTTATGTAATAGTCTGCGTTATAAAACTAAACTGGATTATGATCTAACACTTATTTAATGCTCAATTCATTGTTCAATAACAAACAATCTGTTTCAATTATGTAAACAACCACTTGGATTGAGCGTAAGGGTTAACACAACAGTATCTACTATTATTATATAAATAAATGGTTTAAAAAACCCTAGAAAATACGCTTTTATACTGCACGAAAAAAACAAAAATCAATTATGGATCGTTCAAGTTGCCTCTATTTCTAGGCTGAAGTGTAAACTATGTGCTTTTAGTTATAATATTTGATTGCAAAAGCGTGGGGCGCTGGGACAGGAAAGACTTTCCTGGCGGAATCTGCATGATGTCTTGTCAGATTAAGGATAAGGTCACATTTATCAAAGCGCGTTTTTCTTGTGTTTTTAAACTATTGATTTACACTGTCACGCTTTTATATATCTATTGTGACTTTTACAATTAATAATATCATTTTAAATTTCGGAAATGTATAAACGATTATAGGCTTAAATTGAAATGCATAACATACTTGAAAAGTAAAGTAGTTAAACACGCCTACGCATTTTCAACACCCACTTTTGCCAGTTTTTCGTGACGCCCGCGTAATAGGAGCAAACCTATTACCGTTATGGATCTCTATTAGACAATTCGTAGGTAGGTCCTTAAAGTTTCGGCATTCCGAGTTATTAAGTACAATATGTAGTAATCATGTAATGAGAATACAAAGGCATATATATATAAGCGGATTATAAAGGTAACCAAAGATATCTCGTTCTCGAACAAGAACTCTACATTTTGCCACTGTTAACGTATTCCCCTCATGTATTTACTTACTTGCCTGAAAGAAGAGGCGTTTCCTTTGGCAGCATAAAAGTTATGCTATTGTGCGACCTCATGCAGCTTTCGCCAGGATTTTTATTATAAAAGGATTAGTATTAATTGGGATTGGGATAAAAAAAAGGGATTTGTTTACAAAAAAAGTCTTTCTTGTTCTAGCGCCCCACGCTTTTACAGTCTAATATTATAACTAAAAGCACATAGTTTACACTTCAGCCTAGAAATACAGGCAACTTGAACGATCCATAATTTATTTTTGCTTTTTTCGTGCAGTATAAAAGCGTATCTTTCTAGGGTTTTTTAAACCATTTATTTATTTTATACTTTTTAGTCACAACATTTATACCTTTTCTAGCTGTTCCCTGCGGCTTCATCCGCGTAGAAGTTGTTATCGCATAAAATCATTACCCTCCTTTTGCGCAGTCAGTTAAAAAGTAGTATATGTCCTTGCCTTAAACTTAAACTATCTTTATAACAAATTTCATCAAAATTGGTTCAGTGGTTACGCGTGAAAACGTAACAGACAGACAGACAGTTACTTTCGCATTTATAATATTAGTAGGGATTTCTGTATTACATGGTGATTTGTCCGAGTTCGACTAATGTAAAAATATTTCATTATTTCTCTAATACATATACATTTTATGCAGGTACCTATGTCAATATTTACACTCAATATTAACTTCAATATATAACAGGTTTGTTATAACCTTAAACCCTAATCGTGGTCAAAGTTTCTAACAAATCCAAACACAGCTATGATACGATGTTCAATCATGAAGTTACAGTTCATGTCTTACGACTCCATCATCAGATCAGTTTGACAGCACCATATTATTGTATTGTTATCAGAACTACAAACATCTGCCAATTTTCATGACGCTACGATCCTTGGAAGATGGTTCAATTAGTTACCTGAGATTCCATTGCATAGTTTTACAAGTCAATTAAAAAAAGGTTATAACCCTAAAACCTAAGCCTGGTCAAAGTTCATTACAAGACTTTTCTGACAAATCCAAAAACGGATATAATGCTATATTCCATCATGAAGTTCCAGTGCATATCTTCCGGCTCCATCATCAGATCAGTTCGACAGTACCATATTATTGTAGTACCATCAGAACTACATACAGCTGCCAATTTTCATGACCCTACGATCCTTGGAAGCTGGTAAAATTAGCTACCTTAGATTCCACTTGCTTTCAGTACCTATTTTCCGGCTCCATCATCATATCAGTTTGACAGTACTATATTATTGTATTGTCATCAGAACTACATACATCTGCCAATTTTCATGACGCTACGATCCTTGGAAGCTGGTTAAATTAGCTACCTTAGATTCCACTTTTTAAATCGAAGTTTCAGTGCCTATCTTCCGGCTCCAGCATCATATCAGTTTGATAGTACCTACCATATTATTGTATTGTCATCAGAACTACATACAGCTGCCAATTTTCATGACCCTACGATCCTTGGAAGCTGGTTAAATTAGCTACCTTAGATTCCACTGGTTTTCTGTACCTATCTTCCGGCTCCATCATCATATCAGTTTCACAGTACTATATTATTGTATTGTCATCAGAACTACATACATATGCCAATTTTCATGACGCTACGATCCTTGGAAGATGGTTAAATTAATTTCCTTAGATTCCATTATATTGTTAGTTACATACAAGACGACCTAATAAAAGCGTATTAAAAATTGTATGTTTGTGGCTGTACCTACAATGGAAAATTAATAGAGGTTTCTGAACTTTTTTATTATTTTTACCTGAGGAAAAAATCCCACTTGGATGCTATGCCGGACTCCTATCGACTAAAAAAAAAATTGCGTGTACTTAGTGTACACACGTAAGAAGTGAAACTTCTTCATGAACTTAATTTTCACCTCACCTTAAATTAAGTCAAAAAGTACAAAAGTACAAAAGTCCAAAAGTCCAAAAGTCCCAAAGTCCCAAGGTCTCAAGGTCCCAAAGTCCCAAAGGCCAAAAGTCCAAAAGTCCCAAAGTTCCAAAGTCCCAAAGACCCAAAGTACCAAGGTCCCATCTAAAAGTCCAAAAGTCCCAAAGGCCAAAAGTCCAAAAGTCCCAAAGTCCCAAAGTCTAAAAGTCTAAAAGTCCAAATCTCCAAAAGTCCAAAAGTCCAAAGTCCAAAAGTCCTAAAGGCCAAAAGTCCCAAAGTCCCAAAGTCCCAAAGTCCCAAAGTCCCAAAGTCCCAAGGTCTCAAGGTCCCAAAGTCCCAAAGTCCCAAAGTCTAAAAGTCTAAACGTCCAAAACTCCAAAAGTCCAAAAGTCCCAAAGACCCAAAGTACCAAGGTCCCATCCAAAAGTCCAAAAGCCCAAAAGTCCAAAAGTCCCAAAGTTCCAAAGTCCCAAAGACCCAAAGTACCAAGATCCCATCCATAAGTCCAAAAGTCCCAAAGTCCCAAAGGCCAAAAGTCCAAAAGTCCCAAAGTCCCAACGTCCCAAAGTCCCAAAGTCCAAAAGTCCCAAAGTCCCAAAGACCCAAAGTACCAAGGTCCCATCCAAAAGTCCAAAAGTCCAAAAGTCCAAAAGTCCCAAAGTCCCAAAGTTCCAAAGTCCCAAAGACCCAAAGTACCAAGGTCCCATCCAAAAGTCCAAAAGTCCAAAAGTTCAAAAGTCCCAAAGTCTCAAAGTTCCAAAGTCCCAAAGACCCAAAGTACCAATGTCCCATCCAAAAGTCCAAAAGTCCAAAAGCCCAAAAGTCATGCTATCCCTGGATAAAGTACTCTTAATTCGAATCCACTGTGGTGGGGAACAGAACAAAGATGGCGCGTAACCAAAAATCGTGACGTGACGCAAATTTTTTTCCAACGCCGATAAAGAAGTTTCACTTCAAAAAAACCACACGTATCTCGCCTAACAGCCTGCGGTTGGGAGCCCCGGGTAAGCCCTCGGAAGGATATCCCAGGACTCCCGACAGGCCTCACCTAGTAGGGTGCAGTGGTAGCCGTAGGTCGGGGGGGTTCGGGTGGTATCCCGCATCTTTGAGGGGTTTTTCGGATGTTATCCCGCTTCTTAGGGGGGGCGTGCGTGAATCCCTCCCGTCACACTGTCGTCTAAGGTTTCTGACTTAGACGTCAAAAATTGTGAACGGATTTTGATCATTTCGAAGCTATGACTATCATAGAACAATATAAAATTATCGAACGAAATATTCGAGGGATGAACATTGTTGTATGCAACATACGAGTATAAGTACCCGCCGCCCGTCAAAGATATAATTCAATTCAAACCATTTCGACCTCGACCTTCCGAAGTCCTTACTCCAAGTTCATTGATATCTCCTATCACATTGAAATATAAGTTCGTCTGAAGTCTCAATGGATCTAAACTTGACAATTTGACTAATGGCAGGTCATAAATTTGCTGACAAATTTATTTTCGCCTCGACTTTGCATTTAACATCCATACAATGAGATCATACGGGCGTTTACCCTTAGGTCATGTAGATCAACACCTTTCATAAAATAATAAAATTGGAAGGCCATTTCTTCAAGCTACACATAATTTTAGAGATTGAAATTCAACCGTTACAATTATTATAATACCTGTTCAATAATTATTTTTTTATTTGTTATACCACAAATTATATAGCACTCCACTACTGGTATAGGAAACTCGTGTATGTACTTTTTTTAACACCTACCCTCTGCTACACACACTCGCGTACAAATCAGTATCGAAAATTCGGTTGTGACCGCCTGACCTCATGTCTGTGAATAAGTTGTCAGCGAAATTAGTTTTTTTTTTATTATTCAAAATAAGCTTCATTCACACTCGAGTGATGTAAGTACCCGATAGTTACTCAAGAAAAGTTAAGGTTAGTTTTCTTATTATGAAAGTACCCTCAAACGTTTGAATTATGATAAACATGTCTGAATTTCACCATTTGTAGAACAGTCGAAAGAAACATTATATAAATAAATTATTTCGGTAAACCGTAAAGTTATCGCCGATCCACTTGATTATCGTGTAATTACTTGTAATTCATTCGATTTGACCGAGACATACTAAAAACCGTGGTTAATCAAACCCGAAGCTATCTAATCATTAGTCATCGACCCATCGTTATAAAGACAGGTCATATTGAAGGCATTGTTATAGAAAGCAAGGCTTGGCCTGACCTCGGCAACATTGACTCACAAGCTTCATGCATTCATTTCAATATGGTTCTGAATAAACTCGTTAACAATCGAGTTTCGACAAACGGTTAAGGAAATAGCAGTTTTGTTTAATACAGAGTTTCCGCGACTAGCTGTTTTGAAACGCTTATCTATTAATGTCTACTGTACTGACTGACTAAACAATAGCGCCGATTCCGATTGCCTTCTGAGGTTTGTGTGTCAAGTTCCAACGTCGTCGTCCGGCTTAGATTGTGTGGATTTCAAAGGAAAATAATTCAAGCCAATCCTGCATAACGGGTTTTATAACCATACTAGCTGATGCCCGCAGCTTCGCCACGGCTTCTTAAATCTTGCTCCAGTATTTTGTTCAGAGACATGTCCTGGTTAGTAGAGTAGCAGCAAGGGACTTACAAATCGAATGAAAGACCAACAAACCAACTAAATGAATTCGAATTTTCTCCGCTGGAAAGATTCCGAAATGATCCAACCACTTGAACCTCGTGACAGTATGATCATCACTGCAGTATAGGACACCATGTTGTTTTAGTAGGAGGCCGGCATGGGCGCCGCTGACGTGTCTTCGCCGAGGACTATCGGCCTCCATGACCGGGGGTCTGAGGACAGTAAGAGGGTCGCTCACCGTCCTTACCGAAAGGCCCATGACGACAGCGTGACGTGAGCAACTCACGCCCCCCCCCCCCCCCCCCCCCCTAAGAAGCGGGATCACACCCGAAACCCCCCAAGGACGCGGGATGGCACCCGAACCGCCCTCTGGGCGAGGCCGCAGTGGCGGCCGTAGGTCTGTTGGGAGTCCTGGAACATCCTTCCGAGAGCTTCCCCGGGGCTCCGAACCATAGGCTGTTGGGCGTTACGTGAGGTTTTTTGGTCGGTAGGAGTCCGGCATAACATCCATGAGGATTTTCCCTCACGTTAAACAAAAAAAAAGGAGTCAGGCATAACATGATGAGAATTTCCACACGAAAAAAAAAAGAATGTCGTCTCAGAAGAGAAACCGACCGACTTTGACAGACTTGTCGATCAATGCAAAAAAATTTTTTTTCTTTTTTTTTTCTTTCAATATATCTGTAACAAGCAGCACCTAGCGCTTCACAGTAAAACTAACGCATTAATATCGCTTTGAAGCTGCCGTTTATATTTTCATATTTTAAATATTGTAGCAATATTATATTAAGTAGAAGAGTTTAGGTAGATTACAAAGCAGGGCTATTTATACGTAATTAGATGACCGTGGTAGCCGCTAATATTACAAAAATAGAAATATTCTACTTTTATATTTAGGCAGGTATCTAACCTTCGACGCGCCATATTGCACATTAAAGCGAAGATTTCGTAAAAAATACAGGGATTTTGTTTATGTTGTCCTGTTCGGAGATTAAAACAGACGTTTTGTTACTTTTTCACGTCTGGAAACAAAGTCGATATCAGAATAAATTTGTTCTATCTATCGTTGTCAGTTTTGGACTTAATCTTCGGACAGGCACTAGATAAAAACACACGCCAGCATACTGATGGTCACAGCGTGTCGTGATCATGATATATCTATCTGACTGGCCCTATTCACCCGCCATTCTACATATACTGCCATATGTCAGTCACCCAGATTTATTTGTGTCTAGAGAACTACCACAAATTATATAGTACCTACAGATGGAAACCTACATACTAAAATTCGCTGTGGCTACGGGCTACGCATACATAGACACTACTCACAGAGTTCACAGACACGAGGTCAAAAATTTTCATAGTAATTTTCGATACTGATTTGTGCGTGAGTCAGGAAAAATGCAAAGAAACCTCGTCTCGGACATTCTTGGAACATCCTTCCGGGGGCTTACCCGGGACTCCCGGCTGCAGGCAGCTCTAGGACACCATGTGGTTTTAGCCGGTAGGAGTCCGGCATAACATGATGAGAATTTCCACAAAAAAAAAAAGAAAGTCGTCTCAAAAGAGAAACCGACCGACTTTGACAGACTTGTCGAGAAATGCAGCTTTTTGCACCTTTTTACACAATTATGACCTTTATCGCAAATCACACCAGACGCTTTTTGGGATCAAGCCATTGATTGCTTTTTGTGTAAACACTTCGGTAACCTTATGTGCCAGGTCCCATCTAACATTTTATATCAAACCCACAAAGCAAGTGCTTTTTGTAGTTTTTGATAGCAACTTTCCTAGAAGATATTATCAAAGTGATAAACGGTATCTTCTTCGCTGAGAGAATTACTTACATTAGAACAATCTTGTTTATGAAACGTTATAAAAGATAAGATAAATGTTCTCATCATTCATAATTTACCAAATGTCATGTCTCGACCGTTTACCTCTTGTCTCTACAATCTCTTTGTCCAATATGAGGATGACTATCTTCAACGATACTATGACGTATGTGGAATTCGTCTATTTAATACATACCTACATACATACATATGGTCACGCCTTTATCCCCGAAGGGGTAGGCAGAGGCATATTATATGCCCACATTTCACCTTTGTATAATTTGTCCCACGTAATAGGTGGTGAGCCGTATTACCGTGTTTAAATGGACAGGCGCAGGTTGTGACTGCTTGCTGTTGAAATAACGCCTTCAACTTAGCTTAACGACTGCCATTTTACTAGCAACCGGGACCAACGGCTTAACGTGCCTTCCGAAGCACGGAAACGCTCAAATAAATGTCACAAAGTGATCACATGAATGGTCACCCATCCATAGACCGGCGATAGTGAAAGTTGCTTACTGCAGTGATCGTTTACAGAACACTGAGTCCGCGGGGCCACGAGCGCTTCGCTACTATTTCATATACGTAAGTAATCAGAAAAATCCGGAACGATGTTATCCGTCAGAGAACTAGAGTGGTCGACATAGCTCGCAGAGTATGCAGTTTGAAGTGGCAGTGGGCTGGTCATATCTGTAGGAGAACCGATGGTAGATGGAGCAAACGAGTTCTGGAGTGGAGACCGCGGCTTGGTACGCGTGGGGTAGGACGACCTCCCGCTAGATGGACCGATGACCTGAAAAAGGTCGCAGGGACTGGCTGGATGCGGAAGGCGCAGGACCGTGTGTTGTGGCGTGATTTGGGAGAGGCCTACGTCCAGCAGTGGACTGAGATAGGCTGATTTGATTGATTGATTGATTGAAATAATCAGTTCATCTGGCTAAACGCGACGACCTGGTAAAGGTCTCAGTCTGGCACTAGATGCGAAAGTCGCAGGACCGCGTACTGTGGCGTAAATTGGGAGAGGCCTACGTCCAGCAGTGGACTGATTTGATTGATTGAAGTAACCAGTAGGTAGTACATTATTTTTGTTTGGACTTCGGCCCGCCAAGCTGATCACCTTGCCTGGTCGGAGGATCCTCCCTTTGTTGGAACAGCTCTCTGACCCGTACTTTCACAAAGTGAAGCTTTTTATTCTAGTTGTTTTTAGCTTGCACACGTCGAGTGGCAATCACGTGTGCGTTGCACAGGCCACTACGTCTGGGGCTTACCTGGCCCCTACCGGGGTAATCCTCCATCGGCGCAGTAGCTCAGCTACCCTGAGCCGCCCGGCGGTGTTTTGGTTAATAAGACAGGTCCCAGAACACCCCCACAGGGGCAGAACGATGTCCAGGAGTTTTAGTGAGTATTCCCAGTGCTATCGTGATCAGGTGCTGAGCGAACCTCACACGAGCACATGCCTCGCCACCATGGGTACCTAGTCCTTTAGCAGAGTTCTCATTGTAAAAAAATGTTACATTAGGTATATATGTTATAGGCAATGTGTATAATGCAGGCATTCTATACAATACCTAGGCATTGTATAGAATGACGGGATCGTTCAGACAATGTATGAAATGATATTAAATGTTTAAACTATTTTACACTTTGCCTAGGAAATTTATAGAATACATAGACATTGTATAGAATGCCGGTCGAAGCATAGGTAATGTGTGTAATCTATTTTTCTTCTCTATGATTTAGTACTAATATTTTGAGAGCTACTCCTAATTTCAACTTCCAATAGCAGACAGTGCTGATAAGACATGTGTTCTATTGGTTGGTATGCCTTAGAATGTTTCTTACATAGCAGTCCTTTCCAAAAAATTGCTGCCGAAAGTCGCCCTGTTCATTTATTACCACTTAGGAAGCAAAAACGGGAACAGAATTTTACACTAACACCCCGAATCGGATGGGTTAGGTTAGAAGGCTAAGGCGGGAGCTCCGCTCCGCAACGCTCCGCTTCGCTCCCGCCTTAGCCTTCGTGGTTATTTTTTTTTGTTTTGTCGACTAGTTCTTATTTGGTTAACGATTCCGTCGTCGAATCTGTCCATTCATTATACACACTGCCTGATGCGCTTCGGGCATTTCATACAATACCTAGTCAATGTATGAAATAAATCGTATTATACACATTGCCTGAACGTTTTAGGCAATGTATATAATGCCTAGGCATTGTATACAATGCCGGATTATACACATTGCCTATAACATATATATATTATGTTTACATGCAATGGAAAAGAAGGAAGAACATCAAAAATAGACCCTATGTCTAACTTACTTCCTTATACAGTATATCAAGGGGGATAATGTTTATGTAAATTGTATGCATGTATGAGTCACGATGAATATTTTGATATATCTAAAACCTACATTAATAAAGCAATAAATGGATACAGTTTTATACTTACTTATTATCATTTTGAATGATCATCAGACCAGCATAAACAGTTTGTATTAATGAAATTACTCAAAGAAGTTTTTATATTGATATTATGGTTACTAGTCCTACATATAAAGTGCTAGAGGTCGTCACGCGGTTTCACCCGCCTAGCTCCCGTTCCCGTGGGAATATGAGAATAAAATATAACCTATGTTACTCAGGGTGAATGTAGCTTTCCAATGGAGAAAGAATTTTTGAAATCGGCACAGTCTTTTTTTAGTTTATTCATTACAAACATAGAGTAGTGTAGTCAGTATATTAGATAGGGTGTTCATCATGCCAGTATGCGTGTGGAGCGCTCGTAAGGTCTGATAAGAGCTTCCTTCCGCGGGCGCTTAGATGGTGGCATCAGCTCTCTGCCTCAGTCACAGATTTCTGATTTCTCTGGCCTCAGTTTTCTCGAACATCTACAGTATACTTCACCAAGATTGGCAACGTGAGATTAGCTCTCCTGGTATTGCAGACGTAGGTACATTGGCTACGGTGACCACTTCTTACTATTAGGTAGACCGTATGCTTGTCTGCCTCATTAGTTCCAGAACCCTATAGTTTTCGGGCCCTTGCTGCAGTTGCATGGACTTATTTTGATTTATTTTGTGATTATGATATGAATTGCAATATCAGTCTCAAAGTCAGGATCATAGGGGTCTCCTTTCCGAGAGGGCCATAACTTACCCGAGCTGGCTAGGGCCGGGTCGGCGAGATGTGTCGTGCGGTGTTCCACAGGGATCGGTATTAGGGCCGCTCCTGTGGAACATCGGTTACGACTGGGTGCTGCGTGGTCCGTTGCTCCGAGGGGTCGGCGTAACTTGTTACGCTGACGACACCCTCGTTACGGCGCGGGGAGCAACGCACCGTGATGCAGCACTAAAGGCCACGGCAGGGGTTGCTCAAGTCGTGGGTCGAATTCGGCGGCTGGGTCTCGAGGTCGCCCTTCACAAATCCGAGGCTCTGTGCTTCCACGGACCTCGGAAGGGGCCACCTGCGGGATCCAGCCTGTGGGTAGGGGGCGTCAGCATCGGCATCGAGCCC
This sequence comes from Miltochrista miniata, assembly GCA_933228765.1. Lineage (NCBI taxonomy): Eukaryota > Metazoa > Arthropoda > Insecta > Lepidoptera > Erebidae > Miltochrista > Miltochrista miniata. The sequence goes on along the minus strand of OW121766.1, from coordinate 22,954,791 downwards.
TCGATGAAGTATCTGGGGCTCGTACTCGATGGCCGGTGGAACTTCGGACATCACTTCCGAAGGTTGGTCCCAAAACTGAGGGGGGCATCAGCCGCATTAGCGCGGCTGATGCCCAACATCAGGGGACCCAACGCTCCCTACAGGAGACTTTACCTGGGGATCGTGCGAAGTATGGCCCTATACGGGGCCCCCGTATGGGCGGAGACCCTGTCGGCCAGTAATGTGGCCAGACTGCTGAGTCCGCAGAGGACGATGGCCATCATGGTGATAAGGGGATACCGCACGATCTCCGGTGAGGCGGCATGTCTCCTAGCCGGGACCCCTCCATGGGACCTGGAAGCGAGAGTCCTTGCGTCACTGTTTAGATGGCGCAAGGAGGCACTGGATCGGGGCCAAAGGCCTGCGCCTCGAGAAATCGAGGCCCAGCGGACCCTGCTCCACCAGGAAACCGTGGAGACATGGAAGGTGCGACTTGAGCAACCAAAGGGGGGATTCGCCACAATCGCGGCCGTCAGACCGGTCATGGACGAGTGGCTGGAGAGGAGACACGGTGCTCTCTCCTACCGGCTGTCACAGATACTAACCGGGCACGGTAGCTTCGGTAGGTATCTGTGGCGAAGACACCGGGAAACCACGGCCGAGTGTCAGCACTGCGAGGACCGCAGCGATGACACAGCGCTCCATACGCTGGTGGAGTGCACTGCGTGGGCGCAACAGCGCCAGGTCCTCGTAGTGGGTCTGGACGTGGACACTCTCTCGCTCGAGACCATGGTGCGAGCCATGCTCTCCAGCGGGAGTAAGTGGGACTGCGCCGCCTCTTTCTGCGAGCAGGTCATGCTCGTGAAAGAGGCGGCGGGGCGGGTACGGGAGAGAACTCTTCCCCCCGAGTTCCGCAGTCGGCGGCCTGGACGCCTCCGACGTGTCTTCGCCGAGGACTATCGGCCTCCATGACCGGGGGTCTGAGGACGGTGAGAGAGTCGCTCACCGTCCTTACAGAAGCAGGCCCATGACGGCAGCGTGACGTGAGGAACTCACGCACGACCCCCCTTAGAAGCGGGATCACACCCGAAACCCACCCCCAAAGACGCGGATTAGCACCCGAACCACCCCCTGGGCGAGGCTGCAGAGGCGGCTGTAGGTCTGTTGGGAGTCCTGGGACATCCTTCCAAGGGCTTACCCGGGGCTCACAACCATAGGCTGTTGGGCGTTGCGTGAGGTTTTTTAGTCGGTAGGAGTCCGGCATAACATCCATGAGGATTTTCCCTCACGTAAAATAAAAAAATAAAAAAGGGGTCTCCTTTCGATTACATGTTAAGTTCCTGACCACATATAAATAAATAAATAAATAATCATTTATTGCACGAAACATGGTTAGGTATAAAGATGACAAAATACGAATTAGTGTTCAGCATGTTCCACAGGTTTTCTGCATGCAACATTTATATTATAGGTGACAAGATTCTATGCAATGAAATTATTAAAATACAACATGTCAACATTTTAAAATATATCAAAATTTATAATAAAAAGGTATGTCAATTACTTTCTATTACAGATACAGATTTTCCGCATGCAAAATCTAGTAGTCAAAGAGTAATCCAACAAGATCAAAACATTAATTGTGCAAAGAAATCAAATAATAGTTCAACATGTCACAAATGAACTAATGTCAATGTTAAATTATGTCAAAATTCGAAATAAACACGTCGGTTGCATAATGACATAATTGCAGATTATTGCATGCAATATTTAGAAGAATGGGAGTCATTAAAGAATTCAAGATACTAAAATCGCAACATATACATTTATACATACATATAAATTTAAGTAGGTACAAAATGTCAAAGTTAAATAATAAGTCAAATTTAAAATACAACATGTCAGAGTTAAAATAAGTCGTAATTTAAACAGACCACATAGCTTTACGCTATGTGGTCAGGGACCGTCACACCGTGTGAGTTTTGTTAGTTTGCTTCCGACAGATCCCAGAACACTCCCACAGGGGCAGAACGATGTCCAGGAGTTAGTCACAGAGCTCCAAGACCCGGTGGCACGAACGAAGACCTCTCCTCACCTTCCCATGTCCCGCAACGAAAAGATTAACCCAAAGCGCTAATATCAAAAACTATATTCTCTTTCACAGATGAAAACACCCGCGATACAAAACGACTTCAGTTACTACAGACGAAGCGTATCCAGAGGTGGACTGATAAACGCTGAACTGCCTCCCGGCGAAGACCCTCACATAACGCCCGAAGTGGCCAACAGAATGTCACTGTTCTACGCGCAAGCCACGCCGATGCTCAAGGTGCTATCTGAAGCCACCAGCCAATTCGTGAACGACAATCAACAAGATTTGGAAAATACGACAGAAACTCTTAGCACGATGGCTAAAGTTTGTCTTAGAATGCTGGAGAACCCGTAAGTAACATTTACATACTCTTTTTTTTTTAAATGAGGGAAAATTCTTCATGGATGATATCCCGGATTCCTACCGACTTACTGACTAAAAAACTTCACATAACGCCCAACAGCCTACGGTTGAGAGCCCCGGGTAAGCCCTCGGAAGGATGTCCCAGGATAACATTTATATACTTTGTCTCATATTCTCTTAAGTACAGATAGGTACTAAACGCACGGGTAGGGGTTGAGCTAGATCTGATCACAGCGTATTGGACTTTTTTATACTTCTATCCTTTCCTTTTACTTAGGATAGTAATTTACTAGAGTAAAAGAGAGAGTGGGAGCGCTCTCTAGTAGTAGAATTAATGTAGCCCAACAATAGTGCTAAGATGGCTACTCTCAATTTTATACACAGTTCTGCATCTTCCTCCTTCCTGCATATAATAACTTTGGTTCTGGAACCATGGAAAGTTATGATATGATAATCAAATCAAAGGTATAATTATTCTCCTTAAAACCAATGGCTAGGTACCTACTGGTAAATTTTCCGACGCCTTTGTGTATTTGTACTTTGAACGTGTTTGCGTTCGAAAATCGATCCAAAACGCATTAAAACGTTGGCAGCTAAAGTAAACTGTGGCAGTTATTGACACCGTTTCCGCTTTAATTTAGTTCCTGCCAGTACGTTAGTTTCAGCCACACACAGCACCAGTTTCATAAGTAGATCGTCGTAGACACAAAGTTTATACTTTGGCAGTAAACCTTCATCGAGTTTTAGCAAACTTTATTTGAAGTGGTTCAGAAACTCGTACCTCGTACTTTAGTTGAACAAAAGATTTACTTCTTGAGAGTCAAACAAATATCATACCGTCTAAAAGCTATCTTTATGTACTGCGACATTTTTCACACATTTTGCCACCCCAGAAAGCCCTATTTTGGGGTGGCCATTTGCCGATATTTAGTTACCTCTGTCCTATCCTACGACTCAGTAGAGGGACCACTTTATAATAGTCTTGAGTAGAACAGAAGCTGTTACATTGTAAGAAATGTAACTCTATAGTTTTATATCACCGCGGTTAGACGCTCCCTATTCTTGCTACAATGAGAGCGTATCCATTACAAGGATCGTATGTCGTAGGTGTTCTGCAACGCTCGAGCTCTCAAATAAATAGATATAATTGTATTTCTTACATAGAGACACGTGCCCAGGCTCATGAGACTGCTGCTGCAAAAATCACTCATCGCATGTTTCTGTAAACTGCTTCAATTACAACACTCCAAAGTTACTATATGGAATTATTTAGATCCTTAAAATGTCGGTCTGTCAAATTCTAGCGAAAATATTAATCTATGAATCTCCATATCTAGCCTCTTCATGCATAGATAGATACTTAGATGAAACTAATTTGATGAAAAGCGATGCGATATGTAACCTCTTTATGCATAGATAGATACTTAGATGAAACTAATATGAAAAGCGACGCGATATCTAGCCTCTTTATGCACAGATAGATACTTAGATGAAACTAATTTGATGAAAAGCGACGCGATATCTAGCCTCTTCATGCAGAGATATATACTTAGATGGAACAAATTTTCTTTGGACGATTCCTTTTTACCTCCCAATTTCTTGGCTACATACTTATGATACAAATACATGAAGTTTAGTTGGGCGCCCCAGATTCACATATACATATGAAGCAAATCTGTGAACATCAATAGTACAATTTACAGTTAACGTGATGTGACAATTAATTCGCCATATTCTAGCATAACATCCTTAAGGATTTGTACACGTAAAAAAATTACATGTGTTATTCATTATTTTAAGGATACATGTCATTGTAAATCCATGACTTCTCTAACCACAAATTTGACACACAAGTGCATTTGATATACCTACGTAGATCCATATATCTTATCATCTCACCACCCCAGTGTATCGTAATTGAGTTCCACTCCCCTTGTCTGCTTAGGGCGAAAAGCTCAACTATACCACAAATTTATTTCCGAGCAATCTCATTCCACTATCGGAACTGCGCGGAAATAGCTAGAATAAATCATGCAACATTATATCTAGCACATGTAATAAAACATCTGCTTTATTTATCGCGATGAAATCTTATAATTACTAACACATTGTTGTGATGAAACCGTCGCCTCCAAAGAGATGAGACAAATTTATAGCTCATGCCAGTCATCACTGAATAGATAATACTGTGCATGGACTGGCCTACTTACAAGCCTTGGTTATATCAGTCACTCTTTGTCAAAACATGCTCCTACGCTTTTTTATTTCACTTGTAGCGTTTTCCTCCTACGGATTCGTAAATAAGTACATCTTGTTTATGTTATTGTGTAAGTACATACTTTGTTAGATCTCAAATCTTTTCACAATATCTATGAGACTGCAGTCTCAACGAAAGCGTCGAGCGGAACGGGACCTAGACCGACGCTGACAGGGCGGTGCAATTGATCATAGAATTCATAAAGCAACGCGACCGGTACAAGCCTATGTCGTGTCGCTCTATGTGCGACGATACAATGTGAATTGATTTTGTTAGATCTCAAATCTTTTAACAATATCTATGAGACTGCAGTCTATACGAAAGCGTCGAGCGGAACGGGACCTAGACCGACGCTGACAGGGCGGTGCAATTGATCATAGAATTCATAAAGCAACGCGACCGGTACAAGCCTAGGTCGTGTTGCTCTATGTGCGACGATACAATATGAATTGATTTTGATAGATTTCAAATCTTTTAACAATATCTATGAGACTGCAGTCTCAACCGAAGCGTCGAGCGGAACGGAACCAAGACCGACGCTGACAGGGCGGTGTAATTGATCATAATTACACCGCCATAAGTCTAAGGAAGTCACAATCGGTGACAGGCCAGCCTTCAGTGAATGGGCCACTGAGGATATACATAAAAGTAGATTAAAACTGTATGAACTATACTCAGAAAGACAGCTTAATAGAACAGATGAATTTCTAAATTATGTTAAAACTTATTCAAAAAAGTTTAAAGCAGACTGCTTAGCGGCCAAAAGAAAGTATATAAGTAATAAAATTATCAATAGTGTAGACAAAGTTAAATCTACTTGGAAAATAATTAACGCAGAAAGAGGCCAAGCAAAATCAAATGATAATAATTTTAAACTTAAAGTAAATGGTAACATAATTACAACAGATGCCGAAGTCGCTAACGAATTTGAACAATTTTTTTCTCGTATTCCAGTAGATTTGACCAGAGCCCTAGGTTCTTCTACCCCAATAGCAGAATCCTTGTTAAAAGCAAATGTTCCTTGCTGTAATGAAATATTCAAATTCAGTAAAATTAGTTTACACACTATCATAAAAACTTTTAAATCTTTAAATATTAAGAAAACGGCTGACCTCTGGGGAATTTCTGTACATTTAGTTAATTCGTTATTTGAAATGGTTGCTCCTGAATTATCAATAATATTTAATAATTGTGTTGATAGTGGTGTGTTTCCTGACTTAATGAAGTTTAGTAAAATAACTCCTCTGTTTAAATCGGGTAGCACCTCGGATCCGTCCAATTTTCGTCCTATTTCTGTACTACCCACGTTTAGTAAAATCTTTGAAAAGGTAATGCTTAATCAAATGCAAAATCATTTTAATACAAATAAACTATTCCATACTAAACAATACGGTTTCACGCGCGGTCGGTCTACCACGGATGCTGGAATCAAATTATTAGAGTATATATATGAGGCCTGGGAGGAGTCGTATGATGCTTATGGTGTATTCTGCGACCTATCTAAGGCCTTCGATTGCGTCCAGCATCAGACTTTAATTCAAAAACTTGATCATTATGGGATCCAGGGGACGGCCTTGGGTTTAATTAGTTCTTACCTAAGAGATAGAGTACAGAAAGTAGTTATAAATGGTAAACAGTCACATGGTTCTGCTGTAACAATGGGGGTGCCTCAGGGTTCAATTCTGGGACCTTTTCTATTTTTAGTGTACATAAATGATCTCCCTCACCTTATAAGAGACGATCACGAGGTAGTTTTGTTTGCTGATGACACATCTTTAATATTTAAAGTTGAACGTGGACAACGCGATCTTGACGAAGTAAACAATGCCCTCTCTAGGGTAGTCCACTGGTTTAACGCAAATAATTTATTGTTAAATGAAACTAAAACAAAATGTATTAGATTCACCGTGCCAAATGTTAGGCTCGTTAACACCAGTATTAAGATTAGGGATGATCAAGTAGAATTGGTCGATGAAACTGTCTTTCTGGGCATAAAGTTAGACTCCAACTTGCAGTGGGGGCCTCATATCGAGAAAGTCTCGGGCAGACTGAGCTCTGCAGCCTATGCCGTTAAAAAGATCCGACAACTGACAGACATTAGAACAGCGCGTCTTGTCTACTTTAGCTATTTCCACAGTGTCATGACCTATGGCATACTATTATGGGGTAACGCTGCCGACATCGAATCTATCTTTGTGTTGCAGAAAAGGGCTGTCCGGGCTATCTATGGTATGGGGATTCGGGAGTCATTAAGAGAAAAGTTTAAGGATATCAACATACTTACTGTGTATTCACAGTACATATATGAAAACTTACCGGTACAGGCCTAGGTCATGTTGCTCTATGTGCGACAATACAATATGAATTGATTTTGTTAGATCTTAAATCTTTTCACAATATCTATGAGACTGCAGTCTCAACCGAAGCGTCGAGCGGAACGGAACCAAGCCCGACGCTGACAGGGCGGTGTAATTGATCATAGAATTCATAAAGCAACGCGACCGGTACAAGCCTAGGTCGTGTCGCTCTATGTGCGACGATACAATATGAATTGATTTTGTTAGATCTCAAATCTTTTAACAATATCTACGAGACTGCCGTCTCAACGAAAGCGTCGAGCGGAATGGGACGAAGACCGACGCGGTGACAGGGTGTGGTGCAATTGATCATAGAATTCATAGAGCAACGCGATCGGTACAAGCCTAGGTCGTGTTGCTCTATGTGCGACGATACAATATGAATTGATTTTGATAGATTTCAAATCTTTTAACAATATCTATGAGACTGCAGTCTCAACGAAAGCGTCGAGCGGAACGGGACCAAGACCGACGCTGACAGGGCGGTGCAATTGATCATAGAATTCATAGAGCAACGCGACCGGTACAAGCGGTAGGTCGTGTTGCTCTATGTGCGACAATACAATATTAATTTATTTACGTTACGAATCACAAAGCTTCAGCGACGAAGGTCCCACGTGCATAATGTTGTCTGAGAGGTTTACATAATAAACTTATGCGTATTGCTTAGAGTCTTACCCGCCTCCGATCTCCGCCGAGAACGAAGCTTCATCGGTAGCTCGGTATGATTCTATCACTTGTATCACTTGTACTTATAAATCACTGCCTTCGAATTCGTAGGCTATAAGTAAATCTGTGTGTACTTACACATACATGTGTGTACTTATAAATCACGGAGAAGCGCTCGTGGCCCCGCGGACTCAGTGTTCTGTAAACGATCACTGCAGTAAGCAACTTTCACTATGGCCGGTCCATGGATGGGTGACCATCCATGTGATCACTTTGTGACATTTATTTGAGCGTTTCCGTGTTTCGGAAGGCACGTTAGGCCGTTGGTCCCGGTTGCCAGTAAAATGGCAGTCGTTAAGCTAAGTTGAAGGCTGTATTTCAACAGCAGGCAGTCACAACCTGCGCCTGTCCATTTAAACACGGCAATACGGCTCACCACCTATTACGTGGGACAAATTATACAAAGGTGAAATGTGGGCATATAATATGCCTCTGCCTACCCCTTCGGGGATAAAGGCGTATGTATGTATAAATCACTGCATTTTTATGCCTCCCCGCTCCGACTATGGAAGCGTTTGTATATTCTCATGTTGAGTAATTTATATTATTTTCCGTAAATTGCTCAGATTACGTAATTTCAAATATCAGTAGAAGTAGGTACACAACCACTAGTTTCTAACTCCAGATTCCTCCATTCCTATTGGTGTAATTCTGCAGTACAATACGAGTTTATGATGTCAGCTCTGTCGAGAACAGTTCAGTCATGTAAAATGTATTGAAGAACTCGTCAAATATTTCACACACTGGCAAAGCGAACCCAACCTAATGATATTAGATTCTACTATTGTGGCTACTTTTACAGGGTAGGTAGTGGGTTTAATGATAAGATAACCGAAGAAAAAGGGTTAGAGGACAATAATACTGAAGCAATCTTCTAAATTTGTCTCGATTGAAATGAAGGAATGACAGAAAAAATATGTAAACATTGCTTTACTTCTTCATTCCAACTACGAGAATCTCGATGGCAACGAGATTACTTAGTGTAATTTCATTATTATGATGATACCGCCTGGTTCGCTTTCGAAGTCTATCTACGCCAATATTTCAGCCATCCATTAGTTGTCGTTCGACAGGAAAACGATTAATTAGGGAGATAACACATTTCCTCTCTGAATTTCCTTATCATTTAATGATAACAGTGCCCAATATAAGTTACCCGGCATGATGTACACTGTCAGAAGTCGTACGGACTGTGAGAGTGGCCCCCAATCCCTTTGGGCACATGACGTTCAAAGCGCAAAATAGTAAGCACTCGCAAAATGGTAAAAGAGCAAAATGTTAAAGGAGCAAAATGGTAAAAGCGCTCAAAGTTAAAAGAGCAAAATGGTAAAAGCGCTCAAAGTTAAAAGTTCAAAATGGTAAAAGCGCAGAATCGCTACAACCGCCATCAGGCGGATGGCAGTCAATTTGGCGAGATTAATATTTAAAAAAACTGGACAAGTGCGAGTCTGAGTCACGCCAAAAATCGGAAAAAAAATCACGTTTGTTGTACTTTAACCCCCCCTGACTTATTATTTTTCTGATTTTTTTAGTATTTGTTGTTATAGCGGCAACATCATCTGTGAAATTTTCATGTTTCTAGCTATCACGGTTCCTGAGATACAGCCTCGTGACGAATCTCATAAATAGGGTCCAGATTTTTACCAATTGGGTACGGAAACCTAAAGAAAGATGTTCAGCACCACTCAGCATTCTGTTGAAATGACTTGACTTTGTGACTGTTTTCATAATACAGAGGTCAACGATATACAACGAGGGAAACACGCTATAACGAATTCATGGATATGCTCCCCGCTGAATTGAGGAGTTGTATACATAATAAATAAGCAGTTGGTATACGACATTGACTGGAAATTAGGGTGTTCGTTGTATTTCAAACAAAAATAATTTCGAGGTAGATATATTTCAAAACATGGAGGATATAATAAAAACATGTTTTAGTGGTGTATGACGGCATTGTGCTGTTTTTAACAGAATTAAAAAGGAGGAGGTTCTCAATTTGACTGTATGTTTTTTATGTTTGTTAACTCATAACTTTTGATTGGATGAACCGATTTCAAAGAATCTTTTTTTATTTGAAAGCTGGTGCCTACCGTGTGGTCCTATTTCAATTTTCTCCAGCTCTGACAATGGCATCCATGAGAAAAACATATATAAGTCTTAAATTTGCATGTGCACGATAAATGGACGAATAACTGCCATATCACACCAACTGATTTCAATGTTTCTTATTTATCTATGTTTGTATATATGTATAATATGAATAGGTATATTAAAAAATATAAATTAGGTATGTTTTGACTAGCTAAAAAGTCTACTCTTATGAAGAAATGCAGGAATAGGACTTTAATGAACCTTTGTTACCTACAAGTAAATAGGCCTTTAATCAAAAGTGTAATTTATTTCTGCTGGCAAAGTTAATTAGCTCTGGGGAGAAATGAAAGGGCATTTTGTTTATTAATGTAGCTTTATAACTGCTACAGACGAATGGACTGATTAAATTCACAGACCTGAATACAAATTTTAATTGATTATGAGATAAGAAAATAAGATAAACTATCATCTCACACGTCATGGTATAGGTACCATACGATCCTACTAATATTGTAAATGTGAAGATGTTTGGATGTTTTTGGTTTTTTACTTAACCACGCTCTAACGGCTGAATGGATCGGACTGGAATTCGGTGCATAGATTATACTCTGAAATAACACATAGACTATTTTTCTGCTAGAGATTTCTGCCGAGAGCCAAGGGCTTACTCCCGGCCGTAGACAGTTGTATGTAAGGCATCGTGTGGTTTTAGTCGGTAGGAGTCCGGCATAGTATCCATGTAAGATTTCCACACGTAAAAACAAAAACAAGTTATAAGTTTCATACAATGCTATGTAATTGTATAAAACTTCAGAACATAATTCAATTATCAAGGTACAGTTTACCTGAGAGCATGGACCGCGTCTTTTATCGTACGGGACAGACGCATAGCGGGCGTCGAGACGTGGGCGAACGCACGAACGCACGACCCAAATCTACGCGACTCAAGCAGTCCTACATAATTTATTACCTCGTAAATTCCACGAACATACACACATGTAACCCAAAACATAGTTTAACTATTTATTTACTATAAAACAACTACACAGGATTCTTTTGCTTACTTTATAGAAATAGAACGGGCTGAGAACCGTGTTCGTTCGTCAAATGTAGGTTTCTAGTTTGCTGTAATTTACACAGAGCTGTGCCATATTTTTGCTATGTACCCCCTCGGATACCATGCTATTGTCGTACCGACTAAAACCACACGGTCTATAACGCCGGGCGCTGCAGGAAATACCTCGGAAAGATGTCCCAGGGCACCCGGCAGACAAGCTGTCACCGCAGTCTCGCCTATTAGTAGGAATGTCATCCTACTATTTGGGGAATAAGGCACAAGCGAAACTTCCCAAGTCACGCCGTCATTTTCGGCCTGCTTCTGTATTCGGCTGTTTGTCTGCCCTCCCGCACTCCTCAGACCCACAGATATTAACCTTAGTATTATTAAATCAATTAATAAACATGACAATTATTCTATTTCAGAAAACTCGTCGCCCAATTCAGCCGCGAGGAGACTTCGCTTCTAGTCTTACGCGTCATGGTCGGATTGATCATACTTTACGACTGGGTACACCCTTCAGGCGCCTTCTGCCGCTCCTCATCCGTTGACGTCAAAGGATGTGTAAAATTCCTTCAGCAACAGCCTCCAACGAAAGCCGAGCCTCTTCTTAACGCACTCAGATATACGACGAAGCATTTAAACCATCAGACGACACCAAAGAATATAAGGACTTTGTTGGCGGCGTGAGGACAGCACTCGAGCCTTGCATGCTGTTGTGGGGAATGATGCGACAATAATTGCCTGTGGGGATATCTTATATATAGGTCTTTAATTTGCTCCTTAGCGATGCTAGACTGTTCTAGAATATTCGTACCTATCATCAATCTCTCATCGAGCGAAAACTCGAGTCAGTATCGAGTTTTATGGACCATGTACGAACGAACAAACTCTAGTATAGGAAACGATATTATATTGATAAGGATATGATACGGTATATGACGAACGTTTTTTAATATCGATTTTATAATAGTGTCCTTAGTGGAATGGATGAGAGAATAACGTATCGTCTAAGAATATTTTACAAAAAAAAATCGATTCCTGCGGGTGATCCGAATCAGAAAAATTACATTTTATTGTAACTGAATTTAAATAAAAAAGGGTGACAGTAGACAGTGAAATAAAAAATATTATAATATTAGTTTTGTAACTATGGTACGACTTATAAGCAAGCTTATAAAGCAATATTACTTATTAACCAGAGAAAGTATCCCTACAAATCCCACATTCATGCAAGGTTTCCTAGACCCGCTCAACACATTAGCTGTCAGTCGCTAAACTCTCAAATAACGATAGCTTTTATAAAACTACAATAAAGCTTAACTCCTTAATGTATAACTTAGGTGCAACGCAGACGACAGACTTTTTATGCGATTGAAATTTCTGCGTCGCAAATAGAGACAACATGTCGCGCAAAATGGCTAATCGCCATCGCAGATTTTTACAGACAGTGCGTCATATAATAGTCTGTTGTCTTCGCTGCACCTTTTAATCTAAAAAGAAGTATTATTTACATTGTATTCTACTTTATAAAACTGCCTTGGATTATATATAATTGGTTACCGCATGATTTATTGCGCAGTTTATTCAATAATATAGGTAAGTCATTATAAATATATTGTTATACATTTTTTAATGATCAAATGTTATATTATATCCTTTGTACCGCTTTATAGCATCGCTTTATGACGTGAAAAATATTTAAAGGGTAGGCATATAAATGTTTCTCTAGTTTTGAAGTCAATTCTTTGCATGCAAACATTAAAATAAGGATATAATTATGTTGCTTACTCATAAACTCAGTGTTGGACTGTATTTATAGTCATAAAATTGTAATAATTGTATTTGTTTAGTACTTTCGGACCATGTCGGGGCCGAAATACCTATGAATTGGTTCCAAAGATTTCCATGAATTATAGTTATCATTCATTTTCCTCTTTTAAGACTGAAATAATAATAGCTTTCAAATATTATTTTCTTGCTGTTTTCATTCACAAATTTCTGAGATTCTAGTTAGTGATTACTCTCAAATATATAACACATGAAAGAAATGCCTTATTGAAGTGAAAAGGCGAGTCTAGACTAGCATTATAAAACTAATTTCAAAGCCTTTTTCTAAATTTATTATAAATTGTTAAGTATGTCGTGTTAACAAAGTTAAATTTATTCATGTAGGTACCACTGCCTTGATGTTAACTAAAATAATAATTTTAAACTAAATGTATAGACATATGTTTCAATATTTATGTATAAATAACTTCAATTGTAAGTGTAACTGTTAGAAAGTGTGATTTATTTACAATTTGCTAAGAATGTACAAGTCTTACTCCTAAATATCTATAGTCTGTGCGGAAAGAAAATGGTCGTAGAATTTGAGGGGACTTCTATGCAATTTTGCATAGGTACCACATTTGTTATGTTAACGGAAACAAAATGGTCATTAAAATGGGCGCAATTGCGCTGAGTTACCGGATTTGAACGGAATGAAAATTATAACATTTTGAGTTCGCCTCTGTGCTTATTTACCGCATTTGTTAGGTTAACGGAAAGAAAATCGTTCTAGAATTTGACGACGCCACTGCGCTTACTTACTGCATTTGTTATGTCAATGGAAACAGATTGGTCATTGAATTGGACCCCATTGTACTCAGTTACCGCCCGCGAGAAATGGTCATAGAATTTGAGGGCATTTCTTTCACATTTGTTATGTTAAAGGGAAGTTATACGGGGAACGGGAAGATCATAGAGTTTGAGGGCGATTTGTAACCATATTTGAACTGCAAGGAAATTATCATAGAATTTCAGGGCGCCACTTTTACTTACCGAATTTGTTATAGTAACGAAGAAATTGGTAAGTAATTGAACTGGGCGCATTTGTTATGTTACAGAAATAAAATGGTTATTATTGAATTTAAAATTTTGATAGTGAAGTAGTGTACTGAGGAATAAATATCTACCGTTTTATATTTCGCCATTTTCTTTCCAAACAGACTCAATGAGAGGCTTTTTAGATCAGAGACATGAGATGCTATATTTTTAATAATATTTTATAGCCGCTGATGACGCTCAAAAACAGGTTGATTTATAGGATCTCAGTTTATGCGATGAGAATTGAAATTAGTCTTTCAAATTCATTCGTCAGACATTGTAGCCGTAATGAAACTACTAACTTTTAGCAAATATCATCACGATAGTACTCCTAATCTTAATATTTTGGAAAAAATATGACGAATTTTTGTTCACGTTAAATCCAATTTTGTTATATTTCCGCTCTATGTAGGTTAGATATAGCTGTCAAGAATAGTTCTGGCACAAACACTTCGTCTTCTGTGTATAGTATATATTAGTATTAACGTACATTTAGGAAAAGGGGAGCATTAATTGCGTGAAGTGTTTTGAAGATTTTTTGACTACTCATTTCTCCCCCGTTGAGATATGACACACTATTATTCAGCTTCAAGTGAAGAAATCCAGATTCTGATTTTGCACTTTGCGCCCAAAATAAATCCCGTTTTCTACGTGCGTTATTGTGAGATTGAGTTTGCTTTGACCCCTCCTCTGATCCCTCACGTAATTAATGGACGCCCCCTAACTAGTTACAATACAATGCACAGTCCGCACAACACTTTATTATTATAGATAGTTATTATATTTATATTATAGTATTGTTGAAGTTTGTCTCCTAATTGCGACTGTTGCTTGCAAAGAACGTCTTAGTGTGCACTGTGAATTGCATTTATAGTGAGAAATTGAATGTTTTAATAGTATACTAAAGAAATATCGCTCCCAAAACGACACTGCCCTAATTAAGTAATTGGATAACAGTTTTTTTTAAAGAACTATTTTGAAAATCATTATGATTTACTTTCGTTGAGTCCTAAGTTCTTCAACAAGTCCCTTCTATTCTGTTGTTCCATTGATGGGGCAACGGAAAATATCATTTAACGATGGTATTGGATAACAGATTTTTTCATAAAGTTATTTTGAAAACCATTGAATATATATTTTTTTTAAATTACTTCTAATTGTTCCGTAACAGAACCAAAGGATTATATCCAATAGAATTCAGTAAAAATAAATATGAAACCTGGTTACAGTTTTGTTACTACCTACTCAAACGGAAATAATATCGTGAAACAGACCCTTACTATTATTACTCAAAACTATTTCAATTTCGTTACAATTTAGTCAATTCTTTAGTAAATTCTTGTAGTAAAAAGAATATAAGTGTAATACTTATGAAAATCGTTGTATGTAATTATTTGAATTGCAACTTGATTGTTATTGTTTAAGGTGGTTTTGTATGATAGACCTATTTTTCTTAGTTATCATTTATTTATTGTATATAATAAACACACCAAAGTTATAAGTAATAAATAAACTTGGATAGATTCTTGTAATATGTAGTTTTATTAATAAGAGGTATGAGTGCCTCGTTGGTGTATCCCTACTACGTATAATAATATTATAAAACTAGCTGACCCGCGCAACTTCGTTTGCGTCACATGAGAGTGAGGTATGGTATTAATATTTCGAGTAGGTATTATAATGTTTCCCGTTGCATTTACCCCCGTCGCGCATTATGGCGCATCACATGAGAGTGAGAAGGATGTGACTTTAACACCTCTCGTTAAAGTGATATAATGTTTCCCGTCGCTTTTACTTCCACCCATCCGTTTTCCGGTATGGAACTCATCGCGTGCGAGTCCGACTCGCACTTGGCCGGTTTTGATCGTTCAGTTGACTGGCTGCCACTGCAGACCAAATTTACTCCCGTCACGTCGCTCATACTTTAAAACTTAATAAGAGGGTTATTGTAAGTGAACCTTAAAAGATAGGCATATGCTGTAAAGGACTTTTTTTTATAACTTTTTAAGAGAAACAATTTTGTAGTATACAATTTTTACGTAACTTTAACTATTTATGCAGCGTCAGCAATGGAAGCTCTCAAAATAAAGAAATAATCCCCGTTCTCGAAACATTATTCATGGCTGCTCCGCTCCTATTCGTCTTACCGTGATGTTATATTGCCATTAGCCAGCCTAAATAAATGGACTAATAAACTGTAAAATAAGTTTTGAAATGCAACCAGTAGTTTCTGAGATCCTAGTACAAACAAACTCTTCAGTTTCATTATGTCGTGAGCAAACCTTAAGAGATAGAGAAATTAGGTTATTGTGAGCGAACCTTAAAAGATAGACATATGCAGTCGCGGACTTTTTTTTAGAACTTTTTAAGAGAAACAATTTCGTAATACACAATTTTTACCTAACTGTAACCATTTACGCAGCGTACGCCTCGGAAGCTCTCAACGGTAAAAAATATTCCCCGTTTTCAAAACATTTTTGATTGCTGCTCCGCTCCTATTCGTTTTAGCGTGATGAAAAGTATACTATAACCTGCCCAGGAGTATGAAGAATAATTGTATCAATTTTCGTTAAAATCCGTCGAGTAGTTTTTGTTTCTATAAGGAACATACAGACAGACAGACAGACAAAAATTTTACTGATTGCATTTTTGGCATCAGTATCGATCACTAATCACCCCCTGATAGTTATTTTGAAAATATATTACATGTACAGAATTGACCTCTCTACAGATTTATTATAAGTATAGATGAGAAAAAGTAACTCTGTCTGTTAGGTTTTCACGGCTAACCGCTTTAACGACACCGCGTCGGCGCAACAGCGCCAGGACCTCGAGGCAGGTCTGGACGTGGACACTCTCGCTCGAGACCATAGTGCGAGCCATGCTCTCCAGCCTTTCTGCGAGCAAGTCATGCTCGTTAAAGAGGCGGCGGGGCGGGAGCGGGAGAGAACTCTCCCACCCGAGTTCCGCAGTCGGCGGCTTGGGCGCCGTCGACGTGTCTTTGCCCAAGACTATCGGCCTCCATGACCGGGGGTCTGAGAACGGTAAGGGGGCTGCTCACCGTCCTTACAGAAGCAGGCCCATGACGGCAGCGTGACGTGAGGGATTTACGCACGCCCCCCTAAGAAGCGGGATCACACCCGAAAACCCCCAAAGACGCGGGATAGCACCCGAACCCCCCCCCCCCTCCTAGCCGAGGCCGCAGTGATAGCCGTAGGTCTGTCCAGAGCCTTGGGACATCCTTCCGAGGGCCTACCCGGAGCTCCCAACCCGGTTCTTTCCCACCGTCCACCTTCCCAGACCACCTGGGTGACCGTAGGCTGTTGGGCGTTACGTGAGGTTTTTTAGTCGGTAGAAGTCCAGCATAGCATCCATGAAGGATGGATTTTCGGGTTTCCCTCGCGTTAAAAAAAACCGCCTGACCGATTTTGATGAAATTTGGTATAGAGATAGTTAGAGTCCAAGGGAAGGACATAGGCTATTTTTAACTGACTGCTCAAAAGGAGAGTAATGATTTCGCGCGATAATGACTTCTACGCGGAGGCGGAAGAAGTCGCGGGGAATAGCTAGTAGGCTACAAAGAGCGACGGCATATCACGAGGTCGGGTTCAATTTGAATTTGACTGCTTTGGTAGCGCAGGCGGCAGTGTAACTGGCTACCACGCTCAGGTCCTGTGTTCGATTCCCAGGTCGGACCAAATATTTGTGTGATCCACAAAATGTTAGTGTTGGGAGTTTGGATGTTTCTATGTAGAATGTGTTTGTTTGTCATCCCGAGGGAGTTGTAAGAGGCGACTAAGGGAAACTCGCATAACGATCCATTGTATAGAGAAAATAAAACCTGGTTGTCAGTAAAATGACAATCGTTAAGCCAAGTTGAAACCTTATGGGTGGCTTGAAAAATTTTAAGTGCGGGTCGTCATGAGCTGTTCATTTCAAGATGGCAATAGGCTCGCCACCTATTACGTGGGACATAACTATAAGGTGAAATGTAGGCTTTAACTAAGCCTCTGCCTACCCCTTCGGAAAAAATGGTGCCTATATGTTTGTATGTATTGAGAAATATATAAATATCTATCATTTGTCTAGATTTCATAGCACAGCTGATATTAGCTTAGTTCGAACTAGATGGCTATGCGAAAAAAAAATTCCACAATATTTATCTATTATTTATTTATTTATTAACAATGAAACAAATCAATTCTTTACTTAAAAACTAAAAAAAATATATACATCAGTGCTATGTGTTGGCCGGTCGTGGCTTCAGGATAAGCTTCCCCGTATCGTCACATGACATGTTGAAGTCGTTGAGAACGGACCTCGTCCGTGCGGTGATGATGCTCGGTGCAACTACCTTCCTGTGTACCCCCATCATGAACAGTAACACTGGAAATAAAAGCACACTATGTATAGCAGGTATTTCTGATAATTATAATCTATGCTATAATGAGGAAAGATTTGTTTGATGATAATTGATAACTGTTGTAAACTAGTGGTGGGTTTTGTCGTTATCAGAACAAAGGTTCTAATAAAAGTATTTGCTAAGTAAAGCCGATGCAAGCAACGGATGTCCAGAGCAGACACTGCTCCGAGCGTCCTCCACGGGTCTTGAAACTGCAGCAGGCTCCGATGCTACAACAGTTTGCAAGAGCCAGCTTGTACAATGTCCAGGCAGTACAGGACTGAATGATATGGTGATTTTTGTGTGAAGGACTACATACAAAATAGAATTAAATTAATTCTTTAATTTTTTTTTGTCGGAATTTTCATGATACTACTGATAGTTCTAAAATGGAAAAAGACCAAGAAGAACTCATGAAACATAAATAATTACTTAGGTACTTACCCAGAAAAGTGGAAATAAATGCAAAGAAGGGATGATTCCATAGAGACTGCGTCAGAGAGACAACTGGTGTTAGTGGATCCATGAGCCAATGGTACGCAGCAATGGCAGTGCACACAGACACGACCGTCAACACAACTGAAAATTATTGCACATAAGGGTGGGCTTTAGAATCGTGCCAATCGATTTTAGGGTTTTTAGGGGTTGCGTTGGATAGGGGTGGGTCTCCCCTTCTCAAAAATACCCCTCCCCCAGTGAGGAGATGCATGGTTTTTTTTTTAGGGCTGTTTAAAGTTGCATGAAATGGAATGAAAAAATGCGTAATAAAACGCTATATTATTATTTATATATGTTATAAATATAGTTTATTTTAATAATTTTACTATTTGAATATATATTAACATCTGTATTATTTCAAATTGCAATAAATGATAAAAAACAACCTTAAAGTTTCCGGTAACGGGACTAAGTAATGCGTAATAAAACGCTATATTATTATTTTTATACATTATAAATATAGTTAATTTTAATAATTTTACTATTTTTTTTCTATTTGAATATATTTTAGCGCTTGTATTATTTATGCAAAAATTTATAAAAAACAATAAAGTGATATACCTAGTAAAACCACCATGTAGTGCAGTATACACCTCGGTCAACCCAACTTGGATAGATTAGGTTAGAAGGCTAAGGCGGGAGCGGAGCGAAGCGGAGCTCCCGCATTAGCCTTCGTGGTTATTTTTTTTGTAGCAACCTAAACAATTTTTTTTATTAGCAGGGTGGAGAGTGGGTGTCTGTAAGGTTTTTTTTTTCCCAACGGACCCCACGTACTTGGCAAGCCCTTGTACATGAAATTATCTTCAATTCCCAATGGACCCCGTGTGGGGACAGATACTCGGGGTTCGTTGGTAATAAATTGCATCCAGGCCAGGCCCCACTTAGGTTGATAATGGTTAGGGAGTAGGTACATAGGGGTGGGGGAGTAGGTAAATGGGGGCTAGGGAGTAGGTGTAAGAAACTTACTTAGCCTTCAAAAATATACTTTTAGGTTAGTTTATGAAAATGTTCATAACTTAAAAACTAAGCGTTTCCGCAGAGGGGGAGTTGCTGGGGGGGACTCCCCCCTCCCCCCTACCACCCCTCTCCCCCCTTAATTCGATTGGCACGATTCTAAAGCAATCCCGCACATAAGAGAAAGACAATTTGTTGACGGACAAGCATTAAAATTATATGACCATCTTGCCCCACATGCTAGATATAGGGAATCATGAATTTCCTATGCTAACAGCAATCCAACCAGATGTAACTAGAGTATATTGAATATTAGACTGTTTGTGCCACCTTATGCGGACCCTAATAGCAGTATTAGGGAGTCAAAAATACTGGCCAGCCCTTTCACCTGTAGGACTCTTTTAAAATTTACAACAAAATATAGTAACATACTCCTCCATCTCATAGTAGCCGGTTGTAAACATCCTATTACTTCTGTAAGACGACGCTCAAAGGCTTTCAGATCTGAAATAATAAAACAAAAAGCCTTAATATTTATAAATACATTGCATTTGTAAAATCAAATACACTGGTTTTAGTAATATTATTTACTAAAACCAGTGTATTTGATTTACTACAGAATAATATTACCGACCGTCACAAGCAGTTTGTTCCAATGACATCTTTGTTTCACGAGTACTAATTATAAACATGTATGTAAATTTGTGGATCACCTACATATTGTCAAAAACTAATTATTTGCCATTACAAATTATATTGTATTAAATATCAATTCAAAGAAGAAAATGTATTCTTATTTTTATAGCGACTGGTAGCGAATACTGGCGAATAGGAAACTGACACTGACAGTGACAACTGATAAAATTGACAATGGCAAACATTAATGACATTTATGACTTTTCCTTGTGTAGTTCAGTAGCTTAGACCATATAAATGGTCTAAGTTCAGTAGGCAAAGAACACTAATTTATCAAAGAAAATATTATTCACAATATCAAATATGTTTAGTTATTAGTAGAAAGCTTTTGTGCCTCATGCGCACGACTTATCGTCGAACAACTATTATTCACAAAGGGGTAGCCAGAGGCATAGTATACGCTGAAAAACCAGAGCTCATTGTTATACGAATACAATACTGGTTTCAGCAGACGATGCACACACAGCGATGTTAATACTTTATTGTCTCAGCCAGCTCACTTTTTCTAGTGGAGATCTCAAGTTTGCAGAAAACCTGCGACGCATATCCAGTTGGTGTGTTGAGCTGTGTTATTGAACTGATGGATTATTATTATAATACAGAACTTTGATAAACATATCAAACAAAAAAGCTTTATATGTACGTTTTTTTTTTCAGCAATTGCAACTGGCAGAAATAAATTGTTTTTCTGCCTTCACACTTGGACCGGAAATCCGGAATAGTAGCTTTCTGAAAATTGTTGAAGTGCGGGAGTCCACAATGTAAAGAAAAAAAAATCGTTTTTTTTTTTCCTTAGAAAGAGAAAGCAACAAACAAAACGAGGCCAACAACAAGTGAGCAAGAGCAAAGTCCAAATGGAAATAAAATAAACAAGTTCAAAACACATTTCTGATACACTGTACAGGAAAACGAAGTCAAAGTCCAAGATTTAATTCACTCGAGTTCACGTAGTGCTAAAGTAATTTAAGTATTTCATAAAGCGTACAACCGGCAGCAGACAAAAGTAAGTACATAAGCGTGTTTTAATAAAGCAGGTATACCTAATTTATAAAACAACAGCATAATTTCATATATTTTAATATAATAATTTCATAGTTTAAAATATTTTGAAAGTTTCTGTCATTGGCAGTTTATTTTCCCGGTGGCGACGCCGCCGCCGGCTTAACGCCAGCCAGCTTCACCTGCTTACTACAAACAAAGTCATAGTGAAGAAAATGAAACTTCGAAACAAAACCCAATGCCAACCTGTGTAGCCAATCAAAGGTCAATCACCCTCTGTAATGATTGTGTGGCCTTACACCAGTTGTGGAGTGAGGTGGATGATTTGATTGATGGGTCTCTCTGCCAACAGGTGAAGACTGATCTCTTCTACTGTACCCCTGTCCATCACTCATATCTATGTCAGGTGCCAACACTGTCCTGTAATTTATTAACATCTAATTGTAGAAATAATAATTAATTTGGTTACATAGTTAATCCAGTTGATATTACTTTTTACATCCAATCTTTTGGTGAAATTTTCGAACATCTCATTCCTGCCTAAGACCTTCATCACAGGTTGGCCTCTACCATTATGCTCCTTCTGATTAATTGCTTCTATGTGCAATTGAAAATTCAGGCTCTGATCTCACAAAACAGTCATTGGCCCCCAGGCTGCCATGTTTTAATATGTACTGTGAAGGCAGAGAGCTAAATTGACTTATTCATCTTTCTTCTGTGAAGCAGATGTCAATGACTAAAGCCATGGTGCCCTACCACAGTCTATGGCCGCGAGCCCTAGGCAAGCCATCGGAAGGACGCCCCAAGATACTTTACAGACTTAGTATTCAATTGTTGTATTTTTACAGAATGTTTCCTCTAAGGCAGATTGTTAGTAATGCCAGAAGAATAATGCCCAGTTTTAGAACCATGTCCAGCTCGGGACCTCTTGCTGGCGTGGATGTAGACAACGAGGGTATTGCAACTATAACTATGCAGAGACCGCCAGTCAACAGCCTGAATCTGGAATTGCTACAAGATTTAAGCAAAGCTTTTGATGAAGTATCCAAAAACAAATGCAAAGCTGCCATTTTAACATCTGTAAGTAAACTGTAATAAATAATACTAATACATATTATTTTAGGTAATGAGTAAACTAAGACTATATAAAATTAGCGGACGTCATGCGGTTACATGCATGTAATTCCCGTTCCTGTGAGAATACGGGAATAAAATATAGCCTATGTTCACTGCAAAGAGTGTAGCTTTCCAACAGTGAAGGAATTTTTCAAATCGGTCCAGTAGTTTTGGAGCTTATTCAATGCAAACAAACAAATAATCAATTCTTTCCTCTTTATATTATTAATAGGTAAATAATATTTTTAGGTAAATAAACACTAGAAAACCTTTGTTAAAAAAATTGCGTATGAATTCTATGACCTCCAAATGGTTCAAAGGTATAATGTCCAGTGAGTTTTGGAATATTTATGCTGTTTAGAGGTCTCTGCAGAATCTATCACATAAAATCAACTTCCACACCATTAAAGAAATGCAAGACAGGTATTTTCCCATTGTCACAAGTGATACAAGAAATTTGAGTAAAAAGACTAAAACTGAATTCTACATTTAGTTGAGGTCCTTTTACCTCAGATCTAATAGACTAAGTTGTAACTTCAAAGGGTTAAACTAAAACAGTTCTTGTGCCTGAAGACCTTGGTAGTCTCATAAACAACAGATTCGTTCATCTTGAAGGCTCATCAATAATTGCAAGAAATAAATGTGATTATTATTTTTGGAGTTTAAATGGGTGGGCTTTAGAATCGTGCCAATCGATTTTAGGGTTTTTAGGGGTTGCGTTGGATAGGGGTGGGTCTCCCCTTCTCAAAAATACCCCTCCCCCAGAAAGGAGATGCGTGGTTTTTTTTTTAGGGCTGTTTAAAGTTGCATGAAATGGAATGAAAAAATGCATAATAAAATGCTATATTATTATTTATATATGTTATAAATTTAGTTTATTTTAATAATTTTACTATTTGAATATATATTATTATATATATACTATTTGAGTATATACTATTGAATATATACTATTTGAGTTTATTAACATCTGTATTATTTAAAATTGCAATAAATGATAAAAAACAACCTTAAAGTTTCCGGTAACGGGACTAAGTAATGCGTAATAAAACACTATATTATTATTTTTATACATTATAAATATAGTTAATTTTAATAATTTTACTATTTTTTTACTATTTGAATATATTTTAGTGCTTGTATTATTTAATAATGCAATAATAAATAAAAAACAACAAAGTGATATACCTAGTACAACCACCATGTAGTGCAGTATACACCTCGCGCAATCCGACTTGGATAGATTAGGTTAGAAGGCTAAGGCGGGAGCGGAGCGAAGCGGAGCTCCCGCATTAGCCTTCGTGGTTATTTTTTTGTAGGAACCTAAACAATTTTTTTTATTAGCAGGGTGGAGAGTGGGTGTCTGTAAGGTTTATTTATTTTTCCAACGGACCCCACGTACTTGGCAAGCTCTTGTACATGAAATTATCTTCAATTCCCAACGGACCCCGTGTGGGGACAGATACTCGGGGTTCGTTGGTAATAAATTGCATCCAGGCCAGGCCCCACTTAGGTTGATAATGGTTAGGGAGAAGGTACATAGGGGTGGGGGAGTAGGTAAATGGGGGCTAGGGAGTAGGTATAAGAAACTTACTTAGCCTTCAAAAATATACTTTTAGGTTAGTTTATGAAAATGTTCATAACTTAAAAACTAAGTGTTTCCGCAGGGGGGGAGTTGCTGGGGGGGGATTCCCCCCTCCACCCTACCCCCTCCCACCCCTCTCCCCCCCTTAATTCGATTGGCACGATTCTAAAGCAATCCCGTTTAAATTTCTGTTTTGTTTGTCTACAGTCTTCCCCTACAGTGTTCTCAGCTGGTCTAGATATAATGGAAATGTATAAACCGGACATCAAACGAGCTGAAACATTTTGGACCACTCTACAAGAAGTATGGATCAAACTGTATGGCTCCAACTTTATTACTGCAGCGGCAATCAATGTATGTGTGTTAAATGTTTTTATTTTCACATTTATTGTTTAAAATTAACAGTGAAACATAATTATTACTGACATATTTACATTATTACCATCTAGACTTAACCTAAACAGGGCCCCCATGCGTGGCATTGTGCCCAAAAGACTAGCAGCGTTCCCCCTTTGAATAGCAATACCTATTCATTGAGAGAGAAAACTGCCAAACTTACGGTATTATTTTTTATTTTAATAAAAAAGGTAAAGCTAAGATAAAGCTTATTTTAAGCTGGATTAAAATCATAAAGGCAATTTTTTGATATGTAAATAAATAAAATAAATATTTCTGGACATTTTCATACAACATCTTCTTGCCTAAATTAAGCTAATATAAGCTTGTGCTATGAGATCTAGACAACTGATAGACATACTTATATATTTTAAAATATCATTTATAAGTACATAATAATACATAGATAACATCTAAACTCCGAAGCAAACATTTGCGGGGATCCGAAATGTATCAGATACATATCCAGGTTAAGAAAAATAAGCAAATTTCATTCTGAGAGGGGATAAAACACTTAAAAATGTGAAAGGAATTTGTAAAATAATACACGTAAACGAAATATCAAATGACTACAACTTTTATTTAGAAAAAGTATAAGAAAAAAAATTTGTGTTATGAAATGAAGTTAAGGATTGAATTTCAGTATGATTACAGCCCTTTTTTAACTAAAACAATACAAGAATAAAATGACTAAACTAGTGGATTAATGGAATATAAAGTTAATTAAGACATTAAGTTATTAGACTGATGATTGAAACCATAATTATCTGCTAACCACTTGGAGGCTTCCACAGACACAGATATCCAGGTTGAAGTTAAATTTCTCCCTGATGTTATGCCATATTTTGCACATAACTTCCATCTCTCATCATCAGTAATCACTTTAGATTGATGAGACTTTAGTAGGAAAACACTAGACTCAGTAGCTTTATCTTTGTTCTTCTTCTTCTTCCAAGCAGGGCTTTTTTGATTGATTACATTAGAGATCATCATAAAAGGCACCATTATCACATCAAAGGCCCTTGCTATGTTTTCATTGTCAAGAGTAGAAGGAATGATGCTAGCTATAGCATGGTGTCGAGAAACTGCAGGATACTCAGAGTGCAAAGCAGTTAGAGATGCGTATTTAATAGCCATAGGTAAGTCTTGATGATGATAAAGGATCTCAGCGAGTAGTTCAGGAAAACAAGCAATCATTCTAGCCAGCGTGACTGCACCGTAGTCTCCCCCAACTCTAGACTTGAGTTTGGCATTCACAACGAGAGCTGAGAATCTTCTCTTAGCATCAGCCGTTCTCATTGAGGATTTTATTTTATATATGTTATTACCGCTGACCAAACCAACTATGACACCCATCACTATCAAATCACCAGTCAATTTCTTCAACAGCTTAGTTCTCTTATCTACAGAATCAAATCCTACGAATGCGATACTGTGTCCGTTCCTATGTAAACCAGAAATTACACTTAATACAAGAGATGAAATATCTCCGAGAGAGGTTTCAGCGATCCTGTCCAGCTCCATCTTTAAGTCTTTTGTTCTTTTCTCAGATACAGCTAAACTTGACTTCTAGATCTAGCTTTCACACATAAACCTAAATAATATTTTAGATATTTAAAAGTTATGCAGCGTTTTTGTGAACGTCACACACAAGTAAAGAGGAAGTGTGACCGAATAAAATTTCACAAAAATACCAAAGCTCTTTAAAAATATACTGAAATATACCAACATGCACACGGAAAATATACAGATAAGTCATTATTACCTATTTTGTTTTGTTTTACGTGAAGGACGTTACTAAAAAAACGTGTTCTTCTAATAACCTACGGTTGGGAGCCCGGGTAAGCCCTCGGAAGGATAGTTTTCACGGTATGCGTCAAACCCAGAAGGAGGAAGGATACCCCTTCTTTATGTCCTTATTTCTATTAAAGAAGGACCTATAATTGAATTTTAACATTCTATTTGAAGAATTAAACTGAATTTAACCTCCTTCACCCTCATCACGCTTCATAAAATAATCCAAAAATTTGGAGATATTACCGAATATTATTGCAATAAACCCTGCAAAGAAAAAATCGTTGCGATGCGGGATTCGGTTTTTTGTCAGTTCCTTAGCGAGCTGCGGGGGAACCACCCATCTCGCTCCCACGAGTGCCCCGGCACCCGCGACCGGACTGACGTGAATAATCTTTGGATATCCTTCGGTCTTCGACCGGCTAGAGGGCGAGGAGGAACACCGCGGGGCTTAGTGGGTAGGACGGTCCTTTCCAGGACCCACACACCGTCCGAGCTGCCCCCGCGGGCTGGATTGACGGTGCCCAACCGTATTTCCCGCGTCGCCAAAACAAAAATACAGAATATTTTGAAGGTTCCGAACCCAAAGGTTAAAAGCGGAATCCTAATTGAGATTTCGCTTACTGTGAGCAGGAGGATGAATCTTTCACAGGTTATGTACTTAGGCATTTCTGTTGCCGCTATAACAAAATATATTTAGAGCGGCTCCCATACATCAAACATGATATTAGCTTAATCTTTTTTTGGTACGGAATTTTTTGTGCGCGAGTCCGACTCGCACTTGGTCGGTTTTTTTTTAATATGTACCGAGAGCGAGACACGGAGGTGTAACCCTAAACTTTATTATAAAAAATACCGACTCGTCAATATACCTATTATTGTAGGTATTGATATCGAAAAAGTCAATAAAATATACCGAAAAAGTATTAAAATACTGAAAACGGCCACACTGCCGTACTGGTAAATTAAACGGGATTTCCCCGACTTAAAATAAGATTGCCATTTTTGGGAAACAATCTACATTATTCTGAATTGTAGTTTTCAGCTACATGTTGCCCGAATATATATTTTTGTTTTGTTTTTTACATTTAGCTCGCCAAATTGACGTCGCCACCAGCCTGATGGAAAGCCATGGCGCATCTAGCGATTGGGGGCCACTCTCACAGTCCGTAAGACATCTGATATTCTGAGTGGTCCTCAAGTTGGCGGCCCTGTGATGTGCCTCTTCACGCTCCTCTTGAAGAACCCAGGATTGTAAGATGAGGGAAATAGGTGTGCGGCAGGTTTCATAGTTCGACGTTCCATTCCATGTTTTTATAGTTCGACGGAGGAATGATATTTTGAAACCCTCAGTTCTGGCGAAGATTCTCTCCACTGTGTATAAGTGGCATCTCTGACGCGTTGTTCGGGATCGGAAAGGAGAAGTTGGGATCAGGTTGAAGAGCTAATTAGAACATTCGCCGTGATACATTCGGTAGAAGGCATCTAAGAACGCTATGGTTCTTCGCTGCGCTTACGGTTCGAGGCCTTCCGTCACCTCAGGACAGCTAATTATTCGGAGAGCACGTCTCTGCATAGCGTCAAGCGCGTCTAGTAAGTACCTCGCGGAGACATCCCAAAGGTGAGAACGGTATTCGACGCAGGGGTGAATGTGCGTCTTGTACAGTAAACATCTCTGATGTGGCGTGAAGTACCGCCTCACCTTATTTAGGACTCCTAGTTTCCGCGAGGCTAGCCCAATACAACGCTCTATGTAGTTTTTGTGATTGAGCTCACGCCGGATGTCTATACCGATATATTGCTTAATGATAATTATAGTTAATACTAACTGTTGCCCGCGAATTCGTACGCGTGAAAATAAGGTTATAATGCTAATTTGATTGCTCTCTGCTTAGCCTTTAGGATATGTAGCGTGATAATATATATTTGAAGACCCTACCTCTAGTTAATATTTGTGCAAAAATTGCATCAAATCTATTGAGTATTTTTCGAGATCCTTCTGAATGAAGCAAAGGAAACAGACAAAAAAATTTCTAACTATATTTTCGGCTTCGGTATCTTATGTTGAACACCCAGCGGGTATTTTTTTTTTAATGTTTCCAATGTACTTTATTTTACTTTTCACACTAAACTAAATACAGACTGCATGTCGAAGATGCCTACCTACTTAGTCTTATTTTACTTTCAGATTTTTATCTATTAAATTATATTATATAATATATTAACACATTTTTCGCCCCACTCGGCCAAAAGTTCGACAACTGCTGTTTGCTTTATGTTTTGTATCACGGCCAAATAAATAGGTACATTATTAATCCAATAGCACTAGCTTATATTACCTTAACTAGCTGACCCTCGCAACTTCGTTTACGTCACATAAGGTTTGCGAAAGGAGAGGTACTTCTTCATCATACTCATCAAGCAGCGTGTGTGAAACGGCCCTGTTTGCTTAATCATAAAAGAGCTTAAAGATTAAGTCTATTCTAAAACAATTCAGTCCCCGCCTTCGGCGCGGACTGAATTATTTTACAATAGCTTTAATCATTAAGCTCTTTTATGATTAAGCCAACACGCCCGTTTAGAATTACCCTCACATTCAAAGGAATCCTTGAATTCCAGGTTTTGCAAAAGTTGAGATGTCTCTAATTCCTGAACTACAAAACCTTCAACGTTGGCACTTGTGTGAAATATTCTTTAAAGTATTTCCTTTATAACACTGAAAAAATTTTTGGAATCGGACCACGAATTGAGCAGTTACAACTAAAAAACCGTTTTGTCTTTCATCCCCTCTCCCAAAGGAACCGCGCAAAATATGGGGATCAAAAGTATTCAAGAACCTTCCTTGGACAATAAGCTCAGACTGTACCATGTATCATTCAAATCGGTTCAGTAGTTTCGGCGTGATACTTATTCGGGATACAGACAGACAGACAGACAGACAGACAGACAGACATGAAAATTTTAAATTACGTTTTCGGCTTCGGTATCGATTAGAGAACGCCCTACACTTCAAATTTTCAAAATATCTTCCATGTACAGACTCTCGACCCTCAACAGTTTTATTATAAGTATAGATAGAAGAAGATTCAAAAGAAACGTTGAATTCTAGATTTACCGAAAGTTTAGATGCCCCTAATTTCTGAACTACATAACCCTCAATATTGAAAATTGTATGGAATAATGCTTAAAGTACTCCCTTTCAGACTCCAAACAAATATTTGAAATCGAACCACGCAGTGAGAAATTATAGCTAAAAACCTATTTTGCCTTTCATCCCCTCTCCTGAAGGAACCGCGCAAAATATCGGAATCAAAAGTATCTAAGAACCTTCCTCGGACTATAAGCTTAGATCGTACAAAGTATCATTCAAATCGGTTCAGTAGTTTCGGCGTGATACTTAGTCGGGATACAGACAGACAGACAGACAGACAGACAGACAGACATGAAAATTTTAAATTACATTTTCGGCTTCAGTATCGATTAGAGAACGCCCTACACTTAAAATTTTCAAAATATCTTCCATGTACAGACTCCAGACCCTCTACAGTTTTATTATAAGTATAGATATAGATTTGGTCTAGAAGAGGATGTTGTCTGAGAATGTCCAACAATATTTATCCACAAAAAAGCTAAAGTTATTATTATGTCAAATCATAACAAGAGTACGGGAGAGAACTCTCCCACTTGAGTTTCGCAGTCGGCGGCCTGGGCGCCGCCGACGGGTCTTCGCCGAAGACTATCGGCCTCCATGACCGGGGGCCTGAGGACGGTGAGACGGCTGCTCACCGTCCTTACAGAAGCAGGCCTATGACGGCAGCGTGACGTGAGGAGTTCACGCACGCCCCCTCTTAGAAGCGGGATCACACCCGAAACCCCCCAAAGACGCGGGATAGCACCCGAACCACCCCCTAGACGAGGCCGCAGTAGTAGCCGTAGGTCTGTTGGGAGTCCTGGGACATCCTTCCGAGGTTCCCAACCATAAGCTGATAGGCGCTACGTGAGGGTTTTTAGTCTGTAGGAGTCCGGCGTACCATCCATGATGGATTTTCACTCACGTTAAAAAAAACATGAGTAAGTATTTTTGCTTGTAACCTATTTCACAATATAATTCGTCCCCAGGGTCACGCTCCTGCCGGTGGCTGTCTACTATCCATCTCTTGTGAATACCGAGCAATGGTCGGTGGAAAGTACACCATAGGATTGAACGAGACAGCCCTAGGCATTGTCGCACCACAATGGTTTATGGAGTCTATGGCCGGCACTATATCCCGTAGAGAAACTGAGTTCGCTCTCACCAGTGGAAAATTGTTTACTGTGGATGAAGCTTTGAAGGTAGGTATCTAATTTTATCTATACTAATATTATAAAGAGGAAAGATTTGTTTTTTTTTTTCGTTTTTTTGTTTGTTTGTTTGTTTGTAACGAATAGGCTCCGGAACTAGGTACTGGACCGATTTGAAAAATTCTTTCACTGTTGGAAAGCTACAATCTTTGCGGTGAACATAGGCTATATTTTATTCCCGTTTTCCCACGGGAACGGGAACTACGCGGGTGAAACCGCGTGACGTCCGCTAGTAATAAATAATTATACTTAGTTTCACTTCCTTGGATATTCGTGTAGTGCTTCAAGCTGTTCGTGAATGAATCAGCCTGGACAAAGGTAGTATCAAAATTCAAAGTTTAATCGGGTACTTCTACTTTGCCCTACCAAGTGTCCCCTGTAGTGGGTCAAAACTAATGTTTAATTTATATCCATATTAGTAAAAAGATTTTAGTTCCTTTAAAAAAATGGGTTCCAATTTAAATTTTGCGACTGCACCAAGTACCTATAAACTTCCAACCTATCCTGTTTGAAAATCTCAATAAGTTCTAAATCAATTTACCTCTGGTCGTATTTTCGGCTACATCTATACTAATAT
Organism: Miltochrista miniata; assembly: GCA_933228765.1. Taxonomy (NCBI): domain Eukaryota; kingdom Metazoa; phylum Arthropoda; class Insecta; order Lepidoptera; family Erebidae; genus Miltochrista; species Miltochrista miniata. Next base: position 22,923,637 of record OW121766.1, on the reverse strand, counting down.
TATAAAAAGGAAAGATTTGTTTTTTTGTTTGTTTGTTTGTTTGTAACGAATAGGCTCCGGAACTGCTGGACCGATTTAAAAAATTCTTTCACTGTTGGAAAGCTACACTCTTTGCGGGTAACATAGGCTATATTTTATTCCCGTATTCCCACGGGAACGGGAACTACGCGGGTGAAACCGCGTGACGTCCGCCAGTATATTATAACCCCGCATTTCCCCTGGGACCGCGAAACGTGACGCAGGTGAAACCACAGAGCATCCGCTAGTCTTTAGTTATTAAAACTGTATCTTTTAACTTCTCAGATTGGCCTTATCGACGAAGTAGCGACAGACAAGGCAGATTCTATTGAAAAGTGTAGAAACTTCATCAAAAAGTTCGACAGAACCCCACCACTAGCCCGAGGAGTTTCCAAACAAAGATTCCGATCAGGGACTCTAGAATGGATGGAGGAGAACCGCACTCGTGACACGCAAGAGTTCTTAGGATTCCTCAAAAATCCGAAAGTACAACAATCTTTAGAGTTCTACATTCAAAGTTTGAAAAAGAAGTCTGCTAAGTAAATTTGTTTTTTAATGTTGGCAACACTGGGAATAAAGCAATAATAAGGTATGTATGTTTTACTTCAAATATCTTGTCCAAAGCGAGCTAAGGGGATTCACACAGCACGGGAAGTTTGGGAAACAATGGAGGGACAGTTTGAAGTAAAATCAGTTGATTTTAGTTTCTTCAGTCTTAGATTCTTCAGAATGCTAGTCAATATTGGTGGTGAGGTGTAACTGGGTTTGTAGTATGAAAGTATTGAATGAAACACATTCCCAGTGCTGTTTCACTTTTTTTATTTTGTTATGAACACTTTGAATCGATATAATAATGATTTTATTACGAAATTATATATTTCATAAAGGAATTTATCCTTATAAATAAGTACAACTGTTGTCATACATCTATATGCATTTAAACAATGTTATCTGTTAGATCAAGTTTGTATTATGAGATTTTTTGTGTATATAGGCAACTGTATATTCTTATCACATTTCAGAATGTGAAGAATAAAATGTATTGTTTATAAATTAGTTTTACTACTTCAAACCTCTGGACCCATAGCGATGATACCCATCGGAGAAAGTGGGTTTGTATCGTAACCACCCGCCCCTCTTAAAGATTAGTTTTTGGTTCACCTTTTTTTTATAGCACCAAGGTGGCAGACAAGCATACGGCCCACGTAATGTACCGGTGGTCACCGCTGCCTATGGACGTTTGCAACACCGGAGGCGCTACACTTGCGCTGCCGATCCTGTGAAAACCTTCTATTACCCCTTTTGAAGATCCCCATACTGTAGGTGTTGTCATCATAACAAAATAAAACACAATAGCATTTGACAGACTTATAATACGATACTAATAAATCCACAATATTACCTGCGTTGTAGGGTTACTCTTGAACCCAAGTAGTAATAAAGGAGGGTAGTGTGAAATAAATTTCCGTTCTACCCTCATTCCATACAAAACTTACGTATTCGTACGCGAATTTCATACACCTACCAGTTCAAAGTTCTTTCAAAACTTAGATCAAAAGTCTTCCCCTAACAAGGCTGCTGCTTCCGGGTCCACGGCATCATTGAGAACCATTTGCAAGTCAGTCCATTCCTCACGCTGGTTGTCTATGTAGTAGTTGATCTCTAGGATGCGGTCTCTGTTCCGTTTTATCTCGTTGCTGCAATTATGGTATAAGTACATGTTTTCAATTCAGTAAACAAGAAAAGGCTGTAAGGCTGTGACTTAAAGGTAGATATTGTGGCAAAGTGAAAAAGCAATTCCATTAGTTCTACTGTAGAATTACTTAATCTATTTTCTCTAGCAACGCGACACTGAAAGCCATTTGATAGATTATTACTTGGTAGCATTTTGGAGCATTAGAGTGGGGGGATTCACGCACACCATAGACATTCAATGTAGTAGTTCTTCTCAAAGATGTCCGTGACTATTGTCTCCTAGGACTAGGAGACCGCCATGTCCTAAGGGGATTTCTCTGTTCTGTGGCGCGATATCTCGAAACGTTTAATTCGCTTAGAAACTTTCAGTTTTTAGCACAATTTATTCTTCAAGTGTGATACCTACAGGTTGTAGCTAAATTAATAAGTAGTGTATTCTTACTCAGTAGTTCCCTGCACTAGTTCAGTCTGCCAGTGGTGCGCCCTTGTCATTAGAAGATCTTCGCGCTCGTCAATGAACCTCATATGGTTGTCCGACGATTGAGCTACTAAATTCATCATAAGGTCGCGATCCATCATTGCCTGCAAAATAAACGATAGATTAGAGATATGTTTAGAGTGTGTAGGTTCTAACTCCTATTACAGTACTTTCCTCAAAGAGGTTTCACAGCGGCACTTCTATGTTTCCCGACGTGACTTGTTGTTTTAAATACAAGAATAATGACATCTATTATTAGTTTAAGTCCTTTATATCCTGGCAACAAGTTCTGCCAAGTTTAGATGCGGTATATGGAAAAATCCCACCACGCAGGCGGAGCCGGCTAGTTGCAAAAAAAGATATCTAGATAGATCCGCCGGTGTCCGATCTGAAAGTTTACGATACAGATAACCCCTGCCTGCTCGCTCATGTTATGACCAAGCATGAGGTCAACGAAAAAAAAAGTAGGGTAAGCTACTAGGCTTATAGTGTAGGTAGGTACTTTATTATTATAAAAATAGGCATTAACCTCATACAACGCAGGCGACGCGTCACCAAGCATAATTTTGTTCCCCAGATATTTGGACAACGTTTCAAACTGCCTCATTGACCATACTCCATCATGCTCGCGCCATGCACCGAACGCATTTCGAGATATTTCTAGCAGTTTCGTTATTTTCTCTGTCATGTTGACTGCAAACTGTACTCGGGATTCCTGTTAAAAATGTTAATTGTCATCATTGTAATGCAAATTACTTGTCACCCTAAGTTGTTCGTCTTTTATTGGGCATAGGCACCTTACTAGACTACAATTTGCTCTTTATCATCGTCAAAATCTGAGCATTACTCCCCGTTGCATCTGAAACTCTCGGTTCTAAGTCTTCGCTTTTCTGCTACCACGTTTGCACTTCTCGTGATTGCGGAGCCATTTAGATTTCTCCTATTGTATTTCTTTTATTTAAAGTTGATTTTCATAAAAGTATTTTTTTTTATATCTACCACTAAGCCAAGGTGGTCGTCGACAAGCCTACGGCCCACCAGGCGGACTGGTGGTCGCCATAGCCTATGAACTTTTGCAACACCAGAGGCGCTACACTCGCGCTGCCGACTCTAAGTATTGCTCAAATTTCACCAACTAGCTAACTGTTGTTGAAATATTTCAAATCATGTAAGCATAGACTTGTAGGTATAAAGTTAAGGTTACACGAAGCCAGCACTGGCTGCCAATAACACTGGCAGCCAGCGCTGGCTTGGTATTTGCATACCCCTCGACCCCCGCGCCAGCGTTTTGGACACGTGTAGACGCATCTCGCGGCCTTGAATTTGACTTCACGGCTACCGTGTTACTTACTGGCAGCCGGGACAAACGGCTTCACACCTCGAAAACACTCGTAGGTATGTTCTACAAACGGCTTCACACCTCGAAAACACTCGTACATGTTCTACAAACGGTCAACCATCTTAGGGTTGATTGAAATAACAAAAACAAAACTAGTAAACTGTGTAGAATACCTCGCATTGCTCAAATAGCTGCATCTCAATAGTCATCAGGTTTTTCCATAGTTCATAAACAGTATCGTTAAACTGTTCGCCTAGCTCGGTAAGAACCGGCTCCAGTTGTTCTAAAGTTGCCTGTTTTGCCGTGTATTTTGCCATCTGCTCATTCATACGAGCTACTAGTGGTTTCTTCTTGATCTCGTAGGCCTGTACCACACTGAAGGTTGTTACATTTTATTAGACAAGTGGTGAATGATGAAGGTTCAGGATTCGTTTCATAAATGGAATGAAACCTGAAGTTCATAACGATGATTGTATGTAGGTACGGGTATCTACCTATTCCTTCCAAAACGGGCCAAATTGAGTGTGCTCCATAGTTCGGAGTCGAAACCTAGTTAGTACCTACCTAAGAACACAAATCAGTGGTGCCCAAAGTTTTTCCGACCTTGAGATCCACCTCATAGCTATTTCAGCCAGTAGCAGTACCTACATTTGTGGCTCAGTCTGTAACAGTCGAGAGGTACCTTCTTACTTTTCAGGGTCACCTCATATTTTCTTGCAACTAATGACTTCTATATTGTGAACATAGATAGAAGTCATTTCTCGCGATCCATAGTTTGGGAAATGTACCTACTGTACCTATTGTATTAGGTATTCCGAACAATAGTAATAATATCTATTATATAAAAATAAGTCGGGTTTTCCTTCCTGACGCTATAACTCCAAAACGCACGAACCGATTTCCACGGTTTTGCATTCGTTGGATAGGTCTCGGGCTCCGTGAGGTTTATAGCAAAGAGAGACTGAGACTTTCCAATAAAATCAGTCTATGGCAGTTCACTGCTGGACGTAGGCCTCTCCCAAATTACGCCACAACACACGGTCCTGTGCCTTCCGCATCCAGTCAGTCCCTGCGACCTTCTTCAGGTCGTCGGTCCATCTGGCGGGGGGTCGCGGTCTCCACTCCAGAACTCGTATCTAATAAATCTTGAAGCGCTCGTGGCCCCGCGGACTCAGTGTTCTGTAAACGATCACTGCAGTAAGCAACATTTACTATGGCCGGACATGGATGGGTGACCACCACGTGGACCACTTTGTGACATTTATTTACGAGCGTTTCCGTGCTTCGGAAGGCACGATAAGCCGTTGGTCCCGGTTGTCGGTAAAATGACAGTCGTTAAGCCAAGTTGAAGGCCTTACGGGCGGCTTGAAAAATTTCAACTGTGGGTCGTCACATCCTGCGCCCGGGTCGGCAGCGCGTGTGTAGCGCCTCTGGTGTTGCAAACGTCTATAGGCTACGGTTACCAACCTTCCGGTGGGCCGTAAGCTTGTCTGCCACCTAAGTAGTATAAAAAAAATAAAAAAAATAATCAATAAAATAATTATTACTCTTTACTCTTCTTCACACTGGCGTTCAAAGCGTTGACAACAAGCTCTTTAAACAACTTGATCTCTTCCTGTCTGTCCGTGGTAGCGTGTTGCGCGAACTCCACCAATCCCGCCATTACCTCCACGTACTGCTCTTCGTACCTAAAAGTTGACTAGGTATAATCATTAGAGCATCCTACACACGAAGGGTCAGATATCTACAGCAGATATCTACTGACAAACGCATACCTTGTAGAAAACACCAAGAAAGTAATATAGGGACCTAGACCTATACTAATACCACGAGCACAGAAAGACGCGATGCTTAGTTCAGTGGGGATGAAGAGTGCGAAAAAGCGTGAGAGACAGAGTTATTGTGCATTTGTGTGTGTGAGCTGCTTACACTTCTCACAGTACCTACAATTACTTTTTTCCACATTATTATTTTCCACAAAGTTCCACCAAGTGCTATCAATCAAAACAGCAGTAAATAAATAGACAATAGTAGGTAGATACGTTATCTCTTTATAGCTTGCTTTATGTATTCTCTAAGATACCTTAAACTACGGTGCATAAATTAGGTAATGATTAAGAACAAAATTTACTGTTCGTAAAGAGGTACGAGTTCACCTCCGAAGGAAAACAATATGGTACCGTCAGCGTCTTTCTCAAACATTTTCTTTAGAAGTTCAGGCCCACTTAGGTATTCGACAAAGGACATGGCATAAAACACCACTTGTGAATCGTATTCCTCTTTTGCAATCCTTTGTTTCTCTGAAATTTCATCGGATTCGTCCAGTTTTCGAAGCAGAGATCTACAAAATAGACAAGGAATGCTCTTAAATCCATAGGATACAGAAGACGTATAAAAAATCAATTGGCATCATCAGCTGAATAGGAACTGACTCATATTCAGCTAAGTACCTATCTAAGAACAATTCATCATAACTCTGTACCGCGTTCTCTTCTGTATCTCAGCGTATTCCCAGTTGCTTTAAGACCATGCTTAGATTTGGAGCCCTGATCCACTTTTATTGGTTAACTAAAAGCAGGCTGATCAGTCAGTCTGCCGTCTGTCCTCTGAACCTCGTGAAGGTGACTGCGTTGTTGCCTCTTCCGTCGCTCAACAGCAGCAACGCAGGTGAGATCACTTTTACCCCGGAAATCTAATTAAGACCCCTTACACACAAAAAACTATTTTTTGGAGGAAGAGGTGCTCTATTCAGTATCAAACTACGAGTAATAATTTTTGAATAACATAATAACGTTTAAGTAGATACCTGAACATTGTTCTTCCGTCTTCTCTCTGCTGTTCCGTCACAATCTTATAGTCGAGATAAGTGACTCTTGGTAGACCAGCATAAAGGAAATTGTACGACATAGGATCATCGCAGCAAGGATTGCCCTTGAAACTTACTGAACGCAGTTTCCGGAATCTACGCAAGTACGTCATCTGGTTGTGAAAAGACATGAAGCGTTAGATCGGTAAAATTTAAAAAACCTCCTTTGATGCACCTTTTGATAACGCCTTTTTACAGGTTTACTCAGTTTGTTATCCCTTTTTATATGTCAACTCTCCGTGGACTTCATCCTAAGCTTATCGTGAGATGGGCAACTTGAACTCGAAGTGACTATAACCACACCATGCAAAATTATAGCTGTAGGTGGCCGGCCGCCTCAGCTAGGTATACCCTCAAAAGGAAACCTCTGAAACCTTCGAAAAGTTTATAAAGTTTTGAGGTTCTTTTCGGGACTAGATTGTACTGGCAGCCGCCCAAGAAAAACTTTCAGATTGTAGTGATAGATGCTTTGACCTGATTGATGGTAATTGAAAAATAATAATCTGGTTGGTGATTGACGATGCATCATTATTATAAAGTTCCCGAGCGTTCCAAGGTCTGAAGATGGTAAACTCGAAAACTACCCAACTGATTCTCACACAGTTTTCACCAAAAGATCGGTGCGTTTAAGAAAAAGTGTATGTTGAGTGCAGGTATAATGCTCAAGGCTCATGGTTGAAAGTAATAGGTAATGAAGTAACAGTGCGATAAAGGTACCTCCTTATAATCCTCTATCAGATTATCTCCGATACTGAAAACGAGCAATTGCTCTAAAGTCTCCATATTTTCCAACTTCCTTATTCTGTTGTGGAATAAACTTAATACTTCCAAGTTCACGAGCAACTCTAAATTTTCAATCTTCTCAATTTTGTTGAAAGACAAGTCTAATTCCTTTAGACCGGTCAGTAGTTCCAACTTTTCAATTTTCTCGATGACGTTGTGAGCCAGAGCAAGTTTGGTGAGAGACGTAAGCATCCAGAGATGATCAATTCTTAGAATGTTCTGGAACTCGAGGCGGACGATTGTTGCTTCGTCCAAATGTACGCCTTCTTCCGCAAACAACCTTCCGGCTTCTTCAGTTGGCCCTGCAATCGAACATGTGTGAGTGTGTAGTTATATGACAAATACAAAGTGTGAAATACTCAAGTAAGTATGCGTAATTGGTGTAATTCTGTGCTGCATCTAAATCCTCACGCTACTACCCGAGGGAGCTGAGCAGCAGTGATGCATTATTGTAAAACTTGTTAGTTTCTGCAATCTGTAGAATCAATCGTATACCAATGTATTATGCATGAGCTGCTGAGCGTCCATGGAACCCGCGCACCGTAGTGTTTCATGGACGCTCAGAGTAAGAAATTTTCAACAGAAATATTCTAGATCCTAGTAGGATGATGAAAGAGATTAAGCTAAATATTAGTGAAGGGGTCCGTCCGTAACAAATGCATTTAGGAATTTGGAAATATTCAAGAAATCACTTCATTAAATGACACTAAAATGGAACCTTTAATTCTTAATCTTTGACTATTTAGCACTTTAGATGGTCTAAGTTCTTAATAGATGAGACTACATTAACACCGTGTGCTATTTACATAACAATTATTTACATTGGAAAAAACACCTCTCAAAATTATTAAAAATCATCGAAATAGCAGGAATAATCAAATTGACAAAGGTAAAGTTCGATGATTTTGAGAGGTTTTTCCGCAAGTAAATAATTATTTTCTAAATAGCACACGGTGTTAATGTAGTCTCATCTATTTAAGAAATTAAGAATTCATTTTAATGTCATTTAATGAAGCGAGTTCTTAAATATTTCCAAATTCCTATTTTGTGCATTTTACGGACGGAGAAGCGCTCGTGATCCGGCGGACTCAGTGTTCTGTAAACGATCACTGCAGTAAGCAACTTTCACTAAGGCCAGTCCTTGGATGGATGACCATCCATGTAGGTAACCATTTTGTGACATTTATTTGAGCGTTTCCGTGCTTCGGAAGGCACATTAAGCCGTTGGTCCCGGTTGCCAGTAAAATGGCAGTCATTAAGCCAAGTTGAAGGCCTTGCGGCTTGCGGCTTGAAAAATGTCAACAGCAGGCAGTCACAACCTGCGCCTGTTCATCTTAACACAGCAACACGGTTCACCACCTATTACGTGTGACAAATTCTTAAAAAGGTGAAATGTGGGCATATAATAAGATGCCTCTGCCTACTCTTTCGGGGATGAAGGCGTGACCCTGACCAAATGTATGTACGGACGGGCCCCTTAACATGCACATCGAGGATGGATGTTATTCGTCTTACTACTTACAAACAATATCGAAGACTGCAAAGTAGACCACAGACTGGGACACAAATCATGACTTTCATGTATGACAGTAGGTAGGTTCCTTTTTTTTTTAACGTGAGGGGAAAATCCTCATAGATGCTGAGATGCTACCGACTAAAAACCTCACATTACTCCCAACAGCCTATGGTTGGGAGCCCGGGTAAGCCCTCGGAATAGGTAGGTAGGTACCTCCTATTAATTCTAAATAATACTAACTTTGAGAACTATTTACCGTTGGAAAATGGGCCTCTGTCAATACATACGAGTTTAGTCTACGTAGACATAAGAACGGCTTATCGTAAAAGAAAGTGCAACAGCCAAAATCTCCAAAAAGTGAACAACAAAGTAAGGTATTCTGATAGATATTTTAAATTTACCATAATCCAGAATGCACCGTATAAGCATGGCATTATCTATCACGCCTGGCTCAATATCCGGGTGAATAATGAGACTATTTAGCGATTTCTTTTCAGTTTTCTTTTCGTCCATTCTCAGTTTGGAATGCTATTAATTTACTTCACAATAGTTAGTAGTAAACAGATTTATTAGTGTTTTTTGCTTTGAGATTTTACTATCGCGTAGGTCAACGCCCTGTTATGCTTTTTGGCAACGTAAACAAAGAGTAGTTTCTATAGTTACGGTTTCTATTCTAAAGTCAGCCCTCCTTGGTAAAATCTTTCAACTTCTTCAATATTTCAGAATCGATTTTTACTACAATATTATACTGTACATAAATGCGAAAGCTTGTGAGTTTGGATGTAGATTATGGATGTTTGCAGTGGCGGCGCAAGGCGTGGGCGACGTGGGCCACCGCCCACGGCCTCGCGGCACAAGGGGCCTCGCGCCTCAGAAATTTTTATGCATTGCTTCAAAGCGAGAATAAAATAAAAATAGATATAAATTGATTTTGCTGTGAAAATTATGTTAATATCGATTCATACAAATCGGCGGACATAGGAATCTTGGAAAACTTTTTACTGATTTTACAAAAACTAATGATGCCAATGTGTTTAAGGTCAGATCGGGTAAGAGGGACACCGGGGGAAGAGGGGCTAGGGTCCATAACTAGTAAACCGAAGGGTTTATGACTATGAACTTTCCGTCGATAAAATAGTTTAGGCGAAATAGTTTGAATGGTTTTCAATAGATGTCGCTACGTAACTCAGAAGCCACAAAAAATGAAGACACGTTTGACAGTTGTGAATTCGACTAGCACAAAGTTAGCGCGTTTTTTTGGGAACCGATAGTTCCTGGTTTTTTAAATTTAGGGAGGCCAGTAAAAGGTCATCCTCGGTTATCTGTCGTCTTCGGTTGGGTCATGCTTGCACTAACGTTTTTTTAAGGAAAATAAGGATTAGGGATAATTCTTTATGTGAATGTGGATTGGATGAAGATACTACAAACCATATCTTTTTTGAATGCGTAAGAAGGAATAGATCCTTATATGATTGTCTTCCTACAGAACATTTCCCACGTCCTATTAACTTCAACTCCCTCCTGACCTATGTTGATTCCCCCCACATATACGTTGTATGTGATTACATTGACTCCAATAACATTAAACTGTAGAACATTGTGTGTGTCTGCTAAATTACTAACATATTCTGTGTGCTTTAATGTTGTCTTTTTTATTGTTACATGTACTTCAACACGAATCTTGGATTTTGGCTACTTAGTTGCCTACTTTTTCTGTTTTTCCTTGTACACTCACAAAACTTTGATCCTAATAGGTGTGGACCGCATAAACACTTTCCAAATCCACACTGAGTCATTGGCGGGAAAAAGTATCGCCATAAAGGAAAAAAAAAAAAAAAAAACCGATAGTTTGGTGAAAAAAGAGTGCTGGAAATATTTTAAATTTAATGATACATGGAGAAAACTGTAAGTATTCCTTTTATTAATCATTTTAGTTTAAAAACAACTAATAATATGAGTTTATTTCTCTTGAAAATCCTAACCTCCAAAAATAATAGCTGGGGTAAGAGGCTCACTACTCACGGTGAAAGAGGAACATATGTTTCTCTTCCCCCATGTCAGGGGTAACAGACATTTTGAGTAATTTATAAATATAGGTAGATAAAATGAAAAGAATTGACTGACTGTTCTGTTCTGTACTGATCGGGATAACTGCGTGATATTTACAACTACCCTACTACTAGTTATTACTATATTACTACTATATTACCGTCAAGTGATACTAGCGCGTGTCTGTCACGTGTTGACATTGTGACGTTGCGAGGCACAAATGCACCTCCTGGGGTCTTAGAGGTTAAACTAGAAATTTCCCGCGGCTTCGTACGCGTGTAAGTTAACTTTCCCGTAAATTGTCGTTTTATCGTATAATTTATAGCCAGGGATAATGCAGCATTCTGTGTTAAAGATTTTTTTAAATCGGTCTTGTAGGTTTTGAGTTAAATATAACAAACAATTAAAAAATAAAATCTTTTCTTTTTATTTTATTAGTTTTGATAAATAAAGTTTCATGCGTTTTGTATACGTGCCTTTCTTTTTAATTGTAAAATTTTGTTACATTATAGCACTTCTGACTGTTACAGGTATGATATGACATAATATGAAAAAACATGCCGCGAAATTATATAAGAAAATCTGATTGAAGCAGATATGATAGTGATAAATTAAGTGAGGCTGTCAATGCAGTAAAAAATGGAACAATATCTGCATACGCATAAATATAGAAATATAACTGGTCGACTTCTTTTTAGTTTGCCACCCCTGATCGAACATGTATGTCCCTCTTACCCCGAATTGATTTATTATTCTTTTTCATTCCAAATGATACCTTAATTCATGGATAGTAAGATCTATTATTGACCGAAGCAGTTCTACCTACAAATTTACGAACATTTAGCAACGAATATTTTAATTCAAACTCCAATCCTAAGAAATACAATGACTGTCCCTCTTACCCCATGTGAGGGGGAAGAGGAACGTTTACTCAATCTTGACATTTACGTCAATATCGTCGTAAGAACTGATAATAGCATAATGACATTTAGCCCACGGGAAGCTAATACATAAAGGCAAGTTTTGTGTGTTTCAAAGATCCTAAAAGACTTAAGCTGTTCTTCCTAGCAGTCAAAATTTTTTACTGAAAATAAAGTATGTTCCTCTTACCCCACCTGACCTTATCTTAATAATTGTAGTCGAAAACATAGCGACAAAATTTTGATTAGACTTCAATTTAAAAAAATATTCAACAAAACGGATTTCAATGCATGGAAAATTACATTAAAAAAAGGATAGCTTGCGATTTTTTGTGTTTTCTTATTTTAAGGCTTATAGTTACTTTTAATGGGTTGTTAGCAAAATATCTGCCAAACATTTTAGGTATCCCTAGGCACCGCTCTGGGAGCTATATGACAAAATAAAATTTTTCTTATTTTCTTTAAGAAAATATGTATAATTCGTTTTTCTAGTTATAATTGTTAATAAACTACATTTTAGCTAGAACTGTCTTACCCACATAAAAAATGATATGACTAGCATACGGGATCGGGAGTTTTTGAGAGATACTTATAAGCAGACGACTATAACTTTTTCCCACTTTTTTTAGCAACATTTTTGTATTGTATAGTATTTTTCATTAGGATTTGAAGAAAATAATGTTTTATAAAACATATTTCATACTTAGTTATAGTGTAATTAGTATAATTATAGTGGCTTCGTCTGGTTAGAAATTCGACTTTGGTAGGTTATTTGCAGCGACTGTAAAGCCGGGTCCGCTGCTTATTGTTTTTGAAATGCTTTCGCTGATTTTGTCGTATTATATTGGTTCTAGTAGGTACTCGTAAGGTCGGCTAATTGCATTTTGTGGGTGCAATGTTTATTGGTAAAATACTGTACTGAAGCATTGCAATAAACATTTATTTATTTTTATAGTTATATAAATACAAAAACTTACTTATAAAAACAAAAGTGGTAAAAATAATAGCTTAAAATAAATAAAAATATAGAACAGAAACGTTTCAATTAACATGTATGTACAGTTCATCAAATAATTAAACAAAATTAGAATTACATAAACTTAAAAAAAAATTGTAGCTTAAAATAAACAAAATTATATAACAAAGACAATTAATTTAAAACTATGTACTTGAATGTCAAAATGTACTTGAATCAAACAAAATTAGAAATATGTAGACAGAAAATTTGCGTTAAAATAAGAAAACACGGGAAAATCGCAGGCTATTACTTTTTTTAATGTAAGTACCTACTGTTCCATACATTGAATCAGTTGTTGTCGAATAATTTTTTAAATTGAAATCTAATCAAAATTGTTTCCCTATTATATGACTACAATTATTACGATATAGTAGTTTTCGATACAAGTGTGGGATTTCTGTTATTACAACGAGTTACGACAGATCTTAACCCGAGCCGAAGGCGAGGGTAGACAGTAGGAACGAGTTGAAATAACAGTCTCACACGCTGTATTGAACAACTATTTTTAATACAGTTGCCACAAAATTAAGCAATTTAATAATAGTAGTTTATGACACTGTTGCATAATGAGGGTTCTTATAACACGAGTGTGTTTTAAAAAAACGAGCCGTAGGCGAGTTTTTTTATAGTATCACACGAGTGTTATAAGACCAAGTTATGTACAGTGTCATACACTACTTTATCTACTCTCATACTATAATACCTGATTTCATTTTGTTGTGATATATAGTTGCTCCTTGATTTCGCCGGTAACAGGTTCATGGTCATGTTTGACGCAGTTTCCAGAATGTCTGGTGGTGTACAATTACCACCATCCTCGCTTTAAGACATGTTTTTATACAAAAACTAATTTATTTTACAAACAAAACTAAACTTTGTTTAATTTAAATGTAAAATGTTGGCGCCAAGGCGCAAACATCGATTGCGCATGCGTGTTTCTTTTTTTTTTAGGCTGCGGAGACCATAGATTTAGGATTTTTCGTTACTCTGGAGACACATTTTTTTTTAAAGTAGAGGTTCAAACTTCTTTTTCAGCTGGAGATTGTTTATGGTGTATCGTAATGATTAAAAAGTTTTATTATGATACAGGTGTCCATACAAGACCTGTATCGTAATAAAACTTTTTTTTTGGCCTGTGCGTAATGTTTGTCATAATAGTATTGATTTCAATTTTATAATCTTTGTATTATAGTATCAGAGTAGATAATAGTTATTTATGATACAAGTGAGGTATGTTGGTTATTACACTCGAGGTGATATTGCACAGCCCGAGCTGAAGGCGAGGGCTGCAAGGAAACCGAGAGTGTAATGACCAAACCTCACGTGTGTCATACGACGTTTTTCAACACACTTACGAGTAAAACAACAAATTTTATAATTATTCATACTCAAATAAACAATGCTCACGCCTCACAGCACAGAGTCACAGACGGAAAGTTTGTCAAAAAGGCGCGCTCCGCGCTATTTTTTTTTCTGCGCGCGGGATGTTAGCTGTTGGTGCTAAACAGCCAAAGCGCTAAATGTTCAAAATTTATTTTTTATGTATTTATAAATTAGTTTCACGTTGAATTATTAATTAAAGTAAATAAGTTGTTGAAAATTTATCATATTCAAGGTGGTACACTTCTTATTTTTTACAAAAATTGTGTTATTTTTAGTCATAATGTTGAAACGAAACGTATCTAAGTCAATACTTTTTCCAAGATTTAAAAATAAAACTATAACCCAGTTAATAGAATGAATGAATAAGAGCAAATAGAATGCATAAATAATATCTTTCAGCGAGGTACCAACTTAATTTGATGGAATAAAAAATAAAACACTAGTGCGATAAAGAAAAAAAAGCACAAGTGTTTAATACCATGGTTTCTGAGTGTAAAAGCCATGTGATAAAAACCACTTTATGAGCAAGGGTGTTGAAAAATAATAAAAACACAATATACCTGAATTGTCCAAAATGGCGGCAACCGTAAAAGAATATGTATACCCATGAAGCTATAGATAAACATGGAGGCCACACTTCGAATACCTACTTGAAGCGTAGTCTGTATATTACTGTCTTGCTCTGTGTGGGCTCTACGTCTCTTTCTAAGTAGGGTAGCCCTATTTTTATTTTTGCCAGGATATTTTATTTTCTATATTATTAATTGTATATGTCGGAGTAGATATGCGGCAGCTGTTTTTAAAAAGCGCAGGCCCGCTGACCTGGACTAGGTCATCGGGTCTGCTTTATGCTTTATTACACTTATAGATGGATATCTAGTTAAATAACAGTGAAATAAATACTTAGGCGGTATTTATTTCAGAAACACAGTAATCAAAACAAGCAAATGGAACACCAATGAAATAAAATCAAATGAAATGAAAAATCTTTATTCATGTAAGTCACAATCTACATTTACTGCCAGATTCGCAACGCAATAGGTAGAGCTGGAGAAAAAAGAACCTGGCAATAAAACTCCGGCCACTCTTTTAACTTCCAGTAGGTTATTACAACATAATTTTTATTCCAAATTAAAACCAACATAGAATCTACTCACAATGTTTTCTCTCCAAATTCCAGCAACAAAGTGAGCCCTCGGCCACAACCACTGTCTATTTATAAATCCCCGCCACTCAAATTGTTCTCACAAAACACGTGGCTTGATATTTAATGTTTTCTTTTTAAATCAAAGAAATGTGGTTCAATTTATTTTTGAGAAATAAAGTTATTAATTTAATTAGTCAAACAAACTGTTAAATTGAATGAAATCGTTAAAATACAAAGATTAATTCATTCTCAGTAAAATGAACATTGCCGGAACTATAGGAATAACAAAAATCCTGTTTTGATTAAAACATTTTTAAATGTCGACAATATTCGTAATAATTGTCAATAAGAATTTAACAATAGTCTATAATGTAGGTTCTTACGAACCTACATAGTCACATAACACTTAGGTCACCTAATTAGTTCAACACTACATCAAGTTATACAAATCAGTGTTAATAAATTCTACAACTATTTCTATTCGAACCTTATATCACAAAATAGTAAGGTATCAGTAAAGTTGCTCATTGTAATGGTTTTAATCTATTTATAATCAAATAGATTTTAATTAGTAATTCTCGGTGTGGCGACATATACAATAAAGACAATATATTTTCATAATACAATTAGATGTACAATACATACATACATACATACATAGGGTCACGCCTTTATCCCCGAAGGGGTAGGCAGAGGTATATTATCGTTTCACATTTTTAAGAATTGGTCCCACGGAATAAGTGGTGAAAATTTATTATATAAATTAGAGGTACAAAGGCGAGATTAACTATTTTCTCTGTTTTTTACGAAGACTGATAGGTAGAATTCTCTGCAGATTGCATAGGTACATTGCGAATAACGAAGCTATTCATCCAAGTGGGTTATTTTCTAGGTTAATCAACTGTACGACTCGCGCGCTGCGGCTTCTCGTAATCTGCCGCTGCAGCTTGTGGTAGCTTGCAGTCTGCCGCGGCAGCTCGTGGTAGTTCGCAGTCTGCCGATGTCTCTTCATGTCATAATAAAGAAATGTTAGTGCTAAAGTCATTGGAATAAGATTTTAAATAATTTGACCGTGTGGCTCTCCGCTTAGGCTGCAAGGTGTGTGAACCTCACGTATGCATCTGCGGTGCCATGGTGGAGAGCGATGGTCATCATACTTTGAGTTGTGGTCGCTGCACCGGTAGGCATCAGCGTAACCACGCCCTTAATTAGTTAATCCGGCGGGCTCTGGTGTCGGCTGAGGTCCCCTATATCCTTGAACCACCAGGTTTGTCCCGCGCAGACGGCAAGAGACCGGACGGTCTGACCCTTGTGCATCATAAATCGAATGAATATAGGTTCAATTATATACATTCGTGCCGTGTAATTTTATAAAAAGTGTCGGTAGATGGTGCATGCGTCGCCCCAAGACGTATATAAGGTGGAAAATTTGGTTGGTTCCGAGTACGTTTCGGTTAAGGCGTCCGCACGCTACGCAAAAAGACGCAAGTTCGAATCCCGCTCCGAAACCAATTCCTTTTCCATATTTAAAATTTATGATCAGTTAGCATATTAATTGCTTTTATAAAAAATATCTTAACTTAATTTTTAATGGTACAATGGATAACCATATTTCTCACTGAATACTATTTTTAGGAAACCTAAAACAATTATTTATCATTAACATACGATAACAATACTTAACTTATTTTATTTACTCTAATAATGACATTCGTGTTTCTTCTAATAATACACAGAAAGTCCCAGATAAATCCTCAATATAGTCACACTACTTCACAACGTTTCCTATTGTGTGAAAACAATGGAGTCAACCGCCATTCTATTGTTGTTTGACACTTTGACAGTTGACATGTAGTACCAATGTCTCCGCATTACAGAATCCTTAGAAAATGGGAATGTAATTCACTGATTCGACAACCCAATCATGCATATTATGGTATAAAATATTTCAATTTACACATAAAATAATCGTAGTCGAACTATAGAGCTATTTATAAATTATTTTACTTGCATTTTTGGTTAGTATGGTCTATTTCTATTATTTTCTAGGAGATAATAGTAAGAAGATAGCAGCACTGCACAATTCCCTAGAAAGAGAAGGTTAGCCCACAGAGAGTGAGATAGAGATACGTAGGTATTTGACTCAAGCGGTTGTTCGAAGTGTGGCCTCCATGTTTACCTATATCTTCATGTGTATACCTACGTAAGCAGAGACTATGGCAGTGCACTTCATACAGCCAACTTAATTTGGCGGATAATTTTAATTAAAATTCCTTGTAATCTGATATTGAAACAAGTTATTATCTTTTTTTAGAAATATTTGCATGAATCACTAAAATTTCTATGAATTTTTGGTTGGCTTTTTTTTTTTCATTTTTTATTGACATTATTTTGACAGTTGGGAAAGAAAACGCACGAGTGCGAGAAAGGTAAAGAAAAAGCACGAGTGTGTAATAGCCCACATCCCGAACGCTATACGTCCTTGTAATATGCCACTTTTTGAGCAACTGTATTAAAAAACACATTGGCATCATTAGTTTTTGTAAAAACAGTAAAAAGTTTTTCAAGATTGCTATGTCCACCGATTTGTATGAATCGATCCACTGTGCGCCGTCCACCAGTGCGGGGAATCCCTTGTTTTATTTATTCCGGACTGTTGGTTCCACTGCTAAGTTGTCCAACAGGATTTACAAATACTCCTGGACCCATTTAGGTAGTGGAACCAACAATATATGTTTTATGCTGGATTTTTTGGGACGAGTGACCCCACTAACCACATTTGACGTAAACATCTGTGGTTTATTTTTTTTTCCTTATGGCGATACTTTTATTATTGGCGCCCACTGACCAGTAATAAGGCGCCTCAGAATGGGGCCTCGCGAAATCTGTCTTGCCCACACCAAATTTAGGTCTTGCCCCGCCACTGGATGTTTGTTACGGTTTCACACTCTAACGGCCAGGTATACCTGAAATTTGCTAGGTAGTACCTACCTACCTATAGTAATAAATTCAGAAATAACACATTCTGAAGCTAACTAATGAAATCTGTCGTAGCCTAGTAAAGGAGGGGAGGGGAGGGAAAGGAACCCATCTCAGATCCTTGATACGTCAATCCTAAAGTAGAGGTACAACCCTTTCTTGCGGATAATAGAATCGACCTACTCAGGAACGGAGGAATAACGAATCGAGGGTGTGAGGTGGGTTCATCTCCCTCCCCTCTTTTATCTATTATCGTTCATACTAACTCTTTTTATTCACGTCCCCACGGAATGGGATTGGGAACATAATTCCACGCAGATTTAGCCGCGGGTGCCTTAAAGTATCTAATGCCTTACAGACATAACCTACTGGTATATGTTGAATCTCATAAGATTTACATTTTAATAAAAACCAATCGATTAGGTAGGTAAATTAGATAACACCAAATCATGTAATTGATTAAGACATACATAAATACCTACATTGAAAAGAAGAGGAAAAATAGTTCTTAATAAAATTATTTTAATAAGTCCCACAGACACTAGAGATGGCAATCTATGGCCACCCCCTACTTTGCATTGTGTTGTCACTGTCATCTGTCAGTGTCAGTTTGGCAGTCTCATTTAGTTCACTCTGTGCTAACGAAAATTACGTTTTCGGTGACAAGTGAAATCGGTGAAATCATTTTGATAAATTATTTGAATAATTTCCAAAGATGTCTTTCTTTGGTGTAGGAAACCCTTTTACTACGCCGGTGGGGCAAAAAATAGGTAAGAATACTATAAAAATAATTAGGTCGTCAGCTTTCAATATTTACCAGGAGACTACGTATACCCTGGTACGATTTTCATATTGTTGCGCACTAATAAATCTGAATCTCTTTGTTGTGGTGATTGTAAGTACCTTTAACATTTCTAATCTAGCAATTTAGATAGATCAGAACTATCATCTTTAGTGGTTTCCCAGTTTTGTTATGGGAGAAGTTTTTAGACCTGTTATTATATGCAAGACAATATTGTTACAGAACAAGCTACAGATGGATCCCTGCCGTCGGAAAACTGGGGTCTTAACATGGAAATATGTGATATTGTGAATAGCAGCACGGACGGACCTAAAGATGCTATAAAAGCTATAAGAAAGAGGTTGACACAGAGTGCTGGCAAGAACTACACAATAGTGATGTATTCACTCACTGTTTTGGAGACTTGTGTCAAAAATTGTGGCAAATCTTTCCATGTGCTGGCTTGTAGCAAGGAGTTTATAACTGAATTGGTAAGTTATTTCAGATTTTATGTATTGATTGGTATCACAATAGTGCATTATACATTTCTTACTAGAATTTGTATCTTTTGATGTTCTAAAGTCCTAGAATGTATTAAAACTGAAACATTTTGTAATCCTCTCATGATATACCTACATCAGTATTGATTTGTGTAGTAAGTACTCGAAGTGACTAGTATAGATCTAAAACAGTAAAATGGTCCCACTAATTTAACACTATTTAAACATAAGTTATGGATGAGGAATTGTGGAAGGTAAGGACTATTGAGAGAAGCCTATGTGTCTATGCCAAAAGTGGACTGCTATAGACTGGTTTCATTGCTTGAAATAGAAATTTAATAAAAAAAATTAGGATTATGTAAATAATCTATATCCAAGCAGCATTTGGCAACAATACAATACAAAGCAATAAGAAATCAATAGAAACCTTATCAAAAAATCTGTAAGTGTCAGCGTACCTTGATACCATTGTATTGTTTGTGATAAAAAATTATTTACAAACTTAATACTGAAGGACAATTTTTACTTGCAATTGTGTAGATATTACCTGTCATTATTTTTTTATTTTTATTTTACTTAGGCATATACATATAGATGCACTTGTAAAACATCCAGAATAAAAATCTGAAATTCTACCACCAGTTCACAACGCGACCCACCTGAGAAGAACTGGCAATAAACTCAGCGGTTTATTCTTTTTAGTGTTCTATTTACAAAATTAATCCAAAAACTATGCATTTTAATAATTTTTTGAGAATCCAGCATAGCAGGTCATTTCCAGGCTTCTCCATCCAGCAAATAATCATTAATTGTATAGTAGCCCTTATATATTATAATTTACTTTTAACAAACTTTTTAAACTTATTCAGGGACAGACTTTTAATTTCGTCTGGTAGCCATTCAACTAGTAAGTTACTGGTATAAACCTAGGCCACTAGTTAGTGACCTAAAATATGTGTCTTTATGATTCAAAATTTAATAATTGTGAGTAGGTTCAACTTTAATCACCTTTTTAGGGTTCTGTATCCAAAGGGTAAAAACCTGACCCTATTATTGAAACTTTGCTGTCCGTCTGTCCGTCTGTCAGTCTGTCCGTAACGAGGCTGTATCTCAGGAGCCGTGATAGCTAGAGAGCTGATACTTTCAATGATGATTTATTTCTGTTATCGCTATAACCACAAATACAAAAAAATCAGAAAAAAGGGGGCTCCCTTACAAGAAAAAATCTTTTTGGCCAAATTTTGGTACAGAACTACTGTTCGGCGAGTCTGACTCCACTGGGCCGGTTTATTCTTGATAATTAGATGTTTTTATTTGTGGCACATTGAGTGGAGGTGTGAGGTGTAACTAATTTGTAAGGTTGTCTTGATATCAAGACTTAGTAAACTGATAGTAAAGTTTTCGGTAGTAAGTACTATGTAGTACAACTCAACTTTCATTATAACAAAAAATAAAAATGGGCCATTGTAATAATATTTACTTACTTATTCAAAGAAACGGGTGTGGTTTGATGGCATTACTCATTGTAGTTGTATTTTCATATTAGTCACTTCAGGGTAACATTAAGGGGAAAAAATCCTTGAAAAATAACTAAAGCACTATTTTTGTGATAATGGTAAGAATTATGTGGCACTTGATTGGCAAAAAAAAAAAAAATAATGGAGGAGCCACTGTGCTGTTCATATGGCAACCCGTTAAAAAGAACCACCAGTCAGTATCCAGTTGCCAACAACCCACCAATCAAATTGTATAACGTCATTGACTGACAGACTTATCGTAGCCAGTCAGCAAAATATTAGTTCTGTTTCTAGACTTTTTTGCCAAGCTGTACCTTCTCTGCCACTGGAGTGAGAGGAGAGCGGCAAAAAGATGGGAAGGTTGCCCCGGTCAGAAGATAGTAGTTATACTACCAGCTGACCGGGGTAACCTTCCCCTCTTTTTGCCACTCTCCAACTCACAAACTCAGTGATATTTTAATATCACTGTTTTATTACGTAACTAGCTGATACGCAGCTTTGCCCGCGTAAAATTTATTCCCGTTCCCGCTTCCCGTAGGAACTTATTCCCGGGAAAAAGTAGCCTATTTGTTATTACAGACTGTAATGTATTCCTGTACGAAATTTCAGCCAGATCCTTTTATCTGTTCGAGCGTGAAAAAGTAACAAACATCCACACACCTACACAGCCACACTCACAAACTTTCGCATTTATAATATTAGTAAGATAATATATTATATTTAAATACCAATGCCTTATGTATGATATGAAAGCTGTAATCTTCCGTATTTCTTATTCAAAAATTAAAAATACTCTGCTAACATTTCTTAATTTTTCTAAACCTCAATAATACAAACAAGGACCATCTGACGTATTGAATAACACTTGTACTGTACAATATTATAAAAAAAAATTGTGGAACAGTACAAGTGATGTTAATCAATATGTGCAGCAAGTTCCACCAAGTGCCATCAACCAACAGTGTAAATAACCATCTGGAATATTTTCAAACCGTTGACCTGAAAGTAGTGAGGAGTCAGGTTCTGCATTAAATTTGTTCTGAGTCTGACACAGTCATCAATTTGACTGGATCTTACATCACTGAAGAAGTTACATAAAAAGTGATAGTAAGACTGTTCATTTCGCATTTGAAAAGCAAATCAGCGTAAGACAATCCACTGTTGGACATAGCCACCTCCCAATTCACGCCACAACACACGGTACTGCACTTTCCGCAATCAGTCTCAAAAAAACTTTCAAAACATTATAATAGCTCTTTTTTGGCAGTTTTGGTAATTTGCTTGTTCTTTCGCCAGTACATTAAATACAGTGTGTATAAACGACATTGACATCAAATCATGTTTGTGATCGTGTAATAAAAATGTAAATTAATTTATGTATGAAGTAACTGAAATTAGTTTCTTCGATGTGGAACATTTGGTAATAAACAATGTTGTAACTTGTAGCTAGTCGTTATTATATAATATACTAGCTTCTGCCCGCGACTTCGTTCGCGAGTTGATTTTAACTAATAACCATTCGACTTTGAACTGTCCAATGCATAGGTCTTCTATTAAAACATAGCTCAAGCTGTATTATCATTTCCGCTAAACCGATTTCAAGGAAACCAATAAGTTCGCAGAGAGATCTTGGTGTAACCATCACACATAATCTAAAGTGGGATGTTCACATCACAAATATTACAAAGAAGGCTAATTCTATGCTGTATGTGGTCAGAAAAGCTTTTAACATAATATAATAATATATTAGTATATAATTTAATATAAATACCACGGACTTGTTTTTGAAGATTTAGGTACAAAACATACATACGACCCCTTTTGGAGTATGCTTATCAAATATGAAGCCCATAGTTTCAGAAAGACATAACTATGCTTGAAAAAGTACAACGTAGAGCCACGAAAATGGTGTGTACACTAAGAAACAATACCTATGAAGAGCGCCTTAATGAATTGAAGTTAACCACATTGGAGGACCGTAGGAAAAGGGGAGATCTCATTGAAACATACAAAATATTAACTGGACACTACAATGTTAACGGTATTGGCGATCTCTTTACAATGAACCCAAACCACAACTTGAGGGGTCACTCGCTAAAACTTACCGGTCTCTTCTGCTAGCAATCCGAGAAGACACTTTTTGCCAAATCGCGTTGTGGATATGTGGAACAAACTACCAGAAAATGTTATAAGTGCTCAATCAGTAAATAGTTTTAAAAATAGACTTGACGAATATTAAAATAAGAACTAGTAACATTATAATAAACAACACAAGTGCAGTGATATTCACGCATCAGATCCAAGATCTGCTAGTGCATTAAAAAAATAATAATAGACATAGAGAGCGTTATTTAAGTTGAAAAAATACCTACAAAATTCTAATAGTAGGTACAGGTATGATCAAGCTACTGAATTTTGCTCCAACCCCGAACAAATAAACAAACCACGACACGAAGAAAAAAATATAGATTTGGACTTGGAAGCCCTAAATTAGTCGATTACAGTTATTTTTTTTAATTTATCTTGAATGTACCGTCACAGCTATTTTTACAATTTTAAATTAGTACCTAGAGATCTTTTGAATATTCTAATGTAATTTGACTGCCCCAACTTCGCACACTCGCAATTTCGATATCTATACTAATATTATAAAGAGGAAAGTTTCGATTGCTTTTTTTTGCATCGAATAGACTCCGAAACTACTGAACTAAGGGAAGCTACGCTATCCGCGGGTAACATAGGCTATATTTTATTCCCGTATTCCCACGGGAACGGAAGCTTCGCGGGTGAAACTGCGTGACGTCTGCTAGTACTTAATATAGTTTATTGTGCATGATGTGCAATAAGCAAGCTTTCAGCCATCATCATGATTAGTTTATGCTATATCACCACTTATCGTTTATGAAGAGGATCTATTTCAATCAGTTTCACTCTCTATAAGACTTTCACTTTGTTTTATTTCCTGGCATAATGACTTTTACCAGACGCCACCTTATATTTGAACTTTCTGTCTATACTTATTGACCTGCAATAAATAAATGTAAGAAAATATTTGTGAACATTCTCACACAGCATCATCAAGCTCAAATTAAGCTAATAAAAGCTTTTGCTATGGTATTTAAACGACTGATAAACATAGGTATTTATATGTTTCTAAATACATACATATTTATAGATAACTAGTGGTACCCTGCCACGCTTCGCTGTGACTTTTTTATGGTGGTTTTATGTGCCTATGAGAAATGAGTAACAAACTAAATGATGGGTACATTTAAAAAAAAAATGTGTGCTTGAACTATTGTACACACGTAAGAAGTGAAACTTCTTCATGACCTTATTTTTCGAAAGAAATATCATAGGAGTTAGTAGTAGTCCAAAAGTTCAAAAGTCCAAAGTCAAAAAGTCAAAAAGTCCAAAAGTCCAATAGTCCAAAAGTCCAATAGTCCAAAAGTCCAATTGTTCAAAAGTCCAATAGTCCAAAAGTCCAAAAGTCCAAAGTCCAAAAGTCCAGAACTACAAAGTCTAAAATTCTAAAAGTCCAAAACTCCAAAACTCCAAAATTCCAAAAGTCCAAAAGTCCAAAAGTCCAAAAGTCCAAAACTCCAAAATTCCAAAACTCCAAAAGTATAAAAGTTCAAAAGTCCAAAGTACAAAAGTTCAAAATTCCAAAGTCCAAAGTCCAAAGTCCAAAACTCCAAAACTCCAAAACTCCAAAACTCCGAAACTCCAAAACTCCAAAACTCCAAAACTCCAAAACTACAAAACTCCAAAGCTCCAAAACTCCAAAACTCCAAAACTCCAAAACTCCAATACTCCAAAACTCCAAAACTCCAAAACTCCAAAACTCCAAAACTCCAAAACTCCAAAACTCCAAAACTCCAAAACTCCAAAACTCCAAAACTACAAAACTCCAAAACTCCAAAACTCCAAAACTCCAAAACTCCGAAACTCCGAAACTCCGAAACTCCGAAACTCCAAAACTTCAAAACTCCAAAACTCCAAAACTCCAAAACTCCAAAACTCCAAACCTCCAAACCTCCAAACCTCCAAACCTCCAAACCTCCAAAACTCTAAAACTTCAAAACACCAAAACTCCAAAACTCCAAAACTCCAAAAGTCCAAAAGTCCAAAAGTCCAAAAGTCCAAAACTCCAAAACTCTAAAACTCTAAAACTCTAAAACTTTAAAACTCTAAAACTCTAAAACTCCAAAACTCCAAAACTCCAAAACTCCAAAACTACAAAACTCCAAAACTCCAAAACTCCAAAACTCCAAAACTCCAAAGCTCCAAAGCTCCAAAGCTCCAACGCTCCAAAACTCCAAAACTCCAAAACTCCAAAACTCCAAAACTCCAAAACTCCAAAACTACAAAACTCCAAAACTCCAAAACTCCAAAACTCCAAAACTACAAAACTCCAAAACTACAAAACTCCAAAACTCCAAAACTCCAAAACTCTAAAACTCTAAATGTCTAAAACTCTAGAACTCCAAAACTCCAACTCCAAAAGTCCAAAATGTCAAACGTCCAAAACTCGAAAAGTCCAAAAGTACAAAAGTCCAAAAGTTCAAAGGTCCAAAATGTCAAACGCCCAAAACTCGAAAAGTCCAAAAGTACAAAAGTCCAAAAGTCCAAAAGTCCAATAGTCCAAAAGTCCAAAAGTCCAAAATTCCAAAAGTCCAAAAGTCCAAAGTCCAAAAGTCCATAACTCCAAAGTCTAAAAGTCTAAAATTCTAAAAGTCCAAAAGTCCAAAACTCCAAAACTCCAAAATTCAAAAAGTCTAAAGTCCAAAACTCCAAAATTCCGAATATCCAAAAAGTTCAAAAATAACATGCAAAACATATCTGACCTCTTTATTAGGTAAGTACTCTCTTTTATTATTCTGAATGCAAGAAGACCGCAATCAAACTTCTCTTAAAAAACATCAATCTGGTAGGTACCTTCTAAATAGGTTGTTTATAATATTTTGTTCTGAAGCTGGCAGAATATAATTTAAAAAAAATTACCAACGCCATCTATTGGTAAAATCACTCTTTAAAGCTATTTTATTCTTATTGCTGTTATGATAAAAGTGTATAAAGTAGCCTAAAACCATCTCTGAATCCTATTGTATATCGTGTCCAATTTTGAGTTCAATCGATTCAGTAAATTTTGAGTTTTTAATAGATACACAAACGCACACAACATTTTTATATACAGGGTGAATTTTTGAAAAGGGATTGGATGGCCAAATCCGAAACTATAAGGAATAGCGAAAAATGCTGAAAGGAGTCACGAGCCCGATTTTGATGAAACTTAAAAACCTCATCATTAGATTTTTGAAAACCCCATAATCCTAGCTGGGAATCGAACTTGTTGATTTTGCAAAAAAAAGCACACCCTTTATTATTACACCATACGATAGAGTCGCTGTTAAGGATCAAATTTTGCAAAGTAATGATATACGCCAAATTTAAGGAACATTTGGAATTTTAATAGAATGCATATTTCATGTACCTAAATTGTGTATCATAGTTTGTTTCGTTGGAAATCCCAGAAAAGATCGTAACTATTCCGTGTTTTAAATTATGCTCAGAATGATTTTTTAGAGAATATTCTCAACGGAATCAATAATATTCCTTAGTTATTCCTTGAGGTTTCGAATCCAGCTATGTATTGCAAAGATTTTGAACAATTAATCAGTTAACGTAAGAAAAGTAAAATGTATTTTGTTAAAGATGAGCTCTTTCCTGTAGTTTACCGTATATCATTACTTTCCAGAATATGATCCTTAATAGCAACACTATCGTATGGTGTAATAATAAAGGGTGTGTTTTTTTTTTCAAAATCAATGGATTCGATTCCCAGCTAGGATTATGGGTTTTTCAAAAATCTAATGATGAGGTTTTAAGTTTTATCAAAATCGGGCTCGTGACTCCTTTGAGCATTTTTCGCTATTCCTTATAGTTTCAGATTTGGCCATCCAATCCCTTTTGAAAAATTCACCCTGTATATAGAAGATTACAACATTAACAGACAAAATTACACCTAGACACAGAACAAATCAATGTGTTCATCACACAAAGGATTTTTCCTGGGTGGGAATCGAATTTCAGCAATGTCCAGATACTGAGATGTTTATATTATAGAAGCCGTGAAGTACAAGTACCATGCGTTGTGCAGTAGCTACAATCGAAGTCCAACCCCTATTCAGTGACCTAGTTTACCAATAACAAATGCTCACAATACTCTTTAATTTGTGCTTAAAAACAGGTACATTCCCTGACCAAATGAAACTTAGTAAAGTAACCCCTATTTTTAAATCAGGTAGTAAAGAAGATCCTAATAACTATAGACCAATTTCAGTCCTTCCAGCTCTTAGTAAAATTTTTGAAAGAATAATTTTAGACCAATTGTTAACACATTTTAATGAACATGGGATATTACATAAAGACCAATTTGGTTTCAGAAGGGGTAGGTCAACGGCGGATGCTGGATCTAAATTACTCTCTCATATTTATAGGGCATGGGAAGATTCAAGAGATGCTATTGGAGTATTTTGTGATCTTTCCAAAGCCTTCGACTGTGTAGATCATTTAACGTTAATTTCAAAATTAAATTGTTACGGCATCCGTGGTTCTGCTCTCGATATTATGCGGTCATATTTGAGAGGTCGACATCAAAAAGTAAAGGTGAATGACGTTGTATCCAGCGGGTCTAATGTAGAAATGGGTGTGCCGCAGGGTTCGATTTTAGGCCCGTTTTTGTTTCTCGCGTATATTAATGACATCCCGTACATGATAGAGGGTCTGTGCGACATTGTGTTATTTGCTGATGACACATCGTTGGTATTCAAAGTCGATAGAAAAGATAAAGAGTTAATAAATGTCAATAACACACTAGATGTTATTACGGACTGGTTTTCGGCAACTAACCTACTCTTAAACGCGTCAAAAACAAAATGTATAAAATTCTCGTTACCAAACGTTATCTAGGACTAGTTATCGATTCCAAATTGCAATGGGGTCCTCACATATCGGCACTCTCTGGAAGGTTAAGCTCTGCTGCCTTTGCAGTTCGAAGGATTAGACAGTTGACTGACGAGGAAACTGCGAAAATTGTTTACTTTGCATATTTCCATAGTATACTATCTTATGGTATACTATTGTGGGGTTGCGCAGCTGACATTGAATCAATTTTCATCCTGCAAAAGAGAGCTTTTCGCGCAATTTATAACTTGGGGTCGCGTGTTTCATTAAGAGACCGTTTTAAATCTAGCCAGATTCTTACCGTTCCTTCACTTCACATATTTGAGAACATAATGTATGCCCGTCGTCACTTATCTGAGTTCATTGTGCGCGGAGATCGCTATGGTTTTAATACGCGAAATCGTCATAAGCTTGCAGTTATTAAGTCAAGGTTGGCGCGAACCAGGAAATCGTTTATGTGTCGTTGTGTCGAATTTTATAATAAACTTCCTGAGGCGGTGACTAAGCTCAGTGAAGGGACATACATTAAGAGCACGTTAATGAGTAAAGCATATTATGGCATTAATGATTACATTCAAGACAAAGATGTCTGGAAACAAATTCCTGCACCTGCATCTCAACTCACTTGCTGAAGAAAATGTAGTTTTTTTATTTTTTTTTTATTATGGACCTAATGTAATCTTATTATTATTTTAACCGGCGGAGTTGCTTGCCGATTCTTCTCTGCTGATGTCTGCAAATCGGTGTGACGTTCATAAGAGCCTCTTTGGGGCCTAAATTGAATAAATGTTTATGATTATGATTAAAGTGCACGTAGTGGTTTCGGAATGTACTGATGCCACATGCTGGATCCAATTTACTCCTCTTTTGACCAAAGACCGCCGACGGGTCCCCCGACCCTCCGTCCATAGCCAATAAAACATTTCATTAGAATGAATTCAATGGCGCAGAATAGTTCCTTATAGATGTCAACTACTAAACTACTATAAAAATATAATATTTGTTTCCAGGTAAAACTTATCGGACCAAAGAACGATCCACCGACAATCGTACAAGAAAAAGTTCTCAGTCTTATACAGTGCTGGGCTGACGCTTTCCAGAACCAGCCCGAGTTGCAGGTAATTTCATTTTGATGTAAAACCGATAACGAAGGGTAAAACCGATTGTTCGTGTCGCGATAAGTGGCAATTGACTACCGATGGCGATTAAGAGTGCTAAATATAAAAGCACAGGTACTTTGTCAGTAAACTAGACAATTTCATTACCTACTTAGTTAGGTAGGTACTCAGATTTTACTGACTGAATTCATTTACTAAATAAAATACTAGATAGAACCACACACAAAATATAACGACATTTAACAAACAATTTAAATGGATGAACTGTCATTTTATTATAAAGAAGCGAAAACGTTGTACACCTTTTCAAGTAAATTACGCAAACGGTTAAACGTGAAATTTGAGAAAGCTAAAGTATTTAAGGAAAAGAAGTGCACTATGCGGTAAGTGAAATACTGTCGAATTTCGACTGCCAACGGGTGTCTTTATCTAGACACGCGGCAGCGTGTCAAGCCAAGTTCAAGCAAAGGAACTGGCTATCTAGCGCAGAGTGTAATATTACACGAACCATTTGGTGCCATTATTTAAACACGCTTGGTTATTCCTAAAATAGCCCACAAGGTATCAATTAGTTCACTTAGTGACGGTGTGTTCATGATAATTACCTTGTCTCTGCTATCAATTAGCTAATATTATATACGACATATTGTACCTACCTAGCCGACTGTCATCGCAATTCAGAACAATGATCGCAGTCTTCACTTACAGTTAAAATATTAGCAATATACTAAACCTACCTACATTCAATGTTTATAGAAGCTTTGACCAGTGACTTCATCCGCATACACAAGTATTGATAGATGATAGAACCGTATCGTAGGACACTCGGCATGTCCAATGACTGCAGCGTGACGTGAGGGAGTCACACACACCCCCCCTTAGAAGCGGGATCACACCCAAAAACCCCCCAAAGACGCGGGATAACACCCGAACCACCCCCTAGGCGAGTTCGCAGTGGCGGCCGTGGGTCTGTTGGGAGTCCTGGGCTTACCCGGGGCTCCAAACCATAGAATAGATACGCTGTTTGGCGTTACGTGAGGTTTTCGGTAGGGCATAGCGTCCATGACGATTTTCCGTCACGTTAAAATAAAATCGTAGGACACTCGGCAGTTTCGAAATATCGCATCAAAATGTATAGGACATTTCAATATCGAAAACGTCGAATTTTTCATTCCATCGTTATCCGTCATTCCACTAGCTGTCGTCAGTATCACTTATTTTATACAAACTTTCGACTCCTATTTCAACATCTAGAGATGATTGTTGTTAGAAACAAAATATAGCTTATTTCCACCTTGTTTGAAGCAAAAGATAGCCTATGTCAACCAAGATACTTCAATCCACGTACCGACTAATTTTGAATATAATGTTCCAGCATAAAAATACGTTGTCAAAATTTTTAAATACACAGCTTAAACGTCATTTGATATTACTTACTATAGACACCCTCTTACTTGCAATCTCATTATACGAAATAGGTAGGTAATTCCAAGTTCCATTGATTAAAGGGAATCCAATTAAGAGTACCCACACGGTCATTGACGGATATGCTTACGGTACGTTTTTTT
Source organism: Miltochrista miniata (assembly GCA_933228765.1). Taxonomy (NCBI): domain Eukaryota; kingdom Metazoa; phylum Arthropoda; class Insecta; order Lepidoptera; family Erebidae; genus Miltochrista; species Miltochrista miniata. The sequence continues at coordinate 22,892,996 of OW121766.1, read as the reverse complement.
TTCTTTATTTCCTATTTAGGATTCCGTACAAAGAGGGTAGAAACGGTACAAAATTATTGTGTAAAGCACACACGCTTTTCTGTGTCTGTTTCAACACGGGTAAACTGTATTTTTTTTTTTTTTTTTTTTTTTTATACCACTAAGGTGGCAGACAAGCATACGGCCCACCAGAAGGACCGGTGGTCACCGCAGCCTATGAACGTTTGCAACACCAGAGGTGCCACACTCGCGCTGCCGACCCTGTAAAAACCTTCTAAGACCCCTTTTGAAGAACCCCATACTGTAGGCGTTTGGGAAAACCGAGGCAGGGAGGTCATTCCACAACCTAAGCGTGCGCGGAAGAAAACACCTATCGGATCTAACCGTGCTGGAACGCACCGGACGCAGCGTGTGAGGATGAACTCCCTGTCTGTGGCGAGCGGTGCGATGATAGAACGTAGCCGTGGGCATCATATCAAACAATTCCTCAGAGCACATACCATTGTACAGGCGGTAGAACACGCATAAGGAGGCAAAGTCTCTCCTGTCGCGAAGAGGTTCCACACCAGCTGTAAGTACAGGATCGTTGACAATTCTTACAGCTCGTCTTTGCACCGAGTCAAATGGACGAAGCTGATATTCAGGTGCTCCCGCCCAGAGGTGACAGCAGTACTCCATATGCGGCCGCACTTGCGATTTATAGAGAAGCAGTGTTTGCGCCGCAGTGAAGTACCGCCGCGCCCTGTTGAGCACACCTAGCTTCTTGGACGCCAGCTTAGCCTTGTCCTCCAAATGACTACGGAACTGAACGTCACTGGAGATGTCAATACCAAGGATCCCTATACTCTTGGAGATGGAAAGAGATGTGCCCTGAAATTGCGGCGCTACAGTAATTGGGGTTTGCTTAGCGGTGAAAAAACACGCTTGTGTCTTGGAAGGGTTGAACTGGACAAGATTTTGTCCACCCCAATCGGACACTCTAGTAAGAGTAGCCTCGATTTCAGACACAAGCTGTTCACGATTTTCCTCCACTGTGTCCCGAGAGATACCGGGGCGGCCCGTGTAACAAGTGTCCCCCGTACTGTCGTCCGCATAACAATGAATGCCGTCAATAGACAACATGTCATTGATATGCAGCAGAAACAGAGTAGGGGACAACACTGAGCCCTGCGGTACTCCAGCGTTAATGGCCATGCAGTCTGAACAGCTGCCGTCAACGACGGCCCTGATGCTTCTACCGGACAAAAAGCTGGACACCCATCCGCATAATCTCTCGGGTAGTCCATATGAGGGCAATTTCGTAAGAAGACCACGGTGCCAGACCCGGTCAAAGGCTTTAGAGATGTCGAGGCTCACTGCTAGAGCCTCACCCTTACTCTCGATAGCCGCCGCCCATCGGTGTGTTAGGTACACAAGAAGATCGCCCGTCGAGCGACCGTGACGGAAACCGTACTGCCGGTCGCTGAGCAGGTCGTGTTCCTCAAGGTACCCCAGGAGCTGTGTATTAATTACACGCTCCATCACCTTGGATAAAAGGGAGGTGACGGCTATAGGCCTGTAATTGGCCGGGTCGGTCCTGTCACCCTTCTTGGGTACAGGATGTACATACGCGATCTTCCACGACGCTGGGACTTGTTGCATGGAATAGGAAAGTGTGAAAAGACGTGTAAGTACCGGACACAACTCTGGACCACAATGCTTAAGTACCACCGCGGGAATGCCGTCTGGCCCGCTCGACTTATGAACGTCCAGGGATTGAAGCTCCCGCCGGACATTCCGCTGTGTAAATTTGACTTCCGGCATGGAAGTGCCACAACTCGGAATGCCCGGCGGTAAAGCACCCCCGTCGCTCATGGTCGAGTTAGAGGCAAAGAGATTACCCAGAAGGTCGGCTTTCTCCTTGGCACTCTGGGCCAAACTACCGTCGGGTTTAAGCAAGGGTGGTAATCCTGACCGACAGAAGTTTCCCTCGGCAGCTTTGGCAAGCGACCAAAATTCACGACTTCCTGAGGGGAAGCCTGCTAGCCGTTCGCCAATTCTGCCGACGAAATCGAACTTGGCCTTGACAATTGCTCTTTTACTGGACCTCGAGGCGGCATTTAATTTGCGTTTCACCTCAGAGATGTTTGGATCTGAATTTGCACGAGCCGTGGTCCAAGCTCTGTAGGCAGATTCTTTCTGCATTAGAGCTTCTCTGCAGATCCGATTGAACCACGGTCGCTTTTTTGCACCTACAGGGATCCAGCGGTTGGGAATGTAGCATTCCATACCCTCCAAGATCCCCTCAGCGACTGCTACAGCACAAGAATCCAGATCCTCTGAGGCAAAACAAAGCCGCCACCACGGGTACGACGCATAGAACTCTCGCAGTCCATCCCAGTCTGCTGACTTGTAGTGCCACACATGTCGCCACTCCTTGGGCCGAGGTGGTTCAGGCCTTGCGAGAGGCACATGCGTCCGAACGACACAGTGGTCCGACGATCCTAGCGGAGCATCCACTGAAACGTTGTATCCGTCCGGACGCGTTGTCAGCAGGAGATCCAGCAATGCACTATGCTCGTTCTCCTTGTCTGGTATCCTTGTATGGGATTTAACCAGCTGGGAGAACCCATAGGTCAAGGCAAATTCGTGAGCAGCTTTTCCCGCAAAGTCGGTGGTCCGGGAGCCCAACCAGTCAACATGATGACCGTTGAAATCTCCCAAAATCACGATCTCAGCGGAGGGACACTGCTCAATCACCCTGTCAGTCGATTGCTGCAGGTGGTCATAAAGGCGAATTGTGTCCGTATTACCGCTGTGAGACCTGTACACGCACGCGTAGATCCGGGTGTGGCCCCCGTGATCCACGCGCGCCCATAACGTAGACAGGTCCCTGTCTTCGAGGCTTGTAAGACGGCGACAGCAGACATCATCCCGGACGTACATACACACCCCGGCTTTCTGCCTGAAGTTGTACTCCAGCTTGTAGCCAGGGTACATTAAGTGGGATGTGTCTTTCGGGCATGAGATCTGCGTCTCCGTCAAGAAAAAAAGGGTCGGCTTCGCAGTTTCAAGATGGTGGTGGACTACGTTGATATTCGCGCGCATGCCTCTGATGTTGCAAAAGTCCACTTGAAGTGTGGACGCCGATGCCGCTGTGGATACCTTTTTATTTTTCTTTTTTACAGCCATGGTTGTTTTTTTAAAAAAAAGGGGAATTAAGAAGGTTGAGGGGGCGCCTGTGTGCCGTTGGCGCAGGAGACTAAGCGAGGCTCCAACTCACCAAAGGCAGACAAAGGTAATGCGGAAGATTGGCACGGCGTACGGAAGGGCCCCCGGTCCCCCCCCAATGCAGTGGCCGCGTCCACTCCGGTATCCTCCTCCGGCACGACCACAGCACCAGGGACTTTACACAGGCTGCTGGTTCAGCCTCCTGGGGCGGAGATTAAGTGATCCCCAGGTTCGGGTCCCGTACAGCCTGCGGGCGGTCAGCGGTCAACCGTTTCACCGGGTCTCCCTGACCGCCGTACCAATACCCCGCGCCTATATCCGCCAATGGAGCCAGATAAGCCTCTGGTCTCACCGTCAACGGCACAAAGTCGCCCCAATGAGCTCTGGATCCCTGCTAACCGACGGAGAACATAACCCAACCGGAGTCAGGTTACTATTACCGCGGTCTTCTGCAGGGCGGAGGTACTGCCCCAGGCGGGCTGCTCAACGAACGGAGTGCCGTTATGCCCTTCCTCCTAATGTGGGCTTTTTCGTTAATCCCTAAGATATTGAATCTTAGGGATCTGATTGAAGAAGCCACTACTGTACCCTCAGGGTGTAACGTTAGCTCCATGAGAAGTAACGCATGTCCCCTAAACCCCGAGGGATATAAAGGATGTATGTAGGCTGTGCGCGTGTGACACCAGGTGTAACCATAGGCATATTTTCTTATCGCTAAGTATAAAGTAACCACGCCCACTGTATTGTATAGGTACGTCATGAATTCATGACCCTGTTTTTTTATGATACGTAATACCTTTTTTTACAGGGCGTTGTGCAAGTCTACAACGAACTGAGAACTAAAGGCGTTGAGTTTCCAATGACGGATTTAGATGCCATGGCACCTATATTCACGCCACAAAGGGTAAGTAGATATCTTATTCATGTTATTATTATTTTCAGCTAGAGGCGCCCACGGATCCGTCTGTTTGGAATATCGTTTCCATTACTGCTTCCCATGGGAACCTATTCCCGGTAAAATAGTACCATATATGTTACTCCGGACTATAATCTATCCCTATACCAAATTCAGCCATATCCGTTTAGCAGTTAGAGCGGAAGAAGTTACAAACACCCAGATGTCTACTGTAGACTCATCCACATATCTAAACTCACAAACTTTTGCATTTATAAGATTGATCCTTGACGACATGACAGAAGATTATACAACTGTCCAAGTGCGACTCGGATTCGTACAGAGGGTTCATAGAAAAAACGGAAAAGCAAACACGTTTGTTGTATAGCAGCCCCCTTTTCTCTATTTAGTATTTGTTGCTATAGCGGCAACAGAAATACATTATCTGTGAAAATATATACGGTCGAATTGAGTAACCTCCTCCTTTTTTGAAGTCAGTTAAAAAATTAGGTTCCTGAGTTATTTTTAAACTTTCGCGGTACTATACTTATAGAGTTCGGGACTTCACGCGAAATACTATTTACTTACATTCACGGACGTTTCGAGCACATTGCATCGCACGTTGGACTTAGGTGAGGATCGACAAAAACCACGAAGTTATTTCTTGTCGAACTACCCTCCGTTGTTATTACGACGAAGGATAAGGCCGGCGACACACTACACTCACTACGTCAGTTTTAATTGGCACAGTTTTACGTTCAAGTTTATTAATCACTGAATTCCACATCCCGGAGAGCTTGTATCCATCATTCCTATTGAAATTTTCGTGTTTTCTGATTTCAATGGCTTCACGCACCATACGTGGATAATGATGGCGATCAGTGGAGAGGACTTTCGGTTGGTTCAGTGTTGTTGTTCAAGTTCGATCCAGTGATTAATGCGCCCGGATCGAGGTGTTCTGCTATTGCCGATTTGTTCAACTGACAATTTTTCACAGATGCAATATGTTCTTTGAGACTTTCCGAGATGGCCCGCTTGGTTTGGCCTATGTAGGAACTACCGCAGCTGCAATCTACTTTGTAGATACCTGGTGTTTGCAGAGAAATGATGTCCTTTGGTGTTCGCACGTACCAAGCCACTTTGGTTAATGGTTTAAAGATCGCCCGTATGGAGAACCGCCGTAGACACGACCCGATCTTGTCCGTTATTCCCTTTCAATATGGCAGATAAGCTGGTTGACGTTCCACCTCCGGTCTCACTCTCCTCGGTGCACGTCGTGCCTTTTTACTACTCGCTGCATACCCATTCATCTTCAGTATCACAAAGTCCAACTCCTGCTGTAAATGAAGCGCTCGTGGCCCCGCGGACTCAGTGTTCTGTAAACGATCACTGCAGTAAGCAACATTTACTATGGCCGGATATGGATGGGTGACCACCACGTGGACCACTTTGTGACTTTTATTTACGAGCGTTTCCGTGCTTCGGAAGGCACGATAAGCCGTTGGTCCCGGTTGTCAGTAAAATGACAGTCGTTAAGCCAAGTTGAAGGCCTTACGGGCGGCTTGAAAAATTTCAACTGTGGGTCGTCACAACCTGCGCCCAGGTCGGCAGCGCGTGTGTAGCGCCTCTGGTGTTGCAAACGTCTATAGGCTACGGTTACCAACCTTCCGGTGGGCCGTAAGCTTGTCTGCCACCTAAATAGTATAAAAAAAAAAATGTTCAGGGTCGCAGAGGTCGTTGACTCGCTTGATGAGCGTCGAGCTGACGGATTTCAAATGAAGTGGGTGATGATGCGAGGAGGCGTGCAGGTATCTGTTTGTGTATGAGTGTAAGTAAATAGTATTTCGCGTGAATTCCCGAATTCTATAAGTATAGGTTCCTGAGATACAGCTTCGTGACGGATAGACAGACTCATGAACTCGTTTTTAACCTTTGGGTACGGAACCCTGAAAACTAATTTACAGACAGACTTTCGCATTTATAACATTAGTATTCAAATGCTTCATTTATATGACTCATATAGATAGCTATACGTAAGTCAATGTATGTCATTATCGTAACCTTGGCGAGAGACAAGTGTATCGACCTGCTCTGTAGATAACACGGTTTTTGTGTCTTTTCATACCTATCATAATAATATGATCGTTATCAATAGATGTCTTTATTTGGATTTTTCTTATAAACAGGACTAATTAGATGGGTTAACATTCCTTCACCCCCGTGACCCTTGAGCCCCGTCTGGCGACGGGTAAAAGTACAAAATTTCGCCACCCCAATACAAATTGGGTGGTAATACAAAAGGTGAATTGTATTCACCTACTGTAATTGTATTTATTTATTGGACATTTTAATTTTTGTATTTATTGACATTTTAATTGTTGTATTTATTGACATTTTAAATTATTGTATTTATTGATATTTTTAATTATTGTATTTATTGACATTTTAATCAGAACATATTGTATTTATTGACATTGTAATAACTGTAATTGTATTTATTGTAATTTTATTTTATTTTCACATACATACATTTGTTTTTGGAATATACTAACCTAGATATAAGCACTACTAACAAATATGTGCCATTGTAGCTTTTAATGAAATAAATTCATTCATTCATTCAATACATCCCGAGGGTGTCGTAAGAGGCGACAAAGGGAACAATTTCGCAAAAAAAAACATTGCGTAGACGACAACTCGAAATGAAACCCGGTTGTCAGTAAAATGGCAATCGTTAAGCCATGTTGAAGGCCTTATGGGCGGCTTGAAAATTTTCATCTGATGGTCGCGGCGACTTGCGCCTGTCCATTCCAACACGGCAATAGGCTCACCATCTATTACGTGGGACATACAACTATATGGTGCGGTTACACCCGCGTAGCTCCCGTTCCCGTGGGAATATGTGAACAAAATATAGCCTATGTTTACCGGGAGGAGTGTAACCCTTCCCAACAGTAAAAGAATTTTTCGTATCGGTCCAGTAGTTTCGGAGCCTATTCGATGCAAACAGCAATCAAATCTTTCCTCTTTATATTATTAGTAATAGATTCCGTCTAAGGCCGAGCGCTCAGGGTATCTTTTAAAGTATGTCCCAGGATGTATTAAACAAAAATAGGCTTTATGTCAACGGGATAAAGCAGTTTCTCATTATGAGAGTAGCTTACTCTAGCAGATGTAAGATTTTCGGCTAGGTGTTGATAGGTACCCTATTCATAAAGTGAATTTTTGTTAACTTTAAAAATAAATGTTTCATAGAGTATACTTGTAATATTCTAACCATTCATCATTGTCATACAGAGTGTTCCGGACGGCGGTGAACCAATAGTTGGGTCGCCACAACGAAACGCTATGCCGCAAAACTCGCCGAGTCGCCCGCCTGTAGAACAAATATCTTCTACTGTCAGTATCCACGCTATTATTATCATCCCAGTGCATAATGTTACAGCTAGACATTAGAGTCCCGTGGCAAGTGTACAGTACAAAGATAATTAAGAAGGAGTGTGTGGAAGAAGAGAGCTGCTTCACCCTAGATCCATCAATCTTAGCGCACAACAGTTATAGTCGACATATTGAAAACGACACTTGTACTATTCCACAATATTTATTATTATAAACCTGACCGGTTTCGCTTTACAGCATTTTCAAAGGTCTAGATGGAAGGACACGGTATTACTGTCTCAAAAACACACCAACATTATAAGTGAAAGTTATAGTCGAAGATAACCTGAACCAACTGTTACAGACGAATGATGATATTCACGTCCGTCGCAAAATAACACTTATAAACGGCAAAAGCTTCTATATTGACATTTACTGCCGGATTCGCTGAGCAATTTGTCGAACCTGTGAGCAAAGATCTTAGCAAAAACTCACGACAACTCGTTTCTAAGAATACCCCTTAATGTAAAAAGTAAATTTTGAATAATTCTGATGCATGTCCTATTCTTTCTGTCCTGATTATATGAGAGAGATACTCGCTGCATTGCCCATTTGTCGTTTTTAGTTTGACTGAAAGATAATACATGTGAATATTTCTCATTTGACTTTTTAGTTTGAGAGAAAGATTGGACATGTGGCTGTCTCAATTGTCTTAACAAGCTGACGGCTATAGTAAAGTTAGTCCTAATCCTATTTTTTCCTTTCCAGGTGACTCTATCAGACAGTCAAACGAACAAGCTCCGCGCGGATTTGTCCGTGGTGGACGGCAACATGTCCGTGATGAGCGACATGCTCAACGAGCTCACCACGCAGCCGCACGCAGCGCACCACGACAGCGATATTGAACTGCTTAATGTGAGTGCTTATAGCCCCCTTGTCACTCGCCTATACCATAAATCGACACCAGAAGTATCAATTAATGTAAGGGACAAAACACGGTTTTTCAGGAGAGCCGAAAAACGATTTTATTTTTATAAATCTGTCTGTAACTTTTTACTGTCTGGTTCGATTTTAATTGTGTCAAGAGTGAAGTTTCTTAGAATTTCTTCTTCTTTCATGCTATAAACTCAAGATTTAGGAATGTCTACTGGTTTCCAAAATAGCGTGTCCGTTACATTAAAAAAATATGTTTAGTTGTACCTTACGTTACTGATATTTTATGTATAAACAAATGACTAAAGTGTAAGTACCAAGAAAATATAGAAAATCACATGCAAAGGTATTGTAAAGGACTACACTTTAAGACTTTTGATGATATTTGATGTAACTTGGTACTGAAGGTTATCGATAAGAATAAAAAAAAACCGGCCAAGTGCGAGTCGGCCTCGCGCGCGAAGGGCTTAGTACCAAACAACAGTAAAATGTAACGTTTGTTGTAAGGGTGTCCCCATAAATATTATTATTTTTCTGATTTTAATATTTGTTACGGACCCGAAAAATTACTTTGTGGTATTTTTACTACAGGGAAATATTTTTTGCATGATTAACATTGGTATTGAAGGGCCGTGGAAGCCTCCGGCCGCTTACCACTCCGTACGCCAACCAGGAACTCGTTCAGGGCTATGTATACGCAGGTTAACACATCCAAATGAAGGAACTTTATTCACACGTAAATAAGATTATTTATTCTGTCGTTAATGCTTTACAGTTTCAACTTAGATCGACGGTTACAATTGTTTCAATTGCGCGGACCGAACAAGGAATAGTGCCCGGTGCATTCGGCGACGTTGATTTTATAACTACATCAAATACTCAGTATACGGGCGGCGCTAACTGCATTCCAATGTCCGGTTTCTATGGACGAACAATAGGCCTGCGCTGTGACGTCATCGGTGGCGAGTATTAGGCCGCGGTCTTGTTCATAGGCGGAAGCGGGTTATACAAGCGGAAGCCTACACTACTCCCCCGCCGAGACCGTGACTACGGTCGATAGTGTTTCGTAAAGTGCACTACCCGGCCACTGCGTGTTTTTTTGATATCGGGAACAGTCAGGTCTTCATCTGGAACCTCTTCTTTAGCCAAAAAGGCGGGTTTTAAGCGGTCTATTGAGACTGTTTGAGTCTTGCCCGACACTTCTATGTCGAAAGTTTTAGAACCACGTCCCACAACCTTGTACGGACCTAGATAAGCCGCCTGCAAGGGTTTTCTTTCTGGTCCTTGGCGCAAGAAGACATGTGTAGCTGTCTGTAATTCTTTGGGAACGTAGAAAAGTCTGTTGGGACTAGTATGCCATGATGTTGGTTGTGGTGCTAGCTTGACCACGTGAGATCGGAGTCTGCTAACTAAACTGCTGGGTTCTATGGTAGCGTCATCAGATGGTGTGAAAAATTGACCAGGTAGTCGTAGTGGTTCACCATATACCAACTCTGCCGTTGATGCCTGTAGATCGCTCTTCCACGCGCTGCGTATGCCGAGCAACACCCAGGGTAGAACTTCTGTCCAGTTGGAACTCCTGTGACACGCGATTGCGCTCTTTAACTGGCGATGTAGGCGTTCCACCAGTCCATTAGCGCATGGGTGGTACGATGTGGTCGTATGATGTACAGCTCCTACCAACTCTGCGAACTGTTTGAATGTTTGCGATACAAACTGTCGGCCGCGGTCCGTTGTAATATGCTCCGGACAGCCGAACCTTGCTATCCAGCCAGCCATCAGTGCAGAAGTACAGGTCTCCGCCGTGATGTCCTGAAGTGGGTACGCCTCTGGCCAGCGGGTGAAGCGGTCTACGACTGTGAGGCAGTACCTGTAGCCAGAACATAAGGTTAGTGGACCTACAATGTCTATGTGGATGTGGCGAAAACGAGCTGATGGTGCCTGGAAACGTGCTGGAGGCGTAGATATATGTCGGTAAATTTTGCACCGTTGACACTGCTGACACTCTTTGGCCCATTTTCGACAATCCCTTCTTACTCCAGGCCAGACAAACCTATCTGTCACCAATTTGACTGTAGCCTTCGCCCCAGGGTGACTCATATTATGTAAGCTATCAAATACCTGTCGGCGGTATGCAGTTGTGACAAATGGTCTGGGGTTTGTAGTGGAGACGTCGCAGTATACTTCGAACTTAGTGTCGTGCGGTCTTACTTTCTCAAGCTTGAGAGACGAACCATTCTCCAGCAGCAGCTGCAGTTCTTGATCTGTCTCCTGCGCCCGAGCTAATGCTTGATAGTCTATGGACAAAGAAAGCTCATCAACTCGCGACAACGCATCTGCTACGACGTTGTCACTGCCTGGAACATATCTGAGGTCGGTCGTAAATTGGCTGATGAAGTCGAGGTAACGAAATTGTCTCGGTGAACAATTATTCCTGTTGGTGGTGAAAGCGTAAGTTAGCGGCTTGTGGTCAGTCATCACTGAGAAAGTTCTCGCTTCCAACATGTACCTGAAATAACGAATGGCTTCATATATGGCCAATAGCTCACGGTCGTATGGACTATACTTAGACTGCGCTGGAGATAGCTTTCTCGAAAAAAATGCCAATGGTTGCCACAGCTTGTCCTGGCGCTGCTGCAGAACGGCTCCAATTGCAGTGTCTGATGCATCTGTCTGCACTGCCAACTCTGCATCTGGCGATGGGTGAACTAGGAGAGTAGCTTGTGATAACGACTCTTTACATTCGTTGAATGTTTCTAGCAGCTGAGGTGTCCAGTTGATGGGCTGCGTCCCTTTGACTTTGGGGCCAGCTAAAAGGGCGTTGAGAGGTGCTTGGATTCTAGCTGAACCTGGAACAAACCTGCGGTAGAAATTGGTCATGCCAAGAAATCTTCTCAACTCTTTAATATTTTTAGGCGTCGGAAACTCCCTGATAGCTTGCACCTTGACTTCGAGAGGTTGAATACCGGCTGCTGAGACTGTGTAACCCAGAAAGGTTACCTGGGGTTGACCTAAATGGCATTTTGCTGTGTTGATTAGGACACCATACTCAGCTAAGCGCCTAAAGACCATTCTTAAATGTTGTGCATGTTCGAGACTATTGTTGCTGCTTATAAGTATGTCGTCACAGTAGCAGTAGCAGAAGTCCAGACCTCGTAAAACCTCGTCCATGAACCTCTGGAACGTCTGCGAAGCATTGCGGAGCCCAAACGTCATAATTGGGAACTCCCAAAGGCCGAAAGGGGTTGTAATGGCCGTTTTAGGGATGTCTTCTTCTAGGACTGGAATTTGATGATAAGCTTTTACCAAGTCGATGGTTGAAAACACCGTATTACCTGCTAGCTGTTGGCTAAAGTCGTGAATATGCCTCACTGGGTAGCGGTCCGGTATTGTCCGAGCATTGAGGGCCCGGTAGTCGCCACAGGGTCGCCAACCATCTGTCTTCTTTGGGGCCAAGTGCAACGGCGAGGACCAGGCGCTTTTTGATCTCCGTGCTGTTCCATTTTGAAGCATGGCCTCAAACTCCTGTTTGGCTATCTTCAGCCTGGCTGGATCTAGGCGGCGTGGGCGACTGGATACAGGTGGTCCAGTTGTAGTCCTTATTTGATGAACCGTATTGTGCTTAAGTGGAGTAGGCTTACCGGCAGGACGTGTTATGTCTGGATACTCACGCAGAATACGATGGTACGGAGTGTCGTTCAATGCCAGACATGTCGTACGTACGGATGAGATCCTATCTGCGGACTGCTTTTGTGGTGCTGCTACAGTCAGTGATGTCACGCCGTCAATGATGCGTTGGTTACGAACGTCGACAAGTAGATTGTAAAAACCTAAGAAATCAACGCCGATTATTGGTTTTGATACGTCTGCTACGATGAAGCGCCAGAGGAATGCTCGGCGCAGTCCTATATTCAACTCTAGCTGTAGGTATCCGTATGTAGCTATCTGGGTACCGTTGGCAGCATACAATGTATAATTGGTTTTTGGACGCGACTCCCGAACAGCTGACCGAGGAAACACGCACAGGTCTGAACCCGTGTCTACAAGGTACTGGATCTTGGTGTTACGATCAGTGATGAACAGGCGGTTCGAAATATTGGGGCAGTCGTTTACCGCAATTACCGGCTGCCTTGGTAGTTTTCCTGCGAGTAGCTACAGGGTTGTATACATTTCCGTGCCCTATCCTTAAATCTGTAGTGATAAAAGCAATGCGGGTGGTCTGCAGGACGGGCACGTGAGCGGGATCGGGAGCGGCTACGATTACGATATGAATGATGAGTATCGTTGCGCCTAGAGTATCTTTTTAGCTGTGTAGACATCGCTTCAACCATACGAGTCAGCTCTGCCACCTGCATTCGTAATCCGCTGTCGCTTGTGTCTTGCACCGCCGCCGATGTTGTTGCCACCCGAGCTACCTGAGATGTTGTTGGAACAATATCATTAATTCGGTCCGCTAAATCAGCTGCATCTTCCACACTCATGTTACTCTGCGAGGCCAGGATTGTCTGCAGATTGGTTGGTAACCTACTTGCCCAGATAGTGCGGATGAAATCAGCGGGGACGCTAGGGCCTGCAAGCGTCTGTAAATGACGAAGAAACTGAGACGGCTTGCGGTCGCCCAGTTCCTCGTGCATCAGGAGCTGCTTAGTTTTTCTCTCCTGCGAAGCTGAGAGTCGCTTGATAAGCTCCTCCTTGAGCTTGCTATATTTCCCGGTCTCGGGAGGTGCCACAATTAAATCTCTCACTTCGGTGGAATACTGGGGTTCTAACTGGGCTAGCACATAGTAGAACTTAGTTTCATCACGCACTATATTAGACAAGATGAACTGACCTTCGATTTGAGCGAACCATAACGTTGGGTCATCCGGGTTGAATGGTGGGACACGTACACCCACACGGAAGGTTTCTCCAGCGCCATCCTTCGTCAGCTCCGCTTGCGCATTCTTGTCCATTGTCCTTTTTTTTTCGTCGGGGTCACCAGTGAAGGGCCGTGGAAGCCTCCGGCCGCTTACCACTCCGTACGCCAACCAGGAACTCGTTCAGGTCTATGTATACGCAGGTTAACACATCCAAATGAAGGAACTTTATTCACACGTAAATAAGATTATTTATTCTGTCGTTAATGCTTTACAGTTTCAACTTAGATCGACGGTTACAATTGTTTCAATTGCGCGGACCGAACAAGGAATAGTGCCCGGTGCATTCGGCGACGTTGATTTTATAACTACATCAAATACTCAGTATACGGGCGGCGCTAACTGCATTCCAATGTCCGGTTTCTATGGACGAACAATAGGCCTGCGCTGTGACGTCATCGGTGGCGAGTATTAGGCCGCGGTCTTGTTCATAGGCGGAAGCGGGTTATACAAGCGGAAGCCTACACTACTCCCCCGCCTACAGTATGAATTAACATTAAAAGATAAAAACAAAAGATTTCGCACTAAGGTGCCACGACTAACCCAGCTGGAGAGGGTCTTGGTCTCCTTGTTTCCATCACGAGTTAAGGGACATATTGCTCCGTATGGCTCCGTCTCAGGCACTGGACGGGGATTACTGTTAGAACGATGTGCCTGAAGTCACCAAAAGCGTGTTAGGGGCACCTGTGCTGCGACTTAAAGAAAGCACCAACCCCGAACGCGACGGCATTCCAAGTCATGCATGGGTCCTAATGGCTCTCGAAGAATTTGGGTCTTGACTGATAGGGCTCTGATGCTGATGCGCTAAGCATAGCTCAAAAAGGTCAGGGTGTAGCATCTTATTGCAGAGCACCTTGTTGGGCACTTCAAATGAGTGGTGCCAGATTTGACGGATAGCCAGTTTAGTTTTCTTTGGGGGCGCTCCATCGTGGACACGATCATTCGTGTCTGGGGTCTGAACGAAGAAGCGATATTGCGGGAAAGGTGGTGATGGCGGTGTCTGTTGACATCGCCATAGCTTTCAACCCCTTTCCCTGCAGCTGCGTTAGAGAAGCACTCATTTATCATTATGGAGTGCTTTTCGACGTACGTCGGCGTTTCGAGGCTCACCTCTTCGGGACATGAATAAGCTACCGGCTAAGGTAAGGGGTATCGTGCGTAATTTTGGAGGAATCGGTCCACTTCTGTAGAACCGCGGTGATGGTGCTACTCGGTCATTTGCTCGAAGGGTTCGACGTAACGTACTACGCTGATGACACCCACGTTACGACGTGAAAATCTACTCACCGAGACGTGGCCCTAAAGGGAGTTGCTCGAGTTCTGGGTCGAAGATGGTGAATGGTTCTGAAGGTAGTCTCTTACAAAATTCAGGTACTGTGCTTTCACGGACCTCGGGAGGACTCATCTACGGAATCCAGCATACAAGTAGGGAGAATTAGCGTCGATATCTAGCCCTCTATAAAGTATCTCGGAGTCGTACTCGATAGCGAGTTGAACTTCGAATACCATTTCCGAGACATGATTCAAAACTGAGGAGGGGCAACGACTGCACTCTCGCGGTGGTTGACCAACATTAGGGAACACAATGCGTCCTGCACACTGTCAGGAACTCATAAAGACATGTAAGGTGCAGACTGAGAAACCAAGGTGGGAACTGCTGCAATCGGGGCAACCAGACTCGGGGGGCGAGGGAGGATGCACGATGTCCATACATAAAAAAGCCCAAAACAGCATAACAACAGAACCTCCAAAAATACGGATTAGCACCATTCTAACTGAGTGCTGAGGTGATGAGCTCGTCTACACGGGACCCTGAAACTTCCTTCCGAGGAGTTACCCGGGGCCGCCGTCCATACACCATTTGGTGAAATCAAGAAACATTTAAATTTTCACACGAAAAATACAAAATGGCAGAAATTATGTGAGATAAGTAGTAATGTATATATAAATTACCCCTAAAAGGCTCGAAAAATTAGTTAAGGTAAGGGACATGTTGTATAAAATTACCGATTTGAGGTCTAAGGTAAGGGTCAAAATTATTTTGTATGATGAGTTACTTTACTTGTCTGAGAAGAATAAAATCTAAATGGCCCTTAAATCAATTTTTTCATTATAAATCGTTTTAGACAGTCCCAAAATGTGTACTGTAAGGGACATTTTTTTAACGATAGAGACATTTTGAGTATACCAATCGATAGAGCTCGAAATTCTGAATCCAATGATATATATAACTCATTTTCGCCAAAATGTCCCTTACGTTAATTGATACTTCTGGTGTCGAAATTAGATAGTACAGATGGAAACCTACATATTAAATTCGATAAGCTTTATTCTATCTAAGAGTACGCCTAAGAACTACCACTCGTTACCTTCAATCAACTTTCTCCATCCAAAGGTTGCCTGGTAGAAATTACTTTTTAGCGATAAGGCCGCCCATTGTACATCTTCTTGCACTGTATTTACCATAGATTTAGAATGTACAAGATAAACAGTGTCAGATAGAAAACGAAACCAAAAAAGAAATATCTATGTGTGAAAATGAATATATGAATATCTATATATGTTATTTAATATCAAATTCACACACTGAACTCGACACCATTGTAGAAAATATTAAATTTTCCATTTTATTCGTAAGATCACTACAGAATAAAGTAAAATAGAATGACATATTATCACCACGGGTGCTAGGGTGATAAATTAAGAGTACACAAGTTGCTATCTCTTTTCCTCTCGAGCTATGTGTACTGGTAAATGAGGTCTCGCTCGCACGCTATGTGTTTCTATTGAGAGTAGCGAAAAATTCTAAATCTATGGTATTTACGTACCATAATTTTATTTACTTGGCGTACAATAAAGTGTAAAATAAATAAATAAATTCGCTGACGCTACGCACACATAGACACCGCTCACAAAGTTTACAGACACGAGGTCAAAGATATTCATAGTAGTTTTCGATACTGATTTGTGCGCAAGAGTGCGTAGCAGGTAGGTGTGAAACAAAAAGTACATACATGAGATTGCGTTCTGTACCTTATTGTTTTATGCTTATACCTACGGCGATCACCTACTGCCCCAAAACTCGGAGTTCCAAATCAGTAAAGTCCACCTCGTGTTTTTGAGCACGCACAAACATGTGGTCGATCGGCCGTCTCAGAGCTGCGTTTTTAATGTTTTGATCTTTACCTAAATATCTGTGTAAATTGCTTCTGAGCTTACATAGTAGGTAAATGACACTGCGTCGCTAGTAACAATGATAAATTGTAAATACTAATAACTGTTGCTACACTCGAGTAAACGGCATAGCTAACTTAAAAACATTTGCTATTTTAGTTTGAAGTAGTTTGAACGCGATGTCTACCTGATTCCGTAGAGGCTACTTTCTTCAAGATCAAAGGAGAGAAACTTCTGTATATATTATGTATGTACTGCTACTGCCTGCAGGAGTTAGCAGACACACTGCGCGCCATGCAGAGCCGTGTGGCAGAACTGATCGGCAGACTGGCGGGAGAGTCCGCCCTCACTGCGGAACTGTTGCACGCCAACGACCGACTGAACAACTTGCTGCTGAGGCACTCCCGATTTGTTAACAACAGGTAAATACTATGTTCAGATGTGTTATTGAAGTAGTAAGGTCTTATGGGAGGGTCTTTCGTTACGTAACCCGTTACAGCGCCAGTAAATAAAAAATAAATTAATATGGTTGGACATTCTCACACAACATCATCTAGCCCAAACTAAGCTATAAAGCTTGTGCTATGGGATCTAGACGACTGATAGACATACTTATATATTTCTAAATACATACATATTATACATAGAAAACACCCAATCTCCGAAACAAACATTTGTACATCACACAAATATTTGGACCGACCCAGGAATCGAACCCAGGACCTCCAGCGCCGCAGGCGGTACCACTACCGACTACGCCACAGAGGCAGTCTGGTTTCCCTTCCTCTCACACATACGGAAGCAGTAGCGTTCGACTTAGATTAGTTTAAGTTAACACTTCTGGTTGTACAAAATAAATATAAGTAAAATGAAATTCCCTTGGAAATTAAAAAAAAAATTGTTTTATAAAAAAAATTGTGACTCTACTGAGTGTTCGGAAATGCTATCGACTGAGAAGAACACTCCAAGAAACTCAGTCCGGTGTCATATTATGTATTAATTTATTAAATTTCTAAATACATACACATTACATAATATATAAATTACACTGTCAAATGAATATAATATTATTTTACTTAAAAAATCTATCCAGCTAATTTTCCTTCAGTAGCTTCAATTTGATGAAATGCCCAATGGTTCTCTTACAAAAATTTGTGGGTGGGTATAGTTCTTTTGTATATTTGAAGGTGAAATAAATGGTTTTGTTTACAGGAACGCGGCGACTGGCGGCGCAACTCCGTCTGCCATTTTGGGCGCCGCCATGGGAGTACCCGGAGCTGCACCCGTCTCACGTACGTGTAGCTTTGTATTATTATTATTTATATTTAGCTCGTCAAATTGACGTGACCAGCCTGATGGAGAGCCATGGCACATCTAGCGATTGGGGGCCACTTCTGACAGTGGTCCTCAAGTTGGCGGCCCTGTGATGTGCCTCTTCACGCTCCTCTTGAAGAACACGGGATTGTAAGATGAGGGAAACACGTGTGCGGGCAGCGAGTTCCATGTTTTTATAGTTCGACAGAGACACGAACTTTTGAAACGCTCGGTTCTGGCGAAGATTCTCTCCACTGTGTGTGAGTGGCACCTCTGCCCGGCACGCGTTGTTCGGGATCGGAAAGGAGAGGGTGGGATCAGGTTGAAGAGCTCTTCAGAACACTCGGCGTGTTATATTATACCACTAATTTACTATACCTAATGGGTCTCCTACACGTACCGAGCAGTCGGCCGACGGCACTGTCTCGCATGTTACTCGTTACGTGTAAGAGACCCAATAGAGTCAGTCCTGATAAAAAGTGATCAGCGTAGCCTAAGGACGACGGCTCCGCCTGCCCATAGTTTTGTTCCCGCTCACAATAGGAACTTATTCCTGAAATAAAATTCCATTCCAGACTATAATCTATCTCAAAACTTAATTTCAGCCAGATCCGTTCCGTTCCCTGTATTCCAATATGTTCTACTATTTTTGTGTAATAGCAACAAACATCGAGATATTTAGACATTTAAACATCCCTAATCATAGACTGTCTGTGGTCACTTTTGAAAATGTTTAAGCCACCCATAAGGCCTTTAACTTGAATTCAACAAAAGAGATGCTACACTCGCGCTGCCGACCCTATTCGAATATCTTGTATACATACATAGAAGTTAATCAGATATTTATTGAAGGCGTGAGAAAGAATATTAGAACTGACTCAATGTCTAATATGTATAATTTAATATTACAGCCCAGAAAGACGACGATGCCTTGATCGATCTCAGCGACGATGTGCCCGACATTGCCAAACTGAGTAAGTGTTTATTTTAATTATAACCTCGATTTTCCGCGCTTTGATGGAACTCTCATCTGTTTTTAATCTAGTTAGAAAATCACTCATGTGTTTTTAATCTACTTAGAAAATAACCTCAAGTTAATCATGTTTTGTGTAATGAAGTATCATTTCATTTTATGGGAGGACCCAAAGTAGAGTACCCAAATAAAAAAAACGTATTTTTTCCAAGAGGCATGCACCTTTTGGAAAAATACGTTTGCAAACACAATCACATTAGCACAGCTTGTGCCATACGATTGTACGATAAAAAAAAGTGTGTGCGTGTAACCATTACGCGCGATTGAAGTAAAACTTCTTTGCCATTGACGGCATCCATTGTTATATTAATATCATTCATTCTAATTTTAATTTGCTATTCGAAATTCAAATGGTATGCGTTACTTCATTCAATAAAAAAATCTGAGTTACATCCCAGTCGCGCCTAAAGAAGTTTTACTTCAATAACGAGTGTTAAAAAAACATTACATTGTTATCCTAGGCGCACGACAGGCTGCGGCCGCCAAATAACATACATTTTGATCTAAGTTTTGTTCCCGTCGCCGCTTCCCTTCCAGACTATAATCTATCTTACCCAAATTTCAGCCAGACTCGTTCAACCGTTTGACGGTGACATTTTAATAAATATCCAACACAATAACACACAAACTTAAGCTGTAACTGTAGTGTTGTCTGCAGATCGGAGTGACATTAATAACAGCCTCTTTTGGGCCAAAATTTAATAAATGATAATGATGAGTAACCGGAACTTTGTCCACAGTCTAAGATATCAGACTGTGTAAAATCTTACATCCCTACTAAATTATAAACGCGAAACTGACTGTCTTTCTGTTACGTTTCCACGCCTAAACCACTGAACCGATTTTGATGAAATTTGGTATAGAGATAGTTTGAGTCCAAGGGAAGGACTAAGCCCACTTTTTAATGATTTTACGCGATAGCGACTTCTACGCGGACGAAGCCGCGGGAAGCAGCAAGTTTTGCTATAAGACATAAATGCCCTTCACCCTTTAATATAAAACCTTAACTTCCAGCTGTGAAAGATGCCCACGCAGACAAGATATCCACCAGTTCTAAGGACGAGTTCGATATGTTCGCGCAGTCGCGGAACGTTACCTACGAAACTTCTAAAACTGGGTAAGTTTTTTGAATTAGAAGTCGTATTATATCCAGAGCCTAATGTAAGCCAACTTAAAACCAACTATAGTACTTTCAAGTAGAGAAATAAATTCTGACATGCAATTTTTTACTCATACTAATAGAATTCGGGACTTCACGCGAAATATTATTTACTTACGTTCACCGACGTTTCGGACTCGTTGCAGCTCCCGCAGTCGCGGTTGGACTGAGGCGAGGATTAACAAAAAACACGAAGTTATTTTTTGTGGAACTACCCTCCTATGCTATTATTTAGGCCGGATTCGACCAAAATCGGAGTAATGCATGTGCTACACGGTTTCAAACGGCGGTTTGCAACAGAAAAAACTGATTTTCGCTTTGCCGGCTACACGGTTTAAAACCATCAGTGTTTTATGGAACGTTGCGTGAATAGGACGTCTCTACGCTCGCACCGTATATTCACTACAATAGCTTCCAGGCGCCTTACCTATCGAAAGAACAAATAGTTGGGTTTCTTGCTCTTTTGATGAAGCGATGGTTAAAGGAGAGATTAACCCTTAGTCATATAAACTTAATCGCTCGTGGCCCCGCGGACTCTGTGTTCTGTAAACGATCACTGCAGTAAGCAACTTTCACTATGGCCGGTCCATGGATGGGTGACCATCCATGTGATCACTTTGTGACATTTATTTGAGCGTTTCCGTGCTTCGGAAGGCACGTTAAGCCGTTGGTCCCGGTTGCCAGTAAAATGGCAGTCGTTAAGTCAAGTTGAAGACTTTATTTCAACAGCAGGCAGTCACAACCTGCGCCTGTCCATTTAAACACGGCAATACGGCTCACCACCTATTACGTGGGACAAATTATAAAAAAGGTGAAATGTGGGCATATAATATGCCTCTGCTTACCCCTTCGGGGATAAAGGCGTGACCATATATATGTATGTATGCATATGAACTTAATTAACCTAGGTACTGGACTTTGATGACATAAGTATATAACTTGCTAAGAATGGATAAAGAAGGCCATTTCTCCAAGGTGAGGCCATTTATAGGTAAAAAAGACACAAACATGAGACCTGATATCTATATATATAAAAATCAATGCCACTTTTCGTTGTAATTTTATAACTCAAGAACGGGCTCACTTATCCAAACCAAATGTTTAGGCTTTGTTTGGACTATTTAGTAGATGGTTTATGTGAAGTTTGTACAAAATCGGTCGAGCGGTTCTTCATTTATCACGCAAACGAAGTTGCGCGGGTCAGCTAGTTATATCTGTTGGAGAAAGGCTTATAGAAATTTTTAGATTGTCTATCTGCTTTTTAGCAGACGCGGCGTTGGCCGTTGGGTCAATATCTTTTAATTTAGTGGCTAAAATATCCCACGCATTTCTTTCTGAGTCGTCGCGTGCGTCTGCCTGCGCTCACCGCTGCATCGAGACTGTCGTTCGCGAGGTTTCAAACAAGCGGCTAGACGATTTCAAACAAGTTTTAAACCAACGCTTCTACCAGTGGTTTCAAACGCAAGCCTTGCTGCCAAGGGCGTTTAAAGGTCAACCGAAATTAGGCTAAAAACTACTATCTACACTGTTTTAAACCACTGTTTCAAACCGCCGTTTAAAACCGTGTAGCACATGCTTTAGACTGTACTACTACCCGTTCGCTCTAAGTTTGCCGATAGCGTAGAGGCGTATACCGTATACCCGAATTTTTAATTAGACAAAGTAAATTGACAGTAGCTAATGTCACTTCGTCATAGAAAATAAGCAACATTGTATGAAGAAGTGACATTAGTTGCTGTCAATTTAAGTCGTCTAATTAAAAATTCGACTTTAGTATGGAGCCGAGCGGCAAACTTAGAGCGAACGAGCAGTACAGAATAACTTGCACTCGAGTAGTCTACTTCCGTATGGTAACCATAGTTACGTCTACTTACATACTTAATGTTGTATTGAATTTTTGGACATTCTTACACAACTTCAGTATGGTTTACCATAGTTACGATGTGCTTATTAGTTGTTGGTAATATGGAAAATCACTTTACTTTTAGAATAAGTACAGTCAAGGGCAAAAACATGTATACACGTACAGTTTACAGAATTCATTATTCATCATATACATCCAAACATTTATAAGTATTTTATTATAAAGTGAAAAAAGACAACTTGGCCCAGACGGGACTTGAACCCGCAACCTTTGCCTAATCCAGGGCAATGCTAATAAAAACATATGTCAAACAAAAACATGTATACAAGTAATACTAATAAAAATATATATCCTTCCAAAGCATCACTAACTTGTACACGCCATAACGCTATAAACTATATACACATTATTGAACACATAAATATGTATACAAAAATAGATACTTTCTGTACAAATAAAGAATAAAACTACAAAATCATAGTTTATTGACATTTGTCATGTCATGTATCTTTCCGTTTTTACCCACGACGGAACGGAGACGGTATATGCGTTTGGGACTTCCCCGCGTCTTTGGGTTTTCGGGTGTACTCTCGCTTACTGGGTCGCGTTTCGTGAGATAAACTTTTACATCATGCTGTCGTCTTGCGCCTGCTTCTGTAAGGACGGTGAGCAGCCCCCACCCCGTCCTTAATCCCCCGGTCATGGAGGCCGATAGTTTTCGGCAAAAACACGTCGGCAGCGCTCAAGGCGCCGACTGCGGAACTCGGGTGGGAGAGTTCTCTCCCGAGATAGTGTCCACGTCAAGACTTGCCACTAGGACCTGGCGCTCACGCTGTGCCCTCCACCAATGTATGGAGCGCTGTGTCCTCGCTGCGTCCTTCGCCACAGATACTTACCGAAGCATCCGTGCCCGGTAATTTTCCGTGACAACCGGAAGAAGAGAATGCCATGGCTCCTCTCCAGCCACTTCTATAAGATCGATCTGATCTCAACTAAGACACTTCAAAATAGTCAACGCGGTGAGGACTAAGCCGATTTCCTTGGGTGAAAGGAGCCCTCCGGCCGTTATCGCAACTGCGATTCGTAACCAGTAATTGCGAATAAAGACTTATTATTCCTTGTTTTTCGCCTCTTACCATGCTCAGACACCACGTAGACAAGTTTTTAAAACTCGGTAAAGACAACTTTACCGAGTTTTAAAAACTCTTTTTTTCCATAGGAGTTTTAAAGTGGAGACCGCGACGAGTCAAACTAACTCCAAAATACATTTATTTCACATACATAGGCACTTGCGACACGTCCATGAATAAAAATTAAAGTTAGTACCACCACCAGTTAGGAACTCGGCCCGCTTGAGAAGAACTGGCATGAAACTGGGCGGACTATTCTTTTCGCGCTTTATTTATTTTTTATCTTTCATTTTTTTACGTACGCGGAGAGAGGGGCGCCGCGTATAGCCCCGCGGCGCCCCTCTGGACTTCCTGCGGCTCCGCAGGGCGCCGCGGCGTCCAGGTTGGGAACCCCTGGATTAGGGTTTGATTGGTGCATGTTGTTAGATAGGTGTTACAGTTATAACTCACCAGGGGGCGCTAAATTACTATTTACAATTTCCAGCGGCAGCAGTTACGCAGACAATATGGAGGAACTGGGTACATCGGGTCTGGCCGCCACTGCCAACCAGAGACCCACTCAGGCGCAGGGGACTTTGGTATAAACTTGATTTAATCGCTACTCACTACACTAAGAGACGTTTGATGATTACTTATGTGGTTCCTTAGTGAAGGATTGTAGTGGAATTTGTAATTGAGATTTACATAAAAAATCTAATATAGGAAATCTAAGGTACAGTCGACTACAATGAAATGTACTCGTTTAATCTTACAAAATGATGTATCCTTGCGAGTGCCATAATGAACTAACTAAAGATGAGACAAACATCATTATGGCACTCGCAGGGATACATCATTTTGTAAGATTAAACGAGTTTGTAGTCGACTGTACAATATACTTAGACGTCAACGTAGACGTATTTTTGACGTCTAAGTCTTAAGAGTCCATTTTCTTGGCAGTGAGGTTTTTCAGAAATTGAGGAGTTTTCAACTAGAACCGTTGATGCCAGTTGCACATTTGGACACATTTAGATAAAACTCTTAACAGTCATTGGTCAAGCTAAACAAAGTATATTTCTCTCCCTACTCACTTATCTAATTTCTTTTACGTGTTCTGTAATGAAATCCAATTTAAAAAGATTATACCATTTTAGTTTTCTTTTATTTATCTATGTAAGGCTACCGAATAAAGATTATTTCTTTCTTTCTACCGAATTAAGATTATTTCTTTCTTTCTTTCTTTTTAAATTGAATTTACTAGTCATTAAGAACCACATAGTTGTTAAATACCTCTAAGTGAATGTAATCGAATTTTAACTTTATTCTCTATGTACAAAAGTTAAATTTACTTTGCTTGTTATTTTATCTTCTTTACAGGTGGACAGGAACTAAAAATACGCTATTATTATCATAAAAGCTGTATATAACTTGAATCTCGACTAAATATATTGATATAAGCCTCTACATGATCCATGCTTTATAATTTGATTGAATCTTGCTTTTCGCAGTTGCCTTATTTCATTTTTGTATATTTATAATATCATGCCTGTATATCCCGAGGTTTTTAACAACAAAAAACTCCGTTCCTCATAAAAGGTTATTTGTGGTCGTTGCATAGTTAGGCTTGATCGAGACCGCAATAGTATACAATGAGTTTGCACGGTAAAGGAAGATTTACAGACAAAACGCAACGCTGACACCCTCAGCCAAGACCATTGATACGATCCATACATATTATCGAATGAGTGTATAATCGCTTTCATTCTGGCGATATAATACCGAACATAACTGATTTAGAGTTAGTTATCTTGGAACATTTGATGGCTAGCATCGCAGCTATCGATTAAATATTCATGTCAAACTCAATCCGACTAAATCCACAGGGTGTTCTCTCATGGCTGTTTAGGCAGAAAGATTAGTATACCCTCGAAAAAGGACCACCATTGGTTACCTTTGAGAACCTCTACTCATTGATTTAGGGCTAATTCCTCTTTGCTCTATAGAAAACCAGGAACAATTGGCATCATTGTTGAACAAATTTCTGTCAAGACCACAGCGAACTACCTATAACAATCGCAGGCCCAAACGCCAATTTCTTTCAAGAAAAATCAAATCCAAAACATATAATTTCTTTACGACACATGAAATCAGATTATTAAAGTTTTCCGTAACCCTCTCCCAATATTTGTTGATGTCTGGAAGTGTATATCTCAGCTTGGTCCGCAACTAGCGACCAGACGAACCGAAGGTCCGATAACACAGGCCTGCAAAATGAGGGTCATAACTTCCTCTCTGGAATTTGATAGCTGATTCTAGGGTATTTTGGTGCGCTGATTACGAATATGTACTTAGATTTTCTCCATCACCTCCAGATTTTTCGAAAAAGGCACAGATAGAAAATAGAAAAAAAGACCCACGTTTTTTCATAAAAAATATATATTTAAAAAAGTACATTACCTTTAACTTATAAAACGACTAAAATATAACAATAACTTGTTACTAGTCTAAATTACACGTAAATTTAATTTGTGGAACCCGGTTCTTTTTTCCTGGAACCTTCGGTTGTGCGATTTTCGCTTAAATTTCCAGTTTGGATCGTCGCGCTTCAATAAACAACAATAATCCGCCATCATGTTAGTATTCCATCTTCCACGATATCAGACCTCAAGCTCTTTCAAATCTTGGTAAAATCTTTCGCCTTGTTCTTTGCTAACGGCTGCTAAATTTTCTGGGAAGTAATCAATGTGCGAATTTAGGAAATGATGTTTAGTGCTTGTTTATGTCCCTTTTATTTTAGAATTGTATCCAGTTATGTCACAACAAGAAAAGTAGCCATCATTATCATGGTCTTTAGCCTCTCTTCATAGCATAGGTGAAACGATTTTGAAGCTATTTTTCTGGCCTTTAAAAACCCTTGCGAAATTGTAATAAACAAGTCGAACAAAGTTTATGAGGTGTCGAAGTTTTGTCTTGGTTACTTAATACGTGTCCAAAATAACTTTTGTGCTGCTTTCATTGTTTTATCACCATAAAATTTCGGGAGATATTACAAAAACAATTCGTAGAATTTAAACACCTTCGCAATGACATTTTAAAGTTCATGTTTCGAGATTCAACTGTTAATTTTCTAAATCAGTTTGGGTACTTATACAAAAACCCTTTGGTTTATCTTTATTACACCCTTTTCTAATAATATTTACAAAAAATAGGTATCTAATATTACTACTAGGTAATTTTTTGATTTTATTACAAAATTAAGTCAAAACTACCCGTTTTTAACATGGTTAGGGCGAATTACTTGTACTTTTTATGTAGTAATTACCAAATTACTGATTTGCATGATTTTCTATGTCCCCTTACACTAATTTAATGCAATAAAATTTAAACTGAAGTAAGTTAATGACGTTTTAAAAATTTTAAAACATAGGCGCTCAGACATTTTAAAGTAAAATCTTAAATATTCAATATCAAAAAATCCTGACGTGTAGGATTTTTTTTATTATTTTTCTCGTAATCAGCACATCAGAAACTATAGAAAATGTTACTCAGATTTCAAAGAGGAAAACCATTGCAGACCTGTGTAATTTTACTTCAGGAATAAACAGTTCCTAAGCTAAGTCCATTGCTAGACGTCACACTTGCTGATTTTTTGTAACACTAGGGAGGGTATTTTTGACCTTACCTCGCTGGCTAGATATTTTGTTTAGAGTTTCCGTTCTCTTCCCATTACCTTGTCCGTTATTCAGCAGGCGAAACTTTGGTCCCGAAGATATTATAGGAACTTTCAACATACATTATTATATATTTTTCATGTATATATCATATAATTTTCTTTGTTTTTCTTATGTATTCGACAGCCGACGGGCATGGATGAAAGGGAGATCGATGAGATAGCCGCTTGGTTAGCTCAGGAGAAGGTCTGTTTATATTTATTTATTTCTTTTATTTCACTTATTATAAGTTTCTAGTTTTTAGTACATTTTTTTTCATTTGTATATGCTTTACCATCACATAATTATTTTTCAAGGTTATATATTTACTACATATACAAAAAAAAACATACTATTGTGCCTAGCACGCACGCTTCGAGATTCACAATAAATCTATAGGCTACATCCATACTATAAATCTCATTGTATAGTTTCCATTTAAAGTTCGCTATGAAGTTGTAAGTGAACTGACGCACTTCTCTTCGTCAAAATTCTAGAATATCCAGAAGTTGATATTGAACAACGACTAATATCAACTCTATTGAAAATCAAATGAATAACTGCTGAATACTCTCACGTTTATTACACTGAGCATGCTCATATGTTATTACACACAGAGGGTTATATAGATCTATAATTATACTTCACAGTTTTCAGAGCGTAGTAGAATTTTCTGGCCTCATCCGTTGCCAGAAACGTACGATCACTATTGCCGTGATCGATGTTTTAAATTGATTATATCATAACATTGTTTACAGGCTGCCTCTGAAGCCAATGCCGCCGGCGCCCAAGAAAGCGTAACTAGCAGCGATTTCGACAAATTCCTCGCTGAGAGAGCGGCCGCCGCAGATACTTTACCTCCCGCGGGAACCCATCCCACTACCGACCGCACCCCACAGCAGACCCCCCGCCATCGACAGATCAATAAAGACGAACAGGACTCGATGTTCGCGCTCTGATGAGCTTTAAACTTAAATCACTTCACTGTGTATAATTGATAACTATACGGTTGTTATCTCGTGTCCATTTCAGAATCCCGCTAGTTTCGGACCTATAGGTCTGTAGTTCTGAAACAGTACACTACATTTTTTTCTATGAGTGACGTCATGGTCTACCGAACTGGGGTCCAAAATTAGTAATATGGTTGTAATGATGTATCCATATTCCGATTAGTTTCACCCATAAATCTATTTCAGGTAAACCGGCTAGCTCCGGACCAATAGAAAATCATAAGGTCTAAAATTAGTTCACAACATTTTTTTATCAGAAGACGTCATAATCTATGTAACTTAGGTTGTAAACTAGTTGCACGTATGTTCTGATGTATCTATGGTCTAACTAGTTTCGGACCTATAGGTCTAAAACTAGCAACCGACGTTATGATCTACGTAACTTAGGTCCGTAACTAGTTCTACAGTTGTAGCCTACCTACAGTCGGTCTATAAGAAATAAAAACAGAAAAGAAAAAGACCCTTTTCTGTCCTTGCTGAGACACTCGCTCTCTCGCTCGTCAAACGAGAAGGATTTGCTATCCTTAAGTTAATCCGTTAGTTAGTTAATCCTTAAAAGGGATAAGAAGTGTGTCAGAATCAAAAAGGAAGACCTAAACGAAGTGTCTTAGATTGACTTGAGACTGGCGTATCGCCATTTTTTTTTACTAATTTTATTTGTATTTATTTTCCACCTTGATGTTGGCGAAGTCGTTGTTAAACGACGGGGTCATTCATATGAAAAGAAGAGGTGTCTCAGTGAAAGAGTGTACTATAAACCACCTAGGGTTGGTCCGAAACTAGTACAACTATTCCGAAATGACATGTGCATACAATCGTATAAAATTAGTTTAAACTGTATAGATAACGATCAGAGTAGATGGGCCGAGTGGATTTTTGCTAATAAAATTCGATATACAGGGTGAATTTTTCAAAAGGGATTGGATGGCCAAATCTGAAACTATAAGGAATAGCGAAAAATGCTCAAAGGAGTCACGAGCCCGATTTTGATGAAACTTAAAACCTCATCATTAGATTTTTGAAAAACCCATAATCCTAGCTGGGAATCGAATCCATTGATTTTGAAAAAAAACACACCCTTTATTATTACACCATACGATAGTGTTGCTATTAAGGATCATATTCTGGGAAGTAATGATATACGGTAAACTACAGGAAAGAGCTCATCTTTAACAAAATACATTTTATTTTTCTTACGTTAACTGATTAATTGTTCAAAATCTTTGCAATACATAGCTGGATTCGAAACCTCAAGGAATAACTAAGGAATATTATTGATTCCGTTGAGAATATTCTCTAAAAAATCATTCTGAGCATAATTTAAAACACGGAATAGTTACGATCTTTTCTGGGATTTCCAACGAAACAAACTATGATACAAAATTTAGGTACATGAAATATGCATTCTATTAAAATTCCAAATGTTCCTTAAATTTGGCGTATATCATTACTTTGCAAAATTTGATCCTTAACAGCGACTCTATCGTATGGTGTAATAATAAAGGGTGTGTTTTTTTTTGCAAAATCAACAAGTTCGATTCCCAGCTAGGATTATGGGGTTTTCAAAAATCTAATGATGAGGTTTTAAGTTTCATCAAAATCGGGCTCGTGGCTCCTTTCAGCATTTTTAGCTATTCCTTATAGTTTCGGATTTGGCCATCCAATCCCTTTTCAAAAATTCATCCTGTATAACTATTTTCATCAATAATTTTATCGACGGATGTAATGTTTTATGTATAAAATAGAAATGCAGTATAATTCATGCCTATGAATTACTATTGCTACTTGCCTAAAGAATGATTGGTTCTGGCGTAAATGTGCAATATCTATACACAAAATTATACATTTCAGCACAATAGTAAATACCTAATATACTATTCTGGACGTGTGGTGAGTTCTGCCCTTATTATCATAATCATCATCTCAGGTCATAGACTGCTAAGCAGAGACCTTAGCTTGGCAAAAATATCCAGAAACGGGCCTAATATATTTATGCCGGCTACTTGTCAACATGCTGTCAGTATCGTGTCAGTCAATAAATGACGTAGTACAATTTGATTGGTGGTTTTTTTCTATTCTTTTTTTTTCAAGCTAAACCAACACACATATTTTTTAAAACTCCGGTGTTATCTATATACATTTACAATTAGGTATTCCCTAATACACTTTTGATGTCGAGGTCGAGGGGTAAACAGATTTTTGGTGTGACGAAAACGTCGCCGTTGCTTTGAATTTGTAAAAAAATTACAATGTAAATCAAATACAATTATAAATCATGCTATCGGAGACGTATCTCGGCCCATCACATTCGCATGTAAGCTAGCTTCACGACTACGCACGCCATCGTTGGCTGCTGCAATCATGCCTTACCTACTTTTGGTTCCCCGCATTACCGTGAAATAGATTTGAATTTGAAAAATTTCAACGAAGATTCCAAAAATGCAAAATGACCAGACTGTTACGTTTTTAAGGATTTTACGAAATTGTGAGTGCTCGAATGAAATCGTATCAATATAAAGTCAAATTGTGCACTACGTCGTCGAATCGTACACTGCCTCGTCAAATCGTACACTGCCTCGTCGAATCGTACACTGCCTCGTCGAATCTTACACCGCGTTGTCGAATAGTACATCGCGTCGTCAAATCATAAACCGCGTTGTCGAATCTTACACCGCGTTGTCGAATAGTACATCGCGTCGTCAAATCATACACTGCCTCGTCGAATCGTACACCGCGTCGTCGAATCTTACACCGCGTCGTCGAATCGTACATCGCGTCGTCGAATCGTACATCGCGTTGTCGAATCGTACATCGCGTCGAATCGAACATCGCGGCGTCGAAACGTACATCGCGTCGATTTTGGAATAGTACTGTTAAAATATTTATTCGTTGTTTCGTTTTCGAATACTATCATAATACACGCATTCGATATACCATTTGGTGCCTAGCTTTTATAGCAAATGAAATAAGCCAATCAGCTTCGACAACTTAATTTTTATTTTTCAAAATTATCTTACACGAAACGAGATTATTAACAGTTGTGAATGTTGTGAAATTTTTATACGTCTACTTAAAATTATTTCAATTTAAATTGTTTATATGTATCGCGTTCTTCGTAAGTATATTGCGGCTGCGTAATCGGAAAATGTATTACACTAGAATAGTGCTATTGCTAAGTAAAAATAACCTTAGTTATGATTGTAGAGTTCATTTAGGATCACCACGGGAGCATTTAATACAAGACTATTGGCATATTATTCTACATATATCTAAAGAATGATTTGCAACCCTTTTCTTCATTGAATATATTCTATACAAATAATTTAAAAAAAATACAAGATTGAAAATATTTTATCTTTTAATATTTTGATCAATACTTAATTACCCTAACTTTTTTTCTCTGCAATAAGTAGTCACATAAACTTTATGAAAACTCTTTTATACACCACAAGTATTGAAAAATAAATCAAAGGGTCGAGAATGTGATAAAGTTATTATTTTATATTATAGTAACGTATAGCGTGGTACTTTTATTTATTAGATTTAGTGTTTTACGAAGAGTAAATCAAATTAATGTATTTGTATATTAATTTAGTATTTAAAGCTGCATTTTGTTTTTGTTGATTAATATTATGAATAATATGGAATTAAAAACTACGATTATTTTATATTAAGATAATGAACTTTCGTATATTAAATTATATTTTATTTCAGGATATCAATTTTATCATTTATTACTAACTATATTAACAGTTTTTAACAACTGTATTATCAATTTGTCAAACATAATTCTTAATATTTCCTCCCTTTCATCCACTAATTATATCAAAACATATTTCTAACAATATTGTTAAAGATTTTTATCACAAAATAATAAGGTATAGAAAGCAATCTTATGTATATCAACTTTACTTTTCATATACCTACCTACTGTCGGCTACGCACACACGTGCTTAAACAAGTATCGTAATTTAATAACTATTAAAATCCTCTGACACGAGATGTGTGAACTCCATGACCGGTGTCTATGTGTGCGTAGCCTGGGCGCACTTTGTATATAGTTTTCTTTCTGTATCTTTTTATTTTGTGTTATTAATCCAAGCATTTAACTTGTATATACTTAAAGAAAGTTACCCTGCTATATCCATTACAGCCAAAGGTATTCAATTCACTAACAACTATATTAGCCATTCCACATTGTCTCAATTAAATGTTCTTTTGGTATTTATGTGATAATTTAAAAGAACAAGCTTAATGTTAATTATTTAAAAGAGTTATTTTATGTTGTAATCGTTGTATTTAAGATAATAAAATAATTACAGTATTCAGTTTTTTAGTTATTGCTTTTAGGAGCGTATCTTCTTCCCGTATTCCGTCCTTGAGAGATTGAGATCAGAATGTATCGGCAGGTTTTTTAAGCCCCGACGAAAACGATGGTTTCTACCATCTATCTGCCTACGGTTGGGAGTGCGGGGAAAACGAGGGATGTCAGAAGTTTTGGTACCCTGAATAACATCTATAAGTAGATCTGTGTCGCAGATCGCAGCTGCTCAGCGAATGAACCAATTTTTATTTAGTTTTTTTCCCCTGTTCGCCCATGGTCCACCTACATAGTTCACCTGGCTGTACCACGGGTAATCAGACTTTATTTGTAAATGATACTTCCTCGTAGCTAAAAATGCAAGACGGTGGCGGACTCAGGCAGTGTTCCCGAGAATGGAACAAAAGTAGAAACAGATAAAAAGAAAAAGCATTCAATTTGACTAGGCACTCCATTCTGTCAGATCCTTAGACCATATATCACGGGACTAGCCTTTACGAACCACCGCATACAAAAATATTCTGCCAGTTTTCATACAAGTGAAGGGGGAAACACAAAGACATAAAATTTCATTGCATTTAAAAATGTATTAATCGACAAACGCGTAATGGCTGTTGTGTGTTAATTTTTATTGTACAGTCAACTACAATGAAATGTACTAGTTTAATCATATAAAATGATGTACTGATGTACAGTGCTTTTTATAAAGCCAAAAGACCAAATGGTCATGTGCAAGGGCAGAAAACAATGCTTAAGTAAGGCGCATCCTGTGGTTAGATGATCTAAGGTCAGATCAGAACTGCTTTATTTTGAAAAATGTGACTAACTTTCGTAGGCCGTTTAATTTTAAAATGTCTTGAAAACTCTCAATATAAATATCGTTTTTCGAGTTTCGTACCCAAAGGGTACAAACGGGACCCTATTCATGAGAGACTTCGCCGTCCGTCCATTCGTAAAAAGGCTATCTCAGAATTGCGTTAGCTAGAGAGCTGGTATTTCTATTGCCGCTATAACAAATACTAAAATTAGAAAAATACATACATATTTAAGGTCACGCCTAATGGATG
Organism: Miltochrista miniata; assembly: GCA_933228765.1. Lineage (NCBI taxonomy): Eukaryota > Metazoa > Arthropoda > Insecta > Lepidoptera > Erebidae > Miltochrista > Miltochrista miniata. Next base: position 22,859,924 of record OW121766.1, on the reverse strand, counting down.
ATGGGGTAGGCAGAGGCATAGTATACGCCTACATTTAGTTTCGTCCCACGTAATAGGTTTTGCGGTGTTGAAATGGACAGGCGCAGGTTGTTACGACCCACAGTCGATACTCTTCAAGCGGAATTTAAAAAAAAAATATTTAATTGGGCTCCTGTACAACAAACGCGATTCTTTAGTTTATGGACAGAACTTTCTGTGCGCGAGTTCGCTTGGCCGGTTTTTTTGTGTCAATATACTTAGGTTAGCGTTTCCCGAACTATAGCTCGGAACCCACCAGCAGAGTCGTAAGCAGTAAGCGTTTGTTGATGGAATTTTATGATTTACTAGCTAAAGCTTAGCTTGCGTAAAATTTGTTCCCGTTCCCGCTTCTATTCCCGGAATAAAAAGTGGTCATGTGCTATTCCAGACCATAATCTATCCCTGTACCAAGTTTCAGCCAGTTCCGTTGAGCCGTAAGAGCGTGAAACAGTAACAAAGAGCCATCTCGCAAACTTTCGCCTTTATAATATTAGTAAGATTTGCTAATTGCCTTTGTCGCAAAATGTCTACTGGTCTGAAAATATCTCTTTAGCTGATTGTCTCGTCTCGGCTTTTTGCGAAAGAGACAATCAGCATTTTCGGACCTGTAACGTCCAAGTCTCAAATCACTATGACAGTTGGCATAAGGGGTAACGTAATTTCCGAGAGTACCTACCTACTCGGTACATCTGGAATGGAAGTAGGGCTATTTATGAGTCACATGTCGTGTCGGGTCATTTCGTTGTTGTAAGCCAAGAAATAAACATCAGGTAATATAAAGCCATTTTGCTGTACCCTATAACCTCTGCACAATAGACCAGTAGACATTTTGCGATAAAGGCAATCTGCGAATAAGTCGATTTTATAAACCGGCAGTGCCGATTGATGCCTATTTCTATACTAATATAATAAAGAGGAAATGTTTGTTTTTTGTTTGTTTGTTTGCATCGAATAGGCTCCGGAACTACTGGACCGATTTGAAAAATTCTATCACTGTTGGAAAGCTACACTCTTTGCGGTGAACATAGGCTATATTTTATTCCGGTATTGCCACGGGAACGGGAACTACGCGGGTGAAACCGCGTGACGTCCGCTGGTGTTAAATAATCCTAATTTGTAGTAATTTCTTGGTACAAAGTTTGTGTAAATAAAAACAAGAAACCATAAGTTTTAATTTTATTTATTTATCAATTTCTGTATCCACAACAGATACACATTTGCAGATTTGGCAGATACAATTGAATATTTACATTAATATAGACAGAATTACCAAATATACGTAGAAAATTTTATTTTCCAAGATCTTTTATTAATTATTAATTGAAAAAGCAGTAATCGGTTGTACATTCAACTAAACAATTTATAATCAAATAAAAATACGCTACAAAAATACAATATACGGTCACAGATCCTTCATTAAGTAACTCATTACATTTGTGATGAAAAAATGTACAAAATAACGCCAATTTCTCACTAACACAGCACTTGTTCGTTGAAACTAAACTTGTACTAAGGAATGTTAATATCAAACAACCATTATGATACAGAAATTATAAATACAATTAATATTACATAAACTAAGTTATGCTGCTGTTTATTTAAAATAAATTATGTAGCTTTCTTTTAAAAAATAAATAAACTTTTATTCGGTACTTGTACGAAATCCCTAGGGCAGAAATCAAGGGATTTTAGTGGACCGTCTCCCAGAGTATTACCACAGTACAAATATATCAAACAGTAGTACAACAGAATCGCACAATCCTAACACAATATAGAGAACAGTCAACAGTGTACCTAGCGAATGAAATGCAAACCTTGTTAGTTTAAGTATAAAAGTAAATAATTATAATCTATACAGTTATTCTATGGAAGTCTTATAAGAGCGGTGACCGCTTATAATTCATCTCTGGCCGGCAGTTCATCTTCTTCGTCGTCCTCGCTCTGGAAATAAAAAAAGCAATACACATTATAATTCATGCCTATTTTTTTTAAAGTCAGGGAAAATCCTGCGTGGATGCTATGCCGGACTCCTACAGACTAAATAACCCACGTATTCCGCCTAACAGCCTACGGTTTTGAGCCCCGGGTAAGCCCTCGGAAGGATACCCCAAGTGTCGAAAAATTTAATTGGTTAGACAATTCTATTTCAGTCTGCGTGTTTTATTTTTCTGAGAAAAAAAATACGCTCGGAACTTATGAAAGTAATAACGGGGCAGGTTCGAATCCCGCTCGAGCATGAAAATTTTTCCAAGTTAATTATGGTGTAATCAGGAGGAAAATAATCAGGAAAAAATGTAAATTATTTCTGCTAAATTAGTTTTATTTTTAAAACCATATTAGTTTTGTAAATGCGATGTTCGGTCCGGTAATGAGTCACTTGAAATTATGGTTACTAGTATAATGATAGCGACAGACAGTTACAATAAAAAGATTACGTGTAGGGTCACATTTTATCTTAAAAGTCAGAAAATTCATCTTTTAAATGACGGAGTTTTATGATATGAAATACTCGTAGGTTGATAAGATATTACACGGCTACGTGCAAGTAACTCTGTCACCACTTATCTATGTCAGTAGGCTTTTGAAAGATTTGTTAAGGGCCGTATATCCGCCGGGAAATAAGGGACGTCCTTCAGAGAATTCGTATTTCGGAGTACCCTGGTTCTGGCAAATTTGGCATGACTTCCTTGGAAATTTTCATTACAGATACCGCCAGCCTGATTTCATCTTATTTCGCGGTTCTGAATTAAACGTGGCAAATACTGAGAATTTGCCACGTCAATAAAATAATGACAATTTGATTTGATGGAAAGTCATAATGTACTGTGATTGAAGCCTATCTAAGTTTCGAGAGAAACAGATTTGTCAGATGGCTCTTGCTTCTGATGAGTGTGAGATGGCAATCTGTCCTATTTTTATCTATTTTTGACGAGACAACGTCTTATAATTCGATGGATCCGGCTGCACGCACGAAAAAACATGACGTATGCGGCGTTACCTCGCTCTGAGGCGTTTCATTTAAGGTTGAGTTGTCACATTCAACTATTGTCAGTAAACCGACTTTACAGACAACCGATTTTTATACTACTTTGGTGGCAGACAATCTTACAGCCAACCTGATGGTATGTGGTCACCTTCGCCTATCAAAGTTTGCAACACCAGAGGCGGTACTCTTGCGCTGTAGAGAAGAAAGTAATATAAATAACTCACCACACTGGGTACGGGCTCAGCCGCTTCGCCGTCAGTTTCGACGAATTTAGTCATGGCGGCCAGCGTCCTCTCGCCGTTGTAGTCGCGCACCTGTGGGATTAACGATACCTTCGTTATACCACCTCATATATCAATACATACATATTATAATAAAATCGTAACAGGTCGCTGTCTGTACATTAAAAATGTATAAGAAAAAAAAATATAGGGGGGCTTTATGAGCGCAATAGAACTCAAAACAATGATTTTTAGATTTTTTGTCTGTTTGTCTGTACGTTTGTGCACGCTAATCTCAGCAACCGCTCAACCGATTGCAATGCAGTTTTCTTTATTGAGTTGCTGTTTGCTCCACTTAACTTTAGTGTATGTTTCATGTCAATCGGTTCATAAATAAAAAGTTACATCAATCTAAAAATGCAGCGTACGAAGTCGCGGCCAACAGCTAATATAATAATATAAACGCTAGTTTGTGTGTGTGAATGTTTGTAAGGGTATACTACTTATTCACGCTCTTATGGCTGAACGGTTCTGGCTGGAATTTGGTATAAGGGATCTGGAATAATACATATGCTACTTTTTTATTTCAGGAATAAATTGCCATGCAAAGCAGGAACGGTAATAGAATTTACGGGAACCGGAAACCGCGATCATCTAGTATCTCATAATTGTATGCTTTTTGCCATTTGTATGATTTCTCAATGACAGATCGTGGTTATGTCCTATCTTTTAACTTGAAACGTTAACATTTCTAATGAATAAAATGTAATAAAAATAACAATAGATCATCATGACAGAGCGTCATGACATTAGAACATGTCATCAGAACGAAGAGATGCCCGATGTATAAAGCATACTATTCCCAGCCATATTTCTGCAAGATCGCAATGACAAATAGAAGAAATACACCGAACTTGAAAAGAGTTTCGTTCCACAATATTTATTTATAAACAAGACCGGTTTAGGCGCACGGCATTCTCAAAGGTTAACTAGACGACTACTATCTCATCCCCTTTTTTTTTTTTTTCATTGTTAGTACTTATTTGGTTTGGGTTTTTATTAAGCTTGTCAAATTGACACCGCCCGCCTGATGGAAAGTCATGCCGCATTTAGCGATTGGTGGCCATACCATCGTCTGTACCATGTTATATGTTTACCAAATTCATTACACAGACCTGGTTATCCTTGGTGTAGAACTTAATGGTGGGGAAGGAGGTAATCTTGGTGTGTTCCAACTCGTTGACGGTGGCGTCAATCTTAGCGATCACGACGTCATCGTCCTTTTCGAAGTGCTCGCCGAGTTTGTCATAGATGGGAGCCAACTGCTTGCAGTGTCCGCACCTGTGAATATAGAAAGTTACTTAGTAAATATGTACTTTTTTTATAAATACATATTCACAGACATTTTCACACAACGTCACTCTACACTAACTGACACATCGTTTACGTTATTTTTCGGTTTTTCTGTACCTACCATAATTTTGATATTATACATAATATAAACCTCCACGTTGAATCACTCTGTCTATTGCTGAAAACAGCATTAAAATCCGTTGCTTAATTAAAAAGATGAATTAATTGCGAACCGACCAACAGCGTCAGCGACTTCATTTTATACTATGTAAAGAAATAATATTTCATTTTTTACAAAAAGAACAGACTTATTTGTATGCACGTAACAAACTAGATATGTATATGTAGTACGGGGTAACTCTCTGTTATCTTAAGTCCTGGTTGCATCTTTATTGAACATCAGCTAATACTGTTTTTTTTTTCTTCAGAGTTTTGCATAACTTGATTACCGATCAAGTTATATTCGACCTTATTTTAAAGAAATTAGAAGTGCTAAGGTAACAATGCCACAGCACGTCCGATTATTCCCAGTTGTTCCGTTGAAGTAGTTCCGTGGCGGAACTAGTGAGACTTTTTTTCCCAGTTGTCCCGCGGAACAAAGCATCAGTAATTCAGTTCCCATTAGTTCCGCGGAACAAAGTAGAAATGAAATACTAATAAATTCATTCCCAGTAGTTCCGCGGAACAAAGTATAAATTAGAAACTAATAAATTAAGTCCCAGTAGTTCCGCGGAACAAAGCATAAATTAAAAACTAATAAATCAAGTCCCAGTAGTCCCGCGGGAGAAAGCATCTCTTACATACGAATATTTTATGTTCCCATTAGTTCCCTACGGTGTCTTACGGCTATTTTCTCATACAATTAAAAAAAAATGAAGATCGACAAAACAAATGAAGATCGGTACAACAAATGAAGACTGACAAAACAAATGAAGATCGACAAAACAAATGAAGATCGACAAAACAAATGAAGATTGACGAAACAAACGAAGATCGACGAAACAAATGAAGATCAATGAAACAAATGAAGATCAGCAAAACAAATGACGGTTGAAAAAACAAATGACGATCGAATAAACATTATGCAGATCAATAAAACAAAAGACTACAAGCAAGTTGATAAGGTCAAAAGTTTCTTGCAGCCATATTTTGTAAGCTAAATGCGATTACCATTCAAAAAATAGGTGCAAGCAATTCTCGACCTTATGAATATGCTTAATATTTATTTATTTTTTTATATATTCGTGATCTGTGATGTCTATAAACGCCTAAAAGCACATTTTCAGGGAAGTGTCATTAAGGTCGAGAATTGCTTGCAGCTATTTTTTTGAATGGTTATCGCATCTAGATTACAAAAAAGGTCCATGCCAATTTCGACCTTATGAGCATGCATAATATCTATTTATTTTTTATATATTCGTGATCTGTGATGTCTATAAACGCCTAAAACCACATTTTTAAATAAGTGCCATTAAGGTCGAGAATTGCTTGCACCTATTTTTTTTAATGCTAATCGCATTTTGATTACAAAACATGGCTGCAAGTATGTTTTGACCTTATCAACTTGCTTATAGTCTTTTGTTTTATTGATCTGCAAAATGGTTTTTCGATTGTTATTTGTTTTTCCAACTGTCATTTGTTTTGATGATCTTCATTTGTTTCGGCGATCTTCATTTGTTTTTGTCGATCTTCATTTGTTTTTGTAGATCTTTATTTGTTCTGAAAATTACTTAACTAGGTACTATAAACTTTTAAACTAGATGTTCTTCGTATAATGGATCTTTTTCCACTCGCATGTCCTAAAAGATCCACATTCATAAAAAAAAATATATTTGGAGGCTTTAAGATATTAAAGTGGACATAACATAATGTCCATAAAGATCCATGATAGTTCCGCTACGGAACTATTGGGAATAGAAAAGTCTCACTAGTTCCGCTACGGAACTACTGAGAATAGAAAAGTCTCACTAGTTCCGCCACGGAACTACTGAGAATAGAAAAGTCTCACTAGTTCCGCCACGGAACTACTGAGAATAGAAAAGTCTCACTAGTTCCGCCACGGAACTACTGAGAATAAAAATGTCCCAGTAGTTCCGTGGTGCGGAACTACTGGGAAAAAAAAGTCTCACTAGTTCCGCCACGGAACTATTGGGACAAAAAGTCTCACTAGTTCCGTCGCGGAACAACTGCCGCGGAACTACTGGGAATGAAGGAGCACGTCATGTCATGCTTTAGCATGACGCGGCATCCTTGGAGCAGTACCGTGCCTCACTAAGGACGTGCCTAATAGCTGGTGCCAATAAAAAATAGCTGGTACTATTGCAAGCAGATTAAAAATATAAAGCAACATTCATCCCCATATTATGCAAATTTCTTCATACATAATAACATAACGACAACAATTTATTCAGCAGTATTCAGTGAATGTCACGGTGAATCTACATAATGGGAGCAAAATGAACAATTTACAAGTTCCCGCGTAAACAAGAGTGACGTTTTGCGACAAATTAATGGCGGCTCAGTGAATAAGAGTTAACGAGGTGTTCAAGCGTAATAATGTAACACTTGTACAAATTATATGACATGACATGACCTAAGTATGACATTTTAACTACAGATATGAAGACTGCAGAGGTCAAATAGGTACTACATAAGGAGTCACCTTTGACTATTTAGCACACGACCCGCCTTACTGAAGCATTCCGCTCTGCCAAGGCAATAGACCATTCTGCCAAGGCAATAGACCATTATTCGGACTAAGAGGTTTATAAAAAGCACTTGAGAATCGATTGATTCACTATCATAATCGTTATAGCTGTGTGCGAACGCATGGCTCCCTCAGATTAAGGCCGATGTATGTCGATTATGATAGTGAATCAATCGATTCTCAAGTGCTTTTTATAAACCTCTTAGTCCGAATGGTCTATTGCCTTGGCAGAGGGGAATGCTTCAGTAAGGCGGGTCCTATGTTAGATGGTCTAAGGGAGTCACACACAGCAAGTAGTAAAGTAAGCACCATACGCTATGGTCAATTCTGAGATGGATGACGATTTCGTGGAAGGCACTTTAAGCCGTTAGTCCCGACGCCAGTAACATAGTAATCGTTAGACCATGATGAAGGTCTTATGTGCAATTGGAAAAATTAAACAGAAAGTCGCCACACCGTGCAGCTATCCATCCAACACTCCAATAGGATCACAATCTATTATGTTGGACAAAATAAAGCAGTTGAAATGTTGGGCGAGGCCGCAGTGGTGGCTGTAGGTCTGTTGGGATCCTGGGACATCCTTTCGAGGGCTTACTCGGGGCTCCCAACAATAGACTGTTGGGCGTTACATGAGGATTTTTAGTCGGTAGGAGTCCGGCATAGCATTCATAATGGATTTGCCCTCACGTTAAAAAAAGCAGTTGAAATGTAGGCGTAAAGGTTTATGCTACTGCTACCCCTATGGGTAATAAACTGTAAGATAGGAAAAAAACTGATGAAATTTAAGCATATTGTACGCAATACCCTACCCTTCTGGGAAAAGGCGTGACCATACGTAAAAATAAACCGGTAGATAAATCGTTATAATGCAAGTAGGTGCGTTATCTCTAAAAACCCATTTTCAATTATGCGTACTAGGGAGTACTTATTTAATCTTATCAATACATTAGCGAATTCTCATTACACAATTTCGCGCATGCTTTATTTAAAGCCGCTGTTTATCTTTCACGGTCTTAGACCATATAACACGGGACTAGCCTTTGCGAACCACCGCATACAAAAATATTCTGCCAGTTTTCATACAAGTGAAGGGGGAAACACAAAGACATATAAACATGGAATTTTATGCTGTGAATGGTTTGTGATATTCGTCTACATTCAAGTATCTATTTTTAGACGCTTACTTAAAGGATCACTTAGATTAGCTATTTTGGGTTTTCGTGATATATTTGGTTACATATTATGGCAAGTGCGACTGAGTGAGCTATCACCATAGCTTAATTTGTTAACTTTTGCATACAGATCATTATTATCCCTAAGAAATTTTTTTTTGAGAGCAACAACCTCAAAGACAGGGAATACCGGGGATTAATAAAAGTCACATGTTAGCATAAAGCTAGTTAATGTGAGGGCTGTCTGTTGGAAAACGCTAATCTTAGAAAAATGATAACTAAAATCATGATAGAATTTTCGGAAGTGCTATAGATAAAATAGGAATAAATTCTCTAGAATTCTAAATATTATACACAGAGTAGCTGCCCCGGAAAATGTTGTTTTGCCATGTTTTTTTTTTTTTCATTTAGGGGGATGAAAAATAGATGTTGTCCGATTCTCAGAACTACCCAATATGTACACAAAATTTCATGAGAATCGGTCAAGCCGTTTCAGAGGAGTTTAACTACCAACACCGCGACACGATTTTTAGGGTTTCGTAGCCAAATGGCAAAAACGGAACCCTTATAGATTCGTCATGTCTGTCTGTCTGTCTGTCTGTCTGTCCGTCCGTGTGTCACAGCCACTTTTCTCCGAAACTATAAGGCCTATGCTATTGAAACTTGGTAACTAGATGTATTCTGTGAACCGCATTAAGATTCTTATATAAAACTAGAAAAAAAGCAGTAAATTTTGGGGGTCCCCATACTCAGAACTAAAACTCAAAATTTTTTTTTCATCTAACCCACACGTGTCTATAGATAGGTCTTAAAAAATGTTATTGAAGTTTCTAACATATTTTTTTTCTAAAGTGCATAGTTTGCGCAAGAGACACTTCCAAAGTGGAAAAATGTGTCCCCCCCCCCCCTCTAACTTCTAAACTAAGAGAATGATAAATCTAAAAGGAATATATGATGTACATTGCCATAAAAACTACCCACGAAAATTGGGTTGAACGAGATAGAGCTGGTAGTTTTTTTTAAGACGTCATAAACCGCAATTTTTGGTTAGAAAAAGCACTACCACTGCGAACGTGTTAAAACATCAATCAAAGTTACAACGAACTATAAGAACTTTTATATTATGTTACTTGCTGCTACGAAACCCTTCATGGGCGAGTCCAACTCGCACTTGGCCGGTTTTTTTTTATTAGACATACGACATATTATTATGTTGCATCATACAATATCATAATTTTCCGCTCTTGAACTCGAACTAGAAACCCCGACCAGCTCTTTTAATGGCAATGTGGTGTTAACAACAATATTATGTTTGCATTTCGCAGCGGGCAACACTTGTGAAAATAAAATACACTTGTCCTATACAGTCATCGAAGAGCACGAAGCTGTTGCTATGCGTAAACTTTGAGGCAATTTCATCATTTTAGAGTTAATCATATAAACAAATAAGAATTATTTTTAGATAGCGACATCCCGCCCAAATTAAGCTTGTCCGGAGAGATATAAACAACATTGATTATTTGAATGCTATTAACTAAATATATATACGTCCAATCCACATACATACATCACGCCATTGTCCCGGGAGAGGTAGGCAGAGGCATATTATACGCTAACATTTCTCCATTCGGACGTAGTCCCACGTAACAATTGGTGAGCCCATTGCCGTGTTGAAACCTTTTAGGAATCATACACAAATATCTGCTGTGTTCAGACCTTGAATTCGAATACGAGAACTCAGTAACGGCAGTCGGAAGTGTGTCCGACATCACTACATGGTATACCGTCATAATACCAGAAATCATAATGCCTTTACTTAAAATGCCTGAGCCCAAAATACCCGAAATCGAAATATCAATATTCAAAAGGCAAATATTTATAATATAAATAATTTAAAATGCCTTACGGTCGAATAACCGAAACCCAAAAAATCAATTTATCAAATACCTTATCCTAAAATGTTCAAACACAAAATACCTTTTTTTTTAACATGATTTAAATCCTGTGAAAGGTTAACACCCCGACTCAGAGTATCCCGACTCGGATAGGTTAGGTTAGAAGACTAAGGCGGGAGCGAAGCGAAGCGGAGCTCCCGCCTTAGCCTTCGTGGTTATTTTTTTTTTATTTTTCGTTAGCCCACTGTAGTACTTTTGTAACTCTGAATCAAAGTGTTTTAACATGAGGTAAATCCTACATGGATACTATGCCGGACTCCTACCGACTAAAAACCACACGTATCCTACATAACAGCCTACAGTTGGGAGCCCCGGGTAAGCCCTCAGAAGGTTACCCAAGGACCAACAGACCTACGGCTACAACTGCGGCTTCACTTAGGTGGTGGGGGGGGGGGGGGGTGTATATAAGTTAAAGTCAAATAACAAAACGTGTGAGTGGCAATAAATCTTTATTTCTTAAATCATTCATTTATTAACTATGCAGTATATAATGAACTGGTATAGCATAATATATACCTAATAATACCCAGTAGGTTATATCGATAAACTGGGTAGGTCATGGTTTTTTTTTTATATTCACATTGTATTCTATTTTCGGTATTTTAAATTAAGGATATTTGAAAATTTGTATTTTGAATTCTGATATAATAATTATTTGTATTTTAAGTTTAGACATTTTAAGGTAAGGTGAACTGAAATAAGGTATTTTGAATGTTAAGGTATTTTGAATTCGGGTATTTTGGTCAAAGGCATTTTAAGTAAAGGCATTTTGATTTCTGGTATTTTAATATATAACCCACTACATAGTATAAAACAAAGTCGCTTTCTCTGTCCCTATATCCCTTTGTATGCTTAAATCTTTAAAACTACGCAACGGATTTTGATGCGGTTTTTTTTTATAGGTAGAGTGATTGAAGAGGAAGGTTTTTATGTATAATAACATCCATTAAATAGTGGAAAAATACTGTTATTTTGAGGTTTCTATGTATTTGTATTTAGTATCAGCATTGCACCCGTGCGAATTCGGGGCGGGTCGCTAGGAGTGGTACTACTACTAATAAACTGTAGTTTTACAGTCTTCTCAAATTGTGTCCGTGTTATCTTTACATAGTAAAAATAAAATTAAATAGTTTCCGATGTCTGTTCGATTAGAACTTTTAAACTGGTGAATGGCTTTTATTTTAATGCAGTTTTATAAACAGATAGTGTGAGGAAGGTTAATATGTTACATATTATAGTATTCGTAATTTGTAAATGTAAATTACTTCTGGGGGTCACCTAGTGGTAACATAAATACGCTCTGCTATTTGTTCCAGTGATTTACTATGGTAATACGACGAGATGAGTTTATAAACTAAATGTTTCGACTAAACCATCCTAAACATAAAACCGAAAGTACTTTCTCTTAAAGCGTAAGTCATTTCATAAATAAACGGTCATAAGCATGACTAATTTAAGTCTCAACAATTTCTAAACAATCAATCTATACCATAATATTTATAATTTGTCAGAATTGGCTTCTTAATCTACGAGTATTCTGACTTTCTTTAGTGTCCAGACACTCGCTTTCTTTTACGTTTTAGTCAGATTTGAACTTTATTATAGGTAAATTACATCAATAATGAATATTCCTATCCAGAGATTTGTAGTGTCGACCGAGTTAGCTGTTTAAATAAAATCGGCCAAGTGCGAGTCGGACTCGTGTGCGTTACGTCTGTTTTAATAATAATTGTTGTTATAGCGGCTCTAGCTATCACGGCTGATAGCGTGACAGACAGACAGACGAACAGCAAAGTCTCGGTATTAGGGTCCCCGTTGTTCCCCATTCGGTACGGAGTCCTGAAAAGTATGCTACGGTACAAAATACTGAGAGAAAACACTTACCATGGGGCATAGAACTCAACAAGGACCTTCTTGCTGTCATCAAATACGACTTCATCGAAGTTGGAAGCGACCAGCACTTTCACGGGCTTGGCGGCCCAGTCTTCGGGCAATACCTCGCTGAGCAAGTGCTGTTTCAGAGTACCCGCGAAGAAGGACTGGATGAATTCCTGGAAATAAATGGATTATTTAATGTATATTCTTTTAATATGTTTATGTAAATCTTTGGTTTGTTACAGATCTTGCTTCGTGGGTTTAGTGTCTTGTGAGACTGATACGATTTTAAGGTTAAAAGAGCGAGTGTTGTACTACTGGTGTTGCAAACATTCATAATGCTACAGTGACCGCTTTAGATCGTTAGCTTAAAATATGCAGAATGTATGCTATAAAGTATGCAGAGGACACCAATAGGTCTTATTATAGTGACGTGGGTTCTATACCACTCACACCAACTAAAACGTTTCGGTGATTTCAACGACTGTCTGGACCAACGTACCATGGAAAGCCCTAAACAGAAAATTGACTATACCCATGGAACCCTGGCCAGCAGGGGCAATCAACCTTTACGATCCCAGCGCGTACTATAGATCTGCTTTTCCACGGTCCACAACTAGTTGAAATATAGGTCAGACAGACTTCTTAACCATGTAGAACAATCAACACGATCCACATTCATTCACATTATTCGCAAGGCCACAACTTCGTCACACTCATCAGCCTCTATATAAATAGGCTTTTCTCTTTACGTACAATTAAATGTAGCTAAAACAATTATTCTGTAATTCCGTGACAATCCGTTATGAAAACCGTGACGGCAGAATTAATCACGGTTTTACTACTGAAATGAAATTATGCTCATAGTATTATCGGTCATTTCATGAAAATGTCCTAGAGAACTACTTTATCGGCTTCTATTTTAATAGGTTATTTAATATACTACTACGTCTGAATCTCATACATAGCCATATTATCCGGAGACATTCTTCAGAGGGCTTACCCGGGGCTTGCTACCGTAGGCAGCACTAAGGCAACGTGTTGTTTTAGTCGGCAAGAGTAAAGTATCATAGTGCCATAGTAGCATAGTACACATAAAAGATTTTCAAACGAATAAAGATTTTTCAAGAAGCGTGATTGAGCAACAATCTTCACAAACTTTCACATTTACAATAATAGAAGCATTACCTTCTATAGTCCAATCCTGCCCGATCTGGCAATAATGTAAACATGTCATGTTTTGACAATCGTTGTCTAAGACAGATAAGTAAAAAAATATAGTACAATCATTGAATTTTTTAAGTAGGTATTTTAAATGAAAATAAACTATCATAATGAAGTTATTTGGTGTCGAAATCTTTGTAAGAACACTGTATGACTCCTGGATACTGGAATATAATCAGGGTGAATACTCAATTGCAAGTAACTATGGATATATAGGATCAAATGTGTTTTGTGTTTGTTTCCATTTTTGCGCGAAGCTATTAAAATACAGTATAGCTACATTGTTCTTCAGCGACTGCCGGACCAGGATCCCAACATCCGTGATGCTGTGATCGGGGCACAAGTTATTATAGAAAAGACATGAAAACTTGCCTTGTCTAATCTGACAATGTGCCGAGTGTGCGGCAACATAATCAAACGAATGTTTAAAAAATGTTTACTTGATAGGCGTATTAAACTCTGCCGTTGACGGTCCCAAGCCCGTATGAGAAAAGAGGAGGGTTGACTGAGAGGGACCAAACCAGTCGTAAAAGGTCAACGCCGAGTAATGGGCGGCGGTTAATTAACCCGTATAAGATCAACCAGATGGAGGTAGGAAATGATCTCCATCGCCCGCTACTCTTTGGTGAAACATGGAATCGGGGACATTGGCTTGGTCGCCTGTGCCAAGAGGTAGAAAGCCTCAATAAAAATTCACCCCAATCCTACGGTGGAGAACGTGCCAACTGGATGCATGGCTGAGGGATGTCAGTTCTTAGCGCCAACCTTGATGAACCTGGCGAACATCATTGTATATAGCCTTCTCACAGGAATGGCGTCACCCTGTGAGCGACCACCCATTCGTCCATACTCGTGGGAACACAATGCAAGAAAACGAAAATAAAACCCAAAAAACATACACACAGCAACTTTTTCATAAAGGTATTCTTGAAGTCAGACCAAGGTCCTCTTCAATTGGAGCTTGCACAAGAAGTGAATATGAATCTCACAATTCAAGTCAACGTACAAACCCAAGTTTCTCCCAACCAATTCAACATAATACCAGAGATAGTAATAAAACTAACACACAAGGAGCTATAGCAATAGAACAGCCAACACCGAATGAAAGTGAAAGAGAGCGAAAGAAGGAGATTGGACATGAATCATGGCAGAAGGATGAAATTCCTGTATCAAAAAGAAAAAGAGTTGCACCTAGCCCTGATCGTATAGGAAACAGCAGAAAAATTACCAAAACGAAGTACACAATACCAACACATAATCAATTTGAGACACTCGAAATAACAGATGAACCTAGCGACGAGCCTGAGATAATAATACCTAAGCCAGAGCCTATTTTTGTAACTGGGGTGGCCCACATCAAGAATCTTAAGGATATCCTTCACAGACTCGTGGAAATTAATACCTACACAATGACAACCATGAAGTCAGGACACTTGGTGAAAATAATGCCTTGTGATATTGATACATACAAGAAGATCAGAGACAACTTCATTACAAACAATATTAGCCACTACACATATAAACTCAAAAGCGAAAGGGCTTATAGAGTTGTACTTCGTGGACTCCATGCTACAGAAGACAAAGAGTCCATTAAAGTTGCCATGAGAGAACTCGGCCATGAAGTCAGAAACATTGTCAACGTACGCCATAAAACCACAAAAGAAGACTTACCAATGTTCTACATTGATCTCGAACCCAAACATAACAACAAAGAAATATTTAAGGTAAACAGACTGAACTACATGAAGGTAACTATCGAAGCTCCGTACAAAAAAGTTGAGGTCTTGCAATGTAAACGATGTCAGAGATTTGGCCATTCTAAGAACCAATGCAATAGACCTTTTAGATGCGTTAAATGTGGCAAAGATCATCCAACAACAACCTGTCGAAAAACACCAGACACTGAAGCAACATGTGTTAACTGTCAAGAAAAACATCCCGCCAGCTATAGAGGCTGTCTAAAATACAAAGAATATAAAGAGAAAATTCTCAAGCTAAATCCGAAAAACACACGTAGAGAGAGTCCGAACCAACGTACAATTATTAACCAAGAGTCCAACACAAGGGAAACAAAAGAAATAACAAAGGACCAGAACACTAAAAAATCATTTAGAACATATGCAGCTGCAGCAAACCGTACTGAGCGACAAAACGAGCCTAGATTAATAGATTTCAACGAAATGAATAACCTAATGGATGGCATGTTTAATAAATTTCAAACAATCATGAATAACATGATAGACAACATGATGGATCGCATGATTCAACTAATAAGCCAAATGATTTCCAAATGATTTCAAATCTGCGTGTAGTCACGTGGAACGCCAATGGGTTGACGGAGCGACGTCAAGAACTTGAGATATTTTTAAAAACAGAAAAGATTGACGTGGCCTTAATTTCCGAAACTAGATTTACTGACAGGAGCTTCATTAGGATAAAAGATTACACTGTGTATACTACAAATCATCCATCTGGTAACACACATGGGGGAACAGCAGTTATTGTTAAAACTAACATCAAACACCACTTGCTAGAAGAATATCGAACTGAGAAAATCCAGGCTACATCCATTAAAGTGTACACAGAACCGGAAATGACTCTATCTGCTGTATACTGCCCCCCAAGACATATTATCAAAGCTGATGACTTTAAACACTACTTCTCAACCTTAAGTCATACATTCGTCTGTGGCGGTGATTGGAACGCCAAAAACACCATCTGGGGCTCAAGACTGACTCTACCCCGGGGAAGACAACTCCATCAAACAGTGGTAGCGCTTTCTCTGTGTAGTCTATCGCATGGTGAACCAACTTACTGGCCGACCGATCGAAGTAAAATTCCTGACCTTGTGGACTTTTATATTACCAGGAACATGCCGGTAACACATTTGAGCATCGAATCATGTAACGACCTCTCATCTGATCATACCCCGGTAATCTTAAACTTACACTGTAAAGTCATACTGACTGAAATTCCATTAAAACTATATAATAGACATACTAATTGGGAAATATACCAAGATTACATAAGTAACAACATCAACCTCAAAATTTCATTAAAAACCACTGACGAAGTGGAGAATGCTGTGGAACAACTAAACAAGCTTATTCATGAGGCTCTGAACTTATCAACACCAGCGACGGGTAAAAGATTCTACACACAGCACCAATACCCAAAACACATTAAAGACAAAGTAGCTGAGAGGCGGAAGCTTCGACAAATATGGCATAATACTGGCTATCCTACCGACAAGACAGCGTTTAATAGGGCGTCTGAGAATCTAAAACATCTGATCAAAAAAATGAAGAATGATGACCTACAACAATACTTAAGGGACTTAAAGCCTAGCTTAGACAATAACTACTCTCTATGGAAAGCTACACGACAAATTAAAAGACCTAAAATTCATATACCACCCATCAGAAGACCAGATGGAAAGTGGGCTAGATCAGACGCTGAAAAAGCATCCATATTTGCTGAACATCTTCGAAGTGTTTTCAAACCATTTCCAAGTTTGGACCCCGAATTCGATGACGAAATCTTAACGTACATGAACAGCCCAATGCAAATGTGTCTGCCCTTGAAAAGCACAAGTCCTAAAGAGGTCACCCGTGAGATTAAGGCTCTCAAAGAGGGAAAATCACCAGGATATGACGCCATTGATGCCACAATGCTGAAACAACTTCCAAAAAAGGGAATCCTTCTTATAGTCATTATACTAAATGCATGTCTCAGACTGGAACTTTTTCCTTCGCAATGGAAGATTGCACAAGTGGTGATGATACCAAAACCTGGAAAGCCACAGCAGGAGGCCAGCTCATACAGGCCAATTAGTCTTCTACCAGTTATTGGAAAAATCCTGGAGAAGATTATTCTTAACCGTATGAGAGAACATCTAGAGGACATACTCCCACTGCATCAATTCGGGTTTCGGCCAAACCACGGTACCATAGAGCAAATTCATCGCCTGGTGGACACTATTGGTAGGACACTGGAAAACAAGGAATATTGTTCAGCTGTATTTCTTGATATTGGGCAGGCGTTTGACAAGGTATGGCACGACGGACTTAAGTACAAACTGAAAAAGACACTTCCGCACAGTTTTTGTGGCATCATCTCATCGTACCTCGACGGGCGATGCTTCGAGGTCAAGCATTGCAGCGAAGCATCGAAATTGCAAGAGATTAGGTCTGGAGTGCCTCAGGGCAGCATACTGGGGCCTGTGTTATACCTAATCTTCACAGCAGACCTACCAACGAGCAATGACACTGTTACAGCTACATACGCGGACGATACAGCAATAATGTCTGTTAGTTCCGACCCTGTAACAGCTTCAACAACATTGCAGTCACAACTTACAGACATTGAAAAATGGTTCAACAAGTGGCGAATTAAGGCAAATCAAGCTAAGTCTTCCCACGTAACGTTTACCCTCAGAAGACAAACGTGCCCGCCAGTCACTCTTTATAATGTGACTTTGCCTCAAGCAGATAATGCAAGATACCTTGGCATGCACTTGGACAGACGACTGTGTTGGCAAAAGCACATCTGGACCAAGCGAAAACAGTTAGATACACGGCTGAGACAGATGTACTGGTTAATAGGACCAAAATCGCAATTATCGCATACAAGTAAAATAACCATCTATAAAGCCATCCTAAAACCAATCTGGACGTATGGTTTACAGCTCTGGGGAACTGCCAGCAACAGTAATATTGAGATCCTGGAAAGATTCCAAAACAAAACTATGAGAACTATGCTAAATATACCACAGTACATAAGCAATAAATTTATACAAATGGACCTGAATATCACCACAGTCAAAGATGAAGTAGCAGCTTACAGCAGAAAGTACCAATGTAGGTTGTCAACACACGTCAACGAACTTGCTTCAAATCTGGGAGGCACAGGAGGAGTGCGGTTCACCAGGTTGAAGAGACATAGTGTTCCGAACTTAGAGACCAGATTCCAAGTCGCCCAATGAAGGATGAAAGTGTCAGTGGATACTTGACTCCGATAAAGGAAATATTTAACAGAGTGATCAGCCAAAGAAGTAGCTCATTGTTTCAGAAGGAAACAGATTGCTATGATGAAGAAAAATACAAAAGAGAGAAAAAAAAAAAAAAAAAAAAAAAAAAAAAAAAAAAAAAAAACTTGATAGGCGTAAAATCATAAAACACTTTTTGTTAACATAATATAATTTCCAACCATACCACATAATGAGTGTATCGAATAGCTACTATCGATAACGTTATGAACTTGGGGCGCTGTTACGAGTCGATAGTAAAGTTATGAAACAACTCTAATACATTGACGTCGAAATTAGAATGTAAGTTTTTTCCCTTTTTTACCAGGAACAGTATGGGGTAATTCAAACCCATATGCAATACAAGGAAACTGTGTTAGTAACCATTAGCTTTTTTGTAAAAACGACTTTGGTATAGTTATTTTTTAGCGTGAACAGATCATTTTCTCGTATCCGTAGCAATGGGCTTTCTCGGCTAAAATGCTGCGCCGTGTTTCATCAAAATCGGCTGTACGTAAATGTAGATAGGAGTTTGAACTCTGCTTTACTAGACGCGCTTTAGGTTAAGGAGGTCACAGTAAGTGGTTTAATTATAAATAGCTACGAGTTTTCTGTAGGATAGCTAAATTACGAATATATATGTGTCCTAATGTACTAACTCATATAACTTCACAGCGGGAGATAGATGGGAAGTGAATAGAGATAACCAAAAGTATATCGAATGCAGACATGTCGTATTATGATTATCAACATAATTTATGTACCAGATATGAGTGAATACGATTACTATTACCACGACCAAGTAACCCATTTGTTTGTACTATGAGAATTTGATCTGGAAAAATTCGCAGCGAGGTAATGGATGCGGAAAGCGCAGGACCGTGTGTTATGGATTTGGAGAGGCGTACGACCAGCAGTGGGATACCATAGGCTGGTTTGATTGGCTGTTAGAAAATACTATTGAGGTGTCAGAATTTTTTTAAGCCGCCAATAAGACCCCTTTTTTTTAATGTGAGGGAAAATCCATCATGGATGGACGTAACGCCCAACAGCCTATGGTTGGGAGCCCCGGGTAAGCCCTCGGAAGGATGTCCCAGGACTCCCAACAGACCTACGGCCGCCTCTGCGGTCTCGCCTAGGGGGTGGTTCGGGTGCTATCCCGCGTCTTTGGGGGGTCTCGGGTGTGATCCCGCTTCTAAGGGGGGGCGTGCGTGAACTCATCCCGTCACGCTGCAGTCATGGGCCTGCTTCTGTAAGGACGGTGAGCAGCCGTCTCACCGTCCTCAGGCCCCAGGTCATGGAGGCCGATAGTCTTCGACGAACGCCAATAAGACCCTCAACTTGACTAACGGCTACGACAAGTTCGATGTTAATGGCAATCGGGACCATCGGTTTAAAGTGCCTTCCGAAACACAAAAACGGTCACCCATATACGAATAGACCGTAGCGTCAGACGCTTTACGCAGTTATATTTTACAGATCACTGAGCTATTTTTTTTATATACGGTAAGGTGGCAGACAAGCATACGACCAACGATAAGGACTAGTGGTCACCGCTGCAGCCTATGAACGTTTGCAACACCAGAAGCGCCAGACTCGCGCTGCCGACCCTGTAATCTAGACCTATCGGGGCAACTTTCGCAGTTGAACCAATGAACCGATTCCTATTAAACTTGCCACAGAGATAAAATACAATTTGGGAAAGGAGATGCTCCACCTTTTCAAAAATAATTCAAAGGGATGTAATCGAAAACTCTTCACCGCGCGGTCATTAGCAAGTTCCTATCAGACAGCGGTTTATTTATTCATTGTAATAAAAAAAACCGGTTGAAATGGCATACGAGTATAAAACTCGATGGCCTTGAGGCGCATCGAATCACTCAGCGCTTCGTATCTTCACAATTTGTGACTAACGAAACGGAAGGCTGTTAACGTTTTAATTAGCATTTTAATGCACATGAAATGAAAGTTACATCTGAAATATCACTTAATATGAATACGAAAGTTCGTGAACAAGTGAAAATGTATGTTTCTTACTTTTATTTTCAACATGCTAAATATTATAGTTTACATTTTTGCAAACATTACCGTTATTTACAAGTAACAATAGAAATACATGAACCAACTAAATATTTACAGAATAACACGCCTCGATTTTCATTGGGGGTTAAAAAGGGGTGACTGGGTATGAAATGGACCATATCTAGGTGTCAATTTGTCAAAGCATTCCTCCCCATCGCAATCAACTGGTATAGTTCCAATAAAACTGGCTTGATACTGACACCTATCCCCTCGTTTGAGGACATTCCGATAAATGCCCCAAAGGACTTTAAGGACATAAAAGTACAATGATATACCTGATAAAACTTCTGAAATTTAAAAACTTCTTACAACAACTACTAGACTAATAGACTAGTCAAATAACAGATTTTTTTATACTACTAAGGCGACAGACAAGCGTACGGCCCCACCTAATGGACTGTGGTCATTATAGCTTATGAACATTTGCAACACCAGAAGCGCTACACTCGCACTGCCGATCCCGCAAGAACCTTATAAGACCCCTCTTGGAAAAACCCAATACTGTAAGCGTTTGGAAAAACCTAGGTTAGGAGATCATTCCACAACCTAAGCGTTCGAAGAAGGCCGCTATAGAACCTTACAGTGCAAATTATAATCAATGCCTTACCTCAATAGTGTTAGCGGAAAGTTCTTCGCTGGCAGGCTTGTACTTGGCCATGTCTTGCTCCAGAGCGATCAGGCGGGCGGCTGGGACTTCCTCTTTCTTCATGCCGAAGAATTCAAGGATTCTGTACAAAAGATGTTACATTATATAATTATTTAGGCTATTAGAAGGTTCTTTTCTTACAACAATAACTATGGCCTTGCGAATTTGGCTATAAATGTACAAGCAATAATCTTAACGTTCATAAGTGTTACTTGGTGACCTATACCTATGAATAAAGATACTTTTTAATTTTTTCAAAATCCCTACTAATATTATAAATGCGAAAGTAACTCTGTCAGTCTGTCTGTCTTTTACGCTTTCACGCCTAAACGGCTAGAGCGATTGAGATGAAATTTGGTATAGGAATAGTTGGAGATCCTGAGAAGGACATAGGCTACTTTTTAACCGACTGCGCAAAAGGAGGGTTATGATTTTACGATATAACGACTCTTACGCGATAACGACTTCAACGCGGTCGAAGCCGCGGGAAACAGCTAGTGGCGTATATTACCGATGATAGCCTTTCTATAAGCAGCAAAATAATTTCTTAAATCGGGTGAGCAGTTCCTAGGGATAGCAGGTTCAAATTTTTTCCTAGGGATAGCCATAGCCAGTTCAAATTTCGATATTTTTAATGCGTGAAGTAATTTTCAGCGTACACACAGATATAAGGTAAGGCGATGACTTTAATGCCGAGAATGTTGACCTGCAGTTTCAGATATACCATTAAACAATAAAATGTAGGTTATCTTTTTAATCGAATTCAATAACAGAGGAATTGTTCGAATTTTTTTATGATAATTGGAAATATGTTTAAGGATACTTAAATTAAGGAAAAGCAAGCAAACAGCAAGTTGGAAAAACCGAGTGAACGAGAAAAGAAACATCGTAAACTCAGTACACTATCATGTGAATGTAAATCCCTATTTCTTACTAATATTATAAATGCGAAAGTTTGTGAGTGTGGATGTTTGTTACTCTTTCACGCTCAAACCGCTTGAACGGATCGGGCTGAAATTTGTTACAGAGATACATTATAGTCTGGAATAACACATAGGCTACTTTTTATCCCGGGAATAAGTTCCCGCGGGAAATAATTTTACGCGGGCGAAGCTGCGGGCATTAGCTAGTTTCTAATAATATGAAATATCTTTGTCTATTACATTTTCAAGCCCGAACCACTAACCTGACTCAAAAAAAATTTGGTACAGAGATAAAACAGTGCATACTCATAGGAACAAAACTCTGTCGGTACTTAAATAAATAAATATCATACTTAAGTAGTTAATAAGGCTGTATAGACTACCGAAGTCTTTAGCAAAATAAAGATTCAAGAGGTATATGCTTACCTCTGGTGTTCATCCTCATCAGCGTCGATGGCAACGGACATGATCTTGTCGCGGTAAGACTTGGCAACGGGCTTCAACTCCTCAGTGTATTTCTCGAAGTCGCCATTTTTCTATCGACAAAATAAATAAATAAATATTTGAGGAAATTATCACACAATACAATCTGGCTCATATTAAGGTAATACAAGCTTTTGCTATGGGTTTTAGTTAACTGACAAACATACTTATAATATTTTAAATACGTCAATTTTAAACATAGACTGACAAATCGTCACGTTTGTTCTACGCCCCCCTCCCCCCATAAATACTTTTGTTTGTTTTAACATACAAACTCTAAAGTAAACACCCTCCCCCCATAAATACTTTTGTTTGTTTTAACATACAAACTCTAAAGTAAACATATTAATTCCGACATGGGATTCGAACCCGGAACCAAAGCGCACGGCAGTCGCATAAACTTACTACAGCGCCATCGAGAGGCAGTCGAAAATAAAATCAACACGAGTCTATGATAGAAAACTTTAATGCCCCCTGTAAGTTCATTGACCGGAAGACCAATGACCTTTGTTTGGTTTGTCTGCGATTAACACACGCGTGTGACATACGAATTTCTACCACGAGGTACGTATTATGTCACTTTATGAACCTCGTGTTTGATATCTGATCTGTTAAATACATACATATATTCACGCCTTTATCCCGGAAGAGGAAGGCAGAAGCGTAGTTTACCACATTTCACCTTATAGTTTTTAGTCCCACGTAATAAGTGAGCCGTGTTGAAATATACAGGCTCAGGTTGTGACGACTGACAACCTAATGTTGAAATATTGAAGCTGCCCAAAATGTGCTCCAGAGACGGTCAAGCGACTTGAAGGGCCCCATATACGGTACGATTCATCGTTACGATCCATCGCTTCAGACCGATTGAAACGACTGGTGCAGTGTTGCCGCTCATACACGGAGTGATTGATCGCTACGATCGATCATTTGTTCATTTGAAATTGAACGATAAAGATATGCTCAAAAATTCAATATGTGCCCTGTTAAATGGAAAATGAACTTCTTTTCTCGTCTGCGGCGGTAACTTTGATTATGTTACAGAAGAAAACAAGAAAACCTAGAAAAGTGTGGGTTAAGAAATTTCTATTAAAGCGACTGAGACAAAAGTCGAATCGTTGATAGCAAGAGTCAATACACTATCGATTCATCGTTACGATATTCATGATTGCATGGGTTTTGTTGCGATTTCCAATATCGTCTGCAATCAAGTAAATCGTTAACGATTGTAACATACAGTACAAATCCGACGTTTCGATCGGTCTGAAGCGACGGATCGTAACGATGAATCGTACCGTTTATTGGGCCCTTTAGTCAAGTCTGTTCAAATGTGAATGAAATTAGCTTGTGTGCGTGGTTTCTTTGCACATGTGTGTGGACCGCGGATCGACGTGTGTGTGTACACACGACTTGACTCAAGTAGCTTGATCGTCTCCGCAACCCGTTAGGCCCTTTTCCCAGAACACAAAATAATAAGAGCGGATTTTCAATTAAATCCTAGACCCGTTAGGCCCTTTTCCCAGAACACAAAATAATAAGAGCGGATTTTCAATTAAATCCTTCAACGAAATTTTAAGAATCGACACTGAGTTGTAAGGTGAATGAAACATGAAATTTGTATACGATTAAAACTGTTGAACATAAATACATTACTGCGCGTTAATTATGCGTGAATCATAGAACAGAACATTAAAGAAATCAACATAGCAATTTATTTTCGCATACTCGTGACCATCGACTGACATTTACCGGTGAAAGTTCAAAGCCAAGTCACCGCCGGTTTTTGCCAATCATCGAACATACTTTTGTTAAGTACTTTACTATGTTCATAACTCCTCACTTTTCTCGTGAAAGTAGGTAGGTACTTGTAGCAACTACTTTCTAGACAGATGCATCTTGAGTTTAAGTACTCTTAATGATCATGGGCGATGTACTAATATTTTTTCTATACGATTACGTATATCGATACCTTAATTTGCAAACCTAATAACTCCACTTATTCACGAAAATCACTTTTTGATACCGGCAGAAACTAGATTTTTTGCTCTATTTTTTGAAATACTAATAACTCCATGATTCCCAACTGTATAGGTGTAAAACGCTATTTGAAAATCAAACAGCTCCGCGTGTAACGAAACGCGTCGATTTTGATAAAATATTCAAATAACTCCCGCGCAGTTGGCCATTTTGTATGGCGTCACAGAAGAGTAGGTACGAATGCTCCCGATCCCGAATGTTTGTTTTCAAACAATTAGTTAAAGTGTGTTTTATCACCGTTTAAAGATATATTAAGTTAGGTATATTTTGACACGTTTTTTTGGAAAATTTGCACAGGGATTGGAGTAATTAGATTTCACTTATGGCTATTTTGTTGTGATGCTTGGAGTTGGTAATATTGTCGCAAGGTTTTTGTGATAATGTAGGCCTCATAGTTTAATTTTTACTATGTCCATTGTACAATCATGTGCAGAAGTGTCAATTTTATGAACTTGAAGTGTGTGTGCGTGTGTGAATCAGATCTTTCACCATCTAGAGACGGCACGGCCAGCTGTGATGTTCCTAACGGAGACGCAAATACGTCGCCCTGACGATCAGTCGTATGGGTGATCTATGTTACCTTGGCTATTTCGGGATAAAGTCAGGGTGTGCGCGTTTGTTAGGGCGAATGTTTGCTGTTGCCGACTGCGCTGCCTAGAGAACCCTTCCTTCTCCGACCTTTGGCTACACTTAGATCACGGCTCTATGAGTCAGATCTACGTGTGCGTCTACAGATCCCACACACGGACAGCTGAGATAACGAGACTGTTTCAGCACCTCAGCGAAGTGGCGAAGGGGCCGATGACGTTCAGGTGCGGTTCCCGAACGCTTAATTGGTTTATCTGGGGGAATTCAATGGTCCCCACACTTAAGTGGCTAGGGTCCCTCAGGAGCGATCATGCGGGACAGGCCGCCCACGCGTTCGCTCTCGCCGCGTAGGTCGGACCATGAACCCGCACTGCAGGACTTACTGGTGACGGGTTATCCGGCACAGTGTAGTGTGTCGGTTGGCGCTCCACTGGGTAAATCCGACCAGTGTGTTGTACGTGCCCGCCTGCAGGTGTCATCTCCTGCAAGGTTAGTAGAGGTGTCACGGCACTACTCGTCAGCAGACTGGGATGGACTATGAGAATACTTTGCAGCCGTCCCCTGGAGCCAGCGCTGCTTAACAGGGAGGGCTTCATCGGAAAGCGCCTCTGCGGTTGCTGGTGAGATTACATTAAGTATGGAATACTACCTACTTTGATATTCCATATACTGATGTCGCCAGCGTCCTCAAAGCTCGCCCCTGGTTCGGGCGTGAGTGCGCCGTAGCTGTTCAACAAAAACAGACGGCGTATCGCGCCTAGATGAGGGCTCGGGCGGCGTGCGACGCGAATGTGGCCCGCCTCAAGGCAGCGTACAACAGAGCCACTAGGTCCAGTAAGAGGCCCTTCAAGAAAGCGGAAGCCCAGCGCATCTGGCTTGGTCAGGAGCTAAAGTCACATCCAATAGTCGTGGATTCTGGCAACTGGCCAAAGCCGACGGTATGCATGCCATGATTGAGAAGCGGCTGAAAAACTAAACCATCCATGCCCCTGTTGAATACTTAAACATCAGTCTGCCGAACGGCAAAGACCAATAACAAAAAATACCAATGTGAATAAGTGTTTGACTTTTCCTTGGGAAGGATTTAAACAAATCGCATTTCAAGAATCCATTCGCACTGGGAAAATGAAAGGGGATCCAAAGGTATATACTTATTTTCTTTCAATTTGTATGCTTTGTTTTAGGTTATCATGACTGAAGACCTTCTTTCTACATGTTTGGAAGGTATGTGATAATTTACAGGGAGACTTTCTAAAATTAAGTGTTTTTTTTACAAGTTACTGATCTGAGAGCTCTGCAGTACAGAACTAATGGAGATGTAATATACAAGCTGGGGTTTGGCGAGGAGTGCAGAATCCTCAATCAAAGAAAAACAAAAGTTGTCCCGTGAGGGCGGAAAAAGAATAAAAATCACGAAAAAAATATTTCTGATCTACAGCAACTTACGTCATCTATGCCCCGTGATTATCACGCCTATTACGATGCGTTGCCACACGAAAATTGATTATTTTTATTTATATAAAACACAATTAATTGTTTGTACGATTGTACTTTGCTTAAAGTTTAAGATAAAAACAAACAACTCCACTTTTAGTTTCAATTTTTGCTTAAACTAAATCTAACAACTCCTTTTTTCATTATAAAACCCAATGGTTATAGAAAACAATTGATTTTTAAGTGTTTTTAGATAAATAAAAAGCATAATTTCCAACGGGATTTTTGGTTTTCTTTATTGCGTTAAATAAAATTTATTATGACGTTTTAAGTCCCTCCTGTAAAATTTGCTCCAGAGGAGTTAGTAGGTTTGCAAATTAGGGTATCGATATGTAAGAAGTATGGCTTAAAACAGGTTTCTATAATAGGTATTTGAGTATCGAGCGATGACTTTTTGAATATTAACTTGATATTTAATATTCCCAACATTATAAATCTAGTTATTTAAATGTCGTTTGTGACGAGATTTCTTTGTGTTGTGTTGAGTAATTTTGATAACATTGAAGAGACCGTATTCTTAGCATTCCATAGATTCTCCGTGCGGGCGCCGGGTCCATAGCGTGGCACAAGGGGGAACACCCCGACGGCGTCTGGGACTTGCGACCCATTTGAGTAGGTATAATTCATTTTTAGGGTTCCATACCCAAAGGGCAAAAGCGGTACCCTTAGACGAGACTTAGCTAGGCGAGCTACTTCGCTACGACGAGGCTGTATCTCAGAAACCGTGATAGCTATACAGCTAAAATGTTTATGAGATATAACAACAAATACTAAAATAAGAAAAATAATATCCCATACTTACAACAAACGTGTTTTTTTTTTCGTTTTTCCTTATTTGTTGCTGTGTTATAAACTTAGTTATATTCGTAGTTATGAACATAGTTATACTCACGATTCATCTGGATTACATCGCGAGTACGTCGCGATTAATATTGTAAGGAATAAAAATTACATCGGCCGCGATCGAAATATGAGTTTGGCGACTGATGTCTTTATTGGAAAATGACTAAGTATAAAAATGTCGACAACATTTTATTTTTATTTTTTCTTAGTCTAGAAATATTTATGTCGATGTATAATAATGTCGACATGTAAAAAATACTCATCTGATTATCGACGATGTATAAAAATGTCGACATTGAGTGATTCATAAAAATTATAATTAAATTATGATAAACAAATTCTGTTAATATAAATAATCTGTAATTCGTTTAAAATGTTATTTCTTAGAAATATTTGCCACATACCTTGGACAGGAACAGGAGAAGGTGGTATTTGATTTCACCACCAAAGATCTTGGAGGCGGTTTCGTGTGAGAATTCAACGATGGTTGGCATGCTTTGTACAAACACCCAGGTCTTGAACACTTCCTCTGTGAACTTCTCGCCTTCGAACTTGACGCGGGGATCTTCAAACTGTGAACAATGTTTAGAATTACAAGTTGTTAATTTTTAGGATATTTTCATCAGCAGGTATTTTCGTAAAGGTCATCTTAAGAAAGACATGTAAGTTTGCCCTAAAAATATTACAGCACCAAAACTTCTAAGGATGATATAAATGAATTTGGGTGGCATTTTATTCAATTTAGTTCCCAATTTGAGAATAGTACTCTAAACTGCATTGTTGTATCCCCAAACACCTTGTCTTTTACTGATCATATCCAAACTGTATATTAGTGTAGCTTATTAGATCTGCTGTACATAAAATCATTCTATATGCTAGTTATGTAAAAACTCATAATAAAATCTATGTTCAAAATGATGCATCTGAACAGATATTTAAATTGACCTAGCAATTAAATTTCAGTTATAATGAATGAGTCGTCATGCACTGCACCAGTAATTAAACAATTATTAAGTCACAGCATGATAAGAGTATTTGACACCACTTATCAGTAGCCAGTAGCTTAGTGACCTATTATACATTACATTTAACGCAGTAGGTACATTCAACATGATTATACAGATAATGTGAAAAGGTCCGTAAAATTTTATATTCTTTCTTTTAATATACTATACCAGTCATATTACACATAATTTTTTTGACATAATATCTCAACTATTTTATTAATGACTTGCTGACTCTCACAACTTTATTTGTGTTACTTTTTCATTGCTGCTTAGCTCCTATTTACTGTAGCATGATGATTTATAGCCTATGACACTCCACAATAACCCAGCTTTCTATTGGTGAAATAATTTTGAAAATTGGTTCAGTAGATCCAGAGATTATCCCTTACAATGTCACAAACTCACAAACATTACCTCTTTATAATATTAGTATAGAAGTATAGATTTAAAAGGGTAAGTTTCATAACTGAATCAGTTGAATTTAGTTGAAACTTTACTTAGATGAATATTGTAAGCAATAGGTGAAAACTATTTTATATCTAGCGTTTAAGAGACCAGACCTCATAACGTGGTTAGAATGACTTCATTGCTGAAGGAAAAGGTAGAAATTACGAGTAATATGATGTCATTTATCCTGACAAGTCAGGTTTAGTTTGACTTCAACAAATCTTGCCAGTATCTAACAGACTCTCCCACGCTAATATGATTAAAATTCCATTACCAAATTCTGATTGTATAAGTAATCTATGAGTCATTGATCTAAAATGAGAAATATTATGTACTGTGGTGAAACAAGTGAAAAATTTTTAAATGAAACTTACGTTCTTGAATAGAACCACATCTTCATCTTCTGCCTCAAGTTCAGCAATGACTTTCTCATCAGACACAACAGCGAAGACCTGGTCATCAGCACCACCGGCAACAGCCAAGAAAGCCTTAGCCTTATCAGTTGTCTGGTCAGAGAAGAAACCAAATACAATAACTTTGTTGGCTCCAATGAGTTCCTTGGCTTGTTCAGCAGATGCAACTTCTAGGGCAGGAGGACCAGTCTTCTTCTTCAACCAAGTAACAATGTCATCAGCTTGGCGGCCACCTAAAAAAAAAAAATCATTGCATTTGCTATTGAAATTACTCTGCCAATTACTCCTCTAATGACCAAGTTTTACGACATTTCAACAAGTTTTTTGAATGAAACACATCATAAAATTTCATAATTTTCAACACTAGAAAAGTTCAAACAAAGACTTTTATCAGGTGTGACAAATCTTGTTAGATCAATATTTTAAATATTATTATTAATGAACCATGTACTGTTTGTTGAATGTTAGTACAAGTTAATATGCAATTGTTCCACTTAATCAAATTAGCTTTACATACCTGAGTAATCAACAGGGCTGCCGTTTCTGAAGAATTTCAGAGTAGGATAACCTCGGACACCGTAGCTCTCGGCAAGTTCCTGTTCTTGCGTGGCATCTACTTTAGCCAGTTTGATAGGAGACTCTTCTTCAGCCAGCTTAGTGGCAGCTTTAGCATATTCCGGAGCGAGGGACTTGCAGTGGCCGCACCATGGTGCATCTGGAAATACATTCTATCTTACGAAAGGAAATAGGATAATAGTTGCCGGTGGCGGGCGCATTGTACACATGTTTTATACAATGAAACAAATATTATATACAAAATTTGTAACTTATCGTATCTTTATGGTATTCAGCGACAAAGAAATAATACATGACTAATAGAGAAGCGTTAAGACTTACAGAATTCTACTAAGATGAAGTTGTTACTCGCGATTACATTATCAAAATTAGATTTGCTTAATACGAGTACATTTTCCTCTGTCGGCACTTCATCAGCTAAAGCGGCGCCTAAAAGGGCTATCGCCGTAAATAGAATTATTTTCATCTTGAAATAGTCAGCACTCTACAATCCTCTTCGGAAGACAAAACTCCACAAAATGCCGAATTATTGCCACTTCATTCACACTTGACGTGGCAGCGTCGATCGTGTGGATTGCTGTGATTGGTTAGTTTGAAACTTTTTAAAAACGATGCCGGCTAAGGTCATGAAGCTATAGGTAAACATGGAGGCCACACTTCGAACAACCGCTTGAGTCAAATACCTACGTATCTCTATCTCACTCTCTGTGGGCTAACCTTCTCTTTCTAGGGAATTGTGCAGTGCTGCTATCTTCTTATTAGTATCTCCTAGAAAATAATAGAAATAGACCATACTAACCAGAAATGCAAGTAAAATAATTTATAAATAGCTCTATACTTCGACTACGATTATTTAATGCGTAAAGTGAAATATTTTATACCGTAATATGCATGATTGGGTTGTCAAATTAGTGAATTACATTCCCATTTTCTAAGGATTCTGTAATGTGGCAACATTGGTACTACATGTCAACTGTCAAAGTGTCAACGAACAATAGAATGGCGGTTGACTTCATTGTTTTCACACAATAGGAAATGTTGTGAAGTAGTGTGACTATATTGAGGATTTATCTGGGACTTCCTGTGTATTATTAGAAGAAACACGAATGTCATTATTAGAGTAAATAAAATAAGTTAAGTATTGTTATCGTATGTTAATGATGAATAATTGTTATACGTTTCCTAAAAATAGTATTCAGCGAGAAATATGGTTATCCATTGTACCATTAAAAATTAAGTTAAGATATCTATACTAATATTATAAAGAGGAAAGATTTGTTTTTTGTTTGTTTGTTTGTTTCTTTGTTGGTAACGAATAGGCTCCGGAACTACTGTACCGATTTGAAAAATTCTTTCACTGTTGGGAAGCTACACTCTTTGCGGTGAACATAGGCTATATTTTATTCCCGTATTCCCACGGGAACGGGAACTACGCGGGTGAAACCGCGTGACATCCGCTAGTTTTTTATAAAAGCAATTAGTATGTTAACTGATCATAAATTTTATTTTCTCGCGTACCTTATAAACGAATGGATATAGGTGCAATTCTATACATTCGTGTCGTGTAACTTTCTTAAAAGTGCTGGTAGATGGTGCCTCCTTTTCTATATTTAAAAAAAATGAAGTTCTATGAAAGCGCCAGGATTTGCAATTTGCATTTTCAAAAAACCGATTATGATGTAGTAACAAAGCGCTTAAAACCATCAACAGTTCCTAACTTATTGTCCAATAATCCTGTTCCTAATTTATTGTCCAATAATCAACTTAAAAATACATACATAAAAATAAAATACATAGATAAAATAACTAAACTACTAAACTAATGCCTACTGAACATACCACCACTGATCATACCAGGCGCAAAGGTACCCAATACACTAGCAGCGTTGCCGCGCTGGATAGCTATCCTTTGTACCAGGTACGACCAGACGTGGGAGTCATGCGTCTTGTCCTGTAGCCTACGGCCGATCTCCGAGACCAGAGCCTTAGTATCACTCCCGCAGCTGCCCATCGTTTCTACAGCTGCCGCCGCCACTCGACGCGCACGTAATTTTTGAAACCTGCCTTTAAGAGAAAACCCAAAAGTTATTTTATGTTAGTAGATATTTTAATTAAATGGATGGCAATACAAACATAATTTTTTGTAATAGCAATTATGGCTGTCATCAATGTGAACTGTCACAAAAAGTCAATGTCAATTATGTCACTAACGCATCTCGTTGCTCGCTGGCTGTTTCGCTTTGGTATTTCTGGTTTGGTTTGTTAGTAACGGATACTTTGACTGTGCACATTAATTGAATGATAATAGTACTTGGACTCAAACTTAAATAACTCATACAACTTGGCAGTTGGCTATTACAACTGTTATTTGTTTCCACCAGCGATTCGGACTTGGAATTTCGATTTTAAAACACTGACTGTAAGTATTGTTAGAATCGACCCATTACAGCACATATAATTATTGTTAATATGTTAATTTTGTGATATGGCAATCGTTATTTAGTCGATTATATCCATGAATGTGAATGTTGGAGTGACATTTTGACATTGACGTAAGATGTCACTCCAACATAGACAAGGAAGTCAGACGACTCACACGACATTCAAGAATCAGTCGTTGAACAGTGTACAGTTTGTCTATAAAGTCGTGACATGAATGTTTGAGGAACTAAAAATAGTTATGTGTGTGACAACACTGGCAACACGAAACATATGTACGTCAGTTGTCAATGCTATCGTCGAATTTCGTTTACTCTCTCACGTAACTTTAATGTTTGGATTAAACTGCAACAAATTGAGACCAAACTACGCATAAAGGTTTGAGAAATGAGTAAAAAAAATCGGAGTGGTGCGCAGGAAGTGATTTTTAAAGTTTTCCAGTGATGTTTCGCGGAGTACCAATCTGGACAATTGTTGTGGGATTTTGAGGATGTTTATGAGGGAACAGCATCTTTGGTGGGTATGTAATCGTGTTATTGTTTGTTTTGAATCTGTCTGAAGTTACAAATTCACTGAATTTACGATTTGGAGACAAAAAAAAGGCATTGTTTACATATTTTTAGGTTAGAATCTTAAACTTACAATCTACCTATAATGTAAGTCAGTGGTTAGAACAACATGGTTATTTTATAGTACGACCTACATTTTCGATACTCAGTTCAATCTGGTTTTCTACCAATTTTTATTTTGAATTAATTGCTTTATGTCAATAGTTGGTTTCCAATATGTAATTAATTTTCTTTTTTTACTCTTTTCAGGAAAATCAGAGAGTACAGTTAGGCGAATAGTTAACGAAGGTTTTAATAATGAAGGAAAGTTTGAAACTCCTGGTAAACACAGAAAAGGTCGGCACAGAAAGAAATAGACGATTTTAATATTTGAGCACTGCGCCAAAAAAATCCTTGTCAGATGGGGGAAAGTTACAGATAAAACATGTAATTACATGATTGTGGCAAAGCAATTGGGACTGCTAGGCACCTGCTGGTGGGTTGTAAGACGCTATTAGACCGGGGCTTCTGGATCTGGTTCAATAACTTTATTCTGGATCTGATTCAATAAAACAGAAACAAAATTAAAAATGTATAATGTGTTTTATTTATTAACTCACTAGCTGATGCCCGCAGCTTCGCCCGTGTCGAATTTGTTCTCGTTAGGAACTTATTCCCGGGATGAAAAGTAGCCTATGTGTTATTCCAGACTATAATGTATCCCTGTACCAAATTTCAGCCAGATCAGTTCAACTGTTCGAGCGTGAAAGAGTCTCACATCCACACTCATAAGCTTTCGCATTTATAATATTTGTATTGTTCCCGTTCCCGCTTCCCGTAAGAACTTATTCCCGGAATAAAAAGTAGCCATGGTTATTCCAGATTATAATGTATCCCTGTACCAAATTTCAGCCAGATCCCTTTAACCGTTCGAGCGTGTAAGAGTAATAAACATCCACACTCACAAACTGTCGCATTTATAATATTAGTAAGATTTTACTCGGAACGAACTCCTCGTATCAAAATCATTTTGGTCGTACTATATAGGGTTGCATACATGCATTCAGCAGCGCCCTCATTTAATTTCACGACTTTATAGACAAACTGTAGATCGTTGTTGCAATAAAATTAAATCTGATATTAGCTAGTCAATCTTGTATTATTTCACTTCGCCTTGATGAGATCTTTTATCTCAGAAGTGGGATCTGCATAACTCGCTAGTTATTTCCGCGACTGGTGCATCCTGTGAGATTTTTTTTCTTTACCTACCCTATTAAGAGTAGTAGTGAACGAAGACCGATACGTGAGAAATTATTGAGAAATAGAATATTCAAGACACGGATTACGAGAACTACAGTGGGCATAGGCGTCGTCATCGTTTGAGATCAATTCGTCAACGTTGTTCAGCAGTATCGCAGTCGTAGCGCATCACCCGAGAAAGAGATACGTGAGTCGTTCTAATTTTAAATATAACCGCACGCAATTTTTACTGAACTAAGTGGACGTCACGCGATTTCGTCCGCGTAGCTTCCGTGTCCGTGGGACTGTAATAGTAAAACGTGGCCTATGTTTGCCGGGGATGGTGTGGCCTCCCAGCGGTGGAAGAATTTTTCAGATCGGTTCGGTGGTTTCGGGGACTGTTCGATGCAAACAGGCAGTCGGGTCTTTCCTCTTTGTAATATTAGTATAGATGAGTAACTCAGTGTAATCGATATCATGTAATCGCCCTGAGAGAAATAACTGTCTAAGCTTAGTGGAGAGGCAAAGACATGGTACGAAGCTCTACTGACGATATCGTTTTCGTGGCCCGAATGGAAAAGTAAATTAACGGAATCTTTTCCATTAAGTGACGATTATACAGAACTTTTTAACAGTAATGTTGTTCAAAAAAAAATACCTTAAATATCTCTACTCTTTAGAATTATACTACTCTTATAAAAATATCAATTTATTACACCGTTGTAAAATTATGGGAATACGCGCAGTTGATTGTTTGTTGAATGGCATTGACGATCGTGCTTGAGGTTAGGTGCGAAAGCAGCTAAATGTAAAGAACCTGAACAGGTATTGCGATACTTCCAATCTGTTAAACAACAACCATGGGAGTCAGATATTAGAACGAAACCTCGTTACATTAAACGGATAAATAGCAATCTAACTAAGTAGTCAGCGCACATATGACGTCGTCGCAGCATAGCAGACATCTATTAGCTTGTCATCAGGACAAATATTTTAGTAAGCATCGCATTGGTAAGGTAACAATGTCGTTTTGCCGATAGAAAAGGTGGTAGTCGAAAACGAGATTCAAGGCATACCTATTACGTATATTATGATCAATGAATAGTTCTCACTGTCGATGATTCTGTGATTAGGTAGGAACAATATTCTGACCGGTCATGACTTCACTTAGTTACCATGAATAATTTAAATATCTACATACAACTAAAGATCTGATTTCCAAATAACATTACTGATTATATACTTACTTTACTTTACCTTGCAATGATGTGAAGATTCCATCTCGTAATACGTGCGTACTATATTAGTATAATAGTTCAAACTTTTAAAAGAAAAAAAATCTAATAGTATTATTCGAGAACAAGGATTATTGGTAAATAGCATGCGACTAGGCGCAAATACTAATTTGATTTTGAATATAAATTACTGTTGAGATCCTTGCTCGCGCTATGTGATGCCAAATTGGATACGTAGATAGTTGCACAGTTTTACAGGAATTCATTATGCATCGCAAACAAGACGGAATAATGAGACCCGTAGCATTACTATAACAAACTTTGATTTAGAAATATTTGTCGTTGTGGTACCAATTAGCAGAAGATGTAGTGACGAGAAGATGCATAGATGTTTGGCGCTGTTAGGGCTCCAAGGATGTCCAGTGTCCAGTAGATGTGCCGTCGTCGAGGTTAGAGACAATGAAAGACTTGTGTGACATTGACGTAATCTCGGTTTACTGTTGTACAATGTCGGTATAATGTTAATTTACGTATATAGTGGCGTTCATTACTAGGTAATTACAATGGTTAGCTTTACTGAGATATTAGTAGAATAGGTAGCACAAGTTTTATTTTAAATGACTTCACTTCGTAGCGAGCAGGAAAAGTTGTGTTGTAATTGACATAGACAACAACAGTCAAATTTGCCTTTTGGCGGTAACTTAAGGCTAGGTTGTAACTTAGGCAGTGCAAATGCGTGGTGCGATCGCCACAGATGGTTCAGACATATTAAGAATAGGTGAAAATAGATTTGCTTGATGAAGTAGGTTCACAAAATAAATTTATGAAACGCGAGTGAATAGGCAAATTGGTAGGGTACCTCGGTGGAAGTTGAAGAAGCAAAATATGTATACCAGGATCGAAGCTAGAGGAAAGCCATAGTCTCTACCTATCTCGATGGGAGACAAACGTGACTAAATATGTATGTGTGTATCCATATTAGAATTCTGAGTTTTTTAGGGACAATAGTTGAAATATGGCCGATTGTAAAGCGTTACGGATCGCCACGATGAAATGGAATAGGTTGTTGATAGATGCAATAACTCCTGAGTATGAGTGTGAAATAGAATACAGAGCTGGTGAAAGTGTATTACGCGTTGATGCTTAATGTACTTACCGTAAATTCACATTATTGAATCACCACAGTTTAAACTGATGATGATAGACTAACCGAGATCTTACTGACTGACGATAGATCATCAGCGGCTGGTGTACATAATAGTTGAAGTTGAAATACGAGGGGTAGAAACAATAGCAGTTAGATGGCAGTTGTTAAAAATGAATTACCAGGATAATGAATTATTTTGATGTCTGAAAAATTTATAGGTTAAACTCATCAGAAAATATTTGAAGTGATATAATAGAACAAAGAATAAATACAAAAAAAAATGTGACGAGATATAAGTATTGAGGAGAATTATTGTTATTAGGCTAGAACGAACGATATTTAATAATTAGGTAGAGCACGAAAAGAAAAGCCCGCGGAGTTCCTAACTGGTGGTACGAACTTTGATTTGAATGATGATGATGCGAAATAAATGTTTTTATTTAAATTTGAGTTGAGAGTACGACTTATATAGAATAGTTCAATATACTTAAAAAAATTACTGAACGGATACGAAAATATTGATAAATTATGGACTGCGAAAACGATATTGACGATAGTGACAGTAATGATGTGAGAAAAGATTGTGCTAAGATGATTAGATTATGAATGATGAGACAGATAGTGCCAGACTGTACTGATAT
Source organism: Miltochrista miniata (assembly GCA_933228765.1). Taxonomy (NCBI): domain Eukaryota; kingdom Metazoa; phylum Arthropoda; class Insecta; order Lepidoptera; family Erebidae; genus Miltochrista; species Miltochrista miniata. The sequence continues at coordinate 22,822,599 of OW121766.1, read as the reverse complement.
GTGTTATGAGCGTCAGTGCAAGTAGTAGACTATATCAGTATGGGGTAAGAATGTCGGTGCTTTAGCACAGATAACACAGATCGCAACAGACTGTATCGGCATGGGTCGTGAGCGTTAGTGCTGACTGCACAGATGACGCGGATTACGATAGACTGTGTCGGTAGAGGTTGTGAGTGTCAGTGCCTTTCTTAAAGATAACACAGATCGCAACAGACTGTATCGGCATGGGTCGTGAGCGTTAGTGCTGACTGCACAGATGACGCGGATTACGATAGACTGTGTCGGTAGAGGTTGTGAGTGTCAGTGCCTTTCTTAAAGATAACACAGATCGCAACAGACTGTATCGGCATGGGTCGTGAGCGTTAGTGCTGACTGCACAGATGACGCGGATTACGATAGACTGTGTCGGTAGAGGTTGTGAGTGTCAGTGCCTTTCTTAAAGATAACACAGATCGCGACAGACTGTATCGGCATGGGTCGTGAGCGTTAGTGCTGACTGCACAGATGACGCGGATTACGATAGACTGTGTCGGTAGAGGTTGTGAGTGTCAGTGCCTTTCTTAAAGATAACACGGATGGCAACAGACTGTATCGGCAATTGGTCGTGAGCGTTAGTGCTGACTGCACAGATGACGCGGATTACGACAGACTGTGTCGGTAGAGGTTGTGAGTGTTAGTGCATTTCTTACAGATAACACAGATCGCAACAGACTATATCGGTATGGGTCGTGAGCGTCAGTGCTGACTGCACAGATGACGCAGATTGCGACAGACTGTATCGGTATGGGTTGTGAGTGTTAGCACTAGAAAATGAGACGGACTGCGACGGTGGCTGAGCGACGTGAACTGCGGCAGTGTGCCGTGATCTGCAGCTGAGCGCCGCGAACTGCGGCAGTGTGCCGCGAACTGCGGCAGTGTGCCGCGAACTGCGGCAGAGTGCTGCGATCTGGAGTGCCGCGATCTGCGGCTGAGCGCCGCGAACTGCGTTAGTGTGCCGCGACCTGCGGCAGAGTGCCGCGATTTGCGGCTGAGCACTGCGAACTGCGGCAATGTGCCGCAAACAGCGGCAGAGTGCCGCGATCTGCGGCTGAGCCTCGCGAACTACGGCAGTGTGCCGCGAACAGCGGCAGAGTGCCGCGATCTGCGGCTGAGTGCCGCGAACAGCGGCAGTGTTCCGCGAACAGCGGCAGTGTTCCGCGGACAGCGGCAGAGTGCCGTGATCTGCAGCTGAGCGCCGCAAACTGCGGCAGTGTGCCGCGATCTGCGGCAGTGTTCCGCGGACAGCGGCAGAGTGCCGTGATCTGCAGCTGAGCGCCGCGAACTGCAGCAGTGTGCCGCGAACGGCAGCAGAGTGTCGCGATCTGCGGCTGAACGCCACGAACAGTGGCAGTGTGCCACGATCTGCGGCTGAGCGCTACGAACTGCGGCAATGTGCCGCGAATGGCGGCAGAGTGCCGCGATCTGCGTCAGAGTGTCGCGAACAGCGGCAGTGTGCCGTGATCTGCGGCAATGTGCCGCGGTCTGCGGCAGTATGTCGCGAAATGTGACAGAGAGAGCATTTCGGACTGCGGCAAACTGCGCTAACTGCGGCATTGTGCCGCGAACGGTGGCAGAGAGCCGTGTCGTGGTCTGTGGTGAACTGCTGAATTTGTACAATTGTACAGTCTTTTTGTCTGTCTTTATCCCGAATAAGTATCACGTCAAGACTACTGAATCAATTTGAATGATACTCGGCACAATTTGAGCTTATGATACGAGGAAGGATTAAGAACACTTTTGATTCCGATGTTTTGAGCAGTTCTTGTAGGTGTAATTTCTCAACTTGTGACCAGACTTCTAATTTTTTTTTGTGTTGAAAAGAGAGTACTTTAAAGAATTTTCCACACAAGTTTCAATGTTGAGGGTTTTGCGGTTCAGAAATTAGAGACACCTCAACTTTCGCTAAACCTGAAGTTCAAGGGTCCCTTTGAATGTGTCATTCCAAACTGGCATGTTTGCTAAATCGAATAAAACTCAATGATTAATGGTGTTGTGATATGATTTAGTCCACACTGAAGGCGCAGTTTCATGCGCTCCTAGGTGGGTGATGAAGAAATACCTCCCCTTGCATAGACTTTGTGTGACGTAGGCGAGGTTTTGAGGGTCAGCAAGTATGGAATAATTCTATTGATATTATAATGTTATTCGTTAGTGTTATGACTGTAATTAATACATTACCGCGATAAAGAAATAACTATATTGAATATATTGGTGTGGGGACACACCATTGTAAGGATGGCCGAGCTGTTAGAATCGACCCATTACAGCACATATAATTATTGTTAATATGTTAATTTTGTGATATGGCAATCGTTATTTAGTCGATTATATCCATGAATGTGAATGTTGGAGTGACATTTTGACATTGACGTAAGATGTCACTCCAACATAGACAAGGAAGTCAGACGACTCACACGACATTCAAGAATCAGTCGTTGAACAGTGTAGATCGTTGTTGCAATAAAATTAAATCTGATATTAGCTAGTCAATCTTGTATTATTTCACTTCGCCTTGATGAGATCTTTTAGTATATTATTACTTTGTTAAGTATTTTATATTCTTACTTGTATTAATCATATACCAGGCAACAGTTTCAGTACCTACGAAGCTATTAGTACGAGTCCGGAGTTTATCTCAATACTAAAAGAGTTGATTACTTAGGAAGGGAAATATAATAATAAACTAGCTGACGCCCGCGTAGAGTATTGTTCCCGTTTCTGCTTCCCGTGGGAACTTATAGGAAAGCCTATGTGTTATTCCGGACTATGCTCTATCCCTCTACCAAATCTCAGCGAAATCCATTCAGCCGTTAGAGTGTGATTGAGTAACAAACATCCAAACATCTTCACAAACTTACACATTTATAATATTAGTACAATAGAATAAGCTGATGCCCGGGGCTCTACCCGCGTTGATGTCGATAATTTTTTCGCATTTATAATAATAATTAAATTCACAATAGTAATACCTACGTGAAGTAAGGCTCACCCCCTCTTACATGAGACTTAACATAACCAATGAAATATTTGGTGTAAGTACATTATACCTCTGTCACTCTTTCAGGTAAAAGGCAACACTTAAAAAGAAACTGCAGTAATCGCTATACAGAATTCTAACTCTAATCTGATTATCATCTGTCAAAAAATGTATTAACTTACTACTGATAGAACTCAGTAACAGAAATGAAGGTAATAGTATTAATGAACAACTTGATCATCAATCAGTGTGTGTGTTGTGACATGTCTGTTCTAAGACAGACCGGCTGGCATTCTCTTCTTTACTTGATGGCCATCTTGAGAGAAATTACATTGCTACCATCATCAAACCTCGTCAGGTAATTTTATGTTTATTACTTACATACAAAGATATAGTCACGCCTTTATCCTCAATGGGGTAGGCAAAGGCATGGTATATACCCACATTTCACCTTATAGATTTATGTTCCACGTAATAGCAGCCCGTAAGGCCAACTTGACTTAACAATTATTATTTTACTGACAACATGTTTATTAATCATTTATCTAATATTAAATATGAGTTTCTTTTCTTTTTATTAATATAACTTTTATTTCAGATGCCTGCATATGCTCTATATAATGACCAATATTAGCCTGCCTGTGGTGCCTGCTGGCAAAGAGCTTGTTCTAATGTTCAAAATGTGATGGAACCACTGAGAGATGTCCAAGTCCACATTCAAGATAATGTTAATTTTGAAAGTGGGCCTAACTCTATTGTTGAACCTGTAAGTGTTCCTAGCTCAGATTTTGTTGTTCCAAATGTTCAACATAGTGGCATACATTAATTGAATTAAATGGTTATAACCAAACGCCCAAAACATCAAACAACAATTAACACACTGAGAGAAAATCTCAGCATTCCACGAATTCACCGTTCAGACACTGGGTCCCTATCGTGGTACAGCCAGAGGGAAACACTGTGAGGGTGTCTGGGACTTGCGGCCCATTTCGTTAGATTCAGGGTGCCCTTAAGATGCATCAGCGCTCACCTTCCACCGTTCACAATGTTCCCCCCTCTGCCTAACCATATTTGGTAAGATCCTATCAATGCCGCTTTTAATGAAATGGCTACAACAGAACACCAAATTGTTTCTGATTGTGTAAATCAAGAGTGGTTAAGGATACCTTTATATCTCTGAAAACACATACTTATGGATTATAAATTGTACATAACACTGAATGCTAGGGTTTGTGAGGAACATGCCAGTGTTAAATTGGGAGTTATTAGATGAATATGAGTTCACAGAACAATTCAGTCAGTCACATATTGTTGTATTGTTAGATTTATCAAGAAAAAAAGTTACTAATACAATATTTACTTTACAGCCTTGATCAGAGGACAAGAAATCAAGTCAGGTCACCAGAGGCAAGACAGGATTTGTGGATATTACTGCACTGGCTTGAAAGGAAAAAGGACTGTTGGAAGCTGTGCTCATGTGATGACTATTGTCTGGTATCTTGTATAGGCTCGGTATCAAAACGACATTTCTCCACCTGCACATTTTTTAGACAACATATTTATAAGAGAAGATATTGAGAATGAAGGTGATGAATAAATAATATATTAACCTCAAACAATTTATTTCATTATAGTAGACTTACCATCAATCTAGGTATACTAATACACATGATTTTAATAATATTAAGCTCGCCATATTGACAGCACCACTGATAGAAAGCCGTGGCACATCTAGCGATTGGGGCCCACTCTCACAGTCCGTAAGACTTCTGACAGTGGTCCTCAAGTAGGCGGCCCTATGATGTGCCGCTTCACGCTCCTCTTGAAGAACCCAGGGTTGTAAATTGAGGGAAACACGTGTGCGAGCAGGTTGTTGCAAGTTTTTATAGTTCGACAAAGGAATGATCTTTTGAAACACTCAGTTTAGATTCTCTCCTCTAGGTAGGTATGAGTGGCACCTCTGCCCGGCACGCATTTTCGGGATCGGAATAGAGAGGGTGGGATAAGGTAGAAGAGCTCTTCTGAAACACTGGCACTACATGCGGTAGAAGGCAGTCAAGAACGCTATGGTTCTTCGCTGCGCTAACGGCTCGAGACCTCACGTTACCTAGACAACAAATTATTCGGATTCTGCATAGCGTCAAGCGAGTCTAGTAAGTACCTCGAGGAGTCATCCCAAAGGTCAGAACAGTATTCGACGCGGGGGCGAATCTATGACATGTGGCAACCAGTCGGAATATTACAATTTTATTTCACCAACGGCTTTCTCTGACAATGATACAGTTTTAGTCTCATAGTTTCAAAACACTACATGTAAACAATCTCGTTACTTAGTTTTAAATATTGCACTCTATTCATAAATCAATAGCAGGTAACGCTTTTTGTCTGAACATGACGTAATAAATCAATTTCTTTTTATATTTGCAGTAATCTCACCCTCATCCCTCATATCAATATACAAAAGTAAATGAATTTTTCGAGAATAAAAAACCGTTTTTGGACATCACCTTTTCACCACCTATTCCGTGGGACCAATTCTTAAAAAGGCTTAGATCATCTAACCACAGGATGCGCCTTACTTAAGCATTGTTTTCTGCCATTGCACATGACCATTTGGTCTTTTGGCTTTATGAAAAGCCTGTACATCAGTACATCATTTTATATGATTAAACTAGTACATTACATTGTAGTTGACTGTACAATAACAATTAACACACAACAGCCATTACGCGTTTGTCGATTAATACATTTTTAATTGCAATGAAATTTTATATGTCTTTGTGTTTCCCCCTTCATTTGTATGAAAACTGGCAGAATATTTTTGTATGCGGTGGTTCGCAAAGGCTAGTCCCGTGTTATATGGTCTAAGTAAAAAGGTGAAATGATAATATACCTCTGCCTACCCCTTCGGGGATAAAGGCGTGACCTTATGTATGTATGTATTGTACATCTAATTGTTTTATGAATATATATTGTCTTTATTGTGTACAATAAAGAATATATAGAAAATGAAGTATCCTGGCAAAAATAAAAATAGGGCTACCCTACTTAGAAAGAGACGTAGAGCCCACACAGAGCAAGACGGTAATATACAGACTACGCTTCAAGTAGGTATTCGAAGTGTGGCCTCCATGTTTATCTATAGCTTCATGGCTAAGGTATAGCAGCGATGATACCAGGGAAAGCCATTTTTTTTCCACCAACCAAAAATCAATAATAGTTAATCGTAAAATCCCGTAAACGCTATTCTGCTGTTCTTTTGATACCCATTTTCTTTTAATGTTATAAAGACAATAGTTGACTGGTGTGGTGAACTGGTGATCCAGGGGCTGGCACTCTCAGCAAAAAATGCATTGCTTTGCAATCACTTTGCAATATTCAAAGGGAAAATTAAATGCTGCCAGTCTTTTGGGCACAATATGCCACGGGGCCTTATATAGGTTTAGTTTACATAGATGTAAGTAATGTAAATATTTATTATTTTTAATTATGTTTCAATGTAATTTTAACAATAAATATTTTTGTTTATGCATGCCTAGGCCTACTATTGTCGTAGTGTAGTACGACAATATGTGCCTAGGCACACCCAGGCATACTCTTTGACCCAGGCCTAAGACCAGGTGGCAATTGGCATGTAAAATCTGTAAGCTGTTGAGCCTGGCTTTGTTCTCAAAATTTTACAAAATGGTTTTTTCTTTTCGCTGTAAATGGCTTAACGTTCGAATTCTATATTTTTTTTTGCTAAGGTACACGTGTTGAGAAATAGGCCAAAAGCATTGACATATTATATTCTACCGATAGACAGGAACGTCCATACATTGAATATGTTCCAAAACTAATGGCAAGTCCACAACAATGGTATCGTCCAAATTGATAGGTGCTATAAAGCCTTAGACCATATATCACGGGACTAGCCTTTTGTGAACCACCGCATACAAAAATATTCTGCTAGTTATAGCGGGCATGAAGGGGGAAACAAAAACACATAAAATTTCATTATATGTATTAAAAATGTATTAATCGACAAACGTGTAATGGCTGTTGTGTGTTAATTTTTATTGTACAGTCAACTACAATCAAATGTACTAGTTTAATCATATAAAATGATGTACTCATGTACAGTGCTTTTTATAAAGCCAATAGACCAAATGGTCTATTGGCTTGGCAGAAAAGAATGCTTAAGTAAGGCGCATCCTGTGGTTAGATGATCTAAGTATAAAGCACACATTTTAGAATGAATAATACGGTCTACTTAAACGTTGTATAATTATATTAATAACTAGCGACCCGCCCCGGCTTCGCACGGGTGCAATGCTGATACTAACTACAAATACTATTTAATGCATGTTATCTATCATACATATAAACCTTCCTCTTCAATCACTCTATCTACTAAAAAAACCGCATTAAAATCCGTTGCGAAGTTTTGAAGATTTAAGCATACATATGGACAGAGAAAGCGACTTTGTTTTATTCTACCTAGTGATGATATTACTTAAAGGGGCCCGACACGATCATGCCTTGCAATTGTCAATCACGTTAAATATGAATGGAAGTTGTTTCAGTATGCGTGATTGCTTTGCATGTGTGTGTGCATCGACGTATACGTGCACATGAAATTCTCCCCCATTCCCAACCGACCACCTGAGTTATCCACCTGGTTGGTCAGTTAGGAATAAAAGTTCCTAACCACCCACCTTGTGCACTTGGTTGGTCAGTTAGGAATAAAAATTCCTAACCACCCACCTGTGACTGTATAAAATGAATAATGTCGATTATGTCTACTTTATCAATATACCCACATGTCTATATGGCAAAACAAATGAAGATCGACAAAACAAATGAAGATCTACAAAACAAATGAAGATCGACAAAACAAATGAAGATCGACAAAACAAATGAAGAACGACAAAACAAATGAAGATCTACAAAACAAATGCAGATCGACAAAACAAATGAAGATCGACAAAACAAATGAAGATCACTAAACAATTAATGAAAGTAAGATAAACAACTGAAAGTCGACAAAACAAATGAAGATCGACAAAACAAATGAAGATCTACAAAACAAATGAAGATCTACAAAACAAATGAAGATCGACAAAACAAATGAAGAACGACAAATTAAATGAAGATCTACAAAACAAATGCAGATCGACAAAACAAATGAAGATCGACAAAACAAATGAAGATCGACAAAACAAATGAAGATCACTAAACAATTAATGAAAGTAAGATAAACAACTGAAAGTCGACAAAACAAATGAAAATCGACAAAACAAATGACGGTCGGATAAACAAATGACGGTCGGATAAACAAATGACGATCGGCAAAACAAATGACGATAGAAAAAACAAATGACGACAGAAAAAACATATGCAGATCAATAAAACAAAAGACAATAAGCAATTTGATAAGATCAAATATACTTGCAGCCATATTTAGTAATCTAGATGCGTTTGCCATTAAAAAAAATAGGTGCAAGCAAATCTCGACCTTAATGACACTTCTCTAAAAATGTGCTTTTAGGCATTTATTGACATCACTGATCACGAATATGTAAAAATTTAATAAATATAATGCATGTTCATAAGGTCGAGAATTGCTTGCACCTATTTTTTTGAATGGTGTTAGCATCTAGATTACAAAAATGGGTGCAAGCAAATTTCGACCTTATGAACATGCATAATATTTATTTATTTTTCATACATTCGTGATCAGTGATGTCTATAAACGCCTAAAAGCACATTTTTAGAGAAGTGTCATTAAGGTCGAGATTTGCTTGCACCTATTTTTTGTAATGGCAAACGCATCTAGATTACTAAATATGGCTGCAAGTATTTTTGATCTTATCAAATTGCTTATAGTCTTTTGTTTTATTGATCTGCATATGTTTTTTCTATCGTCATTTGTTTTGCCGATAGTCATTTGTTTATCCGACCGGATTTGGACGTTCAGGGAATTGGACTATCAGGGAATGAACGTTCAGGGAAGTGGACTATCGGGGAAGTGGACATTCAGGGAAATGGACTATCAGGGAAATGGACATTTAGGGAAATAGACGTAATGAACCGACTGGACATTCCGGGAATAAGACGTAACGTGCCGGAGGGTGGCATTTGTTTATCCGACCGTCATTTGTTTTGCCGATCTTCATTTGTTTTGTCGATTTTCATTTGTTTTGTCGATCCTTATTTGTTTTGTCGATCTTCATTTGTTTTGTAGATCTTCATTTGTTTTGTCGATTTTCATTTGTTTTGTCTATCTTCATTTGTTTTGTCGATCTTCATTTGTTTTGTAGATCTTCATTTGTTTTGTCGATCTTCATTTGTTTTGCCATATAGACATGTGGGTATATGGATAAAGTAGACATTATGGACATTATTTATTTATTTTATACAGTCACTGGTGGGTGGTTAGGAATTTTTATTCCTAACTGACCAACCAGGTGCACAAGGTGGGTGGTTAGGAACTTTTATTCCTAACTGACCAACCAGGTGGATAACTCAGGTGGTCGGTTGGGAATGGGGGGAAATTCTACGTGCTTGACAATTGCTAATTGATCATGTCGGGACCTCTTTAGATCGATGGCCAAAAGTGAGTTTTAATTATTTTAAGCCGGGTCCATTGCTCCATTATAACAACACACACACAACATTAATTTTAACCTGTAAATAAAGGTAGTGACTTCGGTAGAAAACAGTTTGAAAAGTTCTTGTGTTAATCTACACCAAAACGTGGATCCAGCCTTAGAACAAACAACAAAACCACTACCAATCAATGTCTTAACGCCATCAAATGTCAGATGACAAAATGTAAACAAAAAACAGCTGGTAAATATTGCATTGAAGTGCAAATAGCAAACTGTATATTGTTGAAATTGTTTGATATAAAATTAATGAATATAAGTTCTTGGAAAGAAACCGCTGATATTCACAGTATCGTATACTAGATCAATAATGAAGTAAGTAGGTATCATAAATGTAATAATTAATTTAAAAATAATCTGCGAACCTAAGATTTATTGAGTCTTACTTGGATTCAATCTATGTGCGTTGAATGTAATCGTAAAATCGTAAATAATAGTAATTGCCTGTTGCTTGCTTGCGTGGTTTTAAATTTAAGTCACACAGCAACAACTGTAATAAAACAACATACTTATTTATTTCTAAACTTGCATTCCTTTGCATTGTATGTTTACATACAATACATTCTAAACTAAAAACAAAAATTTGTTACTACCTGGTATTCGAACCTGAAGCCTTAGCTACAGTAGTCTCATTTACTGTGCCATCAAAGTAGACAATCATTTTCTTTCCCATCTAGAATTTTTGTATATTTTCGTACTATTTTCTTATTTAACAATTATTGTGCATTCAGCAACTTGCTTTTAACTGCTGTTTTAGTGTTCTTAAATCTTCCACAAATCAGTGTGAGGAGGTCCTACTGAGACTTCTAAATATAATTGCAGACTTAACATACAAGGTTTACGGTTATTATTAATTTCACATGAAAAATTCTTTATGGATGCTATGCCAGACTCCTTACGTAACGCCCAACAGCCTACGGTTGGGAACAGCCCGGGTAAGCCCTTGGAAAGATGTCCCAGGACATGTTTTACGGTTGAGGGTAACTAATGAATATAAATATTCCCAATTAAAATTTCCCAGATATGCTTTGTATCCTGTATTGGCATATGCCAAAACCGAGCATAGGTACAGTATGCAAAAAGACTCAGTACTGTGTGAGCTAAAAGATATGGATGCTTCTTAATTTTAACGAAAATCCTATTAAAGTTATACATAGTAGTAATTTAATGTTCAAATAACTGGCTATTATGAGCATAATACATTGTCCATATGATTAATATAAAATAACAAGCACTGCCAAACCGTTGTAAATTACAAAAGCTGGCACGCATACCAAATCATAACAGATTTATTTTAGAAGATTTACAATTGGACCATTTCCAATTTGTGTACTTTTAACCTTCCTCATTAGTGCCGTTCAATAGTTATCATTTCTGATGTAATTATTTGGTTTTCACTACAGCATGGTACGTTAACTTTACATTTTAGTCACAAGAGTTGTAATAAAGTAGTATAACTTTCATGTAACACTTAGGTTATATACATGCATTTAAGCTTTATCTGTGCGTCAGTTTTTTATATCATTATATAAATGAGTGTATACTTAATAAATAAATTTATTAAAAATTTAAGTTTGATACTTGGAAGAGTGATACTTACTGTGCTTAATAATGCGTGTTATTACGGAAATGTATTAAGAATATTAATTATGCAAATAAGGCAGGTAAATTGTAAATATTATTATTTCCCAGTTGCTTTCCTACTCAACTTGGACTTGGAGCCAGGTGTCCACTTTTTGATTGCTACAAAGAAGTAGCTACGATTTGTTTGCTTTTCTCGGCATTGTTAGAAGCGACTCAGAATGCCAGACCCTCCTGCGTTAATCAGCAGGTGCATATTCATCATAGCCTTGGTATATAGATTAAATAGATTTCTAAGTGCTAAGACACCGGAAACTACGGCCGAGTGGCAGCACTGCGAGGACCGCAGCGATGACACAGCTCTCTACACGCTGGTGGAGTGCACGGCGTGGGCGCAAAAGCGCCAGGACCTCGTAGTGGGTCTGGACGTGGACACTCTCTCGCTCGAGACCACGGTGCGAGCCATGATCTCCAGCGGGAGTAAGTGGAACTGCGCCGCCTCGTTCTGCGAGCAGGTCATGCTCGTGAAAGAGGCGGCGGGGCGGAAACGATAGAGAACTCTCCCACCCTAGTTCCTTAGTCCGGCTTGGGCGCCGCCGACGTGTCTTCGCCGAAGACTATCGGCCTCCATGACCGGGGGCCTGAGGACGGTGAGAGCGTTGCTCACCGTCCTTACAGAAGCAGGCCCATGACGGCAGCGTGACGTGAGGGATTCACGCACGCCCCCCCTTAGTAGCGGGATCACACCCGAAACCACCCAAAGACGCGGGATAGCACCGGAACCACCCCCTAGGCGAGGCCACAGTAGCGGCCGTGGGTCTGTTGGGAGTCCTGGGACATCCTTCCGAGGGCTTACCCGGGGCTCCCAACCATAGGCTGTTGGGCGTTACGTGAGGTTTTTTAGTCGGTTGGAGTCATGAGGATTTTTCCTCACGTTAAAAAAAAAGGATAGGTAAAGCAACATTTCTTGAGTAGGTAGATAATATCAATTATGTATTGTCTACTGAAGGAAGAGCTAAGATTTGATGTAGCTGTGTCAACTGGCAGTCGCTTCGATAAACGCGCCCGATATAATTCTAAAATAAAGAACACCTCCATTTTTGAAGATTGTTGATAATTCCAAATATGTACCTAGAATCTATGGATGATTTATTATGTACATAAAACAAAGTTACATAGATAAATTCAAGAACGTCTGCGCCTATTTTTATTACCTACCTATCCTTGCAAATAGCCTAATAGCAGACTTGGCCCCCTGAATATCTAAAACATCGAAAGAACTTTGAAAATAAAAATTGTAAGAATTTTTTTTCAAACGTTTTCACTATGTCTTCGGCTATGGGAAATTCGCCTGAGAAAAATTATGTGGTGTTTACGTGAAAGAAATGCTGTTCACATTAACTTTCTGCAACTAGGTATGTTGGTTTTATTATGTTCGGGCCACACTAAGGGGAAATGCCATTAATAATGGCGTTGATGAACGTTAAACGTTAGTGTAGCCACCGAATTATCGCGATAATTCGACAACGGCATTCACATTGCCGTTTGACGTTAGGCGATAGCTCAAGTGGCGGCACATCAAAGAGATTAACGCGAGAATTTTTACGTTGAAGCGGCCACACTACGTGTGTCAGTGCGCACCGTGAGAGTGTGACCGTTTTCAGTATTTTAATACCTTTTCGGTATATTTTATTGACTTTTTTCGATATCAGTATATTAATGGGTATATTGGTAAAAGTCAGTATTTTTGGGTACCGTAACTTGGGCCTAATTTGCTCCTAGGGTGGTAACATTGCTCCGCTTATCGAAAAAGAGTGAACATAATGTCACATACTCTTACTTTGGTTTTTAGTCTATTTCAATATTTTTGTTTGGTAACATATTTATTCAGCTAGCAACATTGTAGTTGAGAGATGTCAAACTCGGCCATTTTGATTTACTGTGCGTCAAAGAGCTGCAGCACTGCGTAAAGACATAATTAAAAGGTGAGCAAAATCTACTTAAATCTTCTAAAGTTATTAATAAAATTGTAACAATCGCTATTCAATATGTATTGTATATTATAATTTAACTGAATCGACTAATATTTACACAGTAATCTCAGTCATTGTATGTTTGTTTTTTTTTTTAGCATGTGGGTAAACTTTGCGCCAATTTTTGAGGATACATTGCTCCTTCTTTCCGATTGGAAATCTAGTGCAAGTGGGTACAAGGATACAATTCTGCCAAAAGCCATTTTCCCACAAATGTTAAAACGTTTAATTGATACAATAACGCCAAATAGTGCAAATAATCTGAAAGCTGGATTTGATAAATGCGGAATATACCCACTGGATATTACTCCTCTTCTAAAACGACTACCACATGCAGTTGACACTGAAGCAATCAATGATTCTTTTATACAAAGTCTAGAAATAAAAAGAAACGCATGGACACAGAATATTGTTACCAACAGGGGAAGAAAAAAACTTGGCCGCAGAGAGTTTTATAGTGTACCTGAACTGGACCAAATATGGGGCAAATAAGATCTTCTTGATACCATCTTTTTGTTACCTACTTATTATAATTTGGATTATCGTGTTGATTATTTGTAGACTTAGCACCTGTTCCTACTATGAGAGTTTTCGAAATGTTTTTACTGTAATATTATAATAATTAAGAAAAAAATGTTTCTACCATAAAGCAAATTGTGATTTTTAGATGATAAAAATAGAAATAAAGTTGATTATGTAGCATCTTTTGTTTTTATTAAGTTGTTCTACTGGAGCAATGTAATAACGTACAATTAAAACATAGCTCCATTGAAAAATATTCGAGAAACGTATAACAAATAGTAAGGAGCAAAGATACCACCAAGGAAAGAACTACTTTGCTCCAAAAGAAATTAATAAAAAAAAAATGTTGTTCAACAAAATATAATATTTTTCTATACACCAGGTTAAATTTCAATAACATACTTATACATGCAAAACATCACTGTCATAATTTAGATTACATTTTAATTTTAGTGAAGTAAATAAAGCAGCTGGAGCAAATTTTGGTGCAAAGTAGGACTAAATTACGGTATATTTTGAATAAAAGGTTAGGGTAAAGGTGCTCCCTCACCGGGAGCATTCGCCTGTAATGTAACAAATTAGATTCGACTTTGAGCATTACGTTACGGCCTGCCTCCCTGACCGACGAGCGTTCGCGTGTAATGTAACATTTATAGATTCGACTCGAGCATTACGTTACGATGCTACCTCCCTGACCGACACGAGCATTCGCGTGTAATGTAACATTTATTATAGACTAGCTGATGCCCGCAGCTTCGCCTGCGTGAAATTTTGTTCTCTTCTCCGCGTCTCATGGGAACTTATTCCCGGGATAAAACTTGTATCATTTCAGACTATAATCTATCTCTGTGTGACTACATGATAATTTTGCAATCCAATATGGCCGCCGCGCCGAAATCACAAAATTTCATGATGGGTATCGTTTAAGGGGGTTTTTGGTATGCTGAGTACGAATTTCGGGTTAATTTAGAGATCCAATATGGCCGCCGCGCCGAAATCACAAAATTTCATGATGGGTATCGTTTAAGGGGTTTTTTGGTATGCTGAGTACGAAATTTATGATAATTTTGCAATCCAAAATGGCCGCCGCGCCACTATTACAAAATTTCATGATAGGTATCGTTTAAGGGGTTTTTTGGTATGCTGAGTACGAATTTCAGGTTAATTTAGAGATCCAATATGGCCGCCGCGCCGAATTCACAAAATTTCATGATGGGTATCGTTTAAGGGGTTTTTTAGTATGCTGAATACGAATTTCGGGTTAATTAAGGGATCCAATATGGCCGCCGCGCCGTTATCACAAAATTTCATGATGGGTATCGTTTAAGGGGTTTTTTGATATGCTGAGTACGAATTTCGGGTCAATTTAGAGATCCAATATGGCCGCCGCGCCATTATAACAAAATTTCATGATGGGTATCGTTTAAGGGGTTCTTCGGTATGCTGAGTACGAATTTTATGATAATTTTTGCAATCCAATATGGCCGCCGAGCCGAAATCACAAAATTTCATGATGGGTATCGTTTAAGGGGTTTTTTGATATGCTGAGTACGAATTTCGGGTCAATTTAGAGATCCAATATGGCCGCCGCGCCATTATAACAAAATTTCATGATGGGTATCGTTTAAGGGGTTCTTCGGTATGCTGAGTACGAATTTTATGATAATTTTTGCAATCCAATATGGCCGCCGAGCCGAAATCACAAAATTTCATGATGGGTATCGTTTAAGGGGTTTTTTGGTATGCTGATTACTAATTTCAAGATAATTTTGCAAAAATAACCGTAAATTCGTACTCAGCATATCAAAATTCCATTTATACGATATGCTACATGAAATTATACAGCGGTGGCGAGGCAGCCATATTGGATAGCAAAATTTACCTAAAATTCGAATTTAGCATACCAAAAAACCCCCATAAACTATATACAACATGAAATTTCACAACAGTGGCACGGCGGCCATTTTGGATGGCAAACGTTAACCTGAAATTCGTACTCAGCATACCAAAAAACCCCTCATACGATATACAGCATGAAATTTTACAAAGGTGTAAGGCGGCCATCTTGGATTGCAAAATTGACCTTAAATTCGTACTCAGCCTACCAAAAAACCCCTTAAACGTTACCCATCATGAAATTTTGTGATAACGGCGCGGCGGCCATATTGGATCTCTAAATTGACCCGAAATTCGTACTCAGCATATCAAAAAACCCCTTAAACGGTATCCAACATGAAATTTTACAACGGTGGCGCGGCGGCCATCTTGGATTGCAAAATTGACCTTAAATTCGTACTCAGCCTACCAAAAAACCCCTTAAACGATACCCATCGTGAAATTTTGTGATAACGGCGCGGTGGCCATATTGGATCTCTAAATTGACCCGAAATTCGTACTCAGCATATCAAAAAACCCCTTAAACGATACCCATCATGAAATTTAGTGATAACGGCGCGGCGGCCATATTGGATCTCTAAATTAACCCGAAATTCGTATTCAGCATACCAAAAAACCCCTTAAACGATACCCATCATGAAATTTTGTGATTTCGGCGCGGCGGTTATATTGGATCTCTAAATTAACCCGAAATTCGTACTCAGCATACCAAAAACCCTCTTAAACGATACCCATCATGAAATTTTGTGATTTCGGCGCGGCGGCCATATTGGATTGCAAAATTATCATGTAAAACAGCTGGGTGTGGGGCTCCCGGTCCCGGAACGGGGCCGTCCTACCCATTAAACCTGGTGGTATTCCTCCTCCCTATAGCCGGGAATCCGGAAAGCCGGAAAAAAGCCAAAGAATTTCCAAAGATTATTCCCGTCGAGAACCGTTCGGTCTACTATGGTTCGGCGGCTCTCCTCGGGGGAGCAAGATGGGAGGTTCCCCCGGAGCTCGCTAAGGACCTGAAAAAATAAAAACCCAATTCCTCATCACAATGATTTTTTTCTTTGTAGGGTTTGTTGTAATAACATTCGGTAATTTTTTTTACGAAGCGTGTTGCAGGTGAAGGACGTTGAATTCAATCCTTCAAATAAAATGTTAAATGTAAATTCTAGGTTCTTCTTTTATAATAAATAAATGGTTTAAAAAACCCTAGAAAAATACGCTTTTATGATGCACGAAAAAAGCAAAAATAAATTATGGATCGTTCAAGTTGCCTCTATTTCTAGGCTAAAGTGAAAACTATGTGCTTTTAGTTATAATATCTGATTGCAAAAGCGTGGGGCACTGGGACAGGACAGACTTTCTTGGCGG
Organism: Miltochrista miniata; assembly: GCA_933228765.1. Taxonomy (NCBI): domain Eukaryota; kingdom Metazoa; phylum Arthropoda; class Insecta; order Lepidoptera; family Erebidae; genus Miltochrista; species Miltochrista miniata. Next base: position 22,805,539 of record OW121766.1, on the reverse strand, counting down.
AAGCTGCATGATGTCTTGTCAGATTAAGGAGAAGGTCACACTTATAAAAGCGCGTTTTTGTCGTGTTTTTAAACTATTAATTTACACTGTCACGCTATTATTATCTATTGTGACTTTTGACAGCGCCCCACGCTTTTACAATCAAATATTATAACTAAAAGCACATAGTTTACACTTTAGCCTAGAAATAGAGGCAACTTGAACGATCCATAATTTATTTTTGCTTTTTTCGTGCATTATAAAAGCGTATTTTTCTAGGGTTTTTTAAACCATTTATTTATTTTATACTTTTTAGTCACAACATTTATACCTTTACTAGCTGTTCCCTGCGGCTTCATCGGCGTAGAAGTTGTTATCGCATAAAATCATAACCCTCCTTTTGCGCAATCAGTTAAAAAGTTGCCTATGTCCTTCCCTTAAACTCAAACTATCTTTATAACAAATTTCATCATAATCGGTTTAGTGGTTTAAGCGTGAAAACGTACAGACAGAGTTACTTTCGCATTTATAATATTAGTAGGGATTTCTGTATTACATGGTGTTTTGTCTGAGTTCGACTAATGTAAAAATATTTCATTATTACTCTAATATACTACATTTTATGCAGGTACCTATGTCAATATTTACACGCAATATTAACTTCAATATATAACAAGTTTGTTATAACCTTAAACCCTAATCGTGGTCAAAGTTCATTACACGACTTTTCTAACAAATCCAAACACAGCTATGATACGATTTTCAATCATGAAGTTACAGTTCATATCTTACGACTCCATCATCAGATCAGTTTGACAGCACCATATTATTGTATTGTTATCAGAACTACAAACATCTGCCAATTTTCATGACGCTACGATCCTTGGAAGATGGTTAAATTAGTTACCTGAGATTCCGTTGCATAGTTTTACAAGTCAATTAAAAAAGGGTTTGTTAAAACCCTGAAACCTAAACCTGGTCAAAGTTCATTACAAGACTTTTCTGACGAATCCAAAAACAGATATAATACGATATTCCATCATGAAGTTCCAGTGCATATCTTCCTACTCCATCATCAGATCAGTTCGATAGTACCATATTATTATATTGTCATCAGAACTACATACAGCTGCCAATTTTCGTGACCCTACGATCTTTGGAAGCTGGTTAAATTAGCTACCTTAGATTCCACTTCTTTTCAGAAACTATTTTCCGGCTCCATCATCATATCAGTTCGATAGTACCATATAATTGTATTGTCATCATAACTACATACAGCTGCCAATTTTCATGACCCTACGATCCTTGGAAGCTGGTTAAATTAGCTACCTTAGATTCCACTTGTTTTCAGTACCTATCTTCCGGCTCCATCATCATATCAGTTTGACAGTATTATATTATTGTATTGTCATCAGAACTACATACATCTGCCAATTTTCATGACGCTACGATCCTTGGAAGCTGGTTAAATTAGCTACCTTAGATTCCACTTTTTCCATCGAAGTTTCAGTGCCTTTCTTCCGGCTCCATCATCATATCAGTTTGGCAGTACCATATTATTGTATTGTCATCAGAACTACATACAGCTGCCAATTTTCATGACCCTACGATCTTTGGAAGCTGGTTAAATTAGCTACCTTAGATTCCACGTGTTTTCAGTACCTATCTTCCGGCTCCATCATCATATCAGTTTGACAGTACTATATTATTGTATTGTCATCAGAACTACATACATCTGCCAATTTTCATGACGCTACGATCCTTGGAAGATGGTTAAATTAGTGTCCTTTGATTCCATTACATTGTTAGTTACATACACGACGACCTAATAAAAGCTTATTAAAAATAAGGTAGTAAATCTATACTTATAATAAAACTGTAGAGGGTCGGGAGTCTGTACATGGAAGATATTTTGAAAATTTTAAGTGTAGGGCGTTCTCTAATCGATACTGAAGCCGAAAATGTAATTTAAAATTTTCATGTCTGTCTGTCTGTCTGTCTGTCTGTCTGTCTGTCTGTATCCCGACTAAGTATCACGCCAAAACTACTGAACCGATTTGAATGACTTATAATAAAACTGTAGAGGGTCGGGAGTCTGTACATGGAAGATATTTTGAAAATTTTAAGTGTAGGGCGTTCTCTAATCGATACTGAAGCCGAAAATGTAATTTAAAATTTTCATGTCTGTCTGTCTGTCTGTCTGTCTGTCTGTCTGTATCCCGACTAAGTATCACGCCAAAACTACTGAACCGATTTGAATGATACTTTGTACGATCTAAGCTTACAGTCCGAGGAAGGTTCTTAGATACTTTTGATCCCGATATTTTGCGCGGTTCCTTCAGGAGAGGGGATGAAAGGCAAAATAAGTTTTTAGCTATAATTTCTCACTGCGTGGTTCGATTTCAAATATTTGTTTGGTGTCTGAAAGGGAGTACTTTAAGCATTATTCCATACAATTTTCAATATTGAGGGTTATGTAGTTCAGAAATTAGGGGCATCTCAACTTTCGGTAAATCAAGAATTCAACGTTTCATTTGAAAGTGAGTTTAAACGGGCGTGTTGGCTTAATCATAAAAGAGCTTAATGATTAAGGCTATTGTAAAATAATTCAGTCCGCGCCGAAGGCGTGGACTGAATTGTTTTAGAATCGACTTAATCTTTAAGCTCTTTTATGATTAAGCAAACAGGGCCGTTTCACACGCTGCTTGATGAGTCTCATGAAGAAGTACCCCTCCATTCGTACACCTTATGTGACGTAAACGAAGTTGCGAGGGTCAGCTAGTTAAAGAATAAACACGTTTTGATAATCGGTATTTTTATCGGTATATTTTCTCTGTGCCAGTATTATATATAGATACATTTCAGTATATTTTTAAGGAGCTAAGGTATTTTTGTAAAATTTAATTCGGTCACACTTAACGTCAATTTTAACGCCAAGAATGGGCATTCACGCGAGAATTATTACGTTGAAGCGGCCACACTACTCAAATGGTGACGTTAAGAATTAACGCCATAATTAGCGCAATATTTATCGCGATGATGGGCATTGACGTTTTCTTTAATGTGGCCCCGGCATACTGTGCATTTACGATCCATCCTTAATACCTACAGTGTAATGATCGAGTAGGTACCTACTTACCTGCTTTAAGACCATGTAATGAAAACATTATGTTACAAGCTAACTGTGAAATATCACATTTAGAAAGTATAAACATATTGTTGTAAAAGTCTATACCACCTACTTGACCGAAACGTTATTAAAGAGGTGCTTTGCAGGCCTATCTGGAAGTATTCAAAATGTCCATAGGATAATATCCACATTCCACCAGGGTGTGCTATCTGCTTTTTGCCATATTTTGTTTCCCCAAACGCCCACAGTTTGGGATTCTTCAAAAGGGGTTTTAGAAGATTCTTGTAGGGTCGGCAGCGCGAGTGTAGCGCCTCTGGTCTTGCAAACGCTCATAGGTCAGGTCGGGCCGAAAGCTTGTCTGCCACCTTCGTAATAAAAAAAAGAAACAGAAAGTTTGATTAGTTTGAGTTTAGATGACGTTGCGGTATAATAGCCAACAAGTATTAATTGTGAATGTTGTCTTAACTTCAGATGCCAGAACTCACAGTTACATCAGAAATATATGAAGAATATGACTACAGGTCTAAAGTAGCACCAAGCACCGAAGGGAGTAAGTTCATTACATTTTATTAGAGACTAGCCGTCACGTGGTTTCACTCGCGTAGTGCCCGTTTCCGTGGGAATACGGAAATAAAATATAGCTTATTATGTTCAGCGGGACTAACGTAGCTTCTCAACCACAGAAATCAGTTTCTGATATCTGTGTTCTCAACAGTAAAAGAATTATTCAAATCGGTTCAGTAGTTTGAGCCTATACATTGCAAACAAACAAACAATCTTTCCTCTTTATAATATTAGAGTAGTAGACAAACTTTCTCTTATGGTTTTGCTTGTAGGTATTTTTGACTCGCTAAGGACTTTCCTAGATTAAAATTCAAGCACTAGTTGAAGAGATTACGAGTAAGCGTGCAAATTTTTTTTTAACGTTTGGCAAACCCCACGTATATTATGCCGGACTCGAACCACCTAAAACTACACGGTTGGCATTTATCTGTCTATGGCCGGGGCCCCGGGTAGCTCTTCGGAAGGATGTCCCAGGATCCCCCACAGGAGTTATTCAAATTATGAATAAAAATTAATGTAAGTTTCATAAAGCGTTAATTTAAAGTAGTTTTCATACTAAATGGCGCTGCATAAAAAGAGAAGGGTGATTTTTTTGCGGGCTTTTGTCTGCATGTAATATTATTTAACATCTTGAAATTCCCTTGGATTTCATGCCGGACTTGAACCGACTGAAACCATACCACAGTATAACACCATACGGTCCCTAGTTCCCTACTTATCCGTCTACACCGGACGCTCTGGGCGGGCAATTCCTTTGAAGGAAGTTTCAGGGTTCCCGGAAGACTAGCTACCCCTGCGACTTCGGCTAGAGGTTCGGATGTTATCCTGCTAACTAGTCAGAAATCATATAATGACCCTGATAATAAATATGGTGTACTTTATTTCGTTGAATTACATTAATGTATTTAATTCCAGATGTAATATCAGAGTTTCCGTTTATTTTACCAAAAAGTTCCAGTGTTGCCACATTCGATGAGGACGATGACTTGGATGTAGAACGGCCGCAAAGAGCAGTCATCAAAATTGGTGAGCATTTGTTAGCTGGCTAAGCTACACATACCTACACACTTTATACTGAGTATCGATAAAAAAAAAGCCGGGGGAGTTGGACTTGCTCACGGAGGGTTCCGTACCAAGTACAGCAAAAAAAAGTGTGTGCGTGTAACCTTTACGCGCGATTGAAGTAAAACTTCTTTGCCATTGGCGGCATCAAATGTTATATTAATATCATTCATTAGAATTTGAAAATTCAAATAGTAAGCGATATCAGAAAGGATCTGATTTCTGTGGTTACTTCCGTCAGAAAAAAATCTGAGTTACTCCCTCCCTAGTCGCACCTAAAGAAGTATTACTTCAAAAATCACGTTTGTTGTATGGGAGCCCTCCTTAATCCCCTTTTTTTCTGATTTTATTTTAGTAGGTATTTGATGTTATAGCAGCAACAGAAATACAACATCCGTTAAAATTTCAAAAATATTAAGAATTGTTTTTGAATAGACCTAATCTTTAAGCTCTTTTATGATTAAGCAAACAGGGCACTTTCACACTTTCCTAAGGAGTTGTTTACGATTAAGCAAAGTGGGAACTTTCACACGTTCCTAAGAGTCTGACGACGAAGTACCTCTCCTTTCATTGACCTTATGTGACGTAAACGAAGTTGCTAGGGTCAGCTCGTTTTATATATGAACGCGCCTTTTATCCCCGAAGGGGTAGGCAGAGGCATAGGAAGTATATGATTTAAGTATATGCCTACATTTTGTCCCACGTGATAGGTGGTGAGCCGTATTGCCGTGTTGATATAGAATGGACAGACCCAGGATGTAACTGCCTGACTGCCCGCTGTTGAAATTTTTCAAGCCGCCCATAAAGACCTTCAACTTGGCTTAACGACTGCCATTTTATTGTCAACCGGGACCAACGGCTTAACGTGCCTTCCGAAGCACGGAAACGCTCGCAAATAAATGTCACAAAGTGGTCATCCATCCATGACCGGCCATAGTACTGCTCGTTCGCTCTAACTTTGCCGCTCGGCTGCATACTAAAGTCGAATTTTTAATTAGACGAAGTAAATTGACAGCAACTAATGTCACTTCTTCATACAATGTTGCTTATTTTCTATGACGAAGTGACATTAGCTACTGTCAATTTACTTCGTGTAATTAACAATTCGGGTATACGCCTCTACGCCAGCGGCAAGCCAAAGTTATAGCGAACGGGTAGTAATGTTGCTTACTGCAGTGGTGGTTTAATTAATAGTTAACATCCTGTAACTGTCTAATGTTGCCGGATAATAAACAAATTATTATTATTAATTACAAGTAAGTAAGTAGGTACTTAACAGCTTTATGAGTACCTACCTAAACTGTTAATTTTGAGGCTAGATATCGTTTACAAAACGCCAAGGTACGTGCCACGTAAGTATCCTGCGGACTCAGCGTTCTGTAAACGATATCTAGCCTTGTATCACCCGACTGCCCCTCTAAAATTTATTGTGAAAGTGAAAGTTCAATCGGATTGACGTTGTCATTTTTGTTTTATTTCAAACTTTGAACAGATGATCCACGTGACCTAGTGACGTAATTTAATGCAACAGAGTCATAGACTACAGACACAAGTCTCGCCATAAGCCCCTCTGCAATCTATTTTATAGGGGCTAAAAACCACGTAGTGCTATTGTATTATCTTTGTTTATAGTTACTTTAAATTTAAAAAGGACGTAAGTAACTACATATTAAGTAGGTACCTAAACCCAAATTCCATAACAAAATATGTTCCAATTATAGATACCTAGTACAAATACCTATTTGGTCCGACCCAATAGTGGCTGAGCACGTACCTACCTAATACCTACTATATTTAATAGGTACTGGGTTATCTGTAGATATGTTTTTAAATAGTCGCATTGTTATCGATAGTTCTGAGGTTAAGGCAAACCTTGAGCCGTCATTGGCGCAGCGTAAAACTATAGCTTTCTCTGGATGCATTCTACCGAATCTTACCACGGCGTGTGTTCCGAAGAGATCTTCAACTTAATCCCACCCTCTCTTTTTCGATCCGGAATTACGAATGTCGGATAATATCTTCGTTATAACAAAGTTATTAAAAATATAGTTTTCCTGTCCAATAGAAGCAATTTAGTAGGCTCACCGAGCGCATGCACACGTTTCCAAGAGGGCGTGTAGAGGCGTACTCAGGGCCTGGGCCGATTTGAGGGCCACTGTCAATTATCTTTAGAATCGTAAGAGTGACCCTCAATTTCCGAAATGTCGCCATAGCTTTCTTATCCTTAAAAGATAGTTTTCCTGTCCAATAGAAGCAATTTAGTACACTCACCGAGCGCACGCACATGTTTCCCTTCTACAACCCAGTGTTATTCAAGAGGGCGTGTAGAGGCGTACTCTGGGCCAATTTGAGGGCCACTGTCAATTATCTTGAAAATCGTAAGAGTGACCCTCAATTTCCGACATGTCGCCATTGCTTTCCTATCCTTAAAATATAGTTTTCCTGTTCAATAGTAGGTATCTAGCAATTAAGTACACTCACCGAGCGCACGCACATGTTTCTCTTCTACAACCCTGTGTTATTCAAGAGGGCGTGTAGAGGCGTACTCTTGGCCAATTTGAGGGTCACTCTCATTTATTTTAGAATCGTAAGAGTGACCCTCAATTTCCGAAATGTCGCCATGTCTTTGCTATCCTTAAAAGATAGTTTTCCTGTCCAATAGAAGCAATTTAGTACCTACACTCACCGAGCGCACGCACATGTTTCCCTTCTACAACCATGTGTTATTCAAGAGGGCGTGTAGAGGCGTACTCTGGGCCAATTTGAGGGCCACTCTCATTTATTTTAGAATCGTAAGAGTGACCCTCAATTTCCTAAATGTCGCCATGACTTTGCTATCCTTAAAATATAGTTTTCCTGTCTAACAGTAGCAATGCTTCCCTCCTACAACCCTATGTTATTGAAGAGGGCGTGTAGAGGCGTACTCTGGACCAATTTGAGGGCCAAATCGTAAGTGACCTTCAATTTCCGAAATGTCGCCATGTCTTTCCTATCCTTATAAGATAGTTTTCCTGTCCAAGCAGTAAAGTAAGTAGCAATGAATCCCTCCTACAACCCTGTGTTATTCAAGAGGGCGTACTGTGGGCCTATTTGAGGGCCACTGTCAATTATCTTAAGAATCATTAAAAGGGGCTCTCAATTTATGAGATGTCGCCATGACTTTCCTATCCCTTAATCGTCTGCTATAACCTTTCGTAAGTTTCGGGAACAGCACCCGAAACCCTGAACTACCCGAACGTTGATAAGCAAATTTCGACGGGCAACGAGCCTATACCTACTTTTAGCTATTACATGCCTCGGTGTAACCCTCGTTTGATGAACCAATATTTTCCATATTTCCAGAGCATAGTTCACAAACGAAGCTAGCATTAGTTGGTCTCCAAGTGTGGAGGGGTGCGTTCTTGTTAGGCGATTGGTTGATTCACCTCGGCCTGAAGGGACAGCTCGCCAACAAATCTGTGTTGGAGCTGGGTGCTGGGACTGGACTAACTAGTATTGTGGCAGCTGTGTATGCGCAGAAAGTTATTTGTACTGGTAAGATATTTTCTTATTTACTAACATTGACCCGTGGCTCCGCCCGCGTGGTTTATTTTATACTACTGAGGTGGCAGACAAGGTTAAGACCCACCTGATAGTTGATTGCCGTAGCTTATATGGAAGTTTGCAACACCAGAGTTGTGTGTGTGTGTGTCTATGTTTTAATGACCCACTTTTGCAAATTTTTAAATTTTAAGCCGCCCATAAGGCCTTCAGCGTGGCTTAACTACTGTCATGTAACAGACAACCGGAACCAACGGCTCAACACGCCTTCCGAAGCGCTGAAACGCTCACAAATAAATGTTAGAAAGTGGTCACGTGGTAGTCACCCATACATAGTAAAAGCGCTTACTATAGTGATCGTTTACAGAAAACTGAGTCTGCGGGGCCCCAAAGGTGGTGAGGATTCTTCGTTACCGTTTCACATAGGAACTTGTTTCCATGATGAAAAGATGTTCTTTTCTGTACCTATATCTACTTACCAAATTTTATCAGAATCGGTTCAGTGTTTTAGGAATCAAGGCGTAACAAACCGAGTTGCTTTCTGATTTCTGTAATGACACTTTCATGAGCGTTTGGAAGCCATCCGTTGCTCAGCAGGCCTGGGTCTCAATGACTTTTGTTTGAGCCCCTATCTGATTTTTCACTGATAATAGTAAATGTTTGTCTTTCCACTCTGACCAACTAAACCGACCAACCGACGATGTAAAGAATGGAACTCAATCGAGGACTTTATTTCATTCGGACAAACTGATTGATCACCTGTTGTCCTGTATGTAGGTAGGTATATTCCTAAAAATTTAAAAATATTTTCCAGATATTGATCTCGGCGGAATCTTAGACCTCATCAGGCTAAATGCTGCATACAACAAACAGCTAATAAAGTCTGTATTCAAAGTGATACCTCTAGACTTCACCGACACGGCCTGGGGACCTTCTGTGTTGGAAGAAATTAGACATTCGGATATTATAATTGCTGCTGACGGTATGTATCCTGATGACTTTTTATAGCATTAAGGCCACCAGGTCGAAAGAGGTCACCGTAGGTTATGGAGGTTGTGCAATACCAGCGATGCTACAGTCGTACTGCCGACTACAAAAAAACCTCATGCAGCATTGGTCCTCTAGGCGCTAACTGAATGTGTTCGTGACATTTAACTTCTATCGGTGGTAGGACCTATACAGAAGCAAGTGCATTGATAGGTACTTGCTAAAATGACGCATACGCCTGATGTAAAACGTGTGCGTACCCCTGGCGGAAAAGTGTCGATTTTTTTAATTCTAGATATGCAGAAAATTAGCGTAAGAGTCCGTGTAAATGTGTATCGTAAATAGAAATTTGTGTATCCAGCCATTGTAAAGATATTCTTGAAAAACTGATTCCGCCAGGAGTACGTTCGAAACGTCAGCCCAGCGGAACTTTTTCTTTTTTTGCAAAAAGAAAAGGCTCATTAGGTAGCTTGGTGCGAGCTATAAATGTGTATGTATAAATGAAATTTGTGTATCATGATATCACGGAGTAATTCAGGTTTCCGCTGGGAGTACGTTTGACGATATCGTAATTATCATATACAGAGACTTGGTACAGTGTTGAGTTTAGTCATGTACGTTGCTATGAATTTGCTTATAATCTGTGTAAAAGCAGAAATTGAAAATAATATCCCACTCAAAAGATATATACATATAGGTAAAATCAGGTTATAAACCTCTAGTGCCTAAAATAGGAACCTTACAGCCAAACTTGTAACGTTAATTTGTATCTAATCAAAGTCTACACTCTTCAACCGAGTTTCATTAATATCTTCTTAGTAATTACAGAGTAATCACAAAACTTGTCGCAATCAGCCCATTGTTTTATATGACCTTTGTTGTCAATGTTCTTAGAAAATAAACACAACAAACTATATTGCAATATTTTGCGTATTTATTCAACTACTCAAATTTAAAAATTCAGCTCATTACATTCAGTATTTAACAAAATATAAGAAAAATACCATCAACAGCCGGAATTGATGAAAAACACGAGTAAACCAACCAAATTGAAATGACGTCAAAAAGCGGCCGCGTAGTACATAGAGCTACGTCTTTCAATTGCCAGTATTGTACGTTTATTTGGTTTGACATCGTGTACTATCGCTACAAAAATAGCTTAGCGAATATACAATTCCCATAATAACTTTCTATTACAATTATTACTTTTATGAATAATCGACATTTAAATAAGAAAGAGCAAGAAAACAAACTCTTTGACGTTTTAAAATGGACGCGATGTCGGGTTCTACTTAAGTACGTAATAGTGGGCACTTAGATTACCCTTTTTTTTAACATGAGGGAAAATCCCTCATGGATGCTATGCTGGACTCCTATCGACTAAATAAACTCACGTAAGGCCCAACAGCTTACGGCTTGGAGCCCCGGGTAAGCCCTCGGAAGGCTTTCCTAGGGCTCACAACAAACCTACGGCTACCACTGCGACCTCGCCTACGGGGTGGTTCGGGTGCTATCCCGCGTCTTTGGGGGGTTTTCGGGTGTGATTCCGCTTCTTAGGGGGGGGGGGGGGGGGGAGGGCGTGCGTGAATCCCTCACGTCACGCTGCCGTCATGGGCCTGCTTCTGTAAGGACGTTGAGTAGCCCACACATAGAGTACCTGCTTATTTTTTACCCTAGCTTTCTTATGTATAAGTATTTATCAGTTTGTCTCAAATTTACGATCCTGTAGGTTTAGGTATTTCAGCATTTTCACACACAAATCCACATTTTGACATATTGAGACTAGAGACTAGAAGAAACGGGTTTTTAAATTAACATGTTCCAGAATTTTTATTTACTTATATAAAACCAGGTCAAGTACGACTCGAACTCGCGCTTGGCGGGTTCCGTACTAAAAAAACAGCAAAAATCACGTTTTTTTATGGTAGCCCCCCTTAATCCCCCTTTTGTCTAATTTAAGTATTTGTTGTTATAGCGTCAACAAAAATATATCATCTGTTAAAATTTCAGCTCTCTAATTGTCACGGTTCCCGAGATAGGATTTAAGTATTTGCTGTTATAGCGTCAACCAAAATACATCATCTGAGAAAATTTCAGCTCTCTAGTTGTCACGGTTCCCGAGATAGGATTTAAGTATTTGTTGTTATAGTGTCAACTAAAATATATCATCTGTTAAAATTTCAGCTCTCTAATTGTCACGGTTCCCGAGATAGGATTTAAGTATTTGTTGTTATAGCAGTTCCCGAGAAAGCCTCATGTCGGACAGACAGACAGACAAGCGGACTGCGAAGTCTCATGAATAGGGTCCCGTTTTTATAATTTGGGTTTGGAACCCTAAAAACTGTGTGGCCAGTTTTACCAACAGTCCTCAATCAACAGTATAAATAAGATTTGTAATCTAGAAGACACTTAATGACTTTCTTCAAAAAAGTCTTACAGACTAAGGCTGAGGCCGCACTTGCGGTTACTGCGGTTTTATTCCAAATAAAAACACACCTAGAACGACCCAGAACCTACCATTGACCATCCTTCCGTTTGAACGCATAGTATCAGTTCAAGCTATGCAGTCGAATGGTACGGAATAAAATAATTCCTTCTCTCGGTCCTCGGTCCTAGGTTCGATTCCTGGGTCAGAACAAATATTTGTGTGTGATACACAAATGTTCTGGAGTTTGTGTTTTATGTACTTGCTATGAAATAAATTATATTAAAATATAACTACTAAACCTCTCTCTTGCTTTCATGTGACGCTAACAAATTGTTAAATAGGTAGTACCTACATTTTAAAAATAAAATAAAACTTGCAATATAACTTTTACATCTGCATTTATTTGAGACACCCTAGCTAAGCGATCAGTATGAATGAAGAGAGCTCACAATAATCTCACACGCCAATTTATACATTCTCCCCCAGAAGCTGCTCAATAGACAATACCATTTAATTCCACAATGTTATTCAAAACCAGGTAACTTAGCAATGATGTACAATTCCAAATAATAATGTTAGGGTTCGATAAAACCTTAGACCATATAACTACAGGACCCGTCTAGCAAAGCTTTCCCCTCTGCTAAGCCAATGGATCACTCGATCTAACAGGTTTATAAAAAGAACATAAGAATCGATTGATTACGGAAATAAATAGTCTCAGTATTGGTATTTTCTAACACGAAGTTGTGTCAGCTAGTATAATTCAAATACAGTACCCGTACATTGCAAAAAAGATAACCGTATCAAATTGTAGTTGACTTAAAATGACACCGTCTGTTTCATGTAAAGCTTCGAGGGTGGATTGAAAAGTTCTCGGCCTGGTCAAGAAAACAAAATATAATTAATGACAATTTGTTTTTATTTTTCGACGTAATCTCCCTCTAACTCAATGCATTTCTTCCATCTGTCCTTTAAAGCTTCTATCCCGGTTTTAAAAAAAGATTCCTCAAGCTCCTCAAAATATTGAGTTACTGCTGCTTCGACCTCTTCATTCGATGAAAATTTCTGGCCACCGAAGTGTTTTTTTAGGTTTGGAAACAGGTGAAAGTCCGAAGGCGCCAAATCAGGTGAATAAGCCGGGTGGGCCAGAAATTCAAAACCACAATCACGAATTTGAGCCATGGTTTCAACAGACGTGTGAACGCGAGCATTGTCCTGATGAAACAACACTTTTTTTCGGAGTAATCCGGGGCGGTTTCTTTTAATTTCTTCACGTAAACGCCGCAATAGGGTGCAATAGTACGCTGAATTAATGGTTTCGCCTTTTGGGAGGTAGTCGATCATGATGATGCCCTTCGCATCCCAGAAAACTGACGCCATCACCTTTCCAGCCGACAAAATTGCTTTTGCTTTTTTAGGGGCAGGTTCATCAAGAAGGCCGCTCACCGTCCTTACAGAAGCAGGCCCATGACGGCAGCGTGACGTGAATACTCACGCACGCCCCCCCTTAGAAGCGGGGTCACACCCGAAATCCCCCATAGACGCGGGATTGCACCCGAACCACCCCCTGGGCGAGGCCGCATTGGCGGCCGTAGGTCTGTTGGGAGTCACGGGACATCCTTCCTGAGGGCTTACCCGGGGCTCTCAACCATAGGCTGTTGGGCGGTACGTGAGGTTTTTTAGTCGGTAAGAGTCCGGCATAGCATCCTACGAGGATTTTCCCTCACGTTAAAAAAAAAAAAAAAAAAAAGGGGCAGGTTCATCAGTTTTTTTCCACTGTTTGGATTGTTGTTTTGACTCTGGAGTATAGTGGTGGACCCAGGTTTCATCCATGGTCACAAACCTATTCACAAAATCTTGCGGGTCAGCCTCGAACATCTCCAAACAGTCACGAGAAAGCGTGAGTCGAATGCGCTTTTGCTCGACTGAAAGCAACCTCGGTACCCACCTAGCAGAAACCTTAGAAAATCCAAGTTCATGGACAATGATATTTTGTGTTCGTTCATATGAGATGCCCCTATGGGCATCTCATATGAACGACCATCAGGAATATTGCTGACACTATGTGTCAGCAATATTCCTGATCGTCAATCTGCGGTTTTCCAATATGAGATCACACACTTTGCCGATGTTTTCTCCAGTCGTAGAAGTCGATGGCCGGCCGGAGCGAGGGTCATCTTCGATGCTCTCTCGACCGCGTTTAAATTCAGCAGCCCATTTTTTTATAGTACTATACGATGGGGCAGATTCCCTTAATGTTGTTTTCATATCAATATGAATCTCTTGTGGTGTCATTTTTTTTTTACACAAATATTTGATTACCGCGCGATGTTCAGATTTGTCCATTTTTCAAAAACGTTGCGTTTTGACTAACTTTATTGGCTCCCACGTAAAAACTACGAAATCCACAGATAAAAAATTCAACACTATGACAGCCAAAGAACAAATGAACTCAAAGAGGTTAGTATCAAATTTGTACCATCAACATTTATATGCCAGGCCGAGAACTTTTCAATCCACCCTCGTATTTATTTCATTTACGTGAGTCTCCGTGCTTCGGAAAGCAGGTTAAGCCGTTTGGTACTGTTTTCAGTAAAATTGCAGCTATGGCGGAGGCCAGGCCTAGTCAGCAAGCGAGTGTCAAAGAGTCTGAGATGATGAAGATGTGTATATATTATGTACGAATCATAAGTACCTACTTAATACTTAATTTTACAAGACTTTTGTATCTACCTGTACTAAATTAAAACGGATGCTATGCTACAAATTTAGAAATGTACCTTCATGTACTGCGCGGCCGCATTTTGACGTCATTTTAATTTGGTTGGTTTACCCGTGTTTTCCATCGATTCCGGCTGTAGATGGTATTTTTCTTATATTTTGTTAAATACTGAACGTAATGAGCTACATTTTTAAATTTGAGTAGTAGAATAAATACGCAAAATATTGCAATATAGTTTGTTGTGTTTATTTTCTAAGAACATTGACAACAAAGGTCATATAAAACAATGGGCTGATTGCGACAATTTTTGTGATTGCTCTGTAATTACTAAGAAGATATTAATGAAACTCGGTTGAAGAGTGTAGACTTTGATTAGATACAAATTAACGTTACAAGTTTGGCTGTAAGGTTCCTCTTTTAGGCACTAGAGGTTAATAACCTGATTTTACCTATATGGTTATATCTTTTGAGTGGGATATTATTTTCAATTTCTGCTTTTACACAGATTATAAGCAAATTCAAAGCAACGTACATGAGTAAACTCAACACTGTACCAAGTCTCTGTATATGATTATTACGATATCGTCAAACGTACTCCCAGCGGAAACCTGAATTACTCTGTGATATCATGATACACAAATTTCATTTATACATACACATTTATAGCTCGCACCAAGCTACCTAATGAGCGTTTTCTTTTTGCAAAAAAAGAAAAAGTTCCGCTGGGCTGACGTTTCGAACGTACTCCTGGCGGAATCAGTTTTTCAAGAATATCTTCACAATGGCTGGATACACAAATTTCTATTTACGATACACATTTACACGGACTCTTACGCTAATTTTCTGCATAACTAGAATTTAAAAAATCGACACTTTTCCGCCAGGAGTACGCACACATGTAAAACCAGGATACCTAAACCATTTTTAAAATAGTTATCACACGACGTAAATAATGGGGACAAGAAATTTTTGACCTTACCAACTTGCCGATTATCTTATTTTATCGATCTTTATTTGTTTTGAATCCGAATTAGGTGCCTACCTACTTTTCAAGCTTAGTGCAGCTCTTTAGATCTAATGTACCTACAAAAAGTACCCTTACCCTTTAGACTACTAGTGAAGTAGTAAGGCAAACCGATGGGGTAATTGGTCTCAAAATATTTTGTTTACAATGTTTCTAAATTTAACTAAAATTGACTAAAAGTTTCATTCTTATTTCTAGTTATCTACGACGATGACGTAACAGCGGCCTTCATATCCACCATACAGAAGATACTGAATACGGAACCTCCTAAAACCCTATACGTCGTGTTAGAAAAACGCTACGTGTTTACTTTAAAGCACTTGGATTCCATAGCGCCTTGTTACGAAACATTCCTTACTCTGCTAGACAAAGTCAAAACAGAGAATGCACATTCCAAATGGACTGTAAAACAATTGCCTTTAGACTTTCCACAGTATTTTACCTACGACCGAGTGAAAGATTTAGTACTGTGGGAAATATCTTCGGTTAAATGCTGAATAAATTATATTTTAAAACGTTGGTTGTCATCTATGTATTACCCCTTTTTACAAAAATTGTGTGAAAAGAGAAGCGTTATAATGGAAGAACGGCATAGTTTTAGCTATTTGTTAAAAAATAATTACTGCCGAATTGGATTGCCCGATTTCTGCAGTTTGACTGAAACGAATATGATAATTATAAATTCACTACTTACCTGTACCTTTATTCGTGTAATGGAACTACTGGGACGCGACGAAACAAGATAACAGTTCCATGAAACTACTGGGACACCTGTAGTTCCATCATGAAACTACGCAATAGAACTACTGGGCTACGACAAAAAGGGCTAGGCACTTATAGGATCATATCAATCGACCTACGCTTACATTTCATAAGCAGCATGGGATGTCTATACAGATATAAAGAGGAAAGATTTAATTGTTTTTGAAGGTTTTTTTTGTTCGTTTCCATCGAATAGGCTCCGAAACTACTGGACCGATTTGTGTGGACACGAGTCTGAAGTGTTGAAACACTTAATTCTTTCACTGTTGGGAAGCTACACTCTTTGCGGTGGTGAACATAGGCTATATTTTATTCCCGTATTCCCACGGGAACAGGAATTACGCAGGTGAAACCGCGTGACGTCCGCTAGTATTATATATAATACTAGCTGACCCGCGCAACTTCGTTTGCGTGATAAATCAAGAACCGCTCGACCGATTTTGTGCAAACTTTACATAAACCATCTACTAAATAGTCCGAACAAAGCCTAAACATTTGGTTTGGATAGGTGAGCCCGATCTCGAGTTATAAAATTACAACGAAAAGTGGCATTGATTTTTATATATATAGATTTAAGTAAGCCGGGAGTAATGGCTGAACGTGTTTTACGATGTACGGAAACGCTCAAATGGAACTGGCGTAGTGTAAAATGATTAATTTTGTGACAATGGGATCATTTAGAGATGTGTTGATTTGAGAAGTGGTCCTTGTGTACCGAAGGGTTACAGAACACTGATGCTACGAGTAGGTACTGTTAAAGTAAACCACTTTTCAAAATGTGTATAACGTTTATTCCAATGCCCTGAAATCTGCGCTGAAGAATTCAGAGCGACCTATTGATAAGACACAAAAAAAAAAATAAACACACGACAGATACGCGAAACAAATTTAAACATGTACGAATATATTGTGTATAAATAAAAACATTTCGAATAACTTATGCCATTTTTGTTCAACCTTTCCTAATAATGCTGTTCAATATCTCACTAAAGACAAAACCTTTATCAGCTAAGCTTAAAATTATTTTTGTTGCGGCCAAAATTCATTATATTTAGTTAGGAATGTTTTCCTTAGTTCAGAATTTCTCGCCTGTTGGTCCTTCTCCTTGCTGAGAGTTTCAACACTCTGCCCGACACACAGGTCGCCGGTGAAGTGAATTATCACTACTTGTGTGTTGAATGTCACGTTTTTGTCAGGATTCTGCTTGTTGTAGTTGCTGTGTGGCCCGAAGTCCATTGAGAATGTCAAATCATCTGTAATGGAACGATAAAGTAAACTCGCGCTAAATAGATGCATTATTAAATTGAGCCTGCTTAAAAAGTCACAGAAAACATGGCAGTTGTGACGTGCTGAGGTCACTTCGATCAATAAAAATATCTAAAAAGATAAATTTACTGGAAGACCCACTCATCCATCCACCCAGCCAAAACTTTGGACCAAGAAACTTGAAATTTTTGAGCGAAGCTATCCTTATTATGTAGGCACCCTCTAAGACCAGACACGACAGCTGCTACACTCGCGCTGCCAACTAAGCACCTACTAACCTAAGACTCCTTTTGTAGACGTACTTAACTTTGCTGGAACTATACACCAGATTCTGGATTCTGGTTACATATGGGACTTAAAATAAGAGAATTGACCCTCTGAAAAGCTCATCCTCGGAATCATACTATCTAACGATCCAGAGCTGGTACGGAGCTGAGGAGCCACCGTCCCAACCAACGAAAGAATGATAACTTAAACCAAAAGTCTTTTCTCTGATGTACGATAGAAATTGGGAATTCTTTAACAGCGCACATGTTGTTCTACACTTAAAACTTTGAGTTCATCAAGCGGAGCGTGAATAGGCATAATTATACCAACCAATACGAACCTACCTTAAACATCAACAGGAACGCCACTGTCAATGGCCTGTATAAGTTTGTTTAAATTATTGAACAGTAGTCAATGTAACTATCTAATACCTACTCGATAGGTTATGACTATAATAATCATAGTCCACCACGGGACAAATTGTACTGTAGTACAGTCTTGTTGATAGAATTTCAACAAAGATCCATATTTACCTAAAGTCAATAACTGTATTACATTACTGTTGCGGTCTATATGACTACTTTGCTGGTCGCGCTGGTGATGGCCGACAGCGCAGCGTAGCTCAGCTCCAGGCCGACCCAGCGCGGTCAGAGTGCAGCACTTGATGTACCTTTACAGTGAGGACAGCAAGGGCTGCAATGATGGCCAAGCTGGAAGGCCTAGAGCGTAGCTAGGCTAGCTTGAGGCAATAATCAGCGCGACTAACAAAGTAGACTAAAAAAATAATGATCAGATTACATGCATTTTTGAGTAAAAGTATCTTACCAGCGCTGTATTCGTCGACGCCCTGCACGGTAGAGTCTCCCGTACATTCCGGCCCACAGCGCCCATCCTTCAAGATACCTCGCATCGTTGTCAACTTGCTAATGGCCTTCTCACTGCTCTTATTCTGTTCATTCTTGTGCTTGTCTATGTTTCGCAGAAACTTTTTCATCTAAAACAAAGAATACATTCGTTAGTGCATCGTTTTAACTCTTGATGTTTCTTGAATTACTGTTTAAGGCTGTTTCACACTGGCAACCATGATGCGGCAGCCAACGAGTTCCACCAATGGCGAACGCTGGCCGCTGGTCCAAGTCCTAGTGCCGCTAAGTGCGATTGCTTTCATATCCCAGAACTCAATGGCCGCCGTGGCTGTGTTTGCCAGTGCGAAAAGACCCATAGTCTTACCGTCTTCGATATTTTCTTAGGTGGATCTGGATAGGACATTTTCGGCTCTCCTGGATTACTACCGACGACATATAGTGTGTTTTTTGGTATGTCGAAGTCGGAGTATACTGAAGGTTGCGGTACATCGACAGGCTCTTTTTGCCGCGGTCCCGTTGTCGACTTACTATTAGTAGGCACATATGACGATTTTTCTACGATTTCTGGTTGTGGTTTCTGTACAGCTGTTTTATTCTTTTTGCCGTGCTTTTTTCTCTGAACGGGCTGATCATCCTCATTTGATAGGCTCTCTTCTGACGTGGATGGAAACACTTCGTTAAGACTGAGCACTTCCAAGTTGCATTCTTCGAGATTCAACGGGTTGTTAGCATCAGCCACTTGACATAGCTGATCAGTCGAGTGTATACTTATAAAAGACTTTTGTCCTGAACATAAGGCACCTTCTTCGCTCGATCCCGAGGCTTTCTTAGACACAGTCACTAGAAAAAAATCACGATGTTTATAATATGCAGTAACCAATGCGATAGATAATGTATGAAACATACGCACCAGCGTACGTGCAGCTCTCGGTGGCCTTACAACTTATTACTTCTCCTACAAATAAATAAAAATATCAATCATTTGAAAAAAAGACAATATACAAGTGAAAGATGAC
The DNA here is from genome assembly GCA_933228765.1 of Miltochrista miniata. Classification (NCBI taxonomy): domain Eukaryota; kingdom Metazoa; phylum Arthropoda; class Insecta; order Lepidoptera; family Erebidae; genus Miltochrista; species Miltochrista miniata. The sequence continues at coordinate 22,785,926 of OW121766.1, read as the reverse complement.
GTCATAAACATTACCTTCTTCCTCATTTTTGTCGGTTGCGTGCAAGTCTGTTCTACTTTTATCAGATAATTTGTGTGCATTCTTCGAATGTGACATTTTAAACAACAAATTTTCAGTTCGTGAACTTTGTCAAATGACTTTCCATTTTTCTTTCTGCCCGTGACAGTTCCAATTTTATAATGTTTTTTTATCACCTGCATTGTCTGTACGAAGATATACAACCTCTTTTAGCAAAACTATGATCAACGCGAACTAAAGGCGCGCGTTGCTCCGTCATATACTGATGATGAAACATTTAGGTAGGTCTAAACGCATTTCTTCTTGAAGGCAAAGAGAAACAGTGCTCCACACGCTGGTGGAGTGCACAGTGTGGGCGCAATAGCGCCAGGTCCACGTAGTGGGTCTGGATGTGGACACTCTCTCGCTCAAGACCATAGTACGAGCCATGATCTCCAGCAGTAAGTAAGTAAGTGGGACTGCGCCGCCTCTTTCTGTGAGCAGGTCATGCTCGTGAAAGAGGCGGCGGGGCGGAAACGGGTAGAGAACTCTAGTACTAGTAGGCTCACCGCCCTTACAGAAGCAGGCCCATGACGGCAGCGTGACGTGAGGAATTCACGCACGCCCCCCCCCCCCCCCCTGGAAGCGGAATCGCACCCAAACCGCCCCCTGGGCGAGGCCGCAGCGGTGGCCCTAGGTCTGTTGGGAGTCCTGGGTCATCCTTCCGAGGGCTTGCCCGGGACTCCCAATCCCAACCATAGGCTGTACAGTAAATAGGCGGTACAGTTTTCTTTTTGCTTTTTTTATACCAAAGATAATGTGGCAAACTGTCCACAAGTTGAGTTGCGTGCTTATAGAATAGTAGTACTTACCTACCTTACACACACACAGTTAGGTACGTATTTCTCCCCTAAGGGAAACGCAGAGGCATAATTATACCTCCAATTTTTTCTCCCACGTAATAGGTAGTGAGACTATTGCCATGTTAAAATGGACAGGTGCAGGTTGTGACTTCCCGGTGTCGATTTTTTTCAAGCAGCCCATAAGGCCTTCGACTATTTGGCTTAACTACTGTCATTTTACTGACAACCTGGACCAACGGCTTATCGTGTCTTACGAAACACGGAAACGCTGACAAATAGGTAAGGTCGCGAAGTGGTCACCCATTCAAGGACCGGCCATAGTTAAAGTTGCTTAACCCCTCGTATGTGGAAGGGGCAACAAACTTGTACCCGTCGTCTGTGGCAAGTTACACAGGCCGCTGGGAGCGCGCGACTGCTCTTCGAATTTCTCAAAATTCAAGGAAAATTTATATGAATCATAATATGAACAATGACTGTTTTAGGAAGATAAATAAGTGAATAATGTTATTCATGAACATTTATTTATAAAATCATGTTTTTTATAATATTACCGAACATTACCTGTTGCAAAACATGAACGATTTTGTCAATAAATTAGTTCACAGAATTTGGTTATTTTTATTTTTACACATTCCTAGATAATTTTCCAATCAATTGATAAGTAAACTCTCTGGATTCCAACAATAAATCACTCCTAAAAACAGATTTCAAATATTGCAAATCGGCGTTTGTCGAATTGTTAGACTGATATATATTTTTTTTTAACGATGGCACTACTGAATGGTAAAATTGATGATCATAGATACAATATCAAGCAATAAAAGAACCTATTTTCAAGAGCATTAGCGTTTTATTTGCGTAAATTTAGAGCCGGTATTCTTGGGACGGATACGGGACAACACAAATGGACGGATACGGCACAAAACGGTTGAGAGGTTAATGCAGTGATGGTTTACAGAACACTGAGTCCACGGGGCCACGAGCGCTGAATATTAGCAGACTGACGAGTTTAAAGTCCTCATGCTTGTCTCAACAGCCACCAACTGTTCCTGCAACATCCTCCGGACCAATAGGCAGTAGGAACGTGTGGTTTTAGTCGGATTTCCACACGTAGAAAAGAAAATAGTCACCAACTGTTTTCTCAAGATCTCCAGTTCAAGCCAACTCGGATAATGATAAGGAATGGGATACAATACAACAAATTAAAACTAAAACTTGAAAATAAATGTTATATTTCATCATAAGTACAATTTACTGAACATCTATAAATCAAACTGGAACAATTTAAAAAATAACATAAAAATGTCAGTGAAATCAGTGTTGGGCGCGAAATCTTGATTGTTTGAAAACGTAGAAGAAAGCTTTTTGGTGAAATGGATTTGTCTCATGCTTTCTAAATATGAGACAAATGACGTTTCACCAGCAAATTTCCGTCTACGTATTAAAGTAGTATGATCGAGAATCGCCGCCCCGAAAAAATAGATTACGTAAATATTTCATTTACAACTACAATGTAAAAGTATTGAGTGTTCATTACATTATTATATCTATGTATTACAAAATGTGACAGTTTAAACTGTAGATATTTATTAGGTACACAACATGCAAAGAAAAATAACCTAATTATTGCTTATAGGCTAAATTGTGAACACTTTCAATGCTATTCCACGTACGAACAGTAAATTGAGATGAATTAAGGCAGTGATACACCCTGCAGTCTTTTATAATTAATTCATTCCGAAATAAACATTACACACATCACGTTTTAACTAGAAAAAACTTCATTAAAACATCAATATTACTTATTTAAATAATTAAGCTAGTTTGTTGTGATTTTAGTACTCAGTATCAGTCACGTAACTATCTAGCTAGAGAAGCTTACATTATGGTTATATGAGAAGTTTAGATAAAACTACGTAGTAGCGAAACTTTTAGGGTCGTTTTACAAAATGATACTCTATTATAAAACTAGTTGTTTCTGGAGTTTTGGGAAAGGGCCTGAGAGACCAAGATACTCAATTACCTAGGCCTGAGAGACGGCCGAATTATAAAGCTGGGCCTAAAAGACAGCAGACTTATATAGCAGAGTCTGAAAGACTACCGACTCAATCAGCTGGGCTGCGAGACATCACTAGTAACTGGCCTGAGCCGGCTGGAATAGTCTTTTTAATACAGTTGCTCAAAAAGTGGCGTATTACAGGGACGTTTAGCGTTCGGGATGTGGGCTATTACACACTCGTGCTTTTTCTTTACCTTTCCCGCACTAGTGCGCATTTCCTTTCCCAACTGTCAAAATAATGTCTGTGATTCATGCAAATATTTCAAAAAATGATACTAACTTGTTTCAATATCAGATTAAAAGTAATTTTAATTAAAATTTAAACATAAATTAATATATGTATCGGCCAAATAAAATTTATAAAAATAAAAAAAGTTGGCTGTATGAAATGCACTGCCATAGTCTCTACTTAGGTAGGTATATATTCTTCTACGGTTGGCGCCATTTTGGAAATTCAGGTTTATTGTGTATTTATTATTCTATTAAATTGCTTAATTTTTTCGCAACTGTATTAAAAATAGTTGTTCAATACAACGTGTGGGACTGTTATTTAAACTCGTTCCGACTGTCTACCCTCGCCTTCGGCTCGGGTCAACACCTGTCGTAATTCGTTGTAATAACAGAGATCCCACACTTGTATCAAAAACTACTATTAACGTAAAGGTTGACGCGCTGTACTCTGCAGCCCGCGTTTTTGCACTGTGACAACCCTATAGCGTTACAATGAGACTAATGAGAGTGTCACGCGATCTAAGGCACTATCTAGCGAATTTTGTACAACTACAAAGGATATTCGGTACTACGTAGTTTTTACCTATGCTTATGGCTATACATAAAAGCAAGTGATCAAGTTATACAAAGTCTACTCTTAATCTATTTCAAAATGGAAGGCACATCTTCCGATTTAGAAACGGTCAATAAATTAATTTATGCTTTTTGCAGCAAAACCTTCAATGTCAACTATCAAGAGAAATTTTGTAATTTACCCGGGACGATTCCTATTATCTTATATATTTTTGGTCTAGTATAAAATCACACTAATATCCGGAGTTAAAGCTACAGAACTGTGGTCACAACATTATTATAACAAAAAAAATTAGCCTGAAAATAATTTATTTAGTACTTTCTGCTTTAGCGCGGCACTCATTTATCAAAAAGGTGATCTTTTTTGTACGAACGTTTTAACCGGATTACCTACATTTGTTTGTTGTGTCTTTTCTACCGAGTTTGCTTCCTTGTGAGCACTAGACTACGACTGGTAGACAACCCTATCGAACCGTCGCAAAAAAAAACTACCCACATTTTTGTAAAATCGCAAAGTGATTAAAAGTATAATTTATTTAGCGTTATATGAACTACAATACTGTGGCAAGGTTCTCATAGCGTATTTCAGTCGAGGGAACCGCGGCTCCATACTCGCTGTCTCCAGATATCAAATCAAATCGAATCACAGTAAGAATCCTAACATTCAACAAGGCAGTCAATCGCGGCGCCATCTTCCGAGATCAAATAAAAAACGAGACAACGAAATTCCATTTAATGGAAACTCATCAACTAACACTAAATACCTAATGACAATAACACGGATAAGGAGTCGCCTTTGTGCTATCAGCCGATATTATAACCATATTTTGCTGAATACACGCCGTACAACGTAACAATTCTAACAATTCATTTTACAAACATCGTGTTGTACCTAATACCTTCATCGACAAGTGTCTTAAAGTATACAAGTTCCCCCCTACACTTGGTCATTTTTTTGCACATAGAGGTCGTGCTTGTCTGTAAGGCGTCTCCTTGAACGTCGACGTCCAACCGCATTCATTTAAACCTAAAGAAAGTTAAAACTCCTACACACAAGACTAAATTTCATATTAAAACCCTTCCATTTGATATGGCGAACGCTTATGCCAGCCACACGTTCCAGTAGAAAGCGAGAAAATTACGGCGATGTTTTTATTGTTATAACACAAAATATAGCAGTAATTTTCGAATTTCGAAACGATCTCGCCCGTGTGTAAACACGTTCAAAGAGAGCGTATAGAAATAAGAGACAATACGATAACATCGCCGGAATTTTCTCGCTTGTGTTGACGGCTTGCGCAAGTATACTTGAACGTGTGTGGCTACGTTTATGCGAAACAAACGCGTTTACGTTCAAATCTATCTACCGATTCGTTTCTAACAATAAAGAGCCGCGTAACAACAAGTTTATTACTTTACCTAAGCACATAGCGGTTCCCTGAGCCTCGGGTATGATAAGTCTTAGAACCGAATGGCGGCATACTTTCGCTATACCGAGCTTTTCCGACTGCGGGAACGAGAACGGGAACGTTTCCGACTAGTCAACCGGTTTGTGTGCAAGTTGGACGTTTTCCGTCGCACCGAAGGCGAAGCTTCAACATTATTCAGCTTGGCCGTAGAAGGTTGAGGCTTCTGTTCTATAATAACAGGCTGTTGATACTTACCCACAGCATTCCAATGTTCCCTTTGAGCTCTAAGAGATTCTCTCATTTTTTCTTTAGCTTCAGCGTTATCGGCTAACATTTGGTTAAGCATTTGAACAGTCTGGTATAACGCTATCGGGCTGAGCAGTCCAAAATCGTGAAGCGATGCCATGTGTAGAACAAAATTTCTGTATAAATTTTTTTCTAGAAGTTCTTTGCCTTGCATTTGTAGAAACATCTGACAGGCTAGAGGTATTTGGCAGTCTCCTACATAGTTGTACTTCATGACGTGTAAATTCCACATTTTCATTAGTTCCTTTTCACCTTCGTTCACATCTGTGAACTCGTCGATCATCATCATAGTTTTTTGTTGCAGCCATAGAGGGTCTTCGCTTTCTGAGTCTATGTCCAGCTCATTGGGATATACGGGTAGGCAGGTAATTGTGTGATGGTATAGTCTAGAACAAAATATGAAGTGATGAGAATCTAGAGTGTATGTAGTTTTACTTTTGAAAAATGAGTTGTTAAGTAATGTTTTTTTTTTTACTTTGTAAGGTGATATTATTAAGTTAAAAAATGTAACTATTTCGATGTGGTTGATCATGTATAGCAAAGGTCTTGGCTTCAAGTTCTGTCCCTAACCAAGTTATCCTTATCACACAAAATTATATACAGAGTTTGATAAGTGATTAGTTTAAGTTTCATATGAATATACATATTCCCAGAGTGAGTATCCACTGATGACTCAAAACACAGGTTTCTTTACCTAGTTTGAGAGTCAGAGATTATTGCAACGGTGATCTATTCATAGCATAATTACTTCACTAGTTTAATTATAAGCGAAATCTGTACATTGGCTGAATAAACTATTATTAGAACAGATCTGACTGCCTCTGTGGCGTGGTCGGTAGTGGTACCCCCTGCGGCGCTGGAGGTCCTGGGTTCGATTCCTGGGTCGGTCCAAATATTTGTGTGATCCACAAATGTTTGTTTCGGAGTTTGGGTGTTTTCTATGTATAATATGTATGTATTTAGAAATATATAAGTATGTCTATCAGTCATCTAGATCCCATAGCACAAGCTTTATAGCTTAGTTTGGGCTAGATGATGTTGTGTGAGAATGTCCAACAATATTTATTTATTTATTTATTTATAGTAAAATATTTTGTTTGAACTTATCATAAAACACATTAAGCCCACAGGGGCTGTATGCAAGTTAAAAATACTAACCTATTATGTCCAGTAAGATACGGTCTCTGCGCGTCGACCAACTCAGCATCGTCAAGTTCCAGAAACTCAGCAAGACTGTGTCTGTGCGGACGACGTCTCTGCCTCGCTCTCCACACTAGCACGTGCGTGAGGGATGTACGCCTCGTGGGCCCCGCTCTAGGCCCCGAGCTGGTCCCCGTGGGTCCCTGGGCCCCCCGACCTTGGGCCGCGATGAGGTCGTGTGGGGACCCCGTGTACGAACCATCGTATAACTCGTTTATTATGACATCGACTCGGGCTCCTCCGGGGATTGGCTGAAAGGGTTGCAAGTGTTCTGCTATATAATTTGTTTTAAAAGGCTGCCTGGCTGTGACGCGAATTTCTAATTTCTACATTTCAATAAACTATACATGTTTATTAATTAGATTCCAACAAAAAATTTAACAGCACTCAGTTGAGTCAAAGCTCTTGAATTTTAACAAATAGTTTTTCCATCCATCCATCATCTACTGAACCTTTTCCCAAACCAGGTTGGGGTCAGTTTTCCAGTCTAACTGCGATGCGACTGAACTTAACAATTTAATCTAGTCACGACTTGTCTGGCCAGCTTGACACAGTAAGGTCAATTACCCTTCCAATATGGCGAAAATTGTAAGAACTTCGAACTTGAAAAAAAGTGACCAGTTCCTATTAAGTGGCCCTGCCACGTCAGTATAAAAATAAAAGCTAAAGAAAAAGCTATAAGATATACTTACAAAATAAGTAAAGCTGAACCTAGAATGACACAGTTTAAGATGCTTCAGTAGAGAGTAGAGCGTGCCACAGTCTAGCGAACACCACGGACAGTGCAGATCGTCACAGGCCTCCGTCTGTTGCTTCGCGCTGTTGTTGTACAGGAATTGGTAGATTATCTGCATGCCTTTGCTTTCACCCTCGGTTGGTTCAGTTTTTATTTTGTCTCCTGAAATTGTAGAACGAAATCAGTCAGTGATATTTTCAAAATGCTGTATGGATTTGGCAGATTGTTCAAATAGGTATTTAGGACATAGACAAATTCAACTTATTTTATTGGCGACTCGAAGATGTTTCTAGGTCAGGTGAACAGTGCCTTGTCTGAGCCAAGAAGTAATAGAATTTGTTAATTATAGGCTTAAGCGATTCCTGGTAGCCAAGTCGCGAAACTCAGTTCTTCCACCGTAACATGTAGTGAGATTCATGTAAAACAAGTCAATTACCATTATCAATATATAAATCTTTCATGTTAAAAATAAGTAAAAAAAAATTGACTTTGAAACTTCTAGTTTTATCCACAGCGAAGATATAGGGGGTCGAAATTGGCCAGAGTGGGTTCAAAAAAATATAGTACGGCCGTGCCTCCCGCCGCTGCGCTGTTGCTCGAATTGGTTTTTTTATTATTTTTATTTATTATTTATTTTTTTCTTTATTTCACTGTAATTTTTAACAATAAATGTCCTTTATAATTTGTATACAATCATGTAAATAAAAAAAATACTATACCATTCTTTGTATCACTGTTACTATTAGTAGACTTTGAAGCTGTCTGTCTGTCTTTGCTTGTGCCCGACTCCTTCTTAATGCCATTCTCACTAATATGTTGGTAAAGTTTGGGTCTGTTCACTAGACCGTTGGTGGGCTCTTGACTCCAGCTAAGTTTCAGCTTCAGTAGCGGTCTTACTTTAAATATGTCGAATGGATTTGTTTCTCCTTGAACTTCTTGTTCCTGAAAGTTGTAAGATATTTTATGCTGCTACTCACTTTTGCCGTATTTCTATCTTATTCTTGCGCTTTGAAACATCAGTAATCAGAGCGACATACAGCAATGCGCGTTTCCTTTTTTATGTTACTGAGATGGCAAACAAGCCTATGGTCGTTCGCCGCACCAAAAGCGCTATATACGCGCTGTCGACCCGTGACAACCCACAATTGAAATTTCAAGTCGCCCATAAGTGCTTCAACTTGGCTTAACGATAGTCATATTACTGACAACCGGGACCAACGGCTTAACGGGCCTTTCGAAGCACGGAAACGCTCGCAAATAAATGTCACAAAGTGGTCACCCATCCAAGACTGGCCATAGTGAAAATTGCTCACTACAGTGATCGTTTACAGAACACTGAGACCGCGGGGCCACGAGCGCTTCAGAAGTTTGCCGACGAAGTGAAAACGCAACAATGGTTCACTATTTGTTGTGTAGTTATAATGTATTTCGTTCTGATTAAAATACCGATGTTCCAAACCGTAAACAGTAGTCTCTTATATTGCACTAGGTAAATAAATTCCTAGATAATAAAAAATAATAAATTCGAAAAAATAAATATAACATAACAGGTAACTGGGAAACGCATCAATCACTGTAGAAGATATCATAATAGATGTAAGTGTCGCAAGCAAATATTTACGGACAATTTTTTATGGAATACAGGATGTTGATCTGCATTTGTGCATTACTTGCACACATGACTGTACTGCCTACACTCGTTGATATTTCGGGATAAAACGAGACACCTTTTTTTACACTTTTTTTTTTCTGCTTAAATTCTTTTCTATTTGCTACGGGAACTCTACTGCTTATACTAAACCAATATTAAGTGAAAAAATGGGGCAGTAAAATTAAGTTCTTAATAATTATTAAATAAAATAAATTTAAAAAGCAACTCGTATGAATCGGTTCTAAATATTCTAATAATACTATTACCTACATAGGTACATTTTCACCGTTCATTCAAAACCGTTTCTTCTTTGCCTACAGTTTAGTAGGCACATACAAATGTGTAGGCATAGGCAAAGGAGGCCTGCGGTGGCGGCGCGGCGCGTGTAAGTTACCCCTTCAACCCCCGCGCAGGAGCACAGTATAGAGTACCAGTATTGTAACTCCATACAAACGGACGAAGCGCAAACTATACCTACGATTCTCGTTTTCGGCAGGCCTTTCAGCACGCAAGCAGGCGATTGTGCCGAGTAGACGAATGGAAGGTGTGTCATTTTTTAGATAGTAACCGCACGTGTTTTATTTACTAAAAATATTTAATATGACAACTAGAGTCTATTGTGCTTGTTTTGGTTGCATGAATTCGTCACTAACGAACCCAGAGATAATGTTTTTTATATTACCTGGAAACTCCGAAAGGTAAGACTATAAATTGATTTTACTTAAGTACTAATTGCTACTATACTACTAGTTGACTAAAGTTAAACAAAGTGATTGACACGAGTGAACTAGGTAGTTACATGAAGTAGGTATGTTTGTGTTTAAAACTAGACTTGTGCTTGCTCAGTCAGTGAACGGTGCGATCCAATATAGTACAATATCCAAAGAAAAAACTAGTTCAGAACTCTAGTACGTCTAGGTAGTACATTTAGTTCCGTTGTCAGTTCGTAGTTATTTAATTGAGAGCAATGATTTAGGTATGATTCAAGAGTATTCATTTCTTTGTGGATGACCGATGTTACAGTACACTTAGCACCGTATGACTTTGATTGACAGCATTTTTGTTACCTTTGATTTTTATTACATGCATAGAGACAAATATGAACTTTCAAAATTTAACACAACTTGACAATGTACGAAAAGTACTAGTGTACTAGAGACTGACTAGTACTTTCAAATCGAAAAATAGTTTTAATTTTGTAAATCAAAAATTTAACGCAATGATTATAAAGACTAGAATTCCGTGATTCTATCACTGACGAAACATGTGACGAGCCGATTATATTGTCGACGCCGCTTACTCGTTTTCAAATTTCTATACCCGTCTCACTTAAACGTTAGTAGATAACGGGCGCTGCGCCGCCACGCCGCCAGCCGTTGCGGGGATATTATATTATTACTCACAAAGAATTTTTTTGTTTAAATAAAAAAAGGTACATATTTACTCGAAATGAAAGCCGGTTGTCAGTAAAACGACAGTCCTTAATACAAATTGAAGGCTTGCGGGCGGATTGAAAAAAATCAACTGCATTAGGCTCACTATCTATTACGCGTACGTAAAACTATAAGGTAAAATGTGGGCGTATACTATGCCTCTACCTACACCTTCAGGGATAAAGGCGTGACTATATGAATGTATGTATGTACATATTTACAATCGCAATACTAAATAGAAAGTCAAAGTAGGCACATATTATTAAAATGCTGTAGGTGGGCAGCCCTATCGCATGCTTACGTACCGCGCGGCTGTAGGCATTTATTTTTAAAATCCGGCCGAGTCAAACTACAGTATACAGTGGCAGGAGCGAGCGGCTCAGGCGGCGCCTTTGATCGGTGAATTTGAAATTTTGAATTAATTAGTCGCTCGCCCGCGTTCAGCGTGAGTATAACCGCACGCGCCGATATCTACGTAACGTCCGTAACAACACCGGTAACGATGTCAGAGCGTTACAGTAACGTTGAGTTGGTGGAAATGGTGCGCCTTTACGCTATTTCTAATAATAACGTTGTTGATGCAATTCGCATGTTCAGGGAAATGTTTCCAGACCGACCAATACCATCTCGTCGCATGATGCTTGCCGCCACACAGCGCTTAAGGGATCACCGACAGTTCGAGGTTCCTCGACATGCACAAGGTCGTGGTACACAAGGCCTATCAGCTGATCGGCAAGAGCAGATTCTCAATTATTTTGAGGAAGAACCTCGAGCCAGTACGCGTGAAGCCGGTCGCCGTTTCGGTGTTCATCATACCACAGTGTGGAAGCTGCTGAATCGCGAACTAATGCATCCGTTCCATTTCCGACGTGTTCAAGAGTTGCATCCGCAGGACAATAACGCTCGGACAGTTTTTTGTCACTGGCTCCTTGAACATCAGGACGTGAACATTTTGTGGTCCGACGAATCATTGTTTACGCGCGTGGGCGTTTATAACGTCCACAATGAACATTGGTGGGCTCACCGACAACACAACCCACATGTTACTACGCGGGACTCGTTCCAGGTCCGGTTTAGTCTGAATGTGTGGGCTGGTATCATCGGTGATCATCTACTTGGCCCATATTTTATTAACGGTCGTTTGAACAGTGCTACATACTTGGTGCTACTCCGACATGTGGTTAATGAGATGCTCGATGACATTCCACTCGCATTTCATAGGGACTTGTACTTCCAACAGGACGGTGCGCCACCTCACTATGGACGCCAAGTGCGCGAATATTTAAGTGAAGTGTTTGGTACGCAGTGGATAGGCCGTGGTGGACCGGTAGCCTGGCCGCCGCGTTCACCCGACCTAACGCCCTTAGACTTTTATTTGTGGGGAGATATTAAAAGACTTGTTTACAATGAAGACATTGTGAGTGTTACACAATTACGTGAAAGAATTGTTTTGGCATTTGAACAAATAAAAACAAATGTGCTAGTGCTTCGCAGCTTAAAACGCAACTTAGTGCGCCGCGCCAATCTGTGCATAGACACTGGGGGTGAGCATTTTGAACAATTATTGCGTGTTACATGATTTTGTAAATAGGTATTTAAGCTTTGATTCTCAATTAATTCTGTAAATAAGTTGATTTAAAATTTTTAACTACGCCAGAAATGCTTCATTTCAGAATACTTTTCTCATACCTAATGTTTACTAACAGTACTTAATGTTTTTGTTTGCAATTGCATGATAAATAGCGTGTTTCTGCCGGTCCTAAGCCCTTGAAGTAGGAAGGAATCTTTTAAATCAACATAAACTCATCATCAAATCATTAATATCAAATCAAAAAAGTACATAAAGGTCACCGAACTTGTCAGCTGGAACTAAAAACTCATGAAACCTAATAACTAATGGCTCCTCTACACTGCCCGCAAAGTTCATAGGCGAAGTACTCTAGAAACTTTGTCTAAGTTCGAAAAAAGTGCGTCACTACACACTCAGTGGTGTCAGTAGCCTGCGCACGCACATTGCCGCCGTTTGTAATGAACAAAGAAATTTGTGTGGCAGTTTCCAGGAACAACATAATTTGCTCCTGACCACTGTTTGACGCTGATAATTGGATCACATACACCAAAGCACTAATTACAGCTTAAATCACGCGCCGGCAAAGCACCGGCACACACGATGTCGGCCAAGTAGTGTAGAGAGGTACTTCGTGAACGCACTTCCCGCATCTTTGGGCCCATTGACTGAGGCGCAAAAATCGACAGCAAATAAAGTCGCCTGAGGGGAGGTATAGTTTTTGACGAGGTAAGCCGAAGTGCCTCTTTACACTATCGTATTCATTTAACTTCGTTCAACTTCGCGGGCAGTGTAGAGGAGCCATGAGATGCGATACGTAGCCGCATTATCTAGGTACCTACTATTGTCTAGCTTTAAGCCCAGGCCACACCGCCAGCGGGCGGGCGAGCGAGCTAGGCGGGCGGGTGAAGTGAGATATTGAAGTTATGCAAACTACGCGACATTGCCGAGCTAAACTATGGGGTTTACACCAAAAACTACATACGGAAGGGCGAACCGGGTAGTGCGGATGAGACTAGACACGTGGACACTGCTATTGGAATGACAAGCGACGACTAGTCTGAGTACCCGAAACGGGGAGGACGGTAGTTAAGCTAGCGAAGCGGGCGCGCCTAACGACGAAAACGAGTAGCTTCGCTCGCATCAGCCACGTAGGTTATTCGGCAGCTCGCAGTGTGCCTAGCTCGCTCACCCGCCCGCTGGCAGTGTGACTTGCGCTTTAACGTTGGCTTGGCGAAGTAAACATTAAATACACGGGTGAAGATTTTTTCTTCGTAAATCATATTTCACTAAAAACAGGATTTTTGGGGTTTTGTTATCTACGTATGTTTGTGTTGCTTGCAATCGATAATACCTATAGTACACTACGCACTGAAGGAGGCTTGTGCACGACCAAATCAACAGTTTGTATATTTGGACACCTATGTGATCCCAAAGTAAATCAATCTAATATCATCTGTCATTGATCAGGGTCATAATAGTATTGTGCCCTGGATCTCTCTGGACCAAGTACACATCCGTTGGATCCATTAGCGAGTCCTAAAGGTGCAGCAATGACTTTGGTGCGATCGCGTCAGAGGCGCACCATTTTTTTAAAAATCGGTTCATAAACGGCGAATTTCTGCGCAAACAAACATGAAAAAATAACATAATTATATTATACGGTCGAATTGAGTAACCGCCTCCTTCCTACTTTTTTGAAGTCGGTTAAAAAAGACCGCTGAGCGCGCATTGGCCATGGCTAATTTTTTCACAGGGTATGCGTCACGACTAGTCAGTTGTCGACAAAATCAACATATGGATGCTCAAGAACTGATAGAAGGGGAAGATAATTCAATATCCAACATAATGTGGGTTGTGCATAATGTGGAACACATCATTTTCTTGCTGTAAATTAAAAAAAATAGTTTTGTACAATTTTGTCAACAAGCTGCGGGCGCCAAATTACATACATTTTGTTCTAAGCTCCGCACACTGGGCGACATGTCACCGCGACACGGCGACAAGCTAGGGAAGTCACGGCGACACGGCAACTGTCGCCGAGCGACAGCACAGATTTTTGCATGAAGTCTGTCGCCACGACATGTCGCTGACGCTAGCGACAATGGCCCAGTGTGCGCCTACTGTAATGGGCTAGCGACACGGTGAATTGTATTGAGTCAAGTCTGATATTTATGAATGGAAGTTGCTTCGATGTGCGTGATTTCTTTGCATGTGTGTGTGCATCGACGTGTATGTACACATAATATTGACGAGGCATGACAGGTGCAGTTGGACCGTGTCGCTAGGCGCTTACGGCTGTAAGAAACTGCTCTTAGCGATAAAAAGGCTGCCATTTTTTCATATTTTATGCACTTTATTTTGTTTTAATTGGTGTACAATAAAGTTTTACTTATATCTACTGATGACAAATTATATTTTGTAATTCGCTTTGGGAAAAAATAAATTTTGCTTAGCATATCTGACTCAAGCTTTAAGCTTATCATACTTACACTAGGTATAGTTTCCCATTGTGCCAATAAAGCTTTGTGTGGCGACTTGGCTATCGTAGCACTCCGTCCTCCGGGCGTAGCATCATGCAGTACCAAGTCGTATTCTCCATTAGTTAATAAGCAACGATTATGTTTGTCGTACACTATGAGTTCACTGCCATACAATTTAGTCCATTTGTTTGTTTCGTTGGAGTTGACTTCCGTTGCTGACTTCAGACGTTTTGTTAAGGGCTCTGAAATAGAATCTGTTTAGTAGAATTTAGTCTTACTTACTACTGTTCTCAAGGCTGTAGCTTACTGAAGGTATAATAAATAATTAAATGATTTGTAAGTGTAAATGTTTTGCTTAAATATCTCAACCCAGGAACCAATGAAAAAGTATCTGATCTGTTCTAACTTTAGTGTTAAGATAGTGTTTAGGGTTCTGTACCCAAAAGGTAAAAAAACGGGACCCTACGCATGAGACTTCGCCTTCCATCTGTCAGTCTGTCTGTCCGTCACAAGGCTGTATCTCAGGAACCGTGATAGCTAGAGAACTGAAATTTTCACAGATAATGTATTTATTTATGTTGCCGCTATAACAACAAATAGGTACTAAAATCGGAAAAAGAAAGGGGGGATTAAGTGGGCTCCCATAGTTACGTCATTTTTTGCCGTTTTTTGGTGCGGAAATCCAACTCGCTCTTTATCTAACAACATTTTATTATAAAGTGTTTGTGTAAACAGAACAAAGTTATTTTTCGTTTCTGGGCTGAGATGATCTCTCTCCAAGAACATTCTGAAAACTGTCTTACAAATTTTAGTGAATATAGAACCAAATAAAACATACCGTCACAATCGCCATTGGTAATCTCACTAGAGCTTGCACCATTAGTACTGGCACTTGACGCTTTTGTCACTGTCACTCTCAACATGAGCATGTAGGACTTCACATTGGGCCCTTGTGAGGGACTGAATGTGTCACTGGATATGCTGACTGCAGAGGCCATGGCCGGAGGTTCTGATGTAGATGGGTTTAGTGGGACAGAGCAACTGCCAACCTGTAAGTAATATAATATTATAAAGAGGAAAGATGTTTTTTTGTTTGTTTGTAACGAATAGGCTCCGGAACTACTGGACCGATTTGAAAATTTCTTTCACTGTTGGGAAGCTACACTCTTTGCGGTGAACATAGGCTATATTTTATTCCCGTATTCCCACGGGAACGGGAACTACGCGGGTGAAAACGCTTGACGTCCGCTAGTAAGAAATATGTTTTGTGTTCATCCTATACTAATATTACAAAGAGGAAAGATTTGATTGTTTCTTTGTATCAAATAGGCTTCGAAACTACGGAACCAATTTGAGAAATTCTTTCACTGTTGGAAAGGTAAACTATTCCTAGTGTCCAGACCATAACTATATTTTATATCTGTATTCCCACGGGAACGGAAACTACGCGGGTGAAAACATGTGACATAACCAGTAAGAATGACAACATGTGTTTAATTTAACAT
Source organism: Miltochrista miniata (assembly GCA_933228765.1). Classification (NCBI taxonomy): domain Eukaryota; kingdom Metazoa; phylum Arthropoda; class Insecta; order Lepidoptera; family Erebidae; genus Miltochrista; species Miltochrista miniata. The sequence continues at coordinate 22,769,913 of OW121766.1, read as the reverse complement.
GTTGTAATTCTTACTGGATAGGCAATGGCATAGCAGATAAAACCTAAATCAATCATTCAAAATAATGGATTTTTTTATTTAAACATGAAAAATGTGATTGACTGGCTAACAAAAATATTCACATAGAAAATATACAGTACAATGACATGGTCTATAAATGTAAAAAGATTAGTCCTCAATGAAAAATGTCTTTCTTTTTATAGTGCCATCTAGCTAAAATACAGGTAATATTAGCTTGTGCCAAGAGATCTAGACAATTGATAAACACAGCTACACATGTTTAAATCTTACTTCTTACTAATATTATAAAGGCGAAAGTTTGTGAGTGTGGATGTTTGTTGTTGAAAGAGTAACTCTTTCACGCTATAACGGCTAAACGGATCTGGCTGAAATTTAGTACAGGGATAGATTATGGTCTGGAATAACACATAGGCAACTTTTTATCCCGGTAATTCGTTACCACGGGAAGCGGAAACGTGAACAAATTTTACACGGGCGAAGCTGCGGGCATCAGCTAAATTTCACCCAGCCATAGAACTAACAAACATTCAACCACACAAAGAGATTTGTCCTGAGCGGGATTTTTTTATACCACTAAGGTGGCAGACAAGTATACGCCCACCAGATGTACTGGTGGTCACAGCAGCCTATGGACGTTTGCTGCACCCGGAGGCGCTACACTCTTGCTGCCCTCCCTGCAAAAATCTTCTCGGCGTTTGGGAAAACCGAGGTAGGAAGATCATTCCACAACCTACAAATTATTATTGTACTACGCGTTCGCTCTAACTTTGCCGCTGGCGTAGAGGCGTATACCCGAATTGTTAATTAGACGTAGTAAATTGACAGTAGCTAATTTCACTTCGTCATAGAAAATACGCAACATTGTATGAAGAAGTGACATTAGTTGCTGTCAATTTACTTCATCTAATTAAAAATTCGACTTTAGTATGGAGCCGAGCGGCAAAGTTAGAGCGAACGAGCAGTATAGGCAACCTCCTGTTTCCCGAAATCAATTAGTCTAACTACTAGGTCAAGATGTCATACAAATGTTTTCTGTTTAAGTTATCAGAATATCAGAAAAAAATTGCATTACAGTAGACATCCAGTAAGCCAAATTTGATGGACTCTAGACTTCTAGAGTACTGTGCAAGACTGTGTATACTTCAGCATTTTTACAAAAGAGTACTTTGTAATACAACAAATTACAGATCCTATTATAAGATTATGCTGCCTTCTCCCTAGAAGAAATAGAGCTATGTATAATTTAGTAAATTAAAATAACAATAGACATCTTGGATTACAGACGTTGCTAGATAACCGTAGGCCTACTATACTTTTAAAATTCAAGTTTTTGATGTTCAGTATCATAAATTTTATGCATGTGCAATCCTATATTTTTTTATATTCAAAATTATATCCTACTAGCTGACCCGTGCAACTTCATTTGCATGATAAATGAAGTACCGCTCGACTGATTTTGTGCAAACTTCACATAAACCATCCACTAAAGAGTCCAAACAAAGCCTAAACATTTGGTTTGGATAGGTGAGCCCTGAGAGGTTATAAAATTACAACAAAAAGTGGCATATATTTTATGGATACAGGAAATGTTAAAGCATTACCTTTAACCTAATAACAGTAGTAAATGCTGTATACTCACAGAAACTTCAACTATAGCTGAAGAACTCTCCTTCCTTTTCTTATGACATATTTTCAGCAATAAGGTTTCAACTTTAACCTGGTACTCTCGAGGGTCCTCTAAATTCTTATCATAGAATCCCAGAAATGTTAGTGTCATATAACCTCCTAAACTGTTTGGCTGCATTTCTGCACTCTTCTTGAGGTTTTGAGTAAACTTTTCTAATAATGAGTTCACTTTGAAGCCTATTCGGCTCTTATTACTTCTAGACATCCTCCTCTTCATGTATGACAATGTTCTATTCAAAAATATGGGCTAAAAATTAAGCAAATTTAAGACCAATTGTTTACATGGATTCACCAGAATATTGCAGAAATTCTATACTTACAGATAGGATATTCCGTGTTCGTAGAAATCTGTATATTTGTGTGGGTTCTGAAAATTTGTAGCAAATACATTTTATACACATTCTAATCAGAAGAAATGCTTACATTTATGGCTTCAAAATTGAAACTTACTTTCAAATGCTTGTAAAAAGAGTTCATGGTCGGCTTGTGCGTGATCTATTTTGGAATTTTTAGTAGTTTCATTGTCTTTATCTCGCTTCTTGGGAGGCATTTTTATCGTTTTTATCTAAACTATTAGCGAAACCGCCAAGTTCATCGGTTCAGTTCGTTGACTTGACAGCGAGCGTCAGGTAACGGGGTTGCCATTGTAAATAAGTTTTTGACAATGAGGATCTTATGCTCACTCCACATTACCGCGAAGTTCAACGAAGTTCATCGGCGAAGTTGTCCGAGTCAAAGAAAATTGAATGTGATGTCACAACAGAATGGAGAGGTGGAGTGACAAAATAGGGATATTATTAAACGTCTCATAATATACCAAGTAGAGAGAAAAAGCTGGAAAGAAGCATTGATGGAGTATTTATTTTTTCAATGTACAATAGCACCCCACATAACGTATAGCTGGAAAAACACCGGCTGAGCTATTCTTCCAAAGAAAATTTAGAGACAAAATTCCAGTGATAGATATTGCAGAACAAAGTTTTGGAGACCGTGATACATACATACATACATACATATACTCACGCCTTTATCCCCGAAGGGGTAGGCAGAGGCCTATAACGGCCCACATTTCACCGTGTACAATTCGGTCCCACGCGACAGGTGGTGAGCCCATCGCCGTGTTGAGATGGACCGCCGCCGTCAGAGCCTCGTCCGTTGTTCAGCAGGTGCACGAGCTTGCACGTGAGGTTGACTTGGGCCCGATGGTGTTGGTAGGGCCCCACTACACCCGTGACCGTCTAGGAGACCGTGATATCAGAGATAAAAACAAACAACAAAAAGAAAAAGGGAGAGAGCCACGCATACGGTTAAGTCCAGAAACGGAAGAGACGGGGAAGTACAGAACGATAAAATAGGACAACAGTTAAGACGCAACGAATTGCACTTAAAAAAAAAGTAGAAGGAGAATGAAAATCCGTAAATAAAACAAACGATGAAACTAAATTAGATGTAGCAGGCGACGAAAGCTCGGAAGAGGAGATGAAAGATGATCAGGATTTAGAAGAACAGAATTTAAAAAAATAGTGTATGGGATTCTCAAAGCCATGGTTATAATAAATTGATAAAGTAAGAAGCTGTGAGATCTTTTCTTTAAATAATAAAATAAGGGAGGAATGTAGTATATGTGAGTGAAAGAGAAGGAAGCATTATGTCGTCTCTAGCGCGCGTGTGGTCGTTACACGAGTCAGTCACTGTGTACGGCGGGAGTGAGAGGGCACGCGTGTCTACGAGCCGATAATAGAAACTACCAACAGTGGAGAAGATACCACATTTTATAATTATGTTTCTCTGTAATTTTTAACAATAAATGTTTTTGAAAAGAAAATTTTTAACGAAGTAGGTCGAGGTGCCCCTCTACACTATATCGTACTCGTCCAACTTCGTTCAACTTCGCAATTAGTGTGGAGGAAGCATTATCATATCGTTTCTATATTCTATAAAGCGATTTAAAGATACGAAAACCTTACCAAACAGTGCAAAAAAATTCGTTGAAGGAAGATATGACCAAAATGTAATGCTTCCTCCACATTACTCGCAAAGTTGAACGAAGTTCGTCGGCGAAGTTGCCCGAGGCAAAGAAAAATTTTGACGAAGTCGGCCGAAGTGCCCCTCTACACTATCGTATTCGTCCAACTTCGTTCAACTTCGCGAGTAATGTGGAGGAAGCATTATCGAAGTTTGCAGAGTGGCGTCCGTCCGTGGTAGCCCGTGACGTCATAATATCTGACTATCTGTCGCTGCCCGTTAGCCTCAGGCAGCTTAGTTAAGATAAGGCCTCTGGACCATTATAGATTTAGAATTTTTCGCTCTCTGGACACGGTTATTAACTACATTGTATAACTATACAGTAACATAACTTCAACCAAATGGACGACACGCGAGCCATACACCTACGGCCTGTGCGCCTCAATCTCAGTATGCGCTCGGCATGCAATGCAACCAGTCGCCTGCCGTCGTCGTGTACGTGCCGCGCAAACGAATCAACGCAACGGGCGGTGGTGTGTAGTTTTTTTGAATGCGAATTTTTAAGTTTTAAGAACGGGACCCTGTTCATGAGACTCCACTTTCCGTCTATTTGTCTGTCTGTCTGTCTGTCTGTTCGTCCGTCATTAGGCTGTATCTCAGGAACTGTGATAGCTACAGAGCTGAAATTTTCACAAATGATGGATTTCCGTTGCCGCTATGACAACAAATACTAAAATAAGTAAAAAATGGGGGGGGGGGGCATTCAGGGGCTGTTCCTTATATGGGCATGGAGTATTGCAATAAAAGATGGTAGGTATAGATGCGTCTGTTTAATGTTAAGATCTTTACAATACTGTCTTACAATTAGTACAATATTATCTTATATACTGGGGTGTCGGCACAGTACACCCCCCTTCGTTTTATTTTTTTTTGTTTTACCGTAACATAATGAAGATTATAAAAATAAAATACAATAGAATACAATGCAACACACAAACAAATGGTTAAGTATAAAAAATAAACAAAATAAAAGTGTGAAGAAGTAAAACATTTTTTTAATTCACTAAAATATTTGTATATAATTCAATTCAAGTTAAAATATATCTACTAATTATGTATAACATGAACCTTTAAAACCTTGTATAATCCCATTATGAAAAAATATAAATAATATACCATTATGTACCTAATAGTCACAGTTCATGTCCAATAGTTAGTCACTGCACTGTCTACACTTTTCACTATTATTATTTATCATTGCTACAAGTATTGCACAACACAAACACTGGTTAACTTTGATTAAACGACGATTCGCTGCGGGGGGCCGCCGCGGGAGTCAAGCTCAATCAATTTGACTTATACTTACTATTAATTCTAACTATTAAAGTGACTAATTATGCCAATTTTTCCCGACAGGGGGCACCATTTCAGTATAATCTATACCTACATATAAAACTGTTGAGTGTCAAGAGTCTGTACATGGAAGATATTTTGAAAATTTTAATTGTAAGGCATTCTCTAATAGATACTGAAGCCGAAAATGTAATTTAAACTTTTCATGTCTGTCTGTCTGTCTGCATCCCGAATAAGTATCTCGCCGAAACTACTGAACCGATTTGAATGATACTTAGTACATTTTGAGCTTATATCCCGAGAAAGGTTATAGGATACTTTTGATTCGGGATCAAAAGTATCCTAGAACCTTGTATTGCGCGGTTCCTGCGCGAGAGGTGATTAAAGATAAAATGGTTTTTCAGTTGTAATTTCTCAACACGTGATGCGATTTCAAATATTTTTTTAGTATTGAAAAGAGAGTAGGTACTTTAAGGATTTTTCGACCCAAGTTTCAAGATTGAGGGGTTTGTAGTTCAGAAATTAGAGGCATCTCAACTTTCGCCGAACCTAGAATTCAAGGGTTCCTTTGAATGAGAGGGTAAATCTAAACGGGCGTGTTGGTTTAATCATAAAAGAGCTTAATGATTAAGGCTATTGTGAAATAATTCTAATAGTTGCCGAAGGCGTGGACTGAATTTTTTTTTTTATTCTACTTAGGTGGCAGACAAGCTTACGGCCCACCGGAAGGTTGGTAACCGTAGCCTATAGACGTTTGCAACACCAGAGGTGCTACACACGCGCTGCCGACCCGGGCGCAGGTTGTGACTACCCACAGTTGAAATTTTTCAAGCCGCCCATAAGGCCTTCAACTTGGCTTAACGACTGTCATTTTACTGACAACCGGGACCAACGGCTTATCGTGCCTTCCGAAGCACGGAAACGCTCGTAAATAAATGTCACAAAGTGGTCCACGTGGTGGTCACCCATCCATATCCGGCCATAGTAAATGTTGCTTACTGCAGTGATCGTTTACAGAACACTGAGTCCGCGGGGCCACGAGCGCTTCATAAATGGAAAAAAAAATTCAAAAGAGAAGATATTCTAAAATCATAAATGGTTTTAGAATATCTTCTCTTCATATTTAAGCTCTTTTACGATTAAGCAAACAGGGCCGTTTCACACGGTGCTGGATAAGTATGATGAAGAATTAGGTACCGTAAAATGGTACAACTTTGCCTGGATTTTGAGGTTTTCTTTCGATATTTTTAAATCTATCCCTCGTAACGGCTTTTAATGAGTTTAAAAGGTAAAACAGACTTTGTGTCTTGGTGAACAAAGTCTATATTTGACTAAATCTTGGATATTATCTGAATTATAGGCTCTCAAATCTGTAGGTAAAGTTGTAGGTAAAAACTACAACTTTGCCTAGAAGGATATCTCGATTATCATAAATTAGATTTAAATAGTTAAATTTTATTACACAGCACCGTTAAACAGTGCGTGTCTCCAGATGGTCACATTAATATATACTCCTATAGTTTATTTTTCACAGCTACTAGGTAAAGTTGTAGTAGGTACCACCGAGCTCTCCATACAAAAATTTCGTAAGTAGTAGGGTTGTCCAAAATTAAAATAGTGCTTTCTTTCAACATAGGTATTTATTTTTAATATTATTGGTGAATTAACACAACAATTAAATCACAAAATTTGTACAAGTACCTAATGAATAAAAATACACGTGTGTAGGTACCCCAACATTTTTATTTTGCAAATATGTATTAACAAGTGTAACAGAAGTTGTAATAATGAGATAAACAATCGTACTTGGTTTCTTTACTGCCATATTTGGTAGTTATTAAGTATTTGTATTGTCAATGTTAGTAATATATCATTACTTATATAAATTCAAACTAACTTCTACTATTTTTTTTTTCTTTTCTTAGAAAACTACGACTAAAAATTCAGCCAGTATGGGAGTGGCGATATATAAAAAATAGTCCGATTTCACGCTTACATACACTTAATAAATTATTTTTCAAGTAGCTACCTCAAGTACTCAAGTACAATTTGTACTAATAAAAGAGTGACAACCCTAGCGCTAGGCAAAATTGTATCACTAAAGTTTCCAAAACATAACACAAGATTGCCTAACGAATTATTTCTTACTTACGTCTTGAAATAAGAATATAAAAGCACATAAATAGATAATAGACGATATATGCTTACCTTGTAAAGTTGTTATTGTTTGAAAACGAGTTATTTGCAGTCAAAAACTTAAAAGTTGTGAACACACTAATTCTTGAACACCGCACGCGCTGACATTTGCAGCTCCACTGACAAGACAACTATGGAGTCAACACGTCAAAACATGAAAAAGGTGTTGCCATAATAATGGACAGTCAATATAAAATTGTGGAAAATAATGAAATACATAGCAAACGTGAAATATCGCAAATCTAACGAAATAGGCAAACTTGAGGCCTATTGGTAAAGTTGTAGCATTTTACGGTACCTCTCCTTTCGTGCACATTATGTGGCGTAAACGAAGTTTCGAGGGTCAGCTAGTTCAAAATAAATATCAAAAAGCACTCAAGATCAAAGTGACTGTTTATGACCCTTTTTGACAGTAAATGACCGTTTTTGACCAATTTGACCGTAAATGACAGTCAGTCAAATTCAGTCACTTTGGTCATTTTCATCTCTAGTTGTGAGCAGTGTTTACAGCTTAAAACGTACGACGGGTTTAATGGACGCGCCCGTACCGTGACACTCTCGATGCATTTGACACATCGTTGTCGGACGCTGCCTGGTTTTGCGTGTCAGCATATTCCATATTAAGTGTAAACGCTGGCTTCAGTCTGTCGATACTAACTATTTTCTGCGTGTCTGCTTGCATTAATGTAAAATATTTGTCCGTTCTATTCAAAACCTTGAAAGGGCCTTCGTATGGCTGTGTTAAAGGTTTTGTCACTTTGTCAACTCGTACAAAAACATGACTGCAACTTTGTAAATCGGGATGAACAAATATTTTGCCTTGGTGATTTTCTCTTCTAGGAACTGAAGCTAGGTCTGATAACTTCTCTCGTAAATCTTTTAAAAAGGTAATATTTTCACAATTTTCCTGTCTTATTGGCTCGAAAAAATCTCCCGGTAAGCGTAATCCTTCGCCGTATACCATCTCAGCTGCGCTTATCTCCGTATCGTCCCTTAAGCTGGCGCGCAGTCCCAAAAGAACTGATGGTAATTCGGAGACCCAATTATCTGTGTTTCCTCTACACATGAGTGCAGTTTTAAGAGAACGATGCCATCTTTCCACGAGTCCATTTGATTGTGGATGATAAGCAGTGGTTCGAAACTTCCTGATTCCCATTCTTTTGGCAAGCTGTGTAAACAAGTGTGATAAAAATGTTGCTCCTTGATCAGTTGTTAAGAATAATGGTGTTCCGAATCTGGCAATCCAGCCTGAGTAGATTACATCGGCTACTGTTTCTGACGTAATATCCTTTACAGGATACGCCTCCGGCCAACCCGTTTTTCTGTCCACCATTGTAACGATGTATCTGTACCCTTGACAGTAACTTAGGGGGCCCACAATGTCTGCATGTAAATGTTCGAATCGGTTGGTTTGAATAAAATGTCCATGGGGTGATACGGTGTGTCTATGCACTTTCGACTTTTGACAACCCATGCACGCCTTAGTCCAAAGTCCTATGTCTTTATTCATTCCATTCCATATATAGCGTTCTTGCATCATCTTTCTTGTTGCTCGTAAACCTGGGTGGCCAATCTCGTGTAACGCTTTGAAAGCTGAAATGCGAAATTCTTTAGGCAAATATGGACGCGCTTTATCGGATGACACTTCGCAGTAAATCGGTTTCTTGCAATCTTGGATGAATATTTGTTGAAATTTGTATGACTTATTTAGTAAAAAATTCTTCAACTCTGGATCTTTTTCTTGTGACACTGCTAATTGTTCATAATCTATCGGTGAAGTTGACATTTCTATAGTTGCTATGCGTGTTAAACAATCTGCGGCTATATTATCTTTACCGGACACGTGTTTAATGTCGTTACAAAACTGCATAATAAAATCCAAAAGTCGGATGCGCCTTGGTGTATCGCTTTTTCCGACAGTGTTTCGCTGCAATGAATAGGGGAACATGGGCATCAGTGGATCACTTTTTTTTGAAGCTGTTTTAGACGTAAATTTTTGCTTTAATAACAGAGGTTTTGCATGTAATACGTAAAAGCATAATTAAATTTTAAGTTTCTCTTTTTAAATACCTCATTAATAAATTAATATATGTCAGAAGACGGTTTTTTCTTCGAGAGGGAATTGATCCACTGTGGCACATGTATGGGTTACCTTGAATCGGGGTTTGAGTTACAGTGGATCATAAGGGGTAGTATGGATTGCCGGTGGAACTGCGTATACCGCTTCTGAAGTTTGATCCCAAAACTGAGGGGGGCATCAGCCGCACTCTCGCGACTGATGCCCGACATCAGGGGACCCACCCAACGCTCCCTACAGGAGACAGTATCTCGGGATCGTGCGGAGCATGGCCCTATACGGCCCCCGCATTGGTGAAGACCCTGACGGCCAGCAATGCGGCTAGATTACTTAGCCCGCAGAGGGCGATGGCCTTAAGGGTGATAAGGAGATACCGCACGATCTCAGGTGAGGCAGCATGTCTTCTTGCCGGGACCATTCCATGGGACCTGGAAGCTAGAGCCCTTGCGCCACTATTTGAATGGCGCAATGAGGCGCTGGAGCGGGGCCACAGGCCTGCGTCTTGCAAAATCAAAGCTCGGTGGTCCCAGCTCCACCAGAAAAACGTGGAAACGTGGAAGGTGGGACTTGAGCAACCAAAGGGGGATTCGCCACGATTGCGGCGTCCAGACCTGTCATGGACTAGTGGCTGAGAGGAGATATGGTGCTTTCTTCTACCGGTTATCACAGATACTTACCGGGCACGGGAGCTTCGATAAGTACTGTGGTTCAGTAACAGCGCCAGGTCCTCGTGGCAGGTCTGGACGTGGACACTCTTTCGCTGGAGACTATGGTGCGAGCAATGATCTCCAGCGGGAGTAAGTGGGACTGAGCTGCCTCTTTTTTGCGAGCAGGTGATGCTTGTGAAAGAGGCAGCGGGTAGGGAGCAGAAGAGAACTCTCCCACCTAAGTTCCGCAGTCGGCGGCTAGGGCGTCGCCGACGCGTCTTCGCCCCAGACTATCGGCCTCCATGACCGAGGGCCTGAGGACGGTGAGGGGGCTGCCCACCGTTCTTATATACAGAGGCCGTAGTGGTAGTCATGTAGGACCACATGGATGCTATGCCGGCTTCCTACGGACTAAAAACACACGTATCCCACCTAACACGGTTGGGAGCCCCCCCGGGTAAGCCCTCGGAAGGATACCCCAGGACACCCAATAGACCTATTACGGCTACCACTGCAGCCTTGCCTAGAGGTGGGGGGGGGGGTTCGGGTGCTATCCCACTTCTTAGGGGGGCATCATGGCTCGCACCATGGTCTCCAGCGAGAGAATGTCCTGCCACGAGGACCTGGCGCTGTTGTCCTCGCTGCGCTCACCGCAGTGCTGACACTTGGCCGAGGTTTCCCGGTGTATTCGCCACAGATACTTACCGAAGCTCCCGTGCCCAGGAGGCATCTGTGACAACCGGTAGGAGAGAGCATCGTGGCTCTTCTCCAGTCACTCGTCCATGACCGGTCTGACCGCCGCGATCGTGGCGAATTCTCCCGTTATTTGCTCAAGTCGCACCTTCCAGGTCTCCACGGTTTCCTGGTGGATCTGGGACAGCCTTGCTGTGTTTTCTTTTGACTATTAAGGGGCATATTGACCCGTAAAAAAGGATCATATAAAATTCGAATCCGTTCGGGTAACAGTGGATCACGATCCGATGAACCCCATTGGAGTATGATTCACTGTAACCCATTTACCAATAACAGAAATAATATTTTTATTTAAATATAATTAGCTTTCACAGCACAGTATAATACAGTTTTAGATACTCAGACACACACACTAAAATAAAATAGACAAAGACATTGAAATATCTAAAAAACCTAGTAGCAAAACTATTTTCAATAATACGTAAATATTTTTTTTCGTAAGTGCTGTGGCGGTGACTAGTCGGGTAGTGCGGGGTGTAGGAGGATGTGCGCTGACCCGAAGTGTAAATGTGTGGGTGCACTATGGGTGCACTATGGATCATTTGTTATAACTTTGTGCCTATGCACAAAGTTATAACAAATGATCCACTGTTCCCCGTGATCCACTGATGCCCATGTTCCCCTATACGATCGGCTTATGATCTGTATATACTGTAAGCGGTCTGCCTTCAATAAATGGCCGAAAATGCTTGATAGCCATGTAGATAGCTAGTAGCTCGCGATCATAGGTGGAGTATTTTTGTTGCGCTTCACTTAGTTTGTTGGAAAAGAATCCTAAGGGCTTCCATGTATTACCTTCACGCTGTTGCAATACGGCACCTGCACACGTATTCGAGCAATCCGTCATGAGAGCGATTGATGCATCCGCTGACGGAAAAGAAAGTGTAACAGCGCTTTTCAAGCTTTCTTTACAATCTTTAAAGGCTTTTATCGACTCATCATTCCATGCAATAATACTTTTGTCCTTCTTTTTGGCATTATGTAAATAAATATTCAACTTCGCGTGTGTCTTGGCTGCTTTAGGTAGGTGTCGCCTGTAGAAATTCACCATCCCCAAAAATCGACGTAACTCTTCCACAGTATTTGGCCTTGGAAATTCTGAAATTACTTTAACTTGTTCTTCTGTTGGACTTAGACCATTGGTTGACACACGATATCCAAGAAAATTTAACTCTGTTTTACCAAATTCGCATTTCGCCAAATTAATAGTAATTCCATATTCGTCTAATCGTTTTAGCACTTCTCGTATATGTTTCTTATGATCTTCTAAAGAGGATGCTATGATGATATCGTCTATATATATATAAATATGAAATCCAAATTTTTTAATACGAGTAGTCAAAAATCTTTGAAATGATTGCGTTGCATTTTTATAGCCAAATCCTAATTTTTTGAACTCCCATGAACCAAATGGGGTAGTAATTGCTGTCTTTGGTATGTCATCTTCATTTATTGCAATATTATGGTAAGCTCTCTGCAAGTCTATTCGTGAAAATATAGCTTTTCCATGCAATAAATATGTACAGTCTTGAATACGCGGTATTGGGTATCGGTCCGGTTTCGTGATAGCGTTTAATCTCCGATAATCACCGCACGGCCTTATTTCACCGTTTTTCTTTACAACAATATGTAATGGACTTGCCCAATTACTTTTTGATGGTCTGCATATGCCCATTTCTTGCATTCTCTGGAACTCTGCCTTTGCTTTAGCATATTTGTCCGGCGGTAGAGGTCTAGGGCGCGCGTAAACAGCTGGGCCCGTAGTCTCTATGTAATGCACTACAGAATGGCGTGGAGTAGTTTTAAAATTCATAGGTTTAGTCACATTGGGAAATTCTAATAAAATGTCACTATACGAATTTTTAGAGTCAATAGTTCTCACTGTGGGTTGTTTTTGCACTGACACAGATGCGACTGCCTGTAAGTTTGTCACAGAATCAACCAGTTTTCGTCTATTTAAGTCCACTAATAACTTATGATGGGCCAGAAAGTCAGCACCTAGGATAGGTTGCTTGACCTCGGCTAGCACAAATGTCCACTGAAACGGTCTACGTAACTTAAAGTCTAAGTTCAAAGTTTTTTCACCAAACGTCTTAATTTCTGTACCGTTTGCTGCATATAGTTTATGATCTTCGCACTTTGTGTTAAAATAACGAGAATTTTTCACTGGCAGCACAGAAATATTGGCACCCGTGTCCACTAAAAATGTTAACCTACTTTTACTATCCGTAACACAGAGGCGGTGAACTGGTGTTATGGTACAAATCTCCGCCCGCGATTGCACCTCAGTTAGTTTTCCTGATTTTCAGTCTTTTTCCATGCACACGGCTCTATACATTTCCTTGCTCTATGTCGGTATTTAAAATGATAATAACATAGCCAGTCCGGGCTACTCGGCGAACGATGGCTCATATTACGTCCTCGCGATCGTGACCTTGATCGACAGCGATACCGATTGTTATACCTTGCACGAGATTTCTGATTCTCCATTTCTCTTACTTTTAGGCTAAGTTTTGCTAATTCTGCAAGGATAAAAGAATTGTCGCTGCTATTTCCGGGCATTGCATGAACTTCCGAAAGCTGTAAGGGTCTTGTGGTTTCCAAAATCTTATCTGCTATAGTCGCCAAATTTTCCAGATCTTGAACTTCCGTAACAGCTAGGACGCCTCGTATTTCTGATGGTAGATGACCTTGCCACATAATTCTAAGCGTTTCATCCGGAATTTTCTCGCGTGCCAGATCTCGCATTCTTCGTAAGAGTTGTGAGGGTTTCTGATCCCCTAACTCCATCTCGCTTAGTAATTTTTGGAACTGTCTCATTTCTGACTCCTCATAGACCTTCAATAGACGCTCCTTCAACGTGTCGAATTTCTTGACTTCTGGAGGCTTTAGCAGTATGTCACTGACTTGTTGTACAACATCCTTCCCTAATTTGGTAATTATCATGTTGTACCTCGCCTCATCGCTAAGCTTTTGCGGTCCAAGGACGGCCTCACACTGTACGAACCATAACCTTGGCTGGTCTTTCCAAAATTCAGGAATTCTTGAAGATACTGATACTACAGCTATTTCCGCTCCGTCAAGTGATGCTGATGACAATTTCGTGCTATCTTCTCGTGACATTGTAGTATATTTCCTTTAGCAGGTTAATAATAAGTACTCTGTCTGTACGTTGCACTTTGCCGCGCGCGCATTCGCTCGGATGTCGGGGTCACCACTGTTCCTTATATGGGCATGGAGTATTGCAATAAAAGATGGTAGGTATAGATGCGTCTGTTTAATGTTAAGATCTTTACAATACTGTCTTACAATTAGTATAATATTATCTTATATACTGGGGTGTCGGCACAGGCTCCCATATAACAAACGTGATTTTCTATCGTTTATTGGTACGGAAGAACCTCTGTGTGCGAGTCGTCTGTTTTAGACTTGGCCGGTTTTTACAATTATAAAACTAGATAGAAACACAGATTAATAAATAGATAGACCGCAGGCAGGCAGCCCTATCGCACGTTTACATATCGTGGCTGTAGGCATTTATTTCTAAAATACGGTCGAGTTCATGTACCTACTGTATGATTGTATTACCGCGGCTCGAACGGAGTTTTTTCCCATAGGACCTGGAGGCGAGATCACTCTGGTCTCTCTACCAAAGACCGTAAGGAGGTACATTGATTGTAGCCTCAAGAATTCGTAGCGCAGATGTCTATGCTTCACTACTTTTTATATTCACGCTTTTGTCCCAGGACTGGTAGGCAGGTGATCTAATGTAATATTCCGAGCTCAAAACCATAACATAGGTAGAGAAAGCAGAAAAAATATTTAAGCGAATCTCCCATAAACCAAACATGTTATTTTATTTTTTGCGTTCAACTTAATTAAATTTGTCACTAAATTCCACATAGGAGAGCATAAATTCATCCAAAGATTAGAATTAGACCCTACGAAAATCGGAAACTTTGAAATAGCTTTTTGCTATACCATTACCAATTACGAATTACATGAATATGAACGGAGGAGGTAGATGTTTTAAAATATACAACAGGAGACCTTGCGCTAAATGCAATTTCTTCCAGGCAACCGTTCTTTTCCTTTCCCAACCTTGATTTATAATGTATTCAGAAGAAAAAGTGGGCTCCCATAGAATAAACGTGTTTTATTGCAGTTTTTGACGTGACAACGTCTTATAATTGGATGGAGCCGGCTACACATACAAAAAAAGATGACGCAATTCGTCGTTACCTCCCTCGCGTTACCTCGCTCTGCCTCGCTCTGAGGCGTTCCATTTGAGTGTTCCGTGTGAGGAGAAACCATTCCATTAGTATTTTTTTATGACATTGTCACGTTTTTGGTACTACCCACCACCATCATCAGCACGCGAGTCCGACTTGCACTTGACCGATTTTGATAATAACCATTTTATTAATTTAATAAAAAAAAAAAAAATTTCAGAAAAATTGGATACATACATATCTTCACACCTGTTTCCCATCGGGGTAGGCAGAGACTATGGCTTTCCACTTGCTACGATCCTGGCATACCACTTTCGCTTCTTCTACTTTCATAAGTGCTTTCATACATGCTCGCCGGTTAAGGGTACTCTTGACCTGGCCTTTTTCCAACAGGTCATCAATTTGGTTACCATGCGTACGCCGAGGGTGAACCCTACCAGCTTGCCTATTCATTCTCGCCTTATAGGTCTATTTAGTCAGTCTGTCTTCATCCATCCTCTTAACATGTTCAAACCATCTAATCATCCCTTTTTCTATCTTTGTCACTACATCTTCAGTTATACCACATTGTTTTCAAATCACGCTATTCCTTACTTTGTTTATCAATTTCACTCCAGCTATACTTTGCAGACTTCTCATTTCCACTGCATTAATTTTACTTCCATGCTTCTTCTGCCACACCCAACTTTCACTACTATACTTATGTGTAGGGATAAGCACACCCCTATGCACAGTCCAGCGCAAAAATCCAATTGTGTGACCGACTGAAGTTTCGGTGTCGGCCAGTTTAGGCCAAAAAATCGAGTTTCGGCCGCAGTTTCGGTTTCGGCCAAAATGGGCCGAAACTCACGTGTTCGTGAATTTTGAGTGCCTGCCTGTGCTTGTGACGTGATTGGAGTCAGCCCAACCAGTGAATATGTTACTAGCCAAAGAATTAGAGATTTACAAACGACTTCCAATCAATAGTTACAAAAATATAATTTTATTCAAACCACAAGCAATTTTAATCATTATGAAGTATTAGACTGTTACCCTATTGTTATGTTTTAGACCACCTTTTTAGTGTCCCATTTTTACTTTTTGGTTACGGAATCCTAAAAAGGTCATCTAGGACATTACATGAACCTACCCTTTTGTAGTCGGTTGCATACAAAAAGGGCAAAAACAGGACCCCATTACTAATACTTCATTGGTCTCTGTTTGACTTTCTGTGGGCTGTAACTCATGCACTGTGATAGAAAGACAGTTAAAATTTTCACACATAATGTATTTCTGTTGCCCTTTAGCAACAAATAATAAAAACAGGCAAACTAACAATATCAAAGGGGACCTTCCATACAACAAGCGTGATTTTTTGTCGCTTTTCTTGTACGGAACCCTACGTGGGCGAGTTCGGCTCATTCTTGTCCATTTTAAGTTATTTAGGTACTTCATGTCTAACCAAAACCAGCCAAGAGCGTTTATATATTTAAAAAAAATGTTGTTTAATATTTCTAACCCCATCTTCGATTTCGATCCATCCGATGCAGTGATAAGAGGGTATAGCAATGTCTCCGTTGAGGCGGTATGTCTGCTTGAAGGGACCACTTAATGGGAAATTCATAGCCTAATTACTTTGGCAGGACGGTGAGAGGGTTGCTAACCCTTCAAGTTCCGCAGTCAGCGGCTTGCGCGCCGCCGACGTGTCTTCGCCGGGGACTATCGGCCTCTATGACTGGGGGCCTGAGGACGGTGAGAGGGCTGCACACCGTCCAGACAGAAGCAGGAGCGTGACGTGAGGGATTTACGCACGCCCCTCCCTTTGAAGCGGGATCACACCCAAAACCCCCCAAAAGACGAGGAATAGCACCCGAACCACCCCGTAGGCGAGACCGCAGTGGTTTGTAATGAATTCGCATTCGCAATCGCGAATGAACACTTGAGAAAATTTATACCGTTGACTGATGGTGGTACTTGCTGCACTTAATAAAAAAAACCAGCCAAGTGCGAGTTGGACTCACGCACGGAGGGGTAAATCGGGACCTTATGAACGAGACAAGAGACCTAGCCGTCCGTCTGTTTATTAGTCACAAGGCTGTACCGCTGGCACCGTGATAGATAGAGAGCTAAAATTTTCACAGATGATGTATTTCTGTTTCTGCTATAAAAAAACTACTAAAATCAGAAAAAAGTCCCCACACAACAAACGTAATTTTTTTGCCCATTTTTCGTAACGGAACCCTCTGAGGGCGTATCCGACTCGCGCTTGGCCGTTTTTTTTTCAATATGAACACGTGAGTTTCGGTTACGGTTTCGGCCTAAACTGATCCTGGGGCCGAAAGTCCGGTTTCGGTTTCGGCCGATGAACCAGTTTCGGTCGGACACTATCCAATACCTAATTCAATTGAATTTGCGCGGTAAACTTACAGACAAGCGGTACCTCTCAGTTGTATAATTTTTCAAAACTGTTGTATTTTTGAGTGTTTATGTGTAACTAGCTGTTCCCCGCGGCTTCGACCGCGTAGAAGTCGTTATCGCGTAAAATCATAACCCTCCTTTGGCGCAGTCGGTTAAAAAGTAACCTATGTTCTTCCAGATGCCTCGAACTATCTCTATATCAAATTTCATCTCAATCACTCCTGCCGTTAAGGCGTGAAAGCGTAACAGACAGACAGACAGAGTTACTTTCGCATTTATAATATTATTAGGGAATTAGGGATAGGGAAGTAGGGACTAGTTGTTCCCCACAGCTTCGAAAGCGTAGAAGTTGTTATCGCGTAAAATCATGACCCTCCTTTTGCGCTGTTGTTTAAAAAGTAGCCTTTGTCAATTGTCCTACCGGGCCTGGGACTATCCCTATACCAAATTTCGTCTCAATCCCACCTGCTGTTGAGGCGTGAAAGCGTAACAGACAGACAGACAGACAGAGTTACTTTCGCATTTATAATATTAGTAGGGAGTGGGGATATTAGTAGGGTTAGGGATAATATTATTAGGGATTTATGGTGGATTCTTAAACATAAAGGTTCGACAACGTGCACAAGTGTTGGAAAGTGAAATAACGCCGTGATACGCGACTTTTTAGGTTTGCCGACAAATTCCACAGCAAAACTCTAGTAAAGTTCTACTGCTAGAGTAGATTAGAACTTAGTCCAAACTTGAACATTATACACAAATACACTGAGTGCTGATTATTGTATGGAATCTAGATTGGCATATGGCCTAAGTAACCAAAGCCAGTATAAATTACATGAAAAAAAACCAAATTCAATTTCACTGACGTCTGTCATGTTGACATGTTTTGACGTTGATTTACGTGTGGACTGGTTTTGCGCAAATTTACAAAATAAAACAAAAACAAACATGATTTCAAAATAATTGCGGGGTGGTTATTAGGAGTAATTGTTTTGTAAAATTATGATGGTCCATCGTTTGTTACTCTACAATGCACAAATTGAATGGAAGTAGAGTTTTGCGGAAGCGTCTAAAAGCAATTCAAAGAACAGCAGTAGAAAGAGGCATAGATTACAATTTGATGAAGCAGTATAATTATATTTGTAGCTTTAGTGACATAGTTAGAACTAAGAAGACCTACACGAAACTTATTACAATCATTTTGACGGCGTTCATATTGTCCGTGTTATGTGTGAACGCCGTAAGCAATATTCTTAGTGATAGATGTCTGCTGCCTAATAACTATTTGGTGTGGGAGGCAACACGACCTCTCGCAAATTGTAGCTATTGTGAGAATGTTACGAAACCAATTATACTTTGGAACGTTACAAGAGAAGAATTCAGAGTGAGATATATTTATTATCATTTCCTGTGCCTGTCTGTTTGGAAATGGAAGTCATTGAGAAAATTAGCGGGCAGTCACAACCTGCGACGGTCACTCACCGCCTATTAATGTGGGACAAAATCTTAAATATGCCTCTGCCTACCCCTTATTGTATTTCTGTGTACTTCCTGTGCCCCACGGCTGTGACATAGTATGTACCAGTAGCACCACTGCAATAACGAATGTAAATCTGGTAGGCTTGTTGACATTAAATGACTAAAGGGAGCGAACTGAATAATACATTTTATTAACTGTATTGTGATAGAAAGTAATTGACATACCTATTTATTATAAATTTTGATATATTTTAAAATGTTGACATGTTGTATTTTAATGATTTCATTGCATAGAATCTTGTCACCTATAATATAACTGTTGCATGCAGAAAACCTGTGGAACATGCTGAACACTAATTCATATTTTGTCATCTTTATACCTAACCATGTTTCGTGCAATAAATGATTATTTATTTTATTCAGTTTGCTCCTTTGGGTAGTAGCGTTATGATAAAAGAACCTGTTACTTCAAAATAATATGGCTTCAAAGTATTTCTAAAATTGGTTCAGTAATTTGCAGAGAAAAACCGTATTTACTTGAACATAGATTACACTTGTTAATATTATGTTCACTTTCAGAGTTATGCCTATTCACCAAAGCCGATTATAGTAAAAAATGCAATACAGCACTGGAGAGCAACCAAAGAGTTTACTTTTAATATGTTTAAGAAATTATATGAGGAAACAGCTGGTAGCTATGAGAGTCTTGAGGACCAATGTCAATTTCTGAATTTTAAGACTGATCTTTTCAGTTTGAAGGAAGTGTTTAGTATGTCTGACGCTAGAGCTTCTAATGAGGTAGGACAGAGGCCTTGGTATGTTGGATGGTGAGTGTTACTTGCCACCTTTTTTCAAGTTCTTACATGTAGCAATTTGCCAGCTTCCCAAGCAATAGCCTTACAATATTCCACATTCCTGCATTCTAGGTTTATGGAACAATGGTCGTTGCACTTCATTATTTACTTAACATGAGTTGCTGCTCACATGCTATTTAGATTGCCAGAAATGTAGTGTGGTGGATAAATAATGGTATTTTTTCTTAGGAACTCGTTCCTGAGAGCCTATATGTTTCTCCAAAGTTGGTGCAGGGGAACTGTTCACAAACTTATATACTTTTCTATCTAATCTACTGTCCTGGGGAAATGGAAAAGGCGGTTGAATAGTCCCCACAAGTGAATAATAATCTAATCCTGTGACTCCTCATTTCATACACGAGATATCTAAATTAAACTGATGTATTCACTGTGTAAAAATTTTCAGGGGTAACTGCCATCCAGACATACTGGCCAAAGTAAGACAGTATTATCAAATTCCACATTTTTTACCTGAAGATGCAGAATATCCAGCAACAGAGAATATATTTTTTGGATATGAGATTGGAGCCGTAATGCATGTATGTCTATTTGTTACCTATCTATTAGCTTATTATTTATTATCTTATAATTTTTTGGTCAAAATCTCAACTTACAGCCCATGGTCTGCATGATCGGTGGCGGCCGTGGGTCTGATGTGAGTCCTGTCCTGGGACATCCTTCCAAGGGCTTACCCTGGGCTCCCAACCATAGGCTGTTGGGCGTTACGTGAGGTTTTTTAGTCGGTAGGAGTCCGGCATAGCATTCATGAGGATTTTCCCTCACGTTAAAAAGAAAAAAAATGGTCTCTACTATGATTGGCTAAGAGAAAAATATAATAAATGAAATATAAGTTAAAATGTTGGTTAGCTTGGTGTGATTGACACTAATACTCAAGTCATATACTTATGCAAGGACCTCTCTTGTGGAACAGCTTTTGTTTGTAATGGGACTCCACAAAAATCTTCAGGATCAATCCAGCCTCACCTTCATGTACCCTTCTGAAATGCTTAACCCTTGCTGATTTGATTTCTTATTTATTTCCATCGCTATCCATTTTTGTGAACAGACATTCTTTATTATTTACAGTTGGATTACATATCGAGACTGATGTGGCAAGGACAAGTGCTGGGCAACAAAACCTGGTCCGTAGCCCCCGTACCAGAGTGTGAGCATGTTTGTCACAAGTTTGAATATTATGTGGAGCCTGGAGATGTTGGTGTGTATCTATACTGTTTTCCTATACCTCTATTTACTCTTTAGTGCAGCTGAATTTCCAGACCATGCACTTGAAAATCGGGCTCTTTAGGATGGGCTGCCGCGAGCAACACAGCATTAAAAAATGCTTTCTTAGCAAATTTGTGATGGGGTCACTAATACAATGATGATTTTTTAAATACAGTGTACTAGAACATGGGACTATTGGAGATAACAAATGACACTATTTGCCCCGTGTGACGACGTGAAAAGTACAAAATGTTGCCATCTCAATTCATCTCGAGGGTGTCGTAAGAGGCGACTAAGTGAACACTTTCGCGAAACGATCCACTGAGTAGAGAAGGAAAACCCTGTTGCCATAAAAAGACAATCGTAAAGCCAAGGCCTTTTTTTTTCTAAATTCGGCCATATGGGCGGCTTGAAATATTTCAACTGTCTGTCGTCACAACTTGCGCCTGTCCATTTCAGCACGGCAATAGGCTCACCGCCTATTGTGGGACAAAGGTGAAATGTGGGCGTATACTACGCCTCTGTCTATCCCTTCGGGAATAAAGGCGTAACTATATGTATGTTTGTACTATTTCCTCAAGTGGATATCTTTAGACGTGTCCACTTGGTACAGTTCCTAACTTTTTTCTATTATGTAGTGTGGCGTAACAATTTTTTTTTTCAGTATTATTAGACACCCGCATATGGTATCATGCTACTAGGATACCTGCTGGCCAGTTCTCGCTCACCGTGCAGTCTGAATATGGATGAAAAATGTATTAACCAATGACCATGCAGCAAAAATACCTACCTACCTATACTGGGAATAATCCAATCCATTATATCATATATTACCAACAGCTTTCTGGCAATAGAGGCATAAGATCCTGGGTAACGCGTTCATAATTCTAACAAAC
Organism: Miltochrista miniata; assembly: GCA_933228765.1. Taxonomy (NCBI): domain Eukaryota; kingdom Metazoa; phylum Arthropoda; class Insecta; order Lepidoptera; family Erebidae; genus Miltochrista; species Miltochrista miniata. Next base: position 22,748,136 of record OW121766.1, on the reverse strand, counting down.
TATCATGCAATTGCGTATTTCAACATGGAAAGAGATTCAAATCACCTAATTCATGGGAGAAAATGCAAATGGTGAAACCTGTCACGTGTGCAAGTATTGCACAAATGCAGATCTACATGTTGTCTGGCATGTCTTTGCCTACCCCTTCGGGGATACAGGCATGACCATATGTATGTACCGTGCAATAATCCAAGATGATAGAAAGGAGCTAATCAGATAAATCGCCTTACGATAATGGAGAATTGTTATTTCCCCCTTAAGCATCGCCAAAAACGTGTTGCCATTAGGTTGATTTGGCCGTGGTCATTGGTCTACCTACTTTGCCAAGACATAAACTAGTACAAAAAGTATTCTTTTACATATCGTGATGCCAAATAATATTATTTATATAAATTATATACAAACTATTTATTACTTTTGATAAGTATAATGCATTAATGTGCCATTTTGTAGTGCTCTTTACCATTTACCTAGTATTATTATATTATAAGTCTTTACCCTTTTGCAATAATGTATTTAAGACTATTGAGAAACATTTTATATTTATTGGACTTCTTTTTCTAAAATAAACCTTTTTGGAACCAACGCATGTTTTATTGATTATTTAACAACCCCACGTGTCACTCACATTATTTTAACATAAAAGTACCCTGCCACGTCCTTCTTAACAGATGTGTTGACCAATGGTGGAGGAGTTGAAAAGAATTAATAACAAATTATTTTTAAGCAGGTGAATGAGTGCTTTGCTAGTATAAAAGAATTGTGGGGTGCAATGTAGCTAACTTAACCTGGGGCCACATGCGGTTTCTAACCAGTGATGCCAACTCCTACAGAATGGTCCCCCTAGAACCGAGTTAAAATACCCCTAAATATTGACTAAAAATCTGGAAAACCCCCTAAACTTTTTTTTTTAAACAATGTTTTAGAAAATTTAAGTGTGGACATTCAAATTTCCAATTAGGGCTCAACAAAAGCGTCGGCAATTTTGCGTAGGTAGATAACGTTGTTTATGTTAGAATAATAGCAATATTTATATAAAAAACTGAATTAAACTGAGATATTAAGTTATCATTTTAAATACTTTATGTAATTGTGTACAATAAAGCAATATATATCAATCTATCTATCTAAAGTTTCAAGACAAAAGCGATAAAATTTCCTAAATTGAAATATATCCTATTGAAACTATTCGTATTTAACATAATGCTGATTGTGTACCTGGAGATTTTTTTTATCTAAACAAAATAAATATTGTATTTTTTAATTAACGACAATAAATAAACAATAAACGTGGAAAAGAGCAAATACTACCATATTTATTTTATTATTTAATTATGTACACGTCAGGAAAGTAGTAATAAGCTTTGTGAAAAATTAAGATAAATTTAAAATTAAGTAAGTACATTATGGGTACAGCAAAATCAAAACATATATCCTATATTTTATGGAAAATGTTCTAGAACTGGTACTCCCATTGTGAAAATATACCCCCTAAAAATCCCCCTAAATAAATTTACCCCCTAATAAAGCCCCTAAACAACTTATTTCCCCCTAAATTTAGGGGGAAAACCCCCAAGTTGGCATCACTGTTTCTAACCTCAAAATGTCAAAACCAATGAAATCGAGTCTATGGTTTGAGATTTTGAGGTTAGAAACCGCCGCGGTGACCGTAAAAACCGCTGAGGCCGCTCAGCCTTACACTAAGCAGTTTGGTCACGCGAGTCTTCCAAATGTAGGTTTCACCCATAGAGCAACACGATCTATGACGATTATCGGGAGAAGAGGCGCCTAATTTCAGGAGAAGAGGCGCCTAGATGAGACGACGCCCGTAAAGACTGTGCATAAACACAAGAAATATAACTGTGTCTGAAATCATGAGGTATTGTGTTAATCATAGATTTAAGGAGCAGCGAAAAAAAAATTGTGTAAGTTCCAGTGGCGGATATAAATACGATTTCGACCCGAAACATAATAATTATGACAGACAGTTATGTATAGATAATGCTACGTCTACTCCCCTTTGTACTGGTATCATCAGATTTCGAGGTGTTATGAAATATAAAACAGAGAAAAGTTCAAAACGTTTTATTTCTCTAATTCTATCATCCAAAAATTTGAATTAAGGAATGCACTGAATAATAACCGCTAATAGAAAATAGATAAAAACCGTCATGATTACATAGTGATAGGAAAACATTAAGATACAATAACGTATTATCCAGTCCAGTCCTTTATTCAATTTACATTGTAAAGTTCACATAGAGATCAGGGTTTAAAAGTTAAGGGACAATAAGCTCACAACGGGTGCTTAACCGAGGTGATGTCAAATTTTGAGCAGGTAAAGTTGACCTAACGCTATCAATTCAGTTCTTTTTACATCTTTCTGTGCTCTTAGCAACAATTTGCGAATGACTTACTAAAATTTTTGAAAACTTCTATTGGTAGTGTGTGAACTAGATTTAATGAAATGAAAAAGTCCGTATTGGAGTGAAACGATTTTATGAAACGAAATGGTTCATATAATTATATAAGGCGTTTACGCTGAGGCAGCAGGCAGCACTGCGGTTGGCGGTTGCGGTTTCTAAACTTAAAATGTCAAAACCAATGAAACCATAGACTCGGTTTCATAGTTTTTTTGACATTTTAAGGTTAAAAACCACAACCGCCAATCGCTGTGCGGCCTCAGCCTCAAATAAGATTTTTATGAAACGAAAATGTTTAAGGAAAGAGGTTTAGGTTTTGACTAGATGTGGATTGGATTTTATGAAGTATCACTTCGACCGCCTGTAAACTAACTTTTTTAAACTAGGAAGATCATCAAAGTGGACTTTAGCACAGGGGTATAAACTAGGTAGAGCATCAGAGTGTTCAAAATTTGACAATGACCCAACCAGTAAGCAGTGACCCATCGTGCAATGACTACTATAATGTATTTACAGCTCACTGAACCCAAATGCACAAAATGCAAACTTAAATAACAATAAATAATTTCTCATATTTTGACCAGATAGATGCCAGCGCAAATGGACAATTTTAATTGACATGGCATTATGATTTTTTATCACAAATAAAAGGGTACCATAAAGCGTCACAAAGACGATTAATAACTTGACAAGTTTGACCTCACGTCAATCACAGAGCGACAAGTGTCCGTGAGACTTGTCAAGTAACATTGTACATCTCCGGGACGCATTACATTGCACCAATTGAAATGGACACATTTATACAATTTATATTGCAACTACCCATCGTATGAAAGGAAGGTAGAGACTTAGTGATGGACAGACAACATTGACGATTATAATTTATATTAGAACAGTTGCCAAACCCCGAGCACTGCATCTTTGATAGCTTCGATGTATTGTGCTGGTACCCAGTACACCCAATACCTGGACGCTTCTGTTGGGCCAAGCTGTAGTCCCTGTAAAAGTTCAAGCAACAAATTATATAATTGACTTGTGGTCCAGTGCTTAGTGTGCCTGATTTCGGATTCTGAGATCGTGGTTTCGATTCCCACACTCAAGATAAATCTCTTTGTGTGATGAGCACATTGATTTGTTCTCTGTCTGGGTGTAATTTTTCCCTTCGGTCTGTTAGGACTGATTTCTATAATGTACTGATCTCATAATGAACAAAAATCAAAATCATCTTTTCCCAAAATGACTGATTTTCTAAATGACTTTTTTTTATTATGTCGGGAATACAACTGTCAAATTGATGTACAGTCAGTAACAATTGAATTGTCAAATTAAATGTAGTTAACTAATAATTATATAAAATTAAATTTAAATACCTAGACCGGAAAGTAAAGGAGTATAGTATGTATACACACTAGTATAGTTAGATATTTAACAACAAGTGTCGTTAGCGCGGTGGTTCGTGCTTCGATAGATCGCGGGTTCGATTCCGACAACATTTTCGCATTCAACGAGTTTATGGATTAAAAATTTTGCGGATTCAACAATTTGCCAATTCCAACATCATAAAAACTGGACATATTTCAAATTTAATATTGTGGTCCAAGAAGATATTTGCTTTTAATTTAATATCACGAATGTACCTTTTCTGTCAGATAATATGAGTTTCCGGCATTCTAATACAAAGTCATTTAGAAAATCAGTCATTTTGGGAAAAGATGATTTTGATTTTTGTTCATTATGAGATCAGTACATTATAGAAATCAGTCCTAACAGACCGAAGGGTAATTTTTTTATAATTATGAATGTCTGCAGAAATATGTGTGTTTGTAAGACAAGTAATCTAGATCCTATAGCAAAAGCTAATATTAGCTTAATTTGGGCTAGATGATGTTGTGTGAGTGTCCACAAATATCTATTAATTCATGCTCTAACGGCTGAATGGATCTGGCACCAGGGTGGGGCCGATTATAGTCTGCAATAACACATGGGCTTTTATCCCTTTATCTGTTAATTTTATGCCTTTATCCGTGGACAATGTTCGCATGCGGGAACCGGAACAGAATGTCCATCGCACCATCCAGTAATATATATTAATTCAGAAGTGTGGTAGCAGAAATGATGTTATTTTACCAAAGGAAATAAATTATCGACGGCAGTAGGTTTAAAATTGAGCTTATGCAGAACATATTGTATTTCGTGGCTTATGGAGTAAGTAACGGCGAGCCAATCCCCGAAATTCTAGATCGAAACGCGGACTTTGTGTGGGAGTAACTATCTTTCTTTTATCAAGAAAGTTGGTAAATCAAACGTGGATAGTGGATAGCATTAACAAAATGAAAAGGAAAATTTGGTTTCGACAAGACCAAACAAAGGTTTTAAGTCCCGTCTGACTGAACCAAAATGTCTTTTCTCACTGAAATTGCAATTTCTCTAAAATTATGTATTAATTTAAAGAAATACGAGTAAACACAAAAATGGGGGACACTTACCATAATATGGTACTCTTCATGCTCTTTGATTGGTTCAGATGTGATGCCTGTAAATTGTAACAATAACATTAAATAGGTAACTGAATAAATTTTATCAATTTTGTATGTATCAATTTTTATGAGTATTAGTTCAGAGATAAGTAGAGACAACATTACAAATTACTTATTAATGATTCTCTCTAAATTGTTGGCTTCTAATGAAAAAGTAATCTTATATATAAAAATGAATCGTAAAATTGTTGGCAAGTGCATAACTTCAGAACGGGTGGACCGATTTCAGTAATTCTTTTTTTGTTGTGTAAGGTATTGTCAGGAGAAGGTTCTTATGGAAGAAAAAATATTGTATTCCCACGGGAACGGGAACTACGCGGGTGAAACCGCGTGACGTCCTCTAGTCTATTATATAAAAATAAGTCGAGTTTTCCTTCCTGACGCTATAACTTTAGAACGCACGAACCGATTTCCACGATTTTGCATTCGTTGGAAAGGTCTCGGGCTCCGTGAGGTTTATAGCAAAGGAAATTCAGCAAAATTTCACATACAGCGCCATCGCGGGCGAAGCTGCGGGCATCAGCTAGTCTAATATAAAATTAAGAATAATCACTCACTTTTGATAGAAGCCATGGCAAGTTTTTCAGTGCGCTCCTTGGTGCCAATCCAAAGTTGGTCTTGCTCGTGTTTGAAAGTCAGCCGCACCTTCCCACCATGTTTGTTTAACATCCCACTCAATGGTATTGGTGGTAGCGGGTCCTGTAAATGGCAATATATTTTTAAAGTTAAGTATTTGCATCTCAGAGAAATGAGCAGTTTAAATGTCCTATGTAATCGTTTTCGGTTAGGAAAACCTCTGTGTTGGAAATGAGATACCATAATAATAGTTAGGGCTGAAATTTTAGAACCAAATTTATTATTTATTTATTTAATCCAAATAGTCCTTCATTATAATCCATGTTGTTAAACAAAAACTATAGGAATTTAATTTTATTAAAACTTGGTATTACAATGTCCAAAACACAAGTCTTATTCGAAGCTTTGTTAAACTTACCTTCACTCCTTTGAGTCCAGGCATTGCATCAGGAGGGATGCCTTTGTCCAGGACTTTACGATGAATTTTCTGCATGCATAGTGGCTCCTTACTGCCTGACTGGCCAGCGGCTTTTTCTTCTAATGTCTCCTAAAACATATTTTAGATGTATTGACTTTTAAATTTACACTGTTTATCTATAGTGTAAGGTTAATGCCGTAGGATTACGCTCACCACATACTATTATGTGGGACCAAAGAACTGGTGGAGTATGCATTACTCCTGATTACTACACTGATGACACACTAGACTTTATTTACAGTATGTGCAGCAGGTTCCGCAATGTGCCATCAACCAACAGTATAAAAAAGGAAACATTTTAAGTGGTCACCAAAATGGATTAACTAATTGACACCAAAAACTCCAGTTCTAATTTGCCTTAGAGCAATTAAGGTTAGGTTAGGTTGGAACTGTAACCATTAACGCGGCCGCCGAGCGCCAGAACCTATTGGTACTATTTAAACTTAGTAGGTAATTTCGATAGATTTAAACTTAATCTACCAGCTACTTACCGAATAATAATCATTACATACCGAAAAATAATAAATCGTAATTTGGTGACTATTTATCCATTTTGGTAAACATTTCGAATTTTATTGGTAGTAAAATAGGTACATTTTGGGTGGCGTTTAAACACAAGCCATAAAATAATCTCAAGACACACTATGCCTAAGAAACATGATCTATCTAAAAATTCAGTTTAAAAATGTGTAGGTTCACATCCATAATAAACAATACTTATATTCACTCTATTAGGGTTCCATACCCAAAGTGTTAAAACGGGACCCAATTCATGAGACTTTGCCGTCCGTCTGTCTGTCACGAGGCTGTATCTCATGAATGGTGATAGCTAGAGAGCTATAAGTCAACAAATACCATATGGGGTTCTTTAAAAGGGGTCTCAGAAGGTTTTCTTCCTCTGGTGTTGCAAACGTCTGCTACATCGGTGGTATAAAAAGAATAATACAAGTCGAGTCAGATCCCGTCAAGAAAGGTTCCTTCCCAAAAAACAAACAGCAGACTCAGTAATAGGGTCCTGCTTTCTTCCCTTTGGGCTTCAGCTTTACCGAACCCTAAAAAATAAATACATTCAAGTGTCCGTATGTTGTATAGAATGGCTGGGCTGAGTTAAATGGCTGCCAGTGGGGAAACTTCAACTAATTTTCAAATAGCTGCACAGAATTAGACTAATTTCAAGAAGGTGTAGGTGGCCAAGACTTTGAACTATAGTCTGGCCATAACTGCTGTGCCCTCTCTCTCTGAGGTATGTGAGGCGAGGTGGGAGCCAGGGAAAAAAGAGCATGAGTACACATGCGATTAATTATAAAAATATATTATTTGTACTATCTTATTAGTTCATAGAAATGTAATTTACATTTCTATGAGCTAATAAATTGCATGTGTACTCATGCTCTTTATTCCCTGGCTCCCAACTATAAAAATATATCATTTGTACTATCTTATTAGTTCATAGAAATGTAATTTACATTTCTATGAACTAATAAATTGCATGTGTACTCATGCTCTTTATTCCCTGGCTCCCAACTATAAAAATATATTATTTGTACTATCTTATTAGGTTCATAGAAATGTAATCGATTACATTTCTATGAACTAATAAGATAGTACAAAAAATATATTTTTATAATTAATCGCATGTGTACTCATGCTCTTTTTTTTGTAGACAGATCTCGATAGTTTATCAAAATACCTAGACAGTTGATAAAGAGTGCACAGCAGTTATGGCCAGACTTTATCACATGTTTGAATTTTCTGAATTAGTTTCTGTACACACAAAGGGTTTACTCATTTTTACAGACAAAGGAAAATATTCAACAATCGATGTTATTTGTATTAGAAGTTTGAGTTGTACCTCATGCCAGTCTACAAACAAATTTTCTTTAATGTTTTATATCAGTCTGTAAGATTGCATACCTGTGGTCCATTTTTCATAGCCAATATGTCATCCATTTTGGATCCAACAAGCATCACCTTGCTGTTTTTCACAACACCAGCTTGCCTGAGTGTCATGTTGTCACGGGCCATACCCTTGATAATCAATTTTTGCGCCAGCTGTGGAACACCGCAAATTCTTTCCAGATGTGATTTCAAATCTAACACAGTTGCATCATACGCAAATGTAATGTCATGTTTGGCTTTATTAAAAACTATAGTAAATTCGATCTGTTCTGGAATTTCACAAATATCTGATTCTTCTGCTGTCTCTGATGTGCATGCTGCACTCCCTGTGGGAGTCTCTATGTGACATTTTTCACTTTCCAAATTTGATTTGTTTTCTGCAGCTGTCTTTGTTGTGCCATTGGCGAGTGAATTAGGATCTCGATTTTCTGTTGAATCTCCCTTCTCTGAAGCTAAACAATATCAAAACGTGAGTTAGCAAAATTTCGAGAACAAAAGGTCTTGTTGTGATGGTCAACACAGTCAATACGATGTTAGTAAAGAAACTTGAATGAAACTTACCAATACATTCCATAGTTATGATTGAATTGTGAGTATAAATTACTAAATGAATAAAAATACTATTGTATTCTAGTTGTTTTGAAAAAATAATTAAAGCACCAGCCGACTGGCTGACGTGAAGCAACAATTTTTTAGCACAGACTAAAAATAAAGTGTTGTCATGTCATATTTCGAAAACAAATTTACTAGTAGTAGCAATAGTAGTTAAAATTAAAAAAAAAAACACTTTATGTAAAGGGCTAGCGACACGGTCAAACTGGCAATTGTCATGCACGTTACCGGCCCTATACACGGACAATATTATTGTCCGTGTATGGGGCCAATATAAATTATTGTTCAATAAGTTGACCGTGTAGGGCTAATATTGAGGTTTGAACAATCACTTAACAAAAGTTTGACGGAGCTAGAATTTTATTGATCAATATTTTTTTTCGCACCGTGTAGGCTTAATATTGATCAATATTTTTCTATTATTATTTAAAAATATTGAAGCAATGTAATTGAGTCAATATTATGGAAGGTGTGTATTCAAAAGATGGTGATTATGAATATTGAACAATAAAAATATTGATCAATAGTATTGTCCGTGTATGGGGCCTCTTATGGGCTCCCGACACGGGTCAATATATTGAGTCAAGTCTAATATTTATGAATGGAAGTTGTTTCAGTGTGCGTGATTTCTTTGCGTGTGTGTGTGTGCATCGACGTGTACGTGCACATGAAATTGTACGTGCTTGACAATTGCCAATTGATCGTGTCGGGACCCCTTTAAATATCATGTGTACATACACGTCGATGCACACACACATGCAAAAAAATCACGCACACTGAAGCAACTTCCATTCATATTTAACGTGCATGACAATTGCAAGGCATGATCGTGTCGGGAGCCCTTAATATCAATCTTGCATTGTAGGGTGAAACTATCTTACAGTTGACGCGCCGTCTCCGGTAAAAGCTCGTCCGAACAGCCATTGCATTGGGCCCATTGGGCCATTCAATCAAAATAAGAAGAAGAAAAAGAACAGCCATTATTTTCCACGCGAATTATTTCGCAAAATTCTGTATGTCATCTGACTGGTGAAAAAATATGCGCGAATATTATGTTATTGAATCGCAGAAAATAATTCACAAGTAAAAACATCACCAAAAATCGTAGTGCTTGCCGCGCAAATGCAATGTTATTGGGTCAATATTATTGTAGGTGTATGGGGCCTCTAATGGCAAAAAAAAACTAATATTGTCTATGCCTTTCATTTTCCGTTTCCATGGCGGCCAATTTACAAACAGTGTAATTGCGGTACATGCTCTAAAATTATTGTTTGCTTCGTTTACGTGTCATAAAATGAGTTTTAATGTGGATGATCCTTTAGCTGGAATTTTAAGTGATGGTAGTGATGATAGTTTTTTTGATGATGATATATTAGGCAAGAAGAAATCTATAAAAAAGAAAAGCACACCTACAGCTGAAAAGAAAAATGCTCTCTTCGATTTAGATATTACTGACACACCTAAACCTGCTGCTAGCAATTTAGATAAGAAAGAATCGTTATTTGATATTGATTCAAAAAAATCTCCAACACCATTTAAACGGATTGATGGGTCAAGAGAATCTATAAAATTTTCTCAAGTAGAACCTAAAGCTAGTACAGGTTTTGATAAAGCTGATACAATTAAATCACCGGCAAAGGCTAAACTTAGTGCAAGTACAGATAAAATAGATATACTGAGTGACCTTATCGAAACCAAACGAGACGTGGGTAAACCAATAGAAAAAGGTAAGAGTTCTCAATCCTTACTAGACGATATTTTAGGAGGTTCTTCAACTAAAGTATCTGGTTCTAGTCAAGTATCGAGGCCAGTGACGGCAGCAAAGAGTCAAGATTTTGATATTGATTCGATTTTGGGGAAGGGTGACTCTAAGACTACAGTGTCTCAAAAGAGTTTACAGCAAAAACAATCTTTTAAAGATATTAAGGAGAAAAAGGAAGAAATTCCGGCGAAGAAAACTAAAAGTAGCGATGATTGGCTGGGTATATTTGAAGGTAAAGAGGAGGAAAATAATTATGAAGATGATACAGGGATGCCGTCATGGTTGGTTGGTGGCGATTCGAAGAAAAAAAAGACGGAGGAAAAGAAATCTCTTCCCAAACCAGAAGCAGTTAAAGAGCCGACAAAAGAAGTAACTGAAATCCAAGAAGAAAAAGTGACTGTATATGTGAAGACTGACTTAGAACCCACTATTGAGAATTTAACAAAATCTATACCTTCTTCTAATATCTTGCAAGGTAGCAACGAAGATATTACCGCTGAAGGGGCAGCTTTATATATGCAGCAACAGGAGTCGCAAATAATGGTGGCATTGCAGTTAAAGGCTCAAGAAGAAAAGCTTGCCGCATTACAAAGTAAGGTTCATAACTTTTTCTCGATTTTTGTGCATTGTGGGTAGCTAACTAACTTTGGTATTTTCTATTTATGAACATGTGGGCGCCTTGTGTCGCATGAAATTCTGTTTCCTTTTCCGAATCCAATGGAAACAAAACAATATTCCGGAAGTAAAACGTATCCACGAGTACAATCAGCCGCTGTGTGTGGCTTTTGTGGACTATGAGAAGGCCTTCGACTCTGTCGAAACCTGGGCAGTCCTGGACGCTCTGCAGCGATGTCGTGTCCATTGGCGGTACATCAAGGTGTTTGGGATGTCTCTACGACAACGCTACGATGACCATCCAGCTGTAGAACCCAAAAACCAATCCCATCGAACTGCGCAGAGCTGTAAAACAGCTGTAAAACATATCCCCGAAATTCTTCACCAGTGCACTTGAGGACATCTTCAAGACGCTGGACTGGGAAGGGTGGGGTGTGAGCATCAACGGCGCGCGAATTTCGACGTTTGCTGACGACATCGTAATTGTGGCAGAGACGCTGGAACAGCTAAGCTTAATGCTGCAAAGCCTGAACGGAGCGTCTCGACTTGTTGGTCTCGGCATGGACTTGGAAAAAACCAAGGTTATGTTTAATGACCACGTCACGCCGGGGCCAATATACGCCGACGGATAGAGGCTGAGAGGTTGCCCAGGAGTATACCTACCTTGGGCAAGTTATTGCACTTAGGAGAAAGAACTTGGACAAAGAAATCGCTGGAAGGTGGAAGGATACGATTGGGCTGGGCAGCATTTCGCAAACTGCGTTGAGTTTTCAATTTGCCTATACCGCAATGCCTGAAGACAAAAGTCTACTACCAGTGCGTTCTACCGGTTATGTCATACGGTGCTGAGACGTGGACACTTACAGTGGGGTTAGTGAATGCTCTAAAGGTTGCGCAGAGAGCTATGGAAAGAGCTATGCTTTGGATATCTCTGAGGGATAAGATTTCGAAATGAGACTATCCGGCAGAGAACTAAAGTGGTCAACATAGCTCGCAGGTACTTTGAAGCGGCAGTGGGCCGCCCACATCTGAGAACCGAACGGCCGATGGAGCAAACGAATTCTGGAGTGGAGACCGCGTCTCGGCAAACGTGGGGTAGGACGTCCACCCGCCAAATGAACCGACGACCTGGTAAAGTTCGCAGGCTGGGACTGGATGCGGAAGGCGCAGGACCGTATATTGTGGCGGTAAATTAGGAGAGGCCCTACGTCTAGCAGTGGACTGCCACAGGCTGATTTGATTGATTGATTAAAAACGTATCTAGCCTGTGATATTTTAGACTATAATTGAAGAAATGCCTTTCTCTCTCATTTCTCTTTTACCATCCAACTAGAATAGCACTGCACACATGACTAGAACAGGGCAATCCCTACTACTGCGGCAGATGTTCGTAATACAGTATAATGGGCTTTAGCTTAGATTCAGCGACTGGGTCGAATAAAGCGGCATGTATAGAGTCGTAGGCCGACGAATTACCAGGCTATTTAAACATCGGTTATTTTATACTTACGTAGCCCGCCAGAAAGAGACCCAGAGAGTTCAGCGAGAGGCTGCTCAAGCACAGCATGCGCATGTCGACGCTATGCTTCGTCGTCAAGCCGAGAACACACAGCAAATGCAGACCATTATCGCCTCCCACCAAGAGAGGATCACGCAAAGAATTAAGGTTTGTATACTTCTAGTTATCAAGATCAATCCCATGGGCTACTAAGCGATAACCTGCGTGCTATTCAATGAAAACGAGCTATAAAATCATCCATAGCAACCAGCCAATGAAACAGACGGATGGATAGCGAATATGGCAAATGGCCTAATGTTATCAACTAGCTGGCAGAAACTATCCAGAAAACAAATTGACTATGTGAATAATTGAACTGTTTATTTATACTCGTAATATTAACTGTTATTCTTTAGGCTTTATTAGGTACCGAAATCGCTGAGAATGAAGAAGTTCTTCAAGGAGACCCTGAGAGTGGAGATCGTAGACCAACCCCGCACTCTCGAGAGAAGAAGCAGCTTCTGCAACTAGTACAATCTTTACAAGAGAACCATGACAAGGAAATAGATCTCATGGAAACATCTTACAGGTAAAACATTTTGTCCATGAGTTGTAACTTACACACCCACACTAACTAACACTTACTTATTAACTGTTTCTGGATTTAATTCAATAAAGTCCATTGAGTGAGTTAATGTCTAATTTTCTTAGCGATCGTTGTATAATCGTGCGCAAACTGATGTACGCTCCGTCTTCCTCGAATGCAAGGCATTTCAACTTTCGGTCATGTGCTTTTGAAATGCTGAAGTTACCAGCGATATTATTGGCGGTATACCTATACAAGTGAAGGCTTGGTATTTTTCAGGAGACAGTTGGCCTTCCTTGAAGTATCCCTAACACAGTCCGAAGAGCGAATGAAAGAGGAAAGCGACAAGCTAGTACGTTTTTATACAGAGAAGATAAACTGGATGGAGGAACACCATCTGTTGTATAAGAAATTGTGTGAAGACAATCTCAGTGCTTTAACTGAGAGGCACAAAGCTGAGAGTGAAATGCTCAGACAACAACATTTGGATAATGTGAAAGTATTGCAAGAACACCATTCCTCACTTATGGAAAATATTAAGTAAGTTTTACGTTTTGGTAATCGTCTTCTAGATTATGATGCCTTTTGTTTGATTTGATCTTAAGTTCCAAACTTGTTCCAGAATCTAAGGTAAAATTTGTGCGAAGATTTAATATTCTGGGTTCTTGCCAAACTGAACTAATAATTCCAGTAGGTATTGTGGATTCACTTTTCGAGGCTGGCGCACCGTTAGGTCAGTGTAGGATTGCAGTTTCTCACATACCCTGGGGTGGATAGTCAGATATTTTTTTCCAAGATAACTCATATTCTATTCTGTTGTGAAAAGGCATTTCAGTATCCACAAGTCCTAAAAATTTGGTTCTTCTTAGGAACGCAGTTAAACACGAACAAACCCTCATTCAAGATACGGCAGGATTTTCATCAGATCTGGCACAGTTGGTGACAGATGTGAAAGAAAACAAGGTCTGTTGCAAAGAGTTAGTTGAGAGGGTTCAAGCTCTGATGGAGAATACTGAACGCAAGACTGATAGCAGTATACTAATGAGAGAGTCGCAAATAAATGGTAAGAAGATGAAGTCTGTGTTTTTTATTTATAGTTTTGCTGTGAAACATCTAAAGCCGAGGGGTAAACAGATTTCTGAGCTAGATATGTTTTGGAACTCTACATTTGATATTGAATGTTCATCTGACAGTCATCCCGTGACGGCTTACATTTTTTATTAGCTCGCAAGAAATACGCCTCATGATGGAAATCTATGGCGATATCTTTTATAAACATTATTTACTGGTTTCAGATATGATTCAACAATTAACGAAAGAACGTGATAACTTTGAAGCTGAGAAGAGTGAGAACAGAGAAACTATTAAAATGCTAGAAGGAAGACTGAAGCAAATGACATCGGTAATAAAACCACTACTACCCTACCCTACCTTATTTGAAGAGGATTTCAGATAGAAGGGTTTCAAGTGACAATTTAGTTAGTTGGAACCTTATCAATCGTCGCCGTCGGAGGCTAGATAGAGATGCTATCCTTACCTCTCCTCTAGCCTCCATACTTTACCCTGTCACTTATCGACACACTATAGCAATCATCATTCGAGTGTTATTTTTTGTTGAATGGAACTTGTAACCTCTATCTTCTCTTCATAACACAGGTTTTGCTTTTCTGCTATAGCAGCGTCGAGCACCTTCATTATAGGATAAATATTAGGTACAATAAGACAAACAAATGCCTAAGTGTTTATTAATATAGGTGTCATAGTAACATTTATGAACGTCATAGTGAATAATTCAATAGCTATTCGCAAAGCAACGATATAACTTGCGATAAAATCTAGCAAGAAATTTCATAGCCACTCTTTGAGCAATGATTCTAGCGCGACCTTATCTAATATTACAGATGATTGAAGAAGAAACTGGTGCCTTGAAACAGAAGAGAATGGAATTTGATTTCGAGAAAGCTACCTTCAATAAACAGACAGAATTTGCGAAGAACGTTCTCAAGAAACAAGATGAAGAAATTAAGGTATGTAGTAAAGAACTGCCGTTCCTAATAATCAGTAAAATTAGGTTCCATTTTTACTGACTTCTTAATGGCTTGAAGATCATTGCGCGTAAGTTCTATACTAGCTCTTCTCTACCTATAACAAATAAAAAGAGAATAGCCTACATTTCAACATTTTTTTTTATTCATCCTACCCAAAATGTGTAGCTGTATTGATACGGAGATCTCCTCCAACAGATGAGTCAGTTCGTCAGGTTGACTTTGGTTTCACATAGGTATTATCTTGGTTTGCAGTTTTCTCTTTTCAGCTTCGTTAAAACTGAATCCGATGGGGTTTATATTATTAGACTTTTTTGTAACAAAACGATATATTTAGATGATACGAGAGGACATTGAAAAGGAGTATCAAGAGAAAATAACGAAGATTGACGAGCAGAACTCCAGAACAATGAAAGAGAGCGCAGCACTGGCGAGAGAAAGAACTTCGGTGCAGAGCTTGAAACAGGAGCTTGAAGTAAGGTCTTTTCATCCATTCACAGAATATAGAACATAATATTTTATTAGTACCTATTATGTAATGTTGTTCGATATTTTATAACGTGTGCAAATCCATAATGATGTTAAACCCAACTCGAACCATTCGTCTAGTGCTAGATGTAGCGGGTAACTCTTCGGTAAGATGTTTCAGAAAAACCAACTTAGGTTAATATAAATTTGTCCTAGGGTATCTGGATAACTGGTAAACATTTTTTCGTTCCTCTGTAATCACAAATAACGCACTATTATTAAATATTCCGTTAACTATGATACAGAATTGATACATTTATTTATAGAGGACACCCGAAACTCCGAAACGAGTATTTGCTGATCACTCAAACATTTGTTCCGATTCCAACCTAAATACTTTAGTAACGACAGTCGCGTGTCCAAGAAGTTATTTCATTTACTTCTTTCCTGCAGAAAATGAGAGCCGAACTCCAGGCCCAGTTAGAGGAGATGGCGGAAGAACGATCAAAACTAAACATTGAGAAGCAACAGATACACATGGAGGAACAGAGGATTATGGCCAAGTATGAATTACACTATTACTTCTTAGGGATATCGAAATATCGTATCCTTGATACGGTCCGCCTGATTAAAAGTGGCCACCTTGGCCTATGGACTTTTGCAATATTAGAGGTGTTACAATCATGATGACTATTGACATATTGAAATGAATGATAATTACAGGTTCCGATTTCAAAGAAGAAACGATTTAGCTAGCAGGACATTTCAGTTTATGTTCAAAAACTACATGCCTACCTACATCTTGTACGTTTTAAAATATGTTACAGAAGTCGCGACTTAGACCTCCTTGCCAAAACAGCAATCGAAAAACAAGCTCAAGCCGAAAAGAAATACTCAGATGCGGAATACATCCAAAGAAAATACGAGGAAAGAATTCGCCGTATTCAAGAGCACGTCGTATCGCTAAACGCCAGAGAAAAGCAGATCGCTAAAGAGAAAGTCACACTCTCTAGAGAGAGATTGACTCTTCACAACGAGAGGAAACAGATTGAAGCTAGACAACAATGCTCTCTGTGCAAATCTAGTCAAAATATGCCTCCATTTTATGACACAGGTTATACAATGCCGGAATCTTTCATCAACGCATCAGTGACGAGAGAATTTAGAGGTTCGGATGTAACATCGGCAATGAACGCTATTGAGCAAGAAATGGCGCATTTGATGGGAAGGAACTTGAATTTGAGACATAGCGCTGGGATTGGTGATTTGACGAATTTGCATAGGAGTAGGCTTGAGAGTGAGGGGAGAGATGAGAGACCGATGCAGGCTGAGGCTACTCAAGTTGAATCTGCGTCTTTTAAAGTAAGTATTTTTGAATGACTCCCATAGCTTTTTGTATTCGGTGTGTGGTTCTGGTTCTTGGTACACGCGTGGCTCCTAAGTTTGACCGATCCGGGAGCTTGATACGGCAAGTGGCAGTTGCCCTCTTTACACAGCTTTATCTGACTCAAATCAAGTCAACAGTAACTTGCATATGATCCAAACTGATAAACATAAATAAAAAACTTTCGACTTGTGAGTGTGACACGCACCCGAGGCAATGGCAGTGGCATACACTACCTCTTAGCTATTTAGGCAGTAGTGCTCACTCATAGACCACCTATTTTCTTAAGAAAAATCATGTTAGGAAGCATTATTTTCCTTCTCCCGCATCCTATGGAAACTTATATCAGGCTTAAAATCCCTGTATCAAAATTTAACCAGATCCGTTTTGCCGTTAGACCTTACTTACAAACTTTTGTGTTTAAAATATTCGCAAGGATATTGTATTTTAGTCCTGGGACATTCTTCCGAGAGGGTTCACCCGGGACTCCCAACCATAGGCTGTTGGGCGTAACGTGAGATTTTTTAGTCGGTAGGAGTCCGGCATAGCATCCATGAGGATTTTCACTCACGTTAAAAAAAAAGGATTTTGTTTTAATTCCTTGTTTTGTGTTTTTAGGAGCTAATGGATCCAAAATTTATGATGTTACGTTTGGACGTACAAAAAGTTTTAAACAACATGGAACACAGTAAAAAGACACACACAGACTTCTCAGCTGACGAGGATAACTCTCAAAATTGACCGTTCGACTCAAAATCGGACAAATAAATTACGAAAAATAAGCGTGGCTGAGACTTCGGCCGTGGGAATAGAAAACAAACGCCGTCAAAATGGCGATGTTTCCTTTTTTTTGCAGGTTATGGGCCCAGTCCTTACTCAACGTAAGGAATTCATTGATCCATATTGAGCAGTGTAATATACGAATGCATTCAAAAACAACGTCTAATGGCGAAGCTTTCAGGTGTGCGCTATGAGCCCAATCTTCACTCGACATAATGAATTCTTTGATTCTTCAGCTATTGAGGTGTTCTTTTAAATTTTGTACGTAAACGATGCAGATGCATAATTTTATCATCAGTTTGAATAGTTCCGGTGGAAGTATACTTGAAGATTGGTATTCACATGAAAATAAACTAAGGAAAAAAAGTAATAAAAGACTGAATAATTATGTATTAATTGTTTTAATTTACTCTGATGACTGTTAAAGAACATCTTTTGTTATTATATTTATGAAGTGTTATCAAAATGTACACAAATGCCTACACATGTAGTTACATGCTAACTTATAAATATCTCATTGTAAAAATATAGGTACACGATCTTTCTTAGCGTTAGGTATTGTTTTAGGTACTAGGTTTGCAGATATAGACATCAATTATGAATAAATGGCTCCAGATTATGTTATAGGTCACTTAGAAATAACTTTCAATAAAACTTTCCGCTGAAGGGAGATTTTCGCGACGCATAAAGAGGTAGATAATATTATAGTTAAGTTCATTGGTAAAGTCAAAATGAATTGTCAAATGTATTGCTAAACGCAAAAGAAAGTATTTTAAAAGATATCGATTTAGCTGTATGCTTCTCGGGTACGTAGAAGCCCAAAAAGGCTGGATAAAACTCTTCAATGACGCCAAGCCCGAGATGGCGGCTTAAGTCTGGGTTGGAAGCCCTGGGTTATCGTCCTGAGGATCCGGGACCCTTGGCCGTGGGTAGATGTAGGGGGAAACAAGTGATTGTAGCCGGTAGGAGATTGGCATGACATGCATGAGGAATTTAGTACGAAAAAATGCCACCAGCATGACTTGCGTCATGAAAAGCATGCTCCGATTCAGATCAAAGAAATCGCGGCACCAAAGTCTAATAATAGTTTAGGTACTGAAGATTTTAAGAAAGGGGACCAAAAGACAAATTAATTACTGAAAGTCATTTCCAAGTAAGTACATGTAAAGTTATCGGACATTGTATAGATACGATTCTTATTGCTAATATCTTAAATAGGTAGGTATATTTATAACTAGGCACCCAATTATCGTTCGCACAGTCTTTCATATATTTTTTAAATAGATATAATATCTTTATGGACGGCCTGGCCTTGTCTTTAAAGTATAATTTCAATTTTATTCTCTTATCCAACAGATCTAGACAAACCCCAAATAAATTTATACATGTATAATTATATAAATCTTACTATTAACTGAAATAACTGAATTGAGGAAGCATTCGTCTTTTTAATAACAAGAAAATACTTCACTACATTTTTTAATCTAAGAAACTATACACAATATTTACAACAAATTAATCCTATGCACGTTTTTTTTTTAATTTTTATCCCATAGCACTCCAATTATAACACGTTCCTGCCGTTTGAAAAAAAAAGTGAGTGAGGATTTATTGAACATACTACCACAGGGCGGAAACTCCATATAAAGGATGACTCACGCTAGACCGTGCCGGGTCCGAGCCGACGCGGGACCGAGTTGTTTCCGAGCGTTGCCGTTGTCCGTTGCTCGGCCGTCACTCGGTTGCCGCTCGGTATAGCGTGAGTGTTAGTCCGAGAGCTGGCACGAACTTTTGGGTAGGTATTTGAGGCAAGCTGAAAACTTGTCAGATACCTCTCCTACTATATCCCAACTCGGAATTGCAGACCTGGCTGGTGAGTAGCGGGGCTAAATCAACCCCTAAATTTTTAAAATTATATTTTTTTTCTCCCAAAAAATATATTTGAGGCACTACGCAATTTATATATGTTGCAGTGTAATACTTAATGAATACTAAAAAAAATAAGCCAGATAATTTAATCGGGGTTTTAACATTGCCAGACGCGTGCAAAAATATTTTGCAAAAAATTATAAAAAATGTTTTTGAGGCAGCTTGAAATTTTAATGGAGCGTTATTTATAAGTAAAAAATAAGATTCCCAAAAAGACAGATCGTTTCGGTGGGGCTTTCTACCTGCCAGGTGATCAAACAAATAATGAATGGGTACGAGCCTGTAGT
Source organism: Miltochrista miniata (assembly GCA_933228765.1). Classification (NCBI taxonomy): domain Eukaryota; kingdom Metazoa; phylum Arthropoda; class Insecta; order Lepidoptera; family Erebidae; genus Miltochrista; species Miltochrista miniata. The sequence continues at coordinate 22,728,257 of OW121766.1, read as the reverse complement.
GCTATAGACAAGCTGTAGTGTGAGAGAGAGAGAGCGCATAACGACAGTTGTCTTCGTTCTTGCTTGCCGCGTTACTATTGGCTCTGGCGAGGCCACGTGACTTACAATAACCCATGAGGTTTAAATTTATTTCATTAAAAACTATACAGATAGCACTTAAAATATTAGGATTACAGTAATTCAGTCATTGTAGGCACATATAATATTTTCTTTTTCTATATCAAAGTAATAAAAGCAGTACAATCGTTAATATCTTACAATTCATGGTTTAACTTACACTTGACTAAAGTAATGGAATACCTATCAGCTACGGCAACAAGTTGTTACAGTGTATTATCAGATCCTTGTCTGAACTAGGATGTTAATCCTGTGTCTCAGACGTTCATCTGACTAAGCAAACAAGAGAGCACATTATAATACTAATAATAGATATATAATAATAATATATACTAGTAATATATAATATATAATTTATTATTATTCCTATTCCGAAATATGTTTGATTATGTAATTATAAACATTTCAAAAATTAAAAGATAAATAAAATAAAACGGGTTGTATAAAATATAGAATAAAATTAGTTTGACCAAATTATAAGTAGGTTCCTACATTTATATTAACTCAATATCTCTAAAATATTAATAAATGAATAGAATTTTTTTCAATTTTATTTTATACTTGAAATAATTGTACTACTGGAGAGTTATTATATTTTTATAAACCTGGTTTTGCGATTTTTTATTTTAATTATTGCTTTTTTTAATACGTAACGTCCATACAATCTCTTTTATGCAAAATGTTTTTAGTAGAAATTCAGAAAATTTAATATTTTTACTCCGAAATTTTAACTAGAAACCTCATGGGTCGCACGTGGCTTCGCCAGAGCTAATAGTAACGCGGCAAGCAAGAACGAAGACAGCTGTCGTTATGCGCTCTCTCACACTCCAGCTTGTCTATAGCACTACAGGCTCGTACCCATTCATTATTTGTTTGATCACCTGGCAGGTAGAAAGCCCCACCGAAATGATCTGTCTTTTTGGTAATCTTATTTTTTACTTATAAATAACGCTCAATTAAAATTTCAAGCTGCCTCAAAAACATTTTTTATAATTGTTTGCAAAATATTTTTGCACGCGTCTGGCAATGTTAAAACCCCGATTAAATTATCTGGCTTATTTTTTTTTGTATTCATTAAGTATTACACTGCGACATATATAAATTGCGTAGTGCCTCAAATATATTTTTTGGGAAAAAAAAATAATATTTTTAAAAATTTAGGGGTTGATTTAGCCCCGGTACTCACCAGCCAGGTCTGCAATTCCGAGTTGGGATATAATAGGAGAGGTATCTGACAAGTTTTCAGCTTGCCTCAAATACCTACCCAAAAATTCGTGCCAGCTCTCGGAATATGTGTTCGTACAAAATATATGTAACATTTAGTTGACCTTGCAGCCGACACTCGGCTCGGACCCGGCCCGGTGTAGCGTGAGTCATCCTTTTATGAATCCGTTTCAATTCTGTCACTTATACCAAAGATAATATAATAGTATTACATATAGATCGGCAACTCCCTGTCGCGCCACACAGCTTTTAGTGGAGTTGACGTGCGCGTTGACGGACAATTTGCTTACATTTACCCTACAACTATATGACAGCTGTGGCGGGGTGGGGAAGCTTGCTCAGTGGGAGGCAGGGAGTTGTCTATCTGTATGTAATACTATTATATTATCTTTGTTACTACTCTACTACACCACAATACAGACGGAATAGTGTGGGTTGCATAGATGAACTTTAAACCTCGTATGCGTAGCGAGCAAAAATACTGAAGTAGTGTGCATAATAAATCCCTACTTTCCTATCTAGGACTCATAATATTTGTGTCCTTGGTCCAGCCTTTCGAAAAAGATTTGCATAGCACCATATCGCATGATTACCACATTTTTTTTGTATCCATTTCTTACATTGAAAAACAGCAGACTTCTCTGTCTCGTTTTAGTTACACTATGCATAAAATGTGTTAAAATTTTCTACACCAATAAATCTATTTTCCATTACATTGAACTTATCGCTTCAAGAAAGCACTTTACGATAATTTCCTTCATATCTTATCACAGTAATACTATCTTTTAACATCGAAAAAAATATAATTTTATATGTCGATAACAAATTGAAATACATTTTTGTTACATGTCCAAATAATTTTCTAATAGGTATTGAAACATTGAGATAATTCAAATATTTTAGTTATATGTTATGATCTAGTGTCACCTGGCTGCTTGTGATATTTGACTTCGAGTAATTGAGGGTAGTTCTCGACAATGGATAGCAGGATTCCGTCGATATAGTTTCTTAACTGAACGTTGACATCTTGCTGTTCTTTAAGCGCTTTCTGTAACTGTAAATGAGAATTATATTTAGTTTCTAACATAGTGTATTTATGTAGATACGTTTATGCTACCTAGCTTGGCAAAGTAGAATAGAAAAGAATGGTGGAGCTTTTGTGATATTTCATATCGTCAAATTCACAACGTAGTCACGAATCTGCCTTTATTTAAACTGCAGATTAATGCTGCAAAAAACTCACACAAAAGAAAAAAAAAAACACCACGAGAAAGTATTGTTTTATTTTTACTGTCGTAGGTAGGTTAGGTACTTTGTTTGGGGTCGTACTTTATGTTCTGAGAAGAAAGAAACTGATGTTTTTGTAATCCTAAGGTTTTTAAAAAGGAGAGTAGGTTAAGTAGGTATATCGCTCAAATATATTACGAGAAATATTCAAATCTGAACAATCCCTAGGTTCATGCTCTAAATATAAATTAGACAGGTAAATGATTCAAATCCACAATGTAAGCTTTTTGTGATAATAATGTTAGGCTAGGCGTGCATTAGTAAGTAGCGAGGACTAGATATTGGCAGTATAATAATGGCATCAATATCACTGATGGTTATCGGTTCTCACATCGTTTCAGCCATACCTAGATTTAGGAGTAGCGAAAAATTCTAAATCTATGGTTTCAGCTATGAATTAAAACATTCATGTCATTATTATTGATAGTTATTGTCTGGTCCACAATTATGTAAGTAGACTTCAGACTCGTGTAGTAGGTATTATAAGTTAAGTATGAGTGCATTCCTATAAAGTATGAAAAAGGTACAAGTCCCAAGTTAAAAGCATGCAATAGTTATTTTTTATGCATCATTCGTTTATTTACTACATAGAAATACCCCCTTTTTACATGAGTGCATAAGTCACCGTAAGGAAATAAAGCTGTCCCAATTATTTTACAAGAATATACCGCGTATTTTTCGCGGTGGCAACACTTCCAATCTATTGTATATTATTAAATAGGGTTTATTCTAGATGTACACATGCACAGTTAGTAAAAATATCGTACCTTTTCCATCTCTATGCTGAGATCTGATTGTGTATGGTTACCATCGAGCTGCAAAAATGCATACATGACAATATAGGCAATTGCTTCGCAAATAATAGCAACGGGTCAATTCTTGTTGGTATAAAGCAAAGCGATGGATCTAATGGTTTATGTGAGCGTTGTGTGCACACATTGAACAAAGTGCACTTTTAGCAGATACATTTATATAGGTCACTTTTGACATTCATATAATAAAATCTGCCTCTACAAACTTAAAGTACTTAACCGTATTTAATAAGTTAGGACTCTATGCGTCGCGTCAACATGGCGCAGATAAAACAAACGATTTTGTATTTATTTCTCTTATTTTCACATTTTTAATGGAATGATTTCGTTTGCAGGCACTGCAGCATCGTAAATGCATAAGTCAAAGTCAGGTTGTTCTGTCAGTCTCGTCTTCGACAGTTTCAGAACGAGAATTGCAGATGTACCTATGTCAAATTTGTTCCATTATATGTCAAACCCGACCTAACAGATGTCCAATGTGACCTATCAGATGTCAATTGTGACCTATCATATGTCAAATGTGACTATCTGTTGTCAAATTATGGTTACCCAACAGTAAAATTGAGTTTGGGTATTTAGTTTAAATTATCATGTTTCTTTTAGCTTGCAAGTCTTGCCACACTAAAGTAATGAAGATTAATAATGATAAAACTATTGTCATTTATTAATTTTTTTTCTAGATCCAGTATTCATAAAAAACTTTCTAACAATTGACTGAAAAATGTTAGTTAGATGTAAAAATAGTATGGCTGTATACTTTTATTAGATTTTAAGTGATGACGAGTAAACAAGCGCGTGAAATGACCTATGATTAATTGAAAAGCTGTGATATGAAGCATTAGCAACTTTGACTTCTAAAAGCAAATTGTGTTATCTATTTTATCAACTGACTTCAAAGAAAGAACATGGTTCTCAATACAGATTTATGTTTGTTCTTGTACATCTTCTATCATCAATATACGTTGGCGTTGTCCGATAAAGTATGTAGTATTTTTATCAAAATTGGTGGCCTGACAATTGAAGTCGGTTGTGACTTTGTCGTGACTACCTTATATATTAAATTTATCTATAAAAAAATTATAATGCAGTGAATGTGTTGCATGATTCCATATTGCCCATGATGATAAACATTCACTGAATGAGACTATGGAGGTTGCAAAAGTAAGGGAGAAGTTCTGCTTTGATCAACATCCAAACATTCATCTCTATTGCATTTGAAGTTGTTTTCCTATTCTTTATGCACAGTTAGTAAGCAAGGCCAGTGGCTATGTTCACTAGGCTCGATCCATCTTTCAAAAAAATCTATCATCTTTTGAGACCCACCTCTCACCTCAACAGTCGACTGTCTTAGAGGAAAGAACTTTCGAGAGATGTGGAGGGTCGATGAATTTTTTCGATTCTCCACATCTCTCGAAAATTCTTTCCTCTAAGTTCGATCGATTTAACTCCATAGTTTGAGCACTATTGGTTTATCCGATTCGAACGAACTAGTAACTATTTGCATACCAGATCACATCCACTCAACAGTCGCAATAAATCCTGGTTTGAACTGATACTTTAAACCAGGACTTTTTGCGTCTACTTATTGAGTGTATGACAAAAAACTTATTTTTCCTACAAATTCTTCAGACTAAAGCTTGATGTGTATATTAGTGAACTTCCAAGCGTAAAAGGTGAACTTACTTCATCATCGCTCATTTGTGATAGCTCGTGAGCAAGCGAGTTGGTTGCTACGAGCGGGCCGCTCACCCCGTCCAGCAGGCTGCGACCTTCTTCTACGCCGCGAGTTAGGATCTGTGCTTGGAGTTCTTCTTGAGCTTCGGATAGTGCTGGAAACGAGTACAAATATAAAGCGTTTGAGGACTTTGAGGGTTCATTTTATACTGGTTTGGTAGAAATCTGTTACAAATCCCATCCGGACAACGAATGTAGAGCATAATTGACGAGAGAATCTCTCTTTGCCGAATCAGTTTAATTTAAAACTAGTTATTGATAAAATATTGTATGGTTGTGTATATTATATGTTAAAGTCGTCAGCCTCTGAGCAAACTATTTTTGGAGAGGAGACCGCAATTTGGTAAAAGTGGTAGGAGGTGACTCCTCGCCAGATGGACCGACCGACGACCTGGACAAGGTCGCAAGAAGTGCTGGATGCGGCAGGCGCAGAACCGTGTATTTGTTCCGTTAATTGGGGAGGCCTACTTGCAGCAGTGGACTGCCATAAACTGATTTGATTGATTGATTGTAAGCCTCTTGTGATTCCATTTTGACTCACTATTGATTTTGAGGAATACCATTACATACTAAAAGTATGTACCTTTGTATAGATTTTCTGGAGCGAAAATTGAAAGAAACGCCATTGACTTTGATTTATTTGCGATTTAGGTATTTGGGCGATTTATTTGGATTTGACCGCATTTATGGGAATACTGATAGAATTGCAAATCGCATTGCAGTCAATGGTCTTGAAGCCCAAGCAATTTTGGTGTAAGGGGAGAGAAGTCATGGTTAGTAAAAACTCGTTCCGATATGGTGCAAGTGATACTTATCAGGTCCTATAAAATCCATAATTTAGTAATAATATGACGACATTACTAATCATAAGCTATGTCTTATTAAACCGACAAGGAAGCAACGTGCACGCTATTGTTAGTAAATAGTCTTATAATAGACGCCAGTAATTCTATGGCATCGAACACGTGCGAATACACGTAGATTTCAATACATTGGCAGTAGAGTTGTTGGTAGATAAGTACATTATCAATAACATATCGGAATTTAATGACGCATACTTGACGTTATCTATGTGATATATTGATTCAAATCGATCATTTCAATATTGAATCATTTTCCCTACATGGGGCTACCCATGGGCGTGAAAATTTTCATTTTGTATTATTTAGTTCCGAGGCTTCGAGTTGATAATTTTCGTTTAGCATGTCAAGTCGTCCGTCTGAAGTTAAGCTATATAAAAGCACGTCCTAAAAATACTCGATGTCAAGTAGGTAAGTACGTTTATATTTGCCTATATTTCAGAGTGTAGGGCTATTAAACTTCCTACATGGAGTTGTAACGAGAGCGAACATGAATCTTGGTGCAAATATTAATCTTTAACCGAAAAGAGGCTGAGTCCTTGTCAGAACAGATTACTACATACCCTCGGCGGTAATTCTTGGCCATAGATACGACTAGAATCGTAAACGAAAATTTACTGGTAAAATTCCTTTGTCTTATGTTCTACCGTTTCTAAATGAGAGACAAAACAAGAATATGATATTTCACTAGTAAATTTTCGTCTTTTCTCTACAAACTCGCGACCAGGATTAGTACCTAGGTACTCGAATAGTGGTAATTCAAAAAAGCACTCACTTTTATTCTGCGTCCTCAGTAACGTAAGTTCTTTCCTAAGTTCATCGAGGCGCGGGTCGGGCGGAGGCGGTGGGACATCTCTCAGTCTTTGTAGTTCTTTCTTCGCTGTAGCTAACATCTCTGCAGCGGCTGCAGCAGCTTCTCTCTCCCTCCGTTCAGCTTCTCGTGCAGTGCTTAAAGCTGCTGCGAGTTCGGCGACTTGTTCTTGAGCGTCGCGATGTGCTCGGGCAGCCGCTTCAGCGTTAGCTCGTAAGGTTTCTGCTACGCCACGTAAGCGACCCACCTTGAAAAATAAAATGGAAATTATTTTACTGTCATTTTAGACACTCGCGTTGCATTCTGTTCGCGTTTCAGTATGCCATGGAAACTTATTCCGGGGTTAAAAAATAGCCTATGTGTTTATTCCCGACTATAATCTATCCCTATACCATATTTCACCTAGATCTGTAGAGCGTGAAAGAGCATCATCAATTTATTATTACAAACTCTCGCATTTATTATATTAGTAAGGATAAGGATTCATCCACTACGACCACAACCTATAAAATAGATACTACTACTTTATAAGAATCACCTTTCTGGTTCGATCTAAAATCCTGTCGATCAATGAAATGAATGCTCTAAAACAGACTTTCATTGATGGTTGGAATGATATAATTACCACTATAAAGTAGATAATATTGATGTCATTACTGATATTATGTGAACTGCTTAAGGTAAGTAGGTAACTTCTCCGCGGGTAGGCCGATCAGAGACCCAAAAGTAAATGACCAAAATAGAAAAACAAATTATCTTTGAAATTTTTCATTTTTATACGTTTGTAAATTTTATCAAGTCTGCACCCTTAGAAACAAGCAAACTTTAAAAAAGATGATAAAAAGAGATAATCACCCGCTAACAACAATGGCTATCATTTGTGACACAGTCAAATGGTGAGATTTGTTGAGTAATATGTTTATTTCTTTTGAAACATAACTATCTTGACAATGACGAAGCTACATTTATTGGTATTTTCCATCATCCGATTTCTAGTTGCGTTGAAATCTCAATACCGTGTTTATCATGAGACTGGGTACTTCTCAGATAAACTAGACTTTGCCTACACTAGTGTGTGTTATCTTTGGGTTTAACCTCACCTTAGTATAAATATGTTGACCGATGATAAGAAACACCTATTTATCAAAGTCGAGCTACGTAATCTTATAATAAGTACATTTGCTGGGCCCCACGGTTTCGTCTGTAGCATTTGACGCCTGGATTATGTTTAAAAATCCGTAAATAATTGTGTTCTGATTTCAAAGTTCGTCTCTCACTTTCCTCTCCAGAGATGGTGCCTGTTTCTATTACCGCATCTCATAAGATTGGGAACGTTTTCTAGGGTTAAAAGTGCCTAAGTGATTCCAGACTTATCTATCCGATTAGTTTGAATCACCTAAGCTACTTTTTGGCGCTAAATTTTTTAAAAACAATTCTCACAAGAATTTTATCAGCTACAAAGTGGTCCGAGCATGGAATCAACTTTCAGAGATTTTGGTATCTGCAGAAAATATTGATCAGTTTAAGAATAGATTGGACAAGTATTACTATATACAGAGAGAAAAAGTACAGGCTTCATCAATTGTTGCAACTGCCTGCCTGTTAATAAATCATAATAATTTTTAGACAGATTCGTTAAGAGCCTACCAGACGCCAAATTGTTGAAAGAAGATAGAAGATATACATTTTAGCGTGCAAGACAGAGAGAGATGCGATCGGTCTTTGTGCGTTTTTGACGAAATAAATTAATTATAAAAACACTATGACCAATATTAAAAAAGTGGTCTAGTGCAAATGAAGATTTTACTATTGTCTTTCTTATAAATATTTTATATTATAAAAACAACTTAAAACTTATGAGATCTAGGTTAAAGTTTCGAGAAATCGAGGTATATTCAACACAAAAATCTATCGAGGATTTTATTAGCAATCGTGTTTTCAGCCTAGTGCGTTTTTAGTTAATGAACTGAAGTTGTCTGTGTTAAAATTTTAATTCATTAGACCTTACGGGTCCTGAGATCTAGATCAAGGTAATAGTCTATTTGGCGTCTTATAGACTCTTAAAAAGTAATAAACATACACACATCGACACATCCGCACTCCCAAACTTTCGCCTTTACAATAATTAGTAAGATAAACTCACCTCTTGTTTAAGTTCAGAGGCTTCCCCCTCAGCCGTGCCAAGCCTTTCAGTAATCGCAGACAGCTGTGTGTCCCGGTCGCGTTCCACCCGAGATATCGCTTCACGACACCTCCGCTTTTCTTCTGCCAAGCTCTCCTCGCATCGACACTCGATCTGCAAAGAACCAATGGAAAGGAAAGATCATTATTAAGGGGGCAATCAATCTGCCGAGCGCCCTAGGACAACCTTCCGAGGGCTTACCCTGAAAACAGGTGTAAGATCGTGTGGTTTTAGTCAGTAGGAGTCCGGCATAGCATCCATGTAGGAGTTCCATACGTAAAAAAATATTATTATTATGCCGTCATGAGAAAGTCCAGGGCCGCCTTTATGAACCGTGTGCACTTGTCTGACAATGAAGTATTGAGGGCTATATATGAAGCTAACCTCTTCTTTGTATATGACCCTCAATATTCCAGCTAGCTTATAATATTGTTATTTTTATAATTGTGTTTATTTTATTATTATTTTTGTGAATTTGTATATATTTTATTAATTTATTTCCTATTTTATGGGTACTTGTGACCTGAAATAAATGATTATTTAATTATTCGATTTGTGCTAGCTGTGTGAGTTATCATTGGGTTCTTTTGAAGAAAAACACACGTTTGAACTTTTCTTGGAACCGTTTTGGCAGAATAATAATGTAAAGAAAGTTAATTCCCTTCATAGTAAATTTCTTTATCGCGAATGTTTTAAAAAAATATTTGTTTTCCTAATCGAAGCCAAATTCAACAAATCAAAGATCACGAAAATCGGGGAATGGTATTAATCGTAGAAATGACTAGATTTTGTTTGAATAGAACTTGCCTTGGTACACATTGTTTGGAGGACGTAAGAGACGAACGATTTTTAAACTACTCAATGCTCAGAAACATTCTCCATTAAGAATTAACAAAACGCATGATTTCCGAAATAATAGTTCGAAGAAATGTAACACCTGTTAAGATGAAGTAAGTGAAAGTGCTCATTATAATACAAAGATTGAATGACCAAATGTCATTATAGTGGTCCAGTTAGTAACAAGAAACTCTCAAATTGAAGAGAAATACTAAGTAAAGCTTCTAAACTTGACATCGATAAAAACGTTGTAACTTAAAACTTTACGTTACAAATTTCCAAGGAAAAAAGCTGCAAGTAATCTTAAGATCCCACCAAAAACATCCCTGTTGAAAAGGAGGTCAAGTTCCTTTGGGCTAATTGTTCGCCTAAAAAAGGGTTGAAATCCAATCCAATGCCAAGTTTAGATGTACTTTAAATAATCTAAAAATATATCTAAAATAATGTTACTTCTAAATTTGAACTTGGCAGGGTTTCGTGCAGTACGCAACACTTGATTAATTGTATAATTAAATTTATTATGTATATAATTAAATTAACCTGCCAAGTTCAAATTTAGAAGTAACATTATTTTAGATATATTTTTAGATTATTTAAAGTACATCTAAACTTGGCATTGGATTGGATTTCAACCCTTTTTTAGGCGAACAATTAGCCCAAAGGAACTTGGCCTCCTTTTCAACAGGGATGTTTTTGGTGGGATTTCAATACTTTTTTTCAAGAAACTGTACCTATTTTGTCTTTAATAAGCTTTAAAGTGTGCATTATGTATACATGACATTATTTTATACTCTCTCTCAACAAGACAAGCTCTCGAAAGGATGTCCCAGTAAAGGTCCATTTTGTTTCAATTATTTTTTTTTTATGAAAATACAATGCTCGATATTCTGTGAGTATTTCAAGCGTCTACTGGTTGCCCTCATTACCTATTAACACATAGCAACGCGCGCCTTAGATAGTTCGCGTTGCTCTATAGTGTTATACAACGCGCGTCTTTAGACAGTTCGCGTTGCTCTATAGTGTTATACAACGCGCGTCTTTAGACAGTTCGCGTTGCTCTATAGTGTTATACAACGCGCGTCTTTAGACAGGTCGCGTTGCTCTATAGTGTTAACTATCCTTGTATAGATCCTCTACGGTAGGTACAGTAAATATTTCAAAAAGAGTTTGTGAACTCTATGTTTAATTTCTTTTTCAGAATATTGATGACATTTGAATAATGACATTATAAACACGATATCTACGTCTACAACATAAATTGTGTGTTTGTACGTAAATTGTTTATACTGGAGAAGAATCTAAAATATGGACTATTTGTTTACCATTTCCTATGAAATAGCTATCTTTGAAATATTACACCTACCTAAAGTAATCTGCTGAAAGCGTTGTTCACTTTTTAAAGAACAAATATTTACGATGAAAGTCGAAAAATAAGTCAGTATGTGACCCGTATAATGTTCAATCATGGCGACACGAAATTAATTTCATTGAGCAACATTTCATTGTGCTGTACCTCCTAAAGTATTCATTTAATTTGCATGGTGTAAAGGGAATGAATGATCTTGATGAAATGGTCAAATTAACTAACGTATTTAAATTGTAAAGGATACCTTATTACCGAATATATAAGACAAAGTCGCTAAAAAACACGTTTGTTGTATGAAAGCCCCCCTTAAATATTATTATGTTTTTGTTTTCAGTATTTGTTGTTATAGCGGCAACAATAACACATAATCTGTGAAAATTTAACTCTCTAGCTATCACCGTTCATGAGATACAGCCTCCTGACGGACAGACAGACAGACAGACGGACAGCGAAGTCTCATGAATTGGGTCCCGTTCTTTACCCTTTTGGTACGGAACCCTAAAAAGGATGACTCACGCTACGCAGTGCCGGGTCCGAGCCGAGTGCCGGCCGCAGCAAGGTCAATATTATATATATATTTTGTGTGAACAAACTCACGTTAAACCATAGATTTAGAATTTTTCGCGCTAAATCTACGCGTTAAACCGAGCGGCAACTGAGTGACAGCCGAACTACGGAAAGCGCTCATAAACAACTCGGTCCCGCCTCGGCTCGGCCACGGCCCGTTGCATGAATACAGTGCCACCGAGCTTCGCCCGAGCAGTCGTGAATGCAACCGGCTCGGTGACCGTGCTACGGCCGACACTCGGCTCGGACCCGGCACGGTCTAGCGTGAGTCATCCTTTAGAATGCTTGCTGATCTCTAAACTACTGGACGAATTTGATCCAAATATTTCACAAATATGAATAACAATATTCAATGTGCAGTATTGACTTTTCCATAATTTGTATGTATAGAGAATTTGATTGACATTAATCAAAACATTGACAACATCTTTCTCAAATCTGATTGAGTTTTTAAACATGACATGTGTTAAAATAAAAAGTAAATTAAATCAAAAGAGTCCTCTCATCACTAAGAAGTATTGATACAAATTTATTTATTTATTTATTTATTTGAATCGCCAACATTCGTTTACACTTTTACATGACACAATATCACATAGTTAAGTGAAAGATATAGTGTAACAAATAATTATAGGCGACTACAGCATGCAACTTTTTATATAAAACAATCTAAACTAACTTATCTAATATAAATCTATTCATTATATCTAATTCACATTTAAATAAATCAAACGTCACTGTTAACCGATTGGACCATTCTTACTTCATTATCCTTGTTTTGAAAATATTTGTGGAAGTCTTTACAATACAATTAAGCGTAACACGAAGTAGCCATCCAACTAATACCCTACAGATATAAGACACTACATGGACAAAACACCTTCTTTATCCCTGTAGTGTCTCACAAGTGCAGACTGGAACCCTAAAAGCGAGTCCGCATGAATGTCCACAAGGTCACTATACTCATTTCCCAGTCTGGAAAGCCTTGGAATCGGAGAGTTAGCACAATACACTGTTCTGCGCAATGGCGGATAAAAAGGAGTTATTCGGTTACGAGGATATCTAGCTGTGACCCTTATATTAATCCTGGCCAACAATTGCGGGCAGTCTAGGATATTATGCAAAATTTTGTACATGAAAATACAGTCATTCAGTTTCCCCCTATCCAGTAATGAAATCATACTAAATCTCTGCAGTTTCTTGGGGTAAGGTGTAGTTTTCATTGCCCTTTCCTTGTGAGAAATGTGCCAAAGAAATCTCTTTTGAACCCGCTCTAGTCGCACCGAGTGTACAGCAAAGTGGGGCCTCCAAACCACGCTACAATATTCCAAGATACTTCGCACTAGACTATTATATAATAAAATTTTGGGCCTGCTACTACGGAAAACTTTTCCATTGCGTATAACAAACCCCAGCATTCGGGACGCACGTTTCACAACAGTTTCCAATTGCGGCAAAAATGTAAGCCTCTTGTCAAATACGACTCCCAGATCCTTTACCTCATCGACCTCTTGAACTTCCTCTTGATCTATATAGTAAATAGCATCGAGCAAATTGACCTTCCGAGAGAATTTAACGTGTAAGCATTTCTGCGTATTAAGTTGCATCCCATTTTGCTTACACCACTCAATTAATCTGTTTAAATCAGTTTGCAGCAAATGCACGTCCTTTAAGGAATTCACTATGCCGCCAAACTTTAAGTCGTCTGCGTACATGAAACTGTCTGCAAATTGAAAACACGTAGGGAGGTCATTTATGAATACATTAAACAAAATGGGGCCAATATGTGAACCCTGAGGAACCCCAGACGTAACGGGCCTAGTGCCAGACTCATAGCCATTGACAACTACAAAAAAAGAACGGTCGTCTAAGTATGACCTCAACCAACTCAAAAAGCTACCCGTTATGCCATACATGGACAGCTTTCGAAGAAGGATATTGTGGGGGACCCTGTCAAATGCCTTGCTGAGGTCGGTGTATATTACATGATACTGCTTGCCAGCATCCATAGCCTCAGCTAGAGTCTCTGTGAACGCCACCAAATTTGTATTAGTGGATCTTGCTGCCACAAATCCATGCTGACTTTCGTTTATAAACAGTTTAAAATGATTTTGTATTTTCGGACATACTTGAGACTCAAACACCTTAGCGAAAGTTGATAAAATTGAGATGGGGCGATAATTCGACACTACAGAATCATTGGCCGATTTATGAACAGGGACTATTTTAGCTATTTTCCATTCTTTGGGAAATACTCCAGATGATAACGATTGATTAAATATTAATATCAAGGGGGCAACAAGATACTTTGCACATTTCGAAATAAAAACTGGCGGTATGCCGTCGGGACCAGCTCCCTTTGTATGGTCTAGATTCTTTAATTTTGCCAGTAATTTATCAACTTGTATAACAGGGGTAATTAAGTTCAGACCTTGGTTTTCTATATTTTTTAAGTAGTCAGAAGCGTTAAATACTGCGCTTTCAACATCGCCGCTGTATGCTGACGAGAAAAATCCTGCAAACATTTCACAAACCCGCATCCCATTTGAAGTGGTTTCGTTGCCATCAGACATCAATAGGGGGTAAGAACTAGAACCGCCTCGTTTCGCCTTTACATAAGCCCAAAAGTGCTTTGGGTTTTTAGTTATGTTTGCCTCAAGTCTATCGACGTACTGACTGTAGCAAGAGCTAATCATAGAAGTACATCGCTTACTAACCAGTTTTAATTCATACACATCTAACGGATTATTATATTTCTTAACACGGCGTCTTAGTTTGTATTTCTCTTTTATAGCTTTTTTCAGGGCATAGTTAAACCAGGGAGGATACTTATTTTGTTTATTAACAATTTTTTTTCTTGGGACAAATTTTATGATTGCCTGCCTGATGATCTCGTAAAACACTTTGACCATGTCATCCACATCAACCATGGGTTTAAGAACTTCCACCCAGTCAACATCTGACAGAAATAACTTAATGTGTTCGTAATCCGCTTTGTAGTAGTTATATTGTATATTACCTGTGTTATAAGCAAGCTTGTAATCATAAACTAGTGGAATGCAAATATCCAACGGAGGGTGCAGGCTATCGATGACACTCAAGGCAGTAAGAGCCTCGCGTACACAGCATGACGGTACATTTGTGATAACTAGGTCCAGGATACGCTGGTGGCAATTCACTACACGATTGTGTTGAATGAGACTGTTCAGGCTTAAGAAGTCCATCAGAGGCTGACCTATACTAGGAGCTACATAAACAGTAGAGGTATTGTCAAACGTGTTCCAATTTACCTCTCGTAAGTTAAAATCTCCAATTATATACTTCGGCATGTCTGTTCGCTCACAGATTGCATTACAGTTGTCTATGAAATGTTCCAGCATGGCACGTTGTAAAGGTGATGGCAAATATACGGCACACAGAGCCACCCGACTCATAGTCTGAGCACCCGGAATGTCTATAGTAACCCACAAATCCTCACACCCGCTGTCCCAGCACGCAACACGCTCCGATTTAAGTTTTTTCGTTATAGCTATTAAAACACCCCCACCTTCCATATCACCATGGAAACCCGAGTCTTCTCTATCCCTTCTGTAAACTGTGTATCTTTCGTCGAACAACTCGCTAGTAAGTATACCACTATTCAACCATGACTCAGTAATAACTATAATATCGTAGTCCACACCAGCCAACTGGCTGAGAAATTTATGGGTTTTAGTTCTTAAACCTCGCGTATTCTGGTAATAAATGTTTAGTTGATTAAATTTTACGGAGTTTAAGACTGCTACAATCAAATGTCAAAAATATGACCATCAGATATAACAAGAAAGAAAAAAGAGACATAATGCTATTCTAAATATCTAAGCTAATTTATCCAGTACACTGAGATGCTTAACCAGAACATATTCAGCGTCATCACACTTCCGCATGAAGATCCTGCCGTTTCTTACCCAAACATATTTGTAGCCCTTTTCCTTAGCTTTTAGCCTCGCCGCCGCGTGTAGAGATTTCTGTGCTGGAGACAGGTGTTCTGTCACATAAACCGGGTTCATTTTACCAGAAATGCCGAGATGTACACTGTTTAATCTATTGTTTGAATTCGTCTTGTTAAAATTCAAGGATGCAGCGAGGAGCCCATCACGAGCTCTTGGTGAGCCAAGTTGAAGAACAATGGAACGCGGTCTTGTGCTAGTTCTATCCAGTTTAGCAGTACGTGTGCAGTTACGAATATCCTCGACCCTGATCTCACACCCAACCACTTCTCCCAATTTTGAAACTATCTGATAAAGATTTTCATTCTTCTTTTCGGGTACACATTGCAGTTCGATATTACAAGACCGGCTTTGATGTTCCAGTTGATTGGTGCGCGATGTGAGGTCAACGACAGTAGCCTTCAGGTTCTGGTTTTCCTGCATGAGATCTTTGATAAGCTTCTTCGAATCCGCTTGTTCAGTAATTATTTTCTCGTAACTATTGTTTAAAAAGCTCAGTGATTCGCTGAACTGTGCTATTTCATCTCTTATCAGTTTAAGCTCTCTGTTTATGGACTCAGTGATGGTACTGTTCAACTTACTAATAATTTTATTCATTTCGCTTGCGACTGCTTCCTCGACAGTCCTACGGATTGTCTCTTCATTAAGGATATTATCCGGATTCGTCTGCGGAGGAGATTGAAGAGCTGGCCTTTTATTACCTCTAGATGCTGACGCATTACGGATCGGCGTATTGTCCTTCTTTTTCGTTTTCGGTATGCATGTTGGGCACTTCCACTTATGGGGCAAATCAGGCTCCTCAGAGATTGACAAACATACATAATGAAATGCTTTCTTGCATAAACTGCATTTTAGATGAGATTCTCCGCTTGTATCTTCCGCACAACATCCCCATATAAGTCGCCCGTCATTCGAGAAGTTCGATTTACTCATAATGTACACGAATGTAGCTGCAACTTACTGTTTAATAGTATGTAAACAATGTTCCAAGTTAACACCGCCGCCACAGGGTTCCAAGCTAGTGCCGCCTTCACCGCGTCGAATACAAGTAGGTACGTCAAGCGTCGTGCTTCGGCTAGCCAGCCGTGCCACCGCCACCGGCCCGCCAATTAGTTGTGTTGTCGGGTAGTGATAATCGAACTTGTTCGTTGTTACTTTTTGTTCGATTCGACACTATAAATCGGTTATATAACATTAAATATTATATGCAAACCGAGTACACGTAGGAGGTTCCAAGATTAATAACTTTTACATCTATTATTTCCACTTTGGCAACAGATACGCGAATTAAAGCGAACACAACGTAAACAAACTACCGTGCCGCCGCACCGCTACGATACGAATCGAAACCCCCCGAAGAAAACAATTGTTACCCCCTTTTAGCCTGTTCTGGAATGAATTTCAATAAAATACGAAACACATCTTCCATCAATATCTACTCTCTAAATATTACGGTGGGACCAATAGTAATATCAATTACCTTGAATGACGGTATCAATTTATTGGAAGACTTGCATTGTACACGCACAGCTAACGCAATTAAACGTAAAGAGTTCGTGACAGAGATCTAGCGGTTAAGGAAATTATGGATGTGATTGCTAGAATAGTACCTCACACGTTACGCACGACTACGTCCATGCAACTGCATAATCTTGTGCGTGTGTTCTTTGGTTGACAATGAGGTACAGCTGCAGGTATACCTCGAATGTAGCTCGTGAATATAAAAATGTATGTTACCTTCTAGGTTACGACCTATCTCCATATAGATATATGATCTTTTTAATGAAGGTTGAACTTGAATTTTATATTGAGTGATAAATCCAATTTTTATCATAGCGTGCATTATTGCCAGCCATAACTAGATCCCAACTCATTAAGGTTTATAAACTCACAAGACTTGTACTTCACGTTATTGTAGCATTATAGTCGAAACGTCGAGAGGTGAGAAAAGTTTTAGATGTATACTCGAAATAGACCCATATCTATAACATGTACCTAGCAACGCATTATATTGCTGTTGTGGAAAATAAAGCAATTTCATCTTCGACCTGTACTTTGTGTGCAGTGTGACAAACTGTCCTATCTATGTCTTTTCTACATACCTCTCGTATCTGTTCGTCAAGCATATGGACTCGTGCTTGTAGTACTGCGTTATCTGCTTTGGCCCTTGCGTATCGCTCATCAGCTGTACTCTGCGTGTCTGCCAGCGACGTTACTTGCTGCTGAAGTAGTTGCACCTGAATGACAATATAAGACACTGTTTATAATACAATACTGATTTGTATAATGCGGATGTTTATCTTAAACGAGAATGTTATTATACATTAGAATTCTAAAGTTTCTTCCGTAATTATCCATCGATCCATTACGTTGATGTTAAGTTGCATTAACGAGGGTTGTCGATTTGACATTGTGACTTTTTAGGCTTTTGATACTTATTTTTTTACAAATTTTAATGTGAAAAAATTTTTGATCTCGAGCAGGATTTAAACCCGCGTCTTCTGGTTTGCCGGACCAGACGCCTTAACCAACTAGACCACCGAGACACTGCTCTCGACCGTCAAATTCTTTCTTGATTGATTCTTTCTTGAAATTCTTTCGTGATTGAGTCAGCATACTAATTGCTTTTCAAAAAAAATTATCTTTTGATACTTACTATACTTTGAATTTCTAATGATGTGATCTACTACTTCTAATGATGATCTACTTAGTTGATATGATTTTATGATGACCAAAGCATAGTTAATTTGAAAAAATTAACATTAATAATCTCACTTGGATTAAACTGACTCTATACTAAGCAATGCTCACCTCCCTTGGGCGCTGAAAATGTTGAATAGGATGTAACAAGTATGAAAATTCGATTACTACGCACTTGTGCACTCTCTCATCTCAGATTAAGATCAGTATGAATATTATTGTAAATAACGTGAATGATGAAAACAATTTGATAAATAAAAAAATAATGAGAGACATTCATTCCAGTTCAAGTAAGTAATAACTATATTTTTTTATCTTTCACCTTACTCGATACTAAACAATGTTATCGACATAAAAATGGTTATTGTGACTTACCAGGTTACGACCTTTACCATTTCATTATTTCTAGAGGAATATAGAATGACCTTTCATTGATATTGAGTGATAAAAACAGTTTTTATCACTGCATGCATTATTGGCCGCCATTACTGGATAGCAACGCATTATTGCTGCAGCAGTAGAATACAAAGCAATTCGATCTTCAGTGAGTATTGTTTTAATCAATGCTCTATAATGATTTATGTAAGGCAGGTCTGGAATTCGTTCTATTAAACTGTTATCGCGTGTATTGACCGCGTTTGAATTGAAATAGTTTTCTATTATAGTCTGTACTTTATGATAATGTTAGAATACTTTGCACGCAAGTAGTTTTTTTATATGCCTTCATATTTTACTTGTTTACTTCTATTGAATTTCTATAAATATCGACAACGTGCCCTATTTTCTTAATATATGTATATTTATTATAATGTGCCAAGGTTGAGTTTCTCAAGAGAGTTCATCGTTATTATAATAGATACAGTTTAAGTGCAAACATACGAGATGAATGGAGATCGCGAAATGGACAAGACGATTTATAAGATCGATAGATGAGTATTGAGTAGTTATTTATTGTACTTCAATTTAAGTAAGTAGATATTTGTATTCTTTCCGAATCAATATAATCAATCTTATTTTTCTAATGCCAAGCGTAAGTTGGGTTTAAGGAAATTACGACATAATTATTGTTTTGTTTTATGCCATTTCTATAAGTATAATAAATTATGGTTTGTTAAACAAGCTGCAATATATTACCAATTGGTAAATTTGTTACCAATTTTCCTGTTGTTTGAACAATTTTGCTGCTATTTATAAGTAGGTACCTATATAATAGAATATCTGACATACACATGTCATTATCGATGATCATGCGCAGAAAACTAAAAAACACAGCTTTTGATAACTTGAATATTGAAACGAAAGAATTTCCAACAGCAAATTTGGCAAAATTCTTGCAAAACGACGCAAATGATGATGAAGGTGATCAAAATTAAATAAATTTGAAACCTAAGCCTACATATGTAATTGATAGATGCAAACTAAATAACGGGTTTATCATGTCATATTTAGAAACGAACAAGCATTTACCATACGGCCACGAATTGCCTGAAAGATAAATGCTTCGGAGTGGGAATATTGGCTAGAGACAGTTCAAAACTACTTCTTACTCTCTACACGTATAATAATATTTCACATTGCAGATTTCGAACTGGAAAATAAGTCATCCTTAAACCGGTTCTCAGCAAATTATCGAGACTGAAGCTAATTATCGATGGTGAGACAGA
This sequence comes from Miltochrista miniata, assembly GCA_933228765.1. Taxonomy (NCBI): domain Eukaryota; kingdom Metazoa; phylum Arthropoda; class Insecta; order Lepidoptera; family Erebidae; genus Miltochrista; species Miltochrista miniata. The sequence goes on along the minus strand of OW121766.1, from coordinate 22,708,107 downwards.
TCGACAGATCACACGCCGCCGTCCACAATTATAAAATCACGAATGGATCGATTTCTACATCGATACATCGCCATCTTCGTAACTCAAATATTTTTCTTGTCACGTATATTCAGAAAATGATATTGTAAATCGAATCTCCTACTGTAATCATCTTGCCGACAGCTATGGTATTCGTGTGTGAAATTTCGATACACAGATTTATAATGGAATTGGTATTCCGTTAAAATAAGTAGGCACCTACCGAGAATAGAAGAGAAATTTTGAAATAATAATTAGATAGGTATACTTAAATATTATAGTATTTCATATAATGACATATCTTTTCATCCAAAGGTTGCCTGGTAGTAGTTGCTTTGAGCAATAAGGCCGCCCATTGTATTGCTTTATTTGCATATTTTCACTTAGTTTGTAAATGTTCTTGGTGTACAATAAAGTACATAATAAATAAATATATCGTTATTATTAGCTTCGCTGCTAATTAAGTTCATTGTTTATTTATTTTTCTACATAGGAATCTACTTTCTTTTGTAAAAAACGGTTTTAAAAATTATATTCTTAATTTATAATTTTTTGATATACTTAGTAGGTTACATTCTGATAATCGAAATGATATAGATAGATATAGAGATCACATGATGATAGCAGAAAGTTTATCGGTTGTAGTAGGAAAAAATTGAGTGTTACTCTAAGATTAAGTAAATTGATATGTGAACAATTTCAATTGGCTTGATATTGGTGGCAATCCAAATTTTCTTGCTCCGTACAAGTGCAAATGGACCTGTAGTTGTTTTAAATCTTAGATCGAGCAAGACAAAAGCAGATACAATGTATTTATGCGCATTCCTACCTACTTGGACAGTTTTATGCAGAGGTGTTTTGACGTGGTGTGCACGACAAGTCGACTGACTATTATATAACTTAATGCTTTTCTTTTTAGTAATAGAACAACTAGCAACACTAAAATTACCTAGATCTAATTTGCTTGTGTTCGGAGTGTTTTCAGATACGCGTTCGAAACCTTCATGTTCATTCACTACAATGAAAACCATAAATTTATAATCATGTTTTCTTTTTACTGTGCTATTATATAAATGCACAAGTCTGTTTTTTTTTCTCTCTCTTTGACGTCTGTCGTTCGTCAGGAATCAATGATTGGCATTAAAATCAAAACGAGGTCTGATATGGACAATTTTTCATCCTGAAAAAATTCTAAGTTATTTCCAAGAAAATTAAGTTGTGGAAGTTAACAAAATTTTATTTATTCAATTCTTCTTGTAGTTATGAAACCAAAAATCAAGGCTTTAGAAGTGAATGGTATTTTTGCATAAAGCAATTTAAAATCGAATTAAAATAACACTGGCTATCGTGATGATAAGAGCCAAACGAGATAATATTATTAATTAATTACCACCTTCAATTATACCAAAAATAAATCTAACAGAAATCTCATTCATACAAAATGTTACATCATCTCCAGAAGTACTTGAACATTCATTGTATCTTTCTCATTGTACAGACCAAACACAAATGCTGAGCTAAGTAACACTTTACAGTCCATCAAATAGTAATCGCGGTTATCAAAATACCTTTCTTTATGACCAAGAATCTCTAACAAGGAAGCAAAATATTGACACAGGTGATAATAACATAGACACCGGCAGGCATATTGATAATTTACGAGAAGGTAATTGCTTGGAATATACAACATTGAATATTATAACGATGGATGATGATTATATAAAATTAATAACAGCTTCGTATAAAGAAGCTCTTGGCTAGGAAGTGATGGATACAGACGTGTCAACTAATCGCATGACTGATGATGATAATATTGCATAGAGCAACGCGAACTGTCTGAGGGGAGACGGCATAGAACGATTGCTCGATACAAAATTTTCTGTCATATTTTGCGGGTGGCGGGGGGAAATCTTCCTTCAGTTTGTATGGAACTGGGCACTTTTTGTCGTCGATATGTCACATTATGTGTCACATTATTGCCAGAGGGGGTTTGAAAGCTTTGGCCCCTCCCTCTGTAGAGGCGCGCGATGCTCTGTGTAATATTGTGACGTAAAGTGCTCATTACGTCTAAGTACCTACGAATTAGTGAGTCTGTAGGCTGCGCAAAAAGTAGTTGAAAGAGAAACACTTTACCATTCGAGGAACTTTGAATATAACAATACTATCGACGTTCATCATAGACAAAAGAGTCGATAACGATGTTCTTATTGAGAGATAAGTGGTTATACTTTCTAAATGTAACATATTAATTAATGATATATTCAAAGAACAGCTTGCAATATATTTTTGCACTGATATCGTTATAGATACGAGTATACCTATTACATATAATGATAAACTATTTTCGTATGGAAATCGACTAGTCTTGTTAATTAATTTCAATAAAACTCAATCATGAAAAAGTGTCTTTCTCACTGATTGTTTCAATTGGTGACACAAAGTCCGAAATCAACCGTTTATTATTCATAAGTGCAATGAATCATAAATTTAATAATGTTTGGTTTGGGCTATTAAAAGACTGGGAATATAATTCTCTCCGTGGAAGGGGCAATTGCCAAGTTGTGTTGCTCTAAACGATATTTATATTGTCGTAAGTAGGTAATGATAAATCGATCACATCTGTGTATAGTGTATACAATATGCGCATCCGAGGAAAGCAAACCTGTCTTATCATGGAGCAAACAGATGAAAAGTTTAGGTTTGAGATTACATAGATAAAGACAATACAAGTTTAGATATTTGAAATTTGAGAAAACAATAGTTAAGTTTCAAAGTGATGAGGTTTAATACGATAAACTGTTCTAAAATTATATAAAATTGTTCACATTTAGATTTTACACTACTAAAATGAAGAGCGAGTATAATTTAGTATGTAGTAATAAGTATTTCCAGATGAACTGGATGGAAAATTCACAGGGATTGACTGGGTGCGGTTGTGGCGTAAATTGTTAGAAGCCTACGTTCAGCAGGGAACTGTCATAGGCTGATTTGATATACCTAGTACTATTATACTCGTATTATCTTTGGTATTATAGCTTAGTTTCTAGTCAATGAAGTATGTAACAATACGCTGAGTGTGCTTCAATCATAAAAAGAATTCTTTCCATTCAAAAACTCGAAAGAAATAGGTCTGTGTAATTAAGTAGCTTGATTAGCTCAATGTGATATACTTGGTATTGTAATTAGAGAAAGTGTAATTAGATATTGGAATAATTTCTTTACACATGATAACAAAGTATTACAAAGTCCCTATTTACCGTTAATAAATAATACCAGTTTGATTAAAACAGTTAATGATTATAGAAAGGAAAACCAGAATAAATGAATGCGATTTATTGTAAATACGCGTAATCTACAGACTGTTCTATTGTGTAGTAACCGCGATTAAGATCGACTAAAAAAGAGTTATTGTGTGTAGATACTCGTTGAGCAGCGGGTATGAAAATAGCCAATACTAAGTAAACAGAAAAGTTAAAAATACATGAAGCATAGCTGATGATGTATCAGGATGTATTTCGGCGATTACAGAATACATTATAGCAAATGAAAAAAGCAAAAACACACAGGAAGAAAAGGAAGGCGATTGATTTAAAACTACGGTTTTGGATATTAAGGAAGCTAAGTGGAAGTATTTTGGCAATAACTACATGCGTCTGGTTATTAGGTATCAAACGATTCGTCGTAAAATCTGTAAAATGTCGTAATGATATTTAGTCTTTAACTGAATTTGGAGCAACTAGCAACTAATTAGTAGCAATTTAGGTTCAAGGATATTGAACAAAATTTAATTTTTGAAGGCAAAATGGAATACATTGGTAAATTAGCGAAACAACAAAAATAATGTAACTATTTCAACAACTATGTCTGAGGTCGAGATAGTGAAATTTAAAAAAAAGGTATACGCAGTCATTGCCAAGCATACTCGTATACAAGCGTACGACACTTGACTATGTAATCGATAACACAGCCAAAAATGTGAGTAGAGAATATCTAATTAATAGTAGTAACTACTTAATATTATGCTAAGATAGTAAATAAATATAATCGTGTAGGTATTGTTCACTGGAGTTTGAGTACGACTTCACTCCTTGTGGTATGGTGGTTCCGGTCAGGATATTACCTATCTGAATAACAAAATCAAATTCGTTCTGTAAGCCATTTTAGAGGAGAGTTAGAGGTGTTGTGAATCAACATATTTACAATAGTATATTTAACATAGGTACGAGATTGTTATTTAACCAAACATTAGAGGTGATCGTCGAATTTCTAAAGCAGTTCATTAAAAAAAATAGCTTTAAATGCATTTCTTCTACATAATTGTTAATTTAACATCTTAAAGACGTTCATATGTTAGTGCAATTTACGCAGAGGCCCGAACATTTCGCTTTAAGTATCTACCTATTAATGTACTTAGAGATCGTGTTCATCTACAAAGTACTGGACATTTTACTCAGTTATGGTATTAGCTATTAAGTATCGTGCCAACTAACAAGTATCGTAATGACATAACTGATTTAACATCGCTTTCATGGGAAAAGTGAAATGATTCTTCTTTAAAATATACACGGAACGGGCTGCAATACATCGAACTTTCAATCGGAGGCTTGCAAAGGTACCCCGTCTCTCAGTTTTACTTTTGTTAACAGCGCCCGCGCAGACTGGTTTCACTTCTCTGATACGTTTGTAATCTAGTGTAGAGATCAGTTGTGAAGAAAACAATTTATCGCGTATTTAAGATGATTGTGTTGTTGTGAATATTCTTAGAAATGTTGTAATGAAAGATGTTCGGAATAGCGGCTATGACTCGAGCCGTGTAGTCATGGATTGAAGTCTAAACGTACTACGCAATGTTTCAGAATAGCAGTTCTTTTTTCAGTTTTGTCGCTATAATCCGCTTCTCAATTGGTGATATGATACACAAATGAGGTTCTGTGAAGTGGAAAGGTTACAAAAGCTCACTCAAAATAAGCTCGTTAATAGACATTCTATTGCAGAAACCAGTATAACTAGAATCTGGTGGCAGGTAAGCCTACAAGAGTATATGTACCTAGGGCCTTTTATGTTAATCTGGAAATTGTAGCCTGTATCATAATTACAATTCTGATCACGTAATTCGAGATGCAAATGTATTATAAAGTTGGCCTGTGAAATGAAAGTGGAATCTTACTCGAGATCTAGATTGGCGTATTCAACTATGTTGATTGTGACAATCATTTAATGTTCGGATGGTGAAGGCTCATGAGCACTTCATTCCATTCCCATGACGCCCACTTCATCTATTTGACATTGATGTAGTAGTGTTGGTAGGAAAAACTCTGCACATCATTTTTGTCATTCACCTGTGCAACGAAGCAACATTAAACTTGGTAATGATTCTTAAAAAATCTGCATTAAAAATTTAAATAGACAAATTTATTACATGCACTAGAAATGCACACTGCTTACTGTACACATTATGCGAGTAAGCTATTTGTTTTCTTGTCTACTCTCTGGTGTACCTACTGTACGTTTACTAAAGACATTTTTGTAACTAAGGTACCTACAGCATTGTAATGTAAGGGAATAAAATCATCAAAAAAAAATTTCGTACTTATTTGGTTAAATTTTGGTGCAAATTGGTAGCTGACAAAACTATTATACCGCTTAGTTGTCTGAATAAGACTAAATTATAGAGCGCTGTTCACACGTTTTTATGATAAGGCAATAAACTGAACTGCAATTAATTTAAACTAAGACAATTAACTCAACTGGAATTATTAGGCACCGCAGGAAGCGTGAATGCACTGTAAACTATACTTACAGAACAATTAGAGAGAAAGATACAGGATGCCACAGTAATATTGTAGTCGTAATATGGGCTATTATTTTAATTAAAGCAGGTCAAAAGTTCATAGCAAGATCGAAATTATAATGTTACTTTTTACTTGCATTTATTAATAAGTAGCGGACATGACGCTGTTACACCCGCATAGCTCCCGTTCCCGTGGGAATACGGGAATGAAATATAGACTATGTATGTTCACCGGTAAGAGTAGCTTCCCAACAGTGAAAGAATTTTTCATTTCGGTCCAGTAGATCCAGAACCTATACGATGCAAACAAACAATCAAATCTTTTCTCTATACAATATTAGCGCTTCTTATAATTGAAGCGCTCGTGGCCCCGCGGACTCAGTGTTCTGTAAACGATCACTGCAGTAAGCAACTTTCACTATGGCCGGTCCATGGATGGGTGACCATCCATGTGATCACTTTGTGACAATTATTTGAGCGTTTCCGTGCTTCGGAAGGCACGTTAAGCCGTTGGTCCCGGTTGCCAGTAAAATGGCAGTCGTTAAGCTAAGTTGAAGGCTTTATTTCAACAGCAGGCAGTCACAACCTGCGCCTGTCCATTTAAATACGGCAATACGGCTCACCACCTATTACGTGGGACTAAATTATACAAAGGTGAAATGTGGGCATATAATATGCCTCTGCCTACCCCTTCGGGGATAAAGGCGTGACCATATGTATGTATGTATGTATACAATATTAGCATAGATGTACTAAGTTACAATTAGTTAGGCAAATCCGTGACTTGTGGGGTGAGTCCCTCTCCCTCCCCTCCTTTAATATCGTTCTATGATGTACGTTGCCATGTAACACCTGATTCCATTCATATTTTTTTTTAAGAAATGGTAAATATATGATCAGTAATTTGCAGCAACTACCACGAATTTAACAGTTATAATCTTTGATAGGCCAAAGCCCTATACGGTATTGTAAATAATGTAGAAGAATATGTCCTTCACATGGAAATATTACATGATGCATGAGGAATGCAGTAGCTACGGTTAATGATAAGTCATTAAAAGAAAAACAAACAGTTCGAGGTCAAGCGATAACCTTAGCGACGATGTCTCTTACGACGCTAGTTATGTCACTGAGATCATCCTTCATTTAAATACTGAATATGTTTGACCAAAAATAATATCAACGTGAAACTTAATCTACTAGCAACGAAAAAACCTTCATAAAGAAGAAATAGCGTTTTATAAGACGTAATTAAAAAGGTCACTACACTTTTGAATATCCTGTAGATAGACACCAACACATATTAGAGTAATTTTATATAGATAAGTAATCATTATTATGTAGTGTAGATATATCAATAAGAGATATGGAAAGTGCTAATTATGTTATGATTGACTGATTGACACAGTAGTCCCTGGTGTCGATACAAAAAAAAATGTTTGGAAAGTCAGGAGACTCTAATTATATATGCTTAATGTAACAGGACAATGAATTAACACACTTGACACCGATCAACTCCTACATTAAAATGGTAGACTTGATTTTTTTCTTGACTATGCAACTAATTCAATCAATGAAACAAGCCTATCGCAGGCCACTGCTAGACGCAGACCAATTTAGTATAGGAAGGATGCTTAGAGTTACTATACTGAGCTAGTCAGACGGGTTGGTGGTATGGAGTTTGGTTTTGAGGTTTCTCTGTTCGTCGGGACTTTGTTTGTAAGTCAGAAGGTATACCACGTGTAGGTAAGGGTGGTTTGCGCTATATGATATTGATAAGGTTTCAAACTCATGCCGTTTAGAAAAGGGTAATTTTGCTCAAACAAGATGAAAGTGACTTCAAAAACGAAACTAAAAGTAATATTATCTTAGCTAACAAGGAACGATCATTTATCAACCATAATTATGTTAACGTTAAAGTTGATACCACAGAATAGATTGTAAGTAAAAACGATGTTTATCATCGTTAAGTGCAATCAATAGCCACTTTACTTCAATAGCACTTGTGCTCGTGACTTCCTTGAAACTTGTTGGTACGTATGTACGTATTTTCTTCGCTGTGTCTATACAGATTGTCTAGTTGTCTTGCAACTTTCCAGCACTCGTTTTACTGCTGATGTTAGCGAGTTGACGGTCAGTTTTGTTCAATTACCGTCTGCGGGTGAACGTTTTCAGATGTCATGTCTTTCCATAATAAGGTGACAGAAAGCGGTAGATGGAGGAAGTGATTGTATGATCGAAGAATGTTTATAGTATGTAGATTTAACAAAGTAAATATTAGATAACATATTATTTTGTATTGTGGGCAAGGTAAATGCATTTCTAACAATGCTTAAGAAATTTACCGTATCACAGAAAGAATTCAGATCATGTTCAATCAAATTAGTCTAATAAGCTGAATGTAAGCCTCTCTCAAATTCTGCCACTTTATGTCACTAATTTCTTTTTTATATATAAGTATATTATATTATGTTATACAATTTGCAGACAAGAAATAATTTGTATAAAATAAAGGAATTGACTTACCGAAAAGATAATAAAAACGGAAGTAATTAATATATTTTAGAAAGAGTTTTAATTACAAATTTTGAATTTAAAATTATTTATCTAGTTCACTGATAAATAAATAAACACGAATTTATAAAACATATTATACGAAGTGTGCTGCAATCAACAAATGGACACAGGTACACAGGTACACAGACTCACAATATTTTGTAATATAATTTTATATCAATTATTATTATCCATTTCATGTGTAACGATGTTTGTCTGGAAAGAACTCCGGAACAAACTATCCGATTTTAAACTGACAAGAGAATAGATAATGTGAGTTTAATAAAAAAAGTAGGTAATAAGGTAGAACGCAGTTTTCCGGAGAAGCTAAGTTAAGACATGGAAAGTGATAATATAAATTTATTGTGATTGTCTAAGAACCAACTACATCATAACAGAGTTTTAGGCGAAGACTTTTCAAATAAATTTAATAGAATAACTGCTAAATGTGATAGATAATGTATATTATGAAGCTCTTAACAATGAAATTTACACAAACAACGCATTGATGGAAAGCAATAAACGAATCGCCAATCAATACATTTACGATATCGCAGATATAATGTCAACGTACATTGACCTAACGAGCTACTTATGCCTAATACGATTACTTATTATTAGGTCAAATGCGGTGGGCGCACAGTTCACTAGAGAAAATGTGATATGTACTCGTATAAATTAAATGGTAGCGGTCAGCTGTGTGACCGGTGTAAAATGAACACATATCGCTGTATCAGTGATGGCCTGAGCTAGTCTCATAATTGCAGAAAAGATTATCATACTTCAGATATTCTGTTCAGAAGGCGGAGAAAATAAGAAGATCTAAGAAACTCCGAAATTCGTTGAAGGCCTCAAAAGTATTAATATCATTTCCATGTTAATAATGTCTCGTGTAATCTTACAAAGGAGAAACTAAAAAAAGTTTTGTAAAAATTATTATTTAAATGAAAAAAAAAAAACGATAAAAACTTTATGAGAACAAATAGCGCACAAAAATAGAGAACATGTGAGAAACATCAGACTTTTAGACATATTACAATTATATGTAGCATATAGTCTAAAACTAGCGTGTCGGTAATGAGAAGTCCAAAATCATAAACGTAAAACGTAATTTGCATCGTAATGTCGAATCTGAATCTTCTAAAAATTAGGTCATCAATGCAGATACTGCGCGGACTGCGCCACTGCAGTCTGCAGTAAAGGAAGCAGCTGTATATATTATCATTTTACGTTACGTATCTACCCTGAGCAGGCATCGACCATGACACGGATATAACTTCAACGTTGTGATAAGGCGGTATACACTCTCCAATGCTTGTTCTCCAATTCTTTGTACCACGACTGATAGACATAGTGGGTCTAACGTGTACATGTTTGATTACACAATTTAAACAATTAATTAAAATAACTGCATTGAAGAGTCAGTCTAATTACTTGTAGTACGATTATTGAACACATTATGCAAATTAAAACTAAACATTATGACTTCGTAATACATGCAGCATGCCTTTCTCAACAGCGCGTCTACGAATAAATTAAGTTTTAACATCGTTTGTTTGCTAGCCTCACTTGTACAACAACAGTTTGCTAATACTCGTACAAATTCTGCGACATGAGTGTTTTTTTCAAACATCTTTATTATTGGCTTTGAAACGTGGAACATTGAATTTTTCAATCTTATTTTAGTCAATTCGAAATAGAATTTCATTTCTTTCGTGTTAAAAACATGTTATATCGCTTTTAACGTTACAAAACCCAACATGACCTTGATTTTTGTAGGCCTTTATTCAAAATTTAAATGACAAGGTGTTGTTTCTTTGGAACGTGTAGTGTGATAGATTATCTTGGCACTCAAAGGCATGCGATAAATCGAAGCAATCGCGATCGTCGTCATCGAAGGTATGAGTTTTGCAGACAATCGATGGTTTTGTTTGGTATCTAGCTATAAAACGTCGCGTTTGGTCGATCAGCTTCTTGAAATCTAAATGGTCGCGTGACACTGGTATACAAATCAAAGACCGTGATGGTACGGCCAGGACGAGGCCTTACTTGTATTCTTTGGAAGCGAACGCGAATGATCTATTGTTGTTTAGGGCAGATATCCATCAGCTAGTACAAGATAGTCGACTGGTATCACTTCAACGTAATCTATAATATACCGATGCTAATAAAATGTATCTAATGGAACTTTCGAAAAAGCAATTGAAGTACATAATGACATTTCATCTCAATTTGAATAGGTCTCTTGCTTTCCAGTTAATATAATAATTATTGGTAATCTTACTTGTGTTATCTTTAACTGTTGTTGAATTGAATTACGTAATTTGAAATTAATCAATCGTTAAGTTGTTGGTAGATTTTAAAACATCTGAGAGCTTTTCTCGATTAAACCAGACACCTTAGCTTTGGCGGGTCTTAAAGATTTCTGTTACTTTCATTCCTCTTCTCAAGATCCATATCATCATTATAATGTTTTTATTATTGTGGCGACCGCTACATAGCGAAGATCAACTGAAGTCCTGCATCGCGATATGAAAACTCTCGCAACGAAGATAAGATAAATCCTGAATTGTGTTGGAGGAACATTCCCAACCCTTCCTCCACAATTATTAATAAGACAATCAGCTCGTATGCTATCCTCTACAATGTCAACCCAAGATTTTATACATCCATATAAATAATACAAACAACATAGATGAGTAACTGCTATAATGATTCAATTTACTGTCAGGGAAAATCAATTACCAATATTTCTGTATATTATGCAGGTAATTAATCGACATCATTGGCCGAGTCATTGGAATTGGATTTAATTCCCAATTTACGTCTGTATGACGTTGGTTCATTATCAGCACAGCCGGCTGAGATGATGATGATGATGACTGATTGTGAACGTTAATGCCAGGAATACAATTTGTGCACTGGCTGATTAACGGACAAAGTCATGTTGAAGAGAAGACAACTCAAAACAAAATCCTTTTCCAATATTATTGGGATATGCCTACGTCTACCAGTGGACGGCAATAGGCTGATTAGGTTCCGACTGTAAGTATTCACGAAAATGAACTAAGAATTAGGTCATAACCAAGGTATTGCTCACCTGATCGGATAAATTATCGCACCATAGATGCGCGGCAGTCTTTTTTCCACCATTTACTCCGTTGGGCAAATGAGGAGTCAGGGGTCCTCCAGTAAACAAGTCCTCTGTGATACTTCCATCAGATGTTATTCTGAGTCTAGACTCCGGTGGCGGTCCTTGAGGGCCTACGAAATCGAACTGACCGTCCCACATATCATACTCCAGTTCAAGACTATCTTCCACCTCAATTTGTTCACCCATCGTGCCTCTAGACCGATTGAACAAACCCGATTTAAACATTTAAATTTAGTTTTATTTCTTTGGATATAATTGTACTCTAATATTGCACACTTACTTATTAACTATGATTTTAAATTAAACACTATTTCGTAACCGAAGTAATTTGACTTTCAAATACGATTAGAATAATTTAGTTCCATATAAAGCTAGAATTGTAATGGCACACTTGATTGGAGACAGTATATTTGCAATTATTCTGTCTGAAAATATTTTAAAACTGCACTGTATTCACTTAACATGAGTTGCAGGCAGTGATCACAGTATGTCACATTTTTCACCAGCACGATATCACTATTATTTCTCGTTAATTTCCATAAACCACAATGAACACTAATTAGTTTTATCACCAGGTCAAAGTTAATGTTTAAGTTCTCTAATTGTTGTCATATACAAGAATCAAAATATCGGGTAACAGAAGACTCCGACGAAGTCGATTCAAAATTTTTGACGGTTGCACTGACATCCTTTTGGGATGAACGTGTAGCGAATTATGTTTGTCACGGGTTTGAATATTTTCTCAGAGAATCTCAAATCGAGTTATCGATATCGTAATTTAACAATCACAACTTTAACACTGTAACACCGGTACGTGATATTAGTACTGTATCGCATTGGGCACTAACCGGTGCGCGGCGGCGGGCGTTCGGCCGACGCGCCCCACCCATTGACACGACATGATTATCAGCCGGCCCGAGCCGCCGCTCCATACAAATAAACTTTATTCGCTCCCTGCTACATATGCAAGCCGGCTGATAGATAGTTCCGAGGCAATAACCCCTTTTAAAGCTCCCCCAGTCTGGTTGAATCTCGTAATTTTACGGGCGAGAAGCCATCATGATTGCCCCAAGCTCTGCCAGATGGAGAATGGTTGAATTCAAACGAATAGTCATTCAAGATTGTTTTATTGCGAAATTATTCCAATTTCTCTCCAAGATATTTTAATATTAACCAAAGATTCAGTATAGATAAAAGTGCCAATACTGAATATGTATAAACTAGTAAAAGAAGAACTATGGAAATTTCAGAAAGTACCTAGTTGATAATGAAACTGAGATAAATATGTCAGAAAAACCTGAAGCTTTTACATGAGGCGCATTAATGGACTTGCAAGGTACATATGATAATGCCAATTTGATTACTAAAGTAATCAATATGAAATCAGGGTGTGAAAGACTGTAATAAATCTTTGACATTGTCTATAATTCTGAAAGTTTATAGAAGGACATAAGTATAATTATGCAAGTAATTGTTTAAAATTAATGATGTGACTTAATATGGTAATGGTATTTGCTTTTTAGGAATAACAATATGCTTAGGTATGCATAATAAGAAATGCTAAGATGAGTTAACAAAGAACAAAGTAAAGAGCTCTGTAATAGTATACAAGATCGAAATTGAGGCTATTGTTCACGGCGGCGGCGGCGTGTGAAATTCGTGGTAGGAAGTTTGAATTGGACATTATTGCGGGTTTTATTTAACGGATAAACAGAAACTGTGAAATAATAATTTAATCTCACACTGTTTTCTATTTCTGGTTGTTAATTATGATAACAATAATGCACTAACTCAAAATAGAAACATGTATTTATCAGAGTTATGAAAACAAGCCAGTGTATAATTTTACACATTCAATGCATGGATTTTTTAGAATTAGGTACATAGGCTTTGAATTGACGGCAGCAAAATAAGTGACCACTTGAATAAATCTAATTTGAGAAGTAAATTGTTCTGTACGATGATTTATAAATCTAGTTGCAATAACGCAAGCGCAGAAACATGTTATTGAAACACCTCAACACACATTTAACAAAAATTAAGTACAAAACGAATATTAAACTGATAACGGAGAACAAACTTTAAAATAATAGTTTAAAATAAATCACTGAAAGTTTTAATGTTATCAATGAGGTGAAACATCAACAATTGGGTAGCTTCAAAGCTCAAACAAAGGGTTTCAATTTCAATATTCTCATTGAAGCGAAAAAAACACCTGTCATTATTATTCAACATACCTACTTAACAATTGACAAAACAAAACGATCTCATACATTTTAATCTAGTTCAGACAACCGTAGCAAACAGCATTGGTTACTGGCCATCAAAATATTATAATGTGGCACATAAAAACGTGTAAGTAAAATAAAAAATAAATATTATAGGCAAACAGTTGAAGATAAATTGAATTTAGAATCATTATGATGAACAAATGAACAAAATTTTTACTATGCAATTGTATCAAGTGATTATATCAAGTTTCAATTCATGAGTTGACAATAGGTACTGGAGAAAAGGGACAATAGTCATTCATGCCACTTCAAATCCATTTTTTATATTTGTTAGAAGCTACTTTTACGTCAGAACAGGTTGATGGAACCTAACCATCATATAGGTATAGAGAAAAAATAAACTGGGCTTTAGTCGTAGAACGTGAAGGATGGGTAGATTGGGAGAAAAATTATATCCAGGAAGTCATTTCTGACCCACTCGTAGCGAATAGAATAGACTAAATTTATAAAAACAAAGACCCGCATACTACTATTTCAGGCTAATAATGTTTTTCTATTCTATTACGTATTTGCGGTAGATGGATGAGTTATTTATTTTTCAAAGCCGACTAGCATGACGTACATCAAATGTATGAACATGTTTTCCTGTATTCGGAGAATGTTTTGTGATCATACCATTGTTAATGAATTAGTTTTATAACAAAGTCTTTACAATTCAAAATGATAAATAGTTGAAAAGCTATAGTAGTCCAAAAGAATGTTGCATATTGTAGTTTAATTTTTCACGTAACATTAGCAAAGAATTCATTAAAGTCTACAATTCATAATTATTCTTCATAGTAGACAACTATGATTTCTTTATTACACGATTTCAGCATTTCATTATTTCCTAAGAAAATTACTTATTTTTTATTTAGCAAGTTTGTTTGTGGTAGTTAATTTTGTTAAAAGGTACAATTTTTGACCGTAATACAGTGATCGGTAACTTTTTTTACATACAAAAAAATACAGCAGTACTGTATGCTGTAACAAGAAAAGTTGCGTTTGCAAAAACCAATTTATTTGGAACTGACATTATCGCTACAACAACAGTCCAATTCACGTCGAACTGATTGATAATTGATTATTGACCTTTACCATATTCTAAGACTACAGTTACCCATATCAATAACATCAAACATTGCTGTACATAATTGAATTGTTTTCGTCGATACTGTTTCAGTTACTTCAAGTTGGTTTATTTATTTATTTCTATTTAAAGACGAGACATTTATTTGACACCATATTCTTGAATAATTTATTTAATTAGGTTTGACTTAACGTTTCTTATTCCTTCAACTGAAGATATCATTGAAGATTAAACTGCTGTGTAAATTTTCAAAAAAAGATGTTAATGGTTCCGTATATGAAATTTACCGATAACTTGTCTGATACCTGAACCTCTAGTGTCAGGAGCCTTTTAATCGATATCGATAGTTATATTTTATTTCCAGAAATTCCTACGTCCTACATACTTAATAAACACCTGGCCCCATAACAGTATTAAGTATATCAATTGAATACACTTATACAGGTTAATCACTAAATTGGGTTGTAACATTTCAACACAGTATTTTTTCATTTTGCTTTACCATAGCATGTTCGTGCAATACTATTATGAGAGTACCCTATAAAATTTCTTGATTTGGTATTCCCCCTCTTACTCATTTTGAATAGGATTAGCGTTAGGGGAGGTTACCGAGGGTTCCATTATTGAAATCATTATTTTCGTAAGTAGACGCCAAATGTTGAATAAAAAAGTGTGTAGTGTACTTCTTACATAGTCATGCCCGCATTTTTGTATAATGAACATTGTTTCAATATAAATAATTACTTCGCTGTAATTTGTAAATGACACTGACGTTCGTTTTGAGATGTTCGAGATAGTATTGTTATTTTTTTGTTGAGAAGAATAATAAAATCGAGCATATTTTAGTAGATTAATACTTTACAATTATAAAACTAGCTACTGTAGCCCTAACGGGCAGATATTAAGATCTCTTTGAAGTTGAATAACAGTTGGCCATTTGTTTGTCTTTCGGCTATTGATTATTACTTAATTAGTGTTATTGCTTCTTTAAGATGCATTTCTTTATAATTATTTTATTTATTCTTCATCAAGTTCTTTATACGTCTTACATTTAACACGTTTAATATTCTGCATTTTTTTTCTAACAAATTGCCATTGTAGTTATTATTATTCAATCCAATTTAAAAAGGTATACCTAACCTATCAAAAGCGTAACCAGTCTAGGGCATGTTTATGGTAGGTATGGTTTGCATTAAGATTGTGGAAATTCTCTATCTTAATAACTTCATACTTCTAACAAGTGGGAATATTTTTCTATGACTATGATCTTGGTACAGTATCAGTTTTGTGTTTATAAAGTGTGATTAAGAGTTACGAATGGTACGTATCTCGAATCGTGACTGTCTTGCAGATATGAATCTTGTCTTAGTCATCTTAATCTTACCCAGATCAGATAAGCGATAAGACATGATCCTTATGATATCAAGAGGAAAAGTAATTTCTTTGTATTGGGTAATAAATGTAATAATATCTAAAATTATATATTGTACATTTTATTTATTTCTTACATCATTCTATAAAGTTAATTATTTTTAAAACGTAATATAAGGCTTAATTTTATTTCACAGAGACATAAAATTTCTGCCTGAAAAACCATTTACCAGGTACTACGAGTAAAATCCTTGTAATGTATTAAATTATTGTGACGTAATTTGTGTTTCCGCAATGGCGAAGGCGTAGGTACCTGACGTTGACGACGGTAAAAATTTACCTAATAGCTCTTTGACCTCGTCAGGTTCAAGGCTAAATTAATATCGTAAAATTGACCAATCTCAGGGCCTCACTTTGAAGGACAATGGACAACAAAGGAAATGAAAACAAAACAGAAAAGCGAAAGATCGGATGATGAGAAAAATCGACCAGCAGATAATGAATTATAGACAGATACTTAACAAAATTAAAATTATATATTACGTTTATGTTGGTAGTTACTATTTAGACAAAGTTGTTGGCAAAAAATAAAAAAAACAGATGGCATATTTAAAGACACAGGTGAACATTGAACCTAAACTAATTCGTTAATAGATCGCACAATTTAAAATGAAACATTTAAGTCTTTATCATCCTAAATTATAATAATTATCAGTATTTGCGTAAGTGAAATGCTTCAGTGAACACGTACAACTATCAATTCTTTTCATTAATTTGCTGACACAAACAAATTTGCTGCTAGATATTTTAGGTTGGTAGTGTATAAAAATTTAAAGTCAAAATTCTTATTAGTGCAAGGCAATAGTGTGTACATTAAAGCAAGTTAAAAATCCAACTTCCCAAACAAAAAACTTGAAGCTATTTTTTATTCTGTTAGTGCAATTTTGTTATTATCTACAACAAAAAAATGCCGGCTTCTGTACATAAGTGTCATGTCATCTCACGCTATAATTACAGGAGTAATTATCATTAGTGCAATCTGCCAGATCTGAGATTTGTCCCACATATAACAGATTCACGCCTGACGTTGATCTTTGCGCCCTAAAAACTGTACCAATCGTTGTTACATTGAGGTGTGCCCCAGATTGGTGACAATGCTCTCCTGGCTTAGCTGAACTGTAGATATTATTGGTAGTTCCGCAAATTTTCTCAGAAGATATGCTTTAGGGCATCTATGTCATTTTACAAAAGCTAGAATTGAACAATGTTCACATAAGATCGCCAATCTATAATGACGTAATTGTATTGTTATTACTACATAGTTTGCGCAACAGTGTAAATACAATAGGGTAAACATAGATTTTATTTAAAAGCAGATTTACAAATTAGCACTTTGAAAGGGCTTGTAAGAAAGATATATTAATTTCGTGCTTAGACTTTACGACTTCTAACGTAAGTACACTTTCAAGAAAATTATACAGCAGCAATAGAAAATGAAGGAAATGACTGAAGGTCTCTCGATAAGAAAAAAGTTACACGAAAACAAGTGGAAACCGGTAAATAAATGAAACTACATTTACACTGAAACGATGTATCCAATAAACAATGAGTTGAGAGATAAAGGTGTAAATGTTAATATGTGTCTGAAGATTACAAAGTCGAATGTAGGAGGTGATTCTAGGGCCATCCTTCTGAGGGCTTACCCGGGGCTCCCAACATACGCTGTTGGGCGTTACGTGAGGTTTTGTAGTCGGTAGGAGTCCGGCATAGCTGCATTCATGTAGGATTTTCTTCGTTTAAAAAAAAGTAGGCGATGCAATACATAATGAGGGGTTTATAACTCGGACACTGTAAGCTGTAAGGCCGTCATCTGCACACAATATGTTTGCATTCGCACGCGTTCGTTCGCACCACTTTCCGTTTCACGATGTTTTTGTCAGACACTTAGATCGTAACATGTTGCAAGTAATCTCGTTAGATAATAAGCTATTTTATCATCTAATTCTTGTTCCTTGTTCACAATAAATTTGATAGATCGTGTACATTATAGATACCATCGCTATGTTACAGTTGTTGCAAAAGTTAATTTATGCAATAGATAACATGTAGGAAAATCTCATCTATTTGAATGCTAAGATTAAACATCAAATTATGCTGTGAATGTCTTTACTCATCATAAAGCTTGTATTCAATTTAACAAAACGCTTTAAAAGTGGCTGTTAAAGATTAAATTTATGTAAAATAGAGTTTCCTACACGAATGTGCTGCAATATAAAGTGTTAAGCTGACCAGACCCTGTCTGAACTCACTAAAACAATTAGAGAAAAAAGTACCTCATTTGCGGAACTTGGATATAGTCATTTCATCATAACTACTTTTAATACAAGATATTTAGCTGGTTCCCGGTATCCTTGGCACAGTTGTAACGTACCACCCACGTAGACTCCCACTGCACGCGAGGCAAATCTATTGTTCTGTACTTGCACAGCATGCGAATGGTGGTGATTAATAAACACCTGGCCCTGGTGATTTTTGTAGAAAATAGAGGATAATATAACATTCGTCAAAGAAATGTTTATTATTTAACGAATAAAAAAACTGTCTAACAACTTATACTCCCTTTCATGTCCTGTAAATAGTAAATACAGTATTGGACTTCAATTATTGAAATATATTTGATTGATTGAATATCAGAATATGAATGCAAGGACCAGAAAGAAATGAACTTCTTAACTTATCTTCGTTTATTGGTTGCTGCTGGCCGTTGTGCTGTTATGCACTATACTATTTGCTGTACGTAAGTAGTTACCCAAACTTACTCTTTTGTTTGTTTGGTTTTGTGTAATCAGTTTCGTTTGTATCTACTCGTATGTCACATTCGAATTCCTCAAACGAATCATCTTTATCTTACTGATAGTTTACTTTATCAGGTGAATCGTGTTTGTTTGTCACTATTTATTATCATGACTTATTATGAAAGCATTGTGATCTTCTCCATTTGTTGTTGCTATTCAGTCTACAGTAACATTTTGTTTTTACGAAGTAGATGGTAGTCAATTTTATTCAAGTTAATTCATACTAGCTACGATGAAAAAGTCACGGGACATCCTTCCTGAGGGCTTACCCGGGGCTCTCAACCATAGGCTGTTGGGCGTTACGTGAGGTTTTTTAGTCGGTAAGAGTCCGGCATAGCATCCTACGAGGATTTTCCCTCACGTTAAAAAAAAAAAAAAAAAAAAAAGCTACGATGAAAAATATGCCTCTGTACTCCCGCAAGTGACGTCCCTTACGTCTCTAAAGTGAAAACTTATTCTGGATTCCAGAACCAAACAATCGAATCGGCTAATTATCACAGTCAAATGCTAGACGTAAACCTTACCAAATCACACTGGAAGTACTTTACGCGTTACTACACACTTTCCTTCTCTTCTACATGGAATGGTCTTTGGTTGACTTGGGTCCCAAAGATGAGGAAATACCAAAAAAATAAAATTCTAGAGCATGTGGATTGAAATCATGTTTCTTAGTATGCGTGTGAGGTAGATATGCGTGATCGCATTCGATTGTTTACCAGTATTCAATCAAAGAACAACAAAAACATGATAACTTCACTTACATAATAACGTTTGATTTCTGCCATAGTAGCGATGTGTCGACGCATCGTAATTCATGATTCGTTATTAAACTGTAGCCTGTCAAACATCCTAGTAATAAATTTCTCTGAAATTTGGTAGATCTTTCAAGCTTGCAATATACAGTGAAAGTAGACTAACACAATCACATAATGGGAACAATTGACAATAATTGTGCACATCTTCAAACTAAAGCAGCATTAGAAGCTAAATTATGTTGAGTGTAGAATTTGTTTACGTATAATGTTCACGAGCAGGCAGGTGAAGACATTGGCAATCACAACTTCAAGCCTAACTTAGTTCTATCGCATTTTGTGGCAACTGGGAAGGATATTCCTCATGTCTGAAACATTGGCTACACCCCACTAGCCAAAGGTGTATTAGGACATGCCTTTTGATATTACGATGGTGCCTAAGCCTCCAGCCCAACTGACATTTATGGGTCTCAATATAAATAAATTGCAGTTCAAACTCCGCAAAAGATGTACAGAAATGTAGGTACTTGAATTCCGGTACTCTAGAACTTGTTATGTAAATACTCGTACAATGGATGTAGTTTCTCTAAAGACGTATTGTCCAGTCTTGCTATGCGACAACACGGGATCCGGTGTAGCCATAGTTCAAACAGTAAATCGTTTTAAATTACTTAACATTGAGGATCAGTTTGTTTGGTTTACTACACAGAAGGTCGAATCAGTTAATACATTGAAACCTGAAGACTCTGAAGAGAATCAGGCACTAAATTGAAAAGAACGTAAGAATATGATAAGGATAGCATAGTTTTTATACGAAATCTTGGAACTTCCTTAATCATTCCTACAACAAATACATACATCCATACATATGGTCACGCCTTAATCCCCGAAGGGGTAGGCAGAGGCATATTATATGCCCACATTTCACCTTAGTATAATTTGTCCCAAATAAGAATAAGTAATTGTTATCAAAATACCTAAATTGAGTTATACAATTAGTACCATTCAATTTAAAAATGTCACTAGGCTTCCGGTCCGGAAACTAGATTTTCAAAAGTTTAGTTTATCAGAAATAATCTATGTACCTAATATTATTGTAGTAATAAAAAATGTGGTAGTTGGAATATTGATGTCACTATTATTGATATGATTGATGATTAAGCGTAGTAAACATACTACGCTTAACACATATAAAATGTTAAAAACTTAGTCCATTTTGGGCCTTGACTTATTCTTTATGCGGATGCCCGTATCCTTTTTGTTTAATGTTAAATTATAATCCTTCTTTGCCTTAGTCTTCCGGTACAACCGAAGTTAAAATTTTTGAGGCCTATGTCCGCTAAAGAGATTTTAAGGTATGATTTTATTCTGACTATCGGATGTTTCATTATGGGCCTAATCCTTACAGGATTAATCCCTTAGGCCTTATTATGGGCCTAATCCTTACAGGATGAATCCCTTAGGCCTTATATCTTTCACAGTAACAAAATCTAATTAGTCCTCTTGGCCAACCTCTATTGCTATCTTACACAACAGGACCTCAAACTTTGGTAATGTCTGTCTTCTTATTCAAATAGGCTCGTCACGGCTTACGTGGGATCACAATACAAATAAATAGTGACGAGTGGGAGTATGTTATTTCTCGGGTGTTGTTTTTGGTATCCAAGGTGTGATTGTATGGAACTAATCCATCCTGCCTTATCGAACCTCTTGTTAAAGCCCGCAGTGATTTGACATTTTGATCTATACTCAAAACAATGATTCAATATAGGTACCTAATCTGTTTAGAAAAAAAAATGTATATCTCCGGTCCGGCGATTTGGACATGTAAGCATGTTGGGTGTGTAAGTTTTTAAGAAACCGCTCCATATAAAGTTTGTTTACACTCAAATTCAACGTCAACAGTTTATTCCTGTTTAATATACATATTCAAATATAATAAATCACATATCGGTACAACCGGCCACGCATTTGACCGGAAGCGGCGTATGCGCAGCTGAGGGACCATTTCCGGCGGCCATTACTACCGCACTAGGTAAGACTATCAAATGAAGCGGCACGGGCTATTGTTCAAGCCCCTCCTCATTGGTAAATACAATCATTCTATTTTAATAAGGTCATTGAACAGATATTACAGGTATTATGAACGCCATGAACGGTAATGTGTTTTTGTTAAGAAAATACGTGATGTATGTTGAGCTGATGATATTATTATGAACATTGTGAGGTCTGAAAAGGCTACTATACTCAGCCCCGGATCTAGGGGGGGGCAAGCCGGGGCCCGTGCCCCGGGCGGCAAAATCAGGGGGGCGGCAAATCAGAGGGCGACAAATTCAAACTTTGCAGACAAATGCACAAATCATCAGTTAATAACCTTGACGATAGTAGATTACCTACCTAATATTAAACACTCCAACTTATTATCACAAAAAAATAATTATGGTATTTGCTCAAATTATATCAGAAATTAACTATAGATATATGCCAGATGCTTGAAACGTAGCAAACAACAGTTGTGGAGGCGGCCAGCGCAGGGGCGGCCACAGTATTTCATATTCTGATTTTTGAAAATTTGTTGTGTAATTTTTAAAACATCTCTTGTTTCACCATACGTCAACGAATAGCGTTATAAAGTTTCTTTTCCTTTTGTCTTAAAAATGAAAAAAGCTAGGCTATTTTGCATAGGTACTGTTAAAAAGAGGATTAGGCACTTTTGCTCTGACCGTCTTAATTGTGCCGCTGGATGGCCAGATTCCTGCACGGGTGACGTATATCTACTATTCCCTGTGCTGGTCAGTTCCCTGCTTTATGCAGTTTAATTCAAGAGTACCACAGGGATCTGTGTTATCGAACACTATTTTTTCGGCATATTATCCCTTGGGTTCAATCATTGTTATGCAGACGACAGTACTCTATAACAGGAGAGTTAATCTGGCTGCCCAACAGAGGGGCGGCGCAAGCTGGAGGAAAAAAGGCGGCAGCTCGTAGCATATCTGAACCGGGTCTGACCGCATTTACCAATGGGACTGAGAAGAACTGGTAGATTTAATAAAGGTAACGGTAAATAAAGGCGTGTGCGTTTACAGCTGGAAGATCTCCTATCCGTCCTTTACCCTCTTTTCACAATGCGGTAATACTACTAAAGGACTATCTAGATATCCTCTGACAGTTCAGAGGGGGGCGGTCCGACGTAGAAGAAAAGAGGTGGCATCTCGTGGCGAATCTCGTCCGGGCCTGATCGCATTTCCATATTTAGTTTAGAAAACCTGGTAGATTTAAATGCCAGGAAACACAGGAATGTGCGTTTACAGCTGAAAGATTCCCTTTTCTCCTTTACCCTCTTTCTTCAGAAGGAGAGAAGCAACGGCAACCCCTTCTAGGTAGTTGTCGCAGATGATTACTGGGCACGGGAGCTTGTGTGACGAATACACCGGGAAACCACAGCTGAGTGACAACACTGCGAGGTGCACACATCGGAGGAGTGCACAGCGTGAGTGCAACATCGCCAGGTTCTATTAGTAGGTCTGGTCATGGCCATTCTCTTGCTGGAGATCATGGTGGCCATGATCTCCAGTGACAGTAAGTGGGATGTCACCTCGACTTTCTGCGGGCAGTTCATGCTCGTGAGTGGCGTGGCGTGGAGTTAAGGGAGCGGGAAACTGGAGATTACTGCGGCGCCCACGCAGCAGACTCGTCTTCGCCCAAGACTCTCGGTCTCCATGACCGGGGGTCTGAAGACGGAGGAGGCCTGCTCACCTTCTTAACAGAAGCAGGCCCAAGACGACAGTGTGACGTGAACGTTTCACGCATGCTACACGCCCCAAGAAGCGGGATAACACCTGAACAACCCCCAAAAATGCGGGAGAGGACCCGAATCCCCTAGGTAAGGTCGCAAAGGTAGCAAAAGTTGGGAATCCTGGGATATCCTTCCGAGGGCTTAGCCGGGGCTCCAGACCGTAGGCAGTGGTAGAATGTGTGTGCTTTCAATCGGTAAGAGTTCAGCATAGCATCCATGATGGATTTCCATACGTATCTAAAAAATCTTTTCATTTCATTACGCGGATTTCGCCACCATATAGGTGTCTGCTGTACAAGGCACATATTTGTACCTTCACCAATACTACCCTCAACTTTGAACAAAGGAACCTAAAAAATAGGGGGAGGGGGTTAACGGGGCGGCATTTTCACATTTTGCCCCGCCTAAAAAAATCTCTAGATCCGGGGCTGACTATACTTTTTATCGGTACTGTGTAGTCTGTTACCGTGGTAATTCTTTCTATAGTACTTATAGGAGATCCAGTTGTTTTCCTAGTCTCCCGCGTTGAAAAGGAGAGAAGTGGCGTTAGTTTTTTTCAACTCGGCTACTTTGATTATATAAGGTCGGCTAATATTTTATCTTCTGATTAATTTCGATGTTCGTTCCAGCACTCTAATATCTTTATTTTCCAGCTCATTGTCATTTTTATGGTCTTGGTCATTGTTGTAGATCTTGATTTAAAATGATCTAAAGATTGTGAAAAGTAATAGTCATCTCTATAACTATCTATTACTTTTTCTAAAGGATTTACTTATCAGGTTTGATACTTTAGGTATTGAGCTGTCGTTATATGTATGAATAGGTTTAGTTTACGTGTCGGTATTCACGGTAAAAACCCGAGGGTGCATGCCGTAAGTACCTCGATCGATAGAAGACTTGTGAAATATGTTGTTTTGGCTATGGTAGGTTAATATTCAATTACTGATTAGAACGTTGTTATCGAGGACAACGGATTTTTAAACCAAATGAATGGAATAGGTATACTGACTTGAAGCATACTCTTTACCCGAATTGAAGATTTCTCTGTTTGAAATCGTACTTAAATGTGTAAACTTCAATATATTTTTGCAGCTGGCCGTATGCCAACTTGACCTTGCTTTAATAAATAGTGTACGAGAATAAACTACAGTGCAAAATAATTATGATTCAGAGGTAAATTCTAATTTTGGTCTAATATTTATGTTCCGAAAATATAGAGGTCACTTTTTAAGAGCCTAGTTTTTATAGAAGTACCTACCTGATTAGCTAGCCTTTTTCTTGGAGAGCTCCTCACTAACTTTTAGAAACAAAATTGTGCAAAGGTGAAAATCAAAAAATACTATGACAAGACTTAGCCATCTTCTAATGTTTGCCATAGCACATGGTCTTTCACCTTCAGCATCCAACTCTACGATGTTTTATAAGTAGTTGTTCTTAAAACGGGGGAGTGTTCTACGTTACGATAGAGAGGAAAACACAATGTTGAATTCCTCTCTGTTGCTATAGTAACCATGTTTTGTCAACAACTTCGAAGTAGAATTATTTAGTACGAGAAGGAAAGAAAAGATGTCGGGATTCCAAATCTTTGTTTGTATTTTGTAAAATTTTGTTTTGTTTTTAAGCTTCGTGATTTCGAGCCAGGGGTCTTCGATTGCTATCAGTGGCCCCCTCCACTGATATGCCATATGGCTAATGATGCTCATGCCCATTTACACTATATTAACTTACAGATTTTAAATGCTTAATTGGCTACGCAAATTTTGATGTTCTAATAGATCAATCACCAGATTGTGGTAGGTACCAAGTATTGTGTCGTTCATTAGATGAAGATTTTGCTTCTAAGTTGGCATGGGGCATGATTTCAAGGTACCTACCAAATTTTGTACAACAAGTTGAATAATCCACCGGAAAGGAAGTTGATGACACGCCCAATGACGAACAATTGACAAACATTTAGAATTCTCATTGCACGGTATAGTTTTTCCAAGAAAATTGTCTCAACGTTCATACCGTAAAGAGTTGACTGGTAATGCGTGAATGAGCTTGTGATTCACTTGTAGGTGATAAAATATAATGTTTTATTACAGTTCTGTAAACTTTTAACAATACTACTATTTTAAAACTACTCCAATCTATTGTTTTATAGAATGGCGAGTCCGACCGATATCTACAATATTTGTTTTCTTCGTACCTATCTGTTTTTTCAGCGTTGACGCAGAAACGAGCGATTCATTTTCATTTTTCTATTAGTTTCCATTGGTATTTCCTCAGAATAGGTAAAAGGTGCTGCATATTTTACCAAAGTCCGTTGAACGCGTAGTAGAGACCGCTCGAAGGGACCGCTCGAATTAGCTAAGGGAGATCTTGCAGATTTTAGCGGATCTGAGATTTTAATCGAGCAGTTTCAAATGTAGCTGTTGTAATAAACTCGAATGATGATACATGTTGACCTCTTTAGCAGCATCAAAAGCCAACATTTATTAATATCATTATAACTGCCTTATGGAGTGAGAGTGTCTTCACAAATTCAACACTCAAAGGGCTACAATGGGCCATAAAAGTGGAAATACATCGCTTTCTTTGGAGAAGGTGTTATTGCCATTGATATGCTAATGATGAAGAGGCTTTTGTTTCGTTAGAAGTCTCTCAGTGTCTCCGAAATGTCACATTATCTGAGACCTTTTCTCATAAGTATGATCTTTTCCATAATAGTATGTCACGAAGAATTAATTAATAGTTGACTGGTATAATAATGGAGGTAGCTTTTTTAAGAATTGATCTCTTCATTAATTCTACAGTACATCAATTTGTGTGTGTGTGTGTGTGTGTTTTATTTACTTGTTTTATGGCGAAAAGAGGGAGAGCCTTTTTTTACGTGAAGAAAATCCTACAAGGATGCTATGCCGCACTCCTACCGACTATAAAACATCACGTGTCCTGCCTAACAGCCTACGGTTGGGAGCCCCGGTTAAGCCCTCGGAAGGATGGAGAACTCCCAACAATGATGGAGACCTACGGCTATCACTGTGGCCTCACCTAATAGGGAGAGCTTTACGTCCAGCAGTGGACGAAGTAATGGCATGAATGATGTTGTTGCGTCCAAAGCTACATAAAAAAAAAATTCGAACTTCTTACATCGATAGGATAGGTACTAAAAAGCCTGCATCACTATATGGATTAAGTCTGAGAAATCCTCGAATCCTCTCGAAATTAATTACATGATCTTCCAGGGAGTGAGGCCTACGCCCAGCAGTGGACATCAAGTAGCTGAGATGATCATTGGACAGTCGATGCGAGTTTTATTTTACTAAGTGCCTAAGTATCTAGTTCTGGGACATCCTTCCGAGGGCTTACCCGGGGTTCCCAACCATAGGCTGTTGGGCGTTACATGAGGTGTATTAGTCGGTAGGAGTCCCGCATAGCATCCATGAGGATGATCCCTCACGTTAAAAAAAAGTGCCTAGGTATCTTCATGTACTGGGAATGGGACTCATGCTGGGAATAAAATTAGATCACCTTCGTCATTTCCCGTTGCGATGTACGAAGTCCTGACTCAACGATCGTATGAGTCGGGGTACTGAATTGAAGATGATTACTCATATCTAAATCTACAAGCGCATGCGCAAACGAAACGTTCTTTCAATTCTTTTTACTACATTATTTCAGCTGTTACCCGTGGTCCCACCAGTACGACTAGCGTTGCCAGATGGCCGGGAAATCCGGGATTGTCCCGGAATTACGTGTCTTGTCCAGTGTCCAGGAATTACACTTTATGGTCCCGGATTTCGAATACGTACCGCGCTAGTGCGAGGTTTCGAGTAATGGAAGAAGAGTCAAGAGAGGGAGGCGAGAGGACGCCCGTCTCTCTCTTCTTTCCCCTGCTCGCTTGAGCATTAAGCGACTGAATGAGCGAGCAAACGACCTTTCGTTTGCTCGCTCATTCAGTCGCTTAATAAAATAAATTTTGGTAGAAAATCAACATCAGATTACAATCTGTACATATAATAAAACTGTTGAGGGTCGAGAGTCTGTATATGGAAGATATTTTGAAAATTTTAATTGGAGGGCGTTCTTTAATCGATACTGAAACCGAAAATTATATTTAAACTTTTCATGTCTGTCTGTCTGTATCCCTAATAAGTATCACGCCGAAACTACTGAACCGATTTGAATGATACTTGGTACATTTTGAGCTTATAGTCCGAGGAAGGTTCTAGGATACTTTTGATCTCGAAGTTTTGCGCGGTTCCTGCGGGAGAGGGGATGAAAGATAAAATGGTTTTTCTGTTGTAATTTCTCAACGCGTGATGCGATTTCAAATATTTTTTTAGTATTGGAAAGGGACTACTTTAAGGATTTTTTGACCCAAGTTTCAAAATTGAGGGGTTTGTAGTTCAGAAATTAGAGGCATCTCAACTTTCGCCAAACCTAGAATTCAAGGGTTCCTTTGAATGAGAGGGTAAATCTAAACGGGCGTGTTGGCTTCATCATGAAAGAGCTTCATTATTGAGGCTGTTGTAAAGTAATTTGAATTGTTTTAGAAGAGCCTTAATCGTTAAGCTCTTTTATGATTAAGCAAACAGGGCCGTTTCACCCGGTACTGGACGAGTCTGATAAAGAATTACCTCTCTTTTCGTGCACATTATGTGACGTAAACGAAGTTGCGAGGGTCAGCTAGTATTGTCCAAACATAAAAACCACTTTTAAAACAAAACTTAAATACTTCTCTTTTGGCTCAGTAAATAAATCAAACAATAAACCTAATATTTTTTTAAGTATTTGTCACTGGATTCTGCCATATTTTGCAACCTTTCTCCGTCAGGGCTTTGCAGAATAGACATCATTTGCGGGCAAGACGCATCAAAATTGATGCGAGCCTGCAGTTCAGACCGAATCAAGTCCATGGACATTCTGTTTCGTTATTTCGTCCATAAATTATTCATCCGGCGACATCCATAAAAATTCGTTCACAAAAGGCGTTGCTTGTTGGAATTAAAATAACAAAACTAACTATTTTCTTGAGTGTCTTAGGTGAGGTTTTTAAAAATGCCTCTACCAAAAAAATATTAACCAACCTTCCTTTTAGGTGATAAAAAAGACTTCGCATTGCACGATCAATGTCCAAAATTGTGAAACTGTCACTGTCTAATGGTTGAATTACCCTCAAATTGTCCCGGAATTGAAATGCCACTATCTGGCAACCCTAAGTACGACCCACTAGTGGGACCACGGGGATTTTCCTTTCTCCGTAGTCCCACTACCTTGCGGTGTTACTATGGGGAAAAAAATTACCCGTAGTCCCACTGCATTAGAGATGTGCCGCAAAGAGCAACATAATTATACCATTCCTTTTATTATTTCTGATCGGCTTGCTTGTAGGTATATGTAAGTATACTAACTTTCGTAACTCTGAAACTACCATGGCGAAGTTTTGATTTCAAATATTCAATGTCTTTTAGACTTAAGACCTTAGCTTCCTACGAAAAAGAGTAGATAATATTTGCAAACAAAAATCAATGCGGCCATTCCTGAGGACTTCTCCAAAACGGCCTTCCTGACTTTTATGGAATTGTCTGTGAAGATTTTTTGTTGGGTTCAGATTTTATTTCCCTACAAACAAACCTATTTAATATTCAACCTCCTTCAAGTCTTATGTAGGTAGTTTTGTAGAGTTCTGGGACATCCTTCCGAGGGCTTCCCCGGGGCTCCCAACCACGGGCTGTTGGGCGTGACGTGAGGTTTTTTAGTCGGTAGGAGTCCGGCATAACATCCATGAGAATTTTCCCTCACGTTAAACAAAAGAAAAAAAAGGTAGTTTTGTAGATTTCACTACTGCTATAATATGATAAGCAACACTAGCTGCAGTAATTCTTATTATTCTTTCTTTATTTTATTTTGTATTATATTATACTGGAGTAGTAGAAACCTATCTCACTAACAGAATAAACAATTTGTGTTCATTATCTACCACAAGATGTCAGGAAGGTTAAACAGTTGGGTTAATTAACCGACTATTAGCAGCTTCCTGTGGTGCGGGAGATTAATCTGTACCCGCTGTCCATACTGGATTTAAATTCAGTTGGAAATTTAATTTTATCATGTCAATCTGTCAAATCATCCCTCGTAAAGTTATCTGGGTACAATACTCGTAGGTTTAATTATAAATTCCAAATCCTTGTAAAATAGGTAAGTACTTGCCTTAGGTGCCTACTGCAAAGATGCCAAGTGAGTATTTCTATTCTACAATATCATTAAGTATAATTACAGTCTCCTTACTCCAGCCCATCATAAAGTATTATTTTACCTATTTCATTTATTATTTTTTGTGAAGTACCTAGTATTTCCCTGAAAAATGGATCATCCTACTTGGACCCGCAGACAACCCCGTAATTATGTAGCAATTATAGATAGGTACCAACATACAATTTGAACTACTTCATCGAAATAAAAAAATCAGTCCTAGACAAATTGCCACACAGGAAGAGACCTAGATTCTAAACTTGTTTGTAGGGCACCACGGGAGGTACAAAATGAACCAAAGCACCACCGTTATATACCGACAGAATTCAATATACCTAGGTATCCAAACATTTTTCTCACTTACCTTATAGTTGAGGCCTTGAACATCTTCCTCCAAAGACACATCGGAGTACATGTCATCGGCTGGCTCCCCACCAGAGCCGCAACCAGACGAGTTGAATGATGAAGACCGGTATAATTGGCTGTAACAACGGCACATGTTAGAAGCAATTTAGTATCAACTTCTAAAATATTCAAGACCTGAAAAAGTACATGGTGCGACATCTGTTGAAGTTTATAAGAAACTATAGTGCCATCTGTTGGAATTGATTAGAAACTTTAGCAGTGTCTATGTCAAGCAGAGAGGAACATTGAAACTAGTTCTGTTGTTGTTACTAGAAATACATAGATGGCGCTGTAATGAATTGAAGCTAGTTACATTGGGTGTTACTAGATGGCGGTAAATGTCCCAACATTGAGGTAACCGGGGAAAATAATATTTAGTTGAAAATTAATTAAATAAAAAATAACATACCTTGCTAAGACATTGGAGCCGATTTGTCGTTTTCCAGAGCTGTAACAAATAAATAATATATTACAATTCGTTCAAAGGACTTGCTCAATGTTGTTTGTGTACTAAATTACTAATGTGTATATTATTAAACACAAAATCTACGGCTATCTTGAGGTAAATGTGTGCTTACACGTATTATGTAGGTATAGCTACTGAATTACTATTTACGTCATAATAATATATTATCTATATTTTTTCTATAAGTATAATTTATTTCAAGTTTAGTAACGGTAATTCTATCTCAGCTCTTTATGGAATATGGCTATCATATTAAATCGGAGGTTGACCAACTCAACTTTTTATTATAATGCAGGTACCTACCTACCTACCGACTTAGGTAGTTAGGCGAAATGTAGACATGGTCATTTCCGGGATATAGTTAAGCCTTGTGTCAGTGATTTATTCATGTTATAACCCTAGGAACGCAAGTCACGTTTCTAAATAAAATGATAATCACGCCGGTAAAAGTATGTAGCCCGGCAAATAAATACAATAGCTGCATAACAATTAGTAACTATGTGCTCATACTTGGCTAACAAGTTGTCTTTATGGAAGACTAGCTAATATAATGTCTGCGGTTCCGCTTGCGTGGATTTCCCGTGGGTACCCGTTTTCCACAGCAACTGGTTTCCCGGGATAAGAAGAGCTATAATGTCTCAGATATGGAGACCTGTGCCACAGCTTAAATAGGTAATAGTGACGCCTGTGCCTCCTACCCATCTAAGGTACTTCATATGTGGTTATGGGTTCCTGTTAATCTTTCTGCTGACTAAGGGTCATGGTGAAGAGAAGGATAATATCTCGAAACAAAACCTCGTACCAAACCATTTCGCCTGTGTGATACAGAAAGCCCCTCAAAATGTTTGGGATAGCCCTACGTCCAGAAGGTAGTAGCACAAATCCTACTATCCTACTTCCTACTTATAAATGAGAAAGTTTGTGATAGGTAATGTTTGGATGTTTATATGTTAGGATGTTTGTAACTCAATCACGCTCTAACGATTGGACGGATAAGCCTGAAATTTGGTGGAACAACACATAGGCTACTTTTCATCCTAGGAATATGTTCCCGTGGGAAGCGGGAACGGGAACCAAATATCACGTGGGTGAAGCCGCGAGTAACAGCACAGCTCGTAATATAATATTATTCTATAATATTATATTAATAGTAGGAGAGGCTGTTTTGTTGTATGGCTAGATACCTACTGCTTCAGTAGGAAGGTTACTGGTAGGAAGCCAGTAAAATTCCCGTTCGCATATAGGACAGTAATTTTACAGGCTAAAATAATTATTTCAGCAGTGGACTTTAGTGCAGCGAGAGTTGATAGAAATTTATAATACTTTTTCCCAGTTTTTTTCCGCATCGTAGATTAAATTTCATACAATATTCATTCTCTAAAGACCATTTTACGACGATCGTACGTGTAAATCGTCCAATTAAAGATTTAAGTATAACAGATTACCTATTTCAGGTATAAATACACACACGGCAATTAGAATCACCACCTCTTGGGAGAAAAATACAACCACAGATAATAAAATATACCTACAACTATGATTTTATATGCCTCAATCTAACTCTTTTTGGGAAAAAAGGTGTGGCCATTTGCATGTTGTACCATTCGTTGCGTAAGATAAAAACGTCTATATACTTACTAATATTATAAAGAGGAAAGATTTGTTTTTTTGTTTGTTTGTTTGCATTGCATAGGCTCCGGAACTACTAGACCGATTTGAAAAATTCTTTCACTGTTGGGATGCTACACTCTTTGCGGTGCGGTGTGAATAAAATATAGCCTATGTTCGGCTATATTTTATTCACGTATTCCCACGGGAACGGGAACTAAGCGGGTTAAACCACGTGTCGTCCGCCAGTCTATACTAATATTATAAAGAAGTAAAGTTTGTGTGTTTGTTAAATTGTAAGGGGTAATCTCGGGATCTACTCAGCCGATTTTAAAAATTCTTTCACCAATAGAAAGCTACGTTATTGTGGAGTGTCATAGGCTGTATGGCATCACGCTACAACGAATAGGAGCGGAGCAGTAATAGTAAATGTTTCAAAAACGGGGGAAAAGTTAAATAATGCGACGGGAATACACGCGACGAGAAACCTCTCTCTCTCTCTCTCACGTAGTATTGAATATTAACGACGAGACGCTATGGGAATAAACGCAACGCGACGGGAGTAAATGCGACGGGAACAGGTAATACTCTCTTTTACCTGGCGCAAACGGAGTTGCGCGGGTCAGCTAGTACATTATAAAGAGAAAAGATTTGATTGTTTGTTTGCATTGAATATGCTCCAGAACTACTAAACAGATTTGAAAAATTCTTTCACTGTTGGGAAGTGGGAAGCTACGCTATTCCCGCGTGACGTCCTAAATTTCATAGAACACTGAGCATAAGCATTGAAGTTAGAGGAAAGTGAATACACAAATTAAGAATAATGAAATTTATAAGGTAAAAATCATTAATATTTATTTTCACAAAGCACACATTAATACTTTCCATTTATGGTTTGAAATTAGGCAAGTGTGTTGCTCTGAGAATGGATCTGTTTAGTCACCGTATTTCGTCATGGATCGTGACTAAAATTAAAAAGATTCTCGTACCTACCTATGACATTTTGACAATTATCATAGACCATTTTTGAAACGTGTGAACCCGGGGTTGTAAAG
Organism: Miltochrista miniata; assembly: GCA_933228765.1. Classification (NCBI taxonomy): domain Eukaryota; kingdom Metazoa; phylum Arthropoda; class Insecta; order Lepidoptera; family Erebidae; genus Miltochrista; species Miltochrista miniata. Next base: position 22,674,680 of record OW121766.1, on the reverse strand, counting down.
GGAAATACGTACGTAGGTCGGTCCAGGTTTTTACGGTATATTGATATAACTTTCTTTTCATAAACGGATTGAAAAGAAACAAACACTAAATGTTAATTTAAATGAAAACATTAGTGAAAACAACATTTAAATCTGTTAAGTCGTTACTGAGATCAGCGTGCACAAACTTAAAGACGAACAGAAAAAAAATTGGATATTATTTGGATTAGTTTAAGAGTCGACAAGTGTGTAATGGTACGATGCCCCTATTTTTTTTAACCCGAAGTAAAATCCATCATGGATGCTATGCCGGACTCATGCCGAATAAAAAACCTCACGTAACGCCCAACAGCCTATGGTTGGGAGCCCCGGGTAAGCCCTCGGAAGGATGTCCCAGAACTCCCAACAGACCCACGGCCACCACTGCGAACGGTGAGCAGCCCTCTCACCGTCCTCAGGCCCCGGTCACGGCGGCCGATAGTCTTCGGCGGGATGGTAAGATGCCCTTTCTAATGCCTATTTCGTACCTAACCTACGTATTGTTATGTTTCTTTTTCGTCTCTTTTTGTTTTGTCATATACTAATTAGGTAGGTAGTACCTACATTTTATGATAAAAATATAATCGTAGTGCATCAGAATTCAGAAACAAGAAAAGCGGAAAAATTCCTTTGTATGTTACAAAGGAATTATTTATGTGCTAAGTATTACGAGCGTGCGTCTAAATGAGATTTAGATTACGACTCACGTAAAATGATTGTGAGAGTATCATTTCTAAGTAGATAACATTATCTCACAATGTCTTCATATCATGATCAAACAACACTTACCTAAGTAGACAATAAAAATAATTAGGTTCTTATGTTGTAACAACAAGCACCTTCTATGTAAGTAGATACGTTAAAGTAGGTAGGTACCTTTCTTTTATGTATAAAGTTTATGTGATAATATGCTACTGTGCTATTGACAAATTTTAATTGAAAATATACTGAAACTGTGTGTGTGTACTTGTATTGAAATTAATTTGAATTAAGGGTCCTTTTCAGAATAAAAATTATGAACTATCTACTACCTAAGCAAAGGACCCTACATACATGATAAGACTTATTTTTGTAACAAAATATGCATACTATGCAAGGAAGAAAAACGCCAAAATGAGATGAGTAAAGAGTGAAAAAAAAAAAATATATAAGAAAATAGTAGTTTTCGATACAAGTGTGGGATTTCTGTTATTACAACGAGTTCCGCGAGGTGTTGACCCGAGCCGAAGGCGAGGGTTGACAGTCGGAACGAGTTTAAATAACAGTCCCACACGTTGTATTGAACAACTATTTTTAATACAGTTGCGAAAAAAATATAAAATAATAAAATCACAATAAACCTGAATATCCAAAATGGCGCCAACCGTAAATGAATATATACCTTCCTAAGCAGAGACTATGGCAGTGCACTTCATACAGCCAACTTTTTTTTACATTTATAAATTTAATTTGGCCGATACTTTTATTAATTTATGCTTAAATTTTAATTAAAATTACTTTTAATCTGATATTGAAACAAGTTAGTATCTTTTTTAAAAAAATTTGCATGAATCACAGACATTATTTTAACAGTTGGGAAAGAAAATGCACGAGTACGGGAATGGTAAAGAAAAAAGCATGAGTGTGTAATAGCCCACATCCCGAACGCTATACGTCCCTGTAATACGCCACTTTTTGAGCAACTGTATTAAAAACTAACTTTTACTGCATCCATGAAGGATTTCCACACGAAATAAAGCGCCTTCTACAGAAATCGGAAACAATCAAAACTCTTTCTGATATCTCTGGCACTTTCTATTTGAAAAAATAAATTTATAGTAAATTAAACTGGTAATTATAAATCGCCGCTTCGAAGACATAAACCTTACTTTATTGAACTTTACTTTTAACTATGTTTACCATCCGGCTTAAACCGTTACTGTAGTCGTGTACGTAGAAGCAAATAAACAGTTAAACTATTTTTATTACACGATGTTATGATTTTATTTGATGTGATTATAAAGTTAAGCCGACCTTCTACCAGACAAGTTGCATCATTTAGGTCATCCGTTAGAGGATTTGAATGCTTTGAAATGCCAAAGCAACGAACTGACTTTAAAAGGTAATTAGCTCTTTGAACGAATTTAGGGGAATAGGTATAACCGCTACGTATACAGTTCATTAAAAATAGGTCTATGCTTTTTTTTTATACAAACTTTAAGTGTGAAATTAGGTTTAGGGCTTAGTCCACTGTCAACCCCACAGAAATCAGAATTCCTGTATCTGGTCAACCCCCAAAGTCGATCTTCCGCTAGCGCAATCAAAGAATTGTAAAGAAAGCTCGTGGCCTCGCTGTCTCAGTGCTGTGTAAGCGATCACTTGACTGCAGTGCAATTTTCGTTGTGGTCGGTCCTTAGATGTGTGACCGTGACCGCCACGTGACCACTTTCTTTCTTATTTTCGAAAGGTAAGTATGACCAGATCACTGAGCCGGAAAAGTCTCAGTAGTTCGATCATCGGACTATTTAATCAGACTAAAGGAGCTATTGAGCCAAACATAATTCCTAGTCAACTACTTTCTGTTGAAAAGTCCATATGGGTATCTACGTATTTAATTCTTTTAGATTGGACACCTAGGTACCTACCAAAAAATCTTTAAGATGAAATGTAGATGTATACTATATCTCTAACTTCCCCTCCGGGTATAAAGGCGTAATTAAATGTATGTAGGTAAGTATCTAGATTGGATATGATCGACGCAACAGTTGACTCGACATAGCTGCTGAAAGACCTCAAAGTAAATGCCTTATTAAAATTATACAGATCGTTTCTCATTCATTCAGTTCATTTTGTAACAATCAAGGCACTAGCTAGGTAAGCTAGTTCATTAATAAATTCAGAATCTTTTTATCTATCATAACCTACTGTGAAGTTATAAGTGTTAAAATGTAATATAATAAATAAATAATGTAACCGAACATTGCATTTAATAACACTTATTATTACGCATGAAGGTTACATAGGTACTTATAAATAACTGGCAGAAATATTTTATTTGTTTTGTTGTGCTTATTACTAACACAATAAAAAAACAAATAGGTAAACATTTTTATCACATACTATTTAATTCGTTAAATACGTCGTCTGTGTCCTGGTGAGACAGGGTACACCCGGGCCGTACAGGCGATAAAGTATCAGTTTCGCAAAAGCATTCATAATTTTTTTCTATACTACTTAGGTGGCAGACAAGCATACGGCCCACCAGAAGGACTGGTAGTCACCGTGGCCTATGGACGTTGACGTTGGCAAAACTGGAGACGCCACACTCGTGCTGCCATGATAAATGGTATGAAAGTCTTTAATTTTGCCTTAATTACTACTTGCGTTTAATACTGCCTCTGTGGCGTGGTCGGTAGTGATACCGCCTGCGGCGCGTGAGGTCCTGGGTTCGATTCCTGGGTCGGTGCAAATATTTGTGTGATCCACAAATATTTGTTTCGGAGTTTGGGTGTTTTCTATGTATAATATGTATGTATTTAGAAATATATAAGTATGTATATCAGTCGTCTAGATCCCATAGCACAAGCTTTATAGCTTAGTTTGGGCTAGATGATGTTGTGTGAGAATGTACAACAATATATAATATATTATGCAAGACTTATCCGGAGTATCTTTTCATCTCGAGTTTTGGCAAAATTAAATATATTGATTTTCGCTATTTCGCCAAATCTATATTACTTATTACTTAATATTATAAGAAAGTAAAGTTTGTGTGTTTGTATATTATATTTGTTAAATTGTAAGGGGTAATCTCGGGATCTATTGAACCGATTTTAAAAATTCTTTTATCAACAGAAAGCTACGTTATTGTGGAGTGACATAGGCTATATAGCATCACGCTACAATGAATAGGAGCGGAGCAGTAATAGTAAATGTTTCAAAAACGAGGGAAAAGTTATTCCTTTTGAGAGCTTCGTTGCGTGTGCTGTGTAAATATTTATAGCTACGTAAAAAATATGTAAGTACTACAAAATTGTTTCTCTTAAAAAAGTTCTAAAAAGATTGCGCGATTCTACAATAATGTCACAGGATACCTCTTTCATCGCGACGGGAATACACGCGACGAGAAACCTTTCTCTCTCTCTCTCTCTCTCTCTCTCTCACGTAGTATTGAATATTAACGACGAGACGCTACGGGAGTAAACGCAACGCGACGGGAGTAAACGCAACGCGACGGGAGTAAATGCGACAGGAACAGGTAATACTCTCTCTTATGTGGCGCAAACGAAGTTATATAGTATATAGTATAATATTGAAAGAAAAACGGGCATACCGAGATCTTCGGAGCCCAAGCCCTGCCAAGCCTGCAGCTAAGTGGTGCACCTCTATCGGTATCGGATTATTCGTTATTTTCGTCATGACTGACATGTTCGATCATAGAGCAAGTCGAGTTCGACCAATGACTTTGATCGGGAGAGCTGACTTTCCATTCTGTCAATTGTAAGGTTCCGTTGTTTTTCCTGGATTTTTGCAATGGCAATGAAGGTAGATTGAAAAATGAACTGCTGGGGAATGTTTATAAAAAGCGGCAACGCCATTTTGTGGGGCTCAGTCGTAAACTACACGTCGCTAGATAGAAACGTAAAAGTGTAATTGGACAATGGGGAACATTGTTGGCGGTGGAAGGTGAGCGTTTATGCGCATTGTAAGGTGGCCACCTCAAACCTACAATTTGGGTCGCAAGTCCCAGACACTGGTTGCAATGTTCTTCCTTGTGCCACGCGGTGTATAAGGTTTCCTATTGTTATGTAAAAATAAAGAAGAAGTGATTATATCTCTGTGTTTTCTTCTGAGGTTTTACACAATACATAACTCCAATAAAAACATAATAAGCACGCAACTCAATTTTAATGGTTGCTCTATGAGTTTGAAAATGGCGAAATGAAGTCGAAGACGAAATCAGCTCGTCTGCTACAGGCCAATGTGGGTTTGAGAGAGGCCTAGGTCTAGCAGTAAGTAGATTGCGACACACATTAACACTATAGTTTCCGTTTCTCACGTTCTTAGGTGAAAGATTTACTGCTTAGCTTGTGTTCTGGGTAAAAATATGAATTATGAAAATATATTTAATTACGCATGTTTAGTACACCAGTGTTCTGAAAGCGTGTCAATGTGAACACTTAGTAAAGTAACGTAATGGACATACCGTGCTATTTATCTCAATATAGAGATTAACTGGTACGGCGATTACGGTAATGAGAATTGAACAAAAAATGTGTGACTGTACTCGTAAAATACCAGACCAGACACAGTACCTCTTAATTAGATAAATAATTAATGTGGAACATTTTTACACAGCGACAACGCTATCAAGCCTAATCTAGGTTAGGAGTGATAAAACTGGAGAGAGTGAGAGAGAAAAAGAGCTGTGATAAATTACGCGTTTCAAGTACTTACACATTACACAACACACCATGCTTTTTTAACGTCAAATTTTCATTGTGCTAGTTATCATTATCACCTAAACAGTTTGTTCAGTTTCGGCGCGCCATTATTACTTATCACGAAGCACCACTCATTTGACCTCCACTCCAAATTAAGGAAGTGAAAAACCGGTATTTGTTTTTGTTCCCATAGTTTGCAAATGTAACTGCCATCACGTTTTGTCGGCATCTTAGTAAACTCATTGAAACGCTTGCCATAAAAACAGTCAGCCCTACGTTTGTGGCATGTGACAAGCTGGTCCAAACCTGATGGTCGTTAAGTTGAAGGCCTAATCATGCCTTATCACGCGTTACTTTTCAACACAGCAATAGGCAATACATGAATGGCAAGCCGGACTCTTACTGGCTCACACGGTGCCTCGGAAGGATGTCCCATTAAGAAGAAGGCTTGACTTTACGGTAGGTATTATGCTGAATAAAATATATCATTCTCAACGAGTGAAAATTGAAATCGAATGTTACGTAAGTAATTGAATATAGGTGTAGAGAAAAGCGAAGCAACGAATTTTAGATAGAAATTAGTAGTTCTGACTAAAAAAATTAGTAACTATGATTAAAAGTTAAAACACACTCCGTAAACTATATACCGATATTATGTTCTTATTGAAAAGTAAAATAGCTAATTATTAATTTCCATGGTATGCGAAGTGTATCGTTACATCGGCCAGGATGTCCGTGGGGAGTGTTGGAGAAATCGCAAGGTAAAATGAGACAAGGGTGCGCGCGCGCCGTGAAATTGTGTAAGAAAGTAACTACGTGGTACGTGGTTACCAACTGCAGTTGACAGTTTGTTGGTGTAATAATGTTTATTGGATTACAAATAGAACGTTTTTTTTGTAGATTTAGAAATTATTTAGTTTAACAACTCGTAATACAATAAGATAGAGATCAAGTAAATAGACACAGAATCAAGAGAAATCGTTTTGAACTTAGATAACTTAAAACTGACGATTGATAGGCAGGTCAAGAACATAAGTCTCGAAGAGTCTGCTAGATGCAGGTGATGAAAGACCGAACTTTGTAGCGACTTTTGCGGAAGGCCTATGTCCAAAAATATACTATAATCGTTTAAGACGATGATCAACCGGTTCAAAGAAGACGGATATCTTATTTTACTTGGATAGTGTTTCTTAACTGTATTCTTAGACACCTGGTCTACAGAATATAGAAAAAGTCAGTGAAATTTACACGAAAATGTGGTAGGTAGTATGATAAAATTATTGAAATAGATTTGCATAAGTTAAAAGAGTTAATAAAGTTAGTACCTTGTGTCTGGAAATGATGCAGTCACTCAGCTTTTTGGTTAGCGATAGCTACATTTGAAATATTTGAATACGTACCGTATGTTTAGTATTATACACCCGCAAATTGTTTTTTTATACGTGTGAGTGCGTTCACCGTCTGAGAATTTGTAACCTTGACCGGTAACTGTTAGGAACTTTTTTAGATTATAACTGAACTAAAAATTATCTTCTTCGTAGATACTATATACTTAATGCTTTGCTGTTCGTTTGCCTTGCTATAAATCGAGAGTGATTTGGCTAATTTTGGTATTGATACGTTTGTGGAAGTTCAGGGAACGATTAAAAGTTAATATATAATTGAAAAAATACGTATCTAGCAAACGATTCCGAGACGGAGTTCGCCAGGTCTGTCAGTTATGCATAAGTTGATATTAATTACCTAATTAATACATTGAGGCGTTCATTTAGTTTTAGATACTGTCTTTACGAAAATTTGAGCCAAGTTTCCTTTATTGTGAATATGAACAAACTTATGTTATATTGATAGACGTATCTAGGACGAGGTAACAATATATTCAGTTCTCAACTATAATCGAATAACCTGTTAGGTAAATATTGGTTGCAATCAATTTAACACGCATTATTTGAGGTGTTCGTTAAAAATAATTGTATTACGTTAACAAGCGGTTACGATTTGGTAAGACGGACACAAACATATTTAGGTGATTGAAATGAATGTGAAAGTATACCACTAAGGTCATCAAGGTCAGTGAAGTGATGCCTGAGAGTGTTCCATATTTTAAAAAATGGGGTCCGAGGACGAAGTCAACCTCACTGACCGTTGAACTATTTGCAGACTAAAGACCGAGGTTAAATTAAGGCTCAATGTTAACTAAGTACTTTTAATACTTTCAGTGGGTACCTACAGACAGTCACCTATGTCAGGTGATATGTTAGGTTTGACTTTTTAAAAGCAAGACAAGCTTATGCTGGAACGTGGTCTTCAAGACTACGGACACGAGTGCAGCACATGAGACATATACCTACTTCGCTATCGAAAAAGCAAACCACAGAAAAAGCGTCAAATTTCCTTGAACCACCAATGCTGATAATCGTCAAATCATCTTCCAAGCCAGCAGCTTAACAAAGCCTACCTCAAGCTTCTGAGATTTCACCTTTACGCTACTATTAAAAAATCATGAGCAAAGCAAACTTATGCTGGAACGTGGTCTATCAGACTACGGAAATGTGCTCAGCACAGGAGATATTATCCCGAAAAAAGCGGCAAATTTCCTTTTTTCTACCAGTGCTGATTAATGCCGATGGTCCACCTAGCATTTATACAAAACGGACCTCTCCTAGCTTTAGAATTTTGCCTTCGCACTACAATGAGAAATAGTGCAGTAAACAAAATTATTTCGAAGGCCGAATGTTATTATTTACCTTGAAAAATTTTTGTTATTCAATTTTCTCGAACAATCTGTTGTGTATTCGTGTATCCCTAATGCGCGGCGTGAGAACGCATTTTGCATTCTTCATACCTCTTCTCATTGTGATTCATACAATGCGTGATCGTCATTTCGTAACCATATAATTTGTGGGAGGGAAATTACGTTACTTGCAGCGTCTATTTAAATATGTAGGTATTGCTTTTCATTCAGCTATAAAAATGCGGTCATTTTTCGCTCTTATTCATTTAGGGGTGGAAATTTTTTAAATTTTTGTCATCTTAAAGTCAATGGAGTTTTAAGGATAGGTAAGTTCAGTTATTTCTACAAAATCATAAGATCTAGAAAAAAAAAAAAATAATAACTAGAAAAATACCGGAAATAAAAGAAAATGAAAAAAAAAAGAGAAGAAGAATGCCGCTAATAGCTTTCACAGTTCACTACAAACTGAATTCACTGAATAGATTTTGATAAATTTGTATACAGTGATGGATGGGATCTTCAAGTTCTTTTTCGTAATGGATTGTAATAAATTACTGAATGTACTATCTACATAGTAAGTTACAATACTATGAAATCTAAGTCACTATGTTTAAGTTTCACCTTTAGCTGTCCTTGTAAAATCAATTGAAACATGGTTCCCACCTACACGTTTCTTACGCAAGCAAAACACTAAATAAGGTATGACCGCTACTTTATCAATAACTTCTCCAATTTATAGCACAAAGGTGGGTAGATAGATGTGTAATTGTGTAAATCTAATTTACACAATGACACATCTACTTCGATTTTACATTTCAAAGTTCATTCTTATTCTTAATCCTTCTCCACATCATGAAATCTTACGTTAGCTTTTAATTGGACCTCGTTAGAAAAAATTATATTGCACACCAATATAACACATTTAAAAAGATTACCGATTTATCTGTGCAGAGGGTGCCCAGCAATCTCTTATTACATAAAGCAACCAGACTTGAAGGTATAGTATATGAAAAAGGTATGGTAAGGATCTCAACATTACTTAGAAGGTTTACCTAAAACTGGAACCTCCGTCCAAATTAATAGGTACTTAGGTATTACGACGAAATTATTTGATGTTCTGATTAGAATAATTATTGTTTTCAAGTCTTTGTCTATAGCCATAGATGACAGACATAAAACCATCTCCTTGCACAGTCTATGAAAACATTACTTACTACAAATCAGCAATTCATTACATTTTGACCTATTTGAATAAAAAATATTTTGGTTTCTAGGTATGTCTGTTACGCTTCTTGGAATGCTGTTCTGTTTTGATTTTTGGAACAACTGGGATGCCAATATGCAATAACCACCTTGCACAGATGAACAGACATTTTAAAAAAAATCACCCGAGTATATTACAAACTAGACCATAATTCAATGTTCGACTTTTAGGCCTCTCTATAAAATAGATTGCAGAGGGGTTTATGGCGAGACTTTGTCTGTAGTCTGTGACTCTGTTGCACTATATTACGTCACTAGGACACGTGGGTCACCTCTTCAAAGTTTTCAATAAAACAAAAATGACAACGTCAATCGAATTGAACTTTCACTTTCACAGAGGGGCAGTTGGGTGAGACCGTCTCACGACTTCTTGTTTCTGATGAGCAAACTTCAAATTTGGGTCCAATTAACGATTTTAAAGATCGTAAGTGATAATAGTAGGTAGATACAAGTAACAGTTGGTTAGTTCTGTAATGGTTATTTTGCACAATGATAATTAAATTATTGATAGCAGTTGCTACATCTATGAAGAAGATGGTTCGCTGACTCGTGAACGGCAAACCGAAACTGCTGTAGATAAAACTGGCTTGACCTGAACAATAGGTCGTATCAAATTCCCGGATCGGTCAACTGGGTGATAAATTGTAAGAGGGTCCCTGCACCTACTATAATATTGACTCAGTAACATTGCATCAATAGTTTTCCGTCGAGGAGAAACCTCAAATTGGGAGCTTTTTTTTAAAGTGAGGGAAAATCATGGATGCTATGCCGGACTCCTACCGACTAAAAAACCTCACGTAGCGCCCAACAACCTATGGTTGAGAGCACCGGGTAAGCCCTCGGAAAGATGTCCCAGGACTCCCAACAGACCTACGGCCGCAACTGCGGCCTCGCCTAACCTCAATAATATTGAGGTTTCACTCCGACGGAAATTTTTAGGAATGGAAATTTGTCTATGGAAATGTTTAAAACCACTGATCTGTAATAATATCACAAAACTGATTGAAATATGGATATAGCCATGGGCATAAGCTCAGTATCAATGATCAAACAATCCATTTTTGGTATAGGTTTTTGGCGTTTATACCACGGTGACCAGACTGGTTGGTATAGGATCTTATTTTGAGGTTTTCTTTTCGTCGTTATGGATACTTTGAAAAAGTGTTCCCTTTTACAACACCTACATATAACAAGGTGCACCGTGGAAATTTAATATTTTCAATGGTAGCCCCAGGGCTAGGTGGACAAAGGTAAACCGTAGTTTAAAAAAATTACCACCGTACTTACTCCCAGGTAGTCTGGGAAGGTGGACGGTGGGAAAGAACCGGAATTGGGGTGGTGACATTTGTACTCTATTCTATCACCATAAGGGCAGTATTCCCTTGTAGCTGTATACCTTCAAATATAATTTAAAAGCTAGTACTGATGTCTCCCCCAGCTAGGGGGGACACCAGGACTGAAAAAGTCCTGTTGGCTCCCCCAGGGGGCATTAGGGGGGGTTGAGTACCTACAGGTCAAATGAACAAATCAGGTTACAAACCTAAAGAATTTTCGTAAAATTTTCTGGCTGTCAGAAATCTCATTTGAGTAAACATTGAACGTTTTCAGGTTTTTATTTTAAGTTTACTGAAAATGTGAAGTTTTGCAGAAGGTTGCTTCCTTATTATGACAAACCGATTCAGAAGTTTCAGAGTTAATCCTACAAAAAAAATCATTCCTTCATAAATGTGTATACAGTACTTTATGTAAGTACCTACTTAACTAAAACACGGTTATAAAGTTATAAAGGAATAATCATATATTTTCATCAAAGAACAATAAAACAATAAAAACATTCCATGGTGTGTGTTCAATGGTGTATACTTAGCATAAATACCATAGGATTAAAAATACAATGCAGTGGACAGTACTGTAATAAAATACTCATAGTACACGTATGGCTGTACCTGTTAAAACAATAAAGTATTACGTCACTAACGAGTTCTCCATAACGGATTCTGGCTACCAAAAACTTGGTAAAAGTGACGAAATATTTTTTACAAAACTCAAATCTATGAAATCATTAAACGCTATTCATTAATTTTGATGAATGACTTCGGTTTTGTTTCAATTTTCCTTTGTATGTAATTTTAATAGTTACACATCTATTGATGGAATGGTATTGAGCAGAAATAACAATGTCCTAATAAATACACTGACAGGTATGAACTAAGTAGTAATTTGTGTTACGTGTGCATACTGTGCATAGATAAGAACAAAATTATGTGTAATCAAAATTCCTATCGAACCTGTAGGGTCGCTTTCTGTAATGCATGTAAACACCGTTCCGCTCCAGCTTTACAAATAAATAATTACACCAATTATTATAAAATACCGCTGAGCACTACATACACTGGATTTTTACACCATCACTAATTCACTACCTATGCGTTGCACAGACAAAAAAAACAATTTACCGCGGAAAATATTTTTTTAAAAGTAATCTAAATTTGAAATGTTTTGCTGCAAAGGCTGTGTATTCGGTTTATTCCACGAACAGTCGCGATGTACTGACGCATCAACAAACGCAGCCGAGCGGTGGACCGGTCACCGGTACACCGCGAGGTATGAATTATCCACTATAGAACAGATAATGGATGGCGAAACACTACTGCCAGCCTTATTTGCTGTTATTAATATTATACGTGCTTCGTGTGGAAGGTCGCTGAAGTTATGCGAACCATATTAAAGCTCAGATTTTTTGCACCTGCCGAAACTAGGTATAGGAATAGAAGAAATAATTTAACTTACTGACAATCTATTATAATGCTACAAATATCTAGTTTAGATCATTGTATCAATCAGATGAGTACGATAAAGGTGTTTGCATCGTCTCATATAGCTGTGAAATCTTTATCCAAGCTACACAAAATTTTCAATACCAAACAAATTCCAGCCAAGTATGACAAACAACTGCATGCAACAAACTGTGCGCCTCGTAAGGAATTCCACGTTGGGGATTTGAATGAAACTTGGAATGCTCTGATAGACGACACCAGAGTCTCAGAAGAAGTCACCTTCAACGAAAAGAAGAAAGAGGAAAAAGAAAACGAGACATTACAAAATGTTTCAAAAATAGTAAATGCCCAAGTAATACATAGGGAAGAATATTTTAACAATGTAGTACAAACTAAAATTATACTTTCATTCGGTGTTAACTTCGAGGTGTCCTCGCTTAGACGGACTTACGTAGCCGTCATGTACGTAATGATAACGATACAGCATTAAGTGATTATGTATGGTCGTGCCGTCCATATTGCGTGTTACAAATGTATGGATAATTTTCCGAATGATGGCGATACGATTGCAACACGACGGACAATGTGCAGACCTATATAATATAGGGGAGATAAATAAAAATATAGGGATTAATTTGAAGTGTTACCTCGGAGACAAATGTTACATTTTTTTTGTATGAAGATAAAATAATTACAAACCTATCGAAATTCATATTCGTTGAGATTTCTAATGCAGACAGAAATGACAAGAAGGAAAGAGTTAGAAGAGATCTTGATGCAGTAACTGAAGAAGTAGGAGAACAAAGGCAATTCCAAGTGATATGTCAAAATCCAAACTACAACATGAAAATAAATTTAATGAGGAGTCGGTTGTATTTATTTTTCATGGTCAAAATAAAAACTCAAATCGATTACTATACTGTCAATGTCTACGTAAATACTTCTATGGTTCTCAGGATTATTGACGAAAACAATGTAACTTCGCTATTTATATTCAGAATTGGTGTAATAAAATGAAGATTATATTACTGAGCATAGATTTATCCTGTGGCGCCCTCATCATTCATCTATTTATTTGTGGTAATATTGGTAAGCATATTTACTTAGAATGTTTAAGTAGGTACCTACATTAAAACTATTGTTCACTTCCAAATTGGGTTTGAGATTGTTCCATGAAAAGGCAAAAATTCAAAAAAATCAACAAGTGTAATGAAAATATTTAGGTGAGGAATTTTGACAAATTTCACAGAAATCATTAAATTGAAGTTCATCACATTCACATTTTGAAATAAGTCAATGGAAATATAACTGTTGTAGTTTATCTAGCGTTTATATTTTCCTAGAACTAGTTTGACAATTACGGTTTTATTATTTACGATGCTCGGCTCCTACGTTGTTAATTGCTAATTGGTTACTGTAAATACTAAATAAGTAGGTACAACTACATCATAAATGTTATGATTTTTCAAAACCATGCTAACATTTAACGAATACCTACATTTTTATTATTTCAGTAATATTTTCATTTTTCCACGTGACTCGTTGCGCGATAGAGGAAATACAACCATTCTGAGCAAATTTTATGATATAATGTAAATGCTAAATATAAAAATATTTAGATATTTCATCTTGGTGAAGTTAAGGATTATGGAAATTCGGGCAGTTCGTGAAATTTATTTCGAAATTGGAATCGCAGCCTAATTTCTGATTATATTCACCACTTTTTGTCTATATCTGAAATCTAAAGGGCGTAACTGTAGGGCATGTTCAAGTTATTCCACTTATTTCAACTTGCCTGAAGCACTATGAGATATTTTTTGTTATTAGGATAAATACCCAAATTTGATTTGTTTACTTTTTGTTCTAGGAACTTGTGGAATTAATATTGACGAATATCGTTAATTTATTAACATTCTTATTTATTATCATTTTGTAAGAAGTTAACTCTAAATTCTAAAATCCAATTTATAGCGGAAACGGTTATTGTATCGTTATCATATCCTGTAAGCAAGGCGTTCTGAAAAAAAAAACCTTTTTGAATTTCGTGACCTCGCAGTTTTTATTTAAAACTTGATGTAGTTAATAAACATAGGTAAGTAATACTTTAAATAATTCCCACCATTGTTTCGTTTTAAATTATACAACAAACAAGTTTCATTTAACGGCCCCAGTTTCCTGCATAAATAACGCGGTTTCATTCACTTATCTAAAGATTATAATAGTTTTAACTAAGTATGTTTACGGAGCTTGCTACAGTTATACATAAATGAATACATACATGTAGTCACACCTTTTCAGTATTTGGAACTTTTTAGGCAACGCTTTCTAGCTCAAATTGTGCTAAACGATCTAAAAAAACACTTTTAAAGATCATAATTATAAAAATATTTGTACCAATCTGGGATTCACAGAAGTTGCATCATAATAATTATACTACAATATTTTTTAACGTGAGGGAAAATCCTCATGGATGGTATGCTGGACTCCTACCGACTAAAAAACCTCACGTTACGCCCTACAGCCTATGGTTGGGAGCCCTGGGTAAGTCCTCGGAAGGATGTTCCAGGCAATACGAATGGGTAGGGAAATATACATTTATGTGTAGTCACCTCAGATATTATGGTAGGTAGTTGGTTTAATAACTCTAACCTACATTATTTGTCTTTACTAGTCCTTGATAGCCTCGATTTTGTCACTATTGCTACGAATTCATCGTAGATGTCTGTAAGTGTAGTGTAGGTACCCTTTTCTTCAATAGGTATCTGTACGCCGTTTTCCCTAATTTTCTTTTCAATGTTTTCCTGTTTTATAAAATAGTTTAAGGTTCCATCTTTGTGTATTAGCTCTCCATCTCTTAGCCTGCTGGAGTCGTCAACATTACTCTAAGCGGACATATTGCTTTTACCCACTGTTATAATTGTATAATTGCTGTCATACGTGAACATGATTTATGCTTAGACCATATAACACGGGACTAGCCTTTGCGAACCACCGCATACAAAAATATTCTGCCAGTTTTCATACAAGTGAAGGGGGAAACACAAAGACATATAAAATTTCATTGCATTTAAAAATGTATTAATCGACAAACGCGTAATGGCTGTTGTGTGTTAATTGTTATTGTACAGTCAACTACAATGTAATGTACTAGTTTAATCATATAAAATGATGTACTGATGTACAGGCTTTTCATAAAGCCAAAAGACCAAATGGTCATGTGCAATGGCAGAAAACAATGCTTAAGTAAGGCGCATCCTGTGGTTAGATGATCTAAGGATTTATGTGAAAATCTTGGATTTATAAGGGGTAGTTAGCGCGTGCCGTAGCAACCACTGAACGCGATCAACAGGCCGGAACAACGCAGTTCACTTTCTTGGTGAGATTCCGACGCCTCGTACAAAACTTGACTTGACTGCCTCAGTAGCACATTCGATTGCCTCGCAGAGGTCCTGCGTTCGATTCTCGGGTGGGTTCAAATATTTGTGTGACCCAAAACTGTTTGTTTTAGAGTTTGAGTGTTTCTGTGTATAATATATGTATGTATTTAGAGATATATAAGTATATCTATCAGTTGTCTAGGTCCTATACCTACAATCAATCAATCAATTAAATCAGCCTATATCAGTTCACTGCTGGACGTAGGCCTCTCCCAAATTACGCCACAACACACAGTCCTGCGCCTTCCGCATCCAGTCAGTCCCTGCGACCTTTTTCAGGTCATCGCTCCATCTGGCGGGTGGTCGTCCTACCCCACGTGTACCAAGTAGCGGTCTCCACTCCAGAACTCGATTGCTCTACCTACCATCGGTTCTCCTACAGATATGGCCAGCCCACTGCCACTTCAAACTGCATACTCTGCGAGCTATGTTGATCCTATAAAGTACAAGCTTAATTTGGGCTAGAAGACGTTGCGTGAGAATGACGACAACAAATATTTTATTTATACTTGGCTCTGATGGTCAACTTTTATTATAACATACATTGTGGTATCACAAAGATTTTACTGAGCGAAGATACGTGCTGAGGTGCGTGGATCCAAATAGAAAATTAATTGCTCTGATAATTTCCAACTCCAAAGTTGGAACTAAAAATTAATCTAAGTAGTTATTTATTATGTATTTAACATCTTCCACTAGTATTTTTATTTAAAAAATAAACACATTATTATACTCACTCACAGTTATAAAAAAATGTGAGTATAAATAAGTAAATAACTAGATTATCTTTGAGTTTTAATTCTATTTTTTTACAATCTACGAGTAGCAGTAATTTAAGATGAAATAGGCATCCAGTTTCAGATAAGCAAAGTATGAAAAATATAATTAAAATGTAGGCATAGCGGTTTTACGACTGCCTAGCTAATGCCTACTATGATAAACTTTAAAAATGATTAAATCATACGGCATTTTATTACTTTTCCTAGACTAGGTGGTGCTAGATTCCTAACATTTTAGAAAGACTGACGTAGGATTGGAAATGATGAATGATTTTTATGGGACTGCAACCAGCGTGATAGCACCTCTGGTGATGCAAACGTAAATATACCCCTTTTCATCAGGTGGACCGTAAGTTTCCTGGGGTATCCTTCCGAGGGCTTACCCGGGGCTCCCAACCGTAGGCTGTTAGGCAGGACACGTGAGGTTTTTTAGTCGGTAGGAGTCTGTCATAGCATCCATGCAGAATTTTCCTTCACGTTAATTAAATTAAAGTAGGCAGTAGCATAAAAAATCCAAACTGGGACTACGAGAAACTTAGTTATGGGCATTTTTAGGTCTCGAGTGCTTTACTCGCATGGAGGACGATTTCTCACAATCGTAATAAGGGTAAAAAAATAAAGGACTTGATACCGAATCAGGGTAATGAGTTGATTGAAGTCGAATTTCGCAGTAGAGAATAAGATTGAGTATCGAAGGGCCAATAACTATGAATGAACGTTCGGGCGAATTGAAATACACACCATTATAGCTAGGTTTTATGATTGTAACAACGTAAATAAGTACAGATATCTACGCTTAAATTCACGTCGAAAATTGGAGCTAGGGTTAATGATACCCTTCGTACTTGACCACTAAATCTCACCACCAGTGGTGAAAACGAATTACCATATGATCACCAGTGTGAAATGGGACAATTTTCACAACTGGTAGGTCATATAAATAGGATTGATATAGTGTTATTTAGCTACACGTGGCCAGTTGGGATATATAGCAGTGTCAACTGACCACTGATCTTGCAGATTTGGTGGACAGTTGGTACAAATGGTAATGATAAATAAATAATCTATATCTATACTTATAATAAATCTGTAGAAGTGAAAATTCTGTACATTCAAAATATAAAAAAAATAAATAGCAGGGGGTGTTACTAGATCGACACAGAACCCAAAAAAGTGATTAAAAAATTTTTTGTCTGTCTGTCTGTCTGTCTGTCTGTCTGTCTGTCTGTCTGTCTGTTTGTTCAGGCATCACGCAAAAACTACCGGTTCGATTACGATGAAACTTGGTATAATTATTCTTTAATAGCCTGGGCACCACACTGGATACTTTTCATCCCTGAAAAGTATACTTATCATAAAATAAAAAACGAACTTAAGTCGTATAAAGTTATTATCAATTATTGCTTAAACGGTTAATGGTACGATGATGAAATTCAGCATGAGCGTTGTTTGTAACAATTTGAAATAAGTAATTTTACCATTTTTGCAAATTCTACCTCCTAAGGTATAAAAAAGGAGTGTCAAGTTTGTATGGGACAACGCGATTCCTTGGTCCGATCTACTTAAAATTTGGCATATAGCATTATTAACATAATTGATGGAAGACGTGTTCCTTATTTTATTGAAATTTATACGTTATCGACCTAAAAAGGGAATGTAAATTATTTTAGAGCTGATTTTTTCCGGAGTTGATATCAATACTCCTTAAATACTCTTATTTTTGATTTAAATTACTTTTTATTTTGACACATTTGAGAGAGTTCAATCCGCTTGACATTGTCATTTTCAGGATTTTGCTTTAATTACTATTGGAAATATTATTGTTAATTTTATTAAATTTTGTATAACCAACAATAAATTTGTGAAAGAACAAGAAAATTCGAAGTTGGCTAGCCAGGAATAATGAAAGACCATGCTGCAGGTAGTGTCCACTGTGCATAAGAATGAAAGATTGTCAACTTCTCTAAGTGACTGGTCATGGAAGGTATGAACCTTATTCTATAGTGCTGGCTGCATTCGGTGCAGGACACTCACTAAGCCTTTGTAAAATACGGGAATGGCCTCTACGAAGATTACATTTGAAAAGTAAAAAGAGCCATTAAAATGAACATGAACGCTTAGCAGATGAAATTTACATGCTTAATAAGTTAACAGGCCTTGGTTGGACTAAGCGTATTATGAGGACAAAGTCTACAGTAGTTCGGTTTTCCCATACGTCGCGCGTCGTAGGCTTACAGTATGACTGGGACTACCTAAAGAAGGAACTAAGTTACGATGTTAATTGCTTAGAAGAGAAGTTGAGTCGAGTAGTAGTCTAGCCAATGAATTAAGAAATGTATTTAATAAATAAATTTACATAACTCATATAATATGTATTATGAATTTGTTACTCTTTCACGCTGTAATGACTGAAAGTATCTGGCTGAAATTAGGTACACGCAGGCGAAGCTGCGGGCATCATCTAGCACAAGCATATAGCTTAATTTGGGCTAGATGATGTTGTGTGAGAATGTCCAACAATATTTATATATACTTCTATATTAATATTATAAAGAAGTAAAGTTTGTGTGTTTGTATATTTGTTAAATTGTAAGGGGTTATCTGGGGATCTACTGAACCGATTTTAAAAATTCTTTCACCAATAGAAAGCTACGTTATTGTGGAGATTCATGGGCTATATAACATCACGCTACAACGAATGAGGAGCGGAGCAGTAATAGTAAATCTTTCAAAAACGGGGGAAAAGTTATTCCTTTAGAGAGCTTCGTTGCGTGTGCTGCGTAAATATTTATAGTTATGTAAAAAATATGTACTACAAAATTGTTTCTCTTAAAAAGTTCCAAAAAAATTGCGCGATAGCATGTGTCTATCTTTGGGTTGGTGCACAATTATCATTTTAATGGCAATCATTTTTTTTCTGTAATAATGCCACGGGATACCTCATTCATAAACGAAATTGTTCTTAAAAATAATGCGACGGGAATACACGCGACGAGAAACCTTTCTCTCTCTCTCTCTCTTACGTAGTATTGGATATTAACGACGAGACGCTACGGGAGTAAACGCTACGCGACGGGAGTAATTGCGACGGGAACAGGTAATACTCTCTCTTATGTGGCGCAAACGAAGTTGCGCGGGTCAGCTAGTAATAAATATTTGTGGACATTCACACACAACGTCATCTAGCCCAAATTAAGCTAATATAATAAGCTTGTGCTATGGAATCTAGACGACTGATAAACATACTTATATACTGCTCGTTCGCTCTAACTTTGCCGCTCGGCTCCATACTAAAGTCGAATTTTTAATTAGACGAAGTTAGTTGACAGCAACTAATGTCACTTCTTCATACAATGTTGCGTATTTTCTATGACGAAGTGACATTAGCTACTGTCAATTTACTTCGTATAATTAACAATTCGGGTATACGCCTCAGCGAACGGGTAGTACTTTTAAACACATACATATCTCCGAAAACAAACATTTGTGGATCACACAGATATTATATTTGGGCTTGAATTATGAGGAATCGAAGCCCGGGAGCTCAGCGCTGCAGGTGGTTACACTACCTATACGTCACCGAGGCAGTCTAGAGGCAAGCATGATATAGGTAAGGTACTCGTATGTACGCAGTCCGTAGCATGTTACTATTCTATACCGTAGGTTAATCTAACAGATTTCCAGTTAATTATATATCGTCACGCTATGGTTAATTGACAGCTAGCTTTGATAGGAAAATTTCATCATGGTGTTCCATTATTTCCGGCACTTCATTCGAAATTTTCTACGGCTCATAATACTGGTGTAGGCGAACGATACTACCATCATAAAAATTCTTGATTTATTTCTAAAAAGTCCATTGAAATAATTATATACCGTCTGTCTGCATTGCAACCAAACGGCTGGAACATATTTTTAACGAAACAGGACTCAATTATAAAGCTCAACTCATTTCATAGAAAATGTAAAATTTGGGTGTTTTGATTTTTCATTTGATGATTAGAGATAAGAATAAAGTCCAGCAGTGGACTGCTATAGGCTGATTTGATTGATTGATTGATGAGAATAATGGAAAAATCTATAGTTAGGTATAAATAATAACTGGTAGACCTAATGCATCTTTTTCAGGCGGTCACGCTTAAGTAACACTGCTATTTTTGATGATTAATCAAACGTGACACATTAGGTACATGTCGAAAATATAGTATTGTACTGATAAAAAGAGACTACATGATAAAAAGAGCAATGATGTGGTAATAAACCACACAATTTGGCTGACTGTACCAAAACACTTTTCTTGAGTAACAGCTGTAAGTGTCAAGACTAACTATAGTAAAAGTACGTTGTTTTATTTTACGCGAGTACGTTGTATTATCCAAAGATTTAGATTTTCGCTACTCTCAAGTAGGTTTTATCTTTGCGAAAAGTCTAAGTTTACAAGTAAACCAGTCTAAGTAAATACTGTAGATACTGCTGACAAGTAGCCTCGCTTATTTGCACGATAAGAAACGAAAAGTGGAACGTTAAACAGAACACAAAATACACCACAACCTGAAAGATGTTTATTTACGAACATAATTTCCTTATCTTTTAATGTATTTTAGTTTTACCTAACAGTAATCATAAAACATCTATGTACATAAGTATTAACAATGGCGCCGTTCCCAGACCGTACGAATGATGAGTGTTTACAATAGTGGTTATACGACTATTGTGAATATTGTCAGATTTATAAGTAGGTACCTTCCTAGTTTCCTACATTACGTAAGAAATTATGGAACATAAATTTTAGTGGCTTTTAATAATATTTATAGACGATTAAATTTAAAATACTGAGATAATAAGGTCTTATAGTTTCTAAAGTAGGTAGCTGCCTATTATTTTGTACTTATCTTAATTTCAAATGCGTAAGTATAATAAATTGATAAGTACACATTGTTCAATTCAAATCTCTTATTTAACATAATAAAACTTAAGACTAAATAGGTAAAATGATTGTCAAGATTGAAACAAAAGAAAAATTAATAAGTACCTACCTATCATAATGTAAAATTTAATTTTTAGGCTGACAATCATATTTAATTTAAGCTCAATCGATCAGATCATTTTATTGTAGGTAGGACTATTATTGTGTTATGTATGTGTTGTAAGCTAGCGGACATCATGCGGTTTCACCCCCGTATCTCCCGTTCCCGTGGGAATATGGGAATAAAATATAGCCTACTAGCTGATGCGCGCGGCTTCGCCCGCGTGAAATTTGGTTCCTATTCCCGCTTCCCGTGGGAACATTTTCCCGGGATAAAAAGTAGCCTATGTGTTATTCCGGACTATACTCTATCCCTGTACCAAATTTCAGCCCAATCCGTTCAGCCGTTAGAGCGTGATTGAGTAACAAACATCCAAACATCCAAACATCCAAACATCTTCACAAACTTTCACATTTATAATATTAGTAGGAAGTAGGAAGTAGGATAGTAGGATGTTACTCAGGGTAAATGTAGCTTTCCAATGGTGAAAGAATTTTTGAAATAGGCACAGCAGTTTTTGAGTTTATTCATTACAAACATACACACACACACACACACACATACAAAAATACAAAACTTTTCTCTTTAGAATATTATTACTGTAGAATTGTAGATTGTACATTGGTATTGCTTCTGACAGTCAATCCTGAGTTTTGGAAGAAAACGTGAATTTTTATAGCTTAAAATATCTACTTCTGACGATCATGCACTGCTTTTGTTTTTGTTACAATTCGTTCGTACAGTGTGTCTAACTATGGCAAAGACGAAGTACTATCTCTAAATAAATATATCTAAATGCTAAGGTTTTTTGGTTTTATATAAGGAAATATTCTCTTGAATGTTATGCCGGACTCCTACCGACTAAAAAACCTCACGTGTTCTGCCTAAGAGCCTACGGCTGGGAGCCCCGGGTAAGCCCTCGGAAGGATACCCCAGGACTGTTAATCTTAATCTGGATGTTGTAATCGCTGTATAGTCAGTTTTTCTATTTATATTTTAATTTCTTTCGGTTAAACGTTTTAGATTTATCTTAGTTTATTGCTTTATTATATTTTCATTTCTTTCGGTTAAACGTTTTAGATTTATCTCAGTTTATTGCTTTATGTATTTAAGGTAGTTTATAGTTCCATAATAATAAATAAGCTTTCCTTTCTTTTATCCTTTTTGTAAGTGTAAAATGTTTTTATAAATGTATTATTTCTATTTTTATACATTTAAAAATCTATTAGATTTCTAGGCGTGATATTATTTCTATTTATCACCAGGGCTCTGGCAAATAATAAAAAAGTTTAGAAACCCTTCTTTAAAGCACACAAATAGAACAAGTAAACAATTAATACGAAAGCGTTGAACATAAAAACTAATATAATAAAATTTCCAAAAAATAAATTAATAAAAAATAAGAAAAGATAGCTTACTGTCTCATGGAGCCCCATCTCCTATGCGGCAGATTCTCTTGATGGCTACGGAAGAAACAACACAAAATAGGTGAAAGAAAACCAAAAGAGATATAAATATAATAGTGAAGAAAACAAAAGCAAAACTGGTGTCAAACATATCAAACAAACAAAACGCAACAAAAATTTGATCTGATCTATTGCAAGTGAGTTAAATCGGTAAAAAAAGGTATTGATCAAAATTTTTCGAGAAATTAGTTACAAAATTTTTCTTACAAATGTTTATAGAAAAAACAACTCACATTCGGACTCCAACCCTCGACCTCTTAACAATGTTCTGACCACTAAACTGATAGTTCTGACCTATTGCCAGTGAGCTAAATCAGTAAAATAGGTATTGATCAAAATTGTTTTATTTTGCGAGTATTTTTTTTGGAAATGTTAGTTATAGAGAAAATAACTCGCATTCTGACTTCAATCCAAAACCTTTACTTAACAAGGGCAATGCTCAGAAGCCTCAGACCACTGAGCTACCTAACGCAAACTTTTTCAGAGTGAGGTCGGATCCATCTCTCGAAGGCTGCAAAATCAATGAATGATGTTAAAACTATTGATTTATTATACTAGTAAGTACGACCCACCGAATCGTCAGTGGCCTATTTAATATTCATAGTAAGTGGTATTTACGTATTTATGTATGATTGCTTGTTGATTTATTTTATTACCACAGACATACACATTACACATATAACTTAATACAAACAGGCGCGCCATCTACACAGAATTACTGGCCACGTCTGAAAATCAGCGCTGGTCAGCGTAGCTTAAACTGCTGCGTTCCAGCATACGCTGAGATGTGACCGTTTTCTGGGCAATGTGTGGCGTTCATAGCTTATTGGGGGAACGGGAAACTATAGTTTAATACTTAGGATAATTATCTATGTACACGCCGCATATTTGTCGGAGAAATAAATGGTATTTCTTTCTTTCTTTCTTTTTTCCTTCTTACTACCCATAGTAAGTAGGCCACTTACGATGAGGTTTGTCCAAAGGGTGTGTCGTACTTATTCGTAAACAAAAAAAAAAGGTTTAACATCATTCATAGATATTGCAACGCTCGATAGATGGCTCTGATCTTTTTCTGAAACGGTGATTCGGTGGTGTCCGGACGCCATGCCCTAAAAATCCCTGTTTGCAACACCAAAGGGGCCCATACTCGCGCTGCCGATCTGGTTGCCGAATTTAAACTATTTGAGACAAGTAATAAATAAATATAATAAATAGCCTTTTTTCCTGTTTATCATTTTATAGGTGTGTTTTTGCTTACCTAACCACTATGGCGCCCACGTGCACTATAGTGACAGAACTGTCATCGGCTCCGACGCCCACGGTCATCTTAATGCCAGTTTATATCCGTTTATATCCGGTGTTATCCTCTTTCATCCAGGCCGGAAATAATGCAGGATGAGTTTATAATAATGATTAACATAGCCTGCAGAGTAACATTAAAAGAAATAACATCAGAAACTTCGAGTTGATTGTGATAAATAAATTTTCTGTTGAGCCGCCATTAGCGTTCCAATTAGTTACGGGGTAAGTATTAAATATTTTAGTTTATTCTGCTTTTATTTATGGTTTTATTTTTTACATTGAATGATATATTATTTTATAATATATACTTATTTATTTCAGTGTATATTTATTAATAGTTTTTTTTATTGGCCAATGTAAATACGCAAAAAATGTATAACTTTAATACTTTTATTTAATAATATTTTTGTTTATTTTGCTTCAATTATTCTTGTTTTGCATTTAAAAGGTGTTGTTTAACAGCTGTTATAAATATTTTCGTCCCAAATCGAGGTAAAATTAATTATAATAGCATGTGAAGATGACAATTTTTGGCAATGAAAATACGCTAAATATTGATAAATTTATTTTCGGAGATTTTGTATCTACAAATTCTTTTTTTTTATTTTTGGGTAACGTGTTTGTGTGTATATTTGGTAAATAAAAAAATATAAGACTTAAAACTGGTTTTATTTTGAATTACATGGTAAAACATAAGAATACTACTTCATTTTAACCGTCGTAATTTTCAGCGACATTTCATTAATCCATTACACATCGGATATCCTCGGATTTAGTTTAGTTATTTTCGTCAGTTATCCAGCATGATGAAACAGTAAGTATTTCTGTAGTGCGACTCCTATAAAACAAATAAGAATTAATTTTGTGAAGCTCGGCGCGCAACCGCTGTTCCCGCCAACGCTCGCGAAGGTGTTGGGCGTCGGCGGCCAGTGACGTTTGACAGTTCGGCCGTACGACTGGTATAAACATTTTATGATCTATTTAACTAAAATAATCTTAACTAGTTTCGGCAACCGTTCACTTATTTAGAAACAGCTTATCTTTCGACAAATTTGAGACAAATATTGAAATTTTAGAAGTTGCATTCAACTTGGCGTGTAACTAACATGTGATGACCGCCAAGACTAACGATATCAAGTGCCTTTCGAAGTACGGAAGGCTCGTATATAAATGCTACGGCCACTCATTTTAGGACTGATCATAATAGTGTGCTCAACACTGAGCTAGCGGGTCTACGATAACCTCTTTACTTAGTGTAATTGCCCAATACCGATGTAAGTTTCTCACTTGCAATAGATGCGCTGTGATACGAAATATCCAAAATCTACCACGTTTTTCTAACTAAATATACCAAGAAAAACAATCAATAATTATTCAGACTAGTCTTTACCTTGGTGGTGTCCGCCTGAGACTAGTACGTGTCCAAGAGTGTCGATTCAGGGGATTACCGGGACTTATAGTGCCATTTTCCAACCTGGTAAAAAAAGAATTAATTAGATTTTTTCCTGGCAATAATAAACACAAATAATAGATTTTTTTGGATACAAAGAGTTTCCATATTAATGAAGCGATTACTACTTCTATAACTGTGGTATACCTTGGTGGACGAAATAGGTGGATCACCATTAAACTAAGAACACCAACATGACAGAAGTTAACCGTAAACACTTAGGTGGGCTAGGGCTATAAAGTGGAACATCCAGGTGGACCAACGTGACCGCAGTTAATCGTGGTAAATAAAGCTTTACGTGCTTTCCAAAGCACGTATAGATATGCTCGTAGGTGAAAATGCTATTAACGCTCATCGCTCTTAGTACTAACCGTCTCTTGTAATATGCTCAATGATCGTTTAACTGACAGAACGCTGAGCAAGAGGTATGCCTACCTAAGTGCTTATAAATGAGGTAAGGGCAAGTTGTGGTTCTTGTCGCACACTTTAAAAAAAGTCTCGTGTGGCGACGGGACCCCTTGTGGCAACGGGGAAGAGTACAAAATGTCGCGACCCCAATTCATCCCGAGGGTGTCGAAAGAGGCGACTAAGGGAACGATTTCGCAAAATGATCCATTGCATAGAGAAGGAAAACTAGAAATGAAACCTGGTTGTCAATAAAATGACAGTCTTTAAGCCAAGTTGAAGGCCTTATGGGCGGCTTGATAAATTTCAACTGCCCGTTTCAAGACGGCAATAGGCTCACCACCTATTACGTGATATACATATAAAACTAGAAGGTGAAACGCGGGCGTAAAGATCAGGCACTCCATGTTGATTAGTTTGTCCTTTAAACTGTATAATTACAGTTCTATTTACAGAAATCAGAAAACACTATTCGATTTTGAAATAGACTGGCTTGGTTCCAAATACTTCCAATCGATACTTTTTTAAGGTAGATTACCTAATTGATCGGTAAAATATAATAAAGGAACGCCGTGTATATATCAATACATCAATACATATAATAAAATCGTAACAGGTCGCTGTCTGTACATGGAAGATAAATAAGAAAAAATATTATAGGGGGGCTTTATGAACGCAATAGAACCCGAAACAATGATTTTTAGAATTTTTGTCTGTTTGTCTGTATGTCTGTATGTCTGTATATCTGTTTGTCTGTACGGTTGTGCACGCTAATCTCAGTAACCGCTCAACCGATTGCAATGCGGTTTTTTTTATTGTGTTGAGGTTTGCTCCAGTTAACATTTAGCGTTTGTTTTATGTAAATCGGTTTAGAAATAAAAGAGTTATAACACTTTTAAGAATCTGATATTTTAAAAAATTTAATTGTAGGGGTTGGTTTGAGGACTGAATTGTTTAAAAATAGTCTTAATCATTAAGCTCTATTATGATTAAGCAAACAGGGCAGTTTCAGACGCTGCTTGATGACTCTGATGAAGAAATACCTTTCATTTCATACACCTTCTGTGACGTAAACGAAGTTGCGGGCTCAGCTAGTTATACATATATATAGGAATCTTTACAATGTAAATAGGTAGTTAAGTTTCTTGTCACTAAAGGGCAATGCCAGGTCTTCATAGTACTTTAGGCCCTGGGTGCCCAATCATGAAAATGGGTACAATATATTGCTTGTAAATAAAAATAATTTATTCATAAAAGAATAGTTAAAACATAAGTTGGGGTCTCCAAAATATCAAGGCTTTTAATTTTTATAAATGTGCCCTTTAACAAGCACTTTAGAGTTATCAGAAACTCTTCCTGCAGTCATTTAGCTAGTTAATTATGTATTTGTTGTCTTTCATACATTTATTCATTCATCTAAAGTCAGTATTCATGATCAGAATTCAATATTTAATTATTGATAAAAAAAAACAGAAAAACGTACAATGATGCAGTACCATTTTGACAATGACATAACACTGGGTGCATAGAATTATAACGCAAAGAAACCCAATACGCGCGAGCGACGTGAAGCCATTTCAAGGCAGCTGATACCAGCTGCCTACATCAATCGGCGCTTTAGTACCGGACATCTAGTGTCAGTGCAAAGAGCTCGCGTAATTTTCGTCTAAAAATGACGTATTCTGCAGTGAAAGGATGCCACAATTCATCTGAAAATTGTTCCAAACGCCTAAAGATCACATTGCATAGGTTAGTACTGCAAAATATGTTACATTTTTGTTAAAAACACCTCATTTAAAGAAACAAAAATCGTACATTTTAGTGACGTCATTTTCATAGACGATGTTGCAAGCAATGAGAATAAAATTTTCCCACATTTTCTCTTATTTGCTTCAATATCGGTTTTAGGAACTGTTATTGTTATAAAAATACTCTTATCACATACATACATATGCTTACGCCTTTACTCCCGAAGGGGTAGGCAGAGGCATTGTATACGCCCACATTTCACCTTTTTAGAATTTGTTCCACGTAATAGGGGCTGAGCCGTAATGCCATGTTGAAATGACGCAGGTTGTGACTGCCTGCTGTTGAAATTTTTCAAGCCGCCTCAAAAGGCCTTCAACTTTGCTTCATGACTGCCATTTTACTGGAAACCGGAAACAACAGCTTAACGGCCTTCTGAAGCACAGAAACGCTCAAATAAATGTCACAAAGTGGTCACATGGATGGTCACCCATCCAAGGACTGGCCATAGTGAAAGTTGCTTACTGCAGTGATCGTTTACAGATCAGATCGTTTATAGATCACTGAGTACGCGGGGCCACAAGAGTATGGTTAGAGACAGCAATAGACTTAGTGTGTTTTAACTAAAATAGGTTTAATAAACGATTATGAATATGGGGGTTAGTGTTTAATTTAGCTTTTTTTTAAACAACATATTAATAAAATATGGGAGACCATTCTGCCTACCCCGCGAAGAGTATAGCATATAGATAAATAGAGTTAAATGTTAAATTAAATGTATACAAACAATTTTATTTTTTTCCCATATATAGGGTAAATTTTATTTCCTGGCAACATTTTCTGTAAGCTTGTGTGAGTGTCACCGAGTATAAAGACGAGTAGTTTACACCTACATTAATATTGGTTCGGCTTCGCGGGCGCGTACGTATAATTGAGCGACTCTCAGTCTATGTGTTATAAGTCTATGACTGGGTGACTGTCAGTCGCTCACTTGACTATAAAGTCAGTTTAATTTAGTGTTGCTATTTAAACAAACAAAATGTCTACTGTCGATCGTCGCAACAAGTATAACCATATTTTGTAAGCTCAGCGTCAACGTGTATAATAATTATTATAATACAGTGAAATTCAATAAAACTTACAATTTACCGTTTAGAAAATTAGATCTAAGTATAGATACATAAGTATCCTATGTACCTATACGTTTTCTTATCAAGATCTTTCCATCAGGTCACGGTGCATGGCTGTACGTATTTCTTGGTAGTATAAATAATTATAATAAACAAATATTTACGTAACCCGCCTCAGATTCATCCCCACACTTTCCATACGGAGCGTTCGAGCACGGTAAGATCGGATAAGGACTTGTGGAATGATCTCTCTGCCTCGGTTTTTTTAAACGTCAACGGTATGAGGATCTTCAAAAGGGGTCTTAGAAGGTTTTTACAGGGTTGGAAGCGCGAGTGTAGCACCTCTGGTGTTACAAACGTTATGCTTGTCTGCCACATTGGCGGTATAAAAAAAAAGAAAAAAGTATCTAAGTAAAAACTTAATCTGAGTATTTTGTAAAAATACTACCTATTCTATTAGTTTACAAAAGACTGGCAACCCAGCAGATGCAAATGGCGGTGTATTTATTGAATAACTTTTTATTTTGACGAAATTAATCCCTAACTTCTATCAAGTCGTGAATAGTGTCAAAAATTATGAAAATTTATTACTTATTTTTTCAGCTAGATGCCAAGTATGGGCAATCAGGGCCTAATTTTTGCATTGCCCTTTGGCCAGTCAATTTTAGGACGGTTGCTTCCATCGTGTAGTTTCGTCACAGATGACAAAATGTCACCACCCCAATTTTATTCATCTCGTGTATTGTAACAGACGACTAAGGGCAAAACTTTCAGACGCATGATAGCACCCAAACCCGTAGGGTGAGGTTGGTAGCCAATGTTCGTCGAGAATCCTGGGGCAGCCTTCCGACGGCTTACCTGGGACTGCCTATGCACAGAGTGGCAGCGAGTTTTGGCCTGAGCCTGTCGACATTCACGGCGCGCCAATTCGTATGGAATCGAGACCCCGCCACCTAGCTGTAAACGCGGGAACTTGTCTCGATTCCATACAAATCGGCGATAATGCGCTCACCCGTGAATGTCGACAGGCGCACGCCGAATCTCGCACTTGCCACTCAGAAGTGAGTATCAATTGGCCGAGATCGAAAACCGAATTTTACACTGATGTGTGTTTTTAATCTCGGCCAGAATTTAAAAAACTATTCTAAGTATGATTACTTACAATGGTTTTCTAGATTCTAGTGACATCTAGTCTACGTAATAACTGGGGTTAGGGACTTTCGTTCACAATACATAAAATGTTTTTGTTCATGTTGTAGGCTCGTTTGATAAGGCACCCTGTTCCACATAGATACGTGAGCACCTAATGGCCTTTTCTATTTATTTCCACATTATGTAGGTCAGAACGGACGAAGTTGGATTGGATCATTGGAATCGAATTATGTTAGGATAAAATATTCTACATAGAAAAGATTGGCAGTGTGCATTTATTGGGTGAAACTCTTAACGAATGATAGTTAAAGGTTGTTAGAGTGAGCCCTGGCGGCAGAGTCTGCAGCGGCAGAGTGTGGTACTGTGGTGCAATTAGAAACGAAGTGAGACAATATCGGCTTAATTCCGCTTCACGTGAAATCAACGCACAACGATTCTAGCTTTGTTATGTGGTCAGAGGAGTGAAGGAGTGGCAGGAGAGACTTGGATATCCAGCAGTTAATTTTAACATGCCCTGGATCTGGAGGAAGCACTACAGTAGCCTTTCAATAGGCTGACACAGGTATTCACAGGGGGCGAGGACTCCATACGCTGGCAAACATCGTGGATGGAGCAGCGACGTGGTCTCGACGTGGCAATATGAGTGGGAAAGCTCGTCCTGCTATCCTAGCCACATAATCGATATGCCTTGATAGCCTTGCTAGCTTTTTGAGGAAGTGATGGGCATAATAGGGTCAAGGGAATAGGAAGGGGAAGAAATATGCAGAGTTTTACGGAAGGTGTATATCCACCTGAAAGCAGTGGTTTCGCCTGGAGGTCTAGAACGTATTCTGTCATGTACCGAGAGCGAATCATTACTTAAAGTACTCTTCCGTGCCGCAGAAAATGTACCTACTAGAGATCCCAAAACGAGCTCCGACCTCCATGACAGCTTGGGGACTACCTGGCGTTAAAGTGTTATGAAGCAGCAATGTTTTTCTTTTTATATACTACTAAGGTGGCAGACAAGCTTACAGCCCCACGTTTGCAAGAACCTTCTAAAAGCTCTTTTGAAGAACTCATACTGTAGGCGTTTAGAAAAACCGAGGCTGGGAGATTACTGCGCAATGTAAGCGTTCGCGGAAGAAAGCTTTCTTCCGACCAGACCGTGCTCTAACGCTCCTCAAACTTACAATGTGCCCAATGTGTGAAACAAAGTATTTACATTAATAATTAACACTTGATGACAAGTGTACAACTTATGTAATGGTTGGTGACGAAGTTGAAAACGCAAGTCGACGATTTGGACGGGTTTGGCTAAAGAGCATCACGTAATATTACCTAACCTCTGTTTTTTCCCGGTGAGGCCGGAAATCGTTCCGTAATTAAAATAAAGAAAAATTCCATAAATTTTTGTAAGTAGGTACTTTTTTTTAATGTGAGGGAAAATCCTCATGGATGCTATGCCGGACTCCTACCGACTAAAAAACCTCACGTATTCTGCATAACAGCCTACGGTTGGGAGGAAGGATACCCCAGGGCTCCCAACATACCTACGGCTACCACTGCGGCCTCGCCTAGGGCTGAGGTTTTTATACAGTGGTTACAGCAGCTCATAGACTTCTTATATCACGGGCCTAAAGAAAGAAAGTCGATGTATCTATAGTTTTTCGAGACTCCACCCAACAAGCACTACTTGTAGAATACTCCTCAACTTATTCGCCCTTGCCACATCATATTCATTTATTGCACACCACATAACAAAATCAAAGATGTCACAAATTTAGTTAGAGTACAATAATGAATCCTGTCGGGCACGGCAACATGGGAGAGAGGTGGAACTAAATATCACTTTCCTTTCCTGCAAAAGCAATCAAGTAGGCACCTATTATCTCCTCAGAACACCTCAAGCTGAGACAAAACACCTCAGGCATGACTGAGGTGTTTTGTTTCAACTTTTTAACGTTTACTGGACTTCCACAACTGTATCAGTTCAAAATCAGTTCAGTCGTTCTCGAGTATTAGCGAGACTAATGGAAACCTCAGAAACCTGTTCATTTTTTTTTCATTATAAAAAATTGATGTTAATGTAAATACTAACGTATTAACTGGTGCGTCGTGGTCGCCTTCTCCGTAGCACTCGAAGTTTTCAGCGTCGGATATTGAGTTGCCGGGACTCGAATCCGCTGTTGGATGCAACTGGTTAGCGTTTTCGGTGCCATTCTGAAATGACAAAAAATAAAAAATTGAGAGAAATTTTTAAGTAGGTAATTCCTTACATAACTCAAAATTAAGCTAAAATGTATAAACAGTGTAAAACGTGCGCTAGATCCTTAGATCATCTAACCACAGGATGCGCCTTACTTAAGCATTGTTTTCTGCCATTGCACATGACCATTTGGTCTTTTGGCTTTATGAAAAGCCTGTACATCAGTACATCATTTTATATGATTAAACTAGTACATTACATTGTAGTTGACTGTACAATAACAATTAACACACAACAGCCATTACGCGTTTGTCGATAAATACATTTTTAAATGCAATGAAATTTTATATGTCTTTGTGTTTCCCCCTTCATTTGTATGAAAACTGGCAGAATATTTTTGTATGCGGTGGTTCGCAAAGGCTAGTCCCGTGTTATATGGTCTAAGGCTAGATCTAACATACTTTTTACATAAAAATAAAAATATTAAGAAAAAAAAATAACATAGAAAACACCCAAACTCTTACAATAAATATTTATGTACAGAAATATCCAACCCAGGATTTTAAACCTCAGAAACAGTGCTGAGCCACATTTGAAATTAAATTGTGGTGATTAAGTTGGTGGATTTCAATAGTACCTACCTAGTAGGTACCTATCTAAAATATCTAGGTACCTTATTATAAATGCTAAAGTTTTTGAGCGTGGATGTCTTGCTGAAATTGGTACGGGAATAGATTACAGACTGGAAAAACAGCCTGCTTTTTATTCCCGAAATAGTTCCCGTGGGTAGGGTACGGGAAGAGAATTTCACGCGAGCAGAGTTACGGCCAATATCTAGTAATGCTGTTTTCGCAGTACCTAGGTACTTTAAAATTAATTTACTCAACATGCATTGCTACATTTACGCAAATAAATAGGCGTGTCTGAATTAGTAATTAATTCAAATTAGTAATAAGTAAATCAAAATCATATAAAATTTATTTATATGAGTTTTATGACCGAATGACATAAGATATACCTACCTACGTAATATAAAAGTTACAACACATTTAAATATTCATAAACTAGCGGACGTCACGCGGTTTCACCCGCTTAGTTCCCGTTCCCGTGGGAATACAATATTTTTTCTTCCATAAGAACCTTTTCCTGACAATACCTTACACAACAAAAAAAGAATTAGTGAAATCGGTCCATCCGTTCTGAAGTTATGCGCTTACCAACACATTGTGCGATTC
The DNA here is from genome assembly GCA_933228765.1 of Miltochrista miniata. Lineage (NCBI taxonomy): Eukaryota > Metazoa > Arthropoda > Insecta > Lepidoptera > Erebidae > Miltochrista > Miltochrista miniata. Next base: position 22,641,148 of record OW121766.1, on the reverse strand, counting down.
ATTTTTTAACCGACCTTAAAAAAAAGGAGGAGGTTCTCAATTCGTACGCTATGTTTTTTTTAATTTTTTTGTATGTATGTTACGCGATAACAGCGCCAATTATGGATGAATTTTGAAAATTCTTTTTTTGTTTGATAGAGGCTACTTCTGAGGTGGTCCCATATCGAGGGTTTCAGGATCTGATGCTGGGAGCCAGGAGAAATCGAGGGCAACCACCGAAAATTGTTGGGACAACTAGTGCATTTGTTAACTTTTTGATTAAGTGCTTTAATGTACTACAATTTAATGAAGGTCTGGAGTCGATCTGATGATGGAACCGAAAGACAGTCGAGGGAATTCCTTAACGGTTTACAGCAGTTACCTTGTGTTTCGGCTTGATTGATTTGTGTTGATGAGAACTTTACACCTACATAGATATACTTTTCGGTCCACCCGTCACTTAAAATAATAATAAAAAATATTTTAATAAAAAAATGGAACCGACTTCATACAAATCCTTAAAAATTCAATTTACTTAGCACAAAGTAATATGTATTTTGATTTATCACATTTTATTTAATATAATATTGAAGTTGGTGCCATTAATAATAACTACCTAAACCTATGGGTTTACTTGGCGCCGACTTCAATATGATATTGATTTTGAAGTCGGTTCTATTTTTTTATTAAAATATTTTTTATATTATAAGATACGAGAGACCCTAACACAGCAAAAGAGGGGGTACAAAGTTTTCACTTAACGGCAAAGGATACTATTCCACAATTTAGTTTCGCAAATTTCCCGGGAACCTACTACGAGTTCCACACAAACGCGATAAACTCAATTTGACGCTTTCTCCGGCAATTAAAAAAAACAAAAAGAAGGAAATTTTATGATTTCCTGTTGGACCCATAATGTTTCTAAATTTCCTTCCAGCATCAACGGGGACAACGGGAAGGAAATTTTATGACTTCCTATTGGCATTTTAAAACAACAAGGATGAAAAGTAGGTATACACCTAATATGAAAATATAGTGCGGAGCAGTTTTACCAAAGAATGGAGAGGGATGTCTGGAAACGGATAGCTGATTCTGACGGACGGTAAATCGGTAACGGTTTCACCCGCGTATTTCCCGTTCCCATGGGAATACTGGAATAAAGTAAAGCCTATGTGACCCGCGTTAGCTTAGCTTACCAACAGTGTAATAATTTTTCAAATTGGTTCAGTAGTTTCGGAGCCTATTCTGTGCAAACAAACAATCAAATCTTTCCTCTTTATGTTATACTAGCGGACGTCACGCGGTTTCACCAGCGTAGTTCCCGTCCCCGCCCATGGGAATACAGAAATATAGCCTATGTTCAAGGCTTCAAAGTGTATTTATTAAGTAAGTAAGAACACAAAAATACAAAAATATGTTTCAACAATTACATGCATTTTCTGATGTTGTGCAAATTAGTGGATGACGCTCTGCACTCCTAAATAGGCTAAATGTAAGCCTGTGGTAAGGAAGAGCAGTGCCATTTCCCCATGTTGAGTTGTAATGATCGTTCTACATAGGCATGTACGTGTGTGTATGTGTGTGTGTGTGTGTGTTACCTTGGGATAGTGTAGCTTCCCAACAGTGAAAGAATTTTTCAAATCGGTTCAGTACCTACAGAAATACAAAATTTTCCTCCTTAGATGTAGATTACTTTAGTAAGATGCCGCCCGTGGCTCCACCCATGTCGGAATTTTTTTCAGCTCGCGCTTCCCATTGGAAATTATTTTTGGGATAAAAAGTAGCCTAAAGTTATTCCAAAGTTTCAGACTATAATCTATCTCTCGGAATAACAAACATACACTCACAAACTCGCATTTTTTATACCATCTTCTAAAGTGACAGAGAAGCTTATCGACCACCGTATATGTTACGTGCAATTTGAGAAGTCTGGTCCCTATGAATAGTGATCGGCCTGTATACATAATGCCCATGACACATGGGCAATTTGATACAAAATTTCATGCCTAATCACTTATATAGGGCATAGCATAGGGCAACCTCTGGCGCTCGGCGGCCTACACCTAAGGCAAAGATAATATAATAGTATTACTATAGAATATTTTATATAATCTGTGGTATTACATACTCGGCAACTCCCTGCCTCCCACTGAGTAAGCTTTCCCATCCCCCCACCAAAGTTGATGTGTCTATTGCCGTGTTAGTACTTGAGAAAGTGTCACTGTGTTGCATTACGTTTTACTACCTACGTACTTTGTGCTATTGCTTTGGTTTAATTTGTGCTTAGCCGAGGGAAGATTTTAAAAACAGTACCTAGGTACATACATGAGATTGCGTTCCGTTCCTAATTATTTTGTTTCCATAGCTAGTATCCCTAGTATACTCACACACACATTCAAGCTTGATTCAAGCATTCACATTACGTGTATATTAGTGTGGGTGAAAACGATCATTTTTTATGGAGTTTCCGCCCTGTGCCTAAGGTAAGCTGGGGCAGTTTGATAATAAATAGTAATAATGACCTGTAGTTTCCTTGGCAGGTTGCCTGGTGAAGATCGTGGTGACTTCGTCCTCTGGAAAACGCTGGGCGCCATCATTGCCGCCACAGGCAACTTGAGTTCTGGAAACGAGAAACAATTATAAATTACTTTTTGTAGAATAAAATCATCAGTAAATTGGAACCAAACAATGTTCCGCCAGAGTAGATTCTGATTCTACTATGGTTTAGCCTTGAAATCAGAAGAAAAATTATGTCATAGGTTAGGTTCGTAGCCATAATTTCGTAAGTCGCTAAGAATTTTCAAACGAAAATTTAACTATGAAAATATGGTTTGGATAGCTCAAAAAAATAAGGACATCTCCCATGTAGAGAGATTTCTCATTAAAAACATTTTTTGTCTTTACTTTTTGTGAAAAAATAGGTGAGCATGGCGCATGTTAGTGAAATTTCGATTTCTTGTTCGGAAAACTAGTTCTAGTTTTTCACGAAATAAAAATAGGAGGTAAAGTGAGATATAAATTCAATACTAACATTTGTTTTAAACTAACACGCGTTGAACACATATTTTATACAAAACGGGATTTCGCGTGGCACAATTTATTATTAATTAAAGGTTTCGGTACCTTCACTTTCCTCGACGTTTCGACAGGGTTACACCTATCGTGGTCCCGAGGCGACTGGTGCATGTAGGCTGGAGATTCTGCTATGCGGCGGGAGTTTTCGAAGTACCCCCGAGATCGTCGATTTGTGGAAACACACGGCACACAACACTGACCGTATCCGCGGACGCGTTCACTATTTTATTTCGCGACTTTAAGGCACTAATCACCGGATTCCACGCTGTTGAGAGCTTATATCCGTCTTCCCTGTTGAAAGTCTTGTGCTTCTTTATTTCAACTGCTTCCCGAACCATCCTAGGGTAGTAATGTCGGTCGGTAGACAGGATCTTCGGATTGTGAAGCTCGATCCAGTGATTAGCTCCTCCATTCAGTAAGTGCTCGGCTATAGCTGACCTATTTGTTTGGAGGTTCTTAACCGCAGATATGTGCTCCTTGACCCTATCGGCAATGGTTCTCTTAGTTTGGCCGATGTATGAGCTTCCACAACTGCAGTCAATTTTATAAACCCCTGGCGTTTGGAATGGAACTGTATCCTTGGGAGACCGTATCACGTTTGCTACTTTGGTGGCCGGAACATATACCGCTTTGATGGAGAATTTGTTTAATGCGGCTCCAATTTTATCCGTTGCCCCTCTTACGTACGGTAGAAACGCTGGATATCGATCTACTCCCGGCGGCCTTACCCTAGGTCTGTGCTTCATTTTCTGTGTGTTATTGACCCTATAGCCATTCTTTTTCAGAACAGTTGTTACGTGATCTAGTTCCACACCAAGGTGCTCTGTGTCGCAGAGATCATGCGCTCTGTTGATAAGTGATGTCATAACCGATAACAACTGTCTGGGATGATGGTGTGAAAAGGCATTAAGGTACCGGTCTGTGTGTGTAGGTTTTCTGTAAACAGAGTGCGAGAGCGTACCGTCAGGACGTGCTGCGACTAGGACATCGAGAAACGGGAGTTGCCTGTCACTTTGTATCTCCACTGTAAACCTAGTTTTTGGGTGAATTGAGTTTAGGTAGTCCAAATATAGCCTTGCCTTGTGGAAGCTCATACATCGGCCAAACAAAGAGAACCATTGCCGATAGGGTCAAGGAGCACATATCTGCGGTTAAGAACCTCCAAACAAATAGGTCAGCTATAGCCGAGCACTTACTGAATGGAGGAGCTAATCACTGGATCGAGCTTCACAATCCGAAGATCCTGTCTACCGACCGACATTACTACCCTAGGATGGTTCGGGAAGCAGTTGAAATAAAGAAGCACAAGACTTTCAACAGGGAAGACGGATATAAGCTCTCAACAGCGTGGAATCCGGTGATTAGTGCCTTAAAGTCGCGAAATAAAATAGTGAACGCGTCCGCGGATACGGTCAGTGTTGTGTGCCGTGTGTTTCCACAAATCGACGATCTCGGAGGTACTTCGAAAACTCCCGCCGCATAGCAGAATCTCCAGCCTACATGCACCAGTCGCCTCGGGACCACGATAGGTGTAACCCTGTCGAAACGTCGAGGAAAGTGAAGGTACCGAAACCTTTAATTAATAATAAATTGTGCCACGCGAAATCCCGTTTTGTATAAAATAAATTCAATACTAAGTAATAAAAATGTATCTAACAATCGTTGACATAGAAATAACGAAATAACAGTAAAATTTATTAATAACTGTTTGCTAATTGCGATTATGAAATACTCAACTGTAATGTATAATTATGTTTTAATCTTTTCACAAATTACATGATTATTTTAATATTTATTTATTGTAAAAAAATTAGCACTTTTTTAGTTTTTATGTATGCCGGCAGAATAATATTATTTATTAAATTATTAACACTGAATAATTTACAAAAAACCGCGCTTATGACATTGGCGATGCATTTTTTATATCACATACTTACATATTAATTTATATAATGTATAAATACGCAACTTAATGGATTTCCTGATAGTTTCATGGATACATCGCTATTAGGTATTACTTAAGGCCCTGGCTCAAAAAATGACGAAAAAGAGGTGCAAATAAAATCATTTTTGTTGGCAAAAGCAGACAAAGATAATAGTCAACAATACATTTTTATCTATGCAAGATGTGTATCAAAATATGGTTTTGCCATAATTTGTGATTCTAAATAAAGTGCAAAAAGATCATATCATAGAATCAGCCCTAAATTGTTCAGATGGATGCATTTTATAACTTCAATTTTTATCGTAAGTTTAATCGTTTTGTCGTAAGAAAAAAGGCAGTTATATTTAGTTCTCCATAACAACATAACATGCTTATTAGAAATTGCACTACGAAGTACATACTCGTATTAATCTATCATATCAGCTTATGGCGGTTCTCTAAAACTACTTATATAGGCACTACCTTGGAATAGGTTAAAATAGAATGTGAATAATCTTTAAGCTTAATGTCAAGGGCAGCTAGGGGCACCTATGTAATTGCTCGAAGTGCTGACTCAGACCAGTACAATCATAGAACCCTAAGAAAAGCTATAGAACTAAACGCGTAATATTAGTGTAAGTAAATATTTTTTAAGATTGCATGGGATAGGTAATAGTCCCAGAGCCAGGTGAAAATTTGGTTAATTATTTCTTCTCGAGAGATAATTGGTGATACGCATCAGACAATAGTATCATGAAGCCTTATGACCGTCAGCTGCGGCACGGTTGGGAGGAGGAGCAGTTATAACCTCCCACGCTCGAAGAAAAAAAAAATACATTCACTCATTTCCTCTCGGCTAAAAATGTATCAAATTATAGCTAACCCAATATCTCAACAAAAAAATAAAATCAGCTGGCTATAACATAGTGTATTGTACGTCAGCTGATGTCTCGATCATGGAAAAAAAAATCTTCACTTTCAGTCATATCCTCTCATATAAAAATTTACCTGATGATAGCTTATATGTAACTATTGATAAATATATACGTCAGCTGGCTGTATCTCGGTGGAAAAATCGTCAGCTGATACTTTGAAGGTCGTTACGTAGAAGTTAGCCAGAAGCATTTACTGACAATTTAAATGCATCAGCTGACTAGGTTTCCCTCGACTTACTGCTAGCTGATTTTTTTTATTTATCACAGAAACATATTTAAAATTAGCTCACAAATTTTCATGTGGGAGGAAATGACGTCTCTTTAATTATTCTTCTTATTTTTAAAGATTCAAACAATACACGCTAGCATAGCATAGACAGTATTAAGGTACGCTTGAAGGGGGCTAGTTGTACGCATGCTCGGGGTACCCTTTTGTTGAGATCACTGGAAAACATGTTTAGAAGTAGAAAAGAAGGGTCTATAGTCGCCTCGCTGTAACAAGGTGCGTATGACAGTTGGCAGTATGACGTTGAAAGCTATCAGTACCACTTGACAAGGGATGTGTCGTTATGCCATTCATCTTTATCGCCTACGATAAATTACGTTCTGTTTATTATTGTTATATTTATTTTTAAATTAACTAAACAGTTCAAAATACCGGCCAATTGCGCGGAGGTCTCCATACCGAAAACCGACAAAAAATACGTTTAAATGTATGGGAGTTTTGGTTTGTACGGTGTTTTGGTATGTATGGATTGGTATGTATGTATGGATTGGTATGTATGGATTTGGTATGTATGGATTTAATCGTCTGAAAAAGGTCAATGAGGCAAGAGTTGCGTTGTTTGAAAAAACATATAAATTCTTGGATGCTGAGACATTCAAGTTACTAAATAAAGGTATCGATGGCTCTTCTCTACCACCTTGCGAAGCAGAGCTATATCAGCAATTTTTAAGAGCATGTTACATAGCTCAAATTTGGTCAAATGCACACCTGAAGGTTCCAACTTCTGAAGATCCGGAAGACTATGGTTGGGAAGAAACTGACAATAGATATGGTTTCACCTGGTTCTTTGGAAGTCAGTTACCAACATCGATTGATGAAATCACTATCCAGCCCGAAAAAGGTAACATTTTTTTTTTTTTTTTTGTACAGATGATGACGATGAAAATATTACCGCAGACAGCTCTGACAGCGACTCGGACAATGAATCAGAGAGAGATGGTTGTGACTCAAGTCATAGTGAAAACGAAAATGATTAAATAACATTGTCATTCTTATTGTAATTTTTCATAATTTTTTTATAATAAACTAGCTGATGCACGCAGCTTCGCCCGCGATGGCGCTGTATGTGAAAAATGATTTTCCCGCTTTTCTGTCGAAATTTTTCCTGAATTTTCTTTGCTATAAACCTCACGGAGCCCGATACCTATTCAACGAATGCAAAACCGTGGAAATCGGTTCGTGCGTTCTGGAGTTATAGCGTCAGGAAGGACCCACCTCATTACATAGTATAAAACAAAGTCCCTAGTCCCAAGTTTCTGTCCCTATGTCCCTTTGTATGCTTAAATCTTTAAAACTACGCAACGGATTTTGATGCGGTTTTTTTTAATAGATAGAGTGATTCAAGAGGAAGGTTTATATGTATAATAACATCCATTAAATAGTGAAGTAATAATGTATACCCGTGCGAAGCCGGAGCGGGCCGCTAGTATTTTTATATAATAGATTTTTTTTATCAAGTAACTAGTTACTTTATACTAAGCAAATAGATTATTTAAATATTGGAATAGAATTAAAATTATTTGAATATACACGTATAAGTTTAAAAAATATTGATACGAAATATTTGTTTCACCTCAACACTCATATTGGAGTGCTATGCCGAATAATTAAAGAGACGTCATTTCCTCCCACATGAAAATTTTTGAGCTGATTTTAAATATGTTTCTGTGATAAATAAAAAAAATCAGCTAGCAGTAAGTCGAGGGAAACCTAGTCAGCTGATGCATTTAAATTGTCAGTAAATGCTTCTGGCTAACTTCTACGTAACGACCTTCAAAGTATCAGCTGACGATTTTTCCACCGAGATACAGCCAGCTGACGTATATATTTATCAATAGTTACATATAAGCTATTATCAGGTAAATTTTTATATGAGAGGATATGACTGAAAGTGAAGATTTTTTTTTCCATGATCGAGACATCAGCTGACGTACAATAGGTACACTATGTTATAGCCAGCTGATTTTATTTTTTTGTTGAGATATTGGGTTAGCTATAATTTGATAAATTTTTAGCCGAGAGGAAATGAGTGAATGTATTTTTTTTTTCTTCGAGCGTGGGAGGTTATAACTGCTCCTCCCCCCCACCGAGCCGCAGCTGACGTTCACGAGACTTCATGGTTCGATTTTCTGATGTATTTTACTAATTATCACTTGAGAGGAACTTGGTCATATATATCTGTTACTGGCTCTCGGACTATAATGATTGTTATTTAGATAATATCAAATTTAGGTAGGTAGGTACTATAGGTTTTGACATTTTTGATTTTCATTTCACATTTTGTAATCTGTTTGTTAGTATCATCATAAAATAACGTTAATAACAGTCTTTCTTTTGAATTTTTTTTTATAATCCTTCAGATTTGCTCACCTAGATCATATATTATACAGATCAATTATTGTGCCTAAACTACGTGAATAACCTGTATTCATGCTTTTATTAGATAAATATTATGCTTTCAAATCTGCATGTGGCTGTCTACTGCTGGACATAAGCCTATTCCGCTTTACGCCGCAACACAGGTCACAATATACAATATCACGGTCCTAAACCTTCCGCATTCATTTCCTAATATGTATTATATTATTCTGATTTACAATTTAATCAATTCATTTAGTCGTAGTTACGCTTTAGTATAACTATGAGCCTAATTTGCAACTAAAATAGAATAAGAAATATCTAAGTATACTATTTCTACTATGGCGTTTAGGACATGTAATATTAAGTCGCTTTGTGAAACTCTCTGCTTCTTAATGAGCGTTTCAGACTAGACTTAATAAAAATAAGTACACTAAAATAGTACTGATAAACGTTTATAAATAAAGGTGCACTAGAAGAAAAAAGGTCGTTGACACGCAAGTCACGCAACTTTACCATTGAGAACGAGGTGAGGTCTTTCAAAAATAATAACTCTGGCAAGGTTATACGCAGAACGCTAGTCTAGATGGGTTGTATTGAAATAAAGACGAAATTAATTCAATAGAACTGTTTTCAGGCCAGCTGTTTTCCGATTAAAAGGTAGGTAGGTACATCATTATTAGTATGGTACGAATCTGAAAGAATAAGTTTGTGTTCATCTTAAGTTTTTATGACGTCGAAGAAGATAGCTTTGTTTCCAAATAGGTATATCAAAAACATGTTGATATACTTGTAGTAGGTACTCGTACTTACGTGATATCAGACATACCTTTAAGCAACCAAAGACGAACCATTTTTTAAATAAAATCAACATCAAAATAATCTCTTCTTAAGATTTCTCTTTAAACATTAAAACTAAACTAAACTACCTTGCCAGATATGATATAGTTATTTTAATGAATTGTGATAAAGTCAAAGTCTCAAAGAAACAAAAGTATTTGAAGTTAGTTCTTGTGAAGTATGCAAACAATTTGGATTGGAAATGTAACACGCGATGGTAAGTTAAGAAGGACGCCCAAGAAAAGAGAGATTGAGCGACGATCCAGAAAGTCTGCAATTATGGACTAGATGCAGGATGTTGTTAAGACAAAAATTAAAGAAACCTGTTACACTGATTTTATTGCATTTGAAAGGAACTAAACGTCTCAAGCAGTCACAATAATCACGTTTCTGATTCATGCAAATATATGTGTAAAAGATTTCAGATCAATTTAGGTTCGTAAGATATGGAGCAAATGGTTTGTGACGGTGAATATCGAGACACGAGTTCCTGTAAGGTTATATTGAGGTTTGTTTGAATTTGGAACAAAGGATAAAAACGCAATTCGTTTCTATCACACGGCAATACAGTTAGAAATTGCTATCTGCATTAATCGATGCTGTTATCAACGTTATCGACGTCTGCATGCAGATTAACAGGTAAATATGTCATACCAGAACTTTCATGACGCTAATACGTATGTTTACAAGTATAACATGCACGTAGGCCTCGACAAAGGTTGTGTGAACGATTTCTATTTTTATTTCCATTGCGGCATTCTGCAAATTTACATTTTCCATTCTAACTTATGTATGACGACACGACTGGCCAATTGATATTCGGTAACCATTTCTGATCACGGAGTGGAAATTTTTTTAAACATTGTCATGTCTGAATTTTTGACGGGTGGAACTAACGTAATGTGATGAAGACGACAAGTCAACTTTTTGAACCTACTTCTGCCAAGGTAACTTTCTTCCCGTCACTTCCAAGTCTATGCACATGAATTCCGGAGATCATACGCAAGGTTTCACGCGTACTGCGCTTTTAAGCGTCGAATCGATAGATTGCCAGGGACCATAAAACAAAAACTACGAATATTGTGACGCTGACGTAGGAGTTTTCCGCGACCAGGCGCGTCAGACCAACTTAAATTAGGCAGCAGTATGATACTAAAGTTTAGCACTAAGTTCAATACGATATAATGGGTCTTTCACGATGTAACTTAGAATCCCCAATAAGTACCTAAGGTACGAAAAATGTAACGCCATTTCGTCACTGTTGAATCCCACCAGTAACATCAAGAAATTCCGGCATACATGTCCGTGAAATTGCCGAAACATAACATCTAATTCATAGAACTTCAAATACAATTCAAGCAACTTACTAGAGCGAAAGTCAGACTTATTGTTCTCTCTCGCCCCAGCTGTTCTAGTTTGCTGCAGCAATACAAACGGTGTGCCAAGCTGGAGTGTTTCAACAAAGCCTAGGCCAACAGACCGGTCACGGTGCCGTGTCACCCAGTAACAGGTAACGTGACTTATGCAACGTGTTTCCGCTTCAGCAGTGATCAGGTGAAATTGACGTGCGATACTAATTCTACGTGAAATGTTCGGATTGCTTTTACTTTTTTGACGAACAATGATTACCACCAGCTTACGGGCGTGTGTGAAATTCGAACCTGCATCTTCTCGCATACCGTGCAAGATGCTTAACCTACCGAAACCTACTAAATAAGCTACCGAAACCTACTCGGAACCAACCAAATTTTCCACCTTGTATACGTCTTGGGGCGACATATGCGGTGCGTTCGGTATGCGAGAAGATGCAGGTTCGAATCCTGCTCGAAATCAATTATTTTTCCATATTTAAATTTTATTATCAGTTAGCATACTAATTGCTTTTCAAAAATAATTTTAAGTGTGAAATGTTACGTTTTTTTTTAAACTTGACGTGAGAATTTCAATTTCAATTTCAAGAAATTCTCACGTCATGCCACCATTTTGGCAGATCACAGGTCTGATTCTGCAAGACGGGAGGATAACATAACCACGATATAAGGCACTTAAAAACACGGACTCGCGAGAAAGTTTCAAAAAAAACGTAACCTTTTGATGGCTCATCCTCACATATGATAAACTAGCTGAGCCCGCAACTTCGTTTACGTCACATAAGGTGCATGAAAGGAAAGGTATTTCTTCATCAGAGTCATCAAGCAGCGTCTGAAACTGCCCTGTTTGCTTAATCATAAAAGAGCTTAATGATTAAGTCTATTTTAAAACAATTCTGACTGAATTGTTTAAAAATAGTCTTAATCATTAAGCTCTTTTATGATTAAGCCAACACGCCAGTTTAGGTTCACTCACATTTAAAGAAACCCCTACAATTAAAATTTTCAAAATATCTGATTCTTAAAAGTGTTATAACTCTTTTATTTCTAAACCGATTTACATAAAACAAACGCTAAATGTTAACTGGAGCAAACCTCAACACAATAAAAAAAACCGCATTGCAATCGGTTGAGCGGTTACTGAGATTAGCGTGCACAACCGTACAGACAAACAGATATACAGACATACAGACATACAGACAAACAGACAAAAATTCTAAAAATCATTGTTTTGGGTTCTATTGCGTTCATAAAGCCCCCCTATAATATTTTTTCTTATTTATCTTCCATGTACAGACAGCGACCTGTTACGATTTTATTATATGTATTGATGATTGGCCGCCAGTATCATTCTCAATCCATCCTATGTGTAGGTTACAAAATCCGTATGTTTATAGTCTTTATATGCTCAACCAAGTACCTAGATACTTACCGACTGAACGTAGACGCTACCTTATAAAGTATAGCTTTCTTTTGTTGAGACAGAGATGACTAGAAACTTATTCTACTGCTACTTTCTCATCAAAATGTCTATTATATGAAACTCGATGCATTGGGTTTTTTATTGACTTCTACAGTTTGAACGATAATAAAATTTTAAAATTTCATGAATGTGTTACTTAGTTAGTCACGAACGTATAAAAAAACTGGATGTACTTCGCCGAAAAATAAAACAGAGGTAAAAAAGCGTATCTGCTATATGCGAATTTTAGAATTACCTGTAGTTAAATAGTCTTAAACTACCTGCTACTATCACAATAATGTTTTTGAGGCCACTACCTAGGTCATAGATGTTTCAAGGAAGTAAGTAGGTACTAAGTAGGCATATTCAATATTGAGAATAGAAAACGGTAACACTGTAGGTCACCAAACAAAAATAATTGAAGGTTTTTAATTAAACAAAAATAAAATTAAACCATCAAAAATAGGCCTAATAAAACTATACAAAGTACTTACATACAAGATAACAAAAAAAACAAAAAATCCGACTGCATATCCCAAAGTAAAATACAACTGAAAGGCAAAAACCAGCACTACATTTCTTTTGTGACTTTCTTTTGCTACCTACTCACTGCAGCCGGGAACAAGCTATGTCACACTCACACAAACATGACACCTCGCATGTCGAAATACGTCAAGCCGTTCAGGCTGTAGGGCGTGCCAAAGAAATGGACTTGAGGAGTTTTACGTTGAAATAGGCGACAGTAAACGGGTAGGGAATGGTAAAAGACGGGGGATAGCACCCGACCCACCCCCTAGGCGAGGTAACGGTGGCGGCCGTGGGTCTGTTGGGAGTCCTGGGACATCCAAGAAAAGGCTGTGAGGCTGTGACTTAAAGGTATTGTCGAAAAGTGAAAAAGCAATTCCATTAGTTCTACTGTAGAATAACTAAATCTATTTTCTCTAGCAACCTAACACTGAAAGTAATTTGATAGATTATTACTTGGTAGCATTTTGGAGCATTAGAGTGGGAGGATTGTCCCCTGGGCGAGACCTACGGCCACCACGGCCGTAGGTCTGTTGGGGAGTCCTGGGACATCCTTCCGAGGTCCTATCCGGTCTGCCAACCATAGGCTGTTGAACGTTACGTGAGGTTTTATAGTCGGTAGGAGTCCGGCATAGCATCCATGAGGATTTTCCCTCACGTTAAAAAAAAAAGGGAAGGGTCATTTTCAGAATCTATCTTCCGTGGCGGGAAAAGAGACTAAACGAAAATTGCCGTGGCTGTAATGTGTGTATGCATGTACCTACTACAATTTGAAACCTACCGTAAGAAGTCTGCAGTAAAATCCTCCAATAACAGATGACCAGTCTAGCGATGAGCAGCAGTCCTTGCCACCACGCCTCGAGCAGTCGCAGGACGTCGATCACATCGCTTCTCACTACCACTACCACCTCGGATAGCGACGTCACCATCGATACTCATTTATCACTCACATTAATGTGTATTTCACTTCACTTCACTGTATTTTATACTACCTACTACATGATATTTTGATTGGTTAATGCCTAAAATTGTATAAAAATTGCGTAATGAAAGTCTTCAGGAATATAGCTCTTACTAAGAAAACTATAACGAAATGAATGACAAAATCGGGTTTATACATAACATCGTTGACAATTCGGTCATGTAAATACCTACGTCTTTCTTACAACCAGAATATAGGACAGACACCCTTATCGGGTTAAATATCCATAAAATGAATAAAAGTAACTTTCGTGTAATTGGCTCACAGGATCTCTGTTGATATAGTATAGGTTACATTTTTCAGATTGTAATATATTCTTTCGTCGATGAAAAACTTATACGGAAGATGACGATGATCACTCCTCAGTCCTCATACCCAGGCGTGACAGGGACACGTTATTAGCATAATACCAGTCTTCTACTTTCTATTAAACATTTTAGTTAAATATTTTTAAAGTCTAGAAAGAGCACAAAGATAGAAAACAAATAGAACAACCGATAAGAATGTACCTATTCCTCATTTTCTAAAGAGAGATCGCAGTTCGTTTCACAACGTATCATGGGAAGTATGGGAACTGAGATCTAAGCTAACGGATCTAACTGCAAAACAATCGAAGCGGTACCATATCGTGCCAATGAGATTCTAACACGGCAAATGATGCACTTATATGCGAGAGTAGGTATATAAGGCCTGCAATAGCATATAGAAAAAAGAACATACGGTCTACTAAATATGGTGTTTCTTGTGATTTATTACAAGTATCAATTAAAATTCACGTAAAAACGATTTCAAGCGCAACAAGAAGATAGAAAAAAAAGCCAGAGTAAACAGTAAACAGGTAAAAAAGGCACTGTGTGGTTTTAGACGACGTTAAAAGTCCGACACATAACGGCCAAGGGAATTTCCAAGTAAAAAGCGAACAAGCTATTAAATTACATCTTTTAATGAGCTAAAAGACATCAAGTAATTTCTCCGCCCCACCTCAACAGAATCAACAGAACCATTCAAATCTATTGTAATAAAAAAGCCTCTACATAAGACAGATTATAATTTAATAATAAAATTATAGATGATAGTAAAGAGACGTGTGATATCACTTACGAGATGATTTGCTGCCTCAATAAACAGAAAGCTAATTATTCTGAAGCTAGAACAACGAAGAAGTTGAAACCTGTATCATTTCACGCTCTCTGCGCAGGCATCTCAATAAATATTTCAGTACTAGCTGAGCCCGCAACTTCGTTTACGTCACATAAGGTGTATGAAAGGAAAGGTATTTCTTCATCAGAGTCATCAAGCAGCGTCTGAAACTGCCCTGTTTGCTTAATCATAAAAGAGCTTAATGATTAAGTCTATTTTAAAACAATTCAGTCCACGCCTTCGGCGTGGATTAAGCACGCATTAAGCTCTTTTATGATTAAGCCAACACGCCAGTTTAGGTTCACTCACATTCAAAGAAACCCCTACAATTAAAATTTTCAAAATATCTGATTCTTAAAAGTGTTATAAATCTTTTATTTCTAAACCGATTTACATAAAACAAACGCTAAATGTTAACTGGAGCAAACCTCAACACAATAAAAAAAACCGCATTGCAATCGGTTGAGCGGTTACTAGATTAGCGTGCACAACCGTACAGACAAACAGATATACAGACATACAGACATACAGACATACAGACAAACAGACAAAAATTCTAAAAATCATTGTTTTGGGTTCTATTGCGTTCATAAAGCCCCCCTATAATATTTTTTCTTATTTATCTTCCATGTACAGACAGCGACCTGTTACGATTTTATTATATGTATTGATTGATGATGATTGATTGATGATTGATTGATGACTACAGTTTTATTGTATTGTACATACATTGATAGATTATGATTATGTGAGATGGCTTTTTTTTTTTACGTGAGGGAAAATCCTCAGAGGATGTTATGCCGGACTCTTACCGACTAAAAACCTCACGTAACGCCTAACAGCCTGTGGTTGGCAGTCCCGGGTAAGCCCTCGGAAGGATGTCCCGGGACTCACAACAGACCTACGGCCGCCACTGCGGCCACGCCCAGGGGGTGGTTCGGGTGTTATCCCGCGTCTTTGGGGGGTTTCGGGTGTGACCCCGCTTCTAAGGGGGGGCGTGCCTGAGTTGCTCACGTCACGCTGAACTATGTGAGATGGCTTAGATTAGACCATTTAGCTTCTACGTAAGTAACGTAACAAGATATCAACTTGCTTACTTACTTTGCTACTGAATTCTATTAGGATTTAATGAACTTGATGCCATCTGAAAACAGTTGAGCACAATAATTTTTCACCAAAAAAAATAACAAATTGTATTGTGCCTGATTTATACAGGCCAGGGCCCAGATGTAAGCTATTAGCTTAGATCATCTAACCACAGGATGCGCCTTACTTAAGCATTGTTTTCTGCCATTGCACATGACCATTTGGTCTTTTGGCTTTATGAAAAGCCTGTACATCAGTACATCATTTTTTATGATTAAACTAGTACATTACATTGTAGTTGACTGTACAATAACAATTAACACACAACAGCCATTACGCGTTTGTTGATTAATACATTTTTAAATGCAATGAAATTTTATATGTCTTTGTGTTTCCCCCTTTACTTGTATGAAAACCGGCAGAATATTTTTGTATGCGGTGGTTCGCAAAGGCTAGTCCCGTGTTATATGGTCTAAGGCTATTAGTTATGTATAAAAAGTAAAAAGATATTATATTTTAGCAGATTTGAGGTTGGAAACTTGGGACAGCTAGGTCAGACCGCAGTGGCACCTAATGCCGAAACTACTTAATAAGTCAAATGATAGTTCTATTACCAGGTAATAACAGCAGACAAAAGCACCCAACATTTTTTGGAAGTAACTGAAGGTTCTAAGAGAATGAAGAATAAAAAGGACGTGGACATCGTGAATCTCTGCCTGGTTTCACCGTTCGTGCTTTTTCTTTATTTTGCTTTGGGTATGAGTAATATGGCTTTATACCTACTAAGTACATGGGAACAATAATTTCTAATTCTTCCCCTAAACTAAAGAAATTCTAATTACTCTATCTAACTCTATTCTAACTAACTGTACTGTTTATCAAAAGTTATGGGAGTTTTCATTGTATATCTTGGTCATTGCTGTAAAAATCCAGGTAATAAATCACAGATTCACGACAAAGTTAGCACTGGGTGCTATTAAGAATAGCTCAATAAACATAAGAGTAAATTAATCTCAAAGGCTTATTTTGTAGGGATTATCGATCGCGCTATTTCTGATATTATACAATCGATATTGTCTAACCGAGTGATTCACAGTTCCGTATCGAGCTGTCAAACATCTTTGACAGCTACTTCCATAGATTATCTGTCAAGTAGTCCTTCGATTAGATATCGAAATGAAAATTTTAATAGCAGTTAGAAGTAACACATGTGCCCAGGAACTAATGGGTTTGGACCTTTGTTTAGTGATGTAGGATTCAACATTGTAAGTATTCTTTAAGAAACAAAGCGCATTTTAGAACAGGTAAACTAATTTACAATTTTAAGTACTTTACATGTAGCTGAGATAATAAACCTATTTGTAATCCAAAATGCAACGAAATAAGAACATCTATTAACTGTTTACGTACACGCAAACGATTTTCCACGTTTCCTTGTGACCGATTTACGTAAAACTACGTCCTTCGATTATTACTCAACTAACAAATCGATGAAGAATACAAACTGGACGTTTCCTTCGATTTCCATTTATAATCGAGTAGGTTTCAGTTTCTTTTACGTAGGAAAACGTGATGAAGTTTAAATCCTTTACTAGGTACTCTGCTGCAAGTTCTATAAAAGTTTAGTTAAAAAAAAGAAATTTTTTCTCACTTAGGCACACCTATGTGCTACGAGGTTTAGTTACACTGGAATTGTAAATAAAGTTTGTAGGTATTAAGCAGTAATAAACATATTTGTGAACTGATAATAATATTTAGTATGTCAGATTTCAAGTATCTGCCCTGCGGGGCAACATGGTAACTTTGTGTGTGACTCCTCCTAACCTTGGAGAGGGGTAAGACTACCTACGTACTCAACCAGCACGGTGATCGGCCTCTGACGAGACGCAGGACAGGCCACAGGTTATGGTTGTTATCAATCGACCTATTAGTTCCTACTTTACTTACCTACTTATTTTTATTTAAATTCTTGCTAGAATGGCCATAAGTAGTGAAACTCTATTCAGCAGTTTATTTTCGGCATTGAACAAGTAGTGTATAGGGAACTCGTCTTCAACAATAAATAAATCGTCGTTGTCAAACTAATTTCTGCTATGTGCAAAAATATGAATTTGAGATATTGCAAATAGAAGTTATCCTGTAAAATTTTATATGAAAGGAAATTTTTAAAACTATTCAGGTTTCAAGGCACCAATGATACACTTGATGTCATAAGATTATATGATAATAAATCGTAACAACTTATTTTATATTTTTATTTTTAAGTATTTTTTGCACATAGCAGATTTTAAATTGTCAATTAACATTCGCATAACAGGTTTTAAATAAAAAATCTTAATATTATGCTTGTCAACTTTCCTGAGTCTCAGGGGCTTTTCTTGATAAACTCATTCTTAAAGAAGGAGCCCCATAGAAAGTGGACTTGGCGAAGCCCCGACAAGGTCACAAGGAACGAGATGGACTTCATCATGACGGACAGGAAGTGTGTATCTCTCTGTGATCACAGGTTTAATATTGGCAGTGATCACCGACTTGTCCGAGCATCTTTAAATTTAGACATCCGCGCCGAAAGGGCCCGGATGATGAAGCCTACTCTCCGAACTACCATAGCCTAAATAGACTCAGGTGCTGATAGAAACGGTTTTGATGTTCCAATTGGAACATCAAAACCGTTTTGATCTGCTGAAAACTACTGGTAACGTTTATGATAAAGCCGAAAAGTGTCCCGATTTTTCTCTGGCCGGAAAAGCAATAACTGGTACTCTAAGCTCCTCCATCAGAACTTATTAGAATAAGACGGGAAATACCATCTTCGCACACATTTTCGTCAGATACGAGAGATTTGAACCACAAGAAAAGAATCCACAAGCTGATATGCAGTGACCTCATACGAACAAAAAAAACACCAGCGTCGTCGAGGCTACGATTGAGATGAACAGGGGTGCCAAGGTCTTTGTCCAACAGCTTGGAAGACCCCGTCTGGCGAAATTAAAGACAGTGGGTGGCAATACCGTGACATCAAGGTTCGAAGAAAATTGAGAGCTTTTACAAAGATCTGTATGCATCACAAACAAAAAGACCGATAGGTCGTACTGATTATGACCACTGAGCCCCACTAACGCGCCACTATACCGAGGACATTCCGGACATCGACCAGGACAAGATCGGGGCGGCTCTCGGGCAACTAAAGAACAACAGGTCCCCTGGAGAGAACGGAATTACGACTGAACTTCTAAAGGCAGGAGGGACTCCGGTCCTAAAAGACCTAGCGAGTATCTTTAATTCTGTCTTCCAACAGGGATAAACACCTAAAGCATGGAGCGGGAGTGCGGTGGCTCTGTTTTTCAAGAAAGGTGATATGACCTTACCGAAGAACTACAAACTCATCTCACTCCTGAGCAATGTTTACAAGTTGTTCTCGAAAGTAGTCACAAACCGCCTCGCCAGAAAGCTCGACGAGTTTCAGCTAAAGGAGCAAGCCAGGTTTCGAAAAGGCTTTCGTACCGTTGACCACATCCATACTGTTCCGCAGACTGTACAGAAGACCAATGAGTACAATCAGCCGCTGTGGATTACGAGAAGGCCTTCGACTCTGTCGAAACCAGGGCAGTCGTGGACGCTCTGCAGCGATGTCGTGTCGACTGGCGAGATATCGAGGTGTTGAGATGTTTGTATGACATCGCTACCGTGACCATCCAGCTGGAAAACTATAAAACCAACTCTATTGAACTGCGTAGAGGTGTGAGACATGAACAGGAGAAAAAAATCATATTCCTAGTCACTATCAATTCCTGTACAGGGATTTCATTAGATGCTCCTTCATCATTACCAAAGCTGTAGATAACGTAACACCTCCGCTTGGTCGTTGAAGGAAACGGTGAGCTATTGCTTCTTTCAGGGGATGAATGTATTGATTCGTTGTTTGCCTATACGGTAGAAGATGTAGACGGCTGATTGAGATCAATTGAATTCAACGGATCTGGATTTATAGACACAGATTCTTTGGGAGATGTTTGAAGTTTATGAAGAAACATTTATCATCGATCGCTCTTTAAACTAAACTGACTAATTTCTATCCCCTGTTTATTTTGTAAATACACAAAACTACAGTACTAAGCACTATACTTTATAACTTGATGAATCATACCTTACATTACACAGTTTATGAACAGACTGCTTATGAGTAACTAAAAGTTTATTTCCAAAGAAGTCACATTAAATTATAATAACGTATCAAGATATCTAATGAAATTTGAGGGTTAACATAAATAAATAGCAAAATACAACGACATTCATATGACATCTTTATGGTTTATTTACTTTTAACCTCTATCTTACAATGTAAGATTGGCGGTGTGTTTAGTATAAAATTATGCTATGTGCATACGATTTACTAGTTTGTCAATTTCCCGTGGTCAAAAAAAAATGCTATGTGCAATCAGGTCACTTAGCAGATTTTATTTGACAATATTCCAGCTGGCTCCACATAGCATATTTTATTAAATTGTCATAGTGTGTCATATAGTACTAATAAGCACATAGCAGTTCTTTCATACGATAGATTGGTTCATTTACCAGTCGTAATTGTCAAAATGTTAAAATCATAAAAAATGCACATAGCAGATTTTGGTTTGACAACGACGAAATATTAAAAAAACTTTTTAAAAGTACGTAATTTGTATAAAACTATGTATAAAATACCTACAACTTTAGGACTGGATTCTAGACCTTTAACCCTTTACACTTCCCAGAAACCTGGACTTTAATGCTGGAGCATGAAAGATGAGCAGAAAGATTATAATATAACGAATTTATTGAACTACGCAACATCGTTAACCTACGTTTTGTATCATCTTACAGCAAAATCATTAAAATGGTTCATTTCATTGCACACCTAACAATTTGAGCACATAAACCTTCTCAGATAAACAGCACTTGATATATGCACTTTACTATTAACACAACACACAGACACAATATTGTTTAGTAAACCACGAATTTGTTAAGAAATATGCACTATAAAGTTATTTATTCAAGGGTAGTTTAGACACCGGCTAGCGCCGACCGCAGGCGCGTACTGGGCAAGGCACCGCACAAAAACGTTTGTTCATAGTTATGCAACGTCATAAATACTAGCAAGTAATAATGTATTACTCTATGCCTATATACTCAAGGTTCAACCCAACACTAAAGTATGCACATAGGCTGTTATTAAAATTTCGAATGGGCGAAATATGCAAACTAGAGCAGCGATTACAAACTTTGTGCTTATGAAACGTGAAAGCCTTTTTGTAGTCAATTTGGCAATTTTAGTGCGGATTCTCTGCGAGATCGTGTAAAAAGGGGTATAGGAAGGTTTTTGCAGGGTCGGCAGCATGAGTGTAACTCATCTGGTATTGTAAATCTCCATAGGACAGACTGTGACGTTGACCCTTTGAGTACAGTGGCAATTGCTAGTTTGCATTGAACGGTAGGTTCACTTTGCAATCTTTGCGACATCAAGATATTTATTGACTGATGTCAGTCAACCAAATTCTTCTATATGATACATTTTGAACAATTTTATACATTTTGCCGACATAAAACATTTTCAAAGCTTAACACAGATAGATGTTAATGTAGGTACTAGTACTAAGTAAAGTAGATGTGTGTCTCATGTGTAGCAAGTTCCACCAAGTGCCATCAACCAATGGTTTATTGAAGAACTACCCATACTCATTTTGTGACAAAACTGCCTCATGAGACTTCACTGTCCGTCTGTCTCTCTGATTGTCTGTTTGTCGGTCCGTCACGAGGCTGTATCTCTGAAACCGGGATAGGTAGAGAGCTGAAATTTTCACGGATGATGTAATTCTGTTGCAAGCAACCAATAATAACATGAGAAAAAAGTGGGGGATCCCATACAACAAACCTGATTTTTTTTGTCGTTTTTTGGTACGGAACCCTTCGTGTGCAAGTCGATTGACCTGTGGTAACCGTAATGATTACAATGACATACGTAATGAAATGACTAAAAGCGAACTCACAAACAGGTATTACGACTGTTCCATGATGTGGGTACGATGTTAAAAAACCACAATAAAAACTCAAAGGTACGCAGCCAACCACGACGAAGTATTGCCCTATAAATAAAACATAAACACTGTAAGCATTCAGCAACACGTACCAATTTAGTAACAAGTACGGAATAAATATGGCAACACTGTAATGACTTTAATAATACTTATTACAGAATCGTAATTGATTATCTTGTAATAAGAAGTTTGTGTGAGTTTATTTAAATTTCCTTATATTGTTTGAAACTCTTTTTATATTACACTACCGTAGTCATAGATGGTTATCATCGGATTTAGACGTTGGCGTTAGCTGTCACCAGATCTTTAACACTCACGTTGTGTGTTAAAACGGAGAGAAATTTTAACAAACGAGATTAAGCTGTGAAATTTTTCGAGCCGTTTGCGTCGTCAATCAGAACCAACAGCTTAACGTTCCCTTCGAGCACTTAAACGTTTGTAACTGAAAATTTTACAAAAATACAGTCATCTCATGACGTACCTGATCGGCGGAAGATGTTCAGCCATCTCAGGACGTACCTGATCATCAGTGTCAGATCAGCAAACGCAGTAATCGTTCACCGAACACCAAACCATTAATTAACTTTTAAAATTATCTACGGCGGTTTTTTTTAGTCAATTTTCCACTTGAGAAATTCAATTTGAACCATTAAACCGAAAATACATGCACCAAAGTCATTTGCATAACTCGCTGGCCTTGAGATCGTATGACTGCAAAGCACGCTATCTACTCAGGATGTTCTACCGAATAAATTTCTTAAACTTCCTTATATTGGCAACATTGAAATTGAAACAGTCGAACGTTCTTATAATCACAAGTCCCGTGTTTTACTTGTTTTACCCCAATCATCCTGTGGGCACAATACATGAGTGTCATAAAAGGCAACTAACCCTTAAAACAATTGTAATAAAATTTGGTACATAGATAAAATAGGACTTTGCAAAGAGCATAGGCAACTTTTTATCTAGGAAACCCCTGTAGTACATACGGGAAAACCTCACTTCGCTGACGGATTTGTAGGCATCAGCTAAACTATAATAAGTAAAGGCTAAGTTTATCAACAAGAATACTACAGCAGTAGGTCGATCACAATAGAAGCGATTGTTGACGTTCGTGGCATCGACCTCAAATTGCGCAACTACAGCCAGCATTCAGCGTTGCACATTCGTCAAACCATTTAATCAATTTGTAGCAAAAAGACGACAATAGTTGTATAATAATCTTCTCATTAAAACATTTTGTAACTTTAGGAAACTTTGTGAGGTTAAATGCTTCCGGAATTTGAACGTGTGAGGATGTGACATCATCGTTATAAAACGGTATGTGCAATGTGACAGGAATTCCTATATGCGTTAGGGTTGCTACACAGACTGCCGTCCGATAGCGAAAAGGTGGTAAGTTACCAAACGAAATGTATCGTGCCATAAAACCTTTTTGATACAACAGTGTATAAGGGCTTGTCAAAATCAGGTACCTACATTTTCTCAGTTGACTGCTAGCTGGCAATTTCGGTTAGGCATTACTATTAATATTAATTTCATAGTTATAAGTACTAGTGATTCTTGAATAATTAATTTGCATACATTCGATTTTCTGAAGTATTGCTGCTTTGCTAATTAATCCCACCGTGCTGCTGCGTCGCCTTGCGAAAGCCGAACAGCATTTGTGCCCGGACATTCATCAACCATAATATTGTATGGAATGGGCGATAATACAGAATGATATCAATCATACATATATGAATCGGTATTATCGCCCAGGAGTGACGATTGATTTGCCAGTGTACGTGTGTAGCAAGTTAGCAACCCTAACGGGTTTTATGGTAAGGCATTACGTTTGATGTAAAATTAAGTGGTCAGTTTACTTACCAAAGATTTAGTCCAGTTCTCGAAATAAATCCGACTGAATGTGGAATCTGAAAGCAAAAGAAAAATATGTTAATTTTCTAAATGGATTGGTTTGAGGAATGTTTTGTCATAGTTATTACGATCTGAGGCAACGATAAAGTTTGTAGGTATGCTGTAGAAAATGTAAAACTTCCCAAGTTGGCTAACTGGATGTCATGTCTGAGAGGCGAGTATTCTCAAGACAAAAAAGAAAACAACGAAACAAAAATTTAATTTGCTTAGACATAGGTACCTATACAGATGCACTTGTAAAACGTCAGGAATATGAACCGAAGATGTACCACTAGTTTACAACGCGACCCGCTTCAATACTTAGGAATAGGAATAAGAACCTTGCTATACAACTGACAGATGAAGATTATAGCTATCTGCTGTTGAAATTTGTCAAGCCACCCATTATGGCGTTTGCAACTACCATACCATGTTACTGCCAGTCGAGACCAACCATTTCAAGTGCTTTCTGCTCGTAAATGTAAAGTCCACAAACGGTCACACATCTCAGGAAGTCAGAACTAACCATGTTGTAAGGCGCGAACGGGGATTAAAATTATACATGTCCGTTTCATACAAAATGTATATCAATTAGCAGCGTCTTGTCCGCACCCTGTCTTTTGTGTGTGCTTTCGTCACTACGTTTCTAAACTTTTTGTTAGAAAAAAAAACGTGGAAAAGACATAAGAGTCCGTATTTTACGTCCTTTTTTATCATGTGGAAATCCTACATGGGTGCTATGCCGGACTCCTACCGACTAAAATCACACAATTCCTTACAACAGTCTGTGGCCGGGAGTCCCGGGTAGGCCTTCGGAAGAATGCCCCAGGGTGTGGCATCTTACGTCCTTTCTGAGTGCCCTAGTCACGCCTAGGATGCTAGATCTTTCCATTTTTTTCGATAGTTAACGCAGTGATGGATTACAGAACATTGAGCAATAAGATGTTCTTGCTACTACAAAAAAACAAAACGCGAGACCTTATTGGATTGCAACTGAAGCTAAATGATTTCACTGTAAACTGTCAAATAGTGCAACGGTTTTCAATAATAAATGTGACGCGGAATTGCTACTGAATCGTGCGTGAACGACTGACTTTCTTTCATGTTATTCTGTGTTGAAGTTGAAGCTTGAAATACTTGTGTACTAAAAATAATGTAGTACCGATCAGTTAACATACCTAATATGTACTAAACCAGAATTTTTTTGGCCGCCCTGAGATTGAGGTTCGATTGATGAAACAACAAGGTCTACCCCAAGGTTAACCCCTTTCTTTTGTGTGTCCCCACTGATGTTTTTTTTAATACTTATATTATGCTTGCCAAATTGACGTCGATGTCGTCAGCCTGATGGAAAACCGTGGCGCATCAAGCGATTGGCTTTTTTTATTGGATTGGATTATGCTGGACTCAAACTATCAAACCACACGCTCGGAAGGAACTTCTAGGGTTACTGAAAGACTTTGTATACGAGCGCGATCTTGCCTACGGGTTCGGTTGTTATGCCAAATCAAGAGGGTTAGTTTCAGGCGCTTTCCGCGCTTTACAGGGCGTGAAGCGTTCATCATCATGGAGGCCGATAGTTTTGGAAGAAGACAAGTTTTCCCCTTGCAATAAGTTTATTTAAGGGACTATTCTTCTCTTTACTATGTATTACGTTCGTCATATTATGCATCAAATTAGAATCAAATCCTCCGTGACAAAACTGAACCTCAGCGATTGTTTGTCAAAACTGGTATACCATTTTCTTGGCAAGCTGTACCTTGAAGGTAACTTGACCGGTCGCGGTGTAATTCCGATCCATGTCATGTAGTACGTATTAATTACATTTTGGTACTAATACTATGTCTAAATCGGCATTGGGAAACCCGTGCTTGATGTGAATGCCTGCAACTTGTTGAATTAATGAATATGAATTACCTATATGTGCCATATTCGCGTCGGTAGAAAACATAATGGTTTTGTGTTCTTGTAAGAAAACCTTGAGACGGTTGAATGACATCGCGTGTTTTTACCTTATACATTTATATGCCTTTGACTTTATATGGCTTTATTTTCGAAGCAAGTGTTATCAACTTTACGTAGATATTTTACCTATTTCAACAAAGCAATAATTATCAAAATAGGTGTCCGAGCTGACAAAGTTTTCATAAATAAGTAAGTACCTTCTTGAAGAACAACAATACAGTCGAATTGAAAGCCTCCTTTTGAATGGTAATTTATTTATTTATTTTTTTATTCTACTAAGGTAGCAGACAAGCTTACGGTCCGCCTCATGGAAAGTGGTGACCTTAGCCTGTGGACGTTGGCAATACCATTTTATTATAATTTACCTTGGGACCCTAGTTCAGAACCCAACCCAGTCACATCACAATGACATCAGGCTATATAAAGAAATCATGGCGAAGAGAAAGATATCTTGAAACCCATGTGACCAGCGTAGTACAGTGGGGCCAGGCACCTTTCCAAAAAAGATTTTAATAAACTGATTTGATTAATTGACGGAATCCCTCCTACAGACTGAGTAAAGTACAAACGGTACACAGAAAAAAATCTGTGGGACAGATTCTGCTTTAGATAATAAAACTTCAATGATGATGATGATGATGACGAAGGTTGTCTATTTTGGATTCGACCGAAAATTATTTTGTATAGTGACATTGGAATTGTCAACCGTGTGAGACAATAGAACGATGACGCGATACAAATACAAAAGTTATAGTTCATTGGGTGCATATTTGACACGATACACAAAACGTATTGTTCAGATAGGACTGGTAAACAATAATTGTTAGACAGGTGTTAGTAAACAAGAGTATACAATTTTCAAAATACTAAACAAATAATTCGTTCTTGAATAGAAAACACAAATCAATTTCAAAACAATATTTACGATGAGCAAACAAAACCGATAGCTACCATTGAACTAATATGACATTATAACTCAATAACCGATACTCAACATTCTCAACAGTATATACTGGGTGTTTCTTTTAGGGTGTCAAGCCGCCACTAGCTGGTAGCAGGGTTCCATACCTATCGATTTAACCCCCATGTATGTTCTACGATTTTTTGTAGTTTTCGAGATATTACAAATCCAACAGGGTATGGCCGAACCTAGTTGTAGCCGGCATGATGAAGGCTAGACCTAGTTTTACATGAAAACAATCGGCTCGTACTAGGTTTAACCAAGAGTAAGTGGCTACACCTAGTTTTAACCGGCTAAAACTAGGTGCAGCCGCACTTCGGGTATTAGCCGTAAAATATAGATCAATCAGATTGCACTCCAATGCAGGACTTTATACTCCTCTTCCAATTATTTGAGAGGGTGATTGGCTTTATAGCACGCTGGCCGGATGGCTCGGTACAGTGTTCTTTCGAGTCTTCGTTCTTTTTGTGATGAACTCATTCCTAAGTCAGCAGGAACACCATTTGCAGGTGAGTCTGGCTTGAATTCTGAACATTTCGGTAGGGTCCCAATGTACCCTTCAAAATAACGCTTTCAATTCGAACGTATTTTTGTTTTTTAAAGTAATTAGATATGATAAGTTCGCAAGCTGGAACATCAATTTTGATAATTACTGTCATTCATCAACAGGAGGGCTTGTTGAGATAAATAACCGACTCAAATACAGTTTACGGTCCGAAGAGTATCTGTGGAAGTACGTCAGCGTCATGCAAACTAGAGGACCGCTCTAATTCACAAGCGCAATCACTTGTAGTTCCTCAATGTTGATGCGCTGTTATGTAAAACAGAGAAGTATTTAGAACTCATTATAAATGCATTTGCATGGGATGTAAATAAGACTAGAATGTTAGATCAATTATGTTAAAAAAACAACATCGAATGAGATTTGCCGTAATCGAATATTATGAGGCGTGTATAACTGTAGAATTGAGATAAGCCGTATTCAGTTTTTTTTGGTTTTAGACATATTTTTAAAGGCGGCAACTAAGTATACCGTTTGATCGAAAGTGGTAATCGTAGCGTATGAACTTTTGCACCATCCTTGCAGAAATCTACTAGAATATTGTAGACGTTCGTGAAAATTGAGAAGGGGGCTTAAGGTTACGTGAAAGAAAGACTCTATTGGACTTTACCGTTTACGAGCATACTGGACGCAAATGTATACTTTTTTGTTGTTTCTATAGTTTTAAACAAGTTTATTTAACGACCAGAAACATATTCTTAGTAATAGTACCTAAAAAAACTCAAACGTAAACAATATACAAGAACAAAACATGATATTATTTGTTTTAGGTTTCTGGGCACAGCGGCGGCCTTACCTATTGCGAGGCTCCGGGCGGCAGCAGGTCTTTGCGAGGCCCTTTGTCCTTCATGAAAAGTATGGGAAAAGTGAGTGGATCTGGTTGTTTAGTTTAGGTATTTGTCATGTTTGGCGAGAAATGCTAAAGTTATACAAATAAAGAACAGTTTTAAAATATTTTATATTAATGGATTTACAAAATTAACAAATACAGAGACGATAAATTTTAAAACAGATGTTTGCGGCTTTTCCTAAGACTAAAATCTTTAATTAGATCACAATAATCTAACGAATGAGCTACGTCATTTTCGATTGAAAGAATAGCAAGGGCTGAAAGCCGATCTTGTGTCATCGAATTCCTCAAATATGTTTAAATAATTTTAAGCCTCGAAAAACTCCTTTCAGCAAATTACGCAACTGTAACAGGTGTGGTGGCAATAATTCTCAAGACTATTTCGATAGTGGGCTAAACTTCAGTTATTTTGTTTTTTATTATGTATTTCAGCACCGAGATAATGTCGTCGTTTCCTTCATACATGCGAATGAACATTTGCAGTTCTTCATACAATTCATGTCCATCAATATCACATGATTCTCCTACTGTCAAAGATATTTGCAAGTTGCTGCATTGCTTCAAAAGCTCACTATCACTCTCATTTCTTTTAATCTTTTTATATTATACATGAATCCAAATATGCTCTCATGATGTTTAAGTGCCTCAAATCTAGGATGGCAGCTTGCGCGCACACTATCGACAATGACATAAAAATAGTTTATTTTGAAAATCTCTTCCGCGTTTAATTCCTGAGCTTCATCTTTCCCCTTCATAGTCAAAATGCCGTCTTTTACGTCGTCTTCTAACTTCTCTAAACTCTCTGTCAATATAATTTTCTTCGGCTATTTCTCTTTCTAGGGTGTAGTGGGGCCCTACCAACACCTCCGGGCCCAAGTCAACCTCACGTGCAAGCTCGTGCACCTGCTGAACAACGGACGAGGCTCTGACGTCGGCGGTCCATTTCAACACGGCGATGGGCTCACCACCTGTTACGTGGGACCGAATTGTACACGGTGAAATGTGGGCCGGTATAGACCTCTGCCTACCCCTTCGGGGATAGAGGCGTGAGTATATATGTATTTCTCTCGCGTATGTATGTATGTATTTCTCTCGCGGTTACAAGAGATGCCTGAAACCCATTTTCTCGATAATTGTCGAGCCAATTTGTGAATGCACCTAGATGTTGCAAAGCTACATCTAAGTGCATGTTTTTGCTTTGCCACATTTTACTTATAATATTTATCTTGGTAAGAATATCATACCATATGACAAGCAAATCTACAAATTCGTAGGTAGTTATTTCCTTCTCTATAGAATGGCATTCACTGACCAGCTGACAATCTGTTGTATTTTCTGCTAAATCGCTTAGTTGGTATTTAACGGCCTTCACCGATGCTACTCTGCACTCCCATCTCGTTTCAGAAAGTGGTTTTAGCGATAACGATTTTACGTGTGAATTTAAAATAGCCCACCTCTGACTAGAGCCGGCAAACAGAGTGTACAATCTTTGCAACAAACCATAAAAAGATTTTTCTTGGACACAAGATGATGCTGCATCACCTATGATAAGGTTCCAGCTATGACACCCACAAGGTAAAAAATAAGCAAGTGGATTCATTTCCAGTAAGTATACGCTTCTGGACACCACTTTTTTCACCGCGCATATTGGCACCATTGTCATATCCTTGGCCTCTGCAGTTTTGCAATGATATACCTAACTGTTCTAATTCTGTGATTATATAATTTGTCAAACTCTCACCTGTGGTTTTTTCGACGGCTAAGAAACCAATAAAATGTTCTTCAATTTCAGCTGTACCTATTTGTATTTAAAAATCTTATAATAATTGAAAGTTGCTCAACACGAGAAACGTCGCGAGTACAATCAATAATAATCGAGTAATATTTATTAATCATAATTTTTTCAACAATTTGTTTCTTCACGTGACTTGCCATTAATTGTATGAGCTCATTTTGAATATTTTTTCCCATTAAAGTGGTCATTAATCGTCTAATCCTTTACTTGTTTTAAGTGAAGTCTCAGCACGGGATCAAATCGGGCAATTAACTTTACTAAATCTATAAAGTTGTCGCTTGTCTCACTTGAATCTGAGTCAGATGTTAACTTCTCTCTATGACCCCTGAAGGCCAAATTATGAGATGCTAAAAAATTTACAATTGCGTTCTAAAATATCTCTCCAACGTTGCCTTTCTTGTTCAATTTGTGACTGGGCCAAAGAGTCAATAGTGGAACAGCTTTTTAAACCATTCTCTAAATTAATCCATTTCAACATACAATCTTTGTGTTGTCGAGTGGATTCGTGAGACTTTAGGTTATCACCCAAGTGTTTCCAATCACACACTCACTTTCACTTGATCCAATCTTTGTATTATCTATACCGAATATTCGCCACGGAAAGCAGTAAACGGCATCCTTTGTTTGTGAATAAATCATCCAACGCCTGTAAAGCTTTTCACCGTTAACTAAAATATCTTAATAAAATGATATTCGCTGAATCGCCTCCCATTTTCAGTTACGGGAAATAAATCAACTTTAACCCGGTTTGGACCTTTTAATACAATCTCAGTTCGGTCTAAATCAGTTATTTCTATGGGCCACAAACCGAGGTCATTTTGAAGATTCAGATTTTCCCTTAGATCATCTAACCACAGGATGCGCCTTACTTAAGCATTGTTTTCTGCCATTGCACATGACCATTTGGTCTTTTGGCTTTATGAAAAGCCTGTACATCAGTACATCATTTTATATGATTAAACTAGTACATTACATTGTAGTTGACTGTACAATAACAATTAACACACAACAGCCATTACGCGTTTGTCGATTAATACATTTTTAAATGCAATGAAATTTTATATGTCTTTGTGTTTCCCCCTTCACTTATATGAAAACTGGCAGAATATTTTTGTATGCGGTGGTTCGCAAAGGCTAGTCCCGTGTTATATGGTCTAAGGATTTTCCATTCCAACAGCCATGGATAGATTCGACATAGACTCGGGCTCAGATTCGTGTTCTTGACTGGATAGCGTCTAATTCTCGACCTTGTATGTACTAATACCGATTTTTTAAATTATGTTATGAAGGAAGGAATGAATTGGTATTATATTTTTTTTAATTTGCTTGGGTTGTTGCGCGTCTCCGCGAGGCCCCTGCAAACGCGAGGCTCCGGGCGGTTGCCCCGTTCGCCCCCCCCCCCCCCCCCCCTAAGGCCGCCTCTGTCTGGGCACAAACTAAAATCCATATAATGTGGTTTGTTAGTAAGTGTATAATGTGCTAAATGAATTATATTTCCGTTAGATAACATTGAAATTTCACGATTTCTCTTTTAAACAAAAACGTTAGGTTTAAATTTACTGTTATCTTTGTACCTAACAATAAATATGTTTTAAATCTAAGCTAGTGAGTTTGTTTTAATAATAAAGGTAGGAATATTAAATTAGGTATAAATATGAGTACCTACTGCTAATTCGCTCTAAGTTTGCCGCTCGGCTCCATACCATACGTGTAAAGACTAAGACTTAGACTTAGACTTAGTCTTACTTAGACTTAGACTTAGTCTTACTTAGACTTAGACTTAGTCTTACTTAAGACTAAGACTTAGTCTTTACACGTATGTCCATACTAAAGTAGATTTTTTAATTAGACGAAGTAAATTGACAGCAACTAATGTCACTTCTTCATCCAATGTTGCTTATTTTCTATGAAGAAGTGACATTAGCTACTGTCAATTTACTTCGTCTAATTAACAATTCAAGTATACGCCTCTACGCCAGCGGCAAAGTTAGAGCGAACGGGTAGTACGGCAATCTAGTAGTACAGCAATCTCACCACAGATAATGCAGAACTTGCAGAATTGGTTCACATTAATGTAGTTCTGTCTACTCGCTATGTATACTTAGAAAGAACACAAACATCTCTTCTTTTAAGGGTTCTGTAGCCAAATGGCAAAAAAACGGAACCTTTATAGATTCTTCATGCCCGTCTGTCTATCCGTCCGTATGTCACATCGAAAAAAGTGTCTCCGAAACTATAAGGCCTATCCTATGCTGTTGAATCTTGATAAATAGATGTATTCTGTAAACCGCATTATGAATTTTACACAAAAATAGAAAAACTAGCAATCAATTTTGGGGGTCCCCATATTTAGAACTGAAACTCAATTTTCATCAAACCCATGTACAATAGTTTTGTAATACATATGTTGTTTGGGAGTCCTGGGACATCCTTCCGAGGGCTTACCCGGGGCTCCCAACCATAGGCTGTTGGGCTTTACGTGAGGTTTTTTTTAGTCGGTAGGAGTCCCGGCATAACATCCATGAGGATTTTCCCTCACGTTAAACAAAAAAAAAATACATATGTTGTTCATTAATTTCACATTACACATTGTGGGACATTGGTGCTTAGGCTAGGTTCACGATCTGTATTTCAGGTCACCAGGACCAGGTATTCTAAGCTGCTCAGCACAAAGCACTTGAATTGCCTAGCAGTGTTATCATTATAATCGTTGCTTTTATATAAATGCGAAAGTAATTCTTCACGCTTGAACTACTTAACTGATTCTGTGATTAAATTTAGTGCAGAAATGGAATAAAACTGGAAAATAAAGACATATATATCTACATATACTTACGGTTGAATTGAGTAACCTCCTCCTTATTTAAAGTCGGTACAAAAGAACATAGGCTATACCTTTTATCGCTAAAGGCTTAAAAAGTTAAAATGTAATGGGAGAGAACTTTAGTCACTAAATAATATTGTGAAAGTTTGTGATTATGTGTGTTACAAAATCCAAAACCCTTGAAAATATTCAAAAGGTTATTTTAAATTACTTTTGTTATTGGATTACAAGTAATCTGGCGCTTTCAAATTTAACTCTGCTAATAATTATTCAAAAATGACGTGGCAATTCTATTATGACTCATGTCACTACGAGTCATGGCCGGTATTGTACAAGATGTTAAAAGCAGAAGGTGTTAGGTGTACGCCTAGGTTGTATTTCTGCATAACGTAAAGCGCCTAATAAGGCGATATTATATCGTCACATCTATGGCAGAGTTACGAATCTGCAGTTTTACATAATAATATTAATTTATGCAGATGTGGTGATATGACTCGACGTGTTTTTAAGTTTTGGCGCGCCATAATGACTTCGCCCTCATGGTGTAAACCCATGTCAACATCTAGTGAAATTGGGGAGTGAACACTCTCTCGCTGTGGACACTCTCTCGCTCGAGACCATGGTGCAAGCCATAAGCTCCAGCGGGAATAAGTAGGACTGCGCCGCCTCTTTCTCCGAGCAAGTCATGCTCTGCCACCGGAGTTCCGCAGTCGACGGCCTGGGCGCCGCCGACTTGTCTTCGCCGAAGACTATCGGCCTCCATGACCGGGGGCTTGAGGACGGTGAGAGGGCTGCTCACCGTCCTTACAGAAGCAGGCCCATGACGGCAGCGTGACGTGAGGAGTTCACGCACGCCACCCCCTTAGAAGCGGGATCACACCCGAAACCCCCCAAAGACGCGGGATAGCACCCGAACCGCCCACGCCCCCTGGGCTAGGCCGCAGTGGTGGCCGTAGGTCTGTTGGGAGTCCTGGGACATCCTTTCGAGGGCTTACCCGGGACTCCCAACCATAGGCTGTTGGGCGTTACGTGAGTTTTTTTAGTCGGTAGAAGTCCAGCATAGCATCCATAATGGATTTTCCCTAACGTTAAAAAAGAAAAGTGAATTTGGAGTCACTTTCAAAGGCCACAAGACTATAGATTATGGCCCTAAAGCCCAATAACGCGTCTCTCCACGCTGAGTTACAACAACCCTGGGTAGGTTGTACTAGTCGGAGTGAAACATGTGCGCGCTGGCACCGGGTTCTTTAAAGCCTATTTGCCCTATGGTTCTACAGAGAAACAATCGTTTGAATAGCTTGGTTCTGTGCCTTGGTTATACCTAAGTCAAACTACTTATAAGATCTTCTAAGTTAAATTTAGGAGATTTGATTGAAAGGATAAAGTCACCTGAAGTACAGTTCCACAAAATCGCTTAGTTCTCTTAAACTGATTTCGCCTCACGGCATTCTCGACGAGCATTATGTACATTATATTACATACAGGCCTGGGACAATCTCAAGAGTCTTTCCTTAGAGGATATTATCAAATCAGACATTCTTGAAGAGTATTAAGGTGATGAATTTATTTTATTAACATACAGGAACCTGAGACAATCTCAAGAGTCTTTCCGTAAAGATAATTTTATCAAATTCAATATAATCATTTATGAACTAGTGAATAAGATTTATAGGGCGATAAAAGTCGGTAAGTATAAGAGCACAAGGCTGTTCTCGCGAGAAAGGATTGTGCATAAATCTTTGTAGATAAGAATAGATCGCGCAGATTTTATCCATTCTAATGTTATAAATACACCTCACTATAAATGTTATGAAACCATGGAATGGTTGCAAGTGGAATGGTTACTGGGTGCAATTTGTAACTCAATTCCATAACATATGATGGAAATGTCATGGGGTAGTAGAAATAAGTCAGGTAGGCATAGCTACTTTGATCAAATAAATGAACCAAATCTTGATACTTTTTTTTCGTGTGGGAAACTCATGCAATGCCGCACTTCTACCGTCTAAAACCACACAGTGCCTTGCCCTCTGTCTTAGGCCAGGAGTCCCGGATAAGCCCTCGGAAGGATAACCCTACTCCCTTGGGTAAATAACCCCAGGATTGGTACATACCTGAAGTGGGATTCTCACAGTTCACAAGAGTGAAGACAGGCCCTCAAGTTTGTTCTTGGGTATCCTTCCGAGGGCTTACCCGGGACCCCCAAACGTAGGCGTTTGGTGAGAGATGTATGGATTTTACTTTTTTAGTCGTTAGGAGTGGATATAGCATCCATGTAGGATTTTTTCAGGTAAAAAAAGAGGCCCTGTTCACTGTCCAATGATGAGCTTCTTCACGCTCCAATTGAAGAACACATGAGCTGGCAGAGCATTTCCAGATTCTATGATTTGACAGAAAAGCGATCTTTTTCATCGCCCGATTCTGTCGAAATAGAGTAGGTGACAGCAAATACAGGAATACTGGTTCCAAGTTCCAAAGATAGCAATGTTGATTCTAGTCAGCTCTCCATACGAAAGTATTTTATTTACATACCGCCTGTTAGCAAGTCAAATAATTCTTGAGAAAGCAAATACGTAATTATGTCATTTGTAGGTAAGTGCTTACGTCACGGTTTTCTGATTATTTATGGCAAAATTTGTTGAAATAACGTTATTGCCAGTATTTATTTAAAGTACAGGCGATTTTTCCCATACTTAAACTATATTATAATAGATAATAGGTTCATGATATTCCCCATGATTCCGCAGCGCCAAACCCGTATCCGTCAGGAACTTATACTTTTTCTATCTGTTTATGTAAGTAGCAGAGACAAAAAGCAAACAAGAAAGCGTGTTTTAGTTCCAACATTCTTACAATTTTTTACATTTTTTGGTAAGTACCTTAGTTTATATTTTACTTGAATTATCACGGTTGACAACAACTCACGTCCTATATAAAGAAGTATAATAGCGATTAGATCTCACAGAACCTTTTGCCAAAACTATTTGTTTTGGTCGATTGTACTCTATTTACTTAAAACAATATGGATCATGATAGGCAATCGACTACACTGCCTTATCTGTACCTACCATGTATAATTTGAAATTGTGTTATGAATAAATACAACATTCTGAGTGAAAACATTGATGACGCGATGTGACTCACTCACCTATCAACTACCTACTGTTGTCCAACCAAAACCTTACTTATTGTTAGAAACTTACTCCTTAATGCAACATTCCACACTTCCCATTGGTTGCCTGTTTTTCATAATTTGAACAAGTGTCCTTGCAGAGAAATATGTAGATACTACCCGTTCGCTCTAAATTTGCCGGTCGCGTCCCATACTACGCCTCTACACCAGCCACTACGCCAGCGGCAAACCAAGAGCGAACGGGCTATACTTAAATACTTGCGACTTCGCCCGCGCGAATTTCGGTTTCCGTCCCCCCTTCCCAAACATAGAGGATAAAGAGTCTAATATATGTATATTAATCCAGACTATAATCTGTCCCTGTACCAAATTTCAGTCAGATCTGTTCGGATATGTCTGAAATCTGGCTGATACAACAGATATCTTGACGACCAGACATCCACAGAGACAAATTCAAACAAACACAGTAATAAAAAAATAGGCAATACCTACATGAAAAACATAAAACATAAATCATACACAACGACCTATTGATATCAAATCTGTTCCAGTATTGGAATAGGTCGTTGGCAAACAGTTGGCATCGTTCCAGATTCCTGGACAGATTCGGCCGTATTTCACTTGATGCGAAATAGTCGCGCGGTAAATAAACTCTACTATTAATGCGATCTATATTTGAACATGGCGACCAATAGTCTGCTATCTCGTATGGAGCATCTCGACTAATCTCTCTTACGAATACTATTGTGCGAAAAATAACAATCTCTTCGGCGAAGTACCTATTTGTCGGGGGGAGAAAAATATTTGTAACTAGCTGATGGGCATCAGCTACGAGTAGTTACAAATATTTTTCTCCCTCTCGCCCGCGTTACATTTTTGTCCCGTTCCCACTTCTCGTGGGTACTTATTCCCGGGATAAAAAGTGGCCTATGTGTTATTCCGGACCGTAATCCATCAGTGTACCAACTTTCAGCCAGATCCGTTCAGCCGTTACAGCGAGACAGAGTAACAAACATCCACACTCACAAACCTACTATCTGAAGACAATTAAAACCATTATACGTAAGGATTAATATGGAACTTGACACATGTAAAGTTAATTGGAGTATTACATGCTTTAGAATTTTGAAGTACCTACCAGAAATAAGAGTACGAACTCTCACACTGCAGTTGCTATGATTTGATTTTTGTCAGGCAAAACAAAATTGAGAAAACTCTGTCGCAAAGGAATTCACTTCAATTTAATTTATTGTCTTTGTAAACAACAACCTGTACAAAATTAGTTTAGTTTTAGTTAGGAGACGGCGAAAAATGAAAGGAAGAGGAATGCACTTTTGGGCGCACAATTCCATTTGATGATTAGATTGAAGGGTGGACGAATTTATACATATAGGTACCACTGTCCTCAAAAACTGTACTGAAATGTATGATATGATGTACAACATATGTATGAAAAAAAAAACCAAGCTGTACCTAATGATTCCTCTCTACGCAACGCTCATTTCGACGTAGGTAGGTATCATTTCGTTCAACCAGTCATGTCGTATTGTAATATCTCGTTGGATATGCAATCATGTCGATGATAATAAAGATAGCTACTGATAAAAATAACGTTAATTCATGTTGTGAAACTTATCGCAGTTCCATGCGATAAATTATTTCACTGAAATTATGCAGTGTTCAAACCCAGCCATGAAAATGGAACGCTCGTCAAGCCTTGTAAGTCAACCATCATCTTTTTGGTCATGAAATCTACCACAAGACAGGCTACACGCTTAAGAGCCCACTTATCGGTTGGCAGAAGATAGCACAAATGACATTTTAGAGTACAAAAAAGAGAAACTGTAATAGTTAACTGTGATTTTTAACAAAAAAAATTGAGGATTTCATACTGTTTTTTTGTTTCGAGCATTTAGTTTATGGACTGAAGTGTGTGCTGATCATTAATTAATTCATTAGACCTCACGAGTTTTCAGATCTAGATCAAGATAAGTCTATTTAGCGTCATACACTTTTAAAGAATAAATAAATAAATAAATATACACGGACATTTCACACAACGAATAAAGAATGATGATCTATTTATTTCTTTGTGTATTTCATTAAAATACTGATGTTCGAATACCGATGTTCAATAGTACTACCTGTGAGTACTACACACTGATGTGCAATTGTTTTCACCAATGTTCAATTGCACTCACTGATGTGCAGTTTTTTTTACCAATGTTCAATTGCACTTACTGATGTGCAATTGTTTTCACCAATGTTCAGGTGTTTTTATTGATGTTCAGTAGTTTTCTCCAATCATTATGTTTCAGTAATACATAATACCAAGCATAGAAATTTCTGAGTAGTTCAACTGATGGAACTTGTATCTATTCCACTAGTTTAATTGATAGTACAAGCGGGAATAGAGGTTGATCCGTACAATGTCGATAGATAGACATCTATATTGTATCCAAGTAACTTCAATAAAGACCAACAAATCACATACAATAAACAGTTCACAATAACCAGTTTACAACAATACCTCGCAGTGGCTAACGATTTTCCAGCACGTTTCAGTATTGCGCTGCTCTTTGCTCTAGTTAAGGTCGTTAGGCCATCGACCCATTGGTATCGATTGTATAGTCTATGGAGTTTTGTAGGGCATTGGATATAAGACGCTAGTCTTTGAAGCCCTTCAGTAGGGCAAATAATCTTTCTATGCAGGTCATGTCATTCAAAACTAATGATATTTGGCTTTGTGAATAAGTGTGCCATAATGTTCAATGGAATGTTAATGCAAAGTTCAGATTAAAAGACTCATATAACTTTAAAAAAAAACCAACTTCAAACTATAAGTTTAACAATTAATCAAATCAGCCTATGGCAGACCAGTGCTGGACGAAGGCCACTCCTAAATTACAACAATAGGTAGTTACACGGTCCTGTGCCTATAAACAGACGCTTAGAAAACGTCAAAACAAGACACCAATGTCGTACAAAGTAGCATTTCCACTACTATGCCGAACTCCTGCTGACTAAAATCACACGTATCCCACCTAACAGCCTACGGTTGGGATGGGAGGCCCGGGTAAGCCCTCGGAAGGATACCCCAGGACTCCCAACAGACCTACGGCTACCACTGCAGCCTCCCCTACGGGGGTACACAGCAGCATTCAAAGCCATTCAAAACTAGATTCAACGTGACAAATACCTATTATGAAATATAAAATTCATTAATATCACTGTATTGGTCTTTTTTTTTGTTTAACGTGAGGGAAAATCCTCATGGATGTTATGCCGGACTCCTACCGACTAAAAAACCTCACGTCACGCCTAACAGCCTGTGGTTGGGAGCCCCGGGGAAGCCCTCGGAAGGATGTCCTAGGACTCCCAACAGAACCACGGCCGCCTCTGCGGCCTCGCCCAGGGGGTGGTTCGGGTGCTATCCCGCGTCTTTGGGGTGTCGGGTGTGATCCCGCTTCTAAGGGGGGCGTACGTGAATTGCTCACGTCACACTGCCGTCATGGGCCTGCTTCTGTAAGGACGGTGAGCCGCCCTCTCACCGTCCTCAGGCCCCCGGTCATGGTGGCCGATAGTCCTCGGCGAAGATACGTCGGCGGCGTCCAGGCCGCCGACTGCAGAACTCGGGTGGGAGAGTTCTCTTCCGTACCCGTCCCGCCGCCTCCTTCACGAGCATGACCTGCTCGCAGAAGGAGGCGGCGCAGTCCCACTTACTCCCACTGGAGAGCATGACTCGCACCATGGTCTCGAGCGAGAGAGCGTCCACGCCCAGACCCACTACGAGGACCTGGCGCTGTTGCGCTCACGCCGTGCACTCCACCAGCGTGTGGAGCGCCGTGTCATCGCTGCGGTCCTCGCAGTGCTGACACTCGGCCGTGGTTTCCCGGTATTTTCGCCACAGATACCTACCGAAGCTACCGTGCCCGGCAAGCGTCTGCGTCAACCGGTAGGAGAGAGCACCGTGTCTCCTCTCCAGCCACTCGTCCATGACCGGTCAACGGCCGCGACTGTGG
Source organism: Miltochrista miniata (assembly GCA_933228765.1). Classification (NCBI taxonomy): domain Eukaryota; kingdom Metazoa; phylum Arthropoda; class Insecta; order Lepidoptera; family Erebidae; genus Miltochrista; species Miltochrista miniata. The sequence goes on along the minus strand of OW121766.1, from coordinate 22,601,101 downwards.
CAAATCCCCCCTTTGGTTGCTCAAGTCGCACCTTCCATGTCTCCACGGTTTCCTGGTAGAGTAGGGACCGCTGGGCCTCGATTTCTCGATAAGCAAGCCTTTGGCCCCGCTCCAGCGCCTCCTTGCGCCATATGAACAGTGACGCAAGGGCTCTCGCTTCCAGGTCCCATGGAGGGGTCCCCGCTAGGAGACATGCCGCCTCACCGGAGATCGTGCGGTATCCCCTTATCACCCTGATGGCCATCGCTCTCTGCGGGCTCAGCAATCTAGCCACATTGCTGGCCGTCAGGGTTTCCGCCCATACAGGAGCTCCGTAAAGAGCCATACTTCGCACGATCCCCAGGTACAGTCTCCTGTGGGGACGTTGGGTCCCCTTATGTTGGGCATCAGCCGCGCCAGTGCGGCTGATGCTCCCCTCAGTTCACTGTTTTGGTCTTACCTAACGGTTACCATTTCTCTTTTTCTGTGTAAGTGGATCCCATCGGCTTCTTTCATGGTCCAAACCTATCTCAGCTGTAAGACTGTGCAATTGTTGCACCAGCTGAACAACAGGCGAGGTCAGAGCGCATTGCAGGAACACTGTTATGAAATATCTGTATCAAAAACGTCTGGCTAGCGTGGTAGTGTAAGGCCACAGAGCAAACATAAGAAGTAAGGCCTCCCCAAAGAGAATACAATACTACGTAAGACCTCCCCACAGCAACAAGGAAGCGTTAGGATGATTTGACATTTAGTTTTTTTTTAAGAATGTTAAATAAGGCGTTTGAGACACATTCTGGGAGCCTTGACGTCATATTTTACTTGTACCTACTTATACGGTTGTTTTTTTTTTGAATAATTCAGTGTTATTAATATATTATCTTTGCTTATACTTTAGTTAGAAAATAATAACCTTGTTACTTTTGTGTAATCAGTTACCCTTTGTTATGTAGTTCAGTCTCTTCCTACTTCCTCTACAAAAATAAAATAAAGGCATTGGAAATTACTCGCGGCCAAAATTTTAAACTACTAGTTTGTGTGTTCTAATTTGAGTCTAATCTTGAACTAGTCTGCAGGGAAATACATTGCTGGTTTAGCGGGGTCTAGACCCTGTAGAGCTAAGAGTCCTACATAAAAATATCGCCCGTTTTTTTTACGTGAGGAAAAATCCTCGTGGATGCTATCGGACTTCTACCGACAAAAAGACCTCACGTTCTCTGCCTAACAGCCAACGGTTGGAAGCCCCGGGTAGCCCTCGGAAGAATACCAGGACTACTATCGCCCTATTTGTTGCCCAGGCAGCAGAATGACGAATTTCTAAAAAATCATTTTCGGCCTGCAGCACTACATGACACGGTTGAGATGGCAGCATGTTTTTTTATAAACTGAGTCATAGCATATCATTATGTTGACTAATGAGTTGATTTGACACGTTGTGTTTTGTGTTCTATAAACCACGTCAGCCTGCGAAGCAGGATTGTTTGACCATTATTCATTGTGTCTGATTTAAATTGTACTTTGACTAAAAATGTCAAACCTTTGTCAATATAGCCTCCGATATTCTGACGAGTTTCAGATCGAACACTGTTAGTCATATACTTAGATCCGATTGAGAGGGAAAGAAACAAAAATCAGATGCGAGTCAAAGTCAAAACATACCAAGAATTATTTAGTGTCACACTGAAGGCAGCCGTCTTCTTTAGGGTCAAGAGGAAAGGAATACCTTGAGTCCCTACACTAGGCAAATCTATATCTATACTAATATTATAAAGAGGTTACGTTTGTGAGTTTGTGAGGTTGTGAGTTTGTGACGTTGTAAGGGGTAATCTCTGGATCTACTGAACCGATTTTCAAAATTATTTCACCAATAGAAAGCTACGTTATTGTGGAGTGACATAGGCTATAAACCATCACGCTACAATAGGAGCTGAGCAGCAATGAAAAATGTAACACCAACGAAGTTGTGAGGGTCAGCTAGTTGTTTATAATGCACCATCATCAACGAGTGCAAACGGTGCATCTACTAACTATAATGGATGAGGTCGTGTCGAAAAGGAAGGAAATTTCGAAACAAAACAGTTGACTAACCCGTCTGACCTCTCATAATATTTGACACACATGTAATCAATGATATTTAAGTAAAGATATGCTACCTTCATACAAAACAGCGTTCAGTTTTTGTTGAGTTATAATTTCACGTGTTTACCTATCGGTACTTAATAGATTTCATCTATGAATGCGATAGAGAATACAAAACGTTTAAAACAGAGAGGGATAGCTATCTGTGTCGTTTTGCACACAGCAGCAGACCACAACACGACTTGTTTCGCTCGCAGCTATTAGCCGACTAAATGGAAGTACAACAATTGTGTGACTTTGTCCGCAACAGTTTTTGAGCGCTAATGCGATATCTACCTCTTTTTTACTATAACATCATTGCATGTAATAGATGAATTGGAAAAAGCCTACGTTAAGGGCGAGGCCGCACTTGCGGTTATCGCGGCGGTTTCTAACCTCAAAATGTCAAAACACTGACTTGATTTCATTGATTTTGACAGTTTGATGACATTTTGAGGTTAGAAACCGCCGCGGAAATACGCAAATGCGGCCTCGCACTTAGTAGTGGAGTGCTATGATCTGATTTAATTGATTAAAAAGGGATAGAAGACAAAAATGTTCTAGTTCTAGGTTAGTATACATATATGCCATTAACAAAATTGTTTATGGAAAATACTAACCTAGTTATAAGCACTACTAACAAATATTAGTAATTGTGTAGTGATACCGCCTGCGGCGCTGGAGGTCGTGGGTTCGATTCCCACCGGAGACAAATATTTGTGTGACCCATAAATGTTTGTCTCAAGAGTCTGGGTGTTTCTATGTGTAATATGTATGTATTTAAAAAAAAAAAAGTATATAAGTATTAATATCCGTGGTCTGATACCCATAACACAAGCAGGTTATTCCTAGCTTACTTTGGGATCAGATAGCGTTGTGTGAAATGTCCGTGAATATTTATTTATTTTAATTGTAGCTTTGTAATAAATAAATTCATTCATTCAATTAATTCAAAAACCGACTAAAAGAAAAGGACGGAAGAGGTATGCATAAACCGCATTCCTAAACATTGTTTCCATCTTTTTTTCCGACTATGTGGTACACTCGAGACGCCGAAACCGGTTCCATTCGCACGGGGAATACTTGTGTCTGGTCAGTAGTACTGACCTCATTTTTCTACGTAGGTACCTATGGGAATGATCCGACAAAGTGCACTGTTGAAATACAATGAATCATTCTCATTGTAATTGCCTTGGCGACTACCAACACAGCACAAGATCAGACACAGTGCTATCAGAACGCATTTGTCAGATAAGACTTTGTCTATCTATATCTGGGTAAGTAGTATCAATGTGCCCAGGTTAAGTGCATAACACGCGGTGTTTGACAAGCTGAAATTCATTTTTCCATTGTTGCTTACGGGAGTTCGAAGAGGGCGCCTGGTCAAACGGTCACGCTTAAATTGTGGAATGAGCTTCTGCCTAGGTTTTCCTAACGCCTACAGTATGGGGTTCTTCAAAAAGGGTCTTAGAAGGTTTTTAAAGGGGCGGCAGCGCAAGTGTAGCTCCTCTGGTGTTGCAAATGTTCATAGGCTACGGCTACTACCAGTACACTGTTAGCCGTATGCTTGTCCTTCACCGTCGTCCGTCGTGGTATAAAAAAACGGTACAGGTTTTAAGTTCGAGTTTTTTTCTCTTCGGCAGAGCCTCGCCCAGTAGTCAGCTGGACTAGCTGGTACACCACTAGGTAAGGTTGGTTTGGGCCACGTAGATGTCGGTAGGTTCTCATTACGATACTCAAGTATTCCGGAAAAGCATCTGCCGTCAAATTACACAGTCAATGGAACATAGACCTTCAAGAAAATAACGTCATTCCACTCGAGTACATTAAATAAAACGTTTTATCTGTAAACATCGTAGGTGTTACTTTTTCAATGAAGAATTGACGTTTGGCCAAATTCTAGCTCGTTTTGATGAAGGTCACTACTTGTAGTTCACATGGTCACATGACGCGACACGGATAATTGGCGATATGCGTTCAAACTGGCATCTTACTAACTAAATATTACACTGAAAGTACGAATCTGTAGAACTGCGCGTTTGTGGAGCTACGTATTTATCAATCAATCAATCAAATCAGCCAGTGGCAGTCCACTGCTGGACGTAGGTCTCTTCCAAATTTCTCCAAAATACACGGTCCTGTCCTGGGGAATCCTTCCGCTTACCCGGGGCTCCCAACCATAGGCTGTTAGCAGTATACGTGAGGTTTTTTAGGCGGTAGGAATCCAGCATAACATCCATTAGGATTTTCCCTCAAGTTAAACAAAAAAAAATACACGGTCCTGCGTGTTCCGCATCAAGACGGCTCCGGCGACCTTCTTCAGGTCGTCTGGCTACTTGAAAGGGAGTCTTCCAACCCTACGTGCACCATGTCACAGTCACCCTCGAGAATTTGTTCGGGCTTTCTCCATCGGTTCTACAGATGTGGCCAGCCCACTGCCACTTCAAAACGCATACTCTGCGAGCTATATCGACCACTCTGGTTCTCTGACAAGATCTGTATCTGACCACTTGCGTTTCTGACGGTATCCTAAGAATCCGATTTATAGATTTGAAGTTGCACCTCTTTGTAGCTTGTACAAAAGCTCCTCTGCTGCTAACTTAGATCATCTAACCACAGGATGCGCCTTACTTAAGCATTGTTTTCTGCCATTGCACATGACCATTTGGTCTTTTGGCTTTATAAAAAGCCTGTACATCAGTACATCATTTTATATGATTAAACTAGTACATTTCATTGTAGTTGACTGTACAATAACAATTAACACACAACAGCCATTACGCGTTTGTCGATTAATACATTTTTAAATGCAATGAAATTTTATATGTCTTTGTGTTTCCCCCTTCACTTGTATGAAAACTGGCAGAATATTTTTGTATGCGGTGGTTCGCAAAGGCTAGTGGTCTAAGGCTGCTAATCACGAAAATCTCTGACGCCACGAGTGTAGTTAGGTCACAGCCGACATATCATAGTTCTCTTTATACTGTGGTTAGGTTAAGGTTTTAGAGCAGTAGGTCAACACAATTTTCATTCTTGACCCACACAGGTATAATAGTTAATAGTCATTAGATATTTCCACTGTTGAAAAATGTCAAACCCGCGTAAGGCATACAACTTCGCTTAACTATTACAATGTTATACTTAACTGTTAGTTAGGTTAGTGCCAACAGTTCGCGCGGTTTTTCGCCGTAAGTACTGTAAAATGGCAATGTTACAAATGGTTACCCATCTCAGAATTGACAATACCGAAAGAGCTTACCGCAGTAATCGTTTACAGAACACTGAGCAAGCGGGACTACGAGCACTTCCGACACACGCATATCGGACTATGTTAGTATAATTAACACAATGTCGTGTTAATTGTAACAATGCTTTGTAACACATTTGCAATGATTAATGCATTATTCAGTTAGAAAAACTGGTCAAGTGCGCGTTGGACTCGCGCACGGAGGTTCCGTATCAAAAAAACGTCCAAAAAAACGTCAATACATGTTATTTTCAGATTTTAGTATTTGTTGTTATAGCGGCAACAGAAATATCATTATCTGTGGAAATTTCAGCCTGAGGTACAGCCTCGTGACGGGCAGACAGACAGACGGACGGCGAAGTCTCATGAATATAGTTCAGGTTTTACTTTTTGCGTACGGAACCCTAAAAAGCGAATACCAATTTCCCAGCATGGCATATTTTATACTATCGCTGACTGTATGTTGCTAACAGAATGCAGATTCAATAGTATGTAGGAGAAAGTCGAACAGTAGCATATTTTGAGAGAGAACAGGAATGCGTGATACGGCTATGACTCACTTTTATACTTGGTAATTTGAATGTGTAACATTTAACAAAACGAAATGTATTTTAGTAAGAATGCATTAAATTTTCTAAACTTTCAGCATAAAAATATGGCATGTATTTAAATTGATATCAGTATATTCCCTTTTTCTGAACTAAATATTTCAAAGTTAAACCAAAAATACGGACTTGCACACTAATTATGCACACCAAATAAATCAAATTCATTATACTGTTTAACGGTATTTGCAGAACTGTTTTTCTGAACGAATAACTATTATCAAAATAGTATAACTAAAAATTCTTTCGTTCAACAAAAATATTAAAACTTTTTAAAGCAAAACCATCGCCTAATTTACTTTTAAGAACATCGTTTATTCCAGGTAAAACCCCAATTTAATCAGTCACCCCTACAAAATTAAATTTTATTAATCAAAAAAATAAAAGTCTAACCTAACCTAACCTATTCCGTTATAAGATTGTACAATTTTCACAGGACATGGCTGTTTCGCCAAGTACCTGTGGGAGGTGGTGGGTGTGGAGTCGGACCCCGTGTGCCGTCACTGCCCAAGTGGCGCCGTGGACTCGGCTGAGCACAGCACACACTCGCCGAGTGCGCGGCGTGGGACGGGCCGCGTGTCGCCCTCACGGGCCGTGTTGGATTAGATTTGTCGCTGCCGGCTGTGGTGCGAGCCATGGCCGGCAGCCAAGAGTGCTGGGCCGCCGTCACCTCGTTTGCTTGTGAGGTGATGGCGGCTAAGAGAGAGGAGCTGCGGGTGCGGGAGCGTGCAGGTCAAACGCTCCCGCCTCGCCGTCCGGTTCGGGGGCGCCGCATGGCAGCTTTCGTGCGCGCCCCCGACTAGTGTTGTTCCGGTGGGTGGTGGTCGGGGGACCTCACCCACCGATGATCGTTTGGCGGAAGGCACCTCCCCGTGTTCCGGATAGGGAATGCAATCCCGCATTACAATTGTAATCCCGGTATTTGCGGGACTGAGAGATCTCAGTCCCGCGGGATCCCGGTATTTGCGGGATCCCGCATATTTCTGAAAGTCATTGAAAAAAGAATAGAATTCTATATCAAACATGCATCTAGAACTGAAAAATAGTCACGCCTTAATCCTCGAAGGGGTAGGCAGAGGCATATTATATAGGCTTGTGTCCTAAATTTCAAAAATCGTTTAATTTTGTACCTTTATATCTATATGATCACAAAAATGTAATATTTTGATTTAAAACAATAATTTACATAGTTTATTTTGTGATTTAAAAAATGAATTTCAATTTGTATCGAAAACGCTCATGGCGCCTTGTGTGACGTCACTTGATGCCAAACAAAACAAAAAGAAAATGTCTATTTTTATTTATGAGTCCTTTCAATGTTTTGTTTTGAGATTAAAAGTTTTAGTACAAAAAAAGAAACGTTTAGTGGTTTTAATCGATATTTAGGGGAATAAAATAAAATAAAATAAATAAATCTGGGAATTTGAAGTTGGTTTTTAGAGGAACATTCGGTAGGAGTTGGCATCACTTTGGCATTTGGTCTAAGTAACCAAAACCAGTATAAATTAATTGAAAAAAAAAATTGCCATTGGCATCACTGTTTGACAAGTGTTTGACAATGTTATGTTAGCGTTCGTCTTCTTTCCATATTAATTTAAAATGAATCCGTCGTATTACAAGTGCTGCGTAGTGCCTGAATGAAATGAAATCTATTGTATTTTATGAAAACGTATGAGAATCTAGACAATTACACAAGATGACACGACTTGTGACACAAGATGTCAAGACTCGAGACTGCCAGAGTGCGTCAAACGTCAAAAAGCAAACTGTGACGTCACACTATCTGATAGAGGTGTTTGATGTCACGTGACTGATTGCCTATTTTTTCCAATCTTATTTTCTAAAAATAATAGTTATCCTTAGTTTGTGTACCAATTGATATTACTTTTTGTTATTTATATATTGGACTTAGTCGTTAGAAACACACGTCAATCAGATTTATTCTTAGTGGACACAAGCCTATTATATGACCACATTTCACCTTTTAAGATTTCGTACCACGTAACATGTGGTGAGCCTTATTGCCGTCTTGAAATGAACAGGTGCAGGTTGCGACTGCTTGTTGTTGAATTTTTTCAAGCCGGGCCTTCAACTTGGCTTAACTGCCATGTTATCGGCAAACGGGACCAATGGCTTAACGTGCCTTCCGAAGCACAGCAACGCTCAAATAAATGTCACAAAGTAGTCACCCATCTAAGGACCGGCCATAGTAAATGTAACTTACTGCAGTGATCTTTTACAGGACACTGAGTACGCGGGGCCACAAGAAAAAATAAATTACTTATGTAGAGTTGAGATATACATATAAGTAATAAAATACCTACTGCAATTTATTAGAAAGCAGATAAAATGGTATAAACTTCCGAAAAGCGCATACCGCCGATCAATCTGAAATTTTATGTAATGACGTATTTTGACCTAATCACGAATATCATAACGATAATTGGCGTAAACGCCATTTTGAATAAGAACAACGGAGAAGACCTCTATTCGTTCGGTGTGCATGAGCGCGCATTCCTAACCGATTTAGACAATTTTTTTAGCTTTCCCCACAAAGGGATATTTCGGCAAAATCGTATAATCATAAAATAAAAAAACGACAGAACAAAAAAAATAGCTCAACTCCAGCTAAAAAAATAGTCTAAATCGGTTAGGAATGCGCGATCATGCACACCGAACAAAAAGAGGTTCTTCTCCGTTTCTTTTATAAAAAATGGCGTTTGCGCCAATTATCGTTATAATATTCGTGATTAGGTCAAAATACGTCATTACTTTAAAATTGCGCAAAAAACATAGCATGTCAAAATTCTTGTCTGCCAAACGACGCCTAACTTTACATGTCAGATAGCCAGCAAGCAATGTACGAGATAAATAAATACTTTTCTAACTGTTAATAGTACAAGAAAAGTCAAATCTCCCTACAAGAAAAATTAAATCACTAAAAACTAATAAGTACGTTATTAGGTTATATATTACGTCACAATTATAAAAAAACTTACTCAAACCGAATCAGTCTGCGCGCTTCCGCTTAAAGAACAACACATGGCGTTTACCTTTGCACAGTCCCGCTAATCCCGCGGGATCCCGCACGATTTACGTGCGGGACTGGTCCCGCAAAAATACTGCGGTATCCCGGTATTTCGGGATCCCGGTATCCCGGTATTGCATTCCCTAGTTCCGGAGGTGCCTTAGTGCCCGCCCGCTCGGCCGCTCTCTGCCCCCTCTGCTTTCAGAGGGACGTTCGAGGGCGGTGCGATGCGGGCTTGACTTTCGTCAGCTCCTTAGGGAGCTCCGGGGGGCCGACCATCTGGTCCCCCGAGGAGAGCCCCAACTCTACGGGGCATCCCTAGCCGGGTCGACGTAGAATCTAATTTTCATATTCCTCGGCCCGGCTATAGGGTGAGACGGAACACCGCGGGGTTTAGTGGGTAGGACGGTCCCTTCTTCCGGGACCGGTGAGTCCCACACACCGTCCCAGCTACCCCCGTAGCTGGGATGACGGTGCCTAAATGCATTCGCCGCGTCAACAAAAAAAAAAAAAAAAAATTTTACAATTTAGAGTGCAAGTTAGTATTTTTGATATACAATTCGTATTTCTGTTTTACAAATCAATATTCTATGTACGAACCACATTTTTGGTGTGAAATTGATTAAAAAGGTCATCTCGTTCTGAGTAATATTTAAGATTTTTAAGTAGGACATGTTTAGTTGATCAATTGGTTTTTTTGCACAGCATTTAATTTTCTGGTTTGCATTCAGTAAATTAGTGGAGTTACCTATTGTGCAGAAAAATTAAACAGATGTGCATTTAAAAATATCCCTTTTTTTTTTGTTTAACGTGAGGGAAAATCCTCATAGGATGTTATGCCGGACTCTTACCGACTAAAAAAACCTCACGCCACGCCTAACAGCCTATGGTTGAGAGCCCCGGGTGAGCCCTCAGGAAGGATGTCCCGTGACTCCCAACAGACCTACGGCCGCCAATGCGGTCTCGCCCAGGGGGTGGTTCGGGTGCAATCCCGCGTCTATGGGGGGTTTCGGGTGTGACCCCGCTTCTAAGGGGGGGGGGGGCGTGTGTGAGTTGCTCACGTCACGCTGCCGTCATGGGCCTGCTTCTGTAAGGACGGTGAGCGGCCCTCTCACCGTCCTCAGACCCCCGGTCATGGAGGCCGATAGTCCTCGGCGAAGACACGTCGCCGCGTCGGCGGCGCCCAGGGCGCCGACTGCGGAACTCGGGTGGGAGAGTTCTCTCCCGCACCCGGCCCGCCCGCCTCCTTCGCGAGCATGAACTGCTCGCAGAAAGAGGCGGCGCAGTCCCACTTACTCCCGCTGGAGAGCATGGCTCTAAAAAATATCCCTAAAAATATATCTAAGATTACGAAATTTTATGGATTTGAGTGGACAAGTTGAAATTTTTGACAGACTTTTGAAAAACATTACAAAATGACATCAAGTATTCAGTCTGCTTTTTAGGGTTCCGAAGTTTCCGAACCCAAAAGGCACCCTATTCATTATTCATGTGACTTTGCCGTCCATACGTCTGTCAGTCTGTCACAGATGATGTACATATTTCTGATGCCGCTATAACAACAAATACCTACTAAAATCCGCAAATCAGACAAGTACTAATATTTTAAGGTGACTCTCATCGGTGATTTTTAGCCGATTTTTGAAACGGAATCCTCCTTGCGCAAGTCCGACTCCCAATGTTGTTCGGTCAAGACCGAATATAAGGAACATCCTCCTCTTCCTCATGTCGTGCTCGTCATTACTGTGTGTCGTGGAGAGTTGCGCACAGCAATGTTGAGAGTACCGTGTAGTCCAGAGCCCAATGCAGTGTCAGTAACTATTTCAACGTAGTAACTATTTAGTAATCTGTGGTGTCAGTCACGGCATCAGGCTTCCGTATATCAAATTTCAGCAAAAATCTTAGATCATCTAACCACAGGATGCGCCTTACTTAAGCATTGTTTTCTGCCAAGCCAATAGACCATTTGGTCATTTGGCTTTATAAAAAGCACTGTACATCAGTACATCATTTTTAACCGACTTCAAAAAAAGGAGGAGGTTCTCAATTCGTCTGTATGTATTTTTTTTATGTATGTTAAGCGATATTTCCGTCAATTATAGACGGATTTCAAAATATCTTTTTTTGTTGAATAGGGTTTACTTCTGAGGTGGTCCCATTTTCACCAGGTCAGAATCTGATGATGGGATCCAGGAGAAAACGAGGGCAACCACCGAAAATTGTAGGGACAACTAGCGCACTTGTTAACTTTTTAATTAAGTGCTTTAATGTTCTACACTTTAATGAAGGTCTGGAGTCGACCTGATGATAGAGTCGAAAGACAGTCGAGGGCATTCCTTAACAATTTACAGCAGTTACCTTGTGTTTGGGCTTGATTGATTTGTATTGATGAGAACTTTACACCTAGATTGATAGATCCGCCTTCAAAAAAAAAGGAAGTTCTCAATGTTTTATGTATGTTCACCGATATTTCCGTCAATTATAAACGGATTTAAATTGTTTTCTTCTTGAATAGGGTTTACTTCTGAGGTGGCCCTATTTTAACCAGATCAGGATCTGATGATGGGATCCAGGAGAAATCGAGGGCAACCACCGAAAATTGTAGGGACAACCAGTGCATTTGTTAACTTTTTAATTCAGTGCTTTAATGTACTACAATTTAATGAATATCTGGAGTCGATCTGATTATGGAACCGAAAGACAGTCGAGGGAAATCCTTAACGATTTACAGCAGCTACCTTGTGTTTGGGCTTGATTGATTTGTATTGATGAAAACTTTTACCTAGATAGATATATTTTTCGGTTCACCCGTCACTTAAAATACTGAAAAAAAAATTTTCAATAAAAAATAAAACCGACTTCCAACAAATCCTGAAAAATAAAATTTACTTAGCACAAAGTAAAATGTATTTTGATTTATCAGATTTTATTCAATATAGTATTGAAGTTGGTGCCATGAATAATACCTACATAAACCTATGGGTTTACTTGGCGCCGACTTCAATATGATATTGAATAAAATCAGATAAATCAAAATACATTTTACTTTGTGCTAAGTAAATTTTATTTTTCAGGATTTGTTGGAAGTCAGTTTTATTTTTTATTGAATTTTTTTTTATATGATTAAACTAGTACATTTCATTGTAGTTGACTGTACAATAAAAATTAACACACAACAACCATTACGCGTTTGTCGATTAATACATTTTTAAATATAATGAAATTTTATATGTCTTTGTGTTTCCCCCTTCACCCGCTATGAAAACTAGCAGAATATTTTTGTATGCGGTGGTTCGCAAAGGCTAGTCCCGTGATATATGGTCTAAGGCGAAAATAGATCAGGGGTTAGAGCATGAATGAGTAACTTATCAAACATCTACATAAACTTTCACTTTTAAAATACTAGTAGGAAACCTATTATGACTAGCTAAAACAAAGAGTGTTTTTAGGGCATAGTAATCAAAATGCGAAGAAATTAACATAGTGAAACGGTAGTGGGCTAGTGGGAAAATTAAACAAGAAGCAAAAACTGGTTCAAGGCCGTAATATTTTGTTTATCATGATTCATGAACTATACAGGTTATACTGTTGATAAAAACATAGGTATATCGATGTTATTAAAACTTAATGCAGAAATGACGTAATTCGTCACATTCACGGAAAGTTATGTGAGACCAATTTCTGCATTCACAGCAAAAACGAAATTGAATCATCAGAATTCTGCATTTGTAATGATTTTTTCAACTGACACAGATTACAGCGATTAAAGAAAGATACATATATACCTATGATCACACCTTTTTATCCCCGAAGGGGTAGTCAAAGGCATAATTATCACGGCTCACCGCCTGGTGAGTCGTATTGCCGTGTTGGCATGGACAGGCGCAGGTTGTGACTGCTCGCTGTTGAAATTTTTCAAACCGCCCATAAAGGCCTTCAACTTGGCTTAACGGCTGCCATTTTACTGGCAACCGGGACCAACGACTTAACGTGCCTTCCGAAGCACGGAAACGCTCGCAAATGAATATCACAAAGTGGTCATGAGGTGGTCACTCAACCATCAACCATAATCGGCCACAGTAAATGTTGCTTATTACAGTGATCATTTACAGAACACTGAGTCCGCGGGGCCACGAGGTGATGGCAACCATCATAATTCCTACATAGGAATGATGATGGTGATGATGGCCATTTAGCTTAGCCGGAGGAATAATTAAATAATCCGTCCTGTTACCCTAATAATATTTGATTTATTTATGACATTGTTTGATCTTGAAATATATCTTGCTATGTAGGAAACAATGCGCATTTGGCGTTGACACTACAAGTATGCTAATACGTGCCAATATCTGATGACGTTTGCGTTATTGTTTGTACTAAGTGTGAATTGGAACGTCAAATCAATATGGCTATATTTTCTGTTCGTAGCACCTTGTTATATCCTGCAAGTAAGTCACCTGACGTCATTTCATGAAGTAGCAAACGTTTGCATTATCAGTTGCGATATAATCTATTCATAGATACTATCATAATAAAGAGGTAAGATTTGTTTGTTTGTAATCGATGAAATTTGGACTTTCTAACCTGATTTGAAAATTCTTTCACCATTAGTAAGCCACGTTATCCAGAAGTACTATACGGATAAGATAGATGCCTAATATAATTAAGCATAAGTTACTTTAGGATAAGGTGACACTGGCACACCTAGCAGCAGGTAGTTGTAGTTGTTTTAGCCAGTAGGAGCTGGGCATAGCATCCATAGAGATTTTCTACAAGGAAAAAGCAAAAAAAGTGACTATTAAATACTTCAAACCAATAAAGAAGTATTTTATTGGTTAAAAAGTAAGGTATTGATTTAATAAAAAGCAGTAACTTTTTAATAATCACATTGCCAATGGGTATGGAAAGGAGGATTGATCGGTTATTTCATTTTGTTGTGATCCATCCTCGATATGAAAATTGCATTATAAATATTTACAGGTAAGTATGAATAAAGCACGCCTTATCACTGAATGCAAGCACTTTATTTGATAAGGTGCCTACATTACGTATAAGTCGTATAACATAACTTAGGATCCCGTCCGAATCGTAACCGTAGCTCAATAAGTATATATATGTATAGTTATTGAGTAGTATTGATACTTCAAATGTTTGATCATAGAGAATACATTGATTCAGACGTGAAAGATTTCACGATTGTAAACAAATTAGTTCTGTAAGATAATTTATAGGTACTGTTCATTGATGGCACTTGGTGGAACTTGCTGGACATATCGAAAACAATAGTGATGTTTGATTTCTTTATGTAACCACGTTTACTTTGTAAAATATAACACTTCTTTGACGTAATATTTAAGGCCACAAGTTTTCAGCCCCTCTCTATAAAATAGATTACAGAGGGGCTTAGGGCGAGACTTTGTCTGTAGTCTGTGACTCTGTTGCATTATATTACGTCACTAGGTCACGTGGATCATCTGTTCAAAGTTTGCAATAAAACGAAAATGACAACGTCAATCGGAGTGAACTTTCACTTTCACAGAGGGGCAGTTGCGTGAGACCGTCTCACGGCTTCTTGTTTATTATAAGGTCACAGAGCAACGCGACTAGTACAAGGAGGGGAGAAGAGATAGCATGTTTGACCTATATACATATCTGTCTGTCATATGTTGCGGGGGGAAATCATATTCATATACACCACTACAAAAGCAATCGGCTGTTGTCACACACCAATACACTCATAATTTCAGACATACACATAATATATTTCTTAATAGCGGACGTCACGCGGTTTCACCCGCGTAGTACTCGTTCCCGTGGGAATACGGGAATAAAATGTAGCCTACGTTCACCGCAAAGAGTGTAGCTTCCCAACAGTGAAAGAATTTTTCAAATCGGTCCAGTAGTTCCGGATCCGGAGCCTATTCGTTACAAACAAACAAACAAAAAAACAAGAAAGCAAAAAAACAAATCTTTCCTCTTTATAATATTAGTGTAGATATATGGGTGTGTAAAAGCGTGCATTTTTTTGAGAGTCTGCTTTGACAGAAGGGATTTTCAATAAGGTGCCTCCCCTCCGTGTTGCTCTATGACTAACGTCCCTTTGTTGCCCGTGGCACTACCGCTTGGCACTACCAGTAGTGTTACGGGAAATTTTACTTTCCCGTGGCACTACCGTTCCTATTGGCTGATTAAATCCATATAGTATAATTTCCCATGGCACTACCAATTACCAATGGCACTACTAAATACCAAACATATCAAATCAAGAGCGAACATGTTCTCACATGGTCCCATGATGACAATCGGTAAAACAAATGAAGATCGGCAAAACAAATGAAGATCAGTGAAACAAATGAAGATCGGCAAAACAAATGAAGGTCGATAAAACAAATGAATATCGATAAAACAAATGAAGATCAGTGAAACAAGTGAAGATCGGCAAAACAAATGAAGGTCGATAAAACAAATAAAGATCGATAAAACAAATGAAGATCAGTGAAACAAATGGAGATCGGCAATGTCCGTGAATATTATATTATAAATAAATATATTCCAGTTAAGGCGCTCCCTCACCGGGAGCATTCGCGCGTAATGTAACGTTACGAGTCGAGAATTACAGCAGTGAGGGAGGTGAACCGAGCATTGCAAGCGCACCTTGTAATGATACAAGACGAGGTTACATCAATGAGGGAGGAGAACCGAGCATTACAATGCGCGCCTTGTAATGATACAATTGTGTAACGTTTTGATACAACTCGTAACATCAATGCGCTTTGCGCACCTTGTAATGATACAATGTGTAATGTTTTGATACAACTTGTAACATCAATGCGCTTTTTTGTTGCGGTTGGCCGGCCGCACACTGGTCCGGATTTTAAAATAGGTGGACATACGATCTAAGATGTCAAATGCTTTTGGGAAAAAATAGTAGTACGAGTACGAATTTCAGGTTAATATTGCAATCCAATATGGCCGCCGCGCCACCGTTGTAAAATTTCATGTTGGATATCGTTTATGGGGTTTTTTGGTATGCTGAGTACGAATTTCAGGTTAATTTTGCAATCCAATATGGCCACCGCGCCACCGTGGTAAAATTTCATGTCGCATATCCTATAAAGGGTTTTTTGGTATGCTGAGTACGAATTTAAGGTTAATTTTGCAATCCAAGATGGCCGCCGTGCCACCGTTGTAAAATTTCATGTTGAATATCGTATAAGGGGTTTTTGGTATGCTGAGTACGAATCACGTGATAATTTTGCAATCCAATATGGCAGCCGCGCTGAAATCACAAAATTTCATGATCGGTATCGTTTAAGCGGGTTTTTGGTATGTTGAGTACGAATCACATGATAATTTTGCAATCCAAGATGGCCGCCGTGCCACCGTTGTAAAATTTCATGTTGAATATCGTATAAGGGGTTTTTGGTATGCTGAGTACGAATCACGTGATAATTTTGCAATCCAATATGGCAGCCGCGCTGAAATCACAAAATTTCATGATCGGTATCGTTTAAGCGGGTTTTTGGTATGTTGAGTACGAATCACATGATAATTTTGCAATCCGATATGGCCGCCGCTCCGAAATCACAAAATTTCATGATGAGTATCGTTTAAGGGCTTTTATCGTAGGCTGAGTACCATTTTAATGTAATAGGCCTTAATTTTACAATAAAGACCTTTTGCCATAGTATTTTCGCATCGCTAGGTTAGAAAGCCTAAACTTAATAAGCAAATCATTAAAATTTGCATGGAAACATGGAAACTTGATTTTATTGTAAGACATCATAACTTTTGTTTAATTTCTTTTTCGAGCTAAAAATAAAAAAATATTCAATATTTGTTATTTTTTTTTTTTTTGCATTTTTAATATAACTAACTATATTATTTCTTTTTTTTTGATCTGTTTAACTGATTTTTTTTGTTTTACGTGAGGGAAAATCGTTATGGATGCTATGCCGGACTTCTGCCGACTAAAAACCTCATGTGCCCTGCCTAACAGCTTACGGTTGGGAGTCCCGGGTAAGCCCTCGGAAGAATACCCCAGGACTCCCAACAGACCTTATGGCTACCACTGCGGCCTCACCTAGAACTGATCTTCATTTGTATACGCGACCTTCATTTGTTTTTACCAATATTCATTTGTTTTTACGATGTTCATTTGTTTTAGCGACCTTCATTTGTTTTTACGATGTTCATTTGTTTAAGCGATCTTCATTTGTCTTGGCGATCCTCATTTGTTTTGGCGATCTTCATTTGTTTTAGTAATCCATTTGCTAGTAGTGCCACGGGAAATATTATTTCCCGTGGCACTACTGGCAAATGGTAGTGTCAACGTAAATGTACAATTACCCGTAGCACTACCAGTAGTGCCACGGGAAAGTAAAATTTCCCGTGACACTACTGGTAGTGCCAAGCAGTAGTGCCACGGGCAACAAAGGCTAAGGTCAATGTATTTGGGAATTAGGCATTCACTTTTACAGTTCGTGTTGAACCGATTATGTTCGTTAGTTTTTGCGAACTTAAGTTTTAATTTCCGATAAATATCCATCAGTTCTGCTGTGCTATCTTCAAATAATTTATGCTGTTGATTGATGGGATGAGTTTTCAAGAATTTGAAAAAGCGCCTTGTGGAGTCGGCTGGCAGTTTTCTCGCTCAGCGAATACCTAGGTATTGCTATTCAAAGGGGGAATGCTGCTAGTCTTTTGGGCACAATGCCACGGGGGCCTTATTTAGGTTTAGTTTAGATAGTGAATAATGTAAGTATATAAATATGTAATATCCCTGCGTCGAGTACTGTTCTCACCTTTGGGATGACTCCGCGAGGTACTTGTTAGACGCGCTTGACGCTATGCAGAGACGTGCTATCCGAATAATTGGTTGTCCTGAGGTGACGGGAGGCCTCGAACCTCTGTCGCAGCGAAGAACCATAGCGTCCTTGGCTGCCTTCTATCGAATGTATCACGGCGAATGTTCTGAAGAGCTCTTCAACCTGATCCCACCATCTCCTTTCCGATCCCGAACAACGCGTGCCGGGCAGAGATGCCACTCATACACAGTGGAGAGAATCTTCGCCAGAACCGAGCGTTTCAAAAGATCGTTCCTCTGTCGAACTATAAAAACATGGAACGACCTGCCCGCACACGTCTTTCCCTCATCTTACAATCCCGGGTTCTTCAAGAGGAGCGTAAAGAGGCACATCACAGGGCCGCCAACTTGAGGACCACTGTAAGAAGTGGCCCCCAATCGCTAGATGCGCCACTGCTTTCTTACCATCACAGGCTGGTGGCGACGTCAATTTGGCGAGCTGAATATAAAAAAAAAAAAAAAAAAAAAATATGTTTCTCTATAATTTTTAACAATAAATGTAGTTTTCGTTTTCAACTAGTTCTGTAAGATTTAATATCAAAACGATAAATGTTGAAGAATACATTTTTGCCTACAACAATAAATGCCTTAGGCGCAAATTCTAGCTAACAATCGCGATTTCAATAAACAATGATGTTTTCACAGCTGGACCCGCTACAAAAGAATTTTCATTGTAATAAATATAAATTGGATTGAATATTTTTCCACGGTGCTGTAATTTGAGTGCTTTGTATGTTTACATTACATTACTTATTATAATTCATGGAGTACTTACATAGATGTGTAGAAATAATGGTAAACATGAGTCATTAAAAGCACCTCTAAAGTCGGATTTTTAATCTCAGTCAGTAAAATGACAAGTGCAACTGTCACTGATACAAAAAAGGGTGACCCGCTACAATAGTGATGTTCGACAATCAATAGACTTAGACATTTTTTTATTTTATTAGGTGTGAAAGTGTTTTTTTATAGAATTTTAAATTTTATATTGTAAATATAAAATTTACGACTATAATACGACTGCCTCTGTGGCGCAATCGGTAGTGATACCGCCTGGAGGTCGTGGGTTCGATTCCCACCGGAGACAAATATTTGTGTGACCCATAAATATTTGTTTCAAGAGTCTGGGTGTTTCTATGTATTAGCTTAGAGTAGGTAGGTACATAGGTACCTACCTACTCTATATCTTTTGATATCTATATATCTTTTGATATATAGATATCAAAAGATACCGGCTAATTTATACTCTAAGACTTCCAGTCTACAAAATAGGTCCTCAAAGTACAATCCACTTACTTATATGAAAGCAAGCTGATGCCCGCAACTTCGCCCGCTTAAAATTTGTTCCCGTTCACGCTTTCCATAACCTTTTCACGAGATAGAATAGACTATGTGTTATTCTAGCCGTTAGAGTGTGAAAGAGTAACAAACCGACACATCCACACTCACAAACAGAAAAAGTGACACATCCACACTCACAAACAGAAACAGTCACATGTCTAGAGGCAATAGGCGCATGACCGTATGTCATGCATGATGACGAAAATCAAAAGGGCGAATGAACGTCACGATGCCATTGATGCAAAGCCAAAAAGAATTACAGAAATACTTATCAAATTTAAAACCGTACTAAATTTTGTACCTTACGTAACAAATACGATATTATTAAATCAGTGGAAATAATGTCGTTTACGCTAATTTAGTGGCGAATTTGTGTAGCGAATGTGAAGAAAAAGATTCTTATAACTCAATGCTTACGAAGGCTTACGACTGTACTTTATGACGCAGTTGCTAGCATGCCAAATTACAAGCTTATGTCATGTACAAGAACGAATGCAATCAGGTCGTAAGCTTCACCTATTTTTTTTTGGGTTTTTAGGGTTCCGTACCCAAAAGGTAAAAACGCGTCCCTATTCATGAGCGCTGTCCGTCTGTCTGTCTGTCCGTCACGAGACTGTACTTCAAAAATCGTGATAGTTAGAGAGCTGAAACTTTCACAGACGATGTATTTCTGTTGCCGCTATAATAACAAATACCAAAAGGAGAAAAATAATAATACTTAATTAAAGGGGGGCTCCCATACAAAAACGTGTTCTTTTTCGTTCTATGGTACGAAACCCTCCGTGTGCGAGGCCAACTCGCACTTAGCCGGTTTTTATTTATTTGAATCCTGCGAATCTGTCCCTGTAGGAGACTAGTAAACGCAAAAGTCGTTGCCTGAAAGAAATTGCACTTACCGATAAAGTAAGTAAAAAAGTAAGTATGTAAGTAAGTAAAACTGTAAAGCCGCACATACATTTCAGAACCCGTATGCCATATTCATGAAGGCTAAGGCTGTTAGGTAGGATACGTGTGTCCATGTAGGATTTTGCTCACGTTAAAAAAAGCATATTTGTTACTGTTCTTAGAATATATCAATACATATAATAAAATCGTAACAGGTCGCTGTCTGTACATGGAAGATAAATAAGAAAAAATATTATAGGGGGGCTTTATGAACGCAATAGAACCCAAAACAATGATTTTTAAAATTTTTGTCTGTTTGTCTCTCTGTATGTCTGTAGGTATATCTGTTTGTCTGTACGGTTGTGCACGTAATCTTAGTAACCGCCTAACCGATTGCAATGCGGTTTTTATTGTGTTGAGATTTGCTCCACTTAACATTTAGCGTTTATTTCATGTCAATCGGTTTATAAATAAAAAAGTTAGAACACTTTTAAAAATCAGATATTTAAAAAAAAATATTGTGGGGGTTTCTTTGAATGTGAGTGTAAATCTAAACCGGCGTGTTGGCTTAATCATAAAAGCTCTTAATGATTAAGACTATTTTAAAGCAATTCAGTCCGCGCCGAAGGCATGTACTGAATTGTTTTAAAATAGACTTAATCTTTAAGCTCTTTTATGATTAAGAAAACAGGGCAGTTTCACACTCTGCTTGATGAGTCTGATTAAGAAATACCTCTCCTTTCATACACCTTATGTGACGTAAACGAAGTTGCGGGGTCAGCTAGTACTTAATTAAAAGGATGAGGCATAAAAATGGCTGACCTAGATAAAATAACAGTAAAACTGCAGTAATTTAAAATTAAATTACACGTGTTTAATCTATCAATACTCGGTGTAGCAAGAAAACTAAAATTAATTACCAAAACACTGGTTCTCGTATTACCCGACAATTATATTTAGATGCAGTGGAACATTGCGTAATGAGTGTTTTGTAAAGTTTCATGTAGGATTGCTTTCAATAACATCGTTTCTCAAGCGTAACCTTTTATGATAGGTCTGTGAATGATAGTAAGGTCAGACTCAACCAATCTATGAACTAATGAATTATGGGTTCATGTTGTGTTGGACTCTAATAAGTTTAAAAAAAACAATTAAAACAAACTCGTATAGAGCTGGAATTTAAAAAAAATTAAGTAAGAGGGAGTAGAGCTAAAGTTTTGCAATAAAGTTTATAGAAGACACGCTGGAGGGCAGGCAAAGGCATAGACACTATAATATGTCAATATTTCCCCAGTTGCATTTTTGTCCCACGTAAAAGCACAGAATACTAATAGTATCTATCTACCTAATAGTAACAGGCAGGGCTTTATGGACTCAGCGGTCCCTGCTCCACCAGCAAACCGTGGAGACATGGAAGGTGCGGTGCGACTTGAACAACCAAAGGGGGGATTCGTCACAATCGCGGCGGTCAGACCGGTCATGGACGAGTGGCTGGAGGACACGGTGCTCTCCCCTACCGGTTGTCACAGATACTTACCGGGCACGGTAGGTATCTGTGGCGAAGACACCGGGAAACCACAGCCGAGTGTCAGCACTGCGAGGACCGCAGCGATGACACAGCGCTCCACACGCTTGTGGAGTGCACGGTGGAAGGCCTTGAAAAGTTTTAACTTGGCACAAAAATGCCACAAAAGGTCTCCCATCTCAGAACTAAGCTTATGATAAAATGTTTGACACAGTGATTGTTCATAGACACTGATCAGACTAAATGAACCTACCTACTTACATAAATAAACAAAATACCTAGCTGAATTTAAATATTAATTAGACAGAAACGGGTTGTTAAAGAAAAATATTTTGAACTAGCTGAGCCCGCAACTTCGTTTACGTCACATAAGGTGTATGAAAGGAAAGGTATTTCTTCATCAGAGTCATCAAGCAGCGTCTGAAACTGCCCTGTTTGCTTAATCATAAAAGAGCTTAATGATTAAGTCTATTTTAAAAATAGACTTAATCATTAAGCTCTTTTATGATTAAGCCAACACGCCAGTTTAGGTTCACTCACACTCAAAGAAACCCCTACAATTAAAATTTTCAAAATATCTGATTCTTAAAAGTGTTATAACTCTTTTATTTCTAAACCGATTTACATAAAACAAACGCTAAATGTTAACTGGAGCAAACCTCAACACAATAAAAAAAACCGCATTGCAATCGGTTGAGCGGTTACTGAGATTAGCGTGCACAACCGTACAGACAAACAGATATACAGACATACAGACATACAGACATACAGACAAACAGACAAAAATTCTAAAAATCATTATTTTGGGTTCTATTGCGTTCATAAAGCCCCCCTATAATTTTTTTTCTTATTTATCTTCCACTAGCTGTCCCGCGCAACTTCGTTTGCGTCACATGAGAGTGAGGTATGTATGGTATTAATATTTCGAGTACCTAGGTATTATAATGTTTCCCGTTGCATTTACCCCCGTCGCGCTTATTATAGTCGCGTCGCGTCGCTTGTATTCATTATGGCGCATCACATGAGAGTGAGAAGGATGTGACTTTAACACCTCTTGTTAAAGTGATATAATGTTTCCCGTCGCTTTTACTTCCACCTATCCGTTTTCCGGTATGGAACTCATCGTGTGCGAGTCCGACTCGCACTTGGCCGGTTTTTATCGTTCAGTTGAGTGGCTGTCACTGCAGACCAAATTTACTCCCGTCACTTCGCTCATACTTTAAAACTTAATAAGAGGGTTATTGTAAGTGAACCTTAAAAGATAGGCATATGCTGTCAAGGACTTTTTTTTATAACTTTTTAAGATAAACAATTTTGTAGTACGCAATTTTTACGTAACTTTAACTTTTTATGCAGCGTCAGCAATGGAAGCTGTCAAAAGAAAGAAATAATCCCCGTTCTCGAAACATTAACGCCATTAGCCAGCCTAAATAAATGGACTATTAAACTGTAAAATAATTTTTGAAATGCAACCAGTACTTTCTGAGATCCTAGTACAAACAAACTCTTCAGTTTCATTATATCGTGAGCGAACCTTAAGAGATAGACAAATTTGGTTATTGTGAGCGAACCTTATAAGATAGACATATGCTGTCGCGAACTTTTTTTTAGAACTTTTTAAGAGAAACAATTTCGTAATACACCATTTTTACCTAACTGTAACCATTTACTCAGCGTACGCCTCGGAAGCTCTCAGACGGTAAAAAATATTCCCCGTTTTCAAAACTTTCTTGACTGCTGCTCCGCTCCTATTCGTTTTAGCGTGATGTTATATAGCCTATAGCCATCCTCGATAAATGGACTATCAAACTGTAAAAGAATTTTTGAAATCCAACCAGTAGTTCCTGAGATCCTAGCGTTCAAATAAACAAACAAACAAACAAACAAACAAACAAACTCTTCAGCTTTATAATATTAGTATGGATATGGATATGGATGTACAGACAGCGACCTGTTACGATTTTATTATATGTATTGATATTGATTGATGATGTCGCATTCGAGTCGTAAGTATGAATACGAATAATTTAATGTTAGATAACGGTATTCTTTGTATCACTAAGTACATGGTAGTATAAATCAAAGTCGCTTTCTCTGTCCCTATATCCCTATGTATGCTTAAATCTTTAAAACTTCGCAACGGATTTTGATGCGGTTTTTTTTAAATTGATAGAGTGATTGACGAGGAAGGTTTATATGTATAACTAGCTGATGCCCGCAGCTTCGCCTGCGTGAAATTTAGTTCCTACACTGTCTCTAACCTATCTCTGTAGGTACCAAATTACAGCCAGATCCGTTCAGCCGTTACAGCGTGAAAGAGTAAGAAACATTCACACTCACAAATACTCGCATATTTATAATAGTTGTTCTGATTAACAAATTCATAAAACGTATTATATGAGTTATGTAAATTTATTTATTAAATACATTTCTTAATTCATTGGCTAGACTACTACTTGACTCAAATTCTCTTCTAAGCAATTGTCATCGTAACTTAGTTTCTTCTTCAGGTAGTCCCAGTCATACTGTAAGCCTACAACGTATGGGAAAACCGAACTACGATAGACTTTGTCCTCATAATACAGATGGTACAACCAAGACCTGTTAACTTAATAACCATGTAAATTTCATTTGCTAGGTGTTCATGTTCATTTTAATGGCTCTTTTTACTTGTCAAATGTGATCTTCGTAGAGGCCATTCCCGTATTTTACAAAGACTTGGTGAGTCTGTGTCCTGCACCGAATGCAGCCAGAACTATCGAACAAAGTTCATACCTTCCATGACCAGTCGCTTAGGGCTGCTGACATCTTTCATTCTAATGCACAGTGGACAATACCTGAAGCGTGGTCTTTCATTATTCCTGGCTAGCCATCTTCGAATTTTCTTCTTCTTTCACATATTTATATACAAAATTTTAAAAAATTAACAACAATATTTACGATAGGTAGTACTTTAAAGCAAAATCATGAATATGACAATGTCATTCGGATTGAACATCCACAAATGTGTCAAAATAAAAAGTAATATTTAAATCAAAAATAAAAGTATTTAAGGAGTATTGATATCAACTCCGGAGAAAATCAGCTCCAAAATAATTTACATTCCCTTTTTAGGTCGATAAAGGATAAATTTCAATAAAATAAGGAACACGTCTTCCATCAGTTATGCTAATAATGCTATATGCCAAATTTTAAGCAGATCGGACCAAGGAATCGCGTTGTCCCATACAAACTTGACCCTCCTTTTTTATACCTTTGGAGGGGGAATTTGCAAAAATGGTAATATTACTTATTCCAAATTGTAACAAACAACGCTCATGCTGAATTTCATCATCGTACCATTAACCGTTTAAGCAATAATTGATAATAACTTTATACAACTTAAGTTCGTTTTTTATTTTATAATAAGTATACTTTTCCGGGATAAAAAGTACCCAGTGTGGTGCCCAGGATATTAAAGAATAATTATACCAAGTTTCATCGTAATCGAACCGGTAGTTTTTGCGTGATGCCTGAACAAACAGACAGACAGACAGACAGACAGACAGACAGACAGACAGACAGACAAAAATTTTTTAAATTACATTTTTGGGTTCGGTGTCGGTCTAGTAACACCCCCTGCTATTTATTTTTTTTATATTTTCAATGTACAGAATTTTCACTTCTACAGATTTATTATAAGTATAGATAAGAATAATAACATTCATTAAATAGTGGAGAAATCACATTTATTTTTGAGGATTCTATGTATTTGGATGTATATTGTAGTATCGACTTTGTACCCATGCGAAGCCGGGGCGGGTCACTAGTTTTATGAATAAATGATAGAATAACAGTATACTTACTTAATATGGGACCACTAAGAAAGTATGCCCTATCAACCAAAAAATGAATTAATTAATTTAGCGGAATAAGGTTTCATAATTAGCGGAATATGGCTTATCAAACACAAAAATTACAATTTTATTCGACTAATTGAGAAAGTAACTAACCCTTTTTCGAAGTCGGTTGAAAAGTTTATGGCCGGTCATGACATAACTCGAATAACAGAACAGGGGACATCGGACACCATTAACTCACACGAACATAACTCCATAGTAACAGTACTACACGTGCGCGATAAATTGAAGCACTCTAAGTAACAAACTCTTCCCAATAGTGTTTCAACTTATCGGGCACGCGTAGCACATAATATCCAACCGCAACGGATGTGGGCGTGTGTTATGGTCGATCGTGACACCATCCAACCTGTAATCGTCAATAGATATTGTGGTATTATTCACCAGTGACATCCAGATGGTATTGCCAGATGCAGTATCCTATTACTCTGATCTGTTATTCTGTACTAAGTATTGAACTAATATTACTACGTATACCTACTATACAAAATATTATCTCAATGTTCTATCTATACCAGGGGTCGGCAAGGCGCGGCTCGCGAGCCGCGGCTCTTTGGGTGTAGACCTGCGGCTCTTTAGTTGCATACATAATTATCATATTATTCATTTGCAAGAACATTATCACCCTTTCATTTTCAAAAATACCACAAAAGTCTTACTAGTAGTTAAACAAGCAAACTCGCCTAATGGTGGTGTGCTGCGCTTGAAAGCGTTATACAGAGCACCATTTTCTTTCTAATAGGATTCTGATAGCCCAGAGAATATAATATCATAAGAGACGGCATGTCTAATTCTGTCGCAGAACCTAGAGGCCGCAGTTCTGGCAGAAATCTACCGGCCCAATGCTTTGGTGCGTCAAAATGGCAAACAACCACCTTCGGAAGAGATTGAAAGCTGGCGTGTTAGAGCGCGCAATGATCTCATTCATAAATGGCGCACCAGGCTAGAGCTCGGCGGTAAGTATTGAGCTCGTCTCTGCCATCTTATTTATTCTGAGGTCCTGGGTAGAAAAGCGGCACTGACATACCTACCACCTCACACAGTTCCTCACGGGGCACGGATATTTTAGTAAATACCTGCATGATGTGGGAGGCATTGAGCCTGAGGCAACGTACCCACTGCGAGTACGGCGCCGTGGACAAAGCGCTGCACACCATCGCTTTTTATACGGAGTGGAGCGGCGAGGCCCGATCGCGTCACTGTTTATTATTAAGTTTACGCTATATTAGACAGCGAAGAAAATTGGTTCGGCGGTTGTTTTGACGTCAACGGCAATGAGAAAAGCGCTGCGGGTGCCAGAGCGGGGTGGCCTAACACTTCCAGTATGCCAACCTTGCACGCGTGGCCGACGATCGAAGCTTTATGACAGCCGTGAGACTGACTAAGACGCACCCCTCGTGTTCAGGCGTCGGCGTCGCGGCAGTGAAGTTTCGGTGGGTAATATTTAGACTCCCAGAGTCGAGACTATTGCAGGTAGCTGTTGTACGCTTGCCTTCCCTGAGACCCAACAATAGTGACAAGAAGGAACATCCCAGGGTTTTAGTGGGAGAATCCCACATAATCACTCAGATTTTTTTAATTGTGGAAATTCTCCAAAACCACCCTGTGACTTACCATCTGCCTATGGCCGTAAGTCCTGGAAACGCCCTTCAAAGAATGTTCTCAGAGCTTCCGACAGACTTTATTTGTCTCTATAGCAGACTTTCCCCGCAGTCTAGTCTATCCCTCTTCTTACTTTGATCGTCGGATCAAGAAAGATTTTGTGGCTCTTTAAAAATGTTGTAATTTAAAATCGTAATTTTTGGTTCTTCCGACTCAAAAGGTTTGCCGACCCCTGATCTATACTATACTTTCATACCATTTTAAACAGACGATGGCGACGTAGTCACAACAAATTATGTGTTTTATAGTTTTAATGGGCTTCCGATGTTTCGGCACTGTTGCTAGAGCCATGATCATGGAAATATTGAAGAACTGCTTATTGGTAGAAGACCGTAGCTGTCTATCCTGTTCCAGACTCGTATGCTGCACACATTAGCACTACCAGACTAATACTGTTTACTTTGTCCTCCCGATCAAAACTTGACCGGTATCGCATCACGGCATTCTCAATAAAAATAAATCGTCATCGTCTTTGAGAATGCCGAGAGTAGAAACCGGTCAGGTTTACAAAACAAATATTAAGGATCAGTTTTAAATATAGATTAGGTTGGCCACTGTTTTTAAAACGAAACTGAAACTATTACAGACTTGCGGACGTCACGCGGTTTCACCCGCTTAGGTCCAGTTCCCTTGGGAATATGGGAACAAAATATAGCCTATGTCACCCGGGGATAATGTAGCTTTCCAATAGTGAAATATTTTTTTTAATCGGTCCAGCTGTTTCGGAGTTTACTCTGGTTGTGGGTGCAAACAAACAAACAAACAAAAAACAAAAAGAAACCTTTCCTCTTCATAAAATTGGGGTAGACATATTATGCTCTCCATAATAGTTATTATTTACGTATGTCCCTAAGTATTTATAAACTTACTGTAACGTTTAAACAGCCATATTTAAACTTCATAAAAGGTGTACGAACGCATAAAACATGTCATCTCTTTTACACATACGTTGACAGAGAAGGATGACAATACGGCACAGATCATAATCTTGTGATGGCACTCATTTGGACCGTAAATACCTGCGTACGGTACACAATGGGAGATATGAAGACTGAGTCACACCGAGAAAGCGGCTTTTTCCAACTAGCATTGTGTGTGAGACTGTGCCGTCAAGACGATGCCGCGATATCTCCATTTGAGTAGAAAGCTTTGTATGGAAAGCCTTTGTGAACTATCGAGAGTATGATGATATTATGAAGAGAGCAAAATATATGATGATTTGTTACAGTCTTTTTCATGCTGCACAAGCTATAAAAAATTGGGACCAAAAATGTGGTCAATCATCCAGTCTTTACCCATACTAACTAACGTTCGTGCCGAAGAGATGGAACACTTGAAAATAGTAGATTGTATTAACAAGGGAGCAAAATAATATTTTTACAGCGAAGGCGCTACTTTGAATCACGAGCGAAGCGAAAGATTCTATAATAGAATCCCGAGCTTAGCAAGGCATTCTGACGTAGAATCCTGAGCGCAGTGAGGGATTCAAAGTACACCGCCCGAGGGAAAAATAATTTGCTCTCGAATAATATACTCGACTTTTCATCTCCTTTCTATAAGAAAAAATAAGTTTTGTACGACGTAGTTAGCTTCTAATAGTTATCCATTTAGAAATTAATGCATTGCCACTGCAGTATTTTGATGTAGAACTCATTATATTTGCAGAATACAATAAAATATTTATACTGATTACAAGAACAGAGAGATAAATAGCGTTCTTTAATTTTTTTAGTAAACACAGGTCACCGCGGTACTATGCAGCCAACACGTGTTCATTTTCTATGAATATTTTAAGTTCCAAATTGAAATCACTTTGCCGCCCGCTAAAAAGCTCAAATAACAGAAAATAGCTATATAATATATCGCACATCCATATCTAAAGAGCTGCAACTCAAAAATCGCATTTTTTGAGATAAGCACACCACCGAATTCTATATCCGAATACCTATCCACCAATAAAACAGACTTAAAAATAAGTCCACTACTCGCTGCTAGATAGCACCAAGTGTCCCTTTAGTTACACGAGCCAGCCCCGCTCCCTTCCGCCAAAACAGAGACATCGCCAGTTGCGGTCTAAACCACAAGCGAATTACACGGGTACATCGTAAACAAATGGGAATTATTTTGAGTTGTATCTGTACCGTTGAAATTTTAAGCACTATTTATTTTGAGTTGCCGACTTTTAGACGACTTTTAGACGTTTAGTTGCTCAGTAAGTAACTACGCATCTTGAGTTAAACCCGTATAGCTGGCAGGATAAGTAAAAGTTTTAAGTTTATTTAGAGTTCTTTCCATACTGTTGCTACATTTTTGAATTTGTGGTTGTACAGCGGGGCGACTTTATTCCGCTGGGCGACGGCACCTAACCAACTAGGTAGCTAGGCACGCCCCACTGTACTGGTGAAAGCGTGTTACCCAGATCCACACTTTCCTTGACTGGGGTTGGTGGTGGACCACACCAGGTGCGGGTTACACAGGATGCCGGGTTAGCGGCACAAAACACAAACACAAACACAAATAAAAGTCACTGTGAAAGTTCTTACCGGTCACTAGGTCGGAGGTTTATTACGAATACTGACTATAAAACAATACTGTTCCTATTCCTATCCTATTCTTCCTGGCTATCCTTTTCTTCCTGGCTATCCTTTTCTTCCTAGTATTCTTGGTTTCTTCCTGTTTTCCTGGTTTCCTTTTCTTCTTGTTCCTGTGGTGCTGGACTGTCGACTGAATGTCGGTACAAAAGTGACGTCTGTATTTATACATTTTTGGCCTAAGCTGTGATTCGCTATTAATTATGTCCAATCACAGCTCCTACATAATAACCTATCAAAAAACGCGAAATTATACAAATTTAGTGCAAAATCTTTAAGGCACCTCCCGCAAACTTTACCGTAACGTGAGCCGTTACGCAACTATGAGCTTTATTGACAATGTTTCCATACATTTACTCTATAGGCACCTGTCGCGAACTTTACCGTAACGTGAGCCGTTACGCAACTATGATCTTTATTAACAATATTTCCATACATTTAGTTCTATACAAATCAAATATGTTATGGAAATTCAAAACTATTTACAAATTGCTATTACTATAAATGAAATATCGAAAATACAATTAAAAACATTCAAAAATGGAATAAAAACCTAATAATTGAACGTATCCTATGCTATAAGACCTATAATATTCTATTTACAGTTTTCTATGTGCAGTCGCCGCTGTGACCCACAGTGTTGTCCCGTACATTTCTCCCGCCGTGCAGACTATGTTGCATCAATCTTCCGGTACGGGCACGACGTCTGTAGACACTGGCAGCACCACCAGCTTCTTCACCGGCCGCCGCAGAACGCCTCCCTTGGTTGCGATGTCCACTGTTCGCACTATGTTGTCTGGACCCGGATACGTAGCGATGACTCGGCCACGGATCCACACGTTGCGAGGAAGGTTTGCGTCGACTATCTGTACGAGGTCGTTGATCTGTATGGGTTGACCTCGTCCGTGGGGCTCCCGCCGGTGTTGAAGCTCAGGTAGGTATTCTCGAATCCAGCGAAGCCAAAATAGGTCTGCTAGCCGTTGAGAAGCGCGCCAGCTTGACCTTGATGCTGTGTCTTGCTCGCTGAATGTCCCGGGCTGCGGCACTCGCCCCTGACCCCCCAGTAAGAAGTGATTGGGAGTTAGGGCTTCTGGATCTTCTGGGTTCACTGACACATGCGTCAGCGGTCGACTGTTGACTGTGTACTCTGCTTCTGTTAGTAATGTTGAGAGTACTTCTTCTGTAGGTGCGCGCTCATGTGGTGTAGCTGTCAGCGCCTGTTTGACTGACCGTACTAATCTCTCCCAGGACCCACCCATGAATGGGGCCCCAGGTGGAATGTACCGCCAGTTGACTGTCTTCTTAGCTGCCTCTTCTTGTGTCGCTTCGTCGATACTGCGTCGGAGTTCTCTGTCAGCACCCTTGAGGTTGGTGCCGTTGTCTGACCAGATTTCTGTAGGACGACCACGACGAGCCATCATTCTTCTTAACGCCATCACCGCAGAGTCTGTGTTGAGTGAGGCGGCGACTTCCAGATGCACGGCCCGAGTGGTGAGACACGTGAATAGTGCTACGTATCTCTTCTGGCGACTTCTTCCGACGGTCACGGTGAGAGGCCCGAAGTAATCGACCCCTGTGTAGGTGAAGGGCCGCTTGTGGTGGGCTAGACGACACGCTGGCAGGTTTCCTGTTCTTGGTTGAGGCGGAGTCTGAGTCTTCATTCGGCAGAACAGGCAGCTTCGGAGTAGAGTGCGTGTGATGGGCCTCAGTCGTAGCACCCAGTATTGCTGTCTGCACTCGTTGACTGTAGATTCGACACCGGCGTGATGCAGCTGACGATGTACTGCCTGGACCCAGAGTTTGACTATTGGGTGCCCGCCATCAAGGATCATGGGACTCTTGAAGTCTTCTGTAGTGTCTTGAACTGCTTGGATGCGGCTTCTCAGTCTGATAGTTCTATTTTCATTTTCTGTGTTCGATTGAAGACGGCTCTCCTTCTCCATCGGCTTGCTATTTTTCAAGTTTTCTATCTTGACGGCGAAGGAGTCTTCTTGAGAGGCACGCATCAGTAGATCTTCATCTTGTTTGGGATCTTCTGCAGAGACTCGGAGAAGTTGTCTATTTGAAGGTGATGGTAGTCTTTTCACCTTGGGCTGTTTCGTGATGGACTTAATTGACTTAGTCCACGTTGAGTCCTCTTCTGTAATCTTCTGTGAACTTTTGTAGCAGACCACCTGTTTGTTGTGTCTGCACAGGCGTATGACTTGAAGGACTCTTGCTGTGGTGTGCCGGAGTCTGTCCCAGTTAGAAATCGAGAGACATCCGGTAGGCTGTTGGAAAGCTTCTGTTGTATCATCTGGAGGCTTCGGTGGGATGCGGGCGAGGCTAAGTTTGTACGTGTCTTGCAGCTTCCAAACTACGCCCAGCACCCTTTCTGTGTTTTCTTCTGTTC
Organism: Miltochrista miniata; assembly: GCA_933228765.1. Taxonomy (NCBI): domain Eukaryota; kingdom Metazoa; phylum Arthropoda; class Insecta; order Lepidoptera; family Erebidae; genus Miltochrista; species Miltochrista miniata. Next base: position 22,568,963 of record OW121766.1, on the reverse strand, counting down.
TGTGAAGTTCCAGATCTTCTGTATTCTGTTGTTCGCCGAGTGCTTCGAGTAGAGCTGTTGAGTTCGAATTCGACTGTTTGAGCTCGAAGCCGGCCTGTAGGTGAACTTCTTTGACGCCTGTCGCGATGCGCTTGTCTGTCTTCATAGGGTTCACGACGGCGAAGTGAGGCAAGTACCAAATCTTGCCCGGTGCTATTTTCTTCGGAGCTGGTTCGGCGTACCCCTTGGAGATCAGAGCTTCCATCTGTTCTGTGTATTTCTTGGTCAGCTCTGGGTCTCTGTCTATTTTCTTCTCTATGTTAAGGAGACGCTTCAACGAGTTGTCGTAGTTGTCAGGGAACTCAATTTCTTCTTTTCGCCAGAGGAGACCGGTTTCATATTGACCTGTTGCTGTCTTCTTTGTGGTCTTCTCCGGGATACGAAGAGCCTTGACTTCAGGATCTGTCTTCGGCTTCTTGGGGTTGAGGCAGAGCGCGTCCATCTCGAAGTGCTGTTTAACCAAGTCTTCAGGTTCATCTTGCGGTTTTTCTATGAGGTGTGATACGATGTCGATGTTTCTCCCGATGGCGTTGCTGTGAGTGCCGTGCAGGACCCAACCTAGTGGAGTAAGTGAAGCCACTGGTTGGTCTTGTCGACCTCTTCTGTTTTCGGATGACAGCAGGAGATGCCAGTTGTCTTGACCGATCAGTATTCTCGGTCGCACCTCTTCGTAGGTGAGCTGCTCTTGAAGGTCCTCTAAATGCTGGCATCCTTCGAGCAGACTCGCTGGGACTCGCTGCGATGAGACTTGGAGGTTTTTGATGGTACGTGCTTGAATTTTCTGTTCGTGCCCGTTCATGCCTCTCAGCTGTATGCTGACCCGCCTTGACGCTGTTTCTGTTGTCTTCAACTCGTTGATGGCTTCTATCTTGAGGGTTTCTGAAGGCCCTCTGGCTCCGATGCGATCTGTTATAGTGCTGTCGATCAAAGTGACCGTTGACCCGTCGTCCAGCAAGGCGAAGGTCTTCACTGTTGCTCTCGGTCCTTTGACTTCTATTGGTATGATCTTCAAGAATGATTGCTTCTTTCTGTGACGACTGTGAGTCCAGGCTGAGTTGATGGCTTCTGTAGTGTCTTCACTCTTCGCTGTTGGCCCACTCGAGGTTCTGTTGTAGTGCAGCATCCTATGGTGTGAGTACTTGCACTCGTTGACACCGCACCGCTTGGCTGGACAGCTGTGAGTTCTATTCTTGTAGTGAAGACACCGGAAACAAAGGCGCTTGGCTTTGGCTATATCCCATCTTCTATTTTCATCAGCGGACTTGAACTGTTTGCAATCAGTTGAAGTGTGCCCCGTTTCTTGACATATGGGACATCTCGGCATACTCTTCTGTTTCTGTTCAATATTCTGTTCTGTACTGTCTGTCACAGTGTGTATCTTCTGTGACCTCTTCTGTAGTGGAGTGTACGGTACGGCCTGTTCAGGTAATGCGTACCGTCCGCATAGCTCAGCTTCTTTTTTGAGGAATTTTTCTATTTTCATGAGTTCAGGTTCACCCATCGGCGCTGTACTGGCGAAGTCGTAGAATCTGAAGCGCAGCGTAGGTGTGAGCTTGTCGACGACTGTCTTCGCTATTTCTGGGTTGTACATGTAGTTCATACAACCCAGAGTCTTCAATGTCGCTACGCTGTTGGAGATCTTCGTCGCGAAGATGCAGATATCACGAGGCGATTCTGTTAGTCTTGGTAGGCCTCGGATTGCTTCCATCTCCACCATGGCTATAGATTCTGGTCTTCCGAATCTTGACTCCAGGGTCTTCACTATGTCGGATGGGTGCGCGCTGGTGATCAGTAAGCCTTCAACTGCTTCTTTAGCCTTCCCCTTGAGGTTCCTCCGTAGTCTGTTGGTATTTTCTACTGCAGAGAACATGTGCTCCGTCTCGTAGTAGGCGGCGCGGAAGGGTAACCACTCTTGATGTGACCCGTTGAAGAAGGGCAGCTCTATAAACTTCGGGCGCTGTGCGGCTTTGACAGCACCGGTGATTGCTGCGGCTAGTTCAGTGAAGTCTGGTTGGGCTCCCGCCGGTGCTGACCGTGGGTGCCGTGGCTGTGAGTGGCGTTCTTCTTTATGCTTCTCTGGGTTCTTCTTCAATACGGAGGGCTCGGCTGGTTGGTCCTGTTCATTGTTGACCGTAGGTTCGGGCTGCTGTTCGTGGGTCTTCAACCAGTGGTCGACCCGTTCGTTGGCTTCTGACTTGCTGCTGAGAGAGGTCTCGTCTTCCTCTTCATAAGATTCCTCGGCTTCTATTGTTTCTAGTCGTGCTGCAGCTAGCTCCACTTGTAGGCGCAGGAGGTCTTCTTTAGCCTTTGCCAGTCTGTACTTCCTGCGTTTGCTGTTAGTTGACCCATCCCCTCTTCGGCTTGAGGCGGCGCGGTCTTCATTGCTGCTGTAGGTTGACCCCTCCCTTCCCCCTCTTCGGTCGGGGGCCGGGCGATCCTGTAGTCTGCTCGGCAATAGCAGACCTGTGCGGAGTGACCCCTCCCTACCCCCTCTTCGGTCGGGGGCCGGGCGGCTCTGTTTGCTGTGGAGTGACCCCTCCCTCCCCCCTCTTCGGTCGGGGGCAAGGCGGTCCTGTTCGGCGCTGTAGAGTGACCCCTCCCTCCCCCCTCTTCGGTCGGGGGCAAGGCGGTCATGTTCGCTGTGGAGTGACCCCTCCCTACCCCCTCTTCGGTCGGGGGCCGGGCGGTCCTGTTCGGTGCTGTAGAGTGACCCCTCCCTCCCCCCTCTTCGGTCGGGGGCCGGGCGGTCCTGTAGTCTGCTCGGCAATAGCTGACTTGGTACACCTTTCGGCAGTGAAGGTGCGTCTATAGTGGGCACCCTCCTTTCCGCAGTCGGTTTTCTTCCGGCACGTGCGGCGAGCGGCGCGGCGATGATTGCAGTCGAAGTCAGTCGGGCGGCGGCGGCGGAGGCAGCAGTGGCGGCGGCATCGGCTAAGACGGCGGCGACACACGGCGGCGGCGTGGATTCTGGATGCATGGTGGGCTCCGATGTCACGGGGGCCCCTATCACTGTAGCACCAGTAGCGCCAGTCCTCGACGAAGCGGCAGTGTCCCTCGAAGATGGCGGTGTCTGTTCCACCCGCTTGCGGCCTCTTCCTTCTGACCGGGTGACCGGCATCCTGGTAGTGGTCCCCACAGTATCCGGCTCGAAGGACCAAAATGTACAGCGGGGCGACTTTATTCCGCTGGGCGACGGCACCTAACCAACTAGGTAGCTAGGCACGCCCCACTGTACTGGTGAAAGCGTGTTACCCAGATCCACACTTTCCTTGACTGGGGTTGGTGGTGGACCACACCAGGTGCGGGTTACACAGGATGCCGGGTTAGCGGCACAAAACACAAACACAAACACAAATAAAAGTCACTGTGAAAGTTCTTACCGGTCACTAGGTCGGAGGTTTATTACGAATACTGACTATAAAACAATACTGTTCCTATTCCTATCCTATTCTTCCTGGCTATCCTTTTCTTCCTGGCTATCCTTTTCTTCCTAGTATTCTTGGTTTCTTCCTGTTTTCCTGGTTTCCTTTTCTTCTTGTTCCTGTGGTGCTGGACTGTCGACTGAATGTCGGTACAAAAGTGACGTCTGTATTTATACATTTTTGGCCTAAGCTGTGATTCGCTATTAATTATGTCCAATCACAGCTCCTACATAATAACCTATCAAAAAACGCGAAATTATACAAATTTAGTGCAAAATCTTTAAGGCACCTCCCGCAAACTTTACCGTAACGTGAGCCGTTACGCAACTATGAGCTTTATTGACAATGTTTCCATACATTTACTCTATAGGCACCTGTCGCGAACTTTACCGTAACGTGAGCCGTTACGCAACTATGATCTTTATTAACAATATTTCCATACATTTAGTTCTATACAAATCAAATATGTTATGGAAATTCAAAACTATTTACAAATTGCTATTACTATAAATGAAATATCGAAAATACAATTAAAAACATTCAAAAATGGAATAAAAACCTAATAATTGAACGTATCCTATGCTATAAGACCTATAATATTCTATTTACAGTTTTCTATGTGCAGTCGCCGCTGTGACCCGCAGTGTTGTCCCGTACAGTGGTTGTGTCCGTTTAGTTGAGTCATATTTTAAAGCGTTATATTTCTTTAAAAAGCCATTTAATTGAAACATTTTTGCTATTGGCGGTTAAAATCTTGTAATCTTATTATAATTTCATTTTTATAACTAGAATGTCTATAGCATTTTACTCAATTACTGCAATTTTTTTAGTTACGTCTCTTTAGTTGGATTTTGCCAAAAAAAAATTTCGCAATATCGCTAATAACATCGAAAATGTTCTTTTGTTGACTCTTTTAGTGCGATTTGATGCACAAGACCCTATTAATAAGTAGGTTATAAAAACAGGTTACAGGTTAACGACGAAACGTGGTCAGATTTTAGCCAATATGATAGAGGAAAGAGATAAAGAAAACTCTTCACCAATGCGCTGGAGGACGTCTTCAAGACGCTGGACTGGAAAGCATGGACATCTCGCACCTTCGATTTGCCGGCGACATCGTTATAGTGGCGGAGACGCTGGAACAGTTTAGTGGAATGTTGCCCAGCCTAAACGTTGCGTCTCGACGTGTTGGTCTCGGCATGAACTTGGAGAAAACCAAGGCCATGTTTAATGAGCACGTCACGCTGCCGCCGGGACCAATCTACGTCGAAGGATCGAGGCTTGAGGTTGTCCAGGAGTATACATATCTTGGGCACGTTATCACGTTAGACAAGGGCAATCTGGACAAGAAAATCGCTAGAAAGATCCGTTTGGGTGGAGCAGCGTTTTTTCAATGCGCCTATAGCACAGTGCGTGAAGACGAAAGTCTACAAACAACCAGTGCGTCCTACCAGTTATGACATACGATGCCAAGACGTGGACACTTACGGTGGGGCTAGTTCATGCCCTTAAAGTTGCACAGCGAGCTATGGAACGAGCCATACTTGAAATATCTCTGAGGGATAAACTCCGAAGGTTTTTCGTCGGAGAGCCGGAATGGTCGAAATAGCTCGCAGAATAAGCACATTAAAGTGGCATTGGGCTGGCCACATCTGTTGAAGAACCAACGACCGAATGGAGCAAACGGGTTCTAGTGTGAAGACCGCGATTTGGTAAACGTAGGGTAGGACGTCCGCCCGCCAGATGGACCAATGACCTGGTAAAGATTGCATGCTGGGACTGGATGCGAAAGGCTCAAGACCGGGTACTGTGGCGTGAACTGGGAGAGGCCTATGTCCAGCAGTGGACTGCTATAGGCTGCTTGATTGATGATTTTTAGTACATATTTTAGATATCTACTTACAGTTTATTCTTAAATGTAAATGATAGATATTAGATATTATATGATTTTTGATGTGCACATTAAATTGTTTTCCACAAAAAGGAAGTACATTTTTTTTATTTATAAGAAAAATGTTTGTTACTATATATTTTATAATTAAAAGGTACAAAAGTGACTATCATTAGTTGTTTTTAACCACTATTAGTAATATATTTACACTTACTAAAGTTAACTAATCTTTTCTTCCTCATTGATCATCCAATATACTCCTATTGATGGCCTCAGATCACTATTAAATTGGACTAATTAAAAATAACATATATAATATATAATGCTATTACGTTTTGAGTTTATAGTGTTTCATCAAAAGAGAGTTAAGTACAAATTCAATTCACCAATATAGGCTCAACTCAAAATAATATGACAAAACACGCCTACCTTGTCAAGCAATAGGGCAATTACTCGAAAATTCCAATTTTCAGCTACAAAACATGATTAAAATGAGAGAATCGTACAATTTTATTCAATCTTGCTGCGCACAGAAAACATAATTCTATACAGAACACTTCTACAGTGCATAGGGGTCGAGCAATCAGTTTTTTGCATTTTCCCAAAAAAGTGCTTTTTTGAGTTATGCTCTCTTTAGATCTAGGTGTGCGATATATGCGCCCGTTATAGCGGTGCAAAGTGATACTTGTACTTTTCGAATAGAAGAGATGAAAAAACGTTTCCTGCTCTTTAGCCTCATGGCGATCATGTGCCTCATTATATTATCCGTGGTGGAGGTGACCCTTTTCCTATAGTCACATCCTTTTGCAGGCAAAACTGGCTTGGCCATAAAAGAACTAACTGGCTTGGCCATAAAAGAACTCAATCCAGTCCTATCAATCGAATTAGTCAGAGTCACTGAATATTTTATATTCTAAAAAATCTTGATTTGGTTGATATTACACCTACACGTCCAAAAAACAAAATCTGCCGTTCGAGAATTTTAGTTATAATAACTAGGAGTTATTTTTATGTCTGTCTTATCCGATGTGATATTAACATAGGATCAGCATTATGGGTTAGTAAGAAAAGCTGTGTGGCTACAGTTTTGCTCGTTTGGGTTCCCTTTTGAAATTGTCAGAAGCAAGTGACAGCGAAAACAATAAGGCTTCGATAAAATACATTTGATCGAAGGCGTGATATAGAGACCTTATAATGTAAATGTAGGTTTTTTAACGTGAGGGATAATCCTCATGGATGCTATGCCGGACTCCTACCGACTCGACCGATACCGAATCGGTATAGAATTAGTTACTGGGTAAGGTTAAAGTACAATAGTTATTATAAACTTACACAAAAATATTTTTAATAAAAAACTCTTGCTTTTAATGCAAATGGTAGTCCACATTTTAAATGAGGAAAAAGACAGTAAAAAACCCAACGCAAAAAATGTATAAGTACTCAACTAAATTCTTTTAAAAATTCAAGATTTTAAACTATGGAGTATTTAAGTTATAAGTATGTATATTATTATTTTAGTTTTTAATTTTAGAAGCAGCCGCGCGTATCTTGCAAAAAAATGCCTATTTCTGTAGTATGAGAGGTCTCGTTTCCGTTAATCAGTTTGACACACAGAGCATCGCGCGCCTCTACAGAGGGAGGGGCCAAAGCTTTCAAACCCCCTCTGGCAATAATGTGACACATAATGTGACATATCGACGACAAAAAGTGCCCAGTTCCATACAAACTGAAGGAAGATTTCCCCCCGCCACCCGCAAAATATGACAGAAAATTTTGTACCGAGCAATCGTTCTATGCCGTCTCCCCTCAGACAGTTCGCGTTGCTCTATGGTTTGACACATGAGCTAGCCTGACCATTTAGCTAATACATGAGCTAGCATACTAAGCGGGTACAGTACACTGAGCACTCCCAAAGAACGGATCTGGCTGAAAGATACAGGAATAGATTAAAAATAATAAATAAAATAAAGGAAATATTCACGGACATTTCACACAACGCTATCTGATCCCAAAGTAAGCTAGGAATAACCTGCTTGTGTTATGGGTATCAGACCACGGATATTAATATCTATAAGTAGATATTAATATCCGTGGTCTATTTTTTTTATACATAGGTACATATTGTACATAGAAACACCCAGACTCTTGAGACAAACATTTATGGGCCACACAAATATTTGTCTCCGGTGGGAATCGAACCCACGACCTTCAGCGCCGCAGGCGGTATCACTACCGACTGCGCCACAGAGGCAGTCAGGAATAAAACATAGATCAAAATACTTTTATCCCAGGGGTTGCATTGCAAGAATGGGAAGAGAATTTAACGCAGACGAAGCCACGATTGTTTTCTAGTTACACATAAAATAAGAAAAAGTTAGGTTTCTCTATTAAAGTAGAGCATAATTTAATTTTTCGCTGCAGGAAACCGCAGTCGGTATTAGCAATCTATATCTGATAGAGAAAGTAGGTCATGGAAATTCTTGGCACACTGCGAAAGAAAGTGTATCGTATCATTGATATACAGGGTAATATTATTTTATTATATGCCTATATTATTTTATTGGTAACTCATTACATAGGTACCTACTATTATACCTACTTATACTAATACTCCAAAGACGAAAACTTTTGTCAGTAATTGGTAAAACTCTGATTTAGTATCTATTAAACTACTGAATCGATAGCAAAAATTCTTGCACTATTAGACAAACACATCTAGAATATCCTTCCGAGGTCTTACCCAGGGAATAAAATCATACATTTTATTTTACACGATCGCGATCGTTGTTTTGAAGATTTTGGTAAGGAGCAGAGATTTTAGACTACTGATGATCACGGCCAAAATCTTCATAAAATAAGAAAAGCACTCGAAAAGTACCCTTACTTCCTCTCTCTTTGTGTATTAGAGAATAGAGCTTTGGAAAAATCGTGGCCTATTTTTTATCCTGAGAGCAGGTTTTTTGTACGAAACGGATACGATAAAACCTCACATTAGCTAAATACCTACCTCATGAATTAAAGCCTCAAGTTTTAGGGGCAAAACATAGTAATTACGTCATCACATTAATTACAAAATTTTTATGCGACTTCAATGTTTTTACAGCGAATAAATCAGAGTTGTAATCGAAATGTAGATTTACATTTAAAATACTAAAAACCGGCCCAGGGCGAGTTCAGATAACTCCGTAATAAAAAAAAGCGTTTGTTGTATGGAGACCCCCTTAACGTTTTCTGATTAATTTTTAGTATTTGTATAGCGGCAGCAGAAATACATATTCTGTGAAATTTTCAGCTCTCCAGCTATCATGATTCATGAGATACGGGACATCCTTCAGTCGTACCTGTGGTTTTAGTCGGTAAAAGTCCGGCATAGCATCCATAAGGGATTTCCACACGAAACAGAGGACTCTAGGGTCAGTTACGGAACCCTAAAAATTTGACAAATATTGCACAACTAGCTGATGCGCGCGGCTTCGCCCGCGTGAAATTTGGTCCCCGTTCCCGCTTCCCGTGGAAACATTTTCCCGGGATAAAAAGTAGCTTATGTGTTATTCCGGACTTTACTCTATCCCTGTACCAAATTTCAGCCAGATCCATTCAGTCGTTAGAGCGTGATTGAGTAACAAACATCCAAACATCTTAACATCCAAACATCTTCACAAACTTTCACATTTATAATATTAGTAGGATAGTAAAATAACTGCACTATCATGATATCAGTTACGTATACCATCCATACTAGAAATTAGTTTACCGGATATTAGGTATTCGCATCCGTATCGATTTCCTAACGCGTAATGCGTGTCACTGTAGCAAAAGTAATTAAATTTAATGACTTGAAGACGAAAGTAGTTATTAACTTCAAGTAGAAATTTCAACAGAAAAGTTGGTTAAGGGGCGGTTATAGCGCACAAGTAGGCATTTGGCGCTCCCCTCGCCCTGGGCGCAAGACACACCGCGCGCCGGCAGCGGCAGTGAACTCTCATGCCACAGTATACAGTATAGTAGAAAGAAACAGTAAGCTAACTTTGTTTGACGTAGTAAATGCATCTAACTTTATTAAGTGTAGTGATTTATTAGTTTCGTAAATAAAAATAAATGAGTTAATCGTAAATAAATTATTATATTTTTAAGCTAAAGAGTTTGTTTGTTTGTTAAGTTGTTCTAACTCTAGAGTCTAAGAGACTGCTAGTTGAATTTCAAGAGTTTCTTAACAGAATGTCCATTTTTGAAAAATACCAAAATATATAACATCACGCTAAGGCGAATAAGAGCTTAGCAGCAACGAAACATTTTTCGACAACTAGGATATTTCATTTCTTTTGAGAGTTTCCGTTGCGTACGTTTGCTACAGTTGCGTAAAAAATGTAAATTACACAATAGCTGGTCATAAAAATTTCTAAAGTTTTCTAAAGTTGGTATGCTAAGTATGAATCACGGGATCATTGTGCAATCCAAAATGGCCGCCGCGGTGTAATCACAAAATTTCATGATGGGTGTCGTTTAAAGGGTTTTTTGGTATGCTGAGTACGAATCACGTACTAATTTTGCAATCCAATATGGACGCCGCGCCGTAATCACAAAATGTCATGAGGGGTATCGTTTAAGGGGTTTCTTGGTATGCTGAGTACGAATCACGTGATAATTTTGCAATCCAATATGGGCGCCGCGCCGTAATCACAAAATTTCATGATGGGTATCGTTTAAGGGGTTTCTTGGTATGCTGAGTACGAATCACGTGATAATTTTGCAATCCAAATGGCGGCCGCGGTGTAATCACAAAAATTCATGATGGGTATCGTTTAAAGGGTTTTTTGGTATGCTGAGTACGAATTACGTACTAATTTTGCAATCCAATATGGCCACCGCGCCGTAATCACACAATTTCATGATGGGTATAGTTTAAGGGAATTCTTGGTATGCTAAGTATGAATCACATGATAATTTTGCAATCCAATATGGCCACCGCGGTGTGATCACAAAATTTCATGATGGGTATCGTTTAAGGGGTTTTTTGGTATGCTGAGTACGAATCACATGATAATTTTGCAATCCAATATGGGCGCCGCGCCGTAATCACAAAATTTTATGATGGGTATCGTTTAAGGGGTTTCTTGATATGCTGAGTACGAATCACGTGATAATTTTGCAATCCAAAATGGCCGCCTCGGTGTAATCACAAAATTTCATGATGGGTATCGTTTAAAGGGTTTTTGGTATGCTGAGTACGAATTACGTGATAATTTTGAAATGCAATATGGCCACCGCGCCGTAATCGCAAAAATCTGTGATGGTTATCGTTTAAGGGGTTTTTTGGTATGCTGAGGACGAATCACATGATAATTTTGCAATCACATAATTTCGTAATGAATATCGTTTAATGGGTTTTTTCGAATGCTGAGTACGAATAACATGATCATTTTGGAATTCAATTTGGCCGCCTAAGCTATTTAGGCCCACTTGCGCGGAGAGTCGAGTTAAATATTTAAATATAGAGTAAGTAAGCTCTGAGTTAAATAAATAACTTCTTAACTCTGACCACGTCTTGCACAGTTGCAAATTGGCACGCGGTTAACTAACTTACAGTAAACCGAACAAGTTTTTTTAGTCTGTGTCGTTCCATGCAATCCAACCACACACAAATGTTAGAACGAAGAATAGAACATGTGTCTCTATCTCTTTTACACTACAGTCTGCTACGTATGATTTACGATACTACCATACTTACGATACTACCATTTACGATACCAATCATAAAATTTTGTGATTACGGCGCGGCGGGCATATTGGATTGCAAAATTATCACGTGATTCGTACTCAGCATACCGAAAAACCCCTTAAACGATACCCATCATGAATTTTTGTGATTATGGCGCGGTGGCCTTTTTGGATTGCAAAATTAGTACGTGATTCGTATTCAGCATACCAAAAAACCCCTTAAACGATACCCATCATGAAGTTTTGTGATTACGGCGCGGCGGCCATCTTGTATTGCAAAATTAGTTCGTGATTCGTACTCAGCATACCAAAAAACCCCTTAAACGATACCCATCATGAAATTTTGTGATTACGGCGCGGCGGCCATCTTGTATTGTAAAATTAGTACGCGATTCGTACTCAGCATACCAAAAAACCCCTTAAACGATACCCATCATGAAATTTTGTGATTACGGCGCGGCGGCCATCTTGTATTGCAAAATTAGTACGCGATTCGTACTCAGCATACCGAAAAACCCCTTAAACGATACCCATCATGAATTTTTGTGATTATGGCGCGGTGGCCTTTTTGGATTGCAAAATTAGTACGTGATTCGTATTCAGCATACCAAAAAACCCCTTAAACGATACCCATCATGAAGTTTTGTGATTACGGCGCGGCGGCCATCTTGTATTGCAAAATTAGTACGCGATCCGTACTCAGCATACCAAAAAACCCTTTAAAGGATACCCATCATGAAATTTTGTGATTACGGCGCGGCGGCTATATTCGATTGCAAAATTATCACGTGATTCGTACTCAGCATACGAACAAACCCCTTAAACGATAACCATCATGAAATTTTGTGATTACGGCGCGGCGGCCATATTGGATTGCAAAATTATCACGTACTTCGTACTCAGCATACCAAAAAACCCCTTAAACGATACCCATCATGAAATTTTGTGATTACGGATGGCCGCCATGTTGGATTGCGAAATTATCATGTAATTCGTAGACATTTTAATGCATTAGGTAGCTGGTTACCATGTCGTAAAAACACTTAAAAAGTAAAAGATCACCACATTTTTACCATGAGTCGCGTATATATTTGTAACGGTTAATCTAATTACATTTTGCCCATTACTGATATTTTTATACTGTGGCGCGATTTCAACGTAATTTGGCATAATAATTACGAAATAGTTGCGAAAAAAACTGACACAGGTCCTGCCTCCACAAGCGCCAGGGCGAGACTGATCGGCCGTCAGCGGCGCAATTCTATTGCGTTTGGTAGATATTCGTACATGATGACTATGTAAATAGTTGTTTATAGAAAAACGCTCGGAAAATGTGTATAAAAACTTAATACCTTTAATTGAGTGCAAAAAAAATATATAAAATGTTAATAGTTTAGCCACAGTATTGAAAAAACTTTTCTGAGAGAGTCAACTTTGGGATTTTTTTCTATCTAGTGAAATTTATTGGATCGTGTAACGGGCTCGGAATATGTTTAGCTTATATCCTTAACTATTATATATATATTTTTCAGATTTAAAAACCCTTTACTTTTTGACTAGGATTGTTTCAAAAAACTCAAAATCTGACCCACGCGGCCTTAAATTGTTGTAACTGGTGTAGAATTCAGGCTACGGAACCTTACATTGATTATGTCCCGACACAGAGTTGGCCATTTCTAATAATAATAATAATCATCATTTATTTGCCATAAGTGTTGTACATAAGTGGTCTTAAATATAATTACAATAGAACCTAACACTTAGTCAGTAGTTCGACATGCAAAATTTTGTAATTCTTTTCATCAAATATTAAATTAACACAAATTACATTATAATCGTAAATAGAATAAGATGTCAAAAGTTAAAATGTCAAAAGATAAAATGTCAAAAATAATATGTCCCAAAAATTCATTAAATAGATAAAACTTATATTAACCATTACAATTTTTACCATTACAATTTTTATTATTACAATATTAATAATTATACATAATTTTCAAAATATAAAAATGTCAGACAGGACAGATCTAGAACCAATTTACCGATTAAAATAGCTTTCCAAAGAGTAAAAGGATTTCTCAACCAACCAACATTTTAGTTCTCTAGTAAATCGATTCAGAGGCATGTCTTTTATTTGTTGAGGGAGTGCATTGTAAATGCGTCCACACATTCTAGTACAGTTCTTCGTATATAGCGCAGTGTTAGGTACCTTTGCTAGAACTATTCTATCTGTATGTCTAGTACTACGAGGGAATATGTCCTTGGCAGTTTTAAATAACTTAGGATGTTGCTTAATGAATTTGGCTGTCTCTAGAATGTACATGCATGGTAAAGTCAGTACGCGGTACGATTCAAATAGTGGCTTACAAGATTCCCAGGGTGGAATTCCAGCTATTGCCCTGACACATTTCTTTTGCGCAAGGAAGACCTTATGCACCTCTGTAGAATTTCCCCATAAAACAATACCGTAGTTAAGAGTGGAAGAAACGTAACCATGGTAAGCCGTCAGCACTGCTTCTATCGTAGATGTCTTGCGCAAAGCATAAAGAACATACACAAATCTACACTCGAGAGCAATGAATCCGGGTCACTTAAAGAATGTTAAAAATCTCGGAAACTAAAAATGATAGGTTAATGCAATAAATTGTATTTAATAGACAATGTAATACTCCTTAAATGAAAGTAAAAAAAATATGAGTCCCCATACATTTTATTAACACAAAATTACATAAAGAAAAAACTGCTGATCTCTCCTTAAAACAAAAATAGGAAACATGAAATTTTTGAACTTTATTACGATTTTCTTGAATTTTAATACTTCGTATTGCCTCCTCGTGCTTCCATTACTGCGTTTACGCGGTTTGGCATGCTGTACACCAAGTTCCTTATACGATTTTGGGGAATATTCTCCCATTCCTCTGTGAGAGCAATTTTGAGCTCACGAAGCGTGATTGGGGGAGGGTTTCGTTGTTTTACGCATCTGCCTAGCTCGTCCCAAGCATGCTCGATCGGGTTGATATCCGGGCTGCGCGCTGGCCACTCCATACGAGTAATGTTCATCTCTTGAAGGTAGTCATTCACAATCCTACCTGTATGAGGTCGGGCATTGTCATGCATAAATATAGCATCCTCACCTAAATTGACCATAAATGGACCAACGTGATCATTGAGGATTTCTTCCACATATCTTACGCTAGTTAAAGAGCCGTTTTCTATGATCACCAGCTCTGTGCGACTTTCAGAAGAAATTCCGGCCCACACAAGTACAGACCCACCACCGTAGGCTACTTTTTCTTCGATGCATGCTTGCTTGAATCTTTCCCCTGGTCTTCGATACACTCTGTGTCTTCCATCGTGCTTGTAGAGCATAAATTTTGATTCGTCGGAGAACATAACTTTTGACCAATCTTCAATACTCCAATTTACGTGGCTCTGGGCATACCTTAGTCTCGAAATACGATGCCCACGCTCCAGTTTAGGGCCGTTTGCAGGTCTAAGGGGTTTTAAGTTAGATTCAGCAAGCCGACGTCTTACTGTCCATGCACTTGGGTTACTTCCTCCGAGGCGTCGAAACTGATTGGTGAGTTCAGTTCCTGTGAGAAAGCGATTTCGAAGCATGGTGTTCACCAAGTATCGGTCTTCTCGTGCTGTGGTACACCTGGTTCTGCCCGTTCCTGGTCTGCGTAGGTTAGAACCAGTTTCTTCGTAACGTCGGAGAACTCTTTGTACTGTTGACAGCGACACACCGACAGTCCTGGCTGTATCGCGCTGACTCCGGCCGGTTTCCAGCATTGTAAGTATTCTGGTGCATTCTTCAGGCGTAAGCGACATAATTTCAGCTTGATTAATGAATATAGAGCACTATCAACATGGTTTATGTACCCACATAAATGACAGATTACAAACAAAAGCAACACCAAATGCTGTAATTTCGTAGTTCCATCTTCGAAAGTGGCCCTTTTTCAAATTTGATTTTTTTATGATATAACTTTACAATAACTAAGAAGTTTTAATACCTTCATTTAAGGAGTATTACATTGTTTATTAAATACAATTTATTGCATTAACCTAGCATTTTTAGTTTCCGAGATTTTTAGGATTCTTTAAGTGACCCGGATTCATTGCTCTCGAGTGTATTAACCCTACTACATACCTTTGCAATATGAGACTTCCAATTCAAATATTTGTCAACTGTGATGCCTAAAAATGTGGTTTCATTGACCTCATTTATATAATTATCGTTATGTTTTATTTTTAAAGATGTCAATGGGCTATTATATGTACTAAATTGAATGAACGCTGTTTTCTTTAAATTGATTTGAAGATTATTACTATTAAGCCAATTTATACAATTAATGGAATTATTTATGTCAGTAGTGAATTCATTAATGTCATTATTTTTATTACTAGTCATAATTAGAGACACGTCATCAGCAAAAAGGATGCAAGAATTTTTTGTAACCGTTGGAAGGTCATTAATGTACAGCAAGAATAACAAAGGGCCAAGTACACTGCCTTGCGGCACTCCAAACTTATTTATAAGAGGAGGAGATTTGTATGCCACAAGATCATTTTTATCATTCAGAGATTCTATCTCTACAGATTGTCTTCTGTCCCGTAGATAGCTACCAAGCCATTCCAATGCTGGGCCTCTAATTCCATTTTGGTTTAGTTTTCTTTTACGTTGGACCTTTCTGAACTTCAGAACCTGAACGGCGGCCTCTGTGGCGCAGTCGGCAGGTAGTTCCGACTGCGCCTGCGCCGACTGCGCCCTAGAGTTCCTGGGTCGGTCCAAATATTTGTGTGATCCACAAATGTTTGTTTCGGAGTTTGGGTGTTTTCTATGTATAATGTGTATGTTGTTACAAATACTTAAGTATGTCTATCAGTCATCTAGATCCCATAGCACAAGTTTATGTTAGCTTAATTTAGGCTAGATGATGTTGTGTGAAATTTATTTATTTGTTATTTATAAGATTTACATTATAATCATAATGATCGATATGTAATTCATTTACTATAAGTTAAACTCGTGTCATATTCATAAGTATAGGAAATGATTAAGGCTATGCTATTAACATAGCTAATAACACGTGATATTATGCTACATTAAGCCGTCATCATCGATCTTGTAACCATGTTGTTGAAAAGCAGGTTCTAGCACATGTAGCACAGAAACACTAAAGTCGACAAAGACGGCAAGAACAGTCTTGCCGTCTTTGTCGACTTTAGTGTTTCTGTTCTCACTACATGAATTAGATAAACGAAATTAAAATATACCTACTATACTATCACAATATGCCCTTGTAATCGGCCTTGTAACAATGTTGCTGAAAAGGTATCTACTTCAGAAAATGTAGCAAACCACTAAGCTAGTAAACTAAAGTGCACGGACTGCAGGAGTGGTAACTATGAGGATACTACAAACATAATTCTAAATCTATGACATACATGATAGGTCCAATAATATATAACATAGCCCTCAAGCCCTCATCATCAGTCTTATCAGCCGAAACAGGGACTCACATCCGTTTTTTTTAAATACCTACCTACATCTACATAGTGAACTAGCATCAATAACGGAACTGCAGGGCCAATAAATTATAAATTACGTTAATAAATAACTTGTCCCACGGATCTGGCAGGAAGAATGTCCCAGTCGTTCCGTCACGGAACTACTCAGCTGTAGGTACTTGCGGGATCAGATGAAGAAAATGTAGGCCGAAAACCAGAAAACTTGAAGAGCATTGAATTGACAAAAGTAGTCACTAATGACAGTGGACACAAAACTAAACACAAATGTAATTGGCAGTACAAAATGAGCAGTAAAGTAACCTTATAATATGCACCCTACATTTTATGCCTACCTACCGTTCCGCGACGCTTCCTCTGGTTTCGTGTGAAAAGGAATGTCGGGAAGACTGGGTGTTTTTGTGCGGCTTCCTTCACAGCCGGCGACATGGGAAACAGTCAATTTAACCTTCCCTGACCTTTCTATAGCCAAGAATGGTTGTTTACTACCTATTAAGCGACTAATAAAAGTAGATAAGTAGATCATGTTTTGATGCACAAGGTACCTATCCGCTCTCTAATAGTTTTTTTATTGCATTTTCTAATTTGACGTAATCGGAATCTGTGGTGACACGATGACGTTGAAGTTTGGAGACATTTTTAAATGAATACACACGTACATAGAAGAGTAGTTCTTAAGGATTTTTGTGCCAATTTTGTTGGGGGCATGCCCACAGCTCGTGTAGCTCCTAGGTGGAGGCGCTGTCTTCGTATTTCTCTGTCGCAGTTCATTATCAAAAACTAGTAGGCACATTTTTAAGTTTTTAATCGGCTATATTCGGGGATTATTTATTAAAAATTATTTCACGTCCGTAATATTTAAAACATAATATAGCTATAGACATTTACAGTGATTCATTTTATTGTTTTGCTTAGAAAAATAAAAAAATGTCCTCTGCGACTGCCACGCTGCCAAGCGGCAGTTTGTGACAGAAACTTTGTCTGCAGAGCGGCCTTAGGAACTACGCTTCTATTCATTGCTAATAGTAATCTATGCTAAGTTGTATGTTTATTTGTTTTATAATAATTCAAATTAGCTGGTGCTGATCTAAAAATGTAGGTTTGCGTTGCGGACGTTGTGGTGAGTGAGGAAGTGAGTTTATCCCACTTTTGAGTATGTTTACACAAAATCTTTTATAATTTGTGAGTCGGTGTGTTACTGCAAAATTACAAAGAACAGTAGAAGGTACTTGCAGTTATTTAACTCATCAAATAAAAACCAGTTCAAAAACGTGTCCGACCACGCGCAAACACGGGTCCCGTACTAATTTGTCCAAAATATTACCTTCAAATAGCTTTTTAATTTTTGGATAAGTACGTTTTCTCAGTTGATGGAACATTAATCATAAGTTATGATATATAAAAATCCGAATAGTTTTCTTTTAGATCTGGTTGCATATTCTACGACTGTAAATACATAATTATATTCTCATGTACAGAAATGAAATTAAACAAACGTGTGAAAACAGTGCACTCACATCACAAAATAAGTTGTCTAATTTACAAAGACACAATACAAAATAAAATGTTTATTCAATGTTTTTCTTTTGTAGCTTTGTCTGTCTGACTATCCATGGCAAACTCAGCTTTCTAGTATCAAGAATCTTAGTTAGACTACAGACATACATAATGTATGGATAGACCAAGGCCGCAGGGACATGAGTTAGGTTTCCTTGTTACTACGGAACCCTAATAAGGTTATCATTACATCTTGTACAAATCTGTAAAGTAGAACGCACTTTCACTCGGTGTTTTATGGTCGGAAATAATTAAATTAAACAGCGAGGGGCGCCATTCAACATTTTTAATGAACAATTTGACAGCACAAATTCACAGCCTAATATATACACACTGGGGCTATTTGCACTGTGGCATAGGCAAAAGAACCCTTCGTAGACGTCCAAAAATGTCAGGTTTAATAGGAAAAAAAAAAATTTTAGATCACAAGAATATGAAGTCTAGTAGGTGTCAAGTTCTTGGTCGAGTGGCAGAAACTATGATTTGCCTATATCCTACCTTGTACCATCAAAGCTACTGGTAAAGTTGTTCAACTCTGCACACTGGTCTCGTTTGATGGGTTAGGAGCACAGCAAGCTGGTAGAGGTGAGCGCTAACAAGTTGCGAGGAGAGAACTCTACTTTAGGGAGTACGCTAAACCTACCTGTGGGCCTGTGGGTCGCAAATCTCAGTTTCTGTCAAGTCTTGCCTGGCTTTGTGTTCTTGTCAGCAACCACTTGTCTGATATGTTGTCAACAAGTTTAAATTTTTTAGGAAGCAGTAATAAGGAATATCAAATACTCTACTTTATGGCCCACTACTGGGCATAGGCATCCCCATAGATTTAGAATGTGGGTACGAAGAATTCTAAATCTATGGGCGTCCCCCAAGTTAAGGTTCGAATATTCCATGTTTGAAGGAGCATTTTAATTTTTTTAAACCACACCATGCTGGCTGGCTTGGTTAGAGGATTTTATGTCAAGATTTTCTAGTCTGCGCCATGGGTAGTTTTGCGATAGTGTTCCCTTAGGCATATTAGTCATCAATGGGATGAAATGGGATAGTTACATTTTGAGCTCTGTCCCGTCACCACACGGGCAATTCAGACCAAAAAAATGTTAATTTTGCTAACTCATTCATTGTGCTTATTAGGAGCACAGACGGCTTTTTATTTTGACCTAGATGTTTTGTAGGTTGAATACCGCGTATTACAGCAATTTTCTATACTTACTAATATAATAAAAGGAATGTTTTGATTATTTTGCATTGGTTAGGTTCCGAAACTACTGAACCGATTTGAAAAACTCTTTCACTGTTGGGAAGCTGCAATATTCTCGGTTGACATAGGCTATATTTTATTCCTGTATTCCCACGGGAACGAGAACTACGCGGGTAAAATATTTGATCAAAATGAGTAGCAATGCACATGGCTGGTCACAGGGCACGAAATGCGTGCACATTCATACACTTGAGTATGTTTACAAATCGTGACAGAAGTTTGTAAATTTACACTCGGCTACTCAGGCCGGAGATGTGTTGGTATTTTTCAACATTGAGGATCGCGATTGAATTGTAGATGATAGATTTCTATTGATTTTAGTTGGGTTTACATAATAAGAAGATAATTGCATGCCTTACCTACCTACCTCTATATCTATATCTACTTATTTATCTACTAGCTTTTGACCGCGACTTCGTTCGAGAGGTGTTTTAAACTAATAACCAATCGACTTTGACCTTTCCGATGCGTAGGTCTTCTATTAAAACATAGGTCATGCTGTATTATCATTTCCGCTGAACCGATTTTAATGAAACATACAGCGTTATTTAAGTTGCAAAAATACCTACAGAATCCTAATAGTACAGTTATGATCAAGCTAATGAATTTTGCCCCAACCCCGAACAAATAAACAAACAGACACGAAGAAAAAAATTATAGATTTGGACTCAGAAGCCCTAAATTAGTCGATTACATTTATTTTTTTAAATTTATCTTGAATTTATTATAATTTATCTTGTCACAGCTATTTTTACAATTTTATAATACCTAGGTAGTAGAGATTTGTATTGAAAAAATTTTTTCGCAATAGCTTTAGAGAACATAACGAGTAGAACATTTATTTACTTAATGAGCGATTTATATTCTCCAACTAGCTGACCCTCGCAATTATTAAGCCGTCATCATCGATCTTGTAACCATGTTGTTGAAAAGCAGGTTCTAGCACATGTAGCACAGAAACACTAAAGTCGACAAAGACGGCAAGAACAGTCTTGCCGTCTTTGTCGACTTTAGTGTTTCTGTTCTCACTACATGAATTAGATAAAAGAAATTAAAATATACCTACTATACTATCACAATATGCCCTTGTAATCGGCCTTGTAACAATGTTGCTGAAAAGGTATCTACTTCAGAAAATGTAGCAAACCACTAAGCTAGTAAACTAAAGTGCACGGACTGCAGGAGTGGTAACTATGAGGATACTACAAACATAATTCTAAATCTATGACATACATGATAGGTCCAATAATATATTACATAGCCCTCAAGCCCTCATCATCAGTCTTATCAGCCGAAACAGGGACTCACATCCGTTTTTTTTAAATACCTACCTACATCTACATAGTGAACTAGCATCAATAACGGAACTGCAGGGCCAATAAATTATAAATTACGTTAATAAATAACTTGTCCCACGGATCTGGCAGGAAGAATGTCCCAGTCGTTCCGTCACGGAACTACTCAGCTGTAGGTACTTGCGGGATCAGATGAAGAAAATGTAGGCCGAAAACCAGAAAACTTGAAGAGCATTGAATTGACAAAAGTAGTCACTAATGACAGTGGACACAAAACTAAACACAAATGTAATTGGCAGTACAAAATGAGCAGTAAAGTAACCTTATAATATGCACCCTACATTTTATGCCTACCTACCGTTCCGCGACGCTTCCTCTGGTTTCGTGTGAAAAGGAATGTCGGGAAGACTGGGTGTTTTTGTGCGGCTTCCTTCACAGCCGGCGACATGGGAAACAGTCAATTTAACCTTCCCTGACCTTTCTATAGCCAAGAATGGTTGTTTACTACCTATTAAGCGACTAATAAAAGTAGATAAGTAGATCATGTTTTGATGCACAAGGTACCTATCCGCTCTCTAATAGTTTTTTTATTGCATTTTCTAATTTGACGTAATCGGAATCTGTGGTGACACGATGACGTTGAAGTTTGGAGACATTTTTAAATGAATACACACGTACATAGAAGAGTAGTTCTTAAGGATTTTTGTGCCAATTTTGTTGGGGGCATGCCCACAGCTCGTGTAGCTCCTAGGTGGAGGCGCTGTCTTCGTATTTCTCTGTCGCAGTTCATTATCAAAAACTAGTAGGCACATTTTTAAGTTTTTAATCGGCTATATTCGGGGATTATTTATTAAAAATTATTTCACGTCCGTAATATTTAAAACATAATATAGCTATAGACATTTACAGTGATTCATTTTATTGTTTTGCTTAGAAAAATAAAAAAATGTCCTCTGCGACTGCCACGCTGCCAAGCGGCAGTTTGTGACAGAAACTTTGTCTGCAGAGCGGCCTTAGGAACTACGCTTCTATTCATTGCTAATAGTAATCTATGCTAAGTTGTATGTTTATTTGTTTTATAATAGTTCAAATTAGCTGGTGCTGATCTAAAAATGTAGGTTTGCGTTGCGGACGTTGTGGTGAGTGAGGAAGTGAGTTTATCCCACTTTTGAGTATGTTTACACAAAATCTTTTATAATTTGTGAGTCGGTGTGTTACTGCAAAATTACAAAGAACAGTAGAAGGTACTTGCAGTTATTTAACTCATCAAATAAAAACCAGTTCAAAAACGTGTCCGACCACGCGCAAACACGGGTCCCGTACTAATTTGTCCAAAATATTACCTTCAAATAGCTTTTTAATTTTTGGATAAGTACGTTTTCTCAGTTGATGGAACATTAATCATAAGTTATGATATATAAAAATCCGAATAGTTTTCTTTTAGATCTGGTTGCATATTCTACGACTGTAAATACATAATTATATTCTCATGTACAGAAATGAAATTAAACAAACGTGTGAAAACAGTGCACTCACATCACAAAATAAGTTGTCTAATTTACAAAGACACAATACAAAATAAAATGTTTATTCAATGTTTTTCTTTTGTAGCTTTGTCTGTCTGACTATCCATGGCAAACTCAGCTTTCTAGTATCAAGAATCTTAGTTAGACTACAGACATACATAATGTATGGATAGACCAAGGCCGCAGGGACATGAGTTAGGTTTCCTTGTTACTACGGAACCCTAATAAGGTTATCATTACATCTTGTACAAATCTGTAAAGTAGAACGCACTTTCACTCGGTGTTTTATGGTCGGAAATAATTAAATTAAACAGCGAGGGGCGCCATTCAACATTTTTAATGAACAATTTGACAGCACAAATTCACAGCCTAATATATACACACTGGGGCTATTTGCACTGTGGCATAGGCAAAAGAACCCTTCGTAGACGTCCAAAAATGTCAGGTTTAATAGGAAAAAAAAAAATTTTAGATCACAAGAATATGAAGTCTAGTAGGTGTCAAGTTCTTGGTCGAGTGGCAGAAACTATGATTTGCCTATATCCTACCTTGTACCATCAAAGCTACTGGTAAAGTTGTTCAACTCTGCACACTGGTCTCGTTTGATGGGTTAGGAGCACAGCAAGCTGGTAGAGGTGAGCGCTAACAAGTTGCGAGGAGAGAACTCTACTTTAGGGAGTACGCTAAACCTACCTGTGGGCCTGTGGGTCGCAAATCTCAGTTTCTGTCAAGTCTTGCCTGGCTTTGTGTTCTTGTCAGCAACCACTTGTCTGATATGTTGTCAACAAGTTTAAATTTTTTAGGAAGCAGTAATAAGGAATATCAAATACTCTACTTTATGGCCCACTACTGGGCATAGGCATCCCCATAGATTTAGAATGTGGGTACGAAGAATTCTAAATCTATGGGCGTCCCCCAAGTTAAGGTTCGAATATTCCATGTTTGAAGGAGCATTTTAATTTTTTTAAACCACACCATGCTGGCTGGCTTGGTTAGAGGATTTTATGTCAAGATTTTCTAGTCTGCGCCATGGGTAGTTTTGCGATAGTGTTCCCTTAGGCATATTAGTCATCAATGGGATGAAATGGGATAGTTACATTTTGAGCTCTGTCCCGTCACCACACGGGCAATTCAGACCAAAAAAATGTTAATTTTGCTAACTCATTCATTGTGCTTATTAGGAGCACAGACGGCTTTTTATTTTGACCTAGATGTTTTGTAGGTTGAATACCGCGTATTACAGCAATTTTCTATACTTACTAATATAATAAAAGGAATGTTTTGATTATTTTGCATTGGTTAGGTTCCGAAACTACTGAACCGATTTGAAAAACTCTTTCACTGTTGGGAAGCTGCAATATTCTCGGTTGACATAGGCTATATTTTATTCCTGTATTCCCACGGGAACGAGAACTACGCGGGTAAAATATTTGATTAAAATGAGTAGAGCAATGCACATGGCTGGTCACAGGGCACGAAATGCGTGCACATTCATACACTTGAGTATGTTTACAAATCGTGACAGAAGTTTGTAAATTTACACTCGGCTACTCAGGCCGGAGATGTGTTGGTATTTTTCAACATTGAGGATCGCGATTGAATTGTAGATGATAGATTTCTATTGATTTTAGTTGGGTTTACATAATAAGAAGATAATTGCATGCCTTACCTACCTACCTCTATATCTATATCTACTTATTTATCTACTAGCTTTTGACCGCGACTTCGTGCGAGAGGTGTTTTAAACTAATAACCAATCGACTTTGACCTGTCCGATGCATAGGTCTTCTATTAAAACATACGTCAAGCTGTATTATCATTTCCACTGAACCGATTTTAATGAAACATACAGCGTTATTTAAGTTGAAAAAATACCTACAGAATCCTAATAGTACAGTTATGATCAAGCTACACTTGCTCAAGCTATACTCTTGAATGTACCACCACAGCTATTTTTACAATTTTATAATAAGTAGTAGATTTGTATTGAAAAAATATTTTCGCATACATAACATAACGAGAAGAAAGTTTATTTATATTATGAGCGATTTATATTCTCCAAATTTCAACAATTACCTATGTAAGTTTGTACTTGTTTACTTATTATGAGATCCAGTCTCAAGTCATTGACACAAACGACAAATGAACCCTCATTTCCCATAATAATAATTATATACCTACATAACAACTTGAACAATGCGACATCAAATTGAATAATTTAAACACAAAAGTGCCGTAAATAAAATATTTAAAAATATGAATGTGTAATTCAAAACTATGCACAGTGTTTTATTTTAAGCAAAACTTAGGAAGGTACTAGCCTAAACTTTCTTTAAAATATTGACGGCATTTTACCGCATTTTTAGAAAAGTACCTACTTAGCTACCTGTGAAATTGCTAAAATTAACATAAACTCAGAAATTCTCTGTGGCTGTATTAGGCTGGAACGCGGGGATACCCAGTGTTACATGTCATCATGACACTTCATTATGACTTTGGTACCCAGCACAGACGATGTCTCTTTTACCTGAACTGCTTAGGACTCCCCTGCTGGAACGATATATAGGTACATTTAATGATAAATTTGCAACGAAAAAATTATCTCCAAGTGGTTGACGAAATAATAGAATAAATAACTCTTCCTATGCACTTTATCCTACCTATATATATATTTACGATTTAAGAGATCTGTTTATCAATAACTGGATGATAATGAATATTAAAGTATCAACGTAGTATCTTAGATGGTTTTGTCGCAGTCACTACTTGAAAAATGTAACATTGTACTGAATCTTGTATAAAAGGGGGAATGGATAATAACCGTTACGTCCGGAGCATAGACAATGATAACCAACATAGACAATGCTCTTGGCATTCACAAGTTTTAAGAAAGTCATTGTTATTCTGTGATTTCTTGTATATAACTGCTAAGTTTAAATGTCATAATAAGTTTTAATGATCGTCTCGAGTATTATTAAGCAATTTTAGATATATTATGACTTTATGAGACAAATATTTACTCCGAATTATTATTTAGATATGGCGCTACACCTTTTTGTTTATGACTTGGTTTATGGTGAATGACAAAAGTATAAGAAGAAATTATGTTAGCTACATAAACATATCGTATCGTTAACAATACATAATAGAACCTTTTTTTAAATTTGATAGGAGACTGGAGAGCAATGTCTGAAATGTAATTTCTCATGGCAACCCTAGCCTTATTTGCATGTAGTGCTGGACTTAGCCCTCTCCCAAATTGAAAGAGTAGTTGTCCTTACTATACCAAGCCGGCTGGGATTGGATTCCTTTCAATTTTTCCTTCTCTTCGCCATGACCTCTTCCATTACAACTTTGTAAATAACTTTTTAATAAATTATATACCTACCTATAAAGGTTACGTAACCCATTGGCACATACTGCTATTTTACAGCGCTAGTTATAATAAACATTATATTTTAAAAAAGTTAACTTCGTCAGTGATATTATGTTTGGTTTGTGTTACATTTAATCAACAGACCATATTGCACACTGGGCAATCCAAATCAGAGTTCTGTTTTATTTATCAACATGAATATTTTATGATCGATAATTATATTTTATGAGTCACTTGAGTGCATCCAAAAAAACGCTTTTAGTGAATCCTAAGTTCAACAATTTTATCCAAATTATAGTATTAAAATTTGGATAAAATTGTAGAGTCGCTGTTCTCATTCAAATATTCACCTTGTAGGTGAATATTTGAATGAGAACAGCGACTCTACAATAACAATAAAATGTTATTATGCTACAAAAGCGCTGTAACAGTTAAACTATGGAATTTATATAATGGAACAAATCTGTGTATATTTAATTCAAGAACGATACCTACCGACCAATTTGGCGGTCTATTTTTGATCAAAATTCGTTCAGATTTAAAGTCCTAAGATTTATTGATGATCTTGTATCAAAACAACTTTCAGTACATTTTTTTATTAAGGAGTATTTTCAATGCTTTCTATTTCCTTGTTATACCTAACTATACTTGGCACTTCTTCTTAACGTGAAAATCTTGATGTCTTCGTCCGCATCTTTATAGTGTTAAATAGGATGATTAGGTATTTTTGGTTGTATTGGGATTATTTTCTTGATGTCTGAGAGAACACAGTCTTTAAGCTTTCAAATAAATGTTATTGGCTCTAATCCCCTAACGGCAACATTCATAATATTCCAACTACAAAGATATATATTTAACTCGTAGAGGAGATATGAACTTCTTTTGCAGGTCCTAAAACTATCTATATTTTTGAGTGCTATTGAGGAAACCTTTGAAGTGCAACCCTCCTATCTAGTATCGATTTTAAGCAACTGAACTCTGTCTTTAGTAACGTATGTACATTTTTTTAACGTGAGGGAAAATCCTCATGGATGCTATGCCGGACTCCTACCGACTAAAAACCCTCACGTAACGCCCAACAGCCTATGGTTGGGAGCCTCGGGTAAGCCCTCGTAAGGACGTCCCAGGACAACGTATGTACATAATATTTTACTTTCATTTTTACTTGGATTAGCGGCGTACCCTAATTGTAAATTACTTAATGAAAACATTTCTCAATTGATACTTGTTTCACTTCCGAGTAGTTAGTTAGCTGCATCAGTAGGCAGAAAGCGTAGCGACAAAGTCTATTGTTTTAAAAAAAAAAACCCATCAAAAAATGAAACTCAGCATAGAAGCATACTCGTTAGTTCATTATTGTTTTTAATACACGAGCTCCTTTCTATTTAATATAGGCAGACGTAAAGAAATCTTTACCTATCGGAAACAATAAACCTGCTAGGGATGAAAAAAGGTAACAAAAACTGTTTACGGGAACATTTTTGGATAGTGGGGTTGGGCAGTACCCAAAAAACAAGATTTGACCCAGGTAGGTAGGTACCAGGTAGGCCGAATGACATCAGTTGACGCGTATACGCTGTGACTCACGAACAAATGCACACGGCTGGCATTCTGGTTGTTTGCTTGTGATTATAAAAACAAAAAGATACAACAAGAGTGCATAATTTGTTATTAAAACAACTTCGGTGTTGGTGAAATTTAATACAATTTTAATTTGCAAGTATGTATTTATTAATTTGCTATTTATTTATTATTGTGATTAGTTTGATAGTAGAGACTAACATGAACTTGTAGACTATTATGAACTCGGCAAAAAATCCCCTGAAGTTATGAAACTAGCTGAAATTCTAGGAGGTAGTGCACTTTTAAAAATAATTATTACGTTTACCTAATAGTAGAAATAGTGCTCTGTGCAGTGTATACCACGTGACTAAATAACCAAAAAGTATATATCTGGAATGCCTGTGATAAAACCTGCATTGCCTTTTACATTGACAATGACATTCTAAATGTAAAAAAATAATTGCCATGTAGGTAGGAAGGTAGTTAATTTCATAATGCAAGTTAAAAGATTCGGTATTAACCGATGTTACTGAATAGACATAAACCTTGAAATGTTTATAACAGGTGAGATGACGCAAACTTGTTTGATTCACTAGATAATTATAAATCATATTATATTATGTATTAATAAAAGATGTTGTTCCCATCAAAACTAAGCCAACAGGAAATTATATGTGTTGCGCACATGAAATGTGCGTTAAATTACATGGGCTTCCCTGGCTGTGAATTCTAACTTGCGTTTTTCAGCCGAATATTAGGTTTATCAGTATTGTCCATAAGTAGAAATTTTTATCAAGAAGGTTTGAGTTGTAGATAGACATCTTAACATTGTTAGTTTACTTTATAAATGTAAGATTAACACGTCAAGATGCGAAGTTTGTGATGGGGTAGAGCTAGGGATAAAAAATAAACAGGTAGATAAAACTCCCCATTCTAACACATTACGGCGCGGAGTGCTTTACAAAATAAAGCACCTGATGACAGATACGGGTTTTTATGTTTTGCAGATAACGGTGGAATTTTTACGTACGTAGTTTAACCAGCTTCACGGTTTAAAATTTAAATGATTTTTACGATTCGACTACCAACTACATTGGAAAGTTTAAACGCCGTTTATGAAATGAATGCTCTCTCTGCTTGAGACTTTACGTCATGAATAGCATTGATGTTGAATACAATCAATTTAACCACCTGTTTAAACAGCCCTTTTATAAA
This sequence comes from Miltochrista miniata, assembly GCA_933228765.1. Taxonomy (NCBI): domain Eukaryota; kingdom Metazoa; phylum Arthropoda; class Insecta; order Lepidoptera; family Erebidae; genus Miltochrista; species Miltochrista miniata. The sequence goes on along the minus strand of OW121766.1, from coordinate 22,540,571 downwards.
GGCTTTAGTACCTTATCTTCAATTTAATCACTATCAGCTACAAGGAATTTATTGTAATTGTACAGATTTTATCACACAAAATTTTGGAAGCATAAATAGGTTTAAAAGTTATGAAAACATACCTTGATCACAAATTGCCGTGCAAACTCAAGAATCTGGATAAGCGCCTTCTACAACACTAAAGCCTCCGATTCAAGGACTGAACACAACACAAGACACGAGAAAAACTTGTTGTCACTGTTTCGAAACACACCACTTGGACACGAATTGTCGACACAATATGAAATTAACTTCACGAGAGTAGTTATTGCAACAGAAAACTTGTCAATAACTATTATTTTAACTATTCACTTTATTGTTACAACAGGTTTTATTTACGATCGTGTGACATTACTCGTTCAATCAACACACCTGTGAAATACGCCAGTGTTCCGCGGTGACTGAATATAGTGCGAGACAGAGATAGCTAGATGCTGTCAGAGAGAGATAAACTGTGACGTGGACATGGAGGGAGGACGACCGCTAGGCTTCATGAACGCACATTGTTCCACTTTCCTAACAAAATGTTTTAGAATATAATTTAATTTTCTGTACCGTGATTACCTATGCTAAGTTTTTTTTGTATCATGATTATGCTAATATATTTTATGAAAGCAAGATATTGAGTGCTTTCATAGTGTGCGTTTATGAATATTTGGATCACTAAAGGGGTTTGGTTGTTGATATTCTTGTGTTGGTTTCATATTTATAATATTTAAATTTAAAAATTTTCACTTCATTTTTTGTTTTTATGCTCTCTTAACACACCAGGTTACTCAACCTCTACCGTTAATAAATCTTCTTTATATTTTGCATATAAAAGCGATACAGTGACATTATTCACGAAATCGTCACATCGTAATTCAAGGTGGATAAGAATTTACGTTCTGCAACATGGTTTTACTAAAAAAGTATTACATAAATAATAAATGAAGGCAATTAAATAGTCTACGTCTTTTATCTTACTTATAATAGCCTACAAAGAAAAAAATAGATTTAGAAGAAATCTGCACGCATTTTCTCTCAAAGATTTACTAAAGTAGATACTGAAATAACGGCTAAAATAAACATTATACCTGAGTTATCTTACTATTATTATTAATGTGAAATTTTGTGAGTGTGGATGTGAGAACGTTTGTGACTCTTTTACGCTGAATAGCTGAACGGATCTGGCTGAAATTGGGCATAGGGATAGATTAAAGTCTAAATTACACAGGCTACTTTTTATCCCGAGGATAAGTTCCCATGGGAAGTGAGGCGGGAACGAAATTCCACGCGGGCCCCGCAGGCTAGTAATTCTGTATAAAATAATAAATATTATATACATTTAACAATAAATCTACAAAAAAAAGACTGCGAAAAAATTCGGCTCCAAACAAAAGTAACAAAAAAATTAAAATATAAAATTTGATCCACTCAGTTTAGACAAAGAGCCCAGTGTGTGGCCGTACCTCCTGTTACCTGGTACCGGCAACCACGGCGTTTGGCGCCCCCGCCTCACCTTACGGTATGATTCAAGTTTTTAACTCTATCACTCTACATTCTACAATATAGAGATTCGATGAGATTTCTGATTCTACATTCGAGTAAAGTTTCGAAACTAACTTTTCTTTGAAACTAGTGTAAACTATCGTTTATTCTAATTATGAAAAATATAAACTATCATTTTACTTTACTATTGAACAACGTGGTTTGTAAGAAAAACTTAGAACTACTTACAAAAGAACGCTTACACAAAGTGGTTTTTATTTTGTAAATAGATTTTAAAGAAGTAGGAAAACATAAAACCTGTCTTATCAGAAATTTACTACCTATTTGAAGAACGTGTTTCTTTATTTATACATATAAACAAAACGGTGAATCTATAGTAGGGTTATAATAATATATAAATATTCACGGACATTGCCATTGTAGTAAATTCTTCTTCTATTAAAAATACAAAATTGTTTTGTGAAAAATACTTACTAAGTACTACTAAAATACTTTCCTGGATTAGACGCTAATGATTAGGTAGGTATATTTTTTAATTCTTTTTTGGTATCAATAAGGTGGCATACAAGCTTACGGCCCACCTGATGGAAAGTATCACCGTGGCATATGGACGTTACTGAATTCGATCGAATTTTCATAACTTTTGAACTAAATGTAGCTTGTGAAACTCCATTAACAGAGAAAATTTTGAAATTTTTGTTTGTTTAATTTCTCATGGTCACATTTCTAAGCCGCATGACATGTTTTGATTATAAGTAGGCACGTTATAATTATGATACTTATTTTCAATAGATGGTGTACCTACACTATCTACTAATACTAAAGTAATAAATCTAATAATAATAGTAGGTAGTTAAAAGATTCTTCTTACTATTACGAAGAGTAACGTAAGTTTACAAAACAGTAGGTTGTAATTTTCAGAAACTAACATTCTAATAAAAATCTCTACTCAAAATACTAAAATAAAGTACTTAACTAGATTTTTACCTATAATAATACCAAGACGTGACCGCCTTGGCCATAACACCAAGACCAAGACTTGCGCAACACAAAACTGAGAATGCAAGTCTTGCAAGTCTCGCAACTAAATCAGACTGAGATTTTCTACATAAAGTAGTTATTGACTTGGTCGAGAAAAGAGTGTAGCGTCTGTTGCAATTGCAAACGTCCAAAGGCTACGGACCACTTATGTAGGTACTGCTCGTTCGCTCTAACTTTGCCGCTCAGCTCCATACTAAAGTCGAATTTTTAATTAGACGAAGTAAATTAACAGCAACTAATGTCGCTTCTTCATACAATGTTGCGTATTTTCTATGACGAAGTGACATTAGCTACTGTCAATTTACTTCGTGTATTTAACAATTCGGGTATACATACGCCTTTACGCCAGCGGCAAAGTTAGAACGAACGGTTAGTAGGGTAGATGTAGGCAATGGGAGACAGTTGGCAATGGTGATCACCTTAAAATAACAAAAACCGAATGCGAGCGAGCGCTGATATTGTACTTATACGCTAGTATTGCGTCATCTTCGTTCACGACCGGCGATTGGTTTAGTTCGCGCGACTCATTCGCGGGTGGCAGGCGTGTGAAGTTTTCGCGCCAAATTCATCTAATTTTTCGACTTGGTAAGTACTAAGGTAAGTCACAAAATAATAAGTATTTTTTTTCTGTACTTCTATTATGTAATAGTCGTAACATTTTAGCTTGCAATACAGCAGTCATTTCCTTAGTATAACTTAAAATTTCTTGTCATTTTTATTTTTTCCATCTCATTGCCCATGTATGTAATTGGAGTCGGGTGATCCTAATTGCATACATAGTGATCCCTATTGCCTACATTAACTAATTTTGGTAAAATAGTGTTATTGTTTGTAGATGCCAAAAATTGGTGCTAGGAAGACAACTAAAGCTAAGTGGACTTTAGACCACCTGGAAAATGCTGTAAAGCTGATTAAAGAACAAAATTTTTCATTAAGGAAAGCTGCCAAGACGATGAACATTCCATTTGCCAGTCTTCACAAGAGGTACAAGAAAAATATAATTAAGGCACCTCGTCTCGTCTCGTCTTACAAAGAATAACACCATATAATGTTGCTTCATTGGTCAAAAAAGCATTTTCTAATGTTGCCTCCATGAGCAAATGCGAAGCTGGATTTAGAGCAACGGGCATATATCCTATAAATCCCAATGTTTTTCAGATGAAGTCTTTCTGCCAGCTGAAGTCCTTCAGTTAGAACCAATTGTTGTTCAAGATGTTGCTGACTCTATTTTAGAATCGACTTCTGCTGTTGCTGATGACTCCGTACCACCCCTACCAGTTTCTATTGAGCTAGATCCGAATAGTCCTATTCCGAGCACATCCACATTTTGTCTTACTACTTCTGAACCAGCGACTGACATGGCACCTAATCCTTCTATTCAAAATTTCATTCAGATGCCTAAGAAAATAACTGTTGCCAAGACTAACAGAGGGAGAAAAAACAGCACGCAACTATTTTGACATCTACACCGCTCAAGGACGCCCTAGTGGATAAAGAAAATAAAAGGAAGGAAAAAGCTGTGAAAAATAAAGGAAAAGGAGTAGGAAAGAAAAGCAATCCACAAATGATCAGTCGTGAGAAGGTTAAGAAGAAAATTCTATAGGACTCTAATGACACTTCGATGTCAGACGTAAATACGGACGAGTTATGTCAGGATGATGAAAATGATGATGCAGAAGATGCAGGTAACTTGTGTCTTGTATGTGGTGAATTCGGGCGAGATAACGAGACATGGTATCGGTGCACTTCTTGTGGGCTCTGGGCTCATGCCGACTGTTCTGGATGGGATTCCGCGCACAATTATGTATGCGATATGGGTTGATCACCATTGCCCACATACTGATCACCATTGCCAACCAATGTTGACAGTGGTGATCAAACTTATATTTTTTTAATTTGATGATTGTACCAAAATTAGTAAACTTATATGATAAAAGTTGATCTCAGTTGATAGTTAAGAAAGTAAAGTTTATAATTAGAATAGAAAAATAAATAGTTGATGGATAAACATGTTTTTATTTCTGTTTTTGCTTAAGTGATCCCCATTACCTACATCTCCCCTACATCAGGTGGGCTTGACTGACATAGGGGAATAAAAAAAATTGTTACAAACAGAGATCTACGAACGCAAAAGATTTGTCATTTACTTTTCAATCTTGTTTTTAGTTATCCATCAATCTTCGCAAAACTAACCTTTTTCAGAAATTGAAATACGAAATAACATTGTCTTTGTAACGAACAACGCGTTTTGCAATTTCTTAATATTTGAAGTAAAACTTCTTTAGGCGCGAGTAGGGAGTAATTCAGATTTTTTTTCGACGGAAGTAACGCTTACTACGCTATTCAAAATTCGAATAAATGATAATTTGATGCCGTCAATGGCAAAGTTTTACTTCAATCGCGCGTAAAGGTTTACGCACACACTTTCTTTTTGTAAAGTCGCGAATAGATTTTGAATTTTTTAAAGTTGAAAGTTGTTAAAAGTAACGCAAGAGGCGTTGATTGGATAGTAATTTTATAATCTCTTTACAAGTCAAAATTGACTTTATGTAGAGCCAAGATGTGTTTGCAAATTGGATATTATTGATCTACACGATAAATACCTAGACTAGTAGAACAGTTCTGTTACAAAATATAAGAATTAGGTATATTATGATTTCTGGTGTGATTTTAGTAGTAAACTTATTTGTTGTTATTGCGGCAACAGAAATACAATGATCTATAAAAAAATTCAGCCTTCTAGATATCACAGTTCCTGAGACACAGTCTCGTGACCACAGATATCAGAAAAGAGCTCGTGACAGACAAACGGACAGCGACAGCTTAAGTAATAGGGTCCCGTTTTTATCCTTTGGGTGCAGAGCCCTAAACTATGCCTATGCATGTTCCAACTTTTTAAATTGTAGGTAAGTTTTCAAACTGTATAATCTCACGATTCTTTAATGGAAATAATTTTTTTGGCCTTTTCTCCGGACTTTTGATTTTTTCATCTGGTAACCCTAAATGGGGGGGGGGGGGGGGATGCATTCGATGATATTTGTTGTCATAATCTGAGTTTATAATCCAGAGGTAGACTGCAGGATACTTTTGATCCCGATATTACTAGCGGTTTCTTCGGGCAGGGGCAATGAGAAAAGCCACATGTTTTTTTAATCTAATATCTTAAACGCGTGATCCGATTTTAAAAACCTTCTTGGGGTTACGAAGGAAATATTTTAGAAATTGCTTTACATTAGCTTCAATATTGTGGATTGAAATGTCTCCATTATTAATTCTGAAATACAAATTTAATAATAATGGAGACATTTCAATCTTCTTTAGATTTTACCTAGAATTCTATACATTGAATACACGTTGTCGTTTATAGACTGTTCCAAGATTATTTCTGACATTTCTGCCGCTCGTAGGTAAACGCAAACAGAAGCGTCAATCCATTAACAAATATTGAATTTTCTAAATATAGCACCGGTTTCCTGCGGCATCTTTGTTCTAGACACCCACACAATAGTCAAGGACGCTCAACAAATTATGCTCGTCTACAAAATACTCTCACTGTGCCTACTTACCAATAGAAAAATCGGTCAAGTGCGAGTCGGCCTCACGCACGAATTGTTCCGTACCAATATCTAGACAAAACGGCAAAACTCATGTTCGTGGTATGGAAGCTACCATAAATTCTAATCTATTTTACTACTATGTTTTAGTAGGTAGATGCTTAGGTAAGTAGTTACTATTTGTTATTTTCAGCGGCAACAGAAATACACCACCTGTGAACATTTCAACTTTACATCGTTCACTACTTATAAGATTCATACCAGGGGGCCCTGTTTAATAAACGTTACAATTCAACCATAATGTAAATAAGTTATATATTTTGTAAAGTTGTATGACGTGTTGTTTAATAAACCTTACAATATGTAAAAAAGTTACAAGTAAAATGCGCCGTCTGTTCAAAGCTTGGATTTGAATGGGAAGAAGTCTTCCATGCGGAATAAGGACATCAACACGGCTTCTACCATCTTGGATCCAAGCTTGGATTTGAATGGGAAGAAGTCTTCGATGCGGATTAAGGACATCAACACGGCTTCTACCATCTTGGATCCAAGCTTGGATTTGAATGGGAAGAAGTCTTCGATGCGGATTAAGGACATCAACACGGCTTCTACCATCTTGGATCCAAGCTTGGATTTGAATGGGAAGAAGTCTTCGATGCGGATTAAGGACTCATGTCCTTAATCCGCATCGAAGATTTATGAGATGGTAGAAGCCGTGCTCATGCACGGCTTCTACCATCTCATAAAACCATCAATCAAATCAGCCTATAGCAGTCCACTGCTGGACGTAGGCTTCTCACAAATTACGCCACAATACACCTTCCTGCGCCTTCCGCATCCAGTCAGTCCCTGCAACCTTTTTCAGGTCGTCGGTCCATCTCGCGGGGGTCGTCCTACCCCATGTGTACCAAGTCGCGGTCTCCACTCCAGAACCAGTTTGCTCATAAAGCAATACAGCATTTATCAAGAAACCGTGAGACGGTCTCACCCGACTGCCCCTCTAACGTTTATTGAAAAAAGTGAAAGTTCAATCCGATTGCCGTTGTCATGTTTGTTTTATTTCAAACTTTGAACAGATGATCCTCGTGACCTAGTGACGTAATATAATGCAACAGAGTCACAGACTACAGACACAAGTCTCGCCATAAGCCCCTCTGCAATCTAATTTATAGAGAGGGGCTAAAATGAACTTAAACTTAACTATTGAAGGCCACAAACTTTAACACGCCTAGATTTGAAGTAAAAACATGTGAATTCATATAAAACAATGAGTTAATCAACTGTATTAACATTTAACAATGATCTTATTTCTAAAGGCACACAGAACACATGAACTTGTATTGTTTTAATTTTATCGACCTTACATAGCCCACATACATAATCTGATAATATTGAGGCGAAGTCTCGTGTTAGAATCCCGCTTGGGTCGGTACAAATATTTTATATGACGCATATTTAATTAACATATTTTATTAAATAAAATATATTAATACAGATAGAAAGACATGGTTTTACACTACGCTGTTCAGCCAAAATAGTTTAGAAAAAATATTAGCCGTTTAGCCAAAGGTGCTTATAATATTAGTTCAATGGCTTACCTAACAGTTCTGTGCTATTAACATCTCCCAAACATTATTGGAAAATACCTAGATTATGTATGTATTTCTTTTCTTTATAGAATCTACCATGATACTAGCTGATACCCACAGCTTCGCCCGCGTAAAATTTGTTTCCGTGGGAACTTATTCCCGGGATAAAAAGTAGCCTATGTGTTATTCCAGACTATAATGTATCTCTGTACCAAATTTCAGCCCGATCCGTTCAGCGGTTTGAGCGTGAAAGAGTAACAAACATCCACACTCACAAACTTTCACATTTATAATATTAGTAATAGATAAATATATACTAAATCTCCGAAATAAACATTTGTAGAATACACAAATACCGGACCCGACCCTGGATTACAATCCCAGGCGTGCAGGCTTAAAAAATACAAGTTTTCTCGAGTTTTCTTTTCTCCTATTGATTACAGTGCCATCTGTCGAAAATTACTCGAACCACGTGAACGTTTAGAATTTTATTATGAACTAGCTGAGCCCGCAACTTCGTTTACGTAATTACGTCATATAAGGTGTATGAAAGGAAAAGTATTTCTTTATCAGAGTCATCAAGCAGCGTCTGAAACTGCCCTGTTTGCTTAATCATAAAAGAGCTTAATGATAGGTTCACTCACATTCAAAGAAACCCCTACAATTAAAATTTTCAAAATTTTAATTGTAGGGGTGAATCTTAATAGGGTTATAACTCTTTTATTTCTAAACCGATTTACATAGAACAAACGCTAAATGTTAACTGGAGCAAACCTCAACACAATAAAAAAAACCGCATTGCAATCGGTTGAGCGGTTACTGAGATTAGCGTGCACAACCGTACAGACAAACAGATATACAGACATACAGACATATACTCATACATATACTCACGCCTTTATCCCCGAAGGGGTAGGCAGAGGCCTATACCGGCCCACATTTCACCGTGTACAATTCGGTCCCACGTAACAGGTGGTGAGCCCATCGCCGTGTTGAAATGGACCGCCGCGCCGCCGTCAGAGCCTCGTCCGTTGTTCAGCAGGTGCACGAGCTTGCACGTGAGGTTGACTTGGGCCCGGAGGTGTTGATAGGGCCCCACTACACTATTATATGTATATTGATGGGCAAAATAGAATCCTAAATAGTGTACTTTTTGAGCATTACAGAATTAAGTTGTGTTATTACTTATCTATCAGTGCAATCAGTGCATGTTGCTTCAATGCAGTGGTAGCTCAGAATTTAGATAATATAGGCAGGTAACATATTCTATAGTTACAGGTAGGTACGTGGCTTATCAGAGAAATTTCATAGATTGCATAAATTTGAGCTCAGTCGTTCAACAGACTCGTAGTTTTAAGTTTGAGAAGTTGAGACTAACATTGATACCTATGTAGGTATGAAAATTTTATAATAAACAACAAAAATAGTCTTCGATCAACAACAATATACTTTTAGTACCAACTTAGGTACCTCTTTCTGTGTGTGCAGGACCTTCAACTAGGCTTAACGACTGCCATTTTACTGGCAACCGGGACCAACGGCTTAACGCTCGAATAAATGTCACAAAGCGGTCACATGGATGGTCACCCATCCAAGGACTGGCATAGTGAAAGTTGCTTACTGCAGTGATCGTTTACAGAGCACTGAGACCACGGGGCCACGAGCGCTTCTTGATTATTACCGAGTAATTATCAAGAAAACACATTTAGAAATTCAAGTTCAAGTAATGTTCCATGAGGGAACGCTAACGATTCAACGTATTTATAGTTCCACTGTTCCATTGAAGTCAATTGAATACAATAGGAGGTCAGTTCAGTTTGATATCAGTATCAACTGATATAAGTCGCGTACACTCTCGCTAGAGACGGAAATTGTCAAACTATTTGTGTATCAAACTGTATCATAATAAGATAAGCCGGTGTTGAGTAGTGTTGTATAATAGTAAGACTACATAACAAACTTGAGGCACATCTTTTGATCACTGTGAGTAATATAACTTTAGTTTATTTATTTATTAACAGCAAGGTAAAACATGTCAATAACGTAATGGTAATGTGCAGTGAATTACTTATGTGAGTCGTGCGATCGAGTTGTGTCTTAGATCATCTAACCACAGGATGCGCCTTATTTAAGCATTGTTTTCTGCCATTGCACATGACCATTTGGTCTTTTGGCTTTATGAAAAGCCTGTACATCAGTACATCATTTTATATGATTAAACTAGTACATTACATTGTAGTTGACTGTACAATAACAATTAACACACAACAGCCATTACGCGTTTGTCGATTACATTTTTAAATGCAATGAAATTTTATATGTCTTTGTGTTTCCCCCTTCACTTGTATGAAAACTGGCAGAATATTTTTGTATGCGGTGGTTCGCAAAGGCTAGTCCCGTGTTATATGGTCTAAGAGTTGTGTAGATACTTGTGCGTGGTTGTGTTTCTTGTTAATTTTCTGTAACTAAGTATAATTTTTTTTTTTTTTTTTTCTTTTTTTGTAACCCGCTCAACGCAGCAATCTATCATTGATATTTAGCTGCTTTCCTGTCTGAACTGTGTCTGTACTTTATTATGTCACTAAGCGGCGGAAGGGTCCATCGACCATTCTCACTATTTATTGTAAAATCGTTTAGTGAGATTAGGAACGCTGTTCCTTCTCAGTCTTGAGTACGTGGTACTTCCAGCACCTGTCAATTTAGCTGCCAAAGCATTAACATGTGTCGTTAATTTTTGTTGGTATTTAAGGCTGCGAGCAGCGATTTCTTCTTTAACGGTATTGAGCCTTAGATCTTGCAGGATGTATTTGTTTTGTATGCATTTCGGGATGTTAAACATTGTTCTAATAGCTTTGGTTTGAAACCTCTCCAAAATTTCAATGTTGCTATTACTTGCTGTTCCCCAGAGTTCTATTCCGTATGTCCAAACCGGTTTTAGTATGGTTCGGTAAATGAGCATTTTGCTTTCGTTTGTTAACTGAGACTTTTTCCCAATCAGCCAATACATTGATCGAAGTTTTGCGTCTAGCGTTTTTCTTTTGCTCCAAATATGCTTTTGCCAAGTCAGCCTTCTATCCAAGTGTATGCCCAAATATTTCGCAGTTATGTCCTGTGGTATTTGTTCGTCGTTCATTTTGACTGGTGGGCAGTCGCCCTTCCTTAACGTGAATGTAATATGAGTCGACTTGCTCTGATTTGCCTTTATTCTCCAGATTTTCAGCCATTCTTCGATGTCACGGATATGATTTTGGAGATTTGCTGATGCTGTAGTTGGGTCGACATTAACAGACATAATTGCGGTATCATCGGCGTATGTGGCAATTAAAGTTTGTTCATTCACTGGGATATCTGCAGTAAAGATGAGATACAGTACTGGTCCTAGAATGCTTCCTTGAGGTACTCCTGATCCTATCTTAAACAAGTTGGACGTAATATTATTAAATTTGATCTCAAAGCATCTTCTATCAAGGTAACTTTTTAGTATAAAATAGAAGGAGTGAGGCAGGCATTTTTTTATTTTGAAGAGGAGGCCGTCATGCCAGACCTTATCAAAGGCTTGACTTATGTCCAGAAACACTGCCGAGCAGTATTTCTTGTTCTCAAGCGTGTAAGCAATCGTATCCATCAGTCTGTGGATTTGCTCAGTAGTTCCATGCTTTTGTCTGAATCCAAATTGGTGCTCAGGGAGGATATTATTAAGGTGTAATTGCATTCTATTGAGAATCACCTTTTCAAACAATTTACCCAGCAATGGGAGCAGACTAATTGGTCTATAGGAGGAGACATCTTCGGGTCGCTTGCCAGGTTTTAAGATCATGACCACCTGTGCAATTTTCCACTGGAGAGGATAATGGGAAAGTCTAAGACATGAGTTGAAGAGGATCACAAGAAACATGATTCCTCTCTTTGGGAGATTTCTCAGGAGTACGGAGTCCAGTAGGTCGTAGCCCGGGGCTTTATTATGTGGTAGAGATTTTATCTCTCGGCTTATTTCATTTGGACTTACAGCTTTCAATGGGAAGCACAATTGATTGGGGGACTCCAGGTAATGTTCTATTTCATGGTCCCTATTAGGCACAGAGCAAGGCCATGGTGTAAAAACCCTTTCCAGGTGCTCTGCGAATATTGTTGCCTTTTCCACATCGGTCCTAGCCCATCCCCCATTCTGTCTCCTCAAAGTAGGGATATGATCTTTTGGTCGCTTTAGGTTCTTGGTCGCACGCCACAGTGAGTAGTTAGTATCCTTGTGCGCAGTGAGTTTAGATAAGTAACTCTGTAAGCACCGGTTTTCGTGCTCTTTTATCATGTCTTTCAGGTCTTTTGTAGCTCTATTTAGTTTAGTTTTGTCACAAGGATATCCAGATCTGTACCATTCCCTTCTCAGTTTGCGTCGTTCCCTGACTTTCTCGATGATGTTTTGTGGGTATTTCTTTGGGTTTAAGTTTGTTTTCCCATGTTCAAGGGTTGAGATGAAAGCAGCCTTATGGACCATGCTATTAAATATCTCTATGTTTGTTTCAATATCATCATTTGTCTTTAGTCTAATATTCAAGTCTACTTCGTTATGTAAATATTCTCTAAATAAGTTCCAGTTTGTATGCCTGTTGTAGATATGAGGTAGGGGCGTGGAGAGTCACGTGTCAGATCACCTGTTTGTATACATTGAGAATGACTGGGGTATGATCCGATGATAGATCATCACATTTTTCGATTTTCATGTAATCACGGCCCAAATTTTTAATAACATAGAAGTCTAGCAGATCTGGCTTTCTGAAGCGGTCTGTCGGCCAATACGTCGGCTCACCATGCGAGATACATTCAAGATTAAGATCTTGTTTGGCTTTGTACAGTTGTCTACCCTTCGGGTTTATCAACCTTGATCCCCAGAAGGTGTGCTTGGAGTTCCAATCACCACCGCATATGAATACAGGTCCGAGTGAGTTGAAGAACCACTTGAATTCGTCAGCCAGTATTTTGTGTCGTGGTGGGCAATAAATTGCAGCGATTGTTATCTCACCGCTTTTGTGTTGTATTTTGATTGCTGCTGCTTGAATTTTATCTGTTTTATGTGATAGAAGAAAATAGTGTTTTATGTTTTCTCTTAGTATCACCGCAGCCCCGCCATGAGTATTCCCAGAAGGATGATCCGTTCTATATATCGTATAATTTTGAAATTTTACAAATGTTTTAGGCGTTAATCTTGTTTCTGATATCAAGGCTACATCAATATTTTCAGTACTCATGAATAACTCGAGTTCTCTCCGTCTGTCGGTAAGCCCATTGGCGTTCCAGGTCATAATACGGATATTTAGGCCCGCTGTGCTGTCAGTCGTGTTATTAGTTGGATCATCTGGTCCATCATGCTGTCCATCATGTCTCTCATGATTGCTTGAAATCTGTTTAACATTTTGTCTAATAAGCTAGTTATATTCTGTGTATTTGTTTCCGGGAGTGGGTCATTTGATATAGAAACGGGTTTGTCACTTTTGCTCCTCACTGTGTAGGCATAGCTTTGTCGTGTATGTTGCAAGGAATTCAATTTCTCATTAATTTTTGGTTTTGGATGTATCTGTGTCTGAGTGATATGTGGCTTCTTGGGAAGTTGGGGAGACGGATTCAACTTTAGGATTTTTTCCTTATACTGCTTATACTTTGAGCAACCTTTATAACTAGCTGGGTGTTTTCCTTGACAATTAGCACACGTTGCTTCTGTGTCTGGAGTTTTAGTGCATGTACTTGTGGAATGGTCATTGCCGCATTTGACACACCGGAAGGGTCTAAAACATTGATTTTTTGTATGCCCAAATCTTTGACATCTCTTGCATTGTAGTACTTCTTTTTTCTTGTAAGGTGCTTCGATAGTAACTTTGACATGATTGATAAATTTTATATTAAAAATTTCCTTGTTGTTCGCTTGAGGTTCTAGGTCTACAAAGTAAAGTGGCAGTTTTTCTTTGGTATTCCTATGCAGTACGTTAATTATTTGACGTATTGTATGTCCTTTGGCTTGTAGTTCCTCTTTAACTTCGTTTGTGTTTTCTGTGGCGTGTAAGCCTCTAATTACTACTCTATACGCTCTTTCGCTCTTAAGTTTATAAGTGTAGTGGTTGACGCTATTTGTAATTAGTGTATCTCTAATTTTTTTGTAAGTGTCGATATCGATAGGCATTAGCTTTATAATGTGACCTGATCTGAGCGTAGTCATGGTATATTTGTCTATTTCAACTACTTTGGCTAAGAGTTCTCGTAATGGAGTTATGTTTACAATGCCAGTGACAAAGATTGGTTCTGGTTTTGGGACATACTCTTTGTTGTCATTTGTAATTTCAAGGTCATCGTCACTCAGGATATCAAATTGATTATGAACAGGAACTTTATACGTAGCTTGCCCTTTGTTCATCTGTTTGCTAAGGCTTTCCGTTGGACTGTCATGTCGTTTACGTTTTTTATTTGGTACCATGTATCGCTGCCACTCATAACTAGATCCGTTTTGCTGGCTTGTCTGATTAAATGTGGAGGTATTGAATACGTGTTTAGTTTGTATTGGTTGGTAGGTGGCTGTGGTGCTCCGTAATTCTGTCTCTTCAGTATGTGTAATATCTTCACTTGGGCAGCCGCTATAAGAAGACGATCTTGGTCTTGCTTGAAAAAATCCTTTATTGAGAAGTTGTTGTGTATAAGTTTTTTGGGGTATATTTGGTTTTTTCTCCATTTTGTTCCCACGAGTATGGACGATAGGGTGGTCGCTCTCAGGGTGACGCCATTCCTGAGAGAAGGCTATATACAATGGCGTTCGCCAGGTTCACCAAGGTTGGCGCTAGAAGCTGAGACCCTCAGCCATGCATCCCTTTGGCGCGTCTCCCACCGTAGGATTCGGGTGAATTTTTAGTGAGGCTTTCTACCTCGCGGCACGGGCAGTGAAGCCAAGGCCCCCAGTTCTGTGTTTTCAAAGGGTACCGGGTGATGATGATCATTTCCTATCATCATCGATTTTGTCTTAATCGGGTTAGTTGACCGCCGCCCGATGCTCGGCGTTGACCTCTTACGACTGGTGTGGTCTAGGCTCAGTCAGCCCTCCTCCTTTTGCATACGGGCTTGGGACCGTCAATGGCGGAGTTTACTAAGTATAATAATTTACATAATTATTTAGTTCTGATCGTACTCTAAAGTTAACTCTACCTGAAAGTTACATTGTATTGTATGGCATCCCTCCCGGGGCCTGAGGACGGTGAGAGGGTTGCTCACCGTCCTTACAGAAGCAGGCCCATGACGACAGCGTGACGTGAGGGATTTACTCATGCCCCCCCAGAAACTGGGTCACACCCGAAATCCCCCAAAGACGCAGGACAGCACCCAAACGACCCCCTAGGGGAGGCCGCTGTGGCGGCCGTGGGTCTCTTGAGAGTTCTGGGCACAGATATCAGATTTTTTTTCTGATTTCTGTGGTCCTGAGACATCCTTCCGAGGGCTTACCCGGGGCTCCCAAATATAGGTTGTTGGGCGTTACGTGAGGTTTTTTAGTCGGTAGGAGTCCGGCATAGCATCCATGTAGGACACCGTGTGATTTTAGTCTGTAAGAACTCCGGCATAGCATCCGTTCGCTATCTGGATGTTTCCAAACTAAAGGTTTTAATTTAATTGCGATTCTTATAGGAATCATAATAAGCAATTGGACCATAGATTTGGAATTTTTCGCTACTGTCAAATAGGACCTATGACTTAAGAAATCGTGCTGCTCTACGTATAAGTAGATATTAATTTTCATTCTGTACCGCGTTATTGTGTTGTGTCAATTGAGTTAAGACAAGCCAACTCATAATATTAGATATTTATTATTTTTATAGTTTCTTTTTATTACAAGAATTGCGTTTATATTCCAAATATTTCACAAAATGTAGCTACTAATCATTGTACGACAACAATATGTGATTATTTGTTAAAACTCATAGGTTAGTCATAAAATATCAATAATTGTTTTGTGCCTGCAAGCAAGGCATGTTGTTATGCGTTTTGAAGAAACCTATGTTAGATTACTTCTTTGTATATGTATTAATAGTTGAGCCTCGCGGCTACGCCCGTGATATAGGCAGGAACTTTGTAATCCCGTTACGTCCCACACGTCTAACTTACCTTTTTTTTTTCAAAATACTGTTGGAAACTTGGAAGTCGACGCGATTTGTTGACAATCAAGTTCAGTACCTACCTACTTACCAATTAATATAGGTAGGTATTCATCCCTTAAGTATCATTTTCCCAATGAATTTTCGCAATTTATCATAATGACTGACGATGCGATCTAAAGAACTTGGACCTTTGAATTGTTATACAAAGCTGCTAGGTACCTATTGCGTCACCCTTCCCTAGAAGGGTGATCGCATCCGAAGAGTCTCCAAGGCCTGAGGGCTAGAGGCTAAAGGTAGAGTTTAGTCAGTAAGAGTCTGACATAATCACACGGCCGGCCGTGTGATTATGTCTCCACCCCTCGCTCCCGGGTGGTGCCTTAGGGCTCAAAAAAAAAAAAAGTTGCATGTTTTAGATTACCTATTACTATTATTAGGAACATTTTATTGCACATTTTTGTCACGTTGTTCCCTTATGTCTCCACCCCTCGCTCCCGGGTGGTGCCTTAGGGCTCAAAAAAAAAAAAGTTGCATGTTTTAGATTACCTATTACTATTATTAGGAACATTTTATTGCACATTTTTGTCACGTTGTTCCCTAATCGCTACAATTGAATACTATCCGACCCTCACAACTTCGTTTGTGTTACATTTTTCATTGCTGCTAACCTTTTTATTGTAGCGTGATGATTTATAGCCTATGATCTGATGATTTATAGCACACCACAATAACGTAGCTTTCTATTGGTGAAACAATTTTGAAAATCGGTTCAGTAGATCCAGAGATTACCCCTTACAACGTCAGAAACTCACAAACGTTACCTCTTTATAATATTAGTATAGATTACCTGTGCCTGAAAACAGGACTGCTAGTCCTGGATTATATTCAGCCAAATCAGCCTTTGCCGATTCACTGCTAAACGAAGACCTCTCCAAATTAACGTAAAACTAAAATCCCTTCCAATATTGCCTCACCTAGCATATTCTTAACCACCACGCCTATATTGTTTCAGGGTAACAGCAGACACAGAGTGATAGCATGTTCTCTAAGATTCTACACACGGTACGCACGACGCTCAAGACTCGCCCTTTGATCTCGAATATGGTGACGTATGCTACTTTCTACACGGCTGCGGACATCTCGCAACAGACCTTTAAAAGGTACCGAAATGTAAGTAGACTTGACGTTACACTTTCTAAGGCATTGTAACAAAAATTCAACAAATTCAACTTCTTTAGGTCATTAAGTCAGGCAATCAACAAATGAAGCTAAAATAAGCTTTTGCTTTAGAATGTACACACATCTAGATCAACATAGACATATAACACCATACATATATACCACACATAGATCAACATAGACATATAACACCGTAAACATTTATAACACCATGCGTTATAATTCTATGTAGATCAAACAAAAATTGGGTCCAACCTGAAGTACGACTCTGAGACCTCAGTACGGCAGTTGTAGGTATACCTCCACGGGGGCAGTCAAAACTGGTTATTGTTAGAATATAATACTATTATTACTATTATCATGTCTCCCCTGTGTAAATGTTTCCAGCTTTGCATAAAAAGACAACAGTAATCTGGATAACGTATATTGTTCCCAGATATGCATAAAAAGATAAAATAAATAAAATTTCGTGCATAAAATCATAGAAAAATACACAAAAAGAAACTATAATAAAAAAAAACGTTCAACAAAAAGATATTGGCAGCGGTGGGATTCGAACCCACGCCTCCGAAGAGACTGGTGCCTTAAACCAGCGCCTTAGACCGCTCGGCCACGCTACCGATGCGTAACATTGCTGAATTTTTATATTCGTATATGGGAGTGAGCAGTGGACTGCCGTAGGCTGATTTGATGATTGATATGATACTGATGACGCAATAGTAGTTCAATACGATGATATCAAGCTATGTTGATAAATTGATAATAGTTCGGTTATATGAGTCAAAATGTGTAGGTACCTACATTGTATTGTTAATTTGGTAATGCTAATCCTATACTAATAAATACTCATAATATAAATAAAGAGGAAAGATTATTTTGTTTGCATTAAATAATTTTAATAGGTAGGTAAGTAGTCTCTGAAACTGATTTTAAAAATTCTTTCACCAAAGCACATCTCTACACTCAGAGATTTATGTTAAGTAACTGTATTCAGTCTACATCTACACTATTAGCACAGACTACAGATTTTATAAGTACTGTGCTATTAGCGAGTACCTAATATAGGCCATTACATCTGCTAGTAGGTAGGTACCTAATACGAGGATAATATGGAATCTGTGTAGCCAGACATTAGCATTAGTTAAGTAGATAGTATCTACCTTATCTACTAACTAAAATAACATAAGTGCACGTGATACCATTAGGTAGTACCTACCTTTTTTTCTGTTCTCCTTCCTGGTTGAATGTAGTCAGGGAACATGGTGTACCCTCGAAAGGAAATCCCAGGGCCCCTGACCAGCCTTGGTCGCCGAGGTACCTTTGGTACCTATACCGATTGCCATTAGGTACCTATTATTAACAATGTGCCATTTAGATAGTACCTAAGTCATTATTATTGAATGCAATCGAAGAAAGGCCGACGGGTCCGCCCCCTTTTTAAAATTGTCCCGAAACAAAAGTTCATCAACTCCACCGTTTTCTCGTTGGTCATTTTGGTCACTATAGCACTTAGAGACTATTTAACTAGGTTACAGGACTTTTGCAACATCATAGACTGCAAGAAGCGCCCAGATACGCGCTGCCGATCCAGGCGCAGGTTGTGACGACTGACGACCCACTGTCCATTTTTTCAAGCCGCCCTTAGGTATAGCCTTCAACTTGGCTTAACGCCGTCAACTTAGTATTAAAATATTTGTTTCAGGACGGTGCAAACAAGCCTGAGTATAACTTGATAGAAACAGCAAAAATAGCTGCCGTGGGGACCACTGTATACGCGCCTGCTCTTACCTATTGGTACGTATTTGGATACGCTATTACTTAACTACCTATTGCTATGTTGAAATGGACAGGCGCAAGTAAACGGCAATGCCACAAAGCGGTCACTTATTTCGGGATCGGCCATACCTAGCGAAATTTTGAACAATTAACACTATTTTGTGAGGCTTTCTATACTACGTACCTCCTTATTTACTAATTAAAACAATTTTGGTCCAGTTATAGATACCTAGACAACAAGTTTAAAGGTGCCAGCGTCAGGACTGTGCTGACTAAACTGATAGCTGACCAGGGATTTATGACTCCCGTTCTACTCGCTGCTTTTTATGTTGGTAAGGGCGTTTTTTAATATATTCAGACTTGTGAATTTCGAGGTGTTGATAACAAGGACCCCAGCTGCTTTGGTGAATACTGTTCCCCGGAAAAAAACGTATCTAGACGTTTTCTCTCGACCAATCGGATTTCTACGAGTGCATCTCGGATCCGACATAATTATGGAAGTAACGAAATCTGATAGGTTTTCAAAACACATCCCTCCTCTCCGCTTTGGTGGATAGCCGAGCTTATAAACCAGCCTTTCCGTAAATAATGCTAGCTCATAGTGTGACAAAGTAAAGTTTTAAGCCAAGTTTAGCACTAGAGTGCCTTGAAGCTCTGCCTCAGGGGTGCGGTAGTATCGGTCTGCCTCAAGTAGATGCTGATTGGCATAAATCGAAGTCGGGAGCGACGACAGCTAGCTTAATTTAATTACGAAAATAACCTGTGTTTTTCTTATTTTACAGCAATGGCTTTCGTGGAAGGGAGAGGTCGCGATAATTTCTTTGATGAGATGCGAGAAAAATATTTGAAGTCATACATAGCCAATCAAGTGTTCTGGATTCCAGCACAGACTATCAACTTCGCTTTTGTACCACCATATTTACGAGTAGTATTTGTAGCCGCGATGTCATTTATGTGGATAAACGTATTATGTTATATAAAACGGCAGAAACTAACAAAAGATTTAGATAGTAAGGCAGCAACATCATAGTTAGGTATAGTATAATCTGTGATAGTACGGTAGATAGAGGTACCTATTTGTAAATGATAAAGTCTGGTAAAAAAATGCTTTACATAATAACCACGCGAACCTATTCCTGAAGGGGTAGATATATAGATACACACTTCACCAGGAACATTTAGTTAGGCTCATCCACGTTATAGGTGGTGGAAACGGGAAGACTGGTTGTGAATATTTGCTGTAAAACTTTCAAGCTTTTACTAATGTTAGGTAGGTAGGTACTGGCATCTGGGACCAACAGTTATTCGTGCATTTCCTGTGAGGGTTATACCAAACAGGCACCCATTTGGACTGATATACATTACCACAGTCATCTTTATAGAATCACTGGAAGTGCTTTTCTACTTGTTCCTTTAATTTTGTATGATTATGATTGTATATTAATTTCTACGAATGTGATCACCATAACAGTTGCATTAAGGTAGACAAAGCTAACTTTTATTTCAAAGTCACAGATTACTTAGATAATTACTCTACTTATATAGTTCTCAGCTCTCTGCATTTCAACCACAAAACTTTATGCTGTTGAATAAGTCTATTTTTGTTTACCTTAACACAACTGTCATTCGAATCAAGCTATATGTATTTTACGGAATATCTGTTCCTGTTCCCATGGTCAGGATTGGTTTCACCAATACCCAGAGTTACGTTCATCGTCCGCGCTGATTGTCTATGTGTCTATGATGGGCAATGAACAAACTGCTAGAGTTCGCTCTCGGCAAACTCGGAAAAGCGTCATATCAAGAGTAAAACACTTATGAAAGTAGAAGAAGCGAATGTTGTATGTGTCGGAATTGTCGTAAGTGCAAAGCCACAGTCTCTGCCTGCCCTGATGGAAGACAGGCGTGATGATGTGTATGTATCTATGATATTCCTAGACTACCTAAGACATAGCTGTCAGCATAGAATTATAACGCATATATATGTGTTATCTATGGCTATCAGCATTTCGCTACACGCTCCTCCGAAACTCAATCAATCAGCGCCAATGGTCAGCGTGACTTCAATAACTGTATTTGGTAGATATTTATTGATGGTGAATATTGCATAGCAATTATAATTTTGATCAATTTTTTTGTATGTGTATTGTAATGTTCGTAAACGCCTATTTTGTAAAGATATATGATGAATAATATTTTAATATCTATGTTTGCATTTTTATTTCACTTTTTTTTCAACTCTTCTAAACATATTGAGGTTAAACATAATAATATAATATTATGTTGAGTAGTCAGGGGTTTGAATCAAAATGAGTGGGGCCGTTAGGGAACAGTCATCATTCCGTGGAATTGCTGTCTGACCTCCCAACAGCTGCATGACCAAGCTACATACATTTTGGTACAGGATCTAAGTGGTTGTGGTTATGTGACATGGAATGGAATTTGCTCCTGGACCAAAATAGCCAAAACCATTAGATAGGGAAACTCTGGAAGACACTGCCTCCAAAGTACACCTTTGTACCGGCATGGCATAAACTTGATGGACAGTGGTCACCGCAGCCTATGAACGTTTGCAACATCAGAGGTGCTACACTCGCGCTGCCGATCTTGCAAGAACCTTCTAAGACACCTTTTGAAGAACCCCATACTGAAGGCATATGGGAAAACCGAGGCAGGCAGATCATTCCACAAAATAAGCTTGCGGAAGAAAGAGTAGGTACAGTAATAAGAAGTAATAGAACGGTATCTTTTATTTAGTGACATAAAATCTAATAATAATAATAACATAATATCAAACTTACACAAGACCTAATAACATTTCTTCCTATGACCAGGTAGGAGTTCTTGAATAACAGATTTAAGTTGCATATTCTCTATGAATAAATGGTTGCCTTTACGTATCTGTAAACAAATTAAAATATAAGATACAAATTCTGATAAATTTCCAACATTTGCTAGCGTTTTGTGCTTCGGAAGGCACATTAAGTCGTTGGTCCCAATAAATTTCCAACGTTTGCTAGCGTTTCCGTGCTTCGGAAGACACGCTAAGCCGTTACTTCCGGATGCTGGTGACATGGCACTCGTAAAGCCAAGTTGAAGGCCTAATGGGCGGCTTGAAAATTTTCAATAGCGCGTCACAACCTGCGCCTGTCCATTTAAACATAGCAATAATCGACTACCTATTATGTGGGATAATAAGTTATTGTGAAATGTGGGCGTATACTACGCTTCTACTTACCGCTACGGGGGATAAAGGCCTGACAATGTTTTACTTCATTATGTATACTTAAATACAAAATATTTGTGTGCCATGACGAGGCGCTTAGCGCTTGGCAGATGTGAAACATCTTTTTGTAAAAATTCAAAATCCAAAATAACTATGATAGACATAGGTACTTGTAGGAAGAATCAGTTAATCTTTGTCAAAGGTTTCAACTGAAAAATCTACCCCAGGAAAGAAGATAATATCAACAAATCTCACTTCATACAGCAGCAGTGCAGCATCAGAACTGCGCTCAGCCGACATGCAGTAACAAAGCATAGCGTCGAACCGCAGCTGTTCCCTTGCTGTTATCTCCACCACGTCATGCAAAGTGTTCTTCAACTGGTTTATTTGTTTCTCGTACTGGCTCTTCTGGAAGGCGTCTACTTATGATTTAGT
The DNA here is from genome assembly GCA_933228765.1 of Miltochrista miniata. Taxonomy (NCBI): domain Eukaryota; kingdom Metazoa; phylum Arthropoda; class Insecta; order Lepidoptera; family Erebidae; genus Miltochrista; species Miltochrista miniata. The sequence continues at coordinate 22,518,121 of OW121766.1, read as the reverse complement.
TTAATTGAAGTTACTTAGTTAAACTGCGTTATACAGTTTAAAGTTAAGTAAAAGTTTGTAGATAAAATGTTTTCTCATTTAGGTTTTTTTTAACGTGAGGAAAAATCCTTCCTGGATGCTAAGCCGGACTCCTACCGACTAAAAATTCTTACGTATCGCCCAACAGCCTACGGCTGGGAGCCCCGGGTAAGCCCTCGGAAGGATGTCCTAGGACTCCCAACAGACCTACGGCTACCACTGCGGCCTCTCCTAGGGGGTGATTCGATTGCTATCCCGCGTCTTTGGGGGGTTTTCTGGTGTCATCCCGCTTCTTAGGGTCATTTAGGAGGTAGACTATACTATAATATGTTTGAAACTTGGTGCGAAGACGTAAGTCAATCTCGCTAGTATAGTTGGTACACCTATTGAAGCATAGATAAGGCTCTTGGTACAGGCACTTTCTGTGAGGAGTCAGGCATCACCGACACTATAGCAAAGCAGGCTTGTGGAAAGTAATGCTACTAAAAAATCAAGATGTAGTACGTACTAACGAATGTCTCTTGCATTTCAGCGCCAAATATTTCTCACCCATGGTAAGGAGAGCCTTATGGGCGTGCAATAGCTGCTCATGAGTCAGATTCGCGTGTTGCCGCCATTGGGATAGCTTCAGGTCTTGGAGACTCAACGCGCTGCTCTGGTTATCGTAAGCTTGCTGCAAATCTTCGTAGCGTTTCGATAAATCTTCATACCTGGAGAAGTTTTAATTAAAAATGGTTTTATGGAACTTTCTTTGAACTTGTGACAGCTGTACCTACTTATGCTTTGCAAAATAATAAGGCTGTTCTACTGAGACAGCTATTTCTATGCACATACAGCAATAAGCAAGACTAGGTATGACTGCCTCTGTGGCGTAGTCGGTAGAGATACCGCCTGCGGCGCATGAGGTCCTGGGTTCGATTCCTGGGTCGGTGCAAATATTTGTGTGAACCACAAATGTTTGTTTCGGAGTTTGGATGTGTTCTATGTATAATATGTATGTATTTAGAAATATATAAGTATGTATATCAGTCATCTAGATCCTATAGCACAAGCTTATATTAGCTTAATTTGGGCTAGATGATGTTGTGTGTGAAAGTCCACAAATACAAATATTTATTTATTTATTTATATTTTTTCAGAAATAATTGTTGGTATCTACCAACTGAAGTCGCATAAAAATGAATAGTATGTACTAACTAAACCGTGGTAATTTATTACACTAGGTATCGTGACTAAACTTACTGGTACTGTAGGCATAAAAGGCTCAAGATGGACCATGACTCTGTTTGATCAACTCGACTTCTTGTTCTAGAGCTGGTACCTAAGAAAAATTAACAACACTTAATCGTCAATACAAAAACGGTTAAACCCCTGAGGAGGTGAAGTACTGAACAGTAAAGGTGAAGGTAAAGAAATACTGAGTATTGCAAGCAGCAACCTGTCCTCATTATACTCCTTTTTGTTCCATGATATAGGTAACTATCGGAGACCAAATGACCGAAACAATGACAGATATAAGAGTATAAAAGGCATATAGGTCTCTGTTCTCCGGACACCCCCTCGAAAACCATTACTTCCAATAACTTTTCCCCAAAAGCACTTCCCCAATGACATTACCCCGATAATTACTTCTCCCAGTGACATTTCCTCGAAAATCACTTCTTCCAATGACATTTTACTGAAACATTTCTCTGGGATTTTCCAAGTGAAATCTATACTAATATTAACGAATAGGCTCCGGAACTACTGGACTGATTTAAAAAATTCTTGCACTGTTGGAAAGCTCCACTATTCGCGGTAAACATAGGCTATATTTTATTCCCATATTCCTACGGGAACGGAAACTACGCGGGTGAAACCGCGTGACGTCCGCTAGTATTAGGTAAATTAGTAGCAACAGATATACCCACTGCTATAAGTATTGGAGCATTTGTAACGATTCTGCTTTGATGGGTCGCTATCCCACCATTTATGCTTGTCATGCGAATGACTGTGGTGATGTATGTTCTTGCACCGCATTAGTTTGTCTTCATACTTGTTTGCCTTGCGGATGCTTCGTTCAAGAGAGCCCAAAGTCTTTTGAAGATTATGAACACTGTTGATCAAGTTCTTTTGGTGTCCATTTCCCTGGAATTTAAAAATTCAAGACTACAATAAGTATTTTTAAACAGATTATAGATACTTATTGTGGTTAGAAATAGCCTGTAGTATGCTATAGAATACTACATGCCATACTATAGTATGGTTTATTTTTAAACAGATTATAGATACTCATTGTGGTTAGCCTGTAATACCTATGCTATAGTATACTACAGGCTATTTCTAACCAAATTGTTAACATGAAATAAAACTTGAACCTAAAGCGTCAGGCGTTTGCCACGATGAGTTCGCTCGGCACCTCTGAAGTAGCTATAGGCTGGCTGATTTTTTACCCGTACTAGACCGACACTAAGTACCCTCAGAAACAAGGAATGGAGACCGAGAATACTACATGCACCAACCTCGCTCTATGGTCTAAATAGATTTCATATTTCTCCATTCAGCTAGAGGAAAGGCGGGAACTGATAGAAAAGTTGTGGAGCCAGTTTAGTAACACAACGGTACTGCAGAGTAAAGGTACCTATTAGAAACAAACAGCCAATTCAGTAGGTACACAATTCGGAAGTTTAATGTTTCTTCCCCTTCTACTAAAATGAATGAAAGTGATTTGCCATTTTCGTTCCCATCATGTGCCATCGATCTGTATGTCCTGTGCCTTGTTTACCGAAGAAAAATTTAAAGGACCTACTCACATAAAGGTTATTCACTTCAATACACTTTACATTATTGAGGGCAAAGAGATCATTTACAATAACGTCTTCCTTTGCATATTCGTTATTAAATAATTTCATTGTAAGTATTTATAAATCATAGGTAAATAGTGACGAAACTAACATCTATACAATTTTAAATCAAAGACAAAACATACGAAATGTCAATGTCTATGTATCTTGCAAAAGAGAACTAATTAGAATCGAAAGCAAAGAAAAATGTACAAGGTACTCCAAAATTGCATGGACATTTGTAAATTTACCTAAAAAATAAACAAGAGATTTCGTAAAATCTGGCCATAACCATTATTATTAAATTAAGTAAATATTTTTACAGGGTCAGCAGAGCGAGTGTAGCACCTACGGTGTTGCAAACGTTCATAGGCTACGGTAACCACCTGCAGGCTTGGTGGACCGCATGCTTGTCCGTCACCTTAGCGGTATAGGTATCTGATCCCAAAGTAAGTAGCTAGGATTAACCTGCTTGTGTAATGGGTATCAGACCACGGATAGGTATTATTACTTTCGTACTTTTTTTTTTCGAAAATATACTAATTAATACAAAACACCCAGAATCTCGAGACAATATTTATGGATCACAAATTTAAAGTAATTCATTGATGATTCACTGGCAAGTGAAGCTGACTTTTTGGTTTGTAAAGAATTTGGTAGGGCCCCATTAACCCATTTAGTATTATATCCATATAGCTACTATACCAGCCTTTTACAACATATTTAAGTTTACACCAATAAAATGTCAAATAGGTAATTTATCAGATGATTTATTTAACTACAACAAAAAGCATAACGTTTTAATAACTAAATCAGTCTAAAAATATTCTCCTGCGTTATAACTACGACTCAAATATTCCATCTAAAAGGTTAAAACTATATTCGTTCCTTTGCTTATTGTTTTATGTAGGTATAAAATATTGCCTGGCGTGTAGTACATACTCATTTTGTAAACAGGCGCGTCGTACATACTCATATTGTAAACAGGCGGTGTCGTACACTCATTTTGTAAATATGCGTGTCGTACACACTCATTGTGTAAACAATGTTTGCAGTAATAAAATTAGAAATAGTACAAAAAGAAACAATAACTGCACTTTAAGACAGGGTCTAAGTTATTTGGTGTCTATCAATACACAATAAAATAGATTTGCTGCCGTAAAATATACAAACCAATTCAACGTTATTCAAGTTGTGGTTGGGGATAGTTAGTGCATGTCGCATATTTTTAGTCATTTTACACAAATGTCCGTCCAGTTGATTGATGTACACACACAATTCCTGCTGTTCACTTCTTCTAATAAGCGTACAAATAAATAAAAACCGTGTGACATTGCTTTTGCTACGGCGTCATCTAGCCCAAACTAAGGTATGTAATTGATAAACTGATGAACATATTTATGCATTTCTAAACTCATAGGTACATATTGTTAATAGAAAACACCAATACCCAGAAACAAATATTTGCGGATGATGCAAATCAATGCCGAGGTCCGGGTTTCGAACTCTTATCTACCATTAAAAATAATAGTAGAAATATTTTTAAAGTCTTGGTTGCGTCGAAATCTTTCTTCTTTTTGGTTTTAGCTGTCTTAACTCGTAAACAATATGAAACAATCAAATTTGATAGTACTAAAAAGGTCTTCGAAAATTAAAATGCACTAACTAGCATCGCAGATGAGAAAAAGTAAACATGTACCATATTGTACACTAACCGGAGTTTTTGGAAAACGATTAAAATTATATGACATATAATATCTATGATTAACTTCTTGTAAATTTTCTTATTTACATAGGATATAAAAACCAATATTCCTAAGATCTTTACATGGAAATAAATAACATGATTTAGTAATATTCTGTAATATTTTTATGGAAGACATCATTCAGTGTACAGCAGCAACATAAACAGGCACTGAACGTAACTTACTTAACAGTAAAACAATTAATAATAACATTTTATAGTAGAAAAGCTACCATTTGCGTAGGTGTCTTATTTTACAAACTGTAAAATTGAACTTAAAAGTAAATATGACATGTGATGAACAACAAATTTGTAATTAACAACATAACATTTAAAAATATGTAGGTATAAAATTTATAATAAAAGTTTTGTCGCAATTTTCTGATAAAAATTACAGTCGAAATAATGGGTGAAACAATTATGACTTTTAACAATCTACCTATATGATCATACAACTATAGTATACTTTACAATAGATAATATTGCATTATTAGGCACTTCTAAATTTATATTGCATAATGAGGCGTAAGACACTATCTTATTCTTGTCCTTAGGATCAAATAAAATTTGAAGTAAGTTTGCGCCTATTTATCGGAATAAGCCAAACAACTAACGTCGAATTCAACAAGGCACACACAAGTTTGAGTCAACACAAACCGCTTTGCGTCTATTTCAACATGGAACACAAGTTTGCGTCCATTTGAACACGGAACACACAAGTTTGCGTCAATCTGAACAATTAACAAAAACGTTTGCGTCCCACTGAATAAGGACCACATTTTTGCGCCCCTATGAACAAAAATAATTGACATTTATCAGCCAGACTCGCATGTATCAACGATTATACATGTTTTTGATTACTTTTAAATTATATAAATGTCTTTATTTAAAAAAATGTAACCACCTCCTCAACAGTGTGAATACGAAATGCGTAAGATATTATTTGCGTCCTTAGGAACAAATAATAATTGAATCATTTTTGCGACCATCGGGACAAGAAACACAAACAACTTTGTGTCCATTTGAACATGGAACACACAGGTTTGCGACAGTCTGAACATGGAAATCAACGATGGCGTCTGTCTGAACTCTGAACCACACGTTTGCGTCCCACTGAATATGGACCATAAATTTTGCGACCATCTGTACAACGAAAACAAACAATTGACATTTATAAATCGGACAATGTCTTTACGATTTGCATTATTGGAAAAAAAATGTATGCCATGTAGTTTTGAGAAGTTGCTGTACGGCTTTTTGTCATTACAATTTGTTAGACATTCCTTCTATGAAAATTTAAAAAATGGCAGCATCTCATCAGTTTGAATAAAGTACACAGTATACAATTTGGCTAATATAATTTTGGCAAACCCATTTCAAATGATTTCCATAGGATATCTTTGTTTGTGCACTGCACTAACTTGCTAACATATTATTAGTCTTTGGTATTTTAATACCGAATTCGTAGTTTATAAGATTTATTTTTCAATAGTAAATGCCCGCGACCGTGCCCGCATGATAAGGTCTTTCTGTACCCGTTTCCCACAAGAACTCGTTCCCGGGATAAAACCTATGTACTTTCCAAGCTATAGTCTATCTCTGTAAAAAATTTCATCAGAATCGGTTCAGTAATTTCAAGTGTAAAACAGAGTTACTTTCGCATTTTTTATATTAGTAGGGATTCAATAGTATAAATTCATATACCACAACAATCTTAAAGAATATTGGTTCGCAGTAACAATGCAAAGAAATTGAGCTTTTGGAAAATTTTCACTTACGATACGACTATTGAGATCCACAATCAACTGTAGATTACTTAATTTATTTACTTCTTGTCGAATAGCGGCTGTGTAGTGATTTTGTATGCATCAAAATTAAGGGGTACAATACCTTATTATGATAATGAAGGTCACATCCCTGTGTATATAGAAAACAATAAATTCAACATGTAATACAAATTTGACCTTATAAGGCTGGTTTTAGAGTCGCGCTGACCGTCGGCGCTAACAGCCAAAGTACAGCTCGCGCCAAATATCTTTGCGTCTATGAAGTTCGTTCGTTCGCTCCGCAATTATACAATAATAGGTATCACAGGAAAAAATACTGCTGAGGCGGGAGAGTCACCTCTCCTGCCTCAGCTGCGCAGTAGTTTCCCCTGTGAAACCTATTATTGTATAATTGCGGAGCGAACGAAGGAACTTTATAGACGCAAAGATATTTGGCGCGAGCTGTGAAGTGTATGAACTTCTAGGAAGCGTTTTAAAATAACGCGTAGCTATCACGCGTGCGTTGATCAGCGCTGACGGGTCAGCGTCCGTACACTACGGAGCTGCTTAGCTGTCGGCGCTGACTAACGCACGCGCGCCTTTGTATTCGGTGAGCGTTCTAGTGTCGCGCCGAGAAGAAGCACGATACTGAAACGTCTCGCGCTAACGAGCTACGCGCTGAGCTGTCAGCGCCGATGGTCAGCGTGACTCTGAAACCAGCCTAAAGAATAAAAAGAAATTCACCTGACATTGAATAAAATCACTTGTAACAGTTCCACAACACGTTCTTCTTCTTCTTGATTATGTTCGCACATTTACCTATACTTTGTAAACCAGACTGGTTTCGCCTCGCGGCATTGTCAAAGGGACTTTTTTTTTAAGAATTCCATGAGGCGAATCCGGTGCGGAACAGTAAAAGTGGTTTTCTTCAATATGTGTGCCAAGTATCACTAAATGCCTTTGTAAAATAAATCGACCTGATTTGGTCAGTTTACCATTTTAAGGTTATAATTCCAGAACAGCTATTGAATGTTAAAATTTAGTAAACTACAGATGATTGTGACTTATGCTACCGCCAACATTCATGTTCCCACATATATACAGGGTGTAACAAAACAACCCGTATAATACATATAAAGTACTTAGAGGGAATTGGTGATGTTCTGGAATAGTCTCTTGCCCCACCATGTCTCGAGGTCAAAGGGCTCGAAATCTCGAAGAATGGGGCTTCGGGTCTCATCGTGGTAGTAGAGGTTCGATGGCGGTGTTGGAGACAAACTTTCAGAGTCTGAAAAAGAAAGAAGAATGTTATGCAAGCGGCATTTTGGACCGCAATAAGAAAACAGGTAAGGTCTGATTGTGAACTGGATAGAATTATTGATACATTCTGTCTGTCAGAACTGTGTTGTCAGACTGTCTGTCAGTCTGGCTCACACAGAGTCGAGTGTGCAATTGCAAAGTACAGGTTTATAAAACTGTGACACTTTCTTGGTTTGTCCCGGGTAATCTCTAGAATGACTGAATCAGCATTCTTGCTTATATACAGGCTGGAGTAATTTAATCTACTATTATTTTCGAAAAAAGGTCTATAGTTCCACCCAGAAAACACAAAACCAATTAAATGGCCAAAGTCAAGCTTATGAAATCGCATGTAGTAAAATAAAATCTTAAATCCGTAACAAAAACACCAATATTTTAAAATTTTCATCAGTTACCAACAAAATAGATACAAGCTTTTAGGCTAGAACTCTGGATGCGAAAAGAACTAGCCAACTGGTCAAACTGACCAGAGCAAACATGAGGCTAGTTATAGAGATAATCACAGGGCACTGTCGCCTGAACAGGCACCTGACAGTGATAGGAGTGAAAGACGATCCCATATGCCCAGAGTGTATGGAGGAGGAAGAGACCAGTTTCCACCTACTGGCTGAGTGCCCCATGTACTCACTGAGCAGATGGGAGACTATGGGCACGGATAGACTAAATCTAGAGGATCTGGAACATTTGAAGGTGGATCAAATTGTCCGATTCTGCAAGGATACCAGAAGATTTGAAGGGGCGCCGTGAAGAGTGCTGGGATACCCAATCCAATCCCAGAGAGGTGACTGGGGAATTGGACGAAATGGTCAGCAAGAAAGGCGGTCGGATCGTCCGCTCGGTATAGCCGGCGTCCCCCACAAGAAAATAAAATAAAATAGGCTAGAACAGCCACTCTCCCGAATAATAATACACGAGTGTCAGCGACTCGTCGCAAGAAAATAAATCTATACTAATATTATAAAGAAGTAAAGTTTGTGTGTTTGTTAAATTGTAAGGGGTAATCTCGGGATCTACCGAACCGATTTTAAAAATTCTTTCACCAATAGAAAGCTACGTTATTGTGGAGTGTCATAGGCTATACAGCATCACGCTACAACGAATAGGAGCGGAGCAGTAATAGTAAATGTTTCAAAAACGGGAGAAAAGTTATTCCTTTTGAGAGCTTCGTTGCGTGTGCTGCGTAAATATGGATTGAATATTAACGAGGAGACGCTACGGGAGTAAACGCAACGTGACGGGAGTAAATGCGACGGGAACAGGTAATACTCTCTCTTATGTGGCGCAAACGAAGTTGCGCGGGTCAGCTAGTTGATAATAAAACGAATTGAATGTGACAGTTACAAATTGTAATTTTATTCAATAATGATTTGTTGTGCCCTGTCCGCAGACTTGAGTAACGGAATTTTATGACGTACATGCTTTAAGATACGGTACTTTTGACCGCAATGGTTCGATACAGAGTTGGCTATGTATTTCCATGCAGAAGTAGGTAGGTAAACCTCATATTTTTATGTTTCTCAGGTCTATATTCTATTTGAGAATTTATTTTAATTTAAAATGGTTTAGAACATCCATTACCCTTAATAGTTGAGCCTTGAAAGTCAGAGGGCCTAAAAAGGCAACATTGTATGTTTTATATTATGAAACGTAAAATGATTGGAATGCTTTGTATGTTCTGTATTTCAAGTTATATGAATTTTATGTTTCATATTATGAAACATACAATTTTGCGTTTTTAGGCCCGCGGAGGTGCTGTACTTGATAAACAACTTTTTGTTCCTATTAATAGAAAGAGATTGATACAAACAGAAAATCTTTTGTTGAGAAGATATTCATGATTCAGTCTGGTACAGTTGGCGTAGACCGTAAGTTCCAGGGCAGCCCTTTAAGGATTGGCTTTAGGGGAATATTCTATTATATATCATGACATTTACTATGGTTAACCATATACATCATCAAATTAGCCTTTAGCAGTTCATTGTTAGATGTGGGTCTCTCCCAAATTACTCAACAATACACAGTCTTGTGCCTTGTTCATCCAGTCACACTCTTTTTCAAATTGTTGGTTTGGCTTTTTACCATACAAAACCGTTTAAAAACAAATAAAAGATATTCTAAAAAAAGTTAATTCTTAATGAGGAGAACTGTAAACCTATTTGCTTTGCCAGTGTCCACAACAATATATACTTTTTATATGCTTTCAGTCCTTACTTACCATTTGAACTTGTTGGTGAAGATGGTTCAGTATCTCCCATAGCTGATTGTGTCCAAGCTGAAAATATCAGTTTTTATATTAGCTTTCATGCTTTTATGACCCATTAAAGTCTGTCAAACTGTTTTTTTTTACTTTTGACGGCTCAATTACCAATTTACTATAGTGTAGTGATGTTATAATGCGTTCCCGATTCAATTTAATATAACAATCAACCATATTTATGAAGAAATTTAAATTGATTTAACACATTAGTTATTTTTATTGTTTTTTGTTCTCAGGCCGCTGTCAAAAGTAAAATAAACGGTTAGACAGACAATAATAGATAAATTATCTAGCTCAATAATTTGTTCATCAGAATAATAGTAACATAACATTCACAGGGAGGTAAATTAAGACCATAATGAATCCTCTTTTGCCTATAAGTAGCGGCCAGTGCCAGGCAACAGCGAATCAGCCTTTTATTACTATCTTTCATTTCATTCAGTTCAATCACAGGCTGGAAACTCCGTACAAATGATTAATTTTCAATTCGGTCCCCTACACTAAAAGCATGTTATGTTCGTTCAGAGCTTGTATGTGTGTGTGACCAATAAGGTTGAGCAAATATTCTCTCAAAACACCCTCAAACTATAATGACAGCTGTGGCGGGACTGGTGGGGGTGGAAAAGCTTGGTCAGTGAGTTGCCTATCTGTATTATCTTTGGTTAAATCAGCCTGTCATTAGTAGAACGCTGGATGTAACCTACTCCAAATGTTCAGTATAGTACACAATTATAGAACCCCACTTCTATAGCTTTGAATTGTGGTTAGTAGGTACTAGAAAATAACTCCAACCTATTCCTGCTACCAACTATCAATTAAATCAGCATACCATAATTCATTGCCGGATGTAACCATCGGTCAATTTGAAAAAAAAAATAAGATGTTGCTATACCACACAGTCTATGTTCCCTCATTTTAGGAGTGACGATTTAGTTTTACATATTATTTGACTATGGTCTACATTTGTAAACAGAAATCTACATAAAAAGCATTAGGGAAAGAAGCTCAAGGTAAAACATTCTACAATGATCAGAACAGCGCTAATCTCCATTATGCTAGTCAAATGTTAGGGATTGCTTTAGAATCGTGCCAATCGAATTAAGGGGGGGAGAGGGGTGGGAGGGGGTAGGGGGAGGGGGGAGTCCCCCCCAGCAGAAACGCTTAGTTTTTAAGTTATTAACATTTTCATAAACTAACCTAAAAGTATATTTTTGAAGGCTAAGTAAGTTTCTTATACCTACTCCCTAGCCCCCATTTACCTACTCCCCCACCCCTATGTACCTACTCCCTAACCATTATCAACCTAAGTGGGGCCTGGCCTGGATGCAATTTATTGCCAACGAACCCCGAGTATCTGTCCCCACACGGGGTCCGTTGGGAATTGAAGATAATTTCATGTACAAGGGCTTGCCAAGTACGTGGGGTCCGTTGGGAAAAAAAAAATCCTTACAGACACCCACTCTTCACCTTGCTAATAAAAAAAAATTGTTTAGGTTGCTACAAAAAAATAACCTAATCTATCCAAGTCGGATTGCGCGAGGTGTATACTGCACTACATGGTGGTTGTACTAGGTATATCACTTTATTGTTTTTTATTAATTATTGCATTATTAAATAATACAAGCGCTACAATATATTCAAATAGTAAAAAAATAGTAAAATTATTAAAATTAACTATATTTATAATGTATAAAAATAATAATATAGCGTTTTATTACGCATTACTGAGTCCTGGTACTGGAAACTTTAAGGTTGTTTTTTATCATTTATTGCAATTTTAAATAATACAGACATTAATATAAAAATAATAATTTAGTAAAATTAATAAAATAAACTATATTTATAACATATATAAATAATAATATAGCATTTTTTCATTCCATTTTACGCAACTTTAAACGGCCCTAAAAAAAAACCACGCATCTCCTCACTGGGGGAGGGGTATTTTTGAGAAGGGGAGATCCACCCCTATCCAACGCAACCCCTAAAAACCCTAAAATCGATTGGCACGATTCTAAAGCCCACCCAAATGTTACACTACAAAGCTTTAAAAAATATTTTATAAAAGTAAATGAAAATATCAGTCCTAGTAAAATCTTTTGCTACTTACTTTCGCTGATGAATCTAATAATTTCCTCATGCTGTGGCGTTAGTACCTGGTGCTGTATTCTTTGGTGCACTGTTTTTTTACCATTGGAATGAAATATAGGTTTGGGCATACTGAAATATCAATATCAAAAATTCTAATTAGAATCTTATAAGCCTACAAAATAATTATTGTACACATACTTAATGTGTTACTGAAATCATATTTTACTTCTATAACTTTCTTCCTTTAGTAATATCACATGTTACCGTGTTGTCTCTTGAACAGATATCAATCGGATAGGTTATGTAAAAACAGTGATGAAATCTTCGAGATCAGTCTGTAACGTTATTGTGCTGAAATTGCAACCTACCTAATTACTTCCCCGTTGTCAGAATCTGATGATTTCCTATTGTGATCTTTGCGGCTGTCCAATCTTTCTAGATTCTGTGGGATGCCTGCAAATGAAAAGGAGTTTGGAGAATTTCAACTCACATGATCACTGATAAATTATAAGTTCAAAACGATATTGCGGTCATGTTTACCTCGTCGTGTTTTAGCTACAATTTTGCTGGGTCCTTTAGAAACAGTATACATCTTAAAATTTCACACAGAAATTAAAAAAATAAACGCAAAAACCGCACAAGAATAAATTACGAGACTACACTAGAAAGAACGAGTTGCCATCTACTAAAATTTAAATTCTCCATTCCGTCAAATCCTGTCAAATCACATACATTCACGTGTTCGTTAAGAAAATTAAAATTAATGCTGAATGAAAATTAAAATAAGGGGCACATTATTATATCAGGATAAATGCGCGTCTGAAATTCTTTAATAAACTGAACGATAGAGAATTAACTTTGCCGGTGGATTTTTATAATGGCAACAAATGAGGTCGGTCGTTAGCACTGACCTCTGTTGTCTAATATTCGTGTTGTCTTTCCAATGGTTACTGTTAGTTCTGTATAGTTTTAAGGGAGGTCGCTAGCGTCACTGCATTGCATTTTACAACATATAGGTATATAATGTAGTTTACATTGCAAGATTTTTGCATTAGATTTGTCCACTATAGTTGACTTCAGCCGCGTGGAATCCATATTCAATCCCCTAAATCACAGCTGCTGCTTTTAGCAACCAAACAATACTGAAAACCAACCAACTTTTTTTTCGGTTTTCAGTATAGGTACTTAATACCTAAGTACCTACTCACAACCATAGGCTGTTGGGCGTTACGTGAGGTTTTTTAGTCGGTAGGAATCCGACATAACATAAATATAAATATGGTTGGACATTCTCACACAACATCCTCTAGCCCAAACTAACCTATAAAGCTTGTGCTTTGGGATCTAGACGACTGATAGACATACTTATATATTTCTAAATACATACATATTATACATAGAAAACACCCAAACTCCGAAACAAACATTTGTGGATCACACAAATATTTGGACCGTCCCAGGAATCGAACCCAGGACCTCCAGCGCCGCAGGCGGTAGGTACTTACCACTACCGACTACGCCACAGAGGCAGTCAACATCCATGAGGATTTTCCCTAAAGTAGACAAAAAAAAAACAAAAAGGGGTGCAATATCACAATATTCAGATTTGATCTGCAAATTGTGGCACTTAAGTAGGTATATCGGCCCGCAGTTGGTTGCTTTTCAGGGGCATAGAACACAGTTTCTCCAAACCAGTTTCTGAGGCACTGAACCTGAAAAGATTTCTGAGAGAGAAGAGAAAACTATTCTGAAAATGAAAAGTACCCACACAAGACATTACAGGGGTGTAGAACAGGAGGTATACTATACATTAGATAGATAGGTAGTATCGGTTTTAAAAAACACTGCATGTTATTGCTACACTTAGTTTCCGGAACAGTTAATTCAGCAATGTCGACATGATTTAGTAATTACATTTGTCCATTGGCTGTAAAGCGTGTAATGATATCGAGTCAGGAAATTCACCTATATTTGCAGTTATGTAAGTATGTTTCCTCAAGGGGAAGGAAGAAATTTACTCGTGAATGGTTTTTGCATTTTCGACTTCATTAGTGCCGTCACTTTTTAGCAGGAACTCTATTCTATGTTCACGACATCACGAGTTGTCGTTTGATTTGCATGTAGATAATTATACCTAATAGACTTTTTTAAACTTTTTTTTAATTAATTAAAAAGTCCCTAAAAGACAAAATAACAAACTTCTCAGGAATATCTGAAAGAGTGGCTGTATTACGACTCAAAGTTGAGTTCATCCGCTCGCTCATTACCCTCCAATCCTGCGTGGGCCTTGACCCAGAATAAGGATATCTCCTTACCCTGGGCCCTGCCAAGATGGATTGCGGCTCTGGCTTGCACTGCCAGGGGATGGAGGATGGAGGGCATGACGGTTTGTAACCGTCAAGAGAGCGGCTCTGCTGTCACTGAAGACGCCGAACGTGGACGCGCCTCGCCTGAGGGCCTCACTGGCCGCTTTGCATAGCGCCAAGAGCTCGGCCTGATAAACGGTGCAATGGGGCGACAGAGCAAGTTTGAGGGCCTTAATTTCGGCCCGGCTATCCCAAAATGATAGCGCGGCACCGACACGGCCCTCAATCTTGCTCCCGTCCGTGAAGATGCGAATATCAAAACGATTCGCATCTTCCAGCTGCCCCTCGTCTACCAGGCTTGTGAACTCTAGTGGCGGATGTTCCGCGGGGTGAGGAGCCTCAATCGCTGGAGACATTCGCTCGACCTCCCAGTCTCCCAGCCATGACTGGCTCACTCCTCTCTTGGCCTCGTATAACGAGGCCACCTCGTGAATTCTGAGGTCCAGAGGGAGCAAACCAGCCAAGACCAGCGCCGAGTTCAGAGAGACCGTGCGATATGCCTTGCACAGCTTTTGGGCGAAACCGCGCTGTACCACGTTCAGCTGTTTTTGAACTCCAAGCTTTTCTGCCGATGCGTGCCAAGCACTGGCGGCGTACAATATCGTCGGCTCCACGGCAGCGACGTAGATCGTCCGGATCACCTCGGGGTGAAGCCCCCAGCTGATCCGGGCCATCCGCGCCAGCTTCCGGTAGATGCCGATCGCCTTTCTGCATACATTGGTGACGTGTGTGTTGAATGTTAGTGCTTTGTCGATGGTCAGCCCTAGGATTTTGATTTCCGTGGACATGCCAATGTCTATCCCGCCCATGTTGAGGCGTGGGACATCGTACTTAAGCTTCCGCGTGATTACCATCGCACTGGTTTTGTGCGGTGCGAATTTCAGCTTGTTTCGGATGCCCCACTCCCGCACATACCCGAGAGAGGCATTGGCGTGTCCCTCGACTTCCAGAGCTGTATCTCCGTCAAACATAAGCACCACGTCGTCTGCGAAAGCCTGCGCATACACACCCATTCGCTCAAGACCTTTCAGAAGTGGATTCAGAAGCAGGTTCCACAGTAAGGGACCTCCAATCGACCCTTGGACGCACCCCTTATCCGTGGAGCGGCTGTGTTCCTCACCGGCGTACCGGACCCTCACCTTCCTGTCGCTAAGGTAGCTGCTGATTACTCGCCTCAAGTTTGCCGGACACTTTTCCTCAGCCAGTCGTACCTTTATAGCCGGCCACCAGGCGCTGTCGAAGGCCCCCTCTATGTCCAAGGACACCATAGTGACTATCCTCTTTTGACGGAGTTTAGCCACTACGTGTCCCATTAGGTCATAGAGGGCGTCTTCGGTGCTCTTCTGGGGCATAAAGCCGTACTGGCGGGTACTCATCCGCGGCAACAAATGATACTTGAGTCGAGCAATCACCATCCTCTCGTACACCTTTCCCAGAACCGGTAGTAGACCAATAGGTCTGTACGATTTGGGAACGGTGTACGAGTCCTTGCCAGGCTTCTTCAGCACCACCACCACGGCTTCCTTCCATATCTTAGGAAAGTAGCCGTGATGGAGGCACTGATTCAGCAGCTTCAGGAAGAGTGAGGGGTCGGCCCCAATGGCTCGGGCACAGATGTCGGCTGTAAAGCCGTCCGCCCCCGGTGCTTTTTTCGGGTTGAATCTCTGAATTGCATCGAACAGTTCGCCCACCGTAAAAGGTGGGTCATCGTCATGATGATCCTCTATTGCTTTTACGGCGGTTTCGCGTATCTGTCGATGCGCCTCAGTGTCCTCCTCAACTCGGTCCTCCGGATAGAAGGTTCGAGCGAGGAGTTGTGCTGAGCCCCTAGCGTCCAAATAGGTTCCATTATGGATTAATAGTCGATCTTCTTCCCTCACTGTGGCCCTTCCTATCACTCTATACACCCCTTCCCAGATGCCCTCCCTGTCCTGCTTTCCGCAGAAATTCTTCCAACTTTCGACCTGTGCCTTTTTTACTTCAGATTCATACATCTCCTTGCATTCTAGGTACTCCACAACCACCATTTGACGTCGATCAGGCGCTGCATTCCTGATCCGGCGCCTTTTGGTATTCACGTCCCTTTTCAGGGAGGCTAACCTCTCCGACCACCACGGCATAGTTTGGAGCTGTTTTATGCGTTTCTTTGGGATGGCTTCCACACAGGCCTCTTCCACTGAGCATGAGTACTCGACAGCTGTGCTTTCCAGATCTTCTGTACTTGCCAGCTGCCGAGCACCCAGGCCCCGCAATGAGAACTCCTGTGCCAGCTTCGTCTTGAAGCCATCCCAATCCGCCTTTTTTGTGTTGTAACGCCTAGTTGTTTGTTGAAAGTAGCAGTGCTAGAACACATATTCAGGGCTCTGGAATGGAAGCAAATGGGAGTTAAAATAAACGGCCGCTATCTAAGTCATTTGAGATTCGCTGACGACATTGTGATCTTTGCTGAGACTCCTAGGGACTTGGAAAATATGCTTACCTCACTAACTAAAGAAAGCTCCCAAGTAGGCCTAGAGATAAATACAAATAAAACAAAACTAATGAGCAACCGCTACAAAAGACCATTAATAGCAAAACAATAGAATAAGTTGAGAACCACATATACTTGGGAAAACAGGTGTCCTTTTCCAAAGACAACAATGAGGAAGAAGTTATGAGAAGAACAAATATCACATGGAAAAAATACTGGTCGTTAAAAGAAGTTTTCAAAGGTAACTACAACTTATCATTCAAAAAGGTCGTGTTCGACACCTGTCTCCTACTCTGTCTAGCTTATGGCTCCCAAACATGGGTTTTCACAAACAAAATAAAAGCTCAAATCAGAACCACTCAGCGGGCCATGGAAAGGAGTATGTTAAGTGTAACGAAAAGAGACAGAATAAGACACACTAAAATAAGAGAAAAAACTAAAATAACTGACGCTCTTACCCACACCTTGAGACATAAATGGAAATGGGCTGGCCATGTTGCTCGACTGTCTGGCAGAAGATGGACTAGTCATAGTACTACATGGAGAGGGCTAGCAGGCAAAAGAAAAGTGGGCAGACCCTACAAGCGGTGGGTTGATGACATAATACAAACAGCGGGAAAACAATGGCTAACAATTGCCCAAAATAGGAAGAAATGGCTAAATTTGGAGGAAGCCTTCACCCAAAGAGGGATCCATAATGAATAATACTACTAACCAAACTAACATAGCAAGTAAGAAAAATATTAATAACTATACTAACAACATTAGAAATGTCATTACTGTAATTATGGAAATAAACAGGCTTTATTATTATTATGTCCTTTATTCATCAAATACACATATTAGATACATTTTTAAATAAATGTAAAATAATACAAAAAAAAATCTATTTAAAAATATATAGAATAGCATCCCACCGGCATCGGATACAGGGACCAAGATACCGGTGGTTAGGGCTCCAGAGACAGAAACCTCCTCACATTACGTGCCGTATCGAGAAGAACTGCTTTCTGGATCTGGCCCTTGACCCAGCTACCTAACGCGAGCCTCTTTAGATGTTGGTCGAGGCTCTTGGCTATGAGTCCGTTCACAGTTACAACTATCGGGACTATGGTTGCCGAGTCCACATCCCACATATCGACAATCTCGCGAGCTAAGTAGATCTAAATATGTAATTTGTTTCTCTTTTTCAGCTTTCACGAGATTGCCATCATGAGGTATTGTGACATCGACAATCATAACCTTGCGCTCGGACCTGTCTATCACCACAATATCAGGTTTGTTAGCTATAACAGTCCTGTCTGTGATGATAGAACGGTCCCAGTACAATGTGATAAGACCATTTTCGAGAACTGGTTCGGCAACATACTTATAATACGGAACCTCAACGTCTGGTGGACGTTGTGGTACTTTTTTTTTTTTTTATTTTTTTTTTTTATTTTTTTTTTATTACTACATCTACAGACGCTTGGTCCGTACCATTTTTTAGATATAAATGTTTATTATAAAACAGGTGGTACTTAAGAGCGAGCTGTTGATGGATAATCCTGGCTACTTGATTGTGCCTGTGCATTTACTCGCTGTTAGCAAGACGAGGACAACCGGAAACTATATGTCTGAGGGACTCACCAGGTTGGTGACACGCTCGACAAATGTCGATCGTGCCGTCCCTCATAATATGCATCCTATAGTTGTTCGTCTTGATAACTTCATCTGCAATTGCATAGACAAAACCTTCGGTTTCTCCAAAAAGATCACCGAAACGTAGCCAGGCTACGGAAGATATAAAGTCCACATCAGACCCATGTAAGGCCTGATAGAACCTCCCGTGTAGCTCCTTACTCTGCCATACCTTCTGACGGTCACCAAGGCTAAGTATCTAGTACCCCGGTCATGGAGGCCGATAGTCTGGCGAGTAGGGTTTCAAATCAAATCAGCGTATGGCAGTCCACTGCTAGACGTAGGCCTCTCCCGAATTTGGCCACAATACACGGTCCTGCGGCTTCCGCATCCAGTCACTCCTCGCTACTTCTTTCAGGTCGTCGTTTTATCTAGCGGGGGATAGTCCTACCCAACGTGTACCAAGTCGCGGTCTTCACTCCAGAACTCGTTTGCTTCATCGACCATCGGTTCTCCTACAGATGTGGCCAGCCCACTTCCACTTCAAAACGTGTACTCTGCGAGCTATAACGACCACTCTCTTACGGAATACATATTAAGTAGGGTTTAGTTTCAAAATTTACTTCTCTTCCGCTTGACCTCGACCGTAAGCCGGTGCACCATTTGCAGAGGTTGACTTAGACAATGTAGATCTCAACAGAACTCTATCACAATATAGGTATTTAAACTTTCATGGTCACTAACACTATTATTAGAGTTAACGGGTTTGTGTTTACGAGTTTGTGTACAAATAACCATAAACAGTTCCATACTAAACCACGAGTAGACACGGTGAGCGTTGTGTGTCGTGAACGTCGAGTTAGTGAAAACGAAAGTGAGACCAGTGGTAGTGGTGTAACGCGTAATAAACGACTGCGAAGGAGGGTAGATCGATATATGTGCTGAGACTTTCGCTTTCAACCGCCTATACTTCAGTTCCTCCGTGATCATGGTGCTTGCAACAGCGCCGAAATATCGGAAATACTCAATAGTACATGGTAAATATCCCGTTAACTCTAATAATAGAACTCTATCACACCTAGGCGCTTATCCAAAAAGGCAATGAAATATGTGTACGTTCAACTTTACCTGTCTGTTTGTTATGGATATGGACAATGGTCTGAAGGGTCGGATGGAACGATTTTGATAGAATTAATTTAAATATTTTAATAAGGAAAGTATGGTGTGTACCTTCACGGGTAAGTATTCGGGGAACCATCTAGTACCGAATACAATGTGTGCATATGTGCCCGATGTAGGTACCTATGCATTATGGTAATAGTATGTAAGTATGTGTGCATTATCTTATCTAAACTTTCACTACAGCTGTTCTGTGTTGAATGCAACTTTCTCTTTTGATGTCAAATCTCTATTCAATTGTATACTTATGGTTAATGGCACATCAAATTGCAATGTTTTACGATTTCAGCCAAGAGCGATATTACCTAAATGAATATCTCTACAGACCCACGATTGGTGCAAATGAGATAACCGACCAGCCACATCCTTTGTGCTGGAACCATTGACATATATTCTACCGATAGACAGGAACAGGAACGTCTATACACTATCGCTGGAACCTTAGAGCAGGGCTTCCCGGCTTTAGCCAACTCGGGTAATTTATACCCCTCTTGGAAAGATCAGCTTTGACAATACAGTACGCACCTATATCGGCGAAGACTCTGAGGGCCCATAACATGACTGGAGACCCCGAAGAAGCTGTTGACCGTCAAAGTGACATGAGGGCCCTGCATTATCGCCGTTGAGGCGACATGTCGCAATCTCTTCATGGGACTTAAAAATGCGGGCCCTTGCGTTGTCGTTTTTTTATGGTGCAAGGAGGCGCTGGAGCGGGGCAATGGCCTGCGCCTCATGAAATCGATTCTTGGTCCGCCAAGAACTCATGAAGACTTGGAAGGTCCGACATTAACAACGAAGGTTCGCCACAATCGGGGGGATAAAACCGGCTATGAACGAGTGACTACAGAGCATAAGACAATTTCTACTGTCGGTTGTTACAGATAATTACCGGGGTTCGGGTGCTTCGGTAAGTATCTGTGACGAATACACTGGGAGATCACAGCCGAGGCGAGGGCCAAAACTGCGAAAATCACAGTGAAAATAACACTGCCCAAAATCAGCGCCTCTGTCTGTTCTTTTTATAATACTTACATGAATTGTGTACCCTTTACACTCATTGTTATTTTCAGGATAGTAATCGGACATAGATTTTAGATTTAATAAATGTTCAGTTGTAATAGATTTCCTTTTATTCATAGCTCTAACGCGTTTTCTTAAAAGTTATGCATAGTTTATATCTCTACAAAAATAGATGGTGATTATTCATAGATACTATATTAGTAGTTTAAGATTTAATAATTATATTAATGGAGTTTTTCTCATCACATATTTAGCGTCTTTCAACATAATTTTGGCGGAACCCTGAAGCCTACTCCACGGAACCCCTAGGTTCCGCGGAACCCAGTTTGGGAACCGAGGCCTTAGAGTATACATACATAACAAGGCTGGAACATTTTATGCCATTTCTTTGTTATCGTAATGTAGGACAAAATCACTCATTGGTAGAGTTAGTTTCCGTTACATTATAGTGCTGTACGGTTTAGTTAACCTCAATAACACGTTAGGTTTCATAACCATTGTTTTTTCTATGGCATAATAAACATGAAGTAGACCTTTTTCCTGAAAGGGGTAGGCTGCTAAAATTAGGACGAAGGATATAGGTACCTAGCTATACCTACCTACCTAGTTATTAGTATAGTCCTAAGCACATATCTGTGGTCCCACGTGATAGGTGGTGAGTCTATTGATGTGTTGAAACGGACAGATTACTTGCGTTTTAAAATTTACAAGCCACCCATAGGATCGACTTGGCTTTATGATTATCATGGCATTGGCAACCCGGACCTATGATTTCTCATGCATACCTACATTCAGGTAAGATTTGGCAACTCCCAAGCCTCTTCCTAGTTATGTATCTACTCGTAGATACATAGCTAGGAAGAGGCTAAGAAAAGGAAGAATAAGTTCACTGCTGGGTGTTGCTTTCCTACAAAGATCGCCGCAACTTTCATTAATTACGTCACCACTTCACTTTTTTAAGGCTTCCAACACTGTGTTTTAAGCTTCATACAATCTGGTGATAATTATCCTGAAAATTCAATATTAAAATACTGTAATAGGGTAAAATGCCCAGTACCTGGCCTCTTAAGGCATCACCTGACTTCATTCATTGCTCTGTATTTCAGGTATCCAGAGTATACAACACGTAATTTTTTTAAAGTAGAAAATAATATTTACCATCGTATTTAAAACTGACAAAAGTTACATAGATCGGCAGATTTTGTATAAAAAATATATTTCTAAAAAAGGACGTTTTGCCCAGTATCCGGCCGCTTCAATCCCGTACCCGACCATTAATTCAAATCCAGTATCCGGCCACTTAGCGGAATTATGTCTTAACAAGCGATATCATGCGTATTTGCCTAAGATGTTTGTGATAAAAGACAAATAGGTGTATAAAAAAAAATGAAAAGAAATGAAATTATGTATAATTCTATATTATATTTGATTGTTTACCAATCTTTTCAATGAAACATTAATATTCTAAATATTTAATAGTAGATTCAGTTTGTAAGATAAAATAAGATAAGATAAGATAAGATCATTTTATTTTACACGAAACATGGTTAAAAAGATGTTACATAATAAAAGTTGTTGGTACATCATGTCTCACCGTAGAAACGGTATGTAAATAATTAATATGAAACATTGAAAATCAGCTAAACATGTCCCAATCAATTATACAAATCAACAACACTACCAATTTTATAACATTTACACCTTCCAGACATTACAATTATAATAAAATACCTAATAATAAATAATGATAATAGTCAATGTCAATTTTAATTAAAAATAATTGGATACAATGTCAAATATGACAATTATAAATCGCTTGTCTTATAGGTACGATATTAAATACCGTCTAGGACCTTAGTCATACCTACATACAACACATACATAATATTAGTCTCGGCTTTATCCCCGAAGGGGTTGACATAGGCATAATATACGCCCACATTTCAACTTATAGTTTTATGTCCCACGTAATAGTTGGTGAACCTGTTGCCGTGCTGAAATGGACACCTTCTACCCAGAAAAATGATATCTAAAAATATGTTCGTAAAGATAAAAATAATGGTCATATTAAATTGTCGTTGACAGTAGTAATAGGAATTAAGTAGGTATGTGGTAGACGATAAGAGGTAGGTAGGCATTCCTTTCCTAATGTATTTATTATTGAACTGAACTAGTTGCATAGGTGACCGGCTTCGCCTTCTTGTCCTCACCTCATCGGATAATTACAGGAATTAAGTAGGTATGTGGTAGACGATAAGAGGTAGGTAGGCATTCCTTTCCTAATGTATTTATTATTGAACTGAACTAGTTGCAAAGGTGACCGGCTTCGCCTTCTTGTCCTCACCTCATCGGATAATTACGGGAATTAAGTAGGTATGTGGTAGACGATAAGAGGTAGGTAGGCATTCCTTTCCTAATGAATTTATTATTGAACTGAACTAGTTGCAAAGGTGACCGGCTTCGCCTCCTTGTCCTCACCTCATCAGATAATTACAGGAATTAAGTAGGTATGTGGTAGACGATAAGAGGTAGGTAGGCATTCCTTTCCTAATGTATTTATTATTGAACTGAACTAGTTGCAAAGGTGACCGGCTTCGCCTTCTTGTCCTCACCTCATCGGATAATTACGGGAATTAAGTAGGTATGTGGTAGACGATAAGAGGTAGGTAGGCATTCCTTTCCTAATGTATTTATTATTGAACTGAACTAGTTGCAAAGGTGACCGGCTTCGCCTTCTTGTCCTCACCTCATCGGATAATTACAGGAATTAAGTAGGTATGTGGTAGACGATAAGAGGTAGGTAGGCATTCCTTTCCTAATGTATTTATTATTGAACTGAACTAGTTGCAAAGGTGACCGGCTTCGCCTTCTTGTCCTCACCTCATCGGATAATTACAGGAATTAAGTAGGTATGTGGTAGGCGATAAGAGGTAGGTAGGCATTCGTTTCCTAATGTATTTATTATTGAACTGAACTAGTTGCAAAGGTGACCGGCTTCGCCTCCTTGTCCTCACCTCATCGGATAATAAGGTACCCATTTATCATCACAATTTTTACTTTTTTTTGCATGCATTTTTATGTGATTTTGGCACATTGATGTCAGCACGAACACGCCACCGTATACGAAACTATAACACATAATGTATCATTTATAATTACACAGTACCTTGCAATAGAAAATAATGCTAACTCAATGTTTTCAAAAGTGATGTCTGTGTTGTCCACCATTTGTCAAAACATACATTTTTGTGATCATATAAATATAAAGCTACAAAATTTAAATAAAAATTTAATTTAGGACACAAGCCTATAATAAACAAAGAAAAATACTGATCTGGTTGGAACTGTGAAGTATGATTTAAAATATTGACGTGGTCATGTTGCATTTGCTATACTTTTTTTTAACGAGAGAGAAAATCCTTCATGGACGCTATGCCGGACTCCTACCGACTAAAAATCCTCACGTAACGGCCAACAGCCTACGGTCGGGAGTCCCGGATGAGCCCTCGGAAGGATGTCCCACGATGCCCCCAGAAGGATGTCCCCAGCCGCCGACTGCGGAACTCGGTTGGGAGAGTTCTCTCCCGCTCTCGCCCCGCCGCCTCTTTCACGAGCATCACCTGCTCGCAGAAAGAGGCGGCGCAGTCCCACTTACTCCCGCTGGAGACCATGGCTCGCACCATGGTCTCGAGCGAGAGAGTGTCCACGTCCAGACCTACCACGAGAACCTAGCGCCGTTGCGCCCATGCCGTGCACTCCACCAGTGTGTGGAGCGCTGTGTCATCGCTGCTGCGGCAAGCACCGTATTTCCTTTCCAGCCACTCGTCCGTGACCGGTCTGACGGCCGCGATTGTGGTGAATTCCCCCTTTGGTTGCTCAAGTCGCACCTTCCATGTCTCTACGGTTCCCTGGTTGAGCTGGGACCGCTGGGTTTCGATTTCTCGAGACGCAGGCCTTTGGCTCCGCTCCAGCGCCTCCTTGAGCCATCTAAATAATGACGCAAGGGCTCTCGCTTCGAGGTCTCATGGAGGAGTCCCGGCTAGGACTACCTGACCTCCCAAAGATTCTTTAACTTCATATGGCAGCTTCCGTTAGTCTTATTAAGTTGTTGCAATTTGTTTATTGACCTTTTTCACCCTTTAATTAGCGCTTCTTGAGTGAAAAATCATTAGTAAGTACTCGACCGTATCTAAATTAAAACTGAGTTAATGAGTGTGGTATTGGTATAGTCGTAATTGGACTACCTACTCAAAGTGTCATTTCGATGCGCTTCGAATCAAACACAAGCGATGTACACAGTAAGCTCAAGTAGGTACAGAGACCTAACTATACTCAGTTTTGTTCATGTTCAAAAGGTTAATGATCGCTGTCAACTACAGTTCTCCATGCTGTTGAAGCCCATTGAGATTTATTATTGGGTCTGTTGGGCGTCTGCATAAGCTGATTAAACGAACTGACAGTGAACTCGAGATTGTTGTAATATTGATACTTAATGTTACAGACTCGCACTCCCGAAATGAGTTTTCGGATATAACAGGCAATAATGCTTGAACGGTGACGAAGATGTTTAGGTGTACTTAAAATATTCAAATGGTGCAATCCAACAAAGTTTATGCTACTCCTATTCTCTCCAACTTACAACTTTTTTCTACAAACGATTTTTGTATAAACAAGACGAAACCACAACGACGACTAGAAAATGTCGCAGGGAAACCAAAAGTGGGCTGCTCCCGCCCTGGCCGGAATTAGCGGGAGTAGCACCATTCCTCCATAGAGGAAGAGGAGCGGTCACTTCTTTGGATGCACCACGAAGAGTTTCCGCCAATAGAGACTGGTTTTGGTATTGGATATATGCAACGCACAACTCAAAAAAGCTCAGCGAGTTTAGCTCTAATCTATACTAATATTATGAAGAGGAAAGATTTGATTGTTTGCATCGAATAGGCTCCGGAACTACTGGACCGATTTCAAAAATTCTTTCTCTGCTGGGAAGCTATACTCTTTGCGGTGAACGTAGGGTATATTTTAATCCCGTATTCGCAAGGAAACGGGAGCTACGCGGTTGAAACCGCGTGACTTCCGCTAGTTTTTTTCATATAATCACATACTGAGATTTAGATAGTATTTTTCACTAGCAAGCGATTTGTGAATACTCTCACTAGGGCTGAAACAGAGTGTGAAGAATGGCACGGTCGAGGCCGCGGGGCATATACACTAGTACTAGTACTTAATATGTCATTGTTAGAAATAACTGCAACGGTGGAAGTGAAGTGATAAAATCTTTGTCCTCATTATTTATCTGTAACAGAAGGGAACAATGGCGTTGCGAAGTACAGTTGCAGCGCTGCAGCGTAGTAGTAACGGGTGTTTGATAAATTGTATGCGATATCGGTAAAGCACTCCAGCCCCATGATTATCAGTGTAACCAGGCTATAGACCATGGAAGGGGAGATATAGGAAATCAGATTCTTAAGATTCAAAAATTGTTATGGCACAAATAGAGTAACCACTTCTTTTTTAACGTGAGGATGATCCGTCATTGATGTTACTTACCAGCCACCGACTCTTGCCGACTAAGAACACATGTTCCGTACTGCCTACGGTTGGGAGCCCCAGGATAGACTGGCAACTAACACTAAGATTTAAAGTCGCGACATAAAAATAAAATATTGTGGGACATTTTCGCACATCCGTCATCTACCTCAAAGTAAAATAATCTAAGCTTGTGGTATGGGATCTATGCAACCGATAAACATACTTACTATATTTGTAAATACCTACAATAAATAAATAAATAAATACAATAATTACTACGGTTATTTTTGAAATTACTTTATCCAGATGATGCATTTCTGTTCAAACGTCACTCTACTTAAACCTAACTAGGATGCGGGGTCCTACTAACATCTTAAGGACCCCAATGGTTCGGAGCCTCCTCGTGTTGCATCCTGGGCAATGGAGTAGTAAAAAGGGGAGTGGCTTCTTTTGTTGGGGAGTGGTGCTATTCTGGCTAATTCCGGCCGAGGCGGGGAGCAGCCCACCCGTGGGTTGCTCGGTAGTGTTTGTTGCTGCCGGCCGTGATTAACGACACGGCTGGCAGCAGGAGTGCTGCGCCACTGTCGCCTCATCGGGTGACGAGGTGAAGGTGGCAAAGCGAGAGGCGCACTACGCGGGGGAGCGGGAGTAACAGATAAGCTCCGCCGTGCAGCCGCCGATTCCTAGCATGAATCTCTACTTTGAGACAAGATGGCTCTGTGTAAAAATATAAGTTGTTGTTATTCTTTTAGTCTGAGGCTGTTACGTGAATATTTATTTACTAACAAACTTATTTGCTTACGGAAATGTAGATTTGTGTCAATCGTGTTCGTGACGCCAAGATATTTTATACTTATCATCGGTTTTGGTAAAAGAACGTGCGTAAATAATTCTATACCTACCTACTGTCAGCGACTTTCCTAAGCGCCAATGTTTTTGTTGTTGTTCTGCATTGTAAATATAATATAGGTATCTTGCCTTATCAGCATAA
This sequence comes from Miltochrista miniata, assembly GCA_933228765.1. Lineage (NCBI taxonomy): Eukaryota > Metazoa > Arthropoda > Insecta > Lepidoptera > Erebidae > Miltochrista > Miltochrista miniata. The sequence goes on along the minus strand of OW121766.1, from coordinate 22,490,922 downwards.
TAATGGTCGTAGGTTTTAAAGAGCAAATTAGTCACAAAATTAAAACCACATTAATAACGCACGTGATTATGTGGCGAATAGGGAATGCAATACCGGGATACCGGGATCCCGCAGTATTTTTGCGGGACCAGTCCCGCACATAAATCGTGCGGGATCCCGCGGGATTAGCGGGACTGCGCAAAGGTAAGGTAGCCATGTGTTGTTCTGTAAGCGGAAGCGCGCAAATCGAAAAAGATTTTTGTAATTGTGACGTATCCATACTAATATTATAAAGCTGAAGAGTTTGTTTGTTTGTTTGTTTGTTTGAACGCTAGGATCTCAGGAACTACTGGTTGGATTTCCGAAATTCTTTTACAGTTTGATAGTCCATCTATTGAGGATGGCTATAGGCTATACAGCATCACGCTAAAGCAAATTGGAGCGGAGCAGCAATCAAGAATGTTTCGAAAACGGGGAATATTTTTTATCGTTTGAAAGCTTCCAAAGCGTACGCTGCATAAATAGTTAAAGTTACGTAAAAATTGTGTACTACAAAATTGTTTCTCTTAAAAATTTCTAAAAAAAAGTCCGCTACAGCATATGTCTATCTTTTAAGGTTCGCTCACAATAACCTAATTTGTCTAACTCTTAAGGTCCGCTCACAATATTTTTAAACTGAAGAGTTTGTTTGTGCTAGGATCTCAAAAACTACTGGTTTCATTTCAAAAATAATTTTACAGTTTAATAGTCAATTTATTGAGGATGGATAATGACAATATAATATCACGCTAAGACGAAGAGTGGCGGAGCAGACATGAATAATGTTTTGAGAATGGGGAAAATTTCTTTCTTTTCAGAGCTTCCATTGCGTACACTGCGTAAATGGTTAAAGTTACGTAAAAATAGTGTATTATAATATTGTTCCTCTTAAAAAGTTATAAAAAAAAGTCCGGAACAGCATATGCCTATCTTTTACGGTTCGCTTACAATAACCCTCTTAATAAGTTTTAAAATATGAGCGAGGCGACAACGGCAATAATCGTGGTCTGCAGTAGTAGCCAGTCAAATGAACGATAAAAACCGGTCAAGTGTGAGTCGGATCCGTACCAAAAAAGGACGGGCGGAAGTTAATGCGACGGGAAACATTATCATCATCACTTTACATATCAATACCTCGCCTCTCTCCTTCTCACTCTCATGTGACGCAACCGAAGTTGTGCGGGTCAGCTCTAATGAACATAAGCGACGGAGTAAATGCGACGGGAAACATTATATCACTAAATATTTATACCACACTTCTCTCTTTCTCACTCCTATGTGACACAAACGAAGTTGCGCGGGTCAGCTAGTCTAATATATAACCTAATAACGTACTTATTTGTTTTAGTGATTTAATCAGGGAGATTTGACTTTTCTTGTACTATGAACAGTTAGAAAAGTATTCTATTATCTAGTTAGTACATTGCTTGCTGGCTATCTGACGTGTAAAGTTAGGAGTCGTTCGGAAAACAAGAATTTTGACATGCTGTTTTATGCGCACTTTTAAAGTAATGCCGAACCTAGACATTTTATTCGTTTTTAATAATTTTCATTAGGTATTTTATTACTTATATGTATATAATATGTATATATTTTTAATAATCTTAATACATAAGTAATAATTGAATAATTTATTTTTCCTTGTGGCCCCGCGGACTCAGTGTTCTGTAAATAAATCACTGCAGTAAGTAACATTTACTATGGCCAGTCCTTAGATGGGTGACCACTTGTTGACATTTATTTGAGCGTTGCCGTGCTTCGTAAAGCACTCAAAGCCCAGCAAGTAGTCACAACCTGCAACTGTCCATTTCAACACGGCAATACGGCTCACCACCTATTACGGACGAAATCTTAAAACGTGAAATGAGGCATATATTAAGGCGTGACTATTTTTCAGTTCTAAATGTGTAAATGATACAGAATTCTATTATTTTCTCAATGACATTCAGAAATATGCGGGATCCCGCAAACATTGGGATCCCGCGGGACTGAGACCTCTCAGTCCCGCAAATACCGGGATTACAATAATGTTGCGCGATTGCATTCCCTAGTGGCGAACATCATTTTCTGACCTTTCAGCATTATGATATTATTACACAGTTTTGTAATAAAGTCGAGCAGAGAATATTAATCTTTATTAAAAAAAGGTAAGTACCTACTTCCTAATACGCCTGTATGACTCCTCAACCACTGTGCTGAATCTTCTTTTAAATCATCTGCGTATAAGCCTGTATCCTGAGAAATCGAGACTCAGGCGTTATCAACTCCGCCAATAAATCATGGAGATCCAGAATGTGCGACTTGAACAACTAAGATGGGGAAACGATACAATCAGAGTGATCCGATCAGACGAGTGGCTGGAGAGGAACCAAGGATTCCTCTCCTACCGAATATCTATAATACTAATATTATAAAGAGGAAAAATTTGATTGTTTGTCTGCATCGAAAAGACTCCGAAATTACTGAACCGATTTGAAAAATTCTTTCACTGTTGGGAAGCTACACGATCCCCGGGTAACAAGGCTATATTTTACTCCCATATTCCCACGGGAATGGAGCTATGCGGGTGAAACCGCGTGACGTCCGCTAGTCATAGATAATTACCAAGCACGGGTATCAGTGGCGAACCGGGAGGGAGTCACAGTTGCACTCATACGTCACAGCGCTCCATATATGTTGGTGGATGGGATGGAAAACATGATATTCCATTCGGACAAATGAAACAGAAGAAATTAGATCTTGGTTGGCTCGCAGAAATAAGACTCTACCGGCTATCTCTGCTGCTTGGAGCGGAACCTTGTGGAGGTTTTATCACAGATATAATATACTATGTTTTATTATAAAACTAGCGGACGTAAAGCGGTTTCACCCGCGTAGCTCCCGTTCCCATAGAAATACGGGAATAATAGGAGGAACGGAAAAGAGGAAGAACTGAAACATGAACATGAAACATGAAAGTTTAAATACCTATACTGACTGAACCGATTTGAAAAATTATTTCACTTTTGGAAAGGTACTCTATCCCCGGTGACATAGGCTACCTATATGTATACCACATATAGGTAGCCTATGACTAGCCTATAACTTTCATGTTTCATGTTCATGTTTCAGTTCCTCCGTGATCATTGTGCTTGTAACAGCGCCGAAATATCGGAAACTCACAACAATACATTGTAAATATCCCGCTAACTTTAATACTAAGGTTCAGTCAGTAGTTTCGGAGCCTATTCGTTGCAAACAAACATACAATCAATCAAAACTTTCCTCTTTATAATATTAAGTATTTTATGTATAGGTAGATAAAATTAACACTATTACATTCATATTCGTTCAATGCTACTTCGAGTAGGTACATAATGACTTACAATAAACGCATTCTAAATTAACACTATAGGTACGCATACTATACTTACAAAAAACGCATTAAGTGAAAACTTTAGTGGAGTCTGCACTAACTGTAAATTAAGGCGCTTATAAAAACTGCGAAAATAATAAAATATGAAATGGGGAAGTTGTAACTTGTAGAACTCGATTTTCTGACTTCAAATATGTGCCTATCTCTATGAACTCCTTCGCAAATAGGTACATCGTACATAATGCGTTTTTCGTAAAAGCGGCCGTAGGTAGGTACTGCAACCAAATAAAAAAATCGCTGTTTTCCTTGGTCACAACATCACGCCTGAACTAAAGGGCCAATTTCGTTTTTTTTTTGGTTTGATTTGTTACTGTCAGGAGTACGTTGTTATGAATGAAAAATAAAAGGTTTGTATACCTAGACAAAAGGTGCGTGGAAATTTTTTATTTAATTGAACGACCTAATTTAACTTTTTTACTACTTACCTTCACTTAATTGTTACAATGGCGCGTTTGGCAGAACTGTCGTCACAGTTTGACATAAGTATATGCTAATAAAATATGTTCTGAATAGATACTTATTCATATTTTCAAAATAATTAAACCTACACGACGAAGTAGATCGGGTCAGCTAGTCAGAAAGCAGTTTAACTTATTAGTTTCTCCTCAATGTCAGTTTAAATAGCTACCCAATTAAAATTGAACTTTAGCCATCTAAAAAGAGATCTCCCGCCGAAACTGCAATTTGCGTGTAGTGTCCGTTCAGATAGCCAATCAGAGCGGTTCGCGCCTTACACACGCACGCGCGCGTTTATCAAAATGCGAAGCTCAGCTCCGGTAAGGCGCGATACAAATTATAAAATATAATATACACGGCCGTAATCAACAACGAAGTCAAAGCACATGCGACCTTCGCACTGCGAACATATCCGTTCATGTCGTTTAAAACAAAAAGAATAATAAAGTGCGAATAAAATAAACAACAGAACCAAAACCCGAGCCGGTTTAGTCTACAACTGAAGCGTGTTTTGCGAAAAAAGAAAGAAAAAGTTGTTCGTTTATAGTGTACTTTTCAGTTACGTTCAAAATATGTGATAAAGTGATTTTTAAACTAAGAATAAAGTGATTAAAAATGTTTTACAGACGCTAATGTGTTGTCATTTTCAAATTACAAAGACTTCAACATTGAATTAATTAGCAACTTTTATTTGAAGTGAACGTCAATTTTATTACTCGTAAGTATCTGGTCTGAGTGAAATCCTTTACATTGTACAACATTATTTTGTTATTAAGGCTATCTATAACTACAAAGTTTATCAATGATCGATACACTTTTTTAAAGATTAGATATCGAAAACTGGTATCGTTTACAATGACATACTTTCCTAGATTACACACCGCACCGAATTAAGAATTAAATTCATCGAGAGTTATTTATTAAATCATTTTGTGGACTAGTTAGCAGGAAAAGTAGGTGTATTACTTAGGCATCCATGAACGAGAAAGTAGAATTGTTCTATTGTTTGTCAAGTTACTTTTTTATATTGAATTGAGTTTGGCTAGCATGACCTGTAATTTAATGCTTTTTTTTTTCGAAAGTATGTTAAGACCATTACTTTCAATATCATGGTCATTTAAATTAAAACAAATATTTGTGTGACCCATAAATGTTTGTCTCCAGAATCTGGGTGTTTCTATGTAAAAAATGTGTCTATTTTAAAGTATATAAGTATTCATATCCGTGGTCTGATACCTATAACACAAGCAGGTTATTCCTAGCTTACTTTGGGATCGGGTAGCGTTGTGTGAAATGTCCGTGAATATTTATTTATTTAAATCCTTGTAAAAACAGTGTTATTTACACCCGTTTGTAATTGCCTAATTACCTACATACAAAACAAGCTTACCGTTGATTATTTACACTCAATACCTACTTAATAAAAAAATACTAACTTAAATATTTATTAAGAACACCCGTAACTTCGTTTGCGTCAGTTTTTTTTTCACAAAATAATAGCAAAATGAAAAAAGATATCTGTTTCAATTAGGTATGTGATGATTATAATAAAGCATGCTGACCTTGATGACTAATAAGTTTGACTACTTACCTATTAAAAACTAGAACATGAACTTCAAGAAACTAAAGTGAAGGCAATAATAGGAGACATTTGACAATTCAATTTCATTATCATTTGACAATCAAATTATGCACTTGTTTAAGCCTTATATTTAAGAAAGAAAAAATAATAATGGGACAGGGATTAGCCTGATGATTTTTAAAATATTATTATATCTGCCCATATATCGTGTGAATGAGAACGTGAATGAATCACTTTCTCATTCATCATTTTCATTATGAAGATAAAACTGACAGACGTCAAATGTTACCTAATAAAATGACGCCACTTTAAACTAAGAACGACCAGCATAGGAAATATTTTATCTATACTAATATTATAAAGAGGAAAGATTTGTTTTTATTTGTTTTTTTGTTTGTTTGTTTGTAACGAATAGACTCTGGAACTACTGGACCGATTTAAAAAAATCTTTCACTGTTGGGAAGCTACACTCTTTGCGGGGAACGGGAACTACGCGGGTGAAACCGCGTGACGTCCGCTAGTATAATATATAGGTATTAATAGGTACTTTGTTATCTATATAAATAAAAATGAAACCACCAATATAAATAATGTACGCGCATAGTTTTCGATGAACTGCACCAAATTATCCTATTTTTGTGTTTTTTTATTGTCAGGACAAGATTTGTACCTTTCTATCTTAGTACGGTGGCATAATTGCCAACGACAACTCAGGTCTATCTTCTGCCATTATTCTTATAATCAAGTTTCTCTCGGCTTGAGAGAATGCCAAAGCCAAATAACAGTTCTGTTACACGTTTTTATAGATTTTTTAAGTTAAAGATTATAAATCTTTTTCTTAATAATATTAAGAGTAGCGTATTTATGTATGTTCAAGTTTGGACAAAGTTTCTACTCTAGCAAAGCGGTGGGAATTTTACTAACAGTTATCTTTGGAGCTTGGTGATTGAAGTGCGAGTTGGACTCGCCCATGAAGGGTTTCGTAGCAGCAAGTAACATAATATCAAAGTTCTGGTCGTTCGTTGTACCTTGGATTGATGTTTTAACACGTTCGCAGTGGTAGTGATTTTTCCAACCGAAAATATTGTTGTTGTATTATATTGTTGGACATTCTCACACAACATCATCTAGCCCAAACTAAGCTATAAAGCTTGTGCTACGGGATCTAGATGACTGATAGACGTACTAAAAAAATAAAATATAAAATTGCGGTTTACGACGTATTAAAAAAAAACTACCAGCTCTATCTCGTTCAAACCAATTTTCGTTGGTAGTTTTTATGGCAATGTTCATCATATATTCTTTTTAGATTTATCATTCTCTTAGTTTAGAAGTTAGAGGGGGGGGGGGGGGGGACACACATTTTTCCACTTTGGAAGTGTCTCTTGCGCAAACTATTCACTTTAGAAAAAAATGATGTTAGAAACCTCAATAGCATTTTTGAAGACCTATCTATAGATACCCCACACCTATGGGTTTGATGAAAAAAAAAATATTAAGTTTCAGTTCTGAGTATGGGGACCCCCAAAATTTACTGCGTTTTTTCTAGTTTTATAGAAGAATCTTAATGCGGTTCACAGAATACACTGGTTACCAAGTTTCAATAGTATAGGCCTTATAGTTTCGGAGAAAAGTGGCTGTGACACACGGACGGACAGACAGACAGACATGACGCATCTATAAGGGTTCCGTTTTTGCCATTTGGCTACGAAACCCTAAAAAGTCGTGTATCACTTCCTCTTATCACTTTCCAACATCTGTGCACTTTTTGTATACTAAACTCACGAGGTTTGTATACTTAACTAGCTGACCCGCGCAACTTCGTTTGCGCCACATAAGAGAGTATTACCTGTTCCCGTCGAATTTCCCCCCGTTTTTGAAACATTTACTATTACTGCTCCGCTCCTATTCGTTGTAGCGTAATGCTATATAGCCTATGACACTCCACAATAACGTAGCTTTCTATTGGTGAAAGAATTTTTAAAATCGGTTCAGTAGATCCCGAGATTACCCCTTACAATTTAACAAACACACAAACTTTACTTCTTTTTAAAATAAAACAATATGGCGGTATGAAGTTTGCCGGGTCAGCTAGTTTAAATAATACTTATAAGTACTATCGTATCAAAACGTTTTAAGACAGAAATTCAATAGAGTCAAATGTTCAAATATAGTAAAATAAGTATTCACGATAACATTAGGTACATACTAACAATTAAAATTACCCACCTTTTTCTCTTAATTTAAATTTACAAATACAAAAAAATTATTATGTATTTGACCAGGATTTAAAACCAGTTTTTAAAAATACAAAATTACACGAGTCTTTGTCTAAATAGTAGATACCTACCTACTTTAATAAGCAGTATTTAATTTATGCATGTAACTTTAATATTTTTTTACTTACTTACAGAAATTCTCAATGTAACCTAATTAACACAAGATAAATCTTTATTTTTTAGAATCAAAAGGAAATAAGTACTGAGAATCCTCAACGCTCTAATTATATTATTGAAAGTAATTTTGAAAGACTTCCAGGAATTTTCAGAAATCACACTGGACTGATGTGTGAAAGTTCCTCTCGTAGGCAGGTAACCGAATGAAATAAATTTTTGTTAACGTTATGAGGGCAATTGACTAGGAGGGGTTTCTAAAATCATCGTTATTTATAGGTACTTATACTAGCTGTTCCCCGCGGCTTCGACCGCGTAGAAGTCGTTATCGTGTAAAATCATAACCCTCCTTTTGTGCAGTCGTTAAAAAAAGTAGCCTATTTCTTTCCCAGAGCCTCGAACTATCCCTATACCGAATATCGTCTCAATGGCTCCAGCTGTTTAGGCGTGAAAGCGTAACAGACAGACAGACAGAGTTACTTTCGCATTTATAATAGTAGTAGGGATACAACCTGTTGGGAATCCTGGGACATCCTTCCGAGGCTAACCCGGGGCTCCCGACCGTAGGCTGTTGGGCGTTACGTGAGGTTTTTTAGTCGGTAGGAGTCCGGCATAGCATCCATGAAGGATTTTCCAGCTCGTTAAAAAAATAAAATGAAAAAGCTAGCAGAACCGAAAGTAGAAACTTATCTGTATTTATATTTTTATACAATGCTGATCTTTTTATCGCAACTATCTGAAAGTAAAACATGCTTAACATTAAATAAGCTTGTTTAAAAGAACTTTACAAATATATTTATGAGGCTTTTGCCTTTATCGTGCTACAGATTAGAATTCCAACTTTAAAAACAAGCATGTAATTGTTTTTTAATGCAGTTTCATTCCTTATCAATTATTGACATTACTCCATTGGACATCCTATCCAATATAAAAGGATCGACTGCACAGTTAAAGCTAGTTGTGTTCGTTACTTTAAGTAGATACACGGTTTGCATTAAAAATAAAAATATCTTATTAGTTAGTTAGCTCATAGTTTTCGCATGAGTGATACTCCAAATACATCAAAATTATTAGTAAGTTTTAAATTTAAACAAAGACTTTTGGAATTAGGTACATAAGTAATACCACACTCTGTAAATCACCGAACAGATCAACAGATATTAAGGGGCCCGTCCGTAAAAAATACACTTAGGATTTTAAAAATATTCAAGAACTGACTTCATTAAATGTCATTAAAATGGAACCTTATATTCTTAATTGATGAGACTATGTACACTGACACCATGTGCTATTTACAAAATAATAATTTACACAAACCTCTCAAAATTATTAAAATTCATCGAAATAGCAGGAATAATCAAATTGACGAAGGTAAATTTCGATGATTTTCAGAGGTTTTTTCGCAAGTAGGTAAATAATTATTTTGTAAATAGCACGGTGTTAATGTAGTCTCATCTATTAGGAATTTATGGTTTCATTTAGTGTCATTTAATGAAGTGAGTTCTTGAATATTTCCAAAATCCTAAGTCTTTTGTGTATTTTATGGACGTGTCCCAGCAATATAGCTTAAGTAGATACAATTTTGATTTGTATTCTATATTCTATATTAATAAAATTACAGGGTAATCTAGTCATCTATCAGCGCTCAGCCCAAACCCTTAGACCTAGAAACTTGAAATTTTTAGGGTAAGCTACCCTTTGTATAGTAGGCTAGCGATTATAAAGGATTTTTGGAAACTCCACTATTATGGTGGCAAAATAAGGTGTAATCGGTTGTATGGAACGTACCCATTTTTAATGTTAGCAGCATGAAATTGCTTTTTATGACAAAACAATAGACACCTATATCAGGGATTTGCAAAATTTTGCCAATAAAGGGGATGTAAATTTTTATGAGAACTTCTTCATTTTCAAAGACAACTACTTCAAATTTCGTATACCTGCTTCCTGCTTCTAAATAATAAAAATAAATGAAAACGTGTTTCAGGATTTTTCGACGGGTGTAAAATTGGGAAACACTCAATCATCAATCTATATTCGATATCCCAGACCTAATGGGATAAATGGGACATAAGTTTATCCAAGTGTATCCCGGGCGAAGCCGGGGAGCACAGCTAGTAAAACAAATAAAATTAGAAGTGTACGCGACTTTTGAGGTCTCGGGTTCAGATTTCGGGTTGATAAAAATATTGTTGTGATTCCCAAGTGTTTGTTTCGTACCTAATTTTGTTTCTTTTTCCGAGTGTAATCTATACAGTTAATATTATAAATAGGAAAGATTTGTTTTTTTGTTTGTTTGTTTGTAACGAATAGGCTCCGGAACTACTGGACCGATTTGAAAAATTCTTTCACTGTTGGGAAGCTACACTCTTTGCGGTGATCATAGGATTTTATTCCCGTATTCCCACGGGAATGTCCGCTAGTTAATTATGTATTTAGAATTATACTTTTCCGCAATATCACGAAAATAAGACTTAACAATAAATACCACAATACATTGTTTGTACGAGTAGTTAAACTTAGAAGGAAATCCATATCGATAGTGGATTAATAGCTGTCATTAAGTCTTACTTATCTATACACCTATACATAGTATCAATACATATAATAAAATCGTAACAGGTCGCTGTCTGTACATGGAAGATAAATAAGAAAAAATATTATAGGGGGGCTTTATGAACGCAATAGAACCCAAAACAATGATTTTTAGAATTTTTGTCTGTTTGTCTGTATGTCTGTATATCTGTTTGTCTGTACGGTTGTGCACGCTAATCTCAGTAACCGCTTCACCGATTGCAATGCGGTTTTTTTTATTGTGTTGAGGTTTGCTCCAGTTAACATTTAGCGTTTGTTTTATGTAAATCGGTTTAGAAATAAAAGAGTTATAACACTTTTAAGAATCAGATATTTTGAAAATTTTAATTGTAGGGGTTTCTTTGAATGTGAGTGAACCTAAACTGGCGTGTTGGCTTAATCATAAAAGAGCTTAATGATTAAGACTATTTTCAAATAGACTTAATCATTAAGCTCTTTTATGATTAAGCAAACAGGGCAGTTTCAGACGCTGCTTGATGACTCTGATGAAGAAATACCTTTCCTTTCATACACCTTATGTGACGTAAACGAAGTTGCGGGCTCAGCTAGTACATACATAGGTACATAAACAAATTAATAAAATTGGAGTGTCTGTTTGTAATATTAAAATAACCGCTTTCTACTACATGCATATGAATGTATATACGCCTATATGGTACACGTACCAATATATATATTTTTAAAATTTTTGTCTGTCTGTCTGTTTGTTCCGGCTAAATTCTGGAACGGCTGGACCGATTTGGACGGGACTTTCACTGGCAGATAGCTTATGTAATAAGGAGTAACTTAGACTATTATTTTAGAAAAATTATTTTATTAAAATAAAAATGCTAAAAACAAAAAATAAAACAAATAAACTAATTTTTTTTTATTACATTCCACGCGGACGAAGTCGCGGGCACAGCTAGTAATGAAAATAAATACCTACCACAATCTCCTTCTACGTAAAGTGGAATTTATGTTTTTAATTAAAACTAGCCTGTGCTCAACGGTTTCGCCTCCTACTAACTTTGAAACCCGTTTTTCACATCTTTCTTTTTCAGTCAAAATAACTAGGCAGATAACTAGGTCTGTGTCTTTATTTATTTGTTCTTTATTTTTTTCTCAAAACTACAAAATCTATTATGTTTTTGAATTGTTTTTGAAAAAAAATCCGAGCTACTGCCTAGTCGCGCCTAAAGAAGTAAAACTTCTTTAGGCGCGACTAGGTAGGAACTCGGATTTTTTTTCTGACGGAAGTAAAGCTATTTGAATTTGGAATAGCGGAAACGTAGTTTCTGCTATTTAAAATTCGAATGAATGATATTATTATAACATTTGATACCGTCAATGGCAAAGAAGTTTTTAAAAGAAAGGACTTTGGGACTTTGGGACTTTGGGACTTTGGGACTTTTGGACTTTTGGACTTTTAGGCTTTTGAACTTTTGGATGGGACCTTGGTACTTTGGGTCTTTGGGACTTTTGGATGGGACCTTGGTACTTTGGGTCTTTGGGTCTTTGGGACTTTTGGACTTTTGGACTTTTGGACTTTGGGACTTCGGGACTTTGGGACTTTGGGACTTTGAGACTTTGGGACTTTGGGACTTTGGGACTTTGGGACTTTGGGACTTTGGGAATTTGGGACTTTGGGACTTTGGGACTTTGGGACTTTGGGACTTTGGGACTTTGGGACTTTGGGACTTTGGGACTTTGGGACTTTGGGACTTTGGGACTTTGGGACTTTGGGACTTTGGGACTTTGGGACTTTGGGACTTTGGGACTTTGGGACTTTGGGACTTTGGGACTTTGGGACTTTGGGACTTTGGGACTTTGGGACTTTGGGACTTTGGGACTTTGGGACTTTGGGACTTTGGGACTTTGGGACTTTGGGACTTTGGGACTTTGGGACTTTGGGACTTTGGGACTTTGGGACTTTGGGACTTTGGGACTTTGGGACTTTGGGACTTTGGGACTTTGGGACTTTGGGACTTTGGGACTTTGGGACTTTGGGACTTTGGGACTTTGGGACTTTGGGACTTTGGGACTTTGGGACTTTGGGACTTTGGGACTTTGGGACTTTGGGACTTTGGGACTTTGGGACTTTGGGACTTTGGGACTTTGGGACTTTGGGACTTTGGGACTTTGGGACTTTTGGACTTTTGGCCTTTGGGACTTTTGGACTTTTAGATGGGACCTTGGTACTTTGCGTCTTTGGGACTTTGGAACTTTGGGACTTTGGGACTTTGGGACTTTGGGACTTTGGGACTTTGGGAATTTGGGACTTTGGGACTTTGGGACTTTGGGACTTTGGGACTTTGGGACTTTGGGACTTTGGGACTTTGGGACTTTGGGACTTTGGGACTTTGGGACTTTGGGACTTTGGGACTTTGGGACTTTGGGACTTTGGGACTTTGGGACTTTGGGACTTTGGGACTTTGGGACTTTGGGTCTTTGTGACTTTGTGACTTTGTGACTTTGTGACTTTGTGACTTTGTGACTTTGTGACTTTGTGACTTTGTGACTTTGTGACTTTGTGACTTTGTGACTTTGTGACTTTTGGACTTTTGGCCTTTGGGACTTTTGGACTTTTAGATGGGACCTTATATGTGATGGATACTTACTTTGCGTCTTTGGGACTTTGGAACTTTGGGACTTTGGGACTTTGGGACTTTTGGACTTTTGGCCTTTGGGACTTTGGGACTTTGGGACTTTGGGACTTTGGGACTTTGGGACTTTGGGATTTTGGGACCTTGAGACCTTGGGACTTTGGGACTTTGGGACTTTTGGACTTTTGGCCTTTTGGACTTTTGGACTTTGGACTTTGGACTTTGGACTTTTGGACTTTTGGACTTTTGGACTTTTGGACTTTTGGACTTTTGGACTTTTGGACTTTTGGACTTTTGGACTTTTGGACTTTTGTACTTTTGTACTTTTTGACTTAATTTAAGGTGAGGTGAAAATTAAGTTTATGAAGAAGTTTCACTTCTTACGTGTGTACACTAAGTACACGCAATTTTTTTTTATTACTAACAATTAACATTAGATTATAAAAATGTAGAACGATAAAATTAAAAATGTAGGTAGTGAATTAATCGTTCGCAACCTACGAATAATGTATTCTATAGAAATGTAACACCTATAAAGTTACCGCTGAAATCTTGGAGTAACTTACGCATACTAAAAAACAGCAATAAAACATAACACTCACACATCCATCGTTGAATACTTGCATGCGATTGGTCGCGCCAAGGTCATGCCGGCTCGGCGCCCCACCCGAAGCGGCGAACGTGATAAGCGTGGATGGTTTTATCAATCAATACATATAATAAAATCGTAACAGGTCGCTGTCTGTACATGGAAGATAAATAAGAAAAAATATTATAGGGGGGCTTTATGAACGCAATAGAACCCAAAACAATGATTTTTAGAATTTTTGTCTGTTTGTCTGTATGTCTGTATGTCTGTATGTCTGTATATCTGTTTGTCTGTACGGTTGTGCACGCTAATCTCAGCAACCGCTCAACCAATTGCAATGCGGTTTTTTTTATTGTGTTGAGGTTTGCTCCAGTTAACATTTAGCGTTTGTTTTATGTAAATCGGTTTAGAAATAAAAGAGTTATAACACTTTTAAGAATTAGATATTTTGAAAATTTTAATTGTAGGGGTTTCTTTGAATGTGAGTGAACCTAAACTGGCGTGTTGGCTTAATCATAAAAGAGCTTAATGATTTAGACTATTTTTAAACAATTCAGTCCGCGCCGAAGGCGTGGACTGAATTGTTTTAAAATAGACTTAATCATTAAGCTCTTTTATGATTAAGCAAACAGGGCAGTTTCAGACGCTGCTTGATGACTCTGATGAAGAAATACCTTTCCTTTCATACACCTTATGTGACGTAAACGAAGTTGCGGGCTCAGCTAGTGCAATAATAAGAATAAGTTCAATCAAAGTTTAATCAACAGAAAAATGTATTTAAATAGATATCTGTTTATTCCCTTTTTTCGAACAAAATATTACAAAGTTAAACAAAAAATACTGACTTGCACACTTATTATGCACACTAAATAAGTCAAATTCAATATACTGTTTAAAAGTGTTTGCAGAACTATTTTACTGAACAGATCACTATTATCAAAATCGTATATCTAAAAATTCCTCAGCTCAACAAACTTATTAAAACTTTTTTTAAGAAAACCATCGCCTAATTTACTTTTATGAACATCTTTTATTCTAATTAAAAACCTAATTTAATCAGTCATCTTTACAAAATTAAATTTTATTAATCAAAAAAATAAAAAACTAACCTAACCTATTCCGTTTTAAGATTGTAAAATTTGGAGTGCAAGTTAGTATTTTTGATAAGCAATTCGTATTTTTGTTTAGCAAATCTTATATCCGGTGTACGAACCAAATTTTTGGTGTAAATTCGATAAAAAAGGTCATCTCGATTTGTGTAAAATTTTAGTTTTTTAAGTAGTACATGTTTAGTTAATCAATTGGTTTTTTTGCACAGCATTCAGATTTCTGGTATGCATTCAGTTAATTAGTGGAGTTACCTAGTGTGCAGAAAAATTATATAGATGTGCATTTAATAATATCCCTTTTTCTATTGATTGAACTACTTTGTATGCGTATATACAAATTAAAATACGTTGTTTTTTTTTTCACAATTATGAACCTCTAAAAATAATTAGTTTATTTAATTTATGGCGGTTGGAATTTAATAAGGACTCGTTTTTAGCAATATAATGCAAACGAATTATTAGAAATTGTTCGATTATAGCCTTCAACAACATAACATCGTGATTGCTTTCTATAGGATGACTGTCAGAGGTTTCGTGACGTCATTTCTTTCTATTATTTTGGCAAAACACTTATTTACCATTATTTTCAAATTGTGTGCCCTACCTAGACAACCCTTTTCCTTCTATGTTGACAAGCTGCCTGAGTAATGTTTCAGACCAAAGACATATTTTGAAAACAATGAATGAGGGATAAACTAATCCTCCAAAATCTTTCAAACAAATTAGTTTGTGAAAATAAAGTTTTTCCGTTGCCAGTAATAAATTGATGCAGGACAAACATTCTATTTTGGTTTGTAACTTTTTTGCTACGAACCCTGCAATATAGCCCACAATTTGCTCAACTGTCTCTGGAAGTTGACGTTCCACATACAGCATATTTGACAACGCCATGCAAACTTAGAAACAAACAAAAATTATAATTTAATTTCTATGCATAATATCATCCTACTAATATAATATCTTACTAACAATATTACCTCAGCGCTTAACATACTATGAACACTGCATAAAAATAATTTAATTTTGGAATTGCGTTCATGTTGCATAACACTTTTCAACTTCCCCAAGTACGTGTTTTTAAAATGAATATTTACTAACTTATGGAAGGTGATTCCAGAGTTTTTCATATCCGTATGGCTTCTGCACCACTTCACAACACACGAAGGCATTTTTGGGATATATTTAACGCAAAAACACAATTGATATCACTGACTGATTGGTTCCAGCGACACAACCGTACGTTACGCGTGACAGCGCGGACTAACTGTGTCGCGCGGTCCCCTTTTTAAGCCCCACCTTCCGCGGTCCCCATTTGGTGGAGCCATTTTTTGAGCCGAATTACACTTCTATAGAATACATTATTCGTAGTTCGCAACTGACGTTTACTTACTTGGCGGAAATCGAGGACGATGGAAGTTCATAGAAAGTGAGAAACTACCACGGATCCTCGATCTGAATGAATGATCTATACTTCATTATGGAATACTAGCTGATGCCCGCAGCTTCACCCGCGTATTTTTTTTCTCCGGTTCCCGCTTCCCGTGGGAACTTATTCGTGTCCTATGTATTATTCCAGACCATAATCTATCCATTTACTAAGTTTCAGCCAGATCCGCTTAGCCGTTAGAGCGTGAAAGAGTAACAAACATCCACACATCCACACTCACAAATTTTCACTTTTTATAATATTAGTAAGATTCTTTGACTATAATGCCAAAGCTTGCCAGAGTTTATAATGCACTGCAGACTATACCCAAAGATATTGGAAGAGAGATTTTTCGATTTCCATGAGTATAATAGAACCTACCCGTGCCTACGCTGTCATGTCTAAACCATAGATTTAGAATTTTTCGCTACTCTCAATAGATACACATAGCGTGCGAGCGAGACCTCATTTACCAGTACACATAGCTCGAGAGGAAAAGAGATAGCAACTTGTGTACTCTTAATTTATCACCCTAGCACCCGTGGTGATAATATGTCATTCATATTTTACAATATTCTGTAGTGATCTTACGAATAAAATGGAAAATTTAATATTTTCTACGATGGTGTCGAGTTCAGTGTGTGAATTTGATATTTTGATATATAGATATTCATATAGGTATTCATTTTCACACATAGATATTTCTTTTTTGGTTTCGTTTTCTATCTGACACTGTTTATCTTGTACATTCTAAATCTATGGTCTAAACAATCAGTTTTTCATATATAGAGGCAACACAAAACTATTATAATATTATCATAGTAATTTTACACGATTTTATAGATATTTAGTAGACGTAAGACGTCTTCGTTTTTATACGCGGAATTGATCAATTAAAATCAATTAATGCCATTTATTCAAGGTGATTAGACATTCTCAAAATGGCGAATTTTTTTCATGGACTACATAGAGCAAGTCGACCTATGACCACTGACCACAGATTATATTCTATGACTTTTGCACCTACTGGTCGCGTTGCTATGTGGTGGAATAGACACTGACCACTGTCATAAAAAATGTTTCTAATTCCTACGTAATTTTCATTTGTGACATCTTTTCGTCACCTTATTCGACCACCTTTTAACATCCTTTACTATAATATACATATAATCCGTGACTATATGCTAACATTGGCTTATTTAGGCACTGGTTGATCCGTTATTTTGTTGGTCGCAGTTGAAGTAGAGTGTAAGCATGTCATATCATAGTTACTTATTTATCATTTACTATGTACCCTGGGTTTGCTCGTGACCTACACTTGAACCCGGTATACCGTCACAATACCAGAAATTATAATGCCTTAACTCAAAATATCCCAAAATACCCGAAATCGAAATATCAATATTCAAAAGGCAAATATTTATAATATAAATAATTTAAAATGCCTTACGGTCGAATAACCGAAACCCAAAATATAAATTTATCAAATACCTTATCCTAAAATGTTCAAACACAAAATACCTTTTTTTTAACATGATTTAAATCCTACATGGATGCTATATATCTGTGAATGGTTAACACCCCGACTCAGAGTATCCCGACTCGGATAGGTTAGGTTAGAAGACTAAGGCTCCCGCCTTAGCCTTCGTGGTTATTTTTTATTTTATTTTTCGTTAGCCCACTGTAGTACTTTTGTAACTCTGAATCAAAGTGTTTTAACATGAGGTAAATCCTCAGATCATCTAACCACAGGATGCGCCTTACTTAAGCATTTTTTTCTGCCATTGCACATGACCATTTGGTCTTTTGGCTTTATAAAAAGCACTGTACATCAGTACATCATTTTATATGATTAAATAGTACATTTCATTGTAGTTGACTGTACAATAAAAATTAACACACAACAGCCATTACGCGTTTGTCGATTAATACATTTTTAAATGCAATGAAATTTTATATGTCTTTGTGTTTCCCCCTTCACTTGTATGAAAAAATTTTAAATAAAAAATAGAACCGACTTCATACAAATCTTTAACTATAAAATTTACCTAGCACATAGTAATATGTATTTTGATTTATCAGATTTTATTCAATATCATATTGTAGTCGGCGCCAAGTAAGCCCATAGGTAAGTATTATTAATGGCACCAACTTCAATATTATATTGAATAAAATCTGATAAATCAAAATACATATTACTATGTGCTAGGTATATTTTATAGTTAAAGATTTGTATGAAGTCGGTTCTATTTTTATTTAAAATTTTTATTTTTCTAATTTTAAGTGACGGGTGGACCGAAAAGTATATCTATCTAGGTGTAAAGTTCTCATAAACACAAACCAATCAAGCCGAAACACAAGATAGCTGCTGTAAATCGTTAAGGAATTCCCTCGACTGTCTTTCGGTTCCATCATCAGATCGACTCCAGACCTTTATTAAATTTTAGTACATTAAAGTACTTAATCAAAAAGTTAACAGACGCACTAGTTGTCCCTACAATTTTCGGTAGTTGCCCTCGATTTCTCCTGGATCCCAGCATCAGATCCTGATATCCTGGATATGGGACCACCTCAGAAGTATCCTCTTTCAAACAAAATTTTTTTTTTCAAAATCCATCCATAATTGGCGCTGCTATCGCGTAACATACATACAAAAAAAACTTGAGAGGTGTCAAGGGACACCCGGATGGAACGAAGTTCCTTTCGATTAAAGTGAAGGAATTGTAATAAAATTTTATTTTAATTTTAAAATTTTATTGTAAGCAAAAACAAAAACAGAAACAAAAACAAAAAGAAAACTAATATAAAAAAGTGAGTGAGTGAGTTCAGTGAGTGCGTGTAACCTTTACGCGCGACTGAAACTGAACAGAGCGAAACTCCTATTTGCTTTGGTGTTGCTCGTAGAGTTCATGTTCATCCCCTGGCTAGCACTAGCACTACCACTATCACTACCACTACCACTATCACTATCACTACCACTACCACTATCATTACTACTATTACTACGACTATCACTACCACTATCACTACCACTATCACTACCACTATCACTACCACTATCACTACCACTATCACTACCACTACCACTATCACTATCACTATCACTACCACTATCACTACCACTATCACTACCACTATCACTACCACTATCACTACCACTATCACTACCACTATCACTACCACTATCACTACCAAAAGTGTCGTTACAACTTTTCGTGAGAATTTTTTCCGTCTAGCCCCCTTTCACAACGCGCGATAAGGAACTTCGTTCCAAAAAAAAAAAAAAACATAGCGTACGAATTGAGAACCTCCTCCTTTTTTGAAGTCGGTTAAAAACTGGCAGAATATTTTTGTATGCGGTGGTTCGCAAAGGCTAGTCCCGTGATATATGGTCTAAGGGTAAATCCTACATGGATACTATGCCGGACTCCTACCGACTAAGGGGGGGGGGGGGGGGGTGTAAATAAGTTAAAGCCAAATAACAAAACGTGTGAGTGACAGTGAAACATTGTATTCTATTTTCGGTATTTTAAATTAAGGATATATGAAAATTTGTATTTTGAATTCTGATATAATAATTATTTGTATTTTAAATTTAGACATTTTACGGTAAGGTGTACTGAAATAAGCTATTTTGAATGTTAAGGTATTTCGAATTCGGGTATTTTGGTCTAATGCATTTTAAGTAAAGGCATTTTGATTTCTGGTATTTTAATATATAACCCTTGAACCCATATTTTACCTTCCTATAAGTGAAATTTCAAATCTGAATGTACTAGTAAACTAGTATTATTTGTATGATCTAAGCAACTAAACCAATAAAACTATTGGCACTTTGCAAATAATACCCACCTTACTATACTTATATCGTAATCACTGCACACATTCAGTAGCATTCTATTGAACTAATATCAAAGTCACTTTGTATGTTCGGAAGTTCGCCGGTTCCGATACGGTTCATACGTTACGATAAAACCGGATAAATATATCAACAGTTCCGTTATCTGAAACGAGAGCGACGCAATTTGTACAATGATGAGTAGGCACGTCAATAATCCTACTCGTTTAGGGTTGTCACACTTTTTTTAAACAGGCGACGTTCTTTGCATACCAAACGATCAGGTGCAAATATCACCAGGAACCAAGTGTAGGCAGGTTGAGGTAGAGTTAGAATTAGAATCTCGGGTCGGACCAATTTTTTCATCAACCACAAATTGTTAGTTTTCTTGTTTGGATATTTTCTGTGTAAATATGCATTTTTTTAAATATATATTTAGTTACCATAGCAAAAATCACAGAATTCAGAAAATTACTCTTAATCAGAAAAAATATTTTGCTGGTATTTGTGGCACACAGCATAAATATTATTATTAGTCTAATTAAGGCTAGATGGCGTCGCTTAAAAAAGAACTCCACAACCAAGCCTCTAATTTTACAAAGTTCAGTATCATAGAAACATAGAAGTTCCTACACTGGTCAAAGACAATGTCTTAGCTGCCAATGCATTGATATTCCCATGAAGATATGGTGACAATATGAGTCACTCGTCTGGCTAAAAGCCAAGCCATTCTTTGCGTGCAACACACTTTCTCTGTAACTTGTGTGGGAGTGGGACATGCCTAGCATGGTGTAATTTTTTAAGTGGGATACGCGTTCTGCCCTACTTCCTTGCTTACTATTAATAAACGACTTTATAAATTACCTCTCAGTCAAATAGGACAGCATCATTCTAATGTCTTTACAAGAAGGTATGATAGGAGTGATCATCATTATAATCCACATGGATTTATAAAAAACTCAAAACTTATTCAGTCATTTATTTAGTCATTTCTATCAGTCGTCTACATCCCATAGTAGGTACAAGCTTTAGCTTAGTTTGGACTAGATTATGTTGTGTGAGAGTGTCCAACAATATTTATTTATTTATTTATTATTCAGTTGTCTAGATTAGCAAAGATTTATCAAAAAAATAATTAGTTCTGTTTTTTTTAACGTGAGGGAAAATCCATCATGGATGCTATGCCCGACTCCTACCGACTAAAAAACCTCACGTTACGCCCAACAGCCTATGGTTGAAAGCCCCGGGTAAGCCATCGGAAGGATGTCCCAGGGAAGGATGCCCCAGTAATTATTTCTGTTATTAATGAAGCTGAAACAAGTTGAACTAACCGTACCATCTGTAAAACCACAACATTTTTTAAAAATTTAGTTTTCCATCCGTCAAACGTATTTTCTTACAATAATTTATTGTTTGACAGCCCTAGACGCGCATAATATTTATTACTAGCTGACGCCCGCAGCTTTGCCCGCGTAAATTTTCACTTCCCGTGGGAACTTATTCCCGGGATAAAAAGTAGCCTATGTGTTATTCCAGACTATAATGTATCCCTGTACCAAATTTCAGCCCGATCCGTTCAGCCGTTCGAGCGTGAAAGAGTAACAAACATCCACACTCACAAACATTCGCATTTATAATATTAGTAAGAAGTAAGATAGCTAGTGGTGTATTATTGACATAGATTATTGACATTGAAACGGTAAATTAGAGTTGATTTTTGCAGTATCTGAGGAATTAAACAGATATGATCTAATGATGTACATACAGACAATAATTGGTGGAGTCGAGTAATTTTTTTTTTGCTCTCACGTTCTATAGTTGCATCTAATACAGGTATATTGGGTGTAACAAAATTGACTCTCCAAAATTTCGTCACGTGACGTCGCATCAGTCAAGAAACATCACAAAAATGAAGAAAAAAAAATCACATGAATACTTTAACCGTAAATCCGTTTTAAAGGTCCTATAAATTTTCATTATCACCCTTTCTATCGCTACTGAGCGGCAGTAGAAAGCGACAACGACAGCCAGACGGGTGCTCCGTGTTTGTTTTGCCACAGCGACCATGTTACCTCGAATTGCCGCGGTAAAAAACGAATTCTAAATGTGCGACAGAAAAAAAATAACCCCCCTTTTTTTATTAAATATTTGTATTTGATTTCCGATGCCAAGTCATCTCATGAAATTTGGAGAGTCAATTTTGTTACACCCAGTATACATACATGTACCTATATAGTCACACCTTTATTCTCGGAAGTGTAGGTAGACGCATACTTGCACAGATAGTATACTAGGTATTCGTTCATACAACAAACGTAATTGTTTACTAAAGTCCGACTTGTACTTGGCTGCTTTTTACCGTTTGGTTACGGAACCCACCCTTTCGCATTCCACTACTGAACTCCCAATTTTCGAAAGGCATATATTTAAATCGGTATCTTTTAATGATATTTGCAGTACTGTTTTACTGAACGAATTACTATTATCAAAATAATATAACTAACAATTCCGTCGTTCAACAAACATATTAAAACTTTTTAAAGAAAAACCATCGCCTAATTTAATTTTAGGAACATCGTTTAGTCTAACTAAAAAGTAAAACCCAATTTAATCAGTCATATTTACAAAATTAAATTTTATTATTAAAAAAAAATAAAAACCTAACCTAACCTATTCCGTTATAAATTTGTACAATTTAGAGCGCAAGTTAGTATTTTTTAATAAACACTTCGTATTTTCGCCAAAAACTATCGGCCTTAATGACCGGAGGCCTAAGGACTAAGGACGGTGAGAGGGCTGCTCACCGTCCTAACAGACGCAGACCCATGACGGCAGCGTGACGTGAGGGATTCACGCACGCCCCGATTAAAAGCGGGATCACACCCGAAACCCCCCAAAGACACGGGATAGCACACGAACAACCCCCTACTAGGCGAGGCCGCAGTGGCGGCCGTGGGTCAGTTGGGAGTCCTGGGACATCCTTCCGAGGGCTTACCCGGGGCTCCCAACCATAGGCTGTTGGGCGTTATGTGAGGTTTTAAGTCGGTAGGAGTCCGGCATAGCATCCATGAGGATTTTTTTATTTTTGTTTAACAAATCACATACCTACTTATTCGATGTTTTTTTGGTGTGAATTCGATAAAAAAGGACATCTCGTTTTGTGTAATATTTTATCTATCTTATAAAGTAGGACATGTTTAGTTTATCAATTGGCTTTTTGCAAAGCATTAAATTTTCTGATTTGCATTCTGTTAATTAGTGGAGTTATCTAATGTGCTGAAAAATTAAACAGATGAGCATTTAAAAATATCCCTTTTCGAAATAACGCACGTGTGCCATAATTTAAGGAGTGTGAACTGATTGTCTTTTCTGTATCATGCTGGTCAGAACATCGCTTTTTTTATATGTATTTAGCTTGCCAAATTGACATCGTCACCAGCCTGATGGAAAGCCGTGGCGCATCTAGCGATTGGGGGCCACTTCTATTATATTCGCTTATTTTTAGTGTAAAATAATTGGTTCCGTAGTAAATTAAAAGACGTTAATTAACCGTACCTAATTAGTTATTGCTTTAGAACGGTCACAGCGTAAACATTCCTTTTGAAATGGAGAGCGTTTCAGCGTTTTAATTAGGTAGGTATAATACTTTGTACTCTTTTGTACAGAATGAAAATTTGATATAAACCTTACCTTTTTTTTTACGTGAGGGAAAATCCTCATGGATGTTATGCCGGACTCCTACCGACTAAAGAACCTCACGTAACGCCCAACAGCCTGTGGTCGTGAGCCCCGGGTAAGCCCTCGGAAGGATGTCCCAGGACTCCCAACAGACCTACGGCCGCCACTACGGCCTCGCCTAGGGGGTGGTTCGGGTGCTATCCCGCGTCTTTGGGGGGGTTTCGGGTGTGATCCCGCTTCTTGCATGCGTGAGTTTCTCACGTCATGCTGCCGTCATGGGCCTGCTTCTGTAAGGACGGTGAGCAAGCCTCTCACCGTCCTCAGACCCCTGGTCTCCTCAGACCCACGGTCACCTCAGACCCCGGTCTCCTCAGACCCCCGGTCAAATCCATGTACCTTACTATTAACTCGTCTGGTTTGCTCATCTTGTTTAAATAAGGTCAATACTACGCTTCAAAAAATATTTTTTTGAATCTTGAGTTCTATAATAAATTATCTATGTAATAACCGGCAGAAGGCATCATAATAACATACAACTTTCCGAAACACCTTCTTTTATGCCCCTTAGGCGGCAAACAAGCATACGGCCCACCTAATTGAAAGTGGTCACCATAACCAATGGCAGCTTTTAACACCAGAGGCACTACCTTCACTCGCACTACCGATTCTGCAGAAACCTTCTAAGATCCCGTTGGAAGAACCCCAAATTGTAAGCAGGCGTTCGGGCCACACACTGTAGATATAAAAAGGATCTCATTGAGCGGGTCCTTGCTACATCGGACTACCTTTGTGCATTGACTTTAGTTTACGAAGCTTGACAGCTCGTTATGTTTGCGGACAAATACCTAGGTATATCGAGAAAGATGGTTCTTGTCCGAAGCAGTCAATATAGCACTGATTGTTCACAACATTTCTTTAACGGAAATGCTAATAATAGATACATAAACAAAAACAGGAAAATGAAAAATAGGTCCCTTTTAAAGTCAGAACTACATGTTCAAGTAACAGGAAAGAAACAGCGATCTTGGTATTAACAGAATTCGAGTTTAAAACGAATCTAAAAAGTAGCTAAACTTGTATTCTTATTATTCACTGGGTGATTTTGCAAAAGGACGCCCGGGATGAGATTCTAATTGGGCTCCCCATCCTCTATCATAAGGAGCGAAGAATTTGCCATTCTTGCATTCCTCATCGCTACTGTGAAGGTGGAGGTGGGCTCACCACCTCTCTAGAACTTTAAGGCTACCGTCCATGGCTCGGACCACGACGGACTACGTCTATTGTACTCAAAGGTTATGATTTCTGTCAGAATTTACCTGACAGGATATTTATTCAATCTCTAAAAAACCTATTTCATTATATCAGGATATTTATATCAGAAATCTAGTAGACTATGTCTCGATATTTATTCAATTTTAAAGTTTTTATATCGACTTTTGACCTTGAATAGACATTAATATAGTCTGTTATAATATGGATTTTAGAAAATTTAAAAAGACCTTTAGAAAATTGTTTTGCTGAGTAAACTAATATTTTGAATTAAAAAGGGCATTTGCGTCCTACACATTTGTAATCCAGTGCCCTAACTAGGGTGACCTAACTTGTTGCTATCCACGTCAGATGTAATCTTAATTGAATTAGGATAAAACCAAAGGTCCGAGAGGATTGCAAGTATGTAGAGTTAAAAGAAGGCGTTATGTAGAGCTAATAATCTACTAACTACATTCATATATCTACTACTAAACGAATATGCTCATATACATCACACAACTCTTTTACTTTGGAGTGGGCAAAGAAAAGAATAAGTAGGTACCTATGTCTTTCTACAATATTTTAATTTCCTACTAAGGCTTGTGCAGAAAGGTGCGCAAAAACACAACGAAGAACTGTGAACCTTATTTACACAATTCGTTTTTGTTAATCCTATTGTGAGGTAAATAGTATTGTTTGAGTTGTGACTTTGTTGTAAGCATCCTGTTTGTATGTTCCAGGTAGCCATGGCGAGTGGCTGGATTGTTCTGCTCCTCACCGTTGTGAATTTGGTACGGTGTCAAGAAAATAGTATAGTTGAAGATATTGTGGCTCCGATTTATGAGTAAGTATATTGTTTGTTTTATACAAATTTTCCACTACAATCTAATTATTAAACTGATGAACTCGTCTGTCAAGGTAACAGAAGAATCAAGTATTTTTATTAACGAACTCGCTGACCCTTACAACTTCGTTTGTGTTACATTTTTCATTGCTGTTTAGCTCCAAAATAACGTAGATTTATATTGGTGAAATAATTTTGAAAATCGGTTCAGTAGATTCAGAGATTACCCCTTACAACGTCACAAACTCACAACCTCACAAATTCACAAACGTAACCTCTTTATAATTTTAGTAGAAATTAATTATATGATTCAATCAAATCATCCTCCACTGGACGTAGGCCTCTCCCAATTTACCTGCCTGTCTCATCAGTCCATCTGGCGGGTGCCTGGTGTTTTACCTTAATAATTTAGATTTCTGCTAAGTAAAATATGTACATAACATTTACATATATCTGTTTCCTTACTCACAATCAATCGAAATCCGTACGTCATCGTCATCCGAAGTCCGTACGTTAGTTTGAATTGAAAATGTGATTCACAGAGCAGAAATACTCATGGACAGAATCTTTCGAATCGTTTTGTCTTTGGAATGTGTTGTTAAATATTCTTTGCGTGAATGGGAACAGATTCGCATCCTTTCCTTCCCTTCACCTGTTAAAAGGAAACAGGTGAGATCTATATTCGTTCATTTGTATATATTTCAAGACAATTGACCAAAAAATTGCCTACGTCATTCATGTCTAGAAGTTTTTGCTACACCTACATGAAGACTGTAATGTCAGTAGGAAAAGACGCTAAGCTAGAATTGAGTTGCTAATCTTGTTCATACGGTTTAACTATTAAAATTACGTAAGCATTACGGAATTATCATAATTCAATCATATATGTGGTTTATAAATTGTAAAATATGTACATATAACATTTTGGTGTCCGCCAATATTTGAATTGCATTGGCTAATGGATCATTGTTAAATTCTACGCTTGTAATCTAGTTTCCCCAACTGAGGTAACATTAGTTAGTCCCACTAAGGAAGACGACGGTCGTAATCATAATATCATTTGGATTACATCTGCCGTCAACATGGATGGCAACAAGTAAGATCACCCTAATTTTTTATTTTTTATTTTTTTTTTTATTTTTTTTTTTTTACGATACCCACCGAAACAGTCTTTAATAAGGATCAATTTCTTTTAAACAACATAGTATCTTAAATTAAAGGAAGATCAAGTTAAATGTGTTTTTATTGTAAAGCTTACTCACTATCTGAAGAAAAAAAAACAGTCCAGCTGAGAACCTCCTACCTCTTTTTGAAGTTGGTTGGTTAAGTGACCAGAACGAATATTCCCATTCACAGAAAATAGAATATTTTTTAACCAATTTCAAAAAAAGGCGAAGAATCTCAATCAGACCGTTCTTTTTTTCTTCAGATAGTAAATAAATAAATATATATCTTTATTGGAATCAAAAACAAGATACATTGTTATTGTGTACGAAAATAACTGCATTAGTTGTGCAACTGTGTCGCAGTTATTGACGCCCACCTCCGGCATTTTTACATTATTCCAAAGCAGGTAAACCAAGTACATTACTGGATAAATCTAATGCTTACAATACAAAAACAAATTATTAAGAATAGTATTTGCTTGTGTGCGTGCGAGTGATTGAGCGTGTGCTTCTGTGCATGTGTGCGTGCGTATGTGAGTGTGTGTTGTGTGTTATGCGTGTGTGTGTGTGTGTGTGTGTGTGTGTGTGTGTTTATGTTCGTTGATCCGAAAGAGTCGCTATGCATCCAGAAGCCCTTCTAGCTCTGTGTAAGACAAACTGTACAACCAGTTATCTATACGCGATTTACATTCACGTCTAGTTAAAGGGTATATCGTTAATACTCTATTCACCTTATTATACAGGATAGACCCTAAGAAGTGATATTGTTGTCTGGCAAACTTAGTTGGGGCACGCTCTGTAGTACATACAATGTCATGCCTTCTTTTCTTAGACTTGTATGCAGGATCAAATACAAGTTCCTGGTGCTTGCGTAGCACCGTGTGTAAAATATAACAGTGCCTAACAGTTGGAAGCTGACAAATCCTGTATAATTCTTCAGTGGGGAAGCGTATAGGTTTGAACAGCATGACCTTTAATATAGCCCTTTGTGCCCTTTCTAATCTCAGGAAAACGGTTTTACCAGCACTACCCCATGCTGTTATGCAGTAGGTTAAGATAGAATGCGCCATAGCAAAATAAACTGTTTTAAGCGTAGCTAGCTCTGCAGATGAACGTAAGGTTTTAAAAACAAATATTAATTTCCGAGTTCTAGCGATAAGGGTTTCAATTAGGGTACTGGCTGACGACCGTTGCAGACGCTTTATTCAACCAAATCAGGAAAATTTCAGCTATTTGGAAAACTACTATTTGTTTTTACCCGAACTGAAACTATGTATGTATGTATGTCCAATTCTTTGTCACGTCCTAAAGCCTGAACGGCTTGACGTATTTTGACATGCAAGGTGTCATTTGATTCGTAGTGATTGTGTGAGTGACATCAGGTATTTTTTCTTTTACTATTTTGTTGATGACTAAAATGAAAATAGTAGTTTTCGATACAAGTGTGGGATTTCTGTTATAACAACGAGTTACGTACGACAGGTGCTGACCCGAGCCGAAGGCGAGGGAAGACAGTCGGAACGAGTTTAAATAACAGTCTCACACGTTGTAGTGAACAACTATTTTAATACAGTTGAGAAAAAATAAAGCAATTTTATAAAATAATAAAAACAATAAACCTGAATATCCAAAATGGCGCCAACCGTAAAAGAATATATACCTTCCTAAGCAAAGACTATGGCAGTGCACTTCATACAGCCAACTTTTTTATATTTATAAATTTAATTTGACCGATTCTTATCAGTTTATGCTTAAATTTTAATTAAAATTACTTTAAATCTGATATTGAAACAAGTTAGTACGAGTATCTTTCTTTAGAAATATTTACATGAATCACAGACACTATTTTGACAATTGGAAAAGAAAACGCACGAGTGCGGGAATGGTAAAGAAAAAAGCACGAGTGTGTAATAGCTATAGCCCACATCCCGAACGCTATACGCCCTGTAATACGCCACTTTTTGAGCAACTGTATTAAAAAATCTTATTCATATAGGTCACAATGTAACACTTAGCAACGTCAAATGATTGGTTCTACATTTACATTTATTGCCAGATTGGCAACGGCCACTCTTGGTATTTTTTAACTTTCTATAGTTATTAATTACAAAATAATTATTTAACAATTACAGTGGTGTAGTTTTTTTTAACACGTGACTTTTCATTAACTTTACTTTACCATCCACCTACTAAGTTAGTTGAGTTCTTTGTAATGGGCTCCCGACAAGATCATGCCTTGCAATTGTCAATCACGTTAAATATGAATGGGAGTTGCTTCAGTGTGCGTGATTTCTTTGTATGTGTCTGTGCATTGACTTATATGTACACATGATATTTAACGTGCTTCACAATTGCCAATTGATCGTGTCGGGACCCCTTAAGAACTTAAATGCTGTTACAGATTGTGATAAATGACTGCCTAAGGTTCCCGATTTTACCCGCGTTGTAAAGATTTTTCCTTTCCTACTAATTTCCCACACGAGTTTTTAGTAAAGTAGCGTTGGCGTTTACATAGGGTGTCAGCTATTTGTATAGTAGGTACCTACCTAATATTTAAACGATTTGCTTAAGTATTTGTCCTTCATCAAGAACAAAATCAAGTTATTGCAACATCTGTTTATTTATACAGTGTGAATGCCAAGTACAAACATACACAATTCATTTTACTATGACGTTTTCAGTTAGGTTATATCCTAATGGATTTGCGGTTAGAGCGTGATTGAGTAACAAACTTCTTCAGAAACATAATAGAAAAAAGATTATAATCTGTATCCTGTATGCATTTGATCACAGATTATATAATATACTAGCTGACCCGCGCAACTTCGTTTGCGTCACATGAGAGTGAGAAAGAGAGAGGTATGGTATTAATATTTCGAGTATTATAATGTTTCCTGTTGCATTTACCCCCCGCATATCTTCGTTTGCGTCACATGAGAGTGAGAAGGAAAGAGGTGTTAAGTGATATAATATTTCCCGTCGCTTTTACTTCCACGCATCGTGTCTTTTACGCACACGACGCGACGGGAATAAGCGCGACGGGGGTAAATGCAACAGGAAACACCGGCTCGCACTTGGCCGGTTTTTATCGTTCAGTTGACCGGCTGCCACTGCAAACCAAGTTTACTTCCGTCGCGTCGCTCATACTTTAAAACGGTTATTGTAACAGAACCTTAAAAGATAGGCATATGCTGTAACGGACCTTTTTTTATAACTTTTTAAGAGGAACAGTTTTGTAATACACAATTTTACGTAACTTTAACTATTTATGCAGCGTCCGTAATGGAAGCTCTCAAAAGAAAGAAATAATCCCCGTTCTCGAAACATTATTCATGGCTGCTCCGCTCCTATTCGTCTTAGCGTGATGTTATATCGCCATTAGACAGCCTCAATAAACGTACTATTAAACTGTAAAATAATCTTTGTAATGAAACCAGTAGTTTCTGAGATCCTAGCACAAACAACAAACACAACAACTCTTCAGTTTCATTATATCGTGAGCGAACCATAAGAGATAGACAAATTAGGTTATTGTGAGCGAAACTTAAAAGATAGACATATGCTGTCGCGGACTTTTTTTTAGAACTTTTTAAGAGAAACAATTTTGTAATACCCAATTTTTACCTAACTTTAACCATTTACGCAGCGTACGCCTCGGAAGCTCTCAGACGGTAAAAAATATTCCCCGTTTTCAAAACATTATTGATTGCTGCTCCGCCCCTATTCGTTTTAGCGTGATGTTATATAGCCTATAGCCATCCTCGATAAATGGACTATCAAATTGTAAAAGAATTTTTGAAATCCAACCAGTAGTTCCTGAGATCCTAGCGTTCAAACAAACAAACAAACAAACAAACAAACAAACAAACAAACAAACTCTTCAGCTTTATAATATTAGTATGGATTCTATAATTTGATATTACCGTATGTTAGTACCTACTATTATATTATCTTTGATTACGGTTGAGAATTATGTAAAAATCAACCTTGCTTACTGAATTTAATATTAAAAAATTGGCAAGGTTACCATTTGATGAATCATTCATTTTTGCATTCACTGACAATGTACATTGAAACGGGCAAATACCTAAGTTGTGTATGTTTGTACTTGGCATTCACACTGTATAAATAAACAGATGTTGCAATAACTTGATTTTGTTCTTGATGAAGGACAAATATTTAGGCAAAGAGTTTAAATATTAGGTAGGTATAGTCCAATCCTGCCCAATCTGACAATAATGTAAACATGTCATGTTTTGACAATCGTTGTCTAAGACAGATTAGTAGAAAAATATAGTATGACAAATCATTGAATTTTTTACTATCGTGAGTAGGTATTTTAAATGAAAATAAACTATCATAAAGAAGTTATTTGGTGTCGAAATGATTGTAAGAACACTGTATGACTCCTGGATACTGGAATATAATCAGGGTGAATACTTAATTGCAAGTAACTATGGATATATAGGATCAAATGTGTTTGTTTACATTTTTGCGCAAAGCTATTGAAATAGGTACCTATTTTGTCTAGTCTAGTACAGGGGTCGGCAACCTTTTGAGTCGGAAGAGCCAAAAATGACGATTTTTAATTACAACATTTTTAAAGAGCCACAATATCTTTCTTGATCCTACGATCCCCCCCCCCCCCCCCCCCGTGGTATAGACTAGACTGCGGGAAAAGTCTGTTATAGAGACAAACGAAGTCTGTCGGAAGCTCTGAGAACATTCTTCGAAGGGCGTCTCCAGGACTTGCGGCCATAGGCAGATGGTGAGTCACAGGGTGGTTTTGGAGAATTTCCACAATTAAAAAATCTGAGTGTTTACGTGGGATTCTCCCACTAAAACCCTGGGGTGTTCCTTCTTGTCACTATTGTTGGGTCACAGGGAAGGCAAGCGTACAACAGCTACCTGCAACAGTCTCGACTCTGGGGGTCTAAATATTACCTACCGAAACTTCACTGCCGCGACGCCTGAACACGAGGGGTGCGTCTTAGCGCTCGTTCAGACATGCGGGAATCGCGCGGTGATCGCGCGGTAACCGCGCGGTTATGTCTGAACGATTACTAACTAACTCATAATTATAAATAAGACCCGCGCGATTTTAGAATCGCATGGAAATCGCGCGGTTCCCGCCGTGTCTTAACTGAGGCTTAGTCAGTATCACGGCTGTCATAAAGATTCCATCGTCGGCCACGCGTGCGAGGTTGGCATACTGGAAGTGTTAGGCCACCCCGCTCTGGCACCCGCAGCGCTTTTCTCATTGCCGTTGATGTCAAAACAACAGCCGACCCAATTCTCATTGCCGTTGATGTCAAGACAGCGACGCGAACGGGTCAATTTAGGACTCTTAGAGCGGTACGCTCGCCACTCCACTCCGTACAAAAAGCGAGGGTGTGCAGCGCTTAATCCACGGCGCCGTCCTTGCAGTGGGTACGTTGACTCAGGCTCAATGCCTACCACATCATGCAGGTATTTACTAAAATATCCGTGCCCCGTGAGGAGCTGTGTGAGGTGGTAGGTATGTCAGTGCCGCTTTTCTACCCAGGACCTCAGAATAAATAAGATGGCAGAGACGAGCTCAATGCTTACCGCCGAGCTCTAGCTTGGTGCGCCATTTATGAATAAGATCATTGCGCGCTCTAACACGCCAGCTTTCAATCTCTTCCGAAGATGGTTTGTTTGCCATTTTGACGGACCAAAGCATTGGGCCGGTATATTTCTGCCAGAACTGCGGCCTCTAGGTTCCGCGACGGACTGTCAGAATTAGACATGCCGTCTCTTATGATATTATTTTCTCTGGGCTATGGCCCGCTGCGGACATCGCTGCAGAATCCTATTAGATCGAAAATGGTGCTCCATATAACGCTTTCAAGCGCAGCACACCACCATTAGGCGAGTTTGCTTGTTTAACTACTAGTAAGGCTTTTGTGGTATTTTTGAAAATGAAAGGGTGATAATGTTCTTGAAAATCTAAATATATATAACTCAAAGGTGACTGACTGACTGACATAGTGATCTATCAACGCACAGCCCAAACCACTGGACGGATCGGGCTGAAATTTGGCATGCAGATAGATGTTATGACATAGGCATCCGCTAAGAAAGGATTTTAATAAATTCTACCCCAAATGGGACAAAATACGGGAAGCGGGAACGGGAACAAATTTTACGCGGGCGAAGCTGCGGGCATCAGCTAGTGAATAATATGATAATTATGTATGCAACTAAAGAGCCGCAGGTCTACACCCAAAGAGCCGCATGCGGCTCACGAGCCGCGCCTTGCCGACCCCTGTCCAAAATTATCTGTCTACTAGACTCTAGTAGACAGATAATTTTGACAACTCACGCATAAGTAGTGAGTAGTGTCGGTTCGTTCTTAATATACTTTAATTAGGTATATTACTAAAGATAATGTTATAATACTACCTACATAAACATGTCTTTAAATGATTCATCCCCAAATCCAAATTCATACCTAGCTATGTCAGACCAAGAAGTACTTATCTTATTTTCACATTACGATTAAAATAGCTTTGTTTTGTTTTAACTGTCCATATACCTATCGTAATCATTCCTCTATCTAAGATTGAACGATTTAGCATTTTAGGTGAAAAAGGGGGGCAACTTCGGAATGAAAGATAATAAGCTGAAAATTGGTATAAACCTTTGTTTTGTCGTTCTAAATGTTGTCTCAAAAGCCACAAATGCTATAAAAAATCTTGGCGTTGGAGGTAATAACGTTCTTATGGGCTCCAGGATTTCATTCATCGCGCTCTACTCCAAAAACTATTGATTGTATGAAAAAAAAGTATACACAAAAGTTGTAGAGAATTTTTATAACCCACAACTTTCAAGTAGGTGCAAATTTCTTTTAAGCAATAATAGGAAGCGCAATATTCGCGTAAAACCGATTTTTATGACCTTTTACCTTAAATATCTTAAGACGCGGACACGATAGCATTCGTGACTTTTGACACAACATTCAGAACGACAAAACAAAGTTTTATACCAATTTACAGCTTATTATCTTTCATTCCGAGGTGAAACCCTAATATGACTGGGCTAATTGTTTAATATGGGGGAGGGGGGAGTGGGACCTGCCAACAATTTAAACTTTTAAGCAAAAGGAAATTGACTAGGCGTTGATAGATGAACGAGTCATAGTCAAAATATCCTCCATATCCCATAGTCAAGATGTCCTCATAGGTACTTAATAACAATTTATTTTCACCAGGCCAGCATGGGTGTACAGATGTGTCCCCGAAACGGGCTGCGAGCGGTCCAAGGAACCTCATCCGCCAGCCAACGCCACCAATTTCATATTCAGCAGCCTGGACATCTGCAGGACAGTCTGCGGAAGATTTGGCGGCATGTGGCCGAGGCCGGTGACGTCGGTGCTGAGTATGCAGACTGTCAAAATACATCCTAATTATCTAAGGTAGGGTTAACTTTAATACACACTCTATCTTAGGGTTTTTATTGTTGTTATAATCAATCAATCAATCAAAATCAGCCTATGGCAGTCCACTCCTGGACGTAGGCCTCTCTTAATCTACGTCACAACACCCGGTCCAGCCTGCGACCTTTTTTAGATCGTCGGCGTCGGTCCATCTGGCAAGTGGACGTTCTACGTTTCGTAGCGCGCTGAGCGTTTTTGACGTCTACGTCTCCTGTAAAGTTACACTTTTGGAGATGTACCCGTTTTCACTGGACCCATAGATAAATGGTGGATTCTAAAACATAAAGGTTCGACAACGTCCACAAGTGTTGAAAAACGCGACTTTTAAGGTTTGTCCACAAATTCGAAAGCTAGCCCTAGTAAAGTACCACCGCTCTAGAGTAGAACTTAGTCCAAACTTGGACGCGGCTTTTAAGGATCATCGGCGTCGGGCCATCTGGCGAGTGGACATCCTACGTTTGCCAAGTTGCGGTCTCCACTCCAGAATTCGTTAGCTCTATCACCCGTCGCGTCGGTTGTTTTGCTAATGTGGCCGACCCACTGCCACTTTAAAGTGATTATTCTGCGAGCTATGTCGACCATTTTAGTTCCCTGTCGGATAACCTCATTTCTATTTTATGCTGCTCTATGGAAATTTTTTATAGGCACCACCCTGGCCATACATACAGAGCTCTGCTTTATTAATTGAGAAGCTAGGGCTCTCCAAAATTGTATTATATGTCTTCTTGTCGCTAGAGTTGGGTCACAAGAAAATTAAGAGTTTAAAGTTCTGCGACCCAATAAGCGTTCCCCTTACGATATCGATACAATTTAGGGTCAAGGAGACTTAATTTGATTGTCACGATATAAATATTGTGACTTGACGATCAAAATAAGTCATAGGTAAGCACATAATTAAACTTTAGTGGGGGCAAATCCGATGCTCCTCGATGCATTATCCAGTAGTAAGTACCTTATTCTAATAAAATAATGTTTTAATTTAGATTAAGAATTATGTAATAATGTACATCAAACTGCCCTACATTATTCTCATCACAGACTCCTTTCTTGGTTGCCTGTAAGAAATTGCCTTGTGCGGTAAGGCCACCAATAAGTTAAGTTAAAAAAAACCTGGTGTGCAATAAAGAGTTTTTATGTTATGTTAACCTAAACACTGCAAAAAAAATAGCTTGTGGTATAGGTATTTGGAAAAGTAACAAGCGACTAACGTCACCTCAAAGATTTGGCGGAAAACTAACAGACAAGCGGTTTCCACTCCGTTGTATAATTTTTGAGTGTTTATGTGTAATATTTGTGGGTCCAGTGAAAAGGGATACAAGTCCAATTTTAGTGAAAATGAGTTAAGTATACAAAGATCACAAAAAAGCTCTAAATCTTGGTGTAAACAGATATTGAATATGTATAAAAATAAACAAGTTGCCATTGGGCAAAGAAGACACTTCTTTTTATCATTTAATAGCTAGATAACATGAAATTCGTTCCAAATGCGTATCTGTTTTCATTTGCAGGAAAATTGATTAGCATGCGTGAAATAGGGTGTAATTGGTTTAACTTATCGACTGGGAGTTACTTTTTGAGTAGGATACAAGTCTTTATTTTTTTAATCCCTACTAATCCCTACTAATATTATAAATGTGAAAGTAACTCTGTCTGTCTGTGACGCTTCCACACCTAAACGTCTAGAGCGATTGAGATGAAAATTGGTACAGCGTTTTTTCGGGGCCCTGAGAAGGACATAGGCTACTTTTTAACCGACTGCGGGTCAAAAGGAGGGTTATGATTTTACGCGATAACGACTTCTACGCGGTCAAAGCCGCGGAGAACAGCTATATTATGAGCAAATATAAAAGAAAAATATCAATCTCGATATGTATACATATTTTGTTTATGAAAGAACATAAAAAGTTAACGCAACAAACATATCACTTGTTTATTTTATAAGCCGTTTGATCGGTTTGATTGATATGAGCTTAAACGGACCTCATTTTTAGCGCGCTGAGCGTTTTTGACGTCTTCTGTAAAGTTACACTTTTGGAGACGTACCCGTTTTCACTGGACCGATATATAAATGGTGGATTCTAAAACATAAAGGTTCGGCAACGTCTACAAGTGTTAGAAAGTGATATAGCGCAGTGAAACGCGACTTTTAAGTTTGTCGACAAATTCGACAAGAAGCCCTAGTAAAGTACCACCGCTCTAGAGTAGAACTTAGTCCAAACTTGGACCTACATGAAAACGCTGCTGTTATGGAGAATTTTGACACGAAAATGATTCATATTTTCGCAATGTTTAGGTACTTGACTTTGGCATAATCTCATGCCGAGAAAGTCCAAGAAAAAAAAACAAAAGTGAAACACATAGTTATAAAATCAAAGTGCATTGCTCTCGTTACGGCCAATCAAACACGGTAGGTAATGCCTAATGCACTACATACAATATTGAATATTTACACACAGTGCATGACCCAGTAAACGCATGGGCAGAGAAAGTATATTTGCTAGCGAAATTGTACCATAACGTTTTATGTTCTGTATTTACTATGCTGCGGTGTTGCGAAAGGAGGTTGATAGCGAGTCAAATGCCAATATTCGTACCTGTATTTGTAGATTAGTATATTTAAGAGCCGGATTTGAATTTATTGAAAGTAAAGCAGGACATTGGACCGAAGCCGATGAACTGGAAAAGATTGCAGGATTGAATGTGAAAGGCGCAGGACTGTGAGTCGTGGCACGTATTTTTTTAAAATATTTATTAGCTCGCCAAATTGACGTCGCCACCAGCCTGATGGTAATCCGTGGCGCATCTAGCGATTGGGGGCCAAACTCACAGTCCTTAGGACTTTCGACAGTGGTCCTCAAGTTGGTGGCTCTGTGATGTGCCTCTTCACGCTCCTCTTGAAGAACCCGGGATTGTAAGATCAGGGAAAAACGTGTGCGGGCAGGTCGTTCCATGTTTTTATAGTTCGACAGAGGAACGGTCTTTTGAAACGTTCGGTTCTGGCGAAAATTGGAAAAGGCCAAGAACAGGCATACCTCCAGTCCAGCAGTGGACTGTCAGAGGCTGATTTGACAATTGGTGTGCAAAGAAATCTGTAGTAGTGAAATTAGAAGACGAGCAAAGAAACAGGGACTGCAGGTTAATCAGGTTTATCATGCCGTGGGTAGAACTGCCAGTGGTATTCATCCAGTTGATTTCCAGGCAGTGGGAGCCTGAAGCGGATGGTGCTCTGTAGAGATGATTTGTTTAAATTAGATGGGATGGGGACAATGATAACCCATCGAACAGGAAGATTATCTATCCATTAAGGGATATAATCTTCCTGTTCGATGGGTTATCATTGTCCCCATCCCATCCATTAGGGGAGATCATTTCTTAACAGTAGAACAATTTGAGTCTAATAAAATATTGTCAAACAAAACCTTTTAGATTTTTAAATGTCTTTTAAAAATACAATTTTTTTTGTTATTGTATTACGGGCTACGGCTATCTCTAACGAAGTAGTTTGCAACTGAACTTGTAGGTATTTAGCTGGTGAAAATAATATTTAAGTAGGTAGGTGCTTTCATGTCGATGAACTGAAATGAACAATTCTCGCGAAGCTCTTTATAATATAGAGTTCTTCTTTCTTAACATTGTATCATAAGATTCTTCTTGGGAAAATGCCTACAGTGTACGTAATCAACGTCAAAATCAAATGTCGTTATGTTGAATCGAATTCTTAATACTAGATTTTGTGTACAGCGTATCGGTTACTCGCAATAAGCTGTTACCTACTACAATTTGTGTCAATCAATCAAGGAAATCAGCCTATGGCAGTCCACTCCTGCACGTAGGCCTCTCCCAATCTACGCCACAACACATGGTTCTGCGCCTTTCGCATCCAGTCCCAGCCTGCGACCTTTTCCACATCGTCGGTCCATCTGGCGGGTGGACGTCCTACGCTACGTTTGCCAAGTTGCGGTCTCCACTCCAGAACTCGCTTGCACCATCAGCCGTCTGTTGTTCTGCTGATGTGGCCGGCCAACTGCCACTTTAAAGTGCTTATTCTGCGAGCTATGTCGACCAATTTAATAGTTCTCTGCCTGATAACCTCATTCCGAAGTTTATCCCTCAGAGAAACTCCAAGCATAGCTCGTTCCATAACTCGCTGCGCGACCTTAAGGGCGCGGACCAACAACACCGTAAGTGTCTCGGCACCGTAAGTCATTTGTGTAGAATATCTTAGCATTGCCCGTTATCCAGAAGTTCATTCAATTGCCGCGACTCTTACAAAACGTAAATAAAATACGCTACTCGCTTCAAGATACGATTCTGTGCCATCAAAACAAAGTATGACGTCTGGAGTGGTTGGATTTCTGTCCCGAAAGTGTTGTGACGTTATTCCTGACGTAAAACCACCGACTTGTAGTAGGTGCTTAATAAATGTGCCTCTATTTTTGTTATCATTCATTTTGTTTATTAGTGTTTCGGTATAGAACATCACCATTAAATTTCAAATATGGATAAAGAATTGGTTTCGAGCAGGATTTGAACCTGCGTCTTCTGCAAATCGTGCCGACACTTTAACCACCGGCCACCAAAATCTACTTGGAACCAACCAAATTTTCCACCTTATCGTCGTCTTGGGGCGACTTTTCCATATTTAAAATTTATGAACAGCTATCATACCTACTACTCGTAATTGCTTTTCAAAAATAATCTTAATCACCATTAGATCTAATCAGTCCAATTTTTTTTCAATACATAAGTTCACGCCTTTTATCCTCGAAGGGGTGGGCAGAGGCATATTATAAGCCCATATTTCACCTTTTGGATTTCGTCCCACGTAAGCTAAAGAGTTTGTTTGTTTGTTTGAACGCTGAAATATCAGAAACTACTGGTTGCATTTCAAATTTTTTTTTTACAGTTTCATAGTCCATTAATTGAGGAAGGGTAATGGCCATGTATCATCGCGTTAAGACGAATAGAAGCGGAGCAGCCATTAATAATGTTTTGAAAATGGGAATAATTGATTTCTTTTGAGAGCTTTCCTTGCGTATGCTGCTGCGTTAATAGTTAAAGTTACGTAAAATTGTGTATTTTCTTAAAAAGTTTTAAAAAATTGTTATCAACGGCATATGGTTCGCTTACAATAACCTTAACAAGTTTTAAAATATCAGCGATGCTACGCGACGCGACGGGAGTAAATGCGGCGGCAAACATTATACATATTAGATAAAATATTAAAACCATACGTCTTTCTCAATATCATGTGACGCAAAGGAAGTCACGCGGGCCAGATAGTGCCATCATATAATATTATTATTTATTTATTTATTTATTTATTATTTACTTTTTTGTACACCAGGAACATAATACAAACGGAAGGAAAATATGTAAATATTGTATTGTATGTACAATTTAATTGTACAACGAGTGATCTCGGCGCGCCCACTCAAATCGAACTTGTCAAGGAAGTCAAATTATATTATAACTAGCTGACCCGCGCAACTTCGTTTGCGTCACATGAGAGTGAGAAAGAGAGAGGTATGGTATTGATATTTCGAGTATTATAATGTTTCCCGTTCCATTTACCCCCGGCGCGCTTATTTCCGTCGCGTCGCGTCGCGTCGCTTGTATAAAGAGGTGTTAAAGTGATATAATGTTTCCCGTCGCTTTTACTTCCACGCATCGTGTGCGAGTCCGGCTCGCACTTGGTCGGCTTTTATCGTTCAGTTAACTGGCTGCCACTGCAAACCAAGTTTACTTCCGTCGCGTCGCTCATACTTTAAAACTTAATAAGAGGGTTATTGTAAGAGAACCTTAAAAGATAGGCATATGCTGTAACGGACTTTTTTTATAACTTTTTAAGAGGAACAGTTTTGTAATACACAATTTTTACGTAACTTTAACTATTTATGCAGCGTCCGTAATGGAAGCTCTCAAAAGAAAGAAATAATCCCCGTTTTTGAAACATTATTCATGGCTGCTCCGCTCCTATTCGTCTTAGCGTGATGTTATATCGCCATTAGCCAGCCTCAATAAACGAAGTATTAAACTGTAAAATAGTTTTTGAAATGAAACCAGTAGTTTCTGAGATCCTAGCACAAACAAACTCTTCAGTTTCATTATATCGTGAGCGAACCTTAAGAGATACACAAATTAGGTTATTGTGAGCGAACCTTAAAAGATAAACATATGCTGTCGCGGACTTTTTTTTAGAACTTTTTAAGAGAAACAATTTTGTAATACACAATTTTTACCTAACTTTAACCATTTACGCAGCGTACGCCTCGGAAGCTCTCAGACGGTAAAAAATATTCCCCGTTTTTAAAACATTATTGATTGCTGCTCCGCTCCTATTCGTCTTAGCGTGATGTTATATAGCCTATAGCCATCCTCGATAAATGGACTATCAAACTGTAAAAGAATTTTTGAAATCCAACCAGTAGTTCCTGAGATCCTAGCGTTCAAACAAACAAACAAACAAACAAACAAACAAACAAACAAACAAACAAACAAACAAACAAACTCTTCAGCTTTATAATATTAGTATGGATAAAATATGATATCGATGCATGTGTATCAATCATTTGACTACATAATGTTGGCAAGGACATTCAAAAAGAAACAAAAACAATAAAAATATATAGGCGTGGGTACCTACCTAGTACAGTCAAAGGCAAAAATATGTATACACTCCACAGCCTCATTAAATGTCACCCTCAATACGATTATAAATATGGATTCATCTAAGAGTTCATAAATATGGAAACATCGTATGTTAATATTTATGTATCCATAGTTATCAATAATATGTAAACACTAGACAATTCAGATTTTAGAGAGCATCTATATTTCCGCCACTCAATACTAAAGAGTACCTACTTACTTTAAGAATATAATGAATGATTGATATTTTTTTGTGAGTGACTGGCTGTTTTATTTCCTTTTTATTTTTCATATTTATTTGTTTGACTTAACGGTGTAAATTTTTCGCTTAAATCAAATCAACATGATAAGGTCTATGAGGAATATACTAGAAGATGTTATTGTTGCTGGCGGTGGTTATACTCAGTATTTTTTTTATGTATCGTGTGATATCGATTCTTGCAAAGACTTTTATTTATTTTTGTTATTCTGAAAAATTGTTTAAGTTACAAATATTTTAATTATTTATTTATTTATTTATTTGGAACAAATAACAGTTACATGTTGTTGTAGTACAGTTAGACGTTTCAATACAATTGTTAAACATATAACCCACACCATTGTTCACGAATTGACATAAAACACATGAAATGGTCAGTAAAAAGAGAAAAACAAAAAAAGAACCTTATACAGTACAGTGTAACCTGGAAATTAACTTCTCAAACCAGCAAGTAAGCAGTCAGAGACATGACTTTTAAATTGTTTGTTTGAAGTAGCAAATATATCAAATTCAACAAAATGAGTGTTGTAAGTCTCAACAAGGCGATGAAGAGGGGCACGCACCCCTGCGTTGGTCTTGCAGGTGCTTGTGTAGAAAAGTCGCAATGCGCGCACCTCTCGCCTATGGACAGTTCGAGGTACTATATAACACAACCTATTCGTTAGATCAGAACAGTCATAGCGATTGTTACACAGCATAATTGCATATTGCATTAACATAATTGCATGCTATTATGTTTTATTAAATTCTTATCGTAAACCATATTAAATATAATTGCTTATGGGCAGGGCGACAAATTTTCCAAATGCACTATTGGCTAACTTGTTGTCTTCAGATGCGCCGAGCCTCGACCAGCATCAGTTTGAGCTATGGCTACCTGAGCTGGACGTCGTTCTCGCTGCATGCCGGCCTCGCCCTGTCCTGGTCTTGGGAGACTTCAATGCCTGGTCACAGGCTTGGGGCTCCCGGGAAACCAGAGACAGGGGGAGGATACTGGAGGACGGGGTCACTACACGTGGCCTAGTCATCCTGAACCGGGGGAATGTCGCAACCTGGACGCGGCGGGGTCTCAGCTCGGTCATAGACGTATCGTTTGCGACCCCTGAGATCGCCCGCCGTGTCCAGGGATGGCGCGTGGTGGACGAGGAGACGTCGTCAGATCACCGATATATTCGGTACGACGTCTCCCCTCCACCTAACCTGCCGCCAGCAATCGCGAATCCCCCGAAACCGCGTTGGGCACTCTATCGCCTTGATCGGGAGGCTCTCCTGGAGGCGGCCATCGTGCAGGCCTGGATTCCGACAGCGGACAGGCCTGCCGATGTTGATACCGAGGTGGAGTAGTTCGGGAGAGCCATGTCGCACATCTGCGATGCGGCGATGCCCAGGGCTAGGCCCAGACCGGCGAGGAAACAGGTGTAATGGTGGACACCGGAAATCGCGCAGTTGCGCGCAGATTGCGTTACCGCGCGCCGCCGGTACACCAGGTTTCGCCGGAGGCGTCGCCGCCCAGACGAT
Source organism: Miltochrista miniata (assembly GCA_933228765.1). Lineage (NCBI taxonomy): Eukaryota > Metazoa > Arthropoda > Insecta > Lepidoptera > Erebidae > Miltochrista > Miltochrista miniata. The sequence continues at coordinate 22,448,090 of OW121766.1, read as the reverse complement.
GCGGTAGCCCGAGAAACGGAGCTCTACGATGGGTACAGGGAGGCCAAGAGGGCCCTCCAGACAGCCATCAAGCGGTCCAAAAAATTGGGCTGCGAAGAGCTGATGGAGACTCTGGAGCGGAACCCGTGGGGGCGCCCGTACCTCATGGTAAGAAGCAAATTACGTCCTAAGGCAACCCCACTGACCCAGAGTCTCCAGCCGGAGCGGCTGGAGGGGGTCCTGGACTCCTTGTTCCCGTCGAGAGCGGAGGAACACATTCCTCCGCGCATGGCTCCGTCTCAGGCGCCCAACGCGGAAGGCAGCGAGAACGACGTGCCCGCAGTCATCGAGGGTGAGTTAGGGGCGGCTGTCCTGCGGCTGAAATCCCGCAAAAACACCGCCCCTGGACCCGACGGCATTCCAGGCCGAGCGTGGGTCCTGGCTCTTGAGGAGCTTGGGCCTCGACTAATTGGGCTCTTTAGCGCATGCCTCGAGAAAGGCCAGTTTCCCAAGGTCTGGAAGACCGGGAAACTGGTCTTAATTCGAAAGGCGGGGCGGCCGGCAAATTCCCCATCAGGGTACCGGCCGATCGTGTTGCTCGACGAGGTGTGCAAGCTCTTTGAGCGTGTTATTGCACAACGCCTCGTCGGGCACCTCACACGCGTGGGGCCTGATCTGGCGGATAGCCAGTTTGGCTTCCGTCACGGACGCTCCACCGTGGACGCGATCATGCGCATTAGAGGCCTGACGGAGGAAGCAGTCTCACGGGGTGAGGTGGTGGTGGCGGTGTCTCTCGACATCGCCAACGCATTCAACACCTTGCGCTGGAGCTGCGTCAGGGAGGCGCTTATCTATCAGGGAGTGCCTCGCTACCTCCGTCGAATCGTCGGGGCTTATCTCTCCGAGAGAGCCATAACTTACCCGAGCTGGCTAGGGCCGGGTCGGCGAGATGTGTCGTGCGGTGTTCCACAGGGATCGGTTTTAGGGCCGCTCCTGTGGAACATCGGTTACGACTGGGTGCTTTGTGGTCCGTTGCTCAGAGGGGTCGGCGTAACGTGTTACGCCGACGACACCCTCGTTACGGCGCGGGGAGCGACGCACCGTGACGCAGCACTAAAGGCCACGGCAGGGGTTGCTCAAGTCGTGGGTCGGAGTCGCCCTTCACAAATCCGAGGCTCTGTGCTTCCACGGACCTCGGATGGGGCCACCTGCGGGATCCAGCCTACAGGTAGGGGGCGTCAGCATCGGCATCGAGCCCTCGATGAAGTATCTGGGGCTCGTACTCGATGGCCGGTGGAACTTCGGACATCACTTCCGAAGTTTGGTCCCAAAACTGAGGGGAGCATCGGCCGCACTCACGCGGTTGATGCCCAACATCAGGGGACCCAACGCTCCCTACAGGAGGCTGTACCTGGGGATCGTGCGAAGCATGGCCCTGTACGGGGCTCCCGTATGGGCGGAGACCCTGACGGCCAGCAATGAGGCTAGACTGCTGAGCCCGCAGAGAGTGATGGCCGTCAGGGTGATAAGAGGATACCGCACGATCTCCGGTGAGGCGGCATGTCTCCTAGCCGGAACCCCTCCATGGGACCTGGAAGCGAGAGCCCTTGCGTCACTGTTCAGATGGCGCAAGGAGGCGCTGGAGCGGGGCCAAAGGCCTGCGTCTCGAGAAATCGAGGCCCAGCGGACCCTACTCCACCAGGAAACCGTGGAGACATGGAAGATGCGACTCGAGCAACCAAAGGGGGGATTTGCCACAATCGCGGCCGTCAGACCGGTCATGGACGAGTGGCTGGAGAGGAGACACGGTGCTCTCTCCTACCGGTTGACACAGATGCTTGCCGGTCACGGGAGCTTCGGTAGGTATCTGTGGCGAAAACACCGGGAAACCACGGCCGAGTGTCAGCACTGCGAGGACCGCAGCGATGACACGGCGCTCCACACGCTGGTGGAGTGCACGGCGTGGGCGCAACAGCGCCAGGTCCTCGTAGTGGGTCTGGACGTGGACACTCTCTCGCTCGAGACCATGGTGCGAGCCATGCTCTCCAGCGGGAGTAAGTGCGACTGCGCCGCCTCCTTCGGCGAGCAGTTCATGCTCGTGAAAGAGACGGCGGGGAGGGAACGGGAGAGTTCCGAGTTCCGCACTCAGCGGCTTGGGCGCCGCCGACGTGTCTTCGCCGAGGACTATCGGCCTCCATGACCGGGGGCCTGAGGACGGTGAGAGGGCGAATCACTGTCCTTACAGAGGCAGGCCCATGACGGCAGCGTGACGTGAGGAACTCACGCACGCCCCCCCCCCCTTAGAAGCGTGATCACACCTGAACCCCCCCCCCCCCCCAAAGACGCGGGATAGCACCCGAACCACTCCATGGGCGAGGCCGCAGCGGCGGCCGTAGGTCTGTTGGGAGTCCTGGGAGATCCTTCCGAGGGCTTACCCGGGGCTTCCAACCCTGTTGGCTTCCAAGCTGTTGGGCATTACGTGAGGTTTTTTAGTCGGTAGGAGTCCGGCATAACATCCATGAGGATTTTCCCTCACGTTAAACAAAAATAAATAACGCCTCAACATTGATTTTCATCAGAAATAATGTTTGCTGCAGCGCCCCCTGGTGAGTTTTCATCGTAACATCTATCCAAGAACATGTACCAATCAATCTCAAACCCATAACTGTAAACTGCATCAAAATCGGACTAGTAGTTTAATAGAAAAGCGGCAACATTGATTTTTCATCACAAATAATGCTTGCTGCAGCGCCCCCTGGTCAGTGGTCACCGTGACACCTATCTAAAAACTTGCACCAATCTAAGCTCAACCCATAATGAAACTGCATCAAAACCCGACCAGTAGCTTTGGAGAAAAATGGCAATATGTATTTGCACAAACAAACATACTCACCACCCAAACGCAAATACCGTCTCCCTTACGTCGTGGGTAAAAAACTTGTCAATAAACTATGATTTCGTAGTTTTAATCTTTGTATGCACAAAAAGTATGTCTATTCTTGTATACATATTTGTGTGTTCAATAGTGTGTACTGCTCGTTCGCTCTAACTTTGCCGCTCGGCTCCATACTAAAGTCGAATTTTTAATTAGACGAAGTAAATTGACAGCAACTAATGTTACTTCTTCATACAATGTTGCTTATTTTCTATGACGAAGTGACATTAGCTACTGTCAATTTACTTCGTGTAATTAACAATTCGAGTATACGCCTCTACGCCAGCGTCAAAGTTAGAGCGAACGGGTAGTATATAGTTTAGTGATGCTTTGGAAGGATATATAATTTTTATTAGCATTACATGTATACATGTTTTTGCATTTTGTTGATACATGTTTTTCCCCATGACAAAGTAGACATATTTATAAATGTTTGGATGTATCCAAATTATTGCCTGTGTAGATGAATACCAAATTATGTAAACTGTACGTGTATCCATGTTTTTGCCCTTGACTGTACCTAAACGACTTACTGTTTAATTTTTATGTAAATTCTGCTTTAAAACCGCAGGTGTGCTGGGCAAAATTACACAATTAATTTTTGTAGCTTTACTAAACTTTAGGTACTTCATCACCAACATTAATATTGCCATCATGTATACAAAATTTTCATGACTAGATACTACTTACCTACGTAAAAAACAATAGTTTTTTTATCCACTTCTAAATTTAAAAAATAAAAAAATATCAGAATACTTATGGTGGGCTAAAGAGAATTTGAATTTGTAAAATACAGTTGGTAAAATAAGTCAAAATATAAAGCGATGTTGTAGACTTGTAGTTGAACGAGTTCGAGGAAAAAATACGGGATATTCTTGTCTTGACTGTGGCTAAAGAATCATTCGCAGCTCATTTATTTTGAACCAAATTCGTTGGAAAGTAAAATAACATGGTACTCGTACTTCAATAGTAAGCGGCGGTAGTGTAGTGGTTAAAGAGCTGGACTTTTTTTACATACAAAATACAAACATAAAGAGCTGGACTTTTTTTACATACAAAATACAAACATATAGTCACTTTATCTCCGAAGGGGTAGGCAGAGAGAAAAGCAAGACCACCCACTAAACCATCACGCTGTTCCACCTCGTCTCATTCAGGCACATGATATGCTAGAGACATAGTAGAGATTAGGTAATTCACTGCGAAGCAAACTGGAAGGACATTTTACTTACGCGAGTGTAGAAATTCTCATGGATTATATTCCGGATTTACCGGCTAAAACCACTGGGTGAAAAAGATACTTATTTATTGAATCATCGATTAGACAATATTAAACACTAATGTTATTTATTATCACCTCCGTAACTATCATTCACAGTGTTAAAGCAAAACACTGGACAAACAAACAATACGTTACAGTATTATTGAATCTTCGAAAGTAATCATAACAACGGCAACAAAAACGGCACTTTATTATATGACATTCTTAGCTTCTTACGGTGATTAGATATTGAGAAAGTACATTTGCCCTGCGAGGAGAGCCCATTCTTGACGTCCGCGTCCCTTTGGGTTATCGTCCTGATTCAACCTCTGCTTTCCCTGCAACCCGGTTGGGACAAGAACGACGTCGGATTTAGCGAGGACTCGTCCCGCACATAATCGGTCGCTCCGATAGCAGGGTGACCCTGCTATCCCCACGGGAGGAGAGAATCTGCGCTGCAAATGCATCTTCTGACGTGATAAGGCTAGAGATAATGCTAGTTTGTCAATCATCACCAAAACTTATCAAATCATCGCTAAAAGCACAAACAAATCTGCCAAACTGTTGATATGTTACGGGCAACGTGATTAACAGGGTCCTTATTTATAAGGGCCGAGTATCGGGCTATTTGATAAATTTTACTTTTTAAGCATATTAGTATTTTATGGTTAGGTTGGAACTGTGACCAATGACGCGCGAAGGCGAGCGAGCGAAGCGAGCATGCCGCCGCAGGCGCCTTCGAGCGCCAAAGGTGCCCTATACTATGCCCTATATAATTGATTATAAGTGCATCATTTTGTCAGATTTAAATGAGATAGGTACATCTCTTCACCATATAATTTTGCGAGCATCACTGGCAGATGGCTTGAGCCCATCGACCCAGAGTCTGCAACACTTAAACAAGTACTAAATACATTTCAGATAGAATATTAAAGCATGTTTTAAAATTAAATTATCAGTTCAGGTGTAAAATGGGTCGTTGGATCTTTAGTTTCGATTAAAGAACAGGGACGTAACTGGGTCAATTAAATGGAGCTTGACTATGATTAATGGAGATTGATCTATAACACTTCTTGAGATTGTGACGAAGCTTGTGAAATGTGAGATTATATCTCTAGATCATTGGTTCCTAACCTTTTCAGAGCTGTTACCCCTATGGCATGTTAGAGAAACAGATTTTACCCCCAATTATAAAAAAAAATATCTAAAAAGCAATTCAGGCAATGAAAAATATCTTAATTTTCGTTTGGTTTCCGTCTGGAGTGCTTCGTCGTGGACACGATCATACGCATTCGAGATCTGACGGAGGAAGCAATATCGCAGAGCGAGGTGGTGATGCCGGTGTCTCTTGACATCGCCATCGCCTTCAACACTTTGGCCTGGAGCTGCGTTAGGGAAGACCTTATTTATTACGGCGTGCCTCCCTACCTCCGTCGAATTGTCGGGGCTTATCTTTCCGAGAGGGCCATAAATTACCTGAGCTGGCTAGGGTCGATTCAACGAGATTCAGCGGTGTTGCGCAGGGATCGGTTCTAGGACCGGTTCTGTGGAACATCGGGTACGATTGTGTGCTGCGCGGCACGTTGCTTAGAAGTGTCGACGTAACGTGTTACGCCGATGATGACACCCTCGTTACGGCGCGAGGAGCAACGCACCGAGACGCAGCCCTAAAGGCCACGGAAGGCGTTGCTCAAGTTGTGGGTCAAATACGGCCGCTGGGTCTTGAGGTCGCCCTTTACCAATCCGAAGCTCTGTGCTTTCACGGACCTTGCAAGAGGCCACCTGCGGGATCCAGCATAAAGGTAGGAAGCGTCAGCATCGGTACTGAGCCCTCGATGAAGTGTCTGGGGTTCGTACTCGATGGCCGATGAGACTTCAAACACCTATTCCGAAGTTTGGTCCCAAAACTGAGGGGCAACAGCCGCACTCTCGCGGTTGTTGCCCAACATAAGAGGACCCAACACTCCCTGCAGGAGACTGCCTTGGGATAATGCGGAGTGCTTTACTTTTATCGCTATACGGGGCCCCGTATGAGTGGAGACCTTGACGGCCCGCAATGCGGCTGTACTACTTAGCCTACAGAAGGCTATGGCCATCAAGGTGATAAGGATATCGCACGATCTCAGGGGGACACAGGAAAACCACGGCTGAGTGCCAGCACTGCGAGGAACGCAGCGAGGACACAGCGCTCCACACATTGGTGTAGTGCACAGCATGGGCGCAACAGCTCCAGGTCCTCGTAACAGGTCTGGACTTGGACAATCTCTCGCTGGAGACCATCTCCTGTAGAGACCATGGTCCCATGATCTCCAGTGGGAGTAAGTGGGACACCGCTGCGTCTTTCTGCGGGAGAGAACTCTACCACCCGAGTTCCGCAGTCTTTGGACAGGCCGCTGCAGACTTTTCTTAGCCCAAGACTATCGGCCTCCATGATCGGGGGCTGAGGATGGTGGGGGCTTTTTAATTTCAAAATTAACACTTCTTTTATTTTTAACCCCCGACGAAAAACGAGGGGTGTTATAAGTTTTAATAACTGTGTGTCTGTCTCTAAGCAACGGGCCGCGCTGCGCCCTCGTCGCCGAATCGATCCCAGCCAGCTCGTACGTAATGGCCCTCTTGGAAAGATAAGCCCCGACAATCGACGGAGGTAGGAAGGCACTCCGTGATAAGTAAGGGCCTCCCTAACGCAGCTCCAGGCCAAAGTGTTGAAGTCGATGTCAAGAGACACCGGCATCACCACCTCGCTCTGCGATATTGCTTCCTCCGTCTGATCTCGAATGCGTATGATCGCGTCCACGACGAAGCACCCATGACGGAAACCAAACTGGTTATCCGCCAGATCTAGCCCCAAGCGTGTGAAGTGCCCGACGAGGGGCTGTGCAGCGCTGTGACTATTACGAACAAGCAGTTTTCATCGTTTTTAGTCATCGGAATTTTTTTCAAACTAGATGAGATCCCGAAAATTCCGGGATCTCGCAGGATTGATATTTCTAATCCTGCGGGATTTTGAATTTGCGATCTCGTGTCGGGATTGCATTCCCTAGTTCAGATGGTTTCTGGATTTGTTTTCAATGTTACCAGAGTTGAGAAGCCACTCTCGCATCTTAAAGTGGTAGCAAACGGTACCAACATGTTCAGAGTTCTGTTAGCAATGATGGGGTTTTCTGAAGCTGTTTTTCGCCAAAATGTGCATCTTCTCGCTCCACACTTCACTGAGATTTTACGAACACGAGAGATCGCGATGCCGCGTACCTACCTAGGTATTTGTTTTATACTTACAATCATATTTTTACTCATCTATTTTGGGCATCACCTCTGTTACCCCCATACAATAGCTGTTTTACCCCCGCGGGGGTAATTACCCCCAGGTTCGGAACCGAGGCTCTAGATGTTTTATTTTAATTACTGCTCTTACGTTTTATTCAAAGCCATCTCCTATTTTTCCTACGAGTAGGTATATTGACAACTAGCTGTAGCCCGCGACTTCGTACGCGTGAAAATTATGTTATAATGCTAATTTGATTGCTCTCTGCTTAGCCTTCAGGATATGTAGCGTGATAATATATAGCCTATTTGAAGACCGTACCCCTAGTTAATATTAGTGCAAAATTTGAATCAAATCTATTGAGGATTTTTCGAGATCCTTCCGGACAAAGCAAAGCAAACAGACAAACCGACAAACAGATTAAAATTTTTATTACTATATTTTCGGCTTCGGTATCATATTTTGAACACCCAGCGAGATTTCTTTTTTATATTTCCAATGTACAGTTTTGACTTTTCTATCATTTTATTATGTGTATAGAAGAAAATATAGATATAGAAAATAAACTTTCTTTTTACAAGTATTGATCATAAACTTTCATTAATAAAGTGCCCAGCTAAACAAAAATGAATGTTTTGCCGTGGACCGGTGATGTTGATGTATAAGTACCTATTCAGAATCAGTTATCTCGAAGGGGTTCCCGCAACCAATAAGTGGTATATACTGGGCCTAAAAAATTGTTTTATTATAAGACCATTTGTAAGTTTGGTTACAGCATTTAACGTATCTACTTTTGGTATTGGTGAGTAAGGATGGTAAATTCTGAGGTTGTTACCACTGAGCATAAGCTATTGTACTCCACTTTTGAAGATCCTATTGGATCACATTCTATTTAGAAATAACATGGCTGAAACAGTTCTGTCCTGAGGTCCTGACACAATCTTTACAAAGTAACTATTGGCGGTAAGGTGTTTGGAAGTAACGAATGTCGTAATAGATCATTGGTCTTCATTTCTTCATCCCAACAGTACGAACTGGCTTTAATCAGATTTCCCGGTCATTTCTCAAATTGATTCTATAAGAATAAGCGTCTTGTAAAGGTTGCTCTCCTGAAATATCAATACGTTTTATGAGCTGTCTACGTAGGTACTAAACTTAAGATGTTGTTGTCGTAGTTCAACAGAGACACAGTAACGCAGGTGTCTCGCGTGCGTCTGTCTATTCTTGACTCGTGTGACATCGCGTTGCGTCACCAACTCACGCGCAGAACGTCACGAGTCAACGCACCGATACGTCTCTGTCTGAACGTGGGTCGACATTTCGTTCAACCGAGCTCTTGCCCTATCTTTGGTTCAATTTAGGATGTTGAACATTGCACCAACACTATTACGTCAGAACTTTTCTAGTTGTGCTTTTAGTACACACTTACACAGTCATCTTCTTACTTTTATTGGGCACTAGATGGTGCACACTGCTCAGCCCGCGTTGAATTTGGTTTGTATTTATGTAGGTACAACATTTTAGCCAGATACGTTCGGTCAAGAGTAGAAAACATCCAGATGTTCACCACCAAGGATTGTTGGAAGCTTTTGTCTTCCTCTATGGGTGTTCATCTGTTGGTTAACAGTTGTCTCTACCATTTTCAGGCTTAGTTGGCTTAGGTCTCTTTAGACAATGGAAACTGCAAATGAAACTTTCAAACCACATTTAAATTCACCTTCATATCGTCATATCATCAACCGAGTTTTTTCCCCTACCCAGTTGGGGTCGGGTATAAGTCTAACTACAATGCCGCTGAACTTCGCTATTTTTCATGAAGCGACTGCCATCTGAACTCCACCATCAATTGGCGCAGTTCTGAAGTTAGACTATTTGGTTCTTAAAATTCAACTTCATTATATCAAAGGAAATGTCAAGGGACATCCTTCCGAGGGCTTACCAACCATAGGCTGTTGGGCGTAACGTGAGGTTTTTTAGTCGGTAGGAGTCCGGCTTAACATCCATGAGGATTTTTCCTCACGTTAAACAAAAAAAAAGTGTGTGCGTGTAACCTTTACGCGCGATTGAAGTAAAACTTCTTTGCCATTGACGGCATCAAATGTTATATTAATATCATTCATTCGAATTTTGAATAGCGGAATCGTAGCCTCCGCTATTCAATATTTAAATAGCGTGACTTCCGTTAGAAAAAAAATCTGAGTTACTGCCTAGTTGCGCCTAAAGAAGTATTACTTCAAAAAAAAGGGTTCTTGCTGCTTATTACAACGCTACATCTTCTTAGTTATCTTAATGTCTATATAAAATTATATTAAGTCTTCCGTATTCTGAGATTTTAAACTTGCATGTATCATGTTGTAGACAATAGCCTGTCTTTTTCCCACGATTGTCGTTTGACGATGTCAGCTTTATTAAAACGTAGGCAACTTTTGTGAAGGTTAAACCTGTTGTATAATTATATTAATTATATAGACGGAATGAATAGTATTTTATCTTAACTGCAACACAAATTGTTCACAAAAGTAATCTATAGATACATAAATATAAAAAAAAAACTCGCTGGGTGTTCAACTTATGATACCGAAGTCGAAAATATAGTTAAAAATTTTTGTCTGTTTGTCTGTTTGCTTTGCTTCGTCCGGAAGGATCTCGAAAAGTACTGAATTGATCAAATTTTGCACAAATATTAAATAGGGGTAGGGTCTTCAAATAGGCTATATATTAGGTGCTTATTATGAAATTGGCGTTTTGTATAGGAGGAACAAAAAGTCGAATATTTTTAAATATAATATATTTAATTAATCAAAGTATGAACCATTGTTTTCTATGCTTTTTTGCCATCTCATAGGTAGTTCATTGATCCCTTTACTAAAAAAACCAGTCGGACGGGAATCAATAAAATCTGTGAAGGCGATTTGGACTGCCCCATCAGAGTTGAATTTTTTCCCTTGCAAGAAGTTGTCCAAATTTCAAAAAAAATGGTAATCTGTTGGAGCAAGATCCGGGGAGTACGGAGGATGTTTTAGACATTCCAATTGAAGCTCTTCTAATTTGGTAGCCGTCTGTTGTGCAGTGTGTGGTCTAGCGTTGTCGTGAAGCAGCAGTGGCGTGGAGCGATTGACCAGCCTAGGTTGTTTAGCCGCTAGCTTTTCCATCATGGTTTGCAATTGCTGACAATAGACATCAGCCGTAATAGTCTGGCCAGATTTGAGAAAACTGTAATGAACAATACCGGCACTAGTCCACCAAACGCTTACAAGTAACTTTTTTGGGGTTAATTTTCGCTTGGGGCAGGATTTGGCTGGCTGGCCAGGATTTTTCGTCACAGGTAATGATTCGGTTTAAAATACCTTCATTATTGTGCCGGTTCAGTAATGTAACGCAGCAGTCGACGCGCTTTTGCCGGTTTGCTTCAGTCAATTCGTGAGGTACCCACCTTTCAAGCTTTTTAATCTTCCCAATTTGCTTCAAGTGAATTAAAACAGTTTTATCACTAACACCGCAGCCTGCAGCTAACTCGGACGTGGTTTGCGATGGATCCGCTTCCACAATAGCCTTCAATACTTCATTATCAACTTGAGTCTCAGGCCGTCCACGGGGCTTGTTCTGCAGGTCGACATTTCCTGAACGAAAACGTTGGAACCAAAAACGAACTGTGTTTTCTTTTGCAACATGACCGCCATACACATCATTCACCCTTCTAGTCGTTTCCGCAGCACTAGTGCCACGGCGGAACTCGTACTCGTAAATAATGCGATATTTTAAGTTTTCCATTTTGTAAAATGAGTGACGCAAACAGAAAAAAACAGAAGAAAAAAACAAATGAATGACGATCATCGAAGGATAATACATGAGTAAATAGCTGGGAAAATTTGAATTTGGAATTCCTTACCAAAGAGGAGAAAATCGTAATTAAAGTGGCCAGTACGAAAAACGCCAATTTGATGTGTAAGCACCTAATATTATCACGCTACATATCCTAGGGGCTAAGCAGAGAGCATTCGAAGTGGCATTTTAACATAATTTTCACGCGTACGGAGTAGTAATAAATAATCTGCAGAAGATCCGTCGCCCGATGGAGGAAACGAGTTCTAGAGTGGAGACTGCGACTGGGCTAACATAGGGTAGGATGTCCAGCTGCCGTAAGTTGGGAGAAGCCTACGTCCAGCAGTGGATTGCCATATGCTGATTGGATTGATTGATTATAAGATGGACCAATTCCTTCGAATCGCTAGTATCATTTGAAAATGAATGATGCATAGATTTACATATTCACTTCGTCTCTCCTTCTTTTAGGCCTACTGGAAGAAATTTCTGAAGAAATAAATAGTGCAATATTCCTTATTATTACTTCTGTTATTTATTGTGTGTACAAAACCAATAATAAAAAAATAAATAAATAGATCTTACGACCGTGTTCTGATGTAAATAATGTAGTATGTAATGATAGTATTCGCGTGTAACATTGTTAAAGGTCTCTTCATGATATTTTCCATTTAGGTAGGTACTAACCTATTACTTACGTAAGAAAATTAGGCAATAATCTATGACAAAAATTATTTTAAATTAAAGATTCGAAGATTCAGTATACACTATGGCCACGATGCCATACCCTTACGAACTAGAATTGTTATTTGTAGGCCATACCTGAATTCACAGTAAGTAAATAAGTAGGTACTTGCTGAGCCGATTACATTTCAAAGAATTATTTTTAGACCGCACACCAATAAATTATAAAAAAGTCCTAATTCTTTGCAAGAAACGTCAAGTATGTAGAACCAATTTAAAAACCTAGTAGAAATTCTTTGCATTCTTACTCTAATTTGTATCATTGTCTTAGTAATAAAAATGAAAATTGTCTGAAGAAAAATTAGCTTCGCATGACAATAGCATAATAATATTTTATTTACGACTTCATAATTTTACGAAATATCGTCAGCGAATTCACTAATGATCTCTGTCGAATATTAGACTGTAAGTAGGTAGGTAGGTATATGAAGGGCTAAATAGAATACACGGGCTGGGTGCCATCCAAGAGTTTGACAGACCGTTCTAATTATAATACTAAACGGTAAACCTATTGCTAACTATCGCTAAGTTTGTATATTAGGTACGCTGCTTTATACGTTGTTTGGATTTCAAACAGCCTTTTTTTATTTTTTTAACGTAAGAAAATCCTACATAGATGCTATGCCGAGCTCCTAACGACTAAAAACCACACGTTTTCTACCTACGGTTGGGAGCCCCGGAATAGAATATATTATATAATCTGTGTCCCGGGTAAGCCCTCGTAAGGATGACCCCAGGATTTCCATCAGACCCACGGCTACCACTGCGGAACGTTGTGGGAGAGTTCTCTCCCGCACCCTCTCTGCCGCCTTCTTCACGAGCATGACCTGTTCGCAGAAAGAGGCAACGGAGTCCCACTTACTCCCGCTTGAGATCACGGTCTCCACAGCGTTCCAAACAGCCTGGTCAAATTCTTATACCTTTTTTTTAACGTGAGTGAAAATCCATCATGGATGCTATGCCGGACTCCTACCGACTAGAAAACCTCACGTTACGCCCAACAGCCTGTTGGGAGTATGGTTGGGAGCCCCGGGTAAGCCCTCGGAAGAATGTCCAAGGACTCCCAACAGACCCACAGCTACCACTGCGGCCTCGCCTAGGGGTGTTTCGGGTGCTATCCCGCGTCTTTGGGGGGTTTCGGGTGTGATCCCGCTTTTAAGGCGGGGCGTGCGTAAATCTCTTACGTCACGCTACCGTCATTGGCCTGCTTCTGTAAGGACGGTAAGCAGCCCTCTCATCGTCCTCACGCCCTGAATTCTTATTCTTACCATAATAATAATTATTTGGAGATCTAAGGATGAACCTTAATGGACCACCTTCTTTGATTGTAGGAGTATCTTTACCTGTTTCTCCACAATAATTTAAGTCACATACCGTTAGACTAAAATGCTCGTACTTTATTGCTAAAACGTGTAGTTATAAATAAGATAAAGCCATTTGAAGATTAAACGGCGGATAAGCTATATTACTATAATCCTGTTATATTTAATATCCATTAATATTACTACAGATAACATATTACGTTCCATTCTACACGAAAGGAGGTGTAAAAGCGTTGATTTGCACTACTAAAGGCATATAAAGGCATGTTTCCACAGCGAGCTTAGCGGGCTCATTATTGTACTTGTTTGACTTGATTTCCTGCCCCCGCAGCACAGTTATATGGCACTAGCGGACGTCACGCGATCTCACCCGCGTAGTTCCCGTTCCCGTGGGAATACGGGTATAAAATATAGCCTATGTTATCCGGGGATAGAGTAGTTTCCCAACAGTGAAAGAATTTTTCGGAGCCTATTCAATACAAACAAACATACAATCAAAACTTACTTCTTTATAAAATTAGTATAGACGAGTCATTAATGGCCCGCTCAGCTCGCGATGGAAACCGGCCCTAAGTAGGCGGTGTATAATATGCTTTATCCAAAGTTGGCGTTCACGACTGTCAAATATAAATGATTCAAGGATCGTAGGTCGAGATACCGTTAGTATTCTCAGATGGGGCATTCACCCTTAAAGAGTATTAATGACATGATATTGACCTTTGCGGGCTTAAGTTGTTTGACATTCGACTTGTCTCAGTACTGGTTCTTTAGGTATGTTGTAGACGAAATGGATGCTAGAGTCTCATAATAAAATACAGAATAGCTTTTTTTAACGTGAGGGAAAATCCATCATGAATGCTATGCCGGACTTCTACCGACTAAAAAACCTAACCTAACCCAACAGCAGATCGTTGGGAGCCCCGGGTAAGCCCTCGGAAGGATGTCCCAGGACTCCCAGTCCCAACAGACCTACAGCCACCACTACGGCCGCGTTCAGGGGGCGGTTCGGGTGCTATCCCGCGTTTTTGGCGGGTTGCGGGTGTGATCCCGTCTCTAATGGGGGACGTGCGTGAATCCCTCAAGTCACGCTGCCGTCATGGGCCTGCATTTGTAAGGACGGTTAGCAGCCCTCTCACCGTCCTCAGACCCCTGGTCATGGAGGCCGATAGTCTTCGGCGAAGACACGTTGGCGGCGTCCAGGTCGTCGACTGCGGAACTCGGGTGGGAAAGTTCTCTCCTGTTGCCCCCGCCGCGCCGCCTCTTTCACGAGCATGACCTGCTCGCAGAAAGACGCGGCGCGGTCCCAGAATAGGTATATATATTTATTTACGTATATGTATATCTTTTCTGAATTTCCATAAAATACAGAATAGGTAGGGATATAAGTAAATAAAAAATCAAAGAGTTGGAGTGCCACGCAAGAAATCCGCGGATATTAGCTAATCAGGTTATAGGCAAATCCTATGAACATACTCGTAAACAACCTCCTAATTTCAAAACTCTTGTGTAAATTTATGACTTCTGAGGGAATTCTTTTAAAACCCTTTTTCTGACCAAAAATATACTTAGATATATTTGAGTAACTTAAAAGCGGCATACACATAGAGTACGAAACCTAATATTTCTGCAAAATACCAAGTTCAATAACGACAAATGCTTGACCAAGATCAATACCCATCTCGACCGCTATACGTAAATATTGGCGCATTTAAGTGGCATATCGTTCAAGGGAGATGACCTTTTGTGTGAATGTCGATGACCTTTAGATAGATATAGCTACAGATGTCGTCAACATTGTAGAAGTGAGCTAAGTGTTCAAAATGTTTTGAACAAATAAATATAAATATTATTATAGGGTTTTATAACACGATCAAAAAGTTAATGTAGAGTTTTAGCTTTGCTTATAAGAAAACCCAAGAAATTTCCACGGGTTATCCTTCCGAAGGTTTACCCTGGACTCCTGGCCGTAGACAGATGGCAAGGCCTTGTGGTTTTAGTAGTTAGAAGTCCTGCATAGCATCCATGAGGATTTCCATTTTGAACAATCTGGTCGTCTCGCCTGGTTTAAATATTTTATAGTAAAAATGCTTTTAACTTGATTAAACAAATGCCGGAAATGACGACTTAACGTGCCAGAAGCACGGAATCACTCTTTAATACCTATAAAAATGCCATAATATACATACGGTCAACCATTTCTACAGAAGTCTGAGCAAGCGGAGCCGCAGTGCTTGAAGAATGATGCAGTAACTTTATTAAGATTTTTCTTTGTCTTAGATTCGACCTGGAAAAAGTGCCGGTCGAAGCTCGGGAAACCATCGCCGCCATGACCCAACTGGTGGCTTCGAACCTCGCGGCGGAATGTGGTGGTGAAGTTACAGAGATCGTAGAGACTCCTGTAGTATTCCTCATCAACATCAAGTCTTCTGATGTAAGCCTCCATTGGGACACTGAAGAACAGTACCTGCTGGATGTGGCGACTAAAGGTTTGTTTGCATAATATTGAGTCCTATATATTTAGCTTGATAGAGTGACTTCACTCGCCTGATATAGAAAAGCGTGGTCACATGTAAAGACTTAAGAGTCACTCGCACAGTCCACCGGACAGGATAGCGGCCTTAATGATGTGCTTCTTCTAGATCAGCTTGAAGAACCCGGATTTGTAAGAAGTAGGTAACAATTACGCTGGCAGAGCGTTCAAGAACGATCTTATAAATTGTTTGGTTATGGAGACATTTTACTCCACAAATTATTTTGTGTTAACTCTAACAATCGAAAAAGAAATCCATTCCGAGCTCTGAAATTGTAACTCACTTCTACGAAGAAATGATGTTCGATAAATATTTAGTAGGTAGTGTAGATACCTCTTCTTTAACCATGCATACTATAACATGGCCTGCCACCCCATCGCTTTTGACATAACTTACACCCAGAGTGTCATCACCTCAAAGAAAATTTGTTGTGGGAGCGAGTGTGTCTTCTCAGACGAGAGACAGAAGTTGATCCATAGGTGAAGTAAACGTATGTATACACAAGTTAATTTAATATTGCTCATTCTCCTTTACAGAAGAACAAATAACAGTCTACGTCACAGCGGAGACAGTGTATGGAGCACGTCACGCCTTAGAAACATTTACACAGCTGGTTGCCTCAGACAGATCTGAATACTCCGACGAAAAGAAATGCGGTCTTCAATTAGTTTCTGGTGCAAAGATTCGTGATAGACCAGTCTATAAACACAGAGGGTTACTCCTAGATACCAGCAGACATTTCATCCCGATGGTAGACATAAAAAGGACTTTAGAAGGCATGTCTGCAAATAAGTTGAATGTCTTCCACTGGCATGTGACTGATAGTCAGAGCTTTCCTTTGGAGTCGAGTAGAGTGCCCCAGTTTACCAGGTAAGCGTGTTCTCTATCAGTAAGATGTGCCAATAAATTTTAAACTGACTTTAGGCCCTGAGGCTCTCTTCTATGGGCAAGTCTGTCAGTAAGAAAGAAACCGAAGCTCTGAGATATAAAAGAGGGTAGGTATGAAGATCTTTTTTGTATTCAGTGTGCCAAACTGCCGCCACTCATTCTCCTGATGGAAAACCATGGCGTCATTTAGCAATCTGCTTTCACAGTCCTTATGACTTTTGACAGTGAGTCCTGTGATGCAACTGCTAATCATAATCATGTCTATTCTACCAGCAATGTGTCCCATTAATATAAAATATCAATATTCAAGGTACGGCGCATATTCAGCTAAAGAGATATACTCGGTGGAGGAAGTGAGGGAGCTGATAAAGTTCGCCCAAATCCGGGGCATCCGCGTAGTTATCGAGATTGATGCGCCCGCACACTCCGGCAACGGATGGCAATGGGGAAAGGTAATACATATTGCTATATTTTTACGCTTTTTATACTCATATTGGTCCTCTTTATTGATGACAAATACTTTCGGAACGCTTGTAACACTTTGTCTTAGTTGTGGAGCCCGCAGATTGTTCAAATTAAAAAATACAGTTAGGTAGGTAGGTTCTGTTCTTATTATTATCCGAGAGAGATTCTATTATTCCATTTGATAACAAATGGAGATTTCCCTAAACATAATTTACGTATAACATAATGATCATTCCTTATCCCCACGAAGTAAGTAAGTGCAGATGCATACTACAGGAAAACGTTTAACCACTTGAATTTCGTCCCACGTATTTGTAATACTCGGTACCTATTTATTTATTGTTGAATTAAATATCCAATCTTTAGATTATAATTACATAACATTCATAAATCATTTAATGTGTTGAACAGATGACTGTTTGATAGGTACTTGTAGAACATGTTTAGTAAACAGTTTTATAATGACACCCGGCATAACAATTAACTCTCAGTGTAATTATTTTTGTAACGCACACGTCATCACCAGAGCGTTATGTTCACTGTTGAGAGCCCCTACTGTAATTCGTTTTGAAATCTAGCTGATTGGCCTACAACGCTGGTCAGACGGGTTGGTACTGGGTTTTGTTTTGAGTTTTCCTTTTCTGCGCCCAGTATGGGTCCTGGAGGGTCCAAATATATCGTAGTTACTCCTTAAATAAGTATCAGACCTATTTCTGCCAACCAGGTCTTCTATATCCAAGTGGTAAAGAAAAAAAACTAATTATTGATACTGTTGATTGATGGCACTTGATGGAACCTGAAACACATATTGATAAACTTCACTTGTACTGTTCCACAATATTTATTATTGTAATACCTAACCGGTTTCGCCTTTCGGCATTCTCAAAGGCTAATAAAATAAATAAATTTACCTTCCGCTTGATGCGCCGAAGACTATCGCTTCTACCTCCAGCCTCACCAAGCATGCTTCACGGAACGGACACGACGACGGTGGTAAGGGCTACGATCGACGCCCCTATCGCCGGCCCGTCTGGTACCACAGGCAGACTACGAACGACGTCTCCTGGGCGGTCCATTCGGTCACATAGGTCCACGGCAAGCACTGCGGCTAAGGTGCGAATGGCAGAATTAGAAGCGGCTGAAAAGCTAGCAGCCCTGAAACGGAAGGAGCTAGAATTGGAAGCAGAGTTGATCAAGAAACGACTAGCGGCAGAGGTCTCGAACATTGAAGAAGAAAGCGTTCATGAAGAGACCGCCGACCATCACAACAAGGTAGACGAGTGGCTACGAACACAGCCCCTCGCCACACGGAGGGAGGAGACCAAAGCAAGAGAGGAACGAAACCTACGGTTCCGAGAAGAACAACCTCGTCCTGCTAGAGACCGGTCTATCACCCCCACGAGATCCCGAAACCACATAGAGCAGTTGAACGAAACCTTAGAAAGAATGGCACGACCCAGGGTGCGATACCTCGACCTACCGGCGTTCAACGGGGTACCCAGCGAGTGGCTGACCTTCAAAGCTACTTTTGAAGACACAACGAAGCTGTATCAAATATCCGCAGCGGAAAACCTTCAACGGCTACGAAACAGCCTTAAGGGAGAAGCCCGCGAGATCGTGTCAGCACTCCTACACACCGCCACGAGTCCTGACATCATTCTAAGGACCTTAGAACAATGCTTCGGTCGCCCAGAAGTAATCATCGACAAGGCGTTGGAAGACCTAAGAAGACTGCCTAAGCCCGGATCATCGGTGACAGAATTAAACAGTTTCGCCGTAAAACTTCAGAACATCGTGTACGTGTTAAGAAACCTCGGTCGACAAGGCTACCTACACAACCCGCTACTGGCAAGAGAAGTACTGGACAAGCTAAGCCCGCACATCCGGTCAAGATGGTGTGACTACGCGAGTGAGCAAGAAGGCACTACAGATCCCGAAATTATCGTGCTATCTCGCTTCCTCATGCGTGAAGCGGACAGAGCACTGCGCTACACCTACGCGCCCGCAACTAGCTCCTCCGCCGCGATCGCAACACGGAGAGAGACTAAGACGACACCGGCCCCAAGAAGGAAACCCACCGCCGCTGTATACACCACCACCGACCCGACCGAAGAAGAGCAAGCTATCAAGTGTCCGAGTTGCGAAAAGAATCATTCGCTACCGCAGTGCCCACAATATGAAGCACTATCTACCGAACAGCGATGGAACATCGTGAAAGAAAACAAACTGTGCTTAAGCTGAAGAAACACCGACGCCTCTCATGCCGAGCCAAGCCGTGCGGAGTTAACCAGTGCAAGCGACCGCATCATTCTACACTGCACACCGAACAACAACAGAACCCAACCACCGCCTCGAACCCTACAAGCACCGAGTCCGTCCTGACAGTGGCGCATTACGTACGAAACCACAACGCCGAGAAACACGCTCACTCTCACCCCTACGCGCTCGAAGCTATAACAAGCAACCACTACATGGACGACCTAGCGGCGAGCTACGACACCGAGAGCGAGGCACGGCGGGCAGTACAAGAAATAATACAAGTGCACGCCGTAGCGGGCTTCAAACTGCGAGCATGGAGCACCAACAAGAAGAGCGTACTTAGCGACGTGCCACCGAACCTGCACGCCACTATGCCCACACCGTTAGGTGGGGAGGATCCCGAGAACAAGATACTCGGCCTCTACTGGAATTCCGACCACGACACGCTCGGATTCAACACTGCCATGCAGCGCGTAGCAAGTGACGTCAGAAGCAGAGCGAGGACGCCGACCAAGCGAGAAGCACTCAGTGCGGTCATGTCTATTTATGACCCACTGGGGCTACTGAGTCACTACACGATCCGAGCGAAGATCATTTTACAAAGCTTGTGGCGACTCAAGATCACGTGGGACGAACCTATTCCCGAAGAAGAGAACGAACTTTTCGCCACATGGTTAGGACACCTGCCCGACCTAACTCAACTGCGAATAGACCGGTGGTACAACGCGGAGGTCAACGACCGATGGGAGCTACACGTACTATGTGACGCCAGCGAACAAGCATACGCGGCGACCGCGTACTGGCGCATAGAACGACTGGACGGCGTGACACAAGTTTGTCTCATCGCTGCGAAGGCGAAGGTGGCCCCACGACGCGCTCAAACCATACCGCGCCTCGAGCTACAGGCTGCGGTCATAGGCGCACGACTCGTGGACGTCATACGAAGAGAACACCGCGTCGAAGTTGCAAGAACGGTCTACTGGACAGACTCAATGACTGTTATTCATTGGGTCCGCAACGACACGAAGAAGTATACACCCTTCGTCGCACACCGCCTCGGTGAAATCTCCGATTTAACCCACAAGGAAGAGTGGAGGTGGATACCTACCTCTAGAAACGTAGCCGATGATGCGACCCGTCTCAACTCGACCCGCATAACCTCCGACGACCGATGGTTCAGCGGCCCGGACTTTCTACGCCTGCCAGAGGGTCAATGGCCTACGGAGGGAGCATTGACCGCGAGCGACGACGAAACAGTGCTACACGTCAATAACAAACCCGAACGAGAGGATGACTGGATACCCGACCCGAACCGGTTCTCAAGATATGAAGCACTAGTACGTACAACGGCCCGTGTACTAGCCTTCGTAGACATATGTCGCCGCCGAGCTACGAACATCGAACTTCGCCACGTAGAGAAAGCAGAACGCGCTATCCTACAACGAGCCCAACGAGATAGTTTCCGCGACGAGTTACAACGAATCAAGACGGGTCAACCTATCACGAAATCAAGCCGCCTGTATAAATTAGACCCGGTATTGGAGGACGGAGTGCTACGCGTCAGAGGGCGCATCGCGAAAGCCACCGCGCCGATACAGACGAAGAAACCAATTATACTAGACGGAAGACATCATATCGCCCGGCTCATAGTACGTCGGGGTCATTGTTCTGCGGGTCACGCTAACAGAGAACGTGTGACCAACGACCTGAGACAGATGTATTGGGTTATACATCTAAGACCTACAGTGCGCACCATTGAACGAGAATGCGCGCTATGCCGGGTGCGTAGAGCACAACCACTGACTCCACACCCCGGCGACCTGCCACGAGTACGCCTGGAACCCTACCAGCGACCCTTCTCACACTGCGGCGTAGATTACTTCGGCCCTATGATCGTGAAACTGGGGCGTCGTCGAGAGAAGCGGTGGGGTGCACTCTTCACGTGCCTTACCTCCCGCGCCATACACATAGAACTTGTGCCGTCTCTATCCACGAGTTCAGCGATCATGGCCCTTAGACGCATGGCTGCACGACGGGGTTGGCCGAAGACCATGTACTCGGACAACGCTACCAACTTCAGAGGTGCCGACAAGGAGCTGCAAGCGGCCTACAAAGAATGGGTACCGGCGCTACAAGAAGAGGGACTACGGCAACGCATGATCTGGCGTTACATACCACCAGGTTCGCTAAATTAAGGGGGGACCTGGGAGAGAATGGTGCGGAGCGTTAAACAAGCCCTATCAATGGTTCTACACGAGAAGGAGCCACCCGAGGAAGTGCTGTCAACCCTCCTCACCGAGATCGAATTCAGTGTGAACGCTCGCCCACTGACACATGTGAGCGTCAGTCCAGAGGACCCCGAAGCGTTGACCCCAAACCACTTCTTATTGGGGTCTTCGACCGCGCTACCATCAGCGGGACCACTCACCGAAAGCGATCAACGCACTTGGCGGGCCAGTCAGGTACTAGCCGATCACTTCTGGAGCCGTTGGGTACAAGAATACCTGCCTACGCTAGTACCTCGCGGCGAACCTTCAACCGCTAAACGACCCTTGCAAGTGGGAGATCTGGTGTTCGTGGTAGACCACACCCTACCACGGAACACATGGCCCCGAGGAACCGTCGAACGAGTGTACCCGGGACCAGACGGCGGGATACGTATCGCCGACATTCGCACACGCACCGGGATATTCAAGCGGCCTACTCGGAAACTCATCGTCCTCCTGAAAAAAGAAGAGGCTACGCGAGCTACGCCGGAGGGAGAGCTGTAGCGGACGGCGAGTTCAACAACGGCCGCGGCGCGCCAGCGCGCGCTACTCGCTCCGTGACCCTACAGTTGTGAGCGATCTGTACGCATATAATAAAGTGCATTTTGTCATTTGTTATGGAAAAATTGTCGTGAAATATTGTAAACTAAAAAAGATCCTGATCCTGAATAAAACCTGGAAATCAACCGAGCAATTTAATTTCAAAAGAACCTACATACAGTCCACTGCAAGAACCACCGAAAATCCGACCGTGGTGGAGCTACGAACCTGCTAAAGTTCCACCACAATGTCGTACCCGGTTTGAAGAGGAGCAGAGTATAATATACTTACTAGCGGACGACACTGGGTTTCACCCGCGTAGTTCCCGTTCCTGTGGGAATACGGGAATAAATATAGCCTATGTCACCAGCGGATAGTGTACCAATCAGGCAGTGAAAGAATTTTCCAAAAAGGTTCAGGAGTTTCGGAGTCTATTCAAGACAAACAAACAAACAATTAAATCTTTCCTCTTTATGATATTGGTGTATATAGACTAACATCAACTGCTGTATGTGATCGTTTTGTCTGGAACCCTCCCTTCGTGACGGAGGATATCTACAACCGACTCGACATTACTCGACAGTGTATTACGACTTTCCATCTGGTTACTTTACAGGAATACGGTTTTGGCGATCTAGCAGTATGCGTTAACCAACAGCCTTGGCGTCAATACTGTATCGAGCCGCCCTGCGGTCAACTGAACCCCGCCAACCCGGCCATGTACAGAGTACTGCGCGACCTCTACAGAGATATCGCGGAAATGTTGACGAAGCCTGCCTTGTTTCATATGGGTGGTGATGAGGTTAGTATGGTATTACTCTCTTCGAATAATCTCATGTTTTTTGACTTGCCTCTTGGTCTAGCGATCAAAGCACTAAAACATGATTGTAAAAACTGACCAAGTGCGAGTCGCATTCGCGCACTGAGGGTTCAATACGTTTATTGTATGGAGGCTTCCTTTGATTTTCAGACACGCGGCAGTGTCAAGCCAAATTCAAGTAACAGAACAGTGCGAGCAGCACCGTGTTATATTACACGAACCATTTGGCCACTTTTGACTCGCTTATAATTCAAAAACATTTTCACATAATATGAGACGGCGAGATATTACTATTTTCTTGATTTTAGTAATTGTTGGTCAAGGTTCGAGAGATACAGCCTCGTCAAAGACAAACGGACGGACAGCATAGTCTCAGTAATAGGGTCCCGTTTTTACCCTTTGGGTATGGAACCCCGTAAAATAGGGACTTCAAAAAAAAAGTCTGGACCTCAAAGTATCCTCAACTATGAGTCGGTCCATCCGCTGACTAATAAACGAAACTTTAGACTCTTATTGAAAAGCGTGTAATCGTCAAGATGCGACTTCGATCAAACACATCATAGTCAGTTCTCAACATCGCTTTTAAAATATAGTTATGACAACCTGACTCGACGAACTTCGTTCCACCTCAAAAACAAGATTTCTCACTGTTCGATGCAATACCTACTTGCAACCGAACACGTATTGCTGATCCAGCAATGAGATGTGGCCGCACTAAGTGCGCCGCGAGCTCAGTGTCGGAAAGCGACCGGGTGCATTCATTTCCATCTTTCTCATATTTTAGCGATAGTTTAGAAGAAATAAACCTTTATTACGTAATTAAATGTGTTTTCTGTGTAAAGTAGCAAAATCCCATCCCATCAGGTACCACGAAGGTCGCAACCCCTACACTCACCTTTTAAACTTTCCCTGGACTTCCACAGACCAACGAAAATCAGCCAGCACCATTGGTCTGACTGTTCTCGAGTTTTAGTGAGACTGAGAAACATCAATAATTTTTTTAAGAAGATAATGTTTATTCCCGCAGGTATTCTTCGGCTGCTGGAACTCTAGTTCAGAGATAATCAACTATATGACTGAAAAGAACTACCAGATCAATGTCAACGGTTTCGTAGACCTCTGGTCAGAATTCCACGCGAAAGCCCTACAAGCTTGGGATGAAGAATTACAGGCGGTTGGCGGAACTACACAACCAGTTATGCTTTGGTCTTCGGAATTGACACAGCCTCATAGGATACAGAATCATCTTAGCAAAGACAGGTGAGTTTTTAAACAGTCAACCAGAACACCTTCTCTTCTACCCTTTTTTTTTAACGTGAGGGAACATCCTCATGGATGCTATGCCGGACTCTTACCGACTAAAAAACCTCACATAACACCCAGCAGCCTATGTGGTTAGGAGGCCCGGGTAAGCCCTCGGAGGGATGTCCCAGGACTCCCAACAGACCCACGGCCGCCATTGCGGCCTCGCTTAGGGGGTGGTTCGGGTGCTATCCCGCGTCTTGGAGGGTTTCGGGTGTGATCCCGCTTCTAAGAGTGCGTGGATCCCTCACGTCACGCTGCCGTCATAGGCCTGCTTCTGTAAGGACGGAGAGCAACCCTCTCACCGTCTTCAGAACCACGGTCATGGAGGCCTAGAGTCTTCGGCGAATGTCTTCTACCCTTACTGAACCTTTTTTTAAAATAAATTCTTTCACTATTAGAAGCCAAGTAATTCTCAAGTAGCAATTCTGCAATAAATGTCCAAAAATGGCATATATCTACAAATTATTATAACTGCATACAAAATATGTAATAAATAGTTCTATGGTAAAGCCGTGGGACACAGCTAATGACTTACAACTTCAATTTTCAGATACGTCATCGAAGTTTGGGAGCCAGTAGGCAGTCCAGTTTTAGACCAGCTCTTGAAACTGGGTTATCGAGTGGTTTCCGTACCCAAAGACATTTGGTACTTAGACCATGGGTTCTGGGGTGTGACCAAGTTCTCCAACTGGAGGAAGATGTACGCTCACACATTACCAAGGAGCGAGAACGTATTGGGAGGAGAAGTTGCCATGTGGTCTGAATTTTTGGATGAACAGGCGTTAGGTATGTACTGGCAAATGTTATTTTTGCTCTTTAACATTTGACAGCCTAGTCTTAGCTCTTAAAATTACGCAACGGTCTATATAGTATCCAAGAACAGCATAAATTTCAAGAACAGCATAAATTTCAAGAACAGCATAAATTGTGGATCCATTGGGACCCTTTTTTTAACGTGAGGGAATATATCCTCATGGATGCTATGCCGGACTCCTACCGACTAGAAACCTCATGTATCCTGCCCAACAGCCTACGGTTGGGAGCCACGGGTAATCCCTCGGAAGGATACCCCAGGACTTCCAACAGACCTACGGCTACCACTGCGACCTCTTCTAGGAGGGGTTCGGGTGTTACTCCGCTTCTTAGGGGGTCGACGACGCTGTCATGTAGGGCCTGCTTCTGTAAACCCCATTGGGACCCTACCAAGAGCATCAAGGTTCAAGACATTCTCCTTGTATGTGGTGTCTCTGCAGACTAAAGGGTGCAGCGGTGAGAAGTGAAGTTCTATAATAATGTGTTTAAATTCTCGTGGAAGGTGGACTGGAGCAGACTAAAACTACGCGGTACCTACCTATCCGTCTAGCAACGAGCGCTCTGGGTAGTCCTTGAATAGATGTCCTAGGATTCACGGAATTGTGAGAAGCCTGTATCCAGCTGTGGATTGCAATAGACTGAAACTGACAAAATATTAATATAATTTCAGACACTCGAGTATGGCCTCGGGCAGCTGCAGTAGCCGAACGCCTATGGGCAGACCCCACAGGTGACTTCACACCAGCTGAACGTCGCATGCAGAGGCACAAGAACAGACTACAATCGCGAGGACTTCGCCCTGACGCTATTTCTCCAGGATGGTGTTCGCAGCATGAT
Source organism: Miltochrista miniata (assembly GCA_933228765.1). Taxonomy (NCBI): domain Eukaryota; kingdom Metazoa; phylum Arthropoda; class Insecta; order Lepidoptera; family Erebidae; genus Miltochrista; species Miltochrista miniata. The sequence goes on along the minus strand of OW121766.1, from coordinate 22,422,037 downwards.
GGCAGATGTCTATAGATACTGCTATACTTTAAAACTACACGGTGCAAGAAAAGAAGACAGTTTATCAGTGAATAGTATCAATGAATTAAAGGTAAAGGATAGATCTAATGGCCAAAACAAACTTTTGCGACTAAAACTGTTGCTTGATTGCGTGACAGTCGCAGTGCTATACCCAGGGCCGTCTTAAGGCTATATAGCGCCAGGGTGCGAAGCTCAGACTGCGCCCCCCCCCCCCCCCCCCGGTCAACCAAAAAACAGTAAATTTTTGATGTTTCACTTTTTTTTCTCTGAGATCTGTTATCTATATATATAATGCTACTGCTCCACCTGCGTTAACATTAATGTTGATGTCCAACTACTCGATAATTAAGGCATTAAGAATGCGCTTTGGCTACATTAAGGTCACAACGGGTTTACTAATGTTTGCCATAATTTAATATGCCATACTGGTATTTGCCATAATTTCATTAGAAATAACGCTTCTGTTGCCATAATCGTGAAATGACATAAAATGACTTTCACCAATTCCATTGGTCATAATCGATCAAGTGTCATAATAATTTAAATCCATAAATGTATTTGCCATAATTTTCGTTTTCAATAATGCCATTTTCCATAACTTTTATTCACCATAATATAAATAAAGATAATTTATACGACACAGATTTTTTATTGACAATTAAACCTAAAACTAAACCTCATAATGGCATCTACTAACCAAGCTTCGCTTCGCTTCGCATCCGCCTTAGTCTTCTAACCTAACCTATCCGAGTCGGATTGCACTGAGTCGGGGTATAAGAATAATTAATTTCGACCTAACAATATTATGTATTATTTTCATAATTAGATCAAATTTTGATTACGTCAAGAATCGATTATGAGATGTGTTACTTATGGAAACTAATTATTATGATATATGTTGTTATGGAAAGTCATTTTATGGCAAATAAAAGTTATCACTGTTCAGTTGTTAAGGCAAACATTATTACACAATATTATGATCGGGGATGATTATGGCAAACAATATTAGTGCAAATGAATTTATGGAAAACGAGAGAAGACCGTCACAACGCCGTTAGAGTGGATTAATTCAAGAAGTTACGTGTTAACACAAGATGGAGGTTGGACCTAATCACACAATGGGAGTTTATGGGGACTAGTTTAGAAAAAGACGAAACCCCGCAAATGAAGGCGTTTTTTGTCTACCTATGCAAACGGAAATTAGCCAGAAATAGATTTATAATCTTAAAAATCGGTGTCAAAATATGCTTTGGTCGTAAATTTTATATTATTTATACATAATGTGTAAAGCAATCATAGAGTAAGCCCCAATTTTTAGATGAATGCCCGCGAAATGAGATGGCGTTAACTGGCGTTAATGTAGCCAACATCGCTTAGCGCGCAAAACTACCTGCTAAAACCCTTTGATGTGTCGAAAAAAACCGACAGCCCGAGCTATCGCTTAACGTTTAATGCCATTACTAATGCAGTTTGTTATTTACCACGTTAAAACCTTGGCCACATCTACGTTGAAGTGCTATTATGGTGTTAATTTACGCGTTAAGACGCAGGTGGAGCAGTAGCATAAACGTGAATGTCCTGACTGACTGATAATCAACGCACATCCCAAACCACTGGGACTAGAAAGTCCAAATTTGGCAAATAGGTTCCTTGTATGGTCTAGGGATCCACTAAGAAAGGATTTTTGGAAATTCCACCATTAAGGTGGCAAAAATTACAATTTACACCCTAAGCACCTAATAATAGAGGCCATTTCGCTTAACCCAGTAATGCCCGAATTATTTTTTTTGAGATTTTGGTAAATCTAGACATTAAATATGGTTCAATGAGGTATTTCTAGACATAAATCATAAATTTTATTTTTATAAATAATTTGGAAGTTTAAAAAAAATCACGTGTCCAAATGGACACACTAAGCACTTGCAATAGCTGAAAAGACAAGAACATAAGCAGATTTTTTTTGGTAATTGGTATCCTAAATTTATTGCTATTTGTTTAAAAACATAAACGATACATTTTTAAACAATAATATAAAAATTTATTATTATTTTTAGTAGGTACAGTACAATCAATACCTGAGGTCATCGAACTTATTGTTTTGCATTTGGGTCCGTACATCTTTTTTTACGTAATTTTCCGTACATAATGATATATCTTAAAACCTACCGTAAAGTTTGAAGGTAGATGATCTACCTGCACCTTTGACACCTACTCCAAAAGTTTTTTAGGTAAGTTATCAATACTCTTGCTCTACGAAGCTCCAGCTGTGGCATCTTATTTTGAAAATCACAAGCATTATTATTACAAGCCTCCAGCTTCCATACAAATAGGGATAATAACCACTTCCTCTCTAATATATTTATCTACATATTTATATAAGTACCTATAAGTATGTATTTGTCCACTAGTCTTTAGAGGAGTCTAGTAAATGTAATGTAGTAGTAGACAATCCTATCTTTTCCTATATATTTTTGGATTCTTCTGAAGAGTACGGCTTGTGCATAAAGGTGGTGGTGCCACATGCATGTGATGGTACTTTTGGGATTATTATTTTATTATGTATAGCTGTTGTACACCCAAAACGCGTGACAAAAAACATTTTCTAATGGCTAAATCATATAACCTCTCGACTTTTTCCTTATTTGTTTTGCTGTCAACCGACGATATCACTGTAGACGACACTACCACCACCACCTTTTCTTCTCTATTCTTCTCACATCTGACGCTTGATTTATGGTGTCTCTACCTAGAAACTAGTCAAAATCGAACACTCTAAAAGTAAAACGAAACATATTGTAATGCTATGGCTAAAGCTTAGCGTGTCCATATGGACACATGAAGTTCAGTGCTATATATTACATAGGAAATTACATTCTGGCAGTATTTTATGCTTTTATATAAATAAATACACACTATCGCAATAAATTTGTGCTATAATAACATGAATATAATTTATAGTTTTAAAATAATAACTACTTACTCTCATCTCGGGTCTATTTTTTCTGCGTACTGCTTAAAGGCGGCAAATAAATGAATATACTTGGAAAACTAAAATTATTGTAACAGTGATGTTAACACTGTATTAAAATTTGACATTTGAAAGCAGAGTTAGACTAGTAAAATAATTACAAAAGTCAAAAAATACTACCATAACAACTCTTTTATTTAACCTCGATTTGTGTGTCCCTATGGACACGCTAGGCATTACTGGGTTAAAGTGCGGGCGCCAGGCGCCTATGTCAAAGGGCGCATCAAACGTCTTTGGAATGGAGATATTGCCGTGTGCGTCTATATTAATATTATAAAGAGCAAAGATTTCACTGTTTGTTTGTTCGTTTGCACTGAATAGGTTCCGGAACTACTGGACCGATTTGAAAAATTATTTCACTGTTGGGAAGCTACACTCTTTGCGGTGAACATAGGCTTTTTTCTTTTTAATTCCCGTATTCCCACGGAAACTAATTACGTCTGCTAGTGTTAAATAAATTTAATTGTTATGTATATCGAAATAAGAGCTATCTTACCTTGCATATCGTGAGCGGTATGACACGTGCCGAAAGGCAAAAGTGACAATAATACAATGGTAAATTAATATTTAAATTTGGTAATTTAAAAAATAAAAAAAATCAAAATGTTTGGAGCTCGGCTTGCGCCCCCTCGGGCTCGGCGCCCGGGTGCGGCCGCGCCTTTGCACCCCCGGTTAAGACGGCCCTGGCTATACCCATTAAACTTACATAAAAGTGGGAGAAAGATCGAATTCAATAAGATCTATCCTTTTATGTTACGTCTGAATTCGTTGCTTTAAACTGTGTTCCGCAACTTTAAGGGGCAAGGTAAAACGACAATGTATCAGGGAATAGTATGTATCAAGGTAATGCAAGTGCTTGATGTGATGATGATGATGATGAAGTGATAGTAAATTACGGTGCTAAGCAACTTAGAGGCAGAAAAGTATAAGAAAGTGTGAAGCAGTGCGGTCAGATGTAGCTCAAATCTGAGTGAAGTTCTTTATTCTTTTTTTATGCCGTTGTAATGTTACCAGGGGTTATTAATCAGCCATAGAGTAGTAATTAATTCCATGAACAGAATGCATTGACAATGATGGCTGACGCTTCTGCCACAGAACCCTGCAACCGGGTGGTGTCACACCACCCGGTTGCAGGGAACATTTACGTGGATTGAGACTGATATTAAACAGTTTTTTGGTAAATAAATGTTGGGAAAAATAGAATTATAAGGGCGCCACGTTTTAATATGGCAACCCCATAGATCCCATAAAAGACAACCTATATTAATCTTAATACTTAGCTCGGAATTGTAAGGTAAACTTACTTTCCATCCCATAGTCACGGTTACCTCTAATATATTTGTGGTACAAGCATCAATAAATTTTAGCGTGCTATAAAAAGAGTATGACAGGTGCTATTTGACATTGTTCAATGTCAAAATGACGTATGTAGGATGTAGCCAGTATGCAAAGATACTAGTTCCATTTGTAGACTAATTTGCCAAGCTGTAGATACCTAGATTTTGTAGTGTACAGAAAGTTCATTTCTAGTTTCACAAATTAGAAAGCTTTTACTTTTATATTTACGTACCCACGTACGTATTTAGGAACATGTAAGTAGGTTTATCAGTAGGTACCGACCTAGTACCTATAGAACCGATTGCATACGCTCATTAGTAGCTTACTAGGAGTTAATTTAAAAAATGGCCTGGAATTTAGTAATTTTTAAGTTTCTGCGGTAATCTTGACACACATTTTTAAAGTACCTACGTATTTTTATACAGGCCTTTTTACTTAACTTTTTTTAAAGTTTTTGTTTGTTATTAGATATAATGATCAGTTTACGGCTCGTTGTACTAATATTTTCTGCATAACAAAATATAATTTAGTTAACCAATAATAGTCATAATAATTATTGTTATATTCATAGTCTAGGAAAATGAAATACATATCACTGGTTAATGATTATACTTATATTATAAGACTTATACCTAACCCTCATGAAATATAGCCGCCCCATTTCACCTCCGATTTCGCTAAAAATTTTGAAAAATCTTTTGTTTGCCTACATTTTAAGGGAGGTTGTTCAGTTCATTGTTCTGTTACGCTATGTTCAGTTCCGAGATGGGTGACCATTATTTGGACATTTCCATTTCCGCTTTGAAAGACACGTAAAGTCGTTGGTTCTTATGCCAAGTTGGAGGCTTAAAGGGTCAACAGTAGGTACCTATAACCTGCTCCTGACAATTTAAAGACGGCAATAGACTCTCTATCACAACTGACTGATGAAATGTAGGAGTTATTATTCAATCAGGAGAAATGAGTGATCTCCATTTAACCGTGTTTGTCTAAGCTCTGGAATGTCTTGAGAATAAAGCATTATGGCATTTGGAGGCACTGCAGCGCCAAGTTGAGCAATTATAATTACTTGTCTCTTTCTAACTAATGGACATATGTAACAACAGAAAAGGATAGACTTAGAAATATTGACATACATACATATGGTCACGCCTTTATCCCCGAAGGGGCAGGCAGAGGCATATTTTATGCCCACATTTCACCTTTGTATAATTTGTCCCACGTAATAGGTGGTGAGCCGTATTGCCGTGTTTAAATGGACAGGCGCAGGTTGTGACTGCCTGCTGTTGAAATAAAGCCTTCAACTTAGCTTAACGACTGCCATTTTACTGGCAACCGGGACCAACGGCTTAACGTGCCTTCCGAAGCACGGAAACGCTCAAATAAATGTCACAAAGTGATCACATGGATGGTCACCCATCCATGGACCGGCCATAGTGAAAGTTGCTTACTGCAGTGATCGTTTACAGAACACTGAGTCCGGGGGGCCACGAGCGCTTCCGAGAAATATTGAAGTCAATTGAAATAAGATAAAAATGTGCTATCAGGTAATACTAAAATAGTATAATGTTAGTAACATAGCATATTAAAAAAATCAATGCAAGTGCCTATTTGTATAGTAATTAAGAAGAACTTTTTATTATACATATTTGTGTATTTTGATGTATACCTATACTTATTGTAACGAAATCGTGATATACCTACATGTTTGACAAGTAATAAGTTAGTAGAATATAGAAGTCGGTTAAAAATAAATTTGGTATTCGATGAGTTTGTTGATGATTTCTTTACCTTTTTGTTACCAAAGTGCGGCGAGCGCCTGTCGATATTCACGGTGAGCGGGTTAACGTCAATTCGTAGGGAATGGAGTCACCGCCACCTAGCTGTAAACGCGGGAATTTGTGTCAGTTCACAAATTTACGAATACGCATTTCACCGTGAATATATCAAGCGCTCACCGTCTACTAAGCGTTTGCAACTGAAAACCGGGCGGTTTAAAAATTTCAACACTTGATGTCGACAACAGGCGCCTGACAATTTCATCACGGCAATCTATCTACTACCTGGGACAAAATATGTTTTTTTTTTTTTTTTATAATTAGCTCGCCAAATTGACGTCGCCACCAGCCTGATGGTAAGAAAGCAGTGGCGCATCTAGCGATTGGGGGCCACTTCTTACAGTGGTCCTCAAGTTGGCGGCCCTGTGATGTGCCTCTTCACGCTCCTCTTGAAGAACCCGGGATTGTAAGATGAGGGAAAGACGTGTGCGGGCAGGTCGTTCCATGTTTTTATAGTTCGACAGAGGAACGAGCTTTTGAAACGCTCGGTTCTGGCGAAGATTCGCTCCACTGTGTATGAGTGGCATCTCTGCCCGGCACGCGTTGTTCGGGATCGGAAAAGAGATGGTGGGATCAGGTTGAAGAGCTCTTCAGAACATTCGCCGTGATACATTCGATAGAAGGCAGCCAAGGACGCTATGGTTCTTCGCTGCGACAAAGGTTCGAGGCCTCCCGTCACCTCAGGACAACCAATTATTCGGATAGCACGTCTCTGCATAGCGTCAAGCGCGTCTAACAAGTACCTCGCGGAGTCATCCCAAAGGTGAGAACAGTACTCGACGCAGGGACGAATCTGCGTCTTGTACAGTAAACATCTCTGGTGTGGCGTGAAATACCGTCTCACCTTATTCAGGATTCTCAGTTTCCGCGAGGCCAGACCAATACAGCTCTCTATGTAGTTTTTGTGATTGAGCTCACGCCGGACGTCTATACCGAGGATCTCCAGGTTGTCCTTTAGTGGAATTGTAATGCTCTGAAGAGAGGGCAGGGGTAGGAATGAGGGTAGGAAATATGTGCCCATATTTTGTCCCAGGCCCTTTCCTGCGTGTTTAAATCCTTCGTGGATGCCACCCTTACCGACTAAAACCATACAGTGCCGTACATAATCTGACACGTTTCTGTGAAATAGTTTTTGAATTAATAGGAAATCAAAAGTGGCTACAAATGGTTCGTGTGCTTACACACAAGGCTGCTCGCCAGTTCTGTTACTTGAACTTGGCATGACACGCTACCGCGAGTCTACATTCATGACCTAAAAGCCATAATGGATTAGGTATCACCGTGTGAGTTTAAAAGGCTATTTATGTACATGAAGTATAATATATTATTCGATACATTGTGTCTTAATAAGTAACTGAGATCGTAATTAAGTAGGTACATGTTACATTAAGTATGACACTATTACAATTTAATTTCTGTACAAAATACTAAGTACTTACATAGGTACTATTATTAATTTACTATGCTAGTACTAAGTATTAAATTTACAATGAGCACCTAACCTAAAGCTTTTTCTAGTTTAAATAGATACATGTAAGGAAATCTAAGTATAAGATTAACACTTTAGATACTTTCTTAAAACATAATTATCTACATTGGTTTGACTAGACGAAAATCACAAAATTCCTATGCATTTGGTAAATACTCTAAAATGTTTTAAACTACATCACAATAATTACTTATTATAAACGTACTAATATACAAATTGTTTAATATTTACAACTTCAATATTCAAGAAGTATCAAAAGAAAGAAACAATCTCAATCTCAGCGAAAGTTCCAGTTACTGGGGTCTTCACTTGAACTAATTCCTTCAAACACGCAAATGTGTTTGAAGTAGCCTTAGACATTCTTAGATACAGTCTACACTAGAGTGTCATGGGGTTTTACCGAGATTCTGGGACCCCAGCTAACCCTGCAAGTGGCACACCTGCTGATTAACAAACGAGGTTATGACGAAGATAATGGAAACTTCGAAAGAAACCCCTGAACTAAACCGTATCACCAGACTACCTGCCCAAAATTAAACTGGTAGATGATTGATTTTGATATGGCACTCTCCGTGCAAACTTACTTGTTTCCAATTAAAAAATCACATCAATCCATTTTTTTTAGCGAATATTGATGAACATAGATTACAAAACTAAAAACATGTAGGTATTGTACTATCGCCTTGTTCGTGTCGATTTTGGCTCCATATAAAATTACAAACAATTAAATAGAAACATTATTCCTAATCCTATCATTAGCACTCTTAGCGCCTAAGCTCAAATCATTAGGCACCAAGTCATTCAGTATCGTATCACTTCTAAATATACTCGTCGCAATTCGACTAGCTAACCTCTCTGACTCCCGAATATCATCGTCTTTAGAGTGAGAAGTAAGATCTATTTCTGTATCACTGTCGCTATCGCTGTCCTTGTCACGTCTTCTGTATGCTAAGTTTTGTGGTTCTTCAACCGAAGTTCCACATGGGCAAGGGTTAGGTTTTGACATGACTCTCAAGTCTGTGGGAACAATTTCTGTATCCATTTGCGAGGGCATCATTAAAGATGGGAAGGAAAAAGATTGCTGTAGTAATCTGCCATCATCATTTCCGTACTGCATTGATGGTGGAGGAAGCTCGTGAATGTTTGGAGGCATTGGCGGTAAGGATTCCATGTTTGAATTTTGCATATATGGGTCTTGAAGTGGTGATTTGAGTTCACGATTGTCTAGAACATTGGGTGGTTCCGGAGAGTCTTTGTCCCCTGGTGAGTCTGGGGCTTCGGGTGAGGAGTCTGATGGTTTCGCGTGACCTGGAATGAATATTGTGATGCATTAAAGTTATTGTACTGGTAGGTATGTATCTTTACTACCGATTAAAATAAATGTTAAATAAACAAATAAATAAATATTTGTGGACATTCACACACAACATTAGCTAGCCCAAATTAAGCTATTGTAAGCTTGTGCTATGGGATATAGACGACTGATATACATACTTATATATTTCTGAATACATGCATATTATACATAGAAAAAACCCACACTCAGAATCAAACATTTGTGGATCACACAAATATTTGTGTATTCGAATTTGAATCGTACCCAGGACCTCCAGTGCCGCAGGTGGTATCACTGCCGACTACGCCACAGAGGCAGTCTAAATAAATAATATTATGATATTTTTACAAATCGCCGCGTCGTAGCCCAAATTAAGCCATTATTGGCTTGTACCACAAATTCAAAATGCTTTTTACATGAAGCTGTTTGTACAAAGACTGCAGCTCAGTACAGTAAGCCAGTCGTGTCGCCATTATTATTAGTTTGATGCAAAGGTTTGGAATTCTTGTAATAGCTTACGGTTTAGGTGTACTTGCTCAAGATGAATTCAATACGTTTGAAACTGTTGGAGATCAACTACGTTATATATCTGTAAAAGGAAACCATAAGCCAGGAATCTCATTTAAGTAACCAGCCAGTTACCTGATAACGGCAGTGGAGGAGTACCAAGCCCCAAGCAGCGCATCCTCCAGGCATCTTGAAGAAGCTGCAAGCGCGCCTGTTTGCGCCACTTGGCTCGACGATTTTGGAACCATACCTGTAATAAAACAAGCTAAAATAAGAATTTAAATAGTAAAGGTTCATTTGCTTACAATAGAGGCGGTGGAGAAGGAACGGGAGAGGAACAGCTCTCTTCCGTGCTGTAGAAGAAGACACGCTGGGTGCCGGAGATCTGTTCCTCATGAGCGTAAGCCTGGGCTCGACAATCAGGGCTTGCTATCGCTCTAGCAGAGACAGGCCCGAGTGCGACGTGTTCTAGCGCGCCTCCTCGACGGAAGGGGTAATGCGTGGTCTCCACGAACAGTATGGCGAGGGCTCGCCGGAGTAAGGCGACCAGGGCTGGACAGGTACCTGGGATGTCCGTTCGAGGGTGCACCAGGTTCCCTGGCACATACAGCCAAGGAGAAACAAAAAAGGGTTAGTTGATCATCTTGGTAAATTATCCTTTATCTGTTCTTCTTTATCTAATCTTAATCAATCAAATACATAAAAAATTATAAAATTAACAAAATGCTCACATTGTTAATTAGTGTGTATCGACAGAAAGACAAAACATGTGGAAGATAGCAAACTGCGCTGTAAGCGATTTGAGAAAACAGTGAGGCGTGTCTTCGTAACCGGTGCAGCTTTGGAAGTCAAATCGGATGATTTGCTTGCAAACTTTCCTTAAACACGTCTCCATTTTAGAACAGACCCTTTCTCTGCCTTCTGTAATTCGTGAGTGGTTAATTTTTAGTCACCCGCGTAGATCCCAAACGGTTTATGATTGCGCTGTAAGCGATTCGAGAAAACAGTGGTGTAACCGGTGCAGCTTCAGAAGTCAAATCATTTGATTTGACTTCCGAAGCTGCACCGCTTGCAAACTTTACTTAAACATGTCTCCAATTTAGAACCTTTCTCTGATTTCTGGAATTCGTGAGTGGCAAGACTTTGTTACTTGTGTAGATCCTAAACGGTTTGACCGACCCGAAGCTTGATGCGACATAAATATGATTCAAGACAATCATGAGATATGCAATGACACTTAGGCCGGTTGGCCATAGCATGTGTAAGGACTAATATAAAATGCTCAGCTAATAACTTTAAATAACTTTACTTAAACATGTCTCCAATTTAGAACCTTTCTCTGATTTCTGGAATTCGTGAGTGGCAAGACTTTGTTACTTGTGTAGATCCTAAACGGTTTGACCGACCCGAAGCTTGATGCGACAAAAATATGATTCAAGACAATCATGAGATATGCAATGACACTTAGGCCGGTTGGCCATAGCATGTGTAAGGACTAATATAAAATGCTCAGCTAATTTCGACTGCTATTATGATGTTGAAATGGTTGAAGAATATGATGGGGTCTGTGAATAGGTATATTAATTTAATTTACAGTCAGAGTAGAAAGAACGTCAGAAATAGGGGTGTGGTACATTTCCGATGTCACCCCAATATGAATTCACTGCCCGTCCGTCGGCATGGGAATAGATTGATTAAATTTTATTGTTTCTTTACTGCTGCTGTGCTTTAAAGACGTAATAGACGGTTGGAAAAAAAATGTTTTACAATTCATTCGGTACCTAATCGATGCCAATAAATATTGTTGATTGATTTATGGTGAAAATTGGAGTCGCAATGTAGAGTGATAGATGCCTTTGACCTTACACTGAAATGCGAGGAAATTGATATGGTTTAGTTGCGGTCAACTGATTGCTGACTGCGAACAGCGTTGCCTCTATACGTTAGGAGTCCCGAGTACAAGTTCTTTTGACAATAAAACTGTCCTTATTCAATAAAAAAAATGAAATTAACTACACTGCTATAAAATTACTACACTGCTATAAAATTACTACACTGCTACAAAATTACTACACTGCTATAAAATTTTGCTATACCTAATTTTAAGTAGTTGATTTACTTCAATTTTAATTACATATATATATATATATATATATATATATATATATATATATATATATACCTATCTTGTTTTCAACAAATATGAAAATTATGATCAGCAAAAGAATTAAGTAGGTACTTACCACAAATAGACTTAGGAATAACCAAACTAGTTCAGCAACTTTAATTTCAATGTAATCATTTCACAGGAAAAGTCATAAAAATTCAAGGGGTCGTTTAACCTGACAATAAGTTTACAACCCCTCCTATAAATATTACTGGGGGCTTGAAAATAAAGAAAAACATTGCCTGCAAAGTTGGCATCAATCTGGATAAAATATTAAAATACCGATACCTGTTTTTTCTTTTTTAACGTGAGAGAAAATCCTCATGCATGCTATGCCGAACTCCTACTGACTAAAAAACCTCACGTCACGCCCAGCAGTCTATGGTTGGGAGTACCGAGTAAGCCCTCGGAAGGATGTTTTTAAAAAAAACGTGAAAAATAATACCGATACCTAGTACAAATCTACTTAAAACGTAACCTGTAAATGGTGCATCTACTGATTAACGCTTCGTTGGCTTAGAAAAGCTCGAAACAGGGTTACTCTACTGACACCCTTTCAAAGTTTTAACAAAATTAGATTGATATACGAATGGTCCAGGATGCGACTGTGATAAGCTGATTTGATTGATGGATTTGATAACAGGATCGGTTTACTTAATAGATACAATGTACATACAGAATGAATTTTTGACAAGCGATTTGCCGGTAACAAACATAAAAAAAATACAGACGAATTGAGAACCTCCTCCTTTTTTGGAAGTCGGTTAAAAAGGGCTTGGATGGAGAAGGCCAAATCCGAAACTATATGGAATGGCGAAAAATGCTCAAAGGAGTCACGAGCCCGATTTTGATGAAACTTAAAACCTCATCATTAGATTTTTTGAAAACCAATAACCTAGCTGGGAATCAAACCCGTTGATTTTGAAAAAAAAACACACCCTTTATTGTAATAATAAAGGGTGTGTTTTACCTACTATACGACACTGTTGCTGTTAAGGATCAAATTCTGCGAAGTAATGATATACAGCAAATCATTAATAGACTAAACTTGTTGGTATAACAATTGGCGGCCTTATCGCACAAGGCAATCTTTTAGAGGTAACCAAAATCCTTCATGGATGCTATGCCGGACTCCTACCGACTAAAAAACCTCACGTAACGCCCAACAGCCTACGGTTGGAAGCCCCGGGTAAGTCCTCGGAAAGTTTGACAACTCAACAACGACATTTGACAACAACGGGTTTTGCAACTTCTACTCTGCGCGCTTGGAAGACAATCAGCTCAGAAATGCTGTTGGCTTGGCATTTGGCACACGGATAGTAATCACGATAATTTTTAGGTGTAGGGCCAAGCCGCAAGTTCATCATAAATCAATCTTTACAAATATTGGACCAGTAGTTTATTTCATAGAAGTTGCGTTAATGTTAAGGAAAAGAGCGCATATGTTGCTCTACAAATTGGTCTAACAAACAGTCTGTGACATTTTTTTGGCCGATTTGATAAATGAAATAGAACTTGCAACGGAATTTCACTGGCCCTGAAAAGGATGATTGCTAGAGAACTTGGTTAATAGAAGCACCAGTAACTTGAACAAACACAAAGGCTCCGACAAAGATTCCTGATTCCGCTATCAAAGATTGCACTTTCTCTCTTTTTGTATAGGCCTTATCTACCTACATAGCAAGCGTTTTGCTTAAAACTTCAGAACCCAAGCCTGCTTCACCTGCAAGTGAAGTGACTAACGGACTAGATCGTTGTGAAGCGAAGGAAAACTGGAAACAAATCCCTGTACCAAGCCGCTTGACAACGTGGTAAAAAGTAGACCAGTCACCATTTCCAGAATGTTTTCCAGCCAGCCTGATGGAAAATCATGGCGCATCTAACGATTGGGGGCCACTCTCACACTCCGAAACTATAAGTCTTCTGATAGTGATGTGCTTGGGATTGTAAGATGAATTAAACACGTGTGCAGGCAGGTCGTTCCAGGTTTTCATAGTTTGACAGAGGAACGACCTATTGAAACGCTTAGTTCTGGCGAAGATTCTATACACTCTGCCCGGCACGCGTTGTTCAGGATCAGAAATGAGAGGGTGGGATCAGATTGAAGAGCTTTACAGAACACTCGCCGTGATATACCCGTCTGAAGAAGGCAGCCAAGGACGCTATATGGGTTTTCGCTGCGCTAATGGCTCGAGGCCTTCTGTTACCTCAGGACAACCAAAAATTGGGATAGCACGTCTACGCATAGCGTCCAACGCGTGTAGCAATTAAGTACCTCGCGGAGTTATCCCAAATGTGAAAACAGTATTCGACGCAGGGGCAACAGCGTGGTGTATTCCCAGCTACTTAAAAATTAAACCTGAATTTGGAGCCTGAAGTTCACTCTTATTTTACTGCTAGGAAAGGCACTATCATTTGATTTTTTAACTGTCGGCGTTGTTGGCATCGGTAGCAATCTGACATCCTAACCTCGGAGTGGCGCTTGCCTCATGCCTCGTCCGTTACTCAGCAGGTATACTGCTAGCAGGTGAGATGACTTATACGCATCAAATCTTGTCTCTTACAGTCCTGAGCCTCAACACGTTAAAAAGTTATGTAAATACTCACTTGCACCCTCGCCTCAGACAGACTAATCCTCAATGCGACTTCTTCTCTCAAGAACACATCAGGGTAATGAGTCTTCTGGAACAAGGACTCCAGCTCACTCAACTGCTGCGGAGTAAACGTAGTTCGGTTCCGACGCTGCCGACGACGCCCAAACATGTACTCAGTGAGCAAATCTCCAGGTAAAGGAGACAAATATGGACCTGCCATGGCCCTAGCTTTTAGGAATTCTGATTAAGCTATTACTAAAACGCCCGAAAATCTCTTAAAAATCTTATTTTAAAATCGCACGACTAAAGACAGGCAATTTTTTTTCTTTTTGTGAATATGAAAATAAATAGGTAATTTTGATTAACTATTTTATTTACTAAAATTATGATTGAGATTTTTTCTTTAATATAACACCACTGCAAACTTTTTAAAACTTATCGAATTCGGCTATCACCAAACTAAACTTTATCAAGTAAAGAAGTCCCATTTGCGAGATGATTCGCGCAGTACTGTTTGATGCTGCAGAAATCTCATAGAGAAAACCTTCCCGACTCCACCCCTACTCTTTTGAGAAGTCGGCTGTGATTGGCTGAGCGCCGGAGGGGTTGAAAATTTCAGCCAATGACGGGACAGTATAGGGGGTTGCATTTAATAGGTGTAGATTAAGTTATGGCGTATCGCAGATATAATCTACTATATAAAAATAAGTCGGGTTTTCCTTCCTGACGCTATAACTCCAGAACGCAAGAACCGATTTCCACGGTTTTGCATTCGTTGGAAAGGTCTCGGGCTCCGTGAGGTTTATAGCAAAGAAAATTCAGGAAAAATTTCAACAGAAAAGCTGGAAAATCGTTTTTCACATACAGCGCCATATAGATGGCGCCGGTGCGTGATACATTGTTTGACAATTACTCATTGTTCTCTGCTCAGTTAATTTCATGTGACAAACCGGTATTGTGTTCACTGTGAAATTGTGAAAAAAAAAGTAAAAAAATAAATAATTCGTTTCATAACATTTCAATTGGAAACCATCAAATCAATCACGTGTATTGTGCAAATTTTTATTCAATTTCAACAGCAGGCATTTGTCTTTAAGGTGGTAAGTTGAACTGTGTAAATTATGTGGATCGTGCATTTGAGGTTAAATTCACCACTCTGCCCATAGTCTAAAATGCCTAGAAGACGACGTGCGAACATCGGCCGCCGCACAAGACATGCAAGCCAGCAACAAGTGTATTTACAGAACTTAAACGAAGAAAGACAAAATATAATAATGCCCGATTGAGACAACGCGTGAGCACATGAAGATCATTGGCATCGTACAATCGCTTGGCATTCCAATATGATCCCACTGCGAACTACAGTGATGATAAAAATTTAGATATTGGACCAATGACGATATGCCGATATTGCAATGCGTTAAAGTTCAAAAGAGAAACGGCTGGATTGTGCTGCGCAAGTGGAAAAGTCAAACTGGATCCATTACTTACACCACCGCAGCCACTGAAACCATTGTTCGATGGAAGTGATCCCGATTCCAGTCAACACATCCTTGAATACAATAACTGCTTTCGCATGACTTCCTTTGGAGCTAATATCATTCGAGAAGGCGGCTTCATGCCGACTAGCAAGGTAAAAGATACAACACACATAACCAATCACTCACACCAACACAATGAATTGCAACACATAACAACTACATATATCCCCCCACGGAATACAGATCCCCATCTAAACGACATTGTGACGAATTGGTCTCGGGCTCCGTGAGGTTTATAGCAAAGAAAATTCAGCAAAATTTCACATACAGCGCCATCGCGGGCGAAGCTGCGGGCATCAGCTAGTATTGTATAATAAACATAATGAACTTTGGTAAGAGTTGTTAATGAAGTATTTATATAACTAACAATGAAAATATTGTATTTTTGCAGAAGTCTTCAAATGAAATCTGGTAATCTTGATTAAGCACCTCGTTCTAAATACTGCATTGAATTTTTAAAAAAGCTTAGTTGCCGTTGGTTTTTAATTAAAATTAAATAATATTGTTTTCAAAATTTGTGGTTATAGGGTCGTGACTCATTTTTAAGTATTATAGTTGGCGCAACAGCTGAAATAGCAATAATGTCACTGAATGTCCAAATACCTAGAAATAGTAATTAATTTAATAAAAGAATGACCGCTACCAAAGTTTAACAATGCTTTTGATAACACTGTGCCTTGTTGTAGCTACACGTACACAGGTTTGTGGTTGCAAATCAGTTCAACAGTCCATTTAATTTTTTTTTCCAATTTTCCAATTTGATGACCCAATATAATTTAGTATACGGCTTAACTTTAGATTGTCCTCCCACGAGTTTGGGGTTCATATTTTTTTTACACAAAGCTAATATTATTAGAAGCCTCCACACGAAGTTTTAACTTGCGGAGATTAATGGTTAACGAGAAAAAAAATAATGAATATCATAAAAATTTACCAAAAATTGACACTTTTCACCACAGAATACCTACACTCTCAATGCTTTTGACATTCGGCTCGTCATTAAACGTTTCGTTTTACATATGGTTTACGCACTAAAATGTTTAACTTCATTTAATATTGAAATAAATAGGTATATTCAGTGACTACGTAAAATTTTATGCATATTTTATTTTAATACATATATTTCGTTGACATAAATGAATGCTATTACTTAAATGTATTCTGACTAGAGATGGGCCGAGTACTCGGTTGATCCTCGGTACTCGGCGCACTCGGCGGGTTTTTTGATACTCGTACTCGGCCGAATAACTCGGTTTTAATGCCGAGTATACTCAGTTTAAGTAAAGCAATATATTTAGGTGGATATAATCAAAACATTGCACCTGGACAAGGAAATCGCTAGAAGGATCCGTTTGGGCTGGGCAGCCTTCAGCAAGCTACGTCGCGTTTTTCAATTCGCCTATACCGCAGTGTCTGAAGACGAAAGTCTACAATCAATGCGTACTACCAGTTATGACATATGGAGCCGAGACGTGGACACTTACGGTAGGGCTAGTCCATGCCCTCAAAATTGCATAGTGAGCTATGGAACGCGCCATGCTTGGAGTATCTCTAAGGGATAAACTCCGAAATGAAGTTATTCGGCGGAGAACCGGAGTGGTCGACATGGCTCGCAGAATAAGCATATGAAAATGGTAATGGGCTGGCCATATCTATAAACGTAGGGTAGGATGTCCACCCGCCAGATGGACCGACGACCTGGTGAAGGTCGCAGGCCAGGACTGGTTGCGAACGGCACAGGACTTGTGTACTGTGGCGTGAACTGGGAGAGGCCTACGTCCAGCCGTGGGCTGCTAGAAGCTGAGTTATTTGATTGGTTGATAATTAATACAACAGGGTTAATCAAAAAGTACATATTTGTTTGTAAGCTAGCAAGCGACTGATAGATGAAAGGCGCGGGCGGGGTGAGGGGTGTACCAACGCGAGTTGGCCGCTCGTGCCGCGTGAACCTGTTTGTACTTGTTTTCAGGCCCGAAACGGGAATTTGATTGAACCGAGTTACTCGGCCGAGTACTCGGTTGGAAAAAAATTAAACCGAGTAAAACTCGGTACTCGTTACTCGGCAAAAGTGTCACTCGGCCCATCTCTAATTCTGACAATAATTTACCGACTATTGCCGCTATGTAAAACTAAACGTAAAACGCCGTCGACGCGCTGTAACTGTTACTGTCTGGCAGTTATATTTTTTTTTGCAATACTTATTTTATGGCCTTTAACTTTAGCCTTTTAGCCAAACTATTGTTGATTATCCAACTACTGTTGGTTAGGTTAGGTTGGAACTGTGACCATCGACGCGCGACGGCGAGCGAGCGAAGCGAGCGTGCCACGGCAGCGGCCGCCGAGCGCCAGAGGTGTCCTTTATAATATTATTATAACAATTTAGACCAAGAAATGCGAAAGTTAGGTTATAATATAAAAAAATCGTAACTCAAAAAGGGGGGGCGTCCGCAACTTTTCCTTCAAGGGGGGGGTTCTACACCCCCTCCCCTCTCCCCCCCACCACCTCCCAGCCTTTAAATCGTGGGAGGACAATCCGAAGTCCTACCCTTGTTATGTGCAGGGAATCTCCTCTGGTGCAAGAACTGTAAGGATTTTTTAAATTCTACCCACATTTGGAATGAACAGACAACCGAGAAAATTGTATACCAGTTTTGACAAAAGTTCAGTGAGATCGATGGTCATGTTTGATTTTCTTGACTGTGGTGAGTTCTTGTTAACTGTGAAACTGCAATGCAAACTTCACACTTGGAAGAAAAAGAGGTTGGGAGTCCTGGGTTATCTTACTGGGTAAGGCTTACTCGGGGCTCCAAACCGTAAGCTGTTAAGCAGGACACTGCAGGATTTTCCTTATGTTAAAAAAAAGCGCGCAGGGAATCTCCTCTGGTGAAAGAACTATAAGGATTTTTAAAATTCTACCCTCATTTGGAATGTACAGTCAACCGAGAAAATTATCTACCAGTTTTGACAAAAGTTCTGTGAGATCTAATTATGGTAATGGTTGATTTCCTTGACTGTGGTGAGTTCTTGCTAACTGTGAAACTGCAAGACAAACTTTACACTTGGAAGATAAAGAGGGATGAGATGCGGACTTTCATAATATTACTGCAAGAGGAAATTGACTTAAACTGTATTAATTTGGCCATAAGTCACTCATGAGACAAAACATAAACAAAGAAAACAGTAAGTTGTCGAACTTTTTTAGCCGAATGGGGCGAAAACTGTATTGTGTGTTTAATAGATAAAAATGTGAAAATAAAATAAGGCTAAGTAGGCATCTTCGACATGCCATCTATATCTATTTAGTTTAGTGTGAAAAGTAATAAAAAATTGTTTACATAATTTAGTCTCACGACCAAGTAAATACGGTATAAAAGTTTCATGATGGTTCAAATTAATATCAACCGTAAGTTACAAGTAGACGGGATGCGGGGTCCTACTAACTTCTTAAGGACCCCAATGGGTCGGATCCTCCTCGTGGTGCATCCTGGGCAACGGAGTAGCGACCACTCCCCTTCCTCTGTGGGGGAGTTGTGCTACTCTGGCTAATTCCGGCCGAGGCGGGAGTAACCCACCTGTGGGTTGCTCGGTGGTGTGTGTTGCTGCCGGCCGTGCCGTTATTCACGGCCGGCAGCAGCAATGATGGGTCGCCGTCGCTTCGCCTCCTTTGCTGGCGAGACGATGGCGGCAAAGTGGGAGAGGCACTGCGTGGGGGGCGGGAGTTTGGGTAGATGCTCCCGCCCTGCCATGCAGTTCGGGCTGCCGGCCGTGAATAACGGCGCGACCGGCGGCAACAGTGCTGGGCCGCTGTCACCTCGCCAGTTGACGAGGTGATGGCGGCAAAGCGGGAGGTGCACTGTGCGGGGGAGCGGGAGTAACCGATAATGCTCCCGCTCTGCCGTACAGTTCGGGGGCGCCGCGGTGAGGAGTTACTGCGCGCCCCCGATTGTTTCTTGACCGTGGGCGTAAGGTCGGGGGACCCCGCCCACCAACGGTCACATGGCGGTGGGCACCTTTTCCGTGTTCCAGGGGTGCCCATTAGCGCACGCCTGCGCCAGCCGCTCTCTGTCTCCTCTATTACAGAGGGGCGCTCGAGAGCGGTGCAGGCGTGGACTTCAGCTCCTTAGGGAGCTTTGGGGAGCCGCCCATCTGGCTCCCCCGAGGAGAGCCCCGAATAAACGGGGCGCCCCTAGCCGGGTCGACGTGAATAATCTTTTGATATCCCTCGGCCCGGCTAAAGGGTGAGGAGGAACACCGCGGGGTTTAGTGGGTAGGACGGTCCATTCCGGACCGGGCCGGGAGTCCCACACACCATCCCAGCTGCCCCCGCAGCTGGGATGAAGGCGCGTAAATGCGTTCCCCGCGTCAACAAAAAAAAAAAAAAAAAAAAAAAAAAAAAGTTACAAGTAGACAAAATTTTATGGCTGAGTGTACCCAGTTGGATAGATTTCTATACCCATTGCCTATCACAAATATATGTAACATATTATACCCTACGACGTATTATAATTAGACACGTCATGCTGTCATGCACGAACATCACGGCTTTCAAAAACAGCAGATCTTTTGTACATTAAAAAAAAAGAATTTCTATGAAATTATCTATGGTAGCATGTATGATAAGTAAGGCAATTGCCTGATTTTTTTGTTGCCATTTTTGAGTGTTGGTAACGTAGGTATCTATAGTTTTTATATATCATTGATTATACCGAGGTATATTCGCACACACATAGAGTGTGCCCCATCAAAATCGCTTGTAAAAGATAGACATCGAAAAGCCTTACTGATATAACCAGAACCATGGTCAGTAAGCCCTAGCTGGTGTTGGAAGAATCAAACAAGCTGACAACCTGATTCTTGACAATAGCGATCTCACGTCACAGTCACAAGCGATTGAATAGTCTTTATAGGAACTACCTACCAGCGCACGTTCTTTCTCCTTCTTACGACCTCTGGTTCTTCAAGCAGTGCTCAAAGAGGCACATCATAGTGGTGCTGAAATTGCTGCCGCGCGAATCATGGAAGTAACAGTCGAGCGCCCCGCGCTGGCAAAGCAGGTACAAAGACTTCTATATAAACAGAGGCTTCTATATAGACTTCTATATAAACCTCATTAACCTCAACGTACCGACAGGGCAGTAGGCAGGACACGTAGCTTATGTATTAAGTATCTGTTTTTTTTTACATTATAATTATGTGAATTGACTAAACAAGTGTGTTTACCTGGCTACGGCTGTTAACCCAGATAGGTGTGGTGTAGTGTGTCTCACCCCGGCACAGCATTCTATCAATAGTCTAGTCTAGAGGATTGTGAAATTAACCCCTAAATTCGTTACGTATTAAACTTACCACCAGGCAAACGGTTTTATCACGGCGAATGTTCAGAAGAGCTCTTCAACCCGATCCGAACCGAACAACGCGTGCCGGGCAGAGATGCCACTTATACACAGTGGAGAGAATCTTCGCCAGAACAGAGCGTTTCAAAAGATCGTTCCTCTGTCGAAGTATAAAAACCTGGAACGACCTGCCCGCACACACACGTATTTTCCCCATCTTACGATCCCGGGTCAACTTGAGAACCACTGTCAGAAGTGGCCCCCAATCGCACGATGCGCCATGGCTTTCCATTAAGCTGGTGGTGACGTCAATTTGGTGAGCTAAATATTTCGTCTAACTAATATCATTTTGTCCAGCTGAATATTATAAAAGTCAAGTGACACAATGATATTGAAATAGGTTTCTAAGCCGCATGTTTATATTGGGAGGGCTATAATCAAACTCCACCTTTTTTTTAACGTGAGGAAAATCCTATACGGATGCTATGCCGGACTCATACTGACTAGAAACCACACGATTCCTACCTAACAGCCTACGGTTGGGAGCTCCGAGTAAGCCCTCGGAAGGATACCCCAGGACTCCCAACGGATAAAACTCTACTTAACGCCGTACATACCTATCAACCTACCTACTTGGAGCGAGCGAGATGTTTATAGAGAAAATTAAGTTGCTAAGTGGGTTGCAGATAGCGGAAGCAGCGATTACGAGGAGTAAATGAACGTCCCGCGTTCTGCTTAGGGCTGGCACTTATAATTATGTATTAATATTAGTAGTTTTATTTAAAGTTTTTCTTGTAATTGTTCATTCATTAACCATAAAGCTATTCTTATTAATAAGTATTTCCTTTTAGAAGAATGTGTTTTTATCGACTTGGATTTGCACTTCAGAATTCCAGATTAGGCATAGGGGAATCCTGAATCATTTGAATTGGCACTACGTTTTATCGCTTCATAGCAGCGGTAGAGAGTGCCTACCAATGCCAAAAATGTAAAATCATAGCTGCTCCTAGCAATCAAACAAGATAACCCCGGGCTTTAAAAGCCAGGTGTCCAAGACTGTGTTGATTAAGAGGAACATTAAATAATCATACGGTTATATTCCAGTGTCATGTAAGTCCGACAGTCGATGGCCTTGAAAGTTTACCACACACACACATTCTGTCACTGACATCTGAGTAATAAAATGCCTGTGAGCTAGAACCAAAAAGATAATATTTTGTAGGGCGTCCGCAACTTTTCCTTCAAGGGGGGGGTTCTACACCCCCTCCCCTCTCCCCCCCACCACCTCCCAGCCTTTAAATCGTGGGAGGACAATCCGAAGTCCTACCCTTGTTATGTGCAGGGAATCTCCTCTGGTGCAAGAACTGTAAGGATTTTTTAAATTCTACCCACATTTGGAATGAACAGACAACCGAGAAAATTGTATACCAGTTTTGACAAAAGTTCAGTGAGATCGATGGTCATGTTTGATTTTCTTGACTGTGGTGAGTTCTTGTTAACTGTGAAACTGCAATGCAAACTTCACACTTGGAAGAAAAAGAGGTTGGGAGTCCTGGGTTATCTTACTGGGTAAGGCTTACTCGGGGCTCCAAACCGTAAGCTGTTAAGCAGGACACTGCAGGATTTTCCTTATGTTAAAAAAAAGCGCGCAGGGAATCTCCTCTGGTGAAAGAACTATAAGGATTTTTAAAATTCTACCCTCATTTGGAATGTACAGTCAACCGAGAAAATTATCTACCAGTTTTGACAAAAGTTCTGTGAGATCTAATTATGGTAATGGTTGATTTCCTTGACTGTGGTGAGTTCTTGCTAACTGTGAAACTGCAAGACAAACTTTACACTTGGAAGATAAAGAGGGATGAGATGCGGACTTTCATAATATTACTGCAAGAGGAAATTGACTTAAACTGTATTAATTTGGCCATAAGTCACTCATGAGACAAAACATAAACAAAGAAAACAGTAAGTTGTCGAACTTTTTTAGCCGAATGGGGCGAAAACTGTATTGTGTGTTTAATAGATAAAAATGTGAAAATAAAATAAGGCTAAGTAGGCATCTTCGACATGCCATCTATATCTATTTAGTTTAGTGTGAAAAGTAATAAAAAATTGTTTACATAATTTAGTCTCACGACCAAGTAAATACGGTATAAAAGTTTCATGATGGTTCAAATTAATATCAACCGTAAGTTACAAGTAGACGGGATGCGGGGTCCTACTAACTTCTTAAGGACCCCAATGGGTCGGATCCTCCTCGTGGTGCATCCTGGGCAACGGAGTAGCGACCACTCCCCTTCCTCTGTGGGGGAGTTGTGCTACTCTGGCTAATTCCGGCCGAGGCGGGAGTAACCCACCTGTGGGTTGCTCGGTGGTGTGTGTTGCTGCCGGCCGTGCCGTTATTCACGGCCGGCAGCAGCAATGATGGGTCGCCGTCGCTTCGCCTCCTTTGCTGGCGAGACGATGGCGGCAAAGTGGGAGAGGCACTGCGTGGGGGGCGGGAGTTTGGGTAGATGCTCCCGCCCTGCCATGCAGTTCGGGCTGCCGGCCGTGAATAACGGCGCGACCGGCGGCAACAGTGCTGGGCCGCTGTCACCTCGCCAGTTGACGAGGTGATGGCGGCAAAGCGGGAGGTGCACTGTGCGGGGGAGCGGGAGTAACCGATAATGCTCCCGCTCTGCCGTACAGTTCGGGGGCGCCGCGGTGAGGAGTTACTGCGCGCCCCCGATTGTTTCTTGACCGTGGGCGTAAGGTCGGGGGACCCCGCCCACCAACGGTCACATGGCGGTGGGCACCTTTTCCGTGTTCCAGGGGTGCCCATTAGCGCACGCCTGCGCCAGCCGCTCTCTGTCTCCTCTATTACAGAGGGGCGCTCGAGAGCGGTGCAGGCGTGGACTTCAGCTCCTTAGGGAGCTTTGGGGAGCCGCCCATCTGGCTCCCCCGAGGAGAGCCCCGAATAAACGGGGCGCCCCTAGCCGGGTCGACGTGAATAATCTTTTGATATCCCTCGGCCCGGCTAAAGGGTGAGGAGGAACACCGCGGGGTTTAGTGGGTAGGACGGTCCATTCCGGACCGGGCCGGGAGTCCCACACACCATCCCAGCTGCCCCCGCAGCTGGGATGAAGGCGCGTAAATGCGTTCCCCGCGTCAACAAAAAAAAAAAAAAAAAAAAAAAAAAAAAGTTACAAGTAGACAAAATTTTATGGCTGAGTGTACCCAGTTGGATAGATTTCTATACCCATTGCCTATCACAAATATATGTAACATATTATACCCTACGACGTATTATAATTAGACACGTCATGCTGTCATGCACGAACATCACGGCTTTCAAAAACAGCAGATCTTTTGTACATTAAAAAAAAAGAATTTCTATGAAATTATCTATGGTAGCATGTATGATAAGTAAGGCAATTGCCTGATTTTTTTGTTGCCATTTTTGAGTGTTGGTAACGTAGGTATCTATAGTTTTTATATATCATTGATTATACCGAGGTATATTCGCACACACATAGAGTGTGCCCCATCAAAATCGCTTGTAAAAGATAGACATCGAAAAGCCTTACTGATATAACCAGAACCATGGTCAGTAAGCCCTAGCTGGTGTTGGAAGAATCAAACAAGCTGACAACCTGATTCTTGACAATAGCGATCTCACGTCACAGTCACAAGCGATTGAATAGTCTTTATAGGAACTACCTACCAGCGCACGTTCTTTCTCCTTCTTACGACCTCTGGTTCTTCAAGCAGTGCTCAAAGAGGCACATCATAGTGGTGCTGAAATTGCTGCCGCGCGAATCATGGAAGTAACAGTCGAGCGCCCCGCGCTGGCAAAGCAGGTACAAAGACTTCTATATAAACAGAGGCTTCTATATAGACTTCTATATAAACCTCATTAACCTCAACGTACCGACAGGGCAGTAGGCAGGACACGTAGCTTATGTATTAAGTATCTGTTTTTTTTTACATTATAATTATGTGAATTGACTAAACAAGTGTGTTTACCTGGCTACGGCTGTTAACCCAGATAGGTGTGGTGTAGTGTGTCTCACCCCGGCACAGCATTCTATCAATAGTCTAGTCTAGAGGATTGTGAAATTAACCCCTAAATTCGTTACGTATTAAACTTACCACCAGGCAAACGGTTTTATCACGGCGAATGTTCAGAAGAGCTCTTCAACCCGATCCGAACCGAACAACGCGTGCCGGGCAGAGATGCCACTTATACACAGTGGAGAGAATCTTCGCCAGAACAGAGCGTTTCAAAAGATCGTTCCTCTGTCGAAGTATAAAAACCTGGAACGACCTGCCCGCACACACACGTATTTTCCCCATCTTACGATCCCGGGTCAACTTGAGAACCACTGTCAGAAGTGGCCCCCAATCGCACGATGCGCCATGGCTTTCCATTAAGCTGGTGGTGACGTCAATTTGGTGAGCTAAATATTTCGTCTAACTAATATCATTTTGTCCAGCTGAATATTATAAAAGTCAAGTGACACAATGATATTGAAATAGGTTTCTAAGCCGCATGTTTATATTGGGAGGGCTATAATCAAACTCCACCTTTTTTTTAACGTGAGGAAAATCCTATACGGATGCTATGCCGGACTCATACTGACTAGAAACCACACGATTCCTACCTAACAGCCTACGGTTGGGAGCTCCGAGTAAGCCCTCGGAAGGATACCCCAGGACTCCCAACGGATAAAACTCTACTTAACGCCGTACATACCTATCAACCTACCTACTTGGAGCGAGCGAGATGTTTATAGAGAAAATTAAGTTGCTAAGTGGGTTGCAGATAGCGGAAGCAGCGATTACGAGGAGTAAATGAACGTCCCGCGTTCTGCTTAGGGCTGGCACTTATAATTATGTATTAATATTAGTAGTTTTATTTAAAGTTTTTCTTGTAATTGTTCATTCATTAACCATAAAGCTATTCTTATTAATAAGTATTTCCTTTTAGAAGAATGTGTTTTTATCGACTTGGATTTGCACTTCAGAATTCCAGATTAGGCATAGGGGAATCCTGAATCATTTGAATTGGCACTACGTTTTATCGCTTCATAGCAGCGGTAGAGAGTGCCTACCAATGCCAAAAATGTAAAATCATAGCTGCTCCTAGCAATCAAACAAGATAACCCCGGGCTTTAAAAGCCAGGTGTCCAAGACTGTGTTGATTAAGAGGAACATTAAATAATCATACGGTTATATTCCAGTGTCATGTAAGTCCGACAGTCGATGGCCTTGAAAGTTTACCACACACACACATTCTGTCACTGACATCTGAGTAATAAAATGCCTGTGAGCTAGAACCAAAAAGATAATATTTTGTAGCGAAACTATTTTCTGATTTTGGCCAGCCCTGAGACCAAGCAGGGCGGCGCGGGCGGCAGACGCCCACCGCAACGACGCTAAACGAGTTTCCGCAAACATTTTAATGAATAACACCTCCCGTTCCCTCCAACCCCTCTCCCCCTTCGTTTCCTCACCTTACCCCTGGACCCCAACGAGCCTGCAATGCGCTAATTAAACATTCGAGCCATATTGTCTTTGTTACGATGTTGTGGAAATTTGTATGTACTGCAGTAGTTTGTGTCGCAAATTTCAGAGTTTATATTGGTAATGTAATATTACATTAAAATGTTTAAGCAAAATTGTTTTTTACATTTATTTTGCTAGGTATGGAATATGTAAGCAGATCAGCGATCAAAGAAAAACTTTTATAAAAGAGAAAAAAACAATTGAATTGTTTTCCATCTCAGATTTGATACTATGACGGTCCTGTTTGCCGAGTTGTCTTTTTCCGGAAAGACATGTCTTGTTCCACTATTGGCTACATTGTAACAGTAGTGTCATTAGTATTAATTCCATTTAATTCCAAAATTGCTGAGACGCAGGTTTTGATCACCTGCAGTTGACAATGGTCTATCCACGTATGAGCTTTTCAACTTAGCTTATCAATAGCAGCCGAGAAAAACGATTGAAAGTGCCCGAAAACTAATAACGCAATGAAGGTTTTTTTCACCAAAAATTTATTTGAGAGTCAAACAAAAAATATAAATACCTACTATCTGCTCATCAACCTGTTTTCATCCAATCAAAGATACCTATAATAATATACCAGCAATTAAATTAAAATTAACTAATTATACTTCAAAAAGATTTTTTGACAACATTACATGAAAAAAACTCATTATTCGAGCTTTCATCACGTCCTCTCTAAAAATATTCATACATCTAAGTGTAAAATTTCCGCAATCATCTTAATTAGTCGCATGAAAAAAGCTTGAAAAAGCAACGCGACTCGGTCCAAGGCTCAATTAGTTAATTAATCTTTTTTTCCGCGTTAAAATAGCATTTATAAACGAAGCGCATACCGGTGGGAACCACCTCCCTACGCAACTACCAGGGTTGTCCAAAATATCGGATATTCTTTCTACCTTTCTTTCCTAGCTCTTTACAACGATTTTTTTGCATAAATATTCATAAATGTTGCTCGCTCTAAGTTGCCCAAGTTGCTGCCCTAATGTGTTTTGTTTCCTTCCATGCTGTCCCTTTCAAGTGACGGCCAAAAAGGGCATAACTCTTCTAAAAATTAAAACGGAATCACACAACTTACTTTTGTTGCAAAGTAGACAACCCTACGGTAATGCTAACAGCGTTTATTACAGGAGTAGTCACACAATGCCGTCGCTCGCTCTCTGCACAGAGCTCTAATTAATACGGTTTCAGTCAGAGCTGGCTAGCTGATTAACTAGGTAGGTAATTAGATGACTGCGGTCTGTACCGCCCGTACCGCCCGGTAGCCGGTGAAGGGTTGATATACTATGTGTGAATGTGTGTTTGTATCGATTTTTGTTTTAAGAGTTGAGTTTGACTGAATAGGCGCAGATTTTGGCAACCTACTGTTAATTAGTAGCCCACAATTTTATACCGTTATTATTTAGGAAAGTTTGATACGTACCCAAAACTCGAACTCAATCATCTACTAGCTCATAGACACTACTCTATCTAGCTCTTAGACACTAAATAATCTAATTTATAGATATCTCTTACGAGCATTTGAGCAGAGCATTTCTTGAGTTCAACAAGTTTAAATAATCTATGGATCTACCTATGTTTCTTGTATTGGACAATGGTCCATGGGGTCCCAATGCGCATAATTTTTTCAAGAATTTGAAGAAGCGCCTGGTATAGTCGACTGGTGACGCAAGGCTGGCAATTTTCTCGCTCAGCAAATAGGTATTGCTATTCAAAGGAGAATGCTGCTAATCTTTTGGGCACAATGCTTGGCCCACGCGGGTCTTATTTAGGTTTAGTTTAGATAGTAATAATCCCTAATAATGTAAATATAGGTACGGTCGGCCAAGAAAGTGGTGTATCAGTTTTGATTTAGTTATCTAGTCATCGAAAATTACGATAAGGTCCATACTAGATATTATTGAAAGAGATGCATAATAATGACGTAAACCTTATTGATAAGTATTCATTTGTCATAAGTCACTTAGAAGTGCATGACATTTTAACCTTTATTAAAAACTGATCAAACATTAATTTCTGCAAAGATAATTTGAATGGATCTAAATAAAAGTAATATAGTAGTTTTCGACACAAGTGTGGGATTTCTGTTATTACAACGAGTTACGACAGGTGTTGACCCGAGCCGAAGGCGAGGGTAGACAGTCGGAACGAGTTTAAATAACAGTCCCACACGTTGTATTGAACAACTATTTTTAATACAGTTGCGAAAAAATTAAGCAATTTTATAAAATAATAAAAACACAATAAACCTGAATATCCAAAATGGCGCCAATCGTAAAAGAATATTATACCTTCCTAAGCAGAGACTATGGCTGTGCATTTCATACAGCCAACTTTTTTATATTTATAAATTTAATTTTGCCGATACTTATATTAATTTATGCTTAAATTTTAATTAAAATTACTTTTAATCTGATATTGAAACAAGTTAGTTTCTTTTTTTTAATTTTATAAAATAATAAAAACACAATAAACCTGAATATCCAAAATGGCGCCAACCGTAAAAGAATATTATACCTTCCTAAGCAGAGACTATGGCTGTGCATTTCACACAGCCAACATTTTTTATATTTATAAATTTCACTTTGCCGATACTTATATTAATTTATGCTTAAATTTTAAATAAAATTACTTTTAATCTGATATTGAAACAAGTTAGTATCTTTATTTAATACAGTTGCTCAAAAAGTGGCGTATTACAGGGACGTACAGCGTTCGGGATGTGGGCTATTACACACTCGTGCTTTTTCTTTACCTTTCCCGCACTCGTGCGTTTTCTTTCCCAATTGTCAAAATAATGTCTGTGATTCATGCAAATATTTCTAAAAAAAGATACTAACTTGTTTCAATATCAGATTAAAAGTAATTTTAATTAAAATTTGAGCATAAACTAATATAAGTATCGGATAAATTAAATTTATAAATATAAAAAAAGTTGGCTGTATGAAGTGCACTGCCATAGTCTCTGCTTAGAAAGGTAGGTATTTATTCTTGTACGGTTGGCGCCATTTTGGATATTTAGGTTTATTGTGTTTTTATTATTTTATAAAATTGCTTAATTTTTTCGCAACTGTATTAAAAATAGTTGTTCAATACAACGTGTGGGACTGTTATTTAAACTCGTTCCGACTGTCTACCCTCGCCTTCGGCTCAGGTCAACACCTGTCGTAACTCGTTGTAATAACAGAAATTCCACACTTGTATCGAAAACTACTATTTTAAATCTAGCAATCTCTTTTTCATATAGAATACTAACAACTGACTTTTTGTCAAATATATTCTTGTTTTCCATCAAGTTCAAACTAAGAACAGCTGTCACGTAACAAACAGTAGGTATCAATAATCAATATAAAAGGTTATCAATAATCAGATAAAGATGGCAATAGAAATTGTCAGATATGTCTGCAAGCGAAACTAATCATTATCGCCTATGAATTTGCATACGATGGTACACCAATTTCTTGGCCCACTGTACCTACCTAAATGTTATAATTATGTTTCATTTTCATTGTAATTTTTAACAATAAATTTGCGAAGGAATTTGTTATGCGTGTACTTACGTAATGTACCTACGTGATGTTTTCTTCATGAAGTCATTAATCAACCCACAGTGATTGTGGGAGCAGGTCTGATGAGCCGATTGCAATTGTGCGATGTATCTACAGATTAATATGCAAGCCATGTAACTTCCGTTTGCAATTGTATTCGAAACAATAATTCTATGTACCTACCATTATAATATAGAGAACATTTTTGTCTCAAGAGTCTGGGTGTTTCTATGTATAATATGTAGATATGTATTTAAAAGTATATAAGTATTAATATCCGTGGTCTGATACCCATAACACAAGCACGTTATTCCTAGCTTACTTTGGGATCAGATAGCGTTGTGTGAAATGTCCGTAAATATTTATTATTATTATTTTGTAATCGTTAGAACATAGGTAATACTGCATATAGTCACACTACACCTAGTTGTTAGCAGCCTTTGACTGCCTCGGTGGTGCATTCGGTAGTATAACCGTCTGCCGCGCTAAGGTCCCATGTTCGATTTCTGAGTCTGTTCAAATATTTGTGTGATCCACAAATATTTGCTTCGGAGATTGGGTATTTTCTATGTATATGACGGCGCGTTGACAGTAAAGCGAGAGTGACACCTGCCATTTGTAAGGTTTCGTTTGTAATTGCAATGAAGGTAGATTCAATATTAAGCGGCAACGCCTTTTTGTGAGGCGCAGTCTTAAACTAGACATCAGTAGATAGAAACGTGAAAGTATATGGGCAATGAATAATGTTGTTATCGGTGGAACGGTGAGCATTTATGATCATAGTAAAGGCGGCCGCCTCAAACCTGCTTGTATGGGTTGCAAGCCCCAGACACTGTTGCAATGTTCTTCCTTGTGCCACACGGTTATAGGTTTAGTAGTGTTTAATTAAGTAAGTGTACCGTGACATGTTCATAATGGTTATCTGGTGATTGCTTTGTCCGTTACTCGCCCAAATGCTCACGTGGCAAGCTTTGGCCGATCATAACCTAACCGTGGAATCGCCTACATCAGAAGTGGGATGAGAATGGGCAGAGTCGACTAGAGGAAAAGCAGCCACCAGCTGAACATGCACTATGATAGTGCATCGATGTTTTTGTGTACTATGGATCCCGCATCGACTGTGCCGGCTGATATTGGCACATAGTGGAACCCTGTAAGTAAGGCTAGTGAATTTTAATCCAGATGACGCTGACGCAGATCTTGAAGGTTGGTGCAAAAATTACAGTACTTATTGTTAAAGGTAAGCGCCTGCTAAGTGTTTTATTGCTTGTGACTATATCTAGTGCCCTTTAAATACGTGCTGCTCCTTTCCTAGGCAAGTTAAAGCTGGATGAGTAGACGTGGGAAACCGTGAAACCATATTTTATGGCTAGATTTTAAACTAAAACCGATTCAAGATTGTTATTATGAAGTGCAAGGGTTTCCGGCATACAGCATACGGTTATAGAATATAATTGAGCTCTCAAGGTGAAAAATGCCAGAAGAATTTATGAGTGTTTTCGTGATTTATATTTTATTTTAGAAAGATTGACTGATTCATGGTGAAATAAATCCTTTTAATATCTATCACTACTAAGGTTCAAGTATTTCAAATCTTTGATGGCAATCTGTTAGCAAGCGATCCCGTATATCTGCGACCGATGCCAGCTTTACACATGTCACTGGTGTGGCATATAAGAGCATTGACAGGTTGAATGCAAAAAGTGACGAGAGAATCTACATCGGACGCCCGTGACTTCCGAGGTCTCGGAATCTCGTAATATCGGAATCTCGGACGAATTTTCGAAATTATAATTGCGATAAAAAGTCTTACGTACTAATATTATGAATGTGAGAGTTTTTCAGCCCGTGCATTCGGAGAAAACCTGCTATACATGTGGTCAATCCGGTTACCTATCACCATAAAGCCCGAAAAGAAATCTAACGTTGGACATATAGCAAGCAAGGAAGTTAATCCTTGCTAATAATTGGCATCTAGGAGCACCTTGAAGTCATCATTCGGTAAGTCAATTCGTTTTCATAACCCTCGACGAAAAGCGCGGTATGTTATATAAGTCTGTGCATGTGTGTATCTATCTGTCTGTCTGTGGCGTCGTAGCTGCCTAACGGAGGGACCAATTTTAATGCGGTTTCTTCTGTTCGAAAGCAAACATGACTACGATGGTTCTTGGTTGTGAGTTATGGATGTCATCGGCTCACTTCCTGAGTGATGGAGGAATTTTACTATAATTTACAGGTCTATTTCATCGGACATTGAAGGTATATTCAATGTCCGATGAAATAGACCTAATATATATAAGTACTTTACTTTTAAGGGTATGTCCACGAAACGTTAACCTGGAACTGACTGATTCATCAAGTTGTCTGAGGGATACCTCAGAAAATAACAGGATTGACATGCTATGTTTGGGCTTGTTAGCATAGTCTCAGGATCAAGGTTTTAAGTATTTCTTAAAATACTTGTTGATTCGATAGTGGATCTTTTGCCCCATGATGAAGATAAGTTTTTCTGTTAAATTCCCGGGTACTGTAGGCAACGATCTCGTTTTTGTACTTTCTTTTTGGTATAGGTGGTGACGAAATAAAATGAGTGTAGGTTTCAACTAATAAGTGTGGTAACGATAGACGAAGTGCCGCAAACCTTGATGTTTCACAAAATACCGGACGTTTTCTCAGCGATCCTGTTGTCAGTAGCCGGAATAATTTAGATAATTTTATAACCGGATAACCAGATCAATAACGATAGCCTCATATTTCCCTTATCCGTCATTAACAGCAGTCAAGTTTCTGTTACGCGAACGTAGTTAAGCCAGATTTCTCTCAACTAGATAGATACAGACTTAGATGGTGACGACAAGCAAGCGCTGGTTAATTTATTGGATAGACATGAAATAAAATAAAATAAATAAAATAAAATTTATTCCCTTTGAAATTTTTAAAAAAATTATTTAGGTTTGTCAAAATTTTTGTGACTCTACCGGGGGTTCGGAAATATTACAGACTGAGAAGAACACCCCAAGAAACTCAGTCTGGTCCCTTCTCTTCTAGTATCTTAGTATCTAATAGTTTTTTTTTAATGTAGAAAGGAGCAATACGTGTCACTGCCAGGCAGCCTTGTCTTCTAGAAAGTCTTTAATGCTATAATAAGCTTTCTGGCACAATTTAAGTTTTATTAGTTTTTTAAATTTATTAACTGACAAACCTGTTATGGCTGTCGGCAATGTATTGTACATTCGAATACAATTGCCCGCAAAAGAATTGCTTATTTTATTAAGCCTAAATCTAGGTACAGCCAATTTATTCTTATTTCTTAAGTTTAGATTATGGATATCACTATTTTTAATAAATTTACTGTTATTTTTATGAGTATATAATAAGTTTTCATATATGTACTGTGAATACACAGTAAGTATGTTGATATCCTTAAACTTTTCTCTTAATGACTCCCGAATCCCCATACCATAGATAGCCCGGACAGCCCTTTTCTGCAACACAAAGATAGATTCGATGTCGGCAGCGTTACCCCATAATACACTCGAGAGCAATGAATCCGGGTCACTTAAAGAATGTTAAAAATCTCGGAAACTAAAAATGATAGGTTAATGCAATAAATTGTATTTAATAGACAATGTAATACTCCTTAAATGAAAGTAAAAAAAATATGAGTCACCATACATTTTATTAACACAAAATTACATAAAGAAAAAACTGCTGATCTCTCCTTAAAACAAAAATAGGAATCATGAAATTTTTGAACTTTATTACGATTTTCTTGAATTTTAATACTTCGTATTGCCTCCTCGTGCTTTCATTACTGCGTTTACGCGGTTTGGCATGCTGTACACCAAGTTCCTTATACGATTTTGGGGAATATTCTCCCATTCCTCTGTGAGAGCAATTTTGAGCTCACGAAGCGTGATTGGGGGAGGGTTTCGTTGTTTTACGCATCTGCCTAGCTCGTCCCAAGCATGCTCGATCGGGTTGATATCCGGGCTGCGCGCTGGCCACTCCATACGAGTAATGTTCATCTCTTGAAGGTAGTCATTCACAATCCTACCTGTATGAGGTCGGGCATTGTCATGCATAAATATAGCATCCTCACCTAAATTGACCATAAATGGACCAACGTGATCATTGAGGATTTCTTCCACATATCTTACGCTAGTTAAAGAGCCGTTTTCTATGATCACCAGCTCTGTGCGACTTTCAGAAGAAATTCCGGCCCACACAAGTACAGACCCACCACCGTAGGCTACTTTTTCTTCGATGCATGCTTGCTTGAATCTTTCCCCTGGTCTTCGATACACTCTGTGTCTTCCATCGTGCTTGTAGAGCATAAATTTTGATTCGTCGGAGAACATAACTTTTGACCAATCTTCAATACTCCAATTTACGTGGCTCTGGGCATACCTTAGTCTCGAAATACGATGCCCACGCTCCAGTTTAGGGCCGTTTGCAGGTCTAAGGGGTTTTAAGTTAGATTCAGCAAGCCGACGTCTTACTGTCCATGCACTTGGGTTACTTCCTCCGAGGCGTCGAAACTGATTGGTGAGTTCAGTTCCTGTGAGAAAGCGATTTCGAAGCATGGTGTTCACCAAGTATCGGTCTTCTCGTGCTGTGGTACACCTGGTTCTGCCCGTTCCTGGTCTGCGTAGGTTAGAACCAGTTTCTTCGTAACGTCGGAGAACTCTTTGTACTGTTGACAGCGACACACCGACAGTCCTGGCTGTATCGCGCTGACTCCGGCCGGTTTCCAGCATTGTAAGTATTCTGGTGCATTCTTCAGGCGTAAGCGACATAATTTCAGCTTGATTAATGAATATAGAGCACTATCAACATGGTTTATGTACCCACATAAATGACAGATTACAAACAAAAGCAACACCAAATGCTGTAATTTCGTAGTTCCATCTTCGAAAGTGGCCCTTTTTCAAATTTGATTTTTTTATGATATAACTTTACAATAACTAAGAAGTTTTAATACCTTCATTTAAGGAGTATTACATTGTCTATTAAATACAATTTATTGCATTAACCTAGCATTTTTAGTTTCCGAGATTTTTAGGATTCTTTAAGTGACCCGGATTCATTGCTCTCGAGTGTAGTATGCCATAGGTCATGACACTGTGGAAATAGCTAAAGTAGACAAGACGCGCTGTTCTAATGTCTGTCAGTTGTCGGATCTTTTTAACGGCTTAGGCTGCAGAGCTCAGTCTGCCCGAGACTTTCTCGATATGAGGCCCCCACTGCAAGTTGGAGTCTAACTTTATGCACAGAAAGACAGTTTCATCGACCAATTCTACTTGATCATCCCTAATCCTAATACTGGTGTTAACGAGCCTAACATTTGGCAAGGTGAATCTAATACATTTCGATGCCTCCAAGGAACACTCCTCTAACTCAAAACTCTGAAATTTTCGTTTTTTACCTAATTTGCTTTAATATTATCTAAGGATTAAGCCCCCAATTTTTATAAAAATATCATGAGAAACAAAAAAGTTTTAAGATTTACAAAACTCTAAGTAGGGGAGACCGGGGCAAGACGAAGCTCGGGGCAGGACGGGAAGTATGCTTGTGTGCCTAAATGGTGAACATAATAGATCCTAACTCAACGCCATTCGGTCGATATTCAGTCGCGTCACACGAGTCCGAGCGGCGTGCGCGTCTTACTTCGTGTTTTGGCTTCACAGCAAACAAAAACTGTTTGTATGGGAATTTTTACGAAGTTTTCTGTTCTGGATCGATGTGCACTAAGGTAAGTGTCAATGTTATTGTAACATTATGCGGCACACTTATTGTAGTAGTGGAAAACTAACAATTTGATATTACTTTTTCTCAGAATTATTTTGTAGTTTAAAATTTGTTGTTATATTTGTAAAATATGTCTGTTGGGGCAAAAAGGTCGGGGCATAACGGGATACTATCCCGTTTTGCCCCATATGTGTTGGTAAAATGTTTCGTATTTTGACCTTTTTAATATTAAGTTTCTTTTTTGTTTTCAGTTAAAAAGGAACGCCGTGTGAGAAAGGCTCGATGTAATGAAGATGCTGATTCTGGTACAGGTAATGATTGCGGCAAAAAAAAATTAGGACGCCTATAAAACAGGATTTGAGAAATGTGGTATATGGCCACTTGACGAAATGTATTTACAGATGCAGACTTCATAACTGCTGAAACAACAAACACCGAGACTTTGACTTCTGACTATTTGAATCTAGCATCTAGCATCCACATCTCAGGTCATAATAACTTCGACCTCAACTTCTTCAGAGGCAGCCCAAGAAACATCGTCCACTATTATAGCTTACAATGATATTTTTCGGGAACAATCCAGGTGGTGTACCACCTGGATTGATTCTCTACCATCTGAAAATCAAAATATGCAGCCCACGCTTTCCAGGTCAGCAATATCAAAAGTGATCCAAGCTGAAGCATTTATTCCAGTACAAAAAGGTATTTCTGCTAATCCTGCAGTTGCAGAGCTCATGAACAATGTGATTGATGGATGATGAAAATGATTGTCCTTGCATTTATTGTGGGTATATATTTATAACATATGCTTGCATATGTTATAAATATATGTAATATATGTAATTATGAGCCTAACCCTTGGGTTAGGCTCATAATTCCTGCGCCGGTGTAAACAAGGATGATAAAGTTGCGCATATAATTATATGTGAACGCTGCCAAACAGATTGACATAATACTCATTATGCCCCATATCGTTTCCCATTTTGCCCCGATCATGGGGCAAGACGGAATATTTGACATGTACCATTTAATTACTACTTGCCAAAAAAATATGTGATTTAGCTCCTTAAAATATTATAATTATGTTAGTTAAAACTATAAGTGTTGTGTTTGTTGTAAGGGAAGTTTAATAAACAGTCCGATTTTCATTTTATGTCGTTTTTTCTCTTAGGTATCTCATCTTGCCCCGGTCTCCCCTACATGTACTTCCAGCAATCATGGGGTAGTCATGCCACTACCTCAATATAGCGGATCGTATGCTGAGCGCACAGGCGGCGGCCCGCGACTGCCCGCGAGGTATATTCCACCAACTACGGTTGGTGGGATATACGCGCGCGCTCGTTTGTTTATCCTCGCTTTGGTGGTGAAGAGAGTCAAGCCACCATTTTACTCAAAATGAACTAAATATGCCACATGCATACAAAAATGTTGTTTTTATGGTGGAGAATACAGCTAACAGCCAAAATAGCTTGAGAATCTCGAAAATTGAGGTCACGGTATGGGCACCCGCTGTCTTTAATTTCACTAGACGGGGTCTTCCAAGCTGTTGGACTAAGACCTTGGAACCCCTGTTTTGCTCGATCACAGCCTCGACGACGCTGGTGCTATGTCGTCTGAGGTCACGTCATATCAGCTAGTGGATCCTTAGGTTCAAATCCCACTGGTCTGACGAAGACGTGTGCAAAGATCGCATGTCTCATCTTATCCTCATAAGTTCGAGAGTCTCGGGCGAGAGCTTAGAGCACCTGTTGTTGCTTTTTCCGGACAAAAACCTTCGGGACTAAGCGTCCTGACTATAATATCAACTTTTTATGGGTCTTCTTTTTAAAGAATGAGTTCATCAAGAAAAGCTTTTGAGACTCAAGAAAGTTGATAAGCCCCCGGTCATTCCTACGCTCCACTGCAAAGAGGCTGATTTTCATTTTGCCGCGTTTAGTACTCCCACTATGGCATTAAAGCCCCCCATCACAATATTGTAGTGAGTCTTGGCATTACGGTCGGGGCATACACCTGGATCCCCTTCAGGAAGTATCTGTTGGTAAGACTTAGTATACTAAGGCGAAACACTGCTGATCTCCTTTTTCACCACAAAGTCGACACCACCCTCGGGAGAATGCCTTCCCTTTCTCGATAGTAAAAGTTCCTCGCACAAACCCAGTATGTGCCAGTTTATGCGACCTAGTTCTATCTCGAGTTCCATGAGCCGCTCGTCCAGGCGCAGATTGGCTCCTTTAAACGTTGCTAGGGTTTGGTAAAGGGTTTCTTGCGAGTTTTCCTTCTCTACACCATGACCCCGTCCGTTAATTGGCAGGTGCACCACCGGCAGGTGAAGCTGGCTTGGACCCCGGGGATGTTGGTGGGGCCCCACCGCACCCAGGACTTTTGTAAGAAAGTTACAATTCCTACCTCTTGCCATGATTTTATATAAACCTTAATGCTTCAAGTGAGGATGTTGATGAAGGCCTATTATTAGAAAAGATTTTTAACAAATATCTATATCTTTTATTATTACTTTGTGCTTAGTTATTAATGAAGATAATTTTAGTTTTATGTAAATGAGATCCTAACTGATACAAATTGCAAGCATTGATTCTAAATTTGAAAATTCTAAATAGGTCTATGACACTTATATCTTTTCACCACCATATTTATTAATTAGGAATGTTCAAAAGATTTCAATAGTGAAAAGAGACAAGTGAAAATTTGCAATTAACCGAAAAACCCGTCTGCTAACAAAAGGTATTATTATGTCTAAAAAACAAGGAACATGTTTACCTAATGTAATGCCACTCTTGTTAAAATCTTACTTACGGTTTGGAAGTTGTAGACTAATTATTATTTTTAGTTCAATCTCGACACTTAAATGCTCGTTATCTCGAAAATTGGTAAATGTGGCTTGACTCTCTTCACCTCCAAAGCGACGATATACTGTGATTTACTATGTAAGAATATTCATTTCTAGAAGTTTTTAAGTTAAAAATAATTATTTTATTCGTACGTACTGTATGTTATTAAGAAATTTTTAATAATTAAAACAAATAAATATGTTTACAGTAAACTTTGTTTCCATTTATTTACATACATCTATAAAATAAAAATTAAAAGTATTATGTAAAATTCTAAGGTTTTCGTTGTTATCTACTAATACAAAACGTTAAGTCCGTACACTTTATGAGTTACAATCCGCTATATGATTATTAGCAGTTTGTTACACGGCGTAACATTTTCTTGTTATCCCAACTACAAAACTCCAACTAACATAAATTGATGTAAATTGGTTTTATTGGCAGAAAATATTGGTTAAAAAACAGTAAACAAGTTACAAATTCGATTTTAGACGTAACTAATATGTGTATTTTATTCTTTCAAGGATTTTATTTATTATTCTGTATTATCTAATATTCCCTCGTATATTCCTCCAACTATGAGTTAGTGGAATGTATCCTAATCTTGAACTAGATTTTTTCCTGTTACAATCCGCTAACTGGGGCTAACTTTAAAATTAAAAGGATTTACAATATACTATAAATGGGGTTTGAAGCAAGAGTAAATCAGCTAGTAACATACAAAAATCATGAATATATCTGCATTAATAAAGATTTTATCGAGATTTTTCGTTCACATGCTTCTCGTGTAAACCTATGAATTTGAAGTTAGAGGAGTGTTCCTTGGAGGCATCGATTTTGTTTTAGTTTCATTTAACAATAAATTATTTGCGTTAAACCAGTGGACTACCCTAGAGAGGGCATTGTTTACTTCGTCAAGATCGCGTTGTCCACGTTCAACTTTAAATATTAAAGATGTGTCATCAGCAAACAAAACTACCTCGTGATCGTCTCATAAGGTGAGGGAGATCATTTATGTACACTAAAAATAGAAAAGGTCCCAGAATTGAACCCTGAGGCACCCCCATTGTTACAGCAGAACCATGTGACTGTTTACCATTTATAACTACTTTCTGTACTCTATCTCTTAGGTAAGAACTAATTAAATCCAAGGCCGTCCCCTGGATCCCATAATGATCAAGTTTTTTAATTAAAGTCTGATGCTGGACGCAATCGAAGGCCTTAGATAGGTCGCAGAATACACCATAAGCATCATACGACTCCTCCCAGGCCTCATATATACTCTAATAATTTGATTCCAGCATCCGTGGTAGACCGACCGCGCGTGAAACCGAATTGTTTAGTATGGAATAGTTTATTTGTATTAGGCTATTTCTACTTTTTACGATTCTCATCGTCACCTTCATGGTAAATTTTAAATACTGATGATTTTAACAATTTTTTTAAACAAACACAAAGCGTTTGGTAAGTTAAGTAACATATATAAGTCAACAAGTTAAATTTTGAGTCAGATTTGGAAGAATAAGGTTTTGAATTATTTGATCCCACGTAGGTGACGCGACGATCCACGAAGGTGACGCAGTAACTTTACAGACATTATTAATCATTATTTAAGTACAAATTATAAGTTAGTTCTGCCGAATAGTTAAATGGTAACAGCTACTTAACTAAAAACAATTACCAGATCCTATACCTACACATGCTTTTGACGTAAAAGTTATTCTGGAACCATTATATTATAAAAATAACACAGTACATCTCTTTGGCACAAAGTGGCAAATTATCAGTTGTCTAGATCCCATAGCATAAGCTTATATTGTCTTAATTTGGGCTAGATGATGTTGTGTGAGAATGTCCGAACCTCGCTACTTATAATGGAAGCACTCTGCGGCTGGACGATCGGCTCACCGAACTCGAGGTAGAACTGGGTCGCATAAACTGGCACATACTGGTGTTGTGCGAAGTCCGAAGAAAGGGGGAGGACACGCTAACCCTTGGGTCGGGTGACCTATTCTACTTTCGGGAAGGTGATGGAAGACATTCTTCCGAGGGCGGTGTCGGCTTTACGGTGAAAAAGGAACTCGTTAGCAGCATTGTGGAGATCAGGAGTGTTTCGCCTCGGGTAGCATACGTAATACTGAGACTTACCAACAGGACTCCCTGAAGGTGATTCAGGTGTACCTATGCCCCAACTTCGAGAAGCACTGACGAGGCAGTTGAGACCGTGTACGAGGACGTGGTGAAAGCATTACACGGTACTGCCAAGACTCACTACAATGTTAAGATAGGGGACTTCACTGTCAAAGTACAAGAACGCGGTGAAACGAAAATCGGACTTTTTGGTGTTGGGCGTAGAAATGACCGGGGGCCGCGGGGCAGTATGCTTATCAACTTTCTTGAGGCTTAGGGGCTCTTCTTGATGAACTCATTCTTTAAGAAGAAACCCCATAGAAGGTGGACTTGGCGAAGCCCCAACAAGGTCACAAGGAACGAGATAAAATTCATCATGTCAGACAGGAGGTGTATATTTGGAGAAGATGTCTCTGTGATCAACAGGTTTAATACCGGAAATGATCACCGACTCGTCAGAGCGTCTCTGAATTTAGAATTCCGCGTCGAAAGGGCCCGGATGATGAAGCCTACTCTCCGACCTACTGCGCTCCAAATAGCTTTGTGTGCCGAGAAGTTTCAATTGGAGCTTCAAAATCGTTTCGATCTGCTGGAAACCACTGGCAACGATCACGATAAGGCCGACACTGTAGTCAGGACGCTATAACAAGTGTCCCGAAGGTTTCAGTCTGGAAAAAGCAAAAATAGGTGTTCCCAGCTTTCGCCCGAGACCCTCGAGCTCATGAGAATCAGACGGGAAACGTCATCTACATTTCATTGAAGTG
Source organism: Miltochrista miniata (assembly GCA_933228765.1). Lineage (NCBI taxonomy): Eukaryota > Metazoa > Arthropoda > Insecta > Lepidoptera > Erebidae > Miltochrista > Miltochrista miniata. Next base: position 22,380,262 of record OW121766.1, on the reverse strand, counting down.
CGAAAATTAGGATGCATGCTGTGTTCGCACTGAGTTCTCGGCTGAACTGAGTCTAAATGAGCGATGTTGAATAGTGTTGCCGAGAATCCAGTTTGCGAACCTCAATAAAAAAATGAAAATCTATGCATACTTACTTTTGCTTACTTTTTTTTGGTCTTCGTCAGACCAGAGAGATTTAAACATCAAAATCCGAAAGCTGCTATGACGCGACCTCAGACGTTATACTTAACACCAACATCGTAGAGGCAGCGATCACACAAAATTGGGGTGCTAAAGTCTTTGCCCAACAGCTCGGAGGACCTCGTCTGACAAAATTGAAGACAGCGGGTGGCAAAACCGAGACCTCGAGATTCTCGAAGAAGTTAGGAGCTTCTACAGAGAACTATATGCATCACGGAAAAAAAGACCGACGAGACCTAGCGACCGTGACCACAGAGCCCCACTAATGCGCCACTATACCGAAGACATTCTGGATATTGACCAGGGCGAGGTCGGGGCTGCTCTCGAACAACTAAAAACCAATAAATCCCTGGAGAGGACGGAATAACGACTGAGCTTCTTAAAGCTGGCGGGACTCTAGTTCTCAAAGAGCGGACGAGTCTCTTTAATTCCGTCCTCCAACATGGACAAACACCTAAAGCGTGGAGCGGGAGTGCGGTGGCTCTGTTTTTCAAAAAAGGTGACAAGACCTCGCTGAAGAATTATATACCCATCTCACTCCTTAGCCATGTTTACAAGTTGTTCTCGAGAGTAGTCACAAACCGCCTTGCCGGAAAACTCGATGAGTACTAGGTACCTAAATGTATTTAAGTTGATATAAGTATAAGGTAGTAGGTGCCTTGATTAAGCTTAAGGTGGCATGACTCTTTCCCAGGATTTCTTCTTGAGACTTGGACGCGAAGGTCATTGAGTCTTTGTTCAAAAGATCTTAGCATGCCGCACGCCTCAAGAAGCGGAAAAGCATCTGAACTAACCCAAAAGACGCAAGATAACACCCGAACCCGTAGGCGAGGCCACGGTGATAGCCTAAGCCTGTCGGGTACCCTGATACATCATTCTAAGGAGTTGCCCGGGGAGCCTAATACTAGACGGGTAAGTAGCTACGATGGGGGTTTTAGACGGTTTGGATCTGGCATAACGTCCGGTGGGATTTCTACTCCTGTAAAAGGGCTTTACACGGAATGTTATAGGTATTGCTCTGTCCTTTACCATGATTGTAGGTACCTACTTATTTGTTCTACTATTATTCCGCTACATATCTACTACAATACGAATCTAAAAGAGTACCACTCTTACTGAAACTAGTCAGAGATCACCTTCGTGGCATAAACTCACCTTCGTGGGTAAAACGCCACGAAGGATGTGACACGAAGGTAACGAAAACATAGCTTTTTTTTAAATTCCGACAAAGTGCAGCCGTTACGTTTTAAATTAAATACTACATAAATATCTCAGTAGTCAGGACGCTATAACAAGTGTCCCGAAGGTTTCAGTCTGGAAAAAGCAAAAATAGGTGTTCCCAGCTTTCGCCCGAGACCCTCGAGCTCATGAGAATCAGACGGGAAACGTCATCTACATTTCATTGAAGTGCGAAAATTAGGATGCATGCTGTGTTCGCACTGAGTTCTCGGCTGAACTGAGTCTAAATGAGCGATGTTGAATAGTGTTGCCGAGAATCCAGTTTGCGAACCTCAATAAAAAAATGAAAATCTATGCATACTTACTTTTGCTTACTTTTTTTTGGTCTTCGTCAGACCAGAGAGATTTAAACATCAAAATCCGAAAGCTGCTATGACGCGACCTCAGACGTTATACTTAACACCAACATCGTAGAGGCAGCGATCACACAAAATTGGGGTGCTAAAGTCTTTGCCCAACAGCTCGGAGGACCTCGTCTGACAAAATTGAAGACAGCGGGTGGCAAAACCGAGACCTCGAGATTCTCGAAGAAGTTAGGAGCTTCTACAGAGAACTATATGCATCACGGAAAAAAAGACCGACGAGACCTAGCGACCGTGACCACAGAGCCCCACTAATGCGCCACTATACCGAAGACATTCTGGATATTGACCAGGGCGAGGTCGGGGCTGCTCTCGAACAACTAAAAACCAATAAATCCCTGGAGAGGACGGAATAACGACTGAGCTTCTTAAAGCTGGCGGGACTCTAGTTCTCAAAGAGCGGACGAGTCTCTTTAATTCCGTCCTCCAACATGGACAAACACCTAAAGCGTGGAGCGGGAGTGCGGTGGCTCTGTTTTTCAAAAAAGGTGACAAGACCTCGCTGAAGAATTATATACCCATCTCACTCCTTAGCCATGTTTACAAGTTGTTCTCGAGAGTAGTCACAAACCGCCTTGCCGGAAAACTCGATGAGTACTAGGTACCTAAATGTATTTAAGTTGATATAAGTATAAGGTAGTAGGTGCCTTGATTAAGCTTAAGGTGGCATGACTCTTTCCCAGGATTTCTTCTTGAGACTTGGACGCGAAGGTCATTGAGTCTTTGTTCAAAAGATCTTAGCATGCCGCACGCCTCAAGAAGCGGAAAAGCATCTGAACTAACCCAAAAGACGCAAGATAACACCCGAACCCGTAGGCGAGGCCACGGTGATAGCCTAAGCCTGTCGGGTACCCTGATACATCATTCTAAGGAGTTGCCCGGGGAGCCTAATACTAGACGGGTAAGTAGCTACGATGGGGGTTTTAGACGGTTTGGATCTGGCATAACGTCCGGTGGGATTTCTACTCCTGTAAAAGGGCTTTACACGGAATGTTATAGGTATTGCTCTGTCCTTTACCATGATTGTAGGTACCTACTTATTTGTTCTACTATTATTCCGCTACATATCTACTACAATACGAATCTAAAAGAGTACCACTCTTACTGAAACTAGTCAGAGATCACCTTCGTGGCATAAACTCACCTTCGTGGGTAAAACGCCACGAAGGATGTGACACGAAGGTAACGAAAACATAGCTTTTTTTTAAATTCCGACAAAGTGCAGCCGTTACGTTTTAAATTAAATACTACATAAATATCTCAATTAATTTGCGGTTTCTATGAATAAACTCTGACTTCAATAGCTATTATACAATGTACAAAAAGTCACCCACGAAAAGTACTCGAATTAAGTGTCAAATGTAGAAATTTACTGATATTTTTTTTTCTTAAGGAGCCAGGAGTTGCACGTTGCACTCTCGCGATGCCCGAGCTCGAATAACGTTCAGTTAAGTTGAGTTTTGTTATTGGGGCGGTCGTTTTGGTCAACAGTAAACCGTTTACTACGCAAATTTAGAGTACCTAGATTCGTGTGACCGATGTATATTGTGTTTTAAGTTCTAAATAATAGTTAGAAGATTTTTTTTGTAATACTGTGTGTGTAGTGTATGTTATTACGGTGAATTTAGTGTATGTAACTTCAAAATCTATGGAAATTTGGTGAAGCAGTAACCAAATGTTTAACTGAATCGGGAAGTGTGACACGAGTAGAATGCGAAAAATGACCCAGATTTTGACCTTTCGTGTTAATTTTTGGTATGAATATTTACTTCTATTGCAACAAATTTCATGTATTTTATAGCTTAATAGCTGTTTTATCCACTATTTTAAAACATTTCTTTCTAACTCATACGGTTTAGAAAATATAAGCGTGTGACCATCAAATTTAAGCAACCAGGAGAAATAGCCATTAAAATGATTTTGCATTTGATTAAGCTTTACCTTTTCAAAGATTTTACTAAACGTGGGTAGTACAGATATAGGACGAAAATTGGACGGATCCGAGGTGCTACCCGATTTAAACAGAGGAGTTATTTTACTAAACTTCATTAAGTCAGGAAACACACCACTATCAACACAATTATTAAATATTATTGATAATTCAGGAGCAACCATTTCAATTAACGAATTAACTAAATGTACAGAAATTCCCCAGAGGTCAGCCGTTTTCTTAATATTTAAAGATTTAAAAGTTTTTATGATAGTGTGTAAGCTAATTTTACTGAATTTGAATATTTCATTACAGCAAGGAACATTTGCTTTTAACAAGGATTCTGCTATTGGGGTAGAAGAACCTAGGGCTCTGGTCAAATCTACTGGAATACGAGAAAAAAATTGTTCAAATTCGTTAGCGACTTCGGCATCTGTTGTAATTATGTTACCATTTACTTTAAGTTTAAAATTATTATCATTTGATTTTGCTTGGCCTCTTTCTGCGTTAATTATTTTCCAAGTAGATTTAACTTTGTCTACACTATTGATAATTTTATTACTTATATACTTTCTTTTGGCCGCTAAGCAGTCTGGTTTAAACTTTTTTGAATAAGTTTTAACATAATTTAGAAATTCATCTGTTCTATTAAACTGTCTTTCTGAGTATAGTTCATACAGTTTTAATCTACTTTTATGTATATCCTCAGTGGCCCATTCACTGAAGGCTGGCCTGTCACCGATTGTGACTTCCTTAGACTTGAATATGGAGTTGAACTCATTGTAAAAGGAATCAAAAAATAACTTATACATTACATTTGGATCTAAGCCAGTGTCTAAAAATGGAAGTTTATTGCAAAGTCCAATTCGCATACGTTCCAAGCGGCTACTAGTTACTGGTCTACATAATATTTTACGTCTTTTATTTTTCTCTTGTGATCTTGAAAGATGCTATTTGCCCAGTATGATCTGATTTTATCTTATTTATAATACTCTTACTTTCTGGCAACATATCACTGTATATATTGTCCAGACAAGTAGCTGTTGTATCACAATATCTAGTAGGCTCTAAAAATAAGTTAGTGAGATTGTGTGATTTAAATAAATTTAAGATATCATTGGTCTGACGCGTATTTATAAGTATATTAACATTAAAATCACCGCACACTATTAGGTGTTTATTAGTTTTTCCAAGTTTAAATAGCACTTTATCCATTACTTCCTCAAACTCACAAAAGGGTGAGACTCCAGGTTTATATACGCATACTACTATGAATTGCTCCAATTCTACGCATGATATTTCAACTGTACACTCTACAGAGAGGGACACAACATCTTTCCGTTCCTTATACTTTAATTTCTTATTTAATAAAATCAACGAACCCCCCCGTGTTGTGTTGACCCTGCAGAACGCACTACCAACCCGTTGACTACTGAAACTGAACATGAGCTCATACTCCTTACGCATATGCTCTGTAAGACAAACAATTTCAATATTTTCTGAGCTCATGAACAGCTCCAATTCAAACTCTTTGACCTGCGTTAATGTTGCAATATTATAATGCACCAGGCTGATATAATTTACATTTTTTAATTTAGTTTTGTTCGGAGGACAGTTTCCGATATAGTTATGGTTTGCAATTAAATTCAACTCTATCAATTTACAATTTTGGCTAGAGGGTAATTCCTCTGTTGTCCCAGAAGTTAATTTAAATTACTTGGATCAGATTCCAAAGTCCTAAATCTACTCTGCTCAAATAAAGCAGTTTTGTCAGCCAAGTTTTTGGCTAAAGAGTAGAAATAACAGAATAGCAAACTTGCTATTTGTCTTTTATAATAATTGGGTAGACAATACCTACCCTTGTGATTATTATAGACTTTATACTTGCTATGTGACAAATTTGTGTCAAATACAGAATTAAAGTCAATTACATTAAATTTATTATTATACTGACTTATTAAGTTTAAACGTAAATTCATCTTATATCTAAATGAATTTTCCGAATCTGGCACACCTTTTATAAATGGAAGTGTGAACATTACAACTTGTATGGCATTTAAGTTTAAGATGTAATTCATGTATAGGGACAAATCATCATTGTATCCCACTAAGACCAATTGTAAGTCAAATTGACTCACCATCGTATAAATTGGCAAAACATATGGCGTCGGTACTGCAACCATTGGTGGGCACGACTACGTCATTCGTGAGGGACTCAAGGCATTTTGTAGAAATCCTGGGCAGTATAAGACTCAACCCGACCGACATAATGGTCAGCTTTGATGTGGAGTCACTTTTCACCAAAGTTCCTGTCAAGGATTGTACAGAAATTGTAAGGACAAAACTCAGAGTTGGCGGTGTGTCGGAAAGGTACATGACATTGCTGCGAAACTGCTTAAAGGGTAGTTATTTGGTTTACCAAGGAGAACATTACCTGCAGATGGATGGGGTCGCAATGGGAAGTCCTATAGCTCCGGTCATGGCGAATATATGGATGGAGCACGTCGAAACCCTTATTGATTACGACTCGCATGGGGTACGCCTTTGGAAACGATACGTGGACGACGTGTTCTGCGTAATGAAAGGCGAAGGTCTGGGGGTAGGACGTTTCCTTGAGCACCTTAATGCATTGCACCCTAATCTCACGTTCACCTATGAGTTGGAGAGTGATAGGACATTGCCGTTTCTGGATGTAAAGGTCATGGTGGGGGAGGATAGACTCCTGAAGCACACGGTGTACAGAAAACCAACGCACACAAACAGGTACCTTCACGCTGCGTCACACCATCATCCCCGTCACCTACGTTCGGTGGAGACATCCCTAATTAACAGGGCTCATGCTTTGTGTGACCACGAGTTTTTAGAAGATGAAATGTCCCACATACGGAAGGTGCTACATGAAAACGGGTACAGCGTGGGCCGCTCCTATCCGAGGGCGTAGGGAAAAACAACCGGATGTTGCCAGGCTGCCGGCGTTCTTACCGTATGTCAGGGGGGTAACGGACAAAATTGGTACCATATTGAAGAATTTTTCAATAAACACCATATTTACCCCAATGGCAAAGGTTTCGCAGCAAATGAGAACACCAAAGGACACCGTTCCTTATCAGACGCCGGGTGTTTACAAGGTGGACTGTAGCTGTGGAGGCTCGTATATCGGTCAAACGAAGCGAACCATCGCAGAACGAGTGAGAGAGCACATAGCAGCGGTCAAGAACCACCAAACCGAAAAATCAGCGATCGCGGAACATCTCTTACTATCGGGGTCAAATCACTGGATGGAGTTGCATGCACCGGGAGTTTTGTCCACTGAACGCCGATATTACCCGAGGATTGTTCGTGAAGCGGTTGAAATCAAGAAGCATCACAACAATTTCAACCGTGAGGAGGAGGATATAAACTTTCGTCCACATGGAACCCTGTAGTGAAGATGTGTAAGTGTCGCGAAAAACCGCCTAACGTTCGTTCGGATATCGTGAGTGTAGTGTGTCGCGACCCTAATGACTGTTATTAATAAACTAATATGTGGGTACCTGTAAGATCAACGGTACAAGAGGATGACGCCCGCTGCATTCCCCAGTCTACTCGTGACCACGGCTATTGTAACATAGCCGAAACGTCGAGAGGTGAGCGAAGTTTAAATTGTTTACGCGAAAAAGACCCGAAACTAATATAATGTGTATTATGAATGACCACAAATCTTGGAAATTTTGTTCTGTAGGACTTATCCTACACTATGCATTCAGTACTAAGTAGAATATTGTATGAGATATTTGTAATAGAGGTAGAAATTATATATTTCAGATGTCTAATTGAAGATGGACTGGTTTTGATGACCAAATAAGCTCCTACGTAGCTGTCTTCAATTTCAATAAATCAGAAGATGGTGCTGAAAAAGATTTCAGTGAGGGAAATGATGAAGAGGAGCAGGTTTATTATAGGGACTGAGTGTCGAGTTTTGAATCTGAAGAGGCTTTAGATGGTCCTTTGGAAGACGAATCTCTTGGTACTGATGTAGACCATAGTGCAGAGGATCCCACCTGAGTGGCGTAGATCTCATGGGGCAGTTATATAGGAAAATATCACAAATTCATAAGAGTAGAAAGTAGTACATTCGATTGTTCCATGGCCTTGTAGACCTAATTATAATAAATGCATGAGTAGCTTACAAGAAATTGTGGGTAACCTTTTTTTTAATGTCAGGAAAAATCCTTCAAGGATGCTATGCCAGACTCGTACCGACTAAAAAACGTCACGTAACGCCCAACAGTTTACGGTTGGGAGCCCCGGGCAAGCCCTCGGAAGGATGTACCAGGACTCCTAACAGACCTACGGCTACCACTGCGGCCTCGCCACCACTGTGGGTGGTTCGGGTGCTATCCCGCGTCTTTGGGGGATTTCGGGTGTCATCCCGCTTCTTAGCGTGATGACACCCGAAAACGATGCGTGAATCCCTCACGTCATGCTGCCGTCATGGGCCTGCTTCTATAAGGACGGTGAGCAGGCCCCTCACCGTCCTTAGGCCCCCGGTCATGGAGGCCGATAGTCTTGGGCGAGGACACGTCGGTGGCACCCTCGCCACCGCCGACTGCGGAGCTCGGGTGGGAAAGTCCACTCCCGCTCCCTTCCCGCCGTCTCTTTCACGAGCATGACCTGCTCGCAGAAAAAGGCAGCGCAGTCCCACTTACTCCCGCTGGAGATCATGGCTCGCACTATGGTCTTGAGCCCTTGTCTTGAATTAGCTGAAACCTTATACTTTTTGAGAAAAACAAAACTAAGTATACCCAGTCCTTCTTTAGAACAGGAAATACAGTGCTTTCCTAAAAAAGGAAGAACGGTTTTTCCCTGGTTTCACCATCAGAAGATATTAGTTTAGATGAAGATTTTGCTTTTCTGGCCATTTTTTTTATAAAAGTAACGTGTAAAATGCCTGTGTTCTGTTTTTACCCAAACCATATGTTATTTTTTATAGTTCTCTACCTTACCTTATGAGAAAAAACTGATTTAGGAAATACCATAAAAAAATAATAAAACACGTAATCTAATTGTTTCAATTTTGAAGAAAACCACGCGACATATACACCTACTTACATACATACTATTTTTAGATGGAGTGCATAATGTAGGCTACATCCTACACAGAAAAAATTAGGGATTTAATGGACTAAACTTTGTTCGATATTTTTTTTATTATTTTTCCAGTAATTTCTGTACTCTTGAGATAATACGTATATTTTTTTCATTGAAAAATAAAAAATCATGCATTTAAGGGTTAAGGCCCGTCCGAGCGCACGAGGCAGCGGCACTTTCGGTGTTTTGAATCGGCGGTTCAGCTGTGTGCGTGTGGCACTCACACATAGACAATTCTCTCAGCGACAGTCGCTCTGTTTGGTCGCACGCAACATTAGGCAACTTAAAAATTTCAAAAAATATTAGTATTTTTATTGAGACGAATGGCTCGAAAAGATCATGACTACTTTTTATATTATGAAGTACGTTTAGATAAGTTTAAATACAATGGACCGTATTAATATGACACGGACATTTGTTATTCTTTTACAAAGCGCCATCTGATCCCAAAGTGCAGTACTAGTGCTAGGCAGCAGATATTAATAGGTACTTTTATAGGTACGTACATACATATGTATGTACCATACATATACAGGATGGAATTTAAAGACGGTAGTTGGAGGGAAAATACCCTTAATATCGATAATGGCAAGTTTTGCTGAAAGGAAACATTCCTTTATTTTTAAAAGTAAGTAATCCTGCATTTTAAGATTTTTGAAAAATCCACTGCTTGAGTCGGGAATCGAACCTGGGAGATGTGAAAAAAAACATCCTGTATTTTATGATACCCACCAAAACAGTCTTTAATAAGGATCAATTTCTTTTAAGCAACAAAGTATCTTAAATTAAAGGAAGATCAAGTAAAATGTGTTTTTATTGTAAAGCTTACTCACTATCTGAAGAAAAAAAAACAGTCTAACTAAGAACCTCCTACTTTTTTTTGAAGTTGATTGGTTAAGTGACCAGAACGAATATTCCCATTCACAAAAAATAGAATATTTTTTTAACCAACTTCAAAAAAAGGAGAAGAATCTCAATTAGACTGTTTTTTTTACCTTCAGATAGTGTGTAAGCTTTACAATAAAAACATATTTACTTGGTCTTCCTTTAATTTAAGATAGTATGTTACTTAAAATAAATTTTTCCTTATTACAGACTCTTTCGGTTGGTATCATAAAACACAGGATGTTTTTTTTTTCATATATCCCAGGTTCGATTCCCGGCTCAAGCAGGTGATTTTTCAATAATCTTTAAATGCAGTTTTACTTACTTTTGAAAATAAAGGAATGTTTCCTTTCAGCAAAACTTGCTATTATCAATATTAAGGGTATTTTCCCTCCAACTACCGTCTTTAAATTCCACCCTGTATATAGACACGCCTTAACGCTGAAAGGATCGGCAGAGGCACATACACATTTCACCCAGTCTTTAGGGTTCCGTACCCAAAGGGTAAAAAACAGGACCCCGTCGCTGAGACACGGCTGTCCGTCAACAGGAGTTAAAATTTCACAGATTATGTATTTCTGTTTTAACAACAAATCCAAATTACAGAAAAATAATAAATTTTAGGGCAGGCTCTCATTCAACAAACAGTATTTTTTGTTTGTGAACAAATATTTATAGACCACAGATATTTTTTCCCGTGGGCAAACTCAAACTAAAAAAACAATAATAAAGCTATTCAGAAATTATTACTTAGTTTCATTTTAGTAAAAAAAAAACATTTAGGTATTTGGCACACGTGTGACGTGTGTGACTTGTACTTGCGAAACGTTATCCCCAACTCTCTTTCTTCTGCATATCAATGACATGCTGTCCCTTGGGTGCATTCATTGTTATTCGGATGATAGTACTCTGCATGGGAGCTACTCTGGCCGTCCAGCGGAGGGGCTTTGCGACGTGGAGGAGAAGAGATGACAACTCGTGGCGGATCTCGACCGGGACCTGGGTCGCATTGCGAAATGGGATTCAGACAACGTGGTCGAGTTCAATGCCAGAAAAACACAGGCGTGTGCGTTTACAGCTAAGAAGTCCCCATTTCTTTCCCTATCCTCTCTTCAGAGCATTACGGTTCCACTAAAGGATAACCTGGAGATCCTCGGTATAGACGTCCGGCGTAAGCTCAATCACAAAAACTACATAGAGAGTTGTATTGGACTTGCCTCGCGGAAACTCGGAGTCCTAAATAAGGTGAAACGGTACCTGCGTCGAGTACTGTTCTCACCTTTGGGATGACTCCACGAGGTACTTACTAGACGCGCTTGACGCTATGCAGAGACGTGCTATCCTAATAATTGGTTGACCTGAGGTGACGGGAGGCCTCGAACCGTTAGCGCAGCCAAGAACCATAGCGTCCTTGGCTGAGAGAGTTGCCACTCATACACAGTGAAGAAAACCTGCCCGCACACGTGTTTCCCTCATCTACAACCCGGGTTCTTTAAAAGGGGCGTGAAGAGGCACATCACAGGGCCGTCAACTTGAGGACCACTGTCAAAAGTGGCCCCCAATCGCTAGATGCGCTACGGCTTACCATCAGGCTGGTGGCGACGTCAATTTGGCGAGCCGAATTTAAAAAAAAATCACAAAATCTTGTTTGAGAATGCAGTAGAGCGAGCAGATCATTTCCAGGCTTCCTTGTCAAGCAAATAATCGTCAATTGTATAGTAACCCATGCAGTGTAATTTTGGTACTTTTTATACACTTTTGAACTTAATTAAGTGCATACTTTTGGGTGCATACTGGGGTGTAGTGGGGCCCTACCAACACCATCGGGCCCGAGTCAACCTCACGTGCAAGCTCGTGCACCTGCTGAACAACGGACGAGGCTCTGACGGCAGCGGTCCATTTCAACACGGCGATGGGCTCACCACCTGTCACGTGGGACCGAATTGTACACGGTGAAATGTGGGCCGGTATAGGCCTCTGCCTACCCCTTCGGGGATAAAGGCGTGAGTATATGTATGTATGTAAGTGCATACTTTTTATGTCATGTGGAAGCCTATTGTAAAAACGTATACAGTTACCCAGGAAATAATTGCTGACTTTGTTTAGTCTACATTTAGTTTTGTTACGATTCAGGCTAAGAATATTAGTGTTACACAATGTACTACTTTCAGGATCGTATTGTTGACATCATTATAGACGACCTTATTACTTATATACTATGGATCAGCGAGGCAATTAAAGATCATATTCATAGACTCAAATGTGTATTTTGATAATATTTACATTGCAAAACACCCTTAACCTATTTGTGAATTTGTATCTATTATTCGAATATTTTGAAGAATAAAATGTGGCCTTCAGCCACAATACCATCATAATACATACAAACAAATGAAAATTTATAATTTTTAGCTATCATGGTTTATGAGATCCAATCAGATGATAGACAGTTATAGGGTCCCATTTTTTCCCTTTGAGAACGGAACACCAAAAAATACAAATAACTTATCGTGCTACTTGTAGTAAGATATCCTATTTTTGCGGAATCTCGCCCACTTTTCTATTTATAATACTTTTTCTTGCGTCGTCCCATTTTCTGTGAAATACAATATTTTTTGTTAAATAACACATTTTCAGATAACTCAGACATTCGGTCTAAAAACCGCGATAGTTTATAAAGAATATCTTAAATTGAGTTACAATAATTGCAAGGAAATCAAACATAGAACATACGATTTATTTTAGTCGTTAACCTATTAATATAAAAAAAAATATTATGGACCTATTTCTATTCATCTTTCAATTGCGTACATAAGTAAAATAACTTGAAAATGTGTAAAATGTACTTACCTCTTTTTTGTTTGCACGTCCAAGTGTGCGTACACGCTATGCTTTACGTAAATATTTCTATTTTTTGCGACGCAACGAGACGTGTACTCGCCCTCGCTCTGAGCTCTTGCGGATCACTAAGGTTTGTCAGTCGGCAAGCTGCGTGCTCGCAGAAATGTATGAGAAACTTGGGCAACTCTTTTGTTTTTAGGTATTAATGAATTAAAATTTTAACGTAGGTAAAATATTAGCATTACTAATTGTAGTTTATGAAATGTAGTTTATTGAAAGTAAAGATATACATAGTAAACTACATCCAATTTCGTTCAATCCCTTAAACAGTAGCATAAGATTTTTTAAGATATTGGTGATTTTTAAACGTATTTTTCTAAATACCTATTAATTATATCCTGATTGTGAGTGTTAGTAATGATGCATTGGTTCTTGCTGACATACATATTAGTTTTTTATGCAAATTGTGCCAATAGAATTGTTTGAATCAACGAAATGGTAACTATCGTTTTGCCATTTTTCGCTCGATGCCGGCTTAATGAAGCACCCGGATAGCAATTATTAATAACCGAGTAATAACTTGAATTTAAGTTTTGTTTTAAAAATGAACTAAGATTGGTACCAATATCATCACTAAATACAATTAATTTAGTACAACTATTACTATTATTTACACTGTTACACAATATATCCACTTATGTACTGGGTGAGCACATGGTAACGGGAGCTAAGGGCTTAGCGGTAACCTGTTCGCCCTGAGCCTCCACCGGCTCAATTGCTTTAGGACAGTTAATATTGCATGAGTGGTCATTTAGGAAACAATTAAGGCGCTCAGTGTTATCATTTGATGTTTTGAGTACCTTATCTATGGTTAAAGAACATTTAGTAAAGTCCTTAAGGGACCATTCATATTTTTTAGTCATATATTGTAGCTCAAATTGCAAACTTAGTATTTTTGATTCTAATTTTTGTGTGTCAGTGCAATATTTTAAATGGCTTTGTTCCAGCTCTAACATTGACAATTTAGCTTGTTCTCTAAATTTTAAACAAGAACCTATATTTTTACACTTCTTGATTAACATTTTATGGAGTTTTAATTGCTTTTTTGATTTTTGTATAAACTTTTTAATTCTAAGATATTTTTTTAGTTTATTTCTGCTGCAAAACAAAACCGACTTGTCCTGTTGATATGGACTGTCACCTGTAAGATCTATAGTAGTCAAGTCCAGGTTTTGAGAATTTGCAGAAGGAATAAACTGCGGGATACCACTCATTAACTCACTATAAAGATTATCAGTTTGTTGAGCAGTAACTTTCTCAGCAGCTTCTTCCAGGTGTGAGATCTGTCGCTGGGCATGCAAACCATTCTGTGTACAGTGCGTTACTAGATTACTAGTGGGTGTGTAACGACAGGACGGCACAAACTGTTGTAGGGGGGTACTCCGGCAAAAGAACAAATAGTGGTTTTCCACTGAACCTGGGAAATGCAGGTTCATGTAGTAGAAGGTTTAATATTCTGGCATACTCAATTTAGATCGATCAAATTGAGCCAAACCAGATAAATTCCTGCTTGGACTCTTGCTTTAGGAGGTTTCTTCCTCGGTTCACAAGTACTGCTAGCCCGTTGTGTCCATTACTAAGGCAGCAAGGTCTTGTTCAGTAAATCATGAAACTTAAGGGAATACGTAATGCTATTGTGGGGGTGCTCACTTCGAAACCTGCGGTGTTTTATTAGGAGTTATTCGTCGTATTTTGCATTGCGACAACGGTTCTAAGGGAAGTAGAGCTGTCCCTGTTCAGGGGAGGAATAGCCTTTCTCATTTTGTAGTGTTTTAGGTCACCATTGATCCAAGGCTGAGTCGGGCTATAGCTCTTATGGGATGGTGGCGCTTGCGGTGGAGTGCTTTCGGAAATACAAGTGGCAGAGCGCTTTTAGTGGTACCAGCGGTTGAGCCCCTTCAGTCGTACGAGCGGTTGAGCCCTTTCAGTTGTACGAGTAGTTGAGCCCTGTCAGTTGTACGAGTGGTTGAGCCCCTTCAGTTGTATGAGAGGTTGAGCGCTTTCAGTTGTACGAGCTGTAGAAAACTTACGGTAGTACGATCGTTGGAGCGGTTTCGGCACTATTTGTGTGGCCGTGGATTCGGAGTCTACATAAAACAACTGCATTCCCCAGGAGGTGTCAACATCTGTTCTTCCGCCGATGTATAATTTCGATGTTCTTTGTCGCTAGGGTCGCGGTGTGGAATATTCAGTTTATCTATCACGGATCCAGTTGCCAGACCCTAGACATACGTATGCTTCTGCACCCTAGTCGCTTTACCAAAACTATTCCTTTCGGGAAACTGAGTCGGAAATGGCTTACAGTGGAACATCGGCGTGACTCGTTGGAAAAATCACGTGAGCAGTGGTGGTTTCCTCATATGTCTGACTGCCTGAGGAGGTTCATCGAGCCTTGTATGGTTTACGAAGCGTCGAGGAGTCTTTCCGGAGCGTAAGCGATCCGGCTGCACTCCATTTTTAATGAAGCCGTCTTATCAGGGCAATGGGGTGGTAGATGTGACCAGAAGTACTGCTCAGTTATCGTTCTCAGTATACTTCCGTTATAAAGCTGGAGTCTTTGGAGTTGCTGTTGCCCATTTTGAAGCAACCAAACCTGTTGTTGCCGATCAGGGTGGACGCTGTAGTGGCTGGAAATTCCAGGAGTTTTGCATGGTGAATAGTTTTCAATAGTATTTGGTTGCAGGGTCCGCCGGCGAGGCAGATGGTTGCTTGCAATGTCTGAGAGTGATAAGTTTGTAAGCATTTGATTGACACTTGGCGGCGCCAGATCAAGTGTTGCCAATTGCTCGCCAGCTTAGCTCACGAGGCCGAGACGGCGCAAATTAAGGTAGGTAGAATTGGATGTTGGTTGCCTCCAGTAGATTCAGTGGCTGCAAAATATTAACAGCAGGCCTAAATACTACTTCAATAGCAGCTGACAGAATTGCGGCAGGGTCGGATACACTTGGCGTCGTCTCTGACCATGAGATTTTTGAACGCAATGTTCAAATTTACGCTAAACAAGACAGTCCATACCAGGTAGGTGTATGTTACTTTTTGCATGGTTACTTTACATGTGAGTGTGGTTAAAATTAATGTTGTGGTGAAACATGTAAGAAGCCTATGCTCACCAGTGGACTGTAATAGGCTGGTTTGATTGATTTGTGTGATTAAAGATAAAAGCTTGCATGGTACTGTGTAGTGAGGGTCTGATTTATGTGAAGCTGGTTGAGAGGGCAGTGTCGTCCGGTCCATGCCCTTGCGGATGGTCGAAGGGACACACTCGTCTGGTCTGGGTTAATGAGTTGAGTGCGCTGGTCGAAGGGACAGTGTCGTCCGGTCCATGCCCTGTGCGGATGGTCGAAGGGACACACTCGTCCGGTCCAGGCTAATGCATTGAGTGAGCTGGTCGAAGGGACAGTGTCGTCCGGTCCATGCCCTGTGCGGATGGTCGAAGGGACACACTCGTCCGGTCCCGGCTAATGAGTTGAGTGAGCTGATCGAAGGGACAGTGTCGTCCGGTCCATGCCCTGTGCGGATGGTCGAAGGGACACACTCGTCCGGTCCAGGCTAATGAGTTTTAGAGATAGGTAGTCTATTCGAAGGGTGTCGTAAGGGCCTTGCACTTGTGGCTGGTCCTGGACCCCCCCCCCACCCGTTTCAGACTAGAGAGGGGTAGAGCTAGAGAGGTTTAGAGATAGACTGGTCGAAGGGTGTCGTAAGGGCCTTGCACTTGTGGCTGGTCTTGGACAACCCCCACCCGATCCAGTCTGGGGAGGTTTAGGGATAGGCTAGTCGAAGGGTGTCGTAAGGGCCTTGCACGTGTGGCTGGTCTTGGACAACCCCCACCCGATCTAGTCTAGGGAAGCTTAGGGATAGGCTGGTCGAAGGGTGTCGTAAGGGCCTTGCACTTGTGGCTGGTCTTGGACAACCCCCACCCGATCCAGTCTAGGGAGATTTATGAATAGGTCGACTATGGATAGAACATAGTTAACAGTAGTGGCAGATAACCGTATCGTCCGGGCTATACCGCAGCGGTTAGTCGTAGAGACACGCTAATTCGTAACATGTGTTATCTCGAGAGAAAAGTGTCATTGACTGCATGCTTGGTTGGTTTTTGGGAAGTACAGTTCAGTTGTAATAACGTGGTTGTTACTGTTAATTAAAGGTGTCAGGTTTGGACGAGCCGATTGCTTATCAAAGTGAGCTTTAGATTTTTGTGTGATATTTCAGAGTTACAAAATTAAGCGCCCGAGGACGGTCGCAGGTCAGTTCGGCCGTGACGGCGCGTTGACAGTAAAGCGAGAGTGACACCTGCCATTTGTAAGGTTTCGTCACTGACCTGTAATAGTATCTGGACTGGTGATCGGTTTCATAAAAGTGTGCCTAATTGAAAATCGCCATTTGGCGCTGACGGCAGCTAGCGAATGTACCTGGAACTAATACTAGTGATGTACAACACCTGTCTTGGTGTCGATAAAAACTTTACCAGATATCGACTACAATGTTAATTTTATTTTTGTACCAATGATGTTTACATAATATGAATGACTACTTTAAAGTACCTAAGTAGGCTAACCATCAGGCTCGCGAATTCAGTTTGGCGAGCTTAATATAAAAAAAATAGTGTTTGCTTAAACAGTGGTCGCAGGTATGTTGCCAAAGTAGTGTTACTATTGTAAATCGGCTGATAAATGACACCGGACACAGCCCACACAGTCATTGGTTGTCTTTAATCATAATTGGGTCATGTTAGAACTTAAAGCTAGGCGTCCAATAGGCGGATGGGCCGGGCCGGGCCGCAACGCAAAAATCCGCATGCCATACGTTTTTAATGAAACTGTGTTTCGTTGCGGCCCGCCTCTAGTAAAGGCAGATGCTACACAATTTCATATGAAACGTACGGCACGCGAATTTTTGCTCTGCCCGGTCCGCCTGGTGGAAGCCTCGCTTAACGTGAGCCGTGCGAGCGTGCTCCCCGAAGCAGCCAATGCCAACTTGCTATTCCGCCTCAATGGCAACTATTTCCCATTTACTTCCCGAAGCAGCCGTGCCCAGAGAGGAATTTTGTTAAGTGACAGGTTAATTAGGATTAGGATTTATTGTAGTTTTGTTTGATTGCAGTAGGTAAGTACAGAGGAGGGTAGGTATTTAAAAAAAATATGAAATCACACATTTATTACGGTATATTTTTAAATGCACATCTGTATAATTTTTAAAAGGAAATTATCTATATAAATAAATCACATATTTTAAAAAGATTGAAAAACAAAGTAGATTCTCTAAAAATAGGCTTGTGTCCACTGAGAATAAATCTGATTGATGTGTGTTTCTAACGACTATGTCCAATATATAAATAACAAAAAGTAATATAAATTGGTACACAAATTAAGGTTTAGGTACTATTATTTTTAGAAAATAAGATTGGAATAAATAGGCATGCCGTCACGTCACATCAAATACCTCTATCAGAAAGTGTGACGTAACAGATTGCTACTTTGACGTTTGACGCACTCTGGCAGTCTTGAGTCTTGACATCTTATGTCACAAGTCGTGTCATCTTGTGTAATTGCTTAGATTCTCACACGTTTTCATAAAATACAACAGATTTCAACAGTAAAGGTTCACCCCTAAACGTTTCTTTTTAGTACTAAAACTTTGTAAAAATCTAAATCACAAAACAAATCATTGAAAGGACTCATAAAAAAATAATACACATTTTCTTTTTGTTTTATTTGGCAACAAGTGACGTCACACGAGGCACCATGACAGTTTGGAGCGTTTTCGATACAAATTTAAATTGGGATATTTTTAAATGTACATCTATATTTTTTTTCTGCACACTAGGTAACTCCACTAATTAACTGAATGCACACCAGAAATCTGAATGCTGTACCGAAACCAAATTGATTAACTAAGCATGTACTGCTTAAAAAAACTAAAATTTTACACAAAACGAGATGACCTTTTTGTATCGAATTCACACCAAAAATTTGGTTTGTACACCGGACAAAAAAAAATAAAAAAAAAACTAACGGATAAAAAATACCTGCTTCCTCTGGATTCATTTGGCTATGCTGAGAATCATCAGTTGGTAACTGGACTTGCATATGTACTACAGGTGAATTAGATTTAGATAAGTTGATTGGACTATCACGGGAGCATGGGTCATCATATGTAGATGAATCAGTTTCTGCAGTGACCAACGATGAATCAGTTTCTGAAAAATATTGAGTGTTGGTTATTTATATTCAATTATATTTCTTAAATACCAAAGAAGTATTCACTAACTAATTTACACCACCAATAAATATTGTAGGTATACTGCACTTTTTAAAGCAGTCCGTGACCCATGTTTTTATAAACAGTCATCAGTAAAATGTTTTGAACAAAGATAATCTGATGTTTTCAGAGTCCAATTGACAAGCTTCATTTTTTTAGCCACAGTTTTAAACTGTAATCGGAGGGAAACCTGTAATAAAAGGAACATTTAAATATTATGAACAAGAGTAAATAATTTAATTATTAACAAAAAATAGTCTCACTAAGTGTTATAATTCAATGTTAGTGCTAGAAAGTTATATTTCACACGCTAGTTAGTTACTGTTTCGATTATCTACTACAATTTTAAGTGTTTATTAATAATTTTAATATGTTCATTAAATTATTAAAGAACTTTTACCATGCCTCTTGTTTTTTAAACTACGAATTTTGGCATTGGACAGAAAATTATCGATATACATTTTGACATCCCTATTAATCATTATAGGTTATAAAAATATTCGTAAAATCCCCGAAACTCGAAGGGTATTCGCTTATGATAGTAAAAAAAAACCTAAATTATGGTTTTATAATAATTGTTTATGAATTAGATTCTTAGATTTACTTACTTGTGAAAAGAGACGCCACAGCCCTTCTCGTATCTTGTTTTACAATATACACACGATCTCATGCTAAATATCTACTTAATTACACTATGAACTAAATTTATACATCAAAACACTTCAAATTTATACCAATCACAGTAATAACTTAAAAATATTCGAAATTTCACACATAAACTCCTTCTGAAATAAACAAACAACGGCCATTTGCAAACTAATTTAGTTCTCAGTGCACTCGGCAGAGGCGCTTTGAATCGGCACAAAAAAGTAGCTGTCATTTTGTATGGAATAGCCAGTCCAGCGATTATTATTACAGGTCAGTGGGTTTCGTTTGTAATTGCAATGAAGGTAGATTCAATATTAAGCGGCAACGCCTTTTTGTGAGGCGCAGTCTTAAACTAGACATCAGTAGATAGAAACGTGAAAGTATATGGGCAATGAAGAATATTGTTATCGGTGGAACGGTGAGCATTTATGATCATAGTAAAGGCGGCCGCCTCAAACCTGCTTGTATGGGTTGCAAGCCCCAGACACTGTTGCAATGTTCTTCCTTGTGCCACGCGGTTATAGGTTTAGTAGTGTTTAATTAAGTAAGTGTACCGTGACATGTTCATAATGGTTATCTGGTGATTGCTTTGTCCGTTACTCGCCCAAATGCTCACGTGGCAAGCTTTGGCCGATCTTAACCTAACCGTGGAATCGCCTACATATAGGTATATGTATGTAGGTATTTAGAAATAAATAAGTTTGTCTATCAGTCTTCTAGATCTTATAGTACAAACTTATTTAGGCAAGATAATGTTGTGTAAAAATGTTCACAAATATTTATATTCATTTATTATTTTATCTTCACCGTAAGCTGTTATAGATAGGGGTGTAAGTTTATCAAAGTCGGTTCCATAACCTATGATAGAAAACCACCTGTCTCTGAAAGAGACTTTTACCCGGCCTTTGCTTTTTATGGGGCAACGCTGTCAAAAGTTGAGCTATTAGAATCTTGGTAAGTACCTATCTGTACTATACCACTCTAGGATCACAGGTTTTAATACAGTAAAATGATTGATCACATGAAAAAAAATCAAACAGCGTTGTTCTTTGAAACAATACAAGCTATTGTCCCGTTTTTGAAGGGTATGTAGTATACCTTTCAAACATACAGGCATTCTTTAATCAAAATATGTTAGGTATTCCTCTCATTGCTTACAAATCGCGATATCAAAAGGAAACGTAATGTAGGCGCGTCGCTTCCTTCCTTTGTCCGAACTCATCCGTTTTGTTTTTACACCCCTTTTAACTCTCATAGTCATGTATGTCTCCTTCACTCGCCTTAGGTCGATTGTACACTGACGAAGAATCACTAAAAAACACCAAAGAAAGAAATAGAAACTATTTAATAATTCTACTCGGTCTTAAACCCCGCCTGATAAATGACTACTGAACAGCTTCTGATAAAATTCGGTACAGAGATAGAATAGAGCTTGAGAAAGGACGAAAGCGGGTAGATTCGAGTCGTCAGTTATCGATAACGTCAAAATATGGTCAATTGCGTGTTGGGTCATTTGCGTTTCTGGTCATATGCGTCGAAAGGGTCCCAGCACACAGGATTATCTTTTTAAGCTTAGATCATGTAACCACAGGATGCGCCTTACTTAAGCATTGTTTTCTGCCAAGCCAATAGACCATGTCACGGGACATCCTTCCTGAGGGCTTACCCGGGGCTCTCAACCATAGGCTGTTAGGCGTGGCGTGAGGTTTTTTAGTCGGTAAGAGTCCGGCATAACATCCTATGAGGATTTTCCCTCACGTTAAACAAAAAAAAAAAAAAAGCCAATAGACCATCTGGTCTTTTGGCTTTATAAAAAGCACTGTACATCAGTACATCATTTTATATGATTAAACTAGTAGAGTAATTTCGGGTAATATGGCCTGGTCGGTCAATATGGCCTACTGCGATTTCTCTGAACTGAATGAACACTTGCGACCGCTTGACTCGGCAAACCAACGCACCCCTTCCCCTCACTTCCTCAGTCAACTCGCGCGAGACATAGTGTGCATGTGTGTCCCGTGCGGGCGCTCGATCGAAAATTACGTAAAGTGATCTTATTTTTTGGTAAGTTTTACTCATTACATTTCTTGAAATTGTCGTTATTTTTACATTGGTACTACACAGGTTTGTAGATTAGCTATTCTTATGTAGTATTGTGATAGATTTTAAACATATTTCTTGCTCATTTTTAGGCTAGACTTTTACCTATTAAAAACGTTCCCGCGGCCAATATGGCTCACCAGATAAATGGCTAATATGGCACCAGGCCATATTGTCCCCATAATTTTATATTGTTTCTATTATGTTTTTCTTTTTTAGATAATGGCTCCGCAGAAACCACATTCGCAAACAAAATGACAAATTTGCTCCGGAAAGTAACACAAAATTTATTAGTTACTGTTATATTTCTGGAGGGCAATATAGCTCACCTGATTTGTGGCTAATATGGCCCAGGCCATATTGCCCTTCCATTGTTAAAATTTGACAATTGTTGAAGGTTCAGATTTTGTTTTTTGTAAATTATTTCTTTATGTTGATTGTTTTGAAATTCTAATTATTTATTCTTTACTAGCTGAGCCCGCAACTTCGTTTACGTCACATAAGGTGTATGAAAGGAAAGGTATTTCTTCATCAGAGTCATCAAGCAGCGTCTGAAACTGCCCTGTTTGCTTAATCATAACAGAGCTTAATGATTAAGTCTATTTTAAAACAATTCAGTCCACGCCTTCGGCGCGGACTGAATTGTTTAAAAATAGTCTTAATCATTAAGCTCTTTTATGATTAAGCCAACACGCCAGTTTAGGTTCACTCACATTCAAAGAAACCCCTACAATTAAAATTTTCAAAATATCTAATTCTTAAAAGTGTTATAACTCTTTTATTTCTAAACCGATTTACATAAAACAAACGCTAAATGTTAACTGGAGCAAACCTCAACACAATAAAAAAAACCGCATTGCAATCGGTTGAGCGGTTGCTGAGATTAGCGTGCACAACCGTACAGACAAACAGATATACAGACATACAGACATACAGACAAACAGACAAAAATTCTAAAAATCATTGTTTTGGGTTCTATTGCGTTCATAAAGCCCCCCTATAATATTTTTTCTTATTTATCTTCCATGTACAGACAGCGACCTGTTACGATTTTATTATATGTATTGATTAGTTCTAAGACTGAATTTTAAAATAAAAACTGATCGATCTCAAAAAAAAAATGATTTATTCCCAAAAAGGCATATGGCGTGCCATATTACCCGAACTTACTCTACATTTCATTGTAGTTGACTGTACAATAAAAATTAACACACAACAGCCATTACGCGTTTGTCGATTAATACATTTTTAAATGTAATGAAATTTTATATGTCTTTGTGTTTCCCCCTTCACCCGCTATGAAAACTAGCAGAATATTTTTGTATGCGGTGGTTCGCAAAGGCTAGTCCCGTGATATATGGTCTAAGTTTTTAAGGCATACACGATGTCTTAATATAAGCGCCAGCTGATTAGAGCGGAGTGAGACGCCGCGTCGTAAGCGAATTTTTGAACCTTTGGTCAAACTCAAGAGTGTAATCGTGTTAATAGATAATAGATATTGAAATGTCACGCTTTTACCGAACGTGACCGGCAGGTCGAGCAGGAACGAGGCACTGTGAACCTAGGCCGGCTTCAACATTACTGCGAGTCTTGAGGCCTGCTATCCCACGATATCAATGTTAGCAGCAATAAGCACACCACCTGGTAGCCGATGCCCCAGGGTACAACTGCAGGAGGAGGAAATTCCTCAACCATGTAGTTTTTTCGACCCGCGCCCCGAACGTCAAGAGCTTCGCAATAAGATTAGACACGAAAAAGGCACGAAAAATATATTGAACATACAAAATATGAACTCTTTTAGGCCCTCTCTATAAAATAGAGTGGAGAGGGGCTTATGGCGAGACTTTGTCTGTAGCTGTGACTCTGTCGTATTAAACTACGTCACTAGGTCACGTGGATCATCTGTTCGAAATAAAACAAAAATGACAACGTCAATCGGATTGAACATTCACTTTCACAATAAACGTGTTAGAGAGGGGCAGTCTGGTGAGAACGATATCACAGCTTTCTTGTTTTAATTTGTTTTCTTCACGATCATGACCTGTATTTAGGTTAAATTCAATGGATTCAATACCTATATTAGTAAGACTAGCTGACCCTCGCAACTTCGTTTACGCCACATAAGGTGTATGAAAGGACCGGTATTTTTTCAACAGACTCAAGGGAACGTATGAAACTGCCCTGTTTGCTTAATCATAAAAGAGCTTAAAGATTAAGTCCATTCAAAATTTTAGAATAGCCTTAATCATTAAGCTCTTTTATGATTAAGCCAACACGCCAGTTTAGATTTACCCTCACATTCAAAGAAACCCTTGAATACGAAAAGTTGAGATGCCCCTAATTTCTGAACAACGAAACTCTCAATAATGGAACTTGTAGAACAATGCTAAAAACATTCCCTTTCTGACAATAAAAAAATATTTGGAATCCGACCACGCGGTGAGAACTTACAGCTGAAAAACCATTTTATCTTTCATCCCCTCTCCCGCAGGAACCGCGCAAAATATCGGGATCAAAAGTATCCAAGAACCTTCCTCGGACTATAAGCTCGGAATGTACCAAGTATCATTCAAATCGGTTCAGTAGTTTCGGCGTGATACTTATTCGGGATACAGACAGACAGACAGACAGACAGACATGAAAATTTTAAATTACATATTCGGCTTCAGAATCGATTATAGAACGCCCAACTATTGAAATTTTCAAAATATGTTCCATGTACAGACTCTCGACCCTCAACAGTTTTATTATAAGTATAGACTAGCTGACCCTCGCAACTTCGTTTACGTCACATAAGGTTTGTGAATGGATAGGTCCTTCTTCATCATACTCATCAAGCAGCGTGTGAAGCGGCCCTGTTTGCTTAATCATAAAAGAGCTTAAATATTAAGGCTATTCTAAAACAATTCAGTCCCCGCCTTAGGCGCGGACTGAATTATTTTACAATAGTCTTAATCATTAAGCTCTTTTATGATTAAGCCAACACGCCCGTTTAGAATTACCCTCACATTCAAAGAAACCCTTGAATTCTAGGTTTTGCGAAAGTTGAGATGCCTTTAATTCCTGAACTACAAAACCCTCAACATTGAAACTTGTGTGAAACAATCCTTAAAGTACTCCCTTTATAACACTGAAATTTTTTTTGGAATCGCATCACGCGTTGAGAAATTACAACTGAAAAACCATTTTATCTTTCATCCCCTCTCCCACAGGAACCGCGCAAAACTTTGGGATCAAAAGTATCCTAGAACCTTCCTCGGACTATAAGCTTCAAGTGTACCAAGTATCAATTAAATCGGTTCAGTAGTTTCGGCGTGATACTTATTCGGGATACAGACAGACAGACAGACAGACAGACAGACAGACAGACATGAAAAGTTTAAATTACATTTTCGGCTTCAGTATCGATTAGAGAACGCCCTCCAATTAAAATTTTCAAAATATCTTCCATGTACAGACTCTCGACCCTCAACAGTTTTATTATAAGTATAGAATACTCATCAAGCAGCGTGTGAAACGGCCCTGTTTGCTTAATCATAAAAGAGCTTAAATATTAAGGCTATTCTAAAACAATTCAGTCCCCGCCTTAGGCGCGGACTGAATTATTTTACAATAGTCTTAATCATTAAGCTCTTTTATGATTAAGCCAACACGCCCGTTTAGAATTACCCTCACATTCAAAGAAACCCTTGAATTCTAGGTTTTGCGAAAGTTGAGATGCCTTTAATTCCTGAACTACAAAACCCTCAACATTGAAACTTGTGTGAAACAATCCTTAAAGTACTCCCTTTATAACACTGAAAATTTTTTTGGAATCGCATCACGCGTTGAGAAATTACAACTGAAAAACCATTTTATCTTTCATCCCCTCTCCCACAGGAACCGCGCAAAACTTTGGGATCAAAAGTATCCTAGAACCTTCCTCGGACTATAAGCTTCAAGTGTACCAAGTATCAATTAAATCAGTTCAGTAGTTTCGGCGTGATACTTATTCGGGATACAGACAGACAGACAGACAGACAGACAGACAGACAGACAGACATGAAAAGTTTAAATTACATTTTCGGCTTCAGTATCGATTAGAGAACGCCCTCCAATTAAAATTTTCAAAATATCTTCCATGTACAGACTCTCGGCCCTCAACAGTTTTATTATAAGTATAGATAGATATACTGTATGTTCAATATAACTCGTACATTTGATGTGCACACAGCCTAATAGTGTCTCCGGTTGATATATTTATGATTAAGCATCTGGTCCAAAGCGCGTCATTGTCTTTGCGAGGCCCTCTGTGGCACCCCATCCGTCTTGCTTTCACACTACTTCCCCCTTTCTTTGCTGGCACGAGATTTTTTTAATTATGACGTTCAGCCTTTATCTCTCTATAAACAGAACTCTCTGTGACTCTTTGAGAGACATCTGAGATTGTTGCTGGTTCGATTCCTCTTGAAAATTTGAAATTTGTGGGCGTGATACTGTTGTATAATGAATTTAAAGTCAAGTCAGATGTTCGATTTTAAGATATCTTATAGGAAGAGATGACCTAATATTATGTGCCTATCATTCAATTGTATTGAATTAAAATTAAATATTGTATTGATTTACTAAGAATAGGTTAAGATTTTATTAACACATCATGGATCATGGTCTGAAATAAAATGATTATTATTTGCGATACAAATAGATATAACTGTTTAAGTGGTACATACTTAATTGAGTAATCATTATAGTTGAGGTTAGTCCACAGCTTTTTTAAACTGTATAGATTTTTATATAATAGAATTAAGCTAACAGGACCAATTGAACATCATTCATAGGTCTTTGAAATAGAAGCACAATCTTTTTTGTTTTTTAACATTTGAAAAATCCTTACCGACTAAAAACCACACGTTTTCTACCTACTGCCTACGGTTGGAAGCCCCAGGTAAGCCCTCGGAAGGATGTCCCCAGGAAACAATCTTAAATATTAGCTTAGACTAAGCCTACACGTCGCAATGGAAAAAGAATGTTCCCACAATGTCCCACAATACCCTTGTTTGCCAGCTCGATTGTAAAAAAGAAATAAAATATTTCATTAAACCAAGTCCCAGGTGTATTAAAATGTTCCAAGTCGAGTAAAGCTACCGGCTGTCGGCTTGCCTGCGTTCGCGAAACTCCTGATTATGTAGAGGAATTAATTTTCAGACGCGACGAAACTGTGTAGTTGTGCAGGGTAGGGGGGGCTTGGAGGGGGTTGGGTGAAGCGAAACTACCTCCTTCCGCACCTGAACATCGTAAACAGAAAGTGTAAATAAGTTTGCTTAGCTATTGCAAAGATGTGCAGCTTGTCGGCGGTATAAGAATATTTTTGACTAATAATAAGATCTTAATATCAGATTAAGATCAGAGATTATAATAAATAATATCAGATTGTAACACGTAGTTTGAGAATGGTAGGTATATCTTAATAATAATATTTAAAGTGGTGGCGCATGATTGTCATCTGAATTTGTTTTTTGAATAACTTTTTCACTACATAAGAGTTTAAGTTCTTATATTTCTTCGGACACCTAGAATTTTTTCTGTTAGTATAGTGGGAAAAGCGAAGTCGGTCAAGGAATAATGCAGTCAAGGATGGTTATGGTTATGACCAAACTCGCCAAAATGGGAGATTATTGGACCACAAAATCCGTTGTGGAGAATCTTCGACAGGTATGCGAACAGTTATCGAAATTCTTGTAAAAAAAGATGTACCTAGGTACCTATAATATTTAGGAGGAACAATTTTATAATATTTACTCAATTCATATGACTCGTAAATAAATATAAATAAATAGATAAAAAATACTTTAACTTTTGAAATTTAACCAGTATTTCTTGAGATCCTAACATTCAAACAAATTATAATAGATAGCAGCAAAGTAGAAATAAGAGCTGGAACTACTTATATTTTTGTATAATATGATTCAAGATAAAGTAGCCAAGAATAAATTTGATTCAAGTTTTGTTTTGATTTTACCTTTGAGAACATAGCCTACTTTCAAAGTAACTCAATTAAAAGTAAACCAGCACAAATCAGGCATCAGGTGGCAATTCTGGCAGGGTCCGTTTACGGTGATTAAATGGCTATTACGACATCTTTAGATCACGAAGGGTTGGCTAAGAGCACTATTGTGATCTACCTCTCGACATGCTATTAATATGAAAACAATTTGTCCCTAGTTGGTTGCGCGAAACTTTTACACTTGGGGACATAATGCCGGTGTTCATAAATTTGACGTTTCTTGCATGATTTAATATGTTGGATACATTTTTATACTTAGGTAGTATAAAAATTTATTCAACATATTAAATCATGCAAGAAACGTAAGTAACACGGCAAAAGGCGTGTAGGCAGGCTAGGCAACACCTATTACGTAGGATTTAAAACTATAAGGTGAAATGTGTCTGTCTACCCCTTTGCGGGATAAAGGCGTGATATTTATGTATAGGTAACCTAGTAAATTGTTGCTCATTAATTTCTTTTACTAGTTTCACATTACTAAAATCAGATGTAAAACTAAAATCTTTGCAATGTTTTAGTCATTCGTAGTTCTATAATGAGATTTTGTAAGAATGTACCAACTTACAACAAAACTTTCACGTCATCGACGGTACAAAGATTTTCCCAATTATTTCCATATCTTCTTGGCATCATCTTAGACACACAAATCTGATTTGCATATTCTTTTACTTTTACATCGCGGTCTCTGTGAATCTCCCTGATATCATAGACATATTCAGGATTTTAAGAGAAAGAGAAACCTAAAAACTAATCTAGTTCAGTAGAGAACCTAAGTAGGTGTACAAATCCTTTAAGGAAAAACGATATGTACAAGATCTTTACAAAAGACGAGAAGAGTTGCAAATTCAATTTAGTACCTGCCAAATTAATTAAAAGCCAAATTAAAATATCATTCCCGACTCAAAGCATAACCGACAAAAAGTAAACATCTCCATTAAATATGAAAATTTTAACAGAATTTCTCGAATAATGACATAAATTGAATTATTAATTAGACCGCAAATTACTAAACGTAATTATACGTCCAGAAACCGATCAGGCGTAATTAATAAATATTGTTAAACAGAACAAGTGTCGTTTTATTTTTCAATATTTGCAGCAAGTTCCACCAAGTGCCATCAATCAACAGCATAAATAATGACAAAAATTAAAATTAATAACTAATGACCGTCAACACTATTCAAAAATGTACTAGAACTATCCTACATTTTGTCCCGCAGTGTACGCAAAGTGATCCCCAAAGACTATGCATATGCGCGCTCTCTGCAATCAGCGATTGCTCCCATTGTGGCGCAGATTAAAATTTTAGGGTTCACCTAATGTGATTGCACTCTTTTCTCACTGGCTCACTGCGGAACCCGCGTTTATTTAATCGCACACATTATAGGGGCGGTGTGTTATTTTTAATCACATTTTTGATTATACACTGCCATTGGTTTTTGAGGGGTAATCTGATTGATTGGTTTGTGTATTGTGATGACTTATGATAGGGATTTTTGTCTTATTTGAATACTAGCTGAAACGGCCCTGTTGGCTTAATCATAAAAGAGCTTAAAGATTAAAGCTATTCTAAAACAATTCAGTCCACGCCTTCGGCGCGGACGCGGTTGGAATCACTTGTGGGAGAAGCACTTGTTTTGTCCAACCTTGACTGGTAATCAGTCAGCTGCTGCTGTAGCATGCCCATCATACCTGTCAGTGACCTGTGTAATCCAGCATCCATGATGTAAAGCACTGAAATTCTTGACTGGCAACTGAGAGGAATAAACACTCCTAACTGGTAGGTGAACTCGATTATCTTGAATTTGTTGACATTAACTTATTTGAAAATAGTAAAAAGAATTGAAATTGGATAAGAAACTTGTACTATATTAATTACTAGCTGAGCCCGCAACTTCGTTTACGTCACATAAGGTGTATGAAAGGAAAGGTATTTCTTCATCAGAGTCATCAAGCAGCGTCTGAAACTGCCCTGTTTGCTTAATCATAAAAACTCTTTTATGATTAAGCCAACACGCCAGTTTAGGTTCACTCACATTCAAAGAAACCCCTACAATTAAAAATTTCAAAATATCTGATTCTTAAAAGTGTTATAACTCTTTTATTTCTAAACCGATTTACATAAAACAAACGCTAAATGTTAACTGAAGCAAACCTCAACACAATACAAAAAACCGCATTGCAATCGGTTGAGCGGTTACTGAGATTAGCGTGCACAACCGTACAGACAAACAGATATACAGACATACAGACATACAGACATACAGACATACAGACAAACAGACAAAAATTCTAAAAATCATTGTTTTGGGTTCTATTGCGTTCATAAAGCCCCCCTATAATATTTTTTCTTATTTATCTTCCATGTACAGACAGCGACCTGTTACGATTTTATTATATGTATTGATTAATTGCAGAGCAAAACAATTTAGTTGTTATCACCACTACCCACTTTTTTTTTCTTCGAAACTTAGGTCGAAAAATCCTTAAAGTACTCCCTTTCCAATACTGAAGAAATATTTGTAATCGCATCACGCGTTGAGAAATTACAACTGTAAAACCATTTTATCTTTCATCCCCTCTCCCGCAGGAACCGCGCAAAACTTAGGGATCAAAAGTATCCTAGAACCTTCCTCGGACTATAAGCTCGGAATGTACCAAGTATCATTTAAATCGGTTCAGTAGTTTCGGCGTGATACTTATTCGGGATACAGACAGACAGACAGACAGACTGACATGAAAAGTTTAAATTACATTTTCGTCTTCAGTATCGATTAGAAAACGCCCTCCAATTAAAATTTTCAAAATATCTTCCATGTACAGACTTTCGACCCTCTACAGTTTTATTATCTGTATAGAAAACGCCCTCCAATTAAAATTTTCAAAATATCTTCCATGTACAGACTTTCGACCCTCTACAGTTTTATTATATGTATAGATAATAAATAGTAGTTAGCGTATGTCGTGAAATGTCTTACAATGTTATAAAATTAATGAAATTTTAAATAAACTTATTTTATCCGTTAACTTAAGAAGCTACTAAGACTATAAGCTATCTAGTATATGTCCAATTTTCTCAAATGAAAGAATAAGAAAGAAAGAAAAGTTTTTTTCTATTTTCTTAAATAATACACCGTTGATGACACAAACATACCGACTTCAAAATATTTTAATGATAATAAGACACAAAACTTTACTATCTTCACGCCAAATCCCTTGCGGGGTAGGCAGAAAACAAAAGAAAAAAACGATAATAAAAATAGACAAAAATAAATACTAACCCCCTTATTCATAATCGTTTATTAAACCTATTTTAGTTAAAACACACTTTAAGTCTATTGCTGTCTCTAACCAATGACAGAGTACGGTTAGAGACAGCAATAGACTTAAAATGTGTTTTAACTAAAATAGGTTTAATAAACGATTATGAATAAGGGGGTAAATCAATAAAAATGTACATCAATGCACATCATATGCACATCCTATCCGAGCAAAATAAATGCCTCCTTTCAGCATTATGTCACCTCGTGAATGAGAGCATACACTTCATTCACACGGCGAACTAAGCGAATCGAAACGAGACAAGAGAGTCTTAACAAGAAGTTATGTTGATAGTTGATACCGGTAATGGTCTCCCGTCATTCGTGTGGCTGCAGGCCAGCTTTTAGCACAGCAGAGGCAAGCACTAGGTGGTAGTGTGAATAATTGAAGTAAGTACCTACGTACTTTTGTATTTTCTTTGATATGAATTTTAACTGTGTCAAATTCCCTTTCACGACATATTGTCCAGGTCTGGTCCATAAAAATTAAATAACTAATTTCAAAAAAATCGTCCATTTTTTCTTACACGTTCTCAATATTTCAATCAGCTCGAGAGATGATTGAATACAGAATTCATTGCACACCGTGTATTGTTTGGTGCTATCGCCAACTGTACTACCGCCCGCCCCGAAGCTCTGTGCTACGGAACGGGGTACAATCGCGCACAAATTGATTACATCTAGCGCTGATCGATTCACAGATGGAATACTGCTTCAATGGAATCATTCGTTTGTCTCGTTTAATATTAAATGATTTGAAAAGGTACCTACGTAAATTGATTAAAATCATTTTGCTGTAGAACAATATAAACTTGAAACTCTGCCAGGGCACAGCTTTCCTCCTCCGACAATTCCGGGTTCTTCAAGCGTTATAACATTATTAGATAGTCAACTTTATGTTGCTCTTGACCTATAATGTAAACAAAATCCCCGACTTTATCCATGGCTATACATTAAAATAAAAAAATAAATATTCGCGGACATTTCACACAGCGCTTTGCTCCCAAAGTAAGCTAGGAATAACCTGCTTGTAGGTTTAACCTGTTTATGGGTATCAGACCACGGATATTAAATACTTATATACTTTTTAAATACATAAGTACATATTATACATAGAAACACCCAGACTCTTGAGACAAACATTATGGGTCACACAAATATTTGTCCCCGGTGGGAATGGAACCCACGACCTCCAGCGCCGCAGGCAGTATCACTACCGACTGCGCCACAGAGGCAGTCCATACATATAATATATATGTTATATGCAATGTGTATAATACGGTTTATCTCATACATTGACTAGGTATTGTATGAAATGCCCGAAGCGCATCAGGCAATGTGTATAATGAATGGACAGATTCGACGACAGAGTCGTTAACCAAATAAGAACTAGTCGACAAAACAAAAAAAAATAACCACGAAGGCTAAGGCGGGAGCTCCGCTCCGCTTCGCTCCCGCCTTAGCCTTCTAACCTAACCCATCCGAGTCGGGGTGTAAATTCTGTTCCCGTTTTTGCTTCCTAAGTGGTAATAAATGAACAGGGCGACTATCGGCAGCAATTTCTTGGAAAGGACTGCTATGTAAGAAACATTCTAAGGCATACCAACCAATAGAAAACATGTCTTATCAGCACTGTCTGCTGTTGGAAGTTGAAATTAGGAGTAGCTCTCAAAAGATTAGTACTAAATCATAGAGAAGAAAAATA
Source organism: Miltochrista miniata (assembly GCA_933228765.1). Classification (NCBI taxonomy): domain Eukaryota; kingdom Metazoa; phylum Arthropoda; class Insecta; order Lepidoptera; family Erebidae; genus Miltochrista; species Miltochrista miniata. Next base: position 22,347,558 of record OW121766.1, on the reverse strand, counting down.
GATTACACACATTACCTATGCTTTTTTTTTTTTTTTTTTTTTTTAACGTGAGGGAAAATCCTCCTAGGATGCTATGCCGGACTCTTACCGACTAAAAAACCTCACGTAACGCCCAACAGCCTATGGTTGAGAGCCCCGGGTAAGCCCTCAGGAAGGATGTCCCGTGACTCCCAACAGACCCACGGCCGCAAATGCGGCCTCGCCCAGGGTGTGGTTCGGGTGTAATCCCGCGTCTATGGGGGGTTTCGGGTGTGACCCCGCTTCTAAGGGGGGGGCGTGCGTGAGTGCTCACGTCACGCTGCCGTCATGGGCCTGCTTCTGTAAGGACGGTGAGCGGCCCTCTCACCGTCCTCAGACCCCCGGTCATGGAGGCCGATAGTCCTCGGCGAAGACACGTCGGCGGCGCCCAGGGCGCCGACTGCGGAACTCGGGTGGGAGAGTTCTCTCCCGCACCCGGCCCGCCGCCTCCTTCGCGAGCATGACCTGCTCGCAGAAAGAGGCGGCGCAGTCCCACTTACTCCCGCCGGAGAGCATGGCTCGCACCATGGCCTCAAGCGAGAGAGTGTCCACGCCCAGACCCACTACGAGGACCTGTCGCTGTTGTGCCCACGCCGTGCACTCCACCAGCGTGTGGAGCGCCGTGTCATCGCTGCGGTCCTCGCAGTGCTGACACTCGGCCGTGGTTTCCCGGTGTTTTCGCCACAGATACCTACCGAAGCTACCGTGCCCGGCAAGCATCTGTGTCAACCGGTAGGAGAGAGCACCGTGTCTTCTCTCCAGCCACTCGTCCATGACCGGTCTGACGGCCGCGATTGTGGCGAATCCCCCCTTTGGTTGCTCAAGTCGCACCTTCCATGTCTCCACGGTTTCCTGGTGGAGCAGGGTCCGCTGGGCCTCGATTTCTCGAGACGCAGGCCTTTGGCCCCGCTCCAGCGCCTCCTTGCGCCATCTGAACAGTGACGCAAGGGCTCTCGCTTCCAGGTCCCATGGAGGGGTCCCGGCTAGGAGACATGCCGCCTCACCGGAGATCGTGCGGTATCCTCTTATCACCCTGACGGCCATCACTCTCTGCGGGCTCAGCAGTCTAGCCTCATTGCTGGCCGTCAGGGTCTCCGCCCATACGGGAGCCCCGTACAGAGCCATGCTTCGCACTGTTACACGGGACTCCGGGAAACACTTTTTAAAAAACACAAAAGTACTGCTGGAATAAACTTGTATTATTTCCAAAAAATACAGTATAAAGAAATAGAACTGGCAAATACTTTATAGAATAAAGTGTAAAAGTGGTTTCGCGACGGATGATGGGAAGAGACTGGTGGGCTTGCGTTGAGCTTGAGGTGCCGAGGTACTGATGATATCCGACACCGTTTGTATCCGGCTTGTGTAAGCACTTTTGGGACCTACATTTGGGAACCGTAACAGCCCCCCGATTAAGAGTAAACTTCACGACTTTAAAAGAAGTTTACGGAGAAACTAATTATTTAAGTAATTCGTAAAGTAGGAAGCTCAATCGAGGCAGGGGTATCATTTACTTCGTTCTCGGGTTCAGAATTTGTATTCGCGTTAGCTATAAATGGAACTCTCTTATAAATGCCAGTTCTTTTACAAAATTTAAATAAAATGTAGAATACAATTATACTTAAAATTACAATGATTACAATAGGATAACGATCCTGGTATAGAACAGAGTTAGGCTTATTAATTATTTCGTTTAGACCTTTTAACAATTCTGGGTTTTCAAAAGCAATAGTATCTAAATCGATGTTTTCTAAATTTACAGGAGGCAAATTAGGTATAATATCAGAGTAAATAGATTTATTACAGCAAGCATCTTTTATTATTTCTAACTTACTAATTATAGGTCTTAAAAGTACGTTTACATTATCCTTTGAAAATAAACGCATTTCTCTATTATACGCAACACATCCTTGAGGTAAATGCATTATTCCAGTGCCGCTTATATTAATTTCAAAGTTGGATGAATTACATTCAATAGTTAATTTTGTATTTTCTGACATAACGAATAACCACCTATTATTCTTTAATGGTTGCCACATATTTACATTACCAGTGAAGAACTTTATTGAACACTTTTCGGGAATCGTAGTAAGTGACTTGCTAATTATTTCTGTTTCACAAGAAGGAGTAGCTAAAGTAGAGTAAGTACTAGGAGTATTACACAGGTAATGGTCATTTTCAGTTTGTTTACAGTCAATTAAATTTTCAAATTTACAATATGTAGTCAAATCTTTGCTTACTCCTATGTATTTTGAAGACGGAATAATAGTTGTGAAAGATACAGGGTTTATCGGTTCATATGGCGCTGGGCAAGGTAAGTTATGGTATAGAAGAAAGTAAGTGGGGTTTATTAATGGTACTTCAAGGACGAATACTAACTTGTTATCATTTAAATAGCAAGAAACAGAAGATATATTAATTATACTATGCATGTTATTTAAGTTTAGAGGTAGAGGAAGTCTACTGAGAGTTGGGATAAACTTATAATTATCATTAAGCTCATTGTAAAGCTCTTTGGGTGTTATGATAGTAGGATAAAGTGCATTGTACTTGGTAAAAACAATTGCGTTTATAAGGTCTTCTACTTTAAAAGACAATGTTAGAAGACTATTCTCTATCATAGAAGAGAGTTCTAGAATACGTGACCTTAGACCCATTTCATTGGATAAGTAGGTTAACACCTTGATATCTTCAGTCAAGTTGTCAACAGCAGAGTTTAATTTATTTTCATTCGACTTGATGACGTGAACGGTTTCGTTAAATGCTTTGAGAGTGGAAACTGTGATTAGAATGTTTTGTTCTACAAGTGAGGCTAACTTCTTTTGGTCATTTTCAACCTCTCGGATCGCGTTATCATATCGAATTGCATCGTCATCATCCATGGTTCCGAATAACTTCTTTGATAATGAGCCTACAAAACCGAGAAGAGCCGTTCTTTTAGATTTGTGAGAGGTAAAATATAAAATGGCTTCTGTATCTCTAGTTATATCTTCGTAACGAGTTACTAAAGGTTGGAAAAGATTAGAACATTCTGTGCTATTTAAAGCTTTACGGTCTTTACAGAGGGATATAGAGCTATTAAGAACATAATTTAAATTTTCTAAATGGGGCTTAATATACGATACATCTACAGGGATCACTATGCTAAGATAATTATTAACTAAATTTACAGATCCTAAGGGATCAAAGTAGATGCCTGAACTGTTCGTGAGAGGCTCGATGAACTCTTGGCTCAGGGTTTTCGAAGTAGAAATACTGCAATAAGATTACCATTAGCGTTAGATTTAAATATTAACTTAAAAGCTATTTAGCAAACGAAACTATGATCTTAAGATTATTGAGTGTTTTCATCTTCACTTCTGTTAGCTAGCTTTAGTTGATCATAGTGATGAACAACGTGGCGACGGTTTATAATAAGAGTTAGGGTGTTTCTACCATTAATCTTCACCACTTTATATGGTCCTTTCCAAACTGGTGAAAGAGCTTTTCGAAGACGTAGATGGTTTCTGAGATATACATAGTCTCCGACTTTGTATTGTACGTGACGTGAATGGGCATCGTAATAGCGTTTGGATCGTTCTTTTGCTCTTTCTATATTCTCAAGCGCCCTGTCGCGGGAAACTTTGAGTCGATGCTGAAGCATCTTGACATATTCAGGATAAGTGACATTAGGAAGGGGATCAAAGAGTGAATCAGGAATGTATGGTTTATGACCAAAAACGAGCTCGTAGGGTGTGAAGCGGGTTGTAGTGTGGACACTGCTATTGTAAGTCAACATGGCAGTATATACAAATTTATGCCAATTGGTTTGGTTTTCGTTGACATAAGATTTTAGATATTCCTTTAGGGTGGAGTGACTCCTCTCGAGAGCTCCTTGAGTTTGTGGGTGATAAGGTGATGACCAAAGTTGCTTAACCTTCAGAAACTGGCAAGTTTGTTTAAATAAATCGGCTGTGAAATTCGTTCCTTGGTCAGTGAGAATTGTCTTTGGGATTCCAAAGAGGGATATAAAGTGCACTAAACATTCGCAGGATTCTTCGGCTGTTGCATTAGAAATGGGATAGGCTATGGAGAATTTGGTCAGGTCATCTTGGAGTGTTAATATGAATTTAATTTTCAAGAGTCCGGCTTCGGGTAAGGGTCCAACAATGTCTAGGCTAACTCTCTCAAAAGGACGAGTAGAAGTAGTCGTTATTTGCATGGGAGATCTATTTATTCCACGAAGTGCTTTGTTGGTCTGACAGAGGGTGCAGTTCTTTACATAATTTTCTATGTCGGACCTCATGTTCTTCCAATGGTAGCGCTCCTTTATGCGGTCAAACATCCTATTTGAGCCGAGGTGCCCGGCAATGGGAATATCGTGATTTTCTTTAAGGATTTTTGCTATTTCTGAGGGCACGGGGTATATGATGGAATTGTGATGAATATTAACTTTGATATTAGTATTATTGAATAAATACATAAGCATGCCATAGATTTTGACAAAGGAATGGTGCTCGAATGCGTTTTTGAAGTCTGGAATCGCGATCTCGTTGATTTCACCAGAGAGAATTATGTCGTCTCTTGTCGACTTCAGGGTTTTGAATATATCGGAGTATGTGCAATTATCAAAATAGTGCACTTTAGTAAATAACAGATAGTAGGTCTTCTCTCTTAGTTCGATCTTTTTATAGGAAAGGAGTTCAGTTTCTCCTTGCATTACGCTGTTTAAATCCTCGGGGGTACAGAAAATCTCTGTAAAGTAGGGATTGCATTCGTCCAGATCTATTGATACGGGAATAATAATAGTTTTCGAGTTACTTTTTAGCAGTGATTCGTTATGTTCTGATATTTGAGTATTGAATGTTTCGGTTCTATTTGCGAAAGATTTTAAGAAATCAGAATACTCTTTGCTAGCGTTTGCAGGGTTTTCTATAGAAGTAGAGGGGTCTGGAGAATCTACAGAGGTAGGAGTTCTAAATTCTAGATCTAGGTTTGGGCTGTCATCTAGTGCGCCTAAATCGATTAATTCCTCAAGTACTTCTTGGGGAATTTCGGATTCCGGGCTAGAACTAGGGTCATTATTCTTGCCACTGGTAGAAGGTTGATCAAGACTGGAAGGTTGACTAATGCCACTAGTAGAAGGTTGGGGTTCAGTTATTGGATTGACTGGAAATCGTGACAACGCGTCGGCATTACTGTTTATTTTACCCTTCTTATATTCCACTTCGTAATCGAATTCTTCTAATTTAAGTCTCCACCTCACTAGCTTTGAGCCTGGATCTTTACAATTAAATAACCACTTCAGAGGGCGATGGTCAGTGACAATTTTAAATCTACGGCCGTAAAGATATGGTCTAAAAGTCTTTGTTCCAAAAATTATGGCTAAACATTCCTTTTCTGTAACGCTATAGTTGGCCTCTGCTTTATTTAGTGTACGTGATGCATATGCGATTGGGAGGTCATTTCCTGTTTGACCTTGCGATAGGATAGCAGAGATTGCATAGTTAGATGCATCACATGTTAAGACGAAGGGTTTGGAGAAATCGGGATACACTAGAATGGGTGCAGAGATTAAGGCACGTTTTAGGGTTTCGAAAGCTAACTGCTGTTCATTCTGCCAATTAAATGGAGTATTCTTCTTTAGGAGATTGGTAAGAGGCTTAGCTATTTTGGATAAATTTGGGATGAATCGACGGTAATACGAAATCAATCCTAAGAAGGACTTTATATCCTTAGGGCATTTTGGTAAAGGGAATTCAGATACAGCTTTAGTCTTTTCTGGGTTTGGTTTTACACCTTTGTCTGTAATGATGTGACCGAGATAGGATACTTCTTTTCGAAAAAATTCACACTTGTCAGGCTGGAGCTTTAGATTAAACTGGCGGAGTCGTTCAAAGACGTCAGATATGTGTTTTAAATGGAGATCGAGGTCGAATGAATGGATGACTATGTCATCTAAGTATACAAAGCACTGTATGCCTTGTAACCCTGTCAGGACGGTGTTCATCAGCCTTTGGAAGGTCGACGGACTGTTCTTCAAGCCCATCGGCATTCTAGAATATTGAAAATTGAGGGACTGTAAAAGCAGTCTTGGGTGCATCCTTTTCTGCCATTTTCACTTGGTAAAACCCAGAGGCTAAGTCTAGAGTACTAAAGTATTTACATTTACCCAGTTGGTCTAAGATTTCTGTTATGTTCGGAATTGGATAAGAATCTCCTATGGTAATGTCGTTTAACTTCCGGTAATCTATTACAACGCGCCACTTGCGTTGACCTGACGCATCCATTTTCTTTGGGACTATCCAAATCGGAGAAGACCAGGGAGAAGTTGAGGGTTCAATTATACCTTCATCGAGCATTTTATTAATTTGGGAGTTCACTTCCTGTTTGTGAACCTCTGGGAACCTATAGGACTTGGTATTTATTGGGATAGAAGAAGAGGTGTTAATTTCGTGTTCTATAGTATCTGTGAATGTTAAACAGTCACCGGGAAGGTGAAAAATATCAGAATATGAAGAGCAAAGGTCACTTAAAACTCTCGATTCTTCAGAATTCAAATGGGAAACTCGTAAGGAGTTTAAAACTTGTTCGGTTCGATTGAGTGTATCACCATCATTTATTCTGGAGTGTGAAGTGTGAAAAATTGTATTTTCTTCAACCTTTTCTAGCGGTTTAAGTTCAATTTTTAAATCTGAATTAAATAATATCGGGGATTCGGATACGTTAACGGCGGTTAAGTTTATTCTACTGTTTGGTTTTACTTTAACAATGCAATTAGCCACAAGAAGAGAATCATTTATATATTGGTCTAGAACAAGGCCTTCTTTTATTTCAGGATTAAGCACGGAACATTCTACAATTGATTCAGTTCTAGGCGGGATAAGGTAAGTAGGCTCGCAAAAGTGTAAGGTAAGGTTAGCGTCATTTATGGTTAGATTATTTTCCACATAGTCAATTTTACAATTTGAATAAGCAAAGAGATCATTACCAATTATTCCATCGTATGGAAAATCTATATTTGGAACTATGTGAAAAGGATGACTAAATGAGTTGAAATTAATTATTATATGGCCTAAAGTCTTCATTGGGTTTTCCGTTGATCCTAATCCATGAAAGGATAAGGTATGGTCTATAATTTCAGGCATTTTTTCGATGACTTTTACCTTTATAAAACTAATGGAAGCACCACTATCTATTAGGAATTTGAGAGGTTCACTGGAAACAGAGGTCACAACTTCTATATGCGGTAAGAATTTTTTCTTATAATTCTTTGTAATGTTATGTGTTTCAAAATCACTTATTTCTTTTTCAGGAGCCATACAAGATGGACAGGATTTGGATATAGATTCGGGTGTGACAGTGGAATTGGAATCAGAGGATTTGTCATAACGATGATCAGGGTTTTGTGTACATGGATTGGATGCAGAGATTTGATAAAGGCTACTGAGCTGGTAACCCTGTCTCTTAGTGGCTGAATCGGAAACAGTGCGAGAGTCACTATGAATTTGGGGCTGGTTACCCTGTTTGTTAGTGACGGAATTGGAAACAGTGCGAGAGTCACTATGAATTTGGGGCTGGTTACCCTGTTTGTTAGTGACGGAATTGGAAACAGTGCGAGAGTCACTATGAATTTGGGGCTGGTTACCCTGTTTGTTAGTGACGGAATTGGAAATAGAAAGGGTGTCATTTTCGTTTAAAGATATGGCAAAAGATTGTTGGAATTTGGGTTTCACGAGACACCTCCGTGAACCCATTATTCGTTTAAATGGAAATTACTGACGTCAGAATTCTGTTGTTCTTCAGTTACGTCTATAGCGTGAATAGGTTGATGATTGTTTCTTGCAAAACTCGTTGACGGCTGCTGATACGAAGGGTTGCCGAACCTTTTATTGTTGTATTCTCGTTTTCGGCAGTTTTCTATATTATGACCTACGGTTTTACAATAACGACACACTATCAAAGAAGTTGAACCTGAAAAGCCATGGTTAGTGGTCCTATTGGCAGGGCCAAATCCTTGTTGGTTAATGTTTCTATTAGGTTGAAATTGCCTTTGATGTGAGCGCCCTTGGTTAGGTAAATTGTTGAAATTAAATGAAGATGAGTTGCGCTTAAACGAGCTCTGTAATATTTTATCTTCAGACATTGCAAAATTAATAGCGTCATTCAGGGTTTCTGGGTCACGACATCTAACTACTGTAGACAAGCGGGGATGTATCCCACTAATAAAAGTATGCAATGCAAGATCCTGCATAGCTGCGACACGGCCAGCGAGTTCACCTTTCTTTTTAGTTGGAATTGAAATATTAATCTCCGTTAAGAGTTTAGATAAGCAAGATTCTACACGAAGGGCGAACTGGTTAACCGTTTCGGTATTGGACTGACGACAATCTTGGAGGTCTGAGAGCAGTGCAGCATAGTGTTTCTTTTCACCAAATTGCGATTTTAGAAAGTCTTCTAATTGTTGCCAGGTCTCGAATTCTTTTATAGCACATGCGCTTTCAGCACGGCCTTCTAGTTGGCTTAATATATATTTAAGTAAAATGTTTTGTTGCGATGCACTCGCAAGACTTATCGCATTTCTGCAATTAATTAAATATGCATTTAGTTTCTCACGGTTGCCATCGTACTTATTTATAAATTTTATTAGGACATTAATGTCTATGTCCTTGCTATCTTTCGACATGGTTACAACGCTCAAATCTCGGGCCTCTTTAGACATACCACACCTTAACAATAACAAAGCGATAAGGCAGAGATTCTGAGAAACGTTATGCGCACTGGTCTCGGGACTTGGGACAAAACAATGTGATTCTAAAATTAGATATAGGACTATATTAAATATAGAATAGTTATTATTACTAGGACACTTTTCACTTTGAAATATTTCACTGGCACTTGACTAAATTGGTTTTTAAAGAAGATTATAAGATTTTGATGACTTACAGGAACACGGCGACTGCAAGGATACCTCTGGACATTCTTGAGTGGTGAATTACTTTGTACTTAGGTAAACGCGCTCGGCGATACTTATACTTGGAGTTGAAGGATACAGCGGCACACACGTAGATTTTTGCACTAATTAGCACTACGCGGCGTTTTCGATTTGGCGATCAGAAATAGTACAGTACAAGATTATACTTTGATGAGTACTCTTTTGCGAAACTGAGGCGTACCAGGATTTCCCGTTTTGAAATCCCTTAAGCTGCCACCAATGTTACACGGGACTCCGGGAAACACTTTTTAAAAAACACAAAAGTACTGCTGGAATAAACTTGTATTATTTCCAAAAAATACAGTATAAAGAAATAGAACTGGCAAATACTTTATAGAATAAAGTGTAAAAGTGGTTTCGCGACGGATGATGGGAAGAGACTGGTGGGCTTGCGTTGAGCTTGAGGTGCCGAGGTACTGATGATATCCGACACCGTTTGTATCCGGCTTGTGTAAGCACTTTTGCCTACATTTGGGAACCGTAACAGCACGATCCCCAGGTACAGCCTCCTGTAGGGAGCGTTGGGTCCCCTGATGTTGGGCATCAACCGCGCGAGTGCGGCCGATGCTCCCCTCAGTTTTGGGACCAAACTTCGGAAGTGATGTCCGAAGTTCCACCGGCCATCGAGTACGAGCCCCAGATATCACATTACCTATGCTTCGACCGGCATTCTATACAATGTCTAGGTATTCTATACATTTCCTAGGCAAAGTGTAAAATAGTTTAAACATTTAATATCATTTCATACATTGTCTGAACGGCCCCGTCATTCTATACAATGCCTAGGTATTGTATAGAATGCCTGCATTATACACATTGCCTATAACATATAAATTATAACAGGACTTAAATCAACATATTATCAGCAGGTGGCCTACTTGCCCTCGTCAGTTTCAACACGGCAGTAGACATAATAGTATACATTAATGGTGAAATGTGGGAGTATAATCTGCCTCTATGTTAGAAACAGGTGTAAACACAATGATTACTCTCAAATACTAAAAATAGGCAGATAAAATGAAAAAGAAAACCTGTCGAAAATGAAATCTCCCGGGAATTTACATTGATTTCCATCCCAGTCCGTTTTATACAGATATTTCATTTGATATTTTATATAATGTATTCAATATTCGATATTAATGTATTCAGCGGCGCCGGGCCGCAATTTTCATTTTGTAATTTTTACAGAGTGCGCATTCGTTCCGACAAAGATGTTCAAAGTTTAAACGTTTTGTGCTTCATTTTATTTATTTATTGACTTAATGACGATGTTACGCGATTTTTTCATTAATTCAAAAGCAAATGATAGTTAAGTATAACTTTAGCAAGTGCCTGATTACAATTGTTGACGTATACATACATAAAAACATTCATGGTGCATGCATTCGCACCGGTTGAATGTGTTTGTAACGTATTTTACAAAAACCTGAAAGCATGAATCGGAACTTAAAAAAACAAATAAACACACAAATATTATGTACTAGGTATACCAATATTATAAAGAGGAGAGATTTGTTTGTTTGCTTTAAAAAGGCTCCGAAACTTCTCAAGTGATTTAAAAAATTCTTTTACTGTTGGGACTGTACACTATCGCCTTGTGACTTAGGCTATAATTAATCCCTATTTCCATAGGAACAGGGACCATGCGGGTTAAACCTCGTGATATCTGCTAGTAGTAAGTATAGAAATTAGGAAAAAATTGACACACTCTATTGATATGCTACGAATACTTCTATGAAAATCATAAGGCCATCGGTCTTACATGTTGTTGCGTGATCGTGTCACAAACTTTACATCCTAATAAAACCCTTCTAACATGATTGTGATCGTGGTCGTGGGTTCGATTACCACTGTACACAAAAATTTGTGTGATCCGTAAATGTTTATCTGAAGAGTCTGGGTGTTGCTATGTATGATAAGTATAGTAAGTATATACCTAAGTATTAAGAAGGTTATTCCTAGGTCGCTTTGGGTTCAAAAAGCGTTGTGTAAAAATGTCTGTGAATATTAATTTTAAAAAAATCAAACTTTTTTCCATCCTGACCATGAGAAAAGGAAGTGCAAAAGGCTGAATACGGCCACATGACAGGTGATTATGAAAGAGTGAACTTAAATTGGTGGCCCCTGCTGCCAATTTACATAAACTTTGAGAATAACTGTCCGCGGCCCGCACAAATTGTTTGTTCCATATAATTTTATAGAAGCCGCTGGGGGTAGGTGGGGGAGGGGGGATTCACCCAATGAAAGTCCAGTCTCAACAAAACGGTTAAATAATTTCTACCTTTACGAATATGAACAGACGCACACAAAAGGTATTCATTTACTTAATATCTTATTTGTTTGTAAATATTCTTTACTTGCGTATTTTTTACAAGAGCTTACTGAATGTCTTATTTTAGAATAATATTCCGGTAATCTTTGTACACGCTCGGTTCAAGAACAGATTTGATTGCCAGCTAAAGATAATTGTGATTGTTGAAATCTTAATAACATTTCAGAGAGCCGGATACTTACCGACCTTTTGGGTACTACCTAGATAAATCAATGCTTACTTACGTGTATAATGGAGGTGGCAAAAGTCAGAACATCAGTAGGAAAGAGCTAATGGATCGCATTCGTAAGTATACCTACTTACCACTGAATGTGTGACAAACTAGATCGAAGAGAGATTTTTTATTAAGTTTCCAATCCGTACTCCCTGGCACATCGTTCCAAGGACTTATTCGGGAGTCCTGGCCTTAGGCAGTTGTAGGGCACCGTACGGTTTTAGCCGACAAGAATCCGGCATAGCATCCATGAAGATTTCCACACGTAGAAAAGAGTTCCCTTTCGAAAATATCAATCCTTCGCCACTGCTTACCACCAGTGCTACAAACCTCCTATCACAAATTAGATAATAGTACAGATGGAAATCTACATACTAAATTCGCTGAGGCTACGCACACATAGACAACTCATCCACAAATACGAGGTCAGGCGGTCTCAAACGAATTTTCGATACTGATTTGGGGGCGAGTGTGTGTAGCAGAGGGTAGGTGTGAAAAAACAGTTCATACCTACATGAGTTTTCTATCTGTACTATCCCTAATTGTGCTCCTATTGTATCCTATTTCAAAATTGAAATTACCGCCAAGCACAGGGTATTTCTACAGTCAGTCCCCATTTATAAATTTTCACCAAACAGCATCCAATTTTCTCATTTACCAAACCACAATCTGTATTTATTTGAACTGAATGAATTAATTAACATTGTACAACAAATGGCTGTAACATCACCTGACGGTTTGATTAGTGAATTTGCGGTCAAGCTGCCTTCAATAGCATCAATTCATTAAAGCTTGTGTAAAAGCTCTCTGGTTTGAAGATTTGAAAGAGGTTTAATGGGTTTAAATTATTAGGCTATTGAGGTGGATTCATGTAGATAAATTGGTAAGGAAACACAGATAAATACTTAGTTAACAGTAATTAAAGTAACTTTATGGTGAGATGTCTGTGATCAAAAAGGGTTTTAGTAGGATCTTTGGGTTATAGGTTGTAAATTATTTAGATTTCGAAAAATCTAGTGATAATGAAATAAATTTTAAATATGGAAAAAGAATTGGTTTCGAGCAGGATTCAAACCTGCATCTTCTGCAAACCGTGCAGACGCCTTAACCACTCGGCTACCGAAATTTATGATCAGTTAGCATACTAATTGCTTTTCAGAAGGCACAGGTAAAGCCGTAGCTTAAATGCTAGTAAAGGAACTGATACCTACATAGACACGGTACCGTGTCCGAAACTGTGTGTCGGCAGGCTTTAATTAAAGGATTGATGGTTCGGCACGTGAGCTGTAGCCAGACTCTATCATATAGAAACGAGCAGTAGGTTAACTTGGTAGAAACTGGCATTGGATCACCCCTGCCTCTGACTGCAATCACTTGTAAGAAGATGCCACCAACTCTTGTACTATTTTACTTTCAACCATAAAGTATTCTACAACGTGGCTTGGCTACCCGCTGAAAACAATGGCCGCCAGGGTCATAAAAGAGTATCACACGATCTTCGTCGAGGTGGCATGTATCTTGCAGGCAAGGTCCTTGCCGCGTTTTATTAAACCGAGAATTCGTCCTACTTCATCAGGAGCTGAAGAAATGTAAGGTGCGGCTTGAGCAACAAAAATAGGACACGCCACTATTGAGGTGGTGGAAGTGGTCATGGAGGAAAGTCTGGAGAGGCGCCACCGACTGTCACAGATACTTATCGAGCACGGGTACTTCAGTAAGCTTATGTGGCGCAAACACCGCGAGGTAGCACCCGAGTGCCAATGTCAACACTACGTTGACTTCAGAGAGGATTCTAGTTCCATACATTGGCGGAGTGCTCAGCTTAGGCACTGCAGCGCCAAGACCTCGTTCTAGCAACGAGGTCTTGGCGTTTCGTTTACCTGAATGTTTTGTCGTGGATTCTCACGTAGTGGCAAAGGCACACATAACAGGTGCTCAAGTAAAAGTAACATTTAGCTTACTGCGAAGTAGCTGCACAGTGACAGCGGAGCAATACGTAGAACGTGTGGTATAATTAGTCAGATCAAACGGGTTCATTCCAGATTCGGTTAGACCGAGGTGAGCCGCTGAAACGTCAGCTTTTTTAGACGTTTTTGCTTACAGCTCCGGTTGGATTCAGTGTGGTGTAGATATTTCACAGTGAATTACTTTTACTAAGCAGTCTCCACCTGGTAGGGTTTCTGAAGTCTTTCTTTATGCTACTAAGAGAAGCTATGTTTTGAATGTTTGTCGTAAGAGAGACTGCTCTAGAGTCGTCTTTTTTTTTTGTTTGGACTACAAAAGTTCATATTAGTATGACATAAGAAGGAAATCAAATCAATCTATCGCAGTCTTCTGTTTGCTAAAGGCGTGTCTCAATGGTCACATTAACAAGGGCAGTACTTACCTAGTAGCCTGGCGGATTCAGTTTTCCCGCGACCTTTTCTAGGTCGTCAGTCCAATTGGCTGGGGGTTCAGGGGTAGCGCTCCTGCAGAAAACTGAATATTTTGCGGTATAATCGAATTGATCGAGCAAACGTCGAAATTGTAGCAAAGAGCAATGCATACCTACTCCATTGAATAAATTGGAAATATTGACTGTTTAGAATTTACCGAGCATCTACTTTCCCGTAATCCGCGTACCTAATTATTTCTGAAGGAGACCAAGTCACTCAGTGTGGGGATCATTGAAGTCCTTTAGTCCCCAGCTCGGCACTCGGAAGTTGCTCTTGCTCATCAGCAGCTTCTCGCTAAAGTATCTGAGACAACTATGTAGGTAGTTATTTTCATTATTCTCTGTGTGGGAAGAGGATGCGCAAATCCAGCGAAAGCGGCGACAGCAAACATCCGCATTAAGAGACACTTGCCTGGACTCTATCCCGGAATGGTAACTTGAACTTTGAAAACTGTACGATCGAAATGGTTCATGATTATAAATAAAGGTAACCTTCCGAACTCGACTGCAAGCGGCGGCAAGACTGAGTGCAGTCGCGACGCTGCAGCCGAGTTCGGAATGTATTCTTATACAAATCTATACAGATTGTATGGTTACTGCTTGTGGTCGAGTTCGGACTCGTACCTTAATACACACAGCTAAAACAGCTTAACCGCTGAACCACAGAAATGATATCTGTGCGCTGAACCGTCGCCACTTTATTCGTGCAAATTATTCTTCCCAAATCTACCTAATTTTAGTTTACTAATTTGAAATTTTTCCATCCATTGTTGAACAATTGAGCAACAAACACTCATAGGTACCTACTTACATATAATCATTCAAAATCCTACCAGAACTTTATGAATATAGTTAATACTGCAAAACTCTAATACCAAGCCACTGCATATCCGAACGCACTGAAACAAGTAATTAATGAACGTAAACAAAAAAATATACAGAACCCTTTTGTGTTGTGAGATATCCTTCCCGGCGAATATTCCTCCGGTATTGTGCTCTCTTTAACAAACTGCATTCGAAATTAAAATTTTTCATTTTACTCCCTCCCCTGCCTTCCTCAGTCCTCCACTGCTACTGGAGAATCACTTTTGATTATATTTCTCTACCACCGCAACGTAATTGGGATATTTCGTGGGTAACAATGGCTTGCACATTCATTCGTTTTAGGCATTATATTTTTTTTCTTTTATTCTTTTTTCATTTCTTTATACGATTGTGCTCGTATAATTATACTTACTTACATTAATTTATTTTCTTGTCTGGTTATTGTCTGTACCTTGAATAGATTTTATTGTAGACTAGCTGAGCCCGCAACTTCGTTTACGTCACATAAGGTATATGAAAGGAGAGGTATTTCTTCATCAGAGTCATCAAACAGCGTCTGAAACTGCCTTGTTTGCTTAATCATGAAAGAGCTTAATGATTAAGTCTATTTTAAAACAATTCAGTCCACGCCTTCGGCGTCTTAATCATTAAGCTCTTTTATGATTAAGCCAACACGCCAGTTTAGGTTCACTCACATTCAAAGAAACCCCTACAATTAAAATTTTCTAAATATCTGATTCTTAAAAGAGTTATAACTCTTTTATTTCTAAACCGATTTACATAAAACAAACGCTAAATGTTAACTGGAGCAAACCTCAAAACAATAAAAAAAAACCGCATTGCAATTGGTTGAGCGGTTACTGAGATTAGCGTGCACAACTGTACAGACAAACAGATATACAGACATACAGACATACAGACAAACAGACAAAAATTCTAAAAATCATTGTTTTGGGTTCTATTGCGTTCATAAAGCTCCCCTACAATATTTTTTCTTATTTATCTTCCATGTACAGACAGCGACCTGTTACGATTTTATTATATGTATTGATACTTAATATCATAGTCTTACCCTTATTTGTCCATTTTAACACGGCTATAAGCTTACCACCTATTACGTGGGACAAAACTAAAGATGAAAATGTGCGATACCTTATACGGTACCCAACATTGTGCTATTATTTATCATACCTTACGTAATAGCTGTGCATTTAGCACTACTGAGTTGGTCAGGGAGTGAAATAGGATCTTCGGACAAGGTTCTGGTGAAGAGAAGTAAAGATTCAGACAGTACCTAGCCTGCGTGGTAAGGTGAATCACTCTTACAAATAGAGATGCGGAGGCATAATTCATTCATCCTTTAATACATAGTAAAATAAAATAAAATTTTGTGGAAGAAACAATAGCTTTCTATAAGGTTTGCGTAACCTTATAGAAAGCTAATGTTCCCCCTACCTAAGTATTTTATGTATTGTTGCAAGATTTGTTTTTATTTATATAGTAGGTATAAGGTGGCAGATAAGCATGAGGTTCACCTGATCGAAAGTCGTCATCAGGGCATATTGACGGTTGCAACACCAGATGTGTTACATTAACTACACTAGCGCTGGCGACCCTTTTACTTTTGCCGTGTCGAAACCTACAGGGACAGTTCGTGGTTATCTACTTGTTGCTGAAAATTTTCGGGGCGCCCATAACCTTCGCCTGTCATTCAACTTAGCCTTCGACTACCATTTTACAAGTCACGACCAATGGCTAAACGTGGCTTCCGAAGCGAATATGGATTTATCACAAACGAAAACTTCTTAATATCTAACCGTAGTGTAAGATGCTTGAAGCTTGAAGTATGTCCCTAATGATCTTTACCTAAAAGTTAAATGAATAAATATTCATGGACATTTCACACAACGCTATCTGATCCCAAAGTAAGCTAGGAATAACCTGCTTGTGTTATAGGTATCAGACCAGGGATATTAATACTTATCATACTTTTTAAATACATACATATTATACATGGAAACACCCAGACTAAGACAAACATTTATGGGTCACACAAATATTTGTCTCCGGGAATCGAACCCACACGACCTCCAGCGCCGCAGGCGGTATCACTACGGATACTGCGCCACAGAGGCAGTCAAGTTGTAAAACTACTGAACATCAGATCAGAGCAACACCCACGAATAAAATGATATTCAAACAAAACCATGACTAAAACAAAAAACACAAGAAAACAAAGCACATTTTTCGCTTCTTCACCTCAAATGGTACTTTCAATCTTTTAGAGGAATTAGGTGGTGGAGCGACAATGAGGCTGAGGTATGGTATGACGCGGCAGCCCGTGACGTCATCAACTAATGCACTACACGTAGATGATTGTCGCAGGTGAGGCTGTCGCCGCAAGATGACAAGATGTATTCACCTTACTTGTATAGTTCCTAGATGTGACATGATATTCTTGTAGCAACTATTCAAAGAGCGTAGATGACTGCTCAAATGCTCAACCATATAGGTGAATATTCTAGAATAGAATAGAAATAGCATAGAACTATGCTTTATTGTACACCAATTAAGAATTACATGAATACGGAATACATGTTTTAAAATGAACATCGGGCGAACCTTATCGCTCAATGCAATTTCTTCGAGGCAACCTATTCTAGCTGTGATTTTAATTCGTTCTCGCGATTCAAACTCAGTCTATTCTAAAAAAAAATATAATATGCTCTATTGTGTTTATGCAACCACACCTTGAACCTTACGTTCAAAGGAATCCCTGAATTCCAGGTTTAGCGAATGTTCAAACACCCTCAATATTAAAACACATTAACACACAGTGCTATAAGGATTGTTCCACATAATGGAACAATCCTTATAGTACTGCGTTTGTGACACCAAAAAAATATTTCTAATCGGACCTCGCGTTGAGAAATTACTACTGATAAAACAATATTGTCTTTCATCCCCTTTCCCAAAGGTACCGCGCAGAGCATCGGGATCAAAAGTACATTATCCGTAAACCTTCCTTGAATCTTATGCTCATATAAAGCCAAGTTTCATTTAAATTTATTAAGTAGTTTGGACGTGACACTTACTTGGAAAACAGACTAACAGACAGACATACAAAAAATGCTGACTGTTCATTGTGGGTACACAAAACTTGTCTCTTTATAGTACCGTTTTGAAAAGTCTGTTTTCCTGGTGAGTAATCTGGAGCCCCACCATTTATTATAATTGAAACATTTATCTAAATATATATAACTCAAAGGTGACTGACTGACCGACATACATACCTAGTTATCTATCAACGCACAGCCCAAACCACTGGACGGATTGGGCTGAAATTTGGCATGCAGATAGATGTTATGACGTAGGCATCCGCTAAGAATGGATTTTGATAAATTCTACCCCCAAGGGGATAAAATGCGGGAAGCGGGGACGGGAACAAATTTTACGCGGGCGAAGCTGCGGGCATCAGCTAGTCATTCTCTATGTCTGATCCATGATCGTAGCTTTGTAGCAATATGGTACGCTCACCAATAAAAGTCACTTCTATAAAATTATTTTACCTTCCTTTAAACTAAACTAAAAAAAAAACCTTTAAATAAAGGTCTACGGTCTCAGGTGCAAGACTGATTACTCGACGGAGTTCGTTCCACGCACCTTACTAATTAACGGTGTCACTGTTAGACAATGGCAGCTCCCCACCTCATAGGTTCGTAATATACTTGCTAGTTACACTCGCGATGCTATTTCTACGTTTGAAAAATGTCTGTACCTGCCTTAGGTTATAATCATTGTTTTGAATACCTGATGATAGAGCAGCTGTGTTTATTATGCGAGAACAGTGCTTTCATGGTAGAGGGACAGGCGTTTTCGTTAGAATTAGGGGCATTTTATACTATGATTTTATTATTGGTATGAAGAGAAAACTGATACCCGTATTATACTAGTAGGTGATAGAATTTCAGATACACAATGCTGTTAAAATAGATGTACACTGGACAGTTGTTTACCAAAATCCTTTAACGGTATTCTTCTGGCTCTCTAGACTTGTTATTTAAATAGAGTATAGAATCAAAGGTTTTAGATTAGAGATAATTATTTTGAAAAGCAATTGGTATGTCAAATATTATTAAAACTCAATCACAAATTTAATGTGAATAAAAATTTGGTCTCGAGCAGGACTCGACCCTGCGTCCTCTGGTTTTAACACCGAGACACAAGGTTTAAGATAACTAATATCAAGTTCGCTTAACATTCATAACTTTTTCCACATGTGGTTCGGACGTCGGTAGAGGTTTTCGTTTTCCAAGCCAGCCTCATTTGCAAACGGTGTACCTGCTGACTGAGTTCACGGGAAATCTCAAAACCAACTCCTGTATCAACCCATCTGACCAGCGCAGCGTGGTACAATAATACTAATCACTACTAAAATGATTAAGAGAGGCCTACGTCCAGCAGTGGACTGTATTAGTCCTATTTGATTGAATTGCCTCTCATCCAGGTTTGACCCATAAAAAACAGAATAACATCAATCGATCTTATCACCTGGGATCTTAAACATAATGTGGTTATGCTCCGCACCTTCTAGGGAGTGGGGCTGTATCAGAAGGGAGGCGGCAATTATTGAGCAAACGTAATAGCAGCATTGTGATAGAGAGCGCCAACAGACGTGGAGCCGAGTTGATTAGTGCACAGCGGTGCAGTTGAGTCGATGTTTTGGTAAAAGTATATTACCTGAGTTTTATTTTACACTTAAACTTGACACTGAGGGGTGAACTTTCTTGGTAAGTCATGGAAGATGGGCTGGAGACGCACTGCGGCAAATTCTCATATCAACTGATACAGGCAGTTATCGAGCACGGCTGCTTAGATGTCAAAATATATCAAATTTAATATTAGAGTAGGAATCGATGGGCCAAAATCTCCGGGGTCCAAGAGACACCTACTGACAAATGGACTAAGTAAAGCAGTTTCACACGGGCGTTAGGGTTAGAAGTTAGTCGGACATCAAGTGCTTCCACAAATGCCGAAAATCAAAAGTCAAACGATAGTAAAACAAGAAGCTTTACTGCCTCGTTGGTCTAAAGATCGGATATGAGGTCGTAGGTTCGATTTCCATCGAAGACAAAAATTATGTGATCCATAATTGTTTGTCTCGACAGTCTAGGTGTGGTGTGTCTATATCTGATAATTAGGTATTTAAAAGTATATAAGTATCCATGGTCTGATAACCATAACACAAACAGGTTATTTCTAGCTTACTTTGGAATTAGATAGCGTTGTGAGAAAATGTCGATGAATTTTTAATTATGATTTAAGCCACATAAAAGTGGACCCCGGGCTCCAAGTCCATGGAGGGTTTGCAAGTAACTGGGAATATACATGAAACTAGTAAATACATTAACAGAATTAGCACACAGTCATTACCAACAATACTTTTAAATATTAAAAACAGTTCTACTCCATGACAGTTTCAGTTCTTGATTATATTTGCACCGAGCCGTAGACACGCCTCTTTCCATCCCCTATTCTATTCCTGTGCCATCCGATACGCCCTAACTTAATTAATTATTACATCCAACTACCTACCATAGCTAGTCGACATAGAGTTCAATTTCATTCGCTGATTGGTATATTATATAAGTTTATGTACCCGTTCTGTTTCGGCTTGCCTATAAAATAATACACTTCGGTCTTTGTCTGCAGTTCAATGAAAAGCAAGTGATGTTTTAGCATTCAATGAATTTAATTAATTAAAATCAGCTTTCCGTTGATTGAAATATTTTTAAGTTAGATTATTGAAAAGTTATCAAAAGCTATTGTTATTTTTAAATTTTGCTGATATTTCACTCATCGGGACTTTTCACGATGTTGGGTAGGTACTAACATGTAACGATGTTTCATTAACTTTTTGAATGTTGGAACTTCTTCGAAATGTCTGTATAATTTAAAACAAAACAAGTTTAAAATAGGCACAGAAATCAAAATATTTTGGGTAGATAAAGCTATTCAATGATACAGTAGGAAAAAAATCCGAAGTCCATTATTAGAATCCATCACTTATCACTTACCTAGTAGGTAGGCAAGTAGGTAACCTACTGCTAAGTGATGGATTCTATTAAGTGCTCCGTAATTAATTATTCTTACTTAGTTCTTCTAATTTTTCAAAAGCATTCTGAATTATTTAAATTGGTATTCAGGAACCTACGTTTTAATTTGAATTAAACTTGAATGCCTATGCATTATCCCAAACAGACAACATTTCGCAATTTCAGCAAAAAATAGTTTCCAAACACAAAACATCTCATCCAAATGATGCTGTATGCTGTTCAAAAACCGTTTCGCCGTGTTTTCGGACAAAACAATATCTCGAATTTTTATATTGTCCGAACCAACACGAACTTACGGACATTCAGCCTTCCATCTGGGCTGCAAACAATGCGAGCCACGTTACTTGTATTGCTAAGAGGTTCTATTGTTTAATCCCACAATTAGCCGCGAAATCTACCCGGATGAAAGAAACTGACCAAGTCGCCGACAAATTGTAGTCTAATGGAAAGGTTTTGATCATTGGTCTTTTCATTACGTTACGTGTCTACATGCCTTCATAACACTCCTGTCTTCCAGAGGGTTTTCTATTTGCTATGATCCTGGAGCCATTTGATTTCATTTATTTATTTCATTAACAACTTACATTGTGTTTGAAAATAAAGGTCAATGGGTACCAATTAAATTAATAAAAAGTTATAAATATTTACATGCAGCATTCTATCAGTACATTTTCCAAATCTGATTACAAAATGTCTTCTAATACTTCCACCAAAAAATTGTATAGGTACCTACTAGAAATTAAAAACAGCCAGTTTAGCCACCCTTGATCTGGTCTTCCATGTGATCTCTCTTGTAGCGGTGACCAGTACGATATGCGTACTATGAGGTCGACCGCTACCAGTTTGCCTTTTCACAGTCATCTGTATAACTATTTTGTCACTCTATTGTCATCCTCCGTGTGGCGACGGAAAAGAAGCAAGGAACACTTTCGCAAAACGATCCATTGCGTAGAAAAGGAAAGCTCGAAATGAAACCCGGTTGTCAGTAAAATGATAATCGTTAGGTCAAGTTAAAGACCTTATGGGCTGCTTGGAAATTTTCTGTCTATTTTTGCTCACCACCTATTTTTCTCTACATGATCGAATCATCTGAGCATCATTTTGAACTAAAACTTCTTTAGGCGCAAATAGGAAGTGACTCAGATTTTTTTTTCTGACGGACGTAACGTGATATTATGCAGTCAATGGCCAAGAAGTTTTACTTCACTCGCGCGTAAAGGTTACACGCACACACTTTTTTTATGTCATTGTTGTTAAAAATTTTATTAGGTCAATACATATACAGAACCAAATTTATTCTGTACGTAAAATAAAGACGACATTTACTGTTATAACTTTATCAAGTAAACAAAAAATAAGAAGAAAGTTGAAGTTGATAGAACTTAGCGTTAAAAAGATTTAAGTAGATGGAACGTAATTGCTGCAAGTATCTGTTTTGAACATATTGAAAAACGTTACTATTCCACATTACTATATCCTGACCAGTTTTGCCTCACGGTGTTTTAAAATACTATCGAAACGAATCTACTTATACTCGTAGATTTCATGTAGATAGACTTTACTTTTGCCATATTATTTTCAAAAACGTACTAGGTTATACAATTACATACCTAATTATAATACAGTCACGGTTTTCTTACTAAAACATATAGGTAGTTGATATTTTTGTTCGATTAGCTATTTCCCGCGGAGATGTTTGCGTAGCTTTCTCACTAAACTGTAGAGAGGTACCGGAATCCCGGATTTTTCCTCATTATCATAACACTGCTTCTGTTGGAGCAGCTTAACAGTTATACCAATTTCAAATATAAAAATATAAAAATAACCAAGTATCAAAATTATCTACTCATGCTATTTGTATTTTAGGCAGACGAAAGAGTCCGAACGCGCCTGCTATGACCGTACACACGACAGCATATTATAGACATGGCCACGGTAAAATAATCTAGTTCTTTGTGTTCATTATTGTAAGAAATGGTTTTTACAAACATATATTTTAGTTTAAGATGTTCGAGTTATTCATGAGTCATGGGCATCAGCTAGTTACTAATAAACAAACCCATATACCGAGTAATGTATGAGTAATTCGAGGGCGAATAATGTTTTGAGCATCGCACTTTGAGGTGTGCTGATTAATATGGATACTAAAATAACCAAGGTGCACGAGCCCTACCTACCGAGATCTTCACAGCCCAAACCAACCAAGCAAGTATTTCACCTGTATGGGAAAAAGGCATGAATAGATAACGATACAATCCCGCACCAGATCATTATTTTTTTTTTCAACATCCATACTTTTCCTCACGTCTGAAATTAGCGAGGCTCAAAGCCGTCTACAATGTATTCATATTCTAAAGCAACTCCCGAAACAATCCTCAATTTGGAGGGACTATAGATAGATATGTCAAGATTCAAACTACCTCTGGTCAATAAAAATGGTATAGGTACTTACCAACGGCACAGAACAGGTAAGTAACTAATTATACTACGTACCAACTGACAAAGAAACTACGAAAGGGGTAGTTAGAGGGTTAGACCATGTTAGACGGCAGTCGTTCATAATAATACAGAAAGTAGGTACTGTATAATGTGGACTGCTTCTAGCAGACATGAAAATATAGACTCTAGACTTAAGGTAGAGATTAGAAGCAACTGAGAAGTTTCTAAGATAAAAGAGAACCAGACCCGGGATTTGAAGCCGAGACTTCAGCAAGTCAGTCGAACATTTCATTTCAGTTAAATAAGGTAAAGCATAGAGCAACGCGATCTATACAAGGCCCTCATATGGGGTTAGGGTAAAAATGAACCATTTCCTTAACAGTACTTTAATAAAAATAAAATATCTTACAACACGACATTTTTCTTAGTTCATAATTATTGCGAAGAGTGATATCAGTAGCACAAAAACTTCTAGGAATTGTGTAGGTCAATATACGAGGCCTGGATCTCACCGAGATAACGACTTATGGAATTTGTAGTTCTATGTTGGAGATCCGTCGTAGAAGAATAATAAAGGGGGGAATGAAAGGAGAAACCCATAACATTCTCTCGATCTCTCAATGCTAGCACCACCATTACAATTAGGTAGTTACCCATTTGAAGTAACTCAAAGCCATCTCTTTTTATTTAGAGTATCCTTCTTCTTTCCAAGCTGCCGGCATGTGGTGTATCGCCCCAGTTGTGCCGCTGGTTGGCCAGATTCCTGCACGGGCGACGTATACGGGTTCTCTGTGATGGTCAGGCTTCCTGCTTTTTGCAGGTAAATGCCGGAGTATCACAGGGATCGGTATTGTCCCCAATACCTTTCTTCTGCATATCGATGACATGCTGTCCCTTGGGTGCATTCATTGTTATGCGGATGATAGTACTCTGCATGGGAGCTATTCTGGCCGTCCAGCGGAGGGGCGTGATGACGTGGAGGAAAAGAGACGGCAACTCGTGGCGGATCTCGACCGGGGCCTGGGTCGCATTGCCCAATGGGGCTCAGACAACCTTCAAAAAACGAAAAAAAAAGATCCTTTGACTGTAGTACGCTAAAATTGATAGACCGAGGATGTGTGGTAGATTCCTTCTTCACTCCCCTCCATTTTTATCACTCTACCAAGAATACCAACCACATCTCAGAGTAATACGACTCTTTTCTTGTAAGACTGCGTACTGTTCAAATGTTGAATATGCACTTCCACAAGCTGTCTAACCAAATTTGTTGTATCCACATTAGTATGAACGATATATTCAAATACTTTCAATTGCTGTAGAGCCTTCCAGTTGTCTCTATGTTTCACAGCTAAATTGAATAAGTCATTCAACATTAACCTTGATTTTCTCACTAAACTTAGAATATAACCAGCTTTATATGGCGCTTGGTCTCTTATACGTTCTTTAATTTTCTGGATTGATGCTACTTTCTTGGTCGTATCATGAATCGTTTGTTGAATAATCAGGGCTATTTTCTTTTTTAAATAGAAGTCGTCATTCCCTTGCATTTCCGCTGGCTGGTCATCCCTTATTCCGTCTCTCCCTATAAAAAACCTGCGACGAGGTGTAAGTGACACTGTAGATGATTTTAGAGGAGGATATGACCTGCTTGATGATGAAGATGTTGAAGTATCTGTAGGCAAAGTTGTTTCCTTTTGAATAGAATCCGGATCGTCTGAGTCAGAGGGCAGATCTATGAACTTTAGACTTTGACAACTGTTGCCGAATAATTGTATTGCACCTAAAAAAGTAAAACTTGTTATTTTTTTTATTAAAAACTAGCGGACGTGACGTGGTTTCACCCGCGTAGCTCCCGTTCCCGTGGGAATTCGGTAATAAAATATAGCCTATGGAACCCGGGGATAATGTACCTTCCCAACAGTTAAAGAATTTTTCAAATCGATCCAGTGGTTTCGGAGCCTATTCGATGCAAACAAACCATTAAATCTTTCCTCTTTATAATTTTTTTTTTTGACGTGAGAAAAAATCCTCATGTATGCTATGCCGGACTCCTACCGACTAAAAAACCTCACGTAACCCGGGTAAGCCCTCGGAAGGATGTCCCAAGACCCTCTTTATAATATTAGTATAGAGGTATTTTCAATAATTTAATATAACTTACTTAATATTATAATTGAATAAATGACCATTCTTGTGCGTGTTTAAAATAAAAAGAAAATATAATCTTCTAGTTTAATACCGGACGTCTTTTATTGAGCTAAAATGTGTGGTTAAACATAAAATACTTATGCAATAAACGATAATCTAATTAAAAGGAAATTTCTTGCACTGTACTTAAATAATGAAGTATTTATTTTAGTACCTATTGGATTCGTTTGTACACTTTGTACATATTCTGTACCTACTTAGTAAGATTCGGCGAATGATGTTTAATTTGGAATCAGGTAAATATCTTCCGGTATTCTAAGGTATAAGGTATAAGAATTTAGAGAGATTATGAGGTCACAATGAGTATAATTTTATTTTGTTTTACCACTCACAAGACAATTTATGACACAAACTACTAAACAAACATTTGCGAATCAAACAAATATTCGGTCAATATCGACTCTACTATACTCTATCAGCATTCATCAGTAATTTAAAAGGTGCATTGAATCATAAGTATCTACTCATCATAGTTTGCGGGTCTTATTCGCGTCTCGACGTTACGACTTTTTTATACCACTAAGGTGGCAGACAAGCATATGGCCCACCAGTTGTACTGCTCGTTCGCTCTAACTTTACC
Source organism: Miltochrista miniata (assembly GCA_933228765.1). Taxonomy (NCBI): domain Eukaryota; kingdom Metazoa; phylum Arthropoda; class Insecta; order Lepidoptera; family Erebidae; genus Miltochrista; species Miltochrista miniata. The sequence continues at coordinate 22,321,418 of OW121766.1, read as the reverse complement.
GCTCGGCTCCATACTAAAGTCGAATTTTTACCGTAGCCATAAACGTTTGCATCACCAGAGGCGCCACACTCGCGCTGCCGACACTGTAAAAACCTTCTAAGACCCCTTTTGAAGAACCCCATACTGTTGACTTTATTGCCATAGTCATGAATGGCTTCAAAATTTTCGAAAAAAGACCAGAAAGCCCGAATTCTTCATAAAACTTACTGACTTTTGAGAAAATATACGCTCCTGATCCTGACTTAATAAATCAGATCTTTTTCAAAAATACTCTACTTAACCAAAATTTATATTTGGCTAACGATGAACCAATCAAGGATAGAGGATAGGCTATGGTTTACAGAAAGAAGAGAGCATAGTTGCCATGATGACATGGAACATGGAATGAGCATGGTAGCCAAAAAAAATGTAGCTAACTAGATTCTATGGTAGTAATCGTGCCGTCGTCATGGTTACGTCTCACCCAATCGATCACAAGAATGTTAAAGAGTCCAAAGATGAACAAGTGGTTGTTGATAGGTATTTTCCCAAAACTGGCAGAATGTACATTGTATAGCATTTGACACAACAGACTGACAGTAGAGAGATCTGTGTCAGTTCCTCGACAAATCTTTTGTGTCATTTTGCCTTGCCTAGCACTAAATTACAGCGATTCAGACTAAAAAACTCAGAAATAAATTTTAGCGTGAAGACTCTCCATTTGGAACCCATACATTTTGTAGAAGCTATTGAAATAGTGGTGAACTTGGAACAAAAACCCTTATTGTAACAACAACAGAACAAAATTATACACGAACATGCTCTCAATGTTGTCAAAATTGAAATTTTGTATCCGACTTCAGAACATTTCTGTACAGATGCGAGCATGTCATAGCGTGTTTGGTGTAAAAGAGTTGATTCAACCTGAAAAGGTAAGTTTAGCGTACCTACCTGCAACTGTACCTACAGAGTAAAAAAGATGAAACTCTGCAGGGTACAAAAGTACCTGATTATGTACTAATTTAAATGACTTCAAAACGGACTGGTCGATGTAGTCCCCAGAGTCTAGAACTAACAGGCAATGGAGCAAAGGAGCTCTGGAGTGGGTACCGCGACTTGGTCATTATTACACAGAACAACCCCCATCAGATAGACCGACGACTTTGATCTTATGGTCTCAGATCTAGAGTCTAGAAAGTTTCATGTAAGTAACCTACTCACAAAGTGTTTCCACTAGGTACATGCTTACCCTGTCTCGAGCATGATTTCGGGATCGAAAAGGAGCTATGTAATTAAGTCAAAAACCCTTTGACTATGTACTCGCCGTGGTAAATTAAATATCTGCCCGTGAGTGTACGGAGTTCGTTCTATAAAGTTCACTCAATGCATTGTTCCAGCTGGATAACTACTCAATATCTCCAGTAACAGTGGACGAGCACGATAACATGTTACAGATCATAAAACAGTACTACATGCCAAGTCACGTGTTGATTCGAGATAGAAATTTGGACCTCTCTAATGACTGTGCACTTGATGAGTACATTACAAGTTTACTTAAACAAGGTTAAGATGCTATCTGTTTGTTTTAAGAAGTAACCGAGCAGTGATGAGTGTAATGTATTTGTTCACGAATTTCTCTCGAATCACATTTCTTCTTTATCTGAGTGTAAAGCCCCGATTGTCTTCGTTATCTTGGAGCCCGGGCACCACGATAATAGCATGACTTTGACATTAAACAGCTGTGAAATGGCTGACTGCTCATTTCCCATAATAGTCACCTAGGCTGTATTCTCTTTTTTCTCTTTCGTCAGCAGGTGCACGACTAACAAATGAGGTTGGTATGAGTCCATGAGATCTAGGTGAATCGCCTAGCACCTATGGTTTCTACTGTTTACAGACTCTACAGAATTATATTTCTTCGGGGTTTATTTTCACTAAATATACCTACCTACTTAAGACATCTAGACGATGTACCTAAAAGTTTCTGTCAACGTGAGAGTCCTCATAGATTTCGAAAGTAGTATCGGCGGGGTGAGCATAAGGGACTCGTACCGACTAAAGCGCACGTTGCGGGGGTACTCCCGTGGAGAATATCGCCAGGACGACGATGAAGCATGACTGCTGGACGGTCTAACGACTTGACTTCATTTGCGCGATGTTTTTGATCTCACCAGTTAGGAGGCGCGCATCTAGACTCGGCTTACCTCTTCTAGAGCCTGCAATGATAGTCCAAAACAAAACCTCGCCTTAGACACCAGCCCCAGCAGCGCGGCCATGAATGGCACCTGATCTGTGGAAAGTGTAACCGTGTATCTATCCCAACCCAGCGTTAAGTCTTGTTTGCAGTCAGAGCTTTCATCCTCTCCACTCATGGCTATTCTTTGACTTTATTGGGAGTGTCTGCTCTAAGCTCCCATGCACTTTACCTAGAATAGTTACTCACGTACCTACCATTAATTATTTTAGGTAATTCATTATGTGCCAAATCAGAAGACGGAACTGTGGCCGGTCTGTGTGTTAATTTTGCAAGTAGTTCTATTGAACCCAGGAACTTGAGAAATTACGCATTTTATAGACAAGTAAGTAGAACAAATATATTCATTGGGGGAGGTCTTTGCCCAGCAGTGGGCGCCAAATCGGTTGAGACAATGAGTGAAAGTAGAACAATTTAATCTTTATCTACTTTTTAATTAAATAATGGTGAAGATCAAATCGCCGCCCGTCACTTCCGTCTTTATGACCGTACCTAATTAACCCTAAATCAATTCAATAATCTGAACCAATTTTTTGTGTTTAGTGTAGATTTCAATGGCGCCGAAGGCCTGCGTCTCGAGAAATCGAGGCCCAGCGGTCCCTACTCCACCAGGAAACTGTGGATACATGGAAGGTGCGACTTGAGCAACCAAAGGGGGGATTCGCCACAATCGCGGCCGTCAGACCGGTCATGGACGAGTGGCTGAAGAGAAGACACGGTGCTCTCTCCTACCGGTTGTCGCAGATACTTACCGGGCACGGTAGCTTCGGTAGGTATCTGTGGCGAAGACACCGGGACACCACGGCTGAGTGTCAGCACTGCGTGGACCGCAGCGATGACACAGCGCTCCATACGCTAGTGGAGTGCACGGCGTGGGCGCAACAGCACCAGGTCCTCGTAGTGGCCGTGGGTCTGGACGTGGACACTCTTTCGCTCGAGACCATGGTGCGAGCCATGATCTCCAGCGGGAGTAAGTGGGACTGCGCCGCCTCTTTCTGCGAGCTGATCATGCTCGTGAAGGAGGCGGCGGGGCGGGTACGGGAGAGAACTCTCCTTCCCGAGTTCCGCAGTCGGCGGCCTGGGCACCGCCGACGTGTCTTCGCCGAGGACTATCAGCCTCCATGACCCGGGGTCTGAGGACAGTGAGAGGGTCGCCCACCGTCCTTACAGAAGCAGGCCCATGACGGCAGCGTGACGTTAGAAACTCACGCACGCCCCCCCTTAGAAGCGGGATCACATCCGAAAACCACCCCCTGGGCGAGGCCGCAGTGGCGGCCGTAGGTCTGTTGGGAGTCCTGGGACATCCTTCCGAGGGCTTACCCGGGGCTCACAACCATAGGCTGGCGTTACGTGAGGTTTTTTAGTCGGTAGGAGTCCGGCATAACATCCATGAGGATTTTCCCTCACGTAAAAAAAAAGTGTAGATTTCAATTTACATAATGTCTTTCTTTTTGTTTATTAGGATCCAAATACCAAGGACTTCCTATATTTCATGGCCAAAATGCAAGAAACTCCTAACCTATGGGATATTTACAAACAGTCCAAAGTTTTTGAGGTAAAAATCGTTTCCTTGTTAGGTTTTTGTATCTCCAGTACTTTTTATGCCTTATTCCCAGATCTTCACATTCCCTCTACGTCTACTTTCTCAATTAGAATGCTACGCGCCCTTATTTTTTTTTATAACCATTAACACCAATGTCATTTTCGATGGTGCGACTACGAAACTATGTAGGTAATGTGAAGATCTGGAAATGTGAAAAATTGGGAAAGTGAAGATCTAGGTGCCCACTCTTACTTATGGAAAGTCATGGCAATATCTAACGAGTAGGTATAGGGACACTCGCACAATAACAGTCCACAAAATTATGAACAAAGGTCCTCAAATTGGCAGTCCAACGATGTCTTTTCGCGCCCCTTGAAGAATCCCGAATTGTAATAGAAGGTACAGGCAGGCCCGCTCTACATTCAATACATTTCTCCAGATAAAAATGATAACTGTAGTTCCTGAATTTCGCCGGCAAGGTTTGGCTGTGTTGCTAGCACAGAAGAGCAAAGACTTGGCTGGAGATCAGAGCTATAATATCGTACGAATGGACTGCATCAATCCGCACGAGTAAGGTTTAGTTTTCTTTACTAAGGAGTCTACACAGCATAGGCATGCAAGCCATCCTCACCTGCAGGTTGGTATACCAGTCCCTGCAATGTCTTATGGAACCGGCTCCTATGGAGGCGTCCACCTACGGTTTCGAGGTTAGTGGGCAATCACTTCTGATGAAGTAGAAAACAACTTACCAATCTCGAGTTGTGCCTTGTCCAAAATGAGTCTACGGATTACAAATGTATCTTCTTCAGTCGTTCAGGCACTCTTTACAGCCTGATTCTCATCATAGATCTCCACTAGTCGCAGTTCACAGCATCTTGAGGACATTATTCAATTTCGTTTTTCAACTCTAGGAGACTTTTCCTTTCTATCTTACCGACCCCCGTTCCCAACCGACCACCTGAGCTATCCACCTGGTTGGTCAGTTAGGAATAAAAGTTCCTAACCACCCACCTTGTGCACCTGGTTGGTCGGTTAGGAAAAAAAGTTCCTAACCACCCACCTGTGACTGTGTAAAATAAATAATGTCCATAATGTCTACTTTATCAATATACCCACATGTCTATATGGCAAAACAAGTGAAGATCAGCAAAACAAATGAAGATTGACAAAACAAATGAAGAGTCGCTCTTCATTTGTTTTGTCGATCTTCATTTGTTACAAGCAAATACAGATCAGCAAAACAAATGAAGATCGAAGAAACAAATAAAGATCAACAAAACAAATGAAGAGCGACAAAACAAATGAAGATCGACAAAACAAATGACGATCAGCAAAACAAATGAAAATCGACAAAACAAATTAAGATCGGCAAAATAAATGAAGATCGACAAAACAAATGAAGATCAGCAAAACAAATGAAAATCGACAAAACAAATGAAGATCAGCAAAACAAATGAAAATCGACAAAACAAATGAAGATCGACAAAACAAATGAAGAGGGACAAAACAAATGAAGAGGGACAAAACAAATGAAGATCGACAAAACAAATGATCGATCATCATTTGTTTTGTCGATTTTCATTTGTTTTGCCGATCTTCATTTGTTTTGTCGATCTTCATTTGTTTTGTCGATCTTCATTTATTTTGCCATATAGACATGTGGGTATATTGTTAAGACATTATGGACGTTATTTATTTTAAACAGTCACAGGTGGGTGGTTAGGAACTTTTATTCCTAACTGACCAACCAGGTGCACAAGGTGGGTGGTTAGGAACTTTTATTTCTAACTGACTTACCAGGTGGATAGCTCAGGTGGTCGGTTGGGAAAGGGGGGCTTACTGAGCGCCTCGGGTAAGCCCTGAAGAGGATAATTCCAAGGGTTCTGGTAGAATTTGGATGCCACCGCAGTCTCTCCTTAGAGTTTTAGATACCCGCATCTTTTGGGAGGTGCGCGTAGACTTCATGTTATTCTGCTATCTTCGCGCGATACCGGCTGTAAGCACGTTGAGCAGCCCTCTCGCCGTAATAGGGCTACAGTAATATTTTCATGTCTCTCTCCAGTTACAAGATAGCGGAACGTTGCATGATGCACTGCGTGATCAAGTTTCCTCTACACAAAATACGAGGACCGAACGCCCCTTTCATCAAGCGTGGTTCAGACAATAATGTACTTGTGCGGATCTACGTATCGGCGCGTGCGATCCCAGATGCCGATGTCAATACCGATGTAGAGCATGAGTTAAAGAAATTGGAACTGCTTATTGATTGAAGGTGTTTTTGAATTTTGAGTCTGTTTTTATAATTGTTTTAAAAGAAATTGTTTTGTAAGTGCAGTATAGTTTTTTAAATAATCTGTGTAGGTAAGTAATAAATAAAGATAATTCTTATTAAATTTGGTTTTATTTAGTTGCATTTTCTGCGCTTCTGAGCTTTAGTTGCAAGGGACCTTCTGAAATCCAGCTCGGGTAACGAGAGGTGACACATTTATAAAGATGACTGTAACCAACCATGCCAGTACATTAGAATAGAATATGCTTTATTGTACACTAATTACCATATACATGTACCTATATGGAATACAGAGTTTAAAATGTACAATGCGCCTTATCGCTAAGTGCGATTTCTTCCAGGCAACCTTTCGTATATTATTTCGTAGATTAGTAGTTTGCTACATTCCTTATGTAGCAAACGCAATTTTTTGGGTTTCTACCTGATTTATCAGGAAAGAGATTTTCTCCTTCAAAACAAAACTCTTTATTAACCCGTCTGGTCAGCCACAGTAAGACCACAAATTAGAGATAATACGCTTCTAAAATGGAATTAACGTTTTGTTCATTTTCCGTGTAATAGTCATTTCCCTTGTTTTCCTGTGTACCCTTGATGGTACAGTGGAAAATAAATTTTAATGGCCGTAAAACCCAACCAACTTAATTTAAACATGAAATCTTTCATTGAAATCATGATCTTTTAGGACATGTGAGTGGAAAAAGATCCATTATTGGTTGTGGTATACGAAGAACATCTAAAAGTTAAAATATACAGGATGAATTTTTGAAAAGAGCTTGGATGGCCAATTCCGAAACTATAAGGAATAGCTAAAAATGCTCAAAGGAGTCACGAGCCCGATTTTGATAAAACTTTAAACGTCATCATTAGATTTTTGAAAAACCAATAATCCTAGCTGGGAATCGAACCTATTGATTTTGAAAAAAAAAACACATCCTTTATATTACGCCATATGATAGTGTCGCTGATAAGGATCAAATTCTGCGAAGTAATGATATACGGCAAATTTAAGGAAAGTTTAGAATTTTGATGGAATTCATATTTCTTGTACCTAAATTTGGTATCATAATTTATTTCGTTCGACATTCCAGAATAGATCGTAACTATTCTGTGTTTTAAATCATGCTCAGAATGATTTTTTGGAGAATATTCTAAACGGAATCAATGCAGTACGATCGTTGAGGTCTCGAATCCAGCTATGTATTGAAAACAATGGTCTAAATTTTGAACAATTAATCAGTTAACGTAAGAAAAATAAGAAAGATGAGCACTTTCCCTTAGTTTTCCGTATGTCATTACTTTCCAGAATAAGATCCTTAATAGCAACACTATCGTATGGTGTAATAATATAGGGTGTGTATTTTTTTTCAAAATCAATGGATTCGATTCCCAGCTAGGATTATTAGTTTTTCAAAAATCTAGTGATGAGGTTTTAAGTTTCATCAAAATCGGGCTCGTGACTCCTTTGAGCATTTTTCGCTATTCCTTGTAGTTTCGGATTTGGCCATCCAATCCCTTTTGAAAAATTCACCCTGTATAAAGTACTTAAATAATTTTCAAAACAAATGAAGATCGGTAAAACAAATGAAGATCAACAGAACAAATGAAGATCGGCGAAACAAATGGAGATCGACAAAACAAATGAAGATCGGCGAAACAAATGAAGATTAACGAAACAAATGCAGATCGGTAAAACAAATGAAGATCGACAAAATAAATGAAGACCGATAAAACATATGCAGATCAATAAAACAAAAGACTATAAGCAAGTTGATAAGGTCAAAAACTACTCTCAGTCATATTTTGTAATCTAGATGCGATTGCCATTCAAAAAAATAGGTGCAAGCAATTCTCGACCTTAATAACTAATCTAAAAATGTGCTTTTAGGCTTTTATAGACTCATGTCTAAGTCTAAAAGCACATTTGACTAATCACTCACCTCAAAGCCACTGATCACGAATATATAAAAAATAAATAGATATCTATTATGCATGTTCATTATGGTCGAGAATTGCTTGCACCTATTTTTTTGGATGGCAATCGCACCTAGATTACAAAATATGGCTGCAAGTAGTAGTCGTTTTTGACCTTATAAACTTGCTAATAGTCTTTTGTTTTATTGATCTGCATATGTTTTATCGGTCTTCATTTGTTTTGTCAATCTTCATTTGTGTTACCGATCTTCATTTGTTTCATTAATCTTCATTTATTTGATCGATCTTCATTTGTTTTGTTGATCTTCATTTGTTTTACCGATCTTCATTTGTTAATTCATTTATTTGTTAATTTGTTTTTGTGTTTAAGTTAAGTTGGTTGGGTTTTACGGCCAAGGGTACATCGGTTAAAGTTTATTTTCCACTGTACCATCAAGGGAACAGCCAAGGAGGGTACACAGGAAAAAGGGAGTCATTTTGCGTTTTGCTCATTATGCTCACGAGGGTCTCAAAGACCATAAAAAAGCAAATACTTAGCAGGAAAATAAAATAAAACTATGTTGCTTCTGATAACAATTTTATTCAAATGTATAATCTTATCACAATTATTGCTAGCCTCTTTGCATTGGCCAATTAATTCGAGATTCTTTAGTTAGAGTATTTTTAATTGCTGTAGTCTATAACCAGCATGCAGTCTTGAGGGGTTATACCTAAATGTCTATATCTTCAGAACTTACCTACTTTTTCAAGACTAACAAAAGATTATTTCCTAACACATTATAAAAATAATCATTTCCATACGGCTGCCACTAACTAGTAGACTGTTAATGATTGTTTAATTTTTTACCGTACAAGGTGAACTGATTATTTTCGCATTATAAAAATTTCTCTACAGCCTATTTGTGTATTCAAAGATTCCTAGTGCCAAAATAACCTCTTTTATAATCCTATCCATTGGAAAAATATTTGTAGGTATAGTCAAAATATTCTGATTAACATACGAAAGAATCAACTTAGGTACTTATATCTTGGTGTTTTATAGTTGAAAAGTAGGTATCTGCTGTCTTTGGTAGTAATTATCTTAAAAGTAGTTGTTAATAAGTGCTACTACGTGTGCACAATAAGTTGAGACATGCTAGCAACTTATCGCGAACGTGTAGTACGTTAATCTTGAAAACTAATCTGTTAGCACTTACAGCCTCAGTAATGTAATTAACTTAATTAAGTAGATATGGTTTAATGATCGAATCTATTAGAAACTCGTTGGTAAGATGTAGGTGGTCTCCTGGAGTGGAAAGAAATACCAGCTTCCCTGCCTCTTCCATATTTTTCAGTCCGAGACGATTCTGTAACACACATTTATATTCATGAAATTTCCCTCACCTAACTAAAACCATTGAATCTAGAAATCAACGCCTAGTAGAGACCCTTGGACCTAGAAACTGGTGAGGTGGACTTTTACAGGCACCCACTAACAAAAAAATATACAAAATTAGACATCTAAGTAAAAAAAAATAGGTGTTAAAGATTTTTGAAGAATGTCACGGGCGAAGTGGGGGGATATACTTAGCTAGTATATGAAAAAAAAAAGAAAAGTTCAACTTGGCTAACAATACATTATAACTCTGGCAACAGAGACCAGTAAAGTGCTATTGCTTTTTGAGTGGCTTTTGATCTTTGGACATAGGTACGCACTTATTCATCTGGATGGCAGCGTGATTTTAATGACGTTTTCAAAAAAGAAATACCAGTGGCACTAGGGGAGTGCCGACTGAAGTGACAACTTAAAATATTACGTGAATTTTTCGGACAGTCAAATTCTTCCGATTTACCTGTTCGCAGTTCCATGTTCGAGGTTCTCCGGTCCGAGGTCCTAGTTCCTGGTTTTAAATTCCTAGCTCTCAGTTCATATTTTCCAGTTCCGAGCCGAGATCGAAACCATTTCCTCGAACAGTTCGATCCGGTTACAGTTTCGCGCTTACCGACACGGAAGCGCAAAGGTTACGTTTTCAAGAAATTCGGTCTCAGTACAAAAACGCCTAACGCGCCCTAAGAAATTTTCGCTTCAAAAATATACATACCTCTATGTAAAGTGTGGTTTCATGAAACGGAATCACTTTCTTAGCCTGTCCAGGGGCATAGAACCCAAACCACTCCGTCTCCCTCGGCTGCACAATAGTATCCCCTTCAAACTTCACCATTACAAAGTGTTCTAACTTGTTTATATTATTATTGTAATTCGTGTTGATGTTCAGCTCATTGTTTAAATCTGATAGGAATGTACTCTTGGTCTTGTACGTATCCTCTGCTAGTGGGTCGTGCCAGTATGTGGCTTGGACCAGGCTGTGCTGTACCCAGCTGCAAAAGAATTTGAAAGCTATTTCAATCAATCAAACCCCCCTCACAGTCTGGATATAGACCTCTTCCAATTTCATTTTGGGAAAGGTAATTCAGCCGTATATTGTGCCGCTGCACGTTCTACTTGAATAATCCTGGGCTGAAAGAGGCGGGAAACACGTGTACTGGCAAGGCGTTCCAAGTTTTTGGGAATCAGTCAGTTCACTGAATAAGATGGCAAAACATAAAATGGCCACTCTACTGGTTGTGCCAAAGTAAAAATAGGAAACAAATGACATTTCACCCGTAAATTTCCGTCCAGGCACTCAAGTCAAGATGACCAAAGCTATTCCCGGGTTGAAACTGGCTGGGGCAGGTCGAGGCTTGGCAGGAGTTGAATTATCCATTAAGCCCGCTGTAGGACACAGGAAGCTGTGCACGCCGTAACACAGAATATCGCTATCGATATCCAGTACCTAGATATAGATAACTAGAAAATGCCCGCGATTTCGCCGCATCCCATGGAAACAATACTGAGATGAAAGCCTATATCTTGCATGTTCCAGGCTTTAATATATCTCTGCGTCTGTATCTACCAAATTTCAGCCGTGACACGTGAACGTGAAAGAGTATCAAACATCCATCCATACATCCACACTTTACTTCGCATTTATAATATCAGTAAAGAACGATAATAAGGAAACAAGGATTAATCCATTATTCTCAAAATGATAATACAGTACGGAATAAATTACTTACCTATTATAAGCGGCATAGTTCAGCAGTTGCCTCACATAATCACAAGGGCCTTTTTGAAGAGCCCCGCAGTGAGGCAATCCGTAAACCCCTTGGTGTTGAGCTCCAAATGTTATCAGGTTCTTGACGGTGAGGTTATTGCCACAGCGTTGGACTACAGCTCGGCTAGAAAAGTGTTATTCTTTGAATAAATGCTTCTTTCTTTCTTTGATATTAAGCGAGAGGACTAAACAGGAAACCATGTTATTTCAAGCTCAAAGTCAACTCTTCAGTGGTGATACCTACTTGCTAATTACTCCAATAAATTCAGAGAGTTTGAATTTGAAGCGCTCGTGGCCCCGCGGACTCAGTGTTTTGTAAACGATCACTGCAGTAAGCAACTTTCACTATTGCCGGTCCATGGATGGGTGACCATCCATGTGATCACTTTGTGACATTTATTTGAGCGTTTCCGTGCTGCGGAAGGCACGTTAAGCCGTTGGTCCCGGTTGCCAGTAAAATGGCAGTCGTTAAGCCAAGTTGAAGGCTTTATTTCAACAGCAGGCAGTCACAACCTGCGCCTGTCCATTTTAAACACGGCAATACGGCTCACAACGTATTACGTGGGACAAATTATAAAAAGGTGAAATGTGGGTATACCGGCTGTAGATTTAGTAGTGTGCAATACTTGCACACGTGACTCTACTGCCTACACCCGTTAATATTTTGTGATAAAAAAAAACGTTTTTTTTTTCATGTTAAATTTGATTTTATTTGCAAAGGACCTCTGCCTGTACCCACTGGCCAATAATACGTGAACATAAATTTAAGTAAGTACTCAATAATTAATAATAAATCCAGTGCCGGATTAAGCCAGCGCGGGGCCTGTAGCAAATTCTGTCAAGGGGCCCTTTTTTTTACGTGAGGGAAAATCCTCATGGATGTTATGCCGGACTCCTACTGACTAAAATACCTCACGTAACGCCCAACAGCCTATGGTTGGGAGCCCCGGGTAAGTCCTCGGAAGGATGTCCCAGGACTCCCAACAGACCTACGGCCGCCACTGCGGCCTCGCTCAGGGGCTGGTTCGGGTGCTATCCCGCGTCTTTGCGGGGTTTCGGGTGTGATCCCGCTTCTAAGGGGGGCCGTGCATGAGTTCCTTACGTCACGCTGCCGTCATGGGCAATTCTGACACTCAGCCGTGGTTTCCCAGTGTCTTCGCCACAGATACCTACCGAAGCTACCGTGCCCGGTAAGTATCTGTGACAACCGGTAGGAGAGAGCACCGTGTCTTCTCTCCAGCCACTCGTCCATGACCAGTCTGACGGCCGCGATTGTGGCGAATCCCCTCTTTGGTTGCTCAAGTCGCACCTTCCATGTCTCCACGGTTTCCTGGTGGAGCAGGAACCGCTGGGCCTCAATTTCTCGAAACGCAGGCCTTTGGCCACGCTCCAGCGCCTCCTTGCACCATCTGAACAGTGACGCAAGGGCTCTCGCTTCCAGGTCCCATGGAGGTTTCCGACTAGGAGACATGCCGCATCACCGGAGATCGTGCGGTATCCTCTTATCACCCTGACGGCCATCGCTCTCTGCGGGCTTAGCAATCTAGTCACATTGCTGGCCGTCAGGGTCTCCGCCCATACGGGTGCCCCTTATAGGGCCATGCTTCTCACGATCCCCAGGTACAGTCGCCTGTAGGGAGTGTTGGGTCCCCTGATGTTGGGCATCGGCCGCGCGAGTGCGGCTGATGTTCCCCTCAGTTTTGGAACCAAACTTCGAAAGTGATGTCCGACGTTCCACCGGCCATCGAGTACGAGCCCCAGATACTTCATTGAGGGCTCTATGCCGATGCTGACGCCCCCTACCTGTGTCAAGGGGCCCTTGGTTTGCTTTAGGTTCTCAAGTTTAGGGTATTAAATAAAACAAAACTGTTTCAAATAAACTTTTCTAGATTTAATATGGGCAAATTTAGAGATTAACACTTTCAAAATCGACTTCTCTCAGCAAATCATGCTCTATATTCAACAAAGTGAGATGATTAAGACGTTCTTGGCCCATCGTGTTCCTTAATTCATTTTTAATACGTTTTAATGTTGAAAAAGAGCGTTCGCCACTGCTGTTAGTGATCACGAGAGAGACAAGTAAATGCGAAAGGCAATTTCTAAGTTTGAGAAACACGATTCTAAAGAATTATTTAATAAAAGTTTTATAAAATTGCTGTTCCAGAGGCTCCTGTTTCTTGCTGTCAATAACAGTAGCCACATCTGTTTTCAGCAGCTCTGCGAACTGCACTAATTCGCCACCTAGGCTGTTCTCCAAATCACCTTCGTAAGCACTGACCATACTTGAGGAGTTTTCCAAAATCTCTTCTGTTGTAAGAGATTTTAGCTGTCGAAATACTTTAAAAACACTAGTGATTTTATGATACGCTTTAATACGTTTAGTTTAAGCAGACAGTACATTATCAATAATGACAATAAACACCTGAAGTTCGAAACGTTGTCCAGGTGTTTGATTTTCAACAAAGTCGTCGAGTGCAGTAGAGCCGCTGAAATGGTCGTACTTATTTAGCTTGATTCGTCTTGATGTCTGTTGCTGGTATTTTTCACAGTTGGTCAGCTCTTTGGCTCTTGCCTCAATATCTGAAAATGTGAATCGCATTGCTTGGACGTAGCCATGTAATGATTCATGAAGGGCGTATCTCGTTTTAAGGTCTTCATCAGACGACTGCAGCAAAGCACTAATCACTTGCAAGTGTTCAGTACAGTACAATACAGTAGATTGGATCGTGACATTCACGACTGAGTTAAAAAAATTTAAAGAGTTCGCCAATACTTATAATCGATATTATATTAAAATCGATTAAAAAAGTACAATCTCAGCTACGTAAACTCGCAAAATAAATGTATACCTATTAAAAAAAAAAATATGACCGCTTGAAGGGTAGAAACGTAGTATAGATGCTAGTCTAAATATATCGATTATAATTAAACATTAGAACATTAACGTTAAAAAGTTCGTATAATACCTACTTATTTTTACAATTTAACGTGTCGAAATCGAGTTTTAGATTTACAAGTGGAAGTGAAGCATAGCCTAAACGCTTCGCGTTTAAGTCGTGACTCGTGCAAGATATTTCTCCTATTTAAATTAATATTTTTTTATTACGGTCAGACAGGCGTTGGAGTGCGGGGCCCCCAAATTCGCGGGGCCCGTAGCATTTGCTACTCTTGCTACGTGGCTAATCCGGCACTGAATAAATCTAAAAAGCGCAAGATTGTAAATGATACTCGCATAATGCCTATTTATTATCCAGTGCTATGACCTCTAGCGTCCAGCTGATCGTTTGTAGGTATTAGGTATACTGGCTGCGTTCGAGCGTTCACCGCTCACCTTTTGCCGTTTTTTGGTACGGAACTCGCACTTGACCGGTTTTTCTGTTTCATAGGTTCACGTATTATTAGTCAGTGGAGGTTAGGCAGAGTTCCCGTTGGAATTAAAAAACGAATTCAATATGAAAAAAGACTAAAAAAAAAATTTTTTTTTTATCACACAGTATTAACGAGTGTAGGCAGTAGAATCACGTGTGCAAGTACTGCACACTACTAAATCTACAGCTTGTATAATATGCCTCTGCCTACCCCTTCGGGGATAAAGGCGTGATGATGAAATTCAGAGAGTAATGCTATGGCAGATTTTCGTTATCAACTTTAATATGCATTCTCAGACACGAATATAAGTTTCACAGGCTTCCACAGGGATCGGTATTAGGGCCGCTCCTGTGGAACATCGGTTACGATTGGGTACTGCGTGATCCGTGCTCAGAGGGGTCGGCGTAACGTGCTACGCCAACGACCCCCTTGTTACGGCACGGGGAGCAACGCACCAAGACGCAGCACTAAAGGTCACGGCAGAGGTTGCTCAAGTCATGGATCGGATACGGCAGCTGGGTCTCGAGGTCGCCCTTCACAAATCCGAGGCTCTGTGCTTCCACGGACCTCGGATGGGGCCACCTGCGGGATCCAGCCTACAGGTAGGGGGCGTCGGCACCGGCATCGAGTCCTCGATGAAGTATCTGGAGCTCGTACTCGATGGCCGGTGGAACTTTGGACATCACTTCCGAAGTTTGGTCCCAAAACTGGGTATGGGCGGAGACCCTGACGGCCAGCAATGTGGCTAGATTGCTGAGCCCGCAAAGGGCGATGGCCGTCAGGGTGATCAAGGGATACCGCACGATGTCAGGTGAGGCGGCATATCTACTAGCCGGGACTCCTCCATGGGACCTGGAAGCGAGAGCCCTTGCGTCACTATTTAGACGGCGGCGCAAGGAGGCGCTGGAGCGGGTACAAAGGCCTGCGTCTCGAGAAATCGAGGCCCAGCGGTTCCTGCTCCACCAGGAAACCGTGGAGACATGGAAGGTGCGACTTGAGCAACCAAAGGGGGGATTCGTCACAATCGCGGCCGTCAGGCCGGTAATGGACGACTGGCTGGAGAGGAGACACGGTGCTCTCTCCTACCGGTTGTCACAGATACCTACTTACCGGGCACGGTAGCTTCAGTAAGTATCTATGGCGACGACACCAGGAAACCACGGCCGAGTGTCAGCCGCAGCGATGACACAGCGCTCTACACGCTGGTGGAGTGCACGGCATGGGCGCAACAGAGCCAGGTCCTCGTGGTAGGTCTGGACGTGGACACTCGCACCATGGTCTCACTTGAGACCATGGTGCGAGCCATGGTCTCCAGCGGGAGTAAGTGTACTTGCGCCGCCTCTTTCTGCGAGTAGGTCATGCTCGTGAAAGAGGTGGCAGGGCGGGAAAGGGAACGAACTCTCCCACCAGAGTGCAGGCTTGGGCGCCGCCGACGTGTCTTCGCCGACGACTATCGGCCTCCATGACAGGGGGCCTGAGGATGGAGAGTGGGCCGCTCACCATCCTTCCAGAAGCAGGCCCATGACGGCAGCGTGACGTGAGGGATTCACGCATACCTCCCCCCCCCCCCAAGAAGCGGGATGACACCTGAAAACCCCCCATAGACGCGGGATTGCACCCGGACCACCCCCTAGGTGAGGCCACAGTGGTAGCCGTAGGACTGTTGGGCGTTACGTAATGTTTTTTTATCGGTAGGAGTCCAGCATAGCATCCATTAAGGTTTTTCCCTCAATAAGTCTAAGGCTGTGCATAAAGTCGGATGGTAATTCAAGCTTTTTAATTCAATGTTGAGAGGTTACAGATGAAACCAGGGCAATTAGGTTGAATAAGAAGAAAATAACCTAAAAAATGAATAATAAATAAAAAATTTACTTACAGAAACTGACCGCCTTGTGAGAACCCAATTGCATTGAAACCATCCTTCAGTTGTGGATCTTTAGAGAGCATTTGACAAACGGATTTTACTTGAACATCTGGGTGTACAAAATAGCCGCTTTCAAAATCCTCTATAGTGTTATTACCAATTCGTAACAACTTTACATAAACACCTGGTATTTGTTCTTCTAGAAACTGCTTGAATGCGCCGAGACTTATAGACAAACAGCAGGTATCACCTTAATGAATAGAAAAATTATACTTTTACAGATCAAATCTATTACTATATAATTGGTTCTACTTTTGGGCAAGGATGGAAAGGCTGAAAGGGCAAGTTATAAGAAGGGACAGGAATGATTTAAGTAATTATTCTCCATCAAGTTAAATCAGGGTGGGTTGGTAGACGCAGGTCATGACTATTACAATTTGATTTACTAAACAGTATGTTACTGGTCATTTGATTAAACAACTACTTATAGTCATGTGTCCTCTGTGGAAAATTATCAATGTTTTATGTTACATGAATACAATTTGGTAGTCCCAAGAAAAGTAGTGTTCTTCAGCAATATTGTAAGCACATCAGCAAATAATAAGATGTATGTAACTGGTTTTAGATTAAGTTTTCTATTAATACTTATATGGCAATATATAAAATACATTTTAGGAGGTAATTTGCTAACCCATTCTTCATGATATTCTTAAACAGTCTGTTACACTCCAAACTAGAATGTTAGGCGTGCTAAGGAACTGAAAAAAAAGACCAATTCATGCTCCAATAATTCTATATTGTATTGTTGTTGCTAAATATTTATTTGTCGGTATGTGTAGGTGTACAATTCGTTCTACATTATTATAAAGAAATATGATATAATACTTACCCATTCCATGCCATATCACAATTGGTGTTGGAGTGGCTGATATTAATTTAAATAAAAAAAGTAAAATACAGAGGGACTTCATTGTACGTCCTGTCTTAATGTCAGGTATATTCCAACTGTGTGTTTGATTGAACTATTTGGGTTCATAAATAGCTGATAAACAGTTCATGCAGGTCAATATAATGTAGATTATTTTCCCTATTATGTACACAAGATATTCAAGTTATCAGAACACCGCAAGTTGTTATTTTTACCCCTACCTCACTCACTTTGTAAACAAAGAGCTGTCAAAACATCTGGGTTGCCAGTGTTTATTCAAATTACCTTGAGTTTAGCCCAAAATTCCAATTTTATTATTCACGTTTCTTCATGAAATTGCTATTCGAAAGATCGATAGGTTCTGTTCTGTAGTATTTCGTGTAATCGACAAAACGTTTCGCTAGAATTTCATCAAGTCAAAATATGTATAAGCTTTTTATTTTATTTTCAGAAAATCAATCAATCATGGTGACTAAAATATAATTAACATTTTCAATTTGTCTGCCTCATATTTTGCATGAGTCAGGAATTCCAACTGAATAGATCCTCACGTCAACTATTGGCGACAGTTATTATTAACACACACTTACTTAAGAGCCGGGACCAACAGCTTAACGTGCCTTTCAAAGCACGGAAACGCTCGCAAATAAATGTCACAACGTGGTCATGAGGTGGTCCCCATCCAAAACCGGCCACAGTAAATGTTTCTTACTACACAGTGATCGTTTACAGTCCTCGGGGCCACGAGTGCTTGTAATTCTTTACCGCTACCTATAATTTAATCGTTTTTTTTTTTCAATTATTCATATTAATTTAATTTAGGTACATCAATTTAAAAAAAAAAACAGAATTAAGATAGATAGATAGATAGATAGATAGATATTCGTTTATTTGTCAGAATATTGTACAAAAAAGTTGTTACAAAGTTTAAATTTCCATAATATTTAATGTACACATACATATTATATAGTCACGCCTTTTTCTCCGAAGGGGTAAACAGAGGCATAGTATACGCCCACATTTCACCTAATAGTTTTATGTCCCACATAATAGGTGATGAGCCTATTTATACATACATAGTAATACAGAATTAATGTGCATACGGGATTCTTAGTTATTATGATAATGTGGTGTAAATGTGGTGATAGTTGATCATAAATTACCATAGTTGATAGTTTACTATCTCCCAATATCCCACTTAAGTTTATTATGACTGCCTCTGTGGCGCAGTCAGTAGTGATACCGCCTGCGGCGCTGGAGGTCGTGGGTTCGATTCCCACCGGAGACAAATATTTGTGTGACCCATAAATGTTTGTCTTAAGAGTCTGGGTGTTTATATGTATAATATGTATGTATTTAAAAGTATATAAGTATTAATATCCGTAGTCTGATACCCATAACACAAGCAGGTTATTCCTAGCTTACTTTGGGATCAGATAGCGTTGTGTGAAATGTCCGAGAATATTTATTTATTAAAAAAAAAAAAAAATTGATAGCTAATAAATTCCCGAAAATCAGAACTTCTTTGGTAAGCTAGTAACATTTACTAAAATGTCAATTACATGTCATTGACATGAAATTATACGTTCTGAAACCAATTGTATCATTCAAAGGTACAATTGTTGATTTCAGAACGTGTTAATTAAATCGTAAAAATTATTAAATAATAAAGATAGGAAGTTAAACTTATGTACCAAGGAAAACCATGAATTAATTTTTTTTCAATTAAAGAACAAATCAACAGCAGATAGCCACCCTTTCCTGATCGTAGTAATACCAGTCACTGGCATTACCACGAACAAGAAAAGGTGGCTAGCAGTGCAGTGGTACCTACAACTGGTACCTACCTACCACTGGTAAGAAAAAGCTGTAGCACAACATAGGGTCGCCAGCAAGAGTTTATCCTTAAAGCCTCTGGTGCTGCAAATGTCCAGAGGCTAGGCTACGGTGTTCGGCGATCACCTCTGCACTGGTGAAGGTTTAATTCATCTCATATCTACGTATAAAATTCGGGACTTCATGCGAATTACTATAAACTTACATACAGGCATCGGCGACATTAGATTCATTATCTTTGATGTACTTATCGATGACTAGCGGGATACCCGTGGATTCAAGTTCGTGGTATGTATTATGTTCCCGTATCATCATCTCTCTTCCCTTGGTGACATATTCCAGATGAAAAGTAACCTGTGCGTTATTTTCGTTTCCGAATATACCTAGTCTCTGAACTAAAGTAGGTAGGTAGGTATACCTAATTATTTAATGATTGATTTGCTGTAACTGGTTGTATTATGATTTCACTGCCTCGATTCATAGCAATCCAATTTCCCTATTCTTGATTGTTTGTTTTGTATTTACCTCTAACGATTGCCAAAGGCGTTCATTTTAATTGCCCCTATGATACCTAATGGTGATGTCATCCTTAATTTTATTTTATTTCATTTATTAGGGACAAAAAGCAGTTGTGCATTACATACATACATACATAACATCACGCCTGTCTCCCAACGGGGTAGGCAGAGACTATGACTTTCCACTTGCTACGATTCTGGCAAACAACTTTCGCTTCTTCAACTTTCATAAGTATCTTCATACATGCTCTTCGGTTAAGGGGACTCTTGACCTGGCCTTTTTTCAGAAGATTATCGATTTGATCGATATGAGTATGCCGAGGTCGACCCCTACCAGTTTGCTCATTCACTCTCGCTTCATAAATCTGTTTTGTCAGCCTATTTCCATCCATTCTCTCCACATGTCCAAACCATCTGAGCATCCCTTTCTCTATCTTAGTCACTACATCTTCTGTCATACCGCAATGTTCCCTTATCACACTATTCTTTACTTTATCCCTCAATGTCACTCCAGCTATACTTCGCAAACTTCTCATTTCCACTGCATTAATTTCATTAATTCAGAATATGTGCATTACAATAAATTCTAAAAAAACTAGTTACGAGTTATAAAAACGCACAACCCACATTATCGCCCACGAAATAATACGTGCATTTTAAAGGTACGGACGCGGTAAGCAAAGTCTGTATTAAATCAATGCATGTTTTATACCTACCAAATATCGGTAGGTAACACCAGCGAGAACTTCAGTAGCTTTTTTTTTAAATTTGTTCTCTGTAATTCAGAATATGTTCAGTTTAGTAGGTCCTATTCCCAATTCAGGCGTCTAATCAGTATTAAATAAAGAAATTTTTGAAATGAAACCGCTACAAGCTGCAAGGGTTGCATAGATTTTGAACACACCGCTGCAAGCTACATGAGCTGCATAGCGCACAGTGGGGGCCAACTTCTGAGTGCTATCACTGCTTGCCCTGCTCAGAGAATACGCCGCTCCACGCACTTGTATATTGCCCAGAGTGGTTGGAACAACGACGTGGCCTCGAAGTGACCTAACCCTCAAACGCTGCAGTTTTTTGGCCACGTCAGTGAGTAGTGGAACGGCATGGTACTCAAAAGAAGTCATGGAAAAGGAACGGGGCAGGAACAGTTCTCTATCGTGCCGCAGAAGACGTACTGGGCGCCGGAGACCTCAGAATGATCTCCGTCCCTTATAAACGTGAGCCAGGGCTGACACTCGGGGTTGTTAGCTGGCTCCTTAGCGGAGACAGGCTCAAGGAGGTGGCGCGTTGTATTCTAGCACATGCTTTTTCGTTGTAAAACACATTGTTGCCACGAAAATAGAGGCAAGAGGTACAGGGAGCCCTGGGACATCCTTCCGACGGCTTTCCCGGGACTCCCGGCAGTAGACAGTTGTCGTGTGGTTTTAGTCGGTAGGAGTCCGGCATAGCATCCATGTAGGATTTCCACACGTAAAAAAAGGGGTGCCGGGATTCGAACCCAAGACCCAGCAGCAGCGTAGACCACTACTGCGTCTGCGAACCGTCATCAAATAGGTAAGCAGGTACGAGTACAAATAAAATATCATATTTAATTTAGAGTCGCATCGTTTATTTCTCATTAGTTTTATACAAATATGCTATAAAATGACACATTTTTAATCTTGTTACATTTTGTAAGACTTAAAGGTCCATTTTATTAAATTCATCCAAAAAATCATAGTAGGTCTAATCAGTAGTCAGATCTAAAAACAGTACAAAAATAGAAACAAAATGAAAATCTGCGCTCGCACAGATAACAAAATCATAATGTGTCAAATTAAAAGACATGAAAAAGCTAGGGACACGTCACTTATTTCTTTTTTGCACTTGCACTGTTTTGGTCTCCATTTTCATGCTTCCAAGTTGAGTCTACATTAGTACTTATTTAGATCCGTGGCTAATTACGTAGGTGGCTACCTAAGTTCGTCTTTTTATTCAAATAACTTTTTGAGATAAAAATAACTGGAACATTAAATTTGTCAGCGCTTAAATAATAGGTTACAATTTTACCTATAACATATTTGACATCCAGGTAAATTTACCTGGATATAAAATATTCATGTCTGTAATGCTTTTCGTACAAAGCAAAGTCGAAATACCTATTTTGTTGTAACCTTGTATTTGGTGCATAAACCAACTAAACATTCAAAATTGCTTTTTAGGCACAATTACAATGATCGATGACATAAATCATAATGGAGTCAACAGCGGTACAGGTGGTAATTCAGTGGCCCAGAAGCGGCGATTTGATTGCGATCAATCAAGGACGATAAAGGATATAAATTTTTTGGATTACATCCACCGTCTACATGAAAACAAGTAAGGCCATGTAAAATCAAAGAACCTTATCAAGTTTCTTCAATAAATGTCATCTCGGCGAAGGTAGAAAACATCACAGTATCTAATTTACATTTATGTGGACCGGTTTTTAATTTTATTACAAAATCAAACAGGGGGCATACTTAGTATAAAAGCTATTAATGTACAATACATATTTATTAAACGAATTACAACTTCTAATTCAACAATGTTATTGTTATTAAAACTCTTTTATAGTTTTCACGATTCTTAGATTAGCTATAGGTATTTCTAAAATACTTCTTTTTTTAAAGAAGTAAAATAAAGGGAAGGCTTGTTTTTTGATATAAAAGATCATTCATTTCACTTAATTCATCCTCAGGTTAACTTTGTTAGCAACATGTGCACTCTTATTTTACTTTAGATCTTTAGTATCGCCTTTTATTTACAATCATGGCTATGAACTGTTGGACCTCTAAGCAGATAGAAAATTTTATCTGTCAATTTGGCTACCCTTTCCGACTTCCGAGTAAATATGTAGGTTCATAGGTAATATTATAATAATAAATGGGGTAAAAGTGTTGAGGTACATTACGTACCAATAAATCAGTTTTTGGGTAACATTTCTCGCATTAGCAAATATAGGGCCATATTACAGAACGTTGTTCAATACTCAAAGAATACCTGAGTGTCGTTTTAAAAACGAAACTTAAATGCTTCTTAAATATTGAGTAAGTATCATTTTCCAATTCGACCAAGAGATATTGGGATTTCAGTAAACTTAAGATGGAGTCCTTAAGCCTTAACAAAAAAATCAAGCCTTCTAAACGAATCACGAGCCCTTTCTATAGAAATGAACAAGGAAGATTAAGTTTCAAACAGAGTCGACTTATCAAGAACTCGTGAAATGTTACATACAAGAAAATGATTGAGAAAAATAACTAGTATACAATCAAAGTAACGTGTAAACAAACTATCAAAATGCCAAGACGTTTAAATAAGCCTTGTGTGTCGCTTCGTTTTCCAATTTATAAACATATTTAATAACATGTAGGTATAGAAGTACCTTCTCAATTTTAGACTGTCTTATAGCAAGACTCTAAGTTTTAGAGTAATTATATTAAATCAAACTGGAGAAAGTCAGGCGAAAATCATATTAGACGCCATCGTTTTTGAAAAGTTACAAATAACACATAGAAGTCGCAGATTTAAATCATAGGACAACAAACAAACAACCTTATGATTTAAATCAGCTCTTCTGTTTCTTGAATCAATTTCGTATCGGAGTATCTTAGTTTTAAAGTTCTTAAATCTAACATTAAAACTAAATAGTTATCATTACCGCTATTCTACTACAATCACAGTCTCAGAGTAAATCACTATTAGTCTGTTACATTATAGAATCACGTTGGGATAGAAATCTTTGGAATCAACGGTTTTGATTTGACGCAGTTTATAAAAAGGTATACTTTCCATCAATTTTACTTAAAACTATGAATCATTTTGTAAAGGAACTATTGGACGGATTATTAGTGTAGGGTATACTAAACTTGGTCTCAATGTCTGCCTTGAAAATTCCCTTTTTAGAATTCCCATAAATGACAAATTTACAGTCTCACAAATCCTCACCTAGTAAAACAGTTTATTCAGTTGGACTAGTTATCGGACTATAAATGGTACTGCCAGCGTGTGGCAGTAAATAATTGTACACATTCCATAATATTTACACAATCGAACGCTACTACAAAATCCAAAGATTCTGTTATTCCAATGAATTATATTCTGACGTGATTCTGATCTAGGCGAAAGCTAGATTGTACAGCCTCATTAAATTAAATCAGATTTTATTGACTGTCAATTTCAGAATATCCAAGTAAAAGATATATCTATTCGATATAACAGGATACTACCATTCAAAGTGCAACTGCAATACTTTATGTAACTTTTCCTTGAACTTTCTGAAAGAAGACAACTTATATTAAATCTTATTTTACTTTTCAGATCTCGACTGTATTATAGAACTCTCATAGAGTCTGAATGCTTCATGATGTTGCGTCCCAAACTTCGGACCTTCTTGGACTCATAATAGTCACTTGAGTCTGAAGAGTCTAATTCTTGGTATCTATGATGTGATCTAAACCTCTTTGGTCGAGTGTCCGAATCATACGTTAGCATATGATTACTGCCTGTCCTTGACCTGAAGGTTATTCTGTATGGTGTGCTGCTTTGTACATCTGACATTGACCTTATGTGTCTTCGGAATTTCGATTCCTTTGTGAGCGGTGAGAAGGTTATCAGCATCTCTGGTTCTGGCTCTGACGACCTGAAACGATGAAAATAAATATTTAAATATAGAATCACCGCTTGTTTATTGTTTCATGAGGAAAATTGTTTGTTTCATTTGTTGTATAAGACGAGTAAACGCTAGATAATGGGTGTTTGTGTAGGAGTTTTACGTTGAATTGAGTTCGATAACTAATGAAGATAGACATAACATGGAATTGTAATTTACTTTAGTGTTTGTTTACCCAGCAGATAATTATTGTGAAGTAATATCTATAAATAGTGACGTTATCATTTAACGGAATGGTCTCACAAATATTGAATCAAGTAATTATATTTATACATAGACTATGATGTCATTGCATAACGTAAATTTTGACTTTTTATTGAATGAACAAATTATTATAGCGCTTTTCTCTAATAGCTGTTCAGCCGATTGTGACAGTGACGTTTGTGGAATCAAAACTAATGAATTTACTGCCGCCATCAATTATAGTACATCACTCGCGTGTTCGTGACACGCCAGGTCATGATCAAGGTCATTATTGGACAACATGAGCATGACAACCGTTGTAACTATAGTTTTTACGGCACTGTTCATTCATTCATTCATATGGTCACGCCTTTATCCCCGAAGGGGTAGGCAGAGGCATATCATATGCCCACATTTCACCTTTTTGTATAATTTGTCCCACGTAATAGGTGGTGAGCCGTATTGCCGTGTTTAAATGGACAGGCGCAGGTTGTGACTGCCTGCTGTTGAAATAAAGCCTTCAACTTAGCTTAACGACTGCCGTTTTACTGGCAACCGGGACCAACGGCTTAACGTGCCTTCCGAAGCACGGAAACGCTCAAATAAATGTCACAAAGTGATCACATGGATGGTCACCCATCCATGGACCGGCCATAGTGAAAGTTGCTTACTGCAGTGATCGTTTACAGAACACTGAGTTCGCGGGGCCACGAGCGCTTACGGCACTGTTAAAAGACTTAATTCCAGAATTTGTAGATACGATGCCGATTTTTGTGGATTTTTTACTTGCGACAATCATATTCACTAGATTTCAATATTTTATAATTACCTACACTCGATAGATAGCAATTCTCTTATTATCAAAAAAAAATTAGGATCTAGACTTTAAAGACACGTCTAAATCCTTTCTTCTCTAAATCTAAATCCGTAGTTCATACTTGCTCTTTCACAGATGTTAGTCGATGTGTTAAATCCAACAGTTTTTAGAATATTGTTTTTAGCATCGATACTAGGTAAAGTAAGTACCTAGGTAAATCTAATTTAAATAATTGTGTAGAAAATTTGAATCTTATAGGTAAGTGTGTAGGAATTTGCTTCATTAATTTAATTGGACTGCCTCTGTGGCGCAGTCGGTAGTGATACCGCCTGCGGTGCTGGAGGTCGTGGGTTCGATTCCCACCGGAGACAAATATTTGTGTGACCCATAAAATGTTTGTCTCAAGAGTCTGGGTGTTTCTATGTATAATATGTATGTATTTAAAAAGTATATAAGTATTAATTAATATCCGTGGTCTGATACCCATAACACAAGCAGGTTATTCCTAGCTTACTTTGGGATCAGATAGCGTTGTGTGAAATGTCTGTGAATATTTATTTATTTTTCAAAAAAAAAAAAAAAAAATGATCTTTTTATAAACTTAATTAAACCTTATGTAATCAAGATGCGAAATTCACACGACGATTTGTATCATAGGTAAATCAATAAATGGAAACCGAATCGATGTAGGTAGATAATTCTAATTTATCTAATATCAGAATATTCAGATTGTTTGATCTGTGATTAGTGTATCTACTTATATTGCCAGTAATATGGTAGCACACAGTGGATACGTATAAAGAATAATCAACATAAATAATTATGCAAATATTATTCGTTAGAATGTGTACGATGTCCTAGCACTAACCGGTATTAAGTTTCTTCTCTACAGAATGGGAATTTGCAAAATACAAAACTTACTAACACTAATATTTTGCGAAGATTATAGGTACCTACCTACGTAAAGATTATAATAGAGAAATGTATTAAGTAAGTACCTATATGTACCTATTTAGGTTTATAATTATTCTTCCTAGGTATATGGTAATTATAATAATTCCTGATTATTTAATTAAAACCTACAACTGAAGTTGCCGAGGTTAAAATTTCGGAAAAATTCTTAAAATTCTTTCCACCCTCGACCCTCGGAGCACCTCAACTTTAAAAAAAACGAAAGTTTGAATTTTCACGGTTTGCAACTTATGTATAAATATTCACGATACCAATAGATTTTATTGGAAGTACTGAAAAATAAAACCTTTTTTGGTGCTACTTCTACATCGTGATTCTAGTAAAGAAATTTCCTTTTCCTTTACCTGTAGTAGGTAGGTAAAGTCATTTGGTACGAATTAAGGCGTTTGCCTGGAAACTTTTTCGCGGGTTTTTGCAAAGTGTAATGATGACTGTGCTACAGGAAAACTACTGAAATTATGAAACAACCTATCTAATTGTGTATAAAGATTTAATATAATTCTATTAGTTTTCAACCCACAGATAAAGCGTTGCCATGCCGCTATCTCCGTTTAAAAATAAGTAAGTAGGTACGGTCGTGTGCACAATGCTTTTAGGTATGCAAATAACTCGCACATTGTCCAAATAACGTGGGAAATTTAAGGTGTTTTGCATTCGGAAAATTTATGAAGGTATATCTTGAAGCATTCTTCAGTAATAACATGCCTATTATATCAAAATTTATGTTGTGCCTAAATGTCTCGTCATTAATTATGTTAGCAAAATGATTTTTTTATTTTTTCTTCAATAAAGTTATGAAATATTTATACGGCCAATTTAGTTCTGCAAAAACCATAGATTTAGAATTTTTCGCTACGTAAAAACAATAACCATTTAATTTTTTATACAATAATATCATATTTAAACACCATTGTTCAAGTTTTTAGGAAAGAATTTAAATTTTATTTATCGTGTAAATTTTTAGAAGGACCGGTACAAAAAGCCGTCAAAAAATTTGCAGTCATGACCTTTTGAAAAGAGAGCCTTTTGAAGACTCAATAAAAAATTTCAATAAAAAAACCTATTCACTAAGTTAAAAATTTGTGTCATGTACCTAGGTCACCACTGTGAGAGATTGCAAAACAAAATACCTACTGGCTAGAGAGGAATCCAAAGTCAAACCACCAGATTTAATAATAGTTACTAGTTTACGTAGTCAGGCCCCGGCCACCTTTCTGAAGACACTGAAGACATGTCCTTACTAGCTAATGCTCGCAACCTGCGAAAAATTTGTTCCCGTACCCGCTTACCATAGAGACTACTTGCTGCGATAAAAAGCATAGTAAAGTAAAAGCCTATCTATGTGTTATTTCAGACCGTAATCTATGCCTGTACCAAATTTCAGCCAGATCCGGGCAGCCCACACTCGCAAACTTTTGCATTAAAATATTGGCTAGATTTGTAAAGCCAAATGTAGACTGTAAAAAGACCTTTTTATAGAAGTAATAGGTGTGTACTATTATAATATTAACACTAGCTGATGCTTTGGAGCTATTTTATTAGCATTTCTAGACGAGTCAGCAATTTTTTTTTATTAGAGATATACAACTAAACTACTTTATTTATAATGCCCATCGCGAAAATAGACTCTTCAAGGCAGATCGTAATGTTAAGATGCTACCCATTAACACAGCTGCTTTACTTTGCTAATTAGCATTCGTGTGATACTCCGTATTTATTTGAAGACTTAAGTTCCTAGCTGGTTACAAAATGAAGTCTTTTTTTACATGCTGAAATTTTCATGGAGGCTATGTACCTATGCCGAACTTGCTGAACTAAAACTGCATGTGACTCTACCAATACCTGAGGGTTGGAGTCCTAGGTAAGCCCTCGGAAGGACATCCCAGGATAGGTCCCTAGCTGACTTTGGCTACCATCGCGTCCTCGCCTATGGATTCGGTTGCTATCCCATGTCTTTGGAGATGGTTCGGATGTTATCCCGCTTTTTGGAATGTGAGGCGTTCGTGTATCTTTTACGTCAAATCATGGGATAAAATGACGTCTTCAATCCGCAGACTGTATCCTACTAATTAGTGATACTGAAGATGGTGATTACTGATTTATTACGTCAAAAAATTTTAGGTAGCGTTTCTAGCCCGCTAGCTGATTGTTTGAAAACGATCATTGCCTTAAGTAAGTATTTTAAACTACGGTCGGGTTTGGGTTTTTGGCATTTTCATTATTGAATATACTGCAAATAGACAAGATACTTCATACAAATGATGATATAAGGGTGTATAACATTCCACTGCCTATTTCTTTAGGTAAAAAGGCGATACGCAAATTTGAAAATAGTACGTCCGGTTTAATAGTAAAGTTATTACGTACGTCACTTATCAATATATTATGCACTGGAATCCAGTATAATTATTTATCTGCCATTTACCATCAAAATAGTTGAACAGTTTAACTATAAACAGACTAAACACACGTATTTGGCAAGCACTGGTTATATTCTCTTGCTGATACTTGACGTCATAATTGTACGATAGCTTTTACGCTATGCTTATGGTATTTACATTATCTTTAAATATAGAAAAGCAATAAGTTTGACGCATTAATCCGATCCAAAACTAACCGCATTGATGTTCTATAAAAAAATTATATCCTGACAGTAGAATTAGTTGTGAAGTTGCAAATTTTATATTTAGGATTTGATTTGATGCAGTACAGATCAGTGAGATTAGTTGTTGAGTGAATCTGACCAATTATCTTCTTTTCCTTTTTTAACAAGATTTATGCGCTCAAGAGATCCTTGCCGCATTTGCACCATATTGCGATAATAAATAATGATTTTTTGATAAAAAAGACCCTGTTAATAAACTATAATAATAAAATTTTATTAAAAAAATTATAATTTTTTTAATAAAGTTTAGTCGAAAATACATTTGTTATTTTTAAACTATCGCGATTTTTTACACTCATACTTATAGAACTCGGAACTTCACGCAAAATACATCTACTTACATTTTCACACCGACGTTTCGAGCACGTTCCGATGGGACATGGACCTGTGAGTTTTTATTGTCAGGTTTTCTCACAGGCTTGCACGTATTGCCTTGTGAATCTGGCAGTAAATAAATGTAGAAGCAATAACCATGACGTTCATAAAGATACTTTGTGATCTACACGAACAAAAATATTTTCCTTCCATTACTTGAGTAATGTATATATATGTATATATATATATCTATTAATACTGTTAAAAGACAACTTTGTGTGAGAAGGAACTTGAACTCGTGGCCTTTGCCGTTTAAGGGGCAGCTAAAAGAGGTCACTGTATTAAAGTTGTATAAAAATGTTAGCATACTAATTTCTATACAAATTATCTTAAAAGTCCGTCTCACAAGGTCAATACTAATGATATACTTGATTTAATTCCAATATGATTCTTCTTCATATAGAAGAAAACCGGGTTAGATATATTATCTTAACATTGTATTCAGTAAAACAATGAAAACGCTTTTTCAGTCTTTGAGTTGATATGTATTAAACGACGCGACGGATTTTAATGCAATTCTCAGCAATATATAAAGTGATACATTCATAATACATAAAGTACCTACCTACCTACAGAAAAGCCAAGCTGTAACATAAACGAAATTGCTCAAGAACAGATCCGTCGATGTATGTGGTCCTTTTTTTTTTTTTGTTTAACGTGAGGGAAAATCGTCATAGGATGTTATGCCGGACTCTTACCGACTAAAAAACCTCACGCCACGCCTAACAGTCTATGGTTGAGAGCCCCGGGTAAGCCCTCAGGAAGGATGTCCCGTGACTCCCAACAGACCTACGGCCGCCAATGCGGCCTCGCCCAGGGGGTGGTTCGGGTGCAATCCCGCGTCTATGGGGGGTTTCGGGTGTGACCCCGCTTCTAAGGGGGGGGGCGTGCGTGAGTTGCTCACGTCACGCTGCCGTCATGAGCCTGCTTCTGTAAGGACGGTGAGCAGCCCTCTCACCGTCCCCAGACCCCCGGTCATGGAGGCCGATAGTCCTCGGCGAAGACACGTCGGCGGCGCCCAGGGCGCCGACTGCGGAACTCGGGTGGGAGAGTTCTCTCCCGCACCCGGCCCGCCGCCTCCTTCGCGAGCATGACCTGCTCGCAGAAAGAGGCGGCGCAGTCCCACTTACTCCCGCTGGAGAGCATGGCTCGCACCATGGCCTCGAGCGAGAGAGTGTCCACGCCCAGACCCACTACGAGGACCTGGCGCTGTTGTGCCCACGCCGTGCACTCCACCAGAGTGTGGAGCGCCGTGTCATCGCTGCGGTCCTCGCAGTGCTGACACTCGGCCGTGGTTTCCCGGTGTTTTCGCCACAGATACCTACCGAAGCTACCGTGCCCGGCAAGCATCTGATGTATGTGGTCCTTGATATTTAATTTGTCGATCACCCGTGTAGCAGAATTTGTAGAAAAAATAGTAAATTTCAGAAAAATAAAAATTTTTCTATGGAACCCGATTCTAAGATGTACAGATTAGTGGTAAAGAACAATAAAACCTGATACGAGATAAAGCTTGAAATTATTTTTAAGAATAGGTATTTCTTTCAAAAAGAAAGAAACTATTGTGTGCTACATATTTAACTTGGAAGCTGCCATTGTTTGTACATTAAACCTGTGTGATTCTATTCCATACAACAGATCATGCATATTAATAAAGCAATAATCAATGCAGACTGGTCACGGTCACATGTAATTGTTATCATTAAATACGTGCGAAAATTTGAAACACTACCATTAGACTGCATCGTTTTGTTAATGTGTTGTTTTTATAACAGGTACATAGACAATACTCTCCGCCTCTTTGCAGTCTCTCTTGCCTGCCTCAATAGCTTGAAAGAAAATTTGTTATAAAAAGTCGTTCAACAAGTAACATTATGCACGCGTTGAAAATTTAAAGAGCAAGTTATAACCATAACCTGTCTTCATTTCAACACAGTAATAGTCTCATCACATATTACATTACTTCCAGGTGATGAAGAGTCGCCAACCCTCCCCTTTGGCTTAATTATATTTAGAGACTTGTTCTGATCTCTTAGTTCCGAAAAAAAATTCAAATTGTGTTCCAATTTGCATAGGTCATCAAGCTTTTGGTAGGACCTCTTGCGCCCCAACCCTGGGACATCCTTTCGTTGGGATACCCGGGACAGTCGGTCGTAGACAGAGAGTTTGGATGTTTTCTATGTATACTATGTATGTATTTACGAATATATAAGTATGTATATCAGTCATCTAGTTCCCATAGCACAAGCTTATATTAGCTTAATTTGGGCTAGATGATGTTGTGTGATATTTTGTCCACAAATATTTATTTTTATTTATTTATTTTCAAACGTAAAAAAGGGCTTCTTACGCTCTCCAGACAGTCTATTTATTTATAGACATTAAATTGCACTTTTAAAATACCTTTGTATGGTAATAAACATTACAATGAATTACATTTATTTGCTAATGATTTAGACATTACGTCACTGTTGATTGTAGGCCATTGAAACACATGTCACGTGATATACTTGTAAACAATACGTTAATCTCGGTATGAATATTCAAACGGATGCAGCAAGGTTATTTCATCAGTTCTTAATGAAAAAACTGTATTCAGTGTTTGTACATTCACATAAGTAGCTTGAAGTAGATCATAAGTTCAGTTTCATTGGCTGCTAGGGACATTGCTGGATATGCCGCAATGCCAGCAACCTCGGAACTGATGCCTGCATCGGAGTCTCGTCCTACTGCAGTAGTAGGTTACCCCTTTTTGTACTATGTGTATGTATGTATGTGGAGGTATAATGGACGAATGCAACACGAAAGATGTTTCACTCGCGCTGCCGACCTTGTTCCTGTGTTAGAATGGACATGACAGGCTGTGGCTACACTTAAATGCAATTGGTGTACAATTAAATAGGTAACCTCTCGTAACCTCTATCCCCTTTAAACAGCTCTATTGACCGAACTCTAACTTCCAGATTATTTCTAGTCGTTATCGAATTAGTCTTCAGCTCAGGATATAGGGTTTAGTTTCTTTCTAAATCTTTTGCACATTTTTATGTACATATTTGAGTGACAGGTTATTTGTAATACATTACATAATCAGACTACATTAAGTCAGGCCGTAAGTCTTGACCGGACAGACGCAATGATACTTAGGTATGTGTTACCCATACAGAACCTAGCTTTAGGGATAATACGTCATAAAGCGTCAAACGCTTTGGTATAATCCACAACAATTTTTGTCTAGACGTCGTGCGTCGCGTAAATCCAGGGCAGGTATCTCTTCACTGTACACCAGTCTTTCCCAAAGTGGGCGATAACGCCCCCTTGTGGGCGCTGCAGGTCTCAAGGGGGGCGGTAAGAGACCCAGAAGAAAATGGGGGCGTTGTGTAGAGGCGGGCGGGCGGGGGGTGATTTGTAACTTTATTTAGCTAAGAGGCCTCTTAAACAACAACTGCAAGAGCTCTCGACTCTCAACAACAACTTGTGAACATCAACTAATATGAATTAAAAGATTGCTCAAACTCGGTTCTATATTTCTCTTCGCGTAGTTCATATATCTGTCCTATTTTATTTAATATAGAAAAAATTAATAGTTATTAGTACTCGTAGATATCTATCATGTTTTAACAAGTTTTTGTTAAATAACCCGAATTGTGCATTCCTGTATCACTCGGCTGGTTCATTGAATGCTTGTTCGGACTTGTTGAGTACGATTGAGCGTCGAATGAGATAAACGAGTTTATGCATGTTTGTTTTATTCCTGTCGGTGCGTGCTGCTTAAGTCTATCATGTTTTAACAAGTTTTTGTTAAATAACCCGAATTGTGCATTCCTGTATCAGTCGGCTGGTTCATTGAATGCTTGTTCGGACTTGTTGAGTACGATTGAGCGTCGAATGAGATAAACGAGTTTATGCATTCCTATATAAACAATGTAATATTTATTTTATTTTTATTTGTGGTCTCGCGCGCAATAGATGAGCAGTACTTACGCCTCCTCTACTCGCGAAGTTGAACGTATTTCTCAAAGCAAAACAATGTCGGAAGTAAAAAAGAAGAGACGGCAATACTCAGCGGAATATATTAAATTCGGATTTATTGAAAATCCCACAAACCGATCGTCGCCTCTGTGTCTTCTATGTCTAAAAACATTTTCGAATGAAGCAATGAATCCTTCAAGGCTGCAAGATCATTTGAATAAAATGCATCCAGATAAGAAAGACAAGAATGTAGCATATTTTCAAGACCTAGAGAAGAAGCATAATACTCAGCCAAGTGTAGTAAAACTATTTTCGGCGGCTGCTAAGCAAGATGACGACGGACTTCGAGCTTCTTACAATATCTCTTTGTTAATTGCTCAAAAAGGCAAACCACATAACATCGGAGAAGAGTTAATATTGCCAGCAATAAATGAAGTAATAACTACTGTGCTTCATAAACTGGCCGCAGATATTATCCGAAAAATTCCTTTGAGTAATAATTCTGTGCAAAGACGAATTAATGAAATGGCTGAAAACATTGAAGAATCATTGTGCGATCACCTGAGGACAAGTCAATTCTCAATTCAGCTCGATGAGTCCACTTTACCTACTAATGAAGCATTGTTGTTGTCTTACGTGAGGTTTATTAAAGATGAGAAAATATGTGAAGAACTATTATTTGCTAGAAATATAGAGACCGATACAAAAGGTGAAAACATATTTAATACATTGGAAAAGTTTTGCGATGAGAAAGAGATTCCTTTGAAAAATATTATTTCAGTAGCTACGGATGGCGCTCCGGCTATGACAGGGTATAGTAGGGTAGGGTATAAAGGCTTCATAGCGTACTTAAAAAATAAAATTCCAGAAGTCTTTGGTGTACATTGCGTTATTCATATACAACATTTAGTTGCTAGAAACTTAAGTGAAAAACTATTTCAATCACTGCAATATGTCATCAAAGCAGTCAATGAAATCCGCAACAGCTCTTTGAATGATAGATTATTTCATCAGCTTTGTGTTACTAATGACGAGGATTTCAACCGTTTGTTGTTTCATACTGAAATTCGTTGGCTATCAAGAGACAATTGTCTGACTCGATTTTACAACCTGTTTGACTCTGTTATAGAGTTCTTGGAAACTAAAGATACAGAATTGCACGACAAGCTCATAACATCAAAGAATGATATAGCTTACATGACAGACCTGTATAAATTGTTCAACGACATGAATCTCCAACTGCAAGGCGATAAACTAAATTTAATTAAAACAAAAAACGTCGTTGCTGCTTTCGCAGCCAAACTGCTTCTACACAAAAAGAATCTGGGCAGACGTGAGTTTCACAATTTTCCAAATTTATCAGTATCATGCAGTAACGACGAATTGTTTGCCTACTGCCAACATTTGGAAAACCTCCACATTGACTTCACCGAACGATACCAGGACATTTTGAACTTGGAAATACCAGACTGGGTGTTGGATCCGTTTTCAAATGTCAACACAGCAATGTCACCTCAGCTGGAAGAAGAACTTATAGAATTGACAACAAACGAGGAAATAAAAATCAAGTGTAAAATGGTTACCAAGAATTTTGGCTTCAAAAACCGATCCCCCTCAATTGTACCCTGGATTGTGGTCAATCGTTCAACGATTCTTGATAGCATTCCCATCGTCATATTTGTGTGAACGTGGATTTAGTGCTGTGACAACTAAAAAGAGAAATCGTTTGCTTGTTACCGAACGTGGCGACTTGCGACTGTTCTTGAGTAAATTGGAACCTGATATCAACAAACTTATTAAACAGCATCAGATTCATCCTTCACATTAGTTTTTATATAAGGATTGATTATTTTAGTTATATTTTTAATAAAAGATACTCTGTTTTAATACTATAAAGTTGCGTTTCAATAATCATTCTTATTGGCAGGTGGAGCCCGTAAGAGTTAACTTGAGACCTAAGCGCCGTTGTATGTTACCTACTGCGCTCAGGTTTCAAGTTGCGGGTTATAGTAAAAGTTTCGTTTAGAATTCTCTGTTAATATACATAATATACATTTTTTTTTACACAACATCACATATATAGGTCACAATAATTAATTAATTTAATTTGAAGTTATAGTGGTTTTTAAATAGGTGAAAAAATAGGGGCGCTAAAAAAATATTTATTCTCAAAGTGGGCAGTAGACAAAATAAGTTTGGGAACCACTGCTGTACACGAACGACACTATCTACTACACAAAGACGTAAGTCCTAATACGTATTGACTTAGAGACACACTAATAAAGCGTCATGCTATTTGGTCTAGACCGCAACAATGTGTATTGACGTTACAGAATAAATATAGGGTAAAGGTTGGCTTTATGGTGATAATAAGGAATAAAGTGAAAAATATACACGAAAAGTAAAATTTATTAGAAAATCACTTTGCTGATTACAATAAACAAACTTTTCTCTTCAAAAACTACTAATCACAGCAACAATAAGTTATATATGTTAGGAAAAAAATCTAATTAAAAAAGCCTTCCAAACGTTGACAATATGGAGATACGGGGGCATTATGGTGATAGTATATATGGCATTATGGTGATATGAAGCCAACCACTGTCATCAGAGCCTGAAAAGTCACCCCAATCACAATTATTATACACAAACTGTGGTAATTTCGTGTTGTTTCATTCCTGGTGGTAGCTTTTGCTACAATTCATGCACTCTGCGCCCACAGCTCGGTTTCTAACTGCTGCATCTTGAGTAGTGATAGGCGCAATAGTCACACGTGGTACTTGGTTGAAGTTTGGCAATTTTTAATTTATTCCTTAGATCTCTATCTTTGACGGCCTTCATGCAAGATTCCTTAAAGCGTAATGCATCATAATTTCTTCTTTTATTGCCCTTCCTTTTGCATTTTTGTTGGCTCGACAACTTGTTTATCTAAGAAAATTCATCAAATTTGTAAGGTCGTTAATTAAAAAAATGAAATTCAAACTGAAATTTAAAAATACAGAAAAGTGCAAAGCTTATCACTTAATCTTTCCTCCAAAATGCACTCAAATAGTGCTAAAAACAAAATAATTATAAAAATATAATATGTCTAGTAATATGGTGATATTACGTACCAAAAATCCTCCATTTTTTGACCTATTTGTGCGCAAAACCAGCTTTCCAAGTCTAATGGCGACAAAAGCTCGCAGCCCAATGAAGGTGCGGGTCTCGTAGCTAAGGTCAGTTCATTAGAAAAACGTAACAATCGCGCAGGGTAATATTAGCAGAGGTAAAACCAAAATTATCACCATATTGCTATATATCACCAAATAGCCAACCTTTACCCTATTCAGGGTATTTCCTCAGTTACTCAGTTCCTGCGTGATGTAAGTTCTGTTGGCCTATTTTAACATGATTAGGCTTCACCACAGTCTTGACTGGGCAAGCCGGTTAGTACAATGAAGTGACAGTGTGAGTTTTTGCGAGGGCCGGTGGTGATTCACGGTAA
The DNA here is from genome assembly GCA_933228765.1 of Miltochrista miniata. Taxonomy (NCBI): domain Eukaryota; kingdom Metazoa; phylum Arthropoda; class Insecta; order Lepidoptera; family Erebidae; genus Miltochrista; species Miltochrista miniata. Next base: position 22,284,613 of record OW121766.1, on the reverse strand, counting down.
ACGTATGGAGTCCATTTCACGTTTACAGCTAAGTGGCGGTAACTCGATTCCATACAAATTGGCTTCAAAGCGCCCACCGTGCAAGACGAGCGCTCAAAGAAACTAACACTAGACAATAATATTGTGGAGAAACTGGCTTGTGCAGGTAAAAGTGTGGTGAAGTCTTGACCATGTGATAGGCCCATAACAGTATACGTAATAGTACAAGGATCTGTAGATACAGTCATAGTACATGTTTTGTACAAGAACTGCTTCCAATTTCCTTTTTACGCAGACTTAGTTGTTCGTCCTGGGACATCCTTCCGAGAGCTTGCCCGGGGCTCCCAACTGTAAGCTGTTGGGCGTTACGTGAGATTTTTTAGTCGGTAGGAGTCCGGCATAGCATTCATGATGGATTTTCCCTCACGTTAAAAAAAAGAAGACTTAGTTGAATAACCATTGAATGCACATTTTTATTCGAGACTTTGTTATTTAGTTATATTCTCAGAAATGTAACTCGAATGTATATGACGGTTCGTGATTAATGGCGTATTATTAAGTAGTATTGGAATTCCTCGATAATCACAACACTCACTGACTCACAACTTTGAATGTAAGCATCTTACCAGAGCGAGAAATGTATGAATCATTAGCAAAATACTAGTGTTTAAGACTAGTACAAAACCTAATTATAAAATAATAGATATTTAGATAAGTACCTAGTATCTTAAAAATAAGTTACTAAGTAGTAATAAATCTCACTAGGTTACTAATATAATATCACAACCGACAGATCGTAGTAGTTCTCTTTAAACTGTGCTAATATTCTAAGTGCGAAGGTTTGTGAGTGTAGATGTGTTCAATGTGTGCATGTTACTAACTACCCGTTCGCTCTAACTTTGCCGCTCGCGTAGAGGCGTATAATACCCGAATTGTTAATTAGACGAAGTAAATTGACAGTAGCTAATGTCACTTCGTCATAGAAAATAAGCAACATTGTATGAAGAAGTGACATTAGTTGCTGTCAATTTACTTCGTCTAATTAAAAATTCGACTTTAGTATGGAGCCGTGCGGCAAAGTTAGAGCGAACGAGCAGTAGTTACTATTTGACATCCTTCCGAGGGCTTACCCGGGGCTCCCGACCGTAGGCTGTTGGGCGTTACGTGAGGTTTTTTAGTCGGTAGGAGTCCGACATAGCATTCATAAAGGATTTTCCCTCACGTTAAAAACAAGAAAAAAAGGAGGTCGGTATAGCATAGGTACATGTAGGATTTCCACACGTAAATTTGGTAGGTACAGCGAAAGATTATAGTCAGAATTAATACACGAGCTACTTTTTTATCCCGGGAATAAGTTCCAATGGGAGTTGGAAACTGGAACAAAATTTCAAATGGACGAAGGAGTTGGACATAAATTATAACATCAAAGTGCAAGAATGTTGCTCGTAATCCAGCTGGTTTCTGTTTATGATAACAACGTTCTTCTTTATCAGATACAAACAAATTAATGTGTTGTAATTAAGTGTACATATCAGCAATAATACCAATAGGTACATTACATCAATTGTACATATTCATACATACTCGTATCTATATTGTTTCACATTAAAATACTTACCGAACATTTACATTAAACATAGGTATTTATAATAATGTACAATCAATAATCATTAAAAATAAATGATTTGATTGATGTCCTAAACATGATTTAATATTTCTATGTTTGAATAAATTGTTCAGTACTTCTTAATATAATTTGCATGCCATTTAACTAAGGCTAAGTGGGCCAGCTCTGTATAATACAAGAAAAATTGTAACACATTTTTTTTTTGTCAATGTAACACCACATTTATGTACCACCCCATTTATAGCAAATAAAGATTTATTTATTTATTACAAAAGTACAAAAAACCCGGATTTTTAATGGTAGGTAGGTAATACAATGATACTGATGTAGAATTTTCCCTTCAAAACGACTAAGTACTTATTAACGAATTTTATATACCTACGTAAAAAAAAGAACAAAAAAAATCTGCGAACAACAACTTCGTGTTTCTAATTGACTTCAGAATTCGAAAAGACATCTCCTGAAAGAGATTTTACTTGAATTGAATTCAATTGAGTGAAAACAAGGTAGGTATTACATAGGTATTTTGTTGATTGATTTAATACAGAACACTACTACATAATAAATTCATGGTAATTCCCCTGTTAGTTTGTGACAGTTGATTATGACATATTAGCCATTCTGTGACGTCATTCCAATACAGTTGCATGTGTTCAAAAGTGAAACCGTTTATATAGGAACATTGCAATCTAATGAGGAATGTTCATAAGTATGTAAAATTACTTGAAACTTCGTTTCAGTAAAGCTTTTATATATACAAATACACTAGTTTTTGTTTTATTCAAAAATACCCAGTCGTTTTGATTTTACAATCATTCAAAGTTCGCGAAAATTTGTTGCCCCGCTAACAGTCACTGAACCGCGGATGACGTCACGTTATAGCGCGGCTCCGTGGGTCCGCTCCGCGCCCAGCTGTAGCAGTGAAAAAGTCCCGCGCACGCAGTGTTACCTATTATTCTCTTCGCTTTTAGCTGAGTGAATTGTTAAAAAAATAACGAAGGCTTCGATAGGACAATCAGATAACTTACCTAAAATAGATGGGCTTGTGGTTGCTCATTTTTTAGCTATAAATAATGATTTTTTTGGTCGAAATGCGAAGCGTCTTTCATTATAACTCTTATGAAAATTTGTTAAAACTGTTCTATATTGTGTTATTTATCCAAAAAGTTACTATTTTAGATAAGTCGTAGCTTATTTTTATCGTGATGCTAGCTAGGTAGAAGTATGTATGAGAAGCCAAGGGTGTAATATCCTAAAACTCTAAAACTAGGATGAACTAAGAGGACTAGGGATATAGGAGACTAAGGTTAAAGACTTAGCTAGAGATAATATGCGTCTACTTATTCCTAATCGGGAACAGATGTACTATAGCTTTTTTAGGGTTCCGTAGCCAAATGTAAAAAATGGAACCCTTATAGATTCGTCATAACTGTCTGTCTGTCTGTCCGTTCATATGTCACAGCCATTTTTCTCCGAAACTATAAGGCATGCTGTTGAAACTTGGTGATGTATTCTGTGAACCGCATTAAAAATTCTACAAAAAAAAATTGAAAAAATATCAATAAATTTTGGGGGTCTCCATACTTAGAACTGAAACTTCAAATTTATTATTTCATAAAAGCCATACGTGTTGGGTATCTATAGATAGGTCTTTAAAAATGCTATTGAGGTTTTTAATTTTTTTTTTCTTAACTGAATAGTTTGCGCGAGAGACACTTCCAAAGTGAAAAATGTGTGTCCTCCCCCCCCCCCCCCTCTAACTTCTCAAATTAGAGAATGGTAATGAAAAAAAATTATGTACATTGCCATGCAAACTCCCACCGAAAATTGGTTTGAACGAGATCTAGTAAGTATTTTTTTTAATACGACATAAATCGCAATATTCGGCTAGAAAAATCACTGCAACAGCGAACGTGTTAAAACATCAATCAAAGTTACAACGAACTAGGTACAAGAACTTTCATAGGTAATTATTATGTTACTTGTTGCTGCGGAATCCTTCATGGGTCCGACTCGCACTTGGCCGGTTTTTTATTCAATGACGAAGAGTTTGGTTGGTTGGTAGTGCACGCTGCTTAGGAATTAAAGGGGTCCCGAGTCCCGACACGATCAATTAGCAATTGAAGCATTGGGAGCAACAAGGGCGTTCGATACCCAAAGCCCGTTTTGATGTTATTACATCAAAATATGCACAGAGCCATCTTGTTTCGTATACCAAAAACTCGTTTCGATTACTGTAATCCTGGTGACGTGAGAATCATTAATGTCGAAGGTGGCGCTACGCCCTTGTTGCATAAATAACAAAAGTGTGTTTAAATTGAAACAAATAATGACATGTCTGCAGTTTGAAAAACTTTTTAATGTAAAAATTAATGTAACAAGAGATTCTAGTGACTTTAGATCAGATGCTGGCCAGAGTTAACATGAGTCTCCCTAAAAAGAAAGGTAAAGAATAAAAAGGTTAAAGAGAGGTTTGAGCGAAGAATTCACAATATCAGCTCGAGGAAAGAAGGTACCTAAAAAGGTTTTTAGACATATTACTACGCGTTGTTCCAAAAAAAAGTTAAATGTGTGTTAACCTCCATCAAAATGCACAGAGACATTTTTTGTGACTTTTGAAATATATGTGACAAAGTGCAGCAAGATACCCTCTTAATGTCGTGTTTAGAAAAAGATTTTAAAGTTAAGAGAGAATGTTGGGCCTGACAAGTTGAAACGAGATAATCAAGCTGATTCAGATGATTCACTTCAGTCTACTGAATATTTTGATGAATCTGATAAAAAACACGAAAATCAGAAAAAAATATTAAGAAAAATTTAATGTTTGAACGGTGATTGTAATAAATACACATGTTTCACTTACATTATAATTGAAAATATTATATAGGTAAGTATTAAAATTGTTATTTATTTTCCTAAAAATTTAATAGTAACATTAACGTCCTATCTTTTTTACCAGTTGGGTGCAACAAGGGCGGATAACACAAGAAAAAAAAACTTGATTATACAATATTTCTGATTGCTCTAAAATAGTTTTAATACCTTAATCTTTTTGTTAAATCATGGGACTAATAAATAATAAAGTAAATTTAAGTGAAATTAAAAGTAATAAAATAATATAAGACAACATAACTTTCATTATCAATTTCCTCGAAACTCAATTTTACAACATACGCCCTTGTTGCACCCAATGCTTCAATTGTCAAGCACGTTAAATATAATGTGTACATATACGTCGATGCACACACACATGCAAAGAAATCACGCACACTGAAGCAACTTCCATTCATTTTTAACGTGATTGACAATTACAAGGCATGATCATGTCGAGAGCCCATAAGGGTCGCGGGTACAAACATTTACGTGCATGAACATGAATATTTGTATCGGTCTGGGTGTTTTTAATATTAAGTACTTACCTATCTATTTACAATAAATATAAATAAGTAAGTACCTACATAAGGTGTAAACATTTTCTGTTTATGTATAACTTTTTCAGATCACCAAGAGAAAGCTATGGTGAGATGCTATAGGCTATATCCAAGTTAAAAGAGATGCTCTTCATTGCATTTATCCACTTTTTCTGCAGTTTTAAGTCCTTTGGAACTAGGAAAAACAACTTTTTTGGCGTCTTGATAGTAGTACTTGTACATTTTGGTACAACACAGGATTTCCGAGCACTAGGATTAGGCATATCAATGAATCTTTAGGGAAACGTAAGGCTGCGGTACTGAATAGCGCGAACGGACTGAGCGACTGCTATAACGTGACGTCATACAGTGCGAGCGCGGGCCAGCGGTCGCGGACTCACTTTAAATTCTATAACTTGGGAAGTAATTGACGTATCAAAATAATTCTTTCACACGTATTTTTTATTTTTGACGGAGAATACAATAAGCTAAAATTCAAAATTAGTGAACATTCTTCATTATGCAGGGCACGTTCGCGTGATGTTCCCTTTCCTTTCAATTTTAAGGTCAGTGATGTTGTATATTATATGCAGTGAGCGACCTTCCATTAGAAGTAGGTAGTAGCTACTTGACATGATCACATGAAGATAAGTCAATGTATACCTAAGAAGAAACTCAACACAAATCTCTAAGTCTTCGATGTAGGTACTTAGGTACCACCTAGCTGACCCTCGTAACGTAACTTCGTTTACGTTACATAAGGTCTTGAAAAGGAGAGGTATTTCTTCATCAGACTTCTAGGAGCGTGTGAATCTGCCTTGTTTGCTTAATCATAAAAAAGCGTAAATATTAAGCCCATTCTAAAACACGTATTGGCATAAATAGTCACGGCTATATCCTCGAGAGGGCAGGCAGAATTTATAGTTTCTTTTTGTCCCACGTAATTACAGGCGGCGCGAGACTACCGCCGCGCGCCGTTTTGATTGAAATCGACATGTGTGACCACTCACTGTTGAAAATATTGAATACTTACAGCTTTTTACAGAAATAAACGGAATCCATTCGAAAACGGAACATTGTATGATGCCATAGTTTATAAATAAACTTGAAACTTATTTTGTTTTGCATTTCAAGATCGCGTAGGTATTATATTATTAGGTATCTGTGAAGCAAATTATTTTCAGTTTTGAGTGGTTAATATAGCAATTGTCGAGGGTTTATTACATCAATAAAAGTGTGGTGCCAAATTCTGAAGCTTATTTTGATATCACTATTTCAGTACCGATGTAACTTGTTGAAGAGAGTAATATTGCAGCATCTCTTCTACTCTCATGGAATTTCCACTCTTTAGACAAAGACAAACAGTGCCAAAGAACTCTTCCTTCATTATTTTTATAATTGCCACTTTTTGTTTCGAGCAGTGTATAAAAATGTAAGCCAGAGGGGCAAGTGCGAGTTCTGGCGAGCGCCTGTCGACATTCACGGGTGAGCGCGTTAGTGCCGATTTGTATGGAATCGAGACAAGTTCCCGCGTTTACAACTAGGTGGCGGGGTCTCGATTCCATACGAATTGGCGCGCCGTGAATGTCGACAAGCTCACGCAAAAACTCGCACTTGCCCCTCTGATTATATTTAAATCGTGACATTTACGAAGTAAAAAATCAAAGGATGAATGCCAACATTTGCAAAACCTTGACTTTGACCTTTGACCTTTGACCTTCGTACCAATGCGGAAGGTCATTCCACTACCGATTTCAAAAACTTTTAGTTTCTTATTTGTACCAATTGACATTTCAAAGTTTTCAAACTGAATTCTAAACTGGAATAATATCTACAAATACTAATTCTAATTCATTTACAATTACTAATTCATTTACGAAGTCCTAGGGTATACTTCCGAGGGCTAAACCGGAGCTCCCAACCGTAGGCTGTTGGGCGTTACGTGAGGTTTTTAGTCGGCAGGAGTCCGGCATAGCATCCATGAGGATTTTCCCTCACGTTAAAAAAAATGTAAGTATTAACGAGGCCGCAGTGGTAGCCGTAGGTCTGTTGGGAGTCCTGGGACATCCTTACGAGGGCTTACCCGGGGCTCCCAACCGTAGGCTGTTAGGCGTTACGTGAGGTTTTTTAGTCGGTACGAGTCCGTCATAGCATCCATGAAAGACTTTCTCTCACTTTAAAAAAAAGCGTTCTTTACTCAAAGAGAAAAATTTCTGTATCTGTCATGAGGCTGTATCTCAGGATCCGTGACGGCTAGAGAGCCGAAATTTTCACAGCTGATGTATTTTTGGAGCCGCTATAGCAACAAATATCTACTAAAATCAGGCGGGGAAAATTAGAGGGCTCCCATACAACAATCTTGGTTATTGCGCCGATTATTGGTTGGGAACCATCTGTACGTGAGTACGACTCGCACTTCGCCGGTTTTAAATAACAGTAACGTCAGTAACTAGGTACTGTCTGTGACTTTTTAGGTTAGGCCATCAAAATTATTAACAAAATGATAGGTACTTATTTATTTGTGAACACTCACACACAATATCATCTAGTCCAAATTAAGCTAATATAAGCTTGTGTTATGGAATCTAGACGACTAATATAGGTACATACTTATGTTAACTGTTTGTTTAAGTTGTGTTTTAATATCTACTACTATGGTGGCAGACAAGTATACGAACCAGTTTGACAAGGATGACATCATCTATGATCTCAACCATCTTTGAAGTTTGACTACATGCCTCAGATTTTTTGTTTAGATTTTTTGTGGGTTGGCTAAGCCAGACATTTGTCTACCACATGGAGCGAAATGTTCACAGCAAAAACATTATAGTTAGGTACCAAAATAACTCTGTTGTTTTAAGTATCAAACACATCGGAATTGTTATTTCGAAGGTTAATAGGTATAGGGATTATACTAACTACCCGTTCGCTCTAACTTTGCCGCTGGCGTAGAGGCGTATACCCGAATTGTTAATTAGACGAAGTAAATTGACAGTAGCTAATGTCACTTCGTCATAGAAAATACGCAACATTGTATGAAGAAGTGACATTAGTTGCTGTCAATTTACTTCGTCTAATTAAAAATTCGACTTTAGTATGGAGCCGAGCGGCAAAGTTAGAGCGAACGAGCAGTACTAACTTATTATCTTTGTGTGAGATGTCCATGAATATTTTTTTTTTATTTTTTTTTATTTCCATAAAAGCAGAATAGAATAGATATTAAAGTCTCTTAGAATAGTTTTAAGGTTGAAATCGGTTTCTTATTCTACATTTTTAGAGTTCCGTACCTAAGAGGTAAAACCGGCCAAGTGCGAGTCGGACTCACGCATAAAAGGATTTAAGGATTTTTGTATTGGAGCCCCCTAAATACCTCCTTTTTCTGATTTTAGTATTGGTTGTCATAGCGGCAACAGAAATACATCATCTGTGAAAATTTCAGCTCTTTAGCTATCACGATTTCCAAGATATAGCCTCGTGACCGACAGACAGACAGACGTACAGCGAAACTTCATGAATAGGGTCCAGTTTTTGGCCTTTGGATACGGAACCCTAAAAACAGTCGAACAGCGAATTCTCAGTAATAGGGTTTATTACTGAGACTTCGCTTTTCGACTGTTTTTCTGTCTGTATCTCGGGAAACGTGATACACAGGGAGATGAAATTTTCACAGATGATGTAGGTATTTCTGTTGCCGCTATAACAAATACCAAAATTAAAAAAAAATCTACAAACGTGATTTTTTTATGTTTTTTAGTATGAAACTATTGTACGAGTCCGTCTCGCATTTGGCGGGTTTTTGACGCCCGTGGCTCCATTCGAATGGAATTCTCTTTTTCACCACATCCCGTGGGAACGAATTTAGGGGATAAAAACTAGCCCTTTTTATAATCTATTCCTGTATTAAATTTCAATAGGTAAGCTCATCCGAAATACTTTAATTAAAAAAAAAAATAAACACAGTGGCATCCGCGTCTCTTTGTGTCTGCCAAAACTCCTATCTTGAAAGATGTCATAAATAATTTGAACTAACCAGACAAATAAAGAACCAGTCTGTATTTAAACAAGTACCCTCATTGACTTTGCAGATAATGGTAGTGTCTGAACTTATAAATAGATATCAATGAAGGTTGATAAATGGCAACTGCTTAATTTTATTTAACTGTAAATAAGTATAATGAGAGAACAAGCGATGCATTCAAGTAACTCACGTTTCAAAATGTCACGTGACCTAACGTCTGTACGTACGTACCCAAATTTTGGCGGGAAACAGAAAGAGACAAGGACGCCACTGTCTGTGGTGTTTTCGTTGTATATTTTTTAAAAAAGATTGCTGTTTCGAGAGTCTATGTAAAAAAACTTTGGATAAAAAGTTAGGAAGTCATAGGTATTTTATAGTCATACACAATAAAATGCATCTTCTTTTGTAAAAGACGGTTTAGAGAAAGACATGACAAGAAACAAATGACTTTATAGTTGAATCGGCAAAATAAATATCGAAATATGAAATAAAACATAATATCAGTGTTATGCTCGTAGTGAAGCAAAGGATGCTAAAGACCTTGCAAAGTGTAGTGGACAAATAAGAGTAGAAAATTAAACCACGGACTTAAAAGCGAGGGTTAGAAATGCATCCGGAATTAACACTCAGATTATGGATAATGTAAAAGATACACAATAGATTTTCCACGACGATCATAATCTACCATAATTATAACACCCGATACTCGACTGGCGGTGGTTTAACCACTATAGAAAACCACGGAGTTGGTCTCCTTTCTGTAATTCAAATCCTAGATAATATGTGAACTGAAACTTTGGAATGCCAGAAAATATCGACAGAACACGATATTTGTAGAAAAAGAAAGCAAACCACATAATAAAGAAAATAATAAAGAATAACACCCCTTCGATCCGTTAATACTGGTTAATGCTTAGTAGTCAAAGGCTTTACTAATTGTAACGGAGAAAGTCGGAGAAACTCCTCAAGAGACGGGATGTAAAATAGGTGAGGTAAGGCAATATAGGTACATGTTAAGGTAACTTTACCATGTAAATTGTTAGTAACGTCACACATTTTTTTCAACGCAAGAAAAATCCGTCATGGATGCAATGCCGGACTAAAAACCACACGTTTCCAGTAGGGAAAGTGTGGTTTTTAGTTGGTAAGAGCTTACTCAGGGCTTCCAACCATAGGTACCTCGGAAGGATGTCACCAGGATTGAGTGTGAATGTCACAAATCTATATCTATCTATACATGTAATAAAATGATAGAAAAGTCAAAACTGTACATGGGAAATATTAAAACAAAACACTCTGGGTGTTCAACATAAGATACCGAAGCCGAAAATATAGTTAGAAAAAATTTTGTCTGTTTGTTTGCTTTGCTTTGTCCGGAAGGATCTCGAAAAGTAGGTACTCATTAGATTTGATTCAAATTTTGCACAAATATTAACTAGGGGTAGGGTCTTCAAATAGGCTATATATTATCAGGTTAAATATCCTAGGGGCTAAGCAGAGGGCAATCAAATAGGCATTATAACATAATTTTCACGCGTACGAAGTCCCGGGCAACAGCTAGTTAACTATATAATAGTAAGTAATGTGCAATAGGAATTCCGCTGATAAAAAATTGCACCATGAAGTAGGTACCTATAACAAATTCAACTAAATACCTACTTAAGACCGTTTAGTTTCTCACACACAACAGTTTTATAATCTAAGACAATAAAAATATTTTTGCATCGTTATTGTTCTAGAGTGACCTAAGTAATAAATATTTTAATTTATGTATTTCTTTGTCTAGAATTGTTCAATTGTTATTTTTGAGAGTAGTTTGAAGTTCGTCCGAAAATATTTCTACCTAAAGCTATTAGATTTAATCAGTGTACAGAATGTATATATTATGATATACAGAGTGTATAATAATATTATGGTACACTTATTTAATCTAATAACTTAATAGAAACATAATAATTATAATCAGGCCTTAATTCTTGAAGAGAATACTATAATTTTGCAGTATTATATTCTTAACCTCTATTACTTCAAAATAGGGGGAGGTTACTCAATACAACCGTAATTTTTTTTATGTTTTTCGTGGATTACCTACTTTTTCGTTTAAGAACCGATATTTTTCTTGTTTGTAAGTTAATGTTCTGTATATTTCGTCACTGCTAAGCCTTGTTTGATCATAATCTACTGTCTGTCTAATGTTAAGTGACTGTTTATGTCAGGTACGATTTCCGTTCTTCAGATAGGTTGCGTTGGTCAAATAACATGGAATTACACCAAGAAGGCACAAAATAATAAGGTACAGAACGCAATCTCATGTATGTACTTTTTTTTTCAAAGCAGTCGCGCACAAACTAATATTGAAATTACTATGAAAATCCTTTAAACTCTTGTCCGTGAACTCCGTGAGCTGTGGTCTATGTGTGCGTAACCCGAGCGCACTTTGTATGTAGATTGCCTTCTGTATTTATAATTTTGTGTTGAATGCCTGGGTAGTTTGAAAAATGTCAACAGCAGTCATTGGCTTCTGTTCAACACGGCACAAGTCTTATTCTACTTTGATAAGATGCTGAATTCAATGATCGTTTACAGAACATTGAGCAAGAGGGCTACGAGCTTCATAATTAGATAAATGTAAATATTATTTGAAAATTGAAGTTATTATTATACAATTGTGGACGACTATTAAAGTCTAAATTCGCCTTGTTATGTAGAATTCTATGTCAACGACTATCTAATAGTAGGCAACTGATCCATTAATGGCAATAAACATTCAGGTCAGACTGAATTGTGTTTTTAGCTATCCACGAGCTAAAAATGCTAAAATCAATACGTACTGGGTCTGCTTTTATAACAATTAGGTGACATCGTTATGTCAAAGAATTAGTTTGATTTCTAGTTTCCGTTCTGACTGCAGAGTTTGTGTTTTATGAATGTGTTATTGTAACATCTATTCTGGCTGTTTGATTGGAAGTTGGATTCGGATTATAGAATGGGAATAGATTTTCTCCTGTTTCTTTTTACGTGTGGGAAAATATTCACGAAAAAAGAAAGTAAAAGATTTATTCTGCTCTTAGCACATAGGTAATAAAAGTAAATGAAAACATGAATATCCCCGGAAGAGACAGAAATGGTCTCTAGCTCAGCTGTTATGCTACTTCGCGTAATAAGCGAGTTAGCGCTTGTATTCTAGGATTCTATGCAGCTGGACTCTTACTGACTACAAACCACATATTCCCTACCTACTGCCTACGGTTGGTAGCCCCGGGTAAGCCCTCGGATGTCCCCAGGAAATTTATAGTGCATGGAGACGGCAAATAATCTTGCTTCGATATACGTGGGTCTAACAACACGTAATTCACCTCTGTGTACCCCTCCGGTGTACCTATGGGCATGATGTTAATTAGGTATCTTGTGTGCTTCGAAAAACACCTTAAGACATTGTTTCCAGCATCACTCGTTCTGCAGTGCTATTCTCTAAAAAAACAGCCTTGCGTACAGCGCTGCCCACAGCGGCGAGTTATTCGGTTATATATTACAATACCAGAAGTCAAAATGCCTTTACTTGAAATGCATTAGCCCAAAATACCCGAAATCGAAATACTAATATTCAAAAGAGTACATACGTGGCCTTTTGAATATTGGTATTTCGATTTCGGGTACTTTGGGCCAATGCATTTCAAGTAAAGGCATTTTGACTTCTGGTATTGTAATATATAACCGAATAACTCGCCGCTGTGGGCAGCGCTGTACGCAAGGCTGTTTTTTAGAGAATAGCACTGCTGCTCGTAACTATTGAGCCACCGAGGCTGTCAACAATGATATATTTATTTATGTACCTTCTTACAAGATTGTCGAAAATTTTCTACGTCGAAAAATTCTTTCTCATCGAAGTAGACTGGTAAGGATCACATTAGACTAAAAAGGTGAAATGGACATATCGCGAATTGGACCAACACAACACACACATTGCCACATTCAATGAAAAATGTTGGGCGACAAAAAGGCAAACTTTGAGATCATGAAATATAGATATGCGTCTAATTATAAGCAAACTAGTCACACGAATATGAAAGTTCAAAGGAAGTCTAACAGACTTCCTATTACCTAGACCATGTACCTAGGTTCTAAATATTTATCGTGTATGAAAATTTGTTAAATTTTTGTGGCGATACATTACCATGTTGTTTTGAAAATGCTAACTCTAAACAACATACTTTACTATTATATTTTTTTTGGGATTCGAATCGCGAAACTATTTATTTTCCTCGTCTGATTGATTGAGGTAAAATCCAGCAAGCTCATCGTGGTTTCATTTTCTGTTACCTGTGCAAAGGTAGGGTTTTCCTAACTAAAATGCTGCTGCATATTTTATCAAATCAGAGCAAAAACTAGACGTTGTAACGCCACAATAGAAGTGGTAGGTAGATAATAATTATAATATAACAAATTTTCTGTTAGTAAAACAAAACAAGTAAAGGAACGTTTAGAACGGACCGTTTTGGGCCACTTTGAGAACGCGGGCCGTTTTGGAACGGGACGTTACCAAACGTTTCGTAGACGACGCAAAATATAATAAAGAGTTCCTAGTTAATAAATAAAAAAGGAATACCTATTCGTGCTTAATTTCCTTTTGACAAGAAAGTATACGATAAAACATATTGTACCTACCATATGTCGGAAATAATGTGAATATAGAAGTAATGCAGGTAGTATAAACAGCATTAATAACAAACTGGTTGAAGTACCACAACCTTGTTTTGGCACGAAATCCGCAACTTTCTGTATTATGTAACCTGCCGATAGGTTTATTTAAAAGTATGGCTGTAAACATAACTACGTATTACTTTTAGGTGCAGCAGCATCCATGAAGGATTTCCCTCACGTTAAAAAAACCCATGGGTGACCAAAAGGATAATCCTTTTGGTCACCCATGGGTTTTTGTTAATGTTCTGTGTGCATCTGCATCCAGGATTATTTTCAGGAAGGTGCAAAAATAGTAAATTTTTCAATGCACTTTCTTGCCTACCAGAATATTTTTTCCTGTCCCTTTCCGATTCGCAATTCGAACAATTAATAGTTTATAGAACACTGAGTTAATGGGTTCTTTTATTCAAGCAAAAGTACATAGTTGAAGAAACTTATGTCATGTAGGTAAAATTCCTGTCATTACCACTGGCAGTGTCTTTGCCATTTATAAAATAGACCTCTTCTACGACATTTACAAAACATCAATTAAACAAGAAAAGAAACTATACTTTAAGCCATTGTTTGACCACAGGGTTTCAAACCGGTTTGAAGCCCTGTTGTCCGAACCGAACGACCGGTAAGGTTATCCTAAGAACGACCGGTAAGGTTATCCTAAAATGACATTACTCGTACATGACAATGACACTGATAGCTCGTTTGTGTTTGTGGAGTCATGACATTTGGAACAATATAATTCTTTAGTAGGTAGTTACGTATTGTAGAAAAAAACGAATCATCAAGGATATTCCATAATTTACCGATATTAATAGCTCATTGGTTACAACATAATATGACCATCAGTTCCGTCTCGTGTCTACTAAAAACGTATGTGGATTGCAATGAAAAAGATTTATTATTTATCTATAATACGGACGTGTTTTACTTCCTTTTTCGCATCGTCACGCTTTATATCCATTTTTAAATTTGAAACGTAGTTCTTTATTGCGTAGGATACACATTACCTAATTAATATGAATTAATGTTTTTAGGATTTCTGCTTTTACGACCTTTGCTACGTGTTACAAATTTCGCTCTCGAATTTTTTTAAACGACTCGTTTGTTAGAAATTTCTTTTTTAAATTCGGTAGTAAAACTACGTTTATTATAAAACTCATATTAAATTACTGCCTACTTAATACGATGTTTCAAAAAAATTAGTAATAAAATTCTGTATTAACATTCCGCCTCTTTATCAACATCTTGCAATAAAAGGTTTCCCAACATTGAAACATTATTGCATAAATTTTTAATGTAAATGTAAAACAATTTGAAATAAATTCTTTTAGGACGTGTGGACAGCATGCCAAACATCTTTATCTACGCGTGAAGTTTCATTACCATTGAATTAATTTATTGTATTTGTGTCATTTGATGCCTAGTCGTTATCATTCAAAGTACTTCTTTAGACAGAACTGGTGTTACTACAAGCTACGAATGGATTGTCATCATTGGTGATAACGATGACGTAACTAATGAGGAAAACTAAACGGCAAATACACGTAAAGAATGTAAAGAGGCTTATCACAACAATCCTTAACACACCTGATAGAACAAGTACATATTTCGTAAACTTGCACCAATACGTTGATAAGTAAATTCAAAGAAATATAATGATCTATGCCAATGCTTTGATTAGTAAATGCTTTAAAGAACTGTAATTCATAAATCGAATCCAAAATATCAATGTTTTTCATACCAAATTCTTGCTAGTGACACAAAATAATAAGGTACAGAAAGCAATCTCATGTTTCTAAGTATTTTACTTTTTATAGCAATAGATTGCCTTCTGTGTCTTATTATTTCTTGCTAGTGATAATGACAATTTTTATAGAACAAAAAATGTACTTACTTTCCAGTTAAGAAGTCAGACAATTGGCTCACTTTCCAGAATATCTGGAAAAGCAACATGAGCACCGTGTGATGAATCCAAGTGTAAAGTTTGTAGCAACTCTCCATTGCGCCCGCGTCTCCCGACTCGTGCTCCCACAACACCTTCGGAAACGATACCTCACTCATCCGTCACTCTTCTCTGACCGAGAATATAAAATTATTTAAAAAAATATTATATTATTACAGTTCTTTTCGTTAAAACGATTCACGTAAAAAGTTTTCTTCGCGCGAAACGTGCGCTGCGATCGAAGCACTAGGTTAGTTTGGGGCTTATCAATCGTACCGAAATCGAATAGTTCTCGAACGAAAATAGCTACGACAAAAGAATGAGCTGCGATAAGTTTGACCGCGCTCGAACGCCGGTGCACGCGAACTGATGGCCATGAGAATTCCACGCTCGACTCGTCGAATGTCGACAGATGACTCAGTTCAGTTCAGTTGTATCACGTAGATATCAGGTATTTGTTTCTCAGCTCAGTTTGCGAGGAATGCAAGACAACACCCGACCGAGAGACCGACGACACAATGGTGTCATAACAATGAAGACATTGTATGTTACTTTTTTCGTCGATCCTATATGGGGTAAAGCATTATCTCGTAAGCTCAGCACATGATACAGAGCACAAATGCCATCGTTGTGTCGTATGTATCCGGTGTACAAAAACCTTATATGTATAGCCTTCAATTATTTAACTGTGTTTGTTATGGTTTTGGATGGCATTATGCTACAATAAACACAGTCACCAGACCAGTAACATATTTTATATTACTTATATTATTGTTTTGATAATGTGTTATTATGTCAATTATAATCAAGACTGACTCAGAAAGATGTTGCCTTTCAGTTATGCATGCATGCATTGATAGTAGCACCATGCAGATAGTTCTCAGTAGCTGCTGCTTCTTCCACATTAATAATAATAATAATAAATATTCACGGACATCTCACACAACGCTATCTGATCCCAAAGTAAGCTAGGAATAACATGCTTGTGTTATGGGTATCAGACCACGGATATTAATACTTATATACTTTTAAATACATACATATTATACATAGAAACACCCAGACTCTTGAGACAAACATTTATGGGTCACACAAATATTTGTCTCCGGTGGGAATCGAACCCACGACCTCCAGCGCCGCAGGCGGTATCACTACCGCCTGCGCCACAGAGGCAGTCATTATTATGTACCTATATGAGTTCGCCTTCTATGTTTTGTGAATCTGCATAACGACGCTTGAAAGGAAAAATTTACCAAGCTCGGTGACAGCTACCTATGTTGTTCCATAGTCATCTTGTAGCCCTTTTAACATAGCGCTGGTACCTTCTTATATTTGTGGCCAGCTATATGGGGAGATTTCCCGATACATAATTTCATCTCACAATATTCAACCATTTCAAGATTTTTAATTGATATTTGTTCATTCCAGATACTGCATTATTAAAATCAAGAGTAGAGTTTTCAAATATTTTTTGTTGTCATTGTGACTTTCAGCTTTCGTACGGACCATGTGACAAAAAATTTCAATCTATTTTATTAAATACATATACAGTCAAAAATTTATGAGTTCTTGAAATATTAAAGAGCACTACAATTTTTAGACTAACTGAAATATAACTGAAAAACCAGGTATATTTCAATCTTAAGCTTGTAAAAATTGTACAACATTAGGTACTACTATTCATTTCACAGTATTTTTTTTTATTTGAGACCCATGCTGAATATAACATACAAATGGTATGTATGCATATTGTAGACCTTACTTCAAGGAATGATGAAAACCGTGCAATGCGAATCTTTTGGATTCAACCGAAAATAGCAATAATGATGCTTAGCCTCAATGTTAAAATCTTACTAATGACATGGATATAAATGCGTAGATGTTTGTTCATTTGCTCTTCAAACGGCTGAACAGATCTAGCTGAAATTTCGTTTGATGATTATTGTCTGGAATAACAACACTACAGAACGGGAAACTAACGGGAACGAGAGCAAAATTACACGCGGATGGAATCACAAGCACCGTCTAGTGTTAACCTAACTGGCAAATGACCAATTGGCTTTCACTAGATATAGATAGATATACCTAAGCAAATTAGTAAGCTAACTTTTTCATAATATTATTACTATACAATGGTTAAAAAAGTCTTTTTTTCACTGTATAGTAAAATAATTCTTTTGCCGGCAATAGGTTACATGACAACATTAAAATAACGTATAAAGACTTAGGAGAATTTGATAAAATTTACTCTCAAATATTTATAGTTCTTTGGAAATACCTACAACTAAAAACGTGTATGATCTTTTCGATTTATTCTCTGTGAGGAAAACGCTCTGTGATTAGTATAAATAGTCATGACTTTATTGTATGTCACATTTTACATCTATTTGCACTGTTTGAAACAGAAATAAATAATTGTTATGTGAATTTATGGATGTATTGTTCATTGCAGCATACATCATTATACACCATTTTCCCACTAAAATATTGAAATTACATCCCTCAGCGATCAATGTTCACCGTTGTTTCCTGGCCATTGACGTCAAGCTCACGCCATGGTAAAGGATGGTGTTTTTTCGCGCGCTTTGCATTGATTTTTAACTTAATCCATCCAATGTTTTTACCGAAACTATTTTATAATGTTATTATAAATCTTCAACGAAAATAGTTTTTCAAAATTAGTTACATAGCCTTTTTTTAACGAGAGGAAAATTTCTAAATGGATACTATGCTGGACTCTTACAAACTAAAAATCACACGTGCCTTAACCGGGGCTCCCATCTGTAGGACTAATGCCTACACTTGGGCTGCTTATAATTTCAATCACAAGGAAGCTTTCAACAGAAGGAAGCTGTAAAACTGTCTATCAATGAAGTTTATTACACTATACAACATTTTTTAAACTTGGAAATCTATATAAGGCAAATCGCACGTACCTACATAATACATAAGTCTATCATTATAAACTAGCGTGCGCGACCTTCTTTAAGGGCCGGTCAATGCTCCTTCCGTTTCCGAATCACTCCACACCCAGCAGACCTTATTAATTTCGTTCATTTATTCAAAGCTCAATTCTGTAAAGGGTAGACGAGTTGATTAGTTTCTATATTCGGTCTAAATAACAAAGAAATAGACTTTGACCTATGGGCATATTCAATTTTGGACATCTGGCAATCAGGCACAGACGTTTTGAGTAACGATCCTCGACAACGGCTCCGATCTGGTGGTCATAGTCAGCACATGCAAGACCAAGACCAATCCCATAGATTTGCGTAGAAGAATGAGTTCGTATCTTTTTTCCTGTTCTTGTCTTCGTCCAAGACTATCGGCCTTCTTGTCGGGGGTCTGAGGACGGTGAGTGGGCTGCCCACCGTCCTTCCAGAAGCAGGCCTTAGACGACAGCGTGACGTGAGGGATTCACGCACGCCACCCTAAGAAGCGGATAACACCCGAAAACCCCCAAAGACGCGGAAGAGCACTCGAACCCCCCCTAGGGGAGGCCGCAGTGGTGGCCGTCGATTCTTTTGAGAGTCCTGGGGTATCCTTCCGAGGGCTTTCCTGGGGCTTCCAACGGTAGACTTTTAGGCAGGATCCGTGAGGTTTTTTAGTCAGTAGAAGTCCGGCATAACATCATGAGGATTTTCCCCCACGTTAAAAAAAAGGGCTTATTCTTCAACTTAGCTTAAATATTATAATGTTACCGATAAGGCTTAACGGGCTTTCCGATAAGGCATGGAATTGTCGCCCATGTTGTTCTGAAGCCTGAAGCACAATAAACGGAATGATCGCCTATTTTCAGCACCGAAAACGCAGAAAACTGAACTAGAGAGAGATATAAGTTCTTCAACGGATCCTACATTCATTCATACATATAGTCACGCCCTTATCCTAGAAGGGGTAGGCAGAGGCATAGTATACGCCCACATTTCACCTTATAGTTTAATGTCCCACGTAATAGGTGGTGAGTCTATTACCGTGTTGAAATTGACAGGTGCAGATCAACGCCGCAGTTGAAATTTTTTAAGCCGCCCATAAGGCCTTCAACTTGACTTAACGATTGGGCACACAACGGATTCTTATTGAGAATAACAAATTATTATCTGATCCGAAGGATAATTAAATAAATCTGTGTATTTAAAAATGTATTGCTATGTACCTATTCTAGTATTGTAAAACAAAACTAGAATAGGTACACAAGATTACATCCAAAATAATCTTATTTTACCTTCCTCTTACCGGACGGCCTCGGATCCAAAAATAGGTTTATGTTGCATAAACAGGACCAACGTTGCATTTAATTTTGGTAATTAGCATGTGTATAATATTAACACAGGTAACGAGTGCAATACACACTAATTAATTAGCACAAATTACATAAAATATTAAAGTTGCATTGAAATCCGCGTTAAAATCCGTTGCATTAAAGACTGTTTGCGCAAGCAAACAGTGAGTGCAGTGAGTGTTTGAAACTAGGCATTAAAATTATTTTAATGTTTTTGTTAAGGCTTTAGTATATTGAAACTTAACTCAACGCAATAAGTCTATTTCTTGTAAATTCCTTTCAGATGTGAGAATAGTAGATAAATACCTATTACATATGTCATAAATTATTTTGAATTTCACCCTGCTTTACATTCTTTTTTTTTTGCTATTGATTAGCTAAGTATTAGCAATGAATACAGACGTATACTAGAAGAATAGTTTCTTAGGCTGCTCTGAAGACAAACTTTCTGTGACACAAACTGCCGCTTGGCGGCGATGCAGCCGCAGCGCGGCAGCCATTTTTAATTTTTCGTAGCAAAAGATTAAATATCTATAGATATTTGATATTTACAATGATTGATTAAATAAATATATTATGTTTTGATTTAAAAGATGTGAAATATTTTTTTATAAATAATCCCTGAATTTAGTCGATTATAAACGTAAAAATGTGCCTACTAGTTTTTGACTAACTGCGACAGTGAAATGCGACGACAGCGCCGCCAAATGGGAACTACACGAGCTGGGCGCATGCCCCCAACAAAATTGGCACAAAAAATCCTTAAGAACTGTTCTTCTAGTATACGTCTGTATTCATTGGTATTAGTACCTAATTAAAAGATAAGTATCAATGATTTTTTCAAAATTTTTCAGGTTCAGATTTTTAAGTCATTCACCAGATCACCAGTGTAAAACACATTAAGGCTTGTATATTCGAAAGAGACTCATCTTGGAGTAAACTTCATACTAGTAAATATTCTTCGATTTGATCTGATAACGATATTATGGAAATTGTTAGATACTCTTGCTTTTTTAACGGTTCAAAACACGATTAGGAATACTTTGTTCAATTGAAATCGCTGTCGAAAAATAAGGAATACTTATTGCAAAAATCTAAACAAGTAATGTACTTTTTTATGTACATAAATTAGTTTAATTCTCATAAAAACTTGTCATAAAATAGATATAGGTTCTTTTTAACAATATTTTACCGCTAGAGTTTTTCTTAAAACCCCTCAGATTTTATAGCAGTAATGTATTAGAATCGAATGAAATCCAGCAAAAGCGTACGCTGCAATCCTTCGAATTGCCTTTGGATTTGCCAAGGTCGAATACGGAATCCTTAAGTATCATACAGTAATGTTTGATTAAATAAATTAATATTTTTCGGAGTCTAAAATTCCAATTTAAAATACTAGTCTTCTTAGTCAAGTCAAAGTCAGTACCCCCAAGTCACGGGAAAGCAGCCTAAAATCGAGGCCGCTGTGGTAGCCGTAGGTCTGTTGGGAGTTCTGGGTCATTCTGGGGCTTCCAACCGTAGGCTGTTGGGCAGGATACGTGAGGTTTTTTAGTCGGTAGGAGTCCGGCATGGCATCCATGTAGGATTTTACCTCACGTAAAAAAAAGTCAAAGTCAGTTTTGCCCCCATAAAGTGTTGAAATACTGAAAGCTTGCAGTGGGAAGTGGGCAAGTGGGTAACAAGAAAAATAGAATTTCAGAATTTTGAAATCACTTTCCTTCGTTATTGCAAGTTGTTGCACTTTTTCTGGCTACTAACTAACCATTTTAGGGTTCCCTACCAAAAGGGTAAAAATGGAACACTATTTTTGAGATTCCGTTGTCCGTCTGTCTGTCTATCTGCCACGAGGCATCTCGTGACCCGTGATAGCTAGAAAGTTGAAATTTTCACAAATCATGTAGGTATTCTGTTGCCGTTAACCATACCTACAAGAAACGTATTTAGTAGTACCTAACTGAACGGTCCCAGTCGACTCGCAATTAGCCGGCTTTTAAACAATAATTAGAACACGAAATACATATTTATAGTAAGTTCAACTCATCTGTGCGCGCGGCACTATGTGTGGGTAAGCCTCGTCTAAACACAGTGACTTCGTGTGCGTAACATGAGGTACAGTGAAGTACAAAATACAAAAACACTTGTTTAACTAAAATAAAAATCAATGGGTGAAATGTATGTTATACATATTAGGGTGGATTATGTATCGCTGTTTGAAGAATAAAATTGAGAAATTTTAGGATTCGCTGTTCTCTCCAAGGTTAATTATAAATTCAATCAAAATGTCGATAGTATTCTTCTTCTTTGGCGTGTCGACAAGTATAACTCCACATCTCTTCATCAATTTACTTAAACGTTCGTTTATTAATTCCATTATTTCCATTACATTTTCTTTGATTTTATGCGAAGCATTATAATTTGTTTAAATTCCCCATACATTTTCTATTGGGTTTAGTTCAGGATAATACGGTGGTAGCCGAAGAACTTTTAAGCCATATGGCTGAAGTATGTCATTAATCTTATAACAAACTAGCTGACATATAAGGTGTGCGAAAAGCGTGTGAAACTGCCCTGCCCTCTTCCAAAGGAACCGCGCAATATATCGGGAACAAAAGTATCCTAGCTAGAACCTTCCTCGGATCATAAGCTCAGATTGTACCAAGTTTCATTTAAATCAATTCATAATCAGGATACAGACAGACAGACATGAAAATTTTTAATTACATTTTCAGCTTCAGTATCGATTAGAGAACGCCCTACAATTAAAATTTCAAATTATCTTCCATGCACAGACTCGACCCTCAACAGTTTTTTTTAGATGCATAGATAGATAATTATGGTTTTTTTATTTTTTAAATCAAGTCATGCAGTTCAATTTTTGTCATATTTGCAGTATAAGCAATGTTTTTTTCCGTCGACCATCTCTGCATCCCTATTTTTATTGCATTAGAATTTGGAGCTCTATCATTTATGACTTTTCTGTAGGCCTTTATTAGTTACACAATTCTACCATACATTATTTTGTTATGCCTCGAAGGGTTTAGGCAGCGTTTTCGTTAAAAGCTCCCAGACACCTTATTTTTTTCCGACATCAACTAATATCATTATATTTTAGTCAATGTATACAAAAACACAACAAATTATATACGTTAACCTTTCTCAAGAATCATTGGTGATCTCAGCATGAAAATCCATGCAGTATTTTTTAAGTATATCGTGAACAGACAGACGCGGCGGGGACTTTGATTTATTATATGTAGTGATAACAAATATTAATTCCATCGAATTGACACATAAAAAATATTTACCTGACTTCTTAAACATTTTCTCCGTGAAGAATTAGACATTTTCTTAAACGACTGTACCCATGGTATTATCACTAAGAACACTATGTAATGAATTATAATGTGACCAAGTTACACAGGATCTCAACGTTGCAGTTACATTGAGACTTGTCATGATATTTGATTTCGTTTCATTATAACGTAAAAGTTGCCTACAAACGTGGTAGATGGCGCTGTATGCTTTTTGTATAAATATGATGTTTATTTCGCGGCCACGCAGAGCGTTTCCTGCAAAGACTGCTTGGCACCGCTGGTGTCGTCAATAAGTCGAGTTACGTCTCTACCTCATAATATACAAATGTACTCTGTGAAGACGGCCGCGTCACTGCCACACAAATTAAAGCTGTATAATTACTAGCGCACGCACACATAGCGCCGCGCGCACTGATGAGTTGAATTATCTATACCTACCTTTAAGTTCTATAAAATAATAAACTTCAGTTCGTCATTCTTCAGTTTTCAGCAGAAACATAAATAAAAACAAATACAACTAAATATATAGGTACATAACTTGTTTAATTATCCTAAACGAGAGCATGTACCGAATTGAATGTTACAGTTATAAATATAATAATACTAGAGGGCCAGGCCACGCGTTGCTGTGGCTAAGTTTTTTCTAACCCGGTACTCCCGGCCATAGTGGCTAAGCTTTTTCTAACCCGGTACTCCCGGCCATAGTGGCTAAGCTTTTTCTAACCCGGTACTCCCGGCCATAGTGGCTAAGCTTTTTCTAACCCGGTACTCCCGGCCATAGTGGCTAAGCTTTTTCTAACCCGGTACTCCCGGCCATAGTGGCTAAGCTTTTTCTAACCCGGTACTCCCGGCCATAGTGGCTAAGCTTTTTCTAACCCGGTACTCCCGGCCATAGTGGCTAAGCTTTTTCTAACCCGGTACTCCCGGCCATAGTGGCTAAGCTTTTTCTAACCCGGTACTCCCGGCCATAGTGGCTAAGCTTTTTCTAACCCGGTACTCCCGGCCATAGTGGCTAAGCTTTTTCTAACCCGGTACTCCCGGCCATAGTGGCTAAGCTTTTTCTAACCCGGTAATCTCGGCCATAGTGGCTAAGCTTTTTCTAACCCGGTACTCCCGGCCATAGTGGCTAAGCTTTTTCTAACCCGGTACTCCCGGCCATAGTGGCTAAGCTTTTTCTAACCCGGTACTCCCGGCCATAGTGGCTAAGCTTTTTCTAACCCGGTACTCCCGGCCATAGTGGCTAAGCTTTTTCTAACCCGGTACTCCCGGCCATAGTGGCTAAGCTTTTTCTAACCCGGTACTCCCGGCCATAGTGGCTAAGCTTTTTCTAACCCGGTACTCCCGGCCATAGTGGCTAAGCTTTTTCTAACCCGGTACTCCCGGCCATAGTGGCTAAGCTTTTTCTGACCCGGTACTCCCGGCCATAGTGGCTAAGCTTTTTCTAACCCGGTACTCCCGGCCATAGTGGCTAAGCTTTTTCTAACCCGGTACTCCCGGCCATAGTGGCTAAGCTTTTTCTAACCCGGTACTCCCGGCCATAGTGGCTAAGCTTTTTCTAACCCGGTACTCCCGGCCATAGTGGCTAAGCTTTTTCTAACCCGGTACTCCCGGCCATAGTGGCTAAGCTTTTTCTTACCCGGTACTCCCGGCCATAGCCATGTAGGCTTTTCACAAAAAAAACTATCCTAGCTCACAAGTTGGATCAAACTTCACACGGTGTGCAAATTTGGTTAAAATCAGTTAAGTAGTTTAGGAGTCCAACGCGGACAAACATCGTGACAGGAGATTTATATATGTTAAGAAGATATTTGAAGTGAAGGGAAGTAGGTTTCTAAGTCTAGTCTATGTGTAAACACTAAACACTAAAAACGTTGCAAGAAAGTTAAATAAACCGAAACGAATGGGCGATGAAGCTGCTATTTCGTCGCGTTACTCTTGTATTTAGAATGGGATTATTGCTCTTTTGTATTGCAAAATGTAACAACCACGTTCAGTAATTCAGTCAGGTGTTGGGCCATAGGTATCTATTCTAACGTATAATCCCACAGTATCAGACGATTTACGTCCAGTGTTATGCTTCCTCCACATTACTCGCGAAGTTGAACGAAGTTCGTCGGCGAAGTTGCCCGAGTCAAAGAAAATTTTTGACGAAGTAGGCCGAGGAGCCCCTCCGCACTCTCGTACTCGTCCAACTTCGTTCAAGCGATTAATGTGGAGGAAGCATTAGGGTAGTCTCACTCCCATCAAATCTAACTATAAAATTTAAAAAACCCCCGACTCATAAAAAAAACCTGTAAAAAGTAATAAAATAACTATTATATTATGACCTATCTACCCTAAGTATTGAAACTTTATTATTATTATAGGTAGCTATATTATTTACGTATTCATATTTTTAACTAACAGTTGGTCTCGTCGGGGGGACCGCTCTATATCTAAACAGAGACAGATTAGGTTAGGATTAGGTGAGCGGTCCCCGACGAGACAAACTGTTAGTTAAAAAAATATGAATACCTACGTAAATAATATAGCTACCTATAATAATAATAAAGTTTCAATACTTAGGGTAGATAGGTCATAATATAATAGTTATTTTATTACTTTTTACAGGTTTTTTTATGAGTCGGGGGTTTTTTAAATTTTAAATTTATTTTTTTATTTCATGCTTTTTATAGGGATTTTATAGGGGTTTTAATATCAACATACGTATAGTCTATCAACAATTATTCAGAGCTAATGCGAATTGCGCGGAGTGTGGTTACAGAATTAGAAATACATTCCACTCCTCATATTTTCCGAATGGCTAAACCGATTTTCATAAAATTTGCAGTATCGTGATGTATAAGTTATGACCTTTCATTTGATACCCAACACGGGTATATTTGAACACATTTAATTTTTCATCACCACTTTCACCCCTCATATCTTTGAAATGGCTGAACCGATTTTTATAAAACATAGCTAAGAACACTCTCCCCTAACCCATCTTTCAAACAAAAGAAACAGAATCAAAATCGGTTCATCCGTTTGGGCGCTACGATGCCACAGACAGACTTACACACACACACACACACCCACACACACGTCAAACTTATAACACCCCGTCCGGGTTTCCGTCAGGGATTAAAAAAAAGTGGCATCATTTTATTAGGTAACATTTGACGTCTGTCAGTTTTATTTTCATAATGCTTACCTGCTTGAAAACATCGATTTTTAAAGTGAATGAATCGATACGGACTGAAATGATATGTGAATTTTAAAAATCATCAGGCGAATCCCTGTCCCAATAATATTATTCTTTCGTAAACCAGTACATAAATAGATTGTCAATTGATTGTATGTAAGCCAGGGCAGTTTTATAACTCTTTCACGCTTGAGCTGTTGCAAGATCTGGCTGTTTGGTATAGAGATAGATTAAAGTATGAAAAAACACAGGGAACGCCATCTAGTAATCATATTAAGGCCACATGCGTTTTAATCTCTTGAGTTTGAGATAACCACATTAACCACCTCGCTAATACCTGACGTGCCCTTAAAAAATCCAAAAAAAAAATCTACAGACAAGTCACTGAGAGATCGAACCTTTTACTTTACCTACGCTTGACTTCACCACAGTATACTTCACGTTAGCAGCCAGCATTTAGGGCGTGGTTGTGATTAATAGCAATGTAGAAAATTTTTGAAGCCTTCATAATAATGGCATTTCTTATTTCAGCTTTCTTTACTTACCTCTTTTTTACTTTATTATATTTGTATAAACTGTGTAGTAAGTAGGTACCTAGGTATAAGGTGCGCATAATTCAAATAGTGATGCGCCTCAAACACTAGAATGTAATGTCGATCGTGCAGACCTACAAGCAAGGTCAGGTAAATGTAAACCCTTCCGCGTTTATGCCTCATAATGAATGTTAATACGATAACTGATTAACACACTACCACGATCTAGCTTGAAATATAGGTTCAAATAGGTACCGGAAAATTTTCATCGACTCAAGCTGAAGAGGTCACTGCAGGTACCTAGCACCATTTTGTCAGTTTACGCAAAATCAAATGAGCCTATGGCAGTCTCCTGGATGTAGGGCTCAGAATTTTGGCCACAACACAAGGCCATGTTTGTCTACAGGCCTAGTTTTAAACAGTAGCAATGTGGAATATTTTTAAAGCCTTCATAATAATGGCATTTCTTACTTTAGCTTTCTTTCCCTGTTTTTTACTTTAATATATTTGTATAAACTGTGTGTAGTGACTGGTAGAAAATGCCTTTGGCATTAAGTCCGCCTTTGTACAAATAGATTTTGTGCAGAAAGTTTAAATAAAATAAAATAAAATAAAATAACACCCATAGCACAGTTTACTTAATACTATCAGTTTTTTTGCCTTATTATTTTTTTATATTCAGCTCGGCAAATTGACGCCGCCACCAGCCTGATGGAAAGAGCATCTAGCAATTGGGGGCCACTTCTGGCAGTGGTCCTCAAGTTGGCGGCCCTGTGATGTGCCTCTTCACGCTCCTCTTGAAGAACCCGGGTTTATTTCAAGTAATAAATATAAAACGTTTTTTTTTAACTAAGGAATCCTTGTGGGCTTCTCATTTATCATCACCGCAAGTTACCTGTTTGGTCAGGAATTCTTTATGGCCTACACGCTTGAGGATTCACAATATTCCCTATAAGTATATCCGCGGGACTCTGTAGTCCGAAGACATGACCGTTAGGCAAAGTTTTCTGTCAGTCAAATTCTACATAATGTATTGTATAATTCCTTTTTTTGTTTTAGTTATTTCAATGTGTGGGTTCAATAGAACGTGAGCTGAGAAATAGACGTTGGTAACTAGTTTAAGAATTTTGATATGTAATAAATATAGATATTTAGTATCTAGTGCTGCCCACCTCACTCAAAATAGAAGCTTCGATGTGCCAGAGCCAAGAAAGTTTTTTGTCTTAATAATAGACAAAAAATATAATCACTACCTAGGTGTTCGATGTCTGTAGCAGATTGAAATCTTTATTTTTTCAAGCTTTTTTTACATGGATTGAGAAGAGCGTTTCATTTATACGACAAAAACACTTAGGCTACTTTCAGATCAGGTAGACAAAAAGTTGCGCACCTTCTGCAGGATTTGTCAAATACAATTTTGCTCGATCATTCTCATCAAACCAAAAATGTATATGAATTTTTCGGGCAGGCAATGCGCCACTTATTATCTGCTAATCTAAAAGAAACCTTAGTTCCACGGTTCCACGAACCTAGAATTTTAAAATGGTCCAGGTGTTTGCACACGAATTCACACGATCGCGACGTGACATGAAAAATAATGGAATCGAATTCAAGGCAAAAACTGCGCAGGAAGATATGCTCTAGACTTTGAGCAAAACCGGCACCCCAGAGCCAAAACCTAGTATACTGTACTAATATTATGAAGTGGAAAAATTTGTTTTTTGTTTGTTTGTTTGTAACGAATAGGCTCCGGAACTACTAGACCGATTTGAAAAATTCTTTCACTGTTGGAAAGCTACACTCTTTGCAGTGAACATAGGCTATATTTTATTCCCGTATTACCACGGGAACGGGAACTACGCGGGTGAAACCGCGTGACGTCCGCTAGTAACTTATATTTTAAAATTAAATCTCTATAAAAGGTCTGAATTTTGATCTCAATGATGACCACTTTCGTCCAGGTGTGCCGTAGGTATGTTTTCTGCCACTTTTAAAATGATTTTGGTCGCTAAAACATGGCCCCTGCGCCTTTCGCATTCAGCTCTGAAACATTTTCTAGGTACCTATTCGGTTCATCTGCCTGGGGGAAGGGGCATCGTAGTACGGCATAGTCAGAGTACTAGCGACGGCAGTTACGTGCTTAATGCCACACCGTAGTATAAAACGACAACCTAGGGACAGGAACCATAGAAATCATAGAGGTAAATATGGTTACCTAGGTGATGACGCTCTACAGGCTGAACTTGACAGTGCGTAAAGTTATTTCTAACCCCCGACCGACGGAAACCCGAACGGGGTGTTATAAGTTTGACGTGTGTGTGGGTGTGTGGGTGTGTGTGTGTGTGTGTGTGTTTGTAAGTCTGTTTGTGGCATCGTAGCTCCCAAACGGATGAACCGATTTTGATTCTGTTTCTTTTTATCCCAGTTATTATGTTGCGATAATTATGATGATATGAATTATGTTCCCATGGAAAGCGTGTGGCGACCGGAGCCCTATGTGGCAACGGGAATTCGTCCCGAGGGTGCCGTTAGAGGCAACTAAGGGAACACTTTCGCAAAACCATTAATTGCGTAAAAAAGTAAAAGTCAAAATGAAACCCGGTTTTCAGTAAAATGACAGTCGTTAAGCCAAGGTGAAGCTTGGAAAAATTTAAACTGCGGGTCGTCACGACCTGCACCTGTCCATTTCAACACGGCAATAGGCTCCCCACCTATTACGTGAGACATACAACTATAACGTGAAATGTGGACGAATACTATACCTCTGCCTACCCCTTCGGGGATAAAAGCGTGACTCTAAGTATGTATGTGGAAAGCGGGAGCTGGCATTGCGAGCGTCATTTAGTAGTTCCTAAGTATATAATTTGTTCCCACTTTAATATTTTATTTACTTTTCAGCTTCGATTTACCACACCTCCATTTTGTACTCCGGTCAAAGTTTTGTTTTTGTACGAGTGGGAGCATGGAAACTAAATGATTAATGAACATTGCATCATCACTCGAGTAGACAAAATTATATATTACTTCTAATGTTATTACGATATAATATTTCTGGTCGTTTCTCTCTAACAAGAAAACCAAAACTTACTATCCCAACAAAATGTACTACAATAATGTAGCATCAGATAACCCTATAGCCATATGCAATATGTTCTCTTCCTTTTTCTGTTCAGTTTATGAGCACTCCACTCTCGATCCTCAAACTTGGCTACCGTCTAATACATATTCCGAACTCTCAGTATGTATTTCTGATATTTATCTGACAGAAAGCGATATTCAAAAGGCTATCAACTTATTAGATTCTTCTAAAGGTACCGGTCCCGATGGCATTCTGCCATACTTCTTTTTAAGAACAGTCAAGACTATATCCTATGCCTTACATATTATATTCAATAAATGTCTACACGAGTCTGTTTTTCCTTCAGTGTGGAAGCAGGCTTTTATAACACCCATTTACAAGAACGGTGACAGGAATAGCGTGGAAAATTATCGCCCCATATCAATTTTATCTACTTTGTCGAAACTCTTTGAAAGACTGATTCACGATGCAGTGTATCCTCATATTCATCAACTCATTTTACCTGAACAACACGGATTTAACAAACGTCGCTCTACTTGCACTAATCTTATGACCTTTGTGGGACATTTATTTTCAAATATGGATAAGCAAGTGCAGGTGGACGCCGTATACACCGATTTCCAAAAAGCCTTTGACAAGGTGGATCACTCGCTGTTATTGGAGAAAATCGCATTCAACGGAATACGGGGAAATCTGCTTCGTTGGTTTATGTCATACATTTCAAACAGAACACAAAGGGTCGTAATTAATGGATACTATTCTGACTCTATCGTAGCTAGCTCAGGAGTTCCTCAGGGCTTGATACTGGGTCCTCTACTCTTTACAGTGTTCATTAATGACATAAAGCAGTGTTTTGTAAACTCAAATTTCTTAATGTACGCTGATGATATTAAAATTTATAAATCCTGCAAAAATACCCATGACTGTCAGCTTCTTCAGGAGGACTTGAGTAGATTGTACAACTACTGTATTCAAAATAAGCTTTTCCTTAGTCTACCTAAATGCCACGCTATCTCATTCACCAAAAATATAAAAAGACTAAACTTTTCGTACTCCATTAATGACGTATCTTTAAACAAAGTGGATTTAATCCGTGATCTGGGAGTATTATTGGATTCTTCATTACACTTTGATAAGCACATAGACAATATAGTGAACAAAGCCCATCGTATGTATGGCTTGGTCATGCGATCTTCCCGTGACTTTGTGCGACCCTCCAGTCTTCTATTACTCTATAGAACGCTGATACGATCTCAACTGGAGTACGCTATACCTGTATGGAAACCTTTTTACACTAAATATTCTCACAGATTAGAGATGGTACAAAAGAAATTTTTACGCTCAACTTACTACAAGTGTACGAGATCTAGACTGCCTTATGCTGGGCTGTTAAATCGCTATAAACTTCTTAGCTTAGAATCTAGACGCTTACTTCTAGATGCCATGCTGCTTCATGGTATATGTAATAATAGATTTGACTGCACGGCCATCACCAACGAAATATGTTACACTATACCTAGAACAGTTAATCGTCGAAGAGCGCGACAATATCAACTCTTTCATTTACCAACATGCAAAACTAACGCCGGTGTCCGTGTACCTCTTCGACGCCTTGAAGAAACATACAACAAGCACTTTAGTGATATTGACATCTTTGCATTGTCTAACAATCAATTTAGGAATCGTGCTATTGTACTATTGCATGCTTTGTCAACAGGTTAAAATATAGATAGACAAACAGCTTTTTATTTATTAAGAAGGTACCTATGTCTACATATATTGAACGATGTTTTTGTTTGGTATATTTATTTATTTTTTGTGTGTTTGTATCTCATCGGTATTTTTTTTTTTTTTTTTTATACTCACATCTTTGCGCACCTGCATTCACAACTTCATCTTACGTTTAATTATCTGCGCGCTTGCGCGGTCATCTGTAACGCGATTCTGACCCTTCTTGTCTAAAGATAACAATTTATTTTTTTGTGTTAAATCCGTGAACAATGCTATGGGTTATGTGTTTACCATTTCAATTGTATAAAGGTACGTAGTTTAAGACTTTAACATGTAACCGTTTTTTGTTCCTAATAAATAAATAAATAAATATATAATGTATCAACTGTGTCTGTTTCTTTATAGATTCTATTTTATGCCGTACTAAAATATTCACAAAGTATAGCCCCTGTCAAGATATTTTCAATTTCATAAATTAATCGGAAGACCGTGAATAGGGTTAATGATCTTGACCATACAAAACACGTGTCCTTAGATCATCTAATATTATGGTCTAAGCACGTGTCCTTTAAACAAAGAAATGTAGTTTTTAGGGTTCCGTACCCAAAGGGTAATATAAAGAACGGGACCCTATTAATGAGACTTCGCTGTCCGTCTGTCTGTCCGTCTGTCTGTTTGTCTGTCTGTCTGTCTGTCAGTCTGTCTGTCCGTCAGGAGGCTGTATCTCAGGAACGGTGATAGCTAGAGAGTTGAAATTTTCACAGATTACGTGTTTTTGTTGCCGCTATAACAACAAATACTAAAAACAAAAACATAATAATATTAAATGGGGGCTCCCATACAACAAACATGTTTTTTCGCCATTTTGTCTTATATATTAGGTAATAAGGTATTCCTCTCAATTTAAATACGTTAGTTGGCTTAAACATATAATCAAGATTATTTCTTCCCTTTACACCATGCAAATTAAATTAATACTTTAGGAGGTATAGCAAAGTCAAATATTGCGGAAGGAAAGTCGCCATGATTGAACATTAAACGGGTCACATACTAATTTATTTTTCGACTTTCATCGTAAATATTTTTTCTTTAAAAAGTTAACATCGCTTCCAGCAGATTACTTTAGGTAATTATAATATCTCAAAGAAAGCAATTTCATAGGAAATAGAAAACAAAGAGCCCATATTTCTCATTTTTTTCCAGTTTAAACAATTTACGTACAAACACACAATTCAATTACATGCACCGATGTTGTAGACTAATGCCATCATTCAAATGTCATCAATATTCTGAAAAAGAAATTAAACATAGAGAAATACGTACTGTACCCACCGTAGAGGATCTATTATGAGGATAACAGGATACTACCCGTTCGCTCTAACTTTGCCGCTGGCGTATACCCGAATTGTTAATTAGACGAAGTAAATTGACAGTAGCTAATGTCACTTCGTCATAGAAAATACGCAACATTGTATGAAGAAGTGACATTAGTTGCTGTCAATTTACTTCGTCTAATTAAAAATTCGACTTTAGTATGGAGCCGAGCGGCAAAGTTAGAGCGAACGAGCAGTAGTGAACAACATAGAGCAACACGAACTGTCTAAGGCGCGCGTTGCTCTGTGGTTAACAAACACCATAGAGCAATACTTGTTTTATAATATTATGTAGTGATATTACGATATAAGGGCAACCAGTAGACGTTTGAAATACTCACAGAATATCGAGCAGTCTATTTACTTAAAGAATAAATCTGATTAAAATAAAATGGACATGTACTGGGACATCTTTCCGAGGGTCTTCTTTCGTTTTCCATAAATTCATTTGCACTCATATTGTTTGCCATAATCATCCCCGATCATAATATTTACTTGCACTATTATCATTTATTTATACTAATAACGTTTGCCTTAACAACTCAACAGTGATAACTTTTATTTGCCATAAAATGACTTTCTATAACAACATATATCAGAATAATTAGATTCCATAAGTAACACATCTCATAATCGACTCTTGACATAATCAAAATTTGATATAATTATGAAAATAATACATTATATTGTTAGGTCGAAATTAATTATCGTTAACACCCCGACTCTGTGCAATCCGACTCGGATAGGTTAGGTTAGAAGACTAAGGCGGGAGCGAAGCGAAGCGGAGCTTCCGCCTTAGTCTTCGTGGTTTTCTTTTTAAACCACCTAGAAGTAGAAGCCCCGCTCCGTCGAGCTTAGTTAGAAGACGCCATATAAGAGGTTTAGTTTTAGGTTGAATTGTGAATAAAAAATCTGTGTCGTATAAATTATCTTGATTTATATTATGGTGAATAAAAGTTATGGAAAATGGCATTATTGAAAACGAAAATTATGGCAAATACATTTATGGATTTAAATTATTATGACACTTGATCGATTATGACCAATGGAATTAGTGAAAGTCATTTTATGTCATTTCACGATTATGGCAACTAAAGCGTTATTTCTAATGAAATTATGGCAAATACCGTTATGGCACATGAAATTATGGCATTTTAAATTCTGTAAACATTAGTAAACCCTTTCCGAGGGCTAACCCGGGGCTCCCAACCGTAGGCTGTTAGGCGTTACGTGACGTTTTTTAGTCGGTAGGAGTCCGGAATAGCACCCATGAAGGATTTTCCCTCACGTCAAATAAAAAATAAAAAAGGGGGGCTCCCATGCAACAAATAAGCCTTTTTGTTGTTTTTTGGTTCGGAACCCTCCGTGCGCGAGTCCGACTCGCCGGTTTTTTTTGTAGCTTATTTTAGCTGTAATAAGTAAATAGGTAAGTACTCGTACTTATTCAAAATCGAAAAAAGCAAATTAGAGACGTAAAAGTATGTTTTCTTCAGATATTAGCATTTTTCTTTTCCTTGAGTATAAAAATTTTATTGTCATAAAATAAATTCATCTAAAAATCTTCTGGTTATCTGTGGTAGTAGGTACCTGCCTCTGATGTTACATACGCCCATTAAGTAAAAAGATTATGTCCATAGACTACGATGACCACATTGCATCAGGTGAGCCAATACTGTTCTGCTATGCCATCTTACAGGTGTAAAAACAATGACCAGGGTTTAAAATTGCATTTCTTTATTTTTATTAAGTACTTAAAACAATTCCATTTTTAATTTTATTACTTACATAACTTATAAGCTTTCTTTCCGCTGTCATCAACACAGTCTGACCTTTCAAAGACTGCGGGCACCTATAGACCAGTGCAGATAGCTTTTAAACGAGTATTCCCGTTCGTCCCCTTGACTTCGTCCCCCCGAGGGGGACGAACGGGAATTCACAAAAATAATATTTAATCAGTTCCCGATCGTCCCCCTCCTAATTCAAGAGGGGACGAATGGGAATATGTTCTTCGATTAAGTGCCATTCGTCCCCCTTTCGTCCCCCTCGACCAAAATCAAATGAAAAATAAAAAACAAATGACGATAAACAGATGAAAAAAAAATGCAAATGAAGATCGACAAAACAAATGACCTTCGGATAAACAAATGATGATCGAAAAAACAAGTGACGATCGGATAAACAAATGACGATCGAAAAAACAAATGAAGATCTATAAAACAAATGATGATCGGATAAACAAATGATGATCGAAAAAACAAATGAAGATCTGTAAAACAAATGACGATCGGATGAACAAATGACCATCGAAAAAACAAATGAAGATCTATAAAACAAATGACGATCGGCATAACAAATGACGGTCGAATAAACAAATGACGATCGAAAAAACATGCAGATCAGTAAAACAAAAGACTAAAAAGTTGATAAGGTCAAAAATTACTTGCAGCTATATTTTGTAATCTAGATGCGATTGCCATTCGAAAAGATAGGTGCAAGCAAATCTCGACCTTAATAACACTTCTCCAAAAATGTGCTTTTTGGCGTTTATAGACATCACTGATCATGAATATGTAATAAATAAATAAATATTATGCATGTCCATAAGGTAAAGAATTGCTTGTACCTATTTTTTTGAATGTTTATCGCATCTAGAATACAAAAATGGTCCAAGCAAATTTCGACCTTATGAACATGCATAATATCTATTTATGTTTTAATTATATTCGTGATCAATGATGTCCATAAACGCCTAAAAGCACATTTTTAGATAAATGTCACTAAGGTCGAGCTTGCACATATTTTTTTGAATGGCTCTCACATCTAGATCAGTGGCGGCCGTACCTTAAGTGCGCTTGTGCGGTGAACCACCAGCTCAAAAGATTTAAAATTACGCCTTCTTTATTATTAAATTACTTACCAATCCTACCATTAGGTATGTAACACTTATTATTTTTTAAACATACAAAAACTCAAAACTAATAACATACCTAATTATGACGAAACAATTTAAGCCCTTTTCTACACTACCAAATAGTACCAAATCCTAGTTTCCCTGTAAAAAAAATCGGCGTGCGCTTTCCCGAGTGCACGAGGGCTGCCCATACATCTTGTACTAGATACGAGCTAACACGCTTGGCGCATGGGACAAAACATCGTTCATAGAAAATGTACCGGGCAATGAGTCGCTTTTCGTGCGTCGCACGCGTTCGGGCAATCCGAAGATTACCGAGAGTACTCGATGTTTTGTTTGACGAAATTCAAATTCTCCCGGTATTGTTTCGCTGTATCTGTGACGCGTTAAATATTTATTAATTGGTTTCATTTTTAAATTGTTATTTCTTTTTATTTTGTTCTTAGTTCTATTCTATATTGCGTGTAAAGTTTGTGGAGTGTGTGAAAATAAGCATAAACATTAACTAGGTACTTACACTTACCCATACAAAACTTTTCAAAATAAAGTTGATATAAAATTAACACTTATTAAATTTAAAACAAGAAAGCAAGTAAAGTGCACCACCAGATCAAGGATCCACCAGCCGCCACTGATCTAGATTACAAAATACGGCTGCAAGTAGTTTTTGACCTTATCAACTTGTTTAGTCTTTTGTTTTATTGATCTGATAATGTTTTTTTGATCGTCATTTGTTCATCCGACCGTCATTTGTTTTGCCGATCCTCATTTGTTTCGTCGATCTTCATTTGTTTTGTCGATCTTCATTTGATTTGTCGATCTTCATTTGTTTTGTTGATCTTCATTTGTTTTGCTGATCTTCATTTGTGAATAAAAATAGAATTTCAAATTAATTTTTTACCAACGCACCTGTCTTATATTATTTGTTGGGAGGAATAGAACAAAAAAAGAATGCAAAAATTATTCCCGTTCGTCCCCCCAAAAAAATTAAGGGGACCATCGGGAAAATAAAATATTAAATTCCCGTTCGTCCCCCTAGGGGGACGAAGTCAAGGGGACGAACGGGAATACTCCCTTTTAAAATATAAAAAAATAGTAGTAGAATGAAACCTATTGGAAAAGGAAGAGAATGTGACAAAAATAACAGAAAAAATAATTTACGGGCGATCTGAGGTCGGGAAGTGAAAAAAATGGGGATTATAAGGGGGAAAAGGGGTTTTTTCGATTTTCGACAAAACTACAAGTCCTATGGAAAAATGTTTATTGCAAAGTTGTAGGAAATAAAAAAATCTGCAACTTTTGGATTTACACTTTTGTAACATAATCTCAAAAAGTATGTCAAAAACTCAAAAAACCCAGATTTTGAGTTTTAGATTTATTTCTTTTACAAAAATAATCGTTTTGTCATAAAATTTGGCAGAAACCTTTCTTCTTATGTTCCTAATGCACTTAAAATCTCTTCTTTCTGATGATGTAAAAATATATATACATTACAATGGTAAATTTTCTCAGAAAATGCAAAGGAACTCCAATAATCTATATATATAAAAATGTTGTGTGCGTTTAAGTATCTATTAAAAACTCAAAATTTACTGAATCGACTGAGCTCAAAATTGGACACGATATACAATAGATATACAGAGATGGTTTTAGGCTACTTTATACACTTTTATCATAACAGCAATAAGAATAAAATAGCTTTAAAAAGTGATTTTACCAATAGATGGCGCTGGTCGCTTTTTTTTAATTATATTGTGCCAGCTTCAGAACAAAGTATTAAAAACAACCTTTTTTTGGAAGGTACCTACCAGATTGATGTTTTTTAAGAGAAGTTTGATTGCGGCCTCCCTGCATTCAGCAGAATAAAAGTACCCGTTCGCTCTAACTTTGCCGCTGGCGCGGCGTAGAGGCGTATACCCGAATTGTTAATTAGACGAAGTAAATTGACAGTAGCTAATGTCACTTCGTCATAGAAAATACGCAACATTTTATGAAAAAGTGACATTAGTTGCTGTCAATTTACTTCGTCTAATTGAAAATTCGACTTTAGTATGGAGCCGAGCGGCAAAGTTAGAGCGAACGAGCAGTAACTAATAAAGAGGTCAGACATGTTTTGCATGTTATTTTTGAACTTTTTAGACATTCGGAATTTTGGAGTTTTGGACTTTGGACTTTTGGACTTTTGGACTTTTGGACTTTTGGACTTTTGGACTTTTGGACTTTTGGACTCTTGGGCTTTTGGACTTTTGGACTTTTGGACTTTTGGACTTTTGGAGTTTTGGGCTTTTGACCTTTTGGAGTTTTGAAGTTTTGTAGTTTTGGAGTTTTGGAGTTTTGGAGTTTTGAAGTTTTGGAGTTCTGGAGTTTTGGACTTTTGGAGTTTTGGAGTTTTGGAGTTTTGAAGTTTTGGAGTTTTGGAGTTTTGGAGTTTTGGAGTTTTGGAGTTTTGGAGTTTTGGAGTTTTGGAGTTTCGGAGTTTTGAAGTTTTGAAGTTTTGGAGTTTTGGACTTTGGACTTCGGAGTTTTGGACTTTGCACTTTGGAGTTTTGAACTTTTATACTTTTGGCGTTTTGGACTTTTGGAATTTTGGAGTTTTGGACTTTAGACTTTTGGACTTTTGGAATTTTGATGTTTTGAAGTTTTGGACTTTTGGACTTTTGGACTTTTGGACTTTTGGACTTTTGGACTTTTAGACTTTTGGACTTTTGGACTTTTGGACTTTTGGAGTTTTGGACTTTAGACTTTTGGACTTTTGGAATTTTGGAGTTTTGGAGTTTTGGAGTTTTGGAGTTTTGGAGTTTTGGACTTTTGGACTTTTGGACTTTTGGACTTTTGGACTTTTGGACTTTTGGACTTTTGGACTTTGGACTTTTGGACTTTTGGACTTTCGGAGTTTTTGATTTTTTGATTTTTTGACTTCTTGACTTTTTGACTTTTTGTACCCATCATTTAGTTTGTTACTCATTTCTCAAAGGTACCTACATAAAACCACCATAAAAAAGTCACAGCGAAGCGTGGCAGGGTACCGCTAGTTTAGATATAACTATATGTTTACCGCGACTTTCTTCCGCATACATGCGAAAGAACTCGGGGTTAAGGGTTAAGGTGAGCTTTCGAAGCGAGCGTCTATAGCGTCAGTGGCGCCGCGACTTCGAATGTCTACCTTAATGCGAAAGAAATAGTTATGATACGAGTATATCTTACTATCTTACTATAATTATGTTATAAATGCGAAAGTTTGTGAGTGTGGATGTTTGTTACTCTTTCACGCTCAAACGGCTCAATGGTTCGGGCTGAAATTTGGTACAGATACACATTATAGTCTGGAATAACACGTAGGATACTTTTTATCCTGGGAATAAGTTCCCACGGGAAGCGGGAACGGGAACAAATTTTACGCAGGCGAAGATGCGGGCATCAGCTAGTATTTTTATATTTTAATTATTCATGTACAATTTTGAGCTATTTATTAATATTTACACAAAAATTTATCGATTTTTTTTATTTTATTTATCAACGTGCCATAAAATCTTATAGTAGGGGAGCCCAAGAAGGGATTTCAGGATTTACTAAAGCGCGGCAGATTAATATACACGGGGATACATTGTACCCGGTTAAGTACCTCCACAAAACATGAGGCCCATATATAAGGCCGCCCGTGAAGGATACAGGATCAGATTAGTAAAAAAAAATCGACCATCAGAAATTCTCGAGCGCGTCAGATTAAGGTAGGGTGAGTTAATTACATCCTAAAAAGTGTATATTCCACTAATCTGACAATTTGAGAGTGACGTAAAAAAAGGGGAGGGCAACAAAGTTGTAAAAAAAACGTCATCTCGACATTCTCGAGCGTAGCTAATTTTTATTTTATTTTAAAGGAAATAATTCAAGAATAATGAAAAATATATAAT
The DNA here is from genome assembly GCA_933228765.1 of Miltochrista miniata. Classification (NCBI taxonomy): domain Eukaryota; kingdom Metazoa; phylum Arthropoda; class Insecta; order Lepidoptera; family Erebidae; genus Miltochrista; species Miltochrista miniata. Next base: position 22,244,621 of record OW121766.1, on the reverse strand, counting down.
CTGACGATTTCCACAAGCCGAAATAACAAAAATTCGTCGATAAAGTTACACTATGCGCCAAGTATCTTTGCGTCTACGAACTTCGTTCGTACTACTACTACTACTTACTTTTAATAACAATATAGAATTAGGATTACTTAGGATTAATTAATATAAATAATATAATATTTATATTAATAATTATATTTATATTTATATTTATTTATATTTATATGTATATTTATATTTATTTATTTATTTATTATATATATTTTTATTTTATACTAGCTGACCCGCGCAACTTCGTTTGCGTGATAAATGACGAACCGCTCGACCGATTTTGTGCAAACTTCACATAAACCATCTACTAAATAGTTCGAACAAAGCCTAAATATTTGGTTTGGATAGGTGAGCCCAATCTCGAGTTATAAAATTACAACGAAAAGTGGCATTGATTTTTATATATATAGATGTATATTAATATTATTAATATTAATTAATTATTAATTAGGATTACTCCGAAATTTGTGGTTCGATCAATTAAAATTGCAAAATGACTTATGAGGATGATAAAACTACGTCGAATGCCGCCAACCGCGTGAAAATCGGTTGATCCATTCAAAAGTTATTGCGGTTTGAAAATGCCAAAAATAGTGTTCTATGAAACTTCTATCAGACTTTCGAGCTGAGAGAGCTCAAATGCATAGAAATATTATTTCTTTGAACTCAGCGAGCTCAAAATATCACATAAATTCTATTTTGAGCTCAAAAATGTCATAAGTACAATTTTAAGAGCCCAGGAATGGAATTAGCGGGAAGTTGCAGGGATGGCCTTTAAGGTGAACCGTTTTTCTAATTTTTTTTTGTCAGATCAGGCCAATCCCTCTAGATAATCGTCAGATTATGAGACAGTACGTTTAGAACATAAAGATGTACCATATATATCTTAATCTGACGCGCTTGAGTATTTCAAAATGGCGAATTTTTTTGCACATTATGAAAATGGCCGCGAGTTTGCGTCCCATCGAAATCGTCAGATTAGTGAATGAGAGCTTTTTTTTGGTGCACTTAACACTCCCTTAGAAAATCTGACGCGCTCGATTATTTTTTTTTTTTCATTTTCAACCCTTAAATACAACCACCCGCATCATGCTAACGATCAGATTAACATACGTACATTATTAAAAATACGTAGGGCATTGATGCTATCAATATCTGACGCGCTCGAGGATGTCCATGCAACAGTTTTTTTTTACATATTTAAAAATCTATAGCCGCTTCCCCCACCGATGTAAAGGTATATATCATATAACATTTTTTCCTTCATATCATCTAAGCTTTGCATCCCAATAGGTCTCTACGACGCTCGAGTAAATCCCCATTTAGCATCGTGGGCTCCCCTACTATTACGTTTTTCGAATTATTTAAAAGTAAATATTAACAAATAGCTCAAAATTATTATTAGAGTTAACGGGATATTTACCATGTACTATTGAGTATTTCCGATATTTCGGCGCTGTTGCAAGCACCATGATCACGGAGGAACTGAAAAGGAGGGTAGATCGATATATGTGCTGAGACTTTCGCTTTCAACCGCCTATACTTCAGTTCCTCCGTGATCATGGTGCTTGCAACAGCGCCGAAATATCGGAAATACTCAATAGTACATGGTAAATATCCCGTTAACTCTAATAATAGTGTTAGTGACCATGAAAGCTCAAAATTGTACATGAATGATTAAAATAGAAAAATTTGATTGGAGTTCTTTTGCATTTTCTGAGAAAATTTACCATTGTGATGTATATATATATTTTTACATCATCAGAAAGAAGAGATTTTAAGTAACAACAAATATCTGATATTTTGACGGGTGATTTTTCGATTGAAAATTAAAATGCTTTAGCGATATTAAGTCAACAAAAAGAGAAAAAATAAACATTTTGGATCAAAAAAATTACAGTGCATTAGGAACATAAAAAGAAAGGTTTCTGTCAAATTTCATGACAAAACGAAGATTTTTGTAAAAGAAAAAAATCAAAAACTCATAATCTGGGTTTTTTGAGTTTTTGACTTACTTTTTGAGGTTATGTCACAAAAGTGTAAATCCAAAAGTTGTAGATTTTTTATTTCCTACAACTTTGCCATTAATCATTTTTCCATAGGACTTGTAGTTTTGTCGGAAATCGAGAAAATCCCTTTCCCCCCTTAAAACCCCCATTTTTTTCACTTCCCGACCTCAGATCGCCCGTAAATTATTTTTCCTTTTATTTATGTCACATTCTCTTCCTTTTGCAATAGGTTTCATTCTACTACTAATTTTTTACATTTTTCATCATTTTCAGAGCTATCTGCACTGGTCTACTACGCTAATGTGCTGACAAATTTCAAAAGTGATGTATGAATACCTGCTAAATCTTGTTGTATATTTATACCTACTCATATTGTTGGTCGAAGACCTACTCTCCTAATAAAAAACCAGGGGTACCTAGACAATGACCTTAGATAACTACTTTAAGCGGCTTTGCCTAGCGACTACGTTTTTAGGTGAACAAAAACAGAATCACAAAAACTTTACATCTTATTATTTTTAAATGATTAATATCTATAAATCCTAAAGTATTCGCTTTGTGTTCCCTAGATTTATGAATAGTATTTTTTATTATCTATTTGAAGCGTTCGTAGCCTATGTAGTATTCTGTTAACGATCACTCGCTTTAATGATCGTCAATATTCTTTTAGACCAAAGCGATGAACAGGACCTCTTAGGATACCATGAACACATTTGAGGTGAAACTCGATTTTTTGGCAATTAGCACAGGGCGGAAACTCCAGCTTGAATGTATGCGTGTGATCAATAAAATGTAAGCAAATTGTCCGTCAGCGCGCACGTCAACTCTACTGACAGCTGTGGCGCGACAGGGAGTTGCCGATCTGCTATTAGTCTGGACATTGCTTAAGCATTCTGAAGAGTTGGGCGGCCGTACAAGGACTCGACTGCGGTAGAAAATCTGGACTGCTCGAGCAGTTAAAGGCTGAGCGACGTTCACGAACTGCTCGAGCAGTCGAGCCTAAGTATGGCATGCGTCGTTTCTTTCGAAGCTACCGGCAATATCGTTCTTCGCCTCAATCCTCAAAAAGCGGCACATTCTCCATCCTCCTCCATTGATAATAATGATCAGGCCTCAAACTTTTTGGAAGAGAAGAAGTGCTTAAATTTTGTTTTGGCTAGTTAAAAGGAAATACCTACTTAGCTACTTACCAACGGATGCACAAAAATAAAATCTCTCGAGTGTTATATTTATTGCAGACCGCACCTCCTCTCCCACCGAGAGCTGTACAGGCGTAATACGAGTATAATTTATACGCCTATAAGTATTTTAAAATAGTCTCGACAGTTAATATACAGACATAACTCAGCCATGTGTTTTTTTAATGGATCGTATTCTAAATCAAAACATTCAAAGTAGTAATGGAAAAGTTTTTGACACTGTGTCGACTGATGATAGAGTTTCTACACAAAATAAGTTTTTAGCTGTTTATTTTTACGCTTGACATCATACGCTTCTTTTATCAGAGCCAATCAGATATCAGAGGCGTTCGTAACCCTGCTAACGCACTGTTCTGTAAAGAAAGAATCGCTTCGTTTGCTTTCCTACGCTTTTTTGATTCTTGATGGGTATTAGTTTTTTAATATGGTTAATCCGTCGTGGATGCTCTGCTGGACTCTTACAGACTAAAAACCACAAGTTCCCTACCTACTGCCTACGGTTCGGAGGTCCGGGTAAGCCCTCGGAAGGATTTCCCCAGGATTCCCAACAGAACCACGGCTACCACTGCGACCTCCTAGATGAGGGTTCGGGTGCTATCTAGCGTCTTTGGAGGGTTGTTCGAGTGCTATTTCGCGTTGTTGTGCGTTGTTGTTCGGTTGTTATCTCGTTTCTTGGGGCGTGCGGTGTGCGTGAAACTTTCACGTCACGCTGTCATCTTGGGCCTGCTTCTGTAAGGACGGAGAGTGTGTCCCCCACCCCCCAATATCCTCAGGCCCCAGATCATAGACTGGGGGAACACAAATCTGCTTGTCTTCGCCCAAGACTTCCTGCATTTGCACAACATACAATGGAGAGAATTTTGCACTAAACTGTGTAGTGTGTTAAGTGTTCATGTGTTCATATTATGTGGGTTATACTTAGTCTTATAAATTATAATGTTGCACTTTGTGGAAATTCATTAACCAGGGGCATTACTCTAATAGGTTGTTTGCATGTTGAATCAATAACCATAGCCATTAGCTAGCTGTAAGTATCAACATACTATTAGTAAGTCGCAGTTAGTTTTACTATGAATATTTATAAGTTGCCCTTGTTTCGTATTGTAGAACATTGGACGCTTCTAATTAGAGTCAATACACTAAACAAGAAGCCGTGAGACGGTCTCACCCGACTGCCCCTCTAACGTTTATTGTGAAAGTGAAAGATCAATCTGATTGACGTTGTCATTTTTATTTATTTCTAACTTTGAACAGATGATCCAGGTGGCCTAGTGACGTAATTTAATGCAACAGAGTCACAGACTACAGACACAAGTCTCGCCATAAGCCCCTCTGCAATCTATTTTTTAGAGAGGGGCTAAAACTAATTACTTTTTACTAGGGTTCCACACCCTTTAATGATAAAAACGGGACCATATTGCTGAGCCTCCACTGTTTGTTTGTCTATTAACAGGCTGTAGGTATCCCATGAACCGTAATCCAGAAAGTTGATTATTTTTACAGATAATGTAACAATGAACAATGAACAAAAATTTAAATAGGTAGGTATCCACTAAATACAAAAAAAAAACAAACAAACCATGGATACAACAAACAAGTTGGCCGTTTGTTGGTACGGAACGCTCCGTACGCGAGTCCGACTCGCACTTGACCGTTTTAAAAACCGTAGGTACTGGGCGCTAGGGAAAACTGGGGTAGCCTTCTTTAAATCAATTAGAGCCGATAATTTCTCAAATTATATAATGAAAAGTCAGTCTCTGTCTCATATTATTAAGATTTTTGTCGAGAAATGGCAGCCTGTGTGTAGGTAAAAACCTAACTAGTCCTATGGGTTTGAAGCACACCCGTTAGTCCTGTTAAGTATATACAATTTCAATTATTCAACCGGACGAAATATTGAATCATAGATGAGTCAGTACAAATTCCTTTACCACAAAACTCTTGTAACCATTTAGTAGTATATAAGTAAGTACTCATGATCATGACTATTACCATAGACTACACATTCAATACACCTAATATAGTTACGGTTGTTTTTCCTGAAGCGTAGAGACCCAGACTTCGAAACAAACATTTGAGTATCATTATCGATTTTACTACTCCAATTTCACTTTCTACTTCCAATTTTTCGTGTACTGTTCAAAGCGACATTATTGATCATGTAAATATTTAGTTCTACTCGAAATTCAAGCCTCAACAACCAACTCTATGGCGGCAATCGCATTTACCACAGATAATATAAAAATAATATTCTATACTATTACTACGTACTCCATGGAAGCAGTCAAAACTCGTATAAGTCCCGACTTTAAGCCATTTCTGTTTCTCCAAATTCATTCAGTCAATATTAACCTTTAACCTATTCATCCACATCTCATTTACTACTATTCACACTGCCTTGGTGGTGAGGGCTTTTTGAGAGGGATTTAAGAATTGCTTTCTACCAGTTATGACCTACGGTGTCGAGACGTGGACACTAAGTCATAACAGTGGAGCTAGTCCCTTAAAGTTGCGCAGCGAGCGATATGGAAAGAGCTATTCTTGGGGTGTCTCTGAGAGATAAGATCCGAAACGATGTTATCCGTCAGAGAACCAGAGTGGTCGACATAGCTTGCAGGATGCAGAGTATGCATTTTGAAGTGGCAATCGGCTGGCCACATTCGTACAAGAATCAGTGGCCGATAAAGCAAACGAGTTCTGGAGTGGAGACCGCGTCTTGGTAAACGTGAGGTAAGACGACCCCCGCCAGATGGACCGATGATCTGAAAAAGGTTGCAGACCATGTATTGTGGCGTAATTTGGGACAGGCCTACGTCCAGCAGTAGACTGCGTTAGCCTAATTTAATTGATTGATTTGATTGGTGGTGGAAGCGGTAGTGTACCTATGCATTGCATACACTACCGCTTTCACCAGAAGCCAAACTTAATATCTTGCGTTCGAATCCCGAATCCGAAGATTTGTGTGATTCGAAAATACTCCTTTCGGAGTTTATATTTGCTATGACTATGTTATCACTTGCATAGATCCGATAGCCCTAGCTTAAAGTAGGTACTTAAGTAGCTTAGTTTGAGCTAAACGAGACGTTGTGTAATAAAGCGCACAATTTAAAATAAATATATACAAGGTGTGCATTGATGACCGAAAGAACAAAAATCCATTTATATTCCAAACAATAAAGAGCTAAACAAACGCCCATTGTGAACTGGTCTGGAACATAATGGAATAATCGGCGGCTTGACAACGGAGACTCAGGCGCCGGCTGATGAGGAAGCAATTGACTGCGACACCCGTGACCCTTGGTTGGGATTCAACAATAAAGGTGACTATCAGACATTTTTTAACGAGTGTACCCACAGATTCCGTAAAATCACACTGATTCTGCCTAACCAAATTTTAAGGCGATTCCTATTTAGACTATCAAATTTCGTGCTACGGAAGGCGCTTTAAGCCGTTGCGCATTTTTCACGATTCCCGGTTATCAATAGAATGGAAGTCGAAAATCCGAGTTGAAGACCAATGGCCGACTTAAAAATTTTTAACAGCAGTTTGAACAGAAATGTAACACTGTAATGGAATCTCCACTTATTACGTGGAGGAAAATACGGATGCTGAAGGCGTTTAGTATGCCTCCTTTAAAAATGCCGTCAGGTTTACAATATCAATATTGTTGAACAGTAAAAGTGGTGTTAGTTGTTTAATTCGACCGGACCCTAACCACAAACGCCCCATGCGATGTCATAGGCTGTTATGATATCACAAGCGCACAGTGGTACAGGTACAGACTTTGTAAAATCTCAGAAAGTAAGTAAAAGTTGCATCATTTAAGTAATTTTATTGGCATCATACAAAGGTGAATTACGTGTTGATAGTTAGTAATTACGAAGCTCCAGTTTCTCCGATGAATCCGGCCGCTACCTAGAATTGAGCGAACTCTTTACAATCATTTCTGCCGCCCAGTCTTTTCACTCCGATCATTTATGGTGGGAAAGCAGATATGCAGTTGCTGTTGCGAGTCAAGCCGATTCATTAATGAGTCCGCTCGTAGTTGTACCAGGCCTAAAGTAGGTAGGAAGCCTAAGAAACAAGCAAAGAACTGTCTATATAATTAAAGAGGAAAGATTTGATTGTTTGTTTGTGTGTTTGTTTGCATCGAATAGGCACCGGAACTACTAAACCGATTTGAAAAATTCTTTTACTGTTGGAAAGCTACACTCTTTGCGGTGAACATATAGGCTATATTTTATTCCCGTATTCCCACGGGAACGGGAACTACGCGGGTGAAACCGCATGGCATCCGCTAGTATGTTATAATCGGTTTCACTCCGGCATGACATCGGTGGGAATTCCACACTCTAAAAAACCCTAAATATGCTATGCTATAATGTTTAAAAATGTACTTATATCTTATCACTCGTGCCATTGGTGCAAAGAGATATGAATTATATAACAAAATAATAGATAGACGTATATGGACACCAAATATGACAGACCAGTGATAATAACATGACGTGTTATTGATATCTATGTACTTTTACGGATGTTTTGTAAGGTGATGTGTACTTAGACAGAGAGTGTGTATCGTCCTAAAATCGACAAGGCTGAAACGTGGCAGTGCGATAATGTTAAGTTATATAGTACGAGGGTATTCTAATTTGGAGCAATGTCTCTTCACACTCCGGTAAACTCATCACTTACAGGCTCCTCAATTTTATTTACTACTGATGGCTCAATGGTGGTTCATCTGGATCCTCTCTTTATCTCGCTCACCATCTTCTCTGTTTTTAAAAAGCCGCCCATCTGGCCCTTCTAAGAAGCGTCCTGTTTCGAGGCAGCCTGGACTATTCTGCGGCTGTGAAAAGTAAACCCCTCCCTACCCCACCAGGAAGGTAGTAAAATGCCCATATACACATCACGTACAAAAAAAACCCGCTCTGATAAGTTGAAATGACTACACGCCTGCTTAAGCTCTGACAGGTCCTAACCTAACTAAATTATATGTCATATTGTCACAACTGTATACAATATAATATGAGATGTATCATTGATTACATGACGGGCACGTGCAACAGATTCTATAACAGTTTTTTCTATAATAATATGGACTAGGACAATGACACATTCCCAATGTAACTATTATGTAGTAGCAACATTCAAATTGAATTAGTTCAATAAAAAGTGATATAATCTAATACACACATGAATCCATTTGAATTTCGTAATGATGGGGAAAATCTATAAATAAATATGAAACTTGTTCCGTTGTGAATGAACTCGGCCCTCGCTAAGTGGTTCTTGGTACAAACTCGGTGCACGCGCACTGAGATGCTTCGCGTTCAGCCAATGATCGCGTAATCACTGATAAAGCTGCCCACTAACATGTTTAAACAATCAGAATCGTTCAGTAGGATCTTGTTGTTCTGTTTTTAAATTTTATTTTTCTGAGAATTTGGCTTTAAATTTTGTGTTCTACATACAATTAAAATGTTAATGGTATCAGGCAACGACGTATTATAATTTAGACACGTCAGATCTTTTATACATTTAAAAAAAGAATTTCTATGAAATTATCTATGGTAGCATGTATGAAAAGTAAGGCAATTGCCTGACTTTTTTGTTGCCATTTTTCAGTGTTGGTAACGTATCTATAGTTTTTTTAGTCGTTGGTATCAGGTCAGAATTTTTATTCCACAAGAAACAGTGAAATTTTATTTTTCGTTTTTCGCAGGTAATCTATGATATTCGTGATTCCATTGCGTGAGGTAAAACTATCTAGCATAGTTGAAGCACTCAGTCTAGATAAGGGTCTACCTACTCCACGCATTGGCAGAACGCCCAGTGTGGATGAAGCATTGACGTCACCTCTTGGCGGTCATAGGAAAGGGAAATCACACGCTAGAGGTCGTAGTTCTGGCTATGTCATGAGTGAAAGTGTATGGATATCTGCCACCCGGTTATAAAAGGTCGGAAATGAAGTGACTGAAAATGAAAGGTTGAAAAATGCTCTGATAGTTCTGATCTCCTTTCTTCGTCCTTCTATATTCTTTAAGAGTGTGTCCGTCGCAAGCTCAAGATGCCCGCGTGATGTGCACGCTCCTCTCAGTGAAAGAAGGCAGGTCATGGTTTCAGAGATTTTATTTCTAGGTGAAGGACTTGGGAGAATCGACCGGACGAAAGCTGGTCCGTCCAGAGAAATGTCCTTTCTAGGTTACTTAGTGCTTTGGCTACACGCAGGCATGAAGAAGCACGGTGTGGTTTTAGTCGGTTCGATAACGACATGCATGTCTCTTTAGCCCATGGGGAAAATAGGTAGATCTACAGCTTGGCAAAAAAAGAGAAGAAAATTTTAACCCGTTAAAAAGAACCACCAATAAGTATCCAGTTGCCAACAACCGTAAATAAAACCCACCAATCAAATTGTATAAAATCATTGACTGACAGACATAATATGTGACGTTATTGAAAGCAGTAGTAGTAGTAGTTTTATTTATCCATTTTCGGATAGGCAAAGGCAATTTGAGCCATACAGCCAAATCTTGTATATTCAAAAACTCTTCATTTTGCTTTAAAAGTCACAGTCCTCGTCCTCTAAGTCCAGTCAAAGTCAAGTACAGCCCTAAGTCGAAGTCAGTCTTCCTTCAGAAAAGCGGTGGATACATTTCTGAAAGTTCCTTTGGATTTTTTGTCGGAAACTGCAAAGTTGCGATTCACTGCGTTTTATCACTTCCCAACACTAGTGCACGTTGTCGAACGTTTATGTTTAAGAATCCACCATTAATACACACAAAACACTCGAAATTACACTAATTTTGCGAATTTACAAAACGACGCGATACGTACGATTCCTTCCAATTCGCGCCAAAGAATCTTATTGAAAGCTTTTTGACAATGTAGCCAGCCTGCAAAATATTAGTTCCGTTTCTAGACTTTTTTGCCAAACTGTACTTAAAAGTACAAGTAAGCTGGTCTTCCTGCTTTACATAATGTCAACCTTATCAGATAAGTAGGTAGATACTTTAAAAACGGTAATATAAAATGATCTCAATACCTACTCCTGAAACGTTTGAGGTTATTTATCGTTTTGTAAAACTACCTACATTTTAAGTTTTGAAAAACATCCTAAGTCGTAAAATTAAAAGGAATTCTAATCAACACTTGGTAAAATCGTTTAGCTTCGTAGGTATTCAGAGCTTAAACTTAATGATTTAATATCTCCAGACATCAAGCAAAAAACAGAGACAAAAAATTTACCTACATCCTTAATCAATAACATAAAAAATTGTTTATCTCAGGCTCTTAAGATCTAATAGATACATAATCTTATTTTGTAATTATGTAGGTATTACAAATTTTGTACCTATTTCTAATTTGAGCACGAGGTAAAGAATCTACCTATTATACTCGATTTAATATTAAATAAATAAATATTTGTGGACATGTATGTATGATTGTATGCTCAGATTATACAGAGTGAATTTTTGAAAAGGGCTTGGATGACCAAATCCGAAACTATAAGGAATAGCTAAAAATGCTCAAAGGAGTCACGAGCCCGATGTTGATAAAACTTAAAACCTCATCATTAGATTTTTGAAAAATCAATAATCCTAGCTGGGAATCGAACCCAATGATTTTGAAAAAAAAATAAACACCCTTTATTATTACACCATACGATGGTGTCCGCTCATAAGGATCAAATTCTGCGAAGTAATGATAGACGGCAAATTTAAGGAAAGTTTGGAATTTTTATAGAATTCATATTTTATGTACCAAAATTTTGTATCATAGTCGAAATCCCACAATAGATCGGATGTAACTATTTCGTGTTTTAAATCATGCTCAGAATGATTCTTTGGAGAATTTTCTAAACGGAACCAATAATATTGAATGCAGTACGATCCTTGAGGTCTGCAATCCAGCTATGTATTGAAAACCTGTATACTGTGTATTGTTTAAAATAACGTCGCCTCCTATCTAATGTTCTAAACCATTTGTTTTTAAAGTGAGGATTTTTTTTTAAATGGAAAAAGAATTCTTTTCGAGCAGGATTTGAACCTGCGTCACTTGGCCACCGAAACCTACTCGGAACCAACCAAATTTTCCACCTTATTATACGTCTTGGGGCGACGGACGTGACGTGTAGGCGGTTTGCAAGAAGACGCAGGTTCGAATCCTGCTCGAAACCAATTCTTTTTCCATATTTAAAGTTTATGATCACTTAGCATACCTACAAATTGCTTTTCAAAAATAATCCTACAGGGATGCTATGCCTGACTCCTACGAACTAAAAACCACACGTATCCTACCTAACAGCCTACGGTTGGGAGCCCATTTTATTTAACGTGAGGAAATTCTTACAGGGATGCTATGCCGGACTCCTACCGACTAAAAACCACACGTATCCTACCTAACAGCCTACGGTTGGGAGCCCCTAGGAAGGATGTCCCCAGGTCTCCTAACAGACCTACGGCTACAAGTTCCACAGCAGCCTCACCTAGGGTAAGTTCTAAACCATATGGGGTGTCCTAGCGAGTCTTTCGTTAAAATAATGAGGCTCAAACCAACTTCCAGAATGCCTTGTCTATAGACAGCTTCATCATTATCAGAAACCTCCGCTTCCTTTGGAGTAGGATCAGAGAACTTGTGCGTGTGTCATTGTTTTAGCCCGCTCCTTTGTGGAGCGTAATAAATCATAACTTTTCAGATGATCAGGCATAATTGCATTGCAATGGCCATAGATAGAGGTTTGTTCTAAAATGAAAAGTATTATGCCTTTTTTTGATTTGGCTTTTTTTTAACGTGAGGGAAAATCGGGAGTACCGGGTAAGCCTTCGGAAGGATGTCCCAGGAATCTTTTAATTTGGCTATCTGGAAATTAACTCGGTCAATGATACAACAGATGCGTGTTGAAGTACTGTAACAAGATATTTCTATTGTTTGTTGGGTCCATTGAAATCTGTTACTCACTGTTTACATAGTGATGTACAAGAGAAGAATGCGCTCAGTATACTAACAATACTATCATTTGGACGATACTTTACCTTTTATTACAAACATAGCTGGTATTCGAAAATTGTGGATAACTACGAATAAGATAAAATAAGTCCCAGCGAACTTTGTAGCGCCTACCTAAGGGTTTGGTTCCGAAGAAGATGAGGAACTGATTTCTTTTTGGTGATTCAGTGGACAATTTACAGGCATCGTACCTCTGCCGCGGGGAGCGTTTTTTTGACGTGTCGCAAGTGCCTATGTATTAGGATTATGCGAAATAAATGTTTTTTTTTAGTTTGAGTAGCAGAGTGCTTTCTGAGTGACGCCCTACCCTCTAAACTTCCGTGGTGTTCCACCTACGTCTTCAACCAGGGAAAGTATCACGGTAATGACCTGGCTGCTCTCTTTGGGGGCTAGATTGGGCATGGACAACAATCTAGCTGGTTCAGCATGAACTAGTATAATATGTTGCAACGATACGCTTGCTTTGGGAGTAGTACTTATATGTGGCGTGTTCCATTTACGTCCTAATCCAGGGAACGAATTTTTACGGCAATGTCCTGGGGGCTTGCCCTGCGTGGAGGGCTAGATTCGGTATGGACAACAATCTAGTTGGTTCCACACAAACTCGAATAACATGCGCGCTTGGAGGTCAAGTAATTATAATTTGAATATTTTACGCCGTACGGTCAACGCAAAATATTCTTAAAAATTGGTCAACGAATTAATTTCAATACTAACTAGGTAGGCAAGTAGGTTAACCTAACCTAACCATTAATTGCATAATAAAGCGGCGCAAGAGCAGCAACCGATACAAAATGAAATACAGTGATTATATAAATTTTAAGTAAGTAGGTGGGTGCGTTACTGCGTTCAGCATCGTTCGCTACGGCTGGTCCTCGGATGGGTGATCTCTTTGTAACACTACCATTTGCGAGCGTTTCCTTGCTTAAGTCGTTGATCCCTGTTGCCAGTAACATGGTGCCAATTAAGCGAAGTTGGAGGTTTTATCGAACTTTTCAATTCAGCACAGCAATAGGCTCACCGTCTTTTACGTGGAACAATGAATATGGGTGTCTAAACCTCTGCCTATCCCTTCAAAGATAAAGATGTGGCTATAATTTCAACTCAAAATCTAAAAAAACCAGCCAAGTGTGTGTAGGTATAGGTACTAGGGACACTAGCTATGGAAACTAAATAATAAGGAACAGAACGCAATCTCATGTACGTAGGTACTTTTCACAAATTAAACCAAAGCAATAGCACAAAGTACTTAGGTAGTAATACGTAATGCAACGCAGTGACACTCTCTCAAGTAGGTACTAACACGGCAATAGACACTACTATTTTGGCGGGGGGATGGGGAAGCTTATTCAGTGGGAGGCAGGGAATTGCCGACCTGGTATGTAATCTATCTATACTTATAATAAAACTGTAGAGGGTCGAGAGTCTGTACATGGAAGATATTCTGAAAATTTTCATTGTAGGGCGTTCTCTAATCGATACTGTAGCCGAAAATGTAATTTAAACTTTTCATGTCTGTCTGTCTGTCTGTCTGTATCCCGAATAAGTATCTCGCCGAAACTACTGAATCGATTTGAATGAAACTTGGTACAATGAGAGCTTATAATCCGAGGAAGGTTTTAGGATACTTTTGATCCCGATATTTTGCCCGGTTCCCTTGGGAGAGGGGATAAAAGACAAAATGGTTTTTTAGTTGTAACTCCTTTATGCGTAGTTCGATTCCAATTTTTTTTCCAGTGTTATAAAGAGAGTAATTTAAGAATTGTTTTACACAAGTTTCAATGATGAGGGTTTTGTAGTTCAGGAATTAGAGACATCTCAACTTTCGCAAAACCTAGAATTCAAGGGTTCCTTTGAATGTAAGGGTAAATCTTAACTGGCGTGTTGGCTTAACCATAAAAGAGCTTAATGATTAAGGGTATTGTAAAACGATTCAGTTCACGCCGGAGGCGTGGGCTGAATTGTTTTAGAATGGACTTTATCGTTAAGCTCTTTTATGATTAAGCAAACAGGGCAGTTTTATACGCTCCTAGGAGTCTGATGAAGAAATACCTCTCCTTGCATAGACCTCATGTGACGTAAACGAAGTTGCGAGGGTCAGCTAGTACTAGTATATTGTCTTTGGTAATAGCGTCCCGTTTTTACCCCTTTGAGTACAGACCCCTAAAAAATATAATACACGCCATAGAAATCACAGTAAATAATTCTCAAGAGTGTTTGTGTGAATAGATCCATCAGGTGGACACTTTCAATAATATTATACGCCGTGTATTTCCTGCGACACAGTAAGTACATAGAAATATTTTAATACAATACAACACGATGTGGTCATGACATTCCCACCTGTGCCAGCTGGGAATATAACAATGTGTCCATGTGAGAGCCCTACCCATTATGACATGTTACTGCAATATGAACAGAGTAATGGTTTCAAACTAATGCGTTATTTACATACATACATACATATCATCACGCCTATTTCCCATCGGGGTAGGCCACAGAAATCAGAAAAATCTTTTTTCTGATATCTGTGGGGTAGGCAAAGACTATGGCTTTCCACTTGCTACGATCCTGGAAATTAACTTTTAAAAAATTTAAAATTATCAAAAAAACTTTCGCTTCTTCTGCTTTCATAAGTGCTTTCATACACGCTCGCTGGTTAAGTGTACTCTTGACTTGGCCTTTTTCCAACAGGTCATCAATTTGGTTACGATGCGTACGCCGAGTGTAACCCTTACCAGCTTGCCCATTCATTCTCGCCTTATAGATCTGTTTAGTCAGTCTATTTTCATACATCCTCTCAACATTTCCAAACCATCTAAGCATCCCTTTTTCTATCTTTGTCACTACATCTTCAGTTATAAGGTACCACATTGTTTTCTAATCTCTCTATTCCTTTCTTTGTCCATCAATTTTACTCCAGCTATACTTTGCAGACTTCTCATTTCCACTGCATTAATTTTATATGAGTTACTGAGTTATTTAGTACAAACATATCGGGATTATTGTCCCTTGCTTGTATCTTAACCATTTAGAGACCCATTCTAGTGCAAACTAAGTACGATCAGTAATAATGACATTACGAGTTAACATAAATGTTCACTAAGGAGGAAGGTAGAGGCATTTATTTTCACACTAGCGGACGTCACGCGGTTTCACCCGCGTAGTTCCCGTTCCCGTGGGAATACGGGAATAAAATATAGCCTATGTTCACCGCAAAAAGTGTAGCTTCCCAACAGTGAAAGAATTTTTCAAATCGGTCCAGTAGTTCCGGAGCCTATTTGTTACAAACAAACAAACAAAAAAAACAAATCTTTCCTATCTATATCTATACTTATAATAAATCTGTAGAAGTGAAAATTCTGTACATTCAAAATATTAAAAAAATAAATAGCAGGGGGTGTTACTAGATCGACACCGAACCCAAAAATGTGATTAAAAAAATTTTTTTTTGTCTGTCTGTCTGTCTGTTTGTTCAGGCATCACGCAAAAACTACCGGTTTGATTACGATGAAACTTGGCATAATTATTCTTTAATAGCCTGGGCACCACACTGGGTACTTTTTATCCCGGAAAACTATATAGAATTCAAACCAAACTTAATTTTGCGGTTCGATCCCTAGACCCAAAGTTATTATCAATTATTGCTTAAACGGTTAATGGTACGATGATGAAACTAAGCATGAGCGTTGTTTGTTACAATTTGAAAAAAGTACTTTTAACATTTTTGCAAATTCCACCTCCAAAGGTATAAAAAAGGAGGGTAAAGTTTGTATGGGACAACGTGATTCCTTGGTCCGATCTACTTAAAATTAGGCATATAGCATTATTAACATAATTGATCGAAGACGTGTTTCGTATTTTATTGAAATTTATACTATAACGAGCTAAAAAGGGAATGTAAATTATTTTGGGGCTGATTTTCTCCGGAGTTGATATCAATACTCCTTAAATACTCTTATTTTATACTTAAATTACTTTTTATTTTGACACATAATTTGTGAAAGTTCAATACAATTGACGTTTTCATTTATGCTTTAGTTCAAACTTCAAACAGATAGATTATATTACATAGCCATAAAGTTAAATAAAAAGCGCTATTTTGGTATAATATTAACCAAATATGCTTTATGGAAGTATTATTGCTAATTTATTCAAATTTTGTGTGACAAAAATACATTTGTGGAAAGAAAAAGAAAATTCTAAGATGGCTAGCCAGAAAAAATGAAAGACCACGCTTCAGGTAGTATCCACTGGTCAATAAAATAACACCGCATGTTACCATCTACGCTCAATCCTTACGACAAAGGTTGTCAGAAGCCCTAAGCGACTTTATTCTACTTAAAGTGCCGACTGCATTCTGTCAGGAAACAGACTCACTAAGTCTTTGTAGAATACGTGAACGGCCTCTACGTAGACTACATTCGACAGGACTGAAAAGAGCCATTACAATGAACATGAACGCTCAGCTGATGAGATTTACATTGTTATTACGTTACCAGGTTTTGGTTGGACCATCTGTATTAGGAGGACAAAGCCTACAGTAGTTCGGTTTGTCGAAACGTCGTAGGCTAAGACTACCTGAAGAAGGAAGTAAGTTACGATGTCAATTGCTTAGAAGAGAAGTTGTGTCAAGTAGTAGTTTAGCCATTGAATTTATAAAATAAATAATATAATACATTATGAATTTGTTAATCAGAAATCTATCTAACTAGGTATTATTATAATTGCGAATGTTTGTGAGTGCGGATGTTTGCACTCTTTCACGCTGTAACGGCTGAACGGATCTGGCTGAAATTTGGTGCCTACAGAGATATGTTATAGTCTAGGTCTAGGCACAAAATTTCACGCAGGCGAAGCTGCGGGCATCAGCTAGTTTATAATATTATTAGTATAGATGTAGAAATCTTTCATGGATCCTATGTATCATCGACTTCTTCTTCTCGAGTTATTATTACTACGTAGTAATAATAACTTATTATTATAATAATAACTCAATAATCTTAGAGCTTTCGAGCGGGTCTTTTTCGCATATAAGTACAATCCTTTTCATCTTCTCTCTTCATCAGGTCCTTCTATAAAACCAGTGCAACTGCAAATAATATCAAATAGTCTAAGTTAGAAGTCATAATATGAGTTTCGACTCTACTATTTCAAACTATAAAGTGAATATAAAGTGGTTGGTGATCCATATTTTTCTTTTTGATGCCATTTCCATTTCGTCACTTTAAATCTCTCGAAAGTGATGGGCTGCTTACATTTTAATACCAGCAAATTTCAATTAACCAAAAACAACCAAATAAACACCAAAAGAGCTGGCCATTGACCGGTTAAATAACACCCAAAGCTGAAAATGTTGCAATTCATTACATAACAAATGAGATTACTAGTTTTTAGCCAATCATCCTGTTATAGGATTATGGTCAGCGAATCTGACAGCTCAGCTCACGTAACAATACTTGGCATTGACCTAGTGAATGATTAGTCCTAACCCAATAGTGTTTATGTGACTTTTAGGGTTCCGTACCCCAAAGGAAAAAACGGGACCATTATTCAGGAGGACCGCAGTGATGACACAACGCTCCACACGCTGGTGGAGTGCACGGCGTGGGCGCAACAGCACCAGGTCCTCGTAGAGGGTCTGGACGTGGACACTCTCTTGCTCGAGACCATGGTGCGAGACATGATCTCAAGCGGGAGTAAGTGGAACTGCGCCACTGCACGGCGGGGAGAGAGAACTCTCCCACCCGAATTCCGCAGTCGGCGGCTTGGGCGCCGCCGACGTGTCTTCGCCGAAGACTATCGGCCTCCATGACCGAGGGCCTGAGGACGGTGAGAGGGCTGCCCATGACAGCAGCATGCCGTGAGAGATGCCCTAAGAAGCGGGATCGCACCCACAAACCCCCCCCAAGACGCGGGATAGCACCCGAACCACCCCGCAGGCGAGGCTGCAGTGGTAGCCGTAGGTCTGTTGGGAGTCCTGGGACATCCTTCCGAGTGCTTACCCGGGGCTCCCGACCATAGGCTGTTAGGCGTTACTTGAGGTTTATAGTGGGTAGGAGTCCGGCATAACATCCATGATGGAAATTCCCTCACGGTAAAAAAATGGGGGCTGCAATACAACAAACGTGATTTTTGGCCGTTTTTTGATACGGAACTCTCTGTGCGCGAGTGTGACTCGCACTTGGCCGGTTTTGTGTTATTTTGTAACGAGATTATTTTATAATATTATGAGTATTAAATGGGACAGTTTGTTATTGTAGATCGTATGGATGTGTAGATGTCTATTATATTATTCTAAACGATCTGCTTTATTGATTGAAAATATGTGAAAAATACTTAGACCATATAACACGGGACTAGCCTTTGCGAACCACCGCATACAAAAATATTCTGCCAGTTTTCATACAAGTGAAAGGGGGAAACACAAAGACATATAAAATTTCATTGCATTTAAAAATGTATTAATCGACAAACGCGTAATGGCTGTTGTGTGTTAATTGTTATTGTACAGTCAACTACAATGTAATGTACTAGTTTAATCATATAAAATGATGTACTGATGTACAGGCTTTTTATAAAGCCAAAAGACCAAATGGTCATGTGCAATGGCAGAAAACAATGCTTAAGTAAGGCGCATCCTGTGGTTAGATGATCTAAGGAAAAATAAACTCCTCAAGACGTAGTGAACTGTCAAAATCCCTGCATCATCAGCCCATAAAAAAATAACTGCCACAGTCTTTACGCCTAAAAAACTGCATTAGGATCTGAACTGTTTATTCAGATTCCAGGTTGGTTTACCATAAGTCCAAAAGTCTGGATGGGTATGATGTTTCGAAGATTCTTGCATCATAGTTGCTTCAGGACTTACTCACCATGAGTCAGAACAATAGTGGGTACAATGATTCGATGTTTACTTACGTAATTCGCAGGTGTTACGATTTCCTGTGCTGAGTATTTGAGTTTATTGTTTTACTAATTGTTTTTCATTATCAAGGGCATTTACGGATGATTAATGGAAAGATTTTGTGCTCTGGTCAACCTTTTAATCAAAGGTCATCTGCCGTCGCTGTTGGAAACTTTATGGTGTATGTGAGTAGCGAAAAATTCTAAATCTATGGTAATTATACGCCCTATGTCAGATAGGTACGCAAAATGTCAGATTCGCAAATTGTCAGAAAACGCAAAATGTCAAATATGCAAAAAGTTAGAAACGCAGAATGCCAGATACGCAGAATGTCAGATATGCAAAAAGTCAGAACCTCACACGGTCACAAATGTGTAGCCCGTAGTAGTTTTTATAGGTAGTTAATTTGTTTAGGTCAGGGGTTCCCAACCTTTCTGAGGCCGCGGCGCCCCTAAAAGTCTTGAAATTTTTCACGGCTCCCTTTCATATTACGTGAAATCACCCCCCCCCCCTGAGACTAGCACTCGCCTCAATGCCGCAGTTTTTCAAATGTATCCTCCGCACAAGCCACTTTCCTGTACCATCTACTCTCACTCAACAAGCTTAATCCGGGAAAAACAGGCGGAGCCGGCGTCCCCTAAGGAAACTGTCTTCTTTTTTACGTGTGGAAATCCTTCATGGTGTGCCGAACTCTTACCGACTGAAATCACACGGTGCTCTACCACTACCTTCGGTTGGGAGCCCTGGGTAAACCCTCGGGAAGATGTCCCAAGATTCCCGACAGACGGTGGCTACCAACGCGACCTCATCTACTTTACGTCGTTTGGTTACTTCCCCGCGTCTTTGGGTTTTCGGGTGTACTCTCGCTTTCTGGGTCGCGTGTCGTGAGATAAACTTTTACATCATGCTGTCGTCTTGCGCCTGCTTCTGTAAGGACGGTAAGCAGCCCCCACCCCGTCCTTAGTCCCCCGGTCATGGAGGCCGATAGTCTTCGGCGAAAACTCGTCGGCGGCGCTCATACCGCCGACTGCGGAACTCGGGTTCAAAGTACAAAGAGGCAGCGGAGCGAGAACGGGAGAGTTCTCTCCCCTTTCCGCCCCGCTGCCTCTTTCACGAGAATGTCCTACTCGCAGAAAGACGCGGCGGCGTACAACTTACTTCCCTTAAATCTTGGCTCGCACCGGAGTCACCGGCAAGATAGTGTCCACGTCAAGACTTGTCACTAGGACCTGGCACCCACGCTGTGCACTTCACCTATGTATGGAGCGCTGTGTCCTCGCTGCGTCCTGCGCCACAGCTACTTACCAAAGAATCCGTGCCCGGTAATTTTCCGTGACAACCGGTAGAAGAGATTGCCATGGCTCCTGTCCAGCCACTCCTAAAAGATCGATCTGATCACCACCTCTCTCAACTAAGACACTTCAAAATAGTCAACGCGGTGAGGACTCAGCCGATTTCGTTGGGTGTAAGGAGCCCTCCGGCCGTTATCGCAACTACGATTCATAAAGAATTATTATTCCTTGTTTTTCGCTCTTACCGTGCTCAGACACCACGTAGACAAGTTTTTAGAATTCGATAAAGTTGTCTTGACAGACAGGCTCTTTTTTTACAAAGGAGTTTTAAAGTGGAGACCGCGACTCCTCAAACGAGCGACGAGTCAAACTAACTTATTTATACTGTTGATTGATGGCACTTGGTGGAACTTGCTGCACATCTCTCCCAACACTAACTCCAAAAACCAAAAAAGCACAAGTCAAACTAACTCCAAAATATTATACATTTATTTCACAACCATACACAGGCACTTGCGACACGTCCATGAATACCACCAGTTAGGAACTCGGCCCGCTTGAGAAGAACTGGCATGAAACTTGGCAGGCTATTTTTTTCGCGCTCTATTTATTTTTTTATTAGAATCATTCATTTTTTTACGTACGCGGAGAGAGGGGCGCCGCGTATAGCCCCGCGGCGCCCCTCTGGACTTCCTGCGGCGCCCCAGGGCGCCGCGGCGCCCAGGTTGGGAACCCCTGGTTTAGGTGGTTACAAAAAAAATAACCACGAAGGCTAATGCGGGAGCACCGCTCTCGCCTTAGCCTTCTAACCTAATCTATCCAAGTCGTCATGCAATCATGGCATTATGCGTTTTTGACATATTGAGTATCTGACATTCAGCGTTCATGGCATTTTGCGTATTTATCATTAAGAGATTCTGACAATTTGCGAATCTGAAATTTTACGACGAAGTCTGCCGATCTTACAATATGCACATCTGACATAGGGCGTTTTAGCCTCTATGGTGCATGTTATGAAAGTCATTAAGAAGAAAGACATTCAGAGTCCTGGGGTATCCTTCCGAGGGCTTACCCAGGGCTCCCAACCGTAGGCTGTTATGTAGGATACGTGTGGGTTTTAGTCGGTAGGAGTCCGGCATAGCCTCCCCGTAGGATTTTCCTCACGTTAAAAAAAAGCCATAACATTAAAATTTGGTGTGACCTACGTCACATACATTTCAGCAGTACACTGCGATAAGCTGATAAGATAGATTGGGGTGCTTGAATAATATATTAATTGACTTGATTAAGGTAATACCTCGCTTGCCTCTACTACTTAATGTAGTATTTACTACCATACGGATTCACCTACGAACCATTTTTTTTAACGTTTTTACTTTTAGATTCTATACGCTTTCTTGAGTAGCACCATGATGATAAGAGGTCTTGGACGTTGCAAAATCATCTTCCGGATCACCAAGAGGCATCTCAGGTACCTACCACTTTTAAAATCCTACATTACACATATGTAGGTATTACATGTTACTCCCCATTGTTTCTGTTGTCCAATGTCGAAAGAATTTTTCAAATTCCTATCAGTACTTACTTTCAGACCATTGCATTTTGCAAACAAATCTTTTCCCTTTATAATATAAGTACAAATAACTATTTTATCGCTACGTGGGTGCTGTAGAAACGTTATTACCATATCAAGATGGTCGTTTACATACCTATTGGACACCTCAGAACTACGCATTTTCACGCGTTTTGTGCCCTTGAGCGTTCTTCGTGGGTAGTTCACGGTCAATGGCACCCATTAGCCTCGTGGCTTGACCAAGTACAAGGTATTTGGCGATTAGATAGATTTCTGTGGTGAATTTGGCCATATTGGAACCTAAATTGTGCAAAGCAGATCATAATTTCTACATCTATATACAATCATGGGTTCCCAACCAGTGGTCCGCGGTCCACCAGTGGTCCGCAGTAGCGAAAATATGGTCCCTGAAGGATTTTAAATTTATTTATTTATTTATTTCAAACTTTAGCACAATGTACAAAGTGGACTTAATGCCTTAGGCATTTTCTGCCAGTCAACCTTAGGGTGATGCAGAGATTAGTATTAGGCAGGTGCTCCGTGATATAGTGAGAACTATTTAGAATAACACAACAAAATTGAACTATGTAACACAAAATACATTACTTATACTAACCTAAAATATTTATACATATAAATATATAAACATACATGCATACATACACACATACATACATACAATACAAATACACAATAAATACATACATAATATACATTACTAAAAAAAATTATAAGTAGATACGTAGAAACCGTCTTAAATGAGGCGGACAGTGGGTTAAAAAAGAAACATTTAAATGATAGGTCACTATGGTCTACTATAAAGCCGTCGTACCTTCTCTTTGAAGGATTCCCGGCTAGTGGACAACCTAACTTCCTGAGGGAGGGCATTCCAGAATAGAATTGATTGCACAAAGAAAGAAGAGTGTACAAAATTGGACCTGTGAGTGGGACAGTGAAGGAGAAGATTATTAGAGGAGCGCAAGTTTCTGTCATGATTGGAACAGAGAAGTTGAAAGTGAGGAGTTAAGTAAGCGGGAGCATTAGGAAAGTTTAATAGAGAATAAACCATAGTCACTGCGCGCAGACTACGGCGACGACGTACGGGTAACCAACCCAACTCGTCCCGATAAGCTGAGACGTGATCATATTTTCTGAGATTAAAAACGAATCGAATGCAATTGTTGAGAAGCCGGTCAAGTTTATTGAGCAGGTCTGCATTCAGGTCGAAATAGCACACATCACCATAGTCAATGATTGGAAAGATTAGTGTCTGCACAAGCGTTAATTTTGTACTGACTGGAAGAAAGTTCTTCAGTCGATAAAATGCCCGTAGCGTACCGGTAACCTTTTGACTGACATTGGCAACCTGACATCGCCAATTCAGAGTAGAATCAAGATGTAGACCTAGATTCTTGACAGTAGTCGTGAACGGGATGGCTTGAGTTCCAAATACACATTGTGGCAGACTTACACCTTCAAGTCTACCCATCATCTGAGAACTTCCTATAATTATGCATTGACATTTATCCGGGTTTACTGAAAGACCAAACCTGTCACACCACTCACCCATAGCTCTTAAATCAATGTTTAAAGTGTTAATGGCATCCGCAATATTTTCAACCCTAGCCTGACTGTATATCTGCAGGTCATCAGCATACAAGTGATACGCACAATGAAGATCAGATGTAAGGAAATTAATAAATATAGAAAATAGAAGAGGAGAGAGTATTCCGCCTTGTGGGACCCCAGCATCAAGGTTACACCAACGAGAAAAAGTGTCATAAACACAGACTGACTGCTGGCGATCCCGAAGATAAGAAGAAAACCATCCCAACTCGTCGGATGAGATCCCAATGTGGGCTAGAATAGCCAATAGAATATCATGATTGACGCTGTTAAATGCGTTAGAAAAGTCTATCAACACCAACACTGTAACCAGACCATTCTCCATTCCCTCTCTAATATCCCCAGTTACCTTTAGAAGGGCAGTCGTAGTACTATGCCCTGGCCTAAAACCGGATTGAAGTGGGCTCAGTATGGCATTACGGAAAATAAATCTTGATAATTGATTTTGCACACAAGCTTCCAACACCTTAAATAGAAAAGGGAGTATGGAAATGGGTCGAAAATGTTTAGGCAGGGAGGGGTTTGAAATTTTAGATAGGGGACGCACGTAGGCTTTACGCCACAGCGCAGGCAATTGGTTAGAATTAAGGGAAAAGTTAATGATATGGCAAATAGCAGGCAGGAGTTGCTCTAAGATGGTGGTAATCATGCGGCGTCTAATGTTATCATAGCCAACTGCTGTGGACTTTATTGAAAGAATGGTTCTTTTGATCTCATCCTCCGAGACTGGCGAAAACTTAAATGGAGCATAACTGGGAACAGGCAGGACAGCCAGCCAGTCCACCGTTTGACGCTTGATTGGTTCCGCCATAGGTTGAGAGGTAGAGAAATGACAATTTATGGCGTCCAACTCAATAGTCTTAGGCAGCTCCACCTGCCTAGTCCTACCAATTCCCAGTGTCCCCAGAAATCTCCATAGGTCAGCAGATGAAGACGTGGTAATGCTATTAAAGATGTGTCGGCGCTTAGTGTTACGTATCACCTGATTACACCGATTCCTAGCAGTCTTGTATAAACCCCAGTTGACATCAGTTCTATTATTTTTGAAATAACGAAATGCCCGGTCCCTGTGTTTCATTGCACGACGGACCTCATCCGTGATCCAAGGTGCCGAAGGCCGCTTAAGTTTAACCGGTTTTATTGGTGCATGTACATCATAGAGACCCGTGACAGTCTTGTTAAACTCTGAAACCTTTTTGTCCATAGTGTCCGCCTCCAACACTGGTTCCCAGTCAATATTAGCGGCATCATCACATCACCCTTTCGACGCATATGACCAGATACGCAAATGACCCGATACGCAAGTAACCAGATTTCAAATACGCTAATGACCAGACACGCAAATGACCCGATACGCGAATGACCAGAATCACGGATCAAATTGAGGTCAACTCGCCCAAAACAACGCATGTGCAGCACTTTGGGTTTTAATTTTGGAGGTTTGAGTGTATATAAGATAAATAAATCAGATCATGACGAGAGAAAGCTGGAGCAAGAAGTTGTCCGTGAGAGCGAACTAGAGAAGGTGAAGAAGTTAGAATTAGATCTAGCCATGTATCAGGTACATCTGCGTTGTGGTGTGTCGCCTGCAATGTTAACACATGTAGACTAACCGACTTAACAATGTGCATTAACCTGATAGCACGGGAAGTGTTAGGTAAGAGAAGATTAGTATTTAAGTCACCCATGATGATGTGATGCTCATATTCAGGCCCCAAGGATTCTAAAACCGATTCCAAATCAGTGAAATAATCAACGGTGGGAGGGCAGTAAACAACTCCTAGAAGGACCTTTACCCCCTTAACCCACACTTCGAGAAAAAGAAACTCCGCACTGGCCGAGTACTGAGGGGGGATGAGGCTACAATTTTGTGAGATATATCGCAACCCCACCCCTTTCCCTACCTTCTCTATCATTCCGTATTAATACAAAATTTGGGAGTGGATAGTAGGCAGAAAGGAGATTAGGTTTCAGAAAACTCTCAGAAATCAGGATGGCATGCGCTTGGGAATTACTAAATGTTTCAAAGAGGGCACTATAATGATAAGGCACGCTTTCAGCATTGTTATGACAAATATTTAGTGATCTATTCGATTCTGTCTCAAAACATCCACGGAGCTGTTCACCTAATGTGCCCGTTACAGAACTAAAACTATCATTCTCCGAGAAGGAGTCGCTATCATGGGCAGAGTGATATGACGAATTCTCATCAGACGAGTTACTCATAACAGTAAAAAATAAATATAAATATTATACTAAATACTAAAATAAATAAATACAGAAAAATAAATACTATGATAAAATATACCTGATCAATGCAAAAAAGAAGTAAGTTCTTCTTAGTTTCTCTGCACCACCCACCAGCAAACACACACCAAAATAGATAATAACAAATTAATATTAATATCGGTACCCACTAAACCAGACAAAATCTAATAGAGAGACACATTTACTAAAAACAATTTAATTAACACCCACCCAAAAAATATAAGTAAAAATATAAGTAAGGCTATCCACTGTTCGAGCCTCGAGGTTCGTATAGTAAGTACCTACTCCATGGCTGTATGTACAGTATAGTGTGCAGAGTGCCTAACTACTGCACCCAGTGTGTTATGACCCTTAATACCACATGGCAACTGACATCGTTGACATTGACAAATCTACAAATACACGCAGTGAAGTTTGGTGAAGGTGAAGTTGCAATCTTAATTTAGTAGGCACCCAAGTACAGAAATTATTAATTATAGTGTAAACAAAACATAATTATATCCGATTTAACGAACTAAGTTTTAAAATGACATTAAGAGTAAAAAAGAAATAGGAATTCACTTGATCAGGATCACAAGATGTTGGAGAATACTATGGCTTACGAGTGCCCGTAGTGTTTACGTTTGCACCCACATCAGGAACCACGTTAAAATACTTTTCCATAATTGTCGAGAGTTCATCAGAAGAAGTAATCCTGTGACGACGTCCATCCGGCGTTTTAACCATGACAATGCCGTCCTGTGTCCAACAACAACGCATGCCGAAATGCAGTCTTGCCCTGACAAACACCGACTGCCGGATCTTGGTTAGGAACTCCCTAACTGATATGGAGGACCCTCTGAGTTTTGACTTGGCGTTCCAGACCGCAGATTTAAAGTTCATGTCACCAAATCTAACAAGAATGGGACGATTCGGAGTGGTTCCAATGGCTCCTAGGCGATGACAGACCTTTATGGATGTAGCTGGTATATCCTTTAATGCCATCTTCGTGTGCAGTACCTCCATGATTGCAGCCCTGCAGTCCCTCTGGTCCGTCTCTGAGATTCCATTGAATACAAGCGCCTTCCTTCGCTGCCAACTGTCAACCGCATCAGTGGCCCGAACACATTCCGAGATCTGTTTCCGTAGAAGACCAAGAATATTGAATATTAACTCCCGGAATGTGCGGAACTCTTCTGCAACCTTAGCCACAGTATCCTTAGCCGCAGTGCTACTTTGCAGCTGGGAGTGGAGCTCATCCATCTTGCGCATAAAACTTTCCTCCAGGTTCTTCTGCACAGTCTGCACCTCATCAAGATGGGACATGATGTTCAGTGCAGCAAACCACAGTGAAGTGACTTAAAAGTGTAGTGTGAAGTAAGCTGGTAGGTGGTATTTTCAACTGTAGTCAATAACTCACATGTACTGCTACAAACGTTAGTACTCCTTTATTATGATGTACACTAATAGATAATACAGTGAAACTTTTAAAAAATCGAGAAATTCTAATTTAATTAAAATTTTCAAAATACAGATATGTGTTCACTTTTTTACACCTACCGCCTTTTTTTCCAAAATCCAAAAAAAAAATTTATTGGGTGGTGAGCCGTTAGTCGCCGTGCAATGAGCGAGAAGTGCGCGAGTAGTGGGGGCGGTTGGTACGCCCATTGGCTCGGCGAGCAAAGACAACACAAAGTCTGCGATTTGCCCACGATTGAATGTGTTTCCAGGCCGATCGTGGATCCTGGCTCAAGACCAGTTTCCTAAAGCCTAAAGTGTGGGAAACTGGTTTTGATCCGAAGGAACGGACGGACGGTGGACACGCCATCGGGGCGGTACCGATGGTGTTCCTCGTCGAGGTTTGCAAGCTCTTTGAGCGTATTATTACAGAGTCTTAAAACATTAAGTCTTAAAACAGAGGGGGCAACAGCTGTGTTCTCGCGGTTGATACCCAACATAAGACTACCCAACGCTCCCTGCAAGAGACCTTCAGGGTCGTGCGGAGTATGGCACTATACGGGACCCCCGTATGGGCGGAGGCCCTGACGACCGGCAACGTGGCTAGACTGCATAGCCCGCTAAAGGCGATAGCCGCTAAAGGCGGCATGTCTCCTAGCCAAGACCCCTCCATGGGACCTGGAAAACAGGGCTCATGGAGACATGGAAGGTACGACTTGAGCTACCAAAGTGAAGACTCACCACTAATAAGGCTGTGAAGTCCGAGTCTGAGACCGAAGGTATAGTTATAGATCTATAAAACCTCTTTGTGTAATAATATATAAAGATGTTCATTGTAATAAATGAGAGTATTCAGCAGACAGTCGTTTGATTGGTATCCCGACACCCAACCTTATATGGCGACCCTGCCAGGCCATGTCTTAGGTTTCGGATTGCATTCGGTCGAAGTGCCTACTAAGACAATGTGTAACTTAAGAGGACGTATGACGCCAAATGGACTATTATCTTGATCTAGATCTCAGGACTCGTGAGGTCTGATGAACTAACATTACAACACAAGCTACTTCAGTTCATGAACTAAAGACCTACTAGCCTGAAAACACGATTACTAAAAAAAACCTCGATACTTTTAATTTTTAAAAACACCTCGTTTTAGTTAAACTTTAGGCTGGATCTCTATAATTATCTATTATTTGGATATTATTTTTAATGTATAAGAAAGACAATACTAAAAACTTCATTTACACTAGTCGGTTTTTTTAATATTTATAATAGTTTTCTTTTTATCTGTAATTATCTGTTTTTTAGCTTTCATATCATTTCGCTAAACGCGCTCCAAACCTTCTCTCTCTTTCTTTCCTCACGAAATCTGTATGCGCTATCCTCTACCGATTACGATTAGTCTGGCTGCGCGCCTTGTAGGAAGCGGACCTATGCCCGATTGCGTCACACAATGCTCAATTACGACATCGATAGATCGATTAAAAAACTTTTGAATTTCTGAAGTAAGCGGGGCGGGGGGGGGGGGGGGCGATGGCTGTAGGTGCTTAAAATCTTAATTTGTGTAAATAATAAATGTAACTAATTATAAAAGTTATAAATATAAAGACCAAACAAATGACTAAAAAGGAACATAAAAAACGTTTTTCGCTCGTAGAACGAGAGAAATAAAAAGCTAAGAACCGTATTGATTGTTTACTATCCGATGTAAATTTTCTTTATCTTACTTAGCTTCTTCACGATGGCTTGTAGAAACTGGGGTGTTACTTTTGTGTGGACTAGGTCGCATGATTTGGCATATTATCTCCTCGATATGGTTGCCACCGAGAATCATCTAAGTTCCCAATGGCGTTACGGAATGCCTGTACCAGGACCTCGTTCGTTGGTCAGCACCTGCACTGCTTCAAGTGACGTCGGCCTGGGCCTAGAAGATCTTCATGGGGCCCAGACCTTATCTGCATATTAGCATCTGCCCAGTTGCCTTCAAGCCCAACCATATTTCAAACCAGACGCAGCTTTTATTTTCTGCCAGGAGCAGCAGCTATGAATTGAATTTTCATCCCCATTGGCAAAGTTGAGAGCGACTGCTGTCTTACCTCCCCAAGCTCGATAGGTTGCCTAATTGAATTGGACGCTTTCTAGGAACAATAATAATAAACCGGCCAAGTGCGAGTTGAACTCGCCCATGAAGGGTTCCGTAGCAGCAAGTAACATAATGTAAAAGTTCGTGTAGTTCGTTGTAACTTTCATTGATGTTCGCAGTGGTAGTGATTTTTCTCGGCGAAAATTGCGGTATATGACGTTTTAAAAAAAACGACCATCTTGATTTCGTTCAAACCAATTTTCTTTGGTAGATTTTATCACAATGTACATTATATATATTTTTAGATTTATCATTCTCTTAGTTTAGAAGTTAGAGGGACACACACACACACACATTTTTCCACTTTGGAAGTGTCTCTTCCGCAAACTATTCACTTTAGAAAAAAAAAATGTTATACACCTCAATAGCATTTTTGGAGACCTATCTATTGATACCCCACACGTATGGGTTTGATGAAAATAAAAATTTTGAGTTTCAGTTCTGAGTATGGGACCCGAAAAAATTAACTGCTTTTTTTCTCGTTTTATACAAAAATCTTGATGGTTCGGTTCGAATCGGTTCACAGAATACATCTACTTACCAAGTTTTACCAGCATAGGCCTTATAGTTTCGGAGAAAAGTGACTGTGACACACGGACGGACAGACAGACATGACGAATCTATAAGGGTTCCGTTTTTGCCATTTGGCTACGGAACCCTAAAAATGTCATACAAAACCCAGAAACCGCCACTACTATCCTAGTAGTGTTGGTCCCGCACTCCTGTGCGGGCGAGTCGGTGCCGGAAGTAATTGCACGGAACATAAAACAATGGAGTCGGCTAATTCAAGTACAAAAAAGACAGTGTAAGTATTTAAAAAAAAAATCTGTAAAATATAACACTGTCTTTAGACTTTCGATTTAATAGTAGAAAATTGCCGGCGATATTTATTTATTTATTTATTTATCTTTATTTGTGTGATTTTCAAAACAAAATTGTTTCAAAAATACTTGTTGATTCACATAAAAGAATAATCATTTTATTGAAGGTACTAATGAAAGAAAAATGAGTTTTTACTGAATGATGATGCTGTTGGGCGCAACAGCGCCAGGTCCTCGTGGTGGGTCTGGACGTGGACACTCTCTCGCTCGAGACCATGGTGCGAGCCATGTTCTCCAGCGGGAGTAAGTGGGACTGCCTCCTCTTTCCGCGAGCAGGTTATGCTCGTGAAAGAGACGGCGGGGCGGGAACGGGAGAGAACTCTCCCACCCAAGTTCCGCAGTCGGCAGCCTGGGTGCCGTCGACGTGTCTTCGCCGAGGACTATCGGCCTCCATGACCGGGGGCCTGAGGACAGTGAGAGGGCGGCTCACCGTCCTTACAGAAGCAGGCCCATGATGGCACAGTGACGTGAGGAACTCATGCACGCCACCCCTTAGAAGCGGGATTACACCCAAAACCCCCCAAAGACGCGGGATAGCACTCGAACCAGCCCCTGGGCGAGCCCGCAGTGGCGTCCGTGGGTCTGTTGGGAGTCCTGGGACATCCTTCTGAGGGCCTCACACCCATAGGCTGTTGGGCGTTACGTGACGTTTTTTAGTCGGCTATGTTTCATTCCCGTATTCCCACGGGAACGGGAACTACGCGGGTGAAACCGCGTGACGTCCGCTAGTTATGAAGTATGAGAATCGTCGTGGCTGCAACGCGGCACAAGCGGCACGCAACATCAACGACGTTTACGGAGCTAACACTACAATCCAACGCACCGCCTGTTGCTCGCATTGGTTTGCTCGCTTTCGTTCTGAAAATTTCGACCTGAAAAATGAACCTCGCGGTCGTCCGAAGACTTTGGTCGACAATGACGAATTAAAGACGAACAATTCCCTAAACGAAAACTTACCCCTAGAAAAGTGATGGTCACTGTTTGGTGGTCTTGCGCGCCGGTGTGATTCATCACAGTTTTTACCAAACGGGGTGAGCATTGATGCAGATGTGTTCTGTGAAGAACTGAACACAATGATGGAGAAGCTGGAAACAGCATTGATCAATCGCTCGTCTCCGCTGCTCCTGCACGACAATGCGCGACCTCATACTGCAGACGGTCCCTAAGTTGCAAGAACTGAGGTTGGAAGCTCTCCGTCATCCGCCAAACTCACCAGCCCTTGCGATACAGACTATTTCCAGAATTTTTAACTTTTTGGCGGGAAAGAAATTCAATACCCAAGAGATAATACAAAATACCTTTGAAGAATTTGTTTGAATGACGGCAATTTTATTTAATATTAATTTTATTTAATACTAGCTGACCCGCGCAACTTCGTTTGCGCCACATAAGAGAGAGTATTACCTGTTCCCGTCGCGTTGCGTTTACTCCCGTAGCGTCTCGTCGTTAATATTCAATATATGTTATGTACCTAACTATGAATATTTACGCAGCACACGCAACGAAGCTCTCAAAAGGAATAACTTTTCCCCCGTTTTAGAAACATTTACTATTACTGCTCCGCTCCTATTCGTTGTAGCGTAATGCTATATAGCCTATGACACTCCACAATAACGTAGCTTTCTATTGGTAAAAGAATTTACAAAATCGGTTCAGTAGATCCCGAGATTACCCCTTACAATTTAACAAACACACAAACTTTACTTCTTTATAATATTATTATTATTATTATTATTATTATTCCCTTTATTCACATAGTTATACTTATTAAATTAAATTTTTAAATACATTTTATAAAAAAGAAAATATATTTAAAAATATAAAAAAAAAGTGTCCCACCGGCATCGGGTACAGGGACCAAGCTACCGGTGGTTAGGGCTGCAGAGACAGGAACCTCCTCACAATACGTGCCGTGTCTAGGAGAACTGCCTTTTGCATCTGGCTCTTGACCCAACTACCCAACCCGAGCCTCTTCAGATGTTGATCGAGGCTCTTAGCAATCAGACCATGTGCTGATACGACTATCGGAACAATAACCGCCGAGTCCACATACCACATATCGACAATCTCGTGAGCCAAATCCAAATATTTTATTTGTTTTTCCTTTTCTGCTTTCACGAGATTTTCGTCATGTGGGACGGTAATGTCAACGATTATTGCGAGGCGCTCTGATCGATCTATTACCACTATACAGGCTTATTGGCCACAATAGTCCTGTCAATGATAATAGATCGATCCCAATACAATGTGACACGGCCATTTTCTAGAACTGGGTCGGGCACATACGGTACCTCTGAATCAACAAGTTTATATTTTAGTGCAAGTTGCTGATGGACAATCCTGGCCACTTGGTTGTGTCTATGCAAATACTCACCGTTGGCAAGACGAGGACAACCAGAAATAATATGTCTGAGAGATTCACCCGGTAGGTGGCATGCCCGACATATGTCAACCGTACCATCTCTCAAAATATATTTCCGATAGTTATTCGTCATGACAACTTCGTCAGTAATTGCACAGACAAAACCTTCGGTTTCTCCAAACAGATCACCAAAACGTAGCCAAGATATAGATGCTAGTAAATCTACATCGGGCCCATGTAAGGCCCGATAAAACCGTCCATGCAGCACTTTGCTCTGCCATATCTCCTTGCGATCATTAGTAGACAGTATTGCTGGTTTGTGCCAGTTCTCTTTGGCAAGAGAAAGAGGGGTCAGTCCGCTGTCTATTGCTACCACATCTCGATGCATACCCACGTCCACATGTAGGAAATATTCCCTAAGGTTGTATATCTCACGGTTGTGTAACGTCTTGATATTTAAAAAACCACGACCGCCACATTTCCGTGGGATATACAACCTCATTACAGACGAACGTGGATGATGCATTCGGTTTGCGGTCAACAACGAACGGACTTTTCTATCCAGGGTGTCTAATTCAGTCTGAGTCCATCTCAGTATGCCGAAGGAATATCCTAAGACAGGCATGGCCCAACCGTTGATGGCGCGTACCTTGTTACCACCTGATAAAAGACTTCTCAGTACTTTTTTATTATTATTATTATTATTAGTATATTAGTATAGATTAGTCATAGGAAAGAATGTTTAATTGCTACCTGGTCAGATGAAAATCGCCCCATGTAAATAGAACGAAATAAACGAAACCAGATATTATAGGAAGATTTCATGGTCCTCAAACTCTAAGTCTTCTTATCTCGATTGTATCCTTACTGGCTGAATTGTTGGATCCCAGACATTCACGAAACATGCCCCTAAGAGAAATTGACGTGGTTATTAAAAAGAGCTCAGTGATGTGAAAAGAAAGAGCAATTATATAACACCCGAGGGCCTAAAAAGGCAACATTGTATGTTTCATATTATGAAACGTAAAATGTTTGGTATGCATTGTATGTTCTGTATTTCAAATTATATGAATTGTATGTTTCACATAAAGAAACATGCAATGTTGCTTTTTTAGGCCCGCTGATTCCAAAAAAACAGCAATGTATCAAAAAATACTTTTGAAAATACGTTATTTATATGAGCCCCATTACCCCACTGGATCTAAAAGACATTATAAACGTGTCAGACTTGAACTGATTAAAGCCATGCACTGTTCTTATTTTAGCTGTAGTTTCTATCGGCCTAATGTAGTCATTTCTAATTTTTCATAGATTCATCGACAGCCTGTTGATGAATCCATGAAATTTAAAATTGCTAATTATTTTAATAAATAAAAAGATTTTAGAGTTCTTTTTTGTTTATTATTTCATAAAAAACGAAATTGAAGGCTTTATACACGGTCACATTCCAAAAGTATCACTTGGTCCCACGTAATTCGTTGAAGTGAACAGAGGCAGGCTATGGAAACCTGCTTAGACTTGACCTTCAACATGGCTTCATGACGACCTAACTCCTAGATGCCAAGATGGATTACTAACAAAACTTTCGGCCATCACGGGCCCAACCAACAAAATTCATTCTCGACGTAACTACTCGAAAGCGTAAATATAAAAATTTACTGGTGAAATCTCAAAATTTGTCATTTTTAAATATGAGACAAAAGATATTTCGCAAATAAATTTCTGTCGACGTTTTCATCTCACATGATTTCGCCCTTATCTTGATCGATTACACAGAACAATAAGCAAGTGTCAAGAGTTTCATTTGTTTATCTTCTGAGTAACAAAGTTCACGTTAATAGTATTATTAGTATGGGCGGAGACCCTGACGGCCAGCAATGTGGCTAGATTGCTGAGCCTGCAGAGGGCGATGGCCGTCAGGGTGATAAGGGGATTCCGCACGACTTCAGATGAGGTGGCATGTTTCCTAGCCGGCACCGCTCCATGGGACCTGGAAGCGAGAGCCCTTGCGTAACTGTTTAGATGGCGCAAGGAGGCGCTGAAGCGGGGTCAAAGGCCTGCGTCTCGGGAAATCGAGGCCCAGCGGTCCCTGCTCCACCAGGCAACCGTGGATACATGGAAGGTGCGACTAGAGCAACCAAAGGGGGATTTGCCACAATCGCGGCCGTCAGACCGGTCATGGACGGGTTGCTGGAGAGGAGACACGGTACTCTCTCTTACCGGTTGTCACAGATACTTACCGGGCACGGTAGTTTCGGTAGATATCTGTGACGAAGACACCGGGAAACCACGGTCGAGTGCCAGCAGTGCGAGGACCACTTCGATGACACAGCGCTCCACACGTTGGTGTAGTGGACGCAACAGCGCCAGGTCCTTGTAGTGGGTCTGGACGTGGACACTCTCTCGCTCGAGACTATGGTGCAAGCCACGATCTCCAGCGGGAGTAAGTGGGACTGCGCCGCCTCTCTCTGCGAGCAGGTTATGCTCTTGAAAGAGGCGGTGGGGTAGGTACGGGAGAAAACTTTCCCACCCGAGTTCCGCAGTTGGGCTAGCTAGTTGGCCTCCATGACCGCGGGCCTGGGGACGGCGAGAGGGCTACTCACCGTCCTTACAGAAGCAGGCCCATGACGGCAGCGTGACGTGAAAAGTTCACGCACGCCCTTAGAAGCGGGATCACACCCGAAACCCCCCAAAGACGCGGTATAGCACCCGAACCGCCCCCTGGGCGAGGCCGCAATTGTGACCGTAGGTCTGTTAGAAGTCCTGGAACATCCTTCCGAGGGCTTACCCGGGGCTCCCAACCATAGGCTATTGGGCGTTACGTGAGGTTTTTTAGTCGGTAGGAGTCCGGCATAACACTCATGATGAATTTTATCTCACGTTAAAAAAAAATCTATTATTAGTATATTTTTCTTCATTCAGTCTTTTCAAGAAGTGGAGGCACTGGCGAGTGCGTATCCCTCTCGGAGACTTTGATAGGATAAAGAGTGAAAAACTGGAAGATGACAGCGTAAGGAGTATGTATGTAGGCTTAGTCAGTGAAAGGCTTGCAAACGCGAGCCTTTCCGACTTAGATGTGGATGAATGCTGGAATATTATGAAAGAAAGTATAGTGGATAGAGCAAAAGAAGCATGTGGGAGTGCAAAGAGACATGAACATTCGATAGGTGATGCCTGGTGGGATGCAGAGGTTTAATCCTGCGTAGCAAGAAAGAAGAAAGCGTGTTTGGATTATGTGTCATCTCATCATCTTGCCAGGATTTGGGATTGATGGTGCGCTGCATCGTGCCGTGTAGTCTACATATGTGGGATGTATGGCATGTGTGCGGGTGGGAGGCAGCCTGTCTCCCTGGTCTGACGTCAACATTGGCATCAGACAGGGTTGCGTGCTGTCGGCCCTGCTGTTTGTCCTCTACCTGGACGATAGTCTTAAGAGAGTAAGATCGATGAATGTTGGATTGCGAATGGGTGACTTACTTGTGAATGTGAACTGTTTGCTGTATGCAGATGATGCCGTGCTCATAGCCGAATCGCCGTCAGAACTATAGTCTCTAGTCACAGCGATGAAAGATGATAGTCTAATGGGAGGCTTACATTTGAACGCGACTAAAATGAAAGTGATGGTATTCGAAAGAGAAGAGGACAGAACGAATGCCAGGATAACTGCAAATGATGTAGTGCTGGAACAGGTAGATAAGTTTGTATATCTTGGATGTGCATTAAGCAGGGATGGACGGTACACCACTGATGTAGAAAGGAGGGTAACTGCGGAAAATAGAGTGAATGGAGCGTTAGGCAAACTTTTGGGTACCAAAACCCTAAGTCAAAAGGCCCAGCTCGCAGTACACAGTGCGGTGCTGATACCTATAATGTATAATGTATGGAAGCGAGAGTTAGGTACGGCAGGAAACGCATGAAAGTAGAATAAACGCGGTCGAGATGCGCGCGCTACGCAAAATCTGCGGAGTAACGCTCGCAGATCGCGTTCGGAATGAAGATGTAAGAAAGAGAGTTGGTATGGAAGAGAGTGTCGGTGTTAAAGTAAGGAAGGACATGCTACGATGGTTCTGGCATGTGGAGCGAATGGGTGATGAAAGAATGACAAAACAGATATACAACGCGAAAGTGGATGGACGTAGGAGTCGAGGAAGGCCACGACACACCTACCACGACCAAATTAATCGTGTGTTAGTTGAAGGTGGTGTCAAAGCCGAAGGAATCGACGTGCATGCATGAAAAGAAAAATGAAAGTTGAAGAAGCAAGTGAGGTGTGTATGGACCGTGCCGTGTGGCGCTCGGTTCTTTCTGCCTACCCCGCAAGGGATTTGGCGTGAAGGTAGATAGATGGATAGTATCTTTTTCATCATTGTTCTTTTACAGTAAAAAAGGATTATTCGTTCTTCATAATTCGCCTTGATGCGGTGGTGCATTCGGTAGTATAACCGATGGCCGCGCTGAGGCCCTGATTTTATTCTGGGGTCGGGCCGAATATTCGTGTGATCCACAAAATGATGTTTCGGAGTTTGGGTGCTCGATAGTCCGTTTGTTGAGGAAGGTTTATAACATTACACTTCAACGAATAGGAGCAACCATGAATAAAGTTTCGAAAACGGGAAAATTTATTCCTTTTGAGAGTATACGTTGCGTGCGCTGAGTAAATATAATTAAAGTTACATGAAAATTGTGAATTGCGAAATTGTTCATTTTAAAGTTTTATAAAAATTCTCCTCTTATTTTTATAAGTAGTATAATACGGTCAATTTTTAAAAAAAGTAAAACTAAAAACCGAGTAAAACTATTCACACAAATATCTACTCCATTCTATTCATTGTTCGCTAGTGCGTTGTGATCCGCCGCTACTTGCGTAACTATCGTAATCTGTCACCGACTGACGCGGCGCCGCGTGAATATGGCGCGCGATCTGTAGCAAAGGGGCGCGGGGGTAGCGGCAGTGAATCATGCGATTTGGTTAGGGTCAGGCAAGCTCTTAAAGTATTTTGTGCCGCCGCGCGTGTATATAGAACCGAAAGTGAACTTACTTCCATAAATTAAAAATGTGCAATTCAAATTTAAAACCCCAAGATCTTATCATTAACCAAAATGGTATTGGTGCAACAAATGGAGCTACTACGGATCAGCTACAATTCCACCTATCCAGCATTGTTATGGTGATTCTTCTTGGACTGTGCCTGTTGGTCGGCGCCTACTTCTTGTTGCGATGCTACAAAAAATGTCACCATGGATGGATCAATGACCAAATAGTTCGTGACAATCTGAGGAGGTCATTTGCTCGACGCAGAGATACTTCAGCTGATTATGATGTAAGATACTCTACGACTGAAGGAGGACAGAAAATTAATTCGGCAAATTGTGATAAACACTAAGAAAATTATGTGATTGTGTGTACCTATCCAATAACAAAGAACAAACAGAAAGTGTCGGACAAGGTCATTATGAGTGGTGTACCTAACTGGGTAATTTTAATTTTCATACTTACTCGTATTTTAATGAACTTTTAACATAACATTTTATTTTATGTTTTCGTTACTTTAAAGGAATTGTATTGTAGTTATAATGGAATATTATGGCCCAAGAGCTCAAGCAGATACTAGACATTGAAATTAATTAAAGAAAACTTGATCAAATTGAATTATGATCGTAGGACACCAGAGTTGTTACAAGAAAGGTTAAATAAAGCAAAAAGTGTCTATAATCAGTATGTTTCTTTAAATTTTGATGAGAAATTTTGCAGCAGTAATTTATTAATAATTCAAGAGTAAAGGGATAAAATTAAGGAATTATATTTAGATATTAAGCAATTTTGTAATAAGACTCACGTTAAAGCCTCAAATAGTAAAATAGTAGAGTCGAAATCATTTACAAAAATGGAGTTTAACTTAAAGACGGCCTTGAGTTTGTTACCAGTCATGGACGACAAAGAATCGACTACTAGACGACTAATAGACGGCATTGATTACTATAGTTCCATGTTAGAAAACGATACATGTAAGTTCAATTTAATTAATTTTATATTAAAGAGTAGACTGTCACAAGTAGCGAAGTTGAAACTTTCGTCTAATTATACCTCTATTGACGCGTTATTGACAGA
Source organism: Miltochrista miniata (assembly GCA_933228765.1). Classification (NCBI taxonomy): domain Eukaryota; kingdom Metazoa; phylum Arthropoda; class Insecta; order Lepidoptera; family Erebidae; genus Miltochrista; species Miltochrista miniata. The sequence continues at coordinate 22,205,766 of OW121766.1, read as the reverse complement.
TATGCGAGCGATTCTTTTACCGAAGAAAAGCGCAGTTGCTTTGCAAAACAAATTGCAGACTTTGCGACAAGAGCAGAAGTCTATTGATGACTATGGCAAAGAGCTGACGGAACTGTTTATGGATTTAACTATTGCCCAAGCTGGAGGCAAGTCCGAATCTCTCAATATTTTACGCCCTTTAAATGAAAATCAGGTGATTAAGCGTTTTGCTGATGGTTTGCGTAATAGGCGACTTAGCACTATAATAGCCGCCCGTAATTTTGAAAGTTTAAAGGATGCTATACAAGCTGCGTTGGACGAAGAAGTTGCTCCGCCATTGCAATCGGAGAATAATCTATTATCTATGGTCAAACATAACCGAAATAAGTTTTCAGGTACTTTTTATAGGGGTAATTTTAGGTCTGGGACATTCAACCGACCAAATCGAGGTGTTACTTTTAATAATAATACCTTTAGCTACAATAATCGTGGTAGTCCAGGTCACCGAGGTGGTGGTGCCTATCAGAAATCACCCAATCGTGGGAGATCGACGTGGTACCGAGGTAAGTACCCTAATTTCAATAATAGGTCTAATAATTTTAGAGGTCATCAAAATACGCGCCATAATGCAAACATCCGTGTTGTGGAGGAGGAACCCAGAGAGAATAACGAATTAAAATTTTTTCGTGAACAACAATACTAATAATTATATTTGTTCAACAGACAATACTTGTAATATACAATTATATGTTGGTACCTATAATTACTCATTCTTAGTTGACACGGGAGCTTCAATAAGCGCTATTAAGTATAAACATATCAGTGCCTTAAACATACCGATCCATAAAGAAAACATTAAGATAAGCGGAATCGGAGGCACAGTAACTGCAATCGGATATGTTTATATAACGCTTAGCAACACTTGTAACTTAGCTGGAGAAACATTAGATCATAAGTTTTACGTTTTTAATTCCTTACCATGTAAGGCGCATGCTATTTTAGGACATGACTTTCTGGCAAAATATAACGCTGTTTTAAATCTTAATTGTTTAACATTGACTTTACAGAAAAACCTGCATAATAATATTATTTTACCATTGCAAAATAGTAGTACCAATAACAATTGTTTGACCTTACCGCCAAGATCTGAGTCTTTACATTATATTCAAACTACCTTTACAGAAGAATGTCTAGTCGGTTCATCAGAATTACGCGAAGGAATTTTCATAGCTAGTTCTTTGGCAAAACCAGTAAACGGTATGATACCTATTTTAATCTTAAATACAAGCGAAAATACAGTTCAGCTTCAAGATTTTACACCAAAAATAGAGAGAAGTAGCGAGTACGACATATGTAGTTTTAATAAATGTGAAAATATAAATGCGGATCGAGTGAAACAGTTATTAAGGTCATTAAATTTGAAACATTTGAATGATGAAGAACAATTCACAATTGAAAGTATTTGTGCAAAATTTTCGGATATATTTTTATTGCCAGGAGATAAATTGACAACCACAAACATTTATAGCCACCGCATTCATTTAAAAAATAATATTCAACCAGTTTATAGTAAACCTTACCGAATACCGTACTCACAGAAATCAGAGGTAAATAAACAAATAAATGATATGCTACATCAGGGTATAATAGAACCATGTCATAGTGAGTGGTCTAGCCCAATTTTAATCGTTCCTAAAAAAGTCGATAATTCCGGCAATAAGAAGTGGCGATTAGTAATTGATTATAGAAAACTAAACAATTGTATACAGGATGATAAATTTCCTCTTCCAAATATAACCGAGATTTTAGATTCGCTTTCAGGATCTGTATACTTTTCTACCCTTGACCTTTCTAGAGGATATTATCAATGTAACCTTGATAAGGATAGTCGCAAATATACGGCATTTTCTTCGAGGCAGTTTAAAATTTCGGATAGTAGGAATGAAAATAAAAATTGCATTACTTCCGCTTCGTCACAATACCAGATGACTAGGATGCCCGTAGGCTTGAAGACGAGCCCGAATTCTTTTTCAAGGATGATGTCAGTTGCAATGTCAGGCTTGACATTTGAAAAATGTCTTGTATACTTAGATGATCTTGTAGTTTTTGGAAATTCATTACAACATCATAACAAAAACCTAATAGATGTTTTTAATAGATTGCGACAAGTAAATTTAAAATTAAACCCTCATAAATGTAATTTTCTGAAAAAAGATATTTTGTATTTAGGCCACGTAATTTCGGGTGAAGGAGTATTGCCCGACCCTGAAAAAATTCGTGCATTAAGCGAATGGCCGGTTCCAAATAACGTAGAGGAAGTAGTAAGATTTGTTGCCTTTTCGAATTATTATAGAAAGTTCATAAAAAATTTCGCTGCCATAGCCCATCCCCTTACTCAATTAACGAAGAAAAATACGCCCTTTATTTGGGATTCTAGGTGTCAAACTGCATTTTCTACATTGAAATCTATTATATCATCCCCTCCAATTTTACAATATCCGGACTTCTCCGAAAACAATAAATTTGTACTGCAAACTGACGCTTCGAAATATTCACTAGGTGCAGTTTTGTGTAATTCAAATAACAAACCTATAGCTTTCGCAAGCAGGAATCTAAACAAAGCCGAGGTTAACTATCCCACCATCGAAAAAGAGTTATTGGCGATTGTGTGGGCTGTAAAACATTTCCGCCCTTATTTATACGGCAGAAATTTTGTAATTGAAACTGATCATAAACCACTTATTTATTTGTTTGGGATGAGAGATCCATCAAGCCGCCTTATGAAATTTAGACTTTTACTCGAGGAGTATAATTTTGAAATTCAATACATAAAAGGATCTGACAATGTAGCAGCCGATGCAATGTCACGACTGCCTACTATAACATCAACGGAATTGAAAAATATGCATGAAGGTTTAATTACGGTTATGACGCGAGCTCAACGAAGGAAGTTGCTTGATTCTCAGAGTTCTCCGAGTGCTATGGTCCCTACCAACGATCGGCCTGCGCAACCGAAAGTTGTAGAAATTCATAGTAAACCGAAAATTTCTGTAGAATTGCAATTTATCGATCTTAATAAGTTGAATAAACTACGTAGTTCCAACGAAATAGACTTAGAGAATAACGTGTTCTGTTACTCGTCAGCGAAAATGACGTTGTATATAAATCCATAATCTCAATCACAACTGACGTCAACCGCTTTTGTGAGAGAGCTGAGATATTTTTGTAGTAAAATAAACGTGAATGAATTAATTTTTATACGAAATAAAATGTATGATGATTTTATAAAAAAGGTAGTGTTAGAAATAAAAAAATACACTAATTGGTCCGGACCCCGTTTATGTATATTAAATAATATTAGAAGAATATGTGATAAAGACGACCAAAGGGTAATATTAAATGATTTTCATCTTTTACCATCTAGTGGCCACGCTGGTATAAGACGAATGTATAAAAATATCAGAAAATATTACTTTTGGCCTGGTCTTGAAAAGGATGTGACAAATTTTATAAAAAAGTGTGACAAATGTCAAAGACATAAACATAATTCCCATTATATTAAAGAGCCTTTGGTTATTACAACCACAGCCAAATCGGCGATGGAAAAGGTCTTTCTAGATGTTGTAGGTCCCCTAGATAGAGACGATTATAATTATTCTTATATTTTAACTATACTATGTGAACTTAGTAAGTATGTTGAAGCATTTCCTTTGAAAACTAAATGTTCTCTAGACATAGCTAAAACTTTTGTTAATAACTTTATTCTAAGATACGGAATTCCTGACAGAATCGCGACTGACAGGGGTTCTGAATTTTTGTCATCAGTTTTTAAAGAAACGTGTAAACTTCTAGAAATATCTACTTTACAATCAACTGCCTACCATCATCAGTCTATAGGGTCCTTGGAAAATACTCATAAACATTTAGGTAATTTTTTAAGGATTCAAACCGATAACCATCCGGGGTCATGGAGTACATGGCTGCCCTTTTGGTGTTTTACTTACAACACATCTGTGCATGATTCCACTAAATATACACCCTTTGAATTATTATACGGTAAAATATGCAACATCCCATCTAATTTAAGTCAGAATGAAATAGATCCACTTTATAATCATGACGATTATCCCTTAGAATTAAAATATAGACTACAAACATCTCAAAAAGAGGCTAATCAGAATTTATTACACAGTAAATACCATAGAAAACAAAAGTACGACCGTAACTGTAACCCTATATCATATAGACAAAATGACTTGGTACTTGTGAAAAATGAGACTGGAAACAAACTCCAAAGTATTTATAACGGCCCGTATCTAGTGATTATAGATGTATCACCAAATGTAGAGATACTAAAAAATGGTAAATTAGACTTAGTCCATAAGAATAGAACAAAATTATATTGTTCTTAGTTTTATTTTTATGCAATTTCAAGTTTTTTTTATATTGTTTTACAAAATATACCTTTTATTTTTTTTTACATTCTATACTATATGTGCTTGTATTGTAAGTAAATACATATACTTAAACAATTTTATTTTTGGAAAAATGTATTACTTTTAAGATTTATTTCGCAATGTTTAAATGTTGGTAACTTAGCAATTAAATAATAATTATTGTTATCATTATTATTTAATTTCTTTTCGGGGAAGGTGTGAAGGTATAGTTATAGATCTATAAAACCTCTTTGTGTAATAATATATAAAGATGTTCATTGTAATAAATGAGAGTATTCAGCAGACAGTCGTTTGATTGGTATCCCGACACCCAACCTTATAAGGCGAGCGCCAAGGCAGCCTCACCTACCGAGTGTCACAGATGTTTACCGGGCACGGGTGCTTCGGTAAGTATCTACAGCGGGGACACGGCACTACATGGGCATAGCAGCGACAAGACCTCGTTGCGGGCCTGGGCGTGAATATTCTCACGCTGGAGACCATGTTAAGGGCTCTGGTCTCCAACGGGAGAAAGTGTGACGTAACTGTGTCTTTCTGCGAGCAAGTTATGCTCGCGAAGAGAAGAGAAGAGAAATCTCCATTCCAAGTTCGTAGTCGGTGGCGCGGTCGTCCACCTTGACCGAGGGTCTGAGAGCGGCGAGTTGGCTGCTCACCGCTCTTTCACAGAGGCCGGCCTAGACGGTGGCGTGTCACTTCACCCCTCGAAGAAGTGGAATAGTACCCCCCCCCCCCCTTCGTACTCCTTTTAGCACAGACGCTGGTGAAGTTAATGAAGGAATCCAGGAAGAACACAACCAATTCACTTGATAAGAGTGGTTTGGTGTTTAAAAGCAATTTCTTATACGAAACTCCGAGAAATCGCCTTGCGAGTAACAATATTAGTCTTAGGTTAGCAGATCTCGTGAAGAAGATGCAAGCCAGAGATCACATTAATACAAAAATACGAAAGTTTCCTGTTTATGCAATTTACTACTGCGATTTTTTAAGTTTCAGATTGATTATCACAGTTTGTTTAAATTATGCTTTTGGTCCCTGTTAACAAGAAAAATATAAAAGTGGTCCCTGACCACGAAAAGGTTGGGTTATGTATATTATACATACATATACATATACATACAAATAAATAAAATTGGAGTGTCTGTTTGTAATATTAAAATAACCGCTTTCTACTACATGCATATATGAATGTATACTGGGTGTAACAAAATTACCTCTCCAAATTTCATGAGATGACTTGGCATCGGAAATCAAATACAAATATTTAACAAAAAAGGGAGGTTAATTTTTTGATTTTTTTAAAAAAAAATTGTCGCACATTCAGAATTAGTTTTTTACCGCGGCAATTCGAGGTAACATGGTCGCCGTGGCAAAACAAAAACGGAGCTCCCGTCTGGATGTCGTTGTCGCTTTCTACTGCCGCTCAGTAGCGATAGAAAGGGTGAAAATAAAAATTTATAGGACCTTTAAAACGGATTTACGGTTAAGGCTGCTCGCACATTTGTCAGCACCGTACGCGCCGCACGCGCCGTACGCGCCGCATTTTAGAATTCGTTGTATGAAATTGTATGGAACCTCGCACATTACACCCGCACCGTACGCGCCGCATTTCGTAAAATGCGGTAGGCATCCGAATAACATTCTGATGACGTCATAATGCGGCGCGTGCTGATGCTCGGTGTAGCCGCATGCATGATCAGTGTTGCCATATATACGTATTTGCCGGTATCTATACGGAAATAATGCTCAAACCGGACAACACATAATACATGCACACGGATTTTTATAGTGAGCGATTACAATCACAATAACATTCACCCATTTATTAGCAATGTTGAAATCCTTTAATATTCTATTTTTATTTGCAAATGAAGATCGATAAAACAAATGACGCTCGATTAAATAAATGAAAATCGACAAAACAAATGACGGCCGGATAAACAAATGACGATCGGCAAAACAAATGACGGTCGGATAAACAAATTACGATCGGCAAAATAAATGACGGTCGAAGAAACATATGCAGAACAATGAACCAAAAGACAATTACAAAGAGCAATTTGATAAGATTAAAAAATACTTGCTGTCATATTTTGTAATCTAGATGTGATTGCCATTCAAAAAAATAGGTGCAAGCAAATCTCGACCTTAATGACACTTCTCTAAAAATGTGCGTTTATAGACATCACTGATCACGAATATGTAAAAATTAAATAAATATTATTCATGTTCATAAGGTCGAAAATTGCTTGCACCTATTTTTATGAATGGTTATAGCATCTAGATTACAAAAATAGGGTTCAAGCAAATTTCAACCTTATGAGCATGCATATTATCTATTTATTTTTTATATATTCGTGATCAGTGATGTCTATAAACGCCTAGAAGCACATTTTTAGAGGAAAGTCATTTAGGTCGAGATTTGCTTGCACCTATTTTTTTGAATGACAATCGAATTTAGATTACAAAATATGGCTGCAAGTAATTTTTGACATTATCAACTTGCTTATAGTATTTTGTTTTAGTGATCTGCATTTGTTTTTTCGATCGTCATTAGTTTATCCGACCGTCATTTGTACTGTCGATCTTCATTTGTTTCGCCTATTATTATAAAGACAAGCCATAACGTGCACAATCTGCGTTGTCTACATTTTGCGAGTTGTTTACATTTTGTACATTTTGCTTTATGTACATTCTGCGTTTTGTACATTTTGCTTGTGGTCCTCATTTTGCGTTTTGTACATTTTGTTCCGAAAGGATCTTCCCCTCATAGCCCACTGTCACAATACCACTCAATGTACCGTTTCACACCAGAGGTAAAAGAAACTGCTATAGTTGGCAATACCAAAGATTTGCTTACGGCGCGTACGGCGCGTGCGGCGCGTACGGTGCTGACAAATGTGCGATCAGCCTAAAGTATTCATGTGACTTTTTTTTCTTCATTTTTTGTAATGTTTCTTGACTGATGCCACGTCACGTGACGAAATTTGGAGAGTCAATTTTGTTACACCCAATATACTGTACACATACCAAAATATATATTTTTATAATTTTTGTCTGTCCGTCTGTCTGTCTGTTTGTTCCAGCTAATCTCTGGAACGGCTGGACCGATTTGGACGGGACTTGCACTAGCAGATAGCTTATGTAATAAGGAGTAACTTGGCTACTTTTTTTACATTCCACGCGGACGAAGTCGCGGGCACAGCTAGTACATACATATGATTGCTGATGTCTTTTATCCCCGTAGGGATTGGCAGAAGCATATTATATGCCCATATTTCACCTTAAGATTTTGTCCTACGTAATAGGTGGTTAGCAGTATTGCCGTGTAGATAAACTTATGAACAGACGCAGGTTGTAACCGCCCGCTGCTGAATTTTTTTAAGCTCCCTAAAAAGGCCTTCAACTTGGCTTAACGTCTGCCATTTTACTGGCAACCAGGACTAACAGCTTAACGTGCCTTCTAAGTAAAATAGTCACTTGGTGGTCATCCTTCCAAGGACTGACCATAGTAAATGTTGCTTTCTGCAATGATCGTTTACGTTTACATAACACCACAGGGCAGAAACTCCATACAAATATACACGTAATGTGAATGCTTGAATCAAGCTGGAATATGTGTGTGAGTATATAGGGTCACTAGGGTCACTAGCTATGGAAACAAAATAATAAGGAACAGAACGCAATCTCATGTATGTAGGTACTTTTTTTTCAAACCTACCCTCGGCTAAGCACAAATTAAACCAAAGCAATAGCATAAAGTACGTAGGATACGTAATGCAACGCAGTGACGCCCTCACAAGTACTGTTTACGGCAATAGATAGACACGTACACTTGTGCGGGGGGTTGGGGAAGCTTACTCGGCGGGAGGCAGGGAGTTGCCGATCTGTATGTAATACTATTATATTAACTTTGATGACACTGAGCCCGCGGGGCGACGAGCGCTTCTGAAAAGACAAAATGGTACATGAAGCGAATCCTTCATGAACCATTTACCTTCAAGTAGACATCTCCTTCCATTCGACACAACAAAAAAATAGTTGACCTTATAACTCCGCTGCCCATAATTTGCGTTACCAAGTAACCAGGGTAACAACAAACTGGACACATTTTATATGCTTTAAATCATCGTCGAAAATAAAAGTTGATTTGTGGCGATATGAATCGCACGTAACCCCGCGGAGTAGCGGACTCGGTTCTGTAACTGTTCACTGCAGTAAGCCACTTTGACCTCTGTTGGGAGCTTTTTAGTCGGTAGGAGTCCGACATAGCATCCATGAAGAATTTTCCTCACGTTAAAAAAAAACCACTTATGCTATGGCCAGTCCTTTCCTTTTTTTTTACGTGAGGGTAAATCCTCATGGAGGTTACGCCGGACTCCTACCGACTAAAAAACCTCACGTAACGCCCAACAGCCTATGGTTGGGAGCCCCGGGTAAGCCCTCGGAAGGATGTCCCAGGACTCCCAACAGACCACTATGGCCAGTCCTTGGATGAGTGACCACCACATGACCACTTTGTGACCTATAGCTGAGCGTACCCGTGCTTCGGAAGGCACGTTAAGCCGTTTGTCCTGGTTGCTAGTAAAATGGCAGTCGTGAAGCCAAGTTGAAGGTTGGCTTGAAAAGTTTCGCTAGCATTTACCTGGTGGTTCTAAAAAAAGGGAAATGTGGGCATATAATATGCCTCTGCCTTTCTCTTCGCGGATAAAGGTGTGACCGTATGAATGTGGTGGAGATATAGGAAGGAAATAGGAAGGCCACGCCTTGTAGATAGTACGCAATTGGCAAAGTATCTTATGAAAAAATACAATCAAATACCTCCTACAAACAACAGAGAAGCTACAAGACAGAGATATTCATCCAAAAGTGAACTGCGATGGGACGATTTGATTGATTGATTGATTTGTTTGATGACAAAGTGACAAGAGACAACATTTCAAGCATAGGAACTTCTATTCGATCTCCCAGCGCCGGTATATATTTAGCTTGTTTCTACAAAATCTTGGTAGGAAACCTAAAAAAACATCGGATAAAGTTAGGAAACCCTACTCTTAATAGACGATTACAATACAGTAAAGAATGTTTATATGACAGAGTGCTTTTGTTAGGCAAAAACCTTATTTGAATTCCTGTAAGATGGGTTGAAGTCCCGTCTTAGAGGAATTCAAATAAGAAAGCAAAACCTTTGGATGCAGCAGAGGAATAGGGGAATAGCAAGCATCCAAATGATGATCAAACGTTATCGCAGTTGCTGTTGTCAACATAAAAAAGAATATATCTGAAATATCTTATCTGTATTATGCTTTATCTATGGGTAAGCCAACCCACGACCGAGTCATTATCTAGTTATACAAAAGTGGCCTTTCCGGTGCAAGCGATGGGTGCGACTGTCCGCACAGCCCGTAAATCTAATCTATATTTCTATAGTAATATTATGAAGAGGAAATGTGTTTTTGTTTGTAATTGATAACTTTGGAACTGCTAAAGCTATTTTTAAAATTCTTTCACCGTTAGTAAAGCAAATTATTGTGAAGTAACATAATGCCACAGATAAATATAAAAGTAACTAGCTGATCTTCACAGTTTCGTTTGTTACATTTTTCATTGCTGCTCAGCTCCTATTCATTGTAGCGTGATGATTTATAGCCTATGACACTCCACAATAACGTAGCTTTCTATTGGTGAAATAATTTTGAGAATCGGTTCAGTAGATCCAGAGATTACCCCTTACAACGTCACAAACTCACAAACGTTAGATACCTCTTTATAATATTAGTAGGTATAGATAACAATAAGTGGCATATTTCCATACTCTAAAGTCTAATGTAAACACAAGCATTATAGTTTTAAGTATGTGGGCAGAAAGACATGAGGGCAGAGGTAGTCAATAATAAAAATTTCAGACACGTTTATATGACAGCGCATGCACAGCACACCACGGACGAGGAAAACTCAAAACAAAACCCAGCACTATCTGTCAGGCCAGCATAGTGGTAGTCAAAGATCAAAAATATCCTCGTAGCATAAGTAAGAGCATGACCGTGTTTTGTGGCGTAATTTGGGGGAGGCCTACGTCCAGCAAAAGACTAATCGTAAAAGACAGTGGACCGTGTCGTCAGTGTCTTAAAAAGTTAAGATATTTGGAAGTCAACGAAGCTGAAAAATGCACCACAGTTTAAGTCCAGTGACAGGGCGGAAACTCCAGCTTGAATGTGTGCGTGTGACCAATAATCCTAAGCAAATGTTCCGTCAACACGTACGTCAACTCTACTGACAGCTGTGGCGCGGCAGGGCGTTGCCGATCTGTATGTAACACTATTATATTATCTTTGGTCCAGCTAAGACTGTAACACGGAAGGTGAGGCCGCAGTGGTAGCCGTAGATCTGTTGGGTATCCTTCCGAGGGCTTACCCGGGGCTCACAACCGTGGGCTGTTAGCAGGACATGTGAGGTTTTTTAGTCGGTAGGAGTCAGGCATAACATCCATGAGGATTTTCCTTCACGTAAAGCAAAAAAAAAAAAGACTTTCACACGGACTTTGAGATATGTGTAACTCGTTATTACCGTTGTTCAGTACTGCAAGAGTACAGTATACCTACCTATTACAATACTAAAACGTTTTTGAATGATCGGAGCGCAAGCGCAGATATAAATTCAATTTTTGTTTTACAAAAACGGGCCATAAGAGCCATATAAAGATTAGGTCCAAGGGTCTCTCTGCGCGAAAAATTCAAAGATGTAAATATTCTGACTGTAGCATCACAATATATTTTTAAAAATCTTATGTATGTGCAAAAGAATCTATCTATGTAGTTTCGTTAAGTTTAGCGATATATCTACACAGTGTTAATACCAGACATAAAGATAACCTTGCTGGTCATCAGTGTAGACTGAAAACAGTCAGTAATTCCTTCCTGGGTAACTGTACACGTTTTTACAACAGGCTTCCAAATGAAATAAAAAGTATGCCCTTAGATAAGTTTAAAAAGTGTAGAAAAAGTAAATTGTACTACAAGGGCTACTATAGGTACAATTGACGATTATTTACTTGACAAGGAAGCCTGGAAATGATCTGCTTGCTCTACTACTGCATTCTCAAGCAACAGTTTGTGATTTTTAGTTAAAATTTTGTAAATTGAGCACAAAAAGAAAAGCCCGTCGAGTTTCTTGCCAGTTCTTCTCAAGCGAGCAGAACTGGTGGTAGTGACTTTGTTTTGTATTCATTGACGTGTCGCAAGTGCCTATGTATTAGGATTATGCCAAATAAATGTTCTTTTGAGTTTGAGTTTGAGCGTAGGACCTCTGGTGTTGCTAATGGCCATGGTATACGATGACCAGGTCAGGGGGCCGCATGCTTCTCTGCCACCTCAGTGATTAAAATTGTTAAATTGCTAACAAAATTTGAGACCCACAGATGCCGTTCCGGACTACTGGAAACTTTGATACTAAAAATGTAGGCTAATGACTGGAACGGGCTAAATCCACGCGGCCCCTGCCTATACAGCATACGTCCAGAACCAGGGTCCCAGTTTACTCCTTGGAAATCCCCCGAGTTTCGCAGTCTGCGCCTCTGCCGCAGATGTGTCTTTGCCCAAGACTATCGGCCTCCATGACCGGAGGCCTGAGGATTGTGAAGGGGCTGCTCACCGTTCTTACAGAAGCAGACTCGACCCAGCAAAGCTTTCCATAGCATTATTTACTATGGAAATGTTTAGGTATAGGTATACTGGTGAACGGTTATAAAACCGTGGCGTAGACTAAGGTTTCAATATTGACTGACAGATAACATTGTTTTCTTTGGTTTACATTGAAAGATGTGCAAGTATTGACGTCAGACACTTCATTCGTGTCCGTGTTACAGATCTAGGTTGCTGTTCGCCTAGCCAAGGCCTTGTCTTAAGTCCCTCAAAGTCTCGAGTCATCGTTGTAAACCTAATTCGAACTTATAATTCCTTTTACGACCAAGAGATAAATAGAAAACAGTCCAAAGATTAAGACTATTCGAAAGCAATTCAAATGCCGAGAGCGTAGACAGTATTATTCTATGTTTTAAAATGGCCAGCATTAAGCTCTTTTATGATTCAGCAAACACATTCGTTTAGAATGACCATTACATTTACAGGAACCCTTGAATTCTACGTTTACAAACTCCTGAATATTGAAATCTGTATGGAACAATCCTTAAACTACTCCCGTTCCAACGCCAAAATATTATTGAAATTGGACCACGCGTTGAGAAATTACAACGAAAAACTATTTATTCTTTCATTCCCTCTCCCATAGGAACCGCGCAAAATGTCGCCATCAAAAGTATCGCAAAGCCTTCCTCGGATCATAAGCTCAGCGTGTTATTTATCCGCCATTATAAATAGCGTGAAAGTGAGAGCAAGAGTCTCTGCTCAATCCAAAATTTTCTTCAAGTTGATTAAATTTTACAATTTGAAATTAAAAATACTCAAGCATCTCAAGATTATAGAACTTGTTTATAATCTGAGACACGCATATTGTTCTCGTTATAGATAATTTCTATATCTATATATATAAAAATCAATGCCACTTTTCGTTGTAATTTTATAACTCAAGAACGGGCTCACCTATCCAAACCAAATGTTTAGGCTTTGTTCGGACTATTTAGTAGATGGTTTAGGCGAAGTTTGCACAAAATCGGTCGAGCGGTTCTTCATTTATCACGCAAACGAAGTTGCGCGGGTCAGCTAGTAATCTATAAATTCCTAACATTGTTTGTCTATTGCCTATTCCAAATTTAAATATTCACCCACGTGTGGTTACATTTTAGCCAACGTGACCGCAGAACATGTTTATTCAATGAATTATGTAGATGTTTTTTTCGATAACGACATGTCTTCAGGACGCTGACTTCATTATTTGACTAACAAAGCATAAGGTCAATGTGACGCTTTGTACTTACAAGACAAACAAACTAATAATAAATGCCTTCGAATGTACAAGAGCCTCTCTAGGGCTTTTCTCGTGAGGAAATCCTACATGGATGCTATGTCGGACTCCTATCGACTAAAACCACATGATACCTAAAGAGAGATGGGTCTACGCTAGACGAGCCAAGCACGGGCGGAGCACAAAATTCGTGTAGTGTGGACCGACATACGATACGAGTCTCGAGCTTAGACCATATATCACGGGACTAGCCTTTGCGAACCACCGCATACAAAAATATTCTGCTAGTTTTCATAGCGGGTGAAGGGGGAAACACAAAGACATATAAAATTTCATTATATTTAAAAATGTATTAATCGACAAACGCGTAATGGCTGTTGTGTGTTAATTTTTATTGTACAGTCAACTACAATGAAATGTACCTACTAGTTTAATCATATAAAATGATGTACTGATGTACAGTGCTTTTTATAATGCCAAAAGACCAAATGGTCTATTGGCTTGGCAGAAAACAATGCTTAAGTAAGGCGCATCCTGTGGTTAGATGATCTAAGGTCTCGAGCGACACTTGTCATCGCGAGCAGAGCGACTCGGCTCGTGCTCGGCTTGTCTAGCGTAGACCCGCCTTTACAACTGTCTACGGCCGGGAGTCCCGTCTAAACTCTCGGAAGACGACCCGGAATTCTCTAGGGTCTTCGAATAACAAGTCAACCTGCTGGCCAACGACAGATGAGACTGTTGCGCAGAAGACCTCACGGTAAAGCACCCGTTTCTAATCACGTGAGATTCGATTTCCGTATTTCACAGTTACCTTGATGAGATACCAAGAAGTCTATGACCTTAGAGGCTGCATACACAACCACAGATAGAGAGTAGCTAATATTCTTCTGCATGCAACGTTTTAGCTGAATTCATTCATTATCATAATGAGTTACAACACGGAAACATTGCCTTCCTATCGGTATCATGGCAGGTAAGCATTGGCAAATTGGAATAATTAACTAGTTTTAAATAGTAGATATTGTGAGTACCATTAATCGGTCATTGTCATGAAGAAAATGCCGTACCTACAACCCGTTCGCTCTAACTTTGCCGCTGGCGTAGAGGCGTATACCCGAATTGTTAATTAGACGAAGTAAATTGACAGTAGCTAATGTCACTTCGTCATAGAAAATACGCAACATTGTATGAAGAAGTGACATTAGTTGCTGTCAATTTACTTCGTCTAATTACAAATTCGACTTTAATAAGGAGCCGAGCGGCAAAGTTAGAGCGGACGAGCAGTACCTACCTACTATAAATTTCTTTGAGATATTCAATTTTGCATGTTTGATTCATATGTATAAAGTATAGGTGTATACATATCAATCAGTCAATTATTGAAAACTGCAACATACATTATACTCAACCGATGTGCATGCATAAAAATAAAAATGAAAGTTGAAGAAGCAAGTGAGGTGTGTATGGACCGTGCCGTGTGGCGCTCGGTTCTTTCTGCCTACCCCACAAGGGATTTGGTGTGAGGATAGTATAGTATAGTACATAATACTCAAGTCTAAATCCCTGAAGTCCTTTGTCTTTAAAATTGTTGTCCCATTCGTGGTGAGCCTAGAGTCTACTGCCGTACTATTTATTACCTAGTTATTCTGTGGTGCCGTGATTAAATCGACAGGCGCATGGGTGCAGGTTGCGACGACCCGCTGGCGATGTTCAAATTTTTCCAGCCGCCATTATGCCTTCAACTTGGTTGAAGTTAGGTAGTAATATAGCCACAATGCATGCTCTTGTTGGCTTATATCTATAGGTATTGTGTTGATGTGCCCTAACAGGGTCCATAATGAAGCTTCTCATGTAATAAACATGTAACCAACATTGTGAAAAATCAAATAAATACTAAATACTGAATATTATTGACGACTGACGACGTGGCCAAAATGTTTACCTCAAAATAATATCTAATGAGAAACTAATATAAATTAAAAAAATAAACAGAGAGATAATAATTGTACCTTCGGGCCTCACTGCATTGTGTCTAGTTTTAGGTAAGTTAAAAGAAAAGTAAAAGAAGAAGAAGAAGAACATGGGGTCTAGAAGGTTTTTACAGGGTCGGCAGCGCGAGTGTGGCGCTTCTGGTGTTGCAAACGTTCATAGGCTACGGTGACCACCGCCACCGGTACATCTGGTGGACCGTATGCTTGTCTGCCCTTATTGGTAGATATAAAAAACTACTTATGTGAAGTTAATTGTGGAAAACTTATCAGTCTCGAGCAGGATTCGAACCAGCGTCTTCTCGCATACCGTGTCACACGTTTTACCGACCACCGAGACCCTACTCAGAGCCTAAGCCTAAGAAATCGACACTGACATAGTAGTTTTCCCAAAGTACGTTTTCCGTTACAAAATACATTACAAAATATCTAAATAATGTGTCTTTAATATGTATTTTATAACGGATAACTTTACGCGCAAAAGATTCGGCGTAGTTTCTCATTGTTAATACTCACCACTTGTTTTGAATTGCTGAAATGTATTCAATGCAAATTTCATTAGCTTGGGGTAGCCATGATGCCCTCATCATTAGGAATATAATTTTCTCATGATTTGTTGATATAATTCTATCATTCTTTTCGCCATATCGCCTATCTACCTATATGTATGCATGCAACTGTCAAAAGTGAATCCTGTGACATTCTTCCGAAATATTTACCCAGTTTGCGCAGCAGACGGACGGGACCAGCATAACATCATGGGGCAAAAGTGGAGATCTGTAATCGTCTGAATTTTGGAAATCTTTTTCTTTTTTTTTTACATTATAAAAATAGCTAAGTTCAAAACCTAGTTTCCAGGTGTAAAATTTTTGGTAAAGCGATGTTTAGGTATATGAGTGTGACCTGTTATTTTAGTAATGTATGTTTATTTTATCCTGCTTCATACATCAGTCGATATGGTGATACTACATCAATAGAAAATAAACTGTTGTTTTCTTTGAAACTCGTTTACAATTTTAAATCACCGATAAATCAAAATAAACTTCTGCGATTTTAAATATGCTGGTGCACAGAAATAACACGACCATGACATTTAAAGCATCATTTAATTTACATAGTATTCTGTAACTGTGAACGAGTTCTGGAGTGGAGACCGCGACTTGGTACATATGGGGGTAGGACGACTCTCCGCCAGGTGGATCAATGCCCTGAAACAGGTCATGGGGACTGACTGGATGCGGAAGGCGCAGGACCGTGTATTGTGGCGTAATTTGGGAGAGGCCTACGTCCAGGCAGTGGACTGATATAGGCTGATTTGATTGATAATTCTGTACGTAACTTTTCTTGACGACACCGTATAAGACCTCTCTTTGAGATTAGTGTTTTAAATATCTGTGGGAATACACTGGGAAACCACGGCGAGTTGATGAAGAGCACGGCACAGCGCACAGCGTGGTCCAGGTCCTCGTGGCAGGTGGACATTCTCTTGCTGAAGACCATGCTGCGAGCCTTAGTCTAAAGTGAGAGTAAGTGGGACACCGCTGCATCTTTCTGCGAGCAGGTCATGCCCGTGAAAGAGGCGGCGGGGAGGGAGCAGGAGAGAACCCTCCCACCCGAGATCCGCAGCCTGCGGCAGGACTTGTCTTTGCCTAAGACTATCGGCCTCCGTGACCGGGGGCCTGAAGACGGTGGGAGGTCCTTACAGAAGCAGGCCCAAGACAACAGCGTGACGTGATAGTTTCACGCACGCCACCACCGGAACAACCCCCAAAGACGCGTGATAGCACCCCAATTCCCGAAGTAAGAGAAAAGTAAGGAAGTCCTAGGTACTTGTCCTTTTTTTTACCGCGAGGGAAAATCCTCATGGATGCTATGCCGGACTTCTACCGACTAAAAAACCTCACGTAACGCCCAACTGCCTTTGGTTGGGAGCCCCGGGTAAACCCTCGTAAGGATGTCCCAGGACTCCCAACAGTCTACTTGAACCTTACAGAGAGTAAATGCAGTGCTGTAGGTAAATGAATATACAGTGATATCTCCACGTAAGTTTCAGTTTTGTACGTTATGAAGGCTACCTTAGTTTCCTACCTACCTACCTACTAGTTGTTTTGAACCTACGATAAACAACAGGTCGTAAAAACTTTTATAGTAAAATTTAACTAATCTGTGCTCATTATAAATCAGCGTTACAATCACGATCTGCATCGCAACCATAAATAAATGGATATTGTGTTATTAATCAAAGAATACTGCGTTCTTTCTCGGTTTCACAAATGTTGGGTAGATTATGGGTTGTATAAGAATACTAGAGTGGCGTACCCCGGCTTTGAGAGGGTACAAAATTTTACATGCCATGCAAATAAGTTTGGCACTAATTCTATCAAACCTTATCAAGTGCTCGTTTACTTTCCTACCGTCTGGTGAAAAGGGCATTCTATTGAAAGCCTTGGATATTGTAAAACAGATTGCCGGAAACAAAATTGCAATTCAGCAGCTGGTTTGAAGTTCAAATGTAGTGCATCTTGGAGCCTCAGTTCTCTTTCTTGTAAGAGCCATTATTAAGAAACACAACTGATAAATAAATCTTTCAAAGTAATCAGGTGATAATTGTAGAGTAGGGTAGGTAAACAAATTGAGATGATATTATTATTATAAAGTAGAGCAAGTACCTACTTTTAGATATACTCATTAAATAATATTTGTTCTGTGGTCACATGAACATTGTGATACAATTTTCCAGCCCATCTGAAAGTACCTAAAACATTGATGTTCTCGTCGCAAACCAATACGGCTTCCGCAAGGGCGTATAATCGGTCCATCAAAAGTTTTCACACTTTCCATCTCCGCCTACATAGATGACACTAAATAAAATAAAAATGATTTATTTCAGGCAATTCGAACCCATATTGACACTGCTCATATCATACAACCTCCTATATCTTTTTGATACTAGATACTGATTAAAAGTGGTTACTATGCTACCGACTCTAATATCACAGTTTTGAAACGGGCAAAGAAATGCTGCTATGCTGTGACAATCTCTATTAATTACTTCTTTTTTAGTTGTAAATTTTTTAACTAGAATTTAAATGAAAAAGTATTGAAACTCAATAAGTAAGTATTCTATTAGGTACTAGCTAGTGCTGATGCTGCACGCTTGGTGAAGTTTTACCATGACCGTTTTCCACGGGAACTTGCTTGCTGCTGCTCTTAATCTGCTTATAGAAGTTAATACATGATAAGTATTAGCTATTTGTACATCAAAGTTCTGTGAAATTCGTTCAGAGTTTTGCAACTGACTCAGAAACAAAAACATACAAACACATTCACATTATTAACTAGTTGTTCCCCGCGGCTTTGTCCGCGTAGAAGTCGTTATCGCGGAAAATCATAACCCTCCTTTTGCTCAGTCGGTTAAAAAGTAGCCTTGTCCTTGACAGGGGCTCACCCTACCGTTATCCCAAATTTTATTCAAATCGAAGTCATTCAGGCGTGAAAGCGTAACAGACTGACAGACAGAGTTACTTTCGGATGCATATAATATTAGTAGGGTAAGTATAAAAGTCAATCATTGTTTTTTCCAGAGACATTCTGACGAGTGAACTATAAAAGATCATGAACTCGTTTATCAAACCCCCCGTCGTCGTTGTCATCCGCGTGACCAACAAATTTTGATACACCTTATAAAAATTAGGCTACCGGCGAATTCAGGACGATCATTGCGACAATGATAAATCTAGTAGCGACTTCGGTGAACAGGTTACGTAGGTAATAACTTTTGCAACAACATTTGGCTTTAAATTGCATCTGCGAGAGCTGGTCGTTCTTCCGGTAACGTCTGATAAACAATCAATCATACTACCCGTTTGCAGTACACTGCTGGAATTAGGCCTCTCCAATTTTCCAATTTTTTATATTATGTTCGCCAAATTGACGTCGCCAGCTTGATGGAAAGCCGTGGCGCATCTAGCGATTGGGGGCCACTCTGACATTCCGTAAGAATGTGAGAGTGGCCCCCATTCTGATCTCACAGTGGTCTTGATCTGCATCTGCATCTGATTGTGCCTCTTCACGTTCCGCTTGAATAAACCGGGATTGTAAGATGAGGGATAATTTTCGACATAACACGATCGTCCACATCCATTCCCACCCTCTCACATAATGGAGTAATTTCCTTTACCAAATAGTTGCCTTCCGAACCTAAACTATTTCCAACCATCTTCAACCTAAGGCCACATACAGAAAAAGTGGGTGAAACCCGCAAAAAACGAAGCTCCTGCAATATTATAATATTTAATAGTGTTAACTACTTAGCTACTACATTTGGCAATAGCCGGCAATAGGCTTATCACCTATTACGAGGGACATAAAACTATAAGGTGAAATAAATAAATATATTTGTGGATTAATGTGGGCGTATACTATGCCTCTGCCAACCCCTTCGGGGATACAGGCGTGTCTATATGTAGATATGTATGTTAGTACATTTGGATATATAGGTATGAGCTAATTGTGTATTACTTATCTGTACTTTCTGTCCAGTGACAATTAATTTGTATAACTCATCCAAGCCGTGATAATAACAAGGCAATAGAATGGACCACTAGCCAATGCTCTTGTGGAGCTGAAAAGTTGCCTCCAAAATGGCAGAGTATGTTGAGAAACTTCTAAATATGCTATCTAGGAAGTGATGCTGCCGTTACACCGGATGCATCAAAACTGGGACTTGACTTCGGCAAGTTTGTATGGCAGATTTTAACTATCTTCAAGTCGAAGATTGAGCTGCTCACCTTGGGAATTAACCGGTGTGAAACCATGATGAGAGTAAAGTGCTGCTGTCTATGGCATCCCGGAGAGCCCAAGTTAAACTTTTCGCAAGGGAAAACCTTCACAAGATTATTCTTTTAATTATTATCTGCCGATAAGAAACTCTCTGAAGTAGGTCCACAACATCTTAATGTGAGCTTTCATGGTCTACAGCAGCGACACTTCGTGTGGGAAAGTAAAGCATCACTGAAATGTACACCTGTTACTGTTTTGAGGTTCTTGACCAAAGCGCGGTATCGTGAATTCACGACTGTAAGGAAGCATTTTGGTGTGAGGAACTGTTGATCTGTTGAAGCAGGATCAACATTTAAGTCTCGTCGGAATAAAACTTTATTGGCTAAATTTGACGACTAAGTCAATATCCTAGCCCCATTGACAGAGGCCCACAAGTCTCCTGCTGCGGCATCTACGAGGACTGTTGACTGAGGCACCGAAATCAGTAAAGCAGGCAATTCCAGCCCTCAACAAGTGTAAAGTAAACATGGGTCGTGGTCCACCTGCTTAGTCTACCTGAGTGGATCACGGGTACTGTTTCTTGCCGGTGGTCCACCTAAATGTTGAGTAACGAGCAAATCAAAATTGACTATGGGCCGTGGTCCACTTAGGTGAACTGAGGTGGACCACGGGCAAGAAAAAGTGCCCGTGGTCCTCCCAGGTGCACTAAGCAGGAGGACCACGACCCATGACACATTGACACATCAGTAATATGGTAGTCGTACAACCTGCGCCTGCCAATTTCAACATGGCAATAAGTTCAACTATTACGTGGGACAAATAACCCTAACGGGTAAGGAGGTGTAGGTGTTGCTAAAGGGATTGTTTTCATATTTAAAGATTTAGCCTACCACTAGTGTGGTGGTGGACTGAATCTTTAATTATTATACATACACACATACATAAATAGCCACGCCTTTATCTCCGAAGGGGTAGGCAGAGGCACAGTATATGCCCAAATTTCGCCTTATAGTTTTACGTCCCACGTAATAGGTGGTGAGCCTATTGCCGTGTTGAAATGCAGGCGCAGGTGGCCATAAAATTTTTCAAGTCGCCCATAAGGCCTTCAACTTGACTTAATGATTCATTTTACTGACAACCGGATTTCATTTCAAGTTTTCCTTCTCTACGTAATGGATCTTTTTGTGAAAGTGTTCCCTTAGTCGCCTCAAACGACACCCTCGAGATTTATTGGACATTTTGTACTCTAACCCGTCGCTAATATTGTAGGTTTTTAAAGACATTTCACTAACATGGGATCCCTTTTAGCTGGCCGAATCTAAAAGTCAGGAGTAAGGACACAGCACTTGACTGGGTTTCCTTCATTATTTATTTATTTATTTCAAAATTTAGCACAATGTACAAGGCGGACTTAATGCCTTAGGCATTTTCTGCCAGTCAACCTGAGGGTGATGCAGAGATAAAAGTATTAGGCAGGTGTTTCATTAGTCTATACTAATATTATAAAGAGGAAAGATGTTTTTTTGTTTGTTTGTAACGAATAGGCTCCGGAACTACTGGTCCGATTTGAAAAATTCTTTCACTGTTGGGAAGCTACACTCTTTGCGGGTAACATAGGCTATATTTTATTCCTGTATTCCCACGGGAACGGGAACTACGCGGGTGAAACCGCGTGACGTCCGCTAGTCATCAATAAAATTTACGAAGATCGTAAAGATAAAATAAAACAACAAACATAATACTTAATATAATTATAATATTATGTTAGATGTTAAATAAAACATAGAAAATAATACAATAATTTGACTAACAATAAATATTTAAATAAATACTGCAATTATTGTCCAGTGGATTGTTATCACATCAAAATAAATAAAAATGACGCTCAAAAAATGCATTTTACTAATTTTCTAGAAGCTCCTTCCTTATTAGTTAGGTAGGTGCTATTTCATAAAAAACAGGAAAATGCGTTTTTTTAACTATAACTTTGTCTCTTACAAAATAATGGTTGTTTTATAAATACGTATTTGAGGATACACCTACTTATTTTTCCTTAATGTTGCGGTGCTCTGTTGAGGTGACCCCTTGGGGATCAAGGAGTCACCTCAACAGAGCTAGCGGCAAAAATAACCATGTCTGTCCTCGAACTGACTATTACTACCTGCACGGTGCTCCTTCATAGATGTGTGTGTTGCCAGGAAACACTATAAACCTTCGATTGGGGTCCTGACCAGGTGGAAAACGCCGGCGACACATGCCTTTATTTGGGAGTCAGTCTTTGGGAATGACCCCTATAAGGGCAGAGCTTGTGTGCTACGGAGATACAACATTTAGTTTTTCCGGGCAAAAAATATTTTTCATTTCTCATACTCGGAAAATAGTGTTTTCTTGATCTGACTATTGGATGGAAAATGCTGTTTCCCTCCCTAGGGAGGGCAAAACTCATACAAATTACTTTCCACCTAAGGGCCGGAATGAACTTTAAAAATAGAACTGCTGACAGGTC
Source organism: Miltochrista miniata (assembly GCA_933228765.1). Classification (NCBI taxonomy): domain Eukaryota; kingdom Metazoa; phylum Arthropoda; class Insecta; order Lepidoptera; family Erebidae; genus Miltochrista; species Miltochrista miniata. The sequence goes on along the minus strand of OW121766.1, from coordinate 22,183,138 downwards.
AACTGTGATAGTAAAGAGATTTGTGTAAAAAAAAAAATAAAAAAATGCGGCCATGCGACTTTCCAAACAGCCAGTGTGAACTTAGCGAAAATTTCTTAGAGCGGAATCTCACGCGGTGAGTTCCGTATTTAAAAATTAAAATGTCGACAAGTCGACATAATGTAGTTGTTATTTATCTCAGAATTCAAAACAAATTGGTATTTATTTTCCTCGTATTTGAAATGAAAAGTAGAGTGTTTAACACGGGTAAAAGAATCAATTCCGACTCGGACTATAGCCGCCCTCGCTGCGCTCGGGCGTCTAAATACCTCGGGAATTGATTCTTTCCACCCTCGGTTAACAATCTACTATTTAAACCCTTTCTTCGGCTATTATTCTTGATCGACCACCGCCGGCGATCAATACCCTTATTTGGGAGTTAATCTTTAGGAATAATCACTAAATAAGGGCAGAGGTGGTATGGATATAACAATCTACATCTTTTTCCTCGATAAAATCATTTATAAGCACTTTATATGACTATTCTTGATACTCTGACTACGAGTAGGTACAAACAATAATAACAATAACAATCTAAAGAGGTAAACATCTAACAAGCGAGGCCTCCCCCTTCATTCCGTTGAAGCTCAGTTCTAACATAGTCAGCTTGTTTCTCACTAAGACCTAGACTCTGTACCTCCTGTTCAAACTGTGCAATACCTCCTACTCCTACCAAGTAGCCGTTCAATCTTGCAGCCAAATGTGAAGAGTGTAACTTAGAAGCGTCCAATCCGATGCTTTCACATAAGTCCTTGTGACCTTGGAGTCTGTATTTTTGATGATAGCTGCAGAAAAAGAAAAGGAAAGTATTAATAACAGAGCTGTGATGATATTCAAGGAGTTTTGGTCAAAGACTTCTATATATACTGAGGTAGACATGCCGTACGCACCGATTTTTGAAACCTATAAACTGCGCTAATTACGTAAATATGATTTATAAGTGAGTTTAGTCTTAGCAATGTGTGTGTTTGAGGATTGCTTTTGAAATCTCGTTTGTTAGAGTAGGGCGCGTCTACCTCAGTTTATATAGAAGTCTTTGGTTTTGGTGGATAATATGAAAGTATTTCTTAATTATGAATTATTCTTAATTATGATTTATGACCATAATAAACTTCCAATATTTTTCTTATAATCCTTCTACGCCTACCTATAACAAAGAAAGATTTGAATTACTTCATGATACTCACTCGAAGTGCCTGAGATCATCGGAGAATTTGAGACTAAAAATGCCATCACATTCCACATTTTTTTTGACAATTCATTTACTGTATTAGCGATTCGATTGTGGGATGTGCTGCCATTAGATATAAGACGTGCAAAGTCGCTAGCTATCTGTTAAAAACCACTTTCTGTCCCTATAAGTGTAATTTATATCTGTTTTCCCTTATTTTAATTACTGTATATTTATTGTGTACAACATAGTTATTAATTGTGTCTTTATATTTACTATATATATTGCTATTTATTAAGTAATGTGCGCCATTCAACTATCTTTTCTGTCTTCATCTTCTTTTCCATACCAAGATTGATTTCCTTTCAAAGAGACTAGAAGTCATTAAGATGGCCCTTATTAAGTGTCTACCTCTCAACCCCGCCTATGAATCAGATCTAAATTATGTATTTGCGTCTATATGCATTGTGAATGGGTTAAGTCATCAATAATATCACTTCACGTTCTTTTAATTAAACAAATGCGTCGCAATAAAATCCGTAAACACGCAATTTGGTTGACCTTGGACCGTTGGACAATATTTCTAATTAATTCTATTTCTATTTGTATAATAGCACAGCACACTACACACACAATCAAACTAGGACTACCTATTTAGGTATATTCGCGTCGTTCTCAACATGTAATTAAGTAGTGCGTATTAATTTTACTTTCAATATTCACCTGCCTCAAGTAGACTCGGTTTTCCCGAACGGGTTCTTTAAAAAAAGGGGGTTTGTAAAAGTTAAGTTTATGTGAGATGATTCACACATAGTAGGTAGGTAAGGTATCTAAGTCCATCCATGTAAAAGTTGAATTATACAAAAAATTGTTCGATTAACGAATTCATATATTTATAGAAAAATCTTACTTATATTCAGAGAATCTTGAAATACCTACATAGTTATAATTCTGTTTTAGTAACTTAGTAAACAATTATTTTGTTTCAAGATGGCATTGACAGGCGTAAAAAAAAATTGTAAATATAATTAAGTACCTTATATTGCTTTGATTTTTTTACAAACACACATTCCTAGAGACTATGTAATAGGAAAGAATATTAGGGTCACGAAACTTTGATATCAATTTTATCAACTTGACTCTACTTTGGTTCATTAATTCATGTAAGTCTACCCCCTACTAAGAGGCTAATATGTTACGTGCTATTTATAAAATGCTGACTTTATTATAGACTGATTGTATTTTTCTACTTTCAATATTTACTAACAATAAATATTAAAAGTTGAAAAATACAATAATTCAATTCATTTCAATTCAATTCATTTATTAACATTGCGAATATACCATGTGTGAACTCACTATAACATGTGTGAACTCACTGAAGCAAGTCTATAAGCACTGCGTCATAGTAGAGGCAACCGTGATGCCTCTCAATCAATCAATCAAATCAGCCTGTGGCAGTCCACTCCTGGATAAATTGGGAGAGGCCTACCTCTCCCAATTTAGGCCGCAACACACGGTCCTACGCCTTCCGCATCCAGTCCCAACCTGCGACCTTTTCCAGGTCGTCGATCCATCTGGCGGGTGGACGTCCTACTCCACGTTTGCCAAGTCGCAGTTACTACTCTAGAACCACTACTATGCTCCATGGGCCGTCGGTTCTTCTGCGGATGTGGCCGGCCCACTGCCACTTCAATGTGCTTGTTCTGCGAAGATGCCCTACTCTACAGTAAGTCTCGACAGATGTGTCGCGGTTACGACGATGCTATTAATTGTACTCTGAAAAGATTGTATGAGTGATAGTCGAATCTGTAAAAATCCCTATAGGAAAGACTAGTTCTTTAAGCTAAAGCTAGCTTCGGTTAGAGAGGGTACGAATCTGATCTAATAAACCCTTGGTAGATTGTAAGCATGTCGACCTATGCAAAGAATAAAGTTATATGTGCAAAATCACGACTTTCCAGGAGAGCGATTTGAAGTTTGTCGTGGACAAAATTCAGTTTAACTTTTTTATCTAATAACCTAGAGTACTGAATCTTTTAAGATATACATGGGACTACATAAGGTAATATTTTCTATATAAATAGATAATTTTAAACTAATATTTCTGAACTTAGCAGTATATAAGCGTACATGTGACGTTTTACTGTGGAGGTCTCAAGGTTATACATGCATTTATTACTTTATTTTAGGGAAAAGTGCAAGTGTCATGTGTAAATATAACTTTATTTTTTTTAAATTTAGTTTTTTCTGCAGTTACATGTGTAGTAAAGGTTTGCAACTCATTAATAAAACTATCTATTTATGGTCGATTAATTATTTAATATCACCCCTTGAGTCTAATTATTATTTATAACACAGTATATAACAGTATATAACACAGTACCATAGTTGTTATAATTATTGTCTAAAAAAGTCAACATTGGTACTTAACAGTGGTATCTTTAGCATAGATAAATAGTATTTCATTATTAAACAGGAGACTGTACCTGGGGATCGTGTGAAGTATGGCCCTATACGGGGCCCCCCTATGGGCGGAGACCCTGACGGTCATCAATGTGACTAGATTGCTGAGCACGCAGAGGGCGATGGCCGTCAGGGTGATAAGGGGATACCGCACGATCTCAGTTGAGGCGGCATGTCTCCTAGCTGGGATCCCTCCGTGGGACCTGGAAGCGAGAGCCCTTGCGTCTCTATTTAAATGGCGCAAGGAGGCGCTGGAGCGGGGTCAAAAGCCTGCGTCTCGAGAAATTGAGGCCCAGCGGTCCCAGCTCCACCAGGAAACCGTGGAGATATGGAGGTACGTCTTGAGCAACCAAAGGGGGGATTCGCCACAATCGCGGCCGTCAGACCGGTCATGGACGAGTGGCTGGAGGGGAGACACGGTGCTCTCTGCTACCGGTTGTCACAGATAATTACCGGACACGGTAGCTTCGGTAAGTATCTGTGGCGAAGGCACCGGGAAACCACGGCCGAGTGTCAGCACTGCGAGGACCGCAGCAATGACACAGCGCTCCACACGCTGGTGGAGTACACGGCGCGGGCGTGGGCGCAACAGCGCCAGGTCTAATTCCGTCCTCCAACAGGGACAAACACCTAAAGCATGAAGCGGGAGTACGGTGACTCTGTTTTTCAAGAAAGGTAATAAGACTAAAGGCCCATCTCACTCCTGAGCCATGTTTACAAGTCGTTCGCGAGAGTAGTCACAAACCGCCTCGCCGGAAAGCTCAACGAATTTCAGCCAAAGGAGCAAGCCGGGTTTCCGGGTTTACCGTTGACCACATACATACTGTTCGGCAGATTGTTCAGAAGACAATTGAGTACAATCAGCCGCTGTGTATGGCTTTTGTGGACTACGAGAAGGCTGTCGACTCAGTCGAAACCTGGGCAGTCCGTGAACTCTGCAGCGATGTCGTGTCGACTGGCGATATATCGAGGTACTTAGATGTGTGTACAACACCGCAACAATGACCATCTAGCTGAAAACTTTAAAACCAACTCCATAGAACTGCGTCGAGGTGTAAGACAAGGTGATGTTATATCGCCTAAGCTCTTCACCAACGCGATTGAGGACATATTCAAGACGCTGCCGCTGGATTGGGATGGGTTGGGTGTCAACATTAACGGCGGGCGCATCTCGCAACTTCGGTTTGCTGACGACATCGTTATAGTAGTGGAGACGCTGGAACAATTAGGCGGAATTCTGCACAAGCATTCAGTAAACTGCGTCGAGTTTTCGTTTCGCCTATACCGCAATGCCTGAAGACGATAGTCTACAACCAGTGCGTTCTACCGGTTATGACTTACGGTGCCGAGACGTGGACACTTACGGTGGGGTTGGTACATGCCCTTAAGGTCGCGCAGCGAGCTATGGAACGACCTATGCTTGGCGTGTCTCTGAGGGATAATCTTCGGAATGAGGTTATTCGACAGAGAACTAGAGTGGTCGACATAGCTCGCAGAATGAGCACTTTAAAGTGGCAGTGGGCAGGCCACATCAGCAGAACTACCGACGAGTTCTGAAGTGGAGACCGCGACTTGGCAAACGTTGGGTAGAGTGTCCACCCGCCAGATGGACCGACGATCTGGAAATGGTCGCAGGCTGGGACTGGATTCGTAAGGCACAGGACCGTGTGTTGTGGCGTAGATTGAGAGAGGCCTACGTCCAGGAGTGGACTGCCATAGGCTGATATTTTGATTGATTGATTGATGTAGTACTAAAAACAAATAGCTTCCTACGGGAAGCATCTCTTGAAAAATGTTTTCAGCTCCTTGTGGTAACGGTGACTCCATTAACTCATTTTGGTTTTTAACGATATTCTCTGAAAATAGAAATCAGAAAAAAAATATGCATTACTAGCTAACCGGGCAAATATTTCGGAGAACTTTGGCTACAAACACTGGCATGAATTTTTTATTAAGTACCTAGGTACATTAAACTTTAAACAAAAAATAATGGTGTCAATGGTTATTAATAGCTGTTTATAAGTAGCTAATATCGAAATTAAATAATTTTGTCTCATTTTTCATACTAAATTTTAGTTGCAAAAAGGTTATATCTTAATATTGATCCAAGAATAAAGTAGCATCTACATATAGAACTCATATTTTAGATGTGAATTCCGCCGAATTAAGTAACTTGTGCATATATTACCGGATATTTTTACGTAATCTACAAAGAATAAAGTAGTATAGGATGATATGAATGAATTTTCAGGAGTTATATAATATTTGATTTAATGGTTTCTACGATAAAAAACAGATATTGCACTCATTACTTGACATATTTTCAATGAAGCTGATCTTCCATAGAATATGGGTGTATATAGGTGTTCTAAACCTATATACACCTGTATTCTATGGAAGAGCTGCGTTTATTCAAGTTATTTGCTTTTAAAATATTATTTCATGATAAAATTGCCAATTAAAGTTAACAAAATTATTTAATTTGTCATACATGGCAAAATAAACATAAAACATTTACTCATCTGAAGTAATATTCATTGATTCTTCATTATTTATCACGATATATTTTTTTGCTGTTGTATGATTTAGCACTTTCAGCTTAGTAAAAAGATTTAACATATGTTTAGACCGAGTGTTTTTCATAATGGCCACCTAAATTACTAATAATTTTATAAACTAGACTTATTTATAATTACTACGGCGTTGTACGCTCGAGCGAACGACCTTACGAAGAATATTAGCACGTGTGTTGATGTGACCTGGTGAGAGGGTGGCGGACGCGGAGCCCCCGACGTTAAACAATGGTACCTGTGCATATAAGTCCTTACACGTTGGAACAATAAATTACATGTAACCTTATTCAACTGATATCTTCGTAACTAGTCAAGTTTTTAAACTTTTGATTTTACTAGTGCATAAAATAGGATAATCTAACACTATTTACACAAAAAAACACTTTTGCTGTTTTAGTCACATATAACTTTATTCTTTGCATAGGTCGATGTGTGTCAAAACGGTATCCCCGACCAAGCACAGCTGAACCTACTTTCTGATATCTGAGGCCGAACCCTTTTCGTTGTGGAAAATGCAGATAATATTTCAATACTTACTCTTCAGCGGGATAGAAGATACCGGCGGGCGCAATTTCAGTTCTCAACGGCTCATTGCAGCGTTGCTCCATCACTTTGTATGAGGCTTCTGCAATCGCTTTCTGATCTTCATCGTGGTATAGAATCATCGATTGGTACTGTAAAGTAATTAAAATACAAGATAAATTGGCGTATCTTCAGTCTTTCAAACCCACTACAATCAATCAAATCAGTCACATATCACAGCCCATAGCTTGACGTAGGCCCAGGGCCGTCTTAACCGGGGGTTCAAAGGCGCGGCCGCACCCGGGCGCCGAGCCCGAGGAGGCGCAGGCCGAGCTCTAAACATTTCGATATTTCCTTACCTAATTAAACTTTAACTCATAAGTACAATATTAACGCCAACGTCAAATAATCACCTACATGCATAAAAATATAGGCATCACCCATATTAAATTACCATTGTATTATTGTCACTTTTGCCTTTTGGCACGTGTCATACCGCTCACGATATGCAAGGTAAGATAGCTCTTGTTTCGATATACCTACATAACAATTAAATTTAGTTAACACTAGCGGACGTCACGCGGTTTCACCCACGCAGTTCCCGTTTTTGTGGGAATACGGGAATAAAAAAAATAGCCTATGTTCACAGCAAAGAGTGTAGCTTCCCAACAGTGAAAGAATTTTTCAAATCGGTCCAGTAGTTCCGGAACCTATTCAATGCAAACGAACAAACAAACAGTCAAATCTTTCCTCTTTATCAATACATATAATAAAATCGTAACAGGTCGCTGTCTGTACATGGAAGATAAATAAGAAAAAATATTATAGGGGGGCTTTATGAACGCAATAGAACCCAAAACAATGATTTTTAGAATTTTTGTCTGTTTGTCTGCATGTCTGTATGTCTGTATGTCTGTATATCTGTTTGTCTGTACGGTTGTGCACGCTAATCTCAGTAACCGCTCAACCGATTGCAATGCGGTTTTTTTTATTGTGTTGAGGTTTGCTCCAGTTAACATTTAGCGTTTGTTTTATGTAAATCGGTTTAGAAATAAAAGAGTTATAACACTTTTAAGAATCAGATATTTTGAAAATTTTAATTGTAGGGGTTTCTTTGAATGTGAGTGAACCTAAACTGGCGTGTTGGCTTAATCATAAAAGAGCTTAATGATTAAGACTATTTTTAAACAATTCAGTCCGCGCCGAAGGCGTGGACTGAATTGTTTTAAAATAGACTTAATCATTAAGCTCTTTTATGATTAAGCAAACAGGGCAGTTTCAGACGCTGCTTGATGACTCTGATGAAGAAATACCTTTCCTTTCATACACCTTATATGACGTAAACGAAGTTGCGGGCTCAGCTAGTAATATTAATATAGACGCACACGGCAATATCTCCATTCCAAAGACGTTTGATGCGCCCAGACATAGGCGCCTGGCGCCCGCACTTTAAGCGAAATGGCCTTTATTATTAGGTGTTTAGGGTGTAAATTGTAATTTTTGCCACCTTAATGGTGGAATTTCCAAAAATCCTTTATTAGTGGATCCCTAGACCATACAAGGAACCTATTTGCCAAATTTGGACTTTCTAGTCCCAGCGGTTTGGGATGTGCGTTGATTATCAGTCAGTCAGGACATTCCCGTTTATGCTACTGCTCCACCTGCGTCTTAACGCGATTAACACCATAATAGCACTTCAACGTAGATGTGGCCAAGGTTTTAACGTGGTAAATTACAAACGGCATTAGTAATGGCATTAAATGTTAAGCGATAGCTCGGGCTGTCAGTTTTTTTCGACACATCAAAGGGTTTTTAGCAGGTAGTTTTGCGCGCTAGGCGATGTTGGCTACATTAACGCCAGTTAACGCCATCTCATTTCGCGGGCATTCATCTAAAAAATTGGGGCTTACTCTATGATTGCTTTACACATTATGTATAAATAATATAAAATTTACAACCAAAGCATATTTTGACACCGATTTCTATGATTAAAAATCTATTTCTGGCTATTATTTTCCGTTTGCACGCTTTTTTGTCTACCTATAGACAAAAAAGCGTTCATTTGCGGGGTTTCGTCTTTTTCTAAACTAGTCCCCTTAAACCCCCATTGTGTGATTAGGTTCAACCTCCATCTTGTGTTAACGCGTAACTTTTTGAATTAATCCACTCTAACGACGTTGTGACGGTCTTCTCTCGTTTTCCATAAATTCATTTGCACTAATATTGTTTGTCATAATCATCCCCGATCATAATATTGTGTAATAATGTTTGCCTTAACAACTCAACAGTGATAACTTTTATTTGCCATAAAATGACTTTCTATAACAACATATATCATAATTATTAGTTTCCATAAGTAACGCGTCTCATAATCGACTCTTGACATAATCAAAATTTGATATAATTAAGAAAATAATACATAATATTGTTAGGTCGAAATTAATTATTCTTAACACCCCTACTCAGTTCAATCCGACTCGGATAGGTTAGGTTAGAAGACTAAGGCGGATGCGAAGCGAAGCGAAGCTCCCGCCTTAGTCTTCGTGGTTCTTTTTTAAACTACCCAGAAGTAGGAGCCCCGCGAAGCGGGGCTCCGTCGAGCTTGGTTAGTAGACGTCATTATGAGGTTTAGTTTTAGGTTTAATTTTAAATAAAAAATCTGTGTCGTATAAATTATCTTTTTTTATATTATGGTGAATAAAAGTTATGGAAAATGGCATTATTGAAAACGAAAATAATGGCAAATACATTTATTGATTATTATGACACTTGATCGATTATGACCAATGGAATTAGTGAAAGTCATTTCACGATTATGGCAACTGAAGTGTTATTTCTAATGAAATTATGGCAAATACCAGTATGGCATATGAAATTATGGCATATTAAATTATGGCATATGAAATTATGGCATATTAAATAATGGCATATGAAATTATGGCATATTAAATTATGGCAAACATTAGTAAACCCGTTGTGACCTTAATGTAGCCAAAGCGCATTCTTAATGCCTTAATTATCGAGTAGTTGGACATCAACATTAATGTTAACGCAGGTGGAGCAGTAGCATTATATATATAGTTTACAGATCTTAGAGAAAAAGAAGTGAAACATTAAAAAAATTATTGCGTTTTTTGGTTGACCGAGCGGGGGGGGGGGGGCAGTCTGAGCTTCGCACCCTGGCGCTATATAGCCTTAAGACGGCCCTGCGTAGGCCTATCCTGGTTGTTTTGGGTGCACATTCGTTATCTATAGGTACTTATAATAAAACTGTAGAGGGTCGAGAGTCTGTACATGGAAGATATTTTGAAAATTTTAATTGTAGGGCATTCTCTAATCGATACTGAAGCCGAAAATGTAATTTAAAATTTTCATGTCTGTCTGTCTGTCTGTCTGTCTGTATCCCGAATAAGTATCACGCCGAAACTACTCAATCGATTTTAATGAAACTTGGAACAATCTGAGCTTATAAATCCGAGGAAGGTTCTAGAATACTTTTGATCCCGATATTTTATGCGGTTTCTTTGGGAGAAGGGATGAAAGACAAAATGGTTTTTTAGTAGTAACTTCGCAATGCGTGGTCTGATTTCATAATTTTTTTTGGTGTCATAACGGAGTACTTTAAGGATTGTTTCACACAAGTTTTATTGTTGAGGATTTTGCAGTTCAGGAATAAAAGTCATCATAACTTTCGCAAAACCTAGAATTCAAGGGTGCCTTTGAATGTGAGAGTAAATCTAAACTGCGTGTTGGTTTAATCATGCCTTCGGCGCGGACTGACTTATTTTACAATAGCCTTTATCATTAAGCTCTTTTATGATTAAGCAAACAGGGCAGTTTCATACGCTCCCATGAGTCTGTTGAAAAAATACCTATCCTTTCATACACCTTATGTGGCGTAAACCACAGATTACTAAATAGTTACTACGTAACGTAAACGAAGTTGCGAGGGTCAGCTAGTAAGTAATAAGCAGCTGTTCCCCGCGGCTTCGTCCGCGTAGAAGTCGTTATCGCGTAAAATCGTTACCCTCCTTTTGCGCAGTCAGTTAAAAAGTAGCCTATGTTCTTCCCTTGGACTCAAACTACAATTTTTTTTCATAATTTGTATTAAACTTATTCATATATTCATATTTGTATTAATATGTTTTTGGCGTAAACAACTAAACATGAAGTCGTTTGCCATCTAATAGACGTTTATTTTTTTGGCACGATATTATTAAAAAAAGCTATGAATTGTAAATCAACTTTTTCAAATTAGTACACGTCAAACGTACCTACCTATTTAAAAATAGTCTAGTTTTTGGCACAATTTCACATTTTGGTTGAAAAATAGTATTTGTCTTGTCTATAGGTACTTGTAATGTCAATGCACTCACCAACATATTGTTTTGCCAAAATATATAAAAAATACATGTTTATGTAATTCTTGGCATATATTTATACAAAAAAAACTCTTTTGGTTTCATGTCTGTTTATTGAGATATCATTACTATTTACGGATTTTGCGCGTCAATAATATTTACGCTGAAGAAAACACGCAAAAAGGCTAAATCTTGCACACGTTGTTCAGATGTCAGATAGTAGGTACCTAATCTACTAGATAGATAGGTACTTCGTGTGCAAAACGGCGCAGATCTTCTTAGCTAAATAAAATACTTAAGTACTTTTGGCAAATGTTCTATCTATCTATCTATCTTCACGCCAAATCCCTTGCGGGGTAGGCAGAAAGAACCTAAATAACGTATGTACCTGCCTACCTGTTAAGATATTTTCGAAACAAGAAAAATTTTTTAAATGCAAATTTATGTGCAAATTTATTCGTTCGAACTTCGAGTTCGAACCAAAAATGTTGCAATTTCTAAAAACTAAGATAGGTACCTACCTATTAAAAAAAAATATTTCAGTAGGTACGATGTCTAGCATACAAGCGTAGGGGAACATGGGCATCAGTGGATCACTTTTTTTTTTAAGCTGTTTTTGACGTAAATTTTTGCTTCAATAACAGAAGTTTTGCATGTAATACGTAAAAGCATAATTAAATTTTAAGTTTCTCTTTTTAAATACCTCATTAATAAATTAATATATGTCAGAAAACGGTTTTTTCTTCGAGAGGGAATTGATCCACTGTGGCACATGTATGGGTTACCTTGAATCGGGGTTTGAGTTACAGTGGATCATAAGGGGTTGTATGGATAGCCGGTGGAACTTCGGATACCTCTTCCGAAGTTTGATCCCAAAACTGAGGGGGGCATCAGCCGCACTCTCGCGACTGATGCCCGACATCAGGGGACCCACCCAACGCTCCCTATAGAAGACAGATAATAATTAGATAAGATAAGATAATAATTTATTTGCTAAACATGAGTATGCACACATATGTATACAAGATGAAAGAAAAAGAAATACAAAGATCAGTCATGTTTTGCCTGTAAGGCATGCAAATGTTTGAGCATGCATGACAAATATTACATAATATTTACATTCTAAATAAATTTAACTAATTTAATTACCAATAATATTTTGTTAATATAGAATGTTATGCAGGTACAGTGTTTTAAAATTGGAAAATGTCAGGTACATAATTAAATTAAATGTCAAATTAATACATATTATTAATTACAACTAAATATATGGATCAGATTACATTCATAAAACTATCTTCTGAATAACATACTAAATTGAGATCACAATAAATTCTGTATCCATAGTATAATTCATTCGTTTATAAAATCATCAATAGAGTAATAGCATTTGTCAAGAAGTAACTTTTTTAATTTGCTTTTAAATACATGTAATGTTGCGCTTCTAATGTCATGAGGTATTTTGTTATAAATTTGTGGCCCCATACGCATTATGCTCTTTCTCAACAATGCTGTACTGAAACTACCTGTATATAGTTGGCTTCTATATTGCGATCTTAGTAATTTTGGTCTTCTTGAAACATCAGCTCTGAGTTGGAATAGATCCAAATTCATTTTGACAAATGAGGCTACTTCGAATATATATAAAGACGGAAAACTTAACAATTCCAATGATTTAAAAATAGGCAAGCAGCTCTCCGTAGTCTTAATCCCAGTCATCGATCTTATACAGTATTTTTGAGCTTTGAATATCTTTTCCCTTTCGCTGCAATTACCCCAAAACACAACACCGTATCTTAATACCGAGGCAACCAAACCATGGTAAGCCAAAATAATACTGTCTAAATTGACTTTTTTTCTTAGGGCATATAAAACATAGGCCATGCTATTTAGCCTCTTGCACACCTTCTCAGCATGTGATTTCCAGGTAAGCTGGCTATCTACCAATAAACCCAAAAAACTAACAACATGGACCTGGTCCACAAGTTGTCCACCATAGCTCACCGATAAACTTTGAGGCCGCAGTCGTTGGTAGAAATGCATGACTTTAGTTTTATTTAAATTTATCTTAAGGTCGTTATTACATAGCCAGTCGATTACAGTATTTAATGTATTATTAATGTCATTTTCATATTTTAATTTGTCAGAGCATCCTACTATCACTGTGCTGTCATCCGCGAATAATACCATAGGTCTTTGGACGAACTGTGGCAAATCGTTGATGTACATTAGAAATAATAATGGGCCAAGGACACTGCCTTGTGGGACACCAAGTTTAACTTCCCTACTGTTAGACAAGTATTTGTATTCCACTTTACGTTTAGGACACACTCTTGAAATTTCCGTAATTTGCGTACGGTTGCTAAGGTAAGATTTTATTAATTGCAAAATATTTCCTCTAATACCATAGCGGTCAAGTTTTTCTAATAATATATTGTGATTAACACAGTCAAAAGCTTTAGTCATGTCTGTATAAATAGCGCACACGGGTATTTTATTGTCAACATTGGTCATAATATTTTTAAGTAAATCGAAAATAGCCATATTAACATTGCTTTGCTTTCGAAAACCCTTTTGTTCATTGCAAAGAATGTTATACTTTGTTATGAATGTATAAATTGATTTATGAATAAGTTTCTCAAAGATTTTTGAGAATACGGAGACAAGAGCTATAGGTCTATAGTTTGACATTTCCTGCTTATCATCTTTTTTATGCAATGGCTTAACAATTACCGTTTTAAGGCTTTGAGGGAAAATGCCAGAAGTGATGCAGATGTTAAAAATATGGCTCAAAGGGTCCGCTACTATTTCTGATACGCATTTGACAGCACTTGTGGCAATTCCATCAAAGCCACAGCTTTTTGTATTTTTTAATATTTTGATTGCTCTTACTATGTCTTCTGGTAAAATTGGTGTCATGAATATTGAGTGTGTATTGCGTTCAATTCTGATAACAGGGTTCCTATTAGTACTTGTCGCGCTTTTTAGGTGGTCAATAAAGAAATCATTAAAGGAGTCAGCAATCCCATTCACATCCCCAATGATAACGTTCCCTTTCTTAATTTGCGAAATTGGTTCCCTGATGTGGCTATTACCATTAATAATTTGCCAAGAAGCTTTGCACTTGTTTGTTGCACTGTTAATGAAATGGTTATTCTGGGCTTTTTGAGTAAGATTAATAATTTTCTGAAATTTCCTGGAATATGCTTTAAAGTTAATTTTATTTTCGTGCGAACGGTTATGTCTATATTTCCATAATAACTGTCTTTGTCTCTGACTACAGACTCTTATACCTTTTGAGATCCATTTAACTTTTTTTTCGGGTCTTATGGTAATAACCTTACATGGTAAACATAAATCATACAATAATTTAAACAGCGCGACAAATGTATCATACGCCTCATTTGGGTCAGTGGATTCAAGCACCTCTGAAAATGATAACTGTTTAAGGTATTTTTTAAACTTGAGTAAATTGCCCCTAGATAAGTCCCTTTTTTTTATACGCCATGAACCTATTCTACACGTTTTATTAATATTGATTCTAATAAGTTGGGCTGTGTGATCTGATATGGCAAACTCCATTACTTCAGTATAGCATTTAGTCTTAAAATTATGAGCAAAATTATCGAGACAGGTTTTTGCTTTGGGTCTAGTTACTTCCCTTATTTCCAACTTCAAATTGTATCTAAGAAGCAAACTTTCAAATATATAAGTACAAGTACCTTGTTTTAAAATATTTACATTAAAGTCACCACACAATACTATATGTTTTTTGCTTAGTGAAGCTAGTTTTTTAAGTAGAATTTCTAAAGTATTACAGAACAAGTCAAAATTGAACCTATACGGCGGTCTGTACATACAAATAATTATCAAATTCTGTTTTACAAATTCTACTGCACAACATTCCAGAACTCCCCGTATAGATAATCCAGATATTTCAGTCAGTACTTTAACTTCATAACCTCTCTTTACAAGAATACAGGCTCCCCCGCGCTTTTTATTTATTCTTGAGTAGCATGCAGCAAGTCTAAAATGAGGTAATTGTACTAACTCTTCGCATCCCGACTCAACAAAATGTTCAGTAATACAAACCACATCAACGTCTATCTTTCTTCTAGAAAGCTCTTGCAAATGAATGAGTAGCTTGTCAGACTTATTTAACAAACCTGCTATATTCTGATGAATTATGTACATGTGTTTGCTAAAGAAAAAACTCGTTATCACTAGTAGCTGGTAATACGTTTTCTGGCTCTTTGTTTAGTCCTGGGAGCAAAGTGATGTCATCTGTCGAGTTATTATCTTGTATTGTAAATAATTCATAGTCTATCAAAATGTTTTCAAAAATCTGCTTGTAAATACTCCTCCATCCGACAGTACCTCGGGATCGTGCGGAGCATGGCCCTATACGGGGCCCCCGCATTGGTAAAGACCCTGACGGCCAGCAATGCGGCTAGATTACTTAGTCCGCAGAGGGCGATGGCCTTAAGGGTGATAAGGAGATACCGCACGATCTCAGGTGAGGCGGCATGTCTCCTACCCGGGACCATTCCATGGGACCTGGAAGCGAGAGCCCTTGCGCCACTATTTGATGGCGCAACTGCGCAAGGAGGCGCTGGAGTGGGGCCACAGGCCTGCGCCTCGCGAAATCGAATCTCGGCGGTCCCAACTCCACCAGGAAACCGTGGAGACGTGGAAGGTGTGACTTGAGCAACCAAAGGGGGATTCGCCACGATTGCGGTGGTCAGACCTGTCATGGACTAGTGGCTGAGAGAAGATATGGTGCTTTCTTCTACCGGTTGTCACAGATACTTACCGGGCACGGGAGCTTCGATAAGTACTGTGGTTCAGTAACAGCGCCAGGACCTCGTGGCAGGTCTGGACGTGGACACTCTTTCGCTGGAGACTATGGTGCGAGCAATGATCTCCAGCGGGAGTAGGTAAGTGGGACTGAGATGCCTCTTTTTTGCGAGCCGGTGATGCTTGTGAAAGAGGCAGCGGGTAGGGAGCAGAAGAGAACTCTCCCACCTAAGTTCCGCAGTCGGCGGCTAGGGCGCCGCCGACGTGTCTTCGCCCCAGACTATCGGCCTCCATGACCGAGGGCCTGAGGACGGTGAGGGGGCTGCCCACCGTTCTTATATACAGAGGCCGTAGTGGTGTAAGCCCTCGGAAGGATACCCCAGGACACCCAACAGACCTATTACGACTACCACTGCAGCCTCACCTAGAGGTAGGGGGGGGGGGGGGGTAGGAGAGAGAATCGTGGCTCTTCTCCAGCCACTCGTTCATGACCGGTCTGACCGCCGCGATCGTGGCGAATTCTCCCGTTGGTTGCGTGCGCTGACCCGAAGTGTATATGTGTGGGTGCCATAGGCACAAAGTTATAACAAATGATGCACTGTTCCCCGTGATCCACTGATGCCCATGTTCCCCTACAACTATTTATAAGAATTAAATTAGGATTATCTGTGGTACAACTATAACGTCTAGAAAGTCGACATAGCTCTCTAGGACATCCATAACAAAAAACAAATTACCTACCTGTCTCTTTATTTTAGTAAGTAGTCCGTACTCGTGGTGCGCCCAGGACATCTCCAAGAGTTCCTCGAACGTCACTGTCTTTGGATCGTAGTCCAGCTCGATCACCTCTGTGTGATCGCCACTGAAAAAGGAATAAAAGACTTCTCAGTATCATTTTTACAACTTTTTAAAACATAGATGCCTCCCGGGATGTGCTCTCAGAACACGGCAAGGAGACTAGCGAAGATGCTGTTCACGAACTTTTTCCCCCACGGAACGGAAGTTTCCGTTTCCCCAACGGAAGGTCATAAATCAATCAATCACAGGTTACTGCTGAACGAAGGCGTCGCATTGCTCATTAATTACAAAACGCTCAAGACCAAGACACTTAAGATTAATTTTCACCGTAAGAAACCACAGCTCGCGCCAAATATCTTTGAGTCTCTGAACTTCTTACGTACGCCCCGCAATTTTGCAATAATAGGTTTCAGAGGGAGAATTACTGCTGAGGCGGGAGAGGCACCCCTCCTGCCTCAGCTGCACAGTAGTTCATCCAGCCAAACCTATTATTACATAATTGCGGCGCGAACGAACGAATTTCAGCGGCGCGAACGAACGAATTTCAGAGGCGCAAAGATATTTGGCGCGAGCTGTACTATGCTACAATTTCAAGAGTATCTTCAAGTTTGACAAACATTCTGAAACATTGCGATGGTCTTTTTAGCTAAATCATCTGTATATTATGCAAACAAATAAACACTTGTAGTTGTTCCACGATTTAATTTTACATACTTACCTAACTGGTTTCGCCTTATGATCATTATCAAAGCTTCCGCCGTAAGGCGAAACCGGTCAGGTTATGTGAAATTAAAATTAAATTGTGAAACAATACAAGTGCCAATAATCCAGACTAAAAATGAAATCATCTGTGCCTTTAAAGAGAGACATAATCTTCATTAAATTCTTGCGCAATGGTAACAAAAATTCTAAGCACATATTAATTATTATTAGACTTCGCCTTGGCCTTGCGCTGGCGCACGTGTAACCTTCACAAACACAATTATTAAATTGGGCCCGCGTTTGTGTTTCCTCTAGCGAAAAGACCTACTGCCTCTATTATTGAACAGTGTAGACTAGATAGTATGTTAATATAATCCCATCTCTCTGACTCCAGGACCGACAGCAGAAACAAAGACTTGGAAACCAGGGCTGGAACTTTATGGTAGGCAATGTCCCAGGTAAACTTGAAATGCCTTTGGATATTTTAAAACTTCTGGGTCTTCTGATATGTAGTGTCATAATAATAAACGAGATAATATTTATATTTATGATGAGCTGTGACTATATTACGATAATATTATATTAATACTCGCAGCATCAAACATCAATGACAAAAAATAATGTTTGATACCATTTTGCCATCGCCTGACTAGAAAGAGAACTCTTGCCCCGGATGAATCCTCGAAAGGATATTTCACAATTTAAGAAGACCGTATGATATGAAACATATTGAAAGGGGTACTGTCTCGTGTCTCCCCCAGTCGATCCCCTGGGGGAGCCAACAGGACTGAAAAAGTCCTGGTGTCCCCCCTAGCTGGGGGAGACATCAGTACTAGCTTTTAAATTATATTTGAAAGACTCGTGTATCCCCCGGTGGACTGCCTGGGGGAGATATCAGGACCTTCGCAGTCCTGGTGTCCCCCCTTACTGGGGGAGACATCAGAGGTAAAATGCATAGGTACCTATGTCTAGTAAATACATTTGTCTTATTATCTTTGACGATAACGAGGCCCGTCTTCAGATAATGTTCGAGTGACGTACTCGCAAATATCTACTGTTTGTATAATCGTTCTAGTCAATGACATAATAATAAGAATAAAAATAAAATCTAATAATAGGCATATGAGTTAGGGTGTAAGGGGCCCCATCAATATCTTCGGGGCATCAACCTACGGATGAGGCAACGACGGGGCTTATAAGTAGTTACTTGGTAAGACGGTAAAGACGGCAGTCACTTCCAGATTTCCAACGATGCAAAATACTCTAACATAGTGCTCCTAACGGCCAATAAAAGTGGATTCCAGGATACAAATCCAGGGAGGGGTATGAGCAATAGCAAATTTGATCTTCATACAACCATTTTTTCGCATCATGCAGTTCACTCCCAGTCCCAGGGCGTGTAGGTCTTTCCTTATCTATACTAATATTATAAAGAAGTAAAGTTTGTGTGTTTGTTAAATTGTAAGGGGTAATCTCGGGATCTACTGAACCGATTTTAAAAATTCTATCACCAATAGAAAGCTACGCTATTGTGGAGTGTCATAGGCTATAAAGCATCACGCTACAATGGATAGGAGCGGAGCAGTAATAATAAATGTTTCGAAAACGGGGGAAAAGTTATTCCTTTTGAGAGCTTCGTTGCGTGTGATGCGTAAATGTTTATAGTTATGTAAAAAATATGTACTACAAAATTGTTTCCTTTAAAAAAGTTAAAAAAAAAATTGCGCGATAGCATGTGTCTATCTTTGAGTTGGTGTACAATAACCATTTTAATGACAATCAATTTTTTTCTACAATAATGCCACGGGATACCTCTTTCATAAACGAAATTGTTCTTAAAAATAATGCGACGGGAATACACGCGACGAGAAACCTTTCTCTCTCTCTCTCACGTAGTATTGAATATTAACGACGAGACGCTGCGGGAGTAAACGCAACGCAACGGGAGTAAATGCGACGGGAACAGGTAATACTTTCTCTTATGTGGCGCAAACGAAGTTGCGCGGGTCAGCTAGTAAAGTATAAAATGAAATCGCTTTTTATGTTTCAGATCTTGTAAACTACTCAACGAATTTTAATACAGTTTTCAACAAGAATAGTGTGATACAAATGGAATTATTAGGTACTAGCTGTTCCCTGGCGACTTTGACAGCGTAGTAGTCGGTAATCGCGTGGAATCATAACCCTCCTTTTGCGCAGTCGGTTAAAAAGTAGCCTTTGTCCTTCCCAGGGCCTCGAACTATCCCTATACCAAATTTCATTTCAATCGCTCCAGCCTTAGGCGTGAAAGCGTAACTAACCGACAGACATACAGACAGACAGAGTTACTTTCGCATTTATAATATTAGGAGGGATTGTTATTATCTGTGACGTAAACGAAGTTGCGCGGATCAGCTAGTGTAGCTAAAAATTTTTTCTTTGAAATATGAAGCACAGAGGCTTTTCACCCGAAAATTGTCCTCTACGCTTAAGTCGCTTAATATCGTTTTATTCTTGACCTTCAGACGTGTGTCTATCGATCCAGTCTACCCTTGAACTCATTTTGTGGAGCTGCGCCAACTCGCTAACATAGAATTCCAGCAGGAATTTAACCCTACCATGACAATTACATACTAGCGTTGAATGCAATACTACCTACTAATATTATTCTACTTCCTACTAATATTATAAATGTGAAAGTTTGTGAAGATGTTTGGATGTTTGTTACTCAATCACACACTAACGGCTGAACGAATTGGGCTGAAAATTTGTACAGGGATAGAGTATAGTCTGGAATAACACATAAGCTCCTTTTCACCCTGGGAATATGCTCCCTCGGGAAGCGGGAGCGGGTACCGAAGTTCAGGCGCGCATCAGCTAGTACTATTATATTATCTTTGCCGCTTGCCCCATTTACTACTACTTCAAGCTTCAACTCTTGCCATTTTGGTTAGTATCGGAATAGATGTTTGGTGTTGAGATTTCTGTTCTTGAAAGATAACCGCTTGCCACAAGTCCTTGTGGAGAATAACAGGTTGAGTCTGTTATCTACAGCTTTTGAGACATTACCCTTTACAGCATCAAGAAACGTAGGTAGGTATCTATGTATTTAATATGGTTGTGGCTGAAAAATTTGACCTTAAAATGCAGGTATAATGTTTGTTGTACATTTCAATGTCAGAAAATGAAAATGCAGTATTGGGAAACCTGGGCCATCCTTCTGAAGACTTATCCGGGTCTGGTGACCGTACTCAGTGGTAGAAGAACACATGTGATTTTAGTCGGCAATAGTCCCGCGTAGCATTCATGCGGACTTTGCGGACTATAAATATCACGAGATTTTATATCGTAAGAATTACGCATCGTGACCTCCTAAGATACAAGAAGGGCAACTTATCTAACTGCGAGTCTCAATGAGCTCTATCTATAACTTTAATAATATTATAAAGAGGAAATATTTGATTGTTTGTTTGTTTGGTTGCATCGAATAGGCTCCTGAACCACTGGACCGATTTGAAATATTCTTTCACTGTTAGAAAGCTACACTCTTTGCGCTGAACTAAATACCTAAGCTATATTTTATTCCCATATTCCTACGGGAACGGGAACTACGCGGGTGAATCCGTGTGACGTCCGCTAGTTTTTATATAAGGTTTGTACGTCGTATCTAAGTATCGTATCAAGTGAATAATAAAATTTACTGTGTAAAGGGTAATGTCTCAAAACCTATACATAGATACCAGACTCAACCTGTTATTCTCCACAAGGACTTGTGGCAAGCGGTTATCTTTCAAGAACAGAAATCTCAACACCAAATGTCTATCCAAAATGGCAAAAGTTGAAGCTTGAAGTAGTAGTAAATGGCGCAAGTGGCAAAGATAATAATTAATAATAGTACTAGCGGACGTCACGCGGTTTCACCCGCGTAGTACCGTTCCCGTGGGAATACGGGAATAAAATATAGCCTTAGCTTTTGTTACCCGGGATTAGTGTAGCTTCCCAACAGTGAAAGAATTTATCATATCGGTCCAGTAGTTTCGAAGCCTATTCGATGCAAACAAACAAACAATCAAAAAAACATTATAATATTAGTAGATATAGACTACGCAGCTTTACTACAAAATGTTTATGTTGAGAGGAGAGATAAATGATCGTATATTAGCAGTTATCTGACACGTGTCGATAACATTTCTTATCTGTGGTATTGTTTTAGTGAAAAGTGAATTAATTCAATGACTAATCACTTTTCACTGAAGAAATCCCACGGATTTTATAAAGCGTAAGCGTAATAACCTACCTAAAGATACTGTTGACGATGTCTTTATCTACCGTTGTGATTTTGCTAAAACCATTCAGTTTTAGGTAGTAATAAGTTATTTTTGTGATGTCAACACCGCCTCATAGTAGAATGATTAGCCTGTACATAAAACATTTATTGATTATTCGAAAATAGTGGGTAGTTGAGTTGACATAAATGTTCAGTATGAGGTGGGATTTGTTGAAAGGCGATAAAAAGTGAATATTCTGGAAAAAGAACACATTCTGTTTCCAGATCGAGTTCAGTAAAGTGCTAATTAGTTAAAGTAGAATATTTGTATTAATTAATAGTTAGTTGTGCAAGTATTAGATAAATTGTGAAAATAAAAATGTAACGAATCTACAATCATTGGATTGTTATTTATTTTATCAAACCATTAAGTGGAAATATACGAGTAGTATCTATTATACGAAGAGCAGAAGAATAAATGGCTATGTACATCATTGGAGTATCATTTCTTCATCAATTCAGAAGTGGGATAACCTGCGAGCCAAGCCGTGACAAGTTAAAACTGTAAGTAAAAGTTTATTCGAATTCTAATCATGGTTCGTGATTATTCCTATTAGCGTATATTATATTCGTAGCATTTTCTACTGTAGTCAAGAAAGTATTTGACTTTAACGAATTGCTGCAAACTGGGGTTACATAACTCTATTGACTGCGGTGTCCATTTAACGAAGTTTTTTTTTTAACACCGGTAAGGGTTTTAGGAAATATTCTCTACCGGAACAGTGAATACATTTGTTTTAGATTGAACACAGAAATGTGACAAAAAGGTCCTTATCGTTTTATTGTAGTTGCATAGAGCTATATTTTTATTGTGGTAATACCCACTATTATGCCCATATGTACCTATTAGTTACCTTGAAACAAAAAGTAGGTACATATTTAAGTTACATAGCCACTTCTCAAGGGCTAGGACTTCATTTTAATTCGTGGATCCTCAGTTAATAAGACGTCCTATTAGACATTTTGGACATAACTACAGTTAGTTATTTTAATTTATTTTGTGAATACCCTCTACCGGTACGGTGAATAAATTTATTTTTACATAGGACAAATAAATGTGACCAAATATGATAGGTACGCACCGTTCTTATTGCAGTTACATAGATCAATTATGTGTAATATAATATTTTGTGTTAAGACCGACTAGACTTGCAGTCTTTGCTATTTATTTTTAAAAGTATGTGGTTAAGATACTTAACGACTTCTCAAAGGCAAAGACTGTATTTAGTGCGTGGATCTCC
This sequence comes from Miltochrista miniata, assembly GCA_933228765.1. Lineage (NCBI taxonomy): Eukaryota > Metazoa > Arthropoda > Insecta > Lepidoptera > Erebidae > Miltochrista > Miltochrista miniata. The sequence continues at coordinate 22,160,162 of OW121766.1, read as the reverse complement.
AATCAACGAGACGTACTATGACAAATTTAGACATTATTTTATTAATTTAAGTATGAATGCTGCTGTGCAACCCTGAGCGTTGCAAGTGATTGTCCAACCATGCAGGTATTATGTGTGTTAGTCCCATAGCCGTGCAAGGTGTGTTGTTGGCAGCCATTCAGGTGAGCTGTAAGGTGAAACCATGCAGGTATGTTGAGACTCAGTTCCATTAGCCGTACAGGTGTGCTGTTTGCAGCCATGTGGGTGCGCTGTAGAAGCACAACCATGCAGATATGATGTGAGTTATTTCCATAGCCGAGCAGGTGTGCTGTTTACAGCCATGTAGGTGTGCTGTAGAAGCGCAACCATGCAGGTATTTTGTGAGTTATTTCCATAGCCGTGTAGGTGTGCTGTCTGCAGTCATGTAGGTGTGCTGCAGAAGCGCAACCATGCAGGTATGATGTGAGTTATTTCCATAGCCGTGCAGGTGTGCTGTCTACAGTCGTGTAGGTGTGCTGTAGAAGCGCAACCATGCAGGTATGATGTGAGTTAGTGCCATAGCCGTGCAGGTGTGCTGTCTGCAGTCATGTAGGTGTGCTGCAAAAGCGCAACCATGCAGGTATGATGTGAGTTATTTCCATAGCCGTGCAGGTGTGCTGTCTACAGTCGTGTAGGTGTGCTGTAGAAGCGCAACCATGCAGGTATGATGCGAGTTATTTCCATAGCCGTGCAGGTGTGCTGTCTACAGTCGTGTAGGTGTGCTGTAGAAGCGCAACCATGCAGGTATGATGTGAGTTATTTCCATAGCCGTGCAGGTGTGCTGTTTACAGCCATGTAGGTGTGCTGTAGAAGCGCAACCATGCAGGTATGATGTGAGTCAGTGCCATAGCCGTGCAGGTGTGCTGTCTGCAGTCATGTAGGTGTGCTGCAGAAGCGCAACCATGCAGGTATGATGCGAGTTATTTCCATAGCCGTGCAGGTGTGCTGTTTACAGTCGTGTAGGTGCTCTGTAGAAGCGCAACCATGCAGGTATGATGTGAGTTATGTCCATAGCCGTGCAGGAGTGCTGTCTGCAGTCATGTAGGTGAGCTGTAAAAGCGCAACCATGCAGGTAGGTTGAGAGTTAGTTTCATAGCCATGTAGGTGTGCTGCTGAAGTGCAATCATGTAGGTGCAGCAAATGATTTCTATAAGCTATGTCTGCCAGTATGTAAGACTGCCAGTGCACAACCATGTAAGTATGTTGAGATTGATCTGTTTAGTCATGAAGCGATGCTACATGCAGCCGTGTTAGTGTGCAGCCAGTATGCAACCGAATAGGTGTGCTGTCAATTTCAACCAGGCGAGTATATGGAGAATGATTCACATTATCATCTGTGCTTTATGCAGTCATATTGTTGTGCTGCTATTATGGTGGCGATCATAACAATATAGAAGTTTTTTCAATGATTTAGACTGACATTAGGCTTACTTGGATTGGTATGTGTGGAGCGTTTAGATTACACACACATAAATGCATAACAAATTTTGTTGCCCAATAGTAAATGGAGCGTATGTGAAACAGTATTGATATTTTTGATTTACTTAACACCTTCAGTCTTGTTTATGCCTATAGTGTTATTTAGATTCCATACCAGGGGCTTAGTGAGCTTTCCCAATCACGGAATCGCTCAAGAAAGATTACTGCACAAACTGTACCCTTTTCATAACTAGCCGTATGCATAGTAAGGCATAGAGATTTTTTTGGGGACGCCAAGCAGGCGAGATATAAGCGCCTTTGACGTAATAAACGCCTTAGATGAGATAATAGATGGGAAATTGTTAGCTTGAAAGAGCAGTAACTGCGTTTAAAATGACAATTCCAGGTGACTGAAGTGAAAGATTCACGCCCAAGCAGAAAGACAGGTGAACTGTCGTGTCGGAATACAGTGCGGCGCGGCGGCGCGGTGTGACCGCCAGAAGGCGGAATCTAACCAGTGGCGGCAATACTGAAGGCAATGGTGAGGATCGGGCCGAGCAATAGGTGAAATTAAGACTTTGATTCGGATAATTGCTAACGACCTTGAGCAACCGCGACACGAGTCCTCCAGACAAGGAATTGTGGTCTTTTATAACTTATTTTAGTTGTACCTTATTGATAAGAACTCATAGTGCATTATTTATGGAATTATAATTATATAGATATAGATATAATGTATCACGTTTTAAAAATGTGATATGGCTGAGGATTAGTTGAACTTTTTAACTTCATAACAATCTATATGTGTTATAGTGTGGGTTTCCTCAAGAGTTATCCGTGTCAAATACACGTCGGAAGTTTGAGGCGGAAACACATTGTTAAAACGCGACGCAACGCGTGTTGAGTAGAATCAATTTGTGTTGTTTTCTATGACCAGAGTCACACTATCAATATCCAATGCGCCACCATACGCAGCACATTCTATCTACACATACTCGCGTTGTGTTTTTAGTGTGTCGCGCACATTAAAAATCCCTGGCGACCATTTTAGGCATGGACTCTATTATTGGGGAATATAATATAATTTCTAATTGTAATAGACGGTGACCTTTTTGACCAATTGTACCAAATCATATCATATCATATCAGGTCTTCAAAATATCCCGGGAGATACCGTGCAATGCACATGGGTAGACAATTTTAGGATTTCTTATCTAATTTCGACGTTTTGTGAAAAGACTTTGTGAGACAGCTAGCAATATCTATTATAAAGACCTTTTTTTATTGAAAGAGCTATACAACGGCAGTGGACTGTATGAGTTATTAAGCTAAATATTACACTTGGATCCTTGTAAAAAGACCTAGTTGACGGACCTCTACTGGTCGAAGACAATACTAGCGGTTGCCGCATGGTTTTCCCTGCGTAGTCCCATTCCTGTGGAAATACGGGAACGTTACTCGGGGAGGGTGTGCCTTCGCAGTAGTGGAAGAGTTTTTCAAATTGATTCAGTGGTTTTGGAGACTATTCAACGCAAAGAAACAACCATACAGGCAATCGAATCTTTCCTTCTTATAATATTAATATAGATAATCCTGATTGAAACACTGAGGAACGGAATAACTTTTAGTAGTACGTACACAAGTTTTACTTCCTTGATCTTGATTAAAGCTAGTGCTAATCTTATAGGTATTTCTAAACACACCTACAAATCGCAAAAATATATATATATACAGAGAAATTTAAGTAAAGATAGAAACATTTTGCGTGCCGCCATACGCGGTTTAGAAGTCTCCGTTCGGGCGTTAATTATTGCTGTAGGTGTAGGCGAGTTTCAGAAGCCTGACCGAAGTGCATACGGTTGCAGTTCACCAGGGTTAGGTGGTATTCTCTGACTAGTTTAGTTTATCAGATTATACTAGTTGCGTATTTCAGTCGACAAACTACACTACAAGAACGCCCTGTAAACTGTTAAAAAAAAGGGCACGTAGGTGTCTATTAGGCCTTAATTTTACGCTGTACACCGGCTGTAACATACTTCGTACCAGCAGTCCTAATACTGTAGTACCACTATGACAAGGAGGGATTTAGTAGGTAAGTACCACAAATAGCGTCAGGTTGTTGATTTCTTTTAAGCCCGCTTCAACATGGACTAGTGTCCAGTCAAATGAGTATACTAAGACATAATGCCCTATAGGGATAATTTAGGACCAAGTAAACTAAGTATAATTCTGATGCTTATTATGGTTACGCTAGAACAGATTCAGTCTTACTGGTTTACTAATGCAATATTTATAATTCCGCTAAGACTGAAGAGAAAGTAAAACTGCCTTTTAACAGTATATTTATGCACTTAGACCACTTAGGGCCATTTTGTTAGAGGTAAAGGCTAGGATTAAATGTATATCCTATATTCTAACAAAAGTTGACTGGTTCGCAAAATGAAAAAAAGAACCCTGAACAGCTTACGTTATCAGAGTTCCTTGTAGAATTTTATCAGATCGTGGGACTGCTGCCTAGAAAGTATTGTAGCATCTGACAGAATGAGACTTGCTACATATTTATCGATTATTCCCAGTTGTTCCGTTGAAGTAGTTCCGTGGCGGAACTAGTGAGACTTTTTTTCCCAGTTGTTCCGCGGAACAAAGCATCAATAATTCAGTTCCCATTAGTTCCGCGGAACAAAGTATAAATGAAATACTAATAATTTCATTCCCAATAGTTCCGCGGAACAAGGCATAAAATAAAAACTAATAAATTAAGTCCCAGTAGTTCCAAAATAATCCAATGTAACATTATCTATTTACATTATAACTATCTAAACTAACCTAAATCCAAATAATGACATTGTACCCAAAGACTGGCAGCATTTCCCCTTTAAATAGTTATACCCATTGGTTTAGATAGATGACTGCAGTCTGCCAGTCGACTCGACTAGGAGTTTTCTTTTTCATATTTTTTAACAAATATCGTTAATATTCTTATTCTGATAAAAATGGAAAAGAAAACCTTCTAAAGTCTTAAATTTACCGTGACTATTGTAACACATAGAAACCAATGCTTAACTAAATGGTCGAGAGTTGGAACTTGTGGGGTTAGCCGCTCCTAGTAGTTATCTGTGCAAAAGATGAGGCATTAACAGATGTAGATGGAATTGTAAATTTGAGTTACTTTAACAGTGTATTCAAATTTAACCTGTATCCTCCTGCGGAGTACCTAATCTTGTATCTTACAAAATATCCATAAAAGCGATATTCTATAATTTAGATTACGTCCAAGAGTCTCTCTGGAGTAGGTACATAACATTATGAGAATAAGAAATTCATCAGAATCTTGTGGCTGCACCACACAAGAAATATAGGTATCGTACCTTGCAGTTTCTTTTATTCAAATACCATTTCTAAAGTAATACCATACTATTTCTAAGTAAATAGTAGTCTAATAATTATATGTCTAGTTTTTATCCTGTATTTGTGAAATAGGAAGGTTTTACTAACCAAAAAGTTCCCAATAAATCTTGCGAATTTATAACATGTACATCAACCATAAAAAAAAAGTCTTTCTTGTTATCATAGTAGACTGCATAAGGTCAATGACACTTTATGGGTAGTTACCCAGTTAAACAGTGGTAGGTATACGCTCTTGCGACAGGCTACCAACCGAATTTGAAGGTATTGGTATGGTTAGATTAACCAGAGTATCTCAGTGATTGACTTAAGAGCTTGCCTGACCCTAACCAAATCGCATGATTCACTGCCGCTACCCCCGCGCCCCTTTGCTACAGATCGCGCGCCATATTCACGCGGCGCCGCGTCAGTCGGTGACAGATTACGATAGTTACGCAAGTAGCGGCGGATCACAACGCACTAGCGAACAATGAATAGAATGGAGTAGATATTTGTGTGAATAGTTTTACTCGGTTTTTAGTTTTACTTTTTTTAAAAATTGACCGTATTATACTACTTATAAAAATAAGAGGAGAATTTTTATAAAACTTTAAAATGAACAATTTCGCAATTCACAATTTTCATGTAACTTTAATTATATTTACTCAGCGCACGCAACGTATACTCTCAAAAGGAATAAATTTTCCCGTTTTCGAAACTTTATTCATGGTTGCTCCTATTCGTTGAAGTGTAATGTTATAAACCTTCCTCAACAAACGGACTATCGAGCACCCAAACTCCGAAACATCATTTTGTGGATCACACGAATATTCGGCCCGACCCCAGAATAAAATCAGGGCCTCAGCGCGGCCATCGGTTATACTACCGAATGCACCACCGCATCAAGGCGAATTATGAAGAACGAATAATCCTTTTTTACTGTAAAAGAACAATGATGAAAAAGATACTATCCATCTATCTACCTTCACGCCAAATCCCTTGCGGGGTAGGCAGAAAGAACCGAGCGCCACACGGCACGGTCCATACACACCTCACTTGCTTCTTCAACTTTCATTTTTCTTTTCATGCATGCACGTCGATTCCTTCGGCTTTGACACCACCTTCAACTAACACACGATTAATTTGGTCGTGGTAGGTGTGTCGTGGCCTTCCTCGACTCCTACGTCCATCCACTTTCGCGTTGTATATCTGTTTTGTCATTCTTTCATCACCCATTCGCTCCACATGCCAGAACCATCGTAGCATGTCCTTCCTTACTTTAACACCGACACTCTCTTCCATACCAACTCTCTTTCTTACATCTTCATTCCGAACGCGATCTGCGAGCGTTACTCCGCAGATTTTGCGTAGCGCGCGCATCTCGACCGCGTTTATTCTACTTTCATGCGTTTCCTGCCGTACCTAACTCTCGCTTCCATACATTATACATTATAGGTATCAGCACCGCACTGTGTACTGCGAGCTGGGCCTTTTGACTTAGGGTTTTGGTACCCAAAAGTTTGCCTAACGCTCCATTCACTCTATTTTCCGCAGTTACCCTCCTTTCTACATCAGTGGTGTACCGTCCATCCCTGCTTAATGCACATCCAAGATATACAAACTTATCTACCTGTTCCAGCACTACATCATTTGCAGTTATCCTGGCATTCGTTCTGTCCTCTTCTCTTTCGAATACCATCACTTTCATTTTAGTCGCGTTCAAATGTAAGCCTCCCATTAGACTATCATCTTTCATCGCTGTGACTAGAGACTATAGTTCTGACGGCGATTCGGCTATGAGCACGGCATCATCTGCATACAGCAAACAGTTCACATTCACAAGTAAGTCACCCATTCGCAATCCAACATTCATCGATCTTACTCTCTTAAGACTATCGTCCAGGTAGAGGACAAACAGCAGGGCCGACAGCACGCAACCCTGTCTGATGCCAATGTTGACGTCAGACCAGGGAGACAGGCTGCCTCCCACCCGCACACATGCCATACATCCCACATATGTAGACTACACGGCACGATGCAGCGCACCATCAATCCCAAATCCTGGCAAGATGATGAGATGACACATAATCCAAACACGCTTTCTTCTTTCTTGCTACGCAGGATTAAACCTCTGCATCCCACCAGGCATCACCTATCGAATGTTCATGTCTCTTTGCACTCCCACATGCTTCTTTTGCTCTATCCACTATACTTTCTTTCATAATATTCCAGCATTCATCCACATCTAAGTCGGAAAGGCTCGCGTTTGCAAGCCTTTCACTGACTAAGCCTACATACATACTCCTTACGCTGTCATCTTCCAGTTTTTCACTCTTTATCCTATCAAAGTCTCCGAGAGGGACACGCACTCGCCAGTGCCTCCACTTCTTGAAAAGACTGAATGAAGAAAAATATACTAATAATAGATTTTTTTTTAACGTGAGATAAAATTCATCATGAGTGTTATGCCGGACTCCTACCGACTAAAAAACCTCACGTAACGCCCAATAGCCTATGGTTGGGAGCCCCGGGTAAGCCCTCGGAAGGATGTTCCAGGACTTCTAACAGACCTACGGTCACAATTGCGGCCTCGCCCAGGGGGCGGTTCGGGTGCTATACCGCGTCTTTGGGGGGTTTCGGGTGTGATCCCGCTTCTAAGGGCGTGCGTGAACTTTTCACGTCACGCTGCCGTCATGGGCCTGCTTCTGTAAGGACGGTGAGTAGCCCTCTCGCCGTCCCCAGGCCCGCGGTCATGGAGGCCAACTAGCTAGCCCAACTGCGGAACTCGGGTGGGAAAGTTTTCTCCCGTACCTACCCCACCGCCTCTTTCAAGAGCATAACCTGCTCGCAGAGAGAGGCGGCGCAGTCCCACTTACTCCCGCTGGAGATCGTGGCTTGCACCATAGTCTCGAGCGAGAGAGTGTCCACGTCCAGACCCACTACAAGGACCTGGCGCTGTTGCGTCCACTACACCAACGTGTGGAGCGCTGTGTCATCGAAGTGGTCCTCGCACTGCTGGCACTCGACCGTGGTTTCCCGGTGTCTTCGTCACAGATATCTACCGAAACTACCGTGCCCGGTAAGTATCTGTGACAACCGGTAAGAGAGAGTACCGTGTCTCCTCTCCAGCAACCCGTCCATGACCGGTCTGACGGCCGCGATTGTGGCAAATCCCCCTTTGGTTGCTCTAGTCGCACCTTCCATGTATCCACGGTTGCCTGGTGGAGCAGGGACCGCTGGGCCTCGATTTCCCGAGACGCAGGCCTTTGACCCCGCTTCAGCGCCTCCTTGCGCCATCTAAACAGTTACGCAAGGGCTCTCGCTTCCAGGTCCCATGGAGCGGTGCCGGCTAGGAAACATGCCACCTCATCTGAAGTCGTGCGGAATCCCCTTATCACCCTGACGGCCATCGCCCTCTGCAGGCTCAGCAATCTAGCCACATTGCTGGCCGTCAGGGTCTCCGCCCATACTAATAATACTATTAACGTGAACTTTGTTACTCAGAAGATAAACAAATGAAACTCTTGACACTTGCTTATTGTTCTGTGTAATCGATCAAGATAAGGGCGAAATCATGTGAGATGAAAACGTCGACAGAAATTTATTTGCGAAATATCTTTTGTCTCATATTTAAAAATGACAAATTTTGAGATTTCACCAGTAAATTTTTATATTTACGCTTTCGAGTAGTTACGTCGAGAATGAATTTTGTTGGTTGGGCCCGTGATGGCCGAAAGTTTTGTTAGTAATCCATCTTGGCATCTAGGAGTTAGGTCGTCATGAAGCCATGTTGAAGGTCAAGTCTAAGCAGGTTTCCATAGCCTGCCTCTGTTCACTTCAACGAATTACGTGGGACCAAGTGATACTTTTGGAATGTGACCGTGTATAAAGCCTTCAATTTCGTTTTTTATGAAATAATAAACAAAAAAGAACTCTAAAATCTTTTTATTTATTAAAATAATTAGCAATTTTAAATTTCATGGATTCATCAACAGGCTGTCGATGAATCTATGAAAAATTAGAAATGACTACATTAGGCCGATAGAAACTACAGCTAAAATAAGAACAGTGCATGGCTTTAATCAGTTCAAGTCTGACACGTTTATAATGTCTTTTAGATCCAGTGGGGTAATGGGGCTCATATAAATAACGTATTTTCAAAAGTATTTTTTGATACATTGCTGTTTTTTTGGAATCAGCGGGCCTAAAAAAGCAACATTGCATGTTTCTTTATGTGAAACATACAATTCATATAATTTGAAATACAGAACATACAATGCATACCAAACATTTTACGTTTCATAATATGAAACATACAATGTTGCCTTTTTAGGCCCTCGGGTGTTATATAATTGCTCTTTCTTTTCACATCACTGAGCTCTTTTTAATAACCACGTCAATTTCTCTTAGGGGCATGTTTCGTGAATGTCTGGGATCCAACAATTCAGCCAGTAAGGATACAATCGAGATAAGAAGACTTAGAGTTTGAGGACCATGAAATCTTCCTATAATATCTGGTTTCGTTTATTTCGTTCTATTTACATGGGGCGATTTTCATCTGACCAGGTAGCAATTAAACATTCTTTCCTATGACTAATCTATACTAATATACTAATAATAATAATAATAATAAAAAAGTACTGAGAAGTCTTTTATCAGGTGGTAACAAGGTACGCGCCATCAACGGTTGGGCCATGCCTGTCTTAGGATATTCCTTCGGCATACTGAGATGGACTCAGACTGAATTAGACACCCTGGATAGAAAAGTCCGTTCGTTGTTGACCGCAAACCGAATGCATCATCCACGTTCGTCTGTAATGAGGTTGTATATCCCACGGAAATGTGGCGGTCGTGGTTTTTTAAATATCAAGACGTTACACAACCGTGAGATATACAACCTTAGGGAATATTTCCTACATGTGGACGTGGGTATGCATCGAGATGTGGTAGCAATAGACAGCGGACTGACCCCTCTTTCTCTTGCCAAAGAGAACTGGCACAAACCAGCAATACTGTCTACTAATGATCGCAAGGAGATATGGCAGAGCAAAGTGCTGCATGGACGGTTTTATCGGGCCTTACATGGGCCCGATGTAGATTTACTAGCATCTATATCTTGGCTACGTTTTGGTGATCTGTTTGGAGAAACCGAAGGTTTTGTCTGTGCAATTACTGACGAAGTTGTCATGACGAATAACTATCGGAAATATATTTTGAGAGATGGTACGGTTGACATATGTCGGGCATGCCACCTACCGGGTGAATCTCTCAGACATATTATTTCTGGTTGTCCTCGTCTTGCCAACGGTGAGTATTTGCATAGACACAACCAAGTGGCCAGGATTGTCCATCAGCAACTTGCACTAAAATATAAACTTGTTGATTCAGAGGTACCGTATGTGCCCGACCCAGTTCTAGAAAATGGCCGTGTCACATTGTATTGGGATCGATCTATTATCATTGACAGGACTATTGTGGCCAATAAGCCTGTATAGTGGTAATAGATCGATCAGAGCGCCTCGCAATAATCGTTGACATTACCGTCCCACATGACGAAAATCTCGTGAAAGCAGAAAAGGAAAAACAAATAAAATATTTGGATTTGGCTCACGAGATTGTCGATATGTGGTATGTGGACTCGGCGGTTATTGTTCCGATAGTCGTATCAGCACATGGTCTGATTGCTAAGAGCCTCGATCAACATCTGAAGAGGCTCGGGTTGGGTAGTTGGGTCAAGAGCCAGATGCAAAAGGCAGTTCTCCTAGACACGGCACGTATTGTGAGGAGGTTCCTGTCTCTGCAGCCCTAACCACCGGTAGCTTGGTCCCTGTACCCGATGCCGGTGGGACACTTTTTTTTTATATTTTTAAATATATTTTCTTTTTTATAAAATGTATTTAAAAATTTAATTTAATAAGTATAACTATGTGAATAAAGGGAATAATAATAATAATAATAATAATAATATTATAAAGAAGTAAAGTTTGTGTGTTTGTTAAATTGTAAGGGGTAATCTCGGGATCTACTGAACCGATTTTGTAAATTCTTTTACCAATAGAAAGCTACGTTATTGTGGAGTGTCATAGGCTATATAGCATTACGCTACAACGAATAGGAGCGGAGCAGTAATAGTAAATGTTTCTAAAACGGGGGAAAAGTTATTCCTTTTGAGAGCTTCGTTGCGTGTGCTGCGTAAATATTCATAGTTAGGTACATAACATATATTGAATATTAACGACGAGACGCTACGGGAGTAAACGCAACGCGACGGGAACAGGTAATACTCTCTCTTATGTGGCGCAAACGAAGTTGCGCGGGTCAGCTAGTATTAAATAAAATTAATATTAAATAAAATTGCCGTCATTCAAACAAATTCTTCAAAGGTATTTTGTATTATCTCTTGGGTATTGAATTTCTTTCCCGCCAAAAAGTTAAAAATTCTGGAAATAGTCTGTATCGCAAGGGCTGGTGAGTTTGGCGGATGACGGAGAGCTTCCAACCTCAGTTCTTGCAACTTAGGGACCGTCTGCAGTATGAGGTCGCGCATTGTCGTGCAGGAGCAGCGGAGACGAGCGATTGATCAATGCTGTTTCCAGCTTCTCCATCATTGTGTTCAGTTCTTCACAGAACACATCTGCATCAATGCTCACCCCGTTTGGTAAAAACTGTGATGAATCACACCGGCGCGCAAGACCACCAAACAGTGACCATCACTTTTCTAGGGGTAAGTTTTCGTTTAGGGAATTGTTCGTCTTTAATTCGTCATTGTCGACCAAAGTCTTCGGACGACCGCGAGGTTCATTTTTCAGGTCGAAATTTTCAGAACGAAAGCGAGCAAACCAATGCGAGCAACAGGCGGTGCGTTGGATTGTAGTGTTAGCTCCGTAAACGTCGTTGATGTTGCGTGCCGCTTGTGCCGCGTTGCAGCCACGACGATTCTCATACTTCATAACTAGCGGACGTCACGCGGTTTCACCCGCGTAGTTCCCGTTCCCGTGGGAATACGGGAATGAAACATAGCCGACTAAAAAACGTCACGTAACGCCCAACAGCCTATGGGTGTGAGGCCCTCAGAAGGATGTCCCAGGACTCCCAACAGACCCACGGACGCCACTGCGGGCTCGCCCAGGGGCTGGTTCGAGTGCTATCCCGCGTCTTTGGGGGGTTTTGGGTGTAATCCCGCTTCTAAGGGGTGGCGTGCATGAGTTCCTCACGTCACTGTGCCATCATGGGCCTGCTTCTGTAAGGACGGTGAGCCGCCCTCTCACTGTCCTCAGGCCCCCGGTCATGGAGGCCGATAGTCCTCGGCGAAGACACGTCGACGGCACCCAGGCTGCCGACTGCGGAACTTGGGTGGGAGAGTTCTCTCCCGTTCCCGCCCCGCCGTCTCTTTCACGAGCATAACCTGCTCGCGGAAAGAGGAGGCAGTCCCACTTACTCCCGCTGGAGAACATGGCTCGCACCATGGTCTCGAGCGAGAGAGTGTCCACGTCCAGACCCACCACGAGGACCTGGCGCTGTTGCGCCCAACAGCATCATCATTCAGTAAAAACTCATTTTTCTTTCATTAGTACCTTCAATAAAATGATTATTCTTTTATGTGAATCAACAAGTATTTTTGAAACAATTTTGTTTTGAAAATCACACAAATAAAGATAAATAAATAAATAAATAAATATCGCCGGCAATTTTCTACTATTAAATCGAAAGTCTAAAGACAGTGTTATATTTTACAGATTTTTTTTTTAAATACTTACACTGTCTTTTTTGTACTTGAATTAGCCGACTCCATTGTTTTATGTTCCGTGCAATTACTTCCGGCACCGACTCGCCCGCACAGGAGTGCGGGACCAACACTACTAGGATAGTAGTGGCGGTTTCTGGGTTTTGTATGACATTTTTAGGGTTCCGTAGCCAAATGGCAAAAACGGAACCCTTATAGATTCGTCATGTCTGTCTGTCCGTCCGTGTGTCACAGTCACTTTTCTCCGAAACTATAAGGCCTATGCTGGTAAAACTTGGTAAGTAGATGTATTCTGTGAACCGATTCGAACCGAACCATCAAGATTTTTGTATAAAACGAGAAAAAAAGCAGTTAATTTTTTCGGGTCCCATACTCAGAACTGAAACTCAAAATTTTTATTTTCATCAAACCCATACGTGTGGGGTATCAATAGATAGGTCTCCAAAAATGCTATTGAGGTGTATAACATTTTTTTTTTCTAAAGTGAATAGTTTGCGGAAGAGACACTTCCAAAGTGGAAAAATGTGTGTGTGTGTGTGTCCCTCTAACTTCTAAACTAAGAGAATGATAAATCTAAAAATATATATAATGTACATTGTGATAAAATCTACCAAAGAAAATTGGTTTGAACGAAATCAAGATGGTCGTTTTTTTTAAAACGTCATATACCGCAATTTTCGCCGAGAAAAATCACTACCACTGCGAACATCAATGAAAGTTACAACGAACTACACGAACTTTTACATTATGTTACTTGCTGCTACGGAACCCTTCATGGGCGAGTTCAACTCGCACTTGGCCGGTTTATTATTATTGTTCCTAGAAAGCGTCCAATTCAATTAGGCAACCTATCGAGCTTGGGGAGGTAAGACAGCAGTCGCTCTCAACTTTGCCAATGGGGATGAAAATTCAATTCATAGCTGCTGCTCCTGGCAGAAAATAAAAGCTGCGTCTGGTTTGAAATATGGTTGGGCTTGAAGGCAACTGGGCAGATGCTAATATGCAGATAAGGTCTGGGCCCCATGAAGATCTTCTAGGCCCAGGCCGACGTCACTTGAAGCAGTGCAGGTGCTGACCAACGAACGAGGTCCTGGTACAGGCATTCCGTAACGCCATTGGGAACTTAGATGATTCTCGGTGGCAACCATATCGAGGAGATAATATGCCAAATCATGCGACCTAGTCCACACAAAAGTAACACCCCAGTTTCTACAAGCCATCGTGAAGAAGCTAAGTAAGATAAAGAAAATTTACATCGGATAGTAAACAATCAATACGGTTCTTAGCTTTTTATTTCTCTCGTTCTACGAGCGAAAAACGTTTTTTATGTTCCTTTTTAGTCATTTGTTTGGTCTTTATATTTATAACTTTTATAATTAGTTACATTTATTATTTACACAAATTAAGATTTTAAGCACCTACAGCCATCGCCCCCCCCCCCCCCCGCCCCGCTTACTTCAGAAATTCAAAAGTTTTTTAATCGATCTATCGATGTCGTAATTGAGCATTGTGTGACGCAATCGGGCATAGGTCCGCTTCCTACAAGGCGCGCAGCCAGACTAATCGTAATCGGTAGAGGATAGCGCATACAGATTTCGTGAGGAAAGAAAGAGAGAGAAGGTTTGGAGCGCGTTTAGCGAAATGATATGAAAGCTAAAAAACAGATAATTACAGATAAAAAGAAAACTATTATAAATATTAAAAAAACCGACTAGTGTAAATGAAGTTTTTAGTATTGTCTTTCTTATACATTAAAAATAATATCCAAATAATAGATAATTATAGAGATCCAGCCTAAAGTTTAACTAAAACGAGGTGTTTTTAAAAATTAAAAGTATCGAGGTTTTTTTTAGTAATCGTGTTTTCAGGCTAGTAGGTCTTTAGTTCATGAACTGAAGTAGCTTGTGTTGTAATGTTAGTTCATCAGACCTCACGAGTCCTGAGATCTAGATCAAGATAATAGTCCATTTGGCGTCATACGTCCTCTTAAGAATGCTTATACATTTTGCATTGACACATTTTATGCGCTTAACATGATTATTTTATATTATTATTATTATTTGACATAATTCGTACCTACCTATTTCAGATTTATGTTTGCAAACGTTTGACACAATTTATTATAGTATGATATGAAATTATTAATTATTAATTATTGACATTATTACACGAATGAAACTATTATTACATTATAAGACACCAATTATCATCTGAGATTTTTATTAATATTTAAAATGATTATCTAAAGTCATTATTATTTGCATGACAATTTAGTAAAGTTAGTTTACAGTATCGGAATTTAATCTATCGATGTATTTATGCCCTAAGTTACAATTCATTAATTAAAATTGTCGGCAATGATAAACACATTGTAACATTATCGAATTAGGGAAACCTGTAAGGATAGATGTTGATATAAAAAAAAAGTAACTTCGAGAATGCCTCAAGAGCTGCCTTAAATACTATATTTATGTGTCCTTAGGGTTAAGGTATATAGGTATATTGTGGCTTCATCACGTTGCCTGAAACTAGACGATTATTAAGGTTAAAAGAACTCTATTTCTCATAAGGACAGTAGTTCGCTTAAAATGAGATTAACAATTTAATTTACAAATATTATTGAAGTAATATTATTATGATGGTAATATTAGATACCTAATGAATTTTTTATGAAAAATCACTCGCTTTTACTAGTTGTATTCCACTATTAAATATATTTTACACTAATTGCTGACACATGTAATGATTTCTTTTGCTGGAAAAGGAAACCTGGAAGTGATCTGCAGACTCTGCTGGGTTTTAAAAAAAAGATCACTTTTTGTATTTTACATTTGTAAATAGTTTCAGCAGGCGGTCTGCTCTGTGAACTGGTTACTTGTTGCCTTTGTTTTGTATTCTTGACGTTTCGCCAGACTCAAGTTCTCACTTATAGTTTTACAAACTAAATAATGATTGAGTTAATATTATAAGCCTATAGACTATAGACAAAGTAGATAGAAGATATAGAGAAGGTTTAGGTTTAATTTAACTTTAAGATTTTGATTTAGCATATTATAAAAAGCCGCATAAAGGTATTATTGTTATGTATAAAAATGTGATTAGTTCAATATACAGGTCCGAATGTTGTGATTACTGCGTGCTCCGGAGATAGCACGCTGTCTGATGGCCGAATGTTGTGATTTTGCTAAAACCATTCAGTTTTAGGTAGTAATAAGTTATTTTTGTGATGTCAACACCGCCTCATAGTAGAATGATTAGCCTGTACATAAAACATTTATTGATTATTCGAAAATAGTGGGTAGTTGAGTTGACATAAATGTTCAGTATGAGGTGGGATTTGTTGAAAGGCGATAAAAAGTGAATATTCTGGAAAAAGAACACATTCTGTTTCCAGATCGAGTTCAGTAAAGTGCTAATTAGTTAAAGTAGAATATTTGTATTAATTAATAGTTAGTTGTGCAAGTATTAGATAAATTGTGAAAATAAAAATGTAACGAATCTACAATCATTGGATTGTTATTTATTTTATCAAACCATTAAGTGGAAATATACGAGTAGTATCTATTATACGAAGAGCAGAAGAATAAATGGCTATGTACATCATTGGAGTATCATTTCTTCATCACTAGGTACCTTCTTTTTGTTGGCATAAAATGAAAACATTAATTTCAGAGTTGATCTTTTACTATGTTTTAATTTTATACAAACAAAGTCATACAGAACTTTTTTCTCGAGAGCATCGAAACTTACTGAATGACCATGATTAAATTTAAAATTTGGATAATTTCATAGCAATTCTCAATTTGGTATATAGATAGGTACTCGTAGGTACCTACTAGGATTACTTAAAGGTATATTATGGTGAAAGAAATAACCCCTTAAATACTAAACAATATCTCAAGGAACATTGAACTTTGTACTTGAATAAAACGACATTGTCTTATCTTTGTTCAAAACATAAAATGTGCCCTCTTATCGCTCTTCTTGATATCTACTGTACCTACCTCTGGCGTTTTTATATTCTTTCTGATAAAATATTTGAGAAGGTGATGCTAACTCACGGTATAGATTGTATTACCGCGGCTAAGTATTTTGGACTATTTTACATCGAAAGCGAGAGTTTCACTTACGGCCCAAATAAGTGGGATAAATTGAGAGTCCCGGGCAAGCTCTCGGAAGACTAATAGAACTTGACATGAGTGTGGTAATGACCCAAATCAGAAACATTCGCTTTCGGAAAATAAATAGACTCACCCCCTACTAACTACTACATACTACTATTTCTAATACTAACTACGACTAATAGCCCCCTGTGGCGACGGGGTCCCGTGTTGCCAGTGGCGGGGCAAGACCTAAATTTGGTGTGGGCAAGACAGATTTCGCGAGGCCCTGCGCCAATAATAATAGTATCGCCATAAGGAAAAAAAAATAACCACAGAGGTTTACGTCAAATGTGGTGAGTGGGGTCACTCGTTCCAAAAAATCCAGGATAAAACATATATTGTTGGTTCCACTACCTAAATGGGTCCACGAGTATTTGTAAATCCTGTTGGACCCCTTAGTGGAACTTAGCAGTGGAACCAACAGTCCGGAAGGAATACTTTTTACTGTTTTTAACCGACTTCAAAAAAGGAGGAGGTTCTCAATTCGTACGCTATTTTTTTTGTTTGTATGTTACGCGATAAAATACCAACGATACCAATTATGGATGGATTTTGATTTTTTTTTGTTTGAATGAGGCTACTTCTGAGGTGGTCCCATATCCAGGGTATCAGGATCTGATGCTGGGATCCAGGAGAAATCGAGGGCAACCACCGAAAATTGTAGGGACAACTAGTGCGTTTGTTAACTTTTTGATTAAGTGCCTTAATGTACTACAATTTAATGAAGGTCTGGAGTCGATCTGATGATGGAACCGAAAGACAGTCGAGGGAATTACAGCGGTTACCTTGTGTTTCGGCTTGAATGATTTGTGTTGATGAGAACTTAACACATAGATAGATATACTTTTTGGTCTACCCGTCACTTAACCAATAAAAAAAAATTAACAAAAAATAGAACCGACTTCATACAAATCCTTAAAAATAAAATTTACTTAGCACAAAGTAATATGCATTTTGATTTATCAGATTTTATTCAATATAATATTGAAGTTGGTGCCATTAATAATATCTACTTAAACCTATGGGTTTACTTGGCGCAGACTTCATATTACTTTGTCCTAAGTAAATTTTATTTTTAAGGATTTGCATAAAGTCTGTTCTATTTTTTTTTTTTTTTTTACAGTAACTAATGATGCTAATGTGTTTATCTTAATAATTGTAGTCGAAAACATTTAGACACAATTTTGATTAGACTTCAATTTTAAAAAATATTCGACAAAGACTGATTTCAATGCATGGAAAAGTACATTAATAAAAAATTAAATTAAAAATTTAAAAAACCCCCGACTCACAAAAAAAGCACAATAAAAAACCAGTAAAAAGTAAAAAAATAACTATTATATTATGACCTACCTACCCTAAGTATTGAACCTGTATTATTATTATAGGTAGCTATATTATTTACGTATTCATATTTTTAACTACCAGTTGGTCTCGTCGGGGGGACTGCTCTATACCTAAACAGAGACGGACGTACGGTTAGGTTATGATACACACACCCACACACACACGTCAAACTTATAACACCCCTTCCGGGTTTCCGTCGGGGGTTAAAAAGGGATAGCTTGCGATTTTCTTGTGTTTTCTTATTTTAACGCTAATTTTTGTCTACATATTTCTAATTTTCTTTGATTATTGAATGTACATAGTTTTAATTTATTTTCTTTGTTATAAATTTTTGTTTATTTTAAGTTACAATTTTTTTTAAGTTTATGTAATTCTAATTTTGTTTGATTATTTTGATGTACTGTACATATATGTTATTTGAATCGTTTCTGTTCTATATTTTCATTTATTGTAGGCGATTTTAGGCGAGACAGATTTCGCGAGGCCCTGCGCCAATAATAATAGTCTCGCCATAAGGGAAAAAAAATTTAACCACAGAGGTTTACGTCAAATGTGATGAGTGTGGTCACTCGTCCCAAAAAATCCAGGATAAAACATATATTGTTGGTTCCACTACCTAAATGGGTCCACGAGTATTTGTAAATCCTGTTGGACCCCTTAGTGGAACTTAGCAGTGGAACCAACAGTCCGGAAGGAATAAAACAAGGGATTCCCTGCATTGGTCGGCGGCGTTCAGTGGATCGATTCATACAAATCGGCGGATACAGGAATCTTGAAATACTTTTTACTGTTTTTACAAAAACTAATGATGCCAATGTGTTTATTTTAATAATTTTAGTCGAAAACACGGAGACACAATTTTGATTACACTTCAATTTTTTTTAAAATATTTGACAAAAACTGATTTCAATGCATGGAAAAGTACATTAAAAAAGGGATAGCCTGCGATATTCTTGTGTTTTCTTATTTGAACGCCAATTTTTTATTTACATATCTCTATTTTTTGTCTACATTTTACCACTTTTTTTTTATAAGTTAGTTTTTGTATTTATTATAACTATGATAGATGTTTTATAAAAAGTGTTATTGTTTTATTTGATTAATAAATTATTTTATTCAAATCATGAAAAAGGCTATACAATAAAACATGTTGCTAAAAAAGTAAGAAAAAATTATAGTCGTCTGCTATAAGTATCTCTCAAAAACTCCCGATCCCTTATGCTAGTCATATTATTTTTGATGTGGATAGGACAGTACTAAGCTAAAATGTAGTTTATTAACAATTAGGTATAACTGTAAAAAAAGAATTAGACATATTACATTATTACATGCAAAGTAAAAGCTATAATTAGATACTACTTAATATTATAAATGTGAAAGTTTGTGAAGATGTTTGGATGTTTGGATGTTTGTTACTCAATCACGCTCTAACGAATGAATGGATCTGGCTGAAATTTGGTACAGGGATAGATTATAGGGCGGAATAACACATAGGCTACTTTTCATCCCGGGAATATGTTCCCACGGGAAGTGGGAACGGGTACCGAATTTCACGCGGGCGAAGCCGCGCACGTCATCTAGTTAGACATAGTTTCTTAAAGAAAATTAGAAACATGATATTTTGCCATATAGCTTCCAGAGCGGTGCCTAAAATGTTTGGCAGGTATTTTGCTAACAACCCATTAAAAGCCACTATACGCGTTCAAATAAGAAAACACGAGAAAATCGCAAGCTAGCCCATTTTTAATGTACTTTTCCATACATTGGAAAAGTACATTAAAAATGGTTGGCAAGTCAGTTTTTGTTGAATATTTTTTAAAATTGAAGTATAATCAAAACTGTGTCTCCATGTTTTCGACTACAATTATTAAGATAAACACATTAGCATCATTAGTTTTTGTAAAATCAGTAAAAAGTTTTTCAAGATTCCTGTCCGCCGATTTGTATGAATCGATACATAATTTTCACAGCAAAATTAATTTATATCTTTTTTTATTTTATTCTCGCTTTGAAGCAATGCATAAAAATTTTTGAGGCGCGAGGCCCCTTGTACCGCGAGGCCGTGGGCGGTGGCCCACGTCGCCCACGCCTTACGCCGCCTCTGCGTGTTGCGACGGGTAAGAGTACAAATGTCGCCACCCCAATACATCCCGAGGGTGTCGTAAGAGGCGAGTAAGGGCCGGCGCCCATTATCGGCATCGGCAAGGAAAAGGATCTTTCAGCATCCTACATGCAAGCGCACACTATCGGCAATTATGCTTTGGCATGCTGCAACGTTCTTAGGGATGACGAGGCGTCCTTAAGGATGCAGCACCGTCCTGGAGCTTGCCGAAGCGTCTCAATATCGTATTTCTCGTCATAACAGTCTCAGAGTAGCGTGCCGCGGTTGCGGCCGCCTAGCGCCACATGCCCTTCTCGTACTACTTATATATTGTAATCACACGACTGTACTATTAGAATTTCAAGATCGACGGACGAACTTACAAGCTAGTTGTCTGAATTGTATTTAATATGGTGGACTGGGATGTAGTGTTCATAGGAACTCTTGCTAAAGAAGAAGAGAAATCTAATCAATCAAGAAGATTTTGGGTGAACAACCTTTGATGCAAATGGCGGATGCCTCCCCTCGCCTCGGCGCCGGCGGCATACCGAAGGATGCCGAAGCATCCCGAAGCATTCTCAAGGCTGCCGATACAGCGGCCTCAAGCATACCGAAGCTGTATTTTTGTTATTACGACCACATATCACGGAAATTTCTTCTATATTGCCATTATATTATAGTATATTGCTATTTGCCACCAAAAAATCCTCTTCCTTGCCGATGCCGATAATGGGCGCCGGCCCTTAGGGAACACTTTCGCAAAGAATTCATTGCGTAGAGAAGGAAAACTCGAAATAATACACGGTTTCAGTAAAATTACAATCGTTAAGCCAAGTTGAAGGCCCTGTGGGCGGCTTGAAATTTTCAACCGCGCATCGCGGCGACCTGACCTGCGCCCTTCCATTTCAACACGGCAATAGGCTATTACGTGGGACATAAAACTATAAGGTAAAATATGGGCGTATACTATGCCTCTGCCTACCCCTTCGGTGATAAAGGCGTGATTATATGTATGTATGTCACCCCCTACCCTGCAGTGCATTTACTTTCCCGTAGCAAGTAGGTTTTGTTGATGATTTTTAGGGTTCCATACGTCAATAGGAAAAGACGGAACGCTTATTGGAACATTTTGTCTGTGTCTGTTTGTCAAGAGCCTTTATCTCGTGAACGGGTGAAGGTAGGTAGGTGAAGAGTTAAAATTATGATGAGGTTCCAGTTTCAGAGAGTTTAGTAACTACTTCTGCCAGTTTATTAGTAGAGGCATATATTAGTAGCCGCAAAATATATATTGTACAGATCACTTACATGCTTCTATAAGTCGGGTTCTTTGAAGTCCCTCCGGAGTAACCAACACGAGTTCGTATGACTCCAAGCTTGGCGCCGAACAGCGAGTCGTTCGACCAGAAGCAACCCATTCCGAAAGTTGCCTTCTTGGTTGGGATGTCCACATCGTGAAGTAGAGCGGGCTGGAACGACAATAAGCCAATTATTTGCATTTTCTGCTAATTAGATAGAGGCTAATCTATACATATAATAAAATGATAGAAAAGTAAAAACTGTGCATTAGAAACACTTATTAAAAAAAATACTCGCTGGGTGTTCACCTTAAGATATCGAAGCCGAAAATATAGTTATTTTTTTTTTGTCTGTTTGCTTTGTTTTGTCCGAAGGATCTCGAAAAGTAAGTGCAAAGGATCTCAATAGATTTGATTAAAATTTTGCACAAATATTAACTAGGAGTAGGGTCTTCAAATAGGCTATATATTATCACGTTACATATCCTAGAGGCTAAGCAGAGAGTAGGGAATGCATACAGTATTTTTGCGGGACCAGTCCCGCGGGATTAGCGGGGCTGCGCAAAGGTAAACGCCATGTGTTGTTCTGTAAGCGGAAGCGGGAAAACTGATTCGGCTCGAGAAAGTTTTTTGTAATTCTGACGTAATATATAACCTAATAACGTACTTATTTGTTTTTAGTGATTTAATCAGGGAGATTTGACTTTTTTTGTACTATAAACAGTTAGAAAATTATTCAATTATCTTGTACATTGCTTGCTGGCTATCTGACATGTAAAATTAGGAGTCGTTTGGCAGACAAGTATTTTGAGATGCTATGTTTTATGCGCACTTTTAAAGTAATGCTAAAACTACCAATTTTATCTGCTTCTAATAATTTTCATTAGGTATTTTATTACTTAGATGTATATCTGTTCAATAATCTCAATACATAAGTAATATTGAATAATTTATTTTTCCTTGTGGCCCCGCGGACTCAGTTTTCTGTAAACGATCACTGCAGTAAGTAACATTTACTATGGCCGGTCCTTAGATGGTTGACCACTTTGTGACATTTATTTGAGCGTTGCTGTGCTTCGGAAGCCACGTTAAGCCGTTGGTCCCGTTTGCAGGTAAAATGGCAGTTAATCGAAGTTGAAGGCCCGGCTTTAAAAATTTCAACAGCAAGCAGTCGCAACCTGCACCTGTCAATTTCAAGACCGCAATTACGGCTCACCACATATTACGTGGGACAACATCTTAAAAGGTCTCTGCCTACCCCTTCGGGGAATAAGGCGTGACTATTTTTCAGTTCTACATGCATGTTGCTACAGAATTCTATTCTTTTCTCAACGACTTTCAGAAATATGCGGGATCCCGCAAATACCGGGATCCCGCGGGACTGAGACACCTGAGTCCCGCAAATACCGGGATTACAATAGTGTTGCGGGATTGCATTCCCTAGCAGAGAGCAATCAAATTGGCATTATACGAGTAACATAATTTTCACGCGTACGAAGTCGCGGGCAACAGCTAGTATCAAATATGTTGTTCGGTACAGTAGAATTTAAATCAATCAATCAAATCGTCCTATGGCAGTCCACTGCTGAGTGCTGGACGTAGGCCTCTCCTAATTTACGCCACAACCTACATTTCTTTACCTTTCGCATCTATTTTTCCAAGTCATTAGTCAATTCGGCGGGTGGAATTTGGTTATGGTTTAATAGCCCCTAGTGCCCCCTAGCTTTAGCCCAAATACCTATAGACATAACAGGCCTAATCTTAATTATGCCTGTTCTTTCTTCAGGTCCATCTAGCGAAGGGTTGTCCTACCCCACATATACCAATTCGCGGCCTCCACTCTAGAACTCGGTTATTCCATCGGTTCTTCTACAAATGTGGCCAGCCCGTTGCTTACTCTGCGTTGCGCACTCTGGTTTTCTGATTGATAAACTGTAAATATTCTTCCGAGCAGTTGCCCGGGGTGCATTGCGCAATTCGTATAGTAGGAGTCAGTGTGGCTATAATAGAGAATAAAACCACTGTTTCCACTTTAGGTATTAGATATAAGAGGCAGTTGCAACTAAAGCTACACGGTGACCTTCCATGGTGGACCTATCTGTAGTTGCCAGGTGTTGCCGGGTAACCCAGTATGTCCTCAATAATTGATTTATATGACCCTAACCTCGACCCTGATCACCGCCTATCTTAATAGACGGTCGATCACCTACCTTCGCTATTAGATATGTATTGAGCAAGGTGTTATAAATAGAAGGCAGGGTGGGCAGGTGGGTGCTACTATTATTTTATATTCAGTGTGCCGAGTACGGGACGGGTGTACCTACGTACACCCGCCCAGTCAGCATATTAAAACCCGGTAGTTGACTTAATTTAGTGAGCGCATCCGTTTATTTACTTCGTAATAAAAAATTACCAGTTTAAGAATTTATAATTAACGGAATATAGCAAATTATATTGAAAGTAGTCTTACTTAGTAGGCACTAGGTACGTTCATAGTTCCGTAGTAATAATTTCTCGACTTTACCTTTGGAATTACCTATTACAATAGATACATTAATTAGGTAGGACCTAGGTAATCATACATTTTTTTATTATTACATCAATTCTACACATATGACATACCTACTTAACTGAACTAGAATTCAAGGACAAAGTAGGTAAGTACAAAATATTTCTTTAAAAGGAAATCATAATCATCACATGTCATGTTAAGAATAACAGAACGTGTTCATAGACCTTGATACCAGTTTAAAAAAATAAGATAAATACTTACATTGACCGGTGGTTTCATCGTCCAAAGATTTCTTAAAATTCTCAGCATAAAATAAACAAATTACACACTCGTTGCCAATAGGATCTTTATTTAAAACTTAAGTATTATTTGATTATATTTCGCGTTTCTTCGAAGTAAATATCGCGACGCTCTAATGTCCAAGCTATACGATACGTCTACAAGTCGTAGCGGTACGGTGAATACTGCCACTCTGCCTGCCGCACGTCGAGTCGTCGAGGTCGGTCTGCCTGCTGCCGTATATTGTTTTTGTGCGAGGTTGTTGTTAGAGATAAAACGTCGTGTCATCCTCATCATTATGACCTTCCAAAATAACAGTATGCGGCGTACCTACTTTATTAAACCTCGCCAAGTATGCAATTTTTCTTAAAGCGGCATGTAGGTTCCTAGTCAGAAAACCAGCCAAGTTTGAGACGAACTCGCGCACGGAGGGTTCCGTACCAAAAAACTGCAAATAACCAAGTTTGTTGTATAGAAGTCCCCTTATTCTGAGAGCTACGTCTCAGTAGGTAACAGGGTCCTGCTTTTACCCTTTGGGTACGAAACCCTAAAACATTACTATTTTGTGCCCCTCCGGAGCATAATGAGCAAAACGCAAAATGACTATCACACCCAAAATGTGTAGGTACAAATTGCATTATGAACAAAAGCAAAATGTACCTACTTATTTTTATTTACGTGGAGAAATCCCCTAATGGATGCTATGCTGGACGCATCCCGACAAACCCTTACAGTGGCCTAGGACTGCCCACGGCTGCGAGTCCCGGGTAGGCTCTGAGAAGGCAAACGTTTTTGCATTGAACGGATTTTCATTGGTTGAACTCAAATTGGAATGAAACAATATCAATAATAGTTTATATTATTTATTGGTATACTGCGATTTAAATCTCGGCTTGATACAATTCAAATCAACTTATACAATTCTGGAATTCACATATCGTTGAAATTAATAACATATCTAAAAAATTATTCACTTAATTTGAATTTAGGTACTATACCTTAATACTTTTTAATTCCGTATAATCCTAAATTCAAAATAATTTAGATCAACATGTAAAGAATCTTATTCAACAAAATACGTATTGATTTTTAAAAAGATAAATTACAAATAAATTGTTTGACATGATCAAACATTTTAAATAAAAACATGTGACAATTGAAATAAACTTTGAGATCTGAAGATAGATTAGATAATTTATTAATTTCCAAAAGTCACGATACCTTAGCATGCCAAATATCAAATTCAGCAAGTATATTTTTTCACAAAATGTTGCTAGTCAAAAAAACTTAGGTTTATTTTTGCAACATGGCAAGATTGAATTAAACAATTCCGCTTAAAATAGCTAGTTAAGTACAACATTTGTTTTTGCATTTGTATGAAGATATTTTTCTTAGGCGGATATATTTTTTGAATTTGAAAACACTTCAATTATGTACTGTGGTGTAAAGATTTAAATGGCTTGGATAGGCACTACCTGTACATATGTGAGTGCTGCTCGTGGTGAAATGAGGCAAAAAGACTGCTCTTTAAACAGTCCGTCTTTTTCTAAAAAAGGAAAATCGCGTAAGAGTGAAAGAGATGCAATAATTTCACTCAATCTCGTGTGGAGCTTATCTAAGCTATTTAAATTTGTATAATATTGTACTAGCTAGCAAGATACACTGTTTTAACAGACACCACAATAAGGACATAACTTTTGTGTACTTTAATGCAATACTGTACCGATATTAAATAGATGAATACAGTTCAAGCATTTATGAGTACTCCTGGTATAAAATTGGTATGAATGGATGAACAGTTCTGTTAGCACGGATTTTAAAAAGTACAGATGGAGTATGTATAAGATATTTAACTGTAACCGTGTCACAATTTGATTTGACTTACAAGAACTGCACTTTAACAGAAAACAAAACCGTGCACATGTCGTCAAACCATACATAAATTTGCTGCCACTCCATTCATATTTTCACCTCAGCGATAGCAATATTTCAAACTTACCCCTTTTACTATTATTGACTAACTGGAACGTCCAGAAAATTCCTTGGATAAAAAGCTTACAACATTCACAATTAACTAGAACTGTATACTAGCTGCCACTGTACAACAATATCAAGTTAAATTTCGCTACATAATAATGTACAAGTAACTCTCTACGTATATACAAAAGGATCACGATATTAACAATATAATTTTCAACAGTGGATCTAAACATTACTAAGGCAAGACTGAAAACAGGCACTGTTCAATACTTCTAAACAATTTGAATGATCACATACTGTTGATAAGATAAGGAACATTGTTTTTTTCATCATAGAAATATACTATATGCCACTGTCAAGTTGTAAATACAATGAGCTTGTAAACTGTCTAGAGATTGTGAATCGTTAGATACTGCAAATAGTTCTGCATTATTACATTAATGGCATCCAATAAACCATGGCCGCTGTTGCGGCACGCTCGCTTCGCTCGTTCTCCTTCGTGGTTACCTTACCATCTTTATGTCGGTTCACAATCTCGCGAGATAGATTATAATCGAACAGTGTTTACAATTTAACGGTGAGATATAGAACACGGCAAGACTTGAAGTGTACGGTAGATAACAGTGTAGGTATCATTTGACATTCTCTAGTAACATACTAAAATCAATACCAATTATATTTAAGTAGTCTTAGGCTAGTCCCGGCGAACTCCGTAGTGTCTCAGAATCTCGATACATCCTGAGTTCGCACGGCGTTCTATTTTTATTATGGAATTGTGAAAATGTATATTTTTTATTTTTATAAAAACATCTTGTACTACTTTAGCGCTTATCTGTTCATAGTGTACCTCTGATAAGTAATATAACAGCAAGTCCGCAATTTGATAAGAAAATCTAGCAAATTTGGTGTGAGAATCCGCACAAAAAATCTTTATAATGTTGACTTGCAGATTTTTGGCAAGACAATCCGCTATCACAATTCAATAATATTGAACAATAGCTATACATTATGAATTTATTATTGTAAGTACGTATTTTGTTCTGTCTATAATTTACAACATGAGGGTTTGAAATATTGTTTTGTATAATCGTGAATATATTTTATTTATGTAAATTACTCTTGAAAAAGAGAATGTATAATGCGAATTTGAAAAAGATATGAGTTACACGCCACAAAATGGCAACTGTGAATATAATACTGTTCTAAAAATGAAAAACATTGTGCTTACATATAAGGCCATTCAATATTGCTTTTATGTCTAACAATTAATGTCTATAAATATATTTTTTTCAGTATAGTATTTGATATATTCAGACAGCTACCTTTATTCTTTAAATATATAATTTAAGTACTTTTTAAGTACAGAAGAATCTACGAATTAGCTACGTCTAATGACTAAGATATGGACGAATGAATTGGTAATGGATGGGAACTGTGACGTTCTACGGCTGAATATAGATTAAAAAGCTTACGATAAACTGTATAAATATAAAGTTCAACAAGATATACCTACATAGTTCTTTCTAAACAATTGGTCAAATTATCTAAACCGTGGTAGGAAAATTCTAAATACACATAAAGGATTGGAATATTCTGTGGGGAACCCTGGGTCATCCTTTCGATGACATACCCGGGGCTCCCGACCGTAGGCAGTCACAAGACAGAAGTCCGGTATAGCATCCATGAAGGATTTCACACGTAAAAAAAGTATTGGAATATTAGAGTATTCAGTCCGGCTGAAAGGATTTGTAATGAAAATCTGACCAACGGAAAATGAAAAGTTACAGTGGAATGTCAGCGGATCGCATCCATCGTACAATAATAAATATAATGATCACTGGATTATGAAAAAATATGTCACAACGATTACCTACTTTTGCATAATTTTTTGACACATGGTTTCCGATACAAAAATTTCGCACGAAAATAATATTGGACCACGGAAAAGATTTTCGGGATAAAAAATCTGCACGGTTTTAGGGTACTCGTTGAGAATAAAGGGTTAAAAAACGTTGGCGAACGAGCTACAAAATTGTAACTGAGTCAACAGTTTTTGAAAACTATTGTAATGAAACGTATTATTATTGGTGGGGTATATTCGGCAACCGAGCATTCGATCAATCACTGAAGGGCTTTACTAGGGGTGCTCGCGAGCAATGAAAACTTCAAGCTGCAAGTAATCTAAGTGATAAAGTGAATGTGAATGCCCAGAACATTATACGAGGCGTTGATATGTCATTGCGAAATACTACAAGTGATTCTAGTACTGATGCTTCTCAATAAAAATAGGACTTCTTTTATATTTGGTTATTTACTGAGGCTTTCTTACACTGGAAAATTGAATATTTGGGACGTTTTCTTCTAGGCAACTATTGGGTGAAGCAGAGATTAATGGAACCCTTCATTCACTCATTCATTCATTCATTCATTCATTCATTTCATTCATTAACCTTTTCTTGTCTGGTTCATTGACTGCCTTAGTGGTTGTTACAATATCCATTGATCTCGGCAGTACGTTCAGTGATCACGACAGTTCGAATGCTCAGTGAAACTAAATAAATATGATCGCAATAGTTCGAATAATCAATAAAAGATGCAGGCATTATAGAATTGAAGTAATTTGCAATTACAAATCAACGGCCTGTACTACCCGTTCGCTCTAACTTTGCCGCTGGCGTAAAGGCGTTAACCCGAATTGTTAATTAGACGAAGCAAACTGACAGCAGCTAATGTCACTTCGTCATAGAAAATGCGCAACATTGTATGAAGAAGTGACATTAGCCGCCGCCAACCCACTTCGTCTAATTAAATAATCGACTTTAGTATGGAGCCGAGCGGCAAAGTTAGAGCGAACGAGCAGTAGATCGTTGATTCTAAGGGTATTTAGGAGAGTTTTCACTTGACTACAAGTAAAGAAACGTATGTATTTTATGTACCATTTAAGTTTTTAAGGTATGTTTTTTTGTATAGTAACAAAGTATAAATGTACTTCCATTGAAATAGTTTAGCAATGTAATTAAAGAAATACAAAAGATTGGCACGAATTGAGTATTAAACTCTAATAAATAAAAAGTCACTCGACTACACATCCATACATTACACGTAATATGTATCTTAATTTTTTGTCAACTAATATATGCATTGATTGGCAAGTAAGTAAAAATGTACTTATAAAAGTTCAAAAATCTTTGATATGCACCCTTAATTTCTCAAACTTTCGTAAATTTTCTTAGTATCGAGAACTCAACTCTATTTCTACTTTGATTCTATCTTATCATAAACAAGATTATATAGATTAAAAAATGCAAGTCATAGATTATGATCTATCAATTTTGTTTTTTAGGAAAAACATGGACGTTATGTTACTGCTCGTTCGCTCTAAGTTTGCCGCTCGGCGCCATACTAAGTCGAATTTTTAATAAGACGAAGTAAATTGACAGCAACTAATGTCACTTCTTCATACAATATTGCTTATTTACTATGACGAAGTGACATTAGCTACTGTCAATTTACTTCGTCTAATTAAATATTTGGGTATACGTCTCTACACCAGCGGCAAACTTAGAGCGAACGAGCACTACCCGTACACGATTATTACGCTAGTTCTGTCACAATTTTTCTTTTTTACAAGATGCCAGATGGACCTACGACCTGAAGAAGGTCACAGGTTGTGTAAGACGCAGAACCGTGTATTGTGGGGCGATTTGGGAGGGGCCTACGTCCAGTAGTAGACTGCCATAGGCTGATTTGATTGATTGATTTTACAAGGCGTAAACTTCTGTATAATATAAACGGTTTCAAAACATCCTTCGCAGGGCTTAGCCAGGGCTCCCAACCGCAGACTCTTAGGCGTTACGTGAGGTTTTTAGTAGGTAAGAGTCCGGCATAGCATCCATGATGGATTTTCCCTTACGTTAATAAAAAAAAAGTGTGTGCGTGTAACCTATACACGCGATTGAAGTAAAACTTCTTTGCCATTCTATTTTATTCTATTTTCATTGTGGCTGGCTGATGCCGGCAACTCTGCCAAAATCGAACGTGCGATGGAGATTGCGTGCCTTTTATCGTGGTTATAATAACCAACTTTGTAAGTGTTTGGTGTTAGATTGTGCTCTTAGAGGACTTGTTGGAATTACATAAAAGGAAATAGTATACTGGTATAGGAAAATAGGATCACCGTGCTCGGTTCCGTAGCGCCGCCGACGACGGCATCAAATGTTATATTAATATCATTCATTCGAATTTTGAATAGCAATTCAAATAGTAAGCGTTACTCCCGTCAGAAAAAAATCTGAGTTATTGCCTAGTCGCGCCTAAAGAAGTTTTACTTCAAAAAAACGCCTCCATAACTGCGCACACACATTTAAATGATCGCCCGATCAGGTCTCACCTGTGATGAGATCAATTTATGTTTTCACGTATAGTTTGAGAATAAAGGGTATTTGAATGTTCAAACATTACTGTAACATATGGATGGTGAAACGAAGTATTAGCACAAATGCCGTGGCCCCCTCACTCGGTCAACAGTCAGCTGTATTTTGAATTCCAACGCAGAACCAATGAGCGCATGTGACAATAATGATACATAGATGATCCAGATACTATCAGTAATACTGTCAGTTCGTAGTTTTCTTTGGTAAGAACTTCATTTTAATCAAAAATATTGTCAATATTTCTTGAATGGTGTGTTATTTTTGATGATAGTATAGGATTTGGTCAACTTTTAATTTAATGCTTACAAAAATATTGGTAAATACTTTCTGTATCATCATAGTTAATTTCATTGTTAATTTAATTTTGCAACCGCGTGTATTTGTGGACTGTATATCTGTGGTTCTGCTATGCAGTGCATGTGGTAGCATGGTCCCAAGGATCCTTCTAAAACCACAGAGTATACTGTCCACAACCGCACGCGGGTGAGAAACCACATGACTGTGAAACCGCCCTTAGTGTAGAGTGTGGAGGTCCAAAGTCTGAATAGTTTTAAAAAATTAACAGTTATCGATTTTCCAATATTATCGATAGTATGTTTTATTTTTGATGTACAGATTATTGTCACAAGCGCATTTCAATGGTTACTGTAAATGTAAAACCTACATAACAAATACAGTCTTTAGGTAAAAGTTAGTTTAACATAACTCGAAAAGACCAAGCAAAAATCGAAATTTTGACTATGTATATGAGTTTTTAAGTAGATGTAAATATTTATGTTGAATACGTATATGTAACGAAGTGATACTTTTATAGATCAAAAGTCCTATGTTGTATACATTTTAACATATATTTTTAGTCCGTAAATCCAGAACATCGGTGCGTATCAGAGATAGCCAGGGGCGTAGAATTTGCCAAGGATTAAATAATTTCGGATTTAGTTCATTTCGCGTTAAAAGAATTTCGGATTATGAACAATTTTTCCCATAATGGCCCGTCCATTATGAGAAACAGCAAACTACAAGACATTTCGTACAATCAGGAAATAAGCACAATGAGCACTTAAAAAAATGCATTTTGTTGAGTGCTCAGAAGCGCTTTGCCAAATAAGCACAAATAAAATGGGATTGAAATGATGGTTTGAACAAACCCTTGAATCTCTTATACGCGACGTTGTTCCGTATGTGGAATATACAGGCTGGTTTAAGTTAGGCAAAAATTAACCCATGATTTCCCAAACTGTGAATCACTTACTGATTTTATGGAACGTGTAAGATGATTTGTTATAAAAGATATGACCTTACATTCGCCCGAATAAAAATACCTACTTCTTTTAAATTTCTTATAAATGTTTGAAGTTTTATTTAGAGTGTTCTTTTAAACGAACGCAAAGCACCAACTTTAAGTTATGCGTCTGTAAAGGCCGTCTCAGAAACCAAACTGAAATCAGAAATTAAAAAAAACCAAATAACTTCGTTACTCAAAATATAAATATTCTAATTGTGATGTCATATAAATTAAGTCACTCGTAAGTTGAAATAAAAATAAATAATTAGCTGCAGTTTCTTTGATTTTATACAGAAATAATCTATAAGTACCTATCATCACATGCTTCAAGCTGAAAAATCATCCTGTTTAGTAGAAAATCCGTTTAATTTTAGGAAAGACTTGAGTACGTATTATAGTTTCACCGCAACCGCGGTACCGCTCCTTGCGTACAAAATCATACGCAAGGAGCGGTACAGCGGTCAAACTATAGTAAAAGTATGCATATTTAAATACTTATTACAAATTCTAGTGATATTAATTTATTGCCATAAAATGGTCCAACAAAACTAAGGCAGTAGGATTCCAGTTATTTTAACAGTTCTAAAATAACATATAAATAATAGTTTTCACTCTAGTCCGATAATATAATGTATACTTATTTATATTTTATAATAATTTATTAATCGTATGTTTAAATAAACTGATTTGAATTATTTTTTTCCTATGTTTGACATAGAGTAGTGATGGATTCACAACAGAATCGACGCTTCGATATATTTATGCGTTCGTATTTGTTCAAAATGCCTATTATGCATTTTATGTAACATTGAACTATTATATTTTGATCTTATTTCACTCAAAAAGAATACTGAATCATTCAAAATTACTATGAAATTATCTATTTACAATCAAAATAATTACACATTATAATAATTAATCAATAAAATAACAACGGAATGTAGGCAATAGACGAAAAACTATTTATATTACAAATCTTGAACATTCTACGCTAACCGGTTCGGTTATAATAATATAGGATTCATTTTAAATTAATAGCAACCACGCATTTCACTTATATTATATTTATAAATTATAATAGTTGTTGAGCTCTTATTTATCTATCACACTGTTTTCCCGCCATTGGCAAACCTCGCATTGAGAGCATTCATGGCAATTATCTATCGGCAACAATCAAATATATTAGATATAATTTTCTCTAACAAAATTCGTCGATTGACTATTTACTGTCAAATCACATGAAAGACAGATAGCAATGAAAGTCGATAAACATTTAAAAAGCCAAAAAAATATTTAATTTTCGAATTCGAAAAAGATCGATCAGAAAACTAACAAAATATTATTCTATTTTACAAATTGACCACTGATATGTGAATATACTACCACTAATGTGATTGAGGTTTTGTTTTCTATTTTAAATTTATACACAAGCAAACAAAAGGAAGATAAGCTATAGCATAAAATGTATTAATTGATTTAAAAATTGACAAGTTTTGGTAATGATATGGTACAGAATAGTACAAATATTATTTTTAATATATTTTTATTAAAAGAACCAGCTTTTAAACAGTTTGAATTATCTTGTTCACAATACTTTTCTTTTCAACCTACAGATAGGTATTTAATTTTCATTGCTGGCTGTACCCAACCAATTTCAAGCAATATTTTTAACCGTAAACAGTCAACCGACGATCAAAACCCGATCAAAAAATTATTTTGGAATGACAATCAGACTTGTACGCTTACCACCATCACATATTTCGACACACACTTTGTACATGTCGGTATATTCATCTATATAATAGTCTTTACATGATAATACAGCATCTGTGTGATCTCGAATCACCGACGACTTCACTGGTGTTCCCAGAAAACCTAGGCACAGTGCCGGAGCTAGGGGATAAAGTTAATGGGTTCAACTGTACCGGCATATCTTGTTTTGACACTTCGGACAGAGAGTTTAAACTGTGGTTGTTCGGTGATGTTAGACTGCTCTCCACTGGGCTACCGTTTGTTCTGATCTGAGCGCGTTGTTTCTTCAAATCTGCTAGTGTACCTAGAATATTATAGTTTTGATTACTATTATGTTAAAAAGACTAAACTAAAGTACTCGGCGATAAATAATGCACAACAAACTTGAGAGAGATATCGAATAGTTTTGATTTGGTAGAGCACCATCTCTGTCACACGAAACACTAACACACAAAATAATAAGGTACAGAAGGCAATCCACGTACAAAGTGCGCTCGGGCTACGCACACATAGACACCGCTAACGGAGTTGACAGATACAAGGTCAAAGGATTTTAATAGTAATTTGTGATAATTGTTTGAGCGCGAGTGTGCTTCACCGAAAGTACAGTACATACTACCTGTTCGCTCTAAGTTTGCCAGTCGCCTCCCATACTACACCTCTACACCAGGAGCAAACTTAAGGCGAACGGGCTATACACGAGATTGCTTTCTGTACCCTATTATTTTGTGCTAACAGTTACATACGTAGTGTGCAACAGGGATGAAACCATAACCAGCTGATATCTATTTTCTTTATGTGCATTGTTTATAAGCGGGTACATTGATTTACTTAAGAAACGTTCACATTCTTAGAAAAAAAGCTTAGTTACATTAAAGCCTGGATGAGACGGAGCGAGCTTACAAGCTTCAAGTCATCCGCGATCAGATTATAAACTCGCTCCGTGTCATCGAAACTTACGGGCATACGCGAGTGTCTTTAATAATTCAGGATTGTTCGAATTTTATTTATTTTCAACTGCCATTTATTTGCAATTTTTATGTATAAATGTATCGATACTGCTAACCGAATGTTTAAAGCAGTTATATCAATTGTAACTAAACTACAAGTTGCGGTATGCGTGCAACAGTGCAATCATTATAATTAGCCTGTTTAGATTCTTACAAATTACTTGCAAAAATTTCTTAGTAAAGTTAAATAATTTCTCAGAGTGAAATGCGTAATACCGAGTGTAAATGACAAAAATAGTAAAATTAACAATCAAACTAACATCTACACATAGAAAAGTGATAGAAAAGTAGTGCAGCCCATAGTTGATAGAACAATAAGTGATAGTAAAGTGATACGTGCACTGATAACATAAACCTGATACAAAATGTAACGAATATCACAAAAGGAACAACACACCTTATAGGCTCATTTACACGTAAATCTAATATCTTACCTATATCCTACATTGGTATAGAATAGTATAGAATTTATTCGGTTTATTATACGTAGAGTGATCTATAAAGTTTCGAAGTATAAGTGTCTCTGTATACAGTGAAACTTGGTTAAGTGGGACCTGGATAAGTGAGATACCTCCATAACTGGAACTCATGCTTAGGTCCCAATACTTTGGCACGAAATTACCCCTGTTAGTGGGGCGAAGAAAGCCTTTATATCTGGGATTTGTTCTTACGATTTATCATCATGTTAACCTCTATAACGGAGATAGCGAGTGAATTTTATACTCATAAACCTACGCATAATACCTATTTATAGTGTTTACATAAGACGTTATTTTGTTTAATGATCCCACCTCTATAACTGAAATGACCTGTATTCGGACCTCTATTAATGGAACCCCTCTGTAAATGGGACAGATATTTATTTATACCTGGCTATCTGCGACACTGAGTAAGTGGAATACCTGTATATGTGAAACAACATTGCAGGTCTCTTGAGGTCTTACTTAACCAGGTTTCACTTTAAAAATGTACATGTACAAAACTACATTACTTAGTTGTATTTTACATAACACCACGGATTTCTTTATGTAAGAAGAAGGTACATTCTCACTACCTTTAGCGAAAAAGTCCATCAATTGAAAAAATAAAACGTTCCTAGTCTGGAAAGACATGGAATTGTTGTGTCTCGAAAAACAATGAGCATACGAAAAAAACGAATGTTGAATAAGAATTTTTTATTGCAAATTGCAGCGGCATCTTTAAAATAGAATGCGTGTACTGCGAAAATTACATTGTACTCACAAATGAAATAAAAAAGATTTTAATATTGTTTGTGATCCCGTAATCCTATTGAAAATTAAAGTTAGACGCAAAAAAACTATACGACCACGTTTAAAACTACTAAAATATATTTGCGTATAAATGAGCCTTAAGAACTGCATGCAATTACTAAGAGACAGACATCTTGCCTCAATATGCATCCTCGAGAGCGTATCAATTCTGGAAACCGGCACACAGTCCCAACCTTCATTTTATATATAAAACCATCACTGTGCAAAATTGTTAGATTAAATTTACATGATATTATGTTAAAAAACTGTGCTATAAAATTACGTATCTATATTATAATAGATGTGCTAATACGGTCAATTTTAGTTCGTAAGGATGCATATAATTACCTGCGTTAATCATGACGGTGACATGAACATTGATTTTACCATTATTGTCTGTTGTGTAGGTCGCAGTGCCGCCCTCTGTGATCGCAATTTGGTTTGGATTCACGATCAAATCATTCCTACCGTCTAGGGCGTCCTCTGTTTTGATGACGTCATTGTCTTGCCCTTCTGGCGCTTTTCTTACGCCGTTCGGTAAGCTCGGTCTATCGTAATGTTTGGTTTGGTCGTTAACAGCCTCGTGTTGCGAGGATGGTATATTTATATTCCCTGGTGCGTAATGTGATGCGGCGTTGACTCCGAATAGAGGGTTTGTGATCTTTCCGTAGGTAGTATCGGAAGTGTCACTCAAATCACTCGTCCGTAATGAACTGCGTTGGTTGTATGAGTGTTTGGGCACCGCGTACTCCACTGTTGAATCGTAACTTTGATTGGAGGTAGATGATGTGTTCGATAGTCGTTTGTGCGGCAACTCTGGTGGGTGTATATTGGCAGAGTTTTGGTCGTTTTCCACGCCATTTGAGAGCCCCTGTAATACAAGCAATGT
This sequence comes from Miltochrista miniata, assembly GCA_933228765.1. Classification (NCBI taxonomy): domain Eukaryota; kingdom Metazoa; phylum Arthropoda; class Insecta; order Lepidoptera; family Erebidae; genus Miltochrista; species Miltochrista miniata. The sequence continues at coordinate 22,123,280 of OW121766.1, read as the reverse complement.
ATATTATAAAACTTTGTTAGATGACAGTTTACTAATAAGCGGTTAATGGTATTTGAAACCTTCGCCGCGGTAAGTCTAAAATTCTAGATAATGTTCAACAACATAAGGCATCTACAATTCCATTGGACTTAAATCGTACTATACGAGATTAACCTGTTGAATGCTGTAAAACGGTCAAATATACGGAATCTTTTCTAATATTGTAGCACCTACCCATCATACTTTGCAAAAGAAAAACATGGAATATTCAGATAAAATTATTTCCCTAATAGTATTTTTGAAAGATTTTAGCTGCATTATGCACAGCCATAGACTCACATACTGAATTCGGTATAGCTCAAGTCGTGTGTTGGTGACTGGTGATATGCTTAGGGAATACACGGAAAGTAAAGTTCCTAATGTAAGGAATGTTTTGTAGATTATTATCTTACAACACATTAAGATGATAAGAGAAAAATAGAGGTAGAACTGTGTTACCATTCTTGATTAACGATATCAATAAATGTATTTCATAAACCATTAGCAAATATACAAGACAATAGCATATGCTTGCGGCTCCGTTCGCGTAACGTTATGTAGTTTTCTCGTAGGTGCTTATAAAGATAGGTGCGTTGTGTGAAATGTCCGTGAATATTTATATTATTCATTTATTTAAAGATTTACGTCGCTAATAGTGCATTATAATAAAAAGAAAATTGATATCCATTGTTATTGTGAGCCAAACTTAAGGTAAACTTTTTAAGACGAAAAATTTCGTAGTAGATACTCGAGGTTTACAAAAGGAATACCTTTTCCATATTTTTGTAACATTTTTAATTGCTGATCCTATTCCTCGTACACGCTATTATAGCCTATATTATGCATCCTCGATAGTCCGTTGACAATCAAAACTCTGCAAGAACGTTTAAAATCAAATGCGCATTTCCTATCATCGCGTTCAAACTAAGAAGCTCTTTAGCTTTTTAATATTAGTAAGTATAGATTCGTTTTAATTGCACTTCCAATAACCAATGAATAAGTAAATGCACATAAAGTAAATAATGCCATCCGTATTTTATAAAACTTTCTATCGCGCATATAATAAATTACACACTCACATTATGATTTTACCATTAGGTAAGTAAAGAATATAGTTTTTGTATTAAAGATTTTCCCTCGGAAGATTAGAAAAATAGAAAGGAATTTCTTTTTTCTATAAGTACCTACTATTACATAGACAATTATTGTAGAGTGGTTGTGTCTATACAATGGAGATATTTAAAAAAAATGGATTATGTTATTTTATCAACACTGAACTTGTATCGGGAGTCTTGGTGTTTTCGTTCCGAGGGCTTACCCAGGACTTCTAGACTTAGACAGATGACAAGGCACCGTGTGTTTTTAGTCTGTCAAAGTCATGATGACAACAACATCCATGATGATTTCCACACAAAAAAAATACTGAACTTTTACTTCATTAAGAATTAATTTCTTCTCTGTTTGTCCTTATGTTCGCGATGGAATAATCAAAGATGGACTCCCGTACGATCTATAAATAATTATTCTTTTAGTCACGATAACCGATATCCACGCGACGGGTTTTAGCTAGTTGATAAATATACCTTTGCAAGCCCAAGGACGGTGACTACAGATCTATATTAACAAACTAGCTGTAGCCAGCGACTTCGTACGCTGCATCTTTAGATTAATATATTTTTTTTATTTATGAACCGATGTTAAGTGGAGCAAACCGCAACACAATAAAGAAAACCGCATTGCAATCGGTTAAGCGGTTGCTGAGATTAGCGTGCACAAACGTACACACAAACAGACATACAGACAAACAGACAAAAATTCTAAAAATCATTGTTTCGGGTTCTATTGCGTTCATAATGAGAAAAAATATTATAGGAGGGCTCCTAGAATATTTTTTCTCATTTATCTCTCATGTACAGACAGCGACCTGTTACGATTTTATTATATGTATTGATTGATTGATATTGATATTGATAACAGATTGTTATTTTTTCATCATTTTGTCCACTGTAAGCGTGTTCATCTTGCTACAAGAGAAACACATAGTACGTGAAAGTTCAATACCAACTAAACTCAATTAGTCATTTGCGTATCGAGTCAACTGCGTTTCTGGTCATGTGCGTCGAAACGAATTTATTGACGACTGAGAGGTGGGGCTTTGGGTACAAACTATGTGTTCTGTTTTAAGTGTAGGTCATTATGATGCGAAAAATGTTATGAAAAATTTCGAGTTTATATTACAAGTCACATAATAACGATACTTAGCGATGACTGACGTCGACGTATTTTATAGGCAAGAACAGTCAGTCAACTACAGAACTTTAGAACAGAAAATATTGAGGTTCAGGTGCATCGCAGTTAAACTGGAAAGTCTACTCCAACTGGGTTGGTATGATATCGATGAAGGAGTTCGGAGGTCGAAGATAGCCTACTAAAAACTATTGAGGACCTTAGATAAATTCTCAAATGAACACTTTGTTAGTAAAGTGTTAACGTTACATTATAAGAAATATTGCCAAAGTACTCAGACTGTAACTAAGCTTTACAAACGACCGCAATGGAACTTGAGATCCGAGGGTTACATACAGGTGTTTCTCGACTTGCGGTTACAATTTATTACAATGGATCATTGAATAATAGCAATTTTTCCAATGCCTCGGTGGCGCGATTATTATGCTCGACAAATGCTTATTTGTCATCCTTTTTTTTACGTGAGGGAAAATCCTACATGACATGGATGCTATGCCGGACTCCTACCGACTAAAAAACCTCATGTATCTCGCCTAACAGCCTACGGTTGGGAGCTCCGGGTAAGCCCTCGGAAGTATCCTTCCGAGGGCTTACCCGGAGCTCCCAACCGTAGGCTGTTAGGCCTACATTGGGAGCTCCGGCTACATTGGGAGCTACATTACATTGTAGCTTCAGGTCTATTTGTCACCCTAGTATAAATAAACCGCAGATGAGCACAAATAAACAACAACAATAATTATAAACCGGCCAATTACGAGTCGGACTCGCTTGTTTGCTGATTTTCGTTGTTATAGCGGCAACAGAAATACGCCATCTGTGAAATTTTCAGCTCTCTAGCTATCACAGTTCCTGAGATACAGCTTGATAACAGAAAGACGGACAGCGAAGTCTAAGTAATAGGGCCCCGTTTGACCTTTTGAGTCCTGAACCTTGATTAAGTTTCAAGATTTGTAGATTAAAAAATGGTAGCAACAGAATAGTATTGTGGGTTTTTGAAAAGAAAATGCACTCTAAAGATTTCTTTAGAATACAAATAAACATATCAGTAACAAAAAAAAAGAAAATCAATAAAAAAGCGTTCATACCCTGTACCGAAGCCCTAGCACCAGCTGTTCCTTACGCATACGACGCAAGTTGTCATTAGTCAAAAACATAATATCCAAAGACATGATTAAAATCTGCCTTCAACAGCACACAACACAAAATAAACTAACACTAAACCACATATTAAAAATCCTTTGAAAGCACAATAAGCAACACTTTATGTTCACATAAAGGAAGAATTGAAGTTCGAAGGAAGATGTCAAAATGCATCGTCGAAATGAAATAAATGAATGGACGTAGCACGGTGCGTGTAGCGAGCTGACCACAAGAACTGGCGGCGTGTGCGCTGGCGGACAGTTGCCGCGGTGAGGGAAATCGGAGGAAAACTTCGACGTCGTATCAATCAAAGCGACTACCGTAACGGGATGATTGCAGAAAATGTACTTGATATATTTAAGCTTACGTTTCCAAGTCACTATCATTTAGTAGGTTTGACTATTACCATGTTATATTATTTCCATCTTCCATTAAGTATCTCACAATATAGGTAATAGCTAGTGATAGCATTGCTCACTCCCTAAAATTTCTAATAGGCCCCACATTCTAGTCGAGAATCTCGCGAGGACACGAGAACAGCACGAGAAACATGAATATATTCGCAAGTTCTCGCTTTGTTTTTCCGAATGCGGATCCAATAGAAGTTCTGGGTGAGATTCTCGTGTGATGGAGGACCTATAACGAAAACACACAAAACAATTTTGCAAGCGAATAGTACGATTTTTCTATATTAGAGACCTTTTGGCCGCCCAACTTCGATAGTAATTAATTTCGTTTAGGTTCATAATGTCCAAATCCCAAAATGTCCAGAGGGTGCAAAACGTCCATATCCCGGAATGTCCATGTCTCAAAATGTCCAAATTCCATAATGTTCATGTCCCAAAATGATCACCATTATTTTCAGTGCGTGGTTTATGCATTTTGGTGCAAATAAAAACTTGAACAGTGTCTAATTTCACGTTAATCTATTCGTTAGAAAGGGTTAACAAGTCTTCGTTTAACGAAATAATATGTTCAGGCTATCACATTAAATGTATTGTTAAATTTTATTACAAACCTAATAAGTCTTTAAAACTTCGTAAACTTAACGAAATTCCAAACACAAAGTTCTGCACTAATCTGTTAACACCAATGTCAGTCATTTAACAAATGGATTCCAGCGAGTTATTACAATGTTAGTAGGAGCGAGAAGCGAGCTCAAATCAATCGCTCTAGTAAATCTCAAAGTGGAGAGGAACTAGCTGTTACGGTTTATGAGTGTTCGTCACGGCAAACCTAAGACCACGACACGCGTTCGTCTAGGTCGATTTTGCTATTTTGCACATGTATATGAAATCGATACATTCCAGTATACCAGGCTGTTTGAGTGACGACTGCTCATGGATTGGTGATAGTCAAAGTATCCGGTCATCTACTCGTACAATCGTCTAATATTATAAAGAGGAAAGATTTGATTGTTTGTGTGTTTATTTGTAACGAATAGGCTCCTGAACTACTGGACCGATTTGAAAAATTCTTTCACTGTTGGGAAGCTACACTCTTTGTGGTGAACATAGTCTATATTTTATTCCTGTATTCCCACGGGAACGGAAACTACGCGGGTGAGACCGCGTGACGTCCTCTAGTAGATGATAATGTTATGATCGATCAAGTAAATTTTTTTTAGGAGATTCTCACACATCGCCGTCTAGCTCAAAGTAAACAAGTGAGCTAATATAGACTTGGGTTATGCGATATAGACACCAGAAAAGGTACCAATATTTAGTTTCAAATTCAAACATAAAGCAAACACTGAAACTCCGAAACAAACATTTGGAACACACAAACATTTGATTCCATCCGAGAATCGAACCCGGCAAGCACGATAGCCGCGTACACTACCACTTTGCTACCGAGGCAGTCAGTAATAAGAAAAAGATAAACTGATGCTATCAGTTAACTACATGTATGCCTATCTCAGTACATAACGTCAGCAGTAAAGTATGTGAGTAGTAGCTACATACTGACGCATCAAGACGAAAGCAGAGAAAGTATGTGCACGAACATAAAACCATTCGATATGAGTGCGGCGTTGAAAATGCTCACTCTGAACATTTTATTAGTTTTCAGAGCTTTATGTGGTGACCAGCATTTACTTTACAGGCGTGAAAGAATACATCGACACATCGACACCAGCCTTACTTGAGATGTTCCATTAGAAACAAAAGTTGATGGACTACTTATGTGACGGATCGCTCAGAGAACTTAGACAAAGGCAAAGTACATGGTAATTATTTTTTTGATAGTCGAAATTCCAGAAGAAAAAAATGTTCTATCTCTGTACCAAATTTCATCAGAATCGGTTCACGTGGACAGATATCCTTATGCATTTATACACCTTTTCTTTTTTTTTTGATGTGAGGGAAAATCCTCGTAGGATGCTATTCCGGACTCTTACCGACTAAAAAACCTCACGGAACGCCCAACAGCCTATGGTTGAGAGCCCCGGGTAAGCCCTCAGGAAGGATGTCCCGTGACTCCCAACAGACCTACGGCCGCCAATGCGGCCTCGCCCAGGGGGTGGTTCGGGTGCAATCCCGCGTCTATGGGGGGTTTCGGGTGTGACCCCGCTTCTAAGGGGGGCGTGCGTGAGTTGCACACGTCACACTGCCGTCATGAGACTGCTTCTGTAAGGACGGTGAGCGGCCCTCTCACCGTCCTCAGACCCCCAGTCATGGAGGCCGATAGTCCTCGGCGAAGACACGTCGGCGGCGCCCAGGGCGCCGACTGCGGAACTCGGGTGGGAGAGTTCTCTCCCGCACCCGGCCCGCCGCCTCCTTCGCGAGCATGACCTGCTCGCAGAAAGAGGCGGCGCAGTCCCACTTACTCCCGCTGGAGAGCATGGCTCGCACCATGGCCTCGAGCGAGAGAGTGTCCACGCCCAGACCCACTACGAGGACCTGAAGGCCTAAAAAGGCAACATTGTATGTTTCATATTATGAAACGTAAAATGATTGGTATGGTTTGTTTGTTATTATTTTTATTATTTCAAATTATAGGAATTGTATGTTTCATATTATGAAACATACAATGTTGCCTTTTTAGGCCCGCTGGCGCTGTTGTGCCCACGCCGTGCACTCCACCAGCGTGTGGAGCGCCGTGTCATCGCTGCGGTCCTCGCAATGCTGACACTCGGCCGTGGTTTCCCGGTGTTTTCGCCACAGATACGTACCGAAGCTACCGTGCCCGGCAAGCATCTGTGTCAACCGGTAGGAGAGAGCACCGTGTCTTCTCTCCAGCCACTCGTCCATGACCGGTCTGACGGCCGCGATTGTGGCGAATCCCCCCTTTGGTTGCTCAAGTCGCACCTTCCATGTCTCCACGGTTTCCTGGTGGAGCAGGGCCCGCTGGGCCTCGATTTCTCGAGACGCAGGCCTTTGGCCCCGCTCCAGCGCCTCCTTGCGCCATCTGAACAGTGACACAAGGGCTCTCGCTTCCAGGTCCCATGGAGAGGTCCCGGCTAGGAGACATGCCGCCTCACCGGAGATCGTGCGGTATCCTCTTATCACCCTGACGGCCATCACTCTCTGCGGGCTCAGCAGTCTAGCCTCATTGCTGGCCGTCAGGGTCTCCGCCCATACGGGAGCCCCGTACAGGGCCATGCTTCGCACGATCCCCAGGTACAGCCTCCTGTAGGGAGCGTTGGGTCCCCTGATGTTGGGCATCATCCGCGCGAGTGCGGCCGATGCTCCCCTCAGTTTTGGGACCAAACTTCGGAAGTGATGTCCGAAGTTCCAACGGCCATCGAGTACGAGCCCCAGATACTTCACCGAGGGCTCGATGCCGATGCTGACGCCCCCTAGGCATTTATACACCTAGTAGGGGCTAGTAAGTAATTAGGGGTTTTTTTTTGTTGTTACGTGAGGGAAAATCCTCATGGATGTTATGCCGGACTCCTACCGACTAAAAAACCTCACGTCACGCCCAACAGCCTGTGGTTGGGAGCCCCGGGGAAGCCCTCGGAAGGATGTCCCAGAACAAAGGATGTCCCAGAACAAGTAATTAGGGATTGTTTATCTTATAGAAGTACTGTTATACATAATATATTTATTGTTGTATTGCCAGTTCATCGCAAGAAAATAACCGTAACGGCGATAGTGCTCAAACACGCAATGTTTCTTTTTCTAAAACGATAATGCATTTCGTCGCCATGCAGCTCTCTAGAATTGCTTTTTGCAGACACGAGAAAGTATCGCACACATTTTCATTACAAGATTTGCACGAGCGATGCTTGAACGGTTAAGTGTATTTAATTTCATACGAAGCCATATTACATACAAAGCTATAAATGGACTGGGCTTGTTTTCTTTTGAACCTTTTTTGATACCCTAACAACCCAAAGAAAGACGCGGGATAGCACCCGAAACCCCCCTAGGTGAGGACGCAGTGGTAGCCGTAGGTCGGTTGGGAGTCCTGAGATATCCTTCCGAGGGCTTACCAGGGGCACAGTGCCCGGGGCTCCCAACCGTAGGCTGTTAGGTAGGGTACGTGTGATTTTTAGTCGGTAGGAGTCCGGCACAGCATCCCTGTAGGAATTTCCTCACGTTAAAAAAAAGCAGGCAAGCTTAGAACGTCCCTTTCCCAAAATATTACTTGGTACACAGATTGAAAAACGGATGATAAATATTTCCATAGGTTATGTTCCCATGAACAAAAAGAAGGCAATCTGTTGCGTGTGTACTTCTGGTATTATTCTCTTGGGGGTTCAAAGGTTGTGACATGATGCACAGTACCTAACGTTCATACATCAGACACAGAGAGCTATGTGAAAATCATGTTTTTGTTATTTTATCGCTTCTTCCACAAGTTGCAGTAAGCGCACACTGGGCGACAAGCTGCGGGCGCCAAATTACATAGGTACATTTTGTTTCATGCTCTGCACACTGGGCGACATGTCGCCGCGACTGTCGCCCAGTGCGCGCCTACTGCTACTCATAATGTATCGTGATATCCGATTGTTTAGAAAATATCCTATACTTACATGAAGATACAGTATAAAAAACTGCACGCAAATAGTTATGGACGTTATCTATGGTCGATTATAAAAATATTCGACATTTCGACGCTTAGCGTGAGATTGCTTTTCATAGCGTTGAGATTTTTTGCTAGAATTTCATCTATTTTTTGCAACAATTTCTACAACAATTTGCATGTCTTTGTTTTTTAATGACTTTAATCTTTTCGAGCAGATGTATTGGAGCGATGGCTTTGTTAGTTTGAAAGAATTTATACCCAGATAGCCTTACCAATAAGAATGTTTTGCTCTAACAACGTAGGTAATGGTACTTGCCCTGTTTCAAAAATACACCCTGTAAATATAAAAATGAGTATGTACGCGCATAACTTCAGAACGGCTGGACCGATTTCGCGAATTCTATTTTTCTTGTGTTAGTTATAGCCAGGGCAAGGCTTGTATCCATAAAACATTTAAGAAAAAATAAATGGTTCGCCGGGTCAGCTTGATATGGCGGAACAAAGTTCACCGGGTCAGCTTGATATGGCGGAACAAAGTTCACCGGGTCAGCTTGATATGGCGGAACAAAGTTCACCGGGTCAGCTTGATATGGCGGAACAAAGTTCGCCGGGTCAGCTAGTATTATAAAAGGATTTGGTACTTAATAAAACTATTAAGGTGAAGTGGGACTCAAAATACATAATTTTGACATATTTCGAACCAATTTTGCAAAGGTGTTAACAAAGATTTCACAATTTTTTAAATGGATAATTATTATTAAGTATATTGACAAGGGATGTCAGTTCTCCAAAACACGATTGAGTAAATTCGGCTCGATAGAAAATAATCCCAAAGTTCCCTCGAATCTGTAAATTTACCTGTGACCGCCTTGACTATAATCAATTTCATTCAGTAGTTATATAATGTACCACACTAATTTTTTATTTCCATGTCCCTAATAAGTTACCTCGAAGTCCTATGCAGTTATTTATTAATTAAAAACATACTGTTTTAATAAAAAAAAACGTTTTGTTGAGCGGGAGTGCATTTTGCCGCTATCAGCCACCTCACAGAGCCCGCTCAGTCAGCCGACAGGCTTCGTTGAGGAAACCCGTATACAACTTTGTCACGCCCGCTGACGTAATTCGCTGCCGTAGTAACGAAAATAGGTAATAAAAAAAACGAAAAAAGGAAGTATTCAAGGCTTAAGCTCAAGAGCGTAAAAATATCGCATCTGTTTGGGGAAGTTTCTTTGGTGTATTATATAAGTTACTAGCTGTCCCGCGCAACTTCGTTTGCGTGATAAATGAAGAACCGCTCGACCGATTTTGTGCAAACTTCACATAAACCATCTACTAAATAGTCCAAACAAAGCATAAACATTTGGTTTGGATAGGTGAGCCCGTTCTTGAGTTATAAAATTACAACGAAAAGTGGCATTGATTTTTATATATATAGATAGTAACGTTTTCATACTTTCCAATACAAAGTTTGCCTGATGCCACATAATAGATGAATGCCAGAAGATTCACCTATAAATGCGCTCATGTATGTGACGCCCTGACCGAGCGTATAACATGTACATTATTTAAATTAATATTTAAGTAAAATCAATGTCATAACGAGTATAATACTAATGACTGATAAATCAGTGGGCCAATTCTCCTATTTAATTTACAATATAACAGTAGGAATAAACATTAATTGAGTATATAATCAATTAAACTCAAAAAATTGGTATTCTTCTATCCAAAATTACAGCTTTCAAGGCACGTATTGCGTATTGTTGATATTCTCGTAGCCTTACTTTACTACTCGTGTGTCGTAGCTGATGTAGGTAGGTATTGAATTTGAAGTTGTAAGTATGAGTTTCTTTTTTTTTATATTTAGCTCGCCAAATTGACGTCGCCACCAGCCTGATGGAAAGCCGTGGCGCATCTAGCGATTGGGGGCCACTTCTGACAGTGGTCCTCAAGTTGGCGGCCCTGTGATGTGCCTCTTCACGCTCCTCTTGAAGAACCCGGGATTGTAAGATGAGGGAAACACGAGTGCGGGCAGGTCGTTCCATGTTTTTATAGTTCGACAGAGGAACGATCTTTTAAAACGTTCAGTTCTGGCAAAGATTCTCTCCACTGTGTGTGAGTGTCATCTTTGCCCGGCAAGTTTTGTTCGAGGTCGGAAAGATGAGGGTGGGATCAGGTTGAAGAGCTCTTCAGAACATTCGCCGTGATACTTTCGATAGAAGGCAGCCAAGGACGCTATGGTTCTTCGCTGCGCCAAAACGGTTCGAGGCCTCCCGTCACCTCAGTTTGAGTTTTAACCAACAGTGAACTGAAAATAAACATCTTACATACAACCCGATACAGTCAATACAACCCTAACTTTGTTTTTAAGCCATAATGTAAAATAGTAATACAATGTTCAATGGATAGTGGTACCTATATGTTAAGCGCTAGTAGATGATTTTGTGAATATATGTTACTGAAAAGGCCTGATGATTTAATATGACTTACGAATTATTTAATTATGATATAAGAAAGTCTGTGAAGATGTTAGTGACAAAATCACGTTCCAATGGTTGAGCAGATCTGGCTGAAATTGATGGCCTATTATAACTATTTTATGCTTTTCCAGACTGCAATGTATTCTTGGACATATTATACACTAGCTGACGCCCGCAGCTCTGCCCGCGTCTAGTTTTGTTCCCGTTTCCGCTTTCCGTGGGAACTGATTGCCGGGATAAAAAGTGGCCTATGTGTTATTCCAGGCCTATATCTACCCCTGTACTAAATTTCAGCTAGATCCGTTTAGCCGTTAGAGCGTGAAAGAGTAACAAACATCTACACTCACAAACTTTCGCATTTATAATATTAAGTAAGGTAAGATAATTTAGAAAATAGCATAAAGGCTATTTTATCCCTGGATATGACCCAATGGTAGAAGGGAACGCGAACAGAATTCTACACAGCTGAAGCTGCGGGCAATAGCTATGCGAAGTGAAACGTAGAATGTTTAATTTAGGAAATGGTAATCATTTGGACAGGACTAAAGCCTAGTCTAGTTTTAATAACTAGTATCGAAATTTATTCCTTTACACCCTTGCATATATGCAAATAGCAATATTCGTTTTTGTATATTCTTCGTTCTGCCTTCGAAGTCCGTTTGTTCATCTGTATCTCATGAACTAGGCAGTAATACATTTCAAAGATGTGTTTCTGCTACCGCTGTAACAACTATAATAACACTAGATAAAGAAAAAATAAGGTTACTCCCATACAACGTAATCTTCTGGCGTTTTTTTTTTGTTACGAAATCCTCATCAGTGTGCCAGTCCAACTTGAACCTCGGCCGTTTTTACAGTTCCGTATCCAAAGGGTAAAAATGGAACGAGGAGAAAGTATTGCCTTTTGAAAATGCTAAGAGGCAAAAGCGGTCAGGTGTAGAGTAAATAAATGCTGTAAAACAGTACAAGTGGTGGTTATTCAATATGCGCTGCAGGTTCCACCAAGTGCCAATAGTATAAATAATCTGTAATAACGCGACCCTATTACTGAGACTATCTATCTGTCATCTTATGCACCACTGCGATAGCTAGGCATTTGAAATTTACGAATCCTAAGAACAGAAAAATAAATAAAGGAGGGCTCCCATACAGGTATATTTTTCAGTCTTTTTTTGTACAGAACCCTCCTTTTTCCTTTTAAGGAAGTACCAAAAAATATAAACAAAGGATAGGGGCAGCAGATTCTTACTTTTTCAATAAACCTGGCAAAAATCGTCACAGGTAAAAAAATAAATAGAAGTACTTCTTAAATATATTATGTTCTAATCTTATTATGAAAATAAATTTCATTACATGTTAGTGATAAAAATTGCATCAAAATCAATTACGTAGTTGCTCACGAGTAGAAGATCTAAAGAGGTTTATCTAAACAGGGCGAAAAAAATTGTTATGTAAACTTGTACTTCTGTCAATGATTTCAATTGCGTAGTGAACGGGTTAACGCGCGAAAACGTTTCCGACGCACGGAGCGTCCCGAACATCTTGCGTCTGCTTCACCCCCTCCGAATCGCTTGAGACACAATTGCACTTCGCCTTAAACCGGCCGCGGCCGTGTGAATCAGTCCCGCGCACGGTAGGCTCCGTACCAAAAACGACAAAAAAAGTCATGTTTTTTGTATGAGATCCACCTCTAATGGAAATGGGGTAAATAAAACTGAAGTTTGGGTGTGTAATGGGCCTCTGCCTACCCCCTAATAAGGGGTATTGGCGTGATTTATGTAATTACTTTAGAACCGGGAATCAAATCTAGTCCGGGGTCTAGTTACGCCACATACCGTCTGCTAATACGAACGTAAAGCCGTTCTGTTTTCCTACCTAATTGGCTGCCAATTACTGATTGTGGAGATAAGTTGTGTGTATAACGAGATCATGCACTAACAATTTGTAATGCATGGTCTACAAACTGTAAAGCGCACGATACGATACGATATATCTATATATACTTATAATAAAAATACTGAGGGTCGAGAATTTGCACATGGAAAAAGTTTTGAAAGTTTTACACCTACATGGCGCGCCATGTAGATGTAAAACTTTCAAAACTTTTTAAAACGCCATGGCGTTCTCTAATCTATAATGTAGCCGAAAATATAATTTAAAAAAAATGGTGTCTGTCTGTATGTATACCGAATAAGTATAACGCCGAAAGTACTGAATCAATTTGAATAATACTTGGCATAATACGAGCTTATGATCTGAGAAAGGTTCTAGGATACTTTTGATCTCGATATTTTGCGCGATTCCTTTGGGAGAAGGGATGAAAGATAAAATAGATTTTCAGTTATAGTTTCTCAAAGCGATTACTTTAAGGATTGTTTCTCTCAGTCTCACTCTTCAACTATTCCAACCTATTTTAAACATCTTTTAGGTTTCACCTTTTACGATTCCCAATATTTCGACAGTTTACAATCTACCTAAGCAGATAACAATTTTACAATGTATTTTACAATTTTACGGTGAGATGTTAACAAAACGCATGTCATAAATTTTTACAAGAATTCAAAACATTGTTCATAACGGAAGCGTTAGAAAAAAAATTAAAAAGTTGAGAGAATAAAATAACACTATAATTAAGTACTAATTAATCGTAGCGTAACATAATGCAAGTGTATAAACAAAGATAAACATCGCGATAACATCGAAACTGCCTACCAAAACGTAACACGATATAAGAGCCTTCTAAGAAAGTGGTTGTTTTAAACATAAGTACAGCAATTTATTCCTGCAAGCATTTTTTCCTTAACTCGAAAGATGGTTTTTCATTGCGTACGTGTACAAATCCCTAAGTTTGTCATGCCGGAAATGAAATGAATAAAAACCAATGAATATAAGTAGTGTATATTTTCCCTAAGAGAATGTCCACAATTATGTGTATTTTATGGTGTAATTGCTTAGTATGTGCAGCAAAAAGTGTATTCCAAAGGAGAATTCCTTTAGAATACACTTTTTGCTGAGTGTATCATACTTGATTACGAGTGAAATGCGTATTATACTGTAGGATTTTTTTTGTACTGTTGTCATTTTCACCAGAAAAACTACCCGCATTTCAGGCGGTCCTGCCAGAAACAACCCTATACAACATCTCATAACTCCTTGAAAACATCTCAGGGTACCTCACAGACTTGCTTCTGTAACTTCTGGTGGGCTTGTTCGCAGACAAGCAAGCGGCACCCCTCGCCTCAGTTTGCAACTCAGGTATCCCACCTGAGTTGCAAACTGACTGAGTTAGAGGGTGGTTCGCTAGATCAGTAATTATTTTATGAAACTAAACTAGACTTCAAAATTTTTGAGCACACAGCTTGGTATTTTTTGACAGAAAAATGAAAGTAAAATTGACCTAAATTTTACATGACAAACCCCCCTAAACCAAATATTTTATAACACCAGACATGAAAAATATGAACCAAAACGTTAGCGTTTATTTATTTATTTATTTATTAAATAAGTACAACCACATTATATATATTATGCAAATATAGCGTTGGACGAACTACAGTAGACAGTTACATAGAAATTCTAGTCACGCAACGCTGTATTGAAGAAATGCCATCATAATTAACATACTAATAAGTGTAGCCATGCCTCATACTGAACGCATTTTAAACAGCTACATAAGCCCATAGTATTAATATTTCGCTTTCAACTTTCACTAGGAAATATATGAAAAACTACCACATGCGTAACTTTAGTATAAATTCATGTATAAATATATGTGTGTGGTGATTTTTCGTAATTCATAATTTAGTTAATGCGATGAAGTTTGTATTACGGAATGGTATGCTTCTTAATGAGAATGCTTAACAACATGTAATACTAATTGTAAACATAATTATATTAGATTGCAGTTGATTTGAATTTTAAATGCGTATGCGATGAATATGAAACGCATCGTGATTGCGTATACTTTTGGAATTTTATCAAGCTGTCAAGGTTTGTGCGTAAAAAATAGTGAAGGAATTAACAAGGGTTACAAAAATGCAGCTTTTTACTAATTGCGATCCATTTTACATGTATGGTAACTTCACGTAGTCAAGTGTGGTCAAAATATCAGGAGACGAAAATATATGCAAAATACCTGCTTGTATTACCCTCAAAATAAATATCTACTTTGGTGACTGTAAAGGGTTTTTTAATACAGTTGCTCAAAAAGTGACGTATTACAGGGACGTATAGCGTTCGGGATGTGGGCTATTACACACCCGTGCTTTTTCTTTACCATTCCCGCACTCGTGCGTTTTCTTTCCCAATTGTCAAAATAATGTCTGTGATTCATGCAAATATTTCTAAAGAAAGATACTAACTTGTTTCAATATCAGATTAAAAGTAATTTTAATTAAAATTTAAGCATAAATTAATATAAGTATCGGTCAAATTCAATTTATAAATATAAAAAAAGTTGGCTGTATGAAGTGCACTGCCATAGTCTCTGCTTAGGAAGGTATATATTCTTTTACGGTTGGCGCCATTTTGGATATTCAGGTTTATTGTTTTTTTATTATTTTATTAAATTGCTTAATTTTTTCGCAACTGTATTAAAAATAGTTGTTCAATACAACGTGTGGGACTGTTATTTAAACTCGTTCCGACTGTCTACCCTCGCCTTCGGCTCGGGTCAACATCTGTCGTAACTCGTTGTAATAACAGAAATCCCACACTTGTATCGAAAACTACTATTTTAATACAGTTGCTCAAAAATCGGCGTATTACAGGGACGTATAGCGTTCGGGATGTGGGCTATTACACACTCGTGCTTTTTCTTTACCATTCCCGCACTCGTGCGTTTTCAAAATAATGTCTGTGATTCATGCAAATATTTCTAAAAAAAGATACTAACTTGTTTCAATATCAGATTAAAAGTAATTTTAATTAAAATTTAAGCATAAATTAATATAAGTATCGGCCAAATTAAATTTATAAATATAAAAAAAGTTGGCTGTATGAAGTGCACAGCCATAGTCTCTGCTTAGGAAGTTATAATATTCTTTTACGGTTGGCGCCATTTTGGATATTCAGGTTTATTGTGTTTTTATTATTTTATAAAATTGCTTAATTTTTTCGCAACTGTATTAAAAATAGTTGTTCAATACAACGTGTGGGACTGTTATTTAAACTCGTTCCGACTGTCTGCCCTCGCCTTCGGCTCGGGTCAACACCTGTCGTAACTCGTTGTAATAACAGAAATCCCACACTTGTATCGAAAACTACTATTCCCGCCGCGCTGTACAGTTCGAGGGTACCGTTGTGAGGACCTCGCGCGTCCCTCCCTACCATTTGTTAACCGTGGGGGAAAGGTCGGAGGACCTCGTCCACCGACAGTCATCTTTCGGGCATCCAGTGATACGTGGGGTGCCCATTGCCACACGCTCGCGCTAGTTATACCTCCTTTGCTAGCAAAGCTACACTCGAGAGGAGTTCCATTGGGCCGCCCGTTTGGCTCCAACGAGGAGAGGATCGCACGCGCAGAGCACCCCTTGCCGGGTAGATGTGAATGATCATTGGATATCTTTCGATTCGTCTATAGGGTAAGGAGGATTTCTCATGTCAAGCTATTATGTCATAAAAATTGTCGAATGACGTTATAACAAGTTTTAAAGGAAGGAATTATTTTATTATTTTAAGGGCATTTAAAGCTTTTTTGTTTACTTCTTTATAGTATCTTTAGAAACTCGCATTTGTATTCTTAGCAGTCTGGCATAAAAACATATTCCGCCACCGTTATAGTCCAGTCATTACGTCGAAAAAATCGGGTTAGAAATGCAAATGAACCGAGAAAGCCAAATTTTGGATATTACGTGGGGAGGGGCTAGAAAAGCTTAAGTTCAAATTGTCGACCAGAATAACCTGGTGGGTTTTCCGCCATCTTGAAAAAAGGGTTATATTCAGTTTTTTCATCATAATTCGGTTTCCCGTTGAGATACTAAAATTTTAATGAAAAGTTTTTTGTTACTCTTTGTACGATCTACAATTAAGGTCTACACATTTATCTCGTATCGATCACCGTTATCGAAATATCGATCCAAAAAGCCATAAATTTGGGAAAGAAAAAATGTTTTTAGCTATTTCCTTCTTTCTTGTGAAAGATATCGAAAATTGTCTACAATGAAAATTGGTGAGCGTGTTCAGACCTACATATTCGTTTTTTTATTTTTTATTTTCGATAAGAATTACGACCTCTAGCGCGGCGCAAAGTCAGTAAGACTGTGCCCGGTTTTGATTTAGCCGCTCGCACGGTTGTATCCATACGTCAAAATGGATGAATGGTTGTTCAAGCAATTATTGCAATACAAAATAAATTAATAAACCAGCCAAATTTTAAATCAAACACATGAAAATTATTGATCAAATAATTTTTATGCAGCTAAAAACAATAATTACAGGTGGTAATTTTTTTCACATGTTTTTCGCCGTTTCGATGGTTTTGGCTGTAGAAGTTCCTCGGTAGACTCTTCGAGTCGTGAAAACTCTTGAGTCGCAGTAAATGATGCTGGGACGGTTGAAAAAACATAATAATCATCATCGTAATCGTCGTTGAATAAAATAAATAAATAAATAAATATTCACGGACATTTCACACAATCGACTCTGTCGACATTGTTGCATGTCTGTCCACTACAGTGCAGGCAAATAACGGAGCAACTAATTCCTGCTTTCCTGCACCCACAAGCAGCCCCACACTTTCCTTTACATTTGCACGAAATGAGTTTTCAAAGTTCTGGTGGAGCGGGTGCGGCTGTGGTGCAAATTGGTTCAAGCCCGTAATTCGTCTGTCGCCAACCCCATTCCTGAGGATCTTTGAAAATTCCGAGCCACGTTTGTACCTGTAGTATGTCCGGAAAACGTGTTGGCGGACTGCGCTTTCCGTTGGTGGGAGTAGTGAAAGATTATTCGTCTTATTTGTCGTCATTGATTTTGCAAAGCGGTAGAATCGCAAACTATCCATCTTTGTATCCTCTTTACGACCACCATACAGCGCTCTGTATGGTGGTCGTAAAGAGATCTTCCTCATCGCTATAAGGAATAGTTTTCCCGCGCAAGCTAGCATCTCCGGATCGACCTTTTCTTGCTTGAATAGTTCTACCGATGACCGGAGGTTCGGGTTCTTCTCGAGGGTGCTGATGAATTTCGACTTTCCAATATTATAAAAAGACGACGTGGTGTCACAACCGCTGAAAGCATGGATGAAAAGAATGTTCTCAAGAACAGACTTCTCATGCTTGAAACTATTCGGAGAGTATAGTTTTGCCAGTGTTTTGCCTTTAGCTTGTTTGCGAATAAAAATATTTTTTTTGTCCTATTTTTTTATATTTTTTTTAGCCACATAAATATCGTCAGTCAGAGGGTTTTTGCAAATGAAACAATCACCCATTTTCGCAAAATTTTCAAACACGTGTACGCTCGCTTCAAGACTCGAGACGCGCTGGTGCCGACTTTGTGGCGCCATAGAGGTCGTAATTCTTGTCAAAAATAAAAAATCAAAATACGAATTTGTAGGTCTGAACACGCTCAACAATTTTCTTTATGGACATTTTTCGATATATTTCACGAGAAAGAAGGAAATAGCTAAAAACAATTTTTTCACCCCAAATTGCGGCTTTTTGGATCGATATTTCGATAACGGTGCTCAATACGTGAAAAATGTGTAGATCTTAATTGTAGATCGTACAAAGAGCAACAAAAAACTTTCATTAAAATTTTCGTATCTCAACGGGGAACCGAATTATGATGAAAAAACTGAATATAACCCTTTTTTCAAGATGGCGGAAATCCCACCAGGTTATTTTGGTCGACAATTTGAACTTAAGCTTTTCTAGCCCCTCCCCACGTAATATCCAAAATTTGGCTTTCTCGGTTCATTTGCATTTCCAAATGTATATAATGACTGGACTATTAGGAGTCTGCCATATTGAATTTGAGTGCGAACTTTATTTTTTGTGCAATTCTTAACAATGCTTTTTATTTAATACCCATTTTATATGAGTGCATTAAAAATAATCAATTCAACATTTTGAGTTTTCCGCCACGTTCGAAAGGGAGCTTTTCTACTACGCTACGTCACTATATATGTTCTCTACTGACATGTTGTCTACTGACGGCCTTCATTATTATGCAGACGATAGTACGGGGGACACTTGTTACACGGGCCGCCCCGGTATCTCTCGGGCCGCAGTGGAAGAAAGTCGTGAACAGCTTGTGTCTGAAATCGAGGATTCTCTTACTAGAGTGTCTGATTGGGGTGGACAAAATCTTGTCCAGTTTAACCCTTCCAAGACACAAGCGTGTATATTCACTGCTAAGAAAACCCCATTTACTGTAGCGCCACAATTCCAGGGCACATCTCTTACATCTCTGAAAGCATTTGGATCCTTGGCGTTGACATCTCCAGAGAGTTTCAATTCCGGAGTCATTTGGAGGACAAGGCTAAGATGGCGTCCAAGAAGCTCGGTGTGCTCAGCAGAGCGCGGCGGTACTTTACTGCGGCGCAAACACTGCTTCTGTAAAGTCGCAAGTGCGGCCGCACATGGAGTACTGCTGTCACCTCTGGGCGGGGGCACCAGAATATCAGCTTCGTCCATTTGACTCGGTGCAGAGGCGAGCTGTGAGAGTTGTCAACGATTCTATGCTTACAGCTGATGTGGAACCTCTTCGCGACAGGAGAGACTTTGCCTCCTTATGCGTGTTCTACCGCCTGTACAATGGTATGTGCGCTGAGGAATTGTTTGATATGATGCCCACGGCTAAGTTCTATCATCGCACCGCCCGCCACAGACAGGGAGTTCATCCTCACACTCTACGTCTGGAGCGTTCCAGCACGGTTAGATCCGATAGAGGTTTTCTTCCGCGCACGCTTAGTTTGTGGAATAATCTCCCTGCCTCGGTTTTCCCAAACGCCTACAGTATGGGGTTCTTCAAAAGGGGTCTTAGAAGGTTTTTACAGGGTCGGCAGCGCGAGAGTGGCGCCGCTGGTGTTGCAAACGTTCATAGGCTGCGATGACCACCGGTCCTTCTGGTGGGCCGTATGCTTGTCTGCCACCTTATAAAAAAATATGAATGTGTTTGATATGCACCAATCACATTCTTCGGCTTCAAGTAACGTTGACCGTCTAAATTGTCAAATTGTGCGACCGCCGAAAGCTATTGGTTGATTACAAACGCATCCTTAGCAACGTAGGATAGCACATCTGTGGTGGAAAAGTACCCTAAGAGTAACGTCTTGTTATGTATCGGGGTTTGGGCTGTCCATTGTATTTCTTCGTCAAACGTGCTATTTGTAAACCGAAAAGCGGCGTGTAGTGTACCTTCATTAACTTTTCATTGCCACGCGAGATACGAAGTCCCAAGCCAGTCAAAACAACCTGCAACCTTTCCTTTTTGACTGCCTCTGTGGCGTAGTCGGTAGTGATACCGCCTGCGGCGCTGGAGGTCCTGGGTTCGATTCCTGGGTCGGTCCAAATATTTGTGTGATCCAATGTTTGTTTCGGAGTTTGGGTGTTTTCTATGTATAATATGTATGTATGTATTTAGAAATATATAAGTATGTAAATCAGTCGTCTAGATCCCATAGCACGGCCGCGTTCGAAACCATGTTTTTAACGCGGCCGAAGCCGCTAAAACCACCCTGTGCGCTCCTATCTGCAATGGACGACAGTGTCGGGTACGCCCTCGGATGGATAACCTTAGGGCTTCCGAATCAGACTTTGACCGCCACCGCGACCTCTTCCGAGGGTTTGGGTTGAATCCCACTTATAGAGTTAAGGCTTCGGGTTTTACCCCGCCTCTTTGGAGTTTGGAGAGTTGGGATACTATCCTACTTCTACGGCGTGAACAGATACGTCAATGTGTTGGCCTGCTTCTGTAAGACGGCGAGCAGCTAACTCGACGGGCTAAAGTCCTCCGACATGAGGATTGCAGAATAAAATTAGATCTATGGGCGCTTACAAAATTGTAAAACTGCGCGTCGGGTGATCAGTGGCATTTTAATCTGCAAAAAACCGAAGTATCACTAATTGCTTCAAGTCATGGAGTCTCTTACTTGAAGTATCTACAAGAGAATTCATTTTGATCATGTTGCGGCGATCCGGTCCCGCCTTGCCCTACCACTTTCTCTGTCTTTTTTTATTTTTATGTGATTAATGAAGAGTCCTTTTTCACAGCAAGCCCCCATCATTTGGCACCCATATTTATATTTAACCTCATGTATGCGATTGTGTTGCTGAGGTCTCTGCTAAGAATCCCGGGACGGTCCGCAAATTTTCGTTTCGAAGTTTGGATGTTCTCTTTGTACTAACTGATTTAAAATATTTAAGCAATTTTATGAGTTTTCTAGATCAAGGGTTCTTAAACTTTAAGGACGACGGAACACCAGCCCAATATCTTTTATTTTATGGAACCTCATCGTGCAAGGAGAACTTGTAGAGTAAACTCTGACACAAGCAGGTTATTCCTAGCTTACTTTGGGATCAGATAGCGTTGTAGTGTGAAATGTCCGTGAATATTTATTTATTATTATTTTATTTATGTCCATCTCTTTCAGTCGTTCGGCCAACGAAAAAGATAGCACGGTTCCGGACATTTTCTATCTTACTCGTTATAATCAGGATAGAAAGGGACAAGACGTGTCAAATGTACTACATTTTCTGGAGACACGTGAGACATGGCTAAATTTTATTCCCGTATTCTCAAGGAAATGGGAACAACTCCTTTAAAGCGACTGCTAGTAGGTAAAAAATATGTAAAAACAACAGACCTGCATATCATCGTCGACGGTAGAGTCGAAGGTCTCTCGAAGCCTCGCCTCGCCTCTCACGTCCGCCTTCGCTGTCAACTGTTTCTCTCTTAGCGATGTGCGTCGAACCGACCTCACCCTGCACATACAATATTAGATGTTATTTCAGAGAAAATAGAGTTCATTTTTGTAATCATTACGGATCTATATACAGGGTGTCCCAGAAGTCGACGTCAAGACGGAATCGGGTAACAGGCTGGGTCATAATAGTTGTCAGAAAAATATTGAAAAAAATCTAGGTCTTGTAACGGGTGTTTTTTTTAGAGGTATAGAACTTTAAGTTGGCATAACTGTTTTAACTGGCGGTATTTTTGTCAGCTGAAAAGTGATTTATGTTAAGTTTGGTTTGGCATTTCAACATGAATAGATTGACGCCTGAACAATGCTTCCAAATTGTGCAAATTTATTTTGAAAATCATGGTTCTGTCCGAAATACGTATCGTGATTTTCATAAGCGAATTTTGTTTAGCGGTGCAACTCACTTTTGGTTGAATGGATACGTCAATAAACAAAACTGCCATATTTGGGGTGATGATAATCCTCAAGTGTATGTTGAGACACCGTTACATCCAGAAAAACTGAATGTGTGGTGTGTTTTATGGGCTGGTGGAATAATTTGTCCGTACTTCTTTAGAAACGATGCTGACCAGAACGTTACAGTCAATCGTGACTGCTATAGAGCTATGATTACTGACTTTTTCGTTCATCAATTGAACAACCATGATGTGCAGGAGTAGTGGTTGCAACAAGACGGCGCAACATGTCACATAGCTCGTGCCACAATTGATTTATTGAAGGAAACGTTTGGTTACCGCATAGTTTCACGTTTTGGACCGGTAGGTTGGCCTCCAGAGTCGTGCGATTTTACGCCACTTGACTATTTTCTGTGGAGATATGTGAAGTCGCTCGTCTACGCCGATAAGCCCGAAACGATTGACCACTTGGAGGACAACATTCGGCGCGTTATTGCCGATATACGGCCACAAATGTTGGCAAAGTCATCGAAAATTTGACCTCTAGATTAGACTACGTCCGAGCCAGCCGTGGCGGTTATATGCCAGAAATCATATTTAAACTATAATGCCAGAAGATTTTCTTTCGAATAAAGTCATTTTCATATCAATAAAAACAATCACCTTCGTTTTATTCCATTTCAAAGTTCTATACCTCTAAAAAAAACACCCTTTATTTTAAAAATTATGGACGTTCAAAAAAAAGTAGAGAAAATCTACGCCTTGTGACGGTTTTTTCATTTCTGTTGCTACAGATATGTGAAAATCTAATTTCTGGGAATTCTTCATTAAGCCGAAGTGCCTTTATTTCTTTTATGACAAAAAATATAATCTCACGTTCAGATTAGAATACTCCGTTACAAGTGGAAGTAAGAGGTCAGAGTCTTGTACGATGGATGTCATGCGATGCCTGACGTCAACGTATTATACAGACTAGAACTTGAGAATTCTTTATAAATCGACAAGAATTGACCACAAATACGAAAGGAGAATCCTGAGGAAGAACCATAGAGGTGTAGACTATTTAGCTACTACGTTACAAAAAACAGAAGGATAAGAGGAGAAGTGGCGTTGGGCATGGTGCGTTGGAAATTAGGCTTGGAGCATGGGCGCCAGCAAATTGCGCGGGTCAGTTAGTATTATAATAAGTTTTTAAATATGAATGGATGTTTGTTACTCTATCACGCTTTAACAGCTAAACGGATCTGGCTGGTAAAGTTGCGGGCATCATCCTACTAATATTATAAATGTGAAAGTTTGTGTAGATGTTTGGACGTTTAGATGTTTGGATGTTTGTTACTCAATAACGCTCTAACGGCTGAACGGATCGGGCTGAAATTTGAAACCGGGGTAGATTATATGTTGGAATAACACATAGGCTACATTTCATTTCGGGAATATATTCTCATGGGAAGCGGGAACGGGAACCAAATTTTACGCAGGCGAAGCCGCGAGCATCAGCTAGTTGAGTATTAAATAAATAATTATAGTAATTACCTGCTAGTACTGGCTGTGGAAGAAGACCGTCTAGCCGTCCGTAAGCGGTCAGCGGCGGCGTGTTTCCGTAGTTCTTCTTGATCGGCCGCCAGTCGTAGAATACGGGCGCGGACTTCGCCTTCCTCGCAGATATCTATAGTGGAATTCAACAGATGTAAATAATATAGTAAACAAAGCAATTGGATCTTGACTGCTCCATAATTACTTACATTTAATTATCAATCCTGATCATAGTCGTTTCAAGGAACTCTAGTTAGATTTATGCGGACATTTCGACACTAATAAACCTTTAGATTATAGAATAATTTCATGAAAAATACTCGGATGATAAAAATTTAAGACTGTCATTTTTGCTTGTCATTGAATTATTTTTTCTCAGACTTGTTTGTCTTTGCCATAGTGTTGTAAAACTGTTGTACTGGCCAAATGATTTTAAAAGGAGGTCATTGTTTTATCAATCTGTCAGTTTGAAAAAATGTACTTAATAATGTAACTTATTGACCCAGAGAGCGACGAGTGCGAGTCTTTGCCCCTTTCACACGTACCGGTTGCCGGGTGCCGGGTACCCGGGTGTATGGCCGTGTACTATAGCTTTCACACGTAACGGCGGCAATTTGCCCGGCAACCGCTTGCATTCGCCGCCGGTTACCCGGCACCGGCTACCCGGCAACCGGTACGTGTGAAAAGGCACTTTGAGTTTGGGTCTTCGATTCTACAGTATAGACGACTTTGCTTTCGTCCGTATGTGTGTGTGCATGTCAGTTTCGGTCTAGAAGACGCATTGTTAACCATTTTTTTCCAAACTTGGCACACATGTTCTTTGATTTAAAATCATTGATCTACGAAAAGATAAAAATACAACTTTTTTCGAAAGTTTTTTTAATAGGGCGGAAAATAAGGGAGAAAAAGGGCCCCGTTATATATGATGGGTTCATAAGGGATATAATTCCTCACAGGTAGTTTTTTCCTGGGCGCTCGCGAGGTCTACTCTTCGCAGAAGTACTTGTATTAAATTGGGACTAATTAAGTATTTGTGCGACCCAGAAATCGTCGGAAGGATCCGGTTAGGCTTAGTACCGTGTGGAGGAGTAAGTTTAAAGAGGCTAACGTCCATCAGTGAACTGCCAAAAAGATAATCTATTGTTTCGAACGCCATAAACATTTAAATATGAATAAAAAGAAAAGAAATAATGATTCTTTTATTATTCCTACGTAAGGCTTTACTTGTCCCGAAGTAAGTTCAAAGTGATTAAGCGAAGGTGCCCTTATTTTTTTTGGGGCGGCGAGATTGGCAGCATACCTATGTATTTTGTTTCGTAACTTTTTTTATCAAATTTTGTGACCTAATGTGCTTTTATTGCGCTTGTTCAAAAACCTATCATTTTTTGCTACTTTGCTTCGAATATACCTGTCACCATGTCATTATAATGGCCTACTTCCCTTTCTTTGGATTTAAAAACCCCACATTAGAAATCTCTCAAAATGTCTTAGTCTGCTTCTGTAAGAACGGCGAGCAGCCAACGAGGCGTCTACATATTTTATCATCCCTAAACTAATATATTATTGTAAATAAATGATTATACTATTAAATTTTCTAAAAAATTCTTTTTTTTTAAAGATCCTTTAATTAAATTAATATAAAAAGTTATTGCACATAATATATATAGATATAACAAATTACATGATTTGACGAATTTGGCGATTTATTAACCGAAGTAAATGAATGTACGGTGAACTAGATATAACTCAATGATTACTTACATAATTAGAATCAGTTTAGTTACAACACTATGATCATAGACAACTTCTGTCAAAACATGACATGTTTACATGATTGCTGAGCTGTCCAGAAAAAGACTATAGACAAGGCATACGTTTCGTTTGTAACAAGAATAATTAAACACACTTAGTTACTATAGGAGTCTGAATAACAAGTACAATGGAAAAGCATTGTATCTGTGAATTTATCGCCGTAAGCGATGTGAGGATACACGATGACGCACACGCTCTCTCGAACCTCGGTACAAGCACAAAATAATAAGATAGAGAAGGAAATCTACATACAAAAAGTGCGCTCGGGCTACGCACACATAGACACTGCTCACGGAGTTCACTGACACAAGGTCAAAAGATTTTCAAAGTGATTTTGATACTGGTGTGTGCGCGAGTGTGCGTAGTCGAGGGTAGGTTTGAAATAAAAAATTACGTACATGAGATTGAGTTCTGTACCTAATTATTTTGTGGTACAAATCACAGAACATTGGAACAGTTGGGCGGGACAGCCTAATATTGACAACCTCACGACGACGGCGACGGGACTAATCGACTAAACTTAACCTGTAAATGGTACACTGGTTAACCGGCGACGCAATAGCGTATATCACATGGAGGTTGAAAATAAATAAATAAAATAAAATAAAATAAAATTTATTCCCTTTGAAATTTTTAAAAAATTATTTAGGTTTGTCAAAATTTTTGTGACTCTAAAGGGGGTTCGGAAATGCTACAGACTGAGAAGAACACCCCAAGAAACTCAGAAATGTCATATGATAGCTGTTGAAAAAAAACCGGCCAAGTGCGAGTTGGACTCGCCCATAAGGGTTTCGTTGCAGCAAGTAACATAATAGAAAAGTTTTTATAGTTCGTTGCAACTTTGATTGATGTTTTAACACGTTCGCAGTGGTAGTGATTTTTGTAACCGAAAATTGCGGTTTATGACGTATTAAAAAAAAACTACCAGCTCTATCTCGGTCAAACCAATTTTCGTTGGTAGTTTTTACAGCAATGTACATCATATTTTTTTTTTAGATTTATCATTCTCTTAGTTTAGAAGTTAGAGGGGAAGTTACACACACATTTTTCCACTTTGGACGTGTCTCTTGCTCAAACTATTCACTTTAGAAAAAAAATATTTTAGGAACCTCAATAGCATTTTTAAAGACCTATCTATAGATACCACACACGTATGGGCTTGATGAAAAAAAAAAAATTGTCAGTATGGGGACCCCCAAAATTTACATACATACATACATACATATAATCACGCTTGTCTCCCATCGGGGTAAGCAGAGACTATGGCTTTCCACTTGCTACGATCCTGACATACAACTTTCGCTTCTTCTACTTTCATAACTGTTTTCATACACGCTCGCCGGTTAAGGGTAAAATTTACTGCTACCCCCAAAATTTACTGCTTTTTTTTCTAGTTTTGTATAAGAATCTTAATGCGGTTCACAGAATACATCTAGTTACCAAGTTTCAAAAGCATACCCCTTCTAGTTTCGGAGAAAAGTGGCTGTGACACACGGACGGACAGACAGACGGACAGACAGACAGACAGACAGGCATGACGAATCTATAAGGGTTCCGTTTTTGCCATTTGGCTACGAAACCCTAAAAAACAGCCAAATCACAGCTTCTAGCAGTAGGTTTGAACGCATTCGCCTTAAGCTACACGATCTACATACCTGCTGGCATGTTCTTTTAAGTTGATCTCTCCTATGCTTATTATGATCAGATTATAAATTTTCGTGAACTTTAACGTCGGGTGTATAGAGTATTCTAAATGTCGTATCTCGACTTGTATGTGATGACTCTTTCGCGTTTCACGTACCAGGCGTTTAAACGCACTGAATGCACAATTTCTATTGTTTTTATATTAACCTCGCCACATTGACGTCGCCAGCCTGATGGGTCAAACGCTAGATGGGGCGCATCTAGCGATTGAGGGTCACTTTCACAGGCCGAAGACTTCTGACAGTGTGGTCCTAAGATGGCTGCCCTGTGATGTGCCTCTTTACGCTCCGCTTCCGAATAACCCAGGATTGTGTAAGATCAGGAAAACACGACACGTGTGCGGACAGATCGTTCTAGGTTTTTGTAGTTCGATAGAAAAGCAATCTTTTTAACCGCTCAGTTCTGGCTAAGATTCTCTCCACTGTGTATGAGTGGCACCTCTGCCCGGTACGCGTTGTTCGGCAACGAAAAGGACAGGGTGGAATCAGGTTGAATAGCTCTTCAGAACACTCGCCGTGATAAAATCGGTAGAAGGCAGTCAAGGACGCTATGGTTTTTCGCTGCTCTATCTAATTTATAAACTTTCCTCTTGACAAACTCGTTAGTTATAATGATAACAATAAGCGTGATAAAATGAAGTGTATGCAATTTACTTTGTTACCTGCTGGCCTCTCGTCGTGTTTGTTCCTCACGTTGAGATCTGCGCCGTACTGCACCAGCAACTCCAGCACCTCTAGCTGTAACAAAGTGCAAGGAGCTATTTCAATATCATGACAAGTCTCAAAGTAACTGCAACTTTTTTTTTTATTTTTAATATTTAGCTCGCCAAATTGACTTCGCCAGCCCGATGGAAAATAATGGCGCATCTAGTGATTGGGGGCCACTCTCAAAGTTCGTAAGAATTCTGACAGTGGTTCTTAAGTTGGCGGCCCTGTGATGTGCCTCTTCACGCTCCGTTTGAAAAACCCGGGATTAAAAGATGAGGGAAACACAAAGAGGTTCTGGCGAAGATTCTCTCCACTGTGTATGAGTGGCACCTCTGCCCGGCACGCGTTGTTCGGGATCGGAAAGGAGACGTCGAGAACCTACGTAAGTTAAGTATATTATAATTCAATGAATAGTTCTAAGTGATAACCAGCACTATTACTGTGTCAGCTAATCTACCTTGTTGTTCTAATGGTATTGCAGCAGCTGGCCTTGAGTTCGATTCTCGCCTCGGGACAAAGTTTGAGTGATTCATAAATATTTGTCTCACAAGTCTCTATGTATTTTATGTACTTATGTATTTACAAAGAATAGTGAGATTTAATATCTATCGTTCGGTACAAATAACATAAGCACATTAATCCTAAAACATTGAAAGAAAATTTTAATACCAGTCCTATGTCTGTTTTTATACTACTAAGGTGGCACACTAGCTTACGGCCCATCTGATGGGATGTGGTCACCGTAGCCTGTGAGCTTTAGCAACACCAGAGGCACTAAACTCGCGCTGCCGACCCCGCAAGAACTTTCTAAAACCCCTTATAAAGAACCTTATTCTCTAAGCGTTTGGGAAAACCGAGGCATGAAGATCATTCCACAACCAAAGCGTGCGCGGTAGAAAGCCCCTATCGGATCTAACCGTGCTCAAACGCTCCGGATGCAAGGTTTGAAGATGAACACCCTGTCTGTAGCGAGCGGTGCGATACACAGATCACTCTCTAACCTAAGTTGAAAACCCAGATAATACTCTTATTGGGGTTTTAAATGAGACTGGATATACTGGAACCAACAGTCCGAAAGGATATTTTCAGACCTTTCGAGCAAAATATCTAGATATTTTACCTCATGATTTAGTAATAAATAGCGGACCTTTAAGAATGCTATAATAGCGAAACCGGTCAGGTATTATTAAAATCATAATAAAAGTTGTGGAATAGTACAAGTGAGTCAGTTGTCATAATGTATAAATAGCGGACGTCACGCGGTTCACATGCGTGCATCACATTCCCAACAGTGAAAGAATTTTTCAAATCGGTTTAGTAGTTTCGAAGCCTATTCAATGTAAACAAACAATCAAATCTAATATTTCACCTCATGATTTAGTACTAAATAGCGGACCTTTGAGAATGCTATAATAGCGAAACCGGTCAGGTATTATTAAAATCATAATAAAAGTTGTGGAATAGTACAATTGAGTGAGTTGTCATAATGTATAAATAGCGGACGTCAAGCGGTTCACATGCGTGCATCACATTCCCAACAGTGAGAGAATTTTTCATATCGGTTCAGTAGTTTCGGAGCCTATTCTATACAAACAATCAAATCTTTCCACTTTACAATATAAGTAGGTGTAGATAAATATTACATACATGTCCCCAACAAGCAGCCGCATGCACCGGTTGCCACATATCGTGGTCCACAACGTCCGTCGACGCGCGATGTTCCAGCAAATATTCCACCACTTTGATGTACCCATTCGCTGATGCTATGTGTAGCTGGAAGGAGACGTAAGAAATTAATATAAAGCTTGTCAAAATATGAGTACATGCCAGCTTGGTAAAAAAGACAAGAAAATAATGGAGGCGCCACGCCACTGTGCTGTACATAAGGCAACCCGTTAAAAGAACTACCAATCCAGTTGCCAATAAACGTCAATAAAAACCACCAATCAAATTGTAGACTTCTGACATTATGTGACGTTAATGACAATGTAGTTAACACGTTAACAGTGCAGATATAAATTAGTAAAACACCCCTCACGTGTAAATATGTTTTGCGGAAATTTGATAAGATAAGCATAGCTAATGACATGTAACATACGAAAAAGAAAAAAATAGAATGCCTATTATATTTTTTTTAGGTTTTTTTTGGTGGGTCACATGTGGTGCTCACTCACGTGCACTCTATAAATTTCGTGCACCATATATGTGCCACTCACGTGCCTTTCGACGCATATGACCAGATACGCAAATGACCCGATACGCAAGTAACCAGATTTCAAATACGCTAATGACCAGACACGCAAATGACCCGATACGCGAATGACCAGAATAAAAACGCATTTGACCAGAAACGCAAACGATCTGCCATGTTAATCGCAATCGACCAGATACGCAAACGACCAGAAATTAATACGCAATCGACCAGGTATTTACAAAAGTTCATTTTACTAAGATGTTTGGATAAAACAAATGAAGATCGACAAAACAAATGAAGATCGAAAAAGTAATTAAGATCGGTAAAACAAATGAAAATGGAAAACAAATGAAGATCGAAAAAACAAATGATCAATCAATCAATCAAAATACCAATATTATTTTTCCGATCTTCATTTGTTTTTTCGATTTTCATTTGTTTTTCCGATCTTAATTTGTTTTTTCGATCTTCATTGTGTTTTAGATCTTCACTTGTGTTTTAGATCTTCACTTGTTTTTTAGATCTTCATTTGTTTTTTGATCTTCATTTGTTTCGCCGATCTTAATTTGTGTCTTCGATTTTCATTTGTTTTTTCGATTTTCATTTGATTTGCCGAATTTGATTTGTTTTTTCGATCTTCATTTGTTTTTTCGATTTTCATTTGTTTTGCCGATCTTAATTTGTTTTCCGATCTTCATTGTTTTTTCGATCTTCATTTGTTTTATTGATCTTCATTTGTTTTGTCGGTCTTCATTTGTTTTCTGGTCGTATAAGTGTATTTTAAAATACTGATAATATGCAAAAAGAAATTCAGGTCATATGCGTCTCTGGTCTTATGCGTATTTATTAAATACTGGTCTTTTGCGTAAATAAATTCGGGTCATATGCGTATCTGGTCATTTGCTGATGAAAATATGGTCATTTGCGTGTCGGGTCATTTGCGTTTCTGGTCATATGCGTCGAAAGGCTCACGTGTACTTTGTACGTTGTCATTACAAAACATAAAAATGTGGGTAGAATCTAACATTTATGCCGACCCATTAGACGATAACGTAGGTATGAGTAAAAAGTTTTCAAAACTAAGTAAGTTTGTACGTATTCGCCGCTCATAGCAAGTGGTGTCGATTTCTTTTGTTTTGGTTTCGATCTTGGTTCATTATGAAACGTTCGCGGCCGATTTCTTCATTGCCTTTGACGGAAGAGGAGTTATGGAGGATGTTGGAGGATAGCGATGGTGAAGAGGATGTTGTAGAACAATTGAAGGAGTCAAACGTGTCTGGTGAGTTTAATGCAATTCAATCAAACGATGATGTTGAAACCGTGGACAATATTAGAGATTACATTATTCATGCTTCCGAAGAACTTGATTAGCTGCGTACTTCACATACCGTCGCCTTACAATCGGATATTATAAGTTCGCCAGTTCGATGCTTATCACCACATATTTGACCGATTTTCCCTTATTCTGATATGTTGGCATTTTGCTAACAATACCGAGCAGAATGCAATAAAGCTTTTTGCTTTTGTGTTATAATGCTTGTCATAAAAAATACAACAGTTCATTTGTTATTTCATTTTTTAATTAAACTATTTCTATAAAAATTGGTTTTATTTCCAACCTCGATTGTCTGGCAACACTGACGAAATTTCGGTCGGTTTTTTGGACATTTTATTATATGGTTCATTGTTCATACGTGTAAATCATAAAAACAGGCGCAGTTTGCACGTGCAAACTCAAAAACAGAATTCCATTTATATGGACACGTGTCCCATTTGTGGTGCACGCACGTGTGACGATGTCTTCATAGTGGCCCATATGTGGTACATGCACTGTTAACGTGTTACATTCAAATATTAGTTCCGTTTTTAGATCTTTTTGCCAAGCTATACAGCACTTAATGATATTCTCAAATTCATTATCTCGCCTATTAGTCCATTGAAATGTTACAATTTAAAAACCGAATATTGCATTTATTACAGGACGCAATTTTATTTTTGGGACATGTGTGGGGGGTCAATAGAAGCTTAACCTCAAGTTTGTGGGGTCGCCACCCTTGTCCCCCGGCCGCAATCTTAAAAAGGGGTGAAAGACTTTTTTCCCAATATCTCGGAAACTATGAGTCTTACAAAAAATTTGCGAAATCATAATTTGTAGCAAATTGTTTTGCCTACAAATATGTTGAACAAATTATTGCCCTAAATTAAAAATTAAAGAAGTTATAAACAAAAAATTTAAAATAAAATTATATAAATTTTCTTTTTTGCTCTGTGGCGTTTTTTTTTATTTCTCTTAAAAGATCATCTACAAGATTAGTCGGAGGTATTTTTTTTGTAAAATGTATAAAAAAAATTTAGAGCAAAAAAGATTTTTTTTATAAAAAATTACTGAAAACTTTGTAAATTTTTTTGTTAAGTTATATACACACTAGCTGATGCGCGCGGCTTCGCCCGCGTGAAATTTGGTACCCGTTCCCGCTTCCCGTGGGTACATTTTCCCGGGATAAAAAGTAGCTTATGTGTTATTCCAGACTATACTCTATCCCTGTACCAAATTTCAGCCAGATCCATTCAGCGGTTAGAGCGTGATTGAGTAACAAACATACAAACATCCAAACATCTTCACAAACTTTCACATTTATAATATTAGTAGGATATTAGTAGGATTTGTAGGCAAAACAATATGCTACAAATTATGCCTCTACAATTTTTTTGTAAGACTCATAGTTTCCGAAATATTGCGAAAAGTGTTTTTTTCACCCCTCTTTTCAAGATGGCGGCCGGGGGACAAGGGTGGCGACCCCACAAACTTGAGGTTAAGCCCATTGACCCCCACACATGTCCCGAAAATAAAATTGCGTCCTCTAGTAAATGCAAAGCTCATGTAACATTTCAATGGACTATATGTGTATTGACGTCTGAATGCGTATCCATTATATTTGATTTCGCTAAAGCAGTGTTTAAGGTATTTGCAGATAAATAAATTTCCTTGCCTACCATAGACCTCGTCCGTTACTCAGCGGGAGCTGCATGCAGCATGCTGCACGAGCACGTCCCTACCCCCGAAACCTTTGTAGAACCCCATCCCACCCACATAATGCATTAAAATAAAATTATATAAATGTTCTTTTTTGCTCTGTGGTGTTTTTTTTTATTTCTCTTAAAAGATCATCTAAAAGATTAGTCGGAGGTATTTTTTTTGTAAAATGTATAAAAAAATTAGAGCAAAAAAGATTTTTTTTATAAAAAAATTCTAAAAACTTTGTAAATTTTTTTGTTAAGTTATATACACACAGTTTTATGAATTGTCTACAAAATACTAGTATTTAGCCGTGTCTGTATTCCCAGGGTATCCTTCCGATGACGTACCCGGGGCTCCCAACCGTAGGCTATCGGGTAGGATACCTGTGTTTTTTTAGTCGGTAGGAGCCATCCATGTAGGATAACATCCATGTAGGATTTTCCCTCATCAAAAAAAACGCCCTGTCTGTATTGATTGATTGATAGATATTTAAATACTTACTAGTGTGGCTCCCTGATTATCTCTCGGCTCATCCAAATCCATCCTGTTTTTCACCAACTCGGCAACATCCATTAACATTTTCATTTCAGTCGACGCTCTCGTATCATCGATCAGCCTTTGCGTTACTCCTCTAGCTGCCATTTCACTTTCAATCGCGTCTAACGTTCTTTCTTCTTCACAGATATCGTAAGGCATATTCCCATCTCCGTTTACTGCTAATAGGTTGGCTCCTCTTTGTATTAATATTCGAACTAGGTTAAGGTTTCCGCAGGTAGCTGCCGCGTGTAAAGGTGTCCACTTCTCGCTGTCCTCGGCGTTTACGTTGGCGCCGTGGTCGAGAAGTAGACGCATCATCGCTTCGTTGTTGTCGATGCAGCATTGATGAAGTGCTGTGAGACCGTCTTCGTTCGTGGCGTCTGGCGTGACACCGCGTGATAACAATCTTCGCACTGGAAGAGATAAAAAGGTAACGTTATAGTAGATGTTTCTGGACCGAATGGGTAGTGTCGCGTACATAAACCTCAAGCGAATTGAGCACATCAAAGTTGTAAAAAATATTTTGCTCGAATTTCAAGCATCACGTACCTACGTTACTTTGTTTAACACCGAAAACTTGGCACTGTTAGCCACCAGTTGACCAGCGAGTGGTATCATACCTTTGTAAAAGTCTCATAACCGAATTAGTTCAAAGACTATTCGCAAGAAAGTTAGAGATTTCAAACTGTCATCGAGTAGATCGTGAGCATTTGATAACATTTCGCACTTGGCCGTAATTTTTTCAAATGCACGTGTAATTTTTTCTATTTATTTACTGATTAGCATGTGTAACCGCTTACTCGTTATAAAATAACAACAAAGTTTCATAAAAATAACACATTGCGTGCACGGTGCGTGACGACGACAATAATGAATTAAAATTTTTAAAAGTAAAAGTTCATTTTATTTTTTAGCAATTCGGGTAATGTGTGCATGGGTCGTTACTTGAAATTAAACTTGGGCTCAGTCTTGGAAGGTATCTCGAATGTTGATAATTTGTTTTCTACTTAGCTGAGCCTGAGGCATCGCAGCCGTATAAAAAACGGTCAAGTGCGAGTCGGACTCGCGCACAGAGGGTTGAGGGCAGGAGAAAAACGGCAAAAAATCACATTTGTTGTATGGGAGCTTAGATCATCTAACCACAGGATGCGCCTTACTTAAGCATTGTTTTCTGCCATTGCACATGACCATTTGGTCTTTTGGCTTTATGAAAAGCCTGTACATCAGTACATCATTTTATATGATTAAACTAGTACATTACATTGTAGTTGACTGTACAATAACAATTAACACACAACAGCCATTACGCGTTTGTCGATAAATACATTTTTAAATGCAATGAAATTTTATATGTCCTTGTGTTTCCCCCTTCACTTGTATGAAAACTGGCAGAATATTTTTGTATGCGGTGGTTCGCAAAGGCTAGTCCCGTGTTTTATGGTCTAAGTATGGGAGCCCACCAAAATCCCCCCTTTTATGATTTCAGTAATTTTTGTTAATAGCTTTAACAGAAATAAATCATCTGTGGAAATCTAAGCTCTCTAGCTATCACGGTTTCTGACATCCAGACTTGTGACCGCCAGACCGACGGACGGACGGTGAAGTTTCATGAATAAATGGGGTTCCGTTTAACCCTGTGGGTACGGAACCCTAAAAAAATTGTGTGTGGAAATATTGATTAACAAGTCATACATCCACCAGCAGTGTATCTACCACCAAACACTAATTAGATTTTATTGAAGCCCTTTCAGCTGTCGAGTTTGTTTAATCCTCAATTTTATCGTTATATACCTACTTTGTTCATTGATCTCGAGCAACTTAAAGACAGATCTGGTAAGACTAACGATTAATATGCCTCTTCATGGACCGGACCATCCATTTGAATAGCACCACGAGATCAAGAAGTCGTAGGGTGCGAAAGGTATTGCACACCAACAGAAAAAAATATTGCCACCTCCAGATATTCAAAAGATTAATGAACGTAAACTTTATCTCGAAATCTTAAGAAACTAGATAAATAATAAATAAATAAATAAATATTCACGGACATTTCACACAACGCTATCTGATCCCAAAGTAAGCTAGGAATAACCTGCTTGTGTTGTGGGTATCAGACCACGGATATTAATACTTATATACTTTTAAATACATACTTATCATACATAGAAACACCCAGACTCTTGAGACAAACATTTATGGGTCACACAAATATTTGTCTCCGGTGGGAATCGAACCCACGACCTCCAGCGCCGCAGGCGGTATCACTACCGACTGCGCCACAGAGGCAGTCAAGATGACAGCTATTTATTTAAGACAAACCTACGCAAGTTCCAAAAAAATATAAAATTCGACTTTTATAATACGAAAGACGTCTTACAGTGGAATTTAAAGGTATGTATAAGAATTGCAACATTTTTAAACCTGACCGTAGCATTATAAACCTTGATACACATACTTTCTGTCAATATAGTCATACATTTCAAACTTCACCGCGCTTATTAGTCGCTGTACCTTGTGCAGCGGTGTGTGAAGCCCTTATTTTCACGGGGTATGATCAGACTTGAACAATACAATAGAAGGACATTCACACAGGAACGACAGGATCCTATAAAATGAAGGCGAATACTTTGAAGTTGTATAAAACAGGAATTTGTTCTAGATAAATAAATTCACAAAAAACTTAACAAAGTTTTGATTTAACGTGAAATGTAATGCATGCTTCAAAATTAACATACATAAAGGTTATTATCTAAGGTAAGTGTGTTTCAGGTAGTGAGGCTATTGATAAATTGAAAATGGTCATTAATTTGGCCTAAGGGCTACTATGCTACTAGCAGCCAGGATCAACAGCTTATGCCTTCCGAAGTACGAAAACGATCGTAATTAATGGAAATGCCAGAACGTTTACCCTTGACTAACCGTAGGCATAGTAAGGTGCCTGATGCAGTGATAATTTACAGAACACTGAGCACGCGGGGTTGCCGAGCTCTTCTCAAAAAAAATGTTAAAATGCATAGTTTTTAGATTCTTTAAAATTGTAAATAGAGTAAAAAAAGAATAACCCGCTGAGTTCCTTGCCAGTTCTTCTCAGGTGGGTCGCGTTGTGAACTGGTGATAGTTTTTTTTTAATATTCTGGACGTTTTACAAGCGCATCTGTATAATGCCTAAGTGAAATAAATAAATTTTTGATTGAGCGCTTCACAAATTTATATTGTGTGTTGTGGCGTAGATTGGGATTGGGGATTTGGGAGTACTTCCAGCAGTAGACTGCCATAGGCTTATATGATTGATTGATTCATTGTTGAACATTATTTGGAAACCTTAGAACGACGAAGTAGGACCAGAATAAATAGTATCGTGTACAAATTGCAATGAATATGTAGTCATTAGGCTTCATCTGAAACCCGTTGAAGTATGAGCTAATGGATACAATTTCAACCGTGTTAACTTTGTTTATATATAAAAATGAATCGCAAAATGTGTTGGTAAGCGCATAACTTCAGAACGGGTGGACCGATATTACTAATTCTTTTTTTGTTGTGTAAGGTATTGTCAGGAGAAGGTTCTAATGGTAGAAAAAAATATTGTATTCCCACGGGAACGGGAACTACGCGGGTGAAACCGCGTGACGTCCTCTAGTTTTTAATACAAATGAATGTCTTGAATGTGTAAAAGCAAGTTCAGCTGTTCCTTATTGAGTAGTAAACCACTCAACAAGACGGTATATCTTCATTTAATTTCAGTCGGTCAGTCAGAAATAATACTTGCGTAAATGATACTTTGATAAATTGTCTATTGTAATAACGTATTACAATAGACAGTTAATAACAGATGTACAAAGAAAACTTATTACCTACTATAATAAGTTTTATTTGTGACTAGCTGTTGCCCGCGACTTCGTACGCGTCAAGATTATGGTATAATGCCAATTTGATTGCCCCCTGCTTAGCCCCTAGGTTATGTAGCGTGATGATATATAGCCTATTTGAAGACCCCACCCCTAGTTAATATTTGTGCAAAATTTGAATCAAATCTATTGAGTACTTTTCGAGATCCTTCCGGACAAAGCAAAGCAACAGACAAACCGACAAACAGACAGAATTTTTTCTAACTATATTTTCGGCTTCGGTATCTTATGTTGAACGACCAGCGAGTATTTTTTTAAAAATATTTCCAATATACAGTTTTGAATTTTCTATCATTTTATTATATGTATAGATTTGAAACTCAGAGTCAAAACTGATAAGTTAAAAATTTGAGAGTTAAATTAAAATGCTGCACGATGAATAACCTGAGCGCAAAATTAGTCTTTTAGGTTAAGCTTTTGTTGGGGTTTCGTACATGAAGAGAAAAACGGGACCCCGTTGCCCCTTGTGACGACGGAAAAGAGTACAAAATGTCACCACCCCAATCCCTCCCGAGGGTGTCGTAAAAGGCACGTAAAGGGACATAAAACTTTAAGGTGAAATGTGGGTATATATTAGTATATATTATGCCTCGGCCTACCCCTTCGGGGATAAGGGCGTGAGTATAGGTATATATGTGTGTAATACCAAAGATAATTTAGTATTACATACAGAGAGGCAACTCCCTGCCTCCCACTGAGCAAGCTTCCCAACCCTCGCCACCTCCCCGCCGCCGTTCATATAGTTGTAGGGTATTTTGAGTTTTGAGGGAACATTTGCTTAGCCTTAGTGGTGGGCACATTCAAGCTCTGTACAAACATAACGTGTTTTAGTGAAGGTGAATTGAAAACAAATCAATTTTATGGAGTTTCCGCTCTGTGGTAATAATGAGACTCCGCTATCCGTCCGTTCCTCACCAGCCGTACCTCAGGAACTGTGATAGCTCGTGAGTAACTTTACTGGACTTGGTCCTTGTTGTAGATCCTTTTTTTTAGGTGTGGAAATTCTACATGGATGCTATGCCGGTCTCCTACCGATTAAAACCACGAGATGGCTTACAACTGTCTACGACTGGGAGTCCTGGGTAAGCCCCCGGAAAGATGTCGGAGGGCTCTCGGCAGCTGTAGATGCTGGTTTTACAGGAGTCACAGAAATGGGAATGCGTTCAGGAATAGTCATAATAAGGGTTGGAAATAGTAAAAGATCAATCGACATGCAAAAAAAGTAAAACACATTGCTGAACTTATCAACTTTTACGCAATGAATGTTATCAGACCTAGCGTGTGGCAATCCGCACAGGTATACAAAGGACCTTGCTTTATGAATCAAAATATGAGTCACACGTGCGCTACTTAATAGAACTGAGTCGAGATGAAATTGTGGACTAGATTTAGCGCGCGACTTCGTACGCGTGAAAATTGTGTTATAATGCCAATTTGATTGTGGATAGATTGTGGATAACTAGATTTGGCACCCGCGGCTTTACTTGTGTAGAATTTTAATCCCGTTCTGTTTTCGCATGGTAACTTATTACCGGGATAATTTGAGATTCAGTCTACTAGTGACCACGGCTGTTGCAATATAGCCGAAACGACGAGAGGTTATCAAAATATGTGTTAATACGCGAAAACGTTCCGAAAATCATTATAAGTCTGTGTTATTCCGGACTCCCAGTATCAAATTTCACCCAGATCCTGTCAGCTGGTGCATCGTGAAAGAATAACAAACATTCAGACATCTGTACTCACTTTAGCGTAATATTAGTAAGATAATCTGACTAATGCCATGCCACGGTGTAGAACGAACGTGAGAAGTTGTTAATGCTATGGATCGGTCAATTGTAGAGTAAACAGTATGCAGTAGTGCAATGTACATTTGAGTTCACCTCCGAATTTTGTACATAAATATCGGAGTGGTGAATACTAGTGGTAATAAAAATAAAAACTGGGTAAGTATGAGCTGAAATCGCTCACGGAGGGTTCCGTACCCTAAAAACGGCAAAAAAATTACATTTGTAGTATGTGAGACCGCCTTAAATATTATTTATTTATGATTTGTTGTATAGCGGCAACAGAAATACATCATCTGTAAAAAAATCAGCCAGCACGGTTCCTGAGCTGAGATACAACCTGGAGATAGACAGACGTACGGACAGCGGAGTCTCAGTAACAGGTCCCCGTTTTTACCATTTAGGTACGGAACCCTAAAAAACTAACTCGTCTGTATATTATTGTATGTACTGTGCACTCAGCTAAACCAGTTCATCTCTTTGCCGGATTTACTCGGGACAAATAAACAAATCAAAAAATCAAACTAAATCACTCCCCTACCTACAACATACCATAGAGCAAGACGACCTGTGACTTTATCGGGAGGGGAGGCGCCATACTGAGACTATCCCCTCTGCCAAATAGTATAAGAAATATAATAACGTGCGTGTCTGAAATTATGAGTGAATTATTTTAATTGTTTTGTACAAGTTCCATAGTGACAGCGGATTTTTTTTTGTAACGGTGATTATGAATACGATTTCCCCCCGCAACATATGACAGACAGATGTATAGAGTAAACGTGCTATGTCTAAAGTCGAAGTTTTAATTAGACGAAGTCAATTGACAGCAACTAATGTCACTTCGTCACAGAAATTAAGCAACATTGTATGAAGAAGTGACATTAGCTGCTGTCAATTACTTCGTCTAATAAAAAATTCGACTTTACTCCCCTTGTACTGATCGCGTTGCTCTATGCAACATTCATAGTACGAGTATGTGTGTATTGGACGCGTGATTACATAGTTTGTTTTAGCGTGATTTATGTTAGCGTGTTTCGTGATGGAGTGATTCGGGGAAAATACGTGTCAATCATTTTCGTTGTGGCGTGTTTTCGGGGTGCAGGTCTTCGTGTTATACAGTAAGTGATGGAAGACGTGCGACACTCGTATGTTTACTATTATATATTATATTACTTAATTAAGTACTTATTGCCATGCAGAGAATAAACCCTTAGACGTACGAATTTATAATATCTATACCATTCCAATATATGTATACAAGAGGAAAGATTTGTTTGTACGCCATATTTCATTATGTTTCATTATGTTACTACTCAAAAGGATATTAGGCCTTCAACTTGGCTTATCTGACAACCGGGACTGTCGACGTTGACTGTTCGGGTGCTATCCCGCGTCTTTGGGGGGCGAATAGACGCATTACGTACTATCACAGAGGCCATATTGCGTGCGACATGCTTAGCCAGGTGCCGAATAGTCCCACGAGTAGCTTGGCTCTTAGGACTAAGCGTCGAGGCTCCTGTAGTGTGACCTTATCCTTACAGAACACTGGGTCAGCGGAGTTACGTGTGCTAAATAGTACGAAAATATAAATATTCTATGACTACCTTCATCGATATCGTTTCTGGCGGCAGCTTCCAGCAACATTACGCTATCACTAAAGTATATACTCGGCTTGTTGCTCTTCTCTCGTTTCGCCCTCGACCTCGCCCATTCCTTTTCTCGTTGCTGCCATAGTTTTAGCTGCTGCATGCGGCGTCTGGAACAGGTAACATTTTTTATCAGTTTGAAAGAAAGAAAGAAAATACATTTATTTATGACACGCACGTTTACAAACACTTATTAAACTAATAACATATGTACAACAAAATTAAAAAATAACAACTGTGCGCATCTTAATGGGTCAGTTTGTTTTTTTAGGATTATGCACCAAAGGGTTAAGGCTGGATCTCGGGTATCATGATAGCTAGAGAGCTGAAATCTTCCCAGATTATGTATTTCTGTTGCCCTTGCACTCAATGATATGAAAAAAGATTAAGCAGCTTAATCTGCAAGAGATGCACCTGCTAACTTTCGAACTACGTCATAGCAAAAAGCTGGAAAACTTTTCATCGACTGGCTAGCGTGTGATACATTAAGGTCGCTTAGGAACGTAATTATTCCCGGAATGAAAAGTAGCATATGCTTTATATTTGTACCAAAAAATAAAATATATCCTCACTGTACGTAAATTCTAGGAAAAACAACGGATCTGCACGGGGCTCCCATACAACAAACTTGATTTTTTTGCCGTTCTTTGGTACGAAACTCTCCGTGCGTGAGTCCAACTCGCTCATGGCCAGTTTTTTTTTCTTGGTTGAACTGCAGAGATTGTATTTGTAGATCAGTTTTGGGTGTTGGAATTAAGTATGCATCGGATTACCGAATGATTATGATTTCGTGCTCGGTGACGGCAATAGGCTTGCCTCTAATTACGTCGGGGCCATCATAACTAATGGGAAAGGGCGGGTGTGTAATTCCCGTCTACCTACCCCTCGAGAAAATGAGTTATGTATGTTTGTTAGTAAGGTTGGTTCTGTTATAATCCTGACAGAAGATAGGAAGAACTCTACTGGTAACTGCGGGCTAAAAGAAACAGCGTAGGTAGATAGGCCTCAAAGCAACGCAGCAACTCTCTGATAAGTACAATTCCTTCCCAAAAAAGTAAACTCCTCTTTTATGACAGGCAGACAATAACAATTCAAAAAAAACGAAGGCAGTTCCTAATGTTACTGCTCTAGTTTGATTGCGACTGGATGGACTGCGATAGTGTAGATGTCAGGATTTCT
The DNA here is from genome assembly GCA_933228765.1 of Miltochrista miniata. Classification (NCBI taxonomy): domain Eukaryota; kingdom Metazoa; phylum Arthropoda; class Insecta; order Lepidoptera; family Erebidae; genus Miltochrista; species Miltochrista miniata. Next base: position 22,081,070 of record OW121766.1, on the reverse strand, counting down.
GGATATTTTGTTACTCTTTCACGCTTTAACGGCTGAACGGATCTGGCTGAAATTTGGTACAGGGATAGATTTATAATAAGTATAAGAAGTCTAAAAATCCCGGGCATAAGTTCTAATGGGAATCATACGCGGGCGGAGCCGCGGGCCTCAACTTGTCTAGTAATTAATAAGTCAACGGTATGTCAATATTTATAACGCTATCACCATTTACGAATCCAAGAAGTCCTCGCTCTGTGCACAGCATAATGACCGGAAGGCATTTTATGTCTCATTCATTAGTGTCTAATAAATGTATTATTTTTTTCACATCATTATTGTCTATGCTTACATTTTTTTGATAAATCTCAATGCCATACTGTATTGCTTGTTAGGAGTCGCTTCGGTGATTCTCCATGAAATAGGATTTAAAAATTGGATGGTATTAAAAACGATGAGCTCAGGATAAAATACTGAAGACGAAAATAATGCCTCGTTAGGGTTGACTGACTTCTAACCAACATCTCCCTAGACGACAGCGTGACGTGAGGGATATACGCACGAACCCCCCCCCCCCCCCTCCCACTCCCCCACTAGAAGCGGGATATCATCCGAACAACCCCTCAAAGCAGCGGGATAGCGAACCGCCCCTAGGTGAAGCCGCAGTGGTAGCGGTAGGTCTGTTGGGATTCCTAGGGCTAACCCGGGGCTCCCAACCGTAGGCTCTTAGGTGGGATACGTGTAGTTTTTAGTTGGTACGAGTCCGGTATAGTATCCCTGTAGGATATTCCTCACGTTATAAAAGAATTAAGGCATCAGATTATCTGAAGCTCTATCCTTTTGTGTCATTTTAGGAAATGACTTTCCGCTGTATACCGTTCGCCAGAGCCCCAAGATAGTGACAAGACCTTTCAAGTTGCATTTGGTCGAGTCCTACGTTTGCCTTACTTTAGTAAATTGACATGCAGAGCGAAAGAAAAAGATAGTGAATAGGAAAATGCGATTCTGTACTGGTAGACTATGGTAAATTTTCAATCATACGCTCTCATAAATTGGTTTGCAGCCAGAACTACAACTGTGTATGTACTAAAACATTTGCTTTGTAAGAATGGTATCTATCCAAAGATTGGATATCAAAGTGCAGGATATCCTGGCAAACAATTTGAAGACCAAATCCACTTTGCCCGCTAGCTGGTTCATTTATTGATCGACAAACGACACTGGAGGTCCAGATGGCTGTCAAATTATATAAAAGAAACTATCTCCCGCGCTCTAAGGTGAAAGCCTAGGATATATCAGAGATAAATCATGCCAAGATGACAGGAATCTACCCAATCCTCTAGATTATCTATGTCGTTATCATCACAGATCAATAATATGTCTGATACCCATTTCAGGAAAGGCAACAATAGAATCTAAACATCTATTCGCGTCGCTTAATCTTTCGTAATCCACACACACACACACGTTATCATCTTCATAACACTTGTTTACATGAAAATCCTGTTGTTATGTGTATAAACGAACACATAACAAAAGTACTTTAAATATTGTCACACACAACACATAATGAAAAAATAACTTTCAAAAGGGCACGTGATAATTTAAAGACAATGAACTGCTTCTATTCGTACTTATAATAAGTGCACTCGACTTCACAATATAAAGGACACTCGTAAAGTACTAACACTATAATTGGTAGAACATAGGCGTTAAACGACTAGGTATACAAACCTTTTGCGTATAGTTCTACAGTCTACATATAAACAACAGCTTACTTTATATCTGTATAAAATATATACAAAAACAAGTTTTGCGCCGTATTTATACATATTGAAACCATTAAAGCCGTTATCTTGTATTAATACATACATTTCTGCAATGATTGAGTCAAACGTTTGACTTAAAACAGCTTGTAAATCATCTTACTTCATGTTTTATGACTTGTATTACAGTTGCCCAGCCTGGGATAACATTTAACAGTAAACTGTCATGCAATCTTAAAAGTGAAAACAAAGTTTCACTTAACGTATAGTGAATTATATTATAATGTTTCATAATAAATTGTTGTGCAGTAATGAACGAAATGAAATGGTTTCGATAGTTCATTTAGGGCGGATTCCACCAAATCGGAGTAAGAGTTAATTAGAGAATAACTTGTACTTGGAGAAACGTAACTATGGTAACAAGACTGAAGTAGACTACTTCAGTATGGTTACCATAGTTACGTTGTGTTCATTAGTTGGTAAAATAGAAAATCACTTTAATTTTCTTCTTTACTAACTTTATAATATGAAGATGATCTCAATACATAGCGTTTTTGAGATTTGTGATACTTTGCCATTCTGATATCTTGACCTTCTGATACTAACCTCTATTTTTAACTGGATAGTATTCCTAGAAGTGTAACCTATGTCATGGCTGTTGTAATTTACAGTATGTTTATATTTACATATATTTTATCTTGGTAGTGCCATAGGTTGGCACCCGGCGTGCTTCCAATTACGTGGAAGTAGAGTAGACCGTGACAGTTCACATTTGCTTACCCCAAGGGATATAGGCCAGACCGTAAACACATTTTTTTACATTTAAATTGTGATTCTACATTGTAAAGTTTTACATAACTAGCTGAAGCCCGTAGCTTCGGCTACAAAATATTTTACTCACGTTCCTGCTTCCCATGGGAACTTCTTCGCGGGATAAAAAGTAGATAATGTAAGTATCATTCCGGACTAATCTATCCCTTTACCAAATTTCAGCCAGATCCGTTGGGCCGTTTCAGCGTGAAAAAGTAACAAACATCCACACACTCACAAATTTTCGCATTAATAATATTAGTGTTAGAAAAAAGTAAGATAGTAAGATTGCGAATTTGACGAATACAAGATGTTCTGACGGTAGTCTGTTCTAAAAAATGTATAGTTTCATCACTGGACATGACCTTCAAAGGTCTCCTTCCATACTACTTAAATTACAATCAGGTATTGATGCCATTATAGAAATGTTAATTGGAGAATAAATCTTTATATTAGGTGCTTACACATCAAATTGGCGTTTTTCGTACTGGCCACTTTAATTACGATTTTCTCCTCTTTGGTAAGGAATTCCAAATTCAAATTTTCCCAGCTATTTACTCATGTATTTATCCTTCGATGACCGTCATTCATTTGTTTTTTTCTTCTGTTTTTTTCTGTTTGCGTCACTCATTTTACAAAATGGAAAACTTAAAATATCGCATTATTTACGAGTACGAGTTCCGCCGTGGCACTAGTGCTGCGGAAACGACTAGAAGGGTGAATGATGTGTATGGCGGTCATGTTGCAAAAGAAAACACAGTTCGTTTTTGGTTCCAACGTTTTCGTTCAGGAAATGTCGACCTGCAGAACAAGCCCCGTGGACGGCCTGAGACTCAAGTTGATAATGAAGTATTGAAGGCTATTGTGGAAGCGGATCCATCGCAAACCACGTACGAGTTAGCTGCAGGCTGCGGTGTTAGTGATAAAACTGTTTTAATTCACTTGAAGCAAATTGGGAAGATTAAAAAGTTTGAAAGGTGGGTACCTCACGAATTGACTGAAGCAAACCGGCAAAAGCGCGTCGACTGCTGCGTTACATTACTGAACCGGCACAATAATGAAGGTATTTTAAACCGAATCATTACCTGTGACGAAAAATGGATTCTTTACGATAATCGAAAGCGCTCAGCGCAATGGTTGGATCCTGGCCAGCCAGCCAAATCCTGCCCCAAGCGAAAATTAACCCCAAAAAAGTTACTTGTAAGCGTTTGGTGGACTAGTGCCGGTATTGTTCATTACAGTTTTCTCAAATCTGGCCAGACTATTACGGCTGATGTCTATTGTCAGCAATTGCAAACCATGATGGAAAAGCTAGCGGCTAAACAACCTAGGCTGGTCAATCGCTCCACGCCACTGCTGCTTCACGACAACGCTAGACCACACACTGCACAACAGACGGCTACCAAATTAGAAGAGCTTCAATTGGAATGTCTAAAACATCCTCCGTACTCCCCGGATCTTGCTCCAACAGATTACCATTTTTTTCGAAATTTGGACAACTTCTTGCAAGGGAAAAAATTCAACTCTGATGGGGCAGTCCAAATCGCCTTCACAGATTTTATTGATTCCCGTCCGACTGGTTTTTTTAGTAAAGGGATCAATGAACTACCTATGAGATGGCAAAAATGCATAGAAAACAATGGTTCATACTTTGATTAATTAAATATATTATATTTAAAAATATTCGACTTTTTGTTCCTCCTATACAAAACGCCAATTTCATATGTAAGCACCTAATATTAACTTCAAAGAGCTCTAGTATGCAAGGTTTATGTCATTTGAACGCCATACAACAACTGGACGTGAAACAGAAGCGAGACGAAACAATTCGATATGTCTTTTCACCACGTACTTACATGACACGATTTACTTTTAAGGAATCGTTTTGTGAAATTCAAGTTTCACGGCTAATCCATGACGGCTACACTGACGAATATTGCACTCTTTGAAATTAGTGTTAGGATGAAGTAACATAAGGGTAGCAGGAAATCTTTGGACAAGGACAGCGTAAGTAGAATGTTATGGCGAAGTTTTGATCTACTCTGTTTTGAGGGGGACATCCTTCCGAGGGCTTACCCGGGCTCCCAACCGTAGGCTGTAGGTAGGATACGTGTGGTTTTAAGTCGGTAGGAGTCCGGCACAGCATCCCTGTTGAATTTTGCTCACGTTAAAAATAAACTCTGTATTGATGGTAGGTATGCCATATTGCGTTCCTTAACTGAGCTTGGGTAATTAAAGATGGAACAGGTCAGGTTGGTGACCTTTGGAAGAGAACAGCAGATGGCAGAAATTTGTAGGGAAATTTGGTTCATCAACTGGACTGATGAAGACGATAACAGTTCTAGTACCTATTCTAGTAAGCTTCTTAAAAAGATGTTCAATTTGGTAGGTACATAGGTTTTAGAATAATCACTGTAAAGTGGCAATGGGTTGTCTAGTCGGAAAACCGAAAGCCGATTAAACGCAGATCGCAACTCGGCAAACGTTAAGGGCCCCACTCACTAACAGTTTACCGGACGATATCAATCTGTCAGTTAATCGCAATAGCCCACACACTAACAGTTCTGTTGAAGGTTTTGGACGGACGACTAATACGAACTGATAGTGTGTGGCCGCTCGACGATTCCGTTCAGCGCCGACAGATATCGGCCGGACAGTTTAAAGCCTGGCGCGCGATTGACCACACATTAGCAGGTAGCCGGCCGGCGGCCTGTCGACCGACGTCTTGTATCAGTTGCAGGCCGACAGTTTTAAGTTTTTCGACTTGTTTAATTTTACCGTCAAAATGGACAGCAAACCTCAATTTGTATCTACGGTTATTGAGTTATATAGAAGTTTCCCATGTTTATGAAAGGTGAAAGATGATTGTCATCACAATAAACGGTTGAAGGAAGAACGAAGGATGCTTAAAACAAATTATTAGCATATTATCAAACCACAATACCTTCAGCAACAATTGACAATATGAAAAAAAAAATCTTAAAAGCACATTCAGAAAAGATCTATAAAAGGTAATTTTGATTTTACTCTTATATGAAAATGCTAAATACGCTTTTTGGTAGGTAGCTATCTAGAGGGATAACCCTATATATCTTATACCTATCTATAATTTACACAGATTAAAAGTACCTACGTACTTTTAAATTATGTATTATAAAATTTAAATATTTATTTATTATTGTTATCCAGATTATAATAGTTTTGTCAAAAATTTTGAATAAAAATATTTGTGGTACGGTATATTATTCATTAAATATCCATCTACCTACTTTCAGATCGATGAATCTACGTAATAACATGTTGACTTGTGATAATAATTCATTTATTCATTACAAAATAATTTGTGTAGAATAGCAAAAAGGTGACCATTTGCTGTATGTAGTGTATGGGCCCTCAAACCGATATCAGATCATGGCCGACGGGCGATCGTACGGTAGGAAACTGCCGACTCCCGACTGTTAGTGTGTGGTCGCAAGACTGACAGCAGGGCCTTGCCGGCAGGCAAAAATCGCTTTAGTGTGTTGGCGCTGTTGGTCTAGGACGGCAGGCCGTCCGATAGGATCAGAGACTGCAGGCGGACTGTTAGTGAGTGGGGCCCTTTACTTATGTTTGACGTCCCAAAAATGGTTTTCAGAAGGTCTTAAAAATATTGAGTAAGATTATTTTGCGCAAAGATGAGCAACACATTATGATAGTAAAATTACGATATATTTATAGTACTAATACATAATTAAATGGTATTAAATAATCATCCATACTGTTAGTTGAATTTGGTAAGAAGGTTGCATATAAACAGAGCAATGCAACCTGAGGTCAACTATTAACTAAGCTTGGATTGTGGAATGAGCAGCTTGCCACGGATTTTCCAAACGCAACCAAAAGGGTCGACTAAGCGTTATTACTTCTGTTGTTACTAAAGTTACTACTTTTATTTATTGAGTGAACTGTGAACTTTTGTTGACAGTACCATAGCCATTATAGAGTAGTATAAATAAGCTCTTATCAATATAAAAAATTACCTGTTAAATTATTATGACTACAATCTTCTTACTCTACAGTCTTGTACGAGTTTCCAAATAACAGAGAAACACCCAAACATAAATTTTCACCATAAAAATCATCTCCAGCCATGTGAAATGATTATTTATTAGCGCCAAAACTCCATTATGGAGTCTCGTTTTCTAACTCTGCCATCATAAAAGTTGCCAAATTAAAATTGGCCATGACTCTGCCCGTTTATGGATTACGAACTTACAAAACTGACCTCCTACTACTAACCGATATTTAAATATCGATTATCGGTTATATGCAATTTCTATCAATCACTTTTAACGGTTTCATGATTTTATTAATTGAAATACGATTATTTATTTGTGATCTACGAAGTATGTATTAGACATGGGGATAACCAATCACCTGACCGTTCTGACAAGATTCATTATTGTGAAGTTCCGCAGTGACAGCGGATTGCTTTTGCAGAGGTGTATAGATTACGATTTGAACCGCAACGCAACCTATATGACAGACAGTTATGTATCGGGTAAACTAAAAAGTAGTTTCCCTCTATGAATATTACAGAACGATCCTCCAAACGTAGTTTTAAAAAGCGAAACTACCTTTAAGAGCTTTTTGAGTACCTATTAAAAATCATTTTTTGATACGGCGTGTAACATGTTTAAGTACCGCAGCCGTAACGCCAAATGTTTATGATACCTGCGTAAAGTTGAAGATCAAGATCAATTTTATTGGAGCTACGATCTGATCTCATTTTAGTGTGAAAGTTGACCCGACGAAATTTGTAAGCCGCGCCACAGGATTAAGGCCGCGTGGGTCAGATTTTGAGTTTTTTGAAACAATCCTAGTCAAAAAGTAAAGGGTTTTTAAATCTGAAAAATATATATATAATAGTTAAGGATATAAGCTAAACATATTCCGAGCCCGTTACACGATCCAATAAATTTCACTAGATAGAAAAAAATCCCAAAGTTGACTCTCTCAGAAAAGTTTTTTCAATACTGTGGCTAAACTATTAACATTTTATATATTTTTTTTGCACTCAATTAAAGGTATTAAGTTTTTATACACATTTTCCGAGCGTTTTTCTATAAACAACTATTTACATAGTTATCATGTACGAATATCTACCAAACGCAATAGAATTGCGCCGCTGACGGCCGATCAGTCTCGCCCTGGCGCTTGTGGAGGCAGGACCTGTGTCAGTTTTTTTCGCAACTATTTCGTAATTATTATGCCAAATTACGTTGAAATCGCGCCACAGTATAAAAATATCAGTAATGGGCAAAATGTAATTAGATTAACCGTTACAAATACATACGCGACTCATGGTAAAAATGTGGTGATCTTTTACTTTTTAATGTTTTCACGACATGGTAACTAGCTACCTAATGCATTAAAATGTCTACGAATTACATGATAATTTCGCAATCCAACATGGCGGCCACGCCGTAATCACAAAATTTCATGATGGGTATCGTTTAAGGGGTTTTTTGGTATGCTGAGTACGAAGTACGTGATAATTTTGCAATCCAATATGGCCGCCGCGCCGTAATCACAAAATTTCATGATGGGTATCGTTTAAGGGGTTTTTTGGTATGCTGAGTACGAATCACGTGATAATTTTGCAATCGAATATAGCCGCCGCGCCGTAATCACAAAATTTCATGATAGGTATCGTTTAAGGGGTTTTTTGGTATGCTGAGTACGAATCGCATACTAATTTTGCAATACAAAATGGCCGCCGCGCCGTAATCATAAAATTTCATGATGGGTATCGTTTAAGGGGTTTTTTGGTATGCTGAGTACGAATCACGTGATAATTTTGCAATCCAATATGGCCGCCGTGCCATAATCACAAAGTTTCATGATGGGTATCGTTTAAGGGGTTTTTTGGTATGCAGAGTACGAATCACGTGATAATTTTGCAATCCAATATGCCCGCCGCGCCGTAATCACAAAATTTTATGATTGGTATCCTAAATGGTAGTATCGTAAGTATGGTAGTATCGTAAATCATACGTAGCAGACTGTATGGGTATCGTTTAAGGGGTTTTTTAGTATGCAGAGTACGAATCACGTGATAATTTTGCAATCCAATATGCCCGCCGCGCCGTAATCACAAAATTTTATGATTGGTATCGTAAATGGTAGTATCGTAGTATGGTAGTGTCGTAAATCATACGTAGCAGACTGTAGTGTAAAAGAGATAGAGACACATGTTCCATTCTTCGTTCTAACATTTGTGTGTGGTTGGATTGCATGGAACGACACAGACTAAAAAAACTTGTTCGGTTTACTGTGAGTTAGTTAACCGCGTGCCAATTTGCAACTGTGCAAGACGTGGTCAGAGTTAAGAAGTTATTTATTTAACTCAGAGCTTACTAACTCTATATTTATATATTTAACTCGACTCTCCGCGCAAGTGGGCCTAAATAGCTTAGGCGGCCAAATTGAATTCCAAAATGATCATGTTATTCGTACTCAGCATTCGAAAAAACCCATTAAACGACATTCATTACGAAATTATGTGATTACGGCGCGGTGGCCATTTTGGATTGCAAAATTATCATGTGATTCGTCCTCAGCATACCAAAAAAACCCTTAAACGATAACCATCATGAAATTTTGTGATTACGGCGCGGTGGCCTTATTGGATTGCAAAATTAGTACGTAATTCGTACTCAGCATACCAAAAAACCCTTTAAACGATACCCATCATGAATTTTTGTGATTACACCGCGGCCGCCATTTTGCATTGCAAAATTATCACGTGATTCGTACTCAGCATACCAAGAAACCCCTTAAACGATACCCATCATGACATTTTGTGATTACGGCGAGGCGTCCATATTGGATTGCAAAATTAGTACGTGATTCGTACTCAGCATACCAAAAATCCCTTTAAACGACACCCATCATGAAATTTTGTGATTACACCGCGGCGGCCATTTTGGATTGCACAATGATCCCGTGATTCATACTTAGCATACCAACTTTAGAAAACTTTAGAAATTTTTATGACCAGCTATTATGTAATTTACATTTTTTACGCAACTGTAGCAAACGTACGCAACGGAAACTCTCAAATGAAATGAAATATCCTAGTTGTCGAAAAATGTTTCGTTGCTGCTAAGCTCTTATTCGCCTTAGCGTGATGTTATATATGTTGGTATTTTTCAAAAATGGACATTCTGTTAAGAAACTCTTGAAATTCAACTAGCAGTCTCTTAGACTCTAGAGTTAGAACAACTAAACAAACAAACAAACTCTTTAGCTTAAAAATAATAGTATAATATACATAATTTATTTACGATTAACTCATTTATTTTTATTTACGAAACTAATAAATCACTACACTTAATAAAGTTAGATGCATTTACTACGTCAAACAAAGTTAGCATGCTGTTTCTTTCTACTATACTGTATACTGTGGCATGAGAGTTCACTGCCGCTGCCGGCGCGCGGTGTGTCTTGCGCCCGGGGCGAGGGGAGCGCCAAATGCCTACTTGTGCGGGTTAACCGCCCCTTAAATAATGTGTCACACACAGTTCAAGAATGCACCCTGTTCAACTTACGGTACATCATCAGTCCCCTGCCCTTGCCCTGCGAGGTCGGTTGCAATATGTCTTCTTTCATTCCTCCCTAATTATTCGTTGTCTCATCATTTACTATTCTCACATTCCTGCCTATAATTCTTTACAAAATCCTTTCATCTCTTTTTTGGCCTTTCTCTGCCTCTCCATCCTTCAACATTACAATTCTTCGCTCTTTTGGTTACATGGCTTTCATCGCTTCTCATCATATGCCGAAACCAAGACAGACAGTTATAGGTTTTACTATTTTCCTTGATTTTTTTACAATTCGTTTCATCTCTTAAACCTCTTCTGGACTTCCCCAAATATTTCCCTCCGTCCACTAAAATCTATGAACAAAAACTAGTCAAATCAGTTCAGACGCTCTCGAGTCATTTCATTTAAGTCAAGAAAGAACGGTTTGTCTCAATACAACTAAATTACCCTTTATAATGCAGGTCAAGTAAATGCGCGTAAAAGGTGTTAGCAGCTGAGCGCATATCACAAGGTCGCCTGACAGTATTTCATACAAGTGGAGGCGGTACTGTGCTGGAAAGGTTCATTTTGACGTCACCTTTATTAAAGTCAATGTCATTAAGGTTCCGTACCTAATGGATAAAAACGGGACTCTATTCATGAGACTTCGACGTCTGTCGGTCTGTCTGTCCGTCACGAGGTTGTATCTCAGGAACCGTGATAGCTAGAGAGCTGAAATTTTCACAAATTATGTATTTCTGTTGGCGCTATACTAAATACTAAAATATGAAAAAAGGGCGGATTAAGAGGGCTCCCATACAGTAAAAGTGATTTTTTTTGGTACGGAACCCCCGTGCACTCAGCCCGTCTCGCACTTGGCCGGTTTTTTTACTACTAAGGCAGAAAGCTCACAGTCCACTTAATGGAAAGTTGTCATCGTAGCTTATTGATGTAGGCAACACCAAAGGTGCTGCTCACGCTGACGATCCACTGTTGATATTTTCAAGCCGCCTATACCTAAGGGCTTGAACTTGGTTTAACGATTGTCATATTACTAACAACGACAAAACAAGCACGGCTTAACGTGCCTTCGAAAGCACGGAAACGCTTGCTCGTCACAAAGTGATAACGTGGTAGTCACCCATTGAAGGACCGGCTATAGCGAATGTTGCTTGCTGCAGTGATCGTTTAAAGAAACTAAGTCAGCGATGCCACGAGCGCTTCAAACGGCAAATTACAAACGCCATTATCAGACGACAAATTAATAAATCTGTAGCACCGTGCACTACAATCGCGTTTTAGTACAACAGTATGTAAACACTTGGTACGAGCGATATTCTAATCGCAAACGAGTTAAGTCCTTTAATCTTTCTGACGTATTCAGTAGGCGAAGGCTTAACTCTATAGATTTCCGAGAGTCCGAGTGCCTGACTGGAACGGTATGGTAATGTAGGTAGGTATGTAGGTAGGCACATATTAAGCTTTATGTAGCGTTCATGTTATATCACTAAGGGCGGATTCGACCAAAATCGGAGTAGAGAATAGCTTGTATACTTATTCTAAAAGTATTGTGAGTTTCCATTTTAGCAACAACTGACTTATGGTAACCAACCATACTGAGGGCGAATTCGACCAAGCCGGAGAAAGATGAAACTTGTAGTATATCTTCTACTTATTACAAGATTAGTGATTTTTTGTTTTACCAACAACGCACAAAGCATAACGTAACTATGGTAACCATACTGAAGTGAATAATTTACACGGACGATTTTGACGGTGTAACAGCTATTATAACGTGAAAAAAAGGTTTCAAATCACGAGATGCCATTAAAAAAATATAAAGAAGAATTAGATGTCAGTTGACATTTCACGTAACCTATAAAATTCAATTGTAATTGTATTTCAATTTAAGGTCGAAAATACGACGGGGCCATTCATACAAGAAAAGAAGAAGGTCGAAAAAACAGTAGTACATTAGAATTTTGTCAGATTTTACATTCCTTCATTCTCATTCATTATTTTATATCATCATTATTTTAAACCCATTGAATAGCAATATTAAGTATAACGAGTTCTTTGGAAAAACGTAAACGAAGATATAACAAGGATAAATATTTAAGGTGTAAAATTATGCCCGAAATAGGAACACTCGTTTAACTTCGAGTTTGGTCGAATCCGTCCTAAAGGTTTTAAAGTAGGGCGATGTTTTGCCAATGTATGGCTATGTAAGTGTATGCATGAAACCAAATGCCGTATTTGATATAGGTATGTAACTGCTTTATGTTTTTGTAGACAGTGTCATGAAAAAAACACTTACCCTACAATGCATCACAGTCGGATAATGACGTGAGATTGTAGAATAAACGCGAGCTTATTAATATTAATAGAAATGAATGAAAATTGTATTCATTTTCATATGTAACTACACTCAACATTTAATTAACAATTTCATTATAAAAACAGCGAAAGTTTTGTACATTTATAATTGAAATTGCACTTAGTCCAGACGAGATAATGTTTTAGTAAAATGATAATGATATTAATGTATTGTAATAATATATGTTATATTCTTTATCGAACAGACAAGGTCATGTCATGTTCGTCTTACACTTGACTCATCTAGGGAGACCTACTTCCTAAATTATCCCGTCATATCTTTATACAAGTACCTACTTCTGCGAAGAGTAGACCTCGCGGGCATCCAGGACAAAAACAAGCAAAAAATCTTCACCCCTTTTATCCCCCATTTCCCCCTCATCAAAAAAGTTCTCCACAAAAGTTGTATTTGAAATCAGAGAACACGTGTGCCTAGTTTGGAAAAATAGGTTAAGAAATGCGTCCTCTAGACTCTAGACATGAACTGATGTACACACAGACAAACGGATGTAAGCAAAATCTACCGTACTGTCGAACCAGAGACCCTCGTTCGCTTCGCTTGCTCGTTCAATGAAAAATTCATGTCACATTTTTTGTCGAACTCCTAAATTGAACCGACGATGTCAACCGAATTTTGCACACTGCAGTTTGATCCAACTAGAGAGATAAGTTAGTTTCCTTTTTAACGCAAACGAAGTTGTGTAGTTCAGCTAGTATTGATATCTAATAATATGAATTTGCGATTAGTTTAGTAAGTTTTTTGCGAGTACACGCTAGGAAGAAGGCATTTTAGGATGTCTGATATGTAAGTATATAACAGGTTTGATGCTAATAAGAATATATTAGCGTATTAAATATTTCTTACTTGATTTAGACACGTTTACCCGATCAATACGCTGTGGCAGAAAAAGTAGTTTTGATAGTAACTTAAAACATTTTATTTTATAAGTAGCTGATGCCCGCAGCATCGCCCGCGTAAAATTTAGTCCCGCGGGAACTTATTCCCGGGATAGAAAGGAGCCTATGTGTTATTCCAGACTATAATGTATCTCTGTACCAAATTTTAGTTCGATCCGTTCAGTGGTTTGAGCGTGAAAGAGTAAAAAACATCCACACTCACAAACATTCGCATTTATAATATTAGTAAGAAGTAATATTTTTGTTACAGCAATAATGGGTTTGAGATTTAATAAAAAAGTCGGACAATGTGACTTTATATCTCTTTTTTACCAGTTTGTTAGAGAGTTGGGTTGGAAATATTGAGATAAGTTGGGCTATCTGATGCTCATAGACTTTCTCAAAGTAATTTGCAACTTTAATTAATGCAACGCGCTCTTGAATATGGTCGTAATTTTTTGGGTCAAAAAATTTAGTCTACAATTTCAAAATATGGGGTCAGGAGTAAATAAAGGTTTTAAATATGGTTTTGATCTGCGACACTAAAAATGTACCTATTTTTTTGTAGACTTTTATAAAAACGTCTTATTTTATTACCTGTTTAAACATATGTTATCATAACTTTATCGAAACGAGACTACTAAAATTATACATAAAGGTCATCCATGATTACGTAATCCTCACGTGGTACACCTATCCATATCTTCGTGTGTTAGTAAAAATTGAAATCGTAGATGTGGGATCACTCCCGAACCCTGAAGTTACCTGAAATATGTTCCACAGTTTCCGAACCCAGCCTGTCAGGAAAAGTCCTGGGACATCCTTCCGAGGAGTTTCCCGGGGCTCCCAACCGAAGGCTGTTGGGCGTTACGTGAGGTTTTTTTGTCGGTAGGAGTCGGGCATAGCATCATTGAAGGATTTTCCCTTACGTTGAAAAAAAGCCTGTCGGAAACTCTGGAACACACTTCCGAGAGCGTGTTTTCCAAGAGGCGCGGCAGTAGAGAGATTGGTAGGAACCGTGTAGCATAGTCAGTTCGAATACGACCGCACATCCATACGTAAGAAAAAGCCCCTACTTGCTAACCCCAACGTCGTTGTTATCAATACTCATTCACCAACTTGTCAATCAATCATTACAGCAGGATTAAAAACATAAACAGGCGCCAAAACGAAGAGTTATGAAATCGTAATCTTCAAAAATCATATCTAAGTTATCTGTAGCAAAATGCTTGAGCACATATCAGCTCGGTTTCAATATATCACGCGTAATCATTGATGGGGATCTTCGTTGATAACAGAAAGTTCTAGATAAATGTCTATGAACGATATAATGCCAAATACAAATGGATTATGTTCAAGTTTTCCTTGATGTTTTGTATTTTAAACGTTTCCATCCACAGCATCGGAAATATTTTTTGTGATGGCAGGGGAAATGTCAAATGACATGTCATCGCTTTGTCATTAGGAAATAATAAATGAATAGGAAATAATAAATGAAAAAAAAAACAAGAAGGTTTGATAGGTTTGAAGTTACGTGTATACTGGTAAATAACCAATCCTAGGTACTTCCTACTAATGTTATAGGTACATGTGAAAGTTTGTGAAGATGTTTAGATGTTTGTTACTTAATCAAGCTTTAAGGACTGAACGGATCGGACTGAAAATTGGTACAGCGTTAGCTTAGTCCTTTTTTTTACGTGTGGAAATTCTCATGGATGTCATGCCGGACTTCTACCGACTAAAACCACACGATGCACTGCCATCTCTACCTATGGCCGGGAGTCCCGGGTATGTCCTCAGAGGGATAATCTCAGGGCATAGCTTATAGCCTGGAATAACACATAGGCTACTTCTTTTCTTAGGTAGGGTAAACCACCCAATTATTGGCACTTTAAGAATGAATTATTGGCACTTTAGTTAAGAGTATATTTCGAAAAATAAGGGAAACCTAGTTTATTTCAGTTCGGTGTTGCCCATTATGTAGTTGTAGGTATGCATTAAAAAGTAAAATAGCATTCTTTTTCTGTTAGAAATGGGCAAAATTACCTAAAGTGCCAATAATTGGAGGAGTGCCAACGATTGGGTGGTTTACCCTACGTACTTTTTATCATCTAGTTAGGGTTCCGTAGCCAAAGGTTAAAAACAGGACCATATTACTGAGCTGAGACCCACCGTCCATCTCAAATCGTGATAGCTAGAGAGTTGAAATTTTAACAAATTTTGTATTTCTGTTGTCGCTAAAACCGAAAGGCACTGCATGTTACTAATGAGGCTGCTAATTATTTGTGAATATGTAATGTGAGTGCTTTTTAGTTTTACTGATTTCGACTTTAGCAAACCTGGTATTAAATTTAGCTATGCTATTGTAATACGAAAGAACGAAGCACACAAATACGAAAATAAACATGCTAATTCTAGACATAATGAACTCTTATGATAGCTACAATTTACATATGCCACAAACGTGACTAAAATTAAAAGCTGATATTTATACAATAGGAAAAATGATAAATTAGTGATGACAAAACGTGCAATTTCTCTAATGACAGAAATTATATAATCTATACATTTATAAAAGGCAACCGTGACTAACTGATCAATCAACGGCGAGACTACAATGCTGAATGAATGTCTCAAAAATTAAGCAAAGAAATCTTGGAACTCCCACCGGAATTAATCAGAGGGAGTTAGAAAGAAAGTATCTCCTCCCACCTCCTAATGCGGGAGACCAGAAAGGAGGTGTAACATTTTATAGAACAGGGACGCATCACAGTAATAGCACAGTATAAAGAGAAAACCTACCTGTAGGCTGTGGTAATAGTATACCTATACGGGGAGGAGCGCACGGTAACTATAAAAAATCTACGAAGCTGCATTTCTAATTTTAAGGAATTTTAGTGAGCTAGCGTAGCCCCCGTAGTACTGACAAATATAAGAATTAATTACAACATGTAGATCTGCATTTGTGCAATACTTTCACACGTGACTCTACTGCCTACACTCCTTAATATTTTGTGATAAAAAAAATCCGTTTTTTTTCATGTCGATTTTGTTTTCATTTGCAAAGGGAACTCTGCCTGCAACCACTGGCCAATAATACGTGAACATAAATTTAAGTGTGTAAGAATTTCTTAAAACATATGAATTTTGCAACTAGATTGGAGGCTGGTTAGGTACATTTTATAGAAAACGGAAACAAGAAATGTACACCACTTTCCTGGCGGGAGTGGTGACCAATACAGCACTACGGACGTCAACGTAAATTAAAACTACTCGCGTAAGAGTTGAGACAGATCTGTAAAGAGAATGTTCAGGAGAGAGTGCTCATGTACAATTCTAAGGTTCCAACGAGGTCTTCATTGGTCGTGACCCCATCGCTCATCTTGATAGTTGTTTGGGCTAAGCGATGGGACACATGGTCAGAGAGTAGTCTAGTATAACTCAAATCTGAACAGTTCTATATATCCGAATCAATTGATCTTGACCTGCTGAACTGTATACGGTCCAATTGATAAGTTGACTGTCTACAGCTCAGCTCACTACCAGTTTAGTTCTAAGCAGGTATGGATTATCGGCCCTGACGCAATCTCAGTTCAGCAGTACATAACATGTTACATAGACTTGTTAGTACAAAATGTATTGATATACATAACAATACTCTCTTTTGTACTGAACCAACACACGCAAATCTCGGGTATTGTTTACCTTGGACTACCTACGTAATTTATAGATAAGAATTGCACACTTATTATCGTATCGCTATTTCCGGATCACATTATACTATTAGAGTTTCTATTGATGTCAATGAAAGCAGCCTTTTTCATTCGCCTGTTGGAGATATGGTCAAATGCAGTTAGGTGTTTTGGTGAATTTCACAGGTCTCAAAACAACTTTCTTAGGGCAGAACGGTGCCAAGGAGTTTTAATGAGTATTCCCAGTACCAACATGATCAGGTGCTAGATGACCCTCACACAAGCTTGGTAAGTGAAGCTCTGTTTGTAAAAAAAGGGTCAATTACAGCTTTTGGGTACACCTGAATGTATGGGTTGTGAGTAAATATTGAGTGGGCCCTGAAATGTAGAAAAATAAGTCTAGTGTAACAGACTGAGTAATACGGTTCGTTGCTGAGGCAGCCCAGATGTGAGTCTCTAATAGATATTTTATATTGGATGTGACAATGTCCAGTTGACTTGGGAAGCACTGCACTAGATGGTTGTAATACAGTATCCCAACACAGGTGACCTTTGATAGGTAGCAGATGCTTAACTCTTGATCCTTAGCTTCCCCCATAGCCATAGCCATCCCATCCCTACTCACAACATTTTAGAGTGTTGAAGATCATTCATGAACCACTTGAACAAAAAGCAAGAGAAGCAAGTCCATAACCTCTTCAGACCCTTGGTACACATTTGTGTACTTTAAATAAATACCTCTTTTACTACTAACGACATCTCTTATCTAGACGGAATACTTATTTATCCGTGCTCTTACCTTATTAGTTCAAAAAGAAACCGTAATTAAGCAGCAGCAGTGGTGACAATTTGCCGAATTTCGAATTTGAATTCAAAAGTGTACAGTTTTTTTCACGAACACCGCGCGGCAGCATTTTAATTGAGGTAAAATATTTCAGATTTATTAATTCAATGTTTTTTTGTGAAATATGGTTAACGACATATTGTTTTTATTGTTTTGGTAAAATTTTATTCATAAAACTGTATTTTCGTAGAAAAAATAAGTCTTACTTTCAAAGTACACTTGTGTGTACTTCAGTGTGTAACAAGAGGCTTTATCCTAGTTTGCAAAAAGTTTGGAACTATTTATTTAGCTCGATGGATTATGGATGAACGATGTATCGAGGAGGCACTTAATGCGTGTCGCGTGTGTAATCGCGATTATTCGGGTGACGAAGATGAGCTCGATTACCTTCCTCAGGAAGACACTGAATCCTCATCGTCGGAGCCGGAAGAGGAGTCTCAAGATTCTCAAGAAGAAGTCATCTCATGTCAATTCTGGCTGAGCAAAGATATGAATCTTTATGGTCCTAATATAGGTGATGATGTACTTGTAATCCAAGGCGATTCAAGCACCAATGGTCTGTTTTAATTTTTTGAATATGTTGGCTGACCCAACAAATCTGTATTCTGCTCGGTCACGAGATCTGAGATCTGTTTGCACCAATTACATAGTAAATGATTAGATATACGGGCAAACAGGTCATCATGGAAACTCTAAAGTACCCTCAGGCAAGATTCTACTGGAGCAGGGAACTCTGCGTGCCCATAATAAAAGATACAATGACTTGGGGTCAGTTATTCGAATTCAGAAACTATCTGCACTTAGTGGATAATATGGAACCACGAACTGCTGCCGATAAACTTTGGAAGATACGTCCCCTTCTCAATAATATCCTGCGTAAATGCCACAGTTTACCCCGTTCATTGCACATGTTTATCGATGACCAAATGATATCTTTTTCTGGTAGTTGTAAATATCGGCAGTACGGACCTTCAAAGCCCAACCCTTTTGGACTTAAAAAAATATTTTAGCTGCAAGAGACTGTTTAGTGTTAGACTTTGAGATCTACGTGGAATCAAACACAATACCTCAAGGATATATGGATATAGAGACTCAAGGACAGGCTAGGACTCTTGCAGTACAGGCTAGATATAGCCACTGCGATTATGAAATTTGAGGGTGGGACTGTTGAAAGAAATTTTGCATCTAGATCCAGTATTAGCAGGCGAGATGTTGAGCAACCGACTTCTTCAAATACTGTAGGAGAAGAATCACCAAAAAAGAAACATCGAAATAGTTCCACTGCCACAGTTGCAGTAAGGTTGGTTGTGGTCAGTCATCTTCCACGCTTCATGGAGGACAAAATTTGCATTGAAATGCCGGCATCCACAATGCTCCTCAAGATGCACAACAACCATGTGCACAAAGTGCCAAGAATATTTTTGCGTTACTAAAAATAATTGTTTTAAAATATTTCACACCCAAAAATAGGGTCAATAACTATAATTAGTCCTAGGTAAGTCCTCAAGTGCACATATGTGTACCTGTTTTTTTCTAAATAAATAGTTAAAAATTAGGATTTTTTTTTACCTACACTTTTTATTTTACCCCTTACCGACCAGAAAATAACATCAAAAGAAAATTATTATAAATTTATAAAGCTCAGGTCTGAAGAGGATAACTGCAGCATTTCACAAACTATTTTGCCAGTCCCATAAATAAAAAACCACAAATTTTTAATCCACTGCAATGGATATAGAAGATTGTATATGGTCTTGGTAGAAACAACTTTTTGGATATTGGACCATCCCAATTTCTATTCAGTATTGAGAGTAATCAACTAGGTCTGAAGGGAGATCTATTTCACAAAAAAAAGTTGGTGATTGATTTTTGTTATAGTTTTAGCCACAACTCCGACACAACCATTGTACTGAGAATAATGCTATGTATATTCTACACTAAAAAGAAAAGTAGATAAGTATGGCAATGGAACACACCTGTATGCCATCACATTTTTTTTCAGGTTTGTATATTTATAACAACCTGGATATTAAAATCAACATAATTATAATGTAGCAAGTTTAACTGTCAGCTGACACAAATACAAGTGTTGATGGGACTCCACAGTGCTCGCTTCAGTAATGCCATGAAAGGCCAAATCAGTGAATTAAAATGAAGATTTTGGATGCAACTCAGATTTCTAGAGCAAGCTAGAATATATAACAAGGTGGGGTACTTTGGCTCCTGAGTAGTCTCTGTACAAGACACAGTTTCATCTCTGTGGAATATTGGTTTGCTCTAAATAAGATGCTTTAGACACCATTAATCATTGCACTGTTGTACATGTCTGACACACCATGTCCAATGCATAGAATCTAAACATATAAGTATTCATATTCAACCATAAAAGCATTTAGATACTAATAAATATTTCTAGCTAGAGACTACACAGATAAAACCTTTCTTTTGAGCACCTCCAGCTCTTGTGTAAACTGTGTGAAACTCGGCATGTTACTTTTTGGTTTTATTTTGCTTCAATAAATATGTCCTAACGTGTAATTTCTTCATCATAGGAAAATGATACAGGTATGTACTATATGTGATTGCTTTGAGCTGCTCCATTAAGAGTCTGTATGACGCCAAATAGACTATTACCTTGATCTAGATCTCAGGACACGTGAGGTCTAATGAAAATATTTATAAGAAAGACAATAGTAAAATCTTCATTTGCACTAGACCACTTTTTTGATATTGGTTATAGTTTTTTTATAATTAATTTATTTCGTTAAAACGCACAAAAGCTGATCGCATCTCTCTCTTTTTTGCACACTAAAATGTATATCTTCTATCTTCTTTCAACAATTTGGTGTCTGGTGGGCTCTTAATAACAAGCGTCACATTTGAAAAGTAATGATATTTACACTGACCTTCGGGCTAAATGGAGCCTTTCCTGTGTGGTGAGGTGTTCCACCTGTGCCATCTCTGACACCAATTCGGAGTGCTCCATTTTCAAAAAATACCTGAAAGAGTATGAGTGGTTACTTCTATAATCACACCTATTTATTAATCACTTCATATTCTTAAGTTTTATATTAAATTTATGAGAACTGCTGTTTACAAAAACACTGCTACCGTTAACCATATCACGAAAGTATGTGTGGAATGATTCTGAATGCAACACAATTACTGAATCATTGTGTACCTACTGGGCATGTTTGTAAATAAAAATTGTGGACTTATAACTACCTATATCTCGAAAATTGCGAACTTTTACTCAAGTTAGGATAATGTTAATCAAATTACTAATTCTGACAAAGCCAAAATATTAAACTCGTCATAGAAATAGCTCGTACAAGTGGTACTCGTTGTTATAACAAAACTTATTGATAACCAACAAGTTTGATAAGATAACATAGCTCTATACTGAGAAGTATTTCAAATTGAAGATTTGGATGATCTTGTAATCGAGCTTCATTCTACAAGTCATACAAAACGACGCACATTCACATTTATTTAAATTTACCTCTCCATTGAAAAATAATATTTTTATTTAAAAACAATCTGACAGTTTAGAAAGGCACTTCTTAATTTTTGGCCATCGTAATTCATCATCGAACGTTATCTCAATGCCCAACAACTTCGGCAGGAGAAACTTTACACAAAATATATTTATTCTACTACATTTTGCACGCTACTTACCGCTGTTCTAGATACTACAAAGCACAAGTATGTTTCATTCTTGTATTGATATTTGCCACACTAGTTCAACAGATTAAGGTAATGGTATTCACGGACACATATCGATTGTTGCAACTAATTGAAACCCATTGTAATATAAAAGTATGTTATTACATTATATTTTCCGTTAGTTTTCGCGAAAAAGAAACTAAAAAGATAAGTAAATCACAATCACAAGACTAGCAAACGACGAGCGGAGCGGATGGATGAATGAAGGATAGATGTTTTTTTTAAATTACGGTGACTTTTACGTATTGAATCGAACACTTGGCTTTTGGAAACATAATTTTTAAATCTTTTAAAAGTTTTTTAACACATTTTGAAATTCATTTCAAAATTAATGAACGATATGTTAAGGTAAGAAATCAGAGTTAATGCTAAATGCTATGACATACTGAATGACTGCAGTATCTGGACCGGCCACGGTGAATTTGGGAGCGCTAAGAAATCGGAGTTTATGCTAGCTATGCTTAGATCATCTAACCATAGGATGCGCCTTACTTAAGCATTGTTTTCTGCCATTGCACATGACCATTTGGTCTTTTGGCTTTATGAAAAGCCTGTACATCAGTACATCATTTTATATGATTAAACTAGTACATTACATTGTAGTTGACTGTACAATAACAATTAACACACAACAGCCATTACGCGTTTGTCGATTAATACATTTTTAAATGCAATGAAATTTTATATGTCTTTGTGTTTCCCCCTTCACTTGTATGAAAACTGGCAGAATATTTTTGTATGCGGTGGTTCGCAAAGGCTAGTCCCGTGTTATATGGTCTAAGTAGCTATGACATGATTACATGAATGACTGCTGTATCTGGACCGGCCACGGTGAATTTGGTAAAGATGCTTCTATAACATTACTCGCGAAGTTGAACGATGATCCTCGGCGAAGTCGCCCGCAACAAAGAAAATTTTTGACGAAGTTAGCCGAAGTGCCTCTCTACACTATCGTTTTGTATTCGTTCAACTTCGTTCAACTTCACTAGTAATGTAGAGGAAGCATTACTTTCAACCTACAGTTATTGTGCAGGTATTGTGTTTACACAGCAATACCTGCACCTGTTAGGAGTCCGGCATAGCATTCATGAGTATGACGGATTTTCCCTGAAGTTAAAACTTTTAATAGGTCAAAAAAATATTATTGATCTAGGTATTTATAATTTTGCAGTACATCAATTTCAGCTATCTCTTAAGTTTCAGCCAGCATTTGCAATTTATTTGATATTATACACAGTTTTTTAATACGATAATATTCAATACCGACCTACGTTCATACTAACGATAAGTTATATGGCCGAGTCACGGTTGCACATCATACGCACTTGGAGTACTAATGTTACCTTTGAACTGGTGCACTTTGAGCTGGTTTACCTGTATATATCTCGACCATCCCCTGCACTACAAGAACTACTACCAGCTATTGTGTTTACAATCGGTTGTGCGCTGATGAATTATTGGCCGTGAAGAAACAGGCCAGTTACGACTTAATGTGTGGCACCCGTCGATATTATTTGTGCTAAATATGCTTCGAATACAAAATAAAATTAACATCATTTTTTTTGTACAGGAGGGGAAATTAACACCATTAACAGTAACTAGGTAGCATAGTTTTTGGCCTTAGCTTGTTTTTGAGTAGGTAACGAACATAATAGAAGTTTGTCAATAGGCGGGAAATTCAAAATAATTAATAATGGAAACTATGTGTACATACGAATAATGTATTCTAGAATATATTAATAATTAATTCTAGAATACATTATTCGTAGAATGAAAATAATAAATCAGTCAATACGCGGGAAGTTCAATTTTAATGTCTACGTTATATATTATGCACTAGCTGACCCCGCAACTTCGTTTACGTCACATAAGGTGTATGAAAGGAGAAGTATTTCTTCATCAGACTCGTTAAGCAGCATGTGAAACTGCCCTGTTTGCTTAATCATAAAAGAGCTTAAAGAAGAAGTCTATTCTAGTTTTAAAATAGTTCATCATCACGCCTTTTATCCCCGAAGGGGTAGGCAGAGGCATATTATATGCCCACAATTCCCCTTTTTTTTTAATTTGTCCCACGTAATACGTTGTGAGCCATATTGCCGTGTTTAAATGGACAGGCGAAGGTTGTGACTGCCTGCTGTTGAAATAAAGCCTTCAACTTGGCTTAACGACTGCCATTTTACTGGCAACCGGGACTTCCAAAGCACGGAAACGCTCAAATAAATGTCACAAAGTGATCACATGGATAGTCACCCATCCATGGACCGGCCATAGTGAAAGTTGCTTACTGCAGTGATCATTTACAGAACACTGAGTCCGCGGGGCCACGAGCGCTTCTTTAAAATAGCCTTAATCATTAAGCTCTTGAATGATTAAGCCAACACGCCAGTTTAGATTTACCCATTTTCAGATTCATAAGTCTATGTGATTCTTTAAAGTGATATAACTTTTTTATTTATTATCCGATTGACATGAAATAAACACTAAATGCCAAGTAGAGCAAACCTCAACACAATAAAGAACCGCATTGCAATTGGTTAAGCAGTTACTGAGATTAGCGTGCATAAACGTACAGACAAACAGATATCCATACTAATATTATAAAGACGAAGAGTTTGTTTGTTTGTTTGAACGCTAGGATCTCAGGAACTGCTAGTACAGATGTACAGACAAACAGACAAAAAATCTAAAAATCATAGTTTTGGGTTCTATTTGCGTTCATAAAGCCCCCCTATATTATTTTTTCTTATTTATCTTCCATGTACAGACAGCGACCTGTTACGATTTTATTTTTTCGTTATATATTAGTTATGCATATGCAATTTACCTACATTTAATCATTTCAAATCAATTCATTTAAGTATCTATTCATTTTTTGTTAGAACAGGTTCTACAGGCTATTTTTAGATGTTTTAAATTAAGTACAATTAATGTCCTACCGTTGTGTAGGTAGGTAGCTACCTACGTCTCAATAAGTAATTTGCTTAGCCGGAATTCCTGGGACATACTTCCGAGGTCTTACCTCGAACTCCCGGTCATAGGCAGTTGTAAGCACCGTGTGGTTCTAGCCGGTATCGATAGTATTCTTGAGGATTTTGTGGATGTCATTTTAGCTCATTTTCATGAAATAACACTAATTCCTTTTGGACGTATCCAAGATGTAGAGATAGGTATACTGGTTGAATTTATAGTCGTTCTGGAACGGAAAGGTTTAGGCACAGTTTCGATAACAGAACCGATCGACACTGTCAATTTGAAAATCAAATAATAAACGGGTGGGGCTGTGTCGGGGCACACGGCCGTTGGTTTTAACGTGAATACGTCTCGTAACTGCGTCTCGTAACTGTGTCTCGTCTGCGTAATTTCAACCGTACCAGCTGCAGATGTACTGGCACCGTCGTTGATCCGCTCGGCCACATTCATTACTTTACGTTGCCGGCACTGCTTGACTCGATCATAAGGTGGTTTATTGGTACCATTCGATTGCTGTTGAGATGCCCTTTCCAACCGTATACGATCTCTGTATTTCGATGTGACTTTTCGACGCGTATAGGCCGACATTATATATTTTTTGATATTATTTTTTTATTTAAACACCTTATTATATTCACAGTTACAATTTTACACTAATGTAATATATATGATCGATAGATTTTGACGAGAGCTGACGATTGAAACTTGAATGAACGTCGTAGCTTCACCGAGTCGAAAGTTATTTTTTTAAATGGAAATCACGAGACGCAGCAAAATGACCTTCAAAATGGCGGGGCTGCCCCCTCCCCTGCGCGCGATGTGTTGCAGTCCTTACTTAGCGTAATAATTCTTTGATTCTTTAGCTATCCAGTGGTGTAACTGAAATTTGGATGGAGATGATAGATATGTAGCTTCAACACTAAACTGTATCCCCCGATTTTGTTATTATTCGTTTTTTTGGATTGCGTCCCTATGGAAGTAATTTTAACACTGATCTGTATGAATAATACAGATCAGTGAATTTTAAAGACGTATTCACGTCAAAAAATTACGAAAATGTCGCCTGCGTCGAAAACTGTTCTCACCTTTGAAGAGACGTCTCTGTATAGCGTCTAGCGCGTCTAGTTGTCATCGTAATAGCGTAGGTACTCACACGACGCAATATAAGGCTGAGGCCGCACTTGCGGTTACCGCGACTATTTCTAACCTCAAAATGTCAAACTATTGTTTTGAGGCTAAAATTTGACATTTCGAGGTAAGCTGCCAGTGCGTGGCCGTGGGGCGTGGACACTCTCTCGCTCGAGACCATGGTGCGAGCCATGCTCTCCGGCGGGAGTAAGTGGGACTGCGCCGACTCTTTCTGCGAGCAGGTCATGCTCGTGAAGGAGGCGGCGGGTGCGGGAGATAGCTCTCCCACCCGAGTTCCGTAGTCGGCGGCCTGGACGCCGCCGACGTGTTTTCGCCGAGGACTATCGGCCTCCATGACCGGGGGTCTGAGGATGGTGAGAGGGTCGCTCACCGTCCTTACAGAAGCAGGCCCATGACGGCAGCGTGACGTGAGCAACTTACGCATGCCCCCCCTTAGAAGCGGGATAGCACCCGAAACCCCCCAAAGACGCGGGATAGCACCCAAACCAACCCCTGGGCGAGGCCGCAGCGGCGGCCGTAGGTCTGTTGTGAGTCCCGGGACATCCTTCCGAGGGCTTACCCAGGGCGTTGCGTGAGGTTTTTTAGTCGGTAAGAGTCCGGCATAACATCCTCCGAGGATTTTCCCTCACGTAAAAAAAAAAAAAAGAGCTGCAAGTGCGGCCCCGGGCCACAGTATAAAATATATGTAATACCTAGACAAGTTATACTTGAACATTACGGCTTTCAAAAACAGCTAAACTTTTACAAATTTGAAAAAAGAATGTCATAAATATTATCTGTGGTATCATGCATGAAGTCATTTATGTCATTTTGTTATTGTCATTTATGTCAATCAAATCAAATCATTTATGTCTTAGTAAGGGAAAATCAAGTGTCCTTTTTTCCCCACATTCCTCTGAATGTGGGGAAAAAAGGACACTTGATTTTCCCTTACTAAGACATAAATGATTAAATTATTTACAGGTCAAGTACCTACCTAAGTAATATTTTAATTTACAAAATATTAATGCTGTTTATCGAATTAGTTATTATTATCGTAATTTAAGTCACAAAACCAATTTATTTAATTAATAATAAAACAACAATTAAAAATTTCAAAATATCCTTCACGTAAGTACAGATTTTCCAGCCTCTACAGTTTTATTATTTATTTAAACTTCATGCACAATGTACGTAGGCGGACTTCTTTAACTTTATAATCTTAATATATTATTATTTGTTTTATTTAATTTTTATAAAAATATAATTAAGTACATAAATAAAAAAAATCTAATGGCGAAATAAAACATTAGTACAAATACTCCCTAACATCCCCGTATGCGTCGCGCCAAACCACAGACTACAGAGTACATTATCCTTGTGTATTATATCCCTGTGTAGTTTGTACATCCTCTGAAGATACATTAGGGCATTTCTTTTCGAGTTTTCTTTACTAACAGAATTTAAAACAGTGCTAATAGAACTTTCGCTACTCCTACAGCCGCGTCACAGATTTTCAGTTACCTAGGTACTTTACGTGTTGCCATTTTCCAGAGTCTATAACGTATCTATAGTTTTTATATCATTGTTTTTATATCATTGCTTATACATATACTAGCGGTACCCTGCCACGCTTCGCTGTGACTTTTTTATTGTGGTTTTATGGACCTACCTATGAGAAATGAGGAACAAACCAAAGGATGGGTACATTACAAAAACATTTAATGTTGAGCCGTTACCAAAATTATAAATCTTTCTGAAAATCCAACATCCAAATCAATAAAAGCTTGACTTGAAAAAAAAAATCTATTCTGTGATGATCAATGTTCAGTTTTTAAAACATCGTGCACACGCTTCAAAAAAATAAATTCACTCATATTGCGCCAAAACTCTAACTTCAAAAATAACATGCAAAACATAATCTGATAATCTGACCTCTTTATTAGGTAGGTAGTACTCTCTTTTAGCATTCTGAATCGTAGAGGGAGAATATACCTTCTGAATGCAAGGAGGCCGCAATCAAACTTCTCATAAAAAACAGCAATCTGGTAGGTACAGTACGGGGCCATATAAGTAGAATGCACATCGGCAATCATCGCATTTCCGAATGCAAACGAATGCTCATTTCCATGTAGGTAGGTAGTAGGTACATCAGTTATTAGATTAGTCGTTTATCAGAATTTGAATTTAGCACTAAGTACTTTATTGTTGTTTTGTTTTTATTTCACGTGAAATATATAGAGCTGTAAAACACGATGTAACTATTTTTAATTATTGCTATATTCTTGTTAGGAAAAAAATAATCTTCAAATAATCTTCATAAATATATATTTTATATAAGATCGACAAAAAGTGTAATATTGTGGTGACAAATTGCTAGGCCATCGGCCACAACACGGTTTAACCCTGTACCCTTAGTCGACTTATGCGACATATTATTTTTCTTATTCTAATAGAACACCGCACGGGGAAAATGCGGAATTAGTATAATAAAAACTAAATCATGTATATTCAATTCCTTCCATTTCACTATCTATGCTCTCATTGAGGTCTGTGTCACTGCCAATATCAGCTGTATTTATTACTAGCCTATCCAATCTATCTATTTTGTCGTCCATAGCGTGTTGAATTCCTCGATATTCATTCTCGCATTTTATCGCATGATCGCAAACCTTTTTCCAGTTAATAATGTCTTTATTGAACTTAAATTCATATCCACGTTTCTCGCGGCTACATAGCCTTTTAGTTGAGACCATATATTTTCAATTGGATTGAAATCCGGATGGTACGGTGGCAATCGCAACACAGTGTGCCCATGTTCGGCTAGTATCTTGTTCACGGAAAACTCTGTAAATCTGTCCTTGTGCTGACATATAATATTATATATCTGAGGTTTTGTTAATTTATGATCAACTGAAATTTCGTGTCTTTGTAACCAATTGATCATTTCCGGTTTATTGGTGTTTGAGTTGGGGGGTCTTTCAACATATTTATTGTGATAGGGTGCGTTGTCGATAACCAGAACAGAATCATTAGGTATATTTGGAATTAATTGATTAACCAGCCACTTCTTGTAGTTTTCGTTATTCATTTCGTTGTGATAATCACCTTTAGCGTCCGTGGATTTATACGTTAAAAAGGCTCCTGGTACAAAGCCTTTTTCGTTACCTGCGTGAACAATTATCAAACGTTGACCTTTTGAAATCGGTTTTTTTACCCCTATTTGCTTATCATCACTCCAAGTTTTTCCTTTAGTGTGGGTTGTATGTATGTAGGACTCATCCATATAGATAATGTTTTTCCTGCTTCGCGAAATTCGCATATTTTGTCCAGATATTCAATTCGTTTGAGCGCTACATCGTGCTTTTCCATTAGAACTTTTCTATTGTCTTTTATTTTTGTGAACGCAAATCCCATTTCATAAAGAATTTTTCTCAACGTCTTTTCAGACCCATTATAATTAATAGCCTCGGATTATAATAGCTTTTAATGTTTTTATTGTAGGCAGTTGTTTGTAACGCAGATGAAAATCGTACACCATTCTTCTAACAACATCATAATCAAAATCGTCCATATCTAAACGAAATTGTTTTTTTGGTCTCCCATTTTTTCGAGAGCTGGATTTTGTTCCACTGGAATGTGTATTATCAGTGCCAGTGCCGACTTCGTTTAATATATTGTTCAAAGTTCTTTTTGAAATTCCAGTGGCATCTGCAACTCTCTGTTGAACCTTCTTAAAATAATTACTTACATTAATATCCTCATGTTTTTTAAATTGGTTGGCGCAGATAAAAAATATTTATAAACATTATGGATAATTTCGCGTGACTGGTAGACTAACGGCTTACCTTTTTTCCCTATAGATGCCATAGTAGGTACTAATTTAATTTTATAGGGGTTTTAGCAGCTCTATATACTGGGTGTAACAAAATTACCTCTCCAAATTTCATGAGATGACTTGGCATCGGAAATCAAATACAAATATTTAATGAAAAAGGGGGGTAAATTTTTTTTTTTAATTTTTTTTGTCGCACATTAAGAATTCATTTTTTACCGCGGCAATTCGAGGTAACATGGTCACCGTGGTAAAACAAACACAGAGCACCCGTCTGGCTGTCGTTGTCGCTTTCTACTGCCGCTCAGTAGCGATAGAAAGGGTGAAAATAGGATAAAATAGGACCTTTAAAACGGCTTTACGGTTAAAGTACCTATTCATGTGATTTTTTTTCTTCATTTTTGTAATGTTTCTTGACTGATGCCACGTCACGTGACGAAATTTGGATAGGTAATTTTGTTACACCCAATATAATTATATTGGCTTAGATAAGCGACTGCACTCTCTCGCATTTGAACCATGACTGACAAAACAAACGTCATGGTGTGTGCGACACAGATATCGCTATACGAAGTCGAAATTAGCCGATTGCTTCTTTCTAAAGCTCGATGTGCATTCTTTTTGGCCCTTTACTGTACCTTCTAAATAGGTTGTTTGTACTGCTCATTCTTTCTAACTTTGCCGCTCGGCTCCATATTAAAGAAAGTCGAATTTTTACGAAGTAAATTGACAGCAACTAATGTCACTTCTTCATACAATGATTGAATGAATTTCTATGACGAAGTGACATTAGCTACTGTCAATTTACTTCGTATAATGAACAATTCGGGTATACGCCTCTACGCCAGCGGCAAAGTTAGAGCGAACGGGTAGTAATATTTTGTTCTGAAGCTGGCAGAATATAATTTAAAAAAAAATTACCAGCGCCATCTACTGGTAAAATCACTTTTTAAAGCTGTTTTATTCTTATTACTGTTATGATAAAAGTGTATAAAGTAGCCTAAAACCATCTCTGAATCCTATTGTATATTGTGTTCAATTTTGAGCTCAGTCGATTCAGTAAATTTTGAGTTTTAATAAGTACCTACTTAAACGCACACAATTTTTTTATATATATAAAAGATATATAGAATATAGATTTGTAAATACATAGGTACATATAATACATAGAAAAGTCCCAAACTCCGAAACAAACATTTTGTACCGACCTGGGAGTCGAACTCAGGACCTCTAGTTGGTTATCCTACCGAATGCACCACCGAGGCAGTACCGAATGAAATTAGCCTGTTAGCCTTTTTAATATACATACATATAATCACGCCTTTATCCTCGAAGGGGTAGGCAGAGGCATAGTAGGTATACACCCACATTTCACCTTATAGTTTTATGTCCCACGTAATAGGTGGTGAGCCTATTGCCGTGTTGTGACAGGCGCAAATTTTTCAAGCCGCCCATAAGGCTTTCAACTTGGCTTAACGATTGTCATTTTACTGACAACTGGGTTACATTTCTAGTTTTCCTTCTCTACGCAATGAATCTTTTTGCGAAAGTGTTCCCTTAGTCGCCTCTTACGACACCCTGTATTGGGGTTACCCATCGCAACATGGGACCCCGTCGCCGTCGCCACACGGTATATATAAATAGATAAGTAAATAAACTAGGTTAGTTAGACTATCCTGCACCATTAGTGTCTGTCGATATAAAATACTAGCGGGCATCACGCAGTTTCACCCGCGTAACTCACGTTCCCACGGTGAAAAGCTGAAGGCTTTCAGAAAAGGAGAAGAGAGAAATAAAAAGATGGAATTAAAATTTCAATTGATGGTATATTATAATTTAAACTCGGGGTCGTGGTAATTTCGAGCAGCAAGTGCGATCTCCGAAGGCCTTCGCAGGGTTCCGACTTATCTTAGTGGTTCCCAAGGCTGATGCAGTCCGCGACGTAGCCGTGCCGTCCACAAATTCGGCTGGCACGGTGTTTTCGACCCGTAGGGTGGATGACTGCTCGTAGACTTGGAGGGTGCGTCTTCACCTTCGTGGAACCCGAAGGTGGACTTCTATAGCCCGTAGGGTGGACGTTGACAACCCGTAGGGTGGATGCTGACAACCCGTAGGGTGGACGTTCCTGCTTGGAACCCGCAGGGTGGATCTTGACAACCCGTATGGTGGACCCTGGAATGTTCCAGATGACGGGTTAGCTGGAACCCTTTTTCCCGCCCATTGCTAAGACAGCCGGTCCCCGTTAAACCTGTCAGGAGTCGGCTGCCTTACAATGTTTGGTTATTTGCTAAGTTTACAGAGACCTTTTTTTTTTCACACCCCTGTAATCTACCCTCCCATAACAGGGTTGACCAACAGCCGTTAATTTTCACTGTTTTAAAAATCTAGATTCATTATAATTAATTTGACTCACCCAATGATGGGGTTATTGACGCTCGCAGCTAAATCGCTGATCACTTTGGGAGCACCTGGCTCCTAACAATATTTCTTCACTTTGAAATTATACTCTGATGCACCTACGCACAGTGTCTTATATTTAGATTATTTGAGTAATGGGGCTTTGAAATTTGCGCGCGGTTGTTTTTATATTTTTGTACAGCGCCTCTAGCGGCACCACTCGAAACTACTAAACGTCAAGACCGCTTTTTAAATACGAATGAGGCTTCCGCCGTTGCGACACTAACTCGGTAGATGGCGCTTTCATTTATTAATCTACGTTTTCATTTTAAAACCCCTCATGTTGAACCCCTAATTGCACCCGTTGTTCCACAACGTTACATACTCCCCCTCCCTGGTGAGCGTTTGACGTACCCTAACGCGTCAAATGCTGCGTTCGTCCTCGAACGCCCCTAACATAATACCTAATACTCGTCTATGTGTGTGTGTATGTTAGTGTGTTGTGTGAATGAGATGATGCTGGGTGTAGCGAAGAGTCGGCCTTAACCTTAATGAAACCAACTCGCAGGATGTATTTAGGTGATTCTGAAGGATCTTATAGGACAGAAAGAGAAAAGACGTATTTGAGGCTTTGGGTTGAAGGTTCAGGTAATACGCACCGCCTGAAAGTGGGGTGTGTATAATAAGGCTTTTTGCTGAAGGCTGGGATTTATACAACCGTCCCAGAGAAGAACATCCTACTAGGGCTAGTGTAACACTTCCGACTCATAGGATGGACTATCCCCCAGGGCAAGCCTCTAGCTTCCGAGTGGTAGGATTAGCCATATGACGAAAATAAACATAACGGTGATCTACACCTACGACTGTTAGGGCAAGACAAATGCTGCCAAATAACAGTACCATAATTCTGTTCGGGTAAGCCTCATGCTTCCTCGTAACAGTAACAAACCTACACCATAATTCTGTTAGGGCAAGACCATGCTGCCAACTAACAGTAAACGACGAACTCTGTTAGGGATAGACTCATGCTTCCAACTAACAGAAAACTCCCAACCAAACCAAGAAACAGAAAAGTGATAGAAAATAATTTACTTGCAGAGTCCTTCGTGTTGCTAATTAACCCTTATGTCCCCATGACGAACACGGCATGTGTTTGTCACGTTGTTCTGTGTACTTATTTGAAAGTCGTGTGTAGTGTGTAGTGTGTAGTGTCCCTAACTAATTACTAGGCTATTTAGCCCTTTAACCAAATAAAATAAAAAACCAAGTGCATATTCGCAATCTTAGTATCAATAACAAAAGACAAATGCTTATTCTCAACTTTAGTAGAAGAATGTTGACTATGACTATTATGTCAACCTTAATAAATGACGAAGATCATTGATCTTTGGCCATTCTGCCAAATATCTAAACAAAATATGGTGCCCTTGTTTGCCACCATGTCAGTGTAAAATGTATTTAAATAAATAATGTGTATGTATGTACGTATGAAATCTCCCCTGTGCAAGTGTTATTTTGTTTGCGCGTAAGCTGCTGACGTAATCGTGTTGATGCAAACGTGTTATTCATCGTTGCATCTAAGGCCAGTGTCACACTATGTAAACAAACAAAAAAAAAACTGCTTGTTGAGTGTTTGGAATTTTGTGTGAAGATAATTGTGATGAATATGTAATGACTATATCTTACTTAATTATTATGTAAGTGTAAATGTGAAACTTCCGTATGATCATATGTATGCGTGTAACCTGACACGAGATGTGGTACCTATATGTGCCACCTATGTACTAAAGTTATATGACGGTGTGCTAACACCCTTATATTTTCCAAAAAAATAATTAGCAAAACCTATTGTGTAACTGTACTGATGTACTATATAAACTGTTAGTGAATGCATTTTAATGCAGTGCAATTGCCTGAGGGCTGCCACCGTTGAACCAGGTTCCTCTCCCCGGATCTTAACTTCATATGCAAGTTCCGCCTTTGGAAGTGATGTGAAATTTGATTTGAATGCCATTGTACTGACTATTTCAATTACTCTAGCCGGGAATCTTTAGTGATGATGATTATTTACCAATGTATAGTGTATTTATCTGCTACTTATTTTACATGAAAAGTTAATTTTATGTAAACAACGAATGTTCGCTATATTCGCTAACGAATTCTGTTGTAGTGAACGACGGCCCTTATCGTTGTCTGTTTACGTATTGTTGAATGTTAAGGAATGTGAATATTTTTCGATCCACCCTCGGAATAACGAAAAATAAATTCTACTTTTTAGGGTTCGTTGAACCGAATTATAAATTGAACCTTTATAAAACTTAGTATTTGCTTTAGGAAATACTTAAGTTTGGAAATAGTACCTTTTAGGGTTCCTTCACTCAATTAATAGATTGGACCCTTCTAGAAATTAATTGTCTGTCTGTCTGTCTGTGTTTAAATGTAATCTAATCCTAAGCAGTGAGTAGTGAAAGTGAAGTGTGTGATGATGGGTTGATGAAATTAACTAAGTGTTTTACAGCTTTACTCGAATAATGCAATTTTCGACGCTGCTATTATTTTTATTGAAATGTAACTATTCACACGAACGTACTACGAGTTAATTGTATTTTAACTCGTACCACTAATTTTTTCTTTAAATCGTTCCTTACTACTACGGAACCCTTAATTATTCTGAACTGTGTCAAAGACGATTCGCACTTGGACGGTTCTTGAAATAAACTATATGGTAGTAACCAACCTTTTATGTAAATTGTTCCTCACCACTACGGAACCCTTGAATATTTCGAATTGTTTGAAAACCGATTCGTACTTGGACGATTCTGGAAATGTTTTGTATGAGACTGTTGGTGCCCGGAGTGTATTATATTCACTTCCACCCACAGTTTATATGGAAAAAAAAAATTTCTTCTACTATCGAGCTAGTAATTCAACTTACTCGTAAACGTTATGAAAGCAACATCTGCCGTTGTTTATTCGGAACACGAATCAAAGTTAATAGTTTATAATTGTTTTTTGGCAAGAATGTATTCACTGCGTGATCTACGTTTGGAATGTTTTTTCTTACAGTTGTACTTCAGTGTATCAGAATTCGACGTAATTCGAAAAGTGAAACAATTATGAATCTTTTAAAATTTACGTGAAGTGAAATTTGTAAAATCTTTGTTCTACCGTTTTACTAGAGTGAAATTTCAATAGGGATTGTCACCCAGAAGTGTGATTATCGGCTGTTGGTCTCGCTGTAAATTCACATATGGGAAATACAACAAAATAATACACAAATTGAGGCGGTTTGACGCCGTAAAAAAAATAAAAATTGTGGTGGTGATATCCTTTGACTACTTTTTACGATGAATATAGGCAATTAACTCACTTACTAAAATTAATGTAAGCGTTTCAAATGAGAAGTTTTACTTCAGACTTTCACGAAGTACTATTTAAAATTGGAACAAAACAAAAAAAACTTTTACTTTAAATTTAATTAAAAATTTTCCACCATAAAATACTATTTGAGGGTGTGAAAAATAAATTTGGGGACCGTTAAAATTTTGAAAAATTACAATTTATGTTGAGAAAAATTCAAATTTTGCCTTGTTCTTGTTTATGCCGAAATCTGTCTAAAATCACTAAAAAACACACAAAATAAGCCGGAAAGAACAAGTTGGCAGCAGAGGTCAGGAGAGCCAAATTCCTGGGTAGTTGTGATAATTTGGAGGGAAACTACCCCGCTAACGGGCACTCTTAAGACTATTTTACACAAATTGAATAATCTTATAATTATGACCTCCGACTCCCGTCGGAAATCGCTTTCTCGCTACCCGAAACCACGATGTGGGCGCCACTGAAAAGCTGAAGGCTTTCAGAAAAGGAGAAGAGAGAAATAAAAAGATGGAATTAAAATTTCAATTGATGGTATATTATAATTTAAACTCGGGGTCGTGGTAATTTCGAGCAGCAAGTGCGATCTCCGAAGGCCTTCGCAGGGTTCCGACTTATCTTAGTGGTTCCCAAGGCTGATGCAGTTCGCGACGTAGCCGTGCCGTCCACAAATTCGGCTGGCACGGTGTTTTCGACCCGTAGGGTGGATGACTGCTCGTAGACTTGGAGGGTGCGTCTTCACCTTCGTGGAACCCGAAGGTGGACTTCTATAGCCCGTAGGGTGGACGTTGACAACCCGTAGGGTGGATGCTGACAACCCGTAGGGTGGACGTTCCTGCTTGGAACCCGCAGGGTGGATCTTGACAACCCGTATGGTGGACCCTGGAATGTTCCAGATGACGGGTTAGCTGGAACCCTTTTTCCCGCCCATTGCTAAGACAGCCGGTCCCCGTTAAACCTGTCAGGAGTCGGCTGCCTTACAATGTTTGGTTATTTGCTAAGTTTACAGAGACCTTTTTTTTTTCACACCCCTGTAATCTACCCTCCCATAACAGGGTTGACCAACAGCCGTTAATTTTCACTGTTTTAAAAATCTAGATTCATTATAATTAATTTGACTCACCCAATGATGGGGTTATTGACGCTCGCAGCTAAATCGCTGATCACTTTGGGAGCACCTGGCTCCTAACAATATTTCTTCACTTTGAAATTATACTCTGATGCACCTACGCACAGTGTCTTATATTTAGATTATTTGAGTAATGGGGCTTTGAAATTTGCGCGCGGTTGTTTTTATATTTTTGTACAGCGCCTCTAGCGGCACCACTCGAAACTACTAAACGTCAAGACCGCTTTTTAAATACGAATGAGGCTTCCGCCGTTGCGACACTAACTCGGTAGATGGCGCTTTCATTTATTAATCTACGTTTTCATTTTAAAACCCCTCATGTTGAACCCCTAATTGCACCCGTTGTTCCACAACGTTACAACGGGAAAAAAATATGGCCTATATTCACCGATCACCGGTGATAGAGTAGCTTACTAACACTGAAAGAATTTTTCAAATCGGTTAAGTAGTTTCGGAGGCTATTCGATGCAAACAAACAATCAAATCTTTCCTCTTTATAATAATAGTATAGATTTCAATTTATAAGGCATTGGTTTAAAAAAACTAAATGGAACTCTTATGTGTGTATTTTAATTGCAGTTTAATATTATTATCTATTTTTATTAATATACTACCTACTTGTAACAATATTCTTAGTACAAAAGAAAACCAATATGTTCATACAATCAATGAGCGCTGATAGGTAACTCTAAGCTAGGCACTATTATTTTTTCAATTGACACTCCATATTTCTCATTTACACAAAGCCTTCTACAATATTTACTTAGAATCCAAAGGAGTAAGAGTTCATAAAGTACATTCAACCCACAAACAAAA
This sequence comes from Miltochrista miniata, assembly GCA_933228765.1. Lineage (NCBI taxonomy): Eukaryota > Metazoa > Arthropoda > Insecta > Lepidoptera > Erebidae > Miltochrista > Miltochrista miniata. The sequence goes on along the minus strand of OW121766.1, from coordinate 22,043,768 downwards.
CTGTACGTTGTTATACAAAGTAGGTAGGTAGGTACTGGGTTCTTAAATAGGCCTGCCTAGGTTTTTACAAAGGTATTAATATAATCACAAACAAAACAGCCTGTGTATTAAAGTGCGTAGGTCATATTTAACAGTACACACGACAAATAAGTTCGAGGGGAGGGGGGAAGGGGGGTGCTCTGCCATATAACAAACGGAACGGAACCCTCTGAGCACGAATCCGGCGAAGGCGGGTTGTTTAATTGAATATTTAAAAAAATAATCACTTTTATGCACAGCTGCAGTCAAGGATTTTATCCCAATTATGCTATTGTACCTAACAGGAATAACGGGAACTTTCCTTGATGTATTACGAATTGAGGGTGTGTAATTCAACAATATGAGTACCCAATGATCTCCGTAAAAGATACGGGATTTCTGAGCGTCTCACTCTTACGACACTTGGGAATGTTCTTGAGTGGTGAAGGTACGGTCAGCAACGAAAGTCGCTGAGCATAACAGATAAACAGAATATGTGTTTTGTAATGAAGACTAATATTGATTACACCCTTTTCTTTTTGATGCGGTACTATTTTGCCGTGTGTACACAATTATCATAACCTCGTAAAACTAGCCATTAGCCAATAAACAATTCTGTATTTCTTAAAAAATATAGGATTGATACCAAAACTTTACTAATGTTAATATGTGCCTATTAAGGAAAAAATAGTTTCTTTTTATACAAATCCTGCCTTCTTTGGCCCCACAATCAAGTGATTCACTAGTGTCGAAATATGCCATTTAAAATGTAATTGAATCATTTATTATGCAATTACGCCTTTCCTGTTAAGTGTAAATACCTACTTAGATAAGTATCCTCAAATTAGAACATTTGTTTTTGTTAGGATGTTATAGTAATAATACTTTTCACACCTACTTTAAAACACTTATTAGATTTTACTAGATAGATCTGACAACATAAAAAATGTCATTTGGAGCGTCTTTTTACTGTTAGTCCTAACCTGATTGCATAAAATGATTTACCAATAAATTTTTATGATAAAATGAATAGTTCACAAGTTGCATGAAGACCAATATATCAAGCGGGTACTTACACTATTTAAAAGAAATTAAAAAAAAACGAAATAGATCCAAGGAGCAAAAAGTACCATTTTGGAAAATCTGTGATTTTGAAAAAGGTCTTCAAGAACGTAATTCTAATTTTTTTTGGTAGGTAGCTAAGTACCTACTTATCCTACTCAATCTTACAAAAAAATTATCATCCCAATCCATAAGAAACAGTTTTTATTATACTATAGGTACACATATAAAAATTATGTTACCATTACCATTATCTATTGAATTAGATATAATAGTAACTACTATTATTGTACCGCTTCATAAACTAATATTAAACAGTTTAATAGTCTAATAACAATTCAACATTTTGCGCTGAAGTTATAATTAATAATTACTTACATTTTTACAAGTATTATTATACTTATAATTATTGTTAAAAGACCTCAAATTGCCAATGACATTATTATTAATTGGTTAAAAATTGATGTACCTAATGATTGAGTTCAATAATTGTATGGGTAACGTTCGATTTGTCTATTCGAAAGTGAAGTTCTATTTCGTAATTATCGTGCTTTTTTTTTCAAGAACTTTAAATCAGAATTGTTACTGCTGCAAACTATGAGCTGAATCCTTAGATCCCGCAAACAAATAACATAAGCTTCTACCTACATTGATTCTAAAATCTAGGCCTAAGATGGCCTATGGTGCTCGGTACTGTCCCTAATAAATAAAATAATCTGTTTGAATAATAATTCGCACAAAAAAAATCTACGAATATTCAAATCCTTTCCCTGGGACAAAGTATGTACCTATACATTCACAGCTAACCAGTCTGTATTTAATTTTGTTGGTGGAACATATTGCTATCTTGAAAAGGACAGGGGTCGGTTGTACCTACCAGCTGATGAAGTTTTTTAATTGTGATCATAAGGCCTTCAACTTTGTAAACGACTATCAAGTAACTGGCAGCCAAAATTAACGGCCTATCGTGCGTTTCAAAGCACCGAATCGTGCATAAAAAAAACTGGCACAAACTATAAATCAGCATAAACCAAGCAAACTATCTATCTAAAGGATTGTACAACACACTGTCAAACAAATATGAAAAATTTAAAGTACTTACAGTGCAGAATTAATAATAGATAATAAATAAAAATTGTGGGATATTTTGAGTGTGTCATTGCTTGAATTAAATGTTATTGTTATCGATAACCCGTTTTATATTAGGTTTCTAGGTAGGTAGGTAGTATCGTTCACTGAACTTTAAAAATAGAGATTTTATATTTACATATAAATTTATAAATTATATATAAGGTACTTTATATTCATACATAAAGCGCCTTCGCTTAAAGTATACGAAAATTAGTATGTCGTATATTCAACCCGATTTTGTCATTTGATGAGTGACTCCACAAACTGTAGGTATTGCCATCACCTGTGATTGAATTGTATCAGTCTCTTTGCATTCAACTTCTATGTGACTCACTTAATACTCGTAGATCAATAAGTAAATTCTGACAGATGACAGATGTTGTACCTATGTGTTATAACTTAATAGGCGTGCGTGTGTCAAAATATTCTTCTTAATCTAGGACTACTATGGAAAATGAAATTCATTTTCCTGAATTATTTACATTATGTTCGGCAATTCCAGATCATTTGTCTACACACCAACCAAACGATCTTTATAATTTATAACCTTTTACAAAATATAGATCAAAATTTTTACTACAAATGTTAATTTCTCTACACGACGAAAGTAACTATCTACATTTCTAAATCACATTAAATATTATTAACGCATTTAATTATCTAGTAGTATTGTCATTGGCAAAGAGCGCCGACTGTCTTGTTGTTTATTTTTACATAAGTAATATAATATACACATGATAAATTTGTATTGAAAATCACTGTGTTTACACGGTTCACAAACAGCATACAAAAATACATGATACGCTACAGAAACTGCCTTATGTTAAAGCAATATCCTTTATATGTGTATGGAAAATTCTTACATAGCTTACCTACATTCAAATCAGCTTTAAATTTGACTAGGTATAACTTGATCTTAATCTATTTTATTCATATAACATATTAGGTACATGAAATGTATTTACAAATACACAAAAGTAAAATAGCTACTTATTCAAAATATAAAAAACCACCGATACAAAATCGCAGTCGCGTTATTATTGTGTTTATTCCAATCACGATTTTGTGTTTGTGGTTTTAGCATGGCACATGCCTTAAAACTACTGCTAGAATACCCGCTTTAAAAAAAACAATCACATTCAAATAGTTTCACCCGTTTAAGAGCTACGGGGCTAAAAACATACTCACACACCACTGTCAAATTCATATTTCAATTAAATGCTTTAGCTATTACCCAACGCTATGCCTATTAATTAGCTACAATATTAAAACACCGCACATTTAATTACATTCACTGAACATGTGCGTTTCATGATATCAATTCAATGCATCTTATTAATATAACACTTAAAGGTACTGGTAGACTAAATTATGCTCGTATTGAGTTGAAAGAGGTTATATTGAGTAAAATCTGTTATCTAATTGAACGTTTTCATCCGTAGGTCGTTTGTGCAGTCAGTACCAATAATATAGAAACAACCAGACTGATTAAAATTTTTCTAGCAGCTAAGAATACTAAACCGTAAATCATTATGTAGAGTTTGATATCAGTACGTATTGTTCTTAGATTGTTAAGATAAATAAAAAAGCTGGACTGAGTTCCTCTTGATCTGTTGCATTTTAGAACCTGCAATAGACATGACAATTTATAAAAAAATCTTTTCGAAGATAGTAAATTTGATTTCTTTTGTTCATCATGAAACCTAACGTCATATTTGTTAAGCTCATTTTGAACCCGCTTTCTGTCACTATATTAATGCTGCTGACTGTACCACATAAATTTCTAGTGTAGGCAACTATTAGTTTATTCTTGTAACTAAGATTGATCTTTGGTATATTTCTAGTGAAGGGGACATTCTTAATTTAAAAAAAAAATTAATTTTCCTTTATCCCAACTATCCCCACGATTCCCAATTATATTTTGGTGTTGTTAATAATACTGATAGATAATACATTACTAACTGACGGTTGATGGGGCCGAAAAATGCAGGAACGGCGTCAACGTACCTGAAAACGCAGAGTGGGGAAAACGTAAGGTGGACAAACAGATGAACTATTATATCACGGGAGCCTGCTGGATGCGGGCGGCACAAGACTGACATTGTGGCGATGCTTAGGGGAGACATTCTGCCCAGTAGTGGGCGCCAAACCAGCTGAGATGATGATGCATTTGAGATTTATACAGTTTTATTGAAAAGTTACATAAAAAAAAATATTTTTGGAGTGAAAACAAACATGTTGACTATTATGATAGATACCTTGGACTAATTCTAGTTGAATTTGTTAAATAAAGTATCTTATTAGAAGCAAGAAAATAACCAGAAACTCTCTGACTGACGCGTCACTTCAGGGGACTTACCTACTTCATACTGTACAGCTCAATGCGTGCACAGTTTCTTCACTGATGCTCACAATAAGTACGAGTGTATTTATTTTTTACGATATAGTAATTGTTGAATTTATTCTTAAGGGCACCTATATGTCATGCATGGCTTGTATCTGATTTATTTAATTATGATAATACTGCAATATTACATTAAGTGACAAGTTCTTAAATATCAACGCACAATCAACTAAAAATAGGTACTTAAATAGCACAAATTCACAGCACATTTCATTTCGTTACTCGTTCGGCTTTAGTAAAATAGTTTACTGCAATGTCCTGTACTTCAGCAGTGGCAACCGATCATGGTTACCACGACGGGGCACTCAGGTGTTTTCATCAGATGATTCGTCAGACGACGAACTGGTTTGAAGAGCTGCAGCCATGGTCAGCTGCCGAATGAAAGGCTCCCTTGGAAGGCTGTGACTGGGCAGATCTAGAGGCACATGGTGTCTCCTGATACCCAGGCGTTCGGTTACTGGCAAAGATTTGCAACAGTTTTCTTCTGTTATTGCATCCCGCGAGAATGATCTGAAATGGAAAAACAAAACTGTTGGTAGCTACTTTCTTTACATAACAAAATTTTTATTATTTTGGACGCGTAGCAACATGAGAGGGTACAATTAAGATTCATTTATTAGCTGACTACATAGATGATAATAGAATTTTAGTTTTTCCAATCCTGAGATGGACATGTTACCAAGTAGTTTTGAAATATTTTTAATAGATGGTACGTTTAAGGTATGTCCACCCTTCGTTTAATCAATTATATAGCATTCACGGCTACAATACTAGAACTAAAACAATCCTACTTCCTACTAATATTATAAATGTGAAAGTTTGTGAAGATGTTTGGATGTTTAGATGTTTGGATGTTTGTTACTCAATCACGCTCTAACGACTGAATGGATCTGGCTGAAATTTGGAACAGGGATAGAGTATATTTCGGAATAACACATAGGCTACTTTTTATCCCGGGAAAATGTTCCCACGGGAAGCGGGAACGGGGACCAAATTTCACGCGGGCGAAGCCGCGCGCATCAGCTAGTAGTACCATAAGAGTAAAGTCCCGCATTTCTGTGAGTCAACAATCCAGGGTCAATATTAGCAGTTGCTTATTTTCAGCTGTGAACGTATTCTGTCGGGGAAATCCCCTCCAACGTTTGCTGCTTATTGACATATGCAAGTGTACCGTTGCAGTTGACCTTCGCACCGTATAGCTTATGCCTTTGCACCCAAATATAATGGTGCTTACCATCATCATAATAAGTCTCATTAGATAATGTAACAAATTTTCAAGCAGACAGAAAATGTAAATGGGATGCCCAACTATTGGCTTGAAACGTAGCGCGGCACACACTTAACCGATCAAGTACTTTTACAAAGATCTACATTATCCGGGTAGAGAAAAACAAAATATCGGTAAATTGACGTACCCTGTCAGCTCCAACATAGATCCTCGCCGACACTGCCCTCTAAAAGGTCCTTGCAGGATGTTTGCTGGTCTGGACGATGCTCCGAGAGGATCTGATTGCGACGCCACGTCTTCCATCAGTAATACTGACGGCCCTCCAAGGCTTGTACTTCGTTTTGACAGCAGATTTTGTCTGACACCTAAATCTTTGGACGTGCCTTCCTTGCTCCAACTGTCTCTGTGACCCTCAGAATCAGATGCCACAGCACTCTCTGCGCCACCCTGCGTAGAACTTGAACTCTCTCTTCGGAAAAGACCTATGATAGATTTAGGATGTTTTGGCTTTTCTATGCCGCCTATTAACGGGTAGGTTTTAATGGAAGTGTACAGTGGAATGGAGGGGAAGAAAAGAGAAAAACGTGTCAGAAAAAGTTTTGAAAGTTTTGGTTAAAGTAAAATTCTATAACAGGGAGTGCAGTAGTAGGTGTGTATGACAAAGATCTTAGTTATCAATTTAGAAGATAGAAATAGACTCGAGAGCAATGAATCCGGGTCACTTAAAGAATCCTAAAAATCTCGGAAACTAAAAATGCTAGGTTAATGCAATAAATTGTATTTAATAGACAATGTAATACTCCTTAAATGAAGGTATTAAAACTTCTTAGTTATTGTAAAGTTATATCATAAAAAAATCAAATTTGAAAAAGGGCCACTTTCGAAGATGGAACTACGAAATTACAGCATTTGGTGTTGCTTTTGTTTGTAATCTGTCATTTATGTGGGTACATAAACCATGTTGATAGTGCTCTATATTCATTAATCAAGCTGAAATTATGTCGCTTACGCCTGAAGAATGCACCAGAATACTTACAATGCTGGAAACCGGCCGGAGTCAGCGCGATACAGCCAGGACTGTCGGTGTGTCGCTGTCAACAGTACAAAGAGTTCTCCGACGTTACGAAGAAACTGGTTCTAACCTACGCAGACCAGGAACGGGCAGAACCAGGTGTACCACAGCACGAGAAGACCGATATTTGGTGAACACCATGCTTCGAAATCGCTTTCTCACAGGAACTGAACTCACCAATCAGTTTCGACGCCTCGGAGGAAGTAACCCAAGTGCATGGACAGTAAGACGTCGGCTTGCTGAATCTAACTTAAAACCCCTTAGACCTGCAAACGGCCCTAAACTGGAGCGTGGGCATCGTATTTCGAGACTAAGGTATGCCCAGAGCCACGTAAATTGGAGTATTGAAGATTGGTCAAAAGTTATGTTCTCCGACGAATCAAAATTTATGCTCTACAAGCACGATGGAAGACACAGAGTGTATCGAAGACCAGGGGAAAGATTCAAGCAAGCATGCATCGAAGAAAAAGTAGCCTACGGTGGTGGGTCTGTACTTGTGTGGGCCGGAATTTCTTCTGAAAGTCGCACAGAGCTGGTGATCATAGAAAACGGCTCTTTAACTAGCGTAAGATATGTGGAAGAAATCCTCAATGATCACGTTGGTCCATTTATGGTCAATTTAGGTGAGGATGCTATATTTATGCATGACAATGCCCGACCTCATACAGGTAGGATTGTGAATGACTACCTTCAAGAGATGAACATTACTCGTATGGAGTGGCCAGCGCGCAGCCCGGATATCAACCCGATCGAGCATGCTTGGGACGAGCTAGGCAGATGCGTAAAACAACGAAACCCTCCCCCAATCACGCTTCGTGAGCTCAAAATTGCTCTCACAGAGGAATGGGAGAATATTCCCCAAAATCGTATAAGGAACTTGGTGTACAGCATGCCAAACCGCGTAAACGCAGTAATGGAAGCACGAGGAGGCAATACGAAGTATTAAAATTCAAGAAAATCGTAATAAAGTTCAAAAATTTTATGTTTCCTATTTTTGTTTTAAGGAGAGATCAGCAGTTTTTTCTTTATGTAATTTTGTGTTAATAAAATGTATGGTGACTCATATTTTTTTTACTTTCATTTAAGGAGTATTACATTGTCTATTAAATACAATTTATTGCATTAACCTATCATTTTTAGTTTCCGAGATTTTTAACATTCTTTAAGTGACCCGGATTCATTGCTCTCGAGTGTATATAGGTACAAAAAATTAGTGATAGTACAAAATGGAAACCTACATGCTACATTCGTTGAGGCTATGCACACATAGACACCGCGTCAGGACACGAGGTCGAAGATTTTTATAGTTGTTTTCGATACTGATTTGCGCGAGTGTGCGTAGCAGAGGGTAGGTGTGGAAAAAAACTACATACCAACATGAGATTTCCATTTGTACTAGGTATCTAATTTGTGTGATACCAAAATATTAGTTCAATGGACATATAGTTGATTTCTAATGCGATATAATAATAACTATAATGCACAGTTGTTGTTAAAAACGTATAATAGAACAAGATCTACTTTACAAAATAACTTTAAAAGAATCGATTTTCTAATGTCGCGAAGTGGTTTTCAACACTTTTTACTAAGTACTAAAATTCTGTAAATCGTAACTGCTACGGGGGTGATAGGTAGATACGTAACGAAAACGTTGTAGCATTTGGCTACGAAGTATCGAACTTGAGATTTTGGATGCTACAGTGTGCTACGAAAATTAACACTTTAATTTTCAGGAATTGTTTGGTTCTAATTACACTATATTTTACCATCGTGTAAATAAATAAAGAATTAATTAGTAGTTATATTAAAAAGATACTATTCTTCTATTAACTAATTTAATACTCGTAGATTTAAAGTGATTGCAAAGCAAAGCATTCGTGTGGTTATGATTTTAGGCTAGGCATCCGATACTCCATTTTTAGAGGACTTTCGAAAATTATGACCTAGAACAGGTAAGATTGGGGTGCGAAGTTTATTTCAGTGAAGTTTATTGCAGTATGAAAGCTGATCAATGATATAAGTGGGTACCTCATATGTAATTGCAAAATAAGTACATTTATTGTTGAAAATTACAGTGAAACATAATTATTACGGATATAATTTACATTATTACTATATAAACTAAACCGAAATTAGGCACCCGTGGCATTGTGCCCAAAAGACTAGCAGCATTCCTCCTTTGAATAGCAATACCTATTCGCTGAGCGAGAAAACTGCCAGCCCTTGGGTCACCAGTCGACTCTACAAGGCGCTTTTTCATTGTACGTGTAAATAATATGAATAGAATATTGTTTATACATACCTAAGAAGGTAGCGGAAGGTGAGTTGTACGCTAAATAGTCTTTATTCGAGGCCCACAAGGGAAACTCGGATTGCTTCAAGACGCCGGTACCCTCAACTTCCTCTCGTTTCCATGGCAACATGGTTTCGGTCGCTGTAGGGGTCGCCACGCGGGCATGATCTGCCATCATCATGTGATAAGCATCTGTGTTTTATACAAAATATATTTAGTTGTAGATATAATAATAGGTTCCTAATAATAGTAGAAGCGCTCGTGGCCCTGCGGACTCAGTGTTCTGTAATGGATCACTGCAGTAAGCAACTTTCACTATGGTCAGTTCTTGGATGGGAGACCATCCATGTGAACACTTTGTGACATTTATCAGAGCGTTTCCGTGCTTCGGAAGGCACGTTAAGCCGTTGGTCCGTTCCGGTTGCCAGTAAAAAGGCAGTGGTTTGGCCTTTTTAGGCGGCCTGTAACTTTTCAACAGCGAGCAGTCACAACCTGCGCATGTCCATCTCAACACGCCAATACGGCTCCCCACCTATTACGTGGGACAAAAATATGAAAAGGTAAAATGTGGGCATATAATAATATGCCTCTGCCTACCCCTTCGTTATAAAGGCGTGACCATATGTATGTAACCGTTGTTTAAAATTCTCGCAAATCTCTACGATATTAGAAATAGAATTGTTTTGACGGATTATTGAACTTACCGTTATCTTCAGCTATTTTTCGCTCATCTTCTTCAAGAATGTCGTCATTAGGTACTAAAATATTAAAATAATTTATAAGTATAGGGCTATTTCTCCTGGTTGCTTAAATTTGATGGTCACACGCCTATATTTTCTAAACCGTATGAGTTAGAAAGAAATGTTTTAAAATAGTGGATAAAACAGCTATTAAGCTATAAAATACATGAAATTTGTTGCAATAGAAGTAAATATTCATACCAAAAATTAACACGAAAGGTCAAAATCGGGGTCATTTTTCGCATTCTACTCGTGTCACACTTCCCGATTCAGTTAAACATTTGGTTACTGCTTCACCAAATTTCCATAGATTTTGAAGTTACATACACTAAATTCACCGTAATAACATACACTACACACACAGTATTACAAAAAAAAATCTTCCAACTATTATTTAGAACTTAAAACACAATATACATCGGTCACACGAATCTAGGTACTCTAAATTTGCGTAGTAAACGGTTTACTGTTGACCAAAACGACCGCCCCAATAACAAAACTCAACTTAACTGAACGTTATTCGAGCTCGGGCATCGCGAGAGTGCAACGTGCAACTCCTGGCTCCTTAAGAAAAAAAAATATCAGTAAGTTTCTACATTTGACACTTAATTCGAGTACTTTTCGTGGGTGACTTTTTGTACATTGTATAATAGCTATTGAAGTCAGAGTTTATTCATCGAAACCGCAAATTAATTGAGATATTTATGTAGTATTTGATTTAAAACGTAACGGCTAAACTTTGTCGGAATTTAAAAAAAGCTATGTTTTCGTTACCTTCGTGTCACATCCTTCGTGGCGTTTTACCCACGAAGGTGAGTTTATGCGACGAAGGTGATCTCTGACTAGTTTAAGAGTGGTACTCTTTTAGATTCGTATTGTAGTAAATATGTAGCGGAATGATAGTAGAACAAATAAGTAGGTACCTACAATCATGGCAAAGGACAGAGCAATACCTATAACATTCCGTGTGAAGCCCTTTTATAGGAGTAGAAATCCCACCGGACGTTATTCCAGATCCAAACCGTCTAAAACCCCCATCGTAGCTACTTACCCGTCTAGTACTAGGCGCCCCGGGCAACTCCTTAGAATGATGTATCAGGGTACCCGACAGGCTTAGGCTATCACCGTGGCCTCGCCTACGGGTTCGGGTGTTATCTTGCGTCTTTTGGGTTAGTTCAGATGCTTTTCCGCTTCTTGAGGCGTGCGGCACGCTAAGAACTTTTGAACAAAGACGCAATGACCTTCGCGTCCAAGTCTCAAGAAGAAATCCTGGGAAAGAGTCATGCCACCTAAAGCTTAATCAAGGCACCTACTACCTTATACTTATATTTAGATTTTGATGTTTAAATCTCTCTGGTCTGAAGAAGACCAAAAGTAAGCAAAAGTAAGTAGGTATGCATAGATTTTTATTTTTTTATTGAGGTTCGCAAACTGGATTCTCGGCAACACTATTCAACATCGCTCATTTAGACTCAGTTCAGCCGAGAACGCAGTGCGAACACAGCATGCATCCTAATTTTTGCACTTCAATGAAATGTAGATGGCGTTTCCCGTCTGATTCTCATGAGCTCGAGGGTCTCGGGCGAAAGCTGGGAACACCTATTTTTGCTTTTTTCCAGACTGAAACCTTCGGGACACTTGTTGTAGCGTCCTGACTACAGTGTCGGCCTTATCGTGATCGTTGCCAGTGGTTTCCAGCAGATCGAAACGATTTTGAAGCTCCAATTGAAACTTCTCGGCACACAAAGCTATTTGGAGCGCAGTAGGTGGGAGAGTAGGCTTCATCATCCGGGCCCTTTCGACGCGGAATTCTAAACTCAGAGACGCTCTGACGAGTCGGTGATCATTTCCGGTATTAAACCTGTTGATCACAGAGACATCTTCTCCAAATATACACCTCCTGTCCGACATGATAAATTTTATCTCGTTCCTTGTGACCTTGTTGGGGCTTCACCAAGTCCACCTTCTATGGGGTTTCTTCTTAAAGAATGAGTTCATCAAGAAGAGCTCCTGAGCCTCAAGAAAGTTGATAAGCATATTGCCCCGCGGCCCCCGGTCATTTCTACGCCCAACACCAAAAAGTCCGATTTTCGTTTCACCGCGTTCTTGTACTTTGACAGTGATGTCCCCTATCATAACATTGTAGTGAGTCTTGGCAGTACCGTGTAATGCTTTCACCACGTCCTCGTACACGGTCTCAACTGCCTCGTCAGTGCTTCTCGAAGTTGGGGCATAGGTACACCTGAATCACCTTCAGGGAGTCCTGTTGGTAAGTCTCAGTATTACGTATACTACCCGAGGCGAAACACTCCTGATCTCCACAATGCTGCTAACGAGTTCCTTTTTCACCGTAAAGCCAACATTGCCCTCGGAAGAATGTCTTCCATCACCTTCCCGAAAGTAGAATAGGTCACCCGACCCAAGGGTTAGCGTGTCCTCCCCCTTTCTTCGGACTTCGCACAACACCAGTATGTGCCAGTTTATGCGACCCAGTTCTACCTCGAGTTCGGTGAGCCGATCGTCCAGCCGCAGAGTGCTTTCATTATAAGTAGCGAGGTTCGGACATTCTCGCACAACATCATCTAGCCCAAATTAAGACAATATTAGCTTATGCTATGGGATCTAGACAACTGATAATTTACCACTTTGTGCCAAAGAGATGTACTGTGTTATTTTTATAATATAATGGTTCCAGAATAACTTTTACGTCAAAAGCATGTGTAGGTATAGGATCTGGTAATTGTTTTTAGTTAAGTAGCTGTTACCATATAACTATTCGGCAGAACTAACTTATAATTTGTACTTAAATAATGATTAATAATGTCTGTAAAGCTACTGCGTCACCTTCGTGGATCGTCGCGTCACCTACGTGGGATCAAATAATTCAAAACCTTATTCTTCCAAATCTGACTCAAAATTTAACTTGTTGACTTATACAACGTGAACTTTTGTATAGCGCAAAGCTCAGACACCCCAACTAGAGTTTCGCTTCAATATACTGTATAAAAAAAATTAAATTAAACTAACGAAAACTGACCAAGTTATAAGCCTTTGTTTACAATTGCACTATTTTTTTTCCGCGAACAGCGTAGGTGTAGATATTATACGCAAGGCAGTTAGTTACTATTCCTGTGGTATTGATAATAACATTAACAAATCCTTATTATAAGTGGTAATTATGGAACAGTGTTTTAGACAGAAACCGGCCAAGTGTGCGTCGGACTCGCGCATAGGGTAGGGTTCTGTACCAAAATACGGCAAAATCACGTTTTTTGTATGGGAACCCACTTAAATGTTATTTTGATCTGTTTTTAGGGTTCTGTACCCAAAGGTAAAAACAGGACCCTGTTCATAAGACCTAGTTGTCCGTCTGTCTGTCCGTAACAAGACTCTATCGGAACCACGATAGTTAGAGCTACTTACAGATACTAAAATCAGATAAAAGGGGGCGATTAAAAGGGATTCCCATACGAGTACGACAAACGAGATTTTTGCTGCTTTTTACTACGGAACCGTCTGTGCATGAGTCCGTTCGCATTTAGCCGGTATTTATTAGTATAGCGCAAAGCTCAGACACCATACTGGCATTTACAAGTAGTAGTCAATACGATTACGTGACTATTCATAATGCCTGCACACACATTAATGGACGGTGTCGAAAAGAGGTCTGACGGGGCAAATGAGGATTAGTATGGCGCCAATAGGCTGCATTATCAGTATTTTGTAATCCTCTACGCGTAAAAGTACACAAAACACTTACACTGCTTTTTTTTTAGCCACCACTCACTAAAGTTCACCCGTTGCACTTTGTCACCTTCGGTAATTCATTCTGCCTTTCGATATTGGTATCGCAGCCCTTGTGTCGTGCCTCTGGTGTTCCAAATGTCCACAGGCTAAGGTTAGCAACGATCAAGTATGCTGTAACCTTTCTGTCACCTTAGTAGTATAAAAAAGTTTAATAAAAAACATGTTGGTACACGATCGCGTATTTTGCACAGCGACACGGGATGCGGAACGGCGACACATATGACGTCGCGCTCGTGTTATCGGTCACTGACTGGCCAGCCCGGGCAGCGCGGGCGCAGGGGCGAGGCCGGGGGTGGCTGATCGAGGGCACGGATCGGCTGGTGGCGGATCGCTTTTGATCACGCGTAGTGATGTTATTTTATGATATACACTTTACGATATTAGAGTGTTCAACGCGTTAAATTTTTTCGTGAAGTTTTTAAAAAAAATTAACATAGGTTGAAACCGGGTCCATTGGATAATGTTACTGATTCTGATCAAAGTGTTTTCAGATTTGCGCTATACAAAATATCATGTTGTATATGTTACTTAATTTACCAAACGCTTTGTGTTTGTTTAAAAAAATTGTTAAAATCATCAGTATTTAAAATTTACCATGAAGGTGACGATGAGAATCGTAAAAAGTAGAAATAGCCATAGATCGACTCCATAATATATTTGAACACCTACCGATTCATCTAAAACATTGTGAGCAATTACTTGCTAAGCAACGACGACAGCTAGGTATTATACCGACACGATTGTTTCACTATACCTATTCTTATTCCAAATATTTAGTTTCAGGAATAAGCTCAGTAGGTAGGAACATATTTATAAAAAAAAATGTACTAAAGATCACGAGTAATAAACAACATACGAGTGCATGCATTACCTATTTCTTAAACTCTGTAGTATCTATCATAATCTTTCGATGTTTTTTCTTATACATATACCTAGTTTATGATAGTAAAATAGTCATTGCCTATTGAATAACCTATTTTTTTAAATATCTACTAACTACTCACTAGTAGTAATACGCATTCTGCATGTTCATTATATTGTATTAGTATTAAAATTATAAGTATACTGCTGTAAAAATATACTTACATTGAAGATAATAATAATGTCACTACAACTAACACTAAAATACTGACATGCAACATATTACTTATAATATTCTTACTTTTCAATGAACATATCAACCAGATAATAAAAAAAATATAATCCCAGTATAACTATTAATGGTGCGGTGTTTACATAAATATACATAGGTATAAAAATGCATTTTAATAGTATTACTTATATTTAAAGCGTTGATTGAAAATGATTAACAGAACTCGTATGTGTTTTTAACATGCAATAATAACATTGAATCGGATGACCAATATCTTTGTAAAGCGTCTGAGGAAAACCTAATGAAACATGACACTAACTAATGAAGTATCTATGTACAGTCATATCCCGAATTATTGACTATTACTTGGTATGGGAAGAAATACAGATAATAAACCACAGATATCAGAAAAAGAATGGGCAATGACTACGTTTAGTTAGGAAATGCATAGAAACACGGTGTCAGTAGCTGTGCCTCACTCCGTGCTAATCGCAATCAATCTGAATGGCAAGTGTCGACATTCACGGCGCGCCAATTCCTATGGAATAGAGACCCCGCCACCTAGATGTAAACGCGGGAACTTATCTCGATTCCATACAAATCGGTGATAACGCGCTCACCCGTGAATGTCGACAGGTGCACGCCGAAACTCGCACTTGCCACTCAGATCTTCTGTAGTCTTAACATTTCCTGTGTTAGCGTGGCATGTACGTTCCGGGATGATCATCAATATTTCAACAGATAACAGGGTTTCTTCTTATGCAATAACGTAAATGTTCACATGAGCGTATTCTTTATATTTCATGTCCCGTAGTGAAAAAAAATGCTCCATATATTTTTTTTTGCTGCTGGCAATATACAGTTCAACTTTATAGGGACTCGCGTTAGTTACTGACACTGTGAAACGAGTCAATAATTACAGATGAAGAAACAAAATTCATTGTATGGTAGTCGGGGTATGATTGTATGTTACTATATAATAAGAAATGCGTAACCGTTCAAATAAAAAAAAATCAATCATGTCACGTAAAATCAGATCAAGTATTTCTCTAAACGCTTCCTCAAAATCAAAAATATATATCGGTCCGGTCAACTACTACATTATTTTGTACCTATCATTTATTCTATCTCAAACCAAAGTTTTAACTTTAGAATATCCTCGTAATATAAAAGAAATGTTAAAATACAATTTCCTATTGATCATTTTACTTTTTCTGATCGATACCTTCATTGAGTCGGTACAATACATTCGGGAATTGGAATGATCTTCATTTACATAACAATGATCTTCAGTAATTATAGCATAGACATAATAAAGCATTAGACAATCTAAAAGAAAGTCTTGATCATCAGACGCAAAGTATGCACGCAGTATCTAGTGACAGATAAAACAGTATTCAGCATTTAAGTAAACACATACCAAAGTTATACGTGGATCTGTCCCTTCTCCACGGTAAAGATTTCTCAACAGCTGATGGAAGAATCTCTTCAGGTGTTTTAACATATTGTTTGACGATCCTCGCTTTTAATGGATTGAAGCCAGGTAGGTTAGCCAGTTGGTTTAAAAGTGAACTACTATTCTCTTTATGCGAGGATGTAGGACTGACTTCTGTGTATCCAGCTGATAGTATATCATCCCCAGTTGTCGAGAGTATCGGTTAGGTTTGCGGTGCCACATGAAGATTGCCAGAAGGGAAGAAAACGGCGATAAAACATAACAGTATTAAACAAGCAGAGATAGAAATACACAATGGTAAATAGAATATTGAGTTTCCTAAATAACTAGAGGAGAAATCTGAATTACTGTTACAGAATAGCAGAGAAAATAAAGTAAACTGTTACGTATTGCGTCCTTTATAGAAAAAAATGTTTGACAAACTATTTGATTTTGAAAATCTAGTTGGTAATCTTTAGTGTAAAACAGTATTATCCGTCCCGGTCATTAAAGCTTGCAATGCTTTCCTTTATGTTACTGTAGGTTAGCTTCAAGTTGATAATTTTAGACATTTGGCCTTATAGCAATTTGTTGCAAAAGTGGACGAGTGAGCTTGATCGAAATCGGAATCGAATTTGTACGGGAGCGTTTATGAAAAGTACAAAGAGACTACGTACAATCTACTTCATTGAGAGCCTTAGTATCATAGATAACCTAGAATCAATGCAGTTATGTACTGAAAGTGAGCAATGTTTTACTGCCGCTCCTACAGAGAATGTTCATAGGTACAAAGAGGTTATTTTTTTCAAATCTCTTCATATAATTCGGGGTTCTAAGCTGATATAGAAACAAAGGCAACTATCGAAGAGTTTATAATACTATTTTTAGCAGGTATTGACACTGGAATTAATTATTACACTTGAATCGGGGATATTTTTTAAGTCCATTCAATTATGATTTATGCCACATAATTTAATTAGATATTAAAAGAAACCATTGAGATAGCGTTTGAAAGGCAACGTAACCAAACCTCCAAAAGAATCAAAAGAAATCCAAGTTACGTTCAAAACAGTTACGAAATATAAAAGAAATACGGAAAGTTAATTGAGAACATGCTATCATAATACAGTTTTACCACATTTTCACAGTACGCAGCCATATCAGAAATTAGCAAACGCGCTAGGGTTTGGGCAACACAATCGTATAACAAATACCAATGCTATTTAAGGGTTAAGTACTCCATTTAGTTAATGTAGAAGAATTCGAAGTTCAGAAAAATATGTTAGAAGACAACATCTAGAGGATTTGTTTGGATTTGAATCATTTATTTCTGATAAATTAAACGATGATCAGCAAATTAAAATGCATGCATTTACTTACGAATATGAATATTTGTTTTTTTAATTTTATTTATTGTTTTATTACAAACACTGGACTTACTGGTTACCAAAAAAACCACAGGTTACAGGTTTTTCCAGACAACCGAACATGGTTTTTATACAACACCACTCTTTGTATGTCACTTTTGTATTGTTAGGAGCATAGATTTAGAATGTTTCGCTACTTGTTAGGAGTATTTTGTATTCATTGTGTTTGTTTCGAATCTAGCTATAAAATTAAAATTGATACGTGACTTTAAGTTATTTGTTATGTCACAAGTGGCTTGTATGTTTTGTTATACTTTGTGACATGGAATATTTGCTCCATGCTTTGTGAACTATGATTTGATGGCTACCAAAATAGTAGTATATCTTTAATTGTATCAAAGTGCAGCCTAAATACTTGTTTTAAATATTCTCTGAACTAAATATTTTCATGATTTGATCTAGTATTGCTATAGTTACAGTCATTGCGAAATACATTAATACATTAGTGCATTGATTACTTAACTTGCAAATACTTAACCGAGTTAAGAATACTAGCAGGTACGTTGTCTGAAATAAGGTCTTTGCCTTCTAGCAAACTACTCGTATGTCTAAAATATTCTAAGTTTTTTAAAGTTTACTCTACCTACATGGTGCTTCTTTGGCATTTTATTATAAATCCGTTATTACATTTGATGTTGTTTGCATTTGCATTCAAATCCAAACTGGGGGTGTACAGGGTGTGTCATGCAGAATACCTACGCGGGGATTTTGCAGTGAATGTTATACCGCCATCTTCGCCTTCCCTGCGTGGTCTCGCTTCACGCTCCTCGGCGTCCTCTTGAAGAACCTCGTCTATGTAATCTGCGAGCACACCCGTATGGCTGACTGTTATTCCGTAATAAATATGACAGATAGTTATTACGGAATATCAGTTTCATTCATGCATGTTTACTATCTTTAACGGCAAAGATATTACAGACTATAATGGGCTCCCGACACGGGTCAATATATTGAGTCAAGTCTGATATTTATGAATGGAAGTTGTTTCAGTGTGAGTGATTTCTTTGCATGTGTGTGTGTGCATCGACGTATATGTAGACATGATATTGACGAGGCATGACAATTGCCAATTGATCGTGTCGGGAGGATCCCGAAGCAGTTTCATTGAATTAACTAAATGACCATGAATTTACTGTAAACAGAGACTACATAGATACCTACATCTAGTGTTGATATCAAAAAATTAAAAAGACGAAAGAAGAAGATTTTGGTAAGTATTGTGCAATAGTCATTAATTGTGACGATCCTTAAATAATGAAAACAGTGCATACGTTTGGATTTTCGAAGGCATGTCTTTAAATATCTCAATATTAAATTGGTTAAGTATGACCATGGCAATGCTGCCAGTCTTCTGGGGACGTTAATTCCATAGATAACTTAAGCTTAGACACAATAAGCAAGTACTTAAGTATATATTATTTTAAAATACTAAATAAAGAATGAGCTACGATGCTTTGTTCAACTTTACCAAGGTTAAGGTGCCGTCGATTGATACACAGGTAAAACAAAGCTTTAGTGCTGGCAAAGTAACGTAATAATGAATCTTGATACATATGTAGGTATGTATTAAATGAAAACAAGTACCAACCACACGTGCATGCGACCAACACTGGTGATAGATATCAAAAGTAAATAAGTACCTAATCTATAATACTTTTTTTTACCGTGCGTGAACTGTTTTGCCGAACCATTTTGCTGGAATTCGGGGAAAGTGACATGATTTTTGCCATCCTGCAAATACACAAAAAAACATAGTTAACGTTGTACCAAAGATCAGTATTGTATCTGTAACTCTAATCGTCAAAGTTTTCACTGAACTTTAGGAAGAAATATCCGCAGGTTTATGTTTAATAGAGCATTTATTGGTTTACACGAAAACACCAACAGTCTGATCTGATTAACTTATTCAGCAAGAGAGATAACGCTCTAGCTACAAAATAAAAAGAAACTATTATTAGTATCAAAGTTAACGGGATATTTATACCATGTATTAATGGGGTTTCCGATATTTCGACACTGTTGCAAGCGCCATGATCACAGAGGAACTGAACTAAACTAAAAAGGTACCATACCAACCATACAGATGTCTCTATCTAAAGTACGATGTGAATTACCCAAAGGTCAATTAGCTACGAATTACCTACCTATTATTCTTTTAAACAACAAAGTTAGGTATATGAAAACGAATCAATGCTTTTATAAATAGTAAGTACCTACCTGTTTTCCACGTTTGCTTCGCTTGTGATGGTGCTTTCTGTCGCCAACCCTTCGGCGTATGTTCATGTGGGTTTTGTAATTGACTTGTATACCAAGATCACGCTCATTCACCGCGTGACGGCTGTAGCTTAGTCGACGATGCTGAGGTAGAAAAAAAGTATTGTCATCGGTTAAAGTTTAAGATCAAATATATTTAAAGTTGATCCTTATTCAACAAAGGGTCGTCTTCACCTGCGCCTGTGAATTTCAATACGGCACTAGGTAGGTACTGCCGTATTGAAATTCACAGGCGCAGGTGAATATTAGATAAAATTCAGTTATAGTTTTTTTTCCCACGTAATAACTATGTATGCTCACATATTATGTGGGACAAAACTATAAGCTGAAATGTGGGCGCATAATATGCGTATACCTTTCTCTTTGGGAAATCAAAACGTGACTGTATTAAAATATTGAAGTTGGCACTTTGGAACTTTTACATTTTTCCTATTCCCAATTCCTTCGAACAGATTCAAATCCTACCTATAAAAAATAGATATTGAGCCTAGGTTTTGCTTCGATAGGTAACTGCTAGGACCAGTTATGCTTGGGCTGATGGTTTTCATAATTGCTGGCAGAAAGTAGCTACGATACTAGTACTTAATGATTTAATACATACACGTCTAAATGGTTTGCATAGTTCTTCTGCAAGGAGATGATGTATTTTGGCGTCCGTTAGATCCTTCTTGGACGGATTATATTCAAGTTCTTGCATATCCAGGTTCCATGTGGATGAATCCAATTGACTGAAACTTGGGCTAGAAAAAGAAAACAGAGTTTAATGAAGGCAGGCTATCGAGACATGATATTCTTACCAACTTAGGCAATAAATGTGACCGTCATGTTTTAAATGATCCTATCTTGCAAATATAAAATCTGTATGTCTGTTTTGTGTGTGTGTGTCAGTCTGTACGCATCAACATTGACAATACAGAGTTTGCTTTTAGGGTTTTAAAAGATTTAGAGAAAGGATTCTATAAAATTTACAAAGGTAATCCACAATAACGCAGCTCTCAGAGTGGCGATTAAGCATGTAAATTAGGTATTATTTTAAGAAGCGGACTTCCATCTCTCAGTCCAGTTTATAATTCCTAAGTTTTCTGTCTTGACTTGACAAATTTCAATACCATGAACTGCCTGCCTGCCATAGGTATATTACTCACCTGCCATTGAAGTTGGCGTTGGTGTAATTTTTAAATATAGCCGACATAGACTCGGCCCCCGATATGTTTCCCACAGCAGAAACGTTCCTCTGCATATATTCTATGGCGTCTCTCATTGCTAGCTTAGAATAAGTTTCCAGAATTTTCGGTTCCGCTCCCTGAAATGTATGTATGTAGTTACTTAACAAAAAGCTTTCCTTATGCAGCAAGTAGTGTAGTTTAAATAAGACCTTTATCGAAACCAGTAAGAATAGGAAGAATTATTTCTAAATCGAAACCTGATTTTACGTAAGTAAGTGACTTTTTTTGGAATGAATCTGAATCCATTATCGAAACTAAATTACGAAACTATTATTCCTTTGGCCGAAGTGACACCTAACTTGAAATCGAAAGTCGATGGTCGGGTGTTCCTAATGAGAATAACATTTAGATGAGAAAAAAATGTAGGTATTGTCTAAAACGTTCAATAAAACAAACAACTTTACCTGATAGTTTCTTATTAAAAATGGCCGTATAAAGCGGTTATCAAACCTCTTGAATTTATCTCGTATGTGATGGTTGCCGTGTTTCCCAGAAATCTCCTCTATTCCAGCCATTAAATGGTCCATGAACTAAAAAAAAACAACAATATTCAATAAAAATTTCAACATCCAAAGAAAATAATGTTAGAAAGAACTGCGGCTGCTGATAAGGCAGATCAAAATTACAACCTTTTAATTTGTCGTCTAAATAGTATGTCAATGGTTTACCCGTTCATGAATCCTTTCATTCATCGTAGGCTTCCTCTTCTCAGCCGTTTTCACATTCAACATCTTCACAAGTGGCTTTATCGTGATGCCTTGAATAAACACAGTGAAATATATCACTGCTATAGTGGTCGTCACAAACATAGGCTGTAGTTCTACTATCTCTGGGTCGATTAGGAGAACTAATGCAAATGCTACAGCACCTCTTAGACCTGGAAAATTAATATCAGAAATGTACAACGTCGATAACGAGAAAGCCATACACCATCCTACTAATATAATAAATGTGAAAGTTTGCAATGATGTTTCGAATTTTGTTACTCAATTACGCTCTAACCGCTGAATAGATTGGACTGAAATTAGGTACAGGGATAGATATAATCTGGAATAACTCATGGCTATTTATTATTTAAGAAAAGAATATACAAGCGAATAAAGCCGCGGGCAGCAGCTTTGACTCTCCCACCCGAGTTTCTTGCCAGTTCTTGTCAAGTGGGTCGCGTTGTGAACTGGTGGTAGAGCTTTTTGGTTTATATACTGGACGTTTTACAAGTGCATCTGTATAATGCCTAAGTGAAATAAATATATTTTCGATTTAGATTTTTTTTGATTTTGAGTGAGCGGGAGTGGACTCTTCTACCCGAGTGCCGCAGTCGGCTTAACATCCATGAGGATTTTCCCTCACGTAAAAAAAGCTGCCGCGTGCAGAAAGTTATGAAATGAATAATAATAGTTTTTTATGCTACTGAGATGGCAGATTTGATCGAAGTGGTTACCGTACTAAGCCAAAGAATTTCGGATAATCAACTCACCTCCATAAGACATAACAAACTTTTCAACTCTATTCAGTTTGTGCAACCGGAACTTGTTTGCTATAGCGCTAAGTATGTACACACCTGAAACAAAATAATATAAAAAAAGGTTTTATATTCACGCTACTGGACTATGTTCTTGAACTGTTAAGAATATACATATTAACATAGGTATATGAAAGTTAGGAAGAAACGAAAATCAAAACACAATCTAAACTGGAAGATATAAATAAGATGGTGACTTACCTATTATCCGAAAAATTGAGCAGAAAACAATAGTCAACAACACGAACCAGGTATTCCAAACGTGGTGATTATTGACGGTAGCGACACCTAGAAACATGAATATGATAGTTTCCGACGAGGACGAAAGCATTTTCATTGTGTACTTTATAGTTGTATGCGATTTATGAGATATGTTCCCTTCGACATAATTCTTCATGGTTATACCGCAGAAGGTTATTCTGGAATGGAAAAGCAAATGGTAGGTATGTGAATAAAATTTAACAGGTCTCAGAATACCCTCACAAGGGCAGATCGGTGTCAAGCAGTTTTAGTGAGTATTCCCAGTGCTATCGTGATCAGGTGCTGGGCGACCCTCACACGAGCCCATGCCTAGCCAGCATGGGTAGTCCGTAAGCGGAGCTCTCCGTGTAAAAAGCTCTCCCTGTACCCCCCCTGGGCAAGGCCGCAGTGGTAGCCGTAGGACTGTTGGGAGTCCTGCCGAGGGCTTACCCGTGGCTCCCATCCCAACCGTTCTGGTTAATTAGACAGATCTCAGAACACTCCCACAGGGTTAGATCGGTGTCAAGGAGTTTTAGTGAGTATTCCCAGTGCTATCGTGATCAGGTGCTGGGCGATTCTCACAGAAGCCCATGTCTAACCAGCATGGGTAGTCCGTAAGCGGAGCATTCCTACCTTACCTATTTAATTTATATGCTCTTTACACGATAATTTAAAGTACTTAACATCTTTTACATTTTTATGAATACATAGCGCAAGTAAATAGTGTACGTAAAACACTTCATTCGTCAAAACGTGTGAATATCTAGGTACGCTAGAGCATGCACTTGAGTGGTGAAGTAAAATGAAACACCTAAAGATCAAATTATACATAGGTCACTGACTGGCGTCCCGTGACGTCATATCTAGACATTTTAATACCCTTACTCAAGTTCGTTGTCGAACACAATGACGTCACTGGCGCCGTGTAACTACGTCAGTGATAAAATTATTAATAACTTAAGCAAAACTTACGCAAGTATCCCACTCATATGAAACATCTCTGCATTTAGATATGCTAGGTATGCCATTACGAAAATGAAGATCGGCTCAATCACTCTGACTTCATGTGTGAAACGAGTTACAAGACCAGTGGCGAATCCCCACACAACTCCGATGCAAGTTCCTCCAACAGCCACGACGAGGAATGAGGCTAGTCCCGCTAAAAAATCCGTGTAGACTAGGCGAGATGGTCCCATTTCCCTGTCGAACAAATGATACAAATATTGAAATGAGTTGGTAGCTTAGAGTATAAATAAGGTACCTTCTTATTAATAAGGCTTACCTTCTTATTTATACTCTAAGGTTGGTAGGTACCTACTTAATTAAATTTATGGGACTTTTTCACAGATCGCTATCTAGCCTACATTTCAGCAAGACGACGTTATAAGTTTACCAATCATTTTTGTTTTGACGCACGCATCAAGTGAAATTACTTTGCCAGACTTCTTTAACTATTGCCTAACGACATTACTGTGACATTACTTAAAAATATATTTCTTTATAAAAACGAATGATATCGACGACATAAGTTTCTATATTCTAATTTTATCATCACGACACTTTATTAGATCTACCATAAAATATCTCATTTTATTTGTTGCTTGTCTTGTCTGTACTTTGTCTTCAGAGTAAAAAAAGTATTCAGTTCAAGTCAATTTTTGGCACTAAACTATTTTTTTTAAACTACTCGATAATTCATCGTACATTCAAATCTACTGGTAAATTTGTAGTATACCTACTACTCTTTCTTGTAGTAAACGAGTAAGTTTGAATGACTGTGAAAATGTTTGCATCACGTAGGTACTAACACAGTATTTTGGATACTAATTAGGATGTTTGAATACGCTACTTTTATCTTCATTACGTGGTTGGACTCGCTCCCATAAGCTAGGTATAAATTTTACTTACGTGTACGCTTCAAACATGTGATATAATACAACTGTGACGGCATCGTTCAGAAGAGATTCACCAAAAACTACAATGTATAGGACTTCATCAACGTGAATTTCTTCAAAAACAGCTAATACGGCAACTGGATCCACCGCAGATATTAGCGCACCAAACAAAAGCATTTCCAGTAAAGGTGTTGTACACCCAAACATTCCTGTTTGGCCACAAGCCCATAGGGACGCTCCTGCCAAAAGAAATTTATTTTTTTATACCTACGTGCCTATTTACTCTTAAAAACTCTACTATAAATTTTAACTCCTATGAACTTACCAATAGTCAAGGTATTGAATACTGTTCCAACTACAGCAAATAACAGAATAGTTCCCAGATGATCAAAAAATAATCTATTAGGCATAAAATATCCTGCATCCAAGATTATAGGAGGCAGCATATACAAAAAGAATGTGTCTGGTGTCAAAGGTTGAACATGCAACCTGTGTGTGCTCAACAGCAATGCTCCAATTAAAACTCCCACAAAAATAAGAAGACAGGATTCAGGAAACATCTTGGATAATTTTGGTGCCATATGAAAACCTGCAACAAGAGTACATCATATTATTGGCAGCTTACAGAAAGAAAAGAATAAATCAAGTGTCACTTCTATGTACAAGAAAAAAAATTGAGATGTCATTACTATTGTGAATACTTTTATCGAGAAAATAAAAAATGTAATAAATTTTTAGTGATTCAAAATTATTAGTGAAGGAGAATGACGATTACAAGATCCAATATTATACCTTACACTCGGTCATATACAAGTGTATTTGATATATTTAGGCCAATATCATTTAAATTATTTCACAACGTCCCAGCTAGAGCACAGAAGGAGCACTCAGTATTTCATGCAATTTACAAAGAGCCGGTAAATCAATGCTTGAATATGGCACAAACTTGTTCAAAAGATGAAGAATACATAACAAGTGAAAAAGTACTCGGCGTTCATAACAATATCAGTTCAAAAATACTTGTAAACTCCACAAGTACTATTTTTTGTGATTTAGATGACATTGCGAAGAGACATTCCTTCCACTGTTTACCTGAACTGGGCCCTTCCACAGTTAATTTGAATTTGCTGAAGGTAATGAGAATGAACATAAATGATAATGCATTTAAGGCCCATTCCAATTCTGTCGGCCAGGAGTGTGCTACACAAATGACTCCAAATTTACTGCCACGTGATAGCATGGAGATCCGATCAAAAAAAGTGAAGAAAAAAGTTTCGAATAACCCTGTAATATCATCGGAGATTTTTTTAAGGGACGATGATTACAGTCTTAATAATGAATCTAATATTTACTATAATAAACATAGGATGCAAATACCTCAAAAATTTTGGTCTTATTCAAAGTATCATACCGAGTACACGAGGCCAATACCAAAAGACAAAAAACTAAAACACAGTAAACACGGTGCCGACCCATGCCCGTGCCAATTATTTTCATACGCATGTCCATGCACTGATAAAAAATCGCTCACTGAATTAGCAAAGAATACCAAATCTTCAACCGTCCATAATCAGATTACAAGTACTTCCAAAATTATAGCTATTGAACGAAAAGATGTAAATTCGAACAATATGAAACATAAACGGATTAAACGCGACACTGTACGTGAAGATAAACTCACAAATACAAGCATAGCAGAATTAGTTGAAGTTATGGTTCCCCAAAACGAATCTGATGAAGCAATCAAACAGACAATACCAACCTTTAATCCAAATAAAGAAGAAGTTCTTATAAATCAGGCTAATATTAACCATAACAAAAACACTAAAGTAAGCCATAAAGTTAAATCTCGAAAAAGAGCCCGTAAAATATTATGTCCCAATTGTAATGAAGAAGTGGACGTTGTTATTAGTAGAAGTACAACAGAGGACGAGGAAAGTTTAAAATATGAAAATTTTACAAATAATAATCGTGAAATACGATCCACTGCAGCGTATTCATATAGAGCATCACCTACCACAATCAAGACGAAAATGATAGATGATGATTTATGCCAACATAATCCCCCTTGTGAAATATTACCGATTTGTCAAATTTTACCAAACGAATTTTATAATACGAATCAGAAATGCTTTAAAAAGAGTTCTACTGTTAAAACTGGACCACGTATTATCAGAATTACTAAAGCATGCCGGCATCATCCACCTTGTACAGTAGTTCCATCATGTCAACGAGCGAATGTTTTGAACAACAACTGTGAATATATACCACCATGTTTACACCGTCCACGTTGTGTCAATCTGCCATTATGTGTTCCATTCTCTAAGAGTCTACATTATGAAGAAGGGCAACCGAAGTTCGTTGATGATATTGACAATACTGAATGTTCACATATTCCAAGATGTAAGTACTCCCCCGTATACCAACATGATTCTTTATCAAATGTAGATCACCAACAAGTAAATATGGTATCACGGATTCAGAATGATTGTGACTATTTTAAAAATTATAATTCTCCAAATTGTTCGATCAATCCGAAATCAAACGTTCGCAACTCTTTTTCTCCGTTGCAATTTTGCTCTTCACCATGTCATATTTGTAAATCTAGTAAGTCTTGCCAATTTGATGGTAAATCTGGTTTTATTAATTCTAATGACGATACTGTTGTGTTTATTAGAGACGTGGGATGTCAGTTTAGAAGTAAAAATTATTCATCAAAGAACTCGAGTTCGCCAAAGAATTCTCTTAAAAGTCACTCGGCAGAGAATTCCTTCTTACAATCTAAAGCCTCAAGTAATTCATTCGACTTTGTAGACGTTAAGGAGATGGGCAACTACAGCAAAAATGTTCACACATTGAGATGTGAGGATAAATCCACGAATCCTATAATGGGAGCAGATACATCAATATCGACTGGCTCAATTACATCCATAGATTCTGAGTGTCCGTCACATGGGCGGCGAGCTAATCAATTCTTCAAAAGAGGCCGACCACCATCGGGTGTGCATACTCAAGCGTACGTGACTGCTTTTTCAGCCGTGAAAGAGCCAAGTTACATTAAATATATCAACAGATCAGATCTTCCTGAATTGAGAGATTGTCAGAATACGTTTCCAGTTAGACGCCACCGAAGTTTCATAAAGGGTAAATATAAAAAGATGTTTTCATTGACGCGAAGAAGAAAATCTAGACTGAGTAACCATGTTACAAATAACTCTAAAAAATGCAGTTTTTTTAAAGAGTAAGATATGTAATGATGTAATAAATGTATTATGTTATCTAGTATATGGATATGTGTATGAAAGAAAATAAATAAATTATTTAGTGTCATTGTATTTCGAGTTTTGATTACGAGTTTGATTTTTTAAATTGGAATATCAAACAGGCAATAGTCAACTTTTTTCTAAACACCTAAAGTGTAGATTTACACTCGAAATACCTTCTTCGGACCATTTATACCTGTTGGAGGCATAAAAAAATACTTTCTTAGTGAATGCCAACGTTATTAATACTTTGTTTATTCCAAGTTTGAACTTAATCTATTCAGCTGTTGGGGCTTAGTTAGATGGATTAGTCAATCACGCTGTCCTTGGAAATATACAGATATACACTGGTCGTTAAAATATATTAGATTAGACCTACATCGGTAACAGTATCATTATCAAAGGCCACGTAAATGGAGCCTTTAAAGGCCCGTATAGCCTGTATAGGGCGGACGGATGCTATCTTCCGGTGAAATGGATAACGTTGTATTAGTAGTACCAACCGTTAAATAATAAACATATCCATTCAGTACTACAACTTGATCGTTGCTTTATGAGAAAGTACGGTCAATTGATTAGTAACTTCACATATTACTTGGGATGTGATAGGGTTCTTTAAGATCTTCAGGGCTGAAGCCAAGCTTACTTTTTAGTGGGGTGACTAGTAGTTTTTACCTTCATACTGTGATAATAGTTAGTAGATTTTCATTGGCACAACGAGACTTATCTCGTACAATATCACAATAGTAACGACACTCCTGAGAAGCGGACTCTGACTAGAGCGTTAGTAATAACAATGATAGTATTTTTTTCATTTTACCTAACCTTGCGACACCTCAATATCGATATTCAAGACGCTATACGGTTATCTCCTGTTGAAATTTCAAACTTGGTTTAGCGAGACTATTTTAGGACCGACCGTATCGTAAGAGCTGGGTGCTTAACACTGAGCTAGCTGGATACACAAGCTTCAAAACACTATTACTAATAGCGTCTGCCCCTTTAGACAAGTGGCACAAGCGTAAATCGCAAACGAAAGGATAGAATATTAAATCGTCCAATCACACCCAAGCTCGATATTCCTCCGCGGCGCGCGATTCGTACGCCGGCAACGAACTTGAATTATGATTGGTAGACCTATTCTATTCCTTTCGATTGCGATTAACGCTTGTGCCACTTGACTAAGGGGGCTGGTCCGCGCTTAAATATTATATGATAACAGAAGGCTCATACTCACCAATCTTCGCAATACTAGCGAAAAAGATCCATAAACCTATCAGAAAGGGCGTTTCGACCCGATGAAATTCAAAAGCTGCTATAACAATAGTTCTCTCCTTCTTCGGCTTTTCTGTGCTAGGCAGACTAGTAGTGGTCTGTTGGTGTTGTCGTAACTGTGTTCCTGGAGGCTCGCCAGGGAACGGGGCGACTGGGCCCATGGGTCCGAAGCCCACGCCAGGGTATGTAGAAATCCCATCGACTGTAATGGACGGACTAGATTTTGTGCTAGTCTGAAACAAAGAAAAATAATTTTGTCGGTATATGTTGTAAGAGACGTAAAACAAAATCAGTCTATAGGCACTTGAGCCAAACTATGTTGACCTACACGTGGTGTACCTGTTGAATAACAAGAGGATTGTTATGGGCATTCGTATAGTGGTCGAGAAGTCGAAAAAAAATGATCAAACCACAACTGTTTCTAAGTGTAAATCAATGTGGAAACCTGGTTCTACAATTAAAATGACTATTAAAACTAAACGTAACCTCTTCACGCCTACATAAACGGGACCCTATTCATGAAACTTCGCCGTCCGTCAGTCTATCTGTCTGTCCGTCACGAAGCTGTATCTCAGGAACCGTGATAGGTAGAGAGCTAAATTGTCACAGATTATGTAATATTTCTCGATATACAAGTAAATAGCCCAATGCACCACAGGTCATTGCTGTACTAGCCTATGGCTATGGACATAATATGCATTAACGCCAGAAGTGTCACACTTAGCTGTTACCCCTAAATTCTAACATTTAAACCTATTTCAACAGTTATATATTCAACAAAATGCAATATTTACCTTGTAAGTGGGCCAAAATTTTGGTAACAACAAATACTAAAATCAGAAAAACGGGGGGATTAATGGGCTCCCATACAACAAACGTGATTTCTTGCCGTTTTTGGTGCGGAACCCTGTGAGCGAGTCCGACTCGCACTTGGTCGGTTTTTTTTAAAGAAAAGTCATTAATTTGCCATGAATGCCGAAAACTAACACACCAACTTGAGGAACACTGTCAATAGTATCGTGGACTATGAGCGTGACCCCCTATCGCAAGATGTAGTCGTTTTGGCGAGCTAAATACAAACAAAGTACTGGTATTAACATCCTAATTATCGCTTTACGATCAATTTCCGTCATTTAACACCTCATATAAAGATATAACAATATTATTGACAACTAGAGGACGACACGCGGCTACACCCGCGTAGCTCCCGTTCCTTTAGGTTTAGGAATACGGGAGTAAAATATTGCCTATGTCCACCGGGAAGAGTGTATCTTCCCAACAGGGAAAGAATTTTTCAAATCGGTCCAGTAGTTTATAGAGTATGTAGAGCCTATTTGACGCAAACAAACAATCAAATCTTTCCTCTTTATAATATTTTTATTGATATAGATTTCCTTTTGAAATTAATCTAGCTCTTTTGAAGTCGACTGAAAACGTTTTCATTATAAAGCTTGTTGCGCTAAAAAGCCAGAGAGCCCTTGCACATCTTAGTGACAATTCGTTAAATTCTTCTACAAGGTTGGTACATATTGTTGAGTTAAACTCAATTTACTTTATCATTATCTTTTATACTCTTGATTGTTGGCACTTGATGGAACTTGTTGTAATACATTTTAAAAACGAACTCATTCGTACTATTCCTATTCCACAACTGCAATATTAATTTAACAACAACCTTACCGGTTTCGCCTTACGGAATCATCACTTTTCTCTTGAGAACATTTAAAAATTAAAAATAAGAAATAGGTGAGTGTATGAACACTACAGTCGACCTTTGATGATGCCGTAAGGTTACGTCCGCACAGGCAGGCGGCTTGCTTGGTGCCTAGCGCCTAGCGAGTCACCTAGCGAGTCGCTTAGTAAAACGGACATACGTGAATGTTCGCGACCGGCCGCACTGCGCGCTTGGCGCCTAGCGAGTAGCTTAGCGTGTATCCAAGTAAACAAACATGTTGGTTTTTTGTCGCCAGGCGCGAGGCATTTTGAAGAAAAAAATATACGAAATATTAATCACATCCATACATACAAATAAATTGGAGTGTCTGTTTGTAATATTAAAATAACCGCTTTCTACTGCATGCATATGAATGTATTACGGTACACATACCAAAATATATACTTTTAAAATTTTTGTCTGTCTGTTCTGGCCTCCGGCTAATCTCTGGAACGGCTGGACCGATTTGGACAGGACTTTCACTGGCAGATAGCTTATGTAATAAGTAGTAACTTAGGCTACTTTTATTTCAGAAAAAATCTTTTATTTTAGAAAAAAACTAAATAAACTAAATTTTTTCTTTACATTCTACGCGGACGAAGTCGCGGACACAGCTAGTCATAAATAGATGAGTATCCGAATGAGTTAATTTTCCTTTAACTTTACTGAGAAGTAGATCAAATGTGTCTCTGGCCGTACGCAAATCTTCGTAATTTTTTAGTGAAAATTATGCAATTGCTTATATAGAACAAAAAAATCCCCATGACTTGACCGTGTCTTATTTATGTCATGAACCCAATATGAAGCGCTCGTGGCCCCGCGGACTCAGTGTTGTATAAACGATCACTGTAGTAAGCAACATTTACTGTGGCCGTTCATGGATGGGTGACCGTCTCGTGACCACTGTGTGACATTTATTTTCCGTGCTTCGAAAAGTCCTTGGTCCCGGTTGCCAGTAAAATAGCAGTCGAGGCAGTGCCTAAGCCAAGTTGAGGGCCTTTGTAGGCGGCTTGAAAATTTTTAACAGTTGGCACTGCTGGCAGTCCTTGCCTGCGCCTGTCCATATCAACATGGCAATACGGCTCACCACCTATTACGTGGGACAAAATCTCAAAGGTGAAATGTGGGCATCTAAAATGCCTCTGTCTACCCCTTCGTGGATAAAAGGCGTGATCATATGTATGAACCCAATATAGAGCAGTATATAGCTATTTTTGAAAGTGAAATCTCTTCAACGTGCCGACAAGCAAGTGACCAAGGCACCTAGCGACCCACCACGCAAACCACCTTTCAGTGCGGCCACCATGTATCCTAGCAAGTAGCCAGGATGCAAGCCGCTAGGCGCTAGGCGCCAAGCAAGCCGCCTGCCTGTGCGGACGTAACCTAAGGCGAAACCCCTCATGTTGTTTTACAATTAATATTAAAGTTGTGGAATAACAAGTGAGTTCGTTTTCATAATTCTTTATTCGATTTACGGTATGCAGCTTGCCACTTGTTCTCAGTATTTATAATAGGTAGCTTATCACAGGATACTTTAAAAAAAATTCAATTTAATTAAGAGCTACGCTACGAGGTCTATATTGTTTTGAAAAAAAAAATTGCGATAAATGTAAGAAATGGCTACGAGATCGGTAGAGTAGCTATAACTGTAGGTTACGTAGATGCCTTTCGTAGCACTGCAGTTATATGCGTAGACTGGATCGTCCGACAAACCTACACATGCCCTCCGTTTCAAAGAAAGCGTAGGAGTGACTTTGTGACAAATGGGCTACATTCATACACCCATCAAACTAATATTAGCTATAATACCATAACAACGTAGGCGGTATAATAAACAGGCTAGACGTGGCTAGACGTGGGTTTATTAAAAGCTTACAAATCATCAAAGAGTTTATATTTAGGAACAGCCCACAGGTACAGTCTGACTCATTTGTAGGAGTTGAAAGGATCAATAGTGGTTGCGCTTGGCATAGTTTTGAATCGTATATTATGACCTGCTCTGCTGGATTCACAAAAAAATTGTTAAAATGCATAGGTAGTTTTTAGATTCGTTAAAATTGTAAATAGAGCACAAAAAAGAATAACCCGCGGAGTTTCTTGCCGGTTCTTCTCAGGTGGGTCGCGTTTGGTTTATATTCTGGACGTTTTACAAGTGCATCTGTATACGCCTGTGTGAAATAAATATATTTTTGTTCTGTTGTTTTGATATAACAAATACTAAAAACAGAAAAATTGTTAATTATATTTATGGGAGGCTCCCATACATGAAACGTGACTTTTTTTGCCATTTAAATTTTTATATTAATAACGGCAACAAGTAGACGCTTGAAATGCTCACAGAACATCGAGTTGTTTTCATTCAACTTAAATATTTTTATTAGAATAAAATGGACATTTAAGGGGGCTCTCGTTCAACAAACGTGATTTTTGGGCGTTTTGAGTTACAGAACCCTCAGTGCGCGAGTCCGACTCGCACTTGGTCGGTTTTTAGGGTTTCGTAGCCAAATGGCAAAAACGGAACCCTTATAGATTCGTCATGTCTGTCTGTCTGTCTGTCCGTCCGTGTGTCACAGCCACTTTTCTCCGAAACTTTAAGGCCTATGCTATTGAAACTTGGTAACTAGATGTATTCTGTGAACCGCATTAAGATTTATATATAGAACTAGAAAAAAAGCAGTAAATTTTGGGGGTCCCCATACTCAGAACTGAAACTCAAAATTTTTTTTTTCATCAAATCCATACGTGTGGGTATAGATACTATAGACAGGTCTTCAAAAATGTTATTGAGGTTCCTAAAATCAATTTTTTTCTACAGTGAATAGTTTGCGCAAGAGACACTTCCAAAGTGGAAAAATGTGTGTCCCGTCCCCCCCCCCCCCCCTCTAACTTCTAAACTAAGAGAATGATAAATCTAAAAAAAATGTATGATGTACATTGCCATATAAACTACCAACGAAAATTGGTTTGAACGAGATAGAGCTGGTAGTTTTTTTTTAATACGTCATTAACCGCAATTTTCGGTTAGTAAAATCACTACCACTGCGAACGTGTTAAAACATCAATCCAAGTTACAACGAACAATAAGAACTTTTATATTATGTTACATGCTGCTACGAAACCCTTCATGGGCGAGTCCAACTCGCACTTGGCCGGTTTATTTTTCGTTTCAGTTTGTATGTCGGGTTTTTTGTTTGGTAAGTATGTACTTTTGCTTGTCGGATTGAAATCCATGACGTTACAATTCGTTTGTATACTTAAGACGCATTCATTCATGCTGATCGTGATAATATTTGATTCATTTTTGATTTTGACTTAAAAAGATTTTAAGAAAAAAGGATAATAAAAGCTAATAAAATAGAGCTAATAAACCTCTAATGATCGCCTAAATATCAAAACAGAAAGCATTACTTCCGTAATAAAATAAACTTTTACAAAAAGTATAGCCGCCCGAACAGGGACTTGAACCCTGGACCCTTGGATTAAAAGTCCAATGCTCTACCGACTGAGCTATCCGGGCTGTAGAGGCACATTCGAAATAACTGTTCTTTTAACTGGCAGCACGCGTTAAAAACATGTGTCATGCATCGTTCCAATTTCAAACATGGCTTTATTGACTTTAACTTTAGCAATGAGTAGTTCATAAGGCCGCTCTGGAGACAAACTTTCTGTGACACAAACTGCCGCTTGGCGGCGTGGCAGGCGCTGTGCGACGGTCATTTTTAGGGTTTCGTAGCCAAATGGCAAAAACGGAACCCTTATATATTCGTCATGTCTGTCTGTCTGTCTGTCCGTCTGTCTGTCCGTCTGTGTGTCACAGCCACTTTTCTCCGAAACTATAAGGTCTATGTTTTTGAAACTTGGTAACTAGATGTACCTACTATTCAGTGAACCGCATTAAGATTCTTATATAAAACTAGAAAAAAAGCAGTAAATTTTGGGGTCCCCATACTCAGAACTGAAACTCAAAATTTTTTTTTCATCAAGCCCATACATGTGGCGTATCTATACTGGGTGTAACAAAATTACCTCTCCAAATTTCATCACGTGACGTGGCATCCATCAGTCAAGAAACATGACAAAAAGAGGAAAAAAAATCACATGTATACTTTAACCGTAAAGCCGTTTTAAAGGTTCTATAAATTCCCTTTTTAACCCTTTCTATCGCTACTGAGCAGCAGTAGAAAGCGACAACGACAGCCAGACGGGTGCTCTGTGTTTGTTTTGCCACGGCGACCATGTTACCTCGAATTGCCGCGGTAAAAAATGAATTCTTAATGTGCGATTAAATTTAAAAAAAAAATGAAAAAAATTACCCCCCTTTTTTATTAAATATTTGTATTTGATTTCCGATGCCAAGTCATCTCATGAAATTTGGAGAGGTAATTTTGTTACACCCAGTATATAGGTCTTTAAAAATGCTATTGAGGTTCCTAAATTCATTTTTTTCTAAAGTGAATAGTTTGAACAAGAGACACTTCCAAAGTGGAAAAATGTGTCCCCCCCCACCCCCCCCTCTAACTTCTTTACTAAGAGAATGATAAATCTAAAAAAAATATAATGATGTACATTGTTTTCTAATCACGCTATTCCTTTTTTTTGTCCATCAATTTCACTCCAGCTATATTAGTATTAAAGTTTGCGGGATATTTAAAATGTATTGTTGTGAGTTTCCGATATTTCGGCGCTGTTACAAGCACCATGATCACGGAGGAACTTTAATACTAATGTCAGTGACCATGAAAGTTTAAATACTCCAGCTATACTTCGCAGACTTCTCATTTCCTCTGCATTAATTTTACTTTCATGCTTCTTCTGCCACACCCAACTTTTCTACCATACATAAGTGAAGGGATAAGCACACCCCTATGCACAGCCACAGCCTTCGTATTATTAACTGAAAGAAAATTGTCACATCTATAGGTACTATTATAATGGAAAGGATAGGTGCTATGAGTTTGTAGTATATCACAAGCAAAATCTTGTGGCACTGCTAGTTCTTAGATTGAGGATAAGTTTCAGAAGGATACAATAGTTTTATACGTGGTTTTATCGTTTACGACACACCATCCTAGAATAATTTTGATGTACATCATGTTGTTCACAAGTTATGTTTATTGTGTTATTCATGACTAAAGTCAACTGTCCTGGCTGCTGGATTATTTGTGGAATGAATTACAGAAGGCTTTGAATGTACCTTATCCCCGTCCTTTTCCTACCTCAACCCTTTCCTATCCACCAATCCTATTCCTACCTCATCTTCTTCCCATCCTTTCTCCGCCAAGCCAACGTTGCCGTGCGTATGTGCTGCGTGACTAGGGGCGAGCCTAGTATTAGCGTGCCAATTGCCCTGGGGCCGGGCGACCCCAGAAGAAGGCTAGCCTTACTTAGACATGCGGGGCTCTGTCTGGGTGGACTTTATTTTCCCTTGCTTTTCGTGGGAACGCAATGGACAAAACCAAAAACAAAATCCAAAATGGCGGCGATGTGGTTCGCAACCCATCACGTCTCGTTTCCCATCGAGGCGAAAAGTGGACTGGGGATAGCCACTTTGCTACGTTGAATGTAAGAGGAGGTATGATAGACAAAATTGAGGAAGTATGCAAGATGATGAAAGAGAGACGACTCGATATTCTGTGCGTGAATGAGACAAAGAGGAAAGGATGTGACACCACCACACATGGACCCTACACTGCCTACTGGTCGGGTGTGCCTAAAACCAGTAAAGCGTGTCAGGGCGTTGGTGTAGTACTGTCTGCGAGAATGAATGAATGTGTCACAGAATATGAATGTGTAAGCCCAAGACTCGTTTGGTTGAGGCTGAAGGTTGGACTTACCCGCATCTTTGTTTTAGGAGTATATGCTCCGCAAGATGCGCGGTGGCGCCGATCTTTACGAGACCAAAGCGAGAGGCAGGCATTTTGGGAGAGCATGAGTGATGTTTTGAGTAAGTACAAACTAAATGAGAGGATAGTAATGTTAGGCGATTTTAATGGGTGGGTTGGAGTCAAGCGTGATGGGTATGAAAGAGTATTGGGAAAGTTTGGTGATGAGCGAGTGAAAGAAAATGGAGAAAGTTTGCTTGAAGTATGTTTGGAGAGGAATCTTGTGGTGACTAACACCATGTTTCACCACAAAGATATCCACTTGGTTACGAGACAAGAAGGAAGTAAGAGGAGCATGATTGACTTTGTGATTGTTGACGCAAGGATGAGAAAGAAAGTACTAGACACTCGAGCCTACCGCGGTGCTGGGATTGACACAGACCACTTCTTGGTTGTCAGCCGAGTAAGAGGTCTGTTTCAGCGGTGGAGGCACCGTGTGCGTGAACCTGTTAGTGTACTAGAACGCATAAAAGTTGAGAATTTGCAAGAGATAGGTATAAAAGAGGAATTTGTGAGCAAACTAAGCAAAAAGTTTGATAATTTAGATGAAGTATGTGAGATTGAAGAATTATGGAAGCCGATTAAGGAAGGACTCGTGGAAGTTGCGATTGAACTGTGTGGTGTGAGCAAGAGAAGCCAAGGATGTAAGTTAAAAAGAATGACCGCGGAAGTTCTGAAAGCGTTGTCTGATAAGAAGAAAGCATGGTTGGACTTGCTGGCTACAAAGGCCAATCAAAGAATGCAGAAGGCAACAGATGAGGATGTACGAATGGCCAACGATGAGTATAAAAGGTATAAGCGTGTGGCAAAAGAGGTGTTAGTAAGAAAGAAGGAGAATGATAGAGATGAATTTGATAAAAGGTTATCTGGTGACTTCCAACAGAATATAAAATTCTTTTGGAAGTCCATAAAAGCGGTGAGGAGTCAACAGACCACATCACCGCTTAATAAGATCAGAAACCAGGATGGAAGTTTTGTGGGAGGAGAAGAGTGTGTGCTAAAAATATGGAAGGAGTATTTTAAAAGTCTATTTGATAAAGAGGATACGCAAGTGCAAACTCATTTTTGTGAAATGAATGAAATTGGTAATGAAAACGACATTAGCATGGAAGAAATAGTGGAAGCATTGAATAGTATGAAACTAGGCAAGGCTGCTGGGATTGATAGGGTTTCCGTTGAGATGCTGAAAGCAGGACGTGGCGTGGTGATTGACCAGCTGTACCGCCTTTTTAATCTGTGCTGGAGGAATGGCAGCGTACCAAAAGAATGGTCCAAAGCGGTCATTGTGCCGCTGTACAAAGGAAAAGGGTCGCAGCAAGAGTGCAAAAATTACCGCGGCATAAGCCTGCTCAGCATCGTCGGTAAACTGTATGCGAAAGTGTTGATAAAAAGAGTGATGAATGAAAGTGAAGGAAAAATGTGGGATGTTCAAGCAGGATTTATGAAAGGAAGGGGATGCACGGATCAGGTCTTCTCCTTACGATGCATAGCAGAAAAAGTTTTGGCGAAAAGCCAAAAGGTATATTGCGTATTCGTAGATCTGGAGAAGGCCTATGACAAAGTGGTGAGGAATGAACTATGGTCAACATTGTCTTTGTACGGGGTGAGCAGCAGCTTGATACGAGCACTGAAATCTCTTTATGAGGGCTCAAGTGCTTGTGTCAGGATCAACGGAGCTTGCACGGACTTCTTTAATATAGAAAGGGGTGTGAGACAGGGTTGTGTAGCGTCACCGTGGCTGTTTAACCTGTACATGGACAGTTGTTTGAAAGAATTGCAAGAGAGTGCGTGTGGTATAAAACTGAACGAGCTGACCATCAAATGCCTCCTATATGCTGACGATCAGGTGATCTTAGCTGCATCGGCGGAGGAGTTGCAGTTGATGGTTAATATTATTATGCATGAGGCGCTGAAAGGTAGAGGAATGAAAGTGAATGTAAGTAAGACTAAAGTAATGGTTTTTGAAAGAGAGGAATGTATGACGAATTGCCCTATTATTATCGAAGGGCAAAGAGTGGAACAGGTGAAAGAATTTGTATACCTGGGTTCAAAATTTACGAGGGATGGAAAGTGTGACCAGGATATTGAGAGAAGAGTTTTGGCAGGAAATCAAGTGAATGGGGCGATGCATACCTTTATGAGCAGTCAAAACGTGTCTAAGAAGGCGAGAGTGGCTGTGCATAGGGGTGTGCTTATCCCCACACTTATGTATGGTAGTGAAAGTTGGGTGTGGCAGAAGAAGCATGAAAGTAAAATTAATGCAGTGGAAATGAGAAGTCTGCGAAGTATAGCTGGAGTGAAATTGATGGACAAAGAAAGGAATAGCGTGATTAGAAAACAATGTGGTATAACTGAAGATGTAGTGACAAAGATAGAAAAAGGGATGCTTAGATGGTTTGGACATGTTGAGAGGATGGATGAAAATAGACTGACTAAACAGATCTATAAGGCGATAATGAATGG
The DNA here is from genome assembly GCA_933228765.1 of Miltochrista miniata. Lineage (NCBI taxonomy): Eukaryota > Metazoa > Arthropoda > Insecta > Lepidoptera > Erebidae > Miltochrista > Miltochrista miniata. Next base: position 22,004,304 of record OW121766.1, on the reverse strand, counting down.
GCAAGCTGGTAGGGGTCATCCTCGGCGTACGCATGGTAACCAAATTGATGACCTGCTGGAAAAAGGCCAGGTCAAGAGTACCCTTAACCGGCGAGCGTGTATGAAAGCACTTATGAAAGTAATAATATAATGGGCAAGCCGGGGCGGCAAAATCAGGGGGGCGGCAAATCAGAGGGCGACAAATTAAAACTTTTCAGACAAATGGACAAATCATCAGTTAATAACCTTGACGATAGTAGATTACCTTATCTACCTAATAAAAAACACTTCAACTTATTCAACTCTTTTCACAAGAAATAATTATGGTATTTGTTCAAATTAAGTATATCAGAAATTAACAATTCTAATTTGCATGCACCACTTCTTTACAAACTTGCAGCATGTTGTGGGGGCGGCCAACGCAGGGGCGGCCACAGTAATTCATATTCTGATTTTTGCATCGTACGTCAACGGATAGCGTTAAAAAGTTTCCTTTGATTATTTACTTTTTGTCTCTTAAAAATAAAAAAATGCTATGTCATTTTTGCATACGAAAAAATTGAGGATTAGGCACTTTTGCGCTGACCTCAATCGTGCCGCTGCGCTGGATGGCCAGTTTCTTGAACGGGTGAGGTTTGTCTTCTAGTCCCCTCTGCTGGTCAGGTTCCCTGCTTTCTGCAGTTTAATTCAAGAGCACCACAGGGATCTGTGTTGTTCCAAAACTATTTCTTCGGCATATTATCCCTTGGGTGCACTCATTGTTATGCAGACGACAAGTACTCTACAGGAGAGTTAATCTGTCCATCCAACGGAGGGGCGGCCCGACCTGAAGAAAAAGAGGCGGCAGCTCGTAGCGTTTCTCGACCGGGTCTGACCGCATTTCCCAATGGGATTTAGAAAACATGGTAGATTTGAATGCCAGGAAATAAAGGCGTGTGCCTTATAGTATAAATAGAAGGTGCCTTAATTTATACTCTAAGGCGTGTGCGTTTACAGCTGAAAGATCTCCTTTCCGTTCTCTACCCTTTCTTCACAATGCGATAATGCTACTAAAGGAATATGTAGACATCCTCCAACCGTTCAGAGGGGGGCGGTCCGACGTAGAAGAAAAGAAGCGGCATCTCGTAGCGGATCTCGACCGGGCCTGACCGCATTTCCCAATTTTATTTAGAAAACCTAGTAGATTTAAATGCCAGGAAACACAGGCATGTGTGTTTACAGCTGAAAGATCCCATTTACTTCTCTACCTCTTCAGAAGGAGATAAGCAACGGCAACCTCTTCTACCGGTTGTCGCAGATGATTACTGGGCACGGAATCTTCTGTGTGACAAATACATCGGGAAACCACAGCTGAGTGACAGCACTGCGAGGAACGCAGCCAGGACACGCGGTGCACACATTGGAGGAGTGCACAGTGTGAGCGCAACAGCGCCAAGTCCTATTATTAGCAGGTCTGGTCGTGGACATTCTCTCGCTGGAGATCATTGTGGCCATGATCTCCAGGGGGAGTAAGTGGGATGTCGCCTCGACTTTCTGCGGGTAGTTCATGTTCGTGAGTGCCGTGGCGAGGAGTATCGGGGAGGAAGCGTGAAACTGGAGATAACTGTGGCGCCCGCGCCGCAGCCTTATCTTCGCCCAAGACTCTCAGTCTCCATGACCGGGGGCCTGAGGACGGCGAGGGCATGCTCATCTTCTTAACAGAAGTCCAAGCCCGGTGCGCCCCAAGAAGCGGGATAACACCTGATCAACCCCCGAAGATGCGGGATAGTACCTTAACCCCCTAGGTAAGGTCGCAATGGTAGCCAAAGTCTGTTGGGAATCCTGGGACATCCTTCCGAGGGCTTAACCGGGGCCCCAGACCGTAGGCAGTGGTAGGATTTGTGTGCTTTCTTTCAGTCGGTAAGAGTTCGGCATAGCATCCATGACGGATTTCCATACGTATCTAAAAACCCCCTTCTTCAGGATGCGATAATACTACTGATGGACTATCTAGACCAGTGATGGGCAAAGTACGGCCCGCGGGCCAGCTCCGGCCCGCGAAAGCATTTAATCCGGCCCGCCGACGGTCCTTCGACATGAATACCTGGTATAATGGCCTTCGATAAAATTATATTTTGACGGTCCAGAAGTATTACGTAGATTCTACTGAGTAGGGCAATAGACATACTCGTATAGGTGAAGTGACTTATTCAACCATAAAATTGCTCAACACCTCAATCACAAACCAACTTACTGATGAACACTTTTTCACTCTGCTGAAAGTTACATTTTAAACTTGTATTTGAAATATGGCACAGAAAAATCCGTCTACCGTCCGTCTGTCCACCAACTCGAATGTGATAGCTAGAGAGCTGAAATTTTCACGTATTTCTGTTGACGCTATAACGATATATGTTAAAATCAGGAAAAAAGGGGGACTTAGGGGGGGGGGGGGTAGGGCGTCCCATACAACAAATATTTTCCGTTTTTGGTACGGAACCCTCCGCGTGAGTCCGACTCGCACTTGGCCAGTTTTCCTATAATTCTGGCCCTCCGCCGAAATTCCTTAAGTTTTTTGGCCCCCCATTAAATAAGTTTGCCCACCACTGATCTAGACATTCTCGCCCTAGACTCCAAATTCATCTCTCGCGGAAAACAGGAGCTCTAAATACATAAAAGGTGATGATTACGCCACCATAGAGGTGTCTGTTGTACCAGATGCAGATTTGTACCTTCGCTAATACTACTCTCAACTTTGAACTGAGGAACCTAAAAAATGGGGGGGGGGGAGGGTTGTGGGGCGTCATTTTCACATTTTGCCCCGCCTAAAAAAATCTCTAGATCCGGGGCTGCGAAAAGCACTCAATAGATTTGTGCCAAGTTTCAGCCAGATCAGTTCAGCCGTTAGAGCGTGAAAGCTAATTTCTGTGGTGAAAGAGTAACAAACATGCACACTCACAAACTTTCGCCTTTATAATATTAGTAAGATGTACCCACCCATTACGCGCTTTTACAATTGTACCGCTTCGTGAACTCATAACATTAGACTACTTTAGTTTAAGTCAATAAATAATTAAATTACTTACTAAATATCTAAACTAAGTAATATGTACTTAGTTTAGATATTTAGTAAGTAATTTAATTATTTATTGACTTGGTTTATATAGAATTCATACTAAATTAATAGCGAGGTATATTACGCGTCCTCGCAATAAGCCCTGCCTACCCAGGACTACCGGCCGTAGGCAGTTAGTACAGCACAATGTGATTTTAGGGGTCGTCCATTAATCACGTGATGTTTTATTGGGCTATTTTTGAGAAATTAGAGTGATCTCAATCTTCTTCAAGACCTCTTCAGAAATTCAGGTTGGTAAAGGTTACATGAGCATCAAAATAAATACACGTGATATCTCACTAAACCCCCATATAACTCCAGGTGATGTTTCGTGATTTTTATCTGAACACTTCCCCACCCCTTTCGAGCCTCACGTGATTAATGGACGACCCCTTAGCCGGTAGGAATCCATCATTGCATCCATGAGTATTTTGACACGTAAAAAAAATCAAGTCAAATTGAGTAACCTCCTCCTTTTTCGAAGTCTGTTACGAACGAATATCTACAGCAATACTGCGTTAAGCATTGTGGTACGGTTTAATCGAGATGGATGACCGTCTGTGGCATTTTCGTTCATTACCGTCTCCGTGCAGTTAGGCTCGACTCTTTGAGTTGTTTGGTTCCTGCTCTCAGAAACATCATCTTCCCATCTGCAAGCCTTTTCTAACCCAGTTGGAATCGTCTTTCTAATCTAACACTGTGATGCAGCTGAACGTCGATATTTTCTACTAGCTGACCCGCGCAACTTCGTTTGCGTCACATGAGAGTGAGAAGGAAAGAGATGTTAAAGTGATATAATGTTTCCCGTCGCTTTTATTTCCACCCATCCGTTTTTCGGTAGGTATGGAACTCATCGTGTGCAAGTCCGACTCGCACTTGGCCGGTTTTTATCGTTCTGTTGACTGGCTGCCACTGCAGATCAAGTTTACTCCCGTCACGTCGCTCATACTTTAAAACTTAATAAGAGGGTTATTGTAAGTGAACCTTAAAAGATAGGTATGCTCCAAAGGACTTTTTTTTATAACTTTTTAAGAGAAACAATTAATTATGTAGTACACAATTTTTACGTAACTTTAACTATTTATGCAGCGTTAGCAATGGAAGCTCTCAAAAAAAAGAAATAATCCCCTTTCTCGAAACATTATTCATGGCTGCTTCGCTCCTAGTAGTCTTAGCGTGATGTTATACCGCCATTAGCCAGCCTCAAAAATGGACTATTAAACTGTAAAATGATTTTTGAAATGCAACCAGTAGTTTCTGAGATCCTAGCAAAAACAAACTTTTTATATTGTTTATTGTTTTATTGTTTATTTTCTCACCATGAAGATACACATTCTTAAACTAATAAAATACAGTAAAAAGATTCATGGCGGGCTGATACCATAAACTCTTCAGTTTCATTATATCGTGAGCGAACCTTAAGGGATAGACAAATTAGGTTATTGTGAGCGAACCTTATAAGATAGACATATGCTGTCGCGGACTTTTTTTTAGAACTTTTTAAGAGAAACAATTTTGTAATACACAATTTTTACCTAACTGTAACCATTTACGCAGCGTACGCCTCGGAAGCTCTCAGACGGTAAAAAATATTCCCCGTTTTCAAAACATTCTTGATTGCTACTCCGCTCCTAATCGTCTTAGCGTGATGTTATATAGCCTATAGCCATCCTCGATAAATGGACCATGAAACTGTAAAAGAATTTTGGAAATCCAACCAGTAGTTCCTGAGATCCTAGCGTTCAAACAAACAAACAAACAAACTCTTCAGCTTTATAATATTAGTATGGATTGAGAGTCCGTATGACGCTAAATATGCTAAGCTGTTACCTTGATCAAGCTAGATCTCAGGACTCATTTGGTCTAATCTAATGAATTAAAGGCATACGTAACTTTATATGTATTATAATTTCTATAATACTCGAAGCTAAAAACACGATTAATGATGTAAGATCTTACTGTAATAAAAGTGTTAATGATGTTATGATGGATAGTTTTCTTTTTCTTGAAAATACACCGATTTCGACAAATTTAAAGCAGACAAGTTCTCATAACTTTTAAGATGATTTTATAATACTTTCTATTTATAAGAAAGACAATTGTAAAATCTTCACTTACGCGAACCACTTTTTTCCTAAAGATACGTGCCATTATAATGAATTTACTTCGTCAAAAACGCACAAAAACCGAGCGCTTTGCCTACGCTGAAATAAATTATCTGTTATCTTCTTTTTAACCGACTTCAAAAAAGGAGGAGGTTACTCGATTCGACATTGTATATCGACGTAAGATAACGTATAGTCCGTTCACAGTTTATTTACCTCTGACAGATCGTTTTCTGTAAGTTGGTATTGCAGTAAAGTCCCCCTATGAGTGCCAGCTTCAGACATTTTACCGCATATTAGGGGAGATTATAAGATGGAACCGTTAAGACTGGGAGTTTTTTTTAATGTAAATATCCATTAGTCAGTATAATTAACATTACTAAAGACGTAGTTCTGTTACTAAAAGATTCTTCTTAAGTTTAATTTTTTTTTTACGTAAAATGGATATGTAATTAAAAAAAGACACTCATCATCGTCACCAAGGAGGGCAAAGATGCTGCTTCCACATCTCAAATAATTTCCACGCCGGAAAAAACGGCAGCAAAAGAGGAAAACAAGTTTCGACTTAAGGTTGGAATACATGGGAGAAAAAAAATCTTAGTGTGGTAACACGAAAATCAGGGAAGCCAACCTCACAGCTAGAGGTAAATTAACTATGAACGGACTTTATTTGCTGTAGGTCTAGGTAGTAAAAATGGAGTGAGTAGACTAATACATAGCCAGATTCATAATTTTTTTTTGCGTCGAATGGTCTGGGTCTGATATCGCTACGAAGACAAAAAATGTGAAATTGGATATTAATTTGAAAAGTTTACGTGTTCAATATGCTGTAAGTGACCCAAAAGCCGATGCGTTATAACTTTTTTTACTTACAGCAAAAGTTCGGTTTATTCGATTAGATTTACAGCATTCTTATGGACTGTCAAATGCCCAAAAAATACTGTCAAATATTACCTACAGCATTGGGCTGGCTGTCATTAATTGACAGCCCAAAAAATGCCGTGCATCTGCTGTCTCATCTATGCATGCGCATATTGCGCATGCTCATTCATCATGATGAATGAGCATGTCATGCTGGAATCATTCTACGTCGAAGGTCCGAGGCTTCAGGATGTCCAGGAATACACCTTGTGCAGGTTATCACACTGCGTTCTACCAATAATAACGTATGGTGCCGAGACGCGGACACTTATGGTGGGCTGGTCCATGCCCTTAAAGTTCTGCAAACAGCCAAGACGCGAGCTATGCTCGGTGTGTCTCTGAGGGATAGAATTCGAAACGACGCTATCTGTCAGAGAACGAGAACGGTCGACTTAGCTCGACTCGACTTTTGGCGCATGGCGTGTGTTAGCGTTAATTGAGAGAGGCCTATAAAAAATTAATTTCTAAGTTATTTTCTTGAAGCCATTTAATTAATTACTAATGTCCAAAAATTGTTAATGTCAGTTTTAGTATCAGTCAGGTCATTAGAAGAAAATAAAACAGGAATGTACATTATCAACCAGTACTTAATAGATAACAGGTACTGGCATTAAAACTCTCTTTCTTGAGACACCCTGATCCTAAACTAGGTCGAAACCTGTGATATAGTTATCATGGTGTACGTATATATCTTTTATCTATCTTAATCTATGATGAGGATGGGAATTTGAGAATATCTTTCTTTATAATCATGGAAATAGGAATTATCAAACCAGCTTATAGTAAACCGATACTTGATGTAGGCCTCCGTCAAAATTAGATTATTTACTACCCGTTTGCTCTAACTTTGCCGCTAGCGTATAGGCGTATACCCAATGATATATAAAAAACTATAGATACGTTACCAACACTTAAAAATGGCAACAAAAAAGTCAGGCAATTGCCTTAATTTTCATACATGCTACCATAGATAATTTCATTGAAATTCTTTTTTTGAATATAAAAAATATTTGCCGTTTTTGAAAGCCGTGATGTTCGTACATGACGTGTCTATATTATAATACGTCGTTGCGTATACCCGAATTGTTAATTAGACGAAGTAAATTGACAGTAGCTAATGTCACTTCGTCATGGAAAATAAGCAACATTGTATGAAATAGTGACATTAGTTGCTGTCAATTTACTTCGTCTAATTCAAAATTCGACTTTAGTATGGAGCCGAGCGGCAAAGTTAGAGCGAACGAGCAGTATGCTGTTAATTGATGGCACTTGGTGGAACTTGCTGCACATATTGAATAACAAACACCACTTGTACAACATTTACACCAAAATAGGTGTAAAATAAATAAATGTTGTGGAACAGTACAAGTGGTGTTATTCTATATGTCCCTCAACATCCATTACAAGACACGGTCCTACCAGTCCTACGCCTTCCACATCTAGTTCCTCCTTGCGTCCTATTAAAGGTCGTTGATGGTTCATTTGATGGTCGTTCTCCTACATTACGATTACCAAATTGGGATCTCCACTCCATAGCTCGTTTGCTTCATTGGCTTTTAGAGACGTTACCAGCCTATTCCTACTTTAAAGCGCTTACTCTGCGAGCTATATCGACCACTGATTTTCTGTAGAATATGAGGATAGGAGAGGTTTGCCTTTCTCTCTAAGACACTCTAAGTACTTATAGTTTGCTTCTTCAGGTGACGTCATTCACCAGCAAAACCAGCCAAGTGCGAGTTCGACTCGCGCACAGAGGCTTCCGTGCCAAAAACGGCAATAAACCACGTTTCTATTTTGTATTGTCTGTATTATTTTTCTGATTTTATTGTTTTTATTTATTTTTATAGCGGCAACAGAATTCGTCATCTATGAAAATTTCAGCTCTCTAGTGTGATAACTAGAGAGCTGAAATTTTCACAGATGATGTAGTTCTGTGGCCGTTGGGTTTTGAGATACAGCCTCGTGACGGACAGACAGACGGACATCGAAGTCTCATGAATAGGATCCAGTTTATAGCCTTTGGATACGGAACCCTAAAAACTAAGCAGACAACATTGTTTAAACATAAATTCACCTTCTACTATTATTAACTGTAACAGCTGTACAAACCGTATCATTAACTATGTAAATAATTCATTAATGACTACTTAATTGTTACGAGTAGTTGGCGTGTAATAATGATGTCTACTTATCGTAAAATGACACTTAATATTCTGTACTAAAAATGGCTGCTAAACTCATAATAAATAATAATAGATACCTACACATACTTACTTACGGCTTCGTCACAAGCATTGATAAAGTTAGGTTGAAAACAATAAAAAGACAAATATAGTTATTATCGAGAAAAAAGAAGTTCCTTCTTAATTTCTGATAAAGTTTTTGCATATTATGCTTACCTAGTTGGCAGGTATCTAATGGTCTAAACTAGCTGTACCTACATACAGTTTTATTTTGAAATATTACGTAGAACCTCTGCATTTTTACGCCCGTTAGTCCTCAAAATGTACGCATTATAAATCAAAAGAAAGTTAAGTTTTTAAAAGGACTCCATTTGCCATTTTGTGTACAACTTTGGTAAATAAAACAATTGCATATTGTTGCATTTTTTTTCTTAAAATAAGTGTAGCATGAGACGACCATCTTCTATTCAATAAAAAGGTTCAAATGCAGTAAACTGTGGTGTCCCTAGTCGTAGCAACAATGTTTTTTGTGAAAAAGTTACTGCGTTCTGTCTGTTCATTAATTTCGTATGTCCCTCCATAGCCCGGATAGCTCAGTCGGTAGAGCATTGGACTTTTAATCCAAGGGTCCAGGGTTCAAGTCCCTGTTCGGGCGGCCATGCTTTTTGTGACGTGTAATTTTAAACATGTCTGGTATAATTAGGTTTACCGTGACAATACTTTGTTACTTAAATGTCAAGTTTTAAAAGTAATAATTTTAAAATAACAAAGAAAGTTGATTTGTGCAGACCTAATTTTAGTTTTGTCAAATACTTAACCTCTTAGTTTTTTAAATTCAAGGGGCACATTATCGTGATCTAAAACTACGCATTTTTGAGATTAGGAGGTCATAGGGCAGTTCGTTCCCACTTATAAAAGTAAAGTCGTTTCAATGCTGTTCATATCAGTTGGTAGATAATAATGTGGGCTTCGAAAGCAAAGATAGAGTCTATTGAAAGTCTGAGTTTGAATACAAGCGCTAATTTTACAATATTTATGTTTTACTACTTTTGTTTTCTTTTTAAAACCCTAATGAAAATATTAAATGTTAATAGCATGACTTTTAGAATTATATTTAACTGGACTACTATTGGCTGAATTAATTGCATAGAGCAAAAAAAAAATTTAACAAAAAAGAAACTGACTTCAAACAAAACTAAAAATTTTTTTTTTTTATTTTTAGTTTTTAGTTTTGTCTGAAGTCGGTTTCTTTTTTGGTATTTTTTTTCACTATTATTAGTGACGTGTAGACTGAAAAGATATCTAGTTCTCAACAGTACAATAACAAAATTAATCAAGCCCAACAACAAGGTAATTGCTGTACCTATATCGTTAGGGAATTTTCTCTACTGTCTTTCGTCTCCATCATTCGATCGACTCCAGACCTTCATTAAGTTGTACCTACTACTTTAAAGCCCTTAATAAAAAAAATACAAATGCCATAGATGCCTCTACAATTTTTAAAAGTTCCCTTCGATTTCTACAGGATGCCATCATCAGATCCTAACTTCCTTAAAATGGGGTTAATACCATGGGATATTCTATTTTCAAACGAAAAAAGAAAATTCCAAATCGGTCCATAAACGACGGAGCTTGGCGCGAACAAACATTAAAAAAAAATACGTCCGAATTGAGTAACCTCCTCCTTTTTTGAAATCGGTTAAAAAATGGAAATAGAAACAGAAGAACGCTATTAGTAATTACAACATATAATTTTATTTAGAATCCATTTTGTTCTACTTTCAATAGAGCATATTTAGACCAGTGCAGATAGCTTTTAAAATATTAAAAAATAGTAGTAGAATGAACATATATAAAATTGTTAATGAAGGTCTGGAGTCGATCGAATGATGGAGACGAAAGACAGTAGAGAAAATTCCCTAACGATATAGGTACAGCAATTACCTTGTTGTTGGGCTTGATTAATTTTGTTATTGTACTGTTGAGAACTAGATATCTTTTCAGTCTACACGTCACTAATAATAGTGAAAAAAAATACCAAAAAAGAAACCGACTTCAGACAAAACTAAAAACTAAAAATAAAAAAAAAAATTTTTTAGTTTTGTTTGAAGTCAGTTTCTTTTTTGTTAAATTTTTTTTTTGCTCTATGCAATTAATTCAGCCAATAGTAGTCCAGTTAAATATAATTCTAAAAGTCATGCTATTAACATTTAATATTTTCATTAGGGTTTTAAAAAGAAAACAAAAGTAGTAAAACATAAATATTGTAAAATTAGCGCTTGTATTCAAACTCAGACTTTCAATAGACTCTATCTTTGCTTTCGAAGCCCACATTATTATCTACCAACTGATATGAACAGCATTGAAACGACTTTACTTTTATAAGTGGGAACGAACTGCCCTATGACCTCCTAATCTCAAAAATGCGTAGTTTTAGATCACGATAATGTGCCCCTTGAATTTAAAAAACTAAGAGGTTAAGTATTTGACAAAACTAAAATTAGGTCTGCACAAATCAACTTTCTTTGTTATTTTAAAATTATTACTTTTAAAACTTGACATTTAAGTAACAAAGTATTGTCACGGTAAACCTAATTATACCAGACATGTTTAAAATTACACGTCACAAAAAGCATGGCCGCCCGAACAGGGACTTGAACCCTGGACCCTTGGATTAAAAGTCCAATGCTCTACCGACTGAGCTATCCGGGCTATGGAGGGACATACGAAATTAATGAACAGACAGAACGCAGTAACTTTTTCACAAAAAACATTGTTGCTACGACTAGGGACACCACAGTTTACTGCATTTGAACCTTTTTATTGAATAGAAGATGGTCGTCTCATGCTACACTTATTTTAAGAAAAAAAATGCAACAATATGCAATTGTTTTATTTACCAAAGTTGTACACAAAATGGCAAATGGAGTCCTTTTAAAAACTTAACTTTCTTTTGATTTATAATGCGTACATTTTGAGGACTAACGGGCGTAAAAATGCAGAGGTTCTACGTAATATTTCAAAATAAAACTGTATGTAGGTACAGCTAGTTTAGACCATTAGATACCTGCCAACTAGGTAAGCATAATATGCAAAAACTTTATCAGAAATTAAGAAGGAACTTCTTTTTTCTCGATAATAACTATATTTGTCTTTTTATTGTTTTCAACCTAACTTTATCAATGCTTGTGACGAAGCCGTAAGTAAGTATGTGTAGGTATCTATTATTATTTATTATGAGTTTAGCAGCCATTTTTAGTACAGAATATTAAGTGTCATTTTACGATAAGTAGACATCATTATTACACGCCAACTACTCGTAACAATTAAGTAGTCATTAATGAATTATTTACATAGTTAATGATACGGTTTGTACAGCTGTTACAGTTAATAATAGTAGAAGGTGAATTTATGTTTAAACAATGTTGTCTGCTTAGTTTTTAGGGTTCCGTATCCAAAGGCTATAAACTGGATCCTATTCATGAGACTTCGATGTCCGTCTGTCTGTCCGTCACGAGGCTGTATCTCAAAACCCAACGGCCACAGAACTACATCATCTGTGAAAATTTCAGCTCTCTAGTTATCACACTAGAGAGCTGAAATTTTCATAGATGACGAATTCTGTTGCCGCTATAAAAATAAATAAAAACAATAAAATCAGAAAAATAATACAGACAATACAAAATAGAAACGTGGTTTATTGCCGTTTTTGGCACGGAAGCCTCTGTGCGCGAGTCGAACTCGCACTTGGCTGGTTTTGCTGGTGAATGACGTCACCTGAAGAAGCAAACTATAAGTACTTAGAGTGTCTTAGAGAGAAAGGCAAACCTCTCCTATCCTCATATTCTACAGAAAATCAGTGGTCGATATAGCTCGCAGAGTAAGCGCTTTAAAGTAGGAATAGGCTGGTAACGTCTCTAAAAGCCAATGAAGCAAACGAGCTATGGAGTGGAGATCCCAATTTGGTAATCGTAATGTAGGAGAACGACCATCAAATGAACCATCAACGACCTTTAATAGGACGCAAGGAGGAACTAGATGTGGAAGGCGTAGGACTGGTAGGACCGTGTCTTGTAATGGATGTTGAGGGACATATAGAATAACACCACTTGTACTGTTCCACAACATTTATTTATTTTACACCTATTTTGGTGTAAATGTTGTACAAGTGGTGTTTGTTATTCAATATGTGCAGCAAGTTCCAACAAGTGCCATCAATTAACAGCATACTGCTCGTTCGCTCTAACTTTGCCGCTCGGCTCCATACTAAAGTCGAATTTTGAATTAGACGAAGTAAATTGACAGCAACTAATGTCACTATTTCATACAATGTTGCTTATTTTCCATGACGAAGTGACATTAGCTACTGTCAATTTACTTCGTCTAATTAACAATTCGGGTATACGCAACGACGTATTATAATATAGACACGTCATGTACGAACATCACGGCTTTCAAAAACGGCAAATATTTTTTATATTCAAAAAAAGAATTTCAATGAAATTATCTATGGTAGCATGTATGAAAATTAAGGCAATTGCCTGACTTTTTTGTTGCCATTTTTAAGTGTTGGTAACGTATCTATAGTTTTTTATATATCATTGGGTATACGCCTATACGCTAGCGGCAAAGTTAGAGCAAACGGGTAGTAAATAATCTAATTTTGACGGAGGCCTACATCAAGTATCGGTTTACTATAAGCTGGTTTGGTAATTCCTATTTCCATGATTATAAAGAAAGATATTCTCAAATTCCCATCCTCATCATAGATTAAGATAGATAAAAGATATATACGTACACCATGATAACTATATCACAGGTTTCGACCTAGTTTAGGATCAGGGTGTCTCAAGAAAGAGAGTTTTAATGCCAGTACCTGTTATCTATTAAGTACTGGTTGATAATGTACATTCCTGTTTTATTTTCTTCTAATGACCTGACTGATACTAAAACTGACAGTCTAAAAGATGAGCACTTTCCTTTAGTTTGCCGTATATCATTACTTCGCAGAATTTGATCCTTATCAGCGACACTATCGTATGGTGTAATAATAAAGGGTGTGTTTTTTTCAATATCAATGAGTTCGATTCCCAGCTAGGATTATTGGTTTTTCAAAAATCTAATGATGAGGTTCTCAGTTTTATCAAAATCGGACTCGTGACTCCTTTGAGCATTTTTCGCTATTCCTTATAGTTTCGGATTTGCCCATCCAAGCCCTTTTCAACAATTCATCCTGTATATTTTTACATTATCAGAAAGAAGAGATTTTAAATAACAAATAGCCTACCAATTTTTAAAAAATATCAAATATATTGACGGGTGATTTTTCGATTGAAAATTTAAATGCTTTTGCGATATTAAGTCAATAAAAGGAGAAAAAATAAAGATTTTGGATCAAAAACATGACAGTGCATTAGGAACATAAAAAGAAAGGTTTCTGCCAAATTTCATAAAAAACAAACATTTTTGTAAAAGAATAAAACCAAAAACTCAAAATCTGGGGTTTTTGAGTTTTTGACATACTTTTTGAGGTTATGCCAAAAAAGAGTAAATTCAAAAGTTGTAGATGTTTTTATTTCCTACAACTTTGCCATTGAACATTTTTCCATAGGACTTGTAGTTTTATCGGAAATAGAGAAAACCACTTCCCCCCCCCCCCCCTTAAAACCCCATTTTTTTCACTTCCCGGCTTCAGTTCGCCCGTAAATTATTTTTCCTGTTATTTTTGTCACATTCTCTTCCTTTTGCAATAGGTTTCATTCTACTAATTTTTTTTACATTTTTTATCATTTTCAGAGGCTGCACTGGCCTAATTATTGAAATTACGATCACAAATCACTGAGAAAGAAATAACGGTTTTGTTATGAAACACTGTTAAAATTATCTCTAAATGTAGAGATAGATATTATATAAGTAGATGTGGTTGCATATTGATTACATTTTTCAGAGCCTTATTGCTATTATGTAGAGATACTAGGAGATAAAATAAATTTTGCAATAATTATAGATATTGTGGTTTATTAATTCTGAACTAGGTACCATGAATATTTATCGTGAATATCTTTGTACCTTTTACGTCCAATGCTGTTTTCGTTATTATATTTTCTTTCTTATTAGGAGTAATTTTTGTGAACATAAACTAATTACTAAATAAATATTTCAAACGAAAAAAGAATAGGTACTGTACAAAATTGATTATTGTGGCTACTAACGCCTTTGACGGTAGGTAATCTTATAATCCCGCTTCGCTCTACAAAAGTTCTTACTGCTCGTTCGCTCTAAGTTTACCGCTCGGCTCCATACTAAAGTCGAATTTTTAATTAGACGAAGTAAATTGACAACAACTAATGCAAAGACGTATCATAATATAGACACGTTATACACGAACATTGCGGCTTTCAAAAACAGCTAAACTTTTATAAATTTGAAAAAAGAATTATATAAATTATCTGTGGTAGCATGCATGAAGTCGATATCAGAGGAATGTGGGGAAAAAGGGAAACTTGAATTTCACTTACTGAGACATAATATGATTAATGTATTTACGGGTAAAGTACGTAATATTTAAATTTATAAAATGTTAATGTAGTTTATCGCATTAGTAATTATTAACGTAATTTAAGTCATAAAATAAAAATATAACAATATCATACAAAAACATTTATTTAATAAGTAATAAAATAATTTAGTACAGCCTAGTAAGTAATCCAAATATTTATAATTTATATCATTTTAATAATCTTAATATAATATTATTATGTTTTATAATTTTTTAAAGAAATATTATTACATAAATAAAAAAAATATTCAAATAGCAAAATAAAACATTAGTACAAAATCTCCCCGACATCCCCTTACGAGTCGCGGGCGCCAAACCACAGACTATAGAGTACATTTTCTAAGCTTGCCGCCATTAAATCGATCCGAGAAAATGAAATAATATTATTATTTCATTGTATTTACGCATGAAATGACACGTTTTTATATTGAACAGTTGCTGTGTAGCTTGTGTATCATCTGAAGATACATGAAGGCATGTTTTTTTCGAGTTTTCTTTACCAACAGAATTTAAAACAGTGATAATAGAACTTTCGCTAACCCTACAGCCGCGTCACAGATTTTCAGGTAATTACCTACTTTACGTGTTGCCATTTTCAAGTGTCTATAACGTATCTATAGTTTTTATATCATTGAACTAATGTCACTTCTTCATACAATGTTGCTTATGTTCTATGACGAAGTAACAGCCAGCGGCAAACTTAGAGCGAACGGGTAGTATTACACTGACATTATAAACTAGAATTTTTCTCAAGTCATTGTAGCACCACTTCTCATGCATTCTACACTGCGTGATCGGAGTCCTTGGGTTAAAGTCACATTATATCCTATCTATAATACCTCTATAAAAATTCCGAGGGCTTACCCGGGACTCCCGGCCGTAGACAGTTGTAGGGCATCGTGTGGTTTTAGTCGGTAGGAGTCCGGCATAGCATCCAAGTAGGATTTCCACACGTAAAAAAAAAAACCTTTATAAAAATGCCCACATTTCGCGCTCAATTAGTACAGTCACACCTTTTTCCCTGAAGGGCAGACAGAGACAACATCTCACCATTTGTAGGTATAGTCCTTTCATAGTTAATTTACCTCTAGCGCTGATGTTGGCTTGCTTGATTTTCGTGTTACCATACTAAGATTTTGTTTATCCCATGTACTCTAACCTTAAAGTCGAAACTTAATTTCTTTTTTGGTGCTGTTTTTCGGGAGCGAAAATTATTTGAGATGTGGAAGGAGTAACTTCGCACTCCTTGGTGATGGTAGGTAATGAGTGTCTTTTTTAAATATCCATATCAATAAAAATAAAACTTAAGTACAATCTTATAGTATCAGAATCACGTGTTTAGTAAGGTTATGTATTTTGACAATTAGATATTTACATAAAAAAATAATTGTTAGTGCTAACGTTTACATCTTATGATCTCCCCTATTATGCGGCAAAATGTCTTAACCTGGCACTCATAGGGGGACTTTACTGCAATACCAACATACAGAAAACGATCTGTCAGAGGTAATTAAACTGTGAACGGACTATATAGTCCGTTTAGAGTTAAATTACCTCTGGCACTTAGGTTGTCTACCTTGATTGCTGTGTTACCCGGATAAGATTTGGTTTCTCCCATGTATTGCAACCTTTAGTCGAAACTTATTTTCTAACTCTCATGGCGATTTTTTCGGGTGGGGCCATTATTTGAGATATGGAACGTTATGGGAGTAGCAACTTCGCCTTCGCTAGTGGTGGTAGTGAACGTGTTTTTCACATAATCATAAAAAATAAATAAATCTTAAATACAATGGCATAGTAACAGGAGCACTTTCTTAGTAAAGTAAATTTTATTATGACATGAAATCCAAAACTCTTCGTGATTATAGCGGTCGTATGTTATATTCTCTACTATATTCGGTAAAATGTCTTAGACTGGCACTCAAAGGACGACTTTACTGTTAAGCCAACACACAGAAAACGATCGACAAGCTGTCAGTCAGAGGTAATATAACTGTGAACGGACTTTAGTTAGTCCTACGTAATAGGTTCATTGTCTATTGTTTTGACGTAATGAATAGACGCAGGCTGTATCTGCTGTTGAACATTTTCATTTACATAATAAAAAATAACAATTCAAATAATACTTACTTCAACAGGGTTGCAGCGTGCGAATGACAGGAGAGCGACGGCTGCCACCCATACAGCCGGCCTGCAAGCTCGGCGACTCAGATTCACTCCGTGTTTTAGTGACGTCATAACTGTACAGTATTATCACCTCACACTCATTTGAACTCAATATCTCACTGGCACTTGAGTTATAAAACTTTAATGGCACATTTTTGTAGAGTACTAATCTTAGTCTTTGAATTGACTCGATATGCTGAAGTTATAAGTATTGAATTAAAATCTACGACGATTCGACATGATTTTATACATAAATATAGGCATGACTTTATCCCCAAAGAGGTAGACAGAATTATATCCAATTCGCAACTCTAACAGCTTGGTACCTACTTATTTTATTTTTCTAGAATTATTGGACGCCCGCGCGCCCGCTTCAAGACTATATTTTTGAAACACTCTGATGGTTCACTATTATTTACATATTCAAATTCATTTCTTGCTCTTTTATGCTGAGATTAAAAGTTATCCTAGACATTTACAGTATGGGATTTATCAAAAGGAATTGAGTAGATGGTTTTTAGAGGGCAATGCAATGACAGCACCACTGCTGCCACTGGTGTAACAAATCACCGTTGACTACGATGATCACTTTCGATTCGGTGGTGCTTGTCTACTACCATAATGATATATAAAAAAAACGATTCGTACTAAAAGCGTAAAACTATCACATTTGTTGCGGGGGAGCCCCCTTAACATTTTATTCAGATTTTAGAATTTTTTCATGACGGCAACTGAAAATCATCTGTGAAAATTTCAGCTCTCCAGCTATCGCGGTTCCCGAGATATAGCCTCGTGACGGACAGACAGACGGACAGCGAAGTCTCATGAATAGGGTCCTGGATTTACCCTTTGGGTACGGAACCCTAATTACCTCAGTTATTAGACTAAATTGGAGCTTACGTCTTTATTCGAATTTTTAATTAGACGAAGTAAAGTGACAGCAACTAATGTCACTTCTTCACAGAAATTAAGCAACATTGTATGAAGAAGTGACATTAGTTGCTGTCACTTTACTTCGTCTAATTAAAAATTCGACTTTAGTGTCAAAACATTGTCAAAATAATGATTTCAATCTCACTGAGATTTAAGAAAACCTTAGTGAAAATATCCCTACTAATATTATAAATGCGAAAGTAACTCTGTCTGTCTGTCTGTCTGTCTGTCTGTTACGCTTTCACGCCTAAAAGGCTGGAGCGATTGAGATGAAATTTGGAATGGGGATAGTTCGAGGCCCTGGGAAGGACATAGGCTACTTTTTAACCGACTGCGCAAAAGGAGTGTTATGATTTTACGTGATAACGACTTTCAGGCTGTTACGCTTTCACGCCTAAACGCCTAAAGCGATTGAGATGAAATTTGGCATGTAGATAGTTCGAGGCCCTGGGAAGGACATAGGCTACTTTTAACCGACTGCGCAAAAGGAGTGTTATGATTTTACATGATAATGACTTTCACGCTGTTACGCTTTCACGCCTAAACGGCTGGAGCGATTGAGATGAAATTTGGTATGTGGATAGTTCGAGGCCCTGGGAAGGACATATGCTACTTTTTAACCGACTGCGCAAAAGGATTGTTATGATTTTACGTGATAACGACTTTCACGCGATAACGACTTCTACGCGGTCGAAGTCGCGGGAACAGCTATCCCTACTAATATTATCAATGCGAAAGTACATAACTCGGTCTGTCTGTCTGTCTGTTACGTTTTCACGCTAAAAGGCTGGAGCGATAGAGATGAAATTTGGTATGGCGATAGTTCGAGGCCCTGTGAAGGACATAGGCTACTTTTTAACCGACTGCGCGAAAGGAGTGTTATGATTTTACGTGATAACGACTTTCACGCGATAACGACTTCTACACGGTCGAAGTCGCGGGGAACAGCTATTTTAGTTTAGTTGTAAATATTCAATCACTCTACTTAGCTCAGGGGCTTGACAGAGAAGGATTAAAATCTGTAGGTATATGGGCAAAAGACATGCTTACGAAATAGGTTAGGTTCAATTTTTATATGCGGATAGGTTTATATTACCGTGAATCCCTTGCGTCACGCTGTCGTCTAGGGCCTGCTTCTGTAAGGACGGTGAGCGGCCTCCTCATCGACCTCAGGCCCCCGGTCATGTAGGCCGTTAGTCTTAGACGAAGACAACTCGCCGGCACTTGGGTACTTGGAACTTGGGTGAGAGAGTTCTCTATACTTTTAAAAATTATTAAGTCTATAAGGCTAATAACTTGGTTTAACGACTGCCATTTACTGGCTACCGTTAGCGTTAGTGCTATCGTCTCAAATCTTTCGGTTATAAGTACTTACAGTTTTCAGTCTGTGGCCCAAATCTAACAAACGTTTCGCATTCGCGCTTCACCATACTACTTACTCTTTTTATTATTAAAGGGGCCAATTAATAAAGACTTACGTCATACCGGCCTTGGACCCGCTAAAACCATGAAGTCTCTACCCATCCATCTAGCGCAGTCCTGGGGTATCCTTTAGAGTGCTTACCAGGGGCTCCCAACCGTAGGCTGTTATACCTAACAGCCTACGGTTGGGAGTCCTACCGGATACGTGTGGTTTTTTGTCAGTAGGAGTTATAGTATATTCATGTGGGATTTACCTCACATTAAAAAAAACCATGTAGCACATAGCTCCCCGGGTAAGTTGGAGGATGTACTAACTTTGTCCCCACATTTTGGTTACGACTTTTTATTTATTTATTTATTTATTTATGTACACACAATAAATATAAGAACCACGACATAAAGAAAGATAGGTACAATGGTACTGCTTATTTCTATAAGAAATATCTCCCAGCAGACCAGCGAAAGGAGAACATGAAGAATGAAAAAGAAATTTTAAAAGTGTGTATGGAATGTGTTAGAAATAAATTAATATACATACAAAATTACTAAAAGAATATATAATCTATTAATTATTGATAGGTATAAATATGTACGTAAATATATATATATATATATATACGGTATAAATAAACATTATTTACTTACTTACTTATACTTAATAAATACATAAATAGGTTTATAGTGTAGATATATAATATTCACGGACTTTCCTTTTGAATGTAGAGAGAGTTTTGCTGTCTCTGATGTTAGGGGGTAGTGAATTCCACAATCTGACCGCATGCACAGTGAAGGAATAAGTAAAGAAATCAGTTTTCTATAGACTTATCCTAGAGGCTCGATAGAATACAGTTCAAACTTTGCTTATAACATAACTTCCACGCGAACGAAGTTGCGGGTAACAGCTAGTAATGCTATAAATGAAAAGCAAGACTCGGCGTACATAAAATTACGAAATATGAATTCTACAGGGCTTTGTAATATAATAAAGGATGTGGGTTGGCGTCGGCTAGTCGGCGTATTATTTCCACTGTCAAGAATGCAAACGATCCCATTTTCTGACTAAAGCTATCTAGGCCAATATAATGTTACTCCCATAATTGATGTAGAAAATTGTATTTAAGATAGTCATGGCAATTGTCTATAATAACTTGTCTTCTTAGTTCAAAGTTATATTGATGTGTACTGAAATTTAATAAAAACGCCATAAAGAAATGTACCTACTATAAAGAAAGCCTCAAGTATATGGTAGGTAAATATATTCTAATGCTCGTTCGCTCTAAGTTTGCCGCTCGGCTCCCCACTAAAGTCGAATTTTTAATTAGACGAAGTAAATTGACAGCAACTAATGTCACTTCTTCATACATTGTTGCTTATTTTCTATGACGAAGTGACATTAGCTACTGTCAATTTACTTCGTCTAATTAAAAATTCGGATATACGCCTCTACGCCAGCGGCAAACTTAGAGCGAACGGCTAGTACTAATAAATTTATCGGGTGATTTATTCCCTTATCTACGTCCAGTCTGACACCCTTAGGTACATCTAGTCTAGGCGGCACCATCTAAGAAAAGATTTTTCTAATTTTCGCCCCTAAGAGGTCGAAATGGATTAGCTGAATTTAATGCGGGTGGTGCCGCTGACTGGGTGTAAAAGAATATTATTTAGATCACCTAGAATAAATTCATCTTCAGAGCTCCAACAAAAATCACGGCATAATAATCTACATTAGAAATCAATCAATCAATGTAATACGCAAACCATTTGGCACACTCTTGTAAAATAGTGGGGTGCTTTCAAAGCTTTTATAGCATTACTTACATAGTATTTTAAACACCGTGCCGCTTCGTCGGCTTTCCCTTGTGAGTTTCCCACAGATACCTACTTCTTCCCGTAATAAAAAGTAGCCTATATCCATTCCTATTCTATCTCTATACTAAATGTCATCAGAATCGGTTCAGTAGTTCAGGTGTGAAACATTACTTTCGCATTTATTAGTAGAGATTCTTAATGAAATTTCTCCAATCATCTAAAGTGGTATTTTCCATTGGGAGTCCCTGGGTATCCTTCCGGGGGGCTTACCCGGGGCTTCCAATGGTAGGCTGTTAGGTAGGATACGTGTGTTTTTTAGTCGACAGAAGTCCGACATAGCATCCATGTAGGATTTTCTTCACGTTAAAAAAAAGTAGTACTTTCCAAGGAATTTACCGAGAAATTCACTGCCAGATGTGAACACTAACAACATTTATGAAGCTTTCTAAGTTTCTAGTGTCGCATATTTACTACTGCAGTAGCCTTGAACTTGCTACATACGTGCCACATAGAATACGGACCTCGTTGCCAGTACAAGTGGAAAATGTAGTTAGGTATCGTATTTTAGTTTTAATAATAGATTTAGAATTTTTTTGCTAGTTTTAATCAACTCGCCTGTCACGTTCAAATGATATTATTAGTTTATACTACCCCGTGTGGCGACGGGGTCCCGTTTGCGACGGGTAAGAGTACAAAATGTCGCCACCCCAATACATCACGAGGGTGTCGTTAGAGGCGACTAAGGGAACACTTTCGCAAAACAATCCATTGCGTAGAGAAGGAAAATTCGAAATGAAACCCGGTTGTCAGTAAACTGACAATCGTTGAGGCAAGTGGAAGGCGTTATGGGCGACTTGAAAATTTTCAACACGGCAATAGGCTCACCACCTATTACGTAGGACATAAAATAATAAGGTAAAATGTGGGCGTATACTATGCCTCTGCCTACCCCTTCGGGGATAAAGATGTCATTATGATTATGTATGTGTAATGTGTACCTATAGTACTAGAGAGAGGATGCATACGGGCGGGTCCAACCGCGTGGAATTCTGGTCCCGTTCCAGTAACTCATGAGAAAGTATTATATAATAGGAATAAAATCTGACTGATTGTTTTACTATTGACTGACTGTTAGAGCCGTGATTACGAAACATCTGAGAGTGCACCGGAAAATCTGAAGCGGCTGAACTGTTCCGAGGAGCGACGAGTACCATGCAGGTCGCCAACCTTCACCAGTTGGAGAGGCACTCAGAAGAAAAAGAAGAAAACTCGGCGTGAGTGTTATGTAGGAGCCATCCGGCCGCAGGTAGCTGGAAGGGTACCATCAGTACCGTGTTGTTTTAGTCAGTAGGAGTCTGACATAAAATCCCTGAGGATTTCCACGTGTTAAAAAAACACCACGGTTAGATCCGATAGGGGCTTTCTACCGCGCACGCTTAGGTTGTGGAATGATCTCCCTGCCTCAGTTTTCCCAAAAGCCTACAGCATGGGGTTCTTCAAGAGGGGTCTTAGAAGGTTTTTACAGGGTCGGCAGCGCGAGTATGGCGCCTCTGGTGTTGCAAACGTCCATAGGCTGCGGTGACCACCGGTCCATCTGGTGGGCCGTATGCTTGTCTGCCACCTTAGTGGTATAAAAAAAACCACATTCAAATTAAAAAAAAATATACGTCAATATAAAAGAAATGCTATGGCCGGCGTTATTGCGCATATTTTATGTGATGAGAAAAGTTCAGGCATCAACTAATTTACCAGTTCATGCACAGTTGAAATCCCTGGACATCAAATGTAAGTAACGTTGACATCTATCATTACACATTCGACCTATAAAAGTAATTTGAGCTTAGTCACGAATAGTGTAGGTATCTCATTTTCTAGAGATCTCAAGAGACCTTTCTAAGAAATGTTATGACAAGTAAACACTGAATGCTGACCGTTGAGAGTTTACTGCTCATTGGCGATAATAGTTTGGTCTTAGAATGGGAATTCTAATTAGTTGGATGCTTTTGATCAACTTTGGAAAACAGTCCCAAATTCATATCGAAATTTCTAAATAGAGTCTTCAAAAGAAAGTTAGTAAAATTCTGCTCAATCAAATAAGACAAGGCAAGTAATATGCGCCGATGACAACAGAAAAAAAAATTGACAAAAGGAGTATTTTTTTAAAATCGTTCAGTAGTTTCTATTTAAAATGCAGTACTTGCACGTTGAAGCTTTATAATACTCGTATTAAAAAGTTCAGGATAACGAACGACATAACATTCGAAGGTTTACATGCCTATCTACTAGACATTATGAGTTTATTAAAATAAAATGTTGATATGAACAGTGACAGTGAGCCATGACAATACGAATGCAGTTCAAGGGCGCGAGGGTGAGTCACTCGCCTCCATGTGGAAAGCTTCATTGCATATTTATACTCTGCTGGTCAAACGAATGAATTCCCGTTGCCTACGACTTTTCTATGAAAATCAATTTAAAAAACAAACACTATTGCGTAGAATGTTCTGGATTCGTTCTATCGTCTGTATATATTGTTCTGAATATGAAAACCTGCGAAGCTTAGTTTTTTTCTTTGCTATTTCGTTGGTCTCTTCTTTCAACTTGCAGCCAAATAATCTCTTCGGAGTGCGTGATCCGTGTGTTTACCATCGATTGAGCTCGGCAATTGGGCCCCCTAGTATCAGTAGTCCGATTAAATAGTCCGATGATCGAACTACTGAGACTTTTCCGGCTCAGTAGTCCGATGATGCAGATGATTATAAATCATCGGACTACTGAGTCTTTTAGTCCGATTCGACATTCCGGAATACGAAATGAATGCAGTAGTATTAACATTTGTTTTGCATATTTATTTTTTTCAACATGCTAATTTTGACATTCGACATTCCGAAATAAGAAATGGATGCAGTGGTATTAACATTTGTTTTGCATATTTATTTTTAACATGCTATTTTATTTGTATAAAATTGCTTAATATTTGCATGTGTGAAAAAAAAAATGCAAAAAAAAATATATGATAAAAAATATGATAAAAATAAATATGTTGAAAAAAAAAAAAAAAAAAAAAAAAAAAAAAAAAAAAACTAATTATATATAAAAATAAATAAAAATAAATATGTTAAAAAAAATAAATATGCAAAACAAATGTTAATACTACTGCATTCATTTCGTATTCCGGAATGTCGAATCGGACTAAAAGACTCAGTAGTCCGGTGATTTATAATCATCTGCATCATCGGACTAATGAGCCGGAAAAGTCTCAGTAGTTCGATCATCGGACTATTTAATCGGACTACTGATACTAGCCCAATTGGGCAAAGTACCTACCTATATCTACACGTTTAAAAAAACTGTATCATGTCTTGGCAATTATTTACTTATTATTAAAGAGACTCTTCACAGTTCCCCTGAATCAAAATAATTTGATTTGACTAGTTCGAATTCTCGATCTTTATACAACACATTTCGATGCTCCCAATATTCGGGAAAGCAATCCGATAAGTATCGTTAACTTCAGCTATCCTTGAAAGTTTGATTGAGTAAGTTTTTTAGGAATATATGAGAGCGAACTGTATTGAGGGTTGGAGGAAAGTACTTCTATCATAAAAGATATTTTCTCAGAGGTATTCGTGTTTTGAATGTGAGGCCCTCATTTCATAGTCAACTTTTCTGGATTATATTTTTCTGAATTATGGTCCTTAGGATCAAAGAAGACAAGTTGGCGTTAGATCAGTCGCTAAGTACGTGCTGATACTTCAACTATCACGTAGTTTTCACTCCTCAAACACGGTAATGTTAATGTATATTACATTACCTAGCCGCAGATGAGTAGAACTTCGCTGCGTCAATTTCAAATTCTACGACACCTCATTAATTAACACCCGGAAGCGTATGTATAATCCGTAGAGCAACGCGAACCTTGTAGAGGCGCGCGTTGCTCTATGGTGGAACCGCACAGTCGCAACAGCTATCCAAACTCTTTATATTTCTTTATAACACATTTGCTCGTAAAGAGTCTCTTATTTGACCCATTTCACTAACGTAATGTATCTCATTACGGCCTAGTCCGGTAATGTAAAGTAAAACGGACGATTGCGTCTAAAACGAACGGTTCCTTTTTAAATCTTAGCAAAGAGTTTTTATGTCAGAAAAGTGGTGAACATTTTATGAATAAAATTAACTTTGGGAGATAAAATATAATAAAATAAACATGTAATTGTTTAATTTAATTAATTTTGACAATAAATTACAACCATTTATGTGAAACCAATAGAAACAATATTAATTTACTTTATTAATAATACTGGCTGTTTTTGTGCCTTTGCCTCTTAAGAAATAAGAAAAAAAGAAAGCGTTGTGAACAAGTAAAATTCCGCGCGCTTTATTATCGCTATTTTTTGCTACGTTTTTTTGTTAGTTTATGAATGTCCCCGTTTTATTTATTTCCTTGTTTCCTCGCAAATCTATATATATAAAAATCAATGCCACTTTTCGTTGCAATTTTATAACTCGAGATCGGGCTCACCTATCCAAACCAAATGTTTAGGCTTTGTTCGGACTATTTAGTAGATGGTTTATGTGAAGTTTGCACAAAATCGGTAGAGCGGTTCTTGATTTATCACGCAAACAAAGTTGCGCGGGTCAGCTAGTATGTTATAAAACGTCGTATGACACACGTTCGCTTTGATAATTACAGCCTCTGCTTTCTTGTAGCCCTCGCCTGCGGCTCGGGCTAGCAATAACGCCTCGGCTGTAATTATCAACTTACCGAACTTGTATCATATTGTACTATTACATACGTACTCTTTACATTTATAACACTCCTATTTTACCTACGCTTTACATTACATACTCTTTACATTTACAAAACTTTTGGATGTGTCATACATGGTCATATAATTATAGAGATTTTATCTGAGCGCTCCACATTTTCGTCGAGAATCTCGCGAGAACACGAACACGAGAGGTGGATATGATTTTCAAGTTCTCGCCGTGTTCTCGCCTTGTTCTCTGAAATAGAAGTTCTCGTGAGAATGTGGAGGACCTAGGTATGACTTTTAGACATCATTGCATTCGTTTGAGTAGGTAGATCCAATGTTGTTTAAAATAAATTGTTCCTTATTAAAGTCGCTTTCGGATGGCATCGTAAAATACAGGCGAAGATGTAACCAAAAAATGTTTGATTTGACCTACGAGGATTTTGTTTATTCGAGACAAACTATGTAGTAAGATAGGTACTAGCAATAGTATAGCACTCAATTTGTATTAGGTATACTACCTAATAACACATTGGATAAAACCATCCTTTAAATCTCAGAGAAAGATCAGAGAGAGCGTCAACGGTCAAGGGTGAAATATTATGTCTGTGCCGTTTCATTATTCATTTATTGCCGGCTTATCGAAAAACATACAACCTACGCCAATGCTACAAATCCCTTTAGGGTTTTTCCAAGGGCAGCTATGAATGACTAATACCCTTAGTACGTATTGCCAACGTCTGGAGGCCATCGGTTTTACTAGTGTTTTCTACTTTTGATGGGAAATAGTTTTACTTGGTATCACCTATATCATCGATCTAGTCTTACAATTATTATTTACCATTGAAATGATCTGTAAATTCAGTAAGTATATAGTCCAATCCTATCCGATCTGGCAATAATGTAAACATGTCATGATTTGACAATCGTTGTCTAAGACAGATAAGTAGAAAAATATAATATGACAAATCATTGAATTTTTTACTATCCTGAGTAGGTATTTTAAATGAAAATAAACTATCTTATAGAAGTTATTTGGTGTCGAAATGATTGTAAGAACACTGTATGACTCCTGGATACTGGACTATAATCAGGGTTAGGGAATGCAATCCCGCAACAAGATTGTAATCCCGGTATTTGCGGGACTGAGCAATCTCAGTCCCGCGGGATCCCGGTATTTGCGGGATCCCGCATATTTCTGAAAGTCATTGAGAAAACAATAGAATTCTGTATCATACATCCATCTAGAACTGAAAAATAGTCACCCCCTTAATCCCCGAAGGGGTAGGCAGGACGAGGCATATGGTCTCATCTCATACCTAATGTCCTTTTCTCAAAATTTCCCATTCTCAAAATATGTGCACTACAGGATTAACCCCGCTCAATCCGACTTGGATAGGTTAGGTTAGAAGGACATTATGAGATGAGACAAGCCGGGCCTTCAACTTGACTCAGCTGCCATTTTACCGGCAAACGGGACCAATGGATTAACGTGCCATCCGAAGCACGGCAACGCTCAAATAAATGTCACAAAGTGGTCACCCACCTAAAGACCGGCCATAGTAAATGTAACTTACTGCAGTGATCTTTTGCAGGCACAAGGAAAAATAAATTATTTAATATTACTTTTGTATTGAGATTATTAAACCGATATAGGTACATATAAGTAATAAAATATCTACTGCAAATTATTAGAAGCGCAGAAAACATAGCACGTCAAAATTTTTGTCTGCCAAACGACTCCTAACTTTACATTTCAGATAGCCAGCAAGCAATGTACGAGATAATTGAATACTTGTATAGTACAAGAAAAGTCAAATCTCCCTGATTAAATCACTAAAATCAAATAAGTACGTTATTAGACTTATTAGGTTATATATTACGTCACAATTACAAAAAAACTTCCTCAAACCGAATCAGTTTGTGCGCTTCCGCTTACAGAATAACACATGGCGTTTACCTTTGCACAATCCCGCTAATCCCGCTAATCCCGCGGGATCCCGCACGATTTACGTGCGGGACTGATCCCGCAAAAATACTGCGGGATCCCGGTATTTCGGGATCCCGGTATCCCGGTATTGCATTCCCTAATCAGGGTGAATACTCAATTGCAAGTAACTATGGATATATAGGATCAAATGTGTTTGTTTACATTTTTGCGCAAAGCTATTGAAATACAGTATAGTAGTTTTCAACTTTTGATGAGAAATAAGTTTACTTGGTTTCACCTAGCTATCGAGTTTTATCACATCGATCTAGTCTTACAATTTATTATTTACCATTGAAATGATCTGTAAATTCAGTACTTACTAAATAACTACAATTTTTTATATCACTAAGGTGGCAGACAAGCATTAGACCCACCAGGCAGACTGGTGGTCACCGTAGCCTATGAACGTTTGCAACACCAGAGGCGTTACACTGCAAGAAACTTTTCAGACCCCTTTTGAAGAACCCCGTACTGTAGGCGTTTGGGAAAACCGAGGCTGAGAAATTATTAAGGAAAAGCAAATAAAATTGTGAAGTGTGTATATCTAAGATCTAGCTTTTAGATAAAAATCGGGACCCTGTTATGTTCGGGCCACACTAAGGGGAAATGCCATTAATAATGGCGTTGATGAACGTTAAACGTTAGTGTAGCCATCGAATTATCGCGATAATTCGACAACGGCATTCACATTGCCGTTTGACGTTAGGCGATAGCTCAAGCACATCAAAGAGATTAACGCGAGAATTATTATGTTGAAGCGGCCACACTACGTGTGTCAGTGCGCACCGTGAGAGTGTGACCGTTTTCAGTATTTTAATACTTTTTCGGTATATTTTATTGACTTTTTTCGATATCAGTATATTGGTAAAAGTCAGTATTTTTGGGTATATTAGAGATCCAATATGGCCGCCGCGCCGAGAACACAAAATTTCATGATGGGTATCGTTTAAGGGGTTTTTTTGTATGCTGAGTACGAATTTCGGGTTAATTTAGAGATCCAATATGGCCGCCGCACCGTTATCACAAAATTTCATGATGGGTAACGTTTAAGGGGTTTTTTAGTATGCTGAATACGAATTTGGGGTTAATTTAGAGATCCTATATGGCCGCCGCGCCATTATCACAAAATTTCATGATGGGTACCGTTAAGGGGTTTTTTGGTATGCTGAGTACCAATTTTAGGTCAATTTTGCAATCCAAGATGGCCGCCGCGCCTCCTTTGTAAAATTTCATGTTGGATACTGTACAAGGGGTTTTTTGGTATGCTGAGTACGAATTTCGGGTTAATTTAGAGATCCAATATGGCCGCTGCGCCGATATGACAAATTTTCATGATGGGTATCGTTTAAGGGGTTTTTTGGTATGCTGAGTACGAATTTCAGGTTAATTCAGAGATTCGAATATGGCCGCCGCGCCGTTATCACAATATTTCTTGATGGGTATCGTTTAAGGGGTTTTTTGGTATGCTGAGTACGAATTTCAAGATAATTTTGCAAAATTAACCCTAAATTCGTACTCCGCATATCAAAATTCCATTTATACGATATGCTACATGAAATTTTACAACGGTGGCGAGGCAGCCATATTGGATTGCAAAATTTACCTGAAATTCGTATTTGGCATACCAAAAAAACCCATAAACGATATACAACATGAAATTTCAAAACAGTGGCACGGCGGCCATCTTGGATTTCAAAATTGACCTAAGATTCGTACTCAGCATACCAAAAATCCCCTTAAACGATACCCATTATGAAATTTTGTGATAACGGCGCGGCGGCCATATTCGAATCTTTAAATTAACCTGAAATTCGTACTCAGCATACCAAAACACCCCTTAAACGATACCCATCATAAAATTTTGTGATAACGGCGCGGCGGCCATATTGGATCTCTAAATTGACCCGAAATTCGTACTCAGCATATCAAAAAACCCCTTAAACGATACCCATCATGAAATTTTGTGTTCTCGGCGCGGCGGCCATATTGGTTCTCTAAATTAACCCGAAATTCGTATTCAGCATACTAAAAAACCCCTTAAACGATACCCATCATGAAATTTTGTGAAAACGGCGCGGCGGCCATATTGGTTCTCTAAATTAACCCGAAATTCGTATTCAGCATACTAAAAAACCCCTTAAACGATACCCATCATGAAATTTTGTGAAAACGGCGCGGCGGCCATATTGGTTCTCTAAATTAACCCGAAATTCGTACTCGGCATACCAAAAAACCCCTTAAACGATACCCATCATGAAATTTTGTGATAACGGCGCGGCGGCCATATTGGATCTCTAAATTAACCCGAAATTCGTATTCAGCATACCAAAAAACCCCTTAAACGATACCCATCATGAAATTTTGTGATTTCGGCGCGGCGGCCATATTGGATCTCTAAATTAACCCGAAATTCGTACTCAGCATACCAAAAACCCCCTTAAACGATACCCATCATGAAATTTTATGATTTCGGCGCGGCGGCCATATTGGATAGCAAAATTATCATGTAAAACAGCTGGGTGTAGGGCTCCCGGTCCCGGAACGGGGCCGTCCTACCCATTAAACCTGGTGGTATTCCTCCTCCCTATAGCCGGGAATCCGGAAAGCCGGGAAAATTTCGGCCGAAAGCCAAAGAATTTCCAAAGATTATTCCCGTCGAGAACCGTTCGGCGGCTCTCCTCGGGGGAGCAAGATGGGAGGTTCCCCCGGAGCTCGCTAAGGACCTGAAAAAATAAAAACCCAATTCCTCAATGCAATGATTTTTTTCTTTGTAGGGTTTGTTGCAATAACATTCGGTAATTTTTTTTTACGAAGCGTGTTGCAGGTGAAGGACGTTGAATTCAATCCTTCAAATAAAATGTTAAATGTAAATTCTAGGTTCTTCTTTTATAAAAATAAGGTAGTAATTAAAGAATAAACACGTTTTGATAATCGGTATTTTTATCGGTATATTTTCTCTGTGCCTGTGTATTATATATAGATACATTCAGTATATTTTTAAGGAGCTAAGGTATTTTTGTAAAATTTAATTCGGTCACACTTAACGTCAATTTTAACGCCAAGAATGGGCATTCACGCGAAAATTATTACGTTGAAGCGGCCACACTACTCAAATGGTGACGTTAAGAATTAACGCCATAATTAGCGCAATATTTATCGCGATGATGGGCATTGACGTTTTCTTTAATGTGGCCCCGGCTTTACAGAGACTTCACTATACGTCTGTCTCTCGCGAGACCGTATCTTCCTGAATCGTGATAGCTAGAAAGCTAAAAATGATGTATAATAACAACAAATACTAAAACATAAAAATAATAATAGTTAAGGTGGACTCCCACATAATAAACGTACCTAGGTATTTTTGCCTTTCTTGGGTACAAACCCTCTGTGCGTGAATCCGACTCGTAAATAGTTAAGTATAATGTAAATAAATATTGTAATTATTATGGTTCATTGTCATTAATTCATAATTCATAATAATTCATTTATTTATTGCTGATCACGAGTACAGAGTAAAGGGGAATGCCAGGTCTTCATAGTACTTTAGGCCCTGGGTGCCCAATCATGAAAATGGGTACAATATATTGCTTGTAAATAAAAATAATTTATTCATAAAATAAAAGTTAAAACATAAGTTGGGGTTTCCAAAATATTAAGGCTTTTAATTTTTATAAATGTGCCCTTACGCAAGCACTTTAAAGTTATTAGAAACTCTTCCTGCAGTCATTTAGCTAGTTAATAATGTATTTGTTGTCTTTCATACATTTATTCATTAATCTAAAGCCAGTATTCATGATCAGAATTGAATAATATTTACTTATTGATAAAAAAGAAAGAGAAAAACGTACAATGATGCAGTACCATTTTGACAATGACATTATACTGGGTGACTGTTAGTCGCTTACTTGACTTTTTAATTTAGTGTTGCTATTTAAACAAACAAAATGTCTACTGTCGATCGTC
This sequence comes from Miltochrista miniata, assembly GCA_933228765.1. Lineage (NCBI taxonomy): Eukaryota > Metazoa > Arthropoda > Insecta > Lepidoptera > Erebidae > Miltochrista > Miltochrista miniata. Next base: position 21,972,423 of record OW121766.1, on the reverse strand, counting down.
GCAACAAGTATATCCATATTTTGTAAGCTCAGCGTCAACGTGTACAATAATGATTATAATACAGTGAAATTCAATAAAACTTACTATTTACCGTTTAGAAAATTAGATCTTTATACATAAATAAGTATCCTATGTACCTATAAGTTTTCTTATCAAGATCTTTCCATCAGGGGGCCGAGTCTGCTATTTCAATCGCATCAGAATAGAATAGATATCGTAACAAAATAGAAGCTCATCGGTACAATTTGACAGTTTTCGTATTCGCTAACTCGATAGCTTCTATCTTGTTTCTATTGAAGTGCGATTATGGTCGACCGATGGCCTTTCGATAGAATCGCCAGTGTATTTGACATTTATGCGTAGTCTGCTAATATTTGATGGGATTTGTTTTGGAAGTCGCGTAATTAATGTTTGACAGCTAGAAATAGAAAGTGCGAGGCTGGTTATTTTCGTTCGGTATACATACAATGGGTATTATTGTTTAAACTAATCAATTTGCAGATAAACTAAATAGAAGCAAGTTTACAATTTACATCAAAATGATGAAGATTGATTTTATAGCCTAACATTTTATCCGAAGCAGACTTTATTTATTTCACTCATACATTGGATGGTCGTAGTGCTATAATAAGTCTCCAAAAAGTGAATTTAGAGCTGTGAGTGAGCCATTGTCGCAGGATCAATGAACTTTATTAGTTATAGATACATAGATGGCAACTATTCCAAGTAGCAAACTCAACAAGATCAGCAAAATAGTATGAAGACATGTATGCAATTGACATGCATCTATTTTCTGTAAGTACCAACTGTCCAATATTCTTTACAATCACTCATATCTCAAATACAAGTCACATTTCTAATACTTACAGTAGGTAGTTATTATTGTTTTAGTACATAGGTACTTACCTATGTACACTCAATTCCCAATATACTTACTTAATTGTTTATTACAGTTTTTATGAACATTTAAAATACCCAGTTTACCCGGGTGCACAGCATATTTTCACCGTTTCACCCACATAGCTCCTGTTCCCAAGGGAATATGGGCCTAAAATATAGCCTATGTTCACCGGGAAGAGTCTAGCTTCCCAACACTGAAAGAATTTAGTAATCGGTCCAGAAGTTTTGGAGCCTATTCCGATGCAAACAAACAAACATCCTATCTTTCCTCATACCTAATAATATTGGTACAGAGACTGCAGGTTTTAAATTATATAGGCATCCCTAATGACTTATATACCTATAAACTCTTAAGAAACTGAAAGAAGTCAGGTGTTAAATAGGAATATTAAAGTATACTTAGGTATAAATAAAAAATCAATCACTTTTTGAACTCTACTGTAGGGTACCATTCCAAGCAAACCCCACCTGTAACACTGTGTGTGTGTTGATGGGAGTATGAGACTTCATTACTAATTGGTCAATATTCTAACAGATCATTTAAATTCTGAGTTGACAAACTTTCTTCCGGTTCCAAATTTAAAGTAACTAGCAAGTACCTAGTGCACCAGTACACCGACGGACAAGGACTGGGTTGGTTGGAGAGCAGCCCGATGATAGTCACATTCACATCTAACAATGCTGATACAAAACTGGTCAACTCACAGTGCTCCTAATACCCTAATAAATGTGATCCAGATAATTAAGCTTGGTGAAGATGATTAAGTCCTTACCATTTTATTTTAATTGCAGATGTTTGCTGCGAGTACATTCATTACATTATGGTCTCAAAATAGCAGGGAAGATTGTTAATGCATGTTGTGCATGGCATAACTGTGTTATAAAACATCTGTAGTACATCCTATCTCTCCTTTAGAAGAAGAACGCACAATGGCCATGGAAACATGAGGTGGGTAAATAAGAGTTGACAAAATTGGTAAAATTATTTATTTAAATCAATGTTTGACACTTAAAATCACAGTCATTTAATATTTCTATCAGATAAATCTCATTTCCTTTTAACAACATTTTGAAATCACTTTTTAATCATCAATCATAATTCACAAGCTTGCAATAGCTGAAATAAAACTAATTGTATTGTAATCTATTTCAGGATACTCGAGTTGAAAATTGAAGTGTTAACCCTGATCTTCAAGCAGCTTGGCTATTACAATAGTATTTTTGGCAAGATGAAGATAATGTAAAAACAATAATTGTAAAATATGAATATTAAAAATATTTTTCCATATTTCATCATTTTTAATGTTTCCAAATCCAAAATAAGCTATCAAATAACCCTATTACAGTCTACCACTATCCTCAGACCTAGGCCTTTCCCAATTTCATTTTGAGGAGGTATTAATAGAAATATTGTTGTTGGACATTCTCACACAACACCGTCTAGCCCAAATTAAGCTATAAACTTGTGTTATAGGATCTAGACTACTTATATTTCTATATACATACTTATTATAGATAAATTACACCCAGACACAACAAAGCAATATGATCATCACACAAAGAGATTGGACCTGGGTGGGAATGGAACCCACAACCTCTGAATCCGTAGACGGAGTACCTGACTACACATTACAGTTACAGTTAGTATGTGAGTTACATGTTAGTGGTTAGAGTAGTAACCACGAGGCCAGTCAAAACAACAAATTGACATTAGTCTAGCTCTAGTGCATTGGTCATTGGAATCGAAGGCATGGCTTCTCATCGTGGCAGGCTTGGATGGCCAAGATCTCTGTACATGCACATCACTCTTTCATAATCCAACATACTAGCTGTAGTTGACGGCTTTACCTGTGTCATACTATGAACCCATGCCAGTAAATACAAGATCTATTAAAATGATCACTGCTCAGCTTCCTTGAGTTTTAACAAAATGATAATAGCATATTTATTTTTACTATCCATCATATTATCTATCACACACGAGCACTAATAAAAGCTGTCTGTATTGAGATTGTTTGGCTATATCACATAGTTGCTGTGGAATACCGTGATTTCACAATTATGAAATAACTTTTTAAGTCCGTTGAGTAGTTACACTAGTGTTAATCAATTTAAAAACCAACTTCCATATGACAGAGTAGTTGTTTGTAGATAAAAACTTTCACTTTTCACAATCTTGAGTTATCATGAGGTTATTGTTCAATATTTTTTCTGTAAAGATGTATTTGCAGAAGACTTGAATCTGCTGTTATATATGTATATAAAAATATACAGTCTCCTGTGTTTAATCTATGAATTTTAGCATCCAAAGCCCTTTCTTCAAAATGAAATTCATTGCTGGACCAGTTTTTTTACATTTGAGTTTTGTCTCAAATTTCTATATAGTTCTTCCAACCGCGTCTCGGCAACCGTGGGGTCACCCGTTAGATGGACCAACGACCCTGGTAAAGGTCGTAGGCTGGGACTGAATGCAGAAGGCGCAGGACTGTGAATTGTGGCGTAAATTGGCAAAGGCCTACGTCAAGCAGTGGACTGCGATAGGCTGATTTGATTGATAGTTCTTCTGGATAACACTGTCACTGTTTGCTTTGAAGCCGTTTATAAAGTTCACGTTTGTTTATAGGTAAAGTTCACAATTTTACATTGTTATTCTCTACAAAAGTCTCTTTTATGTAATTTGTAGATAACCTAAAAAACACCTACTAGTACTGATTGACAAGAGTCAAAACAACAAAAATAAAGCCCTTGACCCCTTGTCTCTGCTTTTGCGATTCTATTTATATTCTATCGATGTTCTATAGTGGCGATAGACAAGATTTACGCGACTAGCAAATTTAGGACCAATCGCTTTAATATCGTAATAGAATCGCACTGGACCGGCTTTTTGATGGAAAATAGCAGACTCGGCCCCCAGGTCACGGTGCATGGTTGTCTTGTATTTCTTAGTAGTTATAAATAATTATAATAAACAAATATTTAAGTAACCCGCCTCAGATTCATCCCCACACTTTCCATCCGGAGCGTTCGAGCACGGTAAGATCGGATAAGGAATTGTGGAATGATCTCTCCGTCTCGGTTTTTCCAAACGTCAACGGTATGGGGATCTTTAAAAGGGGCCTTAGAAGGTTTTTACAGGGTTGGAAGCGCGAGAGTATCACCTCTGGTGTTACAAACGTTATGCTTGTCTGCCACATTGGCGGTATAAAAAAAAAACTAAAAAGTATCTAAATAAAAACTTTATCTGAGTATTTTGTAAAAAATACTACCTATTCTATTAGTTTACAAAAGACTGGCAACCCAGCAGATGCAAAGGCGGTGTATTTATTGAATAACTTTTTATTTTGACGAAATAAATCCTAACTTCTATCAAGTCGCGAATAGCATCAAAAATTATGAAAATTCATTACTTATTTTATCAGCTAAATGCCAAGTATGGGCAATCAGGGCCCTATTTCGGCATTGCCCTTTAAATCTAAGGTGTTAGTTAGATGATAACAATGTGCGAATCCATGTGCCACCGACTAGGCGACTGAGGCATGCAACACAAGAACGGCAACCACTGCAGTTTGGAAATACAGATTCACAATAAAATAAATATCTAGTTAAAATTCGAAATGTCAACAAAGATTAAATTAAATTATGTTATAAAAATAAATTATACAGTCGAATTTAAATAATTAATATTAGCTACATAAACAAAAATAGAGTCTGATTTTATTCACTGAATTGCTTTAGAATAGACTTAATCTTTAAGCTCATTTTTGATTAAGCAAACAGGGCAGTTTCACACGCTGCTTGATGAGTCTGATGAAGAAATACCTCTCCTTTCATAGATCTTATGTGACGTAAACGAAGTTGCGAGGGTTAGCTAGTCTATACATATAGTAAAACTGTTGAGGGTCGAGAGTCTACTGAAGCCGAAAATGAAATTACATTTTTCATGTGCGTCTGTCTGTCTGTATTCCGAATAAGTATCACGCCGAAGTTACTGAATGGATTTGAATGAAACTTAGTACAATCAGAGCTTATTATCCGAGGAAGGTTCTAGGATACTTTTGATCTCGATATTTTGCGCGGTTCCTTTGGGAGAAGGGATGAAAGACAAAACGGTTTTTTAGTTGTTACTTCTCAATGCGTTTTCGGATTCCAAAATTTTTTTTAGTGTTATAAAGGGAATACTGTAAGGAATGTTTCACACAAGTTTCCATGTTAAAGGTTTTCTAGTTCAGGAATTAAAGACATCCCAACTTTCGCAAAACCTAGAATTCAAGGATCCCTTTGAATGTGAGGGGAGGGAAAAGATTAATTAAAATTTTGCAAAAATATACAAACAGATTTTCATTGTTCTCTGCCGAGCTCCTAAAAAATTTAGCGTAATTATATGTTGTCTGAGTGTAAAACCTATCTCCTACTAATATTCCTGCTATGTTTTAGTTAAATCAATCCAACGGTTTAAACATTTCATTGCTCTCTGCTTAGCCCCTAGGATATTTGGCGTGATAATATATAGCCTATTTTAAGACCACACCCCTAAGTAATATTTGTGCAAAATTTGAACCAAATCTGTTCAGTACTTTTCGAGATCCTTCCGGACAAAGCAAAGCAAACAGACAAACAGACAAAAAAAATACTAACTATATTTTCAGCTTCGGTATCTTATGTAGAACACCCGGCGAGTATTTTTTTGTTAATATTTCCAATGTACAGTTTTAGCTTTTCTATCATTTTATTATATGTATAGATGTACAGTTTTGGCTTTTCTATCATTTTATTATATGTATTTTTGCAAAAATATACAAACAGATTTTCATTGTTCTCTGCCGAGCTCCTAAAAAATTTAGCGTAATAATATGTTGTCTGAGTGTAAAACCTATCTCCTACTAATATTCCTGCTACGTTTTAGTTAAATCAATCCAACGGTTTAAACATTTCATTGCTCTCTGCTTAGCCCCTAGGATATGTGGCGTGATAATACATAGCCTATTTTAAGACCACACCCCTAAGTAATATTTGTGCAAAATTTGAACCAAATCTGTTCAGTACTTTTCGAGATCCTTCCGGACAAAGCAAAGCAAACAGACAAACAGACAAACAGACAAAAAAAAATCTAACTATATTTTCAGCTTCGGTATCTTATGTAGAACACCCGGCGAGTATTTTTTTGTTAATATTTCCAATGTACAGTTTTGGCTTTTCTATCATTTTATTATATGTATAGAATAGATATAGATGTCTTAGTAATTATTAGCAGTAATGCAGTATGTCAGCTATATCGATACCTCTGGGCTCAAAGGTCGTAAAGGACAAAATGTGACTTTTCAGGAGAAGCAAAAAACAAAAGAAAAAAAATATTTTGTACTCTAACTTTTTTGTTTCTTGAGCTATTTTAATAAAACCCAGGAAGAAAGTGCTTAGAATTTACAGTATTTTCTAAGGCAGATTAAAAAAAATACCCTAGTGCTGTATTTACCGAGATAGATTTCCTTTACGACCATAAATTTGAAAATAAAAGTCCTTTACACCCGTCAAATTTCCATCCTAAGATTTCACCGAAGGGTGTAAATCTACTTCACTGCGCAATTCTGAAGAAAATAAGGTAGGTAATAATCGACTAGTGTAATAATTTTTAGGTCATAAGGATCACTTGCCAACTCATTTTTAAGGGCTACATTATTAAATAAACTTATATTTTTTTAATATTAAGCTCGTCAAATTGACGTCGCCACCATCTTGATGGTAAGCCGTGGTGCATCTAACGATTGGGGGCCAATCTCACAGTCTGTAAGACTTTCGACAGTGGTTCCTCAAGTTGCCGGCCCTGTGATGTGCCTCTTCACGCTCCTCTTGAAGAACCCGGGATTGTAAGATGAGGGAAAAACGTATGCGGGCAGGTCGTTCCATGTTCTTATAGTTCGACAGATGAACGATCTTTTGAAATGCTTGGTTCAGGCGAAAATCCTCTCCACTGTGTATGAGTGGCATCTCTGCCCTGGCACGCGCTGTTCGCTTTTGGAAAGGAGATGGCAGGATTAGGTTGAATCGAGCTCTTCAGAACATTCACCGTAATACATTCGGTAGAAGGCAGCCAAGGACGCTATGGTTCTTCGTTGCGCTAACGGTTCGAGGCCTCCCGTCACCTCAGGACAACCAATTATTCGGATAGCACGTCGCTGCATATCGTTGACGCTAGTAGGTGTCTTGCGGAGTCATCCCAAATGTGAGAACAGAATTCGACGCAGGGGCGAATCTTCGTCTTGTACAGTAAACATCTCTGATGTGACGTAAAATAGTCTCAGCTTATTCAGGAATTCTAGTTTCCACGAGGCCAGCCCAATACATCTCTCTACGTAGGTTTTGTGATTGAGCTTTCTTATAGTGGAACCGTAATGTTCAGAAGATAGGGTAGGGATAGGAATGGGGACTTCTTAGCTGTAAACTGTGTGTTTTTCTGGCATTGAACTCGACCAGGTTGTCCGAACCCCATTGGGCAATGCGACCCAGGTCCCGGTGAAGATCCGCCACGAGTTGTCGTCTCTTTCCTTCCACGTCGCCTCGCCCCTCCGCTGGACGGCCAGAATAGCTCCCATGCAGAGTACCTACTATCATCCGAATAACAATGAATGCACCCAAGGGGCAAAATGTCATTGATATGCAGAAGAAAAAGAGTTGGGGAAAATACCGATCCCTGTGGTACTACGGCATATACCTGCAAAAAGCAGGAAGCCTGACCATCACAGAGGACCCGTGTACGTCGCCCGTGCAGGAAGCTGGCCAACCATCGGCACAACTGAGGCGATAGACCATATGCCGGCAGCTTGGAAAGATGCGACGCATGTCATACCCTATCAAAGGCTTTAGCCATGTCTAGGTCAATAGAAAGAGATTCACCGTGCTTCTCCATAGCCTCACCCCAGGTGTGTGTAATGTACGCTAAGTGGTCACCCGTTGATCGTTTCGGCCTAAAGCCATATTGACAATCGCTAATTAACGAGTGATCCTCCAGATAGCGCATGAGCTGTTTGTTGATAATTAGCTCGAACACTTTGCAGATTACGGTGGTTACGGCTATGGTGCGATAGTTGGCCGGATCCGACCGATCCCCTTTCTTGGGGATCGGCTGAACGTTCGCCTCCTACCAAGCCTTCGACTCTTCTCCCAACGAATAGGAAAGACGATACAGGCGTGTTAGCGTTGGACATAATTTGATACCAGGAGATGTGTAATGGGCCGATCTAGCTGTTTTATGAAAACATACATATTTAGTTTTACTGGCATTCAGTGTCACTAAATTATAACGCAACCATGTTGACACTTGCCCCAGGCCCAACTCGGCTTTCGTAAATTTTTCAGCCCAACTTGCACCATCAAATATAACAACAGTGTCATCGGCATAGCATATTATATTGTCCATATACATTATAAAAAGCGTTGGGCCAAGCACGCTACCCTGTGGGTCTCCAAAGTCGATTGTATCTAGCTCACTTTTAAAGTTACCCACTTTAACACACTGCTACAAGTAGCAGTATGGATGTAAAGGACATCAGGACAAGTCCTGATGTCCTTTACATCCATATTTTTGAGGTGACTTATAGAGAGTATAGGAAGGACCATTTCAATTTTTTATGTGTTTTACACCCAAAATTTTCTTTATATTTTCCTTTACTACCAAAATAATTTCACTCTAGTAGGTGAGTGTTATTTACTTCCATATTTTCACGGTAAACTTGGCTTAAAGTCTCAGATTGTGTGGGTCGTAAAGGCATTTATTTTGCGAATTTCGTAAAACGGAATATACAGATCGATAGGGAATTAAAAATTGAGTAAAACTGTATCAAAAAGTCATTTTCGCCCAAATGTCCTTTACGACCTTTGAGCCCAGAGGTATCGATATGTACTATTTTCTGTCATTCAGGTACTCTTCGACTGTGTAGTAAGTCTTATTAATCAAATAGTCAAACAGATCTCTTTTAAAAACGTTTACACTTTTAGCATTTCTCAATCATTTTAAACAATAAATGTTCTCAATATAGCAGAAAACATACAAAGGCTACTCCAGTCTCCTTAAAACAATATTTTCTTCTAATTTGACATACTATAACGACATTGCCGTAACTTACGATAGTTTGACATTAATGTGACATAGAGTGGGAACACTAACAGGCTATATGTACAACTACATTTCTCCATCGAATTGACTCGCCCTGGTTTACATAAGTAAAATAAACAGTACTGTTTGTTCGTCTAGTTTGTTTACAGTATTCAGATGGAATTCGTTGACCTCGGTGGCGTAGTGGGAATGCCTTGGTCTGGGGTTCGAAACCCAGGTCGAACCAAATAGTTACTTATGTGATCCACAAACATTTGATGATGAAATTGTAGGTACTATTTACAGCTGTTTGCTGAAGCCTTTTTTTTTTCAACATGCTAATGTCGGACTCCTACCGACTAAAAACCACATGATTCCTACCCAATGTGTACGGTTGGGGGCCCCGGGTAAGCCCAGGACTCCCAACAAACCTACGGCTACCACTGCGGCCTCGTTTGTGGGGGTTGTTCTTTTTAAGGGGGTGTGGCGTGCGTAAATTCCTCACATCACGCTGTCGTCTAGGGTCTGCTTCTGTAAGGACGGTGAGCAGCCCCCTCACCCTCCGTAGTTCTCCGGTCATGGAGGCCGATAGTCTTGGGCGTAGGCATGTCTGGTAGCCGTGATCTATTAATTCATATAAACCGTTAGCTCTGTGTCCTGTAAACGGTCACTCGTTGAGCATCTTAAATTACTGAAAGATGGGTGACCATTTTTGACCTTTCCATTTACGGGCGATTTCATGCTTTAGAGAACACTTCTGGTCAAGTCATTGGTCCCGGCTGCCAGTAACACGGATGGTTAGGTACTTAGTCGACAAGCTAAGTAAAAGGCTTACTTACGGCAGTCGACTTAAAAAAAAATCAGCAACGAGAGCCAACTACCCGTCTCAGTTTAGACAAGACAATAGACTCATCACATATTACATGGGCCGAAAATAAAATTGTGAAATTGGCGTTAAGTAACTTTCTGCCTACCCCTTCAGGAAATAAGACATGACATGTATAAATAGGTATTCTAAAGGAAATATCGTTGGGTCACCTATCAATACATCTTAAGTGAACACGAGGTACTTACTTCCCTACTTAAACGCACAAAAGTTTGTTTAGTTAATCCCATTAGCGGCTAAACTCCTCTAACCAGGTAAAGTAGGTAACTTTGAAATACCGACCTGAAATACAGACGCTTAAGTTGCCAAGTTAACTATCTTGGAGATAATCTACTTAGGTATATTGTTATTTATGGTGAAAACCGGTAGGTATATTCTAAAGGATTCCACGGACTTTGAACAGGCAGGCAAATTATCTCAATTAGCACAGTCATAAAGAACACTCGATATTGCTTGAGCTGCTCGCTCAATCACATAGCCTATAGCAGTTCAGTGCTACGCGTAAGTCTCATTTCAGATCATAGGATTGGAATTGTGACCACTAAGTTTTGTTAATATCTCTGGTTCCAAAAGGTGCAGGTGTAGTAAATTCTACTAAAGAGAAAATACATTGCTGCGAGAAGATTTAACGTGGAGGTTATATAATTAACTATGCCGAATATAATTAATCCTGCCGAATGACAAGTAATCATAATATTAATTCCGTGGCATCTGACAGCATTCGACAGATTTATTGCATGATATAAAAATATAGCTCACGAGATTTGAGAGCTCAATTGACGATAAAATTATGGAATATAAAAGAGGATTATGATTAAGCAAAAGGAGGATGCACACAAAGTATCATTGATACAAACGTCGATAATTAAAAGTAGAAATGTCAGCAAACCAAGATAGATATTCCTTTTACATAAATAACATTCCTTGATAATGATGAGCTACCTTATAATGTAGGTAGGCACCTTCTAAGAATGGGTTATTCAAAATTTTAACCCTTAGGCTACGTCCGCACAGGCAGGCGGCTTGCTTGGCGCCTAGAGCCTAGTGGCTTGCATCCCGGCTACTTGCTAGGATACAAGGTGGCCGCACTGAAAGGTGGTTTGCGTGGGGGGTCGCTAGGTGCCTTGGTCATTTGCTTGTCGGCACGTTGACAAGATGTCACTTTCAAAAATAGTTCGACTTAACGACTGCCATTTTACTGGCAACCGGGACCAACGGCTTAACGTGCCTTCCGAAACATGGAAAAGCTCGCAAATAAATGTCACAAAGTGGTCACGAGACGGTCATCCATCCATGACCGGCCACAGTTACTGTGCTTACTACAGTGATCGTTTACAGACCACTGTAGTAGTAAAATCCGCGGGGTCACGAGCGCTTCATATTGGGTTCATGACATAAATAAGTCACGGTCAAGTCATGGGGAGTTTACTGGTTTGTATAAGCAATTGCGTAATTTAAAAAAAACATAGGTATCAGCCGAAGAACGACTAGTCGTTATATTGAGGTAATTAAGTGAAACTCTAGATACATATTGTTTCGATTTATGATACGATTAATATTTCGTCCATATTTTCTTCAAAACAAAAATTAATAAAAAATTAAACCGACTTCGAACAAATCCTGAAAAATATTTACTTATCACTAAGTTATACGTATTTTGATTTATCAGATTTTATTGAAGTCGGTGCCAAGTAAACCCATAGGTTTAGGTAGGTATTATTAATGGCATCAACTTCATTCAATATTATATTGAGTAAAATCTGATAAATCAAAATACATATTACTTTGTGCTAAGTAAATATTTTTCGGGATTTGTTTGAAGTCGGTTTAATTTTTTATTAAAATGACTTTTTTCAATATTTAAAGTGACGGGTGGGCCGAAAAATATTTATATAGGTGTAACGTTCTCATTAATACAAATCAATCAAGCCCAAACACAAGGTAACTGCTGTAAATCGTTAAGAAATTCCATCGACTGTCTTTCGGTTCTATCATCAGATCGACTCCAGAGCCAGATTTTCATTTAATTGTAGTACATTAAGGCACTTATTTAAAAAGTTAACAAATGCACTAGTTCTCCCTACAATTTTCGGAGGTTGCCCTCGATTTCTCCTGGATCCCATCATCAGATCCTGACCTGGTGAAAATGGGACCACCTGAGAAGTAAACCCTATTATCAAAAAGAAAAAAAAAATCCGTCTATAATTGACGGAACGCAGTTCCGTAATTCAGTTCGCGTCGAAGGCGTGAATAAATGTATAGATGACTATCGGCAAGTTGAAAAAACGGGAACGAAAATTGCTTGCACCCACTTTGTGTCTGTTTGTTGTGTGATGGGTGATATAGTATTTTAAAAGTTTCATGGTTTCAATCATTCCTCGACCCGCAATACAAAAAATAATGTTGACATCTTATTACCGAATATTATTTTGTAAAAAAAAGATATTTCTTATCACAAGTGAGTCGGTATAATAAAAAAAACTTGGCAAATGTTGCTGATCCGAAAGTTTTGTAAGGCGTTTGACATTTAAAGTTCTGGACCAACCGTTACGCAAACGGGTTATACAATAATTGGACTCGGTTGTAAGACTTCCAAAGTTAATTACTTTTTGAAATAAATCTTCAAATAAGCAAATTAATTTCACAATAGTTAAGAGAAAGTTTCTATCAAATAGCTATTCAATAAAAAGAATTTCTTTTTTATTCTCATTACTTTATATAACTCCTTGTCACGTTTTTTATACCATAAGTTGGCAGACATATAATAGTCACCGTAGCCTAAGGACGTTATATCGGCCGCCATGACCGGGGGCCTGAGGACGGTGAGGGGGTTGCTCACCGTCCTTACAGAAGCAGGCCCTAGACGAAAGCGTGACGTGAGGGTTTCACGCAGGCCCCCCCCCAGGATAACACCCGAACTACCCTCCAAAGACGCGGGATAGCACCCGAACCACCTCAGGCGTGGCCGCAGTGGTAGCCGTAGGTCTGTTGGGAGTCCTGGGGTATCCTTCCGAGGGCCTACCCAGGGGTCCCAACCGTAGGCTGTTAGGTAGGTGTAGGCGATGGAAATTAAAAGATTCGTTTTTAGTTGTATGTGCGCGTGGCGTGCTCATTAACCGGTCGAGGGAAAAAGGGACTGTACAACAGTGAATGTTGCCACTTTTTAGAACATGCAAAATTTGTGGGAGAATGAGCTCGCTTGCACCTTTAATGAATACGTTTTGTTATTACAAACAACTTAAATCTATAAAATATTTATGCTTAGATATAGTGTATATTTAAATTAAATCTATACCTAATTAATTAAGTAATGCGTCGCCTACATTCTGCCTCCTTAGTGCTGCATTAAGCACTACTACCCTTAGGTGACAGTAGAGCGACGCGTGTCACAGGTCGACGTAAAACACCTGTACGGGTACGCACTTCTACAATCCTAACCCGTCCGTCGGAGCCCGGTATGGTCGCACTCACTACCCCATGACGCCAACAATTACGATCCAGATTAGGGTCTATTACTAGGACATAATCTCCTACCTGTAATGCAGGAGCCTCACCGGTCCACTTTTGTCTGGGCAGTAAGGTTGGTAAGTACTCCTTCGTCCACCGCTGCCAAAACATGTCCGTCAGCCGCTGAGCCACTCGCCAACGCTTTCTCAGGTACAAATCTGAATTGTCAAAGACACCAAAGGGGGGAGAGTTAAAACACGGACCTATTAAAAAATGATTAGGAGTCAGAGCTTCGGGAAAATTTGGGTCTACAGACACATGCGTAAGAGGTCTACTATTTACCAACCCTTCCACCTCTGTCAATAATGTGGACAAAGTGTCGGGGTGAGGAGCACGTTCCTTCAGGATGGTCTTCAACGAAGTCTTTACCGTGCGTATCATCCGTTCCCAAGAACCTGCCATTTCCGGGGCAGCCGGTGGAAGGAACTTCCATTCTACTCCACGGGTGACGCCGTCATGATAAAGAGCAGACGTGTCAAGTGCCGCAAGATTGCGTTTCAGTTCAGAATCGGCTCCCCGCAGGTTAGTCCCGTTATCGGAATAGATAACACTAGGCAAGCCACGGCGAGCCGCCATCCGTCTAAGTGCCATGATAGTACTGTCAGCTGAGAGGTCTTCTGTGACCTCAATATGAACTGCACGTATAGTAAGGCATGTAAAAAGCATAGCATACCTCTTTTCACGTCTGCGACCTACTGTGACTTGTAACGGTCCAAAGAAGTCAACACCCGAGTAGGTAAAGGGTTGCCTGTTGTATTGAAGCCTAGCAGCAGGCAGATCTCCCATCCGCTGTGGCTGAGGAGCGGCACGTCTGTAACGACAGAATAAGCAATGCGATGCGACCGCACGCACGGTAGGTCTTAACTTTAAAATCCAATATTTTTGTCGCAAGTCGTTGACGACAAGTTCATTGGCACCATGAAGTGCTTTTTTATGAAAGAAAAGAACCAACAACCGAGTAATTCTATGCTTGCCATCTAATATAGCTGGTCTACGAGTGGGGTAATCAACGCCAACTATTTTATCAATACGTCCACCCACACGCAAGATTCCAACATCATCAATGTAAGGTGACAACTGTAATAACCTACTATTTGATGGCAGGGGTTTACCTTGTTGTAGGCATGACAACTCAAGCGCAAAGGAATCGTTTTGACATTTTTTTATCAATAACCCTTCTGCCTCCTGTGTTAGTGGAACGTCTATCTGTGACGTTCTGCGACGAGGCCATCTGAGAAACGCTAGCACTCGTGCTGTTGCGCGTACCAGTATAACCCAACTCGAAATATTGTCTTCATTGGGCAAAGACAATACTGAGGGGGAAGTTGCGATAATATGAACGCTACGTACCTCACAGATGCTATCATCAGATAGCTTAGTGAACTTACGATCTTTGGGCCACTCATCCTCTGCGCGGCGTAGGAATGGGGGTCCCTGAAACCACACATCAGAATATGTCAGTGGCGGAGCGTCTTCCCTTGTGGCTATATCGGCTGCGTTATGTCCTGAGGGTATATAACGCCACTCACAGGACTTCGTCAGTTCATCTAATTCACCCAAACGGTGAGCGACGTAGGGTTTGTAATTCCTAGGATCACTGCGAATCCACTGTAAAACTGTACTAGAATCACACCAGAAGAAACGTTTATTAGCAACAATATCACTGTGTTCCTTCTGTACAGAACCGGCAAGCCTAGCTGCAAGTAATGCTCCCTGCAACTCCAGTCTCGGTATAGACACTGGCCGCAGAGGACTCACTCTGCTTTTACTAGCAACGAAACTTGTTAGAACGAATCCATCGGCACGTACAAACCGCCAATATATGACAGCTGCATACGCCTTATTGGATGCGTCACAAAAAATGTGCATTTGTATATCTACAAAATCTGACATACCATTCGACATCCATTGCGCGCCCGTATAGCAACGTGTCCACTCACCCGCCGCACCATAGCAGCGTGGTATACTTAGCGAGCGCAAACGTTGTAAATCTTCCAACCAATTCACCCAACGAATATGTTCCTCACTTTGGATGCGGCACTTCCAATCAACTCCGCTGCGGTGAACATTCTGAAAAATTATTTTACCCTTTATTATAAAAGGTGATAAGAAACCGTGTAAATCATACACAGACATTATGATGCTTAACATCATAGCCTTAGTGGGTGGTTCAGAACCGTCCAAGATGTTGTCTGGTATACGATTTAAAGAAATTTTAAAACTAAATGAGTCAGTGCTCGGATGCCACATCAAACCCAAAGTACGCTCAGTTCCATTCGTGGCTCCGAGTTTAAATTCCAACGCGGTCGGTGCGAGCGCATCTGACGAGATGTTCTGTAAAACATTTTTGCTATTACTCGACCAGTGCGTTATCTCGAAACCACCTTTTTTATGAATGAGCGTAATGTCACTGATTAATTTTGCAGCCTCAGCCTCTGTGCGACAAGAATGTAAACAATCATCCATGTAGTGATTGTTGACAATGACGTGAACGGCTTCAGGATACAAATCTTGATACTTTAAAGCGTTTTTATTGCGAATGTACTGTGCAATAAACGGTGAACATGTTGCACCAAAAATAAGGCTTTGCATGGTGCATATTTTTAATGGCGAGTCAACATTTTCTTGCCATAAAAATCGTAGAACGCTTTGATCTTCAGATCTTATTTTTATACGGAGAAACATATCCCTAATATCTCCAATTAAAACAAATTTATGCTGACGAAACCGTAACATGATACCTAATAATGAATTATACAAGTCAGGTCCCGTGAGTAAATAATCATTCAGGCTAACTCCACGCACCTTGCCCGCGCCATCAAATACTAATCGTAGCTTACCTGGTTTATTGGGGTTTTGTACTCCAAAGTGTGACAGATGCCAGATGTGCTTAGCTGGTAGTTCAGATTCCTGAAGTTCTCGGGCGTAACCTTGCCGAAACAGCTTCTCGATCTCCAGTTTGTACCTGTCAGCATACTGTTTATCTGCCTGGAATTTTTTTAATAAACCCTGTAATCGCGACCGCGCGTAATTATAACTATCGGGCATACTGAAAACATCTTTAACAAATGGCAAGCCAACCTCCCATTGATCACCAACTAACCGTGCTGTTTTGTCTAAAATATGAACAGCTCTCATATGTGCCGTATTTTCACGGGGTACGGTTGATATTCCTATGGAGTCCAGCTCGAATGACGTTTTCAGTAAATTGTTTAAATCCTCCGAGTTACCTACTTGCAAATCGGAGTGAGTGAGGTGCAATATACGGTCAGTCCTAAAGGAGTGAGTGCGACCACAATAGCCATGAATAGACCAACCTAATCTGCATCGCGTTGCATAAGGTTCGTATTTATTACCGTTATGTAAAATTTCTAAAGGAGCTAAAAGAAAGTAATTATCTTCACCTATAAGTAGGCGAGGCACTACACGTTCCTTACAAACAAGGTTTTTAACATGAGATAAATATGTACACTGTAAACTATTTATGAATGACATATCTTGTACAGGCAACTTTAAACTATCAACTTGACGTAAACAAACATCATAACAAAAATTATCGTTACCACTAATCTTTGCAGGCACTTTAGGAGCGTCTGATTGCAAAACTTCTATGCCAAATGCATCTATTAACTTGATTGGGGAGGACTTAAGGGATTTAAACCCTAATTCTGACACTAATTGCTTATCTATCATAGAAATGGAGGCGCCATCATCTAATAATGCATAGGTTGTTACATTACCGTTAGGTCCGTGTAAATTCACTTTCACAATTTTTAATGCGACCTTATCAGCTGTTTCACACGTATTGAACACTGTCGCGTCATCACTGATACTACCGCTCTGATGTTGACGATCGGAGGTCCCCGTTGCAATGTGAGCTACGGCAGATGATTCACTCGCTTGATTTGAGTTTCGTTCGCCCTCTGATGATTGTTTGTGCATAGAATCAGGTTTTTTATAATGCAATAGCGGATGATGTGAAAGATTGCACTTATCAATATCGCAAAGCGGCGCTGGGCATATGTTGTCTTCGTGTTTAGCTTGTAGGCAACAATAACACAACGAGTTAGATTTTACATACCGCCAGCGGTCCTTTCGCATAGCTCGTCGAAATATGCGACAATCGGGTAACAAGTGGGCAGATTTTTTGCAGAAACCGCATAACCCTTTGACCTCTGTAGATGTGGTAACCATAACTGATTTGTTGTTATCGCGGCGTGTATGAAAGTGTGAATTATTGTTTGAAAACATTTTCTTAGGCTTCTCAGGCTCCACTTTTTTCTGTTCGCGAGGTAGTGTAATGCCCACAAGCGACATAGTTTCAGCTTCTTGTTTGAGAAAAGCGGCCATTAATTTAAGCTTTGGTTCACTGCTTTCTAAATGTTTGTAAGCATAATCCATCCAACGGCTTAGTAATACACTTGGTAATTTTGATGTTATGGCTAACACTAACTCCGGGCTGCGTAAATAATCTTCTTGATTAGTAGCCACTAAAGCCGCAACACAATTGTTAATTTTAATTGAAAAGTTAACTATATCTTGTTGATAGTTAGTGGGTAGTGACTGTAACTTTTTAATTTGTGTAGTTAAATGTTGTACTACTATATCTGAACGTCCAAACCTGAGTTCTAGGGCATCCAAAACTTTGTCCGGAGGGGTATTTCCTATCAGTAAATCAGTCACTGTCTCCCTAGCTTCTCCTTTCAAAGCTCGGCGTAATCTCCATAGGTTTTCGACATCAGTAAAATTGCATATTTTAGTTGATTCATTGTATGCAGTCTTGAAGTGCAGCCACTCAATACAGTCACCGCTAAATGTAGGTAGTTCTCGGGGGGTTGAGAGTCTAGTTAAAAGACGATGCTCATTCTGGGACTTGGATGACGTCATCATGTCTTTCAAAGTTTGTGCCAAATGCAGAATGCTGTCGACAGGCTGACCAGGGATCGGTGCTTGGCTTGATAGTACATTTGCTGCCAGCGTAGGTTCCGGGGCCGTCGTAGTTGCAAAGCCAGGATCTTGATTGTCCGGGTGCTGCACGTGGCTTTTGTTCAACCACTCCTCAACTGCTTCTTGTGAGCGGGGCTTGTCAGGGCATCGTGACCGTTCGTCGTCATCCTCAACCAAGGCTAAGTCTGCTTGTAACTGCTTGTCTATAAGTTCCATCTGGATCTTAGCCCTCGCCCGCGCGGCCTCGAGCTCAAGCTGCGCGCGTCGAGCGCGGGTTGAAGATGTAGTTTTCGTCGAAACAGAACATCGCGACGGACTTTGTTCGCGTTTTGCATACATTTGCAAACTTCGTGCACTGCGCGCGGTAATTACTTGTTCATTACGTTCCGCGAGCACGTGTTCGGACGCGCTTTCTAATCGGTCACTAAGCTTTACGAAATCTTTTAATTTTCGCGATTTATTAGCTGGAGGTGTATTAAACATTGTCCACAGACACTGGTGAAGATTTGGCTCGAAGGATCAGAACTTATTGTAGGCGATGGAAATTAAAAGATTCGTTTTTAGTTGTATGTGCGCGTGGCGTGCTCATTAACCGGTCGAGGGAAAAAGGGACTGTACAACAGTGAATGTTGCCACTTTTTAGAACATGCAAAATTTGTGGGAGAATGAGCTCGCTTGCACCTTTAATGAATACGTTTTGTTATTACAAACAACTTAAATCTATAAAATATTTATGCTTAGATATAGTGTATATTTAAATTAAATCTATACCTAATTAATTAAGTAATGCGTCGCCTACAGTAGGAAACTTGTGGTTTTTAGTCGGTAGGAGTCGGGCATAGCATCCATGTAGAA
Source organism: Miltochrista miniata (assembly GCA_933228765.1). Lineage (NCBI taxonomy): Eukaryota > Metazoa > Arthropoda > Insecta > Lepidoptera > Erebidae > Miltochrista > Miltochrista miniata. Next base: position 21,953,242 of record OW121766.1, on the reverse strand, counting down.
TTTTCTTTACGTTAAAAAAGCCTATGTACGTTTGCAACAACAGAGTCTCTACTCTTGCACTGCCGACTTGTAAAATCCTTCTAAGAACCCTTTTTGAAAAACCCCATTCAGTAGGCGTTAATTTTTTTTGTTAACGGTATAAACAGGTATTATAAATATTTAAATAAATATAAATATTTGTGGATATTCTCACACAACATCATCAAGCCCAAACATACACATAGATAAATTACACCCAGACACAAAACAAATCAATATGCTCATCAAACGAAGAGATTTGTCCTGGGAGGGAACCGAACCCACGACCTCCGAATGTGACCACTAAACGAGGTAAGTTAATTTTGGATAACAGCAGGGAGCTAATGTCATTTGTATAGAAATAGTAATATACAGGATGAATTTTTGAAAAGGGCTTGGATGGGCAAATCCGAAACTATAAGGAATATCTAAAAATGCTCAAAGGAGTCACGAGCCCGATTTTGATAAAACTTAAAACTGCATCATTAGAGTTTTGAAAAACCTATAATCCTAGCCGGGAATAAACCCATTGATTTTGAAAAAAAAAACACACCCTTTATTATTACACCATACGATAGTGTCGCTGATAAGGATCAAATTCTGCGAAGTAATGCTATTCTTCAGATAATGAGTAAGCTTTACAATAAAAACATATTTTACTTAATCTTCCTTTAATTTAAGAAACTATGTTGTTTAAAAGAATTTGATCCTTATTAAAAACTGTTTTGGTTGGGATCATAAAATACAGGATGTTTTTTTTTCACATCTCCCAGGTTCATGTCCCGGCTCAGGCGGCATTATTAAAAAATCTTTGAATGCAGATTTTCTTACTTTTGAAAATAAAGGAATGTTTCCTTTCAGCAAAACTGGCCATTATCAATATCAAGGGTACTTTACCTCCAACTACCGTCTTTTAATTCCACCCTGTATATCCTAGGTAGGTATGTAAATCTTGTATCAAAATATACCTTCAACTACATAATAAGAAAGAAATGTTCCGCGGAATAAACTAGAAGCTATATTTTTCTTTCAAATCGGCGCACGTCGCTCGTGCAAATAAGGTTTCGTACCCATGACCTAAATTTCACCGAACCAACTTCACGAAAGGTTAAGTTCGCAAACATAAAAGCGCAAAACTTTTCTTTTTAAAGTTAAGGCTATTGTATTGAACTTGGATATAAATTAATTTAACAATTTCCAGTTTATGAAATGTTTTATTGATTCGAGAGCAAAATTCGCTACGATATCTAGACTAATATTAAAAAGAGGAAAAATTTGTATTTGTGTGTAATGAATAAACTCAAGAACTACTGTGCCGATGTCAAAAATTCTTTCACCATTGGAAAGCTACATTCACCTTGAGTAACATAGGCTATATTTTAATCCTATATTCCAACGGGAACGGGAGCTGCGCGGGTGAAACCGCGTGACGTTCGCCAGTTTTATATACACACACAAATCTCACAGCATATTCGGCTCGTGCTCGGTATAAAAATGTTACACAAAGAAAAACATTGCTGTCCTTTTTTTTAACGTGATGGAAAATCCTTATGGATGCTATGCCTGACTCCTACTGACTAAAAAACCTCACGTAATGGGCACCCGACACGATCATGCCTTGCAATTGTCAAGCACGTTAAATATGAATGGAAGTTGCTTCAGTGTGCGTGATTTCTTTGCATGTGTGTGTGCATCGACGTATTTGTACACGTGATATTTAACGTGCTTGACAATTGCCAATTGATCGTGTCTGGATCCCTTAACGCCCAACAGCCTATGGTTGGGAGCCCCGTACTTTACGATAAGGACCACAGAGCAACGCGATACCTCTACATGCTCGCTATGTCTACTCCTCGTATACAGGTCGCGTTGCTCTATGTTGAGGCACAGATTAATGGTAATGGTTTGAGGTCAGGCCTCCATGTTAACGATTTTTTTTTTCGGAAACAGAGAGCTCTTTGAAATTAGAATGTTCATCTACAATTACCTAGTTAATACATGGCCATATGCTACATCATTCAGGTAAACGCAAACAAAAAACCAATTCATTCAGGCAACTGCTTATGATTATATTCAGTGGTTGTTCATAGTTTCATAGTACATGAATTCGTACAAAAAACGTAATTATCGTTTAGGTACGTGTTAACAAGTTTATTAGTTTTTATTGTAAGTATACACGTAGTAATTAAAATATCCTCGTAGAAATGGCTAGAAGGGTCAAGGTCCTTTTTAATGGATATAGTCAAAGGTACCTACGGCCATCGACTATGACGATTAATCGAGGCTCTATCATGAAAGAAAGTATTCATGCTACCACAGTGTCTTTCTTAACCTTCGGTCCGTCGCGTGGGGTCTTTGAAAGCCCGAACATTACAAAAATGCAAAATTTTCTTATTTAAATCTATTGTAGCAGTGCAGTAGTTTATGTACCCTCCTAAGTTAGATTGTAGTTGGCGCGGAAGGTGGCTAACTTCAATTCGCTCGTAAGCGCCGTGTGATACGGACCTGTTTTGAACGCAAGGGCTCTCAAAGACCCCACGCGAGCATACAATGTCGTAAAGCTACGATTTTTTTTTATTTATTCCTTATATATTATACTAGCGGCCCGCTCCGGCTTCGCACGGGTATACAGTATTACTCCACTATTTAATGGATGTTATTATACATATAAACCTTCCTCTTGAATCACTCTATCTATTAAAAAAAACCGCATCAAAATCCGTTGAGTAGTTTCAAAGATTTAAGCATGCAAAGGGACATAGGGACAGAAAAAGCGACTTTGTTTTATACTATGTAATGATGTTACAAAGTTGATTATTTCTATATGATGCCAAAAAAGTATAAAGTAAATAATTACGGAGTAGATTTCTTTATTTTATTTATTTTTTGTAAAAGTGATCTTAGAGTGAGAAATATAGGCTCCTACTTTTAGATTATAAGTTTAATAAGTAATTAAATACAAATTGCTTCATAATTTATCATTGTTTTATTGTAGTTTGACAAACACGTAATAATGTAATGATAAATTATATGAAATACTTATAATTTCCTATTTTACATGCTATTTTTCATTGAGGTTCTCAAGAACCCCACGCGACAAACCTCGTTAAGTAAAATGGCGCGACTGACCGAAGGTTAAGAGATGAATCCTAGTATTATAATTTTACAAATTAAATCCCAGATAACAAGAAAAAATAATTCGAATTCGCGCACTGAGGGTCCCCTATCAAATAACAGCAAAAAAGTTACGTTTCTAGCTTTTTATATTTAACGTGAGAGAATATCCTCATGGATGCTATGCCGGACTCCTACCGACTAAAACACCTCACGTAACGCCCAACAGCCTATGGTTCGGAGCCCCGGGTAAGCCCTCGAAAGGATGTCCCAGTAAACATTAATATTGTATTTGTTATGTTCTTTTTAGTAGGATTTTGTTGTATAGCGGCAACATCATCTGTGAAAATTTCAACTGTCTAGCTATCACGGTTAATGAGATACAGCCTATTGACAGACATACGGAGAGTTAAACCTCAGAACTGGGTCCCGCTTTTAAGACTTTTGGTATGGAATCCCAACAATTTACTGTGGCCACACAGCTATTGAGTTACTCATCTCAGACTGAGACAAAAATACGGTTTTTGTGGTATTATCTCCTTTACAAACAAGCCGGAATAAGCTAGCTTATACATAAAAGGTAAGCTTTTGTATAAAGCTTATCCTAATTTGTCTTTAGTCGGAATAGACATGGTGAAAAGTTTGTACGCGATATCAAATCGGATGGCTTAGTGAATAACAAACGGCATTAAGTAGGTATAGCACAATACATAATATTAATAGTTACGTCTTTTTTTTTATCGTGAGGGAAAGCCCTCATGAATTGCTACTTCTACCGACTAAAAAACCTTACGTATCCTGTCTAGCAGCCTACTTTGGAACCCCCGGGTAAACCCTTTGCAAGAATACCCCAGGACAGTATAGTTACGTCTTTATCCCCAAAGCTGCAGACATAGGCATAATATACGCCTGCATTTAACCTTACCTATAGTTTTTTGTCCCACCCACGTAATAGGTGACACGTAATACGTAGGATTAAGTCATATGTGCATATCAAACGAAAGAATTTATCGATCCTAACTTGCCGTTTCCTACCCATGTTTGTCCTTACACCGTCAATACAGTATACATACGAAGTTTCAGCTCATAATCAATACTGAAACTAACGCGGAATAAGATTCAAAATAGAGGTCACAGCTCCAAGGTTAGGCATTATTTGTGGCGTAGATCTCGGGCAAAGTGAATCACAGTGGCGATTCGTCAACTGCTTTCTATACTGCTTGTAGTTCTTCTTCTTTTATACTTTACATTGTCCCTGGGACATCCTTCCGAGGGCTTACCCGGGACTCCCGGCCATAGACCGTTGTAAGGCATCGTGTGGTTTTAGTCGGTAGGAGTCCGGCACAGTATCCATGTAGGATTTCCACACGATAAAATAAATACTTTTCATAGTTCTCCCTCACATACGTATTTGTTCAAGTAAACAGTTGATACACATCTCGCCTTATAACTTTGGGATCAGATAGCGTTGTGTGAGATGTTCGTGAATATTTATTTATTATTATTATAAGGTAAAATACGCTATACCTATATTATATTATCTATTATCTATATATATAAAAATGTTGTGTGCGTTTGTGTATCTATTAAAAACTCAAAATTTACTGAATCGATTGAGCTCAAAATTGGACACGATATACAATAGAATTCAGAGATGGTTTTAGGCTACTTTATACACTTTTATCATAACAGCAATAAGAATAAAATAGCTTTAAAAAGTGATATTACCAATAGATGGCGTTGGTCGTTTTGTTTTTAATTATATTCTACCAGCTTCAGAACAAAATATTATAAACAACCTATTTAGAAGGTACCTACCAGATTGATGTTTTTTAAGAGAAGTTTGATTGCGGCCTCCTTGCATTCAGAATAATAAAAGAGAGTACGCACCTAATAAAGAGGTCAGATATGTTTTGCATGTTATTTTTGAACTTTTTGGACATTCGGAATTTTGGACTTTAGACTTTTGGAGTTTTGGAGTATTGGAGTGTTGGAGTTATGGAGTTTTGGACTTTTAGAATTTGGAGTTTTGGACTTTTAGAATTTTAGACTTTTAGACTTTGGAGTTATGGCCTTTTGGACTTTGGACTTTTGGACTATTGGACTTTTGGAGTTTGGACTTTTGGACTTTTGGACTTTTGGACTTTTGCACTTTTGCACTTTTGGACTTTTGGACTTTTCGGGTTTTGGGCGTTTGTCATTTTGGACTTTTGGAGTTGGAGTTTTAGAGTTTTAGACATTTAGAGTTTCAGAGTTTAAGAGTTTAAGAGTTTAACCCCCTTATTCATAATCGTTTATTAAACCTATTTTAGTTAAAACACATTTTAAGTCTATTGCTGTCTCTAACCATACTCTGTCATTGGTTAGAGACAGCAATAGACTTAAAGTGTGTTTTAACTAAAATAGGTTTAATAAACGATTATGAATAAGGGGGTAAGAGTTTAAGAGTTTCAGAGTTTTGGAGTTTTGGAGTTTTGGAGTTTTGGAGTTTTGGAGTTTTGGAGTTTTGGAGTTTTGGAGTTTTGGAGTTTTGGAGTTTTGGAGTTTTGGAGTTTTGGAGTTTTGGAGTTTTGGAGTTTTGGAGTTTTGGAGTTTCGGAGTTTGGGAGTTTTGGAGTTTTGGAGTTTTGGACTTTGGAATATTGAACTTTTGTACTTTGAACTTTTGAACTTTTATACTTTTAGAGTTTCGAGTTATGGAGTTTTGGAGTTTTGGAGCTTTGGAGCTTTGGAGTTTTGGAGTTTTGGAGTTTTGGAGTTTGAGTTTTGGAGTTTTAAAGTTTTAGAGTTTTAGAGTTTAAGAGTTTTAGAGTTTTAGAGTTTTGGAGTTTCGGAGTTTTGGAGTTTTGGAGTTTTGGAGTTTTCGAGTTTTGGAGTTTTAAAGTTTTGGAGTTTTGGAGTTTTGGAGTTTTGGAGTTTTGAAATTTTGAAGTTTTGGAGTTTTGGAGTTTTGGACTTTTGTAGTTTTGGAGTTTTGGAGTTTTGGAGTTTTGGACTTTTGGAATTTTGGAGTTTTGGAGTTTTGGACTTTTAGAATTTTAGACTTTGTAGTTTTGGACTTTTGGACTTTGGACTTTTGGACTATTAGACTTTTGGACTATTGGACTTTTGGACTTTTTGACTTTTTGACTTTGGACTTTTGAACTTTTGGATTACTAACTCCTATGTATATTTCATGATATTTCTTTCAAAAAATAACATCATGAAGAAGTTTCACTTCTTACGTGTGTACAAAAGTACACGCACACATTTTTTTTTAAATGTACCCATCATTTAGTTTGTTACTCATTTCTCATAGGTACATAAAACCACCATAAAAAAGTCACAGCGAAGCGTGGCAGGATACCGCTAGTTATTAATAAAAAGATCTTGCACTAGCGGATGCTCTCGGCTTCGCCCGCGTGAAATTTGGTTCTCGTTCCCGCTTTCCGTGGAAACATGTTCCCGGGATAAAAAGCCTATAAGTTATTGCAAACTATAATCTATCCCTGTACGAAATTTTAGCTCGATCCGTTCAGCCATTAAAACGTGATTGAGTAACAAACATCCAAACATCTTCACAAACTTTCACATTTATAATATTCATTTGAAAAGGTTCCTTGATGTAAACGGTCGTACAAAAATCATTAGCGCAAATCTAAAATTTATTTGAATACTTTCATCAATCATCTGCATGCAGAGCAGAGTCGACTGCAGATAGAACGATGACTTAATTAAGAAAAAGAACCAACTTGAAATATTAAATGAAAAAAATATATAAAAAAATTACCTACCTAATACAAAGTAATTACTTATTTTGATTTCTCAGAAATTATGTAGAGTCATTTCGGGAGAGTGTGACTTCGAACGCCATGATATGAAATTTTTATTTACGTAAAAAAAACTATGTCACTTTAGAATACGTATTATTTTCTAGAAATCAATATGAATCCTTTAGACTTTTAACGACGAATATCGTCACCTAATTGGAGAGAGAAAAGAGGGTTGACGTCTGACAATAAAATATTTATGGCCCTTTACTGAGGCAGAATTTGAGTATCTATCTCTCGACGTAAAGCGCTTAATGAACAAACAGTAGCTTCAGGACCGATCCACTGCGGAGAAAAGCTATGCACATATAAATTTATAAGTAAAATGGCGTCATGATTGTTATTATATCTAGTAGATGGCATGGAAATATTCCATTCGATACTATTCCATTCGACTTCTTATGAGAGGGATTTTGAAAAACCCTCTCTTATGGGGTTATACTTATATGGTAGTTTACCCTCAAATTTTCAAATGTTTGGTCAATGGTTTAGACTGGGCGTTGACAGTATTGTGAATGAGTCATTCACTAATTTAATTAGTTTGGACCTAGATGAAATTCTGGGTTGTACTTATATCTAGTAGATGGCATGGAAATATTCCATTGGATTCTATTCCATTCGACTTCTAAAGAGGAATTTTGAAAAACTCTTTATGGAGTTATACTTATATGGGAGTTTACCCTCAAATTATAAAATGTTTGGTCAATGGTTTAGACTGGGCGTTGATAGTATTGTGAATGAGTCGTTTACTAATTTGATTAGTTTAGACCTAGATAAAATACTAGGTTGTACTTATATCTAGTAGACGGCATGGAAATATTCCATTCGATTCTATTCCATTCGACTTCTAAAGAGAAACTTTAAAAACCCTTCCTTATGGGGTTATACTTATAAGGGAGTTTCCCTCAAAATGTTAAGTTTCTTGGTGAAGAGTTTAGGCTGGGCGTCGATAGTCGGTGAATGAGTCATTCGGTAGTTTAATTAGTTTTTTTTTAATTCCCAAATCATGTTCTGGACTATCATCGCTCTTAGTCCTACTTAATCTGTGTTCTGTAAATGATCTTTGTCCTGAAATGGATGACAGTTTGTGATCAACGTATCCGTTTTTTAAAAAGCACATGAAATGTCGCCTATCCTCTGTTCATTTTAATACAAAAGAAGGCTCTCTACCATTAAGTGGGACAAAATATAACTGGTGAAATGTGGAGGTAAGGTAGATGCTTGCCATATTATAATGCCACGTATCACTAATATCATCGTATCGCTTACAGTTTCATCCGACACCCTTCATACAATGCCCGATAGAGGTTCTCTTTCTTACTACATATATCCATTTCCAGTTCGTACTTCGTACATCCTTCGTGGATTTTTTTCTCATTCCCATACCTCATGGAAACTTACTCCAGGGATCGAAAATGCGAAAATACCGTGAAAGAGTAACATTTTGTATTTTTAGCACTGCACAATATTTGACACCGATACCTAATCATTTCTCAAAATTAAATGTTCATTTTGTCCAATCAAAGGTTGCCATAGTAAGAGATTGCTTTTACGATAAGGCCGCAATTTGTACATATTTGTGCTTTTGTTTCTTCATCTATTGCCCGTAGTACAGTTAAGTTGTCCGATCGACCGGACTCATTGTGTAATCTGGTTATATTGGTGTACAATAAAGTTTTACTTACTTACTTACATGTGGATACGTACAAACTTCCACGTTTATATTATGAGCAAGAATTGATTATTATCCCCGATAATGATACCACTGACAAACAATAATCCTCTATGAGACTAACGTCAAACCATATTATGTTGGTTTGGTCACGTTATATGCAACACGTCGATGGAGGGAACACGTGAACGTATATTCCAACGAGGTGATAGTCCAGGGAGCTGATTCACAATGTCATTTACAAAGGCTTGAAGGCTGCTACGGAGACTGGAGTTCCTAAAACGTTCGTTTCTCATAACTCTTAGTATAAAAGGTATAACTCTATCATATGAGGAAAGCCACAGATATAACATGTAATACTTGCGACGATGCAATAGGTAGGTACTGCTAGGCAACTGCTACTCAGACGCCATTACTCACACCGACATGATGAGTAAGTATTAGAAACATACGTGAGAGTTAAAGTTTGGCAAATGATAGAACAAGAAAGTTATTGACCACAAACACAAAAGAAGGGCCATTGCGTTTGTATAGGAAGGCTGTTCAAAGAAATCAGCCATACTCAATTAAACTAGCTGCCGCTGTTTGAACCATCCAGACTCGATATATTCGTGGTTACATAAGCTTGGAGTATGTGTACCTAGAACTCACAGCACCGTGAAAACCAATATACATAAAGATATGAATAAATAGAGCTTCAGTAAGCTCTTTATTACATCGAATATCTCAAGTGGCATCGAAAGTATTTTACCAAATCTGATTAGGCAGAGGGGGAACATTGTGAACGGTAAAGGTGAGCACTGATGCATTAGGTGGCCACCCTAAACCCACACAACAGACACCGAAGCAGTGTTCCCCTCTGTACCACGCTCTGTATTCGGCGCCCGCAAGATGATTCCATCGAGTGCTAAGGGAGCGGCCTTATCTATACTAATATTATAAAGAGGAAAGATTTGTTTTTTTTTGTTTGTTTGTAACGAATAGGCTCCGGAACTACAGGACCGATTTAAAAATCTTTCACTGTTGGAAAGCTACACTCTTTGCGGTGAACATAGGCTATATTTTATTCCCGTATTCCCACGGGAACGGGAACTACGCGGGTGTAACCGCGTGACGTCCGCTAGTCTTTCATAAACCGGATTTTCATACATTATTATGTTTTTTTAACGTTATAAAAATTCTACATGGATGCTATGTCGAACTCCTACCGAGTAAAAACCACGCGTTTCCTACGTAATGCCTACGGTTGGTAGCCCTGGGTAAGCCCTCGGAAGGATGACCCCAGGACTCCCAACAGTACATTTGTATGCTGTATGCGATTTCCAGCCTTAGCTTGAGTTGTGAGTGAACCTATTGCCGAATTAAAATGAACAGGCGCCTCACGGAAACGCTCCTGATGATGGAAACGCTACAAAGCAGTCACACATCTCAAAACTGACCATAGTGTAGGTACCTAATTATTAGCATAGATATATGATCAATGTAAAGCATTTGTTCTGTAAACGAATTACAGAGTTAAGCATAATTAATGATCAATGGTATGTAATGATTTGTTCTGTATACGAATCACAGATTTAAGCATAACTTTTCTTAACTCGGTGATTCGTTAACAGAACAAATGTTTACATTGAGGATAAGACAGACCAAGTAGTTGAAACATAATAGAGTATCTACTAGAATTATGAATGAGTCTGTTTTGGAGAAACGTAAATAATATAATCTTTACGAGAGCATTAATATTCTGAGGCCGTCTGTACCCTGCGGCGACAGCGGCGTGGGCCGTGCTCCAACGTGGCGAAAACGTAACACTTCAAGTCATAAACACTTGTAAATATTCTTTTTAATTCTTTAAAAACGTCATTGTTATTATGACTATCTTACTGAGCAAGTTCTCAGTACGAAAGTTTAAAAAATCTCGCTCTGAGAATACCTACAAACGTCAGCATTCGTTTTGGTATTCAGGACGGGGCTGTCCAGCAATTATCTACAAATAAAATAAACACTTAAACATATCTCCAATCAATTCAACAAATAGGTATTAACATTACAGTGTCAATTTTCAAATTTCCTGAACAAATATGCTCAGTTCTCTTCTCTCATTGATATTACTGAAAATATGTGTAAGTAATAAATTGATACATTACCATAGAGTATGTTTGTCAAAAAAATGAGATGCTCACCTGGCCAATACACTTACGTCACACTTTACAGGATAGCGTTTAGCGTTATGTAATTAAACCGAATCCTGTCAATGTCCCCACGTTTTCGACAACAAAACAACCTTAAATAATCTAATTAACATACGAATCTCATTCGTCAAACGTAACGACCCATAGCTATTAATTAAATTGTGAATACGTCAATATGCAATCACATAATTGCGTTAAAATAAGAGAAAATATCATCTATGTATCTATTACAAACAGAAGCGGTTATCAAATGACTTCATGAAACGTTTAATAATAATTTATCGATTTTGAAAGATAGCCGTTGGCATTTACGTAACAGTATTTTAAAAAATACGAAAAAAATAGGCGAATGATGTTGTGAATACGAGTATTGGTAGTTCTTTGCGACCAAAAATAGCTCACGTTCCAATACACGGATTGGCAATCATGTGTTTTCAATGGTAGCCATGTTTTTATGGGGTTTAGAAAAAAGCCGTCAGAATTGCGAATTGTGATACAAACAAGGGGTAAGAACTGTCGGTTATGATTCCTGGGGATATATTGCCCGGTTTATGTAACTGTTTTCAGCATTATTTGTTAGTTAACACGGTTATTGATCGGGTTCGCGGAAGGCGCGGGGTGCGCGCAGACGGCAGGCTACGCCGCGACTGGCAGGGCGGGCGGCTTCAAGCCACCCTGCGTCGTTTTCCAAGTGTTCACGGCTGCGCGTTAGTACCAGTTTTTTTCCTTCACCCGCAACGGTTTGAGAGGGTTCTTGATTATCATCAGATGAAATGACGAAGGGAACATCTCTAATGAACTTCATAGCCATCATAATGATTGCGCTATAATCATTTATTGGACTCTACACTCTTATAATCTGCGTTAATATTAAAATGGTCATGACTCAAACAAGAACACAGAGTAATTTTATTCTGTTTTTATTATTTATACTTTCTTCGTAGAGCTGTAAACCGGCAATAACAATTTTCCACAGGTCTGTAAACAAAATATAGAGCTCTCAGCTTTACAGAAACCTATAGTTCCATGTAGGATAAAGTTGGATTTGATATCGCTTAAATTTGAGAGAAATAGATTGTAGTCCTAACAATCTATTTCTCTCTCTCTTCTGTTTTGCTATCAAAATATTACTTACCGATGAAAAGAAATATCATTATTCTTTATAGTTTGCTTACGAGAATCATGTTTACAACATGGTACTGCACATTTCACCATGCTAAACAAAAAAAATCAATTAGATACGGTAACAGAAACAATCAGCGCGTGTGACGTTTTGTGACTGATAGTGTCTCACTTGCAATTTCTGTTCATACCTGTGCCTACCGTTCAGACTCGCGCGCGCGCTCTCTATAGCTTAATGATACCTCTATGGAATTAACCAATTCAGGTGAATGGATAAATTGAGCTACTAATTTATATTCCTCGTTCTGATACCAGCAATATTGGCCCTATTACAGTTTTACGCCTGATTGGACAAGGAATCTATTATCGAGCTCATCGTTTGCTCAAGTCACTTGTAATTTATTCTAACGAAGATGCTTTGTTTCTTAGAACGATTTTAATAAAGAATTTGTTTTAGTTTAGAAATCTTTTGAATACACGGATTTTAAAAACTGTGCTCAATGAAGTCATACATTAAATGTGCTGTCTGATTTGGTCTTAGACCCATAATCTCATCGCCCAAGACTATCGGCCTCCATGACCGGGGGCCTGCCCCTAAGGACAACGGTGCTCTGCTCACCGTCCTTACAGAAGCAGGCCCGAGATGGCAGCGTGATGAGAAAGTTTAACGCACGTCAAACACCTCAAGATGCTGGCCAACAACCCCTTAAGACTCGAGAAAAGTGACCGAAACCCCTAGGTTAGGACGCAGTGGTAGCCAAAGTCTGTTGGGAATCCTCTGAAATCTTTCCGAGGGCTTACCCGGGTCTCCCGACGAGGGCACGAGTGGTTTTAGTCGATACGAATCCGGCATTGCAACTATGAGGGATTTCCGCACGTAAAAAAAGACGCAGTCCCGCTATACGGTCCCGTTTTTACTCTATATCTTTCTAAAAAGGAAGATAGTTAAGGGTTTAGCTGGACTCATTCACGTCAGAGACCGTTATTACTTACCTAGTGCCTACCAAAACCCTATACTTTTTTTCATTAAACATTAGCATTAGCCCTTTCGTGGTGCCACCCTTCCTTGGATTCCTTCCTTAATTGGAATAACGTTTAAGAAAAACTTACAAATATTTTTATCCTTGAAAGAATCAGTTTTATTTATTTCACATGCTGTTATGAATTCTTAAATTCATACCTATGAATTTAAGAATTCATAACATTAATAGGTACCTACCTATTCGAATATTCAGAACCCAAGGCAAACCTCTGTCTTTAACCATCATAATTGAAGCAAATATTCAATAGTTACAATAAATGCTAAAATAATTAGGTATCAATTATATCTATTTTAAGAAATACTGCATTGCAAATGAACTTTGGCAGTTTAAGCCAAGTAGTGTAGCAAGTAGTGTTGCCAGGTGTCCCGATTTGGGCGGAACGTCCCGATTTTCAGGGGTCTGAGGACGCGTCCCGATTTGGACTTGATCGGGACGCTAAATGTCCCGATTTATCGTAACCAAGAAAAATTTGTACATATTAACATCATCATGAGTATTCAATCGTTTACTTATGTATAAAATCTGGACATTTGGAAAGTACCTAATTATATTTTGTGACGTACCTAAATATTCATAGTAGTTAAACAGAGATTCGTCGAAATTCGGGGTGAAACGAGGTGGCAAGTTATGTATTGTACGAAAGAAAAAAGCAAATTCTTGTAAATCTTTAAATTCAGCAATAAAATAAATGAACAAAATGAACATGCTTTAGATTTTCATCCCCCAAAATTAGCCCTTCTTTAGAGTTTTAATTTAAACCTACTTACATTTTAAAACTGTAAAAATCAACATTTTAACAGTGGCATACGGTCTACCGCCTCATTAGTGCCGCTGGTTGGCCAGCTTCCTGCACGGGCGACGTATACGGGTTCTCTGTGATGGTCAGGCTTCCTGCTTTTTGCAGGTAAATGCCGGAGTACCACAGGGATCGGTATTGTCCCCAACTCTCTTTCTTCTGCATATCAATGACATGCTGTCCCTTGGGTGCATTCATTGTTATGCAGATGATAGTACTCTGCATGAGAGCTCTTCTGGCCGTCCAGCGGAGGGGCGAGGCGACGTGGAGGGGAAGAGAAGGCAACTCGTGGCGGATCTCGACCGGGACCTGGGTCACATTGCCCAATGGGGTTCAGACAACCTGGTCAAGTTCAATGCCAGAAAAACACAGGCGTGTGCGTTTACTGCTAAGAAGTCCCCATTCCTACCCCTACCCTCTCTTCAGAGCATTACGTTTCCACTAAAGGACAACCTGGAGATCCTCGGTATAGACATCCGGCGTGAACTCAATCACAAGAGGTTGTATTGGGCTGTACATAGAGAGTTGTATTGGGCTGGCGTCGCGGAAACTGGGAGTCTTAAATAAGGTGAGACGGTACTTCACGCCACATCAGAGATGTTTACTGTACAAGACGCAAATTCGTCCTTGCGTCGAATTCTGTTCTCACCTTTGGGATGACTCCGCAAGGTATTTACTAGACGCACTTGACGCTATGCAGAGGTGTGCTATCCGAATAATTGGTTGTCCTGAGGTGACGGGAGGCCTCGAACCGTTGGCGCAGCGAAGAACCATAGCGTCCTTGGCTGCCTTCTATCGAATGTATCACGGCGAATGTTCTGAAGAGCTCTTCAACCTGATCCCACCCTCTCCTTTCCGATCCCGAACAACACGTGCCAGGCAAAGATGCCACTCACACACAGTGGAGAGAATCTTCGCCAGAACTGAGCGTTTCAAAAGATCGTTCCTCTGTCGAACTATAAAAACATGGAACGACCTGCCCGCACACGTGTTTACCTCATCTTAAAATCCCGGGTTCTACAAGAGGAGCTTGAAGAGGCACATCACAGGGCCGCCAACTTGAGGACCACTGGCATAAGTGGCCACCAATCGCTAGATGCGCCACGGCTTTCTATTAGGCTGGTGGCGACGTCAATTTGGCGAGCTAAATATATAAAAAAAAGAGCCCCAGGAACTAAGATTCCACCGCGGCGGCCTCACCTAGGAGTTCGTCGAGATCGAGAGACGTCTTTAGGGGGTTGGTTGGGATTTGGCATGTGATCCTGCTTCTTACGTCACGCCTTCGTTTTGAGCCTGCTTTTGTAAGAACGACGAGCTGCCCTTTCGTTGTCTTCAAACCCCCGGTCGTGGAGACCGATAGTTTTGGGCGGACAAGTCTGCAGTGCCCTCTGCAGACTGCGAAACTCAGGTGGGAGAGTTATCTCCCGCTCTCTCCCCGCTGCCTCTTTTTCGAGCAAGACCTGCTCGCTGAAAGACGCAGCGGCGTTCCACTTCTTCCCGCTGGAAATCATAGCTCGCAAATCTTCAGCGAAAGTATGTCTACGAGGATCTAGCGCACACCACCAATGTGTGGAGCGCTGTGTCCTCACTGCGCCCAGTGCTGGTACTAAGCTGTGGTCTCCCGGTGTATTTGCCAGAGATATATGCCGAAGCACCCGTGCCCGGTAATCATCTGTGACTACTGGTAGGAGAGGTTGCCATAGCCCGTCTCCAGCCACTTGTCCATGACCAGTCTGATCACCTTGATTGTGGCGTTTCCCCATCTTGGTTTCTCAGGTCGCACCTTTCAAGTCTCTATGATTTCTTCAACCGCTGAGCCTCGATTTCTTGGGGCGCAGGCCTGTGGCCCAGCTCCAGTGGCTTCATGCGCCATTTCAACAATGACGCAAGGCTTACAGGTCCAATGGGGGTGTTCCTGTAAAACGGTTCGGGCTACAATCATGAAACTCACGTCTTATGAGCGTCAATATGGGCGTCGTTTGCTACCATCTAAGACAGGTGTAAATTTGAAAATTATAATCCCCCGACCCCGCGAGTGAATTTTAGTAGAATTCCTTCATCACTCAAGAAGTGAGCTGTTGATCTCCTAAATTTATCTAAGCTAAGAACCATCCCAGTCACATCAGTTATCGAACAAGAAACCGCAACGAACCGCTGTAATTTTCACAAATGAGGTATTTCTGTTGCTGTTATAACAAACAGAACAAAAAGGGGGCTTGAAACCCCAAACCATGTGCGAGTCCGACTCTCACTTGGCCGCGGTTTTTTTGTTCCGATTTAAAACCCTAAGTCCCGATTATTTTTACCCCTTGTACCGATTTTCATCCGATAGGACCTGGCAACACTAGTAGCAAGCCAATTATATAATTCAAAAAACACAAAACTATCGCTTAGAAGTAAAAACGGAAGCTAATTGTCTTGCAATTTACTGCCGTAAAAGGTGACTACGAATAGAACAATAGGTGCTAGGACTGAATGTCTCTGAACTGCCTTAGCATTGCTTTAGATCGAATCTACTCACTGACGACAGCGGGCAATACAATATTGCGATCAAGACAGCGACCCGTCCTTATCGTGATCATGGCTGGAATACTTTTTGTAGTGAACGTGCCAAAAAAAGAATATGAAAATCAATTAAAAACTAAAATCGTTCCAAATTTGAACATAGAAAAAAATAAAAACGCATCTAAACATACCGCGGAATTTAAAGAACAGCAACAATTTAAAAATATAGAATCGTATGTTGAAAATTACCAAAGTGGCAGTAATATCGTTAAAAAGTGTAAATCGACGAGTTGTTTGTATCAAAATAGTGACGAAAATGGTGTACCATATAAAATTAATAGTGAAACTGTTCTTGCTGATGGACTTGAGGACCAAAATTTTGTTTGGAATGAAATAAAACATATTCTGAAGCCGAATAAAAACAAACTCAAAATAAGCCGGCCGGTGCGCAGCATAGATGTTCTTGGCGCGTTTAGTCGTGACACTCCTTTGGAGACCGTAAGTATTTATTTATTAAACCAATATGGTCATTCATCATGAAGCAAAATGGTCACCACAGCCTGTGGATTGTAACCTAACACCAGAGATTTTTACTCTAGCCACAGCTTATAAAACTAAAACTAAAAAACTTACTACATAGATACAAATGGTCACGCCCTTATCCTCGAAGGGGTAGGCAGAGGCATATTATATGCCCACATATCACTTTTTTTAGAAATTATTCCCAATAGGAGGTAAGTCGTATTGCCGGGATGAAATGGACAGGCGCAGGTTTTGACTGCCTGCTGTTAAAATTTTTAAGCCGTCTACACGGCTTTTAACTTGGCTTAACGACTACCTACCATTTTCTAGCAACTGAGACCAACTGCTGGACATGCCTTCGGAAGCACGGAAACGTTTGCAAATAAATGTCCCATCCAAGGACCGGCCATAGTGAAAGTTGTTTACTGCAGAGATAGTTTAGTTTAGCACTATAAATAAGTAATAATTGATCCAATTTATTGCGTAACGGTACAAGGAACTGTGTTAAATTTGTGTTGAAATGCCATCGTGGTAGTTGCTCTAGTCTAGAAAACCGCAGGCACAATTTCCACAATCTGAGCGAATTCGGAAGGAAGTCTATCGGACCTTTAGTGTTTCGCCGCGTCGTCGCGTCTTGTCTCGGATGTAGAGCGTGAGGACGAAGATCCATAATTACACTCAACGATTTTTTTTTATGTAGCTGTAAGGGTCACTTCATATTAAGTGAATGTTTCTCAGCGCTGACGTAATTATTACGAGCTGTAAATGTTGTACCTAATTGTTATAGTGCTTAACATGACATGTCATTGCCGCTCTCTGGCTCAGGAAAAATCACGATCAATCTCACAGGTCTTAACCACATATTTGGTCTAATGAACTTTTTAGTACCAATATCTCAATTCATAGTTATAGGCACCTTCAAGTCTGTTAGATAGGATACGTGTGGTTTTTACCCGAACTGCTGAAGAAAGGAGGGTAATGTTTTTCGAGATAATGTATGTATGTATGTATACATACATTATCTCGAAAAACTTATATGTAAGACGTGACAAAGAATTATACAGCCTGAACGGCTTGACGGATTTTGACATGCAAGGTGTCATTTGATTTGTCGTAATTGTGTGAGTGACACCAGGTACCTATACAATTTTTTTTTAATCAAAATGGCAGACTTTTGACGCTAAAATGAAAACCTTGAAATTTTTTCTTGCACGCTCTACAGCCTGAACGGCTTCACGGAATTTGACATGCGAGATGTCATTTGATTTGTCGTAATTGTGTAAGTGACACTAGATATACAATTTTTTTTAAAAAGTCACAATGGCAGACTTTTGAGGCTAAAATGAAAACCTTGAAAATTTTTCTTGCACGCTCTACAGCATGAACGTCTTTACGGATTTTGTCACGCAAGGTGTCATTTGAATCGTCGTGATTGTGTGAGTGACACCAGGTATAATAAAATTCCTAAAGTATTATTTGACTGCTATGGACGCAAAAACGACTAAACCTATTTCCATGCGGTTTTATTTGTTTATAAGGTCTTAGTCAGACTTAAAATCTTACATTTGTTTGATTGCAATTGGTTGAGTAGAACCAGAAATATGACCAAAATTATAATAATTAAGGTTAAATTTCGGTGAAGTCCCTTCACTACACAAAATTAATAACTCCACTTCTAAGATAACTAAAAAGTTTTAAATAAACTTGATTAGTAAGAATACAAAAAACCCGACAGCAAAGTAAAAATACAGCTGAAAAGCAAAAAACAAGCTCTACATTTCTTTTGTAATTTTCTTTAACTACTTACTGTTTTACTTTGTCGGCAATATTTGCAGGCAGGAACAAGCTATGGAAACATTTAGCTGTTTTGTAAACCACCATTCGCTTGACATAGCTTGTTCCTGCTGGCAAATGTTGCCGACAAAGTAAAACAGTAAGTAACTAATGAAAATTACAAAATAAATGTAGAGCTTATTTTTTGCTTTTCAGTTTTATTTTTACTTTGCAGTCGGGTTTTTTGTATTCTTAATAATTAAGTTTATTAGTCGGTTGGAGTACGGCATAGCATCCCTGTAGGGTGTCTTCAGCTCGTATGACGGTTCAGTTGCTTTCGGGCTGTCAGGGTCAATAGCAGACTACTGCAGCCGTGTAAGTGCCTATAGTCCGTTCATAGTTAATTTACCTCTAGCGCTGATGTTGGCTTGCTTGATTTTCGTGTTACCATACTAAGATTTTGTTTATCCCATGTAGGTACTCTAACCTTAAAGTCGAAACTTATTTTCTTTTTTGCTGCCGTTTTTCGGGTGCGGAAATGATTTGAAATGTGAAAGGAGTAACTTAGCCCTCCTTGGTGATGGTAATGAGTGTCTTTTTTATTTAAATTTCCATATCAAAAAAATAAAACTTAAGTACAATCTTATAGTATCAGAATCACGTGTTTAGTAAAGTTATGTATATTGACAATTAGATATTTACATAAAAAATAAATTGTTAGTGCTAACGTTTACATCTTATAATCTCCCATAATACGCGGCACAATGTCTTAAGCTGGCACTCATAGGGGGACTTTACTGCAATACCAACATACAGAAAACGATCTGTCAGAGGTAAATAAACTGTGAACGGACTGTACTCATCATGGCTGTAGAAAAAAACATTGTTGTTAGCGTAAAACAGGGTCGATCGATTCCAATGTGCCTTTAGTGGAAAAAATTGATCTGCATTTAAATGGAAGTCAATTACATGTATGCATTGTACAGCCTAGGATTTGACAGGTGCTCTTATGTTTCAAATGCACCATTACCATACAGAGTATGCCGGGAACCCTGGGACATCCTTCCGAGGGCTTACCCGGGACTCCCGGCCATAGACTGCTGTAGGCATTGTGTGGTTTTAGTCGGAAGGAGTCCGGCATAGCATCCATGTAGGATTTCCACACATAAAAAAACCAAGCAGTGTTTTTGTCAATCACTTCATGAAAAAAAATAGTAGCATGTAAAAGACGGGAAGCTTGAGATGTTTCAAATGGGACATCAGTATTGAAACATCTGAACCTTCCGTAATACTGATTTCTTGGCTAATCTAAGCATTGTACACCAACTTCCTATGCCAATACAAATAAAAGGAAATGTTGTAATTTACTTTTTAGCTGTGTATAAAAACTTATCCTTGTTTTCTTGCACCACCGAACAACAAACTTCAAACCGTTTGGTAACGTGCCATTGTTTGACTTAGATAAACAATTTGAGTTCATAGACAATGCTAATTTATAATATTGTAGGTACGTGACGTGTCTTCGCCTAGGACTATCGGCCTCCATGACCGGGGGTCTGAGGACGGTGAGAGGGCGGCTCACCGTTCTTACAGAAGCAGGCCCATAACGGCAGCGTGACGTGAGGAACTTACGCACGCCCCCGCCCCCCTTAGAAGCGGGATCACACCCGAAACCTCCAAAGACGCGGGATAGCACCCGAACCACCCCCTGGGCGAGGCTGCAGCGGCGGGTGGGTCTGTTGGGAGTCCTGGGACATCCTTACGAGGGCTTACCCGGGGCTTCCAACCATAGGCTGTTGGGCGTTACGTGAGGTTTTTAGTCGGTAGGAGTCCCGCATAACATCCATGAGGATTGTCCCTCACGTTAAACAAAAAAAAACTTAATTACTATACAAACTTTTTTAACGTAAGGATCATGGATGCTATGCCGGACTCTTACCGACTAAAAACCACACATTCCCTACCTACTGCCTACGATTGGGAGCCCCGGGTAAGCCGTCAGAAGGATATCCCCAGGATTTCCAACAGACCCACCTATGCTGTTATGTGAATGACGTACTTGTATACATAGAATTATAACGCATATAGATTTTTAGTATCTATTGCTCTGACTGCAGGATTGAGATTGTACCTATTTGTATAGGGTTACATTTCAAATCCCTAGTAATTAAATAAACGCCTTCTCTACTACCGTATGGGGTTCTTCAAAAGGGGTCTTAGAAGGCTTTTTTCGGGTCGGTTGCGCGAGTGTAGCGCCTCCAGTGTTGCAAACGTCCTTAGACTACGGTCACCACCATTCCATCAGGTGGGCACCTTATATATACTTGTCTGCCACCCATTGAGTTATTATTACTACGTATAGAGAAGCTATCCTGAACAAAAAACGGACGCCTTCTGCCACGAATTACGTCCGCGTCATTCGGGTGCTCACCTGATGATGATGATGATATTGAGTTATGGGCCGCGGACCATTGATAAAAATTTGGTACAGATTTAGACTTTTGATCAAGAGAAAAGACTTAAGCACACTATATTCTCTTCCACAGATATTATCAGATATTGTATCACGGCTTGATATCAAAAATGCCACATGGAATTCCACGACAGGTGACCAGTTTTGGCAGGTAATTATATTTTTTCTTTGTTTGTGATTTGCACTAATGTTATGATGGTTGAGTAACTTCATGAGCGCCTAACCAATTATGTAGTTTTAGTTATTTTGATTCGGCTATACCACACTACATAGATACAAATAACATAGGTATTTTAATTCAGCTTCAGTGAAGCAAAGCCTGCAGAATGTGATAAATAAGGATTTCACTTTCTTAAAAATATATGAGTAGGTACGTAAGCAAAGATAATATAACATTACACCTAAATAGATACTATTTATCTTCGCGGCCCGTGAAGAGGAACTGATCTACTAGTTATTGCACGCAGTGGTGCTGCTCGTGTAAAAGGAAAGTAATGATGGATGTGAAATCCTTTTTTTATCACAGCCTGGCTTTGCTTCACTGAAGCTGCTAACTTATTTTCACGTTTTCACACCCGATTCGCGTATGCCGTGCCCGAAGGTATTTCCTCCGTGCGTACACAGCGTGCTTTAGAGATGTATCTAGGAGTAAATAAAATCCCGAGTATATCCTTCCAAGGGCTTACCCGGGGCTCCCAACCTTAGGCATTAGGTAGAGAACGGATCCATGACGGATTTTCTCAAGTTAAAAAAAATGGGGTAAATAAATCGCAGTGCGTTTGCTTCGCAGTCAAATGCGAGCTGCCTCTTAAAATATTCTACAGAATCTTGGGAGGAGTTGAAACGTAGTTTTTTCATCGGTCTATGTTCTTACTGTGAACTATTACATAGATAAGAATCAAAGGTACTTATCGGTCATAATTTTACCTATTTAGCGTTAGACATAATTGACATGACGATACATCTTTGAAAGGTTTAGTACGAGCAAATGAACCAGAAAATTATTATCATTACAAAGTAGAAGGACCCTCGTAATATTTCATTCTGACCCGTGGTAGATTTTGTAGTCCACCTCACGGAGCAAAGCAACCACATTAGTCGTCGCGTTGCTTGTGAGTCCACCAAGATGTTCCATTGAAAACTTAGGTGGACCACGGATCAGAAAGGAGTTAGCTATTTAGTTTTACCTTTTTCAAATAACTTGAGGACCAGCCCACGCATTGCTGCGGCTAAGGTTTTTGTAACACGGTACTCCCGGCTGTAGCCATATAGCTTTTTCACAAAAATAAACTATCCTATCTCTCAATTGGATCAAACTGCACACAGTGTGCAAATTTTGTGAAAATCGGTTAAGTAGTTTAGGAATTCATCCCGAACAAACATCGTGATAGGAGATTTATATATTTTAAGATTGTTCCTGATCCGTTGCCATTTTCAGGTAACGTTTTCTCTCGAATCTGGGCATCTAAGTGAGGAATTGTTGCAAGTACTCAGAACCTTCGGCATAGGTTCTTGCTACCAGTCTTCTGTTTGTCTTCTACCCTGCGCTTTGTACTACAAATCTGAGGACAATGTCCCAAATACCAGCAAAATTGAGGATGCCATTCAGGATAGGTAATGAATTGAAAATACATTATGTTTTTCCGATACCTAATGTTGTTTAATCCCTTCGCAAAACCTATTACTGCCAGTGAGTGCTAATAAGGATTATTGCTGAGATATTTGAATCAAATCAGTCTAAAGCAATCCAGTGGTGGACGTGCCCTTTTCCCATTTTACAACATATTGAGAGGGCAAATGTGCTTACTAAATCATGATGACAGACGGGTTGGTTGGTGGATTTGTTTCGAGTTCTCCTGTTCGCCATGACCTCGGCCGTTAGTCAGAAGGTTCACCAATTGCAGTTGAGGCTGACTCGATCTCCTTACATCTCGATATGACCCAATCGGATCCCATTTTACGCAATTTGACGAAGACTACAATAAAGGTAAGTATATTGGAATCAATTGGAATTGTATCTTTATTGTAGTCGTAAATCGTATTCCCCGTTAACTGGAAATAATTTTTCAATTGTCTAGATGACCTAATTACATTAACTTGAACTTGATCTAAATGGACAAGATAGAATAATTACTCGCACAGTCACTGTTACTAATAGTTTAATTGGATACCATGCCTAGTATAATGTACAATAGATAAAATTCTGCGAAAATACTACCTGCCAGCAGAATTCAGTACATAGTTTATGATAGTACTGTATGGCAATCGTCTGACCCGTTTAAATTATGCAGCACAAAATAATTAAGTTAGTTTGCTAAATAAGCCCCGCTTCGAAAGTCCCAAATGCATGACATGTGAATTTTTTGCAGAGAGGCGAGTGCCATTTTACTAAATTAAATGATGATGAAACTCATGCATTAATTTTAGAGTTATGCATACTAATTTGGAGTCCTGGGATATCCTTTTAAGGGTTTACCCGGGGTTTCCAACCATAGGTCGTTAGGAAGGATACGTGTGGTTTTTAGTCGGTAGGAGTCCCGGCAGATGTAGGATTTCACTCACTTTAAAAAAATACATACAAATTTGTCCTGTGTTTTTAATAATTAGTTTACTCGCGGTGTTGTAACGTCTCTGCCTTAATCTACCTAATAGCTTATTTGATCGAAGGTATTTACACTAGAATAGTGATATGCCTAAATACATTCATAACGTCTATCCCCTAAGGGGTAGGAAGAGCACATTACACACCCACACTTCAGCAGCCGTTTTGTTGATTCCACGTAAAAGTGGTCATTGAGACAGGGGAAAATCTATACCTTACCCTTTCTGTAATGGAAACCAAAATTCCTCCAGCCAACATAAATTGAATACTTGAATACGTTCATAAATACAATCAGAGTACTCCAAGGCTAGAAACTAATCGTTTAGATGAGAAACTCAATATTCTGTCTAGCTATTTACATTACACATGAAACATTTCGAAAATTCGATTGACAAATCTTGATGATCATCATCATCACACATTCAAAGTCACATACTGAAGTTCGACATATAGGTACAAAACTGTTAAAAAATAGCCTCAATAACTGCTTGTATTTCAGCAGTAGCAATACAGCATGGTCTCGATTCTCATCAACGGTTCGTGCTCGCACAAACTTGGCACAAGTTCTTCATGATGTCAGAGCTAAAGGAGCCCTAACCTTCGACTGGGTGTTCATGCTACTGGTAGCTGCTCTGGTCGCAGCTATTGGACTAATTGAGAACTCAACTGTTATTCTTGTTGCTAGTATGCTTATTTCTCCACTGATGGTAAGCAAATATTTCCTGTACTAAATTGCCCCTTTCTATTTTTTTTTATAAATAAATAAATATTCACGGACATTTCACACAACGCTATCTGATCCCAAAGTAAGCTAGGAATAACCTGCTTGTGTTATGGGTATCAGACCACGGATATTATTATTTATATACTTTTAAATACATATATATTATACATAGAAACACCCAGTCTCTTGAGACAAACATTTATGGTTCACACAAATATTTGTCTCCGGTGGGAATCGAACCCACGACCTCCAGCACCGCAGGCGGTATCACTACCGACTGCGCCACAGAGGCAGACGGAGGACTGAGAGAGAGGTTATTTGAGCGAAGATATTTTTAATTACCTTTAAAAATAAGAAAAGTCATCCTGATAAAACGTCAAAATGGGCTAAAGCTTTGGGTTGGGACTTGGGAAATCGGAAGGTGGAATAACTAGTGCAGGGGAACTCTTCCGTTTGGCTCACAACCGTGAGGAGTTTAGAGGTTAACCACCAACCTCCCGTAGTGGAGAGACAGAAGAAAAAGGAACTTAACGTTTCGGTGAGAAGAGAAGCCTATGATAGACGTTCACAGAACACACACTACATACGACATGTTCGTGGAAATAAGGGAGCTATATACCCAATTGAAATATATGGTGCGGGGGAGCTTATTGCAGTGTTGAACTGGACAGGTACACATATACACGGGTCATGATTATTTATCTGAACTTATTGCCATGTACAACGTTCTAATCGTTCCTTTCTAAGCTCGGAGAAGCCCTTAAGCTAGAGCGGCACATAAATCATTTTTAAGAATTTCTCATGCATCAGTTCAATATGTTTTTTTTAGAAATTTATATTATTTTTAGGGTCCAATCACAGCAGGAACATTGGGCACCGTAGTGCGAGATCGCTCTCTACGACGAATGGGTGTGAGGAATGAGTTTTTGGGGCTGTTTTTTGTATTAGTAGCAGGATTTCTTGTTGGACTTGTCACTTGCGCCCTTGATGAGTTATACGGAGTTGTTAAAGTTAACTGGCCGACTGATGAAATGTTATCAAGGTATTCACACCCTTTAAGATTTTACTTGTTAGTACTGGCGAAGCCAAGCCAGATGAGGCCGTAGTGGTAGATAAAGACTGTCGGGAATCCTGGGACATCCTTCCGAGGACATACAGCTCCTGACCGTAGGCTGTGGTAGGGTACGTGTGGTTTTAGTCGAGAAGAGCCCAGCATAGCTTCCCTGAGGGATTCACACCCGTTAAAAAAGTCAGTATCACCTTCAAGTAGTGCACTTGCTGAATAATGCATGAGATCATGTTGAAGAGAAGGACACTCGCAACAAAACACTGTACCAGCCGTCTGGCCAAGTTGGTAAGAACAAACGAACTCCTGAAATCATTGGCAGAAGCCTATTTCCAGCAGTGAACTGCTGTAGACTGATTTGACGAATGATTGATTGACTTATCACGAAGAAGTTCTTTATTGCTATCAAATAAGCTTCCGACTGCAAGTAACAAACATTTTCCTAGTGCTGATATTGTTTCTGACCCACTCCAAACAGACGCTATTGTTGACGACTCACCCTGAATAGCCTGACCACATGTAGGCCGCTACATCATACTGCCTTGTTAGTGACAGGAGAACAGGAACATGATTGTCACAATGCAAATTCATAATCATTTAAGAGTATGGGTAGTTTTAATCAATCCTGGGACTATCGGGAATCTCTGGGATTCTTCGGAGGACCGTGTAATTTAGCCAGGTCGTGTAAGGAGTGACGTAGGCGTGGGAATTTCCACACGAGAAAACAGAACGGTTTTTAAAGAAAAACTGGTTATTGTTTGTTTTGCCGTAGTTGGAGTTGTGCGTATGAAAGAAAGTCTATCCAACTTCCAGATGTGAGAATCGTTCGCTCTGGATCGGCATCCTGGTAGCAATTCCAAGCGGTGTTGGTTGCGCCTTGGCAGTTCTAGGCGACTACACAGCATCTCTTGTAGGGGTCGCTATCTCCGCATCATTATTGCCTCCAGCCGTCAATGCAGTAAGATCATACCATTTTTCTAATAGCATTCGCATAATTAGCTAATAGCCGCGTCTTCGTTCACGTGGTGAAGGTTTCCATTGACCGGTGTCAGAGCGTAATTGAGTAACAAACATCTTCGACAAACGTTTACTATTATAATTTTGTAAGTAGATTATCATATACGAACCACATAGACATGCGATCCAAGATAGACTTTCTTTAACATGCCCAAAATTAAAAAGAGTTGTGATGGCAGAATATTCCACAGGCAACCACTTGCGTAGCAAAACATTTGTGAACAAAACTCTTCTACTGCTAAATTTTCTGATGACCAGAACAAGTTTGAATAATTAATGTAAAGATTTACTAGTTTTGGTAAAAAGGATTAGATAAGGATCCTCGACTAGGCAGCATGATTAGGTCTAGCAGTCTGCTGCCTTGATATAGGTAGGTATGTCTTGTGTTGATGCGAAATTGACGGCCATGTGTGCTGTGATGATGACGAATAATTAATTAATCTCGAACGTATTCAGTCTCTGGTTGTCCCCATAAAGGCATAATATTCCACTGAGTGGCTCCATTCTGGACCTTTGCCTACTCATGAATTCATTCAGCAAATCAATTTTTCTAATCAAGCAAATTCTTTTTAGTATCAACTTAATATTTAATCCACTATTCAGTATGACGGTAATTTCTGTTCACTCTCAGGGCCTTCTCTGGTCAATGTCGTTGACCCGCCTCATAGTGCCATCAGAAAAGCCTCACTGGCTGGTAGCGGACCCATCACAGTTGGCGCTGCTGGGTACAGCGTCCCTCTGTCTCACGCTTGTCAACATTGTATGCATATTTCTAGCTGGAGTTGCTGTTTATAAGGTAATTATAGTATTTATTGACTACATGGTGCCCGCGTGATATTTTTTATCCGGTCCGGCTTTCCATTGGAATTTATTTCCGGGATTATAAGTAGCCTATATTTACACATAGGCTTCAATATTATCTATTTAATATTAACAATTCGTTATTTCCAATTATCATCCAATTCCAGACTATTATCTATCCCTCTACCAAATTTCAGCCACATCCGTTCAACTATTAGAGCGTGAATGAAAGAGTAACAAACATCCAGGAATCATGATCAAAAATACCTATTATCTATACCTATTTCTTCTATCTATACTTATAATAAAACTGTAGAGTGTCGAGAGTCTGTACGTGGAAGATATTTTGAAAATTTTGATTGTAGGGCGTTCTCTAATCGATACTGAAGCCGAAAAGGTATTTTAAACTTTTCATGTATGTCTGTCTGTCTGTCTGTATCCCGAATAAGTATCACGCTGAAACTACTAAATCGATTTGAATAAAACGTGGTACAATCAGAGCTTATAATCCGAGGAAGGTTCTAGAATACTTTTTATCCCGATATTTTGCGCGGTTCCTTTAGGAGAGGGGATGAAAGACAAAGCGGTTTTTTAGTTGTAACTTCTCAATGCATTGTTCGATTCAAAAAAAAATCCAGTGTTATAGAGGGAGTACTTTAACGATTGCTTCACACAAGTTTCAATGTTGAGGGTTTTGTATTTCAGGAATTAGAGACATCTCAACTTTTGCAAAACCTAGAATTCAAGGATTCCTTTGAATGTAAGGATAAATCTAAACTGGCGTGTTGGCTTAATCATAAAAGAACTTAATGATTAAGGCTATTGTAAAATAATTCAGTCCGCGCCGAAGGCGTGCCATAGGCGTTTTAGAATGGACTTAATCTGTAAGCTCTTTTATGATTAAGCAAACAGGGCAGTTTCATACGCTCCCATGAGTCTGTTGAAAAAATACCTGTTCTATCATACACCTTACGCGGCGTAAACGAAGATGCGCGGGTCAGCTAGTACTTATAATAAAAAAAAATGCAGACGAATTGAGAACCTCCCTTTTTGGAAGTCGGTTAAAAACTGATGAGGGTCCAGAGTCTGTACATGGAAGATATTTTGAAAATTTTAATTGTAGGTCATTCTCTAATCGATACTGAAGCCGAAAATGTAATTTACAATTTTCATGTCTGTCTGTCTGTCTTTCTGTCTGTATCCCGAATAAGTATCACGCCGAAACTACTGAATCGATTTGAACGAAACTTGGTACAATCGGAGCTCATAATCCGAGGAAGGTTCTAGGATACTTTTGATCCCGATATTTTGCGCGGTTCCTTTGGGAGAAGGGATAAAAGACAAAACGGTTTTTAGTTGTAACTTCTCAATGCGTGGTCCGATTCCAATTTTTTTTAGTGTTATAGAGGGAGTACTTTAAGAAGTCTTTTACACAAGTTCCAATGTTGAGGGTTTCGTAGATCAGGAATTAGAGACATCTTACTTAACTTTCGCAAAACCTACAATCCAAGGATTCCTTTGAATGTGAGGGTAAATCTAAACTGGCGTGTTGGCTTAGTCATAAAAGAGCTTAATTATTAAGGCTATTGTAAAATAATTAAGTCCATTCTAAAACAATTCAGTCCACGCCTTTGGCGCGGACTGAATTGTTTTAGAATGGACTTAATCTTTAAGCTCTTTTATGATTAAGCAAACAGGGCGGTTTAATACGCTTCCATGACTCTGTTGAAAAAATATCTGTCCTTTTATACACCTTATGTGGCGTAAAAAATGCGCGAGTAGTTTGGTAATAAAAGTACTACTCACTCATATTAGTAGTACTTTTACAATCTGTAAAATAAAGCCTGATCAAGCTGAATTTTTATTTCGACAAAACAACATCCAAATTGCTATAATTACTGTTCAGGTAAAGGAAGTCAGTCCACTAGACAGGAAAGACATTACTTGGTGGAGAACTAATAAAAATACATTACATAGCACAAAACTACAAAATAAAGAGGAGTCACTTAACTGGGATGCATATACGTAAGTAATATATATGTTGTACCATAGTGACAAAGAGCCGTGAAGCTCAAATTTATGTAGGTACTTAAATTTTCATGTCAAATTTCAGACAATGGTGTACTAACTCTTTGGAAAGCAAAGATACCGATGCATTGGAAAAAGACAAAGAATTAAAACAGCCGTCTGTCACAGTCAGAAGACGATCGTCCATTATACAACGATTGAGAGCACAGAATTTAGAACCATATTGCCATAGAATACAGTAAGTTATTGTACGTAATTGCAAAGATAATATAAGTAATAGTATTACATACAGATAGGCAACTCCCTGCCTCCCACTGAGCAAGCTTCCCCACCCCCGTCACAGCTGCTACTATAGTTGGAGTGTATTTTGAGGAAATGTTTGCTTAACCTTAGTTGTCACACACACATTCAAGCTCTGTACAAACATAACGTGTTTTTTAGTGTTGGTTACAGAATTGAAAACGAATCATTAAGGGGTCCCGACTCGATCAATAGGCAATTATCAAGCACGTAAAATATCATGTGTACATATACGTCGATGCACACACTCATGCAAAGAAATCAGGCACACTGAAGCAACTTCCATTCATATTTTACGTGATTGACAATTGCAAGGCATGATCATGTCGGGAGCCCATTATGAAATTTTCGCCCTGTGCTTATAGATAACCATTTGTGATTATTCGTGGTGTTTTCATTTTAATAGCATTTCCGTTTCCGTACTTCGAAAGGCACCCTATGCCGTTGGCCCCAGTTGCCAGTAACATGGTAATCGTTAAACCAAATTAAAAACCTTAATTGGCTCAGAAATTTTAAACAGTATGTAGCCACGGCCTGACGCGTATTTCAACACGGCATTAAGGTCGGGAACCGGAGTTGAGAACCCTTTGTAACCACTTTAGAGCAGAAGGGTTGTATCCCTAAAGCTTCCGTTGCCTTGTATAACAATATGCTGCTGAAACTTTCTCCTAAGTTAAAAAAATGTACCGGTTTCAGCAGAATATTTCATATTACAGTGTAAATTTTAACTCAAAAACCCTATTTATTTCCAGGCTTGAAGAAAACTATATTAACGTTAACTCAAAATTGAACTTAGATCATGAACTTCAAATCAAAATGCTGCCAAATACCAATGAAACTGAAAAGACAGATGAAGATTGTCTTATGAAAAGTATCACTGAACCTAATACATTACATAGTTACTACAATTTGTCGTTTGAAAGTGACGTGACGAAATCAACGACTGAAGCTCCTACAATTGAACCGTCTTTGAGTATTACTGTAGAAAAAAAATGATTTTAGTGTGTTGATAGAAGTTGTGATGTTTAGTATTTAGAGTATTTTGTAAAATAAAAGTATTATTGAAACTAATACAGATACCTACGTTTTATAGATATTAAAACGTGTCGTTCAACAGTGACGAGTCGAAGCGAACGACTGAAGCTCCTACCTTTGAAATGTCTTTGAGTATTACTGTAGAGAAATACAATTTTAGTACCTATATTGACTTTGAGTGATAGAAGTTTGATGTTTAGCAATTACAGAAATTTGTAAAAAAATAGTATTACTGAACTTGATACAGATATTACGAGTTGTCGTTCGAGAGTGACGTGACAAAGCGAACGACTGAAGCTCCTACCATTGAACCGTCTTTGAGAAAAAAATACAAAATAAAAGTATTGCGGAAACGAATATAGATACGTTACATAGATATTACAACTTGTCGAACGCCTGAAGCTCCTATCATTGAACCATCTTTGAGTATATCTGTAGATAAACATAATTTTAGTACATTGAGTGATAAAAGTTATGATGTTCAGCATTTAGATCATTTTGTAAGGTAAAAGTATAACTGAACATTATACAGATACGTTACATAGTTATTCCAATTTGTCGTTCGACAGTGACGAGTCAAAGCGAAGAACGATTGAAGCTCCTACCATTACATTACCATTGAACCATCTTTCAGTATTACTGTAGATAAACATGATTATAGTATATTGAGTGATAGAAGGTACGATGTTTACATTTTGATGAATTCGGTTTCATAGATAATGTAGGTATCTACTTATAAGAAAATGTGTTGAAAATTCTTTCTACGCTTCGGACATTTTTGAAAAGGAAATACTGGGTATTGAACTCTGAGCACTGTTACCATTACCATAGTAGAAATATATATATTAAACTCTGCCATTACTAACAACTCTGTTTATAAATATCTAGTCTTTACAATCTACATAATTACCTACATTATATTGGCCCCGTAAATACACACTTACTATTAATGTACAAGTGTTCACTTCTGGGAAGTTCGTTCGAGCGTTTGGGAAACGCTACTACTACTACTATTTTTTTTTTTGTGTTTGTTGCATATAAGTAAAATCTTTCATGATAATGCTGTTTTTATTCTATTCACTTTGGACTATCCCATTGTAAATCACTCGCTATCTTTAACTTGCTAATAGCAGCACTGTAAACGCGCCCCTTTAGCTAACGCAAATACCTGTATAACATAACATCTTGTAGATTTATGTATTGTACATGGTTTTAATTAGAACAGAGACGTAAGGTTACAATATTCTAATTACCTCAAGAAGACTGTAATTAACTATCGTGCACGTGCTAAATACTCCCAGTAGTTCCGTATACATCAATGTTTTCTCAATCGTCAGTTACCTTTAGAAACTTGGAGTCAAAATGCCGGGAGGAGTATTATTTTCAGTGTACATACCCTCAAGTAACTACGAACATATACTGAGGTTTGGGAAACCAAAAGATTTGGTTGTGTTTAGTGACAGTCCTATACAACCAGGGCGTTTAGCTGTCGAGCTCAGGAATAAGAAATCTAAAAACATTCCTGTACATCTAACCGGCAACTACTACAATGAGACATTCGATAAGAATTTTGAAAATATGGATGAAGAATTTTTTACAATGGAAAATGTAAGTTTCAGGATATTATAACCTAAACTAGCTTAGATAAATACGCTTGCTATTGTACTTCAAACCAATGGCAATGTTAGGTTTAGAATAGGTACCCCGTAAAAATGAAAATTTCAAAAACCTACCAGGCAAGCAGCAAGCGTAGCGAAGATGCTGATGGCGATTTCGCCCAGAGGGGGTGCCAGGGTACAAGGAGAGGAGGTAACTTCAAACAAACTGAGTAAGCACGACATGTTGAACTACTGATAGCTCGGTGCTGTACTCGCATACCAATCTGAAGAATGTCGAGACACTGTCAGGAACTGGTGAAAAATATATAGAGATGCGATACTCACTGTACGTTTGTGCACGCTAATCTCAGCAACCGCTTAACCGATTGTAATGCGGTTTTCTGTATTGTGTTAAGGTTTGCTCCGCTTAACATTTAGTGTTTATTTCTCGGTTAATAAATATTATTTTAAAGAATCATTCACTTATAAATCTAAAACAGTAAATCTAAACTGCCGTGTTTGCTTAATCATAAAAGAGCTTAAAGATTAAGTCTAGGTATTCTAAAGGGCAGTTTCACACGTTGCTTGATGAGTCTGATGAAGAAATACCTCTCCTTTTATACACCTTATGTGACGTAAACGAAGTTGCGGGCTCAGCTAGTCTAATATATATTATAAACATTTTCTTCTGCCAATAAAATCAAAGCCAAGATTCATTCATACTCGACTTTCTCTATGCAGCTATTAATATAACTACTACGCATTTCTTTCAGATCCTCCAAGAACTACTATCGAAACTGCACGTAGAGCACGTTGTTTGGATGAGTGACAAAGCCGGCAACTATTTCGAGATCACCTTCCCCTTGCCAACTGGCGATCAGTGTGAGACCATGCTGCATTGTCTCACTCAGCTGGGTATTGGGGTCCAGTGCAAATCTATTGTCAGGTAAACACCATAGGCACTGCTAAAGACGAACAACCAATAAATAATAAATATTTGTGGACAATCTCGCACAATATCATCTAGCCCAAATTAAGCTAGAATAAGCTTGTGCTATGGGATCTAGATGACTGACAGACATACATATATATTTGTAAATACATACATATTATACATAGAAAACACCCAAACTCTGAAACAAACATTTGTGGATCACACAAATATTTGGACCAACCCGGGAATCGAACCCAGGACCTCGAGGGTCGCAGGTGGTACCACTACCGACCGCGACACAGAGGCGACCAATAATAAACTGGTAGTATATTTCGAAAAAGTGAAGAACATCTTCGCCTTTTTGCTTAAAAAACGCATAAAATGTGATTAGAGTCAATCAAATCAGCCTATAGTCCACTGCTGGACGTAGGTCTCTACTCTCTCTACCAAATTACGTCACAATACACGGTCTTACGCCTCCCGTATCCAGTCACTCTCTTCGAATTTTTCAGGTCGTCTTGTCCCACGTGTACCAATTCGTGATCTCCTCTCTGGAACTTGTTTGCTGTGATAAGAGTAATTAGAGATAATTATTCGAGATTGTAGACTTCACATAATCAGAGTTTATATTTTATTTTTACATTGTTATAATGGTGCAATAGAGCCCTACATTTAGAGTATTTAGTTCTTATTTATACTCTAAGGCCCTACCTATCTTCGGGGATCAAACTAGCCTCACGTGCGAGAATAGATAAGGAAATCTCGAAACATAATCCTGCATCAACCAGTCTGATCAGCGTAGCTGAACCACGCTAAGGTCAATCGCTCTCCCAAACTGAAATTGGGAGAGGCCTACATTTTGTGGCAGGACTGTGATAGTATTTATTTGATTGGCAATAAGTAGGGACACGTACGTCTCACAAAACGACACTGTTACATGAATTCTTTCGTAGATTTCTACCAACATTTGAGGATAACATGAGACCAGATTTTTAGGTACCTACTCTAGTTTACAGTAGGTAGAACAATTACAGCTAAAATGGATTAAATCGTGGATAGGTTATGCAATTTAGTATCTACCAAATCTCTAGTCTTTATGCCTACTCTAACAACTAATTTTTTTACACACCTAAACCATTGAACGATTCAGATTAAACTGTGGCTTTAGTTGGTTCCATTCCAGCCCACATAATATCCGTGGAAATTTGCACACGTTAAAAAATAAATTAAACCGGTAGGTAGGTAGTGTTTGTTGTACTTTAATACCAAACAACCAGCTACGTTCAAACGCCATGGAACTTACTACAAAGATTTTATAATTAACGTAAAGATAATTCAACTCATCAGTGCGCGCGGCGCTATGTGTGCGTGCGCTAGTAATTATACAGCTTTAATTTGTGTGGCAGTGATGCGGCCGTCTTCACAGAGTACATTTTTATATTATGAGGTAGAGACGTAACGGACTTATTGACGACACCAGCGGTGCCAAGCAGTCTTTGCAGGAAACGCTCTGCGCGGCCGCGAAATAAACATCATATTTATACAAAAAGCATACAGCGCCATCTAGCACGTTTGTAGGCAACTCTTACGTTATAATGAAACGAAATCAAATATCATGACAAGTCTCAATGTAACTGCAACGTTGAGATCCTGTGTAACTTGGTCACATTATAATTTATTACATAGTGTTCTTAGTGATAATACCATGGGTACAGTCGTTAAAGAAAATGTCTAATTCTTCACGGAGAAAATGTTTAAGAAGTCAGGTAAATATTTTTTATGTGTCAATTCGATGGAATTTATATTTGTTATCACTACATATAATAAAGCAAAGTCCCCGCCGCGTCTGTCTGTTCACGATAAACTTAAAAAATACTGCATGGATTTTCATGCTGAGATCACCAATGATTCTTGAGAAAGGTTAACGTATGTACCTAATTTGTTGAGTTTTTGTATACATTGACTAAAATATAATGATATTAGTTGGAGATGTCGGAAAAAAATAAGGTGTCTGGGAGCTTTTAACGAAAACGCTGCCTTAACCCTTCGAGGCTAAACAAAATAATGTATGGTAGAATTGTGTAACTTATAAAGGCCTACAGAAAAGTCATAAATGAGCATCAGAGAATAGAGCTCCAAATTCTAATGCAATAAAAATAGAAATGCAGAGACGGTCGACGGAAAAAAACATTGCTTATACTGCAAATATGACAAAAATTGAACTGCATGACTTGATTTAAAAAATAAAAAATACCATATCTATACATCTAAAAAAAACTGTTGAGGGTCGAGAGTCTGTACATGGAAGATAATTTGAAAATTTTAATTGTAGGGCGTTCTCTAATCGATACTGAAGCTGAAAATTTAATTAGAAATTTTCATGTCTGTCTGTCTGTATACTGATTATGAATTGATTTAAATGAAACTTGGTACAATCTGAGCTTATGATCCGAGGAAGGTTCTAGGATACTTTTGTTCCCGATATATAGCGCGGTTCCTTTGGAAGAGGGCAAGGCAGTTTCACACGCTTTTCGCACACCTTATGTGTTAGCTAGTTTGTTATAAGATTAATGACAAACTTCAGCCGTATGGCTTAAAAGTTCTTCGGCTACCACCGTATCATCCTGAACTAAACCCAATAGAAAATGTATGGGAAATTTAAACAAATTAGAATGCTTCGCATAAAATCGAACAAAATGTGATGAAAATAATGAAATTAATAAACGAACGTTTAAGTAAATTGATGAAGATATGTGGAGTTATACTTGTCGACACGCCAAAGAAGAAGAATACTATCGACATTTTGATTGAATTTATAATTAACCTTGGAGAGAGCAGCGAATTCTTCAAACAGTGATACAAAATAATACAGCGGTATAACATACATTTCACCCATTGATTTTTATTTTAGTTAAACAAGTGATTTTGTATTTTGTACTTCACTGTACCTCATGTCACGCACACGAAGTCACTGTGTTTAGACGAGGCTTACCCATACATAGTGCCGCGCGCACAGATGAGTTGAACTTACTATACAGTGTTTACAAAGGTCAACACACTGGTAGGGGTGCTCGTGTAGTGTTTGCCTGTCTGCCCCTGTGTACTTAACATTACTGGCGCCTGTATAGCGGTATTCATTGTACACTTCTGTGTCCTCATTGTGGAAAGTTACTGATACATATACCATGCTATATAGACCAGTATAAACTGCTGCTCTGAGATCACCTATTTAGGTACTTAAATCACTTTATCGTTACTTTGGTACTTTTATTAATAAACACATACTCGATGATGCTCGCAGCTTCGCCCGCGTGATATCGGTACCCGTTACCGCTTCCCGTGGGAACTTTATCCCGGGATGAAATGCCTATGTGTTATTCCTAACTATAAACTTTCTCTGTACCAAATAATTTCAGACCAATCCGTTCTTCCGTTAGAGCGTGATTGAGTAACAAACATCTAAACATCCAAACATTCAACGAGCATCATCTAGTCATTACTAATATTGTAAAGAGGAAAGATTTGATTGTTTGTTTGCATCGAATAGGCTCCGAAACTACTAGACCGATTTGAAAAATTGTTTCACTGTTGGGAAGCTACACTCTTTGCGGTGAACATAGGCTATATTTTATTCCCGTAATCCCACGGGAACGGGAATTACGCGGGTAAAACCGCGTGATTTCCGCTAGTTTATAATATTAGTAATAGCACAGTAGGGTAGGATTTATCATGCCTCTATCGGCTCTATTTGTAGGCAGAGGCATAGCATACACCCACATTTCACCATTTATTTTTGGCCCACTTAAATGGTGAGCCTATAGCCACCTATAGCCGTGTTCAAATGGACAGAACCCCCTGTAGCTATATGGCTATGGTCTCCTATAACACCATAGGCTGCGTACACGGCACGCCAAACGCCGCGCCGCGTCAATATAGGTACATAGGAATGTCATACATTGTGGCCTTGCACACAGCCTACCGCGTTTATTGTAAGTCATAGTACCTACGCTACATACCGACGAATTATTTTAACTGCCATCTAACGTTCTGTATAATTTCAGCGTTCTGCCATGTAACGTAGTACATTCAGCTGTTGCTAATGAACAACTGGAAGAGGACATCTTTCTGTAAGTTCTAAACCTACTAATATGAATCACGCCTATATCCCCGAGAGGTTAATCAGAGAACACGCACACACTTGGCCAGTTTTGTAGGTCCCACGTACCTTATAGAAGGCAGGCTATTGCCATCACCGAGCACTTATTTCAAAAGAAAAACTATTTCATTATATACTTACTAGTAAGACGGCAGACAAGTATACGCCCCACCTGATGGGAGCGGTTTCGTAGCCAATGGACTTCGCAATTTGCAACACCAAAGTTGCTATTTTTTGCGCTGCCGACCCTGCAAAACCTTAGACCCCTTTTCAAGAACCCAAACTATAACCACTCTGTAATCCGAAACGAAATTCCAACAGCCGGCAGATGCTACACATTTCAACAAAAAATACAATATCTGCAGCCTAAGCATAAATAAGCCTGAATCCAGACTCTCAAATCACTCATTATAACAAATTGAACTCGAGTCTCTTCTTTTTCTTCTCAGGAAAAAGACTGAAGATGCAAAACGCTGGCGAAATTTTGTGGAATCAATCAGATCAAAACTTACTGTTAAACAAGTGGTCGATGGAGTTAGAGGAGGTGGAGAGTTGTCTTTTGACTATCTTACACTAATTATAACTGCCGAGTAAGTAATTTTGAAATCAATAGGTAGGTAAAATAATCATTAAACTTAAACAGAGAAGAAAACAAACAAAAAACATACATTTCAGATTTTTTATACTTACCTATATTTAGTTCGTCATAATGAAATCGCCGTCTTGATGGAAAGCCTTCGCGACATCTCTACGACTTGACTTAAGGGATTTTCTCATAGTTCATAGGATCTAGATATACCTAGATGGTGCTTTTAAGTTAAGTTTCAAAATTCCAACGCTGATTCTATTATCTGGATATAGACTTTGACTTGTAGTACCTGCCTTAGTTCTTTAGGTAATTTATTTCAGTCAGTAGAAAGTCCCGGTGACTATTTGCCCAATGATGAAACCTTCCTTACTTCCTTCCAGATAAAGGTATCATTATACCTTTATGTGGAAGGAAGTAGCTGTCTATTGAATAGGTGAGGCCGCAGTGGTAGCCGTAGGTCTGTTGGGAGTCCTGGGGACATCCTTCCGAGGCTCCCAACCGTAGGCTGTTAGGTAGGATACGTGTGGTTTTTAGTCGGTAGGAATCCGGCATAGCATCCATGTAGGATTTTCCTCAAGTTAAAAAAGAAAAATAGAGCTGTCTATTGAAAGGAACTTTAAATTACAATTTATTAACCCACGTATTACAGTTCTCTTGCAGCTTTAGGCCTGGTTGAAAACAACGCATCAAATATCGTAGCAGCAATGTTAGTATCACCACTTATGGGTCCTGTGATGTCAATCACATTCGGCACCATAATATCTGATAGAAGTCTCGTGAGGAGCGGCTTCGAGAGTTTGATAATAGGAATGCTAGCTTCTCTCCTTTTTGGATTCATATTTGGACTTATTTTGGGGACAACAGAAATGCCTTGGGGATTTGGAGACTGGCCTACAGAGGAAATGAAAGGACGGTAAGTATTACAATTGATTCTGTCTTCAAAAAAATAAATCTTCCATATTAATCTCCTCCCTTGAGGCGAGAATCTACTGACAAATAGACACAGAATTTGGGTTTGCAATTTGAGCTACCGTGCTTTTCCCATTTTTACCGGATTTTGTCATTTTTAACTACAAATCTTACCAGGTCTCCGAAGTCCGAACCAACAGAAAAGAAGAAAACGAGAGTCTTGTGCGCACTGTTTGCATATAGGCAAACAGTGCGCACAGTTTGTACACCTACCTACAATTTTCAGCAAAAATCTTCACTTATGTGTTACCTACGTGTTTCAGAGGTAACGTTCGTTCTTTATGGATGGGCGTGCTATGGGCTCTTACCTCAGGAACTGGAGTAGCGTTGGCATTACTGCAAGGCAGTGCTGGGCCTCTGATTGGTATAGCTATTTCAGCCTCCTTATTACCACCTGTGGTCAACTGTGTAAGTTCTATGCTGCTATTTACAATAGTTTGATTTTTAAATGCAATCCTTTTCATTCCTGGTTCACGAAAATTCCTCACCGTAGAAAGACGTACAGAAACATCTTTGCATAAATTTCATAGGCTTTGGTACCTACCGTGTTGATTAAGGCTAACAATGATGTATTGAAAATGATGAAGTTGTCCAATGGTCACCATCTAGAGACTCCTTCTGCCATACTGTAATCAGTACAAGAGTCTAGGTGGTGACTGAAGGTGGCAAATAACTGCCTTCAACCAAAATAACTAATATTATAGTAAACTAACTCACAGTTAGGTAGGTATAACGATGTGCCTTTGTCCTCCAATTATAAAAATATAATTCCTCATTTGTAGGGATTATATTGGGCATTGGCTTGCATCTGGCTGCTGTATCCAGGTGTGAAGATACCCCATATAAAAGGAGAGGCTTACACTGGAAACTCGTCTTACAAACCTCTGTACCATGACTACTTACCGATTGAATTCGCTGTAAATGGTAAGATGGAATTTACGATGAACTTATAAACTGATGGAAGATGTGGTATCTACAGGGTTAGCTGGTGTACCCCTCCTGCATCTTCCACGGCATATATTAAAACTACATAAGTTAATTTCAAGTAACTGGGTATTTTGATTAATTCTTCTCGGTCTCAGTGTATTTTGGAACTCTTTGTAGAGTTACGAGCCAAATTTTTTATTAAACATTGAGTAAGTAGGTAGGTATCTACTCATAAAGATTTTTTTATTGAAGTATCGTTGGTCATGTCCCTTAGTGCTAGTAGGTACGTAGACTTTATCATAGCAGCAAGAACTGCTGGTATCTACCTAAGCCTTATAGATTACGCATAAAAGCATAGATCCGCTGCAAGTAGGTAGTACTAACCTAACATTGTGACCGTTAAAAAAAGGTGAAGGTTCCGCTTAAAAAATGCCGCAATTTGCGCTTTTCCATTTCAACATGGCAATACCTTACGTGGGACAAAATTGTGATCTGTGGGCTTATAGCTCTGTGGGGTAGGGCTCTTCGGGATATGAAGAATTACTTTATGTATGTTTCCCAACGCAATAAATGTCTTTGCCGTTTTTATAAGACTATTAACAAGATACATTCGTGTCGCCCTTTTCATTTTTGGCATCTGGCAAAACGATTCCACTTTCATTACAGGTATTGTAAGCTGTTGTCTCACAATAGTAAACGTGATCTGTATATTTATAACGGCCATCATATTTTTAA
Organism: Miltochrista miniata; assembly: GCA_933228765.1. NCBI lineage: Eukaryota > Metazoa > Arthropoda > Insecta > Lepidoptera > Erebidae > Miltochrista > Miltochrista miniata. The sequence goes on along the minus strand of OW121766.1, from coordinate 21,912,726 downwards.
AAATCAAAGAAGTAGCCGCTCCTTACACGTCAAGTCCAGACTTGAGACGATTCTGGGAGCAAGACATCAGAACGGCCCGGGAATCGAACCGAGCAAATTTGCACAAGGCTGAAGATGATGAACGCACTGAGTAAGAATTAATATAATTTCTCTTCTAATCAATAGAATCATGAATTATTATTACGACTATTGAGAGGCTTATAGGAAAACTACTAGTGGACGTCACGCAGTTTCACCCGAGTAGTTCCCGTTCCCGTGGGAATACGGGAATAAAATATAGCCTATGTTCACCGGCAACAGTGTAGGTACCTTTCTAACGGTGCAAGAATTTTTCAAATCGGTTCAGTATTTTCGGAGCCTATTCGATGCAAACAAACAAACAATCGAATCTTTCCTCTTCCTATATTATAGTATAGATGGATGTGTATTTCTTCTCTCTCTCTCTCTCTCTCTCTCTCAGCTCAGCGAATAGTAGATATTTCCAGAGGTAGTAACACGTCACAGGCGGTTCTTTAAATAAAATGTCTGATTACTATACAGGTTGGTTTTAGAAGATCTCAACCAGGAAATTGACGGCAATGTTAAGGATAGATTGGAAGCAGCCGTTGTAGAGGCACTGGACGATGACACTTACAGGAAAGTGAAGAGGATGAGTTACCAGAGCCATATTGCCGATGAGGTAGGTAACATTATAGTAGGGCTCTTTTCTGGGACATCCTTCCAAGGGCTTACCCGGGGCTCTCGACCGTAGGCTGTTGGGCGTTACGTGAGAATTTTTAGTCGGTAGGAGTCCGGCATAGCATCCATGAAGTAATTTAATTTACTTTAAAAAAAAGGGCTCTCCTCTTTTCAATAAGTTGTAAGTGCTAAGTATGATAGCACTAAAACCAACTAAGATCCTGAAGTGGGTGACCACTCTGTGCCATTTTCGTTTACGAGCGTTTCCGTGCTTCGGAAGGCACGTTAATCCGTTCATTCTGTTTGAACGTTTTGAATATGGTAGCCGTTACACCAAGTACCTAACCTTATAGATTGAAAATTATTGCCACATAGCGCAAAATCCAAAGAGCGAAATGTGGGCGTATCGTATGGCTCTACCTTCCCCTTCGGGAATAAAGGCGACACCTTTATGTCTTACCTGGATTTATATTTTTGTAGGAAGAAAATATATGATAGTAGATGAAGATGTTTAGATAATACCTATAGATATCTATCTAAATTTATGATAGAAAATGCATGATAAATATACCTTTACTAATGTTTATCATGTAAGTATATCAAGTGTGTCACTGGAATACATACCTACTACATCAGTTATTGACTTTATGATCTTTCAGAGCCACATGATATTCCTATCTTTGATAATGAAGTCACGCCTGTATTACGTAGGTATTTATTATTATATGCACCGCGCAGTTTCGTTATTGAGAAGAATTTGAATCTTGTAGATTGTCGTTTCATTTCCTAAAAACCATTAGGTACTTCTACGTGGTCACCTGGCCACCGCGCAGAGGCCGTAAAGGAGCTCTTGGGGTCGTCATACAGCAGCCTTATTGTTCAATTTCAGGTAATGCACTCTATTGGCCTCAGCAGAACACCAGCATCGGTACTATCCAGCAAAAGAAACTCTGGAATAAATACACCGACTTGTCCTTCTACTAGTGCGGACGATATAGCAAGATTAGATAAACTTCTGACATCATTACTTGGCTTGAAAGAGTCGAAACGGGGTAGATCTTTTGTATCCAACCGTGGGACTCCAAGAGCTAGCCGAATCCCAAGAATTGTGGAGGAAACTACCTTTGCCAATAGGCGATCGGAATCTTGGCCTGAAAGAATCTTTGAGGATTCAGTCGTTCACAGTGTCATCAGTAACTTGAGGGACAGCCAGCGAAAATCTCAGCTTGAAGACGCTTTTCTTACACCTAACTAAGCCAACTGAACAACGCCTATTTCTTGCAACGAATATCTTGTTTAAAGTACCTAGGTATCTACCTAATAAACATTTTGATAAATACTCGAACCTCATTTTTGTTAAACCTCATAAAATTATAAACCCTTCTGCTTCAGTAACTCGATTAATTGTATATAGGTACCTACCTACATCATTGAATAGGTACCTATTTAGGTAAACCCTAGCCACTAAACCTCCGCGGTGTTCCGCGTCCGCCTCAATTAGCTGAGACAGAGTCGCATGATAAATAAGTAATCACGGCCGGAGGGTGCCGACGCGCGTCGGCCACTTTCCTATAGAATAGAGGAAAGGAAAGTGGCCGACGCGCGTCGGCGTGCGCTAATAGACACCCTCCGTAACACGGGGAGGGTGCCCGCCACTATGTGAACTGGGCAGCGGGATGGGAGCTTTTACGCTCTGCGCTCGCTCCCGCCATGCAGTGCCAGCAAACAAGGAGACGTCGTTCCAGCCATCCACGACCGGGAGCGACACTCCACTGAACAATCCACACGCGAGTGGGCTACTCCCGCCTTGTTCGGAAAATTAGGCAGAGAAGCACAACTCCGCCACATAGAAAGAGGAGTAGTTGCTACTACTTTACCCAGGATGGGAGGAGAAGGATTTCGGATCCTCCTCCTCCTATCATCCTGGGAATGGAGGTGCAGAAGATGTTAGTAGGACCCCACACATAATCTAAATATATATAACTGACATAGTGACTGACTGACTGACATAGTGATCTATCAACGCACAGCCCAAACCACTGGACAGATTGGGCTGAAATTTGGCATGCAGGTAGATGTTATGACGTAGGCATCCGCTAAAAAAGGATTTTGATAAATTCTACCCCCAAGGGGATAAAATGCGGAAAGCGGGAACGGGAACAAATTTTGCGCGGGCGAAGCTGCGGGCATCAGCTAGTATGCCCATAAAGGTCATCAATCGTTTTAATGGATTTTTGTGGACAATGGGCACTTTCTGATAACGGAGTAATACCGTATGTAGGTTGTGCCCTGAGGAATTATTTGAAATGATGCCCACAGCTTAGCTTTCTATCGACGCACTGCGCGCCAGACATTTGTAGGTATACGGTAAAATTCGATAGGGGTTCCCTTCCATGTTTGCGCACACTGTCCTAGGGAATGTCAGTTTGGTTGAGCTTTTAGCTGAACTGTTTGCGACAATTTTGAAGTAATAGCTGATCTCAAGGGTCTGAGTGTAAGTGACCCCACCAAGGGGAGTGCCTACCTCAGCTGCAAATGGTGCACTCGCTGACCAATGTACCTACAATGCTCCAAAAAGGATACCTTACGTAAGATACCGAACCCGAAAATATAGTTAGAAATTTTTTTGTCGGTTTGTCTGTTTGCTTTGTTTTGTCCGGAAGAATCTCGAAAAGTACCTACTGAATAGATTTGGTTTAAATTTTGCACAATATTACTTGTGGGGTCTTCAAATAGGCTATATTTTATCACGCTACATATTATCCTAGGGGCTAAGCAGAGAGCAATGAAATATGTAAAACGGGGTGGATTGATTTAACTAAAACGTAACAGTAGATATATTAGTAAGAGATAGGTCTTACACATAGGCTACATAGCCTAGAGGCTTGGCAGAAAATAATTCAAATCCAAACCAAATTAGCGTTATCTATACAATAATAAAACTGTAGAGGGTCGAGGAGTCTGTACATGAAAGATATTTTGAAAATTTTAATTGTAGGGCGTTCTCTGATCGATACTGAATCCGAAAATGTAATTTAAAATTTTCATGTCTGTCTGTCTGTCTGTCTGTATCCCGAATAAGTATCACGCCGGGAAACTACCCCCTGAACCAATTTGAATCATAGGTACTTGGTACATTCTGAGCTTATAGTCTGAGGAAGGTTCAAGGATACTTTTGATCCCGATATTTTGCGCGGTTCCTGCGGGAGAGGTGGTGAAAGACAAAATTGTTTTTTAGTAGATAGTAATTTCTAAACGCGTGATCCGATTTCAAATATTTTTTTAGTGTTGGAAAGGGAGTACTTTAAGGATTGTTTGACACAAGTTTCAATATTGAGGGTTTTGTAGTTCAGAAATTAGAGACATTTAACTTTCGCTATGTCTATAATTCAAGGATTTTAAATGAAAGGGTCATTCTAAACTGGCGTGTTGGCTTTATCATTGACTTGATTGGCTGAATTGTTTTAGAATGGACTTAATCTTTAAGCTCTTTTATGATTAAGCAAACAGGGCAGTTCCATACGCTCCCATGAGTCTGTTGAAAAAATACCTGTCCTTTCATACACCTTAACATAATTTTCACGCGTATGAAGTCGCCGGCAACAGCTAGTCAATAAATAAATATAGTCAAATAATACCTGGGTACCTACTCCAAGCAGATACCTAATAGGGTTCTTCAAAAGGGGACTTAGGTTTTTAAAGAGTCGGCAGCGCGATTGTGGCGCCTCTGGTGTTGCAAACGTCCATAGGCTGCGGTGACCACCGGTACATCTGGTGGGGCCGTATGCTTGTCTGCCACTCTAGTGGTATAAAAAAAAAAGATAATGAAAACACTCCAATGTCCAAATCCCTGTAGACTAAACAGGTTGGAATTTAAAGACTGTAGTTGGAGGGAAAGTAGGTACCCTTAATATTGATAATGGAAAGTTTTGCTGAAAGGAAATATTCCTTTATTTTCAGAAGTAAGGAAAACTGCATTTAAAGATTTTTGAAAAATCACCTGTTTGAACCGGGAATCCAACCTGGGAGATGTGAAAAAATAAAAACCTGTATTTTATGATACGAACCGAAAGAGTCTTTAATAAGGAACAATTTCTTTTAAACAAAATAGTAGATATCTTAAAATATTCGTTACGTTCTTACGGCTATCCGATTATTCCCAGTTGTTCCGTTGAAGTAGTTCCGTAGCGGAACTAGTCATACAATTAAAAAAAAAAGAAGATCGATAAAACAAATTAAGATCGGTACAACAAATGAAGATCGGTACAACAAATGAAGACTGACAAAACAAATGAAGATCGACAAAACAAATGAAGATTGACAAAACAAACGAAGATCGACGAAACAAATGAAGATCAATGAAACAAATGAAGATCAGCAAAACAAATGACGATCGAAAAAATATATGCAGATCAATAAAACAAAAGACTATAAGCAAGTTGATAAGGTCAAAAGTTACATTGCAGCCATATTTTGTGATCTAAATGCGATTACCATTCAAAAAAATAGGTGCAAGCAATTCTCGACCTTATGAGCATGCATAATATCTATTTATCTATACATATAATAAAATAATAGAAAAGTCAAAACTGTACATTGGAAATATTTAAAAAAAAATACTCGCTGGGTGTTCAACATAAGATACCGAAGCCGAAAATATAGTTTGAAATTTTTTTGTCTGTTTGTCTGTTTGCTTTGCTTTGTCCGGAAGGATCTCGAAAAGTACTGAATGGATTTGGTTCAAATTTTGTACAAATATTAGCTAGGGGTAGGGTCTTAAAATAGGCTATATATTATCACGCTACATATCCTAGGGGCTAAGCAGAGAGCAATCAAATTGGCATTATAACATAATTTTCACGCGTACGAAGTCGCGGGCAACAGCTAGTTTTTTATATATTCGTGATCTGTTATGTCTATAAACGCCTAAAAGCAAATTTTTAGGGAAGTGTCATTAAGGTCGAGAATTGCTTGCAGCTATTTTTTTGAATGGTTATCGCATCTAGATTACGAAAAGTCCATGCCAATTTCGACCTTATGAGCATGCATAATAACTATTTATTTTTTTATATTATTCGTGATCTGTGATGTCTATAAACACCTAAAAGCACATTTTTAAATTAGTGTCATTAAGGTCGAGAATTGCTTGCACCTATTTTTTTTTAATGCTAATCGCATTTGGATTACAAAACATGGCTGCAAGTAACTTTTGACCTTATGCTTGCTTGTAGTCTTTTGTTTTATTGATCTGCATAATGTTTTTTCGATCGTTATTTGTTTTTCCAAATGTCATCTGTTTTGCTGATCTTCATTAGTTTCGGCGATCTTCATTTGCTTTTGTCGATCTTCATTTGTCCTTGTAGATCTTTATTTGTTTTGAAAATGATTTAACTACTTTATACTTTTAAACTACCTACATGTTCTTCGTATAATGGATCTTTTTCCACTCGCATGTCCTAAACGATCCACATTCACAAAAAATAAAAATACTTTAAGGCTTCAAGCCTTTAAGGTATTAAAGTGGACATAATATAATGTCCATAAAGACCCGATGATAGTTCCGATTATTCCCAGTTGTTCCGTTGAAGTAGTTCCGTGGCGGAACTAGTGCGACTATTTTTCCCAGTTGTCCCGCGGAACAAAGCATCAATAATTCAGTTCCCATTAGTTCCGCGGAGCAAAGTAGAAATGAAATACTAATAAATTCATTCCCAGTAGTTCCGCGGAACAAAGCATAAATTAAAAACTAATAAATTAAGTCCCAGTAGTTCCGCGGAACAAAGCATAAATTAAAAACTAATAAATCAAGTCCCAGTAGTCCCGCGGGAGAAAGCATCTCTTACATACGAATATTATATGTTCCCATTAGTTCCCTACGGTGTCTTACGGCTATTTTCTCATACAATTTAAAAAAATGAAGATCGACAAAACAAATGAAGATCGGTATAACAAATGAAGACTGACAAAACAAATGAAGATCGACAAAACAAATGAAGATTGACGAAACAAACGAAGATCGACGAAACAAATGAAGATCAATGAAACAAATGAAGATCAGCAAAACAAATGACGGTTGGAAAAACAAATCACGGTTGGAAAAACAAATGACGATCAAATAAACATTATGCAGATCAATAAAACAAAAGACTATAAGCAAGTTGATAAGGTCAAAAGTTTCTTGCAGCCATATTTTGTAAGCTAAATGCGATTACCATTCAAAAAATAGGTGCAAGCAATTCTCGACCTTATGAATATGCATAATATTTATTTATTTTTTTACATATTCGTGATCTGTGATGTCTTTTGTTTTATTGATCTGCAAAATGTTTTTTCGATCGTTATTTGTTTTTCCAACAATCATTTGTTTTGCTGATCTTCATTTGTTTCGGCGATCTTCATTTGCTTATGTCGATCTTCATTTGTTTTTGTAGGTCTTTATTTGTTTTGAAAATTACTTAACTACTTTTTACTTTTAAACTAGATGTTCTTCGTATAATGGATCTTTTTCTACTCGCATGTCCTAAAAGATCCATATTCATAAAAATAAAATATTTTGAGGCTTTAAGATATTAAAGTGGACATAATATAATGTCCATAAAGATCCATGATAGTTCCGCTATGGAACTATTGGGAATAGAAAAGTCTCACTAGTTCCGCTACGGAACTACTGAGAATAGAAAAGTCTCACTAGTTCCGCCACGGAACTACTGAGAATAGAAAAGTCTCACTAGTTCCGCCACGGAACTACTGAGAATAAAAATGTCCCAGTAGTTCCGTGGTGCAGAACTACTGGGAAAAAAAGTCTCACTAGTTCCGCCACGGAACTATTGGGACAAAAAGTCTCACTAGTTCCGTCGCGGAATAACTGCCGCGGAACTACTGGGAATGAAGGGATAGTTCCGCTACGGAACTATTGGGAATAAAAAAGTCTCACTAGTTCCGCTACGGAACTACTGAGAATAGATAAGTCTCACTAGTTCCGCCACGGAACTACTGAGAATAGAAAAGTCTCACTAGTTCCGCCACGGAACTATTGGGACAAAAAGTCTCACTAGTTCCGTCGCGGAACAACTGCCGCGGAACTACTGGGAATGAAGGATTATTAAGGGTACTTTCCCTTCAACTACCGTCTTTAAATTCCACCCTGTATACTTTGAGTTTGAAGCCTACAGGGATTAGGAACATTGGATGTATGGAAATATGTAAAGTCAGTATCAAAGGCTTTATAATGCTAAGGTGAAGAAGAAAACAACCAGACTACACACATAAACTTTTTACTGTATAAACATCAAAACAGATTCATATTCAATAACAGATAAATAATATTCACTAAAATAGATATAAAAATTTTATACCTAGGTATTTGTATAAAATGGTTTATCACAGCAAAGCTTACAATGTCAACATTTTTAATGTTTAATTAATTATTAAGTATTGTAATTACATTATTGTACTTTCAAGGTATCTTTCAAGAACATTTTATGGCTTCCTTAGGTAACGATTTTAATGATGTATTGTGTTTTACTTGTGATGTATAAACATCGTATCCTAAAGAAATTGTGTTATCATATAATACTCTGTAGCGGGTAGGTAGAAAATAGAAATTTATAATTTGAGCCGGCGGCCACACCATCCACTCGGCTCGGTACAACAATATAAATTTGTCTCTAACTTCTTGCTTAAAATTATTCCATGGTTCCTCTTCAAATAATGCCACACTTCCAAAGAAAGTTGCTATCATGATGGGCGAAAATATTAATTGGTCTAGCGTCAACTTCTTTAATACCATTTCGAAAGATTTTCCTATTAAAAATTTATCTAAAACCTTATACCAATGATGGCACAAAACGCCCACAGCAGCACCAGAACATCCCATGTGTACAGTTCTTTTTACGTTAAATTCACTTTGATCCCCAGTATATATTTCATAAGCTTGTTCTAGAGAATCACCTACAGCTGATAAAGTCACTGAAATAGTCACATTTGTATATAATAAAAACTTGTCACTAAATGCCACTTTTACAAGTTCTCGACTTTTCATTACAGTATTTGAATTTTTCACTATGACTGCTACACTTCGCAAGGATCTTCTAAAAGCTTGCATTTTACCTGTAACAAATTCATTTGATGAGATAATGTATCACATAATAATGTAATTAACAAAAAACAAATATAGTTTTAAATTACCAATTATTTTTATTTAAAATAAATATAAGGAAAACTCAGGAGTCAGGCACATATTAGCAAATTTTTATAATTATTCAAATTTTTCAGGTTTAGCATGCTTGATTTGGGATGCATAAATGTCATATCCTAGTGAGATAACACTATCATATAAAACTCTATATTGAGTCGGTAAATAGTAAAAATTAATAATTTGGGCAGGTGGCCACACGATCCACTCGGCTTTATATAAAGTCCAAAATTTATGCTTGACTTCATCAGTAAAGTTATCTATAGGATCATCTTCAAATATTGCAACTGTGGCAAAAAATGATAATAATAACAGAGGTGAGCAAATAAATTGGTCCAAAAATAACTTCTTTATGACCATGCTCACACTTCTGCCCACTATAAATCCATCTAAAAAGCTATACCAATGATGGCATATAATTCCAGCCGTGAATCCAGATACTGCCATCTGCCCTGAACGACTCAAGTCTAAGCGGTCTATTTCTTCTGTATAATATTCATAACTTTGTTCACATAGATCACCCGCTGTTGATATTCCCATTGAGATCAATATATTTGTATAAATTAAATTCTTGCGGCTAAAAGCATCGTCTACAGCTTGTCTGTATGTCTTGTAACTTTTGGAAAAAATTCTTCTGATAACCATATTACCTGCCCAAATAACACCTAAAACAAACAGGCTGAGAGGGTTATGACAAAAATCTAACAAATGGATACCCAAAATGCTCTACAACTATTATGATGTGTGATCTCTACATGTGAGAGGAGAGGTTAGGCGAGGGTCTAGTATGAATCAGATTGATTCATACTAGACCTTGGTAAGTAATCTAAGATAACACTAAAAGGTAATAATTATATTCCATAAGAGTAGCACTAATTTCTATAGTTTTAACCAAGACAGCCAGCAACTGAAAAATTTAACAATTTACTAAATACAACCAGATTACTGATTTAGGTTATACTTACCCTATTTACAAGCTAATTACTTGCAATATTATCTGAATTATTATGTAACTTTGGTACCATCGAATTACAGATTTGAGGCTAATCTTTAACCTCAAATTTGTATGAAAAACGGAACTTTTACGTAAAATTAATCTAATCTACATATTTCATCGCTCTTGCTTGACTTCCATCAATGCCATTTAATTTGCATTTGACAATTTTTGTCCCGTGATGATTGTCTCACTGACAGACTATTTGGCATTATTGCCGCTGACAGTAGTGACAGTATTTAATTTTTTTTTAACAAGTCTTCGTGGACTTTTTCGGTTTGTCTTCAATTTAATATTGTTAAATTGAGTAGCGAAAAATCCTAAATCTATGGTTAAATTGTTTACCAACCAATAGGTATGTGGAAGCTTTTATTTGGCATTTGTATACATAATTTATTAACCATTTTATTATAGCCGTAAGCTCCCCAAATAATGGAAAGAAAAATGAAATAAGTCCAATAAAACGGCACAGCGTATTATGATGCACAAAAATGAAACAATAGCTATATCTATACGTGGTATAGACCAGTGCAGATAGCTTTTAAAATATAAAAAAATTACAATTTTGAGCTATCTAAATATATATAACTCAAAGGTGACTGACTGACTGACATACTTCTATAGTCCAATCCTGCCCGATCTGGCAATAATGTAAACATGTCATGTTTTGACAAGCGTTCTCTAAGACAGATGAGTAGAAAAATATAGTATGACAAAACATTAATTTTTTTACTATACTGAGTAAGGTATTTTAAATGAAAATAAACTATCATAGAGAAGTTATTTGGTGTCGAAATGATTGTAAAAACACTGTATGACTCTTGGATACTGGAATAAAATCAGGGTGAATACTCAATTGCAAGTAACTATGGATATATAGGATCAAATGTGTTTGTTTACATTTTTGCGCAAAGCTATTGAAAAACAGTATATCAACGCACAGCCCAAACCCCTGGACGGATCGGGCTGAAATTTGGCATGCAGGTAGATGTTATGACGTAGGCATCAGCTTTTGATAAATCCTCATCATCAGCTGGATTTTGATAAATTCTACCTCGAAGGGGATAAAATACGGGAAGCGGGCACGGGAACAAAAATTACGCGGGCGAAGCTGCGGGCATCAGCTAGTTTATTAATATTTACACAAAAATTTGTCAATTTTTTTATTTTATTTATCAACGTACCATAAAATCTTACGTTTTTCGAATTATTTAAAAGTAAATATTAATAGATAGCTCAAAATTGTACATGAATGATTGCCTCTGTGGCGCAGTCGGTAGTGTTACCGCCTGCGGCGCTGGAGGTCGTGGGTTCGATTCCCACCGGAGACAAATATTTGTGTGACCCATAATTGTTTGTCTCAAGAGTCTGGGTGTTTCTATGTATAATATGTATGTATTTAAAAGTATATAAGTATTAATATCCGTGGTCTGATACCCATAACACAAGCAGGTTATTCCTAGCTTACTTTGGGATCAGATAGCGTTGTGTGAGATGTCCGTGAATATTTATTTAAAAAAAAAACTTGAAAAAAAAAAAGATTAAAATAGAAAAATATGATTGCAGTTCTTTAGCATTTACTGAGTAAATTTACCATTGTGATGTATATATATATATATATATATTTACATCATCAGAAAGAAGAGATTTGAAGTAACAAAAGGCCCACCAATTTTTAAAAAATATTTGATATTGTGACAGATGATTTTTCGATTGAAAATTTCAATGCTTTTGCGAAATTAAGTCAATAAAAGGAGAAAACAATGATATTTTGGATCAAAAAATTACAGTGCATTAGGAAGATAAAAAGAAAGGTTTCTGGCAAATATCATGACAAAACGAAGATTTTTGTAAAAGAAAAAAATCAAAAACTCAAAATCTGGGTTTTTTGAGTTTTTGACATACTTTTTGAGGTTATGTCACAAAAGTGTAAATCCAAAAGTTATAGATTTTTTTATTTCCTACAACTTTGACATTAAAATTTCTCCATAGGACTTGTAGTTTTGTCGGAAATCGAGAAAACCCCTTTTCAACCCTTAAAACCCCCATTTTTTTTACTTCCCGACCTCAGATAGCCCGTAAATTATTTTTCCTGTTATTTTGTCACATTCTCTTCCTTTTGCAATAGGTGTCATTCTACTACCTACTATTTTTTACATTTTTTATCATTTTCAGAGCTATCTGCACTGGTCTAGTAGTTAAAACTGTAGGGTTGGCTACGCTGCTACTGCTACTGCTAGTAAGGGGTCGTCCACGAAATCGAGGCCCAGCGGTCCCTGCTCCACCAGGAAACCGTGGAGACATGGAAGGTGCGACTTAAGCAACCAAAGGGGGGAATCGCCACAATCGCGGCCGTCAGACCGGTCATGGACGAGTGACTGGAGAGGAGACACGGTGCTCTCTCCTACCGGTTGACATAGATCTTAGATCATCTAACCACAGGATGCGCCTTACATAAGCATTGTTTTCTGCCATTGCACATGACCATTTGGTCTTTTGGCTTTATGAAAAGCCTGTACATCAGTACATCATTTTATATGATTAAACTAGTACATTACATTGTAGTTGACTGTACAATAACAATTAACACACAACAGCCATTACGCGTTTGTCGATAAATACATTTTTAAATGCAATGAAATTTTATATGTCTTTGTGTTTCCCCCTTCATTTGTATGAAAACTGGCAGAATATTTTTGTATGCAGTGGTTCGCAAAGGCTAGTCCCGTGTTATATGGTCTAAGACATAGATGCTTGCCGGGCACGGTAGCTTCGGTAGGTATCTGTAGCGAAAACACCGGGAAACCACGGCCGAGTGTCAGAACTGCGATAACCAGAGCGATGACACGGCGCTCCGAGGGCTTACCCGGGGCTCCCAATCACAGGCTGTTGGGCGTTGCGTGAGGTTTTTTAGTCGGTAAGAGTCCGGCATAACATCCTCTGAGGATTTTCCCTCACGGAAAAAAAAAACCCAAACCGGCATGGCGGCGACTGAAGGACTTTGTATCCATGGTCATAAAATAAATTTAAAAAAAAAATAACCGAACCGAAGCTAGTAATATTAAAAATTAATTTTAAAAAAAACTAGTGAGTACGGCGAGCGGAGCGATTCTTTTGCATTATTTACCTTGTAATGATAATAACATAGATTGATTTAATTGTAATTCATACTGGTGTGGTGTAATAAGTAATAAAACACTTGAACTTTACTACAGAGATCTTTCAAGTAATATATAAGAATGGCTGGTAAGTATCTCCATTTAATTTTAACGTGTACATACAACGCGGCTTTTATTTTTGTTGTCTTGCCGAACAGTAAATGTATGAACTATTAAAACATTTTTGCCTGTATTGTATAATTATTCTCTCTTATAATATTGTATAGCTGACTTTATCATTTCAGACAATCTAACTTTGGATCGACATGCTATGAAAGACCGGGCAACAGCCCATCTTCGTATTTACGTTGGTTCCTTGCCCGAAGTCGCTTCAGTAGACGATATTTACGAGCACTTCATAGAATATGGAGAAATAAATGGGATTATCGTCAATAGGAACTTTGGATTTGTACAATTTGCGGAAGAATCGAGTGCTCGGGAGGCGATCAATAAAGGGAACCGGAGTGTGCTCCAGGGAAGTCAAATTGTCGTAAAAGCTGCCCAGTCTAATCCAGTTGTGAGGTAAATGAACAGTGCTGAGTGTTTGTAAGTACTAATTTAGAAGAATTTATTTTTTTCTACGGCTGGGCATCAGATGCTAGACAGCTTCATAACGTTTTACAAGGGTTTCCATTATACTATGTATCGTCAATCACACACATTTTCTGGTGGCTGTAATATTTTATTACAAACTGAAAAAAGACAACTTGGCCAAAATGGGACATGAACCTGTAACCTTTGCCTAAACGAGGCCAATGCTCTTCTACTTAAATATTCTATTGTCCAGTATTGTAACACTTTGAGTGCTATTCTCTCTATACTGACACATTTTCTTTTATGATTGTGTGCTAGTCAGTAATGACCGGCACTAATCTCAATATTTTTTTTATATTATTTAGGCTGGATTTGACCAAATCAGAGTAAGGTTATACTGTAGAATAACTCGTACTTATACTTAAAATAAAGTGAAAGTGAAGTTACCGGGTCTATTATCTTTGACCAAAAAGAAATTGCCAAATTATCACTTCCCAAAAAATGTTTCGCATGATTTCATTTGCCAAATTATTATTTAGCAAAAAAATCTCTTCGCAAATAATTGTAACTAGGGAATGCAATCCCGCAACAAGATTGTAATCCCGGTATTTGCGGGACTGAGCAATCTCAGTCCCACGGGATCCCGGTATTTGCGGGATCCCGCATATTTCTGAAAGTCATTGAGAAATGAATAGAATTCTGTTTCATACATCCATCTAGAACTGAAAAATAGTCACCCCCCTAATCCCCGAAGGGGTAGGCAGGACGAGGCACATGGTCTCATCTCATACCTAATGTCCTTTTCTCAAAATGTCCCATTCTCAAAATATGTGCAGGATTAACCCCGCTCAATCCGACTTGGATAGGTTAGGTTAGAAGGCTAAGGCCGGAGCGGAGCTCAGCGAAGCTTCCGCAGCCTTCGTGGTTATTTTTTTTATAACCTAACCTATCAAATCGGATTGAGCGGGGTTAATCCTGTAGTGCACATATTTGGAGAAAGGGACATTTTGAGAAAAGGTATTTAAGCTATTTATTAGAAGCGCAGAAAACATAGCATGTCAAAATTCTTGTCTGCCAAACGACTCCTAACTTTACATGTCAGATAGCCAGCCAGCAATGTACGAGATAATTGAATACTTTTGGAACGAAGTTCCTTATCGCGCGTTGTGAAAGGGGGCTAGACGGAAAAAAGTCTCACGAAAAGTTGTAACGACACTTTTGGTAGTGATAGTGGTAGTGATAGTGGTAGTGATAGTGGCAGTGATAGTGGTAGTGATAGTGGTAGTGATAGTGGTAGTGATAGTGGTAGTGATAGTGGTAGTGATAGTGGTAGTGATAGTGGTAGTGATAGTGGTAGTGGTAGTGATAGTGATAGTGGTAGTGATAGTGGTAGTGATAGTGGTAGTGATAGTGGTAGTGATAGTGGTAGTGTTAGTGGTAGTGATAGTGGTAGTGATAGTGGTAGTGATAGTGGTAGTGATAGTGGTAGCGATAGTGGTAGTGATAGTGGTAGTGATAGTGGTAGTGATAGTGGTAGTGATAGTGGTAGTGACAGTGGTAGTAATAGTAGTAATGATAGTGGTAGTGGTAGTGGTAGTGATAGTGCTAGTGCTAGTGCTAGCCAGGGGATGAACATAAACTCTATGAGCAACACCAAAGCAAATAGGAGTTTCGCTCTGTTCAGTTTCAGTCGCGCGTAAACGTTACACGCACTCATTTTTTTTTAATATTTGTTTTCTTTTTGTTTTTGTTTCTGTTTTTGTTTTTGCTTACAATAAAATTTTAAAATGAAAATAAAATTTTATTACAATTCCTTCACTTTAATCGAAAGGAACTTCGTTCCATCCGGGTGTCCCTTGACACCTCTCAAGTTTTTTTATAAAACAAGAAAAGTCAAATCTCCCTGATTAAATCACTAAAATCAAATAAGTACGTTATTGGTTATATTTTACGTCACAATTACAAAAAACTTTCTCAAACCGAATCAGTTTGTGCGCTTCCGCTTACAGAATAACACATGGCGTTTACCTTTGCACAATCCCGCTAATCCCGCGGGATCCCGCACGATTTACGTGCGGGACTGGTCCCGCTAAAATACTGCGGGATCCCGGTATTTCGGGATCCCGGTATCCCGGTATTGCATTCCCTAATTGTAACACATACGTTTGGGCAGTGAATGCTTAAACAATAACTTATTTACCAACTAGTACTTTTACCAATTTTTATTTAGTCAAATGTTTCATTTGGAAAAATATATTTTACGCAAAATAAATAAGGCAAATTTCTCATTTGTTTTTTTTTACAGCTACTATTTCGATCGATGGTTATAAAAAAAAATATCACGAAGGCTAAAGCAAGAGCTCCGCTCCGCTCCCGCATTAGCCTTCTAACCTAACCTATCCAAATAGAGGTGTGCAGTATTCTACTTGGAACTGATTCGACGTTACACCATTGAAATTATTGGCATAGCAAATCATTTGACCAAATGTTTATTGTCTTAAGATTGTTTGCTGTAATAAATAATTTGCTTAATGATCAAATCCCTTAATGATATTATCCTTGATAATATTTTGCTAAATAAAAATCTGACGAAATGAAAAATGCATACTAAAATTATTCAAAACATTGCATTGGTATTAAATAAATGTTTGGGTAGTGAAATTTTGGCAAATTTTTTTTCGGTCAAACGACAGGCACACGAAGTTACCACCAACAACTAACAAGCACAACATAACTATGGTAACCATAACCAGCACTGAAGTACTCAACTTCAGTGGTGGTTACGGATGATTACCATAGTTACGTTTTGTTTATTAGTTGTTGGTAAAATGGAAACTCACTTTACTTTTAGAAGAGATGGTACAAGTTATTCAATAGTATAGTCTTACTCTGATTTTGGTTGAATCCGGCCTTAATCACTTTCTCTATCTTACCACTCATAGCTCCAAAAATGGAAAATCAGACATTTTGTTCTATAATTTAAAGTTTCAACTGCTTTTATAAACTTAGTAACAACCCAAAATCCTTCATTCTTTACCAGACAAACTGAAGTTGTGAACATTCCTCAAACCGTGCCACCTGCAGTGGCTCTCAATGACAATAAGTTACCAAACGAAGAAAATTCAGAGGACCTTTACGATAGTTATGGCAACTATATTGGAGATCAGGGTAAGTAATTTATAGAAACTATTTAAATTGCTTGGTAAGTAATTTTATTGCACCTCAAAAAATGTCACAATAAATACATACCTAGATAGATATTGTTAGGCATTCTCACACAAAACTATCTAACCCAAATTAAATGAATTTTTAGAATTAAGACCGCCCTTTATACAATATTGTATGTTTAATTTTGTAAATAGTTTTTAATGAGGTGTACACATAAAGTTTTATTCTATTCTATTCTATTCCAATATAAGGTTTTGCTTTGAGATCTAGACATACTTATAATATTTCTAAATAACAAAGAAACACTCAACCTTTAAAATATTTGGGGATGACACAAATATTTGAATCAACCTGGGAATCAAACCCAGGACCTCAGCGCGCCATTTGGTTACACTACCAAATGCACCACCGAGGCAGTCCCAAGAATAGATGATAAGAGTAGAAAAATAACAAAAGGATCTATATTGGACTTTATCATGTCGGCCTCCTTGACTGGGGGCCTGAGGACGGTGAGGGGGCAGACTGTGAGCCTGGTTCTGTACAGAAGCAGGCTCACAGTGTGACGTTAGGGATCAAATCACGCCCCTCCTCCCCTAAGAAGCGAAATAAAACCCCGAAGAACCCCCCAAAGACGCGGGATAGCCCGCCCTCTAGATTAGGCAGCCGTAGTAGCCGTAGGTTGGGGACAGCCTACCGAGGGCTTAACCAGGGCTCCGAAACGTAGGCTATTAGGATAAGTATGGTTATAGTCGGCAGAAGTCTGGCATAGCATCACTGTCGGAATTTTTCTCAAGTTAAAGAAAAGGCTTAGGATTCTATTCTAAATCTTTCCTGTGCACTGACTAGGCATAAGGACAGTATCTGAAATTATGTATTAAATAATTAAATTTTAGTAGTGAAATAAGTAATCTATGCATTTACTTTGTTACTTTATGTGAGGTTCATAATTATTTTGATAAAATGAAACTATAAAATTCAGCAATCCGCCACGATTAGTTGAACACCAATCAGAGTGAATGACTTGAGCGTTTGGCACGAATTTTAAATTTAGAAAGTAAATGAAACTGTTCCCTACAAAAAGAAAACTTATCTAATATAATACCATTTATTTTCAGATAACAGTGATCCAATATGTTAGTAATAATCTCTTTATTAGTAAATATCTTAAAATTATGTTAGTATGTATTTAACTGCCTGGGTCGACCTATGGTCGTCAAACGATAAAGTAACCAACCATCAGGTGGGCCGTAAGCTTGTCTGCCACCATATTAGTATAAGAATACCGGCCAAGTGCGAGTCGGACTCGCCCATGCAGGGTAGCAAGTAACATAATATAAAAGTTCTTATAGTTCGTTGTAACTTTGATTGATGTTTTACACGTTAGCTGTGGCAGTGATTTTTCTAAGCGAAAATTGCAGTTTTTGACGTATTAAAAAAACACTAACTAGATCTCGACCAATTTTCGGTGAAAGTTTGCTTGGCAATGTACATGTATATTTTTTTTTAGATTTGTCATTCTCTTATTTAAGAAGTTAGAGGGGGGAGGGACACAAATTTTTCCACTTAAGAAGTATCTCTCGCGCAAACTATTCAGATTAGAAAAAAATTATGTTAGAAACCTCAATAGCATTTTTGAAAACCTATCTAATCTATAGATACCCCACGTAGGTATGGATTTGATGAAAATAAAATTTTGAGTTTCAGTTCTAAGTATGGGGGACCCCCGAAATTTATTGCTATATTTCTATTTCTATTATTGTGTGAAATTCTTAATGCAGTTTACAGATTACATCTACTTACCAAGTTTCAACAGCATAGACCTTATAGTTTCGGAGAAAAGTGGCTGTGGCATACGGACAGACAGACGGACATGACGAATCTATAAGGGTTCCGTTTCTTGCCATTTGGCTACGGAACCCTAAAAAGAGTAATGTTGTGTTGTACATTTTTAAAATATGTGTCAGAACTCAGAATGCTCAAAAAGACTGCAGTTTAAGCCAATAGTCATGTTTTTCTGTAGGCTATCCGGAGGAGGAACCTGAAGACGCTGGGTTTCCGGGACAGTGGCAAGATGTGTCCCGCGGCAACGCACGGGGTCGCGGGGCTCCCAGGGCGAGAGGCAGAGGTGGCAGGGGTCGTGGGGGCCCGCAGGGCTTTAGGGAGGAACGCTCTCCGGCTCCTGCTAGAGGTAATGTGTTTTTTTTTATATTTTACTATCTTTAATTTGAGGCCCCGTGTCACCCCGTGTGGCGATAGGAAGGAGTACAAAATGTCGCCATTTCATCCTGAGGGTGTCTTAATAGGCGACTAAAGGAAGACTTTCACAAAACGATCCCTTGTGTACAAAAGGAAAACTCGAAATGTAACCCGGTTGTCAGCAAGGTGAGGGCTTCATTGGCGTCTTGAAAATTTTCAAATGTGGGTCGTCATAACCTGCACTTATCTATCTCAACACGGCAGTAGGCTTACCACCTATTATGTGGAACAAAAACTTTAAGTTGAATTGTATGCATATACTGTCAACCTGCCTACTCCTTTGGGGATAGAGACGTGATTGTATGTATGTAAATTTAATGCGAAAACTTCCGGGCCAGACTACTTGTCTAATTCATTCACCATAATATATGTCTCGGGGCAATTTATTTTCTTAGTTTTGACATTTGGGGTTTATAAAATGGAAGGGGAATATAGTAGTACTCTTAGTTTAAGAGGTAAATTTTGACATATACACTATCAACGCAGATTTTAATCTACTTCAAAGAGGGGGAATTTTTCAGTTCGATTTGTATTTCTTTTTTATATTCAGCACGCCAAATTGACGTCGCCACCAGCCTGATGGAAAGCCGTGGCGCATCTAGCGATTGGGGGCCACTTTTGACAGTGGTCCTCAAGTTGGCGGCCCTGTGATGTGCCTCTTCACGTTCCTTTTAAAGAACCCGGGATTTTAAGATGAGGGAAAAACGTGTGCGGGCAGGTCGTTCCAAGTTTTTACAGTTCGACAGAGGAACGATCTTTTGAAACGCTCAGTTCTGGCGACGATTCTCTCCACTGTGTATGAGTGACATCTCTGCCCGGCACGTGTTGTTCCGGATCGGAAAGGAGAGGAAGGGATCAGGTTGAAGAGGTCTTCAGAACATTCGCCGTGATACATTCGGTAGAAAGCAGCCTCTTACTTTGCGTCCGGAGCATTCGAGCACGGTAAGATCAGATAGAGGCTTTCTTCCGCTCACGCTTAAATGGTGGAATGATCTCCCTGCCTCTGTTTACAATCAGTCACAGATCGTCTCGTCGCAAGTCCAAGACACCCAAACAGTGTTCCTCTCCAACTCTCCCCTGTCAAAATTTACTTCTTGTTGAACAAGTATGTAATTTCTGACACAATGCACATTCATGAAGTTTACACGCCGTCTCACAGAATCTACATATTTTATGGTAATTTATATTATTTTGCAATTTGGTCAAATAATACTTACTGTTTTATAACTAGGTGGTGAGTGGGCGGAACGGGGTGGATACGATAGATATTCACAAAAAATGCAGGAGTATCCCAGGGCAGTGCCGGTGACAGAAAGAAATGACTGTGAAATTATTGTCGTGTCAAAATCTCTCACGTAAGTATAATATAAATAAAATTGAATTGTCTATTTGTATATCCGAATTAAGAGCTGTTCACTTGAAAATATCTATGGTACTTTACTAACGATTGCTTCTGAACAGCAATAATCTGAACGGTCATACATAAGTTTTACTAAATGTGAACTGCATGAAAGTAAGATAATATCATTCAGTTCATCCTCACACTTTGCGTCCGGAGCATTCGAGCACGGTAAGATCAGATAGAGGCTTTCTTCCGCTCACGCTTAGATGGTGGAATGATCTCCCTGCCTCTGTTTTCCCAAATGCCTACAGTATGGGGTTTTTCAATATGGGTCTAAGAAGGTATTTACAGGGTGGGCAGCACGAGTGTAGCTCCTCTGGTGTTACAAACATCCATAAACTACAGCGTTCATCAGTACAACTGGTGGGCTGTATGCTTGTCTGCCACCTTAGTGGTGTTAAAAAAATATTTTAAACATTTTCATTCAATAATATATTTTTATATTTCCACAGAGAGTATGCAGAATATGTCGAAGGCCGATTGAAAAGGCTAGGGATCGTAGTAGACTTACTATTCCCTATGGAAGATGTGCCTATTGGCAAAGTGCTTGGAAATATCGCGTCACGAGGCTGTCTCTACGCGATACTAGTCATGCCGCAGAATCAGGAAAATAGGTCTTTAACGCTTACGATACTGCATGGATTGCCTCAAGGTAAGTTGATAGTAGTTACTGTTGAATCATAGAAACTTGAACTTTTATTGATCTGTCTCAGTAACGGATTGGTGATCGTTTTAATTCAACTTCGGACTCCATTGCACCACCGTTTTACAAATAACTCTTTTAATACCATCAATACATATAATAAAATTGTAACAGGTCGCTGTCTGTACATGGAAGATAAATAAGAAAAAATATTATAGGGGGGCTTTATGAACGCAATAGAACCCAAAACAATGTTTTTTAGAATTTTTGTCTGTTTGTCTGTATGTCTGTATGTCTGTATATCTGTTTGTCTGTACGGTTGTGCACGCTATTCTCAGTAACCGCTCAACCGATTGCAATGCGGTTTTTTTTATTGTGTTGAGGTTTGCTCCAGTTAACATTTAGCGTTTGTTTTATGTAAATCGGTTTAGAAATAAAAGAGTTATAACACTTTTAAGAATCAGATATTTTGAAAATTTTAATTGTAGGGGTTTCTTTGAATGTGAGTGAACCTAAACTGGCGTGTTGGCTTAATCATAAAAGAGCTTAATGATTAAGACTATTTTTAAACAATTCAGTCCGCGCCGAAGGCGTGGACTGAATTGTTTTAAAATAGACTTAATCATTAAGCTCTTTTATGATTAAGCAAACAGGGCAGTTTCAGACGCTGATTGATGACTCTGATGAAGAAATACCTTTCCTTTCATACACCTTATGTGACGTAAACGAAGTTGCGGGCTCAGCTAGTAGTCAATAAATAAATAAAATAATAATAAATAATCACGGACATTTCACACAACGCTATCTGATCCCAATGTAAGCTAGGAATAACCTGCTTGTGTTATGGGTATCAGACCACGGATATTAATACTTATATACTTTTAAATACATATTATACATAGTAACACCCAAACTCTTGAGGCAAACATTTATGGGTCACACAAATATTTGTCTCTGGTGGGAATCGAACCCACGACCTCCAGCGCCACAGGCGGTATCACTACCGACTGCGCCACAGAGGCAGTCAAAAGAGTCCTATCAATAAGACCCTAGACACCTTTGCATAAATTCCCAACAAGTTGGAAATCTGCATGAACATCTTTACACCCAGACACACCATTATTATAAAATTGTGAAACCTCTCCCCCATTTTTTTTAAATTGTCAAATTATTTCCATTCCAGAGCACCGGAACATGCCAATAGAAGATGCTTTCCAGCTGTTATCTCGAAACTTCCAAGAAGTACAACGCGGTGGTTCGTCCGGACGGGAAGCAGTCTACGCTTTACTGGGACAACTGGCCGACGGCCGGACGTTGACAGTCTTGCAGTATGATAAGGTCATCGAGTACTTGCAGGTGGGTTTAGTCAACAGTAACACGGGGAAAACTGCTAGGTTTCCTGGAGGATTTGAGGTGATGATAGCGACACTACAACCTGCATGAAAGCAACCTACCAATTTAATGGCAGCAACCTACCAATTTACTGTAAGCAACCTACCAAATTAATGGTAGGTATCTACCAATTTGATGGCAGCTACCTACCTATTTAATGGCAGCAACCCTCCAATTCAATGGAAGCAGCCTACCAATTTAATGGCAGCAACCTACCAATTTAATGGCAACAACCAACCAATTTAATGGCAGCAGCCCTCCAATTTAATGGAAGTAACCTACCAATTTAATGGCAGCAACCCGCCAGTTTAATGGAAACAGCCTACCAATTTAATGGCAGCAGCCTACCAATTTAATGGCAGCAGCCTACCAATTTAATGGCAGCAGCCCTCCAATTTAATGGAAGCAGCCTACCAGTTTAATGGCAGCAAAGTCTTTGGATCATCCTTTACACAACTCCATTCAGCCCAACCAAGCCCATGCCACAGGGTCCAGACAACCGATAAATACAAACATCATACACATAAACGCTCATCCCCACCCAAAATATGCTCAATAAATAACATTGAGTTGCAGACAACAGCCCGTGTAAACTTAAAACCTAGAATACAGTAAGTCTATGATTTACTGGGACCATTCTCCGAGGAGCTGTCTTGCAATACGATAAAGTTTAGAGTACTTGCAGATGAGCATAGCTTCACACATGTGGCATCTATTTATATTATATTATTTTGTTCACAGGAAAGAAAAGAACAGCAAGTGAAAATAGAATTAGGAGAGCCATTAAATCCAGCGGGCAGCAAAACTCAAGTTGAACTTCAGCAAAGAA
Organism: Miltochrista miniata; assembly: GCA_933228765.1. Classification (NCBI taxonomy): domain Eukaryota; kingdom Metazoa; phylum Arthropoda; class Insecta; order Lepidoptera; family Erebidae; genus Miltochrista; species Miltochrista miniata. Next base: position 21,889,478 of record OW121766.1, on the reverse strand, counting down.
TCTTGAGCATTCTGAACGATAAGAAGACTATAACCCCTGTGCCAGCGCCGGCCCCAATACCCCCTCCGACCCCACAACCCCCACAGCAAAACAAACTGCTAAATGACCCCACAGTCAGAAAAGCGCTAGACTCTATTTTACAAAAGTTTGCGTAGTTTAAGAAAGACTATATAAATAAATCTTTAAGCTATTTATAAGAAATAGTTTGTATCCGAAACAATTATGACTATTAATGTTATGGATAATAATTATTACAAAGAATCTTCCTCAAAAAAATTCTAGTTTTAATATCAATATTAACCACACACGGATACTATACACGGGAAATATTAACCTATATTATGTTAGCCAAAGGAAATTTGCAACTCTAGTGTTGTCCATCTTTATGCATTAGCATTAGAGTTATCAATGGCGGTAATAAATTATATTTTACATAAAATTTTATTCACGAGGTTAAGGCAGCATTCGGTTCTTCACGCGACGCAGGCGGGAAGCCCTTCAAAATGCATTATTTTCTGAGCTTTTCTTCTTTTTTGATTTAAATGTCGCTATACATATAAGTGTAGGATAGCAACCCTGTTCTTCTCGTGACGTGAAAATTGAGTCAAAACGTCATCTTTTTTCCGAAGACTTAGATAATTACATAATATCAACATAATAGCTGCTAGATAACTTTTTCCTAGCTGTGGATAAATCGCCAATGAAATCTGCGGGAAGATTGACGACGCCGCAGAGCTAGTAGTCAGTCCGCGACAAGCGACCTAGGTCGCTCGCTAGGAACCGAATGCTACCTTAAGAGAAAATTTATTTGGTCATGAAACCCCTAGGAATCATTGCAAGTCTACTTAAATCAGCCTATAGTCTACTCTGGACGTAAATTATAAATATTGGCAATTCGTATGTAAGTATGTATTTCTATGCGGGGAGACGGATTGATACATAATTGTTGTTTCGTGTTTTCTTTCCCTTTGCCATGAGTGCTCGTCCGTTTATCAGTATTTGCAGGTGAAGCTGGCTATGACCCTGAAATGGCAAGACTACCCCCAAATTTAGCGATATTGGAAAACGTCACAAAGTTGCCAAAAAATAATAGATATATTTTGACGTTTGAGAAATACTCCCATTGCCAGATTTCGTAATCAGCCAATACGGGAGTATGTTCATATTGGTGAGAACCTTATTATTTGGATCAGGAATGAAAGTCGTTGCGATGACAGATGTCAAAACGGACATTCTATTTTTACGACTCTACTATAAAAACGTGCGAAGTTTGCGAACTGACTCATAAATAATTTGTGACATTGCCCAACAACTCGTTATCGATAAACGGATATCGCTCACAGGTAGATAGGACGATGCGGTCGTTCATGACTAATGCAATTAGATAAAATGTATTTGCACATTATTAGTATAGAGTAGGTACTACCAGATACAGTTTGGGCATCAGAACGTAATTTCAACTTCATTTCAATTCTTTCAATAGCCTTCTGTGCTCTTAGCATCAACTCGTCAATGTCCCGTGTCTTAATTTCAACTTTATAACAATTGTACATACACTGTCATTAATTATTTCTAAGAATAGCCATTACCCGCGCCCAAACACTATCTGGTTGTACTGTACTACGTACTACTACTAGAGCAAGTTTGCCGTATGACTAGGCCGTTAAATGAGATAATATAGTTTTGTATTGTACGGAAAAATATAACGTTAATCACACGTTTTTGTGCCAAAAGAAACGGTTTTTAGAGGAACGTGTTTTTGTTAACGACCTTGTAGTCATCGAAGAAGCGCAACGACAATTTATTTCACCATTACTTGCTACTGATTATCGAAAAAGCCAGTTCAAAGGATAAAACGTACCCTATTCATGAGGCTTCTCTGTCCGTCTGTGAAACCGCGATAGCTAGAGCTGAAAAAATTAGACGGTTGATGTATTTCTGTGCCGCTATGACAACAAATACTAAAATCAGAAAAAAAGCGGGCTGCAATACAACAAACGTGATTTTTTGACGTCTTGTGGTACGGAATCTGTGCGCGCGTCCGACTCGCACTTGATATTGCTTCCAAACGAGTGAGCGAGAGGGCTGAAAAAAAATATTTGACTCAAAATTCGCATGTTTGAAATCAGTTATAGGGAAATTACCGCGCGACGGTCTATTCACAGAAGGCAGAAACTGACCCCCAATAGTCCGGCACTACAAATTGCATCTCGTGCTGAAAGAAGTCTCGGCAAAATCATGGGCTTGTTTGAATCTCTCATTTCTACCTAATGAAATTAATTTTGGAGACATGAAAACGAACTGTTTCCTTTGATTTGAATAAATACAATTTGATTTAAGTCATGTTTTGTCCTCCTGGGTCCTAGGGTGCCCGAGAGTGTATTTTTTCATATTGGTTTCAGGCATATATACTGAAAGGTTATGTGGTAGAACTTATCACTGATAAGGATATTATATTCATACCAATGTATGTAACGAAGGTGTCTTCTAATGTAAATAGGTATTAATATAAAGTTCCTATGCCTCTGAATAGAATATTTACTTAGGAAGGTTACAATCATCATTTCAGACCTAAAACAACACTGGTTAGATGGTAGTGTACGTTTTGTACCAATTAAATTAATCGCGATACTACCCTATGTAGCGAGGCAGAATTCAATACTTTATCTAAAAAATAATAAAATCCAGACGAGTTGTGGTGCAGCAATAGGGTTGGAAGTAACACTGCTGAATCTGGAGAGGGATACTGTATTTACCTTGTACGATCATGAACTTTAATTTAGGACCTATCTAGTTGAAATATCGTGACTGCCTGACGAAATAAGAGAGCTCATATTCCGAATGTCTTTAAGTCTAGGACAACCGCGTAGTGCCGAAGTATGAACTTTATTGCATTGTGAATGTTCTATTTGCCGGGAATGGGTCCGAAATTAAAGTTCCTAACTGTACAAGTAATATTATATGACTTCAGATGTTACGTGTCACAATAATTGTTTTAGAAATTTCAATAAAAATACACAAGTAAGTTACATCAGTTTTATTTATTAAGTTCATACATAATTAGAGGTGGTCTAAACAAATTTAACCCACTGAGCTAGCATTTCATTGGTGATTTTAAGTGACAAACTGTGCTAGTTAATTTGTTATGTACATACGCAAGAAAAAGATTTTGTATCGATTCTAACAACTAATTCTGGTATACACAAGACTTCGCAGACATATACATATGTTAGTATGTAATGTATAACCGAAATAATGTATGACCTTTTTACATGCAGGGAGTTCTGATTTATATTAGAATATTATGTATGACACGATTAATAAAAATGTCAACAGATTACCGCCAGCGGCTCCCCAAATAGTCATGTAGTGAAACAGCGTGATTTATTATGTACAAATATATGTGAGGCAGACATTTCTAAACGTCGCATATAATCAGCAATTCATCATTATGGCATTTCAATAACATCTGATCCAATATTTTTTTTATGATAATCATTTACAAACATCATCCCATTGAGATCAAAGCTCTGAGTCTTTACTTTTTCAAAAGCATCATTGTTTTTAAAAATTATACTCTTTTATCTTTATAATAGTTATTAGCTATACAAGATATATATATGATAATCTAGGATAACATTAGGAATATCCACATCTTATTCTATATAAACATTTATCCACATTCGCCCTTATACTACAGCGACTAAATGCCACCACACCACCCATTAAACCCCATAAAGCTTTGTTGGAAGAATTTGGTGTCAAGTTGGGGGCTCGATGGGTGTGAGCGATATTTACATAGGATCAGTCAAACGTTTGACTGCAAAGCCAACAACAAATTGAAGGCGATTCTGCAATCCTTGAAAATTTATCATTAATAACACTTACGTAGATTTTTCTTGAGGATCTTCTTGTTTTGAAGGGTCAAAACCCTCTTTAATATGTCCTCCTGTACCTTTAGGGTCTAGATCTGTAGCCCAACTGAAGTGCATAAGTGCTAAATGAGAATTACCTAACTTATTATGGACTTTTCCAAGTAAATAATACACTAATGATTCCCTCGGTGCTATATCTTTTAAATGATGAAGGTCTGTCAAGGCATCTTCTGGTCGACCTGCACGTAGTAATACTGAAGCTCGATGGAAACGACATAATGGATTCTCCGTGTCCAATGCGACTGCCCTCTCTAAAGTAGCAAGGGCTCGGTCCATTTTCCCCAAGGCAGCTTGTGCTAAACCTAATTGGCATCTTAGTACCCCAGAGTGTGGGTGTATAGTTAGAGCTCTGCGAATGTGCACTTCTGAAGGCTTCCAACGTTCTTGTCGAGCATATACTGTTGCTATACCAAACCATGCAACATAATTCCGAGGATCAATACTAACAGCTGATCTAAAACTGGCAAGGGCCTTGTCTGTCTCTTCAGCAACGGCGTACTCATGGCCCAAAAGGGCGTGCGCATAAGCTACATCAGGATCTAGTTGTACAGCTCGTTTGAAGAATTTCAAAGCTGTTTCACGTTCCTTGTGTAGTGAAAAACAATTTCCAGCTGCAAGCCACGCAATAGGATCCTTTCTATTCAGTTCAATTAATTCTTGAGATAACGCTGACAGTTGGGCCTCTCGTTGTAAGTGCCATAAACACGTACTATAGATATCCATGCCCTCTGTACGATTCGGATAATGTTTTCTAATTTCAGAAAATATTTTTGCAGCCGCCTCATATTGTGCTAGTTCATAATGTGCCTTTGCTATCATTGTTTGGACCCAGGGTGAATTATATTGCTTTGGTGATGTATCTTGGAATAATTTAATAGCATTTTTACAATCTAAGAACGCGAGACTCTTGTATGCTTCTCCTAAATCTCGCATTAAATTTAACAAAGCTACACCGTTGGAATTCTTTGGTGGGATTGTGGGTGTGACTGTTTCAATACCTTTACTTCTTTCGCTTATATCGACAGAACTGTTTTTAATATTTTTGGCTGTACGCTGTTTATTTTTTCTCGAGGGACTTTTAGGAGCTACAAATTTTCTACTTGGCGATTTATTATTTTCTTTAACAGAATAACTGCTGTTATTATTACTAAATAATCTGGACGATCGTCGGGGAGCTGGTCCGAGAGTGCATCTTGGTGCGGGACTAAAGACAGCATCTTTTAATTGGCCCATTTGCGCTCTCAATGAGTTTACTATCTTAGGGATAGCCTTTTGCTCATTGGAGTCTGTAAGCGTTGGAGTGTACAAAATAGGAGATTCTTCCATAGGTAACATTCCAAAAGACGGTGAGAATGGAATAGGTGCCATGCCGCTGAACACGCTATGCATTCTTTTCACTGGCGCTTGCGTCTCTGGTGTAATACTTGATGACATTGTCATTGGAGTTCTCGTAGCAATGTTATTAGGCGTGACGTTAGAATTCATTGTCGTATTATTGGAAATGTTACTATTGACAAAAGAAATATTTTCAGAATTGCTGACTAGATTTACTAATGTAGTTACACCAAATGTGAAGTCGGTGTTATTCATTTGGAACACTTGATGTGGGTCTATTTTCTCGCCCATGTTACAAAGTTGTGCAAATGATTTCCACATGAACGGATTCAGTGATAGTGCCTTCCGATGTGCATCAGCTGCTTTACTTCTCCTCTCAGTAAAGTTATATATTTTGGCAAGAAGTTGTAATGCGTACGGAGCTTGTTCTCCAAATTCTGAAGCAACAATATCTAAATTGGATCCCAGTGCAATCTCGGCATCTTTGTAGCTGAAAATCACAAAGAATTATAAACATTAATAGCAAACCTGAAAACAATATGACTAACAACTTTTTTACTGATTGATCTAGAAGACAAATATGCTAAGTGCTTAAATATTTGATAATGAAATGATAATAATGTTGTAACACCCACTTTATTTGTACACAGTAAAGGTGGCCAACACATGCTTGCGACATAAGAGGTATACCAAGGCCCTAATTTCACTCTTCTAGTAATTTGAAAAGGACTACTTCCTCAACTAAATGATATTTTAGATAAAACATTTATCACAGATATGGTTCATCATCACGCCTTTATCCCCGAAGGGGTTGGCAGAGGCATATTATATACCCACATTTCACCTTTTTATAATTTGTCCCACGTAATACGTTGTGAGCCGTATTGCCGTGTTTAAATGGACAGGCGCAAGTTGTGACTGTCTGCTGTTGAAATAAAGCCTTCAACTTGGCTTAACGACTGCCATTTTACTGGCAACCGGGACCAACGGCTTAACGTGCCTTGCGAAGCACGGAAACGCTCAAATAAATGTCACAAAGTTATCACATGGATGGTCACCCATCCATGGACCGGCCATAGTGAAAGTTGCTTACTGCAGTGATCGTTCACAGATATAATCCCTACTAATATTATAAATGCCGTAGTAGCTCTGTCTGTCCGTTACGAACCAATTTTGATGAAATTTGGTATAGTTTGAGTCCAAGGAAAAGACATAGGATACTTTTTAACTGACCGCAAAAGAAGGGGAATGATTTTACGCGATAACGAGAGCGGACGAAACCGCAGGGAACAGCTAGTAATAATATTAATAAATATTAATGGACATTTTCACACAACGCTATATGATCCCTAAGTTAGTATAGTAAGATGGATAAAAATACAAAGGTTAACACAAAACTGTGTCAGTAACTGTTCTAGCCTGCTTAAATTAAATGGCTAATTCCGGACGAGGTCAGGGTCCATTTGAATGTAACCGCGCAGCGTTTTTGGTAACACAGCGAGCATGTTTTCCTAAATCTTTTGCTATAAAATAAGATATTGAATAACACCACTTTTACCGTTTCACAACATTTATTTACGTACACCTGACCGTTTTCGCCTCTCGGCATTCTCAAAGGTACAAGGTACAAATAAACTAACTTGATGACCACTACATCATACGTAAATAAATGTTGTGGAACAGTACAAGTGGTGTTCTTCCATATGTGCAGCAAGTTCCACCAAGTGCCATCAACCAACAGTATAAATAATAAAATAAGATCTTTAGCAATTACAAATTTGAAGTCCCTTAATCAAAGTATCGCGATTAGGCATACGATGGCGCCCACTATAGCGTAGTCGTCGGAGACGACGTACATTTACACAAAGGCGCACGTCGTCGTCCAAGCTAACGGGATGTAGGTACCACATGGAGGTATACTAGCCCACACAAACTGGCAAGAAGAGGCTCTTCGCTGACAGCAATGGGCCCTGAACCTATTCTGCCCCTACCATCGGGATGGGTACGTAACCTGCTAAAACGGCATACAAGGAGCCATCACCAGGATTACTGGACCGGCTTAGACACATGCAGACAAGCGAGAGCGGCACTGCCGACAATCAACACCAGATTCTCTCACAAAATGCAACTAAACAGGACCAAGATAAGTATGATCCACTAAACAAACATCTCTTTAATTTAGGTGTCACAGACAGTCAGCCCCGGATCTAGGGGGGGGGCAAGCCGGGGCCCTTGCCCCGGGCGGCAAAATCAGGGGGGCGGCAAATCAGAGGGCAACAAATTCAAACTTTATAGACAAATGCACAAATCATCAGATAATAACCTTGACGATAGTAGATTGCCTAGCTAAAAATTAAAACTTCAACTTATTTAACTCTTTTCACAAGAAATAATTATGGTATTTGCTCAAATTAGGATCAGAAATTAACTATAGATATATGCCAGATGCTTGAAAGGAAACAAACAATTCCAAGTTGCATGCACCACTTCTATATAAACTTGCAGCATGTTGTGGGGGCGGCCACAGTATTTCATATACTGATTTTTTCACCGTACGTCAACGGATAGCGTTATAAAGTTTCCTTTGATTCTTTTCTTTTTGTCTCTTAAAAATAAAAAAAATCTTGGTCACTTTTGCACTGACCGTATCAATTGTGCCGCTGGATGAATAGTTTCTTGAACGGATGACGTTAACTACTAGTACCCTGTGCTGGTCAGGTTCCCTGCTTTCTGCAGTTTAATTCAAAAGTGCCGGTGCAGGGATCTGTGTTGTCCAACACTATTTCTTCGGCATATTATACCTTGGGTGCACTCATTGTTATGCAGACGACCAGTACTCTACAGGAAAGTTAATCTGGCCGTCCAACAGAGGGGCGGCCCGGCCTGGAGGAAAAGAGGCGGCAGCTCGTAGCATATCTCGACCGGGTCTGACCGCATTTCCCAATGAGATTTAGAAAACCTGGTAGATTTAAATGCCAGGAAATAAAGGCGTGTGCGTTTACAGCTGAAGATCTCTTTTCCGTCCTCTACCCTCTCTTCACAATGCGAGGACTATCTAGACATCCTGCAACCTTTCAGAGGGGGGCGGTCCGACGAAGAAGAAAAGAGGCGGCATCTCGTGGCGGATCTCGACCGGGCCTGACCGCATTTCCCAATTTTATTTAGAAAACCTGATAGATTTAAATGCCAGGAAACACAGGAATGCGCGTTTACAGCTGAAAGATTCCCTTTACTTCTCTACCCTCTCTTCAGAAGGAGAGGAGCAACGGCAACCTCTTCTACCGGTTGTCGCAGATGAATACTGGGCACGGGAGCTTCTGTGTGACAAATACACCGGGAAATCACAGCTGAGTGACAGCACTGCGAGGAAAGCAGCCAGGACAGAGCGGTGCACACATTGGAGGAATGCACAGCGTGGGCGCATCAGCGGTCGTGGACATTCTCTCGCTGGAGATCATGGTGGCCATGATCTCCAGTGGGAGTAAGTGGGATATCGCCTTGACTTTCTGCGGGCAGTTCATGCTCGTGAGTGGCGTGGCGTATCGGGGAGGAAGCGTGAAACTGGAGATAACTGTGGCGCCCGCGCCACAGACTTATCTTCGCCCAAGACTCTCGGTCTCCACGACCGGGGACCTGAGGACGGCGAGCGCATGTTCATCTTCTTAACAGAAGCAGGCCCAAGAAGACAGTTGGACGTAAACGTTTCACAGGTTTCACTAAACTCTGGTTTCACGCACACCACCACGCCCCAAGAAGCGGGATAACACCTGAACAACCCCGAACCCCCTAGGTAAGGTCGCAATGATGGTTGAAGTCTGTTGGGAATCCTGGGAAATCCTTCCGAGCCCTTACCCGGGGCCCCACACTGTAGGCAGTGGTAGGATTTGTGTGCTTTCAGGCAGTAAGAGTTCGGCATAGAATCCATGACGATACGTATCTAAAAAATCCCTCACTTCAGAATGCGATAATACTACTGAAGCACTATCTAGACATTCTCGACCTAGACTCCGAATTCATCTCTCATGGAAAATAGGATGATTACGCCACCATAGAGGTGTCTGCCGTGTCTGCTGTACCAGACGCAGATTTGTACCTTTGCTAATACTACTCTCAACTTTGAACTAAAGAACCCAAAAAAAATATAGGGGGGGAGGGGGTGTTAATGGGGGCGGCATTTTCACATTTTGCCCCGCCTAAAAAAATCTCTAGATCCGGGGCTGCAGACAGTCCCCTTTGCAGAGCCTGTATGGAGATGGACGAAACTGCTAGTCACATTCTTTTGGAATGCCCGGTGTGACGTCAGGGCAGCCTACGCGCCGGCGCGCGCGCATGGTTACGGCACTCTTCGCCCCTCGTCGCCTCCTTCACGCCCTTTATATAGACCTGCCAGCGGTCGCTGCCCTCTCTGACCACTACGGCTGATCCACAGGTGATGTACTAACTAAAATATTGTTATCAACTATCTCCTTGGTAATCCTCTCTGGTAATCACTATATTTGGACTCGATAGGGTGGCTGACCCACCTATCGTGTGACAATGGCGCCCCACGTTGGGCGCCATTGTCACGGGATAGATGGTTCAGCCACCTATCTCGGTCCAAGTATAGGTATATTTACCAAGGAGATAAATATGAACAATAGGTTTGAAACAATACAGCAGTTGATCCTGCGTTTATTAGAATAAGCAATATCAAGATAGATTTATAAGTACAGCTAGTTACAAAGTAGGGGAGGGTTCTTGAGTATCCTTAGACCACCAGATCCAGCCGAGGTGATGATGGAGACGAGTACATCACCTGTGGATCAGCCGTAGTAGTCAGAGAGGGCAGCGACCGCTGGCAGGTCTATATATAGGGCGTGGAGGAGGCGACGAGGGGCGAAGAGTGCCGTAACCATGCGCGCGCGCCGGCGCGTAGGCTGCCGTGACGTCACACCGGAACTGGCCAGATACAGGGCTAAACACTTCGGTACACCGAGGTCGCTCCAGGAAGTCGTCGGCAACGTGAAGAGTCTGCTAGACTTCCTGGAGGAACTGGGATGGCAGTAGCCATACCACAAACCCCTCACGCCAAATAGGCGCAGAAATGACGTCGAGTTGCGGAAACCAGCCCGTGTAAACCTAGCCCACACCAGACTAACTGACTGATACAAAGCCAGGGAACCGAAAGAAGGCCAGTATATGAGATTGTATCCAAGTAAATTAATGCCATTATGTGAGGGCTACTTCAAACATTTTGCAAATAACTGAAGTGTGACGACAGGGTGAAACATTAGCCAGGGTTTGACAGGTTCCCTTACTTCCCCACCATCAGCCCAGCTCTTAAGTAAGAGTATATAAACCCTACAAGTAAGTTCCGGCTGGTGATATTTTAACTCCACATTTATGGAGTACAGCCTGGATATGGTAATCACACTAGTTGCCAGGGTATTTCAGTATTGTTTGTACTTGTCTCTGACTTGATGAGCGCCTGCAGTATCATGTATCCATCATCATTATAGGAGTAGAAAGCTGCCTTCCATGAACATAGGTTTGGGAATTGGTCACAATGATTAGCACAGGGAGATGTTTTCGGAATTTATATGCATCATAGCTAAACCAGCTGAGGTTGGCAGCAGTTGGATTGCATAGCTTTAGCCAGTTTTCCATTCTTTTAAGAAAGTTGGATAAACTAGCATACATTCTTACATAACTTGATTTTATTTCGATTTAATTGCAGTCGAGTTAAATAAAACATTAATGCCAACAGTTATTTACTAGCAGGAAGCAATAACTGGATTGGAAAATTGCTAGCCTGTCCTTTCCAAATGAATAGTGAACTCCACTGCAGCCACTGAGCCATGCAGGAACAGAGAACAACCAAATTCTGTGCGGGTGGAGCTTCAAGCGCCATCTCATACATCTATAATGACCATGTGAGATTTAGAATATGGAAATTTATGATAAGATACACTCATTAGGGCAACCTCTCCAAGCACATGAACTTGCACATGTCTGTATAAACAGATAAATAATACAGAAATATACCTGAAGTTCACTACTCAAGGGAACAACTACAAAATGGACCTACACTTAGCAAATTTTTCTTCTAGGTCAACAGTTTTATTATGAAGTTAGATTAGAAAACAAACATTGTTATTCATTTTGTAACTTTTGTTCCTCCAAATAAAATCAGCGAGTAATATTTATAATACAAACTGCAGATGTAAACTTACGATTTCAAATCTATGGAACATTTGGCTAGAAGGAACCTGGCTTGTGGCAGAGCTAATGACATGTTTTGCAACAGATGATGAGCCTCATTTACTCTTCCAGCTCTATAATAGCACGTTCCTAATAGAAAAGCAGTCTCTTCCGAAGTAACTGAAAAAATACAGAATGAATGCGTATAGCCAAAAGTAATAACAGTGCATCATGAATTCCAGAATTACGTAAAAATCAATAGTGGCACTGAAAATGTTATTATTATTATAAACTGTCACTTCGTTGATAAATATCTATGTTAAGGCTCTTACCTTCAGCATGTAATCTCTCAGCCAGAAAAATAGCGTTGTCGTATGCATAATTGTTCAGACAATCCCAAACGATAACCTGTGGGAATTTAAAATAATGAATAAAACGTCTCCACAAAAAGATTTTGACAGTTCCTGTAAAATATTTTTGCACACACCTGTACAGGCTCCTGAACAATCATTTTTGTAGATTATAAGCACTTAAAAGAATACAAATACTACAAAATATTCACATCGCAGGCCACAATTATTATAGTCACAAATAAATTAGAGCGTATCTTTTACGACGGACATTTTCATTTTTGTTAATTGTCTTTGGAAAATTGCACAGGGTTGCCACTTGCCATTGCCATGTTTGGGTCTTGCCAGAAGCGAATCCCAATACAAAATTAATTAAAAGCGGCTCCACATGCTTGAAAAATAGCAGTAACAAAAGACACTGTTGAAAAAGGAGAGTTAAGCACATAGCATGGCACAAAAGGAGGATCACTTGTTAAATCTTTAGATGTATCTACCTAGCGAGATAGTAAATGTTCAAAGTTTCAAACTGTTTACATGAGCCTATTGCCGTGTTTTTTTTTTTTTTTTTTTTCTTCTTGTTCTTGGACTTTCTCGGTTTGAGAGTATGCCAAAGTCAAGTAAATTTCATTGTTGTGAAAATATAAATCATTTTCATGTTATGATTCTTCTTATGAGCAGCGTATTCATGTATGTCCAAATTTGGACTAAGTTCTACTCTAGTAAGGCGGTGGTACCTTACTAGGGCTTGATGTGGAATTCGTCGACAAACCTAAAAACTCGCGTTTCACTGCGCTTTATCACTTTCCAACACTTTTGCACGTTGTCGAACCTTTATGTTTAATAATCCACCATAAATTACACATAAACACTCAAAATTACACTAGTTTTGAAAAATTATTAAAACACAATTTAACGCTTGTCTGAAAGTTTCCCGCCGAATCCTATTGCCGTGTTATTACGTACGTATTCGCATTGATTAATTTTGGGCTCCAATTTTTGAAAGACGTCTGAAATACTCGTTGACCTAAGGTTCAGCGAGTATTTCTAGACTAGGGTACACCGGCACCGTAGTCATTTATGATTATGGCGCCTCCAGACTAGTGCTGCTAAGCCCCGTGAACAGGCGTGAACGTGAATGTGGATGGTTTTCACGGGCTTCGCGTGCGTTCACGCCTATTTCCCGATCGGTGACGGTATTTTGTGCCGCGACAAAGGGTTCGCGCCTCGTTCGCGCGTAGTTTACGCGTACACATCCACGTTCATGGCCGCTTGCTAGTTTGCTCCTGGCTACAGGCATGTACGGACGTGTACAAAGTGCATTCGCTGTGCGCGCTAAAATGAAATCGGGTATGAACTGAAACAATAAAACTGAAATACTCTTTTTGGAACATTATCACAGTAAAAATATACTGTGGAATGCAAGAAACCTGCATCATAAAGACAAAAATTTAATGGCTGTCTCCTGAAGCTAGAAACCGTAGGTGTTACAGCTAAACGAATTCTTGCTGGCTAGTAAACGGCTAAATTTATATACTACATTTTATATAATAGGTATTGTAAGGAAATCAAGTACTTAATTATTGTGACATTTTTTGTTTGTGTTTTGAATTAGGTAGGTATTAGTGCTAAATTTTTGTTAAGAGACCTTCTTGTCTCTAGTTTGATTTTGTTAAGAAAAAGGATTCAATAGACATGGTCGCTTAGCAATGTTGTTGTTATCTTTAGTTCTTGTAAAAAAAAACGTTTGTACAAATACTTATAATAATATAACTTCTATATTCTTATAACACCGCATTTTCTTTATTAAGTTCTTGATTATGCCTCTAGAGCTCTCAAGAACTTAACATGGTAGCAGAGCGTGGTTAAGTGAAATTAAAATGCTGTTATAGGTAAAATCTGTAAGTACGAACCCATTATGTCAAAGATAAAAATTGATCCCCTTCATAGGGATAATTATGATACGTGGGTTATTCACGCAGAAGCAGTTTTAGTAAAACAGAAGTTATGGAAGTATGTAGAGACTGAACTGTCAACTGATGCATCCAAAGAAGAAAAGGAAGATGACAGGTTAGCAAAATCAGAGTTGATACTCATCATTGCACCATCTGAGCTAAAACAAATTAAAAAATGTGTCACTGCTAAAGATGTTTGGGATAAACTGAAAGATATTTATGCTAGTAAGGGGCCTGCACGAAAGGCATCTCTTCTGAAACAGTTAATCTTGACAAAGCTTGAAGGTCAGGACGTACGCAGTCACCTTAATAAATTTATGGACACAGTAGACAAGCTAGCTGATATGAATATAACTATCAATGAGGATTTGTTGACAATAATGATGCTATATAGTCTCTCTCCTGATTATGAAAACTTTAAAGTAGCAATAGAGTCACGTGACATTCTCCCAAAGCCAGAACAGCTCCAAATAAAAATTATTGAAGAATATGAAGCACGTCACACATATTCCATTAGTAATGATGCCGAATCCTCCTATCATGAAGAAGCGTTACATGCCACTTGCAAGATTTGCAAACAAAGAGGAAATATTTTTAAAAGGAAGCACCATAAAATTTGTAGTAATTGCTGGAAGAAAAACAATGAGGAATCAAATAACGAAACTTGTTCTCATAAAAATCACATTGCGACACAGTGCCTTTTATCTAGAAACAAAATGCCAGAAAATGACACTTGGATTTTAGATAGTGGTTGTACGTCTCACATGACATATCAGCGTAGCCTATTTAAGACCATAAAAGAATTATCCAAGAAACTAAATTTTGCATCTGACGATTTTTCAGCAGACATTAAAGGTACCGGGACTGTTTCTTTTATTACAAAAAATGGTAAAGGTGATGCTCTTATACGTACCTAGTCTATGCACGAACTTACTGTCTGTTAGCAAGATGACAGACGCTGGCTGTTCTGTTTATTTTGACAATGATAAAGCAACCGTACGCAACAAAAAAGCTGGAATTTTTCTTAATGCATTTAAACAAGATGGTCTTTATTACATTAAACCTACCCAACATAGATGCTACAACCTAGATAATGACAATTTTCTAACATCCAAAAACCAAAAGCATTCGTCGAGTATGTTAGAGTGGCATAAAAAACTTGGTCATATGAACGCCAACGATTTAAAACTGGCACTTAAAAATCAAAGTTTACTTGGTTTGAACTTTGACTCCTCAGAAAGCTTACCAGAATGTGAAACATGCATTAAAGCTAAAATGCATCGCGTACCAGTACCTATTGAGAAAACCTTTCAACGAACAACAGAACGCTTAGAAATCGTGCACACTGACGTTTGTGGACCTATCCGAACACCTTCAATTTGCGGATATAATTATTTCGTTACATTTATCGATGACTACAGTCGATATTGTCGAGTATATCTGATGAAACACAAAAGTGAAGTATTGGAAAAGTTTAAAGAATTCAAAAAGTCAGCTGAAACACACACTAGCAACAAAGTAAAATACCTACAATCCGATAATGGCACAGAATACATAAATAAAGAATTTGAATCTTATCTGAAAAGCTACGGAATACAGCGAAGGCTTAGCGCTCCGTTTACGAATGATACAGAACGGAATAGCAGAACGCAAAAACCGTACGCTTATTGAAAAAGCCAGGGCTTTACTGATAGAAGCACATGCACCTCTAAAATATTGGAGTGAAGCTGTGATAACTGCGAATTACCTTTCTAACAGGAGTGTAAACAGCACCATTCAAAACAAAACACCATTTGAACTATGGGTGGGTAGAAAGCCATGCATCAACCATTTATATGTATTTGGTCGCAAGACATATATTCTACTAAAAGGTGTTAACAATCATAAATTTGCGCCTAAAGCAATTCCAGGCATGTTCGCTGGCTATTCAGAAATTTCTAAAGCATTCAAAATTCTGTTGCCCTCGAAAAACAAAGTAGTGGTATCAAAAGATATTAGAGTGATGAAATCTATGTTTTTTGAACAACGAAGTCAAAATGATATCATCGGTCAGTCTCTGGAATCTTCGAATTCAGAACAAAAATATCTTGACAAGCAAGTGACAATACAACTTGATAATTCCGAAGACAGAGATTATTCACCACTTGAAAGTATTTCACAACAAAATTCAGTCCGAAGCACTGATGATTTTCGACAAGTAGAACCGGCAAATATTGACAGTGAATATGAATCTTTTTCAAGTTCAACCCTCACTGACAACGACGACGTTGACGATGAGTCTGTAGGTGGTGTTGAAAATAGCACATTCGATACAAGATCACTACGAAATAGATCAACTTTAAAAATGCCTAAACGTTTTGATGATTTTATTTTGGCTGCTGCTGCAAATATAGAAAATCATTATAAACCAAAAGAGCCTGAGACTTTCAAAGAAGCAATGGAATCTCACGATAAAAAACAATGGCAAGAAGCAATGAGAAGTGAAATCAGCTCTCTAAAAGACAACCAAACCTGGGATCTGGTTGATTTGCCTAGGGGACGCAAGCTTCTACGAAGTAAATGGGTATACAAAATTAAAATGAACCCAGATGGTACAGTTGATAGGTACAAGGCCCGATTGGTTGTGAAAGGTTTTACTCAAAAACCGGGTTTGGACTACGACAAGACGTTCAGTCCTGTTGTTCGTTTAAGTACAATACGAGCTGTCTTAGGGTTAGCTGCTCAAGAAAATATGTTTTTACATCAATTCGATGTTTCAACTGCTTTCCTAAATGGTTTAGTGAAAGAAGATTTATTTATGGTACAACCTGAATTCTGTGCTGACGGCACTAAGAGAGTCTGCAAACTAAAAAGAAGTTTATATGGACTTAAGCAAGCACCTCTTTGCTGGAACACATGTATGTGCGAGGCCGCATTTGCGTTTTTCCGCGGCGGTTTCTAACCTCAAAATGTCATCAAACTGTCAAAATCAATGAAATCAAGTCAATGTTTTGACATTTTGAGGTTAGAAACCGCCGCGATAACCGCAAGTGCGGCCTCGCCCTATATCAGAATTTCTCAATAAAGAAGGTCTCATACAAAGTGCACAAGACTCTTGTCTCTTTATTGGAAAACATGTACTAGTAGCACTTTATGTTGACGACGGACTTGTAGCGTCTACTAGCGAAAAGGCTGCAGAATACTTCATTGATCGATTAAAAAATCGCTTCAAAATAACGTCAAAACCAGCTTCATATTTTCTTGGTATGGAAATACATAAAAATAACGATGGCACTATTACACTTGATCAAAAGGCATACTCGAGGAAAATTTTACAGAGGTTTGGAATGGAAAACTGCAAACCTGTTCCTACTCCAGCTGTGAAAGCTACTGAAGAAGATGCAGAGGTAGAAAACAAACCAGATGATAGTAATTTTCCCTACAGACATGCCGTAGGTGCGCTTGCCTATTTGATGGTGGCCACGAGACCGGACATCTGCTATGCAGTTGGTGTCGTATCTCGTCATCTGGATAATCCAACTTTATTAGATGTTAAAAGTGTAAAGCGAATATTTAGATACCTAAAAGGCACTACTGATATGGGACTGATGTTTAAAAAATCAGGAGAGGAGAATAGGGTTATAGGATACAGTGACGCCGATCACGGTGGAGATATTGTAACTGGACATTCTACTACAGGAATGTTTTTCCATTTTTCTGGACCAATCTTGTGGAAGAGTCAAAAACAAAATTCTGTTGCAATTTCGTCAACCGAAGCTGAATTAATTGCCTTGACAGAAACTGCCAAAGAAGCTATATGGTTGAACGCACTATTAAGCGACATCACAAAGGTACTCGAAATACCCATAATTTATGTTGATAATGAATCGGCCATCAAGCTCGCCGAAAATTTACCACATCAATTTCATCGCCGAACGAAGCATATAAAGCTGAAACATTTCTTTGTAAGAGAATGTGTTACCAACAAAGAGCTGTGTATCAAACAGGTGCCAACAGAGTTTCAGCTTGCTGACATGTTTACCAAACCATTGTTTAGTCCAAGAATGTTCCAGCTATGCAATCGAATGGGAATAAAAAGAATGCTTACATAGTTCTCATTCTTCTGAGTTCGGTGGGTGTTAAGAGACCTTCTTGTCTCTAGTTTGATTTTGTTAAGAAAAAAGGATTCAATAGACATGGCCGCTTAGCAATGTTGTTGTTATCTTTAGTTCTTGTAAAAAGAACGTTTGTACAAATACTTATAATAATATAACTTCTATATTCATAAAACACCGCATTTTCTTTATTAAGTTCTTGATTATGCCTCTAGAGCTCTCAAGAACTTAACAATTTTTAAATTGTTAATGTACTTAGATTAGGAATTTTATATGTACACACAATATATCAATGTTATGAAAAAAAAAATACAATACAAAAGCGATATGTGGCCACCAATGATATAAAAACTATAGATACGTTATAGACACTTGAAAATGGCAACACGTAAAGTAGGTAATTACCTGAAAATCTGTGACGCGGCTGTAGGGTTAGCGAAAGTTCTATTAGCACTGTTTTAAATTCTGTTAGTAAAGAAAACTCGAAAAAAACATGCCTTCATGTATCTTCAGATGATACACAAGCTACACAGCAACTGTTCAATATAAAAACGTGTCATTTCATGCGTAAGTACAATAGAAATAATAAAATGATTTCATTTTCTCGGATCGATAAAATGGCGGCAAGCTTAACGAATGTACAAGAAAAATGTACTCTATAGTCTGTGGTTTGGCGCTCGCGACCCGTAAGGGGATGTCGGGGAGATTTTGTACTAATGTTTTATTTTGCTATTTGAATATTTGTTTTATTTAGGTAATTATATTTCTTTAAAAAAACAATGAAACATAATAATAATATATTTAGATTATTAAAATGATTTAAATTACAAATGTTTGGATTACTTACTAGGCTGTACTGAATTATTACTTATTAAAAAAATGTTTCTATATGATATTGTTATATTTTTATTTTATGACTTAAATTACGTTAATAATTACTAATCCGATAAACTACATTAACATTTTATAAATTTAAATATTACGTACTTCACTGTAAATACATTAATCATATTATGTCTGAGTAAGTGAAATTCAAGTTTCCCCTTTTCCCCACATTCCTCTGATATTGACTTCATGCATGCTACCACAGATAATTTATAGAATTCTTTTTTCAAATTTATAAAAGTTTAGCTGTTTTTGAAAGCCGCAATGTTCGTGTATAACGTGTCTATATATGATACGTCTTTGGTGGCCACAGCAAAAAAAGTTATTGCAGCAGCAGCTTCTACGTCCATTTCGCGGCACAGTTTACGTATAAGGTCAAGTGTCCAACAATGAGACGGTCACAGCCTGCGCCTGTCCATTTAAACACGGCAATGCGGCTCACCACCTATTACGTGGGACAAATTATACAAAGGTGAAATGTGGGCATATAATATGCCTCTGCCTGCCCCTTCGGGGATGGAGGCGTGACCATATGTATGTCCAACAATGAAACAGTTGTACACAATCCATACTTCCATACTAATATAATATTATAAAGCTGAAGAGTTTGTTTGTTTGTTTGTTTGTTTGAACGCAAGGATCTCAGGAACTACTGGTTGGATTTCGAAAATTCTTTTACAGTTTGATAGACCATTTATCGAGGATGGCTATAGGCTATATAACATCACGCTACAACGAATAGGAGCGGAGCAGCAATCAAGAATGATTTGAAAACCGTCTAAGAGCTTCCGAGGCGTACGCTGCGTAAATGGTTAAAGTTACGTAAAAATCATGTATTACAAAATTGTTTCTCTTAAAAAGTTCTAAAAAAAAGTCCGCGACAGCATATGTCTATCTTTTAAGGTTCGCTCACAATAAACTAATTTGTCTATCTCTTAAGGTTCGCTCACAATATTATAAAACTAAATAGTTTGTTTGTGCTAGGATATCAGAAACTACTGGTTGCATTTCAAAAAATATTTTACAGTTTAATATTACATTTATTGAGGATGGCTTATGACGTTATAACATCACGCGAAGACGAATAGGAGCGGAGCAGCCATGAATAATGTTTTGAGAACGGGGAAAGTTTCTTTCTTTTTAGGGCTTCCATTGCGTCCGCTACGTAAATGGTTTACGTTACGTTTACGTTTTACGTTAAAAAGGTGTATTACAAAATTGTTCCTCTTAAAAAGTTATAAAAAAAAGTCCTCAACTGCATATACCTATCTTTTAATTTCACTTACAATAACCCTCTTATTAAGTTTTAAAGTATGAGCGACACGACGGGAGTTAACGTGGCCTGCACTGGTAGCCAGTAAACTGAACGATAACAACCGGTCAAGTGCGAGTCGGATTCGCACACGATGAGTTCCATACCAAAAAAAGGATGGGCGGAAGTAAATACGACGGGAAACATTATAGTTACATATTAATGCCCCCCCCTTCTCACTCTCATGTGACACAAACGAAGTTGTGCGGGTCAGCTCTAATGAATATAAGCGACGACGCGAAGGGAGTAAGTGCGACGGGAAATAAATGCGACGGGAAAAATTATAATACTCGAAATATTAATACAATACCTCTCTCTGTCTTACTCTCATGTAACGCAAACGAAGTTGCGCGGGTCAGCTAGTAAAACATAATAATATTTCCAAAACGCGACGTTGGCAGTTTGTGCAATATATCGCGTAAGGACACTCAATAGATACGGTCGGCCAAGAAAGTGGTGTATCAGTTTTGATTTAGTTTTCTAGTCATTGAAAATTACGACAAGGTTCATACTAGATATCATTGAAAGAGATGCATATTAATGACGTAAACCTTATTGATAAGTATTCATTTGTCGTAAGTCACTTAGAAGTGCATGACATTTTAACCTTTATTAAAAACTGATAAAACATTAATTTCTGCAAAGTTAATTTGAATGGTTCTAAATAAAAGTAATAAAATCTTTTTAAATCTAGCTATCTCTTTTTCATATAGAATACTGACAACTGACTTTTTGTCAAATATATTCAAACTAAGAACAGCTGTCACGTAACAAACAGTAGGTATCAATAATCAGATAAAGATGGCAATAGAAATTGTCAGATGTCTGCAAGCGAAACTAATCATTATCGCCTATGAATTTGCAAACGACGTTCAACCTTAAGATGGTACACCAATTTTTTGGCCCACTGTACCACCGGCGTATCCCAGTTTGCGGCGGCACCACGTGAGAAAAGACGAGTCTGCGGATCATTTTTACTATTTTCGTCAAAAATGTAAGTATTTTTGGCTATCTTTAAAGATTTTTATTTTTATGATTATCCAGCATTCTACATGTTTTGTAGATTATTTTGGCGTATATCATGTGTTTAAAAGTTACAATTTTTTTAACATAAATTAAAAGTTAGATAAACCCTAGGTAGTCAACAATGAAACAGTTTAACAATGGACACAATGAAACACTGGTTTATTGTGTACTATCATAAGATATCTATATAAATCTAGATTTTTAATGGTTGATATTGTGTAACCTTACCTATATCTATTAAAATTCGTTTTTATTTTAAGATGGCGCGTAACAAAGCTGTAAAAAGGACGAGCGGCGTATTGCTAACCAAATGGCAAAAATTAACAATATTCGATATTCTGTTAGCTGGGAAAATGGCTGGAATCGAATGTTTGCGTTATAAGTCAAGGCATGCAAAACTGTCATTCAAAGAGAATACAATACTACGTAAGAAAAAAAAGCTGCTGTCATTAAAAAAGCCTGAAGCATGCAGCATGACACGTCGTGCCACTGCATTTAACGTATAGAAACGGACTGCTCTTCATTTAATAACTACCTACCTACATTAAACAAAATTTGATTTAGGCTCAGTTTATTTATGGTATTTCATTGTTGAATATATGGTGTTTCATTGTGTACGCCTATATGGACACAATGACACAAATCCCATTTCTTTTTTTTTCATGCAATAAAATACATTTATTGTTAAAAATTACAGAGAAACATAAATATTACATATCTATATTTACACTATTACTATCTAAACTAAACCTAAATAAGGCCCCCGTGGCATTGTGCCCAAAAGACTAGCAGCATTCCCCCTTTGAATAGCAATACCTATTCGTTGAGCGAGAAAACTGCCCGCCCTTGGGTCACCAGTTGAGAATCCCATTTCTTAGTTTTTATTTCTTCGTCGATTCAAATTACTTTATTTAAAAATCTATAAATGACATTCGATACCCAATCATATTGACTACATGCCTGTAAAATTATAGACTTCTATCAGCAAAAACATAAGATGTACGAGGTTATGAACTTTTAGTGTTTCATTGTTGGAGACTTAACCCTACGAATGAGAGAATCCGGTGAATGTGGAGGGCACGACTGTGCCGCGAATTTCACGCCGTGAATTCACGGCACTAGTCTGAAGCCACCATTAGATAATTCTTTTTTTGCCAAGTTTTATCTAATGATTTATTTCGAGCTGTGGAGACGGTCAAGTGACTTGAGTCAAGTCTATCGAATATTCTGAGACGGTACGACATTAGGAAAAAACTTCTGTCTTGAGAACATTCGCCTAAAGGCCGGTATCCACCGTGCGCTAAGCGGGCCTTTTGTGTTTTTGTTTCTTGCAAAGTAATAAGTCATTTACTAATGTAGCTTTTGAAATCCCATTATATGGGAGTGTCCATTAAAGAGAAAAACATATTGCAAGTACACAAAATAACACTACCTTCTCCATCACCAGAATAACAGATAGTACCTCACCATGCAGTATGACTATCATGCACGTAGTTTGCATGTCAGTCACTTTAATCAATACAAAGCATGATCATGCATACATAACAGAACGTAAATGCATTAAGTGCTCAGGAGAAGGTCAAGCGAGTGAAGTCAATAATTTCATGTGCATGTAATACCCGTCGCTCGCTGCACACACACATGCAAAGAAATAACGCAAATTAATGGGGTCTAGACACGATCAATTGGCAATTGTCAAGCACGTTAAATATTATGTGTCCATATACGTCGATACACACACGCGTGCAAAGAAATCGCGCGCACTGAAGCAACTTTCATTCATATTTAACGTGATTGACAATTGCAAGGCATGATCATGTCGGAAGCCCATTAAGCTACTTTCATTCATATTTTTCAAACTTGAGTCAATATTATTGACTGTGTACTGAGCCCATTACGTGCAGAGTCAAATTCTTCGTAGGAATCGCAATGCCCATAATTTAGATTATTTTATCCTTTCTTGCGCGTGGTACTACCACTACCAGTGGTACTACTCTGGTAGTACCACGAGTAAAAATTACCCGTGGTACTTCGCCCTGTGATATCGCTTCCTCCGCCAGTCCTCTGATGCGCATGATCGCGTCCACGGTGGAGCGCCCCTGACGGAAACGTAACTGGTTATCCGCCAGATCCAGCCCCACGCGTGTGAGGTGCCCGACGAGTCGCTGTGTAATAATACGCTCAAAGAGCTAGCACACCTCGTCGAGCGAATAACACGATCGGCCGGTACTCAAATGGGGAGTAAGCTGAAGCCATTCGGATCAGAACCAGTTTCCCTGTCTTCCAGACCTTGGATAACTTCCCATTTTCAAGGCATGCGCTAAAGAGCCCTATAAGCCGCCCAAGTTCCTCAAAAACCAGTACCTACGCTCAGCCTGGAATGCCGTTGGGACCAAGGGCAGTGTTCCTGCGGGATTTAAGCCGCAGTACAGCTGCCCCTAACTGACCCTCCGTGACTTCAGGTACATCGTTCTCGCTGTTATCCGCGCCGGGCGCCTGAGACGAAGCCTGTTCCTCCACCCTTGATGGGAACAAGGAACCCAGGACCCTCCAGCTGGAGACTCTGGGTCAGTGATGGTGCCTTAGGGCACGGGTCGGCAACCTTTTGAGTCGGAAGAGCCAAAAATGACGATTTTAAATTACAACATTTTTAAAGAGCCACAAATTCTTTCTTGATTCCCCCCCCCCCCCCCCCCTAAGAAGTGGGATAGACTAGACTGCGGGGAAAGTCTGCTATAGAGACAAACCAAGTCTGTCGGAAGCTCTGAGAACATTCTTCGAAGGGCATCTCCAGGACTTACGGCCATAGGCAGATGGTAAGTCACAGGGTGGTTTTGGAGAATTTCCACAATTAAAAAAATCTGAGTGATTATGTCGGATTCTCCCACTAAAACCCTGCGATGTTCCTTAATGTCACTATTGTTGGGTCACAGGGAAGGCAAGCTGCTGCGACGCCTGAACACGAGGGGTGCCTTCCACTAAAGCGGACATGACATGTATAAAAATCGTCGTTACGAGTATAGCGGAGTTCGTAATGGGTCCGACTCGCTCGCAGTGGAAGGCGTGCATTAAGCTTCCATTGTCGGAAGTGTTAGGCCATCCCGCTCTGGCACCCGCAGCGCTTTTCTCATTGCCGTTGACGTCAAAACAACAGCCGAACAAATTTTCTTCGCTGACTAACATAGCGTAAACTATAATAGACAGCGACGCGACCGGGCCAATTTAGGACTCTTAGAGCGGTACGCTCGCCACTCCACTCCGTACAAAAAGCGAGGGTGTGCTGCGCTTTATTCACGGCGCCGTCCTCGCAGTGGGTACGTTGCCTCAGGCTCAATATCTACCACATCATGCAGGTATTTACTAAAATATCCGTGACCCGTGAGGAGCTGTGTGAGGTAGTAGGTATGTCAGTGCCGCTTTTCTACCCAGGACCTCAGAATAAATAAG
Organism: Miltochrista miniata; assembly: GCA_933228765.1. NCBI lineage: Eukaryota > Metazoa > Arthropoda > Insecta > Lepidoptera > Erebidae > Miltochrista > Miltochrista miniata. The sequence continues at coordinate 21,864,962 of OW121766.1, read as the reverse complement.
ATGGCGGAGACGAGCTCAATGCTTACCGCCGAGATCTAGCCTGGTGCGCCATTTATGAATGAGATCATTGCGCGCTCTAACACGCCAGCTTTAAATCTCTTCCGAAGATGGTGTGCCATTTTGACGCACCAAAGCATTGGGCCGGTAGATTTCTGCCAGAACTGCGGCCTCTAGGTTCCGCGACGGACTGTCAGAATTAGATATGCTGTCTCTTATGATATTCTATTCTCTGGGCTACCCGCTGCGGACATCGCAGCAGAATCCTATTAGAAAGAAAATGGTGCTCCATATAAAGCTTTCAAGCGCCGCACACCACCATTAGGCGAGTTTGCTTGTTTAACTAGATACTAGTAAGACTTTTGTGGTATTTTTGAAAATGAAAGGGTGATAATGTTCTTGAAAATGAATAATATGATAATTATGTATGCAACTAAAGAGCCGCAGGTCTACACCCAAAGAGCCGCATGCGGCTCGCGAGCCGCGCCTTGCCGACCCCTGCCTTAGGGCCTAGTTTGCCTCTTAACATAAGATACGGGCGCCCCTATGGGTTCCGCTCCAGGGTCTCCGGCAATCTTTTGGACCGCTTAATGGCTGCTTGAGGGGCCCACTTGGCCACCCTATGCGCCTGTGAGAGATGGAGCTCTATGAGGGCATAGAGCTCCATCTCTTGAGCTAATGCAGCAGCTCGAGAGATGGAGCTCTATGAGGTGTGTCTGGGCGGCGACGTCTCCGGCGGAACCTGGTGTGGCGTACTGATGGCGCGCGGTAATGCACGCTGCACGCAGCTGTGTTATTTCCGGCATCCACCAATACACTTAGTCTTTGTGGGGTGGCTCTTCTGAACCACCCCACTAAGGCATCATCATCGGCAGGCTTATTTGCAGTCGAATCCAGGCCTGCCCCATGGCCGCCTCCAAGAGAGCCTCCCGATCCAGGCGATTGAGTGCCCAACGCGCTTCCGGGGGATTCGCGATAACCGGCGGTAGGATAGGTGGAGGGGAGGCGTCGAAAGGGATATATCGGTGGTCTGATGACGACTCATTCTCCTTCACTACACGCTATCCCTGGACACACCGGGCGAAATCAGGGGTCGCAAATGATACGTCTACGACCGAACTAAGCTCCCGCCGCGTCCAGGTTGCGATTGCGACATTCCTCCGTTTTAGGATTACTAGGCCACGTGTAGTGAACCAGTCCTCCAGTTTATGGACCACTGGGCAATGCTCTGGTACAGATGATTCTGAGCAGCAGAAAAAGTGGTTCAGGTTCACCTGCAGGATGCGGATATGAGTGTTCATTAATGGACGTCCATCTATGTACCCTACCGCGAAAGTGGACGATCTTGAGCGGTACCCTCGCTCCCCCGAAAGGACGGACGGGGCTTTAACTTGGAGGCGGCGCAGGCCTTGGTGCCCACCCGGTGGTCGGCCGCCTTGCCCTCCACGACACAAAACAGAGTCGCGGAGCGTCACAAGCAAGGGCCGTGTGACCGGACTAACAACAGCGGAAGCACCGGTCTCCCACGGTGACTTCCGCTGTGCACTGCACCCCAACATGACTCCACCTGGCTTCGAGGTGCAGTAGAAGATGCACCTGCGCCTTGAGGAAGCCCACAATAAGAAGGCTCCGTCAGTCTGCCACTTTCTGAGCCACCGCGACAGGGCAGCTTGCTACTGCCGACCCGTGACCAGTGGTACCAAAGCGAATTTCGCTAGATCTTATTTTCGCGACGGCAACCGCTCGCTTCCATGACGGCGGAGATTATCTTCTCTGTCGTGGCCGCGTCATCTAGACCCGTAATGCGCAGACCAGCACATTTATTGGATCTGGTGACGCTGACGCGTGTGAAATACCCCGTGTCGGTGTCTCCCTTAGCTTAGCCGCTAGGGCCTAAGAAAGAAAGAAAGAAAGAAAATGTGTTTATTAGCGATCACAACGCACATAAAACAGTTTCAAACTGATCAACAAAATTATCAAATATCCACAAAAAAAAAAAAAAAATATATATATACAATATCAGAGAAGTACCCAATAAAAAAAAAAATAAAGTCCACAACCACAATTTTGCCTTTGCCTATCCTTAAACGGATAAGAAAAAAAAACTACTAAAACACATGGCCGCCGCCCGCGCCGCCGCCACATGTTGTTGACATGTATGTCATGTATTGTCAACGTGTCATCTTCCTGACGTGGCAAATGTCGCACGTGGTTAAAAAATAGTTAAAATACATAAGTACTTTCTCAGAAGTCGCTAATATAGTTTATTTGCATTACCTTTCAATATGTACGCTGTGTTCACAATAAGGGATGGACACTCAGCAAACACTGAGTTGGCTATCAACCACCTCAGAACTGATTTTCAGTGCCACCCCCGAGTGCCGCCTGACGTCTTCAGGCCTCAGCCTTGGGACCGCTGGTGGCGCCGGAGATCTCGAGGAGTGCTTCAGTACGCGTCACCTTGCATCGTGCAATCCAGTGTCGAGGGCCTTTAGGTCCACTGAGGCTTTCGCCTGCCTCAGGACCTCAGCGTACCCCACGCCCCTTGCCATGCCCTCTGTCGTCACCGTAAGGACAACGGCGGTGGCGTGGGAGCACGGAGCCCATTTGGCGCCTTCGCCGCGGCGGCCCTTGCCATCTTTCGCTCCCGCTACCTCCCAGACCCTCTCTCTGGAGGGATTCTGGGGTGCAGCGGAAGCGCTAGCTGTGCTGGAGGAGGCGGGGTTGCCACTCTCCCCATGCGCCATCTTCTTGGGGGCGGGGGAGGGGGCGTTGGCCTTTCGCTGGGGACCGGGAGCCCAACTGGATGCAGCCGCTAGTCGTGGGCGGTTTGCCCGGTCTTCGAGGACGCCGAGGCGTCTCTCGGTGGCCTCCAGTAGCTGAATCATGCTCAGTGTCACTTTGGGTGCACGAGCAGAGGCCTTTTGTGGAGCGGGGGTTGTCACACCCCAAGCCAGCTGCGTTAGCTTTGCGATTTCCTCCTGCATCAGCTGTAGCTGTTTGCGGGAATCGGCAAGCTTAGTCTCCAGGCTCGCAACCCGAGCCCAGAGTTTTCCCTCCTCGTTGGAAATGCTCCTATGTAGGTGCTCATCCAACGCCTTAGTGGCACCTGTGACGGCTTCCGCCACTACTTTTTCCTGCCCGCTACATTCTTGGCGCCTTTTACGGCGCCAGAAATGCGAGTAAGAGACGCCACAATCTGTTTTGCCGCTGATACATCTGATGTGAAGAACGTAGCTGCGTTAGCTGTCTGGCACTGTCCAGCGGGGGCACACCTACCGGCGGCCTCGATGCCCTCCCCTTGGTTCTGTAGAGATTGGCTTTCCGACCTCTACCCGCAGTTTTAGCGTCTAAACTGCCTACTAATTAGTTCTGTTTTTAAACTATGTATCTGTTTTAAGGGTAAGGAGTTTATTTTTGACTTGCTAGACTACTAAACACTATTTCCCACTTGTTACTAGTTTACGAAACCTATTATCACCCTCCCACTTCTTACATACATACATATAATCACGCTTGTCTCCCATCGGGGTAAGCAGAGACTATGGCTTTCCACTTGCTACGATCCTGACATACAACTTTCGCTTCTTCTACTTTCATAACTGTTTTCATACACGCTCGCCGGTTAAGGGTACTCTTGACCTTGCCTTTTTCCAGAACGTCTCTGATTTGATCGGCATGCGTACGCCGAGGTTTACCCCTACCAGTTTGCCCATTCATTCTCGCCTCATAAATCTGCTTTGTCAGTCTATTCTCATCCATTCTTTCCACGTGTCCAAACCATCTAAGCATCCCTTTTTCGATCTTAGTCACTACATCTTCTGTTATACCACATTTTTCCCTTATCACGCTATTTCTTTTTTTGTCCATTAAAGTCACTCCAGCTATACTTCGCAGACTTCTCATTTCCACTGCATTAATTTTGCTTTCATGCTTCTTCTGCCATACCCAACTTTCACTACCATACATAAGTGTAGGGATGAGCACTCCCCTATGTACAGCCAACCTGGCCTTCTCAGACACATTTTGACTGCTCATAAAGGTGTACATAGCCCCATTCACTTGATTTCCTGCCAAAACTCTTCGCTCAATATCCTGGTCACACTTTCCATCCCTTACAAATTTGGAACCCAAGTATACAAATTCTTTCACCTGTTCCACTCTTTGCCCTTCAATGAAGATTGAGCAATTCGTCGTACTTTCTTCTCTTTCAAAAACCATAACTTTCGTCTTGTTTACATTAACTTTCATTCCTCTACTTTTTAGAGCCTCATTCATACTATTAACCATCAGCTGCAATTCCTCCGCTGATGATGCTAATATCACCTGATCATCAGCGTATAGGAGGCATTTGACTGTCAGTTTATTCATTTTTAAACCATACATACTCTCTTGCAGTTCTTTCAGACAACTATCCATGTATAGATTAAACAGCCACGGAGACGCTACACAGCCCTGTCTCACACCCTTTTCAATGTGAAAGAAGTCCGTGCCGGCCCCGTTGATCCTGACACAAGCACTAGAACCCTCATAGAGAGACCTCAGTGCCCGTATCAAGTTGCTGTTCACTCCATACATGGACAATATTGACCACAGTTCATTCCTCACCACTCTGTCATAGGCCTTTTCCAAGTCCACGAATATGCAATAGACCTTTTGACTTTTAGCCAAAACTTTCTCAGCTACGCATCGTAAGGAAAAGACCTGATCCGTACATCCCCTTCCTTTCATAAATCCTGCTTGCACATCCCACATTTTTCCTTCAGTTTCATTCATCACTCTTTTTATCAACACTTTTGCATACAATTTGCCAACGATGCTGAGCAAGCTTATGCCGCGGTAGTTTTTGCACTCTTGCTGCGACCCTTTTCCTTTGTAAAGCGGCACAATGACAGCTTTACACCATTCTGCTGGTACTCTGCCACTTCGCCAACAAAAGTTAAAAAGGCAGTACAGCTGGCAAGCTACCACACCACGTCCAGCTTTCAGCATTTCGACAGAAATCCGATCTATTCCAGCAGCCTTTCCTACTTTCATACAATTCAACGCTTCCACTATTTCTCCCATACTTAACTCGCTTTCATCGCCAAATTCATTCAGTTCTAAAACACGCGTATCGCCTTGTATATCTTCTTTTTCGAATAAACTCTCAAAATATTCCTTCCATCTCTTTAGCACACATTCTTCTCCTCTTACAAAACTTCCATCCTGGTTTCTGATGTGATTGAGCGGCGACATTGTTTGCTGACTCCTCACTGTTCTTATGGACTTCCAAAAAAATTTAATATTCCTTTGGAAGTCTTCAGATAACCTTTTATCAAATTTTTCTCTATCATTCTCTTTCTTTCTCATCATCGTCTCTTTTGCAACACGTTTATACTTTTTATATTCATCCTTTGCCATTTTTACATCCTCATCCGTTGCCTTTTGCATTCTTTGATTGGCCTTTGTAGCCAATCAGTCCAACCATGCTTTCTTCTTGCCAGTCAACGCATTAAGAACTTCCGCACTCATTCCCTTTGCCATACATCCTTGTCGTCTTTTGCTAACCCCACACACTTCAATCGCAACTTCCACAAGTCCTTCCTTAAACGGCTTCCATAATTCTTCAATCTCACATATTTCATCTAGGTTTTCAAATTTTTCACTCAGTTTACTCACAAATGCCTCTTTTATGCCTAACTCTTGTAAATTCTCAACTTTTATTCGCTCTAGTACACTAACGGGTTCATGCACACGATGTCGCCACCGCTGAAACAGACCCCTTACCCGGCTAATTACCAAGAAGTGATCTGTGTCGATCCCGGTGCCACGGTACGCCCGAGTGTCTAGCACTTTCTTTCTCAGTCTTGCGTCTACTATCACAAAGTCAATCATGCTTCTCTGATCTCTCTCCTCTCTTGTATACAAGTGGATATCCTTGTGGTTGAATATGGTATTAGTTACCACAAGATTCCTTTCAAAACATACTTCTAGCAAGCTTTCTCCATTTACATTCACTCGTTCATCACCAAACTTTCCTAATACACTTTCGTATCCATCGCGCTTCACTCCCACCCAACCATTAAAATCACCTAACATCACTATTCCCTCGTTTCGTTTACATTTATCCAGAATATCACTCATACTCTCCCAAAATGCCTGCCTCTCGCTTTGGTCTTTTGAAGACCGGTGCCACCGCGCATCCTGCGGAGCATACACTCCCAAAACAAAGATGCGGGTAAGTCCAACCTTCAGTCTTAGCCAAAGGAGTCTTGGGCTCACACATTCATACTCTGTCACACACTCATTCATTCTCGCGGAAAGTAGTACACCGACCCCCTGGCATGCTGTGCTGGTTGTGGCTACACCTGACCAATAGGCCGTATAGGCTCCGTGTGTCGTGGTGTCACATCCTTTCCGCTTTGTCTCATTCACACACAAAATATCAAGATGCCTCTCTTGCATCATCTTACATACCTCCTCAATTTTATCTTTCATTCCTCCTCTCACATTTAATGTAGCAAAGTGGCTAACCCTAGTCCACTTTTCGCCTCGATGGGAAACGAGACGTGATGGGTGGCGAACCACATCTAGGGAATTAAATTGGTCCACCTGAACAGAGCCCCGCTTGTCCAGGTAAGGCTAGCCTTGTTCTGGGTTCGCCCGGGCCCAGGGCAATAAGGCACGCTTAAGACTACGCTCGCCCGTAGCTGCGTGAGCTCATCGGCACGGCGACCTTGGCTTGGCGGATAGTGGAGCGGATCAGGATGGGGTAGGAAGGGATTCACGGACAAGGAAATGGATAAGGTAGGATAGGACGGGGTTAGAAAGGAAACAAAACCATCTGTAATTCAAACCAAAAAAAAATTCCAACAGCCAGGACAGATCTTACATACAAAATACAATCTCTGCAGTCCGAGCAAATCCACTTCTTACTAGTTTATTATCACCCTGCAAAATGGGTGATTATGGGTTTTAATTGGGTTAAAACCCAAATCACCCAGTTTTAACCCAAACGGGTAGATTGGGTTATAACCCGCTACCCATCTCTAATTACCAGTGGGTACTACTGGGACCACTTGGTCAACTTCACTGAATAAAAATAAATGAAGATCGGTAAAAACAAATAATGATCGGTAAAACAAATGAACATCGGTTAAAACAAATGAAGATCGGTGAAAACAAATGAAGATCGGTAAAACAAATGAACGTCAGTAAAAACAAGTGAAGATCGGTGAGAACAAGTGAAGATCGATAAAAACAAATGCACATCTATAAAAACAAATGAAGATCAGTAAAAACAAATGAAGATCGGTGAAAACCTTAGACCATATATCACGGGACTAGTCTTTGCGAACCACCGCGTACATAAATATTCTGCCAGTTTTCATACAAGTGAAGGGGGAAACACAAAGACATATAAAATTTCATTGCATTTAAAAATGTATTAATCGACAAACGCGTAATGGCTGTTGTGTGTTAATTGTTATTGTACAGTCAACTACAATGTAATGTACTAGTTTAATCATATAAAATGATGTACTGATGTACAGGCTTTTCATAAAGCCAAAAGACCAAATGGTCATGTGCAATGGCAGAAAACAATGCTAAAGTAAGGCGCATCCTGTGGTTAGATGATCTAAGGTGAAAACAAATGAAGATCGGTAAATCAAATGAAGATTAGTGAAAACAAGTGAAGATCGATAAAAACAAATGAAGACAGGTAAAAACAAATGAAGATCGGTAAAACAAATGAACGATCTTCACTTGTTTTTACTGATCTTCATTTGTTTTCACCCACCTTTATTTGTTCTCACCGATCTTCACTTGTTTTTACTGACGTTCATTTGTTTTACCGATCTTCATTTGTTTTCACCGATCTTCATTTGTTTTAACCGATCTTCATTTATCTTTTATCCAGTAGTACCACGGGTAAAATTAAATTACCCGTGGTACTACTGGGACCACTTGGTAGTACCACGGGTAATTTTTTTACTCGTGGTAGTCGTGGTACTACCAGTAGTACCACTGGTAGTACCACGCGCAAGAAAGGTATTTTATGAAGTTAGCGCATGTGTGTTGCACGCGTTATTTAATAGTACATGTAGGCATAGGTAACTATCTTCTACGTAAAAAATAAATGTTTATGGTACAGAACTAATGTCACTTACGTCACTCAATTTCGTCATGAAATGAAATGAAACGAAGACAATCATTAGCACGAAGCACGAACGAATTTATAAATTGCAAGAGACTAGCATTCAGCAAAAACGTTAGTAAATGGTGGGAATCCAACTGAAGTGAAAATTGTTGTGTTTGCAGTGTTTTGTTAGTTCTGTGTATTTTTACGGATAAACGATTTTCGTGAACAGTGTTGTGTATGATACGTGATTTTGTGTACAATATGCGCAGAGTGCTATTTACGAATGACATCTGTTAACAAAAGGAAAACAGTAATTTTGAGGAATTATTGAATAATTTTCCAGGTAAATACAATATGCTATTCTTATTATGTTTAGAGTTATGTACATATTACATGGTCTATAAAAGAGACTTGCAACATCCACTTCATTTCGTGCGTCGTTTCGCCCTTCACTACAGTAATAATACACCAAACAAGAAAATGTCAAGACGTGTGACCTCCAACTTGGGAGTTCCGCGATATTTCACGATTTTGTATTATTGATGAGGTGGTTTGCATTGGATTGGAGAGCATAGTTCAGATTTTTGCTAGATGTTCTACTTATTATGTAGGTGAAACTCTATGGTTATTGAACAGTGTAAATGCTTACTGGAAAGGAAAAGTATAGCTAATGTACTAGCTATTTTGATTGGATTGTAAAGTGTAGCTAACTGTACTTTATACATTTCTTGATCAAGTTGAACAGGGTTAGGTAGTACCTACATAATTATAGTGAAATAGTATATACATCAGTCATGCCTTTTTTCATAAGGTGTAGGCAGAGGGATAATTTATGCCAAATTTTCACTCATAGTATTTAGTCCCGTGAGCCTAATACCATGTTCAACCAGTAGTTGAATACTGTAGCTGTCTGTGCTGTGTAGACAGCTGTTCAAATGTTTGTGGCTGCCAATTAATAAATAAATATTTGTGGACATCTCACACAACATCATCTAGCCCAAATTAAGCGAATATAAGCTTGCGCTATGGGATCTAGACTACTGATAAACATACTTACATATTTCTAAATACATACATATTATAGATAGTTAATTAAAGGCTTAACTTTAGATTGTCCTCCCACGAGTTTGGGGTTCATATTTTTTTTACACAAAGCTAATATTATTAGAAGCCTCCACACGAAGTTTTAACTTGCGGGGATTAATGGTTAACGAGAAAAAAAAAATGAAAATCATAAAAATTTACCAAAAATTGTCACTTTTGACCACAGAATACCTACACTCTCAATGCTTTTGACATTCAACTCGTCATTAAACGTTTCGTTTTACATAAGGTTTACGCACTTAAATGTTTAACTTCATTTAATAATAAAATAAATAGGTATGATCAGTGACTACATAAAATTTTATGCATATTTTATTATAATACATATATTTCGTTGACATAAATGAATGCTATTACTTAAATGTATTCTGACAATAATTTACCGACTATTGCCGCTATGTAAAACTAAACGTAAAACACCGTCGACGTGCTGTCACTGTTACTGTCTGACAGTTATATTTTTTTTTGTAATACTTATTTTATGGCCTTTAACTTCAGCCTTTCAGCCAAACTATTGTTGATTATCTAAGTATTGTTGGTTAGGTTAGGTTGGAACTGTGACCATTGACGCGCGACGGCGAGCGAGCGAAGCGAGCGTGCCGCGGCAGCGGCCGCCGAGCGCCAGAGGTGTCCGTTATAATATTATTATAACAATTTCAGACCAAGAAAATGCGAAAGTTAGGTTATAATATTAAAAAAATCGTAACTCAAAAAGGGGGGCGTCCGCAACTTTTCCTTCAAGGGGGGGTTCTACACCCCCTCCCCCCTCCCCCCCACCACCTCCCATACTATCCGAAGTCCTACCTAATTAAACCCAGAGACAGAACAAATCAATGTGCTCATCACACTAAGAGATTTGTCCTGGGTGGAAATCGAACCGTCTACCTATGAATCTGTAGTCAAGAACACTAACACTTAAAAGCCTTAAACTTTGTTTCACTAAATTATTATGACAGCTGGTACCAATGGCGCAGCATGCCTTCTGAAGCTTAAAAGTGGTCACATACGTAATTGCTTCAAATAGTCATCAATGATGCATCACAGCATGAGATCTGCAATTTAGTGGTCATTGAGCAAGTATGCTTCTTTGGATCTACAAAAGTAGAAAATATTCTAAAAAAATATACTAGACCATAGGCTGGTTTGTTAAAATGTTATCTTATCTACAGCAAATTACAATGCAGATTGATCTACTATTGATTTTCATTAACAAAGTTTTAAATTTACCATTTAACTAGCAATCTATTCCGAAGCTAAGTAGGTACTTACAAGTTAGTTTATATTTTAATGAATACCTATTAATATAATACTAGCGGGCGTCCCGCGGTTTCACCTGGCGTAACTCCCGTGCTCGTGGGAATATGGGAATAAAATATAGCCTATGTTCACCGGGAATAGTGTAGCTTCCCAACAGTGAAATAATTTTTCAAGTTGGTTCCGTAGTTTCGGAGCCTATTCGATGCAAACAAACAAATAATCAAATCTTTCCTCTTTATAATATTAGTATAGATAATATAATATGAGCAGTATGTAATTTTAAGCGTTATAAGCTGGGTGACTGCCTGAGTTAGAGGTTTTTGTTTTTCGAAATTAAACATCATTTTAGTCCAAGAAGTGGTAGGGCTATGATGTTTTTACTTTTGCTCATCATTTAAAATGTGTCAAACAATCCAAACAGTTCACAAAGTTGCCATGTGCAAAATATGAGTGAACCATCCTTATCCTCTTTTATCACGAAGTGAAAACAGAGATAGGCAGTTTGATTTCAGCAATATGCTTATCAGTATGTTATTATTGCTGTTAAAGATAAATTGTATTCACCGCCATGTTCGTTATTGATCAGTGTGTGATAATGTGCATTTTAACAAATTTCACCAAACATGATTTTCTATGGTATGTTCAGAACTATTCTACTATTATTTTTAATGTAGGTAGTATGTGTGTAGTATTCACTATTTAAACCAGTTGCAATTATTTATTCTCTTGTGGGGACGAACACAAACGATCCGACTGCCTTTCCGCCACCCATTTCATCCAAAGTTTAGTAGGTATTTGGTGTCAAAAAGTGTAGAGTGCACAATAATTAAAGTCGTTGAGTATAATGTACATAGTAATAATAACTCAATGCTTAAAGTAGAACTTCTGCAAGTTTTATCAAGCCCCACTAATACTTGATCTCCAGCCAATCTCATATGCTGGAGCATCTGTTGAATGGGCTCTGGTGCTGCCATCCTTACAGGGTGAACGGTCAGATGGTAGTTGCCCCAATAACAACAGCACTTTATTAAAAAGAAAAGAATATTCTTTAAGTTAAAATAACAAATCTTGTACAGGCTCTAGAACAGCTGTAGAGCACTGCAGCTTCAAGAGTCTTAGATGAAAAGACACATTGGCATATTCACATAATTGTTTCTAGAAATAATCCTGTACTGTACAATTTTATTTGATAACATTATTTTAATATGTTGATTAGTCATCAATTACTGTTCTATCTTTATTATTATCATTAAAGTAATTGCCCACCCATAAGTTAAGTGTAATATTTCAAAACCTTTGAAGTAGGTGTGTAGAGAAATAGGAATATTCATTATTTTAACATTAAAAAACTTCGATTACCGACCTAAGAGAACTTTGATTCTGCAAAGAAAAAATAAAATCTACATCTAAACTTCTATAGATTATTTTGTAGTGTTCTAGAGTATTTCACTATAATAACAGTAGGAAAAATCACTGGTTATAAGATAATATCAGCAGTTGAATTTTTTCAAGCCGCCCTTAAGGCATTCAACCTGTCTTAACAATTGTCATTTTACTGGCAACCGGGTTTCATTTGGAGATTTCCTTCTTGCATGGATCGTTTTGCGAAAGTGTTCTCTTAGGGCTCGTTTAAGGAGACGCGGGGCGTCAAGCGTCGCGTACGGCGTGGCTTGCAGCGGCGCGTAAAGCGATTTGACCGTTTATAGTCAGGCGGCGCGTGAAGCGGCCCGCGTAGCGTCACGCGCAAAATCAAACATATAGAAATGTAGGTGCTCGTTTAAGGACACGCGGGGCGTCGAGCGACGCGCGTGGCGTGGCTTCTCTCGGCGCTGCGTCCGCCGCGTGGCACGCAGCTTCACTCGGCGCTGCATCCGCCGCGTTGCACGCAGCTTCATATACGGCGTCGTTCAGTGCGACATAGGGATGTGACATTGTACATAAAAAAACGATTTTTAGTTAATCGATTTTTTCTTTAGCATGAAAAATCGATTAGTAAATTATCGATTTTTCTCAAGAAAATAATCGATTTTTTTAAATTAATCGATTTTTTCCTAATTTGACATTTATTTTTTTATAAAATAAATACCATATCAAGTTTTATTCATTAATAATAAACAACAGAAATAGTAAGTACTTACATAATCAACACAAATTAAAGTTTTAGAACAATCAAATTATAACAGGTTCAAAATATTAAAATAAACAATAGTAAGTTCTTAATAATCAACACAAATTAAAGTTGTTGAACAATAAGGTTGAAATTTAAATGTTTTTCACATTGAATCAACAAAATATTCAAATAAATAAAAAGTAAATTAAATTATTCAAAAACTAAAAATCCGTAGGCAACGGCAAAGTGTTGATAGTTTTACTGTCCCTGATACCAGGCGGAAGTGAGTTCCATAGTCTGACTGCATGCACGGTGAAAGAGGATGAATAAAAACCGGTTTTGTGAGAAGGAAATTTAAGATTTGAGCGTAGGTGAGATCTGCAGAGAGCATCAGGAGAACGAACAAAAGAGAACCTTTCCTTTAGATAGGGAGGTGAAGATGGATTATAAAGGATATTGTAAAGGAGGCAGAGGATTCGAGTGTTACGGCGAAGGCGGATTGGGAGCCACTTGAGTTCTTTGCGAAAGTGAGAAACATGATCGAACTTTCTAAGATTGAATATAAAGCGTATACACAAATTTTGCAACCTCTCAAGTTTATCCAGAAGCTCCTCAGTGGCGTCTAAATAGCAGGCGTCGGCGTAGTCAATAATGGGCTGAATAATAGTTAGAGCAAGACTTATTTTCGTCCTCAAGGGTAAGAGGCTCTGGAGGCACTTCAACGAATGAAAGGAGAAGTGCACTTTCTTGCTGACGTCACTAATATGGGCACTCCAGGATAGCGTGGTGTCCATGATCACTCCCAGGTTCTTCACAGTGTCTGCGTAGGGTATCTGAATACCGGCCAAAAGAACTGGATCCAGTTCAGACACCGGCATATTGTCAGTTTGATACTTACTGCTAATGACGATGGCTTGCGACTTCAGAGGGTTGATGCGCAGTCCGACCGAATTAGCCCAGTCGCTTCGTCTAAGTCGCGGTTAATGCACGATATGCCAAATGGGGCGTCAGTGGCCGAAAAACGTCGGTACAGCTGCAAGTCGTCAGCGTAGAGATGGAAGTTACTGGAAATAAGACTCGTAGCCGAGTTGATGAAGATACAGAATAAAAGAGGAGATAGAACGCCACCCTGAAATGTATGGAAATGTTCGAGTTCGACGTATGGAATTGAACGCCAATCTTTCATAAGTATCGATGTATCGTTTATTTTGCGTACGTGATATTTTGCTTTCATGACGTTCTGCTCCAGAGGGTTATAAACATCGATTACATTTTCAAAATAAAATATCGATATTTTATTTTGATAAATATTTTTATTTTAATATCGATATTTTCTATGAACGATATTGCCCGACATTTCTACCTAACGCATACCCCGCACATCACCCACCCCTTCCTTGAAGCGTCCTTCGCGGCGTCACCCGCAGCTTCATCCGCCGCGTTCCTCCATTGCGAGACTCGCTGGTTTACCCGCCGCGTCCTCCGCGGCATCACCCGTCGCTTCAATTGCCGCTTCCGACGCGACGACACTCGCCGCTGTGGCAGCTACAACTCAAACAAACGCTTGCAAAAACGCTTCTCCTTGAACGCTCTGAACATTTCCATACGTTTGTGTTTCTGGCGGCCCGCCTGGCGGGCCGCGCCGCTCGAAGCGCCGCGTCTCCTTAAACGAGCACTTAGAGTTTCCTTTAGAATAGGTGAGCTGTATTATTATGGTTTGAAATGGACATGCGCAGGTCGTGACTTCCTGCTGTTGAAAATGCTCAAGCTTCCAAACTTTAAACACTTAACCACTGCCAGTTTAGTTGCAACCGTGAAAATCTATGCATTTTGTCCAATCCAAGAGATACTCCCATAGCAGGTTCATCACATGGTGGTGATATCAAGACGGGAAGACATGATATAGTCGGGAAGGTATTGACGACCCTAAAATGTCCCTTACTAGCCATGTAGCAGAAAAAACCGGCTAAGTGCGAACCAAACTCGCGCACAGAGGGTTCCGTACCAAAAAATGGGGCAAAATATCAAGTTTTTTGTATGGAACCCCCCCTTAATCTCCTCTTTTTTTCTGATTTAAGTATTTGTCGTAATAGCTGCAACAGAAATACACCTACATCATCTGTAAAAATGTCAGCTCTCTAGCTATCACGGTCCCTGAGAAACAGCTTCGTGTCGAACAGACAGACAGACGGAAAGCGAAGTCTCGTGAATTGGATCCCGTTTTAACCCTTTTGGTACGGAACCCTAAAAATATATAGGGGTATGTTTGTTTCGGCATTCTGTCGTCTGTACCTATGATGTGTAAGTTCGAGACCGAAAAGGAGAGTTTAGGACTAAGTTGAGCTTACCCAGGAGCCCTGGGGTGGACTTCCGAGGGCTTATCCGGGACTCCTGGCCTTACAGATGGCAAGACACCGTGTGGTTTTAGTCAGTCATGAGGATTTCCAAACGAAAAAAAAAGTTGAGCTTAGCGAAACGATTTACAAACTTGGCTGTTTATGTAGGTTATACGACTAACGAGCTTTCACGTAAGCGCATTCCTCACGCCATCCTCAACATCAAATTATGGACGAAACCACATAGGCCGAAGTTGAACTAGTGATTTCCTTTGTTATTTCCTATGTAGGTACATCGTGATTGTACTTTAAGCTGCGTGATCTTTATGAATAGATTTCCCACGGTATTGTGAGTTCTAATTTACTTCTAGTGAATAAGAGGAAAATATTTGTCTTAGCTTTACAGTGACGACAATATTAGCAAATTATTGAAACAGACAATCGACCAGTTTTATGCGAAGGTCATCGAGTCATTAATTTTGATGCGCTCTTTTATTATTATGTGTAACCAGCGAACAAACCGCGTAGCTCCCGTTCCCGTGGGCATACATACATACATACATACATACATATACTCACGCCTTTATCCCCGAAGGGGTAGGCAGAGGCCTATACCGGCCCACATTTCACCGTGTACCGTGTACCGTGTACAATTGGGCATACGGGAATAAAATATAGCCTATGTGATCCGGGGATAGTGTACCTTCTCAACTATGAGAGAACCCTAACAAGAAATGGTTTTTAGCTCCATAAGGAGCTCTCGGGAGCCGCCCATTTGGCTCCCCCGAGGAATACCCGAATTAACGAGGCGCCTCTAGACGGGTCGACAAGAATAATCTTCTTGATATTCTTCTATAGGGTGAGGAGGAATTCCTCGAGGTTTAATGGGTAGGACGGTCCCTTTCTAGACCGGGCCGGGAGTCCCACAGACCGTCACCCCAGCTGCTGGGAAGACGGCTCGTACCTAAATGCTTTCCTCGTGTCAAAAAAAATCTCAGCTCAAAGTCCCGAGGAGAGCCCCAGCCCGGAGTCCAACACATAACCGCCTTGCTGCCCTCACATTAGAGTAGGGAATTGTCTTATGGCAATCCACCACATACAAAAGAAAATTTAATTCGTAGGTAGGTACATGAAGTAATCCAAAAGGTACCTATCTAGGTATACATAATGGTCCTATCCAGTCCTGATGCTTCTTTACAGTTGCTTTGCTACTGACATATTATTTTTATGTATACTTAGCTCACCGCACCGCCTTCCTGATGGAAAGCCATTTCGATATCTAGCGAGCGGAGGCCTCTCTCAGAGTCTGTAAGACTACTGACAGTGGTCCTCAAGTTGGCAGCGTAGCTTTTGCTTTTTCTACTTTTAAAAGTCTTTTCATACACGCTCGTCGGTAAAGAGTATTTTGATCTTCTCTCAATACGCAAGAGTAGGTACGCCAAGGTCTAGCCCTACCGGCTTATAACCCTCCTCGTAAATCAGTTATCTTAGTCTATTTTAATCCATCATCCAATCATTTTTAAGGTTCCGCAGGTGAGAACTGACAGTTACATTTTTACAGATCATGTACCTATCAGCTTTAGCAACAAATACCTACTAAAACAGAAAAATAATTTTGGGGTCTCCCATGCAACAATAACAAACGTGACTTCTTGCCGTTTTTTGGTAGGAATCCTTCTAAACCATTTCCGAGTTCCTTGCAATCGGCCGGTTTTTCTATCTTAGTTCACATCTTCTATCATTTCGTAAGAATTATTTTCTTATCACGTTGTTCCTTTTGTCCTTGAAGTCCTGATGAAATTTAATTTAACTTGATACTAGCGAAGCTGCATTCATAAAGCTAGGTAGTTCTAAGCTATAAATATTATGTAATAGATACAATGATTCTATTGAGAGCAGCATCTACTTCCCTTATTTAGAACATGACATCATTTGAACATCCATGGCTGCGTATGTTTTAAACTTTTAAAACAACGCATAGGTAACCTCTTCAAAACACTATACGTCATCCTTTCGCAGACTTAGGAGTGTCTATATCTGCCTATACTGAGCGTTTGTTTATTTGCTCCATGGTTTATCTGCTGCTTTTCATGACAAAAAACTTTCCTTCCACCTTTTTTTAACGTGAAGGAAATTCCTTCATGGATGCTACGCCGGACTCCTACCGACTAAAAAACCTCACGTCACGTATCCTGCCCAACAGCCTACGGTTGGGAGCCCCGGATAAGCCGTCGGAAGGATGTCTCAGGATTCCCAACAGACCTACGGCCACCTATCGTAAGAGAAAGCGAGCAGCTTGTAAACTTAAAAGCTTATTGTCATCAAACTTCAATCTTTTTGGACTATCCCATTTTAAATCACTCGCTAGCTTTTAAACTTGCCAACTGGCAGTTGGTAGACTCGCTCCGTGTCATCCAGGCTTAATAGACATGCAGAATTAGAAAGGACTCAGTACACCAAATTACATTCCACTATAAATAGCTGTTTCTGATGCGTCGACTATTAAGCTTAACATTATCTTGCCATCACAGTTAAAACTGTTTCACTTTCATTACAATTATAATTTACTGTTTACATGAATTAACCATAATTCAGTTACGTGTAATGTGGACCACGCTTTAAGTCTAAAATAATCGCATACTACATTGTACCCACGTGTAGCGAGGACGAGAGGAAAGATTTGTTTTTTTGTTTGTAACGAATAGGCTCCGGAACTACTGGACCGATTTGAAAAATTCTTTCACTGTTGGAAAGCTACACTCTTTGCGGTGAACATAGGCTATATTTTATTCCCGTATTCCCACGGGAACGGGAACTACGAGGGTGAAACCGCGAGACGTCCGCTAGTCATCAATAATGGTTTGTTCGGGTGGTTTCCTGCTTCTTGGGGCGTAAAGCGTACGTGAACCTGTCATGTCACTCCGCGTCTTGGGCCTACTTCTGTTAGGACGGAGAGCAGCCCACCCGTCGTCCTTGACTCCTCGTTCATGCGGAGCGCGAAGTCTTGGGCGAAGATTTAGCTTAGATGGTGTTAAGTATGTATGCAAATGTCAAACCACCTTTATGGACCTCGTAATAAAGTCAGTGTGTTACTATGGAAACTAGCAAATAGATGTTTCAATGGTCTGTCCTCCTCGTATTTAATATAAAAAGAAAAAAAGGAAAAGGTTTAGTAAAATGGCCATAGCAGCTGTAGGAATATTATCGGCATTCGACCACAACATCCAGTCTTGGGAGACGTACAAGTATCGGACTAAACAGTGGTTTATAGCAAATGATATTGATGGTAAGAGCGACCCTACGGGAACGAAACGTCGGGCGATTTTACTAAGCGCACTCACTGATGGCACGTACAAGTTGGCAGCGGAGCTCGCGTTGCCGAAGCAATTACATGACGTGCCGTACGAGGACATTCTCCAGTTGTTGGATGATCATTTTACGCCAAAACGATGTGGGTTCGGCGAGCGTTACAAGTTTTACGCCGCTATGCAACAAGAAGGCGAAACGTATGCGCAATGGGCTGCGAGATTGCGCGGACTGACGGCACACTGCGGGTTTTCGAACGTAGAAGAAGCGCTTCGGGACAGATTTGTTATGGGAATGCTGTCGGGACGCGATAGAGAAAAACTTTTTAGTAAAGATATAGCGGACTTAACTTTAACTAAGGCAGTGCAGTTGGCAGAAAACATGCAGAGCGCACGAGCGGCGGCGACTGGCACGAGCCGTGTGGGGCAAGCACATGATCAGTTGTTTAAGATTATAAAGACTGCGACGCATAGCGCATCAGAGGTGACAGTTACACCGCCATCAGATCGAGAAGCGACTCCGACGTCGAGTTCAGCTATGGCGGTGGATAAAATACGTTGTCAGGGGTGCGGCTATCAGAATCACGAGACATCCCAGTGTCGGTTCACGAAGTATAAATGTAGAAAATGTAAGGCTACGGGACACTTAGGAAGGATGTGTAAAAAAGTTAAATACATTGATTCGGGAGCGGTGGATGAGAGCGATGATGATGGTGAGTGTTTTAACATTCGTTCACGTAAAGGGGAACCGATGACAGAAACGGTAGTAGTTGCGGGGATCGAGTTGAAATTCGAGATAGATAGTGGCTCGGCAGTTACTGCCATTTCCGAAAGCACTTACAAAAAGTTTTTTAGCAATATACCTTTGTCGATGACTAACAAAAAATTATTTTCATATACGGGTGAAAAAATAGTTTGTATGGGTGTAGCACAAGTAAATGTGCAGTATGCGAACGAATCGCGTTCACTGTGTGTGTATGTTGTGCGAGACGGAGGGCCGCCGATTCTCGGACGAGACTTCATTTCAAAATTCAAGCTAGAATTATTACCTATGCAATACTGTAAAAGATTAGACGAAAGTGAAACGGTTACTGCTTTGCGATCTCGTTATCCGTCGGTGTTTTCGGATGAATTAGGGTTGTTTAATAAGTTCAAAGTTAAATTGCAATTAAAGGAAGATGCGAAACCAGTTTTTTGTAGGGCGCGTCCCATAGCTTTCGCATTGAAGAGTAAAGTTGATAAAGAGATAGATCGTTTACTTCAGTTAGGAATACTAAAGCCGGTTGATCACGCGCGGTATGCGTCACCGATCGTGCCTGTGTTGAAGCAAAATGGGTCTGTGCGTATTTGTGCTGACTATTCTACCGGGGTAAACAAACAATTGATAATCGATCAGTATCCTTTGCCAACAGTAACGGAACTTTTTGCTAAATTGTATGGGGGACAGGAGTTTACTAAATTAGACTTATCAAACGCCTATAATCAATTCATGTTGGATGATGAGTCGCAAGAAGTAACTTGCATAAACACGCATAGGGGAATTTTTAAGCAAACTCGCCTTTGTTTTGGAATTGCCTCGGCACCAGCAGTATTTCAGCGGGCGATGGAGAGCGTGCTTGCCGGCGTTCCCGGCACGTTATGTATGCTTGATGATATTTTGGTCACAGGGAAAAGTAGATCTGAGCATCTAGGTAGACTAAATCAAGTATTGAAAAAATTACAGGACGCGGGACTTACCTTACAAAAGGAGAAGTGTGAGTTTTTCAAAGACGAGGTTAATTACCTCGGCTACGTAATAAATAGAGATGGGCTGCATAAATCTCCACAAAAAATTAAAGCAATGGTGGAGGCACCGGTGCCGACTAATGTTAATCAATTACAGTCATTTTTGGGTTTGGTTAATTATTATAGACAGTTTGTTCCTAAAGCGTCTTCAATTTTGAGTCCGTTGTATGAGTTATTAAAGAAGGGTAACAGGTGGTTGTGGACACGTGCACATGAGGAAGCGTTCACTGCCATTAAGAGAAGTTTAGCGTCAGAGCAAGTGCTGACACATTTCAACACCGACGCGACTATATTTTTGACAGTTGATGCATCACCGACAGGCCTGTCCGCAATATTATCGCAAAGGGAAGCTGATGGGGCCGAAAGACCGGTGTCTTTTGCATCACGCACACTAAATGCTGCGGAGAAACGCTACTCTCAAATACAGAAGGAGGCAACCGCGATCATTTTTGGTGTGAGACGATTTCATCAATATTTATACGGCAGGTCAAATCCATTTATCCTTCGTACTGATCATAAGCCTTTATTGTCGATTTTTGGACCAAACCGTGGTATTCCTGAAGTTTCGGCAAACAGATTACAAAGATATGCATTATTTTTGAGCGGATACAATTATAAAATTGAATATGTGCGTAGCGCTGACAATAGTGCAGACTATTTATCTCGTGCTTGTTTGCCGGAAGGGGACGCGCGTGACCAAGATTCGACTTTACCGGACTTCGATCAGGCTTCGTACATTAATTTCGTGGTAGAAGGAAGTCTGCCAGTAACATTGAAGAAGTTACGCGAGGCAACGGACGCAGATGTTACCTTACGTAAGGTGGTGCACTATGTGTTGAATGGATGGCCGAAAAAAATATCTGATATTTGTATGAAACCGTACCATTCCTGCAGGACTCAGTTGGCGTATGAGAGTGGTTGTCTGATGAGAGGACATAAAGTTGTAATTCCGGATGTACTACGTGACAAAATTTTAAGAGAATTACATCAGTCCCATTTAGGTATAGTCAAGACAAAGGCAGAGGCACGTTCGCGGTTTTGGTATCCAGGTATAGATACGGCTTTAGAGCGTATGATTGGGTCATGTGATGTGTGTGTACAAATGCGGGCGTCACCGGCGCGGGCGCCGATTGCGCACTGGAAATACCCTCCTAAGCCATTTTACCGAGTGCATATAGATTTTTTGGGGCCGATTAACGGCCACTCATTTTTAGTTATGGTTGATGCATATAGTAAGTGGGTGGAGGTTTATGACATGAAGTCTGGTACCTCAACGGCAGCGACGACTGAAAAGCTATACGAGTTTATGTCGAGATTCGGTATTCCACATACGTTAGTCAGCGACAATGGTACAGCGTTTACATCGCATGATTTTGAAGTTTTTTGTAAGGTGAACGGAATTTTGCACGTGACGTCGCCGACGTACTGTCCCGCTAGCAACGGTCAGGCTGAAAGCTATGTAAAGATAGTTAAAAAGGGTATTAAAACCAGCTTGCTTAGTAATGGGGGGCGAAATTTTAATAGAAATCTTTTAAAATACTTATTTGACTACAGAAATTCCATTCACACAATGACCGGTGTGTCACCGTCAGAGCTGGTTTACGGTCGTAAGCTTAGAACGCGGTTAGATTTACTCAGACCAGAATTACCATCATCTTCATCCACGGCTCTTTCTAAATTTGTTCACCGTAAACAGTGTTTGCAAAATAAGACAGGAGGACAAAATAAACAGCCGTTTAGCTACGGCGACATTATTCTTTATATATAAAAATCAATGCCACTTTTCGTTGTAATTTTATAACTCTAGAACGGGCTCACCTATCCAAACCAAATTTTTAGGCTTTGTTCGGACTATTTAGTAGATGGTTTATGTGAAGTTTGCACAAAATCGGTAGAGCGGTTCTTCATTTATCACGCATACGAAGTTGCGCGGGTCAGCTAGTTCTTTATAAAAATTATTCAGTAAATGCAAAATTCACCTGGTGCAAAGGAATAGTGATTAAGAAAATGGGAAGAGTGTTGTACCTAATTAGAGACATGGTGACTTCGGCCGTAGTGAAAAAGCACCAAAACCAGATAATATTGTATAAAGGTAATAATGATTGCGATGATAACATAAGCATAGACTTAGATCCGGAAGTAGCAGGAGGCTGTCAAACCTCGGACCAGATTTCACAACCCAACACTTGTGAGACCATTCAGTATGCCCCAGAGGTTGCAGGTACTACTTCACCTGTCACAAGTATCCAGCCTTCATCATCGGAAAATTCAGGGGAGGAAGAGGAGTTTCAGGAGGCTTTGCCGGGTTCGCTCAATGATGAAGCGTCCCAGCAACAGCAGGCAACTGAGTCTGAGCCAACACCACGTGCTAAGCGCAATTTGCCAAAAGTTAATTATAAACTGTTCTTTTGACTGTGATAGTCGTCTGTGTGAAGCTATTACTAGCTTAGCAGCTTTTAGTTTAGTTTGTTAAAGTGTATTCTAAACTAAGGGGAGGAATGTTAAGTATGTATGCAAATGTCAAACCACCTTTATGGACCTCGTAATAAAGTCAGTGTGTTACTATGGAAACTAGCAAATAGATGTTTCAATGGTCTGTCCTCCTCGTATTTAATAGATGGAAACGTTCTCTCTCACTCCTTCAGAAATATAACCTGATCATTACAAAAACAAGTCGCCGGGCGTCCCACTCTGTTGCTCCAGTTGATAGCTCCAGGATCGAGATCGATCACGAGAGCCTGGCGCTACTGCACCCTTTCCGAGCACTCCACCAAAGTGTCGAGTGATGTGATTTCTCTGCGTTCTACGCAATGCTAGCTCTGACTGTAGTCTCCCGCGGTGCCGGTCTCCACAGATATTTACCGAAGCACCAGTGCCCACCAAACATAATGTTTCGTGCGGTAGGATCTTCCAGGCATTTGTCCATGACCGGTGGCGTTTCCCCACTTTGGTAGCGAGTTCACACGTTCAGCTCTTCATGTTGCCCTTTATTCAATTTACTGTAAAAGTGGTAGGTAAATGTAAATACAAAGTTTTGACTTCGCTTTTTGATGTTAATATTTCGACCAAGTGGATAAGTACGGTCCACTTCTGATCTTCCCCGACGGCCACCGCAATAGTTTAAAAAGAAAATACCGTGAGAAGTTCTTAGTGGGCTAATCGTTAGTTCCCCGACATGTTGCGATTACAGATACACTGTAATAGGTTATACCTCCACAAATAAATTGATGGCAGTACTTTAAATGACTTTATATTCGTTTTTACGTTACGTGAAATTTCCCCCGAGAGCAGCCGTTGCGGTGTGGATGTTGCGGCTAAGAACGTATAAATCGTGAACGTACAACCACAGAATAAGTAATACAACTTCACAATAGTGTACACCAACACAGAGTCTGATAGGATGGGCAATAAAAGATACAATACCTATATGTGGTACAGAGAATCCTAGGAAATATAAGCAAACCGTCATTTGGATGATAATTATCCAGAATGGAAGCTGTCGTACCTATACTTTGTTTATTAACCCCCGACGGAAACCCGGACGGGGTGTTATAAGTTTGACGTGTGTGTGGGTGTGTGTGGGTGTGTGTGTAAGTCTGTCTGTGGCATCGTAGCTCCCAAACGGATGAACCGATTTTGATTCTGTTTCTTTTGTTTGAAAGATGGGTTAGGGGAGAGTGTTCTTAGCTATGTTTTATAAAAATCGGTTAAGCCACTTCAAAGATATGAGGGGTGAAAGTGGTGATGAAAAATTGAATGTGTTCAAATATAACCCGTGTTGGGTATCAAATGAAAGGTCATAACTTATACATCACGATACCGCAAATTTTACGAAAATCAGTTTAGCCATTCGAAAGATATGAGGAGTGGAATGTATTTCTAATTCGTTAACCACACTCCGCGCAATTCGCATTAGCTCTGAATTGTTGATAGACTATATGTACGTTGATATTAAAACACCCCTATAAAAAGCATGAAATAAAAAAATTAAATTAAAAATTTAAAAAACCCCCGACTCACAAAAAAGAACAATAAAAAAAACCTGTAAAAAGTAAAAAAATAACTATTATATTATGACCTATGTACCCTAAGTATTGAACCTTTATTATTATTATAGGTAGCTATAATATTTACGTATTCATATTTTTAACTAACAGTTTGTCTCGTCGGGGACCGCTCACCTAATCATAACCTTATCATACGTCTGTCTCTGTTTAGGTCTATAGCGGTCCCCCGACGAGACCAACTGTTAGTTAAAATATGAGTACGTTCATAATATAGCTACCTATAATAATAATAAAGGTTCAATACTTAGGGTACATAGGTCATAATATAATAGTTATTTTTTTACTTTTTACAGATTTTTTTTATTGTTCTTTTTTGTGAGTCGGGGGTTTTTATAAAACTAGCTGTTACCCGCGACTTCGTACGCGTGAAAATTATGCTATAATGCCAATTTGATTGCTCTCTGCTTAGCCCCTAAGATATGAAGCATGATAATAGCCTATTTGAAGACCCTACCCCTAGTTAATATTTGTGCAAAATTGGAATCAAATCTATTGAGTAGGTACGTTTCGACATCCTTCCGGACAAAGCAAAGCAAACAGACAAACAGATCAACAGACAAAAAAATTCTAACTAGGTATATTTTCGGCTTCGGTATCTTATGTTGAACTGAACACCCAGCGAGTGTTCTTTTTTAAATTATATTTCCCGTGTACAGTTTTGACTTTTCTTTCATTTTAGCCCCTCTCTATGAAATAGAGTGCAGAGGGGCTTATGTCAAAACTTTGTCTGTAGTCTGTGACTCTGTCGCATTAAACTACGTCACTAGGTCACGTGGATCATCTGTTCAAAGTTTGAAATAAAACAAAAATAACAACGTCAATCGGATTGAACTTTCACAATAAACGTGTTAGAGTCGTTAGAGAGGGGCAATCTCACGGCTTGTTATTAGGTAGGTATATGTACTAGATATTCGTTGTGTCATTTGTGTGATTGAATAATCATTGTGTTTTTATATTTGCTACGACAATTATAACAGTTTGTTTGCCTCTTTATTGATGCCGATTGCACGACTATTACTATGGATTGCGTGCTCATATTAAATAATTAATAGTTTAAAAAACTAAAAAACACGCTTGTAGCACGCACTAATTTGTTGTAATGAAGTTTTTTAGCTAGTCATGCATTGTCATCAGAACTCAGAGCGTGTGCAAAATTTTAGCCTGATCGAAGGACGAGAAGTGGGTCAAATAACATTCCAAGATTTTCTTACATACATAGTTACAAGTGAAGCTAATAAAAAGCGTGTTAAAAACTAGCTGACCCGCGCAACTTCGTTTACGCTACATAAGGTGCTTAAAAACAGGTTTTATTTCAACAAACTCATGGGTCTTTTTTTTCGGCTTTAGTATCGATTAAAGAACGCCCTACAATTAAAATTTTCAAAATATCTTCCATGTACAGGCTCTCGACCCTCTACAGTTTTATTATATGTATAGATATAAATTTAACCTACAGTTTCCGTCTTTGTCTATTTCCTTTAATCATCATTATCGCAGGCTATTACACTTCCTACAAAGATCGCCGCAATAATTGGTTTTAGTCCCTTACAGTAAAAATACGCCGAGCGGATGCTACCGGACCCGTCCTAATTTTGCTATAAATTATTAAATTTGGACGGTTTAGTTAGGCCCTTGAAAATATGTTCTGAATACTCTATTTAAGGCCCTTTCTTGGGACGGTCCTTCGCAGAGCGGAGTACTTACCTATACATCCTCGGAGATATATTTTTTTAGGGCAACACCTGGGCCCTATCTCGAATATTAAGATAAATGATAAACTAGCTGTTCCCCGGGGCTTTTACCGCGTTGAAGTCGTTATGGCGTAAAATCATTACCCTCCTTTTGAGCAGTCAGCTAAAAAGTAGCCTATGTCCTTCCCTTGGACTGAAACTATCTCTATACGGCGGTTTAGGCATGAAAACGTTACAGACAGATCAGATAATACTTATAGGTGCTGTAATGCTAAGTGATTGTTTTTTGTTTTTTATTTTTTTTTCGTGTTATTTAATTTTTAGGGTTCCGTACCCAAAGGGTAAAGAACGGGACCCTATTCATGAGACTTCGCTGTCCGTCTGTCTGTCTGTCTGTCCGTCAGGGGACTGTATCTCATGAACGGTGATAGCTAGAGAGTTGAAATTTTCACAGATTATGTGTTTTTGTTGCCGCTATAACAACAAATACTGAAAACAAAAACATAATAATATTTAAGGGGGGCTTCCATACAACAAACGTGTTTTTTAGCGATTTTGTCTTATATATTCGGTAATAAGGTATCATTCTCAATTTAAATAGGTAGGTACGTTAGTTAATTTGAACATTTCATCAAGATCGTTCATTCCCTTTACACCATGCAAATTAAATGAATACTTTAGGAGGTATAGCACAATCAAATGTTGCTCAATGAAATTAATTTCGTGTCGCCATGATTGAACATTATACGGGTCACATACTAACTTATTTTTTGACTTTCATCGTACATATTTTTCTTTAAAAAGTGAACAACGCTTTCAGCAGATTACTTTAGGTAGGTGTAATATTTCAAAGATAGCTATTTCATAAGAAATAGCAAACAAATAGTCCATATTTCAGATTTTTCTCCAGTATAAACAATTTACATACAAACACACAATTTATGTTGTAGACTTAGATATCGTGTTTATAATGTCACAATTTTTAGAATATTGATGACATTTGATGTCATCAATATTCTGAAAAAGAAATTAAACATAGAGTTCACAACCTCTTTTTGAAATATATAGTGTACCTACCTACCGTAGAGGATCTATACAAGGATAGTTAACACTATAGAGCAACGCAAACTGTCTAAAGATGCGCCTTGTATAACACTATAGAGCAACGCGAACTGTCTAAGGCGCGCGTTGCTCTGTGTTAATAGGTAATGAGGGCAACCAGTAGACGCTTGAAATACTCACAGAATATCGAGCAGTGTATTTTCATAAAAAAATAATAATTAAAACAAAATGGACCTCTACTGGGACATCCTTTCGAGAGCTTACCCGGGGCTCCCAACCGTAGGCTGTTGGCCGTTACGTGGGGTTTTTTAGTCGGTAGGTGTCCGGCATATCAACCATTAAGGATTTTCCATCTCGTTAAATAAAAAGAAAAAAGGGGGGCTCCCATGCAACAAATAGGTACGACTTTTTGTTGTTTTTTGGTACGGAACCCTCCGTGCGGGAGTCCGACTCGCACTTGGCCGGTTATTATAAGCATATGTTTCTGTCTGTCTCTTTAGTAAATAATATGTAGTATTTCTAGTCCAGTCATTATACTGGGTGTTTCTTTTAGGGTGTCAAGCCGCCACTAGCTGGTAGCAGGGTTCCATACCTATCGATTTAACCCCCATGTATGTTCTACGATTTTTTGTAGTTTTCGAGATATACCTAATTTTTTTTCGTTATTTTTCCACGTGGCTTTAAATAATTACAACTTCTTTTTGGTTCGACTTTTCTTGGATATTTTTTTATTATTATAATGCCTATTGATTGCAGTATTATGGACAAAATAATCTCCTTCCTAACTTTGATACAAGATGTAAAAATTTTAATCGATAATAAAAAAATAGGGAATTATACAGAACATTACCGTGTATACATTTGGAAATGCAAATGAACCGAGAAAGCCAAATTTTGGATATAACGTGGGGAGGGGCTAGAAAAGCTTAAGTTCAAATTGTCGACCAAAATAACCTGATGGGTTTTCCGCCATCTTGGTATAAAGGCTAAATTCAGTTTTTTCATCATAACTCGGTTCCCCGCTGAGATACGAAATGTTTTATGGAATACTTTTTTGTTGCTCTTTGTACGGTCTACAATTAAGGTCTTATGCATTTTTCACGTATCGATCATCGTTATCGAGATATCGATCCAAAAAATCATAAATTTGGGGAGAATTTGTTTGTTTCGCTATTTCCTTTTTTCTCGTGAAAGATATCGAAAAATGTACAGAATGAAAATTGTTCTTTCCTATACTAATGGACAGTCATTTGACTCATGCCCTTGTGAAAAGGACGATGAAGCGATGTGTGCAAGTGCAGAATTGGTGTACGTACTCCATTTTCATAGAGTTAGCGTGCTCTACTTTCAAGGGGTGTTGTTTAATGTAACAATATTGTGTGGATAGACGCAATGGCGACACGCGTGTCATAAAAACCGACCAAGTGCGAGTCGAATTCGCGCACAGAGGGTTCCGTACCAATAAACGGCAAAAAAACACGTTTGTTGATAGCCACTTAAATATTATTATTTTTCTAGTAATTTTAGAATTTGTTGTTATAGCGACAACAGATATAATATATAAACTGTATTTCAATAGCTTTGCGCAAAAATGTAAACAAACACATTTGATCCTATAGGTATATCCATAGTTACTTGCAATTAAGTATTCACCCTGATTATATTCCAGTATCCAGGAGTCATACAGTGTTCTTACAATTATTTCGACACCAAATAACTTTTTTAAGATAGTTTATTTTCATTTAAAATACCTACTCAGGATAGTAAAAAATTCAATGATTTGTCATAGGTACCTACTATATTTTTCTACTAATCTGTCTTGACAACGATTGTCAAAACATGACATGTTTACATTATTGTCAGTTCGGGCAGGATTGGACTTATACCTACATCATCTGTGAAAATTTCAGCCCTCTAGCTATAACGGCTCCTGAGATCTATACATTTCGTGACGGACAGACAAACAGATAGAAAGACAGACAGACGGACATCGAAGTCTCATGAAAAGTGTCCCGTTTTTACATTTTGAGCACGGAACCCTAAAAAGGAGTTCATTTACTGGTGGTGGGTGGTATTAATTAATAATACTGTGGTATGACCATGACCCTCAATTATCGTGCCTAGGTCACGCAAATCGTATTTATGACTCCTTTCCTCGTATGATACTTCATGAAGGTTTGTTAGACAGAAACTAGCTCAATTTACCTTAGTACCAATATTAGATACTAGCTGATGCCCGCAGCTTCGCCCGCGTAGAATTCCGCTCCTGCTTCCCGTGGGAACTTATTACCGGGATAGAAAGTTGCGTTATGTTATGTGTTATTTCAGACTATAATAATATATCCCTGTACCTAATTTCAGCCAGATCCGTTCAGCCGTTCGAGCGTGAAAGAGTAACAAACATCTACACTCACAAACTTTCACGTTTATGATATTAGTAAGAAGTAAGATAGTAAGATTTTCTAAGGCCAGTCCTATGAATTGATCGTAACAGAATCGAGTAAAATTAATGGTGTTGATGTTCCATTGTTAAAGTCTTGTTAAAAAACGGCGATGTTGAAAAGTGCTATAATATTGTATAGCTTGAATTAAAACAACTTTTCTATTCTATACAAAAGATAACAAGATATTGTCTTTTGAATGTAGTACAATTATATTGTATACCTAATTGTCTATTCTATAGTCATAAGTCGTACTGAAGAAAGGCTTATTGTTTTTCATACTTTATAATAACATTGAGCTGTATCACGAATAAAAATGCCCATTATTAATATTTTTTATACTTTTAAGGTTCCGTACCCAAAGGGTAAAGAACGGGACCCTATTCATGATACTTCGCTGCCCGTCTGTCTGTCTGTCTGTCCGTCACGAGGCTGTATCTCATGAACGGTGATAGCTAGAGAGTTGAAATTTTCACAGATTATGTGTTATTTTGACTCTATTATAACAACAAATACTAAAAATATAATAATATTTAAGGGCGGCTCCCTCCCATACAACAAACGTGTTTTTTTGCCATTTTATTTTATATATTAGGTAATAAGGTATCCTTCTCAATTTAAATAAGTTAGTTGGTTTGAACATATCATCAAGATTATTTATTCCCTTTACACCATGCAAATGAAATGAATACTATAAGAGGTACATGGCAAAATCTAATATTGCGCAACGAAATTAATTTCGTGTCGCCATGATTGAACATTAAACGGGTCACATACTATCTTATTTTTTCGACTTTCATCGTAAATATTTTTTATTTAAAAAGTGATTACTTTAGGTACCTAGGTTTAATATTTCAAAGATAGCAATTTCATAGGAAATAGTAAACAAAGAGCCTTTATTTTAGATTTCTCTCCAGTATGAACAATTTACGTACAAACACTCAATTTTATTACATGTGCCTATGTTGTAGACGTATCATGTTTATAATCTCATCATGTTATTCTTTTAGTCTGAGTGTCATCGTGGTGTCATCAATTATTCTGAAAAAGAAATTAGACATAGAGTTCACAAACTCTTTTGGAAGTACGTACTATACCTACAGTAGAGGGTCTTTATGAGGATAACATAATAGTTAACAACCACCACAGAGCAATACTTGTTGTATAATAATGTAGTGATATTAGGTCTATGAGTAGTAGGGGAGCCCTAGAAGGGATTTCGGGATTTACTAAAGCGCGACAGATTAATATACACGGGGATACCTTGTACCCGGTTAAGTACCTCCACAAAACATGAGGCCCATATATAAGGCCGCCTGTGAAGGATACAGGATCAGATTAGTAAAAAAAAATTGACCATCAGAAATTCTCGAGCGCGTCAGATTAAGGTAGGGTGAGTTAATTACATCCTAAAAAGTGTATATTCCACTAATCTGACAATTTGAGAGTGACGTAAAAAAAGGGGAGGGCAACAAAGTTGTAAAAAAAAAACGTCATCTCGACATTCTCGAGCGTAGCTAAATTTTTTTTTATTTTGAAGGAGATAATTCAAGAATAATAAAAAATATATAATCTGACGATTTCCGCAAGCCGAAATAACAAAAATTCGTCGATAAAGTTACACTATGCGCCAAATATCTTTGCGTCTACGAACTTCGTTCGTACTAATACTTACTTTTATTAATAGTATAGAATTAATATTGACCTATTCAAAACATCTATGTCCTGGAAATTACGCAACAGCATCGATAAAATGAATTTTTAGACTTTGTACTTTTGTTTGCGATTGTACCTGCGCAACCTTGATTTTTTAACCAACTTCATAGGCGCAAAGATATTTGGCGCGTAGTGTAAATGCGTGCAGTTGCGTAATGCCTACATTGCCTTCTCTGCGTTTCTATTCCTCTCTCACTCTTTCTCTATCTATTACTCTCTCACTCCGTCCCCACTCTGGTTTCTGCTGCCGTGACGCCATCACACACATCTATTTTGAGCTCAAAAATGTCATAAGTGCAATTTTAAGAGCCCAGGAATGGAATTAGCGGGAAGTTGCAGGGATGGCCTTTAAGGTGAACCGTTTTTCTAATTTTTTTTGTCAGATCAGGCCAATCCCTCTTGATAATCGTCAGATTATGAGACAGTACGTTTAGAACATAAAGATGAATCATATATATCTTAATCTGACGCGCTTGAGTATTTCAAAATGGCGATTTTTTTTTGCACATTATGAAAATGGCCGCGAGTTTGCGTCCCATCGAAATCGTCAGATTAGTGAATGAGAGCTTTTTTTTGGTGCACTTAACACTACCTTAGAAAATCTGACGCGCTCGGTTAATTTTTTATTTTTTTTATTTTCAACCCTTAAATACAACCACCCGCATCATGCTAACGATCAGATTAACATAGGTACGTACATTATTAAAAATACGTAGGGCATTGATGCTATCAATATCTGACGCGCTCGAGGATGTCCATGCAACAGTTTTTTTTACATATTTAAAAATCTATAGCCGCTTCCCCCACCGATGTAAAGGTATACATCATATAACATTTTTTTCTTCATGTCATTTAAGCTTTGCATCCCAATAGGTCTCTACGACGCTCGAGTAAATCCCCGTTTAGCATCGTGGGCTCCCCTACTATAGGTATTAAGGGCAACCAGTAGACGCTTGAACGCTTGAAAATACTCAAAGAATATCGAGCAGTGTATCATATTTATAAAAAATAAATAATTAAAACAAAATGAACATTTAAGGGGGACTCCTCCATGCAACAAGCTTTGCGTTTTTTGGTACGGAACCCTCCGTGCGCGAGTCCAACTCGCACTTGGCCGGTTTTTTATTTTGATACCTACCTATATTACAGGTTCTTTATAAAGTAAAATAACTGAAGTGATAATGATTAATACCAAGTGTCGCACTTAAAAACTTTTCAGCGTAGTTTAAGACTACGAAAACTAACCTCAAGTATTCGTTCTGGAGTATTATAAGGCCATCTTATAAATTTATACCTATGTAATAAGGGCCTATAATGCACAAAACCACAGATAACTAATAGTACTACGTAACAATACCATCATTTACTATTATTTAGCAGAGAGGGTTATCTAATACTTATGAAAAGCTCTCTCTCCGTGGGCTATAGCCGAAATGGGCATTGTAATAAATAGTCCCTAGAGTTTGATGACTGCCGTCAGACTGAAACCTGCACTGAAAAAAATTCTGTGAAACAGGGTAGAAGTATATCCTTATCCAAAAACTCCTCGTCAAGAAGTAGTAGTTCTGGAACAAACCTTAAAAAATAAACTTTTTGATATTAAAAATCTGAGGGCTTATACTCTGTAATAAAATGGGCGTGTTGGATTACTACATCACAGCGATTGGGCTGTCAGTATGCCCTTGAGGAATATTTGTCCAAAGAACATAAATAATGTAGTTAGAGGGTGTGTTCTTTCTTTAAACGAGTTCCAAGTCCTGTAGGTCACCGTCTTCCAGTTCCAAGTGTACTTTGATCACTTCAAAGATATGACTCCAAGCTAGTAATAGCGGTTAGCCACGAAAGATAAGTAAGGATAATGAAACCACAGAATTAATAATTAGGTAGTTCTGTGATTGAGCTCGGATTCCAGTATGTTTTCAATCAGTCAGTGTTTATATTGGACACAAAATGAAGTAAAATCCATATTATGGACATTTAGTAGTTGTCCATTTGAACATAATTTATTTATAAACCCAGATGTCTATTGTATCCTTTTACGGAAAGATATCTTCCACTTAACATAAAAAACTGGAAAAAATAAAGCTCTTTAAGTAGCGAGCGAGCTGTGTAATTTAATAGCGACTACTGTTATCGATTTTCACTCCCCAAACGTCCATGAATACAATAAGAATAATGTGTATTTCTTTTGCAGAATGACTACGGCAGAGACGATTAACGTCACGGCTCAGCCTATAAAGGAAGTACCCCACGATCAAACCATGTTCCTCCAGACCTCGGCTGCTCAGGGCATCGCTGGCATCTTCGTGTGGGCAGCGCTTTTCATTACCTGCCAACAGGTGAGTTTACCTCAATAACCTTTAAGTACCGGCAGTTGCATTCACTTACGGTATGAGTCCGAACTCGATCGCAAGCAGCACTGCTGTCGCTGCAATGTTGCCACTGAGGTGCTGCGCCACAATACTGCTGGCCCAGTGGTGCTGTCGCAACTGCAGCGACAATAGTGCTTTAAGCGGACGAATTCGGATACATATGCCTTTAAACTACTGTTCAAATAATCAGGGTTTGAAAGACTGCTACTCACATTGGTCACTCCTGTCATGTCAAGCATAACATTGGCCAATATAGAGCAACAGGATCGGGGGCCAGACGTTCAACAATTCATGCAATCACACTGCACTACATAATAAACCATGTCGCAATAATGTTACGGTCTATTTTAACACTACAACAACCGTTACGACTTGAGAGTGACACCCGATAAGCAAGAAAATGGGGCCATTTTTCGAGGAAATGACATTGTTTTATTCGACGTAAAATGCCAGTGGAGCTGCGGCCGGAGATACTGGTATCTTATATTTTTTATAACCATGACCTTTTCATACCAAAGTCATAAACTTCTTAACAACGTAGAATTGCTCTCCTTTCGCCGGCAGTGGCGGCTGGTGGGTCCTCGATCTGGTGGTGCACTTTCTTGTTTTAAATTTAGTAAGCGTTAATTTTATACATATCAACTTTATTTTGAAAAGTTTTCTATAGGTAGTTTTAAGTACTTAGGTGCTTAGTTATTGTTTATGCTCATTTTTACACACTCCACACACTTTGCACGCAATATAGAATAGAACTAAGAACAAAATAAAACAACTAACAATTTTAAAATCAAAACAATCAATACATTATATTTAACGCGTCACAGATACAGCGAAACATACCGGGAGAATTCGAATTTCGTCATCAACGAAACATCGAGGACTCTCGGTAACCTTCGGATTGCCCGAGCGCGTGCGGCGCACGAAAAGCGACTTATTGCTCGGTACATTTTCTATGAACGATGTTTTGTCTCACGCGCCAGGCGTATTAGCTCGTATCTAGTACAAGTTGTATGAGCAGCCCTCGTGCACTCGGGAAAGCGCACGCGAATTTTTGTTACAGGGAATCTAGTCTTTAGTAGTGTAGCAAAGAGCTTAAATTGTTTTGTCATAATTAGACATGTTATTAGTTTTGAGTTTTTGTAGGTTTAAAGAATAAGTGTTAGGTAAATACCTAATTGTAAGTAATTTATTAATAAATTTTGTTATTTTTAAATCCTTTGAGCTGGTGGTTCACTGCACGAGCGCACTTAAGGTACAGCCGCCACTGTTCGCCGGTATGTTGAAAGGGATATCTTTTACAAATAAATCAGTGCCATTGTACTCATTTCTTTTGACTATGTCTCCTTGTATTACATAGTGTGTGTTTGAACGGCTAAATAAATACATAGTGACATAAATACCTTCGATTAAAGTCTTACAACCCCGGCCTTATGATTTACCTCTTGCGTCAAGATGTACACCATGCCGCCAACTTGAGACCCACTTAACTTTCAAAAGTCTCGTGGACTATGAAAGAGGAGTGGCCCCCAATCGCTAGATCTCGCCATATGGCTTTCCATCAAGTACGCGATATCATTTTGGCAAGTAAAATGATTGTATTAAGTGTCTAGAACTGTATTATATTGATACACTAGCGACCCGCCCCGGCTTCGCACGGGTGCAATGCTGATATTAAATACACTAAGTACCGAAAAACTGTGAACTTTAAAGCATTGTGAATCCCAAACCCGCAGGGATACGCGAAATAATTTTATGTTGTCATATTAAAGACCATAGTTGCTTATCAAAATATAAGGTGACACCTTTATACTTTGATACTGAACTGACAAATTTAACCAAATAATTTTTCCCCCATACATTTTTTATTTTCATTATTTTTTTAGGCATGAATGAGTCATTTTATGGAAAAGTTGTAGTACTAAATGTTAATTAGCACTATATTTCCTATCCAAAACAAATTCGACATATTAGATCGTATGTCCACCTATTTTAAAATCCGGACCAGTGTGCGGCCGGGAAAATATTCATTTAAATCATATGCTGTAAAGGGCCATATAGATCTATATTAAATAAACAATGTTTTTAAGGTATTTAATTGGATAAGTATTAATGCTGTTTTGGTTAAAACCGCTTCGAAAATAAACCATTATTTCTCGTAAAAAGTAAATGACATAAAAATGTTATTGTGGGATATCCATAAGAGATAGAGATATGCCATCGCGGAGTTTTCTGTAGACCTTTACCATGTGTACAATACTTAGTACATTATTTTGATAAATCTCGTAGGATTCAGCCTGCGTTTGCAATGTAAGTGGAAAAAAATGTAATTATTTACGACATCACATTAGAAACTTCAAAAATAACAGTATTTCTCCACTATTTAATGGATGTTATTATACATATAAACCTTCCTCTTTAATCATTCTATCTATTAAAAAAACCGCATCAAAATCCGTTGCGTAGTTTAGAAGATTTAAGCATACAAAAGGACATAGGGACAGAAAAAGCGTTTTATACTATGTAGTGATTATACCAACTTTTCGTAGAACTGGTATGTCTGTAAGGTTGGTTGCAAAAACGCATTGCCTATAGAAACGCACCGATTGCGAGAATTGATTGTTTTTGCTTATCGCTAGTGAATCAATTCCACAATAGATATTCTGATAAGTGGCAATTATACTATCTTACTATACCTACCTATATGTAGTCTGAATTCTCTATTTGTGCTTTCAATAACTCGATAATCACCAGTTATAATTAAGGTCAATCTATTCCGGGTGAATCCAAGGTTGTAACTCAAAAATTCTAGACTTGTATCATAGTATGAAACAGTTTGAATGTTGGCACTTGCCCTTGTTTGTGATCTCGCAACCATGAACCTCTGCGCTAACATAATTTGTCATTGACTATCAAATCAGCCTATGATAGCAATAGCAGTTCTTTGCTGGACCTCTTCCAATTTACGCCTCAATACACGTCATACTCCTGCCGCATGCAGTGCCTCCCAGCAACCTCCATTTCACCCATCCATCTGGCGGGGATCAGTTTACCCCCTTTTTAATAAGCGGTCTTCACTCCAGGAGTCGTTTACTTCATCGGACATGCTCTGGACTCACTGTTCGCAAAATGGAAAAAGACTTGAAACCCTGTCCTGTTGCTTTTTGTTGAGCGTTATGTCATCAATGGGTATTGTTGCCATAAAACGGCAATGTAAGGGGTGGAATGAAGTGTTCCACTCCTACACTCTTAATGGAAATGACATTAATAGAATTTAATGCTCTTATTAGTTGGGCTTCTATACTATTCTCGACGATAATTTTTTGTAGTAATTGCACAAATCGTGCGTTGTCATGCCAAATCTGTACGCAAATCTAAACCCCGTCGAAGCAATATAGTTTCACGCTCCACTAAGTAATTACATTTCTAGGTAAATATCGTACTCACTACGTATCAACACGGAAAGTCTGTTCAGTGAGAATGGTGACGTCAGAATGTAATATTAATTTGAGGTAAAGTGGACTTTACCAAACAAGACAGCGACGTGACGTCAAGATATGACACACCTGTGGCCTAGAAGTATCAACCGTTATGGCGGCTGTACACACTCGTCGAGACACCCCGAGACAGGCCGAGTGCGAGTGTGTACAGGGCGCACTCGTCTCGTCTCGCTCTCTCGTTCTCGTCTCGGTCGCTCTCGGTGGAGTGTCGGTTTTTGCGCCCGAGTCAAAGGGTCTCGTTGGCTCTCGCGAGGTAAATGAGAGCGGGCATGTACACACTCGTTCATTTAGTTGCCCTCAGAAAGTTTTAATGAACAAACGTATTTCATTAAATGGTCTAAAGAACTCGAATTATAGTTTATTGCCTCTATTCAGTCTGGAGCTGCAGCGGAATCAGTTTATGATCGTTTTTTTTATTTAATAAACATTTTAATAAAAAATTAGCTTGCGGTACAAAAACAAACAGCAGCAGCAATTTCCACGTCCATTGTCGCGGGAGTGCTATGAAACTCTGAGCTTACGAGTGTGTACAGGCATGCTCTCGTCGAGAGCCTTCTCGGCCGAGGCTCTCGGCGAGAGGCTCTCGACGAGTGTGTACAGCCGCCATTACAGGTTTAGATATAAACATATCATGTTATTTTTATGTCCATTTAATAAGTATAATGGCGGCTGTACACACTCGTCGAGACACCCCGAGACAGGCCGAGTGCGAGTGTGTACAGGGCGCACTCGTCTCGTCTCGCTCTTGTCTCGCTCTCTCGTTCTCGTCTCGGTCGCTCTCGGTGGCGTGTCGGTTTTTGCGCCCGAGTCAAAGGGTCTTGTTGGCTCTCGCGAGGTAAATGAGAGCGGGCATGTATACACACTCGCTCATTTAGTTGCCCTCAGAAAGTTTGTGAAGATGAACAGACGTATTTCATTAAATGGTCTAAAGAACTCGAATTATAGTTTTTTTGCCTCTATTGACTCTGGAGCTGCAGCGGAATCAGTATATAATCGTTTTTTTATTTAATAAACATTTTATTATAATAATAGCTTGCGGTACAAAAACAAACAGCAGCAGCAATTTCCACGTCCATTGTCGCGGGAGTCCTATGAGACTCTGAGCTTACGAGTGTGTACAGGCATGCTCTCGTTGAGAGCCTTCTCGGCCGAGGCTCTCGGCGAGAGGCTCTCGACGAGTGTGTACAGCCGCCATAAGATTTGAATTTGTTACGCAATGAAATAAATTATTCTCAGCTGTAGTATATTGCTTTCAAATCTCGAATATGATAGTATTCGAATCGTGAACCTAGTCAACAAGTTTTTTGACGATTCCGAGTTCTCTCTATCCTATCGATTCGATGCAATATCTTTTGACTGCTTCAGCACTGTCAAAGATCTTAGCGACACGGACATCTTTGTCAGTTAATTCAGAGCAGACGTCTAGTTTTTTCTTTGTTATAACTAGGGAGGAGAAAGAATTTTAGGAAATTTATCTGGTAAACTAGGTTTTAACAATGTCATCTTCTACAACAGGAGCAAAAAAACTAGTGAGATACATTATTTTATTTGAACAATAATGTAATAATCATGTTGTTAAACGTACACGAATGTAGAAAGTGTGTAGCTTCCGTACTTCAATGTTTTTTTCCTAGGTTATAAGTTTCATTGTTTTGCAAAGACTCGGCATTGTATCATTTTTTTTGCCGCCAAGTAATAAATTAAACACTTTTTTATGGATATTATGTGTTGAAATGTTTTACGAGCTCCTGAGCGTGGCCTGATAGCTTAGCGGCCTAAAGCTATTCCGCCCGTTTGCGCGTTCGAATCCCGCTCTACCTTGAGACCGTATTCTTAGCATTCCATGGATTCTCCATATTTAGCTATCGTATAGTTTGCATTCTAATTTTTTGTCCTAAAGTATGTTTTCCTAAATATTTTTAGTCCTAAATTATGGCCTTACATCTATTCAACGCCCAAATTTGTTCTTCAAAAAATTATCGTAACCCAAGGGTGACAAATCTTTAAACCATTGTTATATATATGATATGATAGATGAACAACACATAATGATATGATACATAGCTTTATCTTGATAAGACTTAATGGTATGTTATCAGGAGTCCCAAATAAATAATCTGGTAATAAAACTAGTCGTCATAGCTAGATAATTGATACAGGTTTTACAATACAATTGTAAGCGACATTAATAAACGTTTAGTTAGGCTTTTTTTTTAACGTGAGGGACAATCCATCATGGATACTATGCCGGATTCCTACCGACTAAAAAACCTCACGTAACGCCCAATAGCCAATGGTTGGGAGCTCCGGGTAAGCCCTCGGAAGGATGTCCCAGGACTCCCAAACGTTTAGTTAGGCTAGTCTCCAGTCCTAAGTGGAGTCTGTAGACAAAACTGTCAAAAGCTTTACATACGCCCATAAAAAAAACTATATTTTACAGATTTAAAAAGAAGAAAGAATATTAATAAGAAACTCACCCTGTTGAGTTAGTGTAGCGCAAATTGAAAACACTATATCACAGTGTTTTACGGGTAGTGTGGAACACAAGTACAAAGTGAGACTGGAAGAAGACACAATGGGTTTTTTTCGTAGTTTAAGTCAGCATAAAATTGCCTCATACGCAAAATTCTATACCTCTAGTTAAAAAATGTATGCATGTACCCACAAGCTGTGAGTTTGTTATAATTACTTAGGGCATTATAAAAACAAACATAATTTTTAATCATAGTAGAATATACTCGTGTTTTAATGTCCACAAATTAGTATTTTACCACTGCGCAGCTTCATTGACAGGTGCGCTACCTTGTCTAAATATGGACACGTTGAAAGCTTGTTCCGCAAGATTGCTATCTTGAACGCCAAGACGTAATCGCTCAAGCGGATCCGACTCTATCATTAATGCATACCTACTTGGGCATCCACTGTTTTATATAATGGCATTATACAGATGGAGAATGAGGCACTTTGCATGGTAGTCAATAAGCCAAGTTGAAATTTGAAGGTCATTAAGGATAGGCATGCAGGGTCCAAAATTGTTCAACAGCAGGTTACCTGCTATTAAAAATTTTCAAACGGCCTATAATAAGTAATTTTCGGCAGATCAGGCATCTCTGATGTTGCAAACATCCACTGGCTATGGTAATCAACTTCGATGAGGTTTCCCGTATGCTTGTCAGAACCTCAGTAGATAAAAAGCTATTATTTGTAAGAAATCTGTCGAATAGTTTCGTTTCCTGTCCAGTAAATTACTGTATTTTGATGAATAACCTTTAATGTGTCTTAGTGTAGTGATTGAGAAGGGCAATACGGAATATTAATGTCACTATTCTAGAGAGAATTTCGAAACTGTTTTTCGAGTTTATGATCTTGTATTCGAAAGACACGTTCGTCCTCAGACTATGTAAGTAATAAAATTATTCTACGATAAAATTTAACTTTATTTGTCTAGAACTAAACCTAAGCACTTAAACTTATCTCCATAATAATATTTTATTATGGAGATAAGTTTATTATGGAGATTTATTTATCTCCAGAAATAAATTATCAATCCAATCCTTTCAAAAAAATCAGTAATTGCTGCTGTTAGTGGGACTTATTTTATTAGTCTAAAGATGGGTTTCCAATGATGTTTAGCTAGGCGGAGTGGAGCGTAGCGGTCTGTGAGTTAGCCAATCTCAATGTTCGAAAGTGCTCGGACCGGAGATTTCGAGCATTGTGATTGGCTAACTCACAGTTCGCTCCGTGCCATTTTGCCCAGCTCTGCGTCAGTGAAAACGCATCCTAATGGTAGTATATAACCCTGGTCGGACCACCAGGTTCAAAACATATTCCAATGTGCAAGCTAGTCGGTTATTAGGAAGAGTGACGAACTTCATTACGGCGGCACAATATGACGCGTTTGCAAAGGGAGGGGACATTCAGTGAAAAGATTGGGGCAATCGAAGTAGCTCTGGGCGCTGATTCTCTATTCATGCAACTTGAATTTACGGGTGAAACTTCATTTGTCTCATATTTAGGAACGGCAAAACAGACAGGTGACGTTTCACCAGTAAACTTCCGTCTACGTATTTATATCGGGTGATCGAGAATCGGTGCCCTGGTACACAAACAACCTCTGCATGCCTTTATCGTGGAAATCGATTGCAATGTATGCGGAAAAACATGCAATTTCTACTACTTATGTATTTTCGTTTTAAATTACCGCCCTACTGAAACACAACTCAATTATGTTGTAACACTGTAGTTTTGATAGTCACGCCACTTTAAAGGTGTAGGTATTAGGCAGACGCATACCATACGCCAATATTTCACCATTTTATTTTATGGCACGTAACAGGTGCTGCACCTATTATTGCTATTTACTGTGTTGAAATGGACAGGTTTTAAAATAGCTCTATGTATGTAATTGATAAAACCATCGTTTGCAATGAGTTTAGTTTATTAAAAATAGCAAGCAGCCATTTCACTAATTTTTGACAGAAAACCTTATCTCAATATAGGTATTTAGTTAAGGTTTCAGGAAATTTCGACAGTTAGGACTGTCGAAATTTCCTGAATTGGCTCTTAAAACAATCATATTGACCTATAATCCAACTTCCCAACATTGATCTCATCACCGGATAGCCGGATATAACAAAA
Organism: Miltochrista miniata; assembly: GCA_933228765.1. Lineage (NCBI taxonomy): Eukaryota > Metazoa > Arthropoda > Insecta > Lepidoptera > Erebidae > Miltochrista > Miltochrista miniata. Next base: position 21,823,459 of record OW121766.1, on the reverse strand, counting down.
AATCATGATTTGATGGAAGTCGTTTTACTTATCAGCCTGTGATAATAAAGTTTCTATATGCCAATCTGAAATTACAGTATTAGCCAATTCTTTTGTACCCGCTATCAGACTTTTATCGCTTCTACTTATGAGCTGTATGCCATTTTGTATTTAACAACTGATAAGGTTTTATTATGTTTTGTACTACCTGTTCGCGCTAATTTGCCGGTCGCCTCCATTACTACGCCTCTGCACTAAGCTCTACGCCAGCAAGCTTAGCGCGAACGGGCTATATACTAGTTGGTGTGAATAGTGACGGTGACGGTGCGAGGCAGTTACAGAAGTACCATGGTCGGGTTTTTTGACCTTGCGTTTTCCCAGCGGGGCAGGAAACGAAGTACCTACGTATAGACCGATATGACACGTAATACACAGTTAGTAATACGGGTGTATTAGCCTTTTGAAGTAGGTACTTGTATGAATGTTGATAAGTACATAAACAATGCCCCCAAATTTATTGTATACCAGTTTAGTTAGCACCTTTTCTGATGTTCGATTTTGTCCCCCACAAACAGCTACTGGCAAAACTTGAACATTATGGCATAAGAGGACCTGCTTTGACCTGGATAGAAACCTACTTAACAGACAGGTATCAATGTGTCGAGGTATTGCAACTCAACTCAACGAACCACGCAGAAAAAAAAAGGTCAGAATTTACAAAAAACAAATTTGGGGTGCCTCAGGGAAGTGTACTGGGACCTCTACTCTTCCTGCCCTATATCAATGACCTGCCTTGCAGTACGCTGTATAAAACTATATTGTTTGCTGATGACGTGTCTGTGATAATTACCACAAATAAAAACCTGACAACTTTACAACATGAAACTGACATAAATAATACTTTGACATTAATTATAAATTGGATGAATAATAATAATCTACAAATTAATTTATCGAAGACACATGTAATTAACTTTAATAATCTAATTAATAACAATATTAGCATAGAATATAACGGACAAGATCTATTAATGGTTAACAACACTGTATTTTTGGGTATTAACATAAATAATACACTAAATTGGAAAGACCATATTGAAAAAGTCGCAAACAAAATTAACGGATTCTCATTCGCTTTGTATAAACTGTCAAAAATATCTAACCTTGGCACTGCATGCATTGCTTACTCTGCTTATGTAGAATCCGTATTAAGATATGGATTGCTTATTTGGGGGAACGGTACCTCAATAGATAAAGTATTTATTGCACAAAAGCGGTGCATACGATCTTTGTGCAACATAGCCCCAGATGTATCCTGTAGATCATACTTCAAAAAATTAAAACTTCTTACACTCCCTTGTCTATACATACTCGAAGTAAATAGATTTGTAAAACAACATCCTGATTTGTTTAAACGAGCGAAAGACATTACAAGACGAACCAATATTAGGAATCCAGAGAGGCTAGTGTTGGACGTTGTACCTAGAACGGACCGTATGAAAAAAAAAATAGTCTGAGTGACTATTTTTTTTTAAAAAAATAGTCACTCAATGTGCATAATTTTTTTTAATAAAACTCCAGTACACATAAAAGCACTGCCATTAAATAAATGTATTTTGGCTTTAAGAGAGTGGTTAGAGGAAAAGGTTTATTATACAATTGACGAATTCCTAAATGAATGATTTTATTTAAAAATGCATGATTCGATGGATGTCGTCCTAATTATAATGTTGATTGAAATGTTAATTAGAATTTATATTAAATTGTTCCTAACCTAATATAATTTGCATGCCATTGAAATTGTGGCTAAGTGGGCATGCTCTGTAAACATTATCTTTTTTGTTTAAAATGTAACACCATATTATGTACAACCCCATTTATAGCAAATAAATCATTATTTATTTATTTTACTTCACATCAAAGACTCTTTCTGATTAAGCTCATGTCCTTTCTGTCTGTCTTCGAAAACTCCGATGCATTCGTGTTAAAATATCGTGAAGTGTTCTCATGGCCATGGTTCTGCGATTGACTGCATCTTCGAGTTGGGATTGACAGACTTATACCGACAAAAGTGCATGGTATCTTCTTCTACCTGTGATCGCCGAGACTCAGGTATTCTCTTGGAGATTGTCTGCGGGATTCTGAAAGACAATATAATAAAATAGACAGTATAGCTAAACTGACCATTTGTTTTTGATCTCAAAACGGGACATAAGTTTTTATACTCCAGTTAGCAGGTTAACAATTTAAATAAACATAATTTCATTATATAGAAAAAACCGACCAAGTGCGAGTCGGATTTGCGCACATTTGCCAAAAACGGCAAAAAAAATTTCTATGAAAGTAAAGTAAGTCATGGCTTGCTTTTGCACCGAGTCGACCGGTCAAAACTGATATTCAGGTGCCCCCGTCCAAAGGTGACAGCAGTGCTCCTTGTGCGGCTGCACTTGCGACTTAGAGAGTAGCCGTGTTTGCGCCGCAGTAAAATAGAGCTGTTGAGCACACCGAGCTTCCTGGACGCCAGCCTGGCCTTGTTATCCAAATGACTTCGGAACTGAACGTCACTGGAGATGTCAACACCTAGGATGCCTATACTGTCAGAGATGGGGAGAGATGTGCCTTGAAATTGTGGCGCTACAGTAAATCGGTTCTTTTTTTGGGGTGAATACACAAACTTATGTCTTGGCAGGGTTGAATTGAACAAGATTTTGTTTACCGAAATCGGACACTCTGGTGAGAGTACTCTCTATTTCAGACACAAGTTTTTTCGTATAGCAAGTGTCGGCACCGTCCCGTCGTCCGCATAACGATGAATGCTGTTAATAATAGACAACATGTCATTGATATGCAGCAGAAACAGAGTACGGGACAGCACTGAGCCTTGTGGTACTCCAGCGTTTATAACCATCAGTCAGAACAGCTGCTGTCAACGACGGCCTTGATGCTTCTACGAAGCCAGAAAGCTGGACACCCCACCGCTTAAACTCTCGGGTGCAAGAAGACCGCGGTGCCAGATCCGGTCTCACTGCTAGAGCTCCACCCTTACTCTCGATAGCCATAGCTCGGTAGCCCAGCCGTGTGAGGCACACAAGGAGATCGCCAATCGAGCGACCGTGACGGTAACCGTACTGCCGGTCACTGAGCAGGTCGTGTTCCTCAAGGTATCTTAAGAGCTTTGTATTGTTGACGCTCCATCACCTTTGATAAAAGGGACTGCTATAGGCCTGTAATGGCCGAGTCGGTCTTGTCAACCTTCTTGTTTTTTTCTTTCGATCCTCCACGAAGTATTTTCCTATATCTCCTTTTTGTCTGATTTTAGTACCTATTTTGTTTGATAGCATCAAATCAGCCTATGGCAGTCCACTCCTGGACGTAGGCTTCTCCCAATCTACGCCACAATACACGGTCCTGCGCCTCCCGCATTCAGTCCCAGCCAGCGACCTTTTCTAGATCATCGGCCCATCTGGCGGAGGGGTCGTCCGTCGTCTTACCCCACGTTTACCAAGCTGCGAGCTCAAGAACTCGTTTCCTCGTTCGGGCATCGGTTGTTATACATAATGTAGCTAAGCCCACTACCACTTCAAAACGCAGACTCTGTAAACTATGTCAACCACTCTGGTTCTCTGATGGAGACCGTTGCTCGATGCGCAACTTTAAGGGTATGGACTAGCCCCACTGTAAGTTTCCACAGCACGGCACCATAGGTAATAATTGGTCGTTTGCTCAATAAATGGTTACTTTGCTTGTATGTTGACATTAAATGAACACTTGAGTTTCGACATTCGTAAAATTCCAAAGCAAAAAAAAAACTTCCATTTAGTTACCAGTTTACCACTAAAATACTTCACGAATTTTACACAAAAACAAAACAATAATGTAGATAGAGAAAACACGGACTGGCTCTAAATTCCCCGACCGCTGATGTCCCAAGAGCAACGAAATTTTAAAAAAACGCAATGTTTCGGAAAACGGGACAATTTAGCGTCCCGAAGCTGTGTTTGGGGACAACGGGACAAGGGACCGAGAAACGGGACAGTCCCGTTCAAAACGGGACGTATGGTCAGCTTAAGTATAGCCCATGTCGCCGATAGCTCGGGGCGATGTAAAGTCCTTGAAGACCCCGGATACTAGAAATAAGTACCTACTAGAGGCGACCGGAAAACTTAGAGCGAACGGGTAGTACTTATTTCTAATATCCGGGGTCTTCAAGGACTTCACATCGCCCCGAGCTATCGGCGACTTGGGCATGTTGAACTTGTACCACTACCAACTAAACAACATGGTGTCTTTCTTCTGGCTGTATGCCCTAAGATCTCTGGTGCTCCTGTGGAGAAAGTCCTCAGGACTCCGAACTAGTTACCTCTAATTTTTTCACGATTTCATGAGCAAAGCCCTCGAAAATCTGTCAAAATCTCTACGTTTCTGGCTTTTGGTCCATTTTCTGATGTAAAGCAGATCTTCAATTCTACATAGTATGTTTTCATGTTTATTGATCAGTATTCTTCGAACATTAAGAACGCTAACATGGAGGGTGTCAGGGTAGTAACTTATCACCCCCACACCCACACTGTAGATAAATTTGTATACACCTAATTGAGTAGTGCTGCGCCTTTTATTTACCGTACTTATCCATAAGGCTTAGAATTTATTACCTACACAGTTCACAAGTGTTTCCCTTCACGCATTGTCTTGGGTTCTATAAGCGGGGCGGAAGCGTCTCAAGGCCGTTAAGCGGACTAGATACAACGTCATCGTGACAAAGTACATTTAAGTTATATAATATATGTACTAAGATTGTTGGGCGAGGCCTTACGTCCAGCAGTGGACTTCTAAGCTGATTTGGTTGATTGAAGATTGTTGTGGTTGAAAGGTTTATTTTCACTATTTTCTGTCATTTCTTCAGTCCATGTTCTCATTGTTACTGTCGCAGTTGTTTCTGACTAGACTAGGCATAACAATACGTCCAAAGAGCAAAGAAGTGGACTTAGAACCTGGTAAAGAGGTACCTCCTTTATCGTCTCAGTCACTCGGATTCCTTCCGAACGAAATAAGGTTTGAACAGTAAGGTCAATCAATCAATCAAATGAGCCTATCGCAGTCCACTGCTGGACGTAGGCCTCTCCTAATTTACGCCACAATACAAGGTTCTGCGCCTTACGCATCCAGTCCCAGCTTGCGACCTTTACCAGGTCGTCGGTCCATCTAGCGGGTGGACGTCCTACCCCACGTTTGCCGAGACGCGGTCTCTACTCTAGAACTCGTTTGCTCAATCGGCCGTCGGTTCTTCTCCAGATATGGCCGGCCCACTGCCACTTCAATGCACTTATTCTGCGAGCTATGTCGACCACTTTAGTTCTCTGCCGGATTAGTCTCATTTCGGAGTCTATCCCTCAGAGACACCCCAAGCATAGCCCTTTCCATAGTCCGCTGCGCTACCTTTAGAGCATTAACCAACCTCTCTGTAAGTGTCCACGTCTCGGCACCGTATGTCCTAACGGGTAGAACGCACTGGTTGTAGACTTTTGTCTTCAGGCATTGCGGTAAAGGCAAATTTTACGGTAAACTGTAAGATAAGAATCCAAAACGGTATGAGAAATAACCTAGCCTAGTCCAAATAGACTTGACATAATAGAGGGTGATAAGTTTTTGAATAGTGTTACAATTATGTGTGCCATAGCCCGTGTGAAAGGGAGAGAAAACGGAGCTAAAACATGACTTCATGCATGATTGCAATATCACGTTTAGAGACGCCACGTTTAGTCGACGTCTGTTCCATGGTGTTATCACTTAGAACTGAGCATTGAATTATAATGTAACCAACTTACGTAGGTTCTCAACGTTGCAGTTACATTGAGACTTGTCATGATATTTAATTTCGTTTCATTATAACGTAAGAGTTTCCAGAAACACGTGGTAGTTGGCGCTGTATGCAATATTAAAAAATCTAATATTTTAGTTAAAAAATCATAACTAGATGGCGGTGTGCCTTTTTTTAAATCGCGGTATGGTTTCGTTACATAGGGTTATATAAGTAAGACTACTTTTCTGCCCAAGGTAAGGTAGTTTATTATTATTTTTTACGATCTTAAAACTATTTTTTCTAAAAGATTCAAGTTTACTTAAATGTCAAATACATTTAAGTAAACTTGAATCTTTTAGAAAAAATAGTTTCACTCGATTTTTATTTTATGGCCACGCAGTCAGAAAGTTTCTTGCAATAGCTGCTTGGCACCGCTGGTGTCGTCACTTAGTCGAGTGACGTCTCTATCTCATAATATACAAATGTACTCTGTGGTCTGTTCCTAATCGACACCGCACACCTTGTGCCATTTTGATTAGATCTAGATAGAGTGCATTGTGCTCTTGAAGCACAACATTTTTTGCATTAAATAAAGAGCATAATAAGCTGCTTAACGTTTCTTATCCACCAGTATGCCTATCCCGTACCCTTTTCCCACAGAGATTGTTCTCGGAATAAAAAGTAGCCTGTCCTTTCCCAAGCTCTGTGCTATCTTCATACCAAATTTCATAAGAATCTTGTTAGTGATTTAAGTGTGAAAGCGTATTACACCTGAATCACTGAATCAACTATGACAGATTTACAGATACTGTGATTATAAGCAGGGTTGCTGGTCTGCAAGTTGGTTTGATGATATTTTTTTGTCTATCGTCTATCTAATTCTAAGCCCGTTTTCAACCACAAGCTGAGCCTGCTCATTATTCTAAACTTTTGTACAATTGTTTTCCATTCACCGAGCCAAACTACAGCTCGCGGGTGGTTTCGCCCTCGGCGTCTTTCCAGTTGTTTTGAAAATTCTACTTTTAGAATCCTGAGCTCCACTTTTATTGACTGCCAAGAATAGCTATTATTTGCACTCTAAACCCGGCTAAAGCCTCTGCACCAAAGTCTCGCCTGTTGGTCAGTGGGTGCACCACTTGCCAACGAGATTAACTTGAACCTCAAATATTTTTGTTAGGGTTAAGGTATGAGTTCGAACTCGGCAGCAAGCAGCACTGCTGCCGCTGCAATACTGTGTACTTATACAATGTGACTTTTTGTATAGATAGGGCAAACCCAAACCTGAAAATACTTTGCACAGAATCAGTTTCATAATTTTTTTATACTGTATTTTGAAGCGAAACTCTAGTTGGGGTGTCTGAACTTTGCACTATACAAAATTTCACGTTGTATATTTATTTATATTAGAATACGATATTCCGAACTCGGCATCACTGCAGCGACAGCAGAGCTGCTTGCTGCCGAGTTCGGACTCATACTTTTATCTGTACTAAAAAAATTGATACAATATTATTTCTAAACCTTGCAAAGTCCCGACGTGATGTAACGTTACAAAACGTTCTCTACGTGTTACTCTAGTTTTTTACGTGAGAATTAGGGCTTGAATATCGGACGCTTTTTCAGTTCCGGAATTGGGTTTCGATATTCAGTATTTGAATTCCTGAATTCCGGAATTCCGGAACTCAATCAAGTTTCGTTAAGTACAAAATAGTGATATGTAAAAAAAGAAACGGGAGCTGGCAGTCCTACGTGATTAGTGATAAACTACTTTGATTCCCAGTAAAATTACTTATTTTAACGTAACCAACTAAAAACCACACGTTTCCTAACTATTGCCTACGGTAAGCCCTCAGAAGGATGATCCCAGGATTCCCCACAGACCTTGACTATCACTGCGGCCTAACCTAGGAGGTTCGGGTGCTATCCCGCGTTTTTAGGGCTTGTTCAGGTGCTATCCCGCGTATTTAGGGCTTGTTCAGGTGTTATCCCGCATCTCAGGGCGTGTGGCGTGCGTGAAACTTTCACGTCACGCTTTCGTCTTGGGCGTGCTTTTGTAAGGACGGCGATTAGCCCTCCCACCGTCCTCAGGCCTCCGATTATGGAGGCCGATAGTCTTGAGATATGGGGAATTCGGGTGGGAGCGTTCTCTCTCGATCACTTTTCGCCGCATTAACTGATCACAGAAAGACGCAGTGGCGTCCCACTTACCACTGGAGATCATAGCTCGCGCAATGGTCTCCAGCGAGAGAATGTCCACGTCCAGATCTACCACGAGGACCGGGCGCTGTTAAGCCCACACTGTGCACTCCACTAATGTGTGAAGTACTGTGTACTCACTGCGTTCCTCGCAGTGCTGGCACTCAGGTGTGGTTTCCCGGTGTATTCATCACAGATACTTACTGAAGCTCCCGTGCCCGGTAAGCATCTGTGACAAACGGTAGGACAGAGCACTCGCACCGTGGCTCCTCTCTAGTCACTCGTCCATGACCGGTCTGACCGCCTTGATTGTGGCGATTCGGCAATTCCCCGGCAAGTCTTCACGGTTTCCTTGTGGAGCTGGAACTGCCAAACCTAGATTTCTGGAGACGTAGGCCTATGACCCCGCTCCAGCGCCTCCTTGCACCAGAAAAGAATAAATTAGAAATATAATCATTTTATTTCAACAAGGACGCAAGTTGCCTCGCTGCCAGATCCTCGAGACATGCCGCCTCTTAGCAACGGATCACGCAGCACCCAATCGTAACCGATGTTCCACAGAAGCGGTCTTAAGACTGCGGAATATCTGCGGAACACCGCACGACGTATCTCACTGACCCTGCTGGGCCCTAGCCAGCTTGGGTAAGTTATGGCCCTCTCGGAAAGATAGGCCCCGACAATTCGACGGAAGTAGGGAGGCACTCCATGATAAATAAGCGCCTCCCTAACGCAGCTCCAGGGCAAGGTGTTGGAGGCGACGCCGGTGTCTCTTGACATCGCCATCTCTTTCAACACCACCTCACCCTGCGATGTTACTTCCTCCGTCAGTCTTCTAATGCGCATGATCGCATCCACGGTGGAGCACCCTTGACGGAAACCAAACTGGTTATCCGCCAGATCTGGCCCCACGCGCGTGAGGTGCCTGACTGTGCGCTGTGCAATGATACGCTCAAGGAGCGTGCATACCTAACGAGGTATGCAAGCTCCTTGAGCGTATAATTGTTGGGAATCGACCGATCGGGGATCGGCCGGAGTTGCTCAACGGAGCAACACGATCGGCCGATCCCCGGATGGGTAGACTGCTGACAACCTTGCCTTTCGGATCACAACCAGTTTCCCTGTCTTCCAGGCCTTGGGAATCTGGCCTTTTTCGAGGCATGCACTAAAGAGCCCCAGCACTTGAGGCCCGAGATCCTCAAGAGCTAGGACCCACGCTCGGCCTGGAATGCTGTAGGGTCCAGGGGCACGGTCCATGCGGAATCTAAGCCACAGTACAGTCGTCCCTAACTCACCTTCAGTGACTTCGGGCTCGTCGTTCTCGCTGTAATCAGCGCCGGGCGCCTGAGACGGAGCCATGTGCGAAGGAATATGTTCCTCCGCCTTGATGAGAACAGGGAACCCAGGACCCTCCTCACTCTGGGTCAGTGGAGTGCCTTGGGGTAAAGTTTGCCCCTAATAATAAGGTACGGGCCTCATGAGTTCCGTCAGAACTACTAGAACTATGCTACGCGAGACCCCTGTCAAATTCTTACAGCGTTTCTATCAAATTTAAATTTAACTCGTAGCATAAGTCAGAGCTAGGTCTAAGTTCGCACTATAAATTGAAGTCTAAATGTAAAAGAAATACAAAAACGTCATCAATAATATTATTATTATTTAAATAGTATGTTTTCTATCAAATCACATTAATTTTATGGATTTACTTTCTTAGTAGGTTTAAGAAATATCATCAAATAAAATGATTAATACCGAAGTACATAATCGAATTAATTTGTTAATAGAGAAATCCTAAATTATCAACATTGTAGTAATTAAAGGTAATTAAATTGCATAAGAAGCTTATAATCTACATTTTTGTTTGTAATGAAATTAGAGAAGAATCGAAAATATTTTTTTTTTTTTTCAATATCGAAATACCGGTATTGATCTCGCCAATTCCGGAATTGAGAACGATATTAGATTTTATCGGAATTCCGGAATTATGCCAATTCCGGAATTCCGGAGTTCAAGCCCTAGTGAGAATGACCCCTAAAGATATAGTATAATGGTCAAACGGTAACGCGGTTAGACGTTATTTCATTTTTATGTGCCACAATATCAGATAAAGTTGGAAAAAAACTAGCGATTGTTATTGACCTTGAGTTTTGTACTTACTGTGGTTTTCCTTTGTATTTCTTTGTATTAGTTATATGATTATTTTTGTCTTTTATGAGGACTTTCCCCTCAAATATTGTTTAACTTGACAACCTAAAAAGCTTTAACAAGTTCAATGGTTCATACCTACGTAACAAGCACTAAAAAAACTAAATTAGTTAAGTATAATTAAGACAAAATTTGATAAGATATGGGCAAGTGCTGTTCCTATGGACGCCTTATACCTGTGGACACAATGGATGGATATAATTTGAACGCGACCGTAAAGCTAAACGACAAAGCTTTACGGTCGCGTTCAAATTATAATTTTAGGGTTGTTAGTTTCGTCGGAATCGATTGTGTCCACAGGTATAAGGCGTCCATAGGAACAGCACTTGCCTATACTAGTAAAAATATTTGGTAAAGTTACTGAGAAAATACTGTCCTTTTGTTTTATATTCGTAAACGTAAATCATTGCAATGATTTTGCAATTGAAGGTAAGATAGATAGTTTAGAACTGAGCGTTTCAAAAGATCGTTCCTCTGTCACATTAAAACCTGGATCGACTTTTCGCCTACGTGTTTCCCTCATATTAATATCCCGGGTTCTTCAAGCGGAACGTGAGTAAGAGATTTACGGACTGAGAGTGGCCCCCAATGGCTAGATGGGCCATGGCTTTACGATGCGATTTTCTGATGTGTAAATCAATCAGTGTGCGAATACGAAAACGAACGTATTTGGGTCAACTTCACTTAAAAGTGGTGCAACTGCTGACTGACCCCGTAAACGGATGGGAGGTCAGACGGCAGTCGCTTCCAACAATTACTAACTCGCACTCGCACTCTCGCTCACACTTCCAGCATGATTTGTTCGGTAGATACATGTAAAACAGAGCATTCATTTATTTTTGAAATATCGTGGTTATCTTGCATATTTAATTGAATGCATAACAGAAATAAAGCCCGTTCGCTCTAACTTTGCCGCTCGGCTCCATACTAAAGTCGAATTTTTAATTAGACGAAAGAAATTGACAGCAACTAATGTCACTTCTTCATACAATGTTGCTTATTTTCTATGACCAAGTGACATTAGCTACTGTCAATTTACTTCGTGTAATTAACAATTTGGGTATAAGCCTCTACGCCAACGGCAAAGTTAGAGCGAACGGGTAGTAGTTACATTTAAAATATGAAAAATAAAAATCGGTTTCGAGCAGGACTCGAACTTGCGTCTTATCCTTATCGCATACCGTGCGACGCCTTAACCAAGCGGCCACCAAACCTACTCGGAACTGACCAATTTTTCCACCACTGTTAATCGGCTCGAAACCGATTCTTTTTTTCCATATTTAAAATTTATAATCGAGGTATCATGCTAAATTCTTCTCAAAACATATCTGAAATTAATAAGCTCTGGGCACCGATTCTCGCTTCACACGACATGAATGCGTGGACGGAAATTGGCGGGTGACGCGTCGCCTGTCTCATATTTAGGAACGGCGAACATGAGACGGACGACGTTTCACCCGTATATTTGCGTCCACGCATTCACGTCGAGTGGTCGAGAATCGGCGCCCTGGTCGGGTTTCAGAACGGCATAAAGTCGTTTTCACTCCTGCATCTCTGCCATTAGCGGATGTTTAGCAATTTACACTCACTTCCAGTTGACGTATGTCTAAGAAGAAGAACCTTCCTCAGACAAGTCCCAACAATAATATATTTTCTTCGCAAGGATTTTCCAAGCCGTTTGAGAGTTACAGTGGCGCGACCGAATAGTGCGGACGTACGCACCACACAATTTTTTTTGCATTTCGCAGAATTGCAAAATATTTGTGGTGTCTACTTGTTACATACAAAGACTTCGGTAACTTGTATGTAAAAAGGCACGTGTCTTTATTACTTTTTACGCTCATAAACTCAAAAATTTTGTAAGAAATCGTTTCGTAATACGATTATGGAATTGGCAATGATTTTTTAATTGTGCACCGTCTAAAAATTCTGATGTAGCCTCAACTTAATGAAATTGTCAGCCAAGTCGCTTGTATAATGCAAAAAATAACAGGTTACCTTCGTATCCCTATCAGTACGAGTTTTAGATACGTTTTTATTTTAGTATTTCAGATTCACGTCATAATAGTATGACACTCCGATTCAATTTAATTCAACTCCTTTTTTTTTTTCGTGAGGGAAAATCCTCATGGATGTTATGCTGGACTCCTACCGACTAAAAAACCTAACGTAACGCCCAACAGCCTATGGTTGTTAGCCCCGGGTAAGCCTTCGGGGATGTCCCAATTAATTCAACTCTATATTGCAAACTCCGATCATAAGTTTCTTTAAGGGGGAGGCGGAGGATAGGGCTAACGACTTTGACCATACAAAACACGCGTCCTTCAAGCTAGGTAATGTAGTATTTTGTATATGAGTAAATACCTACGAAAAAAAATTTAAGTCATAAAATGCATTGATCTAAAAAATGGGGCTGATTCTATGAGCTTTTTACACAATAAGTAGAGTCAATTTACAATTTACAACAAGTCATATTTTGATACACTTCTTGTAGATACAAAATTTATTTTGCCTTTCATTTTTCGTCTACTTATGCCGACAAAAAATGATTTCATTTGCACCACTTTTTCATAATTTTTTCAGACAAGCCCCCTAGGATCGTGCCTGTTATGCATAAGCAACAAACCAAAAAGTTAAAATAGAAATAAAGTACATGTACTTGTATAGTTTAAGTTAAACTAAAATAAAACAAAACTGTAAACAAAACCAACAAGGATAACTTAGTACCTACTCACTTTGTGCTAAAAACTAGGTTAAACTACAGTATTTATAGTAATATAAATTATTATATGTTTGTAAGCAGATCTAGTGGATTCAAAGCACAACTTACTGTTACTTGTTTAATTGCTACAGTTAGAAGAAATACCAGTGAAAATACTTTTAGTGCATTTAGAGGTACAGTACGAGTATAACAAATACTACTAGTACTTACCGTAGTAATTTATATATTAAGAGTGACTGTCCTCGTATAGATTGGTACTATCAACCAACAAATAAAAACTATCAGGGACTTCATTTTATTAGGGTTTTGTACTAAAAGGGTAAGAAGGGGGCCCTTCTACTGAATCTTCGCTGTCGGTCTTTCATGAGACCACCATGATAACTAGGTGTAACTTTAACAGATGATGTATTACTGTTGCTGTTATAACAACAAATAATATTCTTTTCTTAATGTGAAAAAAGTTTTTTTTGGTCTCGAGCAGGATTCGAACCTGCGTCTTCTGGTTTGCCGGACCAGACGCCCTTTGTTGTAGTTGCCCAAAAGGGCGTCTGGTCCGGCAAACCAGAAGACGCAGGTTTGAATCCTGCTCGAGGCCAAAAAAAATTTTTCACATTAAAATTTGTGATTGAGTCAGCATACTAATTGCTTTTCAAAATTATCTCTAACAAATAATATTGCCGTTTTTAGGGTTCCGTACACAAAGGGTAAAAACGGAACCCTATTCATGACACTTCGGTGTCCGTCTGTCTGTCTATCACGAGGCTGTCCGTCAGTGTATCCGTCAAGAACCGTGATAGCTAGAGAACTAAAATTTTCACAGATGAAATATTTCTGCACCAAGGCGCGTTAAGCGGTTGGTCCCAGTTGCCAGTAAAATGGCAGTCGTTAAGCCAAGTTGAAGGCCTTTTTAGGCGGCTTTCAAAACTTTAACAGCTGGCAGTCACTACCTCCGCCTGTCCATCTCAACACGACAATACGGCTACCTATTACGTGGGACAAATTCTAAAAAGGTGAAATATGAGTGTATAATATGCCTCTGCCTACCCCTTCGGGGATGGAGGCTTGACAATACGTATGTATGATTTATTTCTGTTGCTGCTATAACAACAAATACTAAAATCAGAAAATCTCCATGCGCGGGTCCGACTCGCACTTGAATGGTTTTTGAAACCTCCGAGTGCGAGTCCCACTCACTTGGCCGGTTGTATTAGCATCATGTCTATAACGCAAGGGTTCCGTAGTATGCAAGGAATTCTTTTAGTTTCGCGAAGGCCGTCTCGGTCTGTCTGTCCGCAGTCTAGCTCATAGACCTTATACTAGAAAATTGTAATGTGGAATGTACATTAGTCATGCCCATAGATTTAGAATGTACAAGATAAACAGTGTCAGATAGAAAACGAAACCAAAAGAGGAATATCTATGTGTGAGTTAAATAGTGTTGTTAAAAGTTCACCTATGTTATCGATAAAAGCACTTCAGACTCGTGTCGACCAAAATCTTTGTCTTCGGTGGCAAATGAACCAACGACCTCTCGCACACTTCGACCTCTAAGACCAACGAGGCAGTCAATAAAATGTAGCGTTTTTGAAGAGCTTAAAGATAAAGTCTATTGTACAATTATTATTATAATAGACTTCATCTTCTACGTGAACCCGCGGACTCAATGTTCTGTAAACGATGACTGCAGTGAGCAAATTCTTCGCCCAAGACTATCAGCCTTCCGGGGGCCTCAAGACAGTGACGTGAGGGATTCATGCACGCCCAAAGAAGCGGAATAACACCCGAAAAATCCCAAAGACGCGGGATAGCAGTGGCAGACGAAGGTCTGTTGGGAGTCCAGGGGCATCCTTCCAAAGGCTTACTCGGGGCTCCCAACCGTAAGCAGTTGGGCAGGATACGTGTGGTTTTTAGTCGGTAGGAGTCCGGCATAGCATCCATGTAGGATTTTGCTCACGTAAAATATAAATAAAAAGATTATCTTAGAAAATGGTACTGCATTTCGATAGCTTGTTTATAAGTATTTTGATAGTAAGTATGTAAAAAATCAGTAATAGGTAGTTGCTTTCTGAAAAAGGCAAAGGGGTACGTATCTATGAAAGTCGAAACACCAGTGTTAATTGAGTGTTTAATATAAGTTTATATTAATGAGTAGCAGATGACCGCCACTTCATCCGTGTGGAAATCTGTTCCCGTTCCCGCCACAATGGGAGCATTTTACAGCCAGGGATGAAAAGTGCGAAACATCTTATTCCAGGCTATAAACCGTCTATGTATCAAATTTCAGCCATGTTTGACTATCAAACATCTAAACATCTTCACAAACTTATACTTGGGATAAAGAGAACTTGATCTTTAAAATGTGATGAAAATTAAATCAACTCCTAACATGAATATTTTCACGTTGGTTCCTAATATTTAAATCTATAGTTACATATAATAAAATGATTAAAAAGTCAAAACATAGGAAATGTTAAAAAAGCTCTCTGGGTGTTTGCCATAAGAGAACGAAGCCGAAAATATAGTTAGAATTTTCGACTTCGGTATCTTATGTCTGTTTGCTTTGCTTTGTCCGAAAGGATCTCGGAAAGTGCTCAATAGATTTGATTAGCCGTATTGCCGTGTTGAGATGGACAGGTGCAGCTTTCTGTTGAATTTTCAAGCCGCCTACATAGGCCTTTAACTTGGCTTAACGACTGCCATTTTAATGGCAATCGGGACCAACGGCTTAATGTGCCTTCCGAAACGCTCAAATAAATGTCACAATGGTCACATGAATGTTCACCCATCCAAGGACTGGCCATACAACAAATGTGATTTCTTGCTGTTTTTTGGAAAGGAACCCTCCTGTACCATGTGCGTAGCCGCTATGACAAAAATACTAAAATCAGGAAAAGGGGAGATTACGAGGGGCTGCCATATATATACCAAACGTGAATGTTTGCGTTTTTAAGGTTCCGTAGCCAAATGGCAAAAACGGAACCCTTATAGATTCGTCATGTCTGTCTGTCCGTCCGTGTGTCACAGCTACTTTTCTCCGAAACTATAAGGCCTATGCTGTTGAAAATTGGTAAGTAGATGTATTCTGTGAACCGCATCAAGATTTTTATATAAAACTAGAAAAAAGCACTTAATTTTGGGGGTCCCCATACTCACAGTTGAAACTCAAAAATTTTTTTTTCATCAAACCCATACGTGATAGATCTCGATAACTACAAATTTCAAAATCTGTAGATAGGTCTTCAAAAATGCTATTGAGGTTTGTAATATTTTTTTTTTCTAAAGTGAATAGTTTGCGCAAGAGACACTTCCAAAGTGTAAAAATGTGTGCCCCCCCCCCCCCTAATCTACATTGCCATAAAATGTACCAACGAAAATTGGTTTGAACGAAATCGAGTTGGTAGTTTTTTTTAATACGTAATAAACCGCAATTTTCGCCGAGAAAAATCACTACCACTGCGAACGTGTTAAAACATGAATGAAAGTTACAACAAACTAAAAGAACTTTTATAATATGTTACTTGCTGCTACGGAACCCTTGGGCGAGTTCAACTCGCACTTGGCCGGGTTTTTGGTACGGTGCCCTCTGTGCTCAAGTCCGAATCGCACTTGACCGTTCTTTTTCTAGTTACCTATTGCCCTATATATAATACAGTTTTATTTAACTGTGTTCTTAAAGTCTGTCGGTTAAATTTCAAAATCTTAGAAAATTTCAAAGTACTTCTTTGGAGTCCATCCGCCTCTATCTATAATCTTTCACGCACCTACAGATTCCTTCGAAACCTGAAAAAATTCAGATTGCTTATTATTTAATGCGTTGGAATGCAGCTTGATACTTTTCATCCCGGTAATATTTTCCCACAGGAATCGAGAACGGGTACTAAAGTTAAGGCGGGCGAAGCGGCAAGTATCATCTAGTTTATTATAAACTAGCTGACCCGCGCAACTTCGTTTGCGTCACATGAGAGTAAGGTATGGTATTAATATTTCGAGTAGGTATTATAATGTTTCCCGTTGCATTTACCCCCGTCGCGCTTATTATAGTCGCGTCGCGTCGCTTGTATTCATTATGGCGCATCACATGAAAGTGAGAAGGATGTGACTTTAACACCTCTTGTTAAAGTGATATAATGTTTCCCGTCGCTTTTACTTCCACCCATCCGTTTTCCGGTATGGAACTCATCGTGTGCGAGTCCGACTCGCACTTGGCCGGTTTTTATCGTTCAGTTGACTGGCTGCCACTGCAGACTAAATTTACTCCCGTCACGTCGCTCATACTTTAAAACTTAATAAGAGGGATATTGTAAGTGAACCTTAAAAGATAGGCATATGCTGTCAAGGACTTTCTTTTATAACTTTTTAAGAGAAACAATTTTGTAGTAAACAATTTTTACGTAACTTTAACTATTTATGCAGCGTCAGCAATGGAAGCTCTCAAAAGAAAGAAATAATCCCCGTTCTCGAAACATTATTCATGGCTGCTCCGCTCCTATTCGTCTTAGCGTGATGTTATATTGCCATTAGCCAGCCTAAATAAATGGACTATTAAACTGTAAAATATTTTTTTAAATGCAACCAGAAGTTTCTGAGATCCTAGTACAAACAAACTCTTCAGTTTCATTATATCGTGAGCGAACCTTAAGAGATAGACAAATTAGGTTATTGTGAGCGAACCTTATAAGATAGATATAATGATGTCGCCGACTTTTTTTAGAACTTTTTAAGGGAAACAATTTCATAATACACAATTTTTACCTAACTGTAACCATTTACGCAGCGTACGCCTCGGAAGCTCTCAGACGGTAAAAAATATTCCCCGTTTTCAAAACATTCTTGATTGCTGCTCCGCTCCTATTTGTTTTAGCGTGATGTTATATAGCCTATAGCCATCCTCGATAAAGCGACTATTAAACTGTAAAAGAATTTTTGAAATCCAACCAGTAGTTCCTGAGATCCTAGCGTTCAAACAAACAAACAAACAAACAAACAAACAAACAAACAAACTCTTCAGCTTTATAATATTAGTATGGATTAACCCCGAATGACTTTGTAGCAGTATGTCACTATAATGAACAATCGACATCCCTATCGATACCTACCCATGACTATTTTATTGTAAACAATCCTTTTATATTCTGCCTTGTATATCCTCCAAATATTCATTTACACATTAAATATTCTGATAGGAATGAAGGAAAATTCATAATCTACGTTTTCAGTGGGTTTTTTAGTAAAATTTCTAAATAAATTGCCAAAATATGTAAATCAAAAAGGCAATAAACAATGTCTTAATTTACCTGTAAAACGAGTATTTGTTCGGGTTAAAGTTGTGTGAAGCATCACAATCACACACTGCACACGACACCATCGTTGAAAATATAAAATTTTCTATTTTAATCGTAATATCACTACAGATTGCTGAATATTATGAATAACATAGAGCCGCCACGGGCTCCACAGGATTCAACGATTCAAAATACTGACATATGAGTACACAATTTGCTTTCTCTTTTCCTCTCGAGCTAAGTGTTCTGGATAATGAGGTCTCGCTCGCACGCTTTGTATATCTATTGAGAGTAACGAAAAATCCTAAATCTATGGTCATGCCTTATATTTATAACTAGCTGTTGCCCGCGACTTCGTACGCGTGAAAATTGTTACAATGCCAATTTGATTGCTCTCTGCTTAGCCCCTAGGATATGTAGCGTGATAATATATAGCCTATTTTAAGACCCTACCCCTAGGTAGTATTTGTGCAAAATTTGATTCAAATCTATTGAGTACTTTTCGAGATCCTTCCGGACAAAGCAAAGCAAACAGACAAACAGACAAACAGATAAACAGACAAACAGACAAACAGACAAAAATTTTTCTAACTATATTTTCGGCTTCGGTATCTTATGTTGAACACCCAGCGAGTATTTTTTTGTTAATATTTCCAATGTACAGTTTTGGCTTTTCTATCATTTTATTATATGTATAGATAATGATAGTATAAAATGTTCAAAAAATAAATCCTGTTTTAGGATAGCTATCTTACACGTAGTATGTTCCGTACTCAAAAAGTAAAAACGGGATTCTTACTCCGATGCACGTCTTTTTCACGGTTCACCAGAAGGACTGGTGGTCACCGCAGCCTATGAACGTTTGCATCACACTCGCGCTGCCGACCCTGTAAAAACCTTCTAAGCCCCTTTTGAAGAACCTCATCATCATGTATCTCAGGAACCGTAATAGACCGCTAAAATTGCACTGATGAACTAATACTGAAGTCGTAAAAAGTTAATAACAGGCGGATCCGGTGTAATCACAATAAATGTGATTATTTGCGTTTTTCGGTATGAAACCTTCCGTGCATAAGTCCTATTCGCACTTGGAGGGTTTTATTTGTTTAAACCTTTTAACCTATGGTGTGGAGTGTCGTTCAAAATTTTACAAAATCTATTCTTTTACAAATGATGAGCAGATAGGTCATCATTTGTAAAAAAATCAGTAAGTATCTTCAAATACGGAACCCTACATAGTGCGTAGTCCCATATGCATATTCGATTTAAAAACAAATCAATTTAAAAAGTACAGAGATACTCGTAGCTATCTATCTATAAAATGGTATGTCGTGCCTACACTAATTAAGGAGGTTTACATTATTTAATTTAAAAGTCAAGTACCTACCTTATAAAACATAATAAATGTTAAATAACTTAAAATTTATGTTTCTTGCATAGTTAACATTTAATAAACTAGTACAGTCTGACTCTGACGTGACGTGACTCTCTTTGAATTATAAACGTAAGCAAAGGAAAAAAACGTTTTTATATTCGCTATTACACAAAAGGCAACCGTACCTACCTCAAAACGCTGAAAAAAAAAACGGATTAAAATTAGGACAAAATATATGTTCCCTAGATAAATATATAATATAAATATTCACGGACATTTTCACACAACGCTTTCTGATCCCAAAGTAAGCTAGGAATAACCTGCTTGTGTTATGGGTATCAGACCACGGAAATTAATACTTATATACTTTTTAAATACATAAATATTATACATATAAACACCCAGACTCTTGAGACAAACATTTATGGGTCACATAAATATTTCTCAAGGTCGTCAGCAATGTGAAAATGGCATACACATTTTTTTATTACTTATCTGATAAAATAATGCAGTCTGTCATAAAAAGTGCGTAGAAATACATAGTATCAAAGTAATACATTTAGAAATTAAACTTCTCTTGAAGGCATGGACTGATGAACCTTCATTGTAATCTGTTCGAAAATGAGCAACAGAAAGCTTCACTCACATAGGTCAAGGTAGATCTAATCTAGTGAATTGCAAACCTGTCGTGAGTGACCAGAATAGCATTTTATAATACAAAGATTACGGCCATGATCGCCAAATCATTTCATCTATCTCAGAAAATAATTACGAAACTCAAAGAATAGACCGCGAATACTAGATACCGTTGGGTCTTGGTAATTGCATGTTTGTAGCTAATGATGTTATACGAAAATGGAGAAAGCGTGACTTATATAAAAGGCATGTTTTTGACCTCGATATTATATTTGATTATTTATTACACAACCTTAAACTACCATTGTAGCAAAAGAGTTCTGGAGTGGAGACCGCGACTTGAATAACGTAGGATAGGACGACCCCCCTGCCAGATAGACCGACGACCTAAAAAAGGTTGCTTGGACTGACTAGATGCGGAGGACGCACGACCGTGAATTGTGGCGTAATTTGGGAGATGCCTACGTCCAGCAGTAACCATAGGCTGATTTGATGTCCTTTCTTCTGTAAAAGGCGCAGCCCCGGCGTAGAACCAACAAAAAATATACAAATTGTTGGTATGTAAAACATCTCTGCCGACTCCTCGGGGCTTAAAGACACCCAGAGAAAGGACAACATACCTACTCTCCTCTCGGAGATTTGTCTCTAGATATACTGGAGCTCCGTCAATATCTTTATGGCCTATGAATACTTCACCTGCAAGTCGTGTATACCTGTTGATCTACGGAACTGGGATAAGGACGTTCTTCCTATTATGATAAGAGCTTGTGTAGTCTACTTCTTGCCACTCTAAAATAAACTAAACTTTTCATGATCAATAATTTCATAACTTCAATGGGAATTACGACTTTATGGTATACGAATAAAGCATACAATCGCGTGATAACGAGCTCCTTCCTTTATTATTGTATTTATATCTTTTTGATCACTGATATCTGAATTATATAATGTTCCTCCCAAAAAAAAAATACAGCAGTGGGCTAAACACAACCACTTTAGATAGTAAAAAATATCTGCGCCACAGCGATTAACTGTCAAATGAATCAGAAACTTAGATCAAGAATAACATAGATTACGGGTCGCGAACAAAATGAAAGTTAAAGTGTCCCAAGTCGATACGTAGTTAAACCTATATTCTATTTATTAGCAATCGTAAATAACTAATTCAAGACTGTATCACATTTAACGTAAAATGTACCTTAAAGTTATTATACGTAAGCATAAAATGCCATGCCACTGATATATCAGTTAAGTCGTTTTGTTCCATACGTTTGTATTATTCAATGTCGGCCCATTGTCGCCAGTTCAAACAAGGAGTAGTGACTAGTAGTGAGCCGTCTTCTATAGGTGCCGGATTTCTCGCGTCGATATTACATCTAGTTATTCTTGATCTAAGATCGGAACGTATCGAAAATTTGCTTATCTTTTCTATTCAATTGATTTTAGAATATAACTAGGCGACGTTGCGGCTCTCCCCGCGTAGAAATTTGTTCCCGTTTCATGGCCTAGGGTTCCAGGGATAATCTATTATTGTACCAAAATTCAGACAGATACGTTCAGCCGTTAGAGTGTGATCGAGCAACAAACATACGCACATCAATTCTCACAAACTTTTGCATTTACTATATTAGCACAGAAGAAAGAGAAAATACCAACTATGATCGGTTGGCTGTGATAATAGTAAGGGGTTCCTCATGGGTGTAGCTCACGATGAACTCCGGAACTATACTTTTATTTTTTTAAAATGTGTGTTTTGTTGGCATGCCTGTAGATTTTTTGCCGCAAACGAAATTTCGCGGGACAATCAGTACTGTTATAATTATGCAAGGCGAGTGCTAGGTAGCGTTATAATTACAATAGCACTGGGTCGACTGTTTTTGTGCTAGTGGAAATCTCTACAAGTACCGCTTGACTGGTGTCGGCGGTGAGGCAGTTATGTCGGCGTTGAAACGACTACACACCCTTCATTAAGACCGACATTAAACTGTACTTTCTAAAGAATACGAGTTTATTTATATTCGTGCTGTGATAGTGACTTACAATCACATTATGATGGTAAATGATTAGATTAGCTATAGCTATGTAGGTATGATTATGATTAAAAGTATCTTTTCTTGACGTCAAATTATAGACTCATCGACTAGGAATTCCGTGAGACAATATACCGCTAAAATTTGGTCGTATTGTATTCTTCTGTATACCCCTTTGATCGATCATAGCACTGTTATACATAGAGGAGTTATATAAGTAGTAGTAAGAGAAGTTATATAAGATCACAATACCTTTTTTCTATATAAAAATTCTATGCAAAACAACACGCATACACTATTATAATATAAGAAATTCAGAGACCCATAGAAACTTGATCATACCGTCATATCTAGTTGTTTTAATTTTTACAATTTAAATACAATTTAAATAGGACTCTTGGGGGTTCACCGGAAGACGTATACCAGGATCTGAAAACTTTGATTCCTCGTTTTAGAGACCAGAGGGCCTAAAAAGGCAACATTGTATGTTTCATATTATGAAACGTAAAATGTTTGGTATGCTTTGTATGTTCTGTATTTCAAATTATATGAATTGTATGTTTCATATAATGAAACACACAATGTTGCCTTTTTAGGCCCGCTGGGTCTGGAAGTGAATCCCTCTGAATGTGAATTTTACCCATGCGGTCCCGAAGCTCGCGATAGCTTTCCACAATACACTTCCCTGTTACCTGGCCTCAAGGAAATCTCTTCTCAGTCTTTCACCCTTTTAGGGTCTCCCATCTTTCCTGATGGAGTGCCAGATGCTCTTTCCTCACATAATACACTTCTTCTTGCCACTCAAGAGCGTCTCAAAGCTCTTTCGTCGCATATTGCGATAGTATTATATAGTATTAATTGCGCACTTGCTTCGCCCTCCCGAAGATGACCTATCTTTTACGGACAGCACCTACCTGGCTCTATCCATTGGAAGTCGCAACATTTGATGATAGTTTAAAACATACAGTTGAGTCAATTATAAATGTATCTTTAAATGAGTCACAGTGGACTCAGGCAAGTCTTCCCATCCGTCACGGAGGCATTGGAGTGCGATGTGCTCGGGATGTGGGTTTGCCGGCTTTCCTGGCGTCTGCGCATGGGGTAGCGGACCATGTCACTTCAATCCTTCACTCTAATGTTGGGGGGTGACCGTGCCCTTTGCAGCTGATGCCGAGGCAGCTTGGTTTATCCGCAGTTCTGCAGCGTCGAGCCCTGCCGTGCCCCATATCCAACGCGTTTGGGATGACGCCATCATCGGGACTGTTAGGGAGCAGTTAATAGATGGCGCCTCGGCGCCCGATCTGGCCAGGCTGCGGGCTGTATCGCAGTCGGAATCGGGAGCATGGTTGCACGCGCTGTCTTCGCCTCACTTGGGCACACTTTTGGACGACAACTCGTTGCGGGTGGCGGTGGCTCTCCGCCTGGGCTGCAAGGTGTGTGAATCCCATAGAGACACCTGCGGTTCCATGGTGGGGGAGGACGGTCATCAAGCGCTGAGTTGCCGTAGGGGCAAAGGTAGATTTCCGCGTCACCATGCTCTTAACGATATCATCCGAAGAGCCTTTACATCGGTTGATGTCCCGTGCCTGTTGGAGCCACCCGGCCTCAGTAGAGCAGATGGCAAGAGATATGACTCTGGTCACTGGTGCCGTGGAAAAAGGGCCAATGCCTCTTGTGGGATGCTACGTGCGTAAGTACAGTCGCTCCTAGTCACCTTAGTCGTACCGTTCGTTCTCTAGCAGCTGCTGCCGAAGATGCAGCGGAAAAAAAAGTGTATATATGCGGTTTTAGGAAAACAATATATCTTTGTTCCGTTCGCTGTTGAGACGATGGGCAGTTGGGGTACAGACGCCAAGAATCTTATTAAAGAATTGGGGCATCGGTTGAGGGATAAGACCAGTGACTCCCGTTCCGGTTTGTATCTGGTGCAACGGTTGGCCATCGCTATCCAGCGAGGCAATGCCGCTTGTGTGATGGGTACATTTGCACCAGATACGATGAGAGACGGGTTAATAAATTAATTAGTCTTAATTTTAAACTAAATGTAAAACTGTGTTTGTATTTCAACTTTATATTAATTGACTATTAAACAGTAAATACTCGGTAATAGCACAGTATAAAGAGAAAACCTAGTACGCTGCGGTATGAAAAGTACTGATGAAGACTGCCTACTCGACTAAGGCACCCGATTTCCAGGCCCATGGTCTGAAGATTAAAATATACTTGAATCAATATCAAACCAATTCTCTTTCCGTTGCAGATCTACCAACACCTCCGTTGGTACACGAACCCATCGGAGCAGCGTTGGATAGTGCGTATATTGTTCATCGTACCGATATACGGCTGCTACAGTTGGATCTCGTTGCTGTTCTTCAACGGAAACTCCTACTACGTGTACTTTTTCACCGTTCGAGATTGTTACGAAGGTAATTATGACTAGTGATTTCTTTTATACTACTAAGGTGGCAGATAAGATGAGCACGATGGTTGGTTACCGTAGCACTGTCTTTATTATCCTGAAATCGTTGGTAATGTTCAAAACAACAATAGTTAACTCATAAGTTACTTAAAACAAAGTACCTACCTATAATGTAGTTTTTTCTACTAGGGACTGTTACTATTATAAAATACCTACTAGTTTTATTTGCCATTAAAATAATACGGAACGGAAAGCATTTATTTTATCAACGACGCCGTGCGCCATTTAAATGGCTATAACGAAGTTCGTTTTGTTGAATATTTTCAAGACTTAAACAATTGTTTACATGAAGTACGAAATAATAATAGGTACTACCCGTTCGCTCTAACTTTGCCGCTGGCGTAGAGGCGTATACCCGAATTGTTAATTAGACGAAGTAAATTAACAGTAGCTAATGTCACTTCGTCATAGAAAATACGCAACATTGTATGAAGAAGTGACATTAGTTGCTGTCAATTTACTTCGTCTAATTAAAAATTCGACTTTAGTATGGAGCCGAGCGGCAAAGTTAGAGCGAACGAGCAGTACTTTGTTTTGGCCCCAGTGGTGATTACCTTGACTCAGCTTGACGGGCCAGCCTGTCCGCGGGCTACAATTTGCTATTTCAGGCCAGGCTTCATAATGCAGAAGAGTCCTTCGCCGTGGTAAATCTCAAAACCTGAAGAACAGAACTTAATGGATATAAAAAAACATAACTTTATATGCCATCTAACAGAAAATTTGATTATTCAAATATGTCGACAGAGACAATAGGTTTAATTAATTAAAATTCGTAGGTTCTTTGCCTGCAATGGAAGTGACAGGGAAATGAAAATAAAGCAGAATCAATTAACACATATTTTGACGTGTCGCGCCGTACCGGCTGGCCCTTTACAAGCAATTCATTAGAGCGGTTTGTTTTGAAGGCCAGTTGTGTTTTTTTCACACCTACAGAAAATATAGTAATGAATATACTGTACGCTTTAGTGGTAAAAAAAACTTACTGTGTGGTACTTTTCTCTGGTATTAAAAAGTTCTAAGATGATCCTGAATAGGAGCTGAAATACATCCGAAAGAGGCTTCCTTCTGCGTACATTTGGATTGTAGAACCACGAAGAAGTTATTGCTTCAGTTTTAGCCCCTTTCTATAAAATAGCGTGCAGAGGGGCTTATGTCGAGACTTTGTCTGTAGTCTGTGACTCTGTCGCATTAAACTACGTCACTAGGTCAAATGGATCATCTGTTCAAAGTTTGAAATAAAACAAAAATGACAAGGTCAATCGGATTGAACTTTCACAATAAACGTGTTAAAGAGGGGCAGTCGGGTGAGAACGATCTCACGGCTTCTTGTTATTGAACGTCACAACATGGGTTTCTTTAAAAGGGTTCTTTGACGATTTTTGCACTAGGAGTGTAGCACTTTGTTGTGTTGTGGTATTGTCAACGTCCAAATACTATGGTGAACACTTTTGATCAAGAAGACCGTATACTCGCTGAATCCATTCGGTCCACTTGACAAACATCTCTTTAATTTAGGTGTCACGGGCCGTCACGGACAGTCCCCTTTACGGAACCTGTATGAAGAAAGACGAAACTGCCAGTCACATTCTTATGGAAAGCCGGAAACTGGCAAGATACAGGGCTAGACACTTCGGTACACCGAAGTCGCTCCAGGAAGTCGTAGGCAACGCGAAGAGTCTGCTAGACTTCCTGGAGGAACTGGGATGGCAATAGCGCAAAAATGACACTCAGTTGCGGAAACCAGCCGGTGAAAATCTAGAGCCTAGATGTTCGCTTAATCCAAAGCACATGCCGCCTTATAGGAGGAATTTCAGTACCTCGTAACTTAACTAAAGTAACTTTATAGGGTGACCCTCGCTACATAATGAAAATTCCTCTTTTAGTATGCACAGAAACTAAAACGTTACGAATTCGAGTGTCGAGTCGACCGTGTCGACTGAAATCTTAAATTAAACAATTTACAACTCCTGCTAGAAACATAACACACGCAGTGTAACGGGGTCGCCAACCTTGATGAGGCAATTGGTTGCATGCATTTAAAAAAAAGAGTGACGTAAACTTCATAATCAATGAAAGATACGAAAGAAAAATATATAATCGTATGATGTTTTGTTCTTACGTAAAAAGTATATCTATTGCTTTTCAATTGCTAATCCGCAGCGCAGCAAAAACTTGGTAAGACTGTTAGAAAATATCGCACTTTTTGTCGGTAAAACGTTACACATGAATTATTCAACGTCATAAGTGACGTTTTGACAGTAGATATGTTGACAATGAATCCAACATAGCTGGTATATCACATAGGCTACTTTTTACCCCGATCCCATGGGAACGGGGACAGGCTCCCACGCGGGCGCAGCCGTGAGCCTCATCGAGTATGATATAAATATGAAACCGTTGTTTCATAAGGGGATCTCCTGAGGGTGTAGGTGTTCCGCACAATAAGGTGACTGTCCCATGTTCCTGGCAGCCGGACGGAACCAGGAACTTAACATGCCTCTTGAACCACGCAAACGTTTGTCAAAGCAAATTCCACTAACGTTTACAGAACACAGAGATTACTGGAGCAATGAAATTATTAACATTTATATGTGTGATTGAGATTTATGTGTGAGAATGTCCACAAGTATTTATTTATTTTTTGTTCGTTGAAGTTATTCATTTCCTACCTTTTGGGGGTTACTCATTTTCGGGTGACCTAACGTGAATTCTTTAACCTCGTGTATAAACAATACTATTATTGTCGCGACATACCTCGGGAGTGTTTTCCAAACATTTCACAGATCATATTGTTTTGATCCATATAATTATGATATTATTGTAGACAACAATGTGAAGTGTATATTATACTGATCTAGGTGTTTAGGTCATATGTTTTGTTGTGAGTAGCGCTCGTAGTCCCGCTGACTCAGAATTCTGACAATGATCACGGCGGCAAGCAACTTTCATTGTAGGTAGCTGATCCTCAGATGGGTGACCACTTTATTACATTTCTATTTGAAAGAGTGTCCATGCTTCCTAAGGCACGTTAAGATGTTGGTCCTGCTTGTCAGTAACATGACAGCAGTAAAACCAGGTTGAAGGCCTTAAAGGGGCGCCTTGAAAATTTGACCTATTGCGTCGGTCAAGTCAAAAACTAAAGATGCAATACATACATACATACATATACTCACGCCTTTATCCCCGAAGGGGTAGGCAGAGGCCTATACCGGCCCACATTTCACCGTGTACAATTCGGTCCCACGTAACAGGTGGTGAGCCCATCGCCGTGTTGAAATGGACCGCCGCCGTCAGAGCCTCGTCCGTTATTCAGCAGGTGCACGAGCTTGCACGTGAGGTTGACTTGGGCCCCGAAGGTGTTGGTAGGGCCCCACCAAAGATGCAATGTGTAATAATATTATGCCTCTGCCTACCCATTCGGAGATAATGGTGTAACTAATATATTATATGTATTTTTCTTGTAAGTATAATGCAGAAAATAGTCATCGCACAATCAATGCTGTTTACTTGCAATGACCCCAAATACATTGTGTATATTCGTACAATAAGATAATTAAAAATAAAACCTTGATATAAAAAATTGAGGTTTCATGAGTCAAAACGTCAAAATGAGCGTTTTAATTTTATGTTAAGAGGGCTAACATATTTCGCGCCACATATTGCTCAGAAACCATACTTTTCATTGCATTTAAAGTCATTAAATATTTATCGTACAAACATGGTACTCACTAACATACTTAGTAAATTTAGCTCTCTAAACGTTTATTAAAACATATTTTACCTAACAACGGATTACATATATTATGGTAATCTATACATATAATAAAATGATAGAAAAGCCAAAACTGTACATTGGAAATATTAACAAAAAAATACTCGCTGGGTGTTCTACATTAGATACCGACGCTGAAAATATAGTTAGATTTTTTTTTGTCTGTTTGTCTGTTTGTCTGTTTGTCTGTTTGTCTGTTTGCTTTGCTTTGTCCGGAAGGATCTCGAAAAGTACTGAACAGATTTGGTTCAAATTTTGCACAAATATTACTTAGGGGTGTGGTCTTAAAATAGGCTATATATTATCACGCCAAATATCCTAGGGGCTAAGCAGAGAGCAATGAAATGTTTAAACCGTTGGATTGATTTAACTAAAACGTAGCAGGAATATTAGTAGGAGATAGGTTTTACACTAATACAACAATTATTATTACGCTAAATTTTTTAGGAGCTCGGCAGAGAACAATGGAAATCTTTTTGTATATTTTTGCAAAATAGAGAAACGACTGAATAATTTTAATTAATCTTTTACTTGAAGAGCAATCTAGAGGTAGCATCTTTAAATAGGCTATATATTATCACGCTACATATCCTAGGAACTAGGCAGAGGGTAGTGCCATATGTAAGTATGTGGATTGATTAAACTAAAACGTTACAGGAATATTAGTAAGAGATCGGTTTTACGCACCGGCTACATTATCACGCTAAATATCTTGGAGGCCCGATAGAGAAAAATTAAATCCTGTCTTTGCTATGATATCCAGACCACTGATATACATACTTATATATTTCAAAAATCTATACATATAATAAAATGATAGAAAAGCCAAAACTGTACATTGGAAATATTAACAAAAAAATACTCGCTAGGTGTTCAACGTAAGATACCGAACCCAAAATATAGTCAGAATTTTTTTGTCTGTTTGTCTGTTTATCTGTTTGTCTGTTTGTCTGTTTGCTTTGCTTTGTCCGGAAGGATCTCGAAAAGTACTGACCAGATTTGGCTCAAATTTTGCACAAATATTACGTAGGGGTGGGGTCTTCAAATAGGCTATATAATATCACGCTACATATCCTAGGGGATAAGCAGAGAGCAATCAAGTTGGCATTATAACATAATTTTCACGCGTGCGAAGTCGCGGCATGCGGATAGGTTTTTATAAGCTTCATAATTATTATTATCGCGCTACTAAGTCTAGGGGTTTGGCAAAGAACAATTGAATTCTGTATGTATGTGAGAGTAAAAACACAAAAGCGTCTAGATCTTATTTAGTAGCATCTATCTACCTATCTATACATATAATAAAATGATAGAAAAGCCAAAACTGTACACTGGAAATATTAACAAAAAAATACTCGCTGGGTGTTCTACATAAGATACCGAAGCTGAAAATATAGTTAGATTTTTTTTTGTCTGTTTGTCTGTTTGCTTTGCTTTGTCCGGAAGGATCTCGAAAAGTACTGAACAGATTTGGTTCAAATTTTGCACAAATATTACTTAGGGGTGTTGTCCTAAAATAGGCTATATATTATCACGCCACATATCCTAGGGGCTAAGCACAGAGCAATGAAATGGTTAAACCGTTGGATTGATTTAACTAAAACGTAGCAGGAATATTAGTAGGAGATAGGTTTTACACTCAGACAACAATTATTATTACGCCAAATTTTTTAGGAGCTCGGCAGAGAACAATGAAAATCTGTTTGTATATTTTTGCAAAATACAGAAATTACTGAATAATTTTAATTAATCTTTTATTTGAATAGCAATCTAGAGGTAGGATCTTTACAATTTACAATAGCCTTAATCATTAAGCTCTTTTATCATCAAGCCAACACGCCAGTTTAGATTTACCCTCACATTCAAAGGGATCCTTGAATTCTAGGTTTTGCGAAAGTTGGGATGTCTCTAATTCCTGAACTAGAAAACCTTTAACATGGAAACTTGTGTGAAACATTCCTTACAGTATTCCCTTTATAACACTAAAAAAAAAAATTTTGGAATCCGAAAACGCATTGAGAAGTAACAACTAAAAAACCGTTTTGTCTTTCATCCCTTCTCCCAAAGGAACCGCGCAAAATATCGAGATCAAAAGTATCCTAGAACCTTCCTCGGATTATTAGCTTCGATTGCACTAAGTTTTATTCAAATCCATTCAGTAACTTCGGCGTGATACTTATTCGGAATACAGACAGACAGACACACATGAAAAATGGAATTTCATTTTCGGCTTCAGTAGACTCTCGACCCTCAACAGTTTTACTATATGTATAGACTAGCTAACCCTCGCAACTTCGTTTACGTCACATAAGATCTATGAAAGGAGAGGTATTTCTTCATCAGACTCATCAAGCAGCGTGTGAAACTGCCCTGTTTGCTTAATCAAAAAAGAGCTTAAAGATTAAGTCTATTCTAAAGCAATTCATTTAATTGAAATTGAATTATTTTACAATAGCCTTAACCATTAAGCAGCTCTTTTATGATTAAGCCAACACGCCACACAAACGTTGTTTATAATGAACATTCTTAAAACAACTTTACTGAAAAATGTTGAGCTTTGGCTACAGTGATATGGGTACATAAATTAAATCACCTTAAACATAATAAGTACATGCATACGGTCACGCCTTTATCCCCAAAGGGGTATCGAGGCATATTATATGTTTACCTTTTTTTAATTTGTACCACGTAACGTAATAGGTGGTGAGCCGCATTGCCGTGTTGAAATGGACAGGCGTTGGTACTGCCTACTTTTGAAAATTATTAAATCTATAAGGTCTTCAACTTGGTTTAACGACTGCCATTTACTGGCTACCGTTAGCGTTAGTGTTATCGTCTCAACTCTTCCGATTATGCGTAAAGTTTTCAGTCTGTGCCCTAATCTGACAAACGTTTCGTATTCGCGTTTCACCATACTACTTACTCTTATAATTATTAAAGGGGCTAATTAATAAACACGTACGTCATACCGGCCTTGGACGCACTAAAACCATGAGGTCTCTTCCTATCCATCTAGCGCAGTCCTAGGGTATCCTTTAGAGGGCTTACCCGGGGCTCCCAATCGTAGGCTGTTAGGTAGGATACGTGTGGTTTTTAAACAGTGGGAGTCATAGTACATTCATGTGGGATTTTCCTCACGTTAAAAAAATCCATCTAGCGCATAACTCCCCGGGTAAGTTGGAGGATGTCCTAAATTTGTCCCCACATTTTGGTTACGACTTATCCTAGCTAGAGGCTCAAATAGAATACGGTTCAAACTTTGCTTATAACATAATTTCCACGCGGACGAAGTCGCGGGTAACAGCTAGTTATCAATGAAAGTGAAACAGGTTTTACAAATCATACGATTTGCGTAGTTTTCGATGCTTTAATTCATGTCAAATTACTGATAAATTTAATAAACAAGGGATACGAAGCAATTGCAAAGGGGGTTGGCTATCTGTTTGTAGAATAACCTGATATCAGGTAGGTTTCTTTTTTAGAGAAAAATGACTGTAAAGTTTGCTGAAATAGTTAGAAATTTCACCAAAATAAAGTTGTCTTTTCACCAGCTTCTGTAGTTTGAATCATTATGATAATTATGTAATATTATGTCAGAACTTCTCCTTTGACAATAAAAATATTTCTTTTTATGTAACTAGATACAGTTTTTTTTTTACAAAGTATTTTGTGAACCCCTATAAATGCAGATACGCGAACAAATATGATTTAGTACCGCCGAGAGGCTCTCAGAGAGTGGTCATGTCGCTCGATGTTCCATTTTTGAATACGAAAAAATGAACAAAAATAGTGTAATTCTAGCGTGACCAAACAATCTTAGTACTTTGTGACGTATAATATAATATATGAAAATATTTATGGTCGATATACA
Organism: Miltochrista miniata; assembly: GCA_933228765.1. Taxonomy (NCBI): domain Eukaryota; kingdom Metazoa; phylum Arthropoda; class Insecta; order Lepidoptera; family Erebidae; genus Miltochrista; species Miltochrista miniata. The sequence continues at coordinate 21,791,115 of OW121766.1, read as the reverse complement.
ACGTGAACTTTTGAATAGTGCAAAGCTCAGACACCCCGACTAGAGTTTCGCTTCGAAATTCTATATAAAAAAATTAAATGAAACTAACGAAAACTGACCAAGTTATAAGCTTTTACAGTTGCACTATTTTCTTCACGAACAGCGTAGGTGTAGGTATTATACGCAAGGCAGGTAGTCACTATTCGTGTGGTATTGATAATTACACATTAACACACCATTTTCATAAGTGGTAATTATGGAACACCTGTGAGGAACCAGACCAGGATTGGGACGGCTATAAAGCTGCTAAAGCAAAATACAAGTAGCGACTGAGATACAAAAGTATCAAGTCTTGGAGAAACCTCTGATAGAGTCAGACTAATACTAGCCAAACAAGGGACAGAATTGTCCGTATCTATAAAGAAGCCTGACGGCGCGGCGGCCTGACCCACACATAAAAAGAATTATTTATACTGTTGATTGATGGCACTTGGGGTTCTTCAAAAGGGGTCTAAGAAGGTTTTTACTGGGTCGGCAGCGCGAGTGTGGCGCCTCTGGTGTTGCAAACGTTCATAGGCTGCGGTGACCACCAGTCCTTCTGGTGGGCCGTATGCTTGTCTGCCACCTTAGTGGTATAAAAAAAAAAAAAAAAAAACTTGGTGGAACCTTTCGGCATTTTCAAAGGCAAATTAACATTATATAATGACCACTAAATCACTTAATTACTCGAAAACAATAAATTAATAACATATAAATTACCACTACATCATTCTACTAACGTTAACTATCATGAAAAGAAGCCGAGAGTATTTTGATACAAACGCACTTCCCAGAATGCCAATTGCTGCAGACACTCATGTAGCTGGTGGAAAACGTAAAGTATCAGCAGAAGAAGTCCAGTGGAAGCTCGCAAGACCTGTTCTAATCTATTCTGTCAACTTACAAAAAACTGAATGGGTAATTAACAGCTTCACGTCCTTCAAATCTCCAGGACAGGATGAAGTCTTCCCTGCAGTGATAAAATGGGGGAGGACACAAGTTGATATTGTCAGTTACATAGTATCTTCTATACGCCAGACAATGAATGGGACTGTGACCCAGACTGAGGAGAGAGGTCTAAGTGATCTTTATACTAAAACCCGGTAAAGGGATTATGTTTGTGATTCAGACCTCTGGTTATACAGACCGATAAGCCCTTCGTCTTTCCTGCTAAAAACTCTGGAAAGATTGTGTGACAGAGACAAACGAGGGACGGTCCTTCAAAATAAGCCACTGCATTCCAACCAACGCGCATAATGCCCCCGGCAAGTCTACAGACTCAGACTCAGCACTACATGCAGTGGTACGCAAAATAGAAGAGGTCATCCAGAATCAATCAATCAATGTGCCTCGGCACTTTCATAAACATAGAGGGAGCTTTCAACAGAAGAAGCATAACCACGGCACTGGCAAAACACTGATTATACACGGTAGTCAGTGAATGGATAGATAACATGCTAAATAAACTCATTTTAAAGCTACAGACAAGCAGAAACCAGTGCGCAGCCATGGCCAAAGGTTGTCCACAAGGGGGCGTGGTCTCACCACTGCTAAAGAACCTTGTTGTAGACGACCTAATAACCAATCAATTAATCAATTTAACCTAGAACAGTCCCTATATACATGGATGTGGAACAAGCCATAGCAAATGGTAAAATTTAATTATGGAGAAAAACGGATCTGTTTACAAAGCATGACTGGTATTTTAAAATCCAAGGCCAACTTCAAATCAAGTGAGAAGCTGCGTTTATTTTATCTTCTAGTGATCTTGCGTATATAATAAATATTTTTAATGAATTGTTTTAAAATTACTTTCAGTCAAGCCAACATTTATCGATTTGCGGTGTAGACTGAACACTAATTTGCCCATAAGCACAGTAAATATTTTGCAAGACGACAAGTTCTGGACTACGAGGACGGAACCTAAATTGTTAATTTTTTAGGACTAATGTCTGTTGCTCAAAATGATTGAGCCCAGAAAGAGCCGATAAAATAAAATAAAATAAAATTTATTACCTTTGAAATTAAAAAAAAATTGGTTTGTCAACATTTTTTCGGAAATGTTTCAAACTGAGAAGAACACCCCAAGAAACTCAGTTCGGTCCTTCCCAAAATTCATCTTAGTAGGTATCTAATAATCGATCAATGCCGATACGGAATGGCTTTTTCTTGGCGGTGTGCATTGTTATGCACATACCTCTTAATAAATATTTGGTTGTTGTAAATGAAAAACACCTACTATCAATTAAGATTAGATTTAGATCCCATAGCTCAAGCTTATAGTTGAGGTTGAAGTTGATAGTTTGGGCTAGATGATGTTGTGTGAGAATATCCAACAATATTTATTGATTATTTATTAAAAATATTTTAACGTTCCTGCCAGCACTGAATCTGCAGTAGGCAGCAAAACATCGTACCATGCCAAGCGCCTGCGCATAGCTACGTTAATATTATTGTTTTTAACTATGATTATTGTCAAATTTAAATATTTATAGTGTAAAATAGAATATTGTCCATTACTTTCTACAATTTTCGTATATTTAGATACTTTAAAAATAAACTTGTGGACCGTTTTCATGTATGTGTGTATTATATACTATACTATCTTCACGCCAAATCCCTTGCGGGGTAGGCAGAAAGAACCGAGCGCCACACAGCACGCTCCATACACACCTCACTTGCTTCTTCAAGTTTCATTTTTCTTTTCATGCATGCACGTCGGTTCCTTCGGTTTGGTATTTCTAATTGCAATATTGATATTAGTTAGGTAAATAAATGTCAACTTTATTAATTTTATGATGTCAGTGTCTATCACTACTTAATATCAATCAATTTGGAATAAAATAATCAATAATTATTAACTAATATTACTAACATAAAAATTAAATGAACGCTTAGACTAAGAATATGACACCGGTAATACATCAAGGAAAACAAAAGTATCAAACTTGTTAGTAGCAACAATTGGCACTATACGGCTATGTGCGCCGCGCCGGCTGATTTCTTACGATCGTAAAGAAATTTGAAAACCGAATTTACGCTCTTAAACTTGCAAAAAGACCCGCCTGATGGAAAGCCATGGTGCCATCTAGCAAGGGTTACTGTCGCACAGTCCACTCCACAAGACCACTGACACAAAGGCCCGCAATGCTACAATACAATACAAGCTACCAAAATTTGTGCTACCAGTGTCCTTACATGCGGATTTCGTGCTAAATACACCACAATTTAAGCACTCCATAACCTTTTTTTTATTTTTTTCATACCACTAAAGTGGTAAACCTATCTCCGAATGCCTATCAGCAATATCTTTTTTCAAACATACAACTTCTCGAGAATATCAGTGATGTAGGGCTATTCCAATTTACGCCACAACACACCGTTCTGCGCCTTCCGCATCCAGTCCATGCCTGCCACCTTTTCTAGTATATAGCGAAAGATAAAGTATACATGGTGATACTCAAATTACTGTCTTCTTTTCCAGCGTTCGTGATCTACAGTTTCCTATCCCTCTGCTATGAGTACTTGGGCGGGGAAGGTAACATCATGTCGGAGCTGCGCGGCCGGCCGGTGCGTGCTTCGTGCGTGAACGGCACTTGCTGCCTCAGCGGCGCTACGTACACCATCGGCTTTCTACGCTTCTGCAAGCAGGCCACCCTGCAGTTCTGTCTCATCAAACCTGTCTGCGCTTTCATCATTATATTCTTGCAGGTAAGATTTTTGATATTATCTCTTTTTGAACAGTAAAAATAATCCCAATTAAAAATCATTTATTATTAGCTTGCTATCACTTGTGGAAACAAAAATGGCTTTCTTATAACTGTTAAGAGCAACTGCCGCCGGATCTCCTTACCCTGTAAGGGTGCCTGCGACGAAAACTGGTTCGTTGATCAGCATAATGCACTACTTGCACGAGAGATTAGCTTGAACCCCGAAGATCTCGGTGGGCTTCATTAAATCAGCCTCAATTACTTTTGTTTAGAGGTTTCCTTCTCTTTGCTATGTTCATGTCAGTTTGCGTTCAAGCGTAGCAAGCACCATTGCAACTTCTTACACTGACGCTGAGTGTGTAATACCGTCCATATTTATTTTCTTTTAGTATTATGAGGTTCTATAAGATTCCTATCCCAACATGTATATCCAAACAGCGTTCTGTAAACGATTACTGCATTAAGCAATTTTCACTATGGTTGGTCCTTGGATGGGTGACCACTTTGTGACGTTTATTTGCCAGCGGTTTCGTGGTTCCGAAGGCACGCTATGCCGTTGGTCCCGGTTGCAAGTAAACTGGCAGTCGTTAAGCCAAGTTATAGCAGCCTTACACGCGGCTTCAAAAACTTCAATGCGTGGGCGCGTGAGAAAAAATCTAAAAAGGTGATATGTAGGCATATAATATGCCTCTGCCTACCCCTTTGTGGATAATGGCGTGACATATGTATCTCAACATTTAAATATGTATTTTTGACCATACGATCTTCGGTCTCCAGGCTCGAGGACTATACCACGACGGCGACTGGAGCCCCGACGGCGGCTACATCTACATCACCATCGTGTACAACTTCTCCGTCAGCTTGGCTCTATACGGTCTGTTCCTGTTCCTCGGCGCTACAAGGGAGATGCTCAAACCTTTCGACCCGGTACTGAAGTTCTTCACCGTCAAGTCTGTCATCTTTCTGTCGTTCTGGCAAGGTAAGAATAAACACGCCTTTTTAGGGTTTCGTAGCCAAATGGCAAAAACGGAACCCTTATAGATTCGTCATGTCTGTCTGTCTGTCCGTCTGTCTGTCCGTCCGTGTGTCACAGCCACTTTTCTCCGAAACTATAAGGCCTGTGCTATTGACACTTGGTAACTAGATGTATTCTATGAACCGCATCAAGATTCTTATATAAAACTAGAAAAAAAAGCAGTAAATTTTGGGGGTCCCCATACTCAGAACTGAAACTCAAATTTTTTTTTTCATCAAGGCCATACGTGTGGGCTGTCTATAGATAGGTCTTCAAAAATGCTATTGAGGTTCCTAAAATCATTTTTTCCTTAAGTGAATAGTTTGCGCAAGAGACACTTCCAAAGTGGAAAAATGTGTGTCCCCCCCCTCTAACTTCTAAACTAAGAGAATGATAAATCTAAACAAAATATATGATGTACATTGCCATAAAAACTACCAACGAAAATTGGTTTGAACGAGATAGAGCTGGTAGTTTTTTTTTAATACGTCATAAACCGCAATTTTCGGTTAGAAAAATCACTACCACTGCGAACGTGTTAAAACATAAATAAAAGTTACAACGAACTATAAGAACTTTTAATTATGTTACTTGCTGCTCCGAAACCCTTCATGGGCGAGTCCAACTCGCACTTGGCCGGTTTTTACAAATATTTTGATGAAGCTTTGTATGAAGTAAGTATCTAATAAAGTGGCTTCTGATGCTTTAGAAGTGGATTTTGTTCTTTAGGTGACCAGAAACGGCGATTTTGTCGATTTACACTTTCATTTAAATGAAAGTGGACTTCATCGCTCCAAAAGACAGTTTCTATGGTGCGAAATCGCTATAACATCATTTTACAGAAATTTTTAAGCAAATTTTAATCATCGGGTTTACAATTTGAATCATGAAAGGTTAAAAATTAAGATCCTTCTTTAAAATTTCGTGCACACTGGTCTTCGGGATTCCGAGAGAGGCCGAAAGTTAACATACGGACTGACGTGGTTTATCCTTTGGACTGTTTGCAACAAGCTCAATGTTTTCATTTGTCATTGACGACCGCCTAGGCCCCGGCCGTGGATTGTTTGATGCTGAACATGTTTCTCGGAACCTTCGCACCCACGACCGAATCAAATCTTCACTAGGCGTTTCACGTAAACGTCGAATTTTTAACGCGAACAAAATCTTCGACGAGAATTTGCACAAATTATTAGACTTAAAATAGGCTCCTATAGAGAAGGCGCGTTGTTCTTCCTTCCAATGCGACATTGTTGCTAACAAATCCGTACGCATAACAAAGCTATCGCTACCCCTTTCCCGCACCCCCGCTGATTAATTGCGGAGAAATTCAAATCCGAATTCTGCCACCGGACACCCTGTCTGTATATGTATAATAAACAGCCAGAGATGTATCAAGCGCATCCATAGCAATCTAGTATAGCCAATCTCTGGTGGAAAGGCATCCTTAATCAAATATGCTGGGCTTCGAAAATTTTGATTCGTAGTCCAGCCCATCCTTTTTTTTTTTTTTTTTTTTTTTACGTGAGGGAAAATCCTCATGGATGTTATGCCGGACTCCTACCGACTAAAAAACCTCACGTAACGCCCAACAGCCTATGGTTGTGAGCCCCGGGTAAGCCCTCGGAAGGATGTCCCAGGACTCCCAACAGACCTACAGCCGCTTCTGCAGCCTCGCCCAGGGGGTGGTTCGGGTGCTAACCCGCGTCTTTGGGGGGGTTTCGGGTGTGATCCCGCTTCCAAGGGGGGGACGTGCGTGAGTTCCTCACGTCACGCTGCCGTCATGGGCCTGCTTCTGTAAGGACGGTGAGCGACCCTCTCACCGTCCTCAGACCCCCGGTCATGGAGGCCGAAAGTCCTCGGCGAAGTCCAGCCCATCCTATATCCTTTGATTTGCCTACCAGATTTGCGAGGTATTGCAGTTGTGCAACCCGATTTGAAAGGTACTAAATTGAACACTAGTCGAGAGTTTTTATACTTCTTAAGGACATTTAATATAAATAATCAATATTCACACGCCACTCCCCTGTCGATTGAAGTATTTATAATATCAAATTGCTTTTACTGTGACTTTTCATAGCGACACTCACGTATATTGATGACGTAAAAAGGCGCAACTGTTCACATATTGATTCATTATTTTTCTTTTGTCTTCCACTAAAACAAACGGAGTTTATAGATATACGTGTAATTTTTGTTTTGAGAGTGTTCATTACTGCTTATATATGAACGGTAGATACATACATACATAATAGTCACGTCTTTATCCCCGAAAGGGTAGGCAGAGGCATAGTATACGCCCACATTTCACCTTATAGTTTTGTGTCCCACGTAAAAGGTGGTGAGCCTATTCTTATTATGCAGTTGTTATTCGCGTGGATTTTGCAGATTGGGAATGGCGAAAAAGTGTAAAAATTGTAAGTTTACTAATCCCAACTGTGGTGGGATGTTTGTGCGGGATTATTGAACTTTATTTTTTTACACTTTTTTTAGGTAACTTCTCCATGTAACTCTACAGTAATCGCTTATGTAGTTGGTTACATAAGCGATGACTTGTAAACCCCTGTTGAATGTCATGCTTTGCCACCTCCAATCCAGAGTACATCGTATAAGTTTTGGCAAGCACCGACTCCCAGTTCACGATGAAAGAATCTATGTGAATTTCTATGGATGTCGAGTGTCAAAAGTGGGAAGTTAGTTAGCTAGTTTTTTTCTAAGTCCTTAGTCTTAGACTAAGGACTTAGAAAAAAACTAGACTAGATTCTGAAAGTCTTTGCTTGAGTTGTTTAATAGTGGAATAAAAACAAATAATGTGAATAGGTCGATTACGTCAGAAATTCAAAACAAAAAATAAAATGACGACACGATGGGTGTGTGGTGACTTGTGATGAAGATGGTAATAAAACTTTACCTTTGTATGACTCATTTTTTTTTTTCGAAATCATGTAACCTATATTGCAAGTATTAATGACTAGCGGACGTCACGCGGTTTTACCCGCGTAGTTCTCGTTCCCGTGGGAATACGGGAATAAAATATAGCCTATGTTCACCGCAAAGAGTGTAGCTTCCCAACAGTGAAAGAATTTTTCAAATCGGTCCAGTAGTTCCGGAGCCTATTCGTTACAAACAAACAAACAAAAAACAAATCTTTACTCTTTATAATATTTATTCATTAATGATAAGGATAACTTATTCCCTCCACTTCCTACTTAATAAGGTATCATAACGGGGTCTAGTCTATTTTTTATACCTCTAAAGTGGCAGACAAGCATACGGCCCACCAGCAGGACTTGTGGTCACCATAGCCTATGAATGTTTGCAACACCGGAAGCGCCAAACTTGCGCTGCCGACCCCGTAAAAACCTTCAAAGACCCTTTAGAAGAACCCCATCCTGTTTTATTTGCAATGAAAGAAGCCGAGGGCACATGTTGGAATACATACATACATACACATATACATTATAGTCACGCCGCCGTTAGACACACAGTTTTAGACAGAGGCATACTTACATTGGATCATTAGTGTTTACAGGTGGTATTGCCGTGATGAAAAGAACATAATATATGTTGGTGTCCTTGCATTCTTAACCACTCTGTGGTCTCCATTTACAAGAATTGCCGTGCTTCGAATGGCACGTTAACCCGTTGGTCCCGATTGCCGGGATCATGGCATCGATATGCCAAGTTGAAGGTGTTATGAGGGGTCACAATCACAACCTGCGTCTACCCATTTCAGAATGGCTATAGACTCACCAGTTGGGACTGAAAGCAAATTGTATAATTTGGGAGTGTAAATATGCCTCTGCCTATCCTTTCAGGAATAAAAGCTTGGTGAACTACGAACTTCGGGTACCGTCTCCTCTGGGTACCAAAACTTCCTGATCTGATTTGCCTACCCATTCGGGGATAAAGCCATGACTATATAATTATGCCTTTGCCAATAGCATTTCCAGGAGTATAGTCTTTTTCTGGACAGCTCAGCAATCATGTAAACATGTCATGTGTTGACAGAAGTTGTCTATGATCATAGTGTTGTAACTAAACTGATTCTATGTATGTAAATAATCATCGAGTTATATCTAGTTCACCGTACATTCATTTACTTCGGTATATCAATCGCCAAATTCATCAAATCATGAAATTCGGTATATCAATATATATTATGTGCAATATTTTTTTTATATTAATTTAATTAAAGGATCTTTAAAAAAAAGAAACTTTTAGAAAATTTTATAGTACATATATAATCATTTATTTACAATAATATATTACTTTAGGACTGAATATTTTAACCATCCACCGTCAACCGTACCCAGTCTACCCTAAAGAATCTTTTTTTTCTTTTTATTCATATTTAAATGTTTATGGCGTTCGAAACATTAGATTATCTTTTTGGCAGCCTGCTGATGAACGTTAGCCTCTTTAAATTTACTCCTCCACACGGTACTAAGCCTAACCGGATCCTTCTGACGATTTCTGGGTCGCACAAATACTTATTTAGTACCAATTTTTTAAAAGTACTTCTGCGAAGAGTAGGCCTCGCGAGCGCCCAGGAAAAAACAACCTGTGAGGAATTATATCCCTTTTGATCCCATCATATATAACGGGGACCTTTTTCTCCCTTAAGGTAAACGCAGGTATTACCGACCCTGTTAAGACAATTTTAAATTCGAAGATAACTATTAAGAATAATGATTGACTTCCCACCCAATGTTTCGTTTTTATATGAAACTCTAGTTTGTCTAGTTTATATTTAAAATCAAAAAAAGAAGCGCTCGTGGCCCCGCGGACTCAGTGTTCTGTAAACGATCACTGCAGTAAGCAACTTTCACTATGGCCGGTCCATGGATGGGTGACCATCCATGTGATCACTTTGTGACATTTATTTGAGCGTTTCCGTGCTTCGGAAGGCACGTTAACCCGTTGGTCCCGGTTGCCAGTAAAATGGCAGTCGTTAAGCTAAGTTGAAGGCTTTATTTCAACAACAGGCAGTCACAACCTGCGCCTGTCCATTTAAACACGGCAATACAGCTCACCACCTATTACGTGGGAAAAATTATACAAAGGTGAAATGTGGGCATATAATATGCCTCTGCCTACCCCTTCGGGGATAACGGCGTGACCATATGTATGTTTAATTAAAACCCTAAATTGTCCATATTACACATTATTCTTAAAATAAAAAAATAATTTATTGAACAAGTCCATTTTTTGTATTACCGACCCATACGAAAGGCTATGAAGCTATTTACCGATTTTTTTTACCCTATTACCGAGTATAAAAACACAAGAAGAATGTATAGTCAGGCACTTTTGTTTAGATAAGAAGAAAACCGTTATGGTGCTTTTGCAGAAAATCATGTAGGTTTACTCTAAGTCCTTTCATACTTTAAAAGATAGGTAAAGTCACTTAGTTATTCTGGTCCATGCTGTTCGACTAAGACATATTTTTGTAAAAGAGATTTTATGTGTTTTATCTTCAAAGTATTGTTTGTTTATTAATAATCTAACATTTTAAATAACTAATTAACTAGTGTACCTAATGTTACATAAACGAACAGGATTTGTATAGAATCGGTAATAGCTTCCCGTACTTGCGATCACCGACTCATATAGATCGGTAATAGTCGATTTAATACACTATCAGGAAATTGTATGGCCGACTCATAAAAAGTAGATTTTATGTATTTGTTTGATTTTTGTAGCCATAGCAGAGATTTTAAATATATAATTTTGCAAATAATATTAATGAATGCACATCATGTTATGGAATAAAAAGTAAATTTATAGTGCTCCTTTATAGTAACAATGAATGATTAAAGTTGTAATTCGTAGTAAACATAAAACGATAAAATTAGTAAACTAGAACAAAAAGTACAGATCGGAAATGGTGTGTTACAAAGGCAGACTACATTAGATTAAGATGTCATATTAAAATAATTGCTTTATTGTCACATATCGACGAGAAAGAGGTAAAACTAAATTTATTATGCATCACAATCACCGACCTATGAGTCGGCAATAGATGCTACTATTAAAATCAATGAAGGTATTACCGCTCTATTTAAATGTGAAGTTTTATAATATTATATTAATTAAACTTTATGAAATACTCTACGAAATTAAGACCTCAGACCTAAATAAACACATACAATAATACAGAACAATCATAGGTTTTGTACATTTCTATAAATTGTCTTAAAATAAATTTTGATGTGCTTACGTGATAGAACAAGGAATTGTACTACACGATCAGCGAGTTTACTATCGTCACAGAAACAGTCAAATTTCGTCTCTTTCCCGGGATGCCACGCACACTAACGTAAGTATTTGCGATACTCAATGAACAAATGTGCGTATTTCGTCAAATGTCTCTAGCATAAACCGTTCCAAGAACGTAAAAATTGCAGGTTAATGGAATGGATCGGTAATACCTGCGAATTTTCGATGGGTCGTTAATAGCTGCGTTTACCTTACTTTTCCGCCCTGTTAAAAAAACTTTCGACAAAAGTTGTATTTTTATCTTTTCGTAGATCAATGATTTTAAATCAAAGAACATGTGTGTCAAGTTTGGAGAAAATTGGTTAACAAATGCGTCTTCTAGACCGAAACTGACATGTACACACACATACGGACGAAAGCAAAATCGTCTATACTGTGGAATCGAAGACCCAAACTCAAAGTGCCTTTTTACACGTACCGGTTGCCGGGTAGCCGGTGCCGGGTAACCGGCGGTGAATACAAGCGGTTGGCGGGCAAATCACGCCGGTACGTGTGAAAGTACACGGCCATACACCCACCCTACCCGGCACCCGGCAACCGGTACTTGTGAAAAGGGGCAAAGACTCGCATCTCCATTCATTCAATATACTCTGTGGACTAGCACTCTTCGCTCTCTGGGTCAATAAGTTATATTATTAAAGTAAGTACATTTTTTCGAACTGACAGATTGATAAAACAATGACCTCCTTTTAAAATCAATTGGCCAGTACAACAGTTTTACAACACTATGGCAAAGACAAACAAGTCTGAGAAAAAATAATTTAATGACAAGCAAAAATGACAGTCTTAAATTTTTACCATTCGAGTATTTTTCATGAAATTATTCTATAATCTAAAGGTTTATTAGCGTCGAAATGTCCGCATAAATCTAACTAGAGTTCCTTGAAACGACTATGATCAGGATTGATAATTAAATGTAAGTAATTATGGAGTAGTCGAGATCCAATTTCTTTGTTTACTATATTATTTAGGTCTGTTGAATTCCACTATAGCCATAGCCATCCTCGAGAAAGCCGAAGTGATCTCCCCCATTCACGACAAACTCGGTGTAACCACTACCGCGGGTACTGTCTACGCTGGGTACCAAAACTTACCAATTTTATTTGCCTATCCACTCGGGGATAAAGGCGTGACTATGTATCTATGTATAAAGCATAATAAATAAATATTCACGGACATTTCACACAACGCTATCTGATCCCAAAGTAAGCTAGGAATAACCTGCTTATGGGTATCAGACCACGGATATTAATACTTATATACTTTAAATACATACATATTATACATAGAAACACCCAGACTCTTGAGACAAACATTTATGGGTCACACAAATATTTGTCCCCGGGGGGAATCGAACCCACGACCTCCAGCGCCGCAGGCGGTATCACTACCGACTGCGCCACAGAGGCAGTCAATCCGAACTCCGTGAATAAAGCGGTGTGATATATGTATAGTATATTTCCTTCACAGTTAATCTTTCCACTTCCAGGAGTTGCCCTAGCCATCCTCGAGAAAGCCGAAGTGATCTCCCCCATTCACGACGAACTCGGTGTACCCACCACCGCAGGTACCGTCTCCGCTGGGTACCAGAACTTCCTGATCTGTCTCGAGATGTTGGCCGCTGCTATTGCTTTGCGCTATGCTTTCCCCGCCGTGGTGTATGCTCATGCTCACCGGGACCCACACCGCTCCGTCACTATGCAGTCGATCTCTAGCAGCTTAAAGGTAAATATTATCAGTTATTCAAACATAATATCATGTTAAAAAAATATTGATGAGTGTGAAATATAGGTTGATTTCTGTGACATTTGTGTTGATAAAAAGAAAATGGACTTTATGTCAAAGGCGTAAAGTTCAACTTACAGTTGAGACCTACTCTCTGCATTTCAACGACAGACATTTTAAGCTTAGCTCAGCTACCAGTAATATATTAGACGTTAAGCCAATAACGCTGCTTCAAAATTTCAACAGCAGGTTGCTTAAAACCTACCCCAGTCTGTTTCGATACCTCTCAATGGCCTACGAAAACACAACTACCTATGTATGTAGTATGAATCGTGAAATATGGTGGCCGCAGTGGTGGCCGTAGGTCTGTTGAGAGTCCTGGGACATTCTTCCGAGGGCCTACCCGGGGCTCCGAACCATAGGCTGTTGAGCATTAGGCGAGGTTTTTTAGTCTGTAGGAGTACGGCATAGCATCCATGATGGTTTTCCCCTCACGTTAAAAAAAGGCACATAATATGCTGTTGCCTACCACTTCGGGTATAGAAGCGTGACTATATTATGTTTTCATATCGTATCATAATGTGGTACTCACTATAAACCATTCTATTTACAGGAGACAATGAATCCCAAGGACATAATGACGGACGCGTTCCACAATTTCCACCCACAATACCAACAGTACACTCAGTACAGCTCCGGTGAGTACTCATTACTCATACCTGTTCCTTATACTCGTTCACTGTGATATCGCATGTTCCATCTGCTGCCTGGTCGCATCTTATTTGCTCGTGTCATTTCGTTTGATGTATAAGCGTTGTATGATGTCTTTATTATAATTGAGGACATACATTATGTAGATCGAGGCCGATACAGCTTTAGACTAGAAGTAGTGTACAATGACAGAAATTCCTTGAAAATAAATAAATACCTATCTCATGTTTGCATTATACTTTGAAAAGGACAAAAATGAAATATTTAGTTTTGTATTATACTTTTAAAGGGGCCGATGTATTTAACGAAATGTGTTTTGCAAATAATCAAATACTGCATATCATGTTCAATCAGACTTCCATAAATAAAATGATTTTATTTTTACATCCTTTCAATACACGTAACACCGTGTATTGTACTCTTAAAAGGACAATGAATAGCCTCATATTAATATTCCTTGAATTTTCAAGGAATATTAATATAAGGCAATTCTAAGCAAATAATTTAGCAAAACTAAATAGGTATTTCATGTTTAATCAGGCTTCCGTTATCAAATCTTATTTATTTATTTTTTAATGCAAGTTACGAATAAGTACAGTTTGTATTGTAGTTTAAAAGGACAACAATGATAAATATCAATCCTAATGCAAATACAGATTTGACTAGATGTATTGAATGAAAAATGTCATGCAAATAATCAAATACTTAAGTAGATCATGTTCCATAAATTAATTAAATTTATTTTCAAATCCTTGCAAGACACTTTACACCGTGTATTGTACTTTTAAAAGGACAATGAATCGTCTTATATACAAACATATTACACACAGAAAATTATCTGTAGGTATAGTGTACTCCACTGAACGAAAACACAGTGCTTTGTTTCGTTCATTTGTGATATTTATTAATTACGGCAGGTATATATATGAGAATAATATAATGTTACAGTATTTCAGAAAATATAAAAAATTCTCTTTAAAAAATTTGGCCTATTAACATGAAAATAATAATGAAATTTGAAAGAAAATTGTGCACTCCTAGGCTATGTGTATCGTTCTCGAACTCCGTAATGCTAATGTGTCTTCATAATGTGATAGCTAAGTGATATTAGTTTATTCTGAATGATTCGTTAGATTTTGTTCTTTTTTTAGGACATATTAATAGTGATAGGACTAGCTGACCCTCGCAACTTCGTTTACGTCACATAAGGTGTACGAATGGAGGAGTACTTCTTCATGAGACTCATCAAGCAGCGTGTGAAACGGCCCTGTTTGCTTAATCATAAAAGAGCTTAAAGATTAAGTCGATTCTAAAACAATTCAGTCCACGCCTTCGGCGCGGACTGAATTATTTTACAATAGCCTTAATCATTAAGCTCTTTTATGATTAAGCCAACACGCCCGTTTAGACTCACTTTCAAAAGAAACGTTGAATTCTAGATTTACCGAAAGTTGAGATGCCCCTAATTTCTGAACTACATAACCCTCAATATTGAAAATTGTATGGAATAATGCTTAAGGTACTCCCTTTCAGACACCAAACAAATATTTGAAATCGAACCACGCAGTGAGAAGTTATAGCTAAAAACCTATTTTGCCTTTCATCCCCTCTCCTGAAGGAACCGCGCAAAATATCGGGATCAAAAGTATCTAAGAACCTTCCTCGGACTATAAGCTTAGATCGTACAAAGTATCATTCAAATCGGTTCAGTAGTTTCGGCGTGATACTTAGTCGGGATACAGACAGACAGACAGACAGACAGACAGACAGACAGACATGAAAATTTTAAATTACATTTTCGGCTTCAGTATCGATTAGAGAACGCCCTACACTTAAAATTTTCAAAACATCTTCCATGTACAGACTCCCGACCCTCTACAGTTTTATTATAAGTATAGATTAGGTAGATAGTCTAGCCATAGATTGTTTTAGAGTACTTAATAAAATTACTAGAATTTTATTTTTGAATTTATTATGTGTATATATCAGTGAAACACCAATACCTCTTGATGATGACATATCTAATAGTAATAAAAATGCTTAGGAATTAAAAAAAAACAATATAGTTCCATCTACTTTCATTTAGGCTAGGTTTTATTTTTTGGTTTTATTTTCTTTCAGATGTCACTTCTCACCTGCCTTATGAGAAACTATAAACTCTGCCATAGCTGTGCTCTGCATGAAGTGCATTGCTGTCTGTCTGTTTATATAAATACATGTAATAATACAATACATTTGCCCGAGCATGGAAATACCATTAACAATACGGAGAATAGTAAAAACGTGTCAAATTTGATTTTGACGTATTTTGGATCTTTAACACTTAAATTCAATATGTCATATTTATATTGTATACACCCGCGCTATTCTAAATTTGGCACGTCGTTATTATGTATTTTGATAATACTGAGATTAAAAGAGGATTTAAAGATATAGGGGCTATAATTTCATACATAATATAAAAAGATATTTTTAAAAAGTGCCTTACGAGATCCTATATTAGAATTTTAACTTTCGTGAGTTTGATTTCTAATTTCTAACTAAACGGTTGTACTCAAATCTATTTTGCGATAACTCCAATAGTTTCGAACCTACCGAAGGTTTTGATTTCAATTATCGAAGTGGCAGCTCTCTGTATACCTTGTTGTCCTTTAGAAAGTACATCTGTTTCGGTTCCGAAACTAATAGTTGTACCTAAATAAATACCTAAGTATAACCCTTTAGTTAGTAATTGTGAGATCCAATATAGCATGAAACTATTTTAAAATTAAATTCGTGTTAGATTTATGCATGCTGAAAAGTAGTTAAATAGGTGTGTCTGAACAAGATCATTACACAAATGTGGGGTATCAAGCTTCATATTCTTTAATCGAACAGAACTAATAAAGTTGTTTCGATTCTATAGAAAAAATCACCATGTTTGTATTATTATACAATTTAATAATAAAAATTATAAAATAATTATTTATGTTTATGAGGTCGCCACATCATCTACATATCTGTTACACAATACCTATCCGTAGTTAGCGTAAGAGTAAACGCTTTAAGTGAATTTTTTCCTTCAATCTCAGTACTTGTAATAGATGTTTTAGTTAAAAAAATATTTGTAAGTGAAAAATTACAACTTCTGTTCGAAGCGGAGCTTGATGCCGTGATCTTTGGCTAACAAGAACTTAGCTCGGACCATCCGAGCTACCGATCCGCACGAGAACATTTTGAATTACTTTCGTCTCTTAAAATCACTTAAGGTGTCCTTTTTCACTATAAATAAATTAATAAGAAAAATAAGTTACACTTATTATTTCAAAAATAAACATAAGTATTGCAGCAAATAATCCATAGATTTATTTTTTCTAAAATATTTCGAAACCTAAGCTTTTTTACAAAAAAACCATTCTACTCCGCAAAAATTTATTTGAAGTATCTTGAAAATAGTTTATCTAACAAAATATTTAGCAACATTGGTTTTCGGTGCTCGGTATCATAGACACACGTTATTAGTTTTTAATTTTATAATATCGAGGTATTTGGCTAGTCCGAAACGCATAACGAATTTTTATGAAAATGTTAGATAAGTTTCTAACTTAACCTTTACAAGAACGATTTATAACCTCTAAAAATATTTACTAAAATAATATTAATTTTTTAGATCCGTCAGTATTGTAAGTAAAATATTGAAATAATACATAAATTACCTAGTAGTTTTTTTTATATAAAATAATGCGAAACTGATAGAACAGTTTATAAATTATCGCTCTTTAATAATTTGTTTACCATGGTGTAGAAAGTGTAATATTCGGAATTAGTATTTATAATTAGGCATTCGTATTCGATATATTTATAGTAGTAACTTAAATAACATTTGAGAGAAACCAAAATATAAAAAATACATCTCTTTCTGGGAAATCTCACTGCGGCTTTCTGCCTTGTAAAAATTCGCATTACTTTATTTTCTCTGCATCTCATTTTTTGTTGAAAAAGTATTTTAACACATATATGAGATTAGTGTATTTGTATTTATGTAGGCTTGTATACATACGATTATGGAGTTAAAACACAACATAAAAGAAATTATTACTCATTATGAGGATTTCGGTTTCGTTATTCGGACTATTCATTGCCATAGCTAGTAAATACTTTATACTTATCTATAGTATTTTATGTTTAAGATTTAGTACCTATATGTAAATGTTTTTTTCTGTGATTATTAAAAGCAAACTTTTATTTTTATTATTTTGTTACTTCTTTCTTATAGTTACAGGATGTGATCCTTAGTTGAATGCTAGATTTAAAAAAAGGCCCTGAAAGTATTTTCCGTGCATTTTTTTGGCATTTTTTGGGTTGTTTTTTTGTACATTTCTCTATTTAATAGATTTAGTCGTATTTTAAACAATGTCAACTAGCCGTTTTGTCGCCATACCAAAGAATGGCATATTATATATTCCACCTCTAAATACAAAAGGCGATGTTGCCAATGCTTTGTAATAATTCGCGACTTTATGTTATCTATATTTTAATTTTAAAAATAACCTAAAATGCCACGCCTAAGTGTTTTCATTTTGTTTATTGTTATCATAATATTATTTTATACTAGAAGAGTAACCGTAATCTTAATTTCGATAGAAATTTAATACCACTGCGTTAGGTTTAAGTTGTAATATCTTTTTTACAGTTCACTACAGTTTGGTTTTTGAAAACACTTTTTGTCTCACTAATTGTAATTAAAGGACATTACCTACTCTATTTTTTTACTTTCATTTATTATTGAACCTAAATTCCTATAAATAGTACCCTTGTTTTAGTCTGTACTATGTAAAGGACAAACAATTATAACTAACCACTACATGGTATCGCCAAATTCTAAGAACGAATTTCATTAAAATGCGTACAACTAACAAGCAATATTTTTGTCTGTGACAATATTATTCTTATTTTTTTAATGTACTAAATTAACATATTTGTACGAAATGTAAGTTCTTGAACGTGAACGTAACCAATCATGTTTAAATAAGAGCCTCATAGCTGGATTTGTAAGGTAAGAAAATTTCCTATCACAATCGCTTTTTAATTTATTTGCCAGCATGCTGAATGGTAACATCATTTCATATCATCTGCACGAATCCGCACGTTTGAATGTCGTTGTTTATGATGTGAGTATATAATATTACTTATCAATAAGATTATATAAGTTTATTTATTCTGTGGTAACTTTATTTTGGAACTGTTTGGGTAATTATGTGGGTAGGTCAAACGAGATCAACCTCAAAAATTGCAGTCTCAATGCCAGAACATAGTGTTCTATATAGAGGATATTTCAGTAGCGGAGAACAACGCCCTTGTATCATTCAAAATAAAGTGTCCTGTATAGAGGACAAAGTGGAAGGGGAAAGTTGTAATAGGTTTATAAAAAAGCTTACGCGGGAGATTTTACCCGTTTCGGGAGAATAGTATAATACAATACTAGTTAGTACACGTATGAGTTCAGTTTGAAACAGCTGTGACAAAACTAATCCTGACTAGAATTGTAATAACAAAGCACTCAATATCCTTATAGTCTAAGAGCCGGCTAATAGCAGATATATATTTCAAAAAACCTAAATTTTTTGAATCTTATATTTATCTACTTACTGCAAAAGAGTTAGCGACTTTCTACAACTTACCCGGTCGTGGTAAGTCCAGAGATAAGTATGATGATACCTAAGAAAATAGGCCTAATTTTAAAAGTGTGCCCTCTCAAAAATAAAATTCTTTCAGCTGTCTCTTAGACTAGTAGGTCACCAACCAGCTAGTAATCACATTACAGTGTTTGAGTTGCATATAATTATAGATTATCTAATGTTTGAGTAGTTCATAACAACACTGCATAATAATATAAAACTTTATAGACTTATTAGTTACACTGGAATGCACAAAAAATACACTGAATTTTAAATTACATGGTCACATAGTAAGACGGCTCCTAATCAGGTTGATCCACTACCTAAATGTGGTGAAACGGTGTGGGGCTAGATGCCGTGGGTATGGCACCATCTGTTGTTTTATAGTTGAGAGAGGTCTATGTGTACCACTGGACTGCCAGAGGCTGATTTGATTGTGTGTTTACTCATAGTTGCTCACAAAAAACAACTTACAGAAAAGGCATCCTAATAAATTATGGTGAAGGACATAATCCTGCTACCTTACATTATCTAATTTTCTGGGGTTATGTGGTACTGAATGACTCTTTCCTTGTTCTACTCGAACGAAAAAAATGTCGATACGCGTCAATATGCTGATGTGTTTTTTGTACGAAATCTGATGGGAGGAAAAACTTTGACAATCTGTTTTGTTCGATTAGTTCATAGTAATCATTTCTGTAACTAAATCGAATATTACTAATATAGTGATGCGTGGAGGCGCAGGAACTGGCAAGCGATCTGATGAAGGAGCAGCATTAGCACCTCGCCCGCCTCCCCAACGTGTTGCTACCATCAGCCAGGCTCCTAACTACCATGAGAAGACCACACTCCTTAGCTCTGACGATGAGTTCCAGTGAATTGGTGATAACCCACAACAGCAGTTTCTCGAGTAGTTGTATGTTGTTATTCGACAAACGATTTGACTTGGCAATCGATTCAAGGATTAATAGGTCGGTCTAAAATATGTTTTGTGTTATATTAATTAACGTTTATATATCATAATTTATGTCTTTTTGTAAATTGAATTATTTTTCTTCATCCAAAGATTATGGTTAATACTTATAAATTCAATAATATTTTATGTGACTTGTTTCTATAACAGTAAATCTTATTCAAATTCATAGAGAAAGAACAGTTCAATGACAAACAGTGTCGAATAATAACGTAGCTAGCATTTCCACTACCACAAATATTTTAACAAAATGCAAATGCAGTATATTTTTATGTCTCAGGGAGTCTTGAAATTTTAACTCGTAGAATAGTTACAGTCTATACGCCTGATTAGCTAAACATAATTTGTTATAGATATTCAAAAAGATTATGAAATGTGAACGTTTTCTTTATCACCTGTATGTATGTTAAAATAGTATGTATATACTTATTGAAATAAGTTAAATTATTCTTGTAATTTTCAACACATAGTAAGTACCTATTTTTTATGTTATTTAATTAAAACTTTTGTATTTTGTTTGTTGAGTTCTAATGTATAATTAATCATTAAATACCCTGTGAGATTTATACATAGTATGTGACAGAATAAGGAGCACTTTTTACTAAAAGTCTAGTTTGTTGAGTTTTTTAATTAAAGTAATTACTTTATATTTTGAGGTAAGATGAAATTAATATGAAACACCCTTTGTTCACTAAAATAAACGTGTACTTGTCAACATTAATAAATTTGCTGTGTCATGATATAAATAATGACAAACCTTTAACTAAAGTGCACCTATTTCACAATCGCTTAGAGTCAATTTGTGTGCTACAATCCTAATATTACTTACCTACATTTAGTACACAAGTAAGGCTAGAAATATGTATATTTAAATAAACACTGTCACATGCAAAATACTATAGTGAAATGACTTATCACGACGACAATGGCGCGATGTAGGACATAAGGTTGTATAGTTATGTAAAAAATTAAAATGAAATAGCAAATGAAACATAAAAAAGTGTACAGGAAAAGAGGAATTACTATTCTATATAATATTATAATTACTATGTAACTAGTTGTAAGGTTTAGGAGAACATTCAATGGCTGTATAATATTTTTTCAATTACAATTTTGGTTCAATATGATTTGGAGGTTTTAGGTTATGAAAAACCCTTGAAATGGTTCAATATGGTTTGAAGGTTTAAGGTATTAAAAAACCTTTGAAATAAGTGTAGTTTTTGTCACATTTTGGACGGTTATTTTCTTCTATTATTTAGACGACAAAACATGTTATTCTTCATTTATAGTAAGTATAAACATAGGTACATTTTTCGATTGACTTGTAAGTAAATAACTATAGTCAATTAACATAATATTCGTAATACATGACCTAGTAACAGCCTAATAACTTTTGCATAACCGAAATAACGGGCTTGTCTGTGACAACTGTGAAAATTATTTTGTTCTAAATTGTCTAAAGTTCTAAACCAATGGATTTGCCGTTGAATGTGCCTTCACCCAAAGTAGCACAGCATAATTAAAGAACTCAGTTGAAATCTGCATGGACAAACATTCTCTCATGCCGAAAACCAAACCAAATATAGTGTAGTAACTGATCGATCATATGAGACGAGAGCACAGATTACTAAATAGTTACTACGTAACAGATACATCACTCCCATACAAAAGCGACAATACCTACGCTATATTAGCCTACAAAATTTTAATAATAATACCTGCTGCTCAGAACGAGAAGAATTGTACCTTAAACACGCGCTCATAGCGTCGAGACTGTGTTGCCCGCTGTGCGAGTGACGTTATCGTAAGAATGCGCTAGGGTTGAACCTATAATGATTGTTGTAATAAAACAAATGTTACGAATTAACCATGTTTTAATACGCTTTTAGTAGGTCGACGTGTATGTAACTAACAATGTAATGGAATTTAAGGAAAAAAAATATGAATGGTTTAAAGAAACCCTAGAAAAACACGCTTTTATATGTGCACGTAAAAACCAAAAATAAATTATGAATCATAGTAGGTAGGTATATCTATATATTTATATTGTTTATCTTATGCCTACCCATAACTAAAATATCAAAGAAATCTAAATTTAACTGACATTACCTTTAGCCGTTAGCGTAAGTACCGGCTATTCACCTATCTCACCCGGCAATCCCACCTTACTATGTTACACACACATACATATGGTCACGCGTAGATCTCCGAAGGGGAAGGCAGAGGCATATTAGATGCCCACATTTCATTTTTTTATAGTTTGTACCAAGTACAGGTTGTGACCCTCTGCTGTTTAAATTTTTCAAACCGCCTAAAAAGGCCTTCAACTTGGCTGACTGCTATTTTATTGGCAACCGGGACCAACGGCCTAAAGTGCCTTCCGAAGCACGGAAACGCAAAAATAAAGGTAACAAAGTGGTCACATGAATGGTCACCCATCCAAGAACTGGCCATAGTGAAAGTTGCTTACTACAGTGATCGATTACAGAACACTGAGTCCCCATATAAAACATTGAATTGCCTATAAAAAACAACAATTTTATAATACCTGACTCAAATAACTCCTTAATTTAAGATTTACATACTTATCACCTACCTACTTATGTTCAAACAAATAAATGGTAAAAACATTCAAATTGATAAAGGCCATCACAAACGTAGCTATAATATGTATATATTAATATGAAATATAGCTAGGCATATTACGACATATTTTCGATACAAATTTTCGAAGGACCACACACGCTGCTATAATATATATTTCTATGACGTCATCAAAATATGTCGACAGATATAGCTTGGTATATTTTAGCATATTACTATATATTATGTATCGCCTCTGTGCTTCAATAACGTGACATATCCGAAAAGTCGATATTTTTTTTATTTGATAATTAAAACCGCCGTGTTTGATTTTATTTTCTCAAAAAACGTGGTGTGTTTTACGCGTAAAATACCTAATCTGTGAGTGAAAGAGATAGCGCCACTGTGTCAGATCGCAATATCACGTTGTCTCTTTATGCAGAGAGTTTTGTAGCGAAAACGAAACATAACAGTAGCCACTACGCAATTGCAGAGGAATGTGCTCTCGAATTTCTGCAAAAACGTGACATAACGATGATACCACGGTTTGATTGCAAAGGTTAGGTTCAATTTAATTATGCTTTTTAGTTTTACAATGTGATCTATAATTTTGACACACTGATGTAGAAAAATAGTGCGGGAGCTGATTGTTATTATTATGTATGTCACACTGCTGTCGAAAGAATGTGAGTTTTGTTTTGTGTTAACTTAAGATGTAACATTGTAGGTGATGAATTTTTTTCTAATACAAAATTTAAGCTGTTGATAATTGTTAATGTCCCGTTTTTGAACGAAAGGAAAAGTATTTATTTTGTAATATTCCCAAATGATACGTTGTACATACTAAAACTAATAGCTATTTTTACCAAATTTTGCAGATGGACTCTAGATATAATATAGAAAACAAACTTGCAATAGCGACAAATAATGCGAATATTCTTGAACCAGATACAAGTGCGGGTAAATATTTGAGTGTACCTATTGCCATATTATCTTAGTTATTAAACTAGAGGAACTACTAAGATTTGCTCACTGCACGCCTAGCTTAAATATTAGTTCTATCTTACAGTCTTTAAATAATGCACAAAAATGTAGGGAATAAGTTTGGATATCAGTTCATTTGTAACACTGTTAAATTAAGGATTATAATTTTGACCCTACTTAATATTTTTACTTGCATTTCAATTAATATAGGTACTTAAATGCTATGTATTCCATTCAATGGTCTTTAGTCAATTGAGCGGCATCCTTGGAAGACGCTACGATAAGTGGGCGGTACTCCTCTATGTGCTACGGTAATTTATGAGGTATTCTTGATGTAAACATAGTGAGCTGTCAAAATTATCATCCCAAATATAATAGAGTGTTTATTTAATTTAATTTTTATCTGATTCCCAAGAAAGGTGATCGGTCCAATCTTGCCAACTTTCGTCCCATAGCGCCGTGACCAATTGTATGTAAAATATTTGAGCTGATAATCAACAAAATGCTCATGTGTTACCTCGAGGATCACTCGCTACCCCATGATCCACAATACCGCTTTAGGCCAAAACGGTCTACGGGTGACCTCCTGGAGGGTAGGAGACGCATGTTTGGGGTGAGGCTATGGAGAGGCACGGCGAGTCATTGGCAATAGTTCTCGATATCGCGAGAGCCTTTGATGGACTATGGCATGCGTCGCCACTTTCGAAGCTTCCTAAATATGGACTACCACCCCAATTGCGTAGCTGGATGGACCAACTTTCTGCACGTACGACAGATACGGGTCCTCTGTGACGGCTAGGCTTTCTGTTTTATGCAGGTTATTTTCGGGGTAACACAAGGATCTATATTGACCCCAACCCTCTTTCTTCTGGTCGGTTTGCTCGGGAGGATACATTGCTATGCAGACGATAGCACTCTGCACGGAAGTTACTCGACCCGTCCAGCGGCCGGGAGAACCAACGTAGAGGAGAAGAGATGGCAACTTGTTGCTGATCTCGACGGGGACCTGGAACGCGTTTCCCTATGTGGATCCGATAGCCTGGTCGAGTTCAATGCCCTTAAAACACAGGCGTGTGCGTTTACAGCTAAAAATCCCCTTTCCAACCTTTACCCTCTCATCAGAATACGATGATTTCTCTTGCGGACAATCTGGGCATCCATGGCATAAACGTCCGGCGTGAGCTCAATCACAAGAGTTATATTGAAAGAATTTTTGAACTGAGCGGAATAGCTAAAAAACTAAAAAAAAAAAAATACCAAACTGTGAATGTTTGTTTTTAAGATAATAATAATTATAAGTAAAATTGTGGTTCTATTACAAAGCACAGTGATGTTACCACTAGTTAACTTTATAGTTGATTTATTTTGATTTGATTAGTTATTTCGTTCCTTGTTTTGACTACTTAAGTCTTGCTGATTATAATGTTTCATTACGTATATTTTTTTATTATTATGTTTTGTTTGGAAATACCAATACATAAGTGTTATTGTTGTCTGTCAAATATTTTAAACACTATTGAATATGTTCTGCCTATTAATTTACTGTTATATGTTGAGAATAATTAAAATAATAATGCTGCCCAATTATTGTCGAAGTATGATTGTTTTTTTTTTATATTTGGTTGTCATGTTGACTACACCCTGCCTGATGGATGTTATATTAAAAGGATACCGATTTTATAAATTGTGATTCTCTTTAAGTGAACAATACAAATTGTGGTTATTTGCAGTATTAAATTTATTTTTGGCATAGAAATTATAATAAGTGCGGTTGCAGTTTCTCTTTTCCTAATAAAAAATATTTTTAAATCTTAAAGTTTTTGCTTAAACAATGTTTATTTATGACGTAACTCAGTGTCATAACAATTGTAATATTATCTACAACGCGACAACTTAGGTTGTAACGCTTATATTACAGATTATTTTCAAGAATAACGTGATATATATTACCCTTTTTCAAATTGAAGCCAATTTCTGGTTAAATGTTCAAATTGACAAGGTTTTCAGACAGTTAAATTGTTATGTCAAATAATAAAGCAAGGATCAACGGTAAAAAATATCTTTGTTTCTCGAAAATTGTACTTTTTAAATAAAAAATCACTCTCCTGTAAAATTACAGTTTTCGCGATAACACATTATTGAAGCAAAGAGGCGGTATATTAATATATATTTTCGTATATTTTGAAGATAAAGGATGTTCCGTTTGTTTACCGAACATTCGGGGAGAGTGTCATCATCAGTGGTAGTACTTCTATTGTATGACTAAAGCAAGTAAGTGGTAAATTAATCTTAATAAAATTAATCTTGCTACAATCTTCCTGGAATCTTGAAATGAAGATCTTAAAGGTATGAGCTGGAACTCGGCAGCAAGCAGCACTGCTGTCGCTGCAGTGCTGCCGCTGAGGTGCTGCGCAGCAATGCTGTCTGCAGCGTTGATTTTGAGCACAGCAGCAGTATGGCGCTGCACGTGGTGGCACATACATACATATAGTCACGCCTTTTTCTCCGAAGGGATAGGCAGAGGCATATTATATGGGGTACACTACATTATTATGAAAAACTTAATTCCGAAAGTCACAATCACGAATTTCATAATTCCGAATTTCATAAGTCCGAATGATTCGAAATCCCGAAAGTCAAAAATCCGATGTTTCATAAATCCTTTTTATTAAAAGTCATAATTTTAAAATTCCGAATGTTTACAATTCCGACTGTCAGAATGCCGATTTTCAAGAAACCGAACCGTTGAATTCCGAATCATTAAAAATCCGCCACATAATAAATACGAACTCCGATTATCAAAAATCCGAAATATCATAAATACGAAGGGTGAATGTCGTTTCCACCCGTTCCTGTTTCAACCCGAAACTTATCATTAAAGACGATTATTTATGTTCCCGATTCCACCCGTTTTTTTAATAAAGTATAGTCAAGTCTAACTACCGAAAATATTTTTTCCAAGCGAGTGGAAGGCAAACGACAAAACAAAAAAAAATAACCACGAAGACTAAGGCGGGAGCTCCGCTCCGCTTCGCTCCCGCCTTAGTCTTCTAACCTAACCTATCCGAGTCGGGGTACTCTGAGTCGGGGTGTTAACCATTCACTTATTATGGTTAACATCTCGACTTGAATAGGTTAGGTTAGAAGGCTAAGGCGAAAGCGAAGCGGAGCGGAGCTCCGGCCTTAGCCATCGTGGTTATTTTTTTTTGTTTTGTCGTTTGCCTTCCACTCACTGGGAAATAATATCTTCGGTAGTTAGACTTGACCGTACTTTAGTAAAAAGCTTTAACAGTGAATTTTCGGATATTTGAAATTCTGAATAATGTTTTTCGGGAAAATAACAGTCCGGTCTTTTGATTATTCGTGCTAATGAAATTAGGAAAAATAAAAATTCGTACTTATGACTTTCGGATAAATGAATATCGTCCTTTTGAATATTCGGAGCTTTGTTTCTTAGGAATTATAATCTTCGGAATTTTGAACATCGGAATATTGAAATTCGGAAAAACATATTTCGGAATTTTTGGGTGTTCCCATATTATATGCCCACATTTCACCTTTAAGATTTTGTTTCATGTAATGTGGCGTGAATTGGGAGAGGCCTACGTCCAGCACTAGACTGCTATAGGCTAGGTTGATGAATACTGCAATGCAGCACTGCTGCCGAGCAGCACTGCTTGCTGCCGAGTTCGGACTCATACCTTAATCTTAATGGAAGAAATTAATAAAATTCGTTATAACAAACGAAGATCGACAAAACAATTGAAGATCGATGTAAAGTGAAGTCGCAAAGCGTCTATACGTTGACTCCTTTCATGAACATTAGGCTGGCCTATTTCTCACTCAAAGAATTCCTTTGTAATTAAATGGGATTCTTGCCTTTTTTGTTTTTATTGGGACAGGTAGGTACGCTGAAATTTGTACATCCTGTATATAAAATAAGCATTAAAACCGTGCGCTTGCAAGGACGGCCGCAGATCGAGTGACCACGAGTGAGGGCAAAATATATATTATAGTATAGCTGCCGTGTGTGATAGCTTGCTATAATATAATATATATTTCGGTATATTAATATATATTATAGCTAGGTTTGTGGTGGCCTTAAGATTTAAAATAATACTCAGCTTTCTTTGTCTCTCGGCAATTTAAAAAACGACAAATTTTCTTTTGTTTTTGTGCTATTGCACCCATCCACTGCACAATAATTACGTGGTTTCGGTATTTCGAAGCGTAAGCGCGGGAAACGTGCGGTGCGGTGCGATGCGAGCGCTCAGTCGGGCGTTCGGCAGCCCTCTGCCAGTTGTATCCCCAGGGAGATGCCGAGCGGTAGGTACATAGCGCGCGATTTTGAGCGAGTGACGGAGGCCTGACGAGAGGTAGATCTGCTAGTTTATAAAAACTGTTGTTGTAAGGCCTCAAACTAAATGACAGCGACGAGCGCGGCGTCTCAAAGTAAATATAATAGTATTATTAGATAGGCCCTGCCCCCAACTGCGCAATCTGCTTCACCCCCGCCACATCTGTCAACTAGAGATGAAACGGGTAGTGGTTTGGCCGGATACCGGATATTCGGCAAGCTAATAGGCTGGAGCGCCGGATATCTGGTTGAACACAGTCGAAAATAATGTTGACATCAACTTCTATTTTTTACAGATCAGTGAATCTGTAATTTTAGTAAATTTTTGCTTTATAAGTCTTATTTATTTGATATCCGGCATCCGGCCGGATATTTCTTCCGTATCCGGTATCCGGCCGCATAGTGAAAACAAGGCCGTAGAGGCCGAATACCGGATAGTTACCGGATATCCATTTCATCTCTACTGTCGCGTCGTTCTTCGCTGACAAACAGTTTGAGACCGAATAAGTACCTACGCCAAAAAACGAAGCATTATCAACATAGCATTGTTTCTGCTTCGCCGTCCAAATTTCTTCTTTAGGCTTCAACTTTTAGGAATACCTACATTGTTCAATAAATATGTATTACTCACTGAAGTGAGATTGCGTTCGCAATCGACGCACTCCTTGCATTTAATTAAAATATGAGCTATGCAATCATTGCAAATAAATATAAATATCATTAACGTTTGTACCGTTACCTTACAAGTTGAAATGATAATTTTCCGAGTCAGTCTTGCGTTTACTGATTATAAAATCACCTTGATTTTTGTTACTCGATCCCCGATAATTTAGAAATATATAAGTATATTTATCATTTGTCTAGCTCATAGCTTAATTAGCCGGTTTTTCCCGTTGGTCAGATCGATGGTTAGATTAGTCTGTCCAGGTGGGAACAGTACAAGAAAGTACATTTAAAGTGAAAACTGTTTATTATTGTTATTTACTTGGCGGTCTTGTTGATCTGAGCTAGATGATAAAATATTTTAACCTAATATTTATTTAATTATCTTTTAAACTAATATAGTAAAGTAGTTAATGCTTTGCTGTTTTATTAATTAAATCTTGGTGTTTTAAATGTTTTAATTAAGGCTAAACACACTACATATACTTATTATTACCATGTAAGAATATTTTATAAATGTAAATAAGTAAAGGTAATTTTTATTTACCAACATAGTGGGCATTGAGCAACCAAAGTCTTGTTTATTTTTCCAGAATAGTGTTAGACAATGACCTAACTGTGTACGAGATGTAAATCCTTAAGATAGAGCATATAACGATTTAAGATCTACATTTCTTTTTACTTTTTTTGTAACTCAAACGGCTATAATATCGGGATGAATTTAAAAGGTGAAATCTGTTGCAATAGAATATAATAAATGATTCATGGTGGGGAACCCGGGAGACCAGTCCGCATTTGCACGGATTTGTGCATAATTTTTGAACGATTACTTGGACAAAATACCCGTTGTACTACCAGTAGTACAATGTGTATTTTTGTCCATGATAATGATCTTCCTCATAAAAATACCAATAGTACTACCAGTATTTTTGTCTACGCTACGCTACGGGTATTGTAATTTTGTAAAAGTTGTAGTCAAAATCCACAAAAACAATTTGTTCACTAAAATAAAATGTCCAACATAGAATTCCCACGGTTCCCTCAGCCACCAGCGCCGTAAGGTTTTCCCTAATTCGTTTCCTGAAGAAACTTATTCCTGGGATAAAATGTAGCCGGGGATAAAAAAGCTCTATAAATTTTATCAGAATAGGTTTATTGGTAACGGTCCAGGAGTTAAAGCGTAGCAGACCGAGTTACTTTTGCATTTATTTATTAGTAGAAGCTAGAATGCATGTGTAATATGCAATCGTAAATCTTTATATGCTCCTTTTTGAAAAACTTCCCATGTAATTAAAATAAGACAGCAAATAATACGGGCAAAATAAATTGTGCCAGTACTTATTGTATGAAATATAATTATAGTCAACGAGCTTACAACAAAATTCATTCGTTTTTATTCATGTTTAATGGACGAAATCAATCATACATTTTCATACATTTCATAAAAAGTTTAACTGCTGTCCTATTTTAATTGTATTTGGGAGAACGGTTGGTTAGGCCAAAATCTACTGTAATTTGTTTCTGAATTAAAAAGATTATTTTTGTAACCACTGTAGAATGTATCAGTACCTACAGGATAACAGAAAAATTGTTGAAACAGATTTAAAATGTGGAATAAATGTTAGATATTTTAATTAGATATAAAAATATATTAATTCCCAAGTTTTAAGTATAATTTATGTATAAATAAATAACGATATTGATATAATAATACCTGTTTTATTATAGGAACAGACATGGAGTATACTCGTATGTGTTGAGGTTTTCAGCAGGTTTTATTTGAAATGACAAATTAGCGATATGAAGACGTGTACTGTGCCTTTGACTTACAATGGAAAAGTGTAGGTGTAAGGTTATAATTAACTACTTACTAATTGCGTGCGATGTCCTGTGAATCCTAGACTTGCTATTGTAAAACTCGTAGGTGTTTCGCGAACAGTATATTCGGAGATGTTTGTAACGTTACCATATTTTTTCCGTCATCTTCTGATTTATAGCACAGCTGTCAGTGTTTTGCTGACCGGTCCTAATATGGGAGACCGCTACCACACGTTTGTGTGACTGGCCATGTGGCTAGTCAGCCACAAACCGGCTTCCTTCCATTTCGCGACAACATGATGTCCCGGCCGCATGTCGCCCGGCTTAGAATAAAATGTAGGTATGTAAATGTAATTTATCGGCCGCAGCCTGTTGCCCAGCGTGCCCAAAATAGACTACGTTTTATTACGTAGGACAAAGTGCAGATGGGAAATGTGGCCGGAAATGAGAAATATGAGAATTCTGAAATTAGGGCGTGATTAAGGATTCTGGACTAAGGGCGTCTTCTCTGGAGTATAGTTTAGTACCACGTGGCTTTAAGGGACAATGAGTGCTGGTTCCTGAGCACTGTGAAGCAGCATCAATTACACTTCTTTTGGGAATACAGGAGCTGAGTGACGAGCAGATTACTAGGTGTGGAAAGTAAAATTTCTCTTATCACTACTAGTAGTGCCAAGCGGTAGTGCGATTAGTGGACAAAGGGATAGAAAAGACAAGGGAAAGACAATGTCAACAGAGTAGGTTAATCGTCCGAAATGGGTGATAATTTTTTATTTTCATCCACCCATATTATACTCTGTTAAAATTAGGTTGATAATTTTGACAGCTCTTAGTAGGGCACCCCATAGTGTCTAATCGTTAATGAATCTATTCGATTATCGATCGCGCAAACTTTTAAATCGATAGGGGTACTTCGCTGTTTGACACCACGAGTTATTGACACCACGGTGTCAATCGCAGAAGAACGTTTTTTTAATTGGCTGTTTGGGACCATTTTCATAATAATTTGCGACCGTGGTGTCAAACAGCGAATATCTTATTTTGTTTTCGATTGACAACATGGTGTAAAACTGTTGATTTGGACCACTTTCAAAAATTTAAAGGTCAAGTGTGATTTGTGTACTGGCGAAAAGAAAACGGTTATTAAAACAACAATTACGTTCTATAATATAAACAACTTCAAATAATCCGATTTGGACAGGTTAGGTTAGAAGGCTAAGGCAGGAGCGGAGCTCCCGCCTTAGCCTTCGTGGTTATTTTTTTTCATATATTAAAGTAATAGTTTTGTAGTATAAACTTTTATTTTATTTTTTTATTGTATTAACTACTAGCTGTTACCCGCGACTTCGTCCGCGTGGAAATTATGTTATAAGCAAAGTTTGAACCGTATTCTATTTGAGCCTCTAGTCGTAACCAAAATGTGGGAACAAATTTAGGACATCCTCCAACTTACCCGGGGAGTTATGCGCTAGATGGATTTTTTTAACGTGAGGAAAATCCCACATGAATGTACTATGACTCCAACTGACTAAAAACCACACGTTTCCTACCTAACGGCCTGGCCACGGGGCACGGGCGGCGCGAACGGCGGTGCGGCGGGCGAGGCGACTAATCGTGCGGCATCGTTTGCAGGCCACGGGGCAGTCGCGTTCGCCGCCGCGACCAGTAAGGAAGTCAGAGAGCAAAATGTCTTTATCTAAGTTATCTCGATATTGCTTAGAAAGTAATAGTTTTTTTGCTCAAGATATAATATTTGGAAGAGATTGTGGAGTACATGCTGTGATAGGAATCGAGGTATAGATGGAGAATTTCACAAGAAGTACGAGAAATACAGAATTCAATTTCCGATTTTACCTCAAAAATATGGACTTTTTTCTTATTATTTCTTGTAAATATTGATATTACAATACATAAAAACAATATTGTAAAAAAATCTCCCTATTTTTGGGGTAAATTGAAAAATAATAGATCATTTAATACGTTGTAATATGATTGTAAGATTGTAACATTATTCTAGCTACAAAAATATTAAAATTTCTAATTTCCCTAATTTTGGGGAAAATTTATTACCGAGTAATGTCTGATATTCGTATAATATATTTAACAAAAATATTAAAATTAGTTTTTTCCCTAATTTTTGGGGAAAATTTATAACCTGGTTATCGCTGATTTTCGTATTGCAACTAATTTAATTGCGATTAAATTTTCAATTTTTAGCTCCTACAATTAAAAAATTAATTGATTAATGCCCAACACTGCCCCAGGGCTAGTCGCCGCGACTGCCGCCCGACGCCGTGGCATGCGCCGCCGTACTGATTCATGTATTTGTTCCACTTGCACGCCGCACCGCCAGTCGCCGTGCCGTTCGCTCGGTACATTTCGCCGGTCGCATCGCCGGTCGCCGTGCCGCGTGGCTTGCTCAGTACATTTCTATTCATTTGTTTGAGTCGCAAGACGCTTCGCCGGTCGCGCCGCACAAATTTTCGCCATGGCGACTGCCCCGTGGCCAGGCCGTAACAGCCTACGATTGGGAGCCCCGGG
This sequence comes from Miltochrista miniata, assembly GCA_933228765.1. Classification (NCBI taxonomy): domain Eukaryota; kingdom Metazoa; phylum Arthropoda; class Insecta; order Lepidoptera; family Erebidae; genus Miltochrista; species Miltochrista miniata. The sequence goes on along the minus strand of OW121766.1, from coordinate 21,758,081 downwards.
TAAGCCCTCTAAAGGATACCCTAGGACTGCGCTAGATGGATAGGAAGAGACCTCATGGTTTTAATGGGTCCAAGGCCTGTATGACGTACGTGTTTATTAATTAGCCCCTTTAATAATTATAAGAGTAAGTAGTATGGTGAAGCGCGAATACGAAACTTTTGTTAGATTAGGGCCACAGACTGAAAACTTTACGCATAATCGGAAGAGTTGAGACGATAACACTAACGCTAACGGTAGCCAGTAAATGGCAGTCGTTAAACCAAGTTGAAGACCTTATAGATTTAATAATTTTCAAAAGTAGGCAGTACTAACGCCTGTCCATTTCAACACGGCAATGCGGCTCACCACCTATTACGGTACGTGGGACAAATTAAAAAAAGATAAACATAATTATAATATGCCTCGATACCCCTTTGGGGATAAAGGCGTGACCGAATGCATGTACTTATTATGTTTAAGGTGATTTAATTTATGTACCCATGTCGCTGTAGCCAAAGCTCAACATTTTTCAGTAAAGTTTTTTTAAGAATGTTCATTATAAACAACGTTTGTGTGGCGTGTTGGCTTAATCATAAAAGAGCTGCTTAATGGTTAAGGCTATTGTAAAATAATTCAGTCCGCGCCGAAGGCGTGGACTGAATTGCTTTAGAATAGACTTAATCTTTAAGCTCTTTTTTGATTAAGCAAACAGGGCAGTTTCACACGCTGCTTGATGAGTCTGATGAAGAAATACCTCTCCTTTCATAGATCTTATGTGACGTAAACGAAGTTGCGAGGGTTAGCTAGTCTATACATATATTAAAACTGTTGAGGGTCGAGAGTCTACTGAAGCCGAAAATGAAATTACATTTTTCATGTGTGTCTGTCTGTCTGTATTCCGAATAAGTATCCCGCCGAAGTTACTGAATGGATTTAAATGAAACTTAGTACAATCAGAGCTTATAATCCGAGGAAGGTTCTAGGATACTTTTGATCTCGATATTTTGCGCGGTTCCTTTGGGAGAAGGGATGAAAGACAAAACGGTTTTTAGTGGTTACTTCTCAATGCGTTTTCGGATTCCAAAATTTTTTTTTAGTGTTATAAAGGGAATACTGTAAGGAATGTTTCACACAAGTTTCCATGTTAAAGGTTTTCTAGTTCAGGAATTAGAGACATCCCAACTTTTGCAAAACCTAGAATTCAAGGATCCCTTTGAATGTGAGGGTAAATCTAAACTGGCGTGTTGGCTTAATGATAAAAGACCTTAATGATTAAGGCTATTGTAAATTGTAAAGATCCTACCTCTAGATTGCCATTCAAATAAAAGATTAATTAAAATTATTCAGTAATTTCTGTATTTTGCAAAAATATACAAACAGATTTTCATTGTTCTCTGCCGAGCTCCTAAAAAATTTAGCGTAATAATATGTTGTCTGAGTGTAAAACCTATCTCCTACTAATATTCCTGCTACGTTTTAGTTAAATCAATTCAACGGTTTAAATATTTCATTGCTCTCTGCTTAGCCCCTAGGATATGTGGCGAGATAATATATAGCCTATTTTAAGACCACACCCCTAAGTGATGTTTGTGCAAAATTTGAACCAAATCTGTTCAGTACTTTTCGAGATCCTTCCGGACAAAGCAAAGCAAACAGACAAACAGACAAACAGACAAAAAAAAATCTAACTATATTTTTAGCTTCGGTATCTTATGTAGAACACCCAGCGAGTATTTTTTTGTTAATATTTCCAATGTACAGTTTTGGCTTTTCTATCATTTTATTATATGTATAGATATTATATTATTTTAACTTTTATTTTTATTTTAGTTTTGTAGTATAAACTATTATTTTAATTTATAAAAAAAAATAACCACGAAGGCTGAGGGGGAGCTCCGCTCCGCTCCCGCCTTAGCCTTCCAACCTAACCTATCCAAATCGGATTGCATTATTTTTAGGTATTTTGACCTTAATTGATATTAAATGTTGGTAAATGTAAATTATGCATATTAATGATAAAAATCGGTTAAACACTTTTTTGCATGATTGTTATGTTGTAATAAAAATGCCAATAAGCCGTCCTTTGCTGTTTTACATCATGGTGTCTATCAACGAAGCCATATAAGGTATTCGTCGATTGACACCGTGGTGCCAAACAGCCAATTCAAAAAACGTTCTTCTGCGGTGTCAATAATTCGTGGTGTCAAACAGCGAAGGACCCATAGTTACGAAAAAACGGCTTTTATTATTTTAGGTAATTAGGTAAATATAATTACATTAATATTGTTTGTATTATACTTAGCTAATCATATTACAAATAAATATTGCAGATACCTACTTATTAACTTTACTTGCATTTAAATGTGAATATACCTACTTAATTTCGATTTATCTGTCTATGGTCAATTGTGCGGTATTGTTGGAAGACTCTTCACTACGATAAGTGGGCGGTACTCGTCTATGTTCTACAATATTTTTTTGAACTAAACTTGACATAAACAAATACGATACTTCATAGGCGTGAGCTGTCAAAATTATCAACCTAATTTTAACAGAGTAGATATAATAAACGGGGTCCGTCCGTCTGCCTAGATCGGACACATGGCATTCCAAACGAAACTATAGATACTTAGATGCTTTCTTACAAGAGAGATGCAGCCTAAGTACCTAGCTAGAGTATCAGCCCGGGAATCCTGGAACATACCTACCTACTTTTGAGAACTTACCCGGGGCTCCCTGTCGTAGGCAGTGAGAGGCCACCGTGTGGTTTTAGTCGGTAAAGGTTCGGCAAAGCATCCACGAGGAATTCCTACACGTAAAAAGAAAAGTCCATAAGTAGAGCAGGTAAAATAAAAGTCAAATGATACTTTGTATTCAATTTTATAGTAAAAATAGGTATAAGTAAATCCACATTTCTTATAAATACTATTGTGTTTTTAAACATGTTTTCTTCTTTGTAACATAGGTTTGATTTTATTCTAAACACTTCTCGACCCACAAGAGAGCTGCAATGAGTTCGAAATCTGGGTCGGAACAAGCACAGATAACTTATAGTTGGTACAAGGTATGTAGGTAATAAACAGATAGAATTAAATTAATTTAAGTCATGTTAATAAATATCACGAGAAAGTGTCTAGAATAATAAATAGGTATCTGTATTCCTTGAAGACGAAGGTTCGATTTTTTAACAAAACAAAGTAACGATACAAGTGGCTAACGCTTTGCAAACCCATGTTAGGCCCAGATCATAGGTAGGTATATTTAAAAACCGGTAGCTCAAAAACACAAAACCTTAGAGACTCACTAACTTTAGAAAGCCCGTAATATCATTCATAATCATCAAAATAGCCCGTTCTATCATTCACAATCTGATTCATTTGCAGATTCGCAAAAGAAATGCTTTACTGACCGGAATATAGTTTCGTTCATTAGAGGAAAGGAAGCATATGTGGAATACTGTTGGCAATTTGGAATAGTAAGGTATTATAAAAACCAACAGTGCCATCTTCATTATATTACCGTTAACTCTTAGCCCACACTGTCACTTATAGTTAGGTTTTGATAGCGAGCCAGCCATTGTTCTTATATGGCGTCCAGACACACGAAACCGAAAGCCGCATTTTAGAAAAAAATAAGTTATGTGATTAAATCTGTTTTTTTTAGTAATCCTGTGTTTTATTCGTTTCGACTGTAATTAATCTGTTAGATGACAATTGAATTGCATAAATTATATAAGATTTTGTTGTTATACGCGTTTATTAACCTACAAATTCAGTTTCTGTCGGATCACGCCGTGTTGCTAAATTGGAATATATGAGGTGATGGCTATTCGGAATTCGGTATTCCAATTAATGTTCACCATTGCTATTCCAAATTAATATTTTATATTTTATTCCATAATTTGTATGTATGTTTTATTTTATTGGTTAAAGGGTTATTTTTTGTGGGTAAACTTCTGCAAAGCGCATACCGCCAATCAATCTGAAATTTTGTGTAATGACGTATTTTGACCTCCTAATCACGAATATCATAACGAAAATTGGCGTGTGTGTGTGTGTGTGTGTGTGTGAGTGAGTGTGTTTGTGTGTATGGGGGTGTGTGTGTGTGTCTTTTCGTGAATTTCCGTTATGATATTCGTGACTAGGAGGTCAAAATACGTCATTCCACAAAATTTCAGATTGATTGATTGATTTCAGAACTTAATTAATATAATTTTGTATAAGTGAAGACAAACTGGAATATTCCGTATTTCATAATGGTGAAGGTAAGTTGGAATACCCCAATCGTCTAGTGCAGGTAGATTGGAATACCTAACTCAGAGTAGACACTGATTTGAGTTAGTTTGTTTACATGATAAAACTACTTTTCAAAATACTTACATGTTCTTCTAAGATAGTTTGGTATCATGCGTCACATTTCTTATCTAAGCATGATGAATACAAATTGGAATACCCCTATACCAAAATACCTGCACCAGATCTCCAAACAAGATTTCAGACATTTTGTGTTAAATTTGAAATTGTACCCACTCATGATGTTCAATTGTTTTAATACATTCAAGACTGATAAACAGCTAGTTTTGCTACCATTTTAAGATTGTCTCAAGAATCTAGCTGTCACACAAAAGTTTGAAGAGCCCTTAAACAAAGTGGTATTCCAAATATGCTTCCTTTCCTCTATCATTTCGAATATTATCAAATGAATCATCTGCAATTCATTTCTTAATCAGAATTAATTATGATATGTATGTTGCTACTCCTGAAAAATCCTGTTGGACCCCTTAGTGGAACTTAGCAGAGGAACCAACAGTCCGGAAGGAAAAATAAGGGGTCTCACCGAAATGAAATGTAACATTAACAAAGGCAGTGAAATGAAACATCTATGATCAGATTATGAATCATACATACAATCTTGCCTCGATTTTTAGCTGCATATGTATTTTGACCAAAAATAATAGTCATTTCTTAAAATTTGTTGTTACGTAAATTTTTACGTAATATTGTTGTTACGTAAATTGTTGTTACGTAAATATTGTTGTTAAGTTGTTACGGATTAAAAATGACTTGGTTGGTTCCTTTATGCCTATTAGTAAAATATTTTTTGTTGGATATAATGAAATTAGATAGGTAGGTTACATACGTGCCATACATAAAGAAAATGTCTCTTATTTATTATAGTTCCAGTATTTAAATTAATATTCAGTAATTTTCATATTAAATTTGAAGTTACAGAGTGCAGTGCAGAGAAAGATTATGAGTTTAAAGATAACCCACAGACACAATTGATAATAAATCACTTTTAAATCGTTGTATCAAACTAACGCCTTGGGCGATGGGTAGCGTTCATAGGCCAAAGATCTATATGTACAGCTCAACTCACATTGGCGCAGACTTGTTGTATATTTTCTGTCTAAAGCATTATTCATCCCTAATTTTACAAATTTGTGCAAATAAAGAACCACGCGTAGCGCGAGAAGACTCACGTCTACGCGCGTCTACGCTAGTTATGTACCTACTGTTGAAAATTAAGGAAAAATGTTACGAGTGTCATGCACGGCGATGCATTTCGGACAACGCGCTGAAACTGAAAAGCAGCTAAGGGTGCTTTTATACCAGAGAAGTGCTATGATACGTGGCTATGGATGCGTTTGAAAGCCACTAAGCACATTCGTTAGTCATTAGTTAGAATTAAGTAATTCATATAGTATTGCACGATTGGGCAGACTGCGATACTAAACGCTTTGTAAAAACTTTTCACACAGTTTATGCAATAAATGTCTTTGTCTTTGTGTTTGTACAACTTTTCAATACAAACGGTTGACATTACTTTCGGACCGACAAATGTGATTGGTGGATATTAGACGCAATAGCAACGTAACGTAAGCTCCTTTGTTAGGAAAGAATCACTTCGATAGCGCGTGCGTCAGTATGAGTTGAACCTAAATAGGTATGTGGGGTATAATGTGTGCCTATAAACAACTAGCCCAGACATTTTTTTATTGAATTTTCAACTTATTCAAATATATCTTAAAAGAAACCTTATTATTTACAGGAACATCTATTTACAGACTTACAATAATTTAATAACAAAGCTACAGTGGCAGCATTTCGTAAATACAAATAATATCATTATTATTAACCAACTACGTAACCTAAGTACTTACCTATTTATTAATTGCCACCGTGCTAAAGGCATCTAAATCACAAAATTTTCAGCTAGTTTAGGCTAAGCCTTACCTAATAAGAATGAGAAAAAGAGATATGCAAAACTTCACAACATAGTTTAACTTTTGAATTAGTAAAGGTAAATAGCATATTTTCATGTAATTTTGTACTACTTTCTCACTCAACTGCATTAATATATTGTAGGCTTTTATGAAGGTTCACGGCTCTCATGTGTCTTGCTCTCAATATCATAATTATTCAAATTATTTAATTTTTTGCAAGATTACAGATTTATCATCAACTAGGTTTCATCGTGCGTTCTACTTCTTTACGTCAAAAGTCATGGCGGCTGAACACGTCACGTTATTGAAGGCAATTTATTTAACTCTTTAACATTGCGGTTTCAGTAGTTCACTCTATCACTCTATAAATAGAGCAGTCAATTATTTGTCTGCAAATAATTCAATAACCTGACGTAACGATTTTTTAGTTGTAACGTTTGTTTGAAAAACTTAATAGACCACTTAAAGCAGAGCCAATTCAATTATGTAGTTAAAATAATAATATAAGGTACTTACCTATAAAACAGTATTAGGACTGGAAATTGGAAACAGTTGTAGGTATAACGCTCGTAATTTCAACTTTATGCCTAGGTTATAAAGGTGTTTTTAATTTTTATGTGGTAAGCTACGAATCGATGTCATCAATTCATTATATCAATCATTAGATAGGCATCTGTATCGTGTGTGTCAGAATGGCGCAGTGGCGGATACAGAAAAATCTCAAGGGGGGGGCGCAATGGATATTTTGAGTTTTAAGCTACCTTTACTATTATCGCAATAAAAAGTAATCATGTCACATGTGAAGTTTATGAAAATTTTATTTGAAATGATTTTAATACAGTAAAAATACAAGGTTTATGGGACCTAACGAAAACCACGTCCATGCGGGCCATCAAATGCCTCAAGGGATTGCAATCCCGCAACTATATTTTAATCCCGGTATTTGCGGGACTGAGAGAACTCAGTCCCGCGGGATTCCGGTATTTGCGGGATCCCGCATATTTCGGAAAGTCATTGAGAAAAGAATAAAATCCTGTATTATACATGCATCTGGAACTGAAAATGAAACGAATATGAATTATATAACATTACGTAAGTATGTATTGAGATTATTAAAAAGAAAAACATATAGGTACATACAAAAATGAATCTGCGAAATGTAGGTATGTCCGCGCATAACTTTAGAACGGCTGGACTGATTTTTTGTTAGGTTTGTTATTGACAATAACAAACCTAACAAAGGTTTAAGAAAAATATTGAAATAACTGTAACCTGGATCGAACTGTTAAAAGAAATGGTTTCTATTGCGATTTTGGATCGGGTCTTAGAAATTGGACACTCCGAAATGGGAACCGGGAACAGAAAGGCTGACAGGGAACTGGCACCCGGTAACTGAAAACCAGGAACCGGGAACTCTGAAACCGAAACAGGGGACCGGTAACTCAGAACTCGGAATACGGATTTTCCATAGTTAAGGCAGGACAACGTCTGTCGGATCAACTAGTAAGTAATAAAATAATTAAAATTATTAGAAACAGATAATTGGTAGTTATGGCATTATTTTGAAAGTAACTGCGCATAAAACTTAGCTTGTCAATATTATTGTCTGCCAAACGACTCCTAACTTAACATTTCAGATAGCCAGCATGCAATGTACAAGAAAATTAAAAACTATTCTAACTGTTTGCATACAAGAAAAGTCAAATCTTCCTGATTAAATCACTAAAACAAATAAGCACGTTATTAGGTTATATAATTTACGTCACAATAACAAAAAATCTTTCTCGAGCCGAATCAGTTTGCGCGCTTCCGCTTACAGAACAACAATGGCGTTGACCTTTGCGCAGTCCCGCTAGTCACGCGAGATCCCGCTCGATTTATGTGCGGGACTGGTCCTCCAAAAATACTGCAGGATCCCGGTATCCCGGTATTGCATTCCCTAAATGCCTCCTATACGCGGACGATCAGGTGATATTAGAGCTTCATCGGCGGAGTAGCTGCAGTTGATGGTTAACATAATGCATGATACGCTTTAAAGTAAAGGTACGAAAGAGAATGTAGAAAAGACGAAAGTAATGGTTTTTGAAAGGGAAGAAAATATGACGAATTGCCCAATTTACATCGAAGGGCAAAGAGTGAAACAGGTAATAGAGTTTGTGTACTTGGCGTCAAAATTTGCAAGAGATGCAAAGTGTGACTATGATGTTTAACGAAGAGTTTTGGCAGGTAATCAAGTGAATGGAGCCATTCACGCCTTTATGAGCAGTCAGGATGTGTCTAAAAAGGCAAGGATGGCTGTACATAGAGCAGTGCTTGTGCCTACACTTATGCATGGCAGTGAAAGTTGGGTGTTGCCGAAGACGCATGAAAGTATAATTAATGCAGTGGAAATGAGAAGTTTGCGAACTATAGTGGAGTGACATTGATGGATAAAGAAAGAAACTGTGTGAATAGGGAACATTGCGGCTTGACAGAAGAAGTTGTGACTAAGATAGAGAAAGGGATGCTCAGATGGTTCGGACATATGGAGAGAATGGATGAAAACAGACTGACAAAAGAGGCGAGAGTGAATGGACAATCTTTTGGAAAAAGGCCAGGTCAAGAGTAGCCGTAATCGGAGAGCATGTATGAAAGCACTTATGAAAGTAGAAGAAGTGAAAGTGATATGTCAGGATCGTGGCAAGTTGAAAGCCATAGTCTCTGCCTATCCCGTTGGGAAACAGGCGGGCACACACTCGAACATACATACATAACATCATGTATGTATGTTCGAGTGTGTGCCCGCCAACGCTTGTCGCATTCGTAGTATTTCATGCACCTATCCTGCTCCAACTAATGTTAGAGCAGGATAGACACTGAACACACACGATCGCGTCGTCCGCGCCGTCGCGTCCGCATAAGATTGTTATGCTTCCTGTACATTACACGCGAAGTTGAACGAAGTTCGTCGGCGAAGTCGCCCGAGGCAAAGAAAGATTTATATAAAATAAAAGCATTATATTTTAGTTAAAAACCAAAATATTTTGAGTGGCTTGGCGCGGCGCGGACGAACGACGCGTGTGTGCGCAACCCAAGGGGGGGGGGCGCGCGCCCCCCGCGCCCCTACCCTGCATCCGCCACTGGAATGGCGTGAATGGTGTCTGAATAGTCACAAACCTTGGACCAAAAAACTGTACCTAAACTGTACTAAACTGTACCTATGTTTAAAAAAACTGTACCTCAAGCAATTCTATACATACATACATACATATACTCACGCCTTTATCCCCGAAGGGGTAGGCAGAGGCCTATACCGGCCCACATTTCACCGCAATTCTATATAAATAGAAAAAAATATGGACACGCCATTCTGACGTCAGGTTGGCGCGCATAGTCGTGTATCGCCCCAACGTGTGGAAACTATGATCTGGAACATATATCAATAAACTGTACCTAAACTGTACCTCATAAAACTGCTGTTAAAAAAATTAAAATCACACGTGATATCTGTCAAATCAAGAATAAAAATTTGTTAAGGTTTTGAAACTCACACGATTTGTACTACACATTATAATATAATTCCGGTCTTTTTTGCGTATACTTCTACCTGTTCTCACCTCTAGACGTTTCGACTATAGCCGTGGTCACGAGTAGACTGAGGAAAGCAGCGGGCGCCGCGCTCTCGTACACAGCATAAAGATTTTTGTTAACACTCATTAGGGTTGCGACGCACTACACTCACTATGTCTGAACGAATACTACGCGATTTTAACTACCTGATTCCATGTGGAGAAAAAATTAAAATCACACGTGATATCTGTCAAATCAAGAACAAAAAATTGTTATTGCTCATTTATTTAATAATTAATAAACATTGGTCAAACACTTAACAAACATCAATGATATAAAAACTATTAATACATTATCAACACTGGAAAACCTGGCCAATCGTGACGCGACTGTAGGCTTAGCGAAAGTTCTATTAGCACTATTTTAAATGCTGTTAGTAAAGAAAACTCTGAAAAAAAAACATGCCTTCATGTATCTTCAGAGGATGCACAAACGTAAGTTCAACAGAAATAATAATATTATTTTACTTTCTCGGATCGATGAAATGCCGACTAGCATAATGAATGCGCAAGGAAGATGTACTCAGTATAGAGTACATCTTCCTTCCATCTTCAAAATACAGTCAAAAACCACCAATCGGAGAAATCTGCGGTCGCTGAGCATCTGCTACTGTCGGGCTCCAATCACTGGATGGAGTTACATGCACCGGGAATTCTATCTACCGAACGCCATTACTACCGAAGGATTGTTCGTGAAACTATTGAAATTATGGAGCATCATAATTTCAACCGGGACAGTGGTCACAAGCTTTTCTCCACATGGAATCAGGTAGTTAAAATCGCGTAGTATTCGTTCAGATATAGTGAGTGTAGTGCGTCGCAACCCTAATGAGTGTTAACAAAAATCTTTATGTGGGTACATGTACGATCGCCGGTACGAGATGACGGCGCCTGCTACTTTCCCCAGTCTACTCGTGACCACGGCTGTTGCAATATAGCCGAAACGTCTAGAGGTGAGAACGGGTAGAAGTATACGCAAAAAGACCAGAATTGTATTATAATGTGTAGTACAAGTCGTGTGAGTTTCAAAACCCTAACAAATTTTTATTCTTGATTTGACAGATATCACGTGTGATTTTAATTTTTTTAATAGCAGTTTTATGAGGTACAGTTTAGGTACAGTTTATTGATATATGTTCCAGAACATAGTTTCCACACGTTGGGGCGATACACGACTATGCGCGCCAACCTGACGTCAGAATGGCGTGTCCATATTTTTTTCTATTTATATAGAATTGCTTGAGGTACAGTTTTTTTTAACATAGGTACAGTTTAGTACAGTTTAGGTACAGTTTTTTGGTCCTAGTTTTGTGACTATTCAGACACCATTCACGCCATTCTGACACATATTCTGTATCTTATAAATGATCTTGATTTTGGCTAACATTTTTCGGCGATGATATCTAGCTATGAACTTATTAAAGTGCTGAGTATCGAGTATCCTATGAGAGATATTAAAATTGTGCATTACTAGGAACGGAGTCAAATATACCTACTTGATTTTGAGCAATTATTTCGCTTTTACCCTTTTGCAATATGACAGAACTTCTCAGAACTTCAACAGTAGGGTGTGCCTCCCTGATCTACGCTAGCAGTTGCTCTAACAGGACCTGGCACAATGTTCCCGTTTCAGAATGCACCGCTCTATAAAGGAAACGGGGATTGAGGCTGCAACAATACGCAGCTGTTGCCAGGATTGGTGACAAAAGCTGCTGCAGTAGGTATTGCTACTTTCCTTGTCTTGTTAAATGCTTGCGGGTCTATTTATAAACTTCTATACTTATTCAAAAGCATAAGTTTATTCGGTTCTCGGACACAGCCATGAATAAGCACCACGTGGCTTTATTGCCAACAGCCCTTTGGGGGTGTCTTACACATACATAAGACTGGCCTCCATGGAGGCTTAGAATATTTCTGCGCGCAACATCACGTCAATGGCGTAAGGCAGGTCTCACTATAAGTGTTTAGCTAGTTGCAAAGAGTCAAGCGCCTTGCTTTGCTTAGTGACTTGATCCCTGATCCTAACTAACAGATACTTACTATCATAGCGGCCACATTACGTGCGACGTGCTTGAGTAGGTTCCTGCATTACCCCGCGAGTTACTTGGCTTGGCTCTTGCACTATGGTTGCCATGGAGAGTGGATGAGCCTGCATTACCCCGCGAGTTACTTGGCTTAGCTCTTGCACTATGGTTGCCATGGAGAGTGGATGAGCCTTAACTTGCCCCACGAAGAGGTGGGTATGAAATTCTAATCTTGGGATCTAGGGCTCTATAAAGATTGAGACGCTATTATATGACGTTCCTACTTAAAAGTAGATGTTAGCGACAGAAGCAGAGTGATCTTAAGTAAGGAAGTTAAAAATTTACTATATTAGGTATAATCTCTACTAATTTTAAAGAAGATGCTCTATTTTTTATATTTATGTCAAAATGACTCGTCCTATAATTAGTCAAAATACTTATTCTTTCTTATACTAATAAGACACCGGCAAGTATCCTTTTAAAAGAATTACTTTTATTATTGCTTAATCTTTCCTTCGAGAAAGGAATATATGTTACCTAATTATAACATCTGTGCTGGTCTTGCATTGCTTATTCTATGGTACATCGAAAGCATTCTCGGTCACCTAAGGCTGCCAGTCCATTGAAGCAGAGCGAGTAAGCGGACAAGTTGCAGAACGGAGAAAAAAAACTATCTCCCTCCTCTCCTAACCAGTTGTTTTAAGTGGGACAACGGTTAATATGTGTAAGAAACAGTTATTTAAAACCAACTTTTTACGTGTACTTACAACACAAAAACTAGGTACCTCATTCGATATACATTAGAACAGCTCAAAAACGGAGAAGCCTACAAGTTGATATTATGTTTGGAACGAAGTTCCTTATCGCGCGTTGTGAAAGTGGGCTAGACGGAAAAAATTCTTACGAAAAGTTGTCACGACACTTTTTGCTATAGTATGGAAGGTAGAGGTACCTCTACCCTCCTTTAATATGGGGGTAATATGGGGGGTGGAAGGGGGGGGGGGGGGTAATAAAATGGGGGTTAATAATAAAAAAAAATATTATTAATAAAAAAAATAAAATTTTATTACAATTCCTTCACTAATTAATCGAAAGGAACTTCGTTCCATCCGGGTATCCCTTGACACCTCTCAAGTTTTTAATTTTTTTGGATAGTTTCGCCATAACAGCTATCCCGCAGCGCTCTCTTTCTCCATAACTCCGTTCCCCATCTACGCTCCGCATCTCATCTCCGCTTCCCAACTCAAAAATCAATGAATTTATAACTACTTTTCAAATTGCTATGTACTGATGCGAAGCGGTGAATGGTGTTTTGGTTGATTTTAACACAGCTTGGCACCTCTTTTCTCTTTTCTGCTTTAATGGAAAGGCAGCCTAAAGATTACAATTTTCTCAGTTAGCTTTTGATTTTGCTTGCACATGATCGAGAAATGATTCTCTAGCAGTTTCATTTGTGAGTGAATACACGTTGGTCACTATTGTATGAAATTATATACCTACATATAACGTACCTATCACATTTATCGCTGCAAAAGCAAATCACAACTTTGGAACTCATGTAACCACTCCAAAGACTGAAATCTCTCCCCTACTGAACTTGTGAACTTTCTCATATCCTACTTTATCAACCTCACGCTTACGCACACCAATCTAGTCTATTTTCTTTACACGGTATAATTTTAACTATCTTTCAAATATTTATCTGTCATTACCACACATCTTTCTATCTGTATTATCATAAACTTGTTTATAATATTTGTTCATATTCCATAAAATACCTACACCTTACATTATCAACAACTCTTTGAATAACTGATTGACATGCAGTTTTGCTATCCATTCTCTAAATATCATTACCTAAACCAATATTAATTAATCATTGACGCATTCAATACATTTCATTGTTTGTCTACTTATATTACTTTTTCGTTGACTGTCCGGACATTTAATAACATTATTATCATCAATCATACCGGATATATGACTAAATGTGCTAAAAATATTATTCTTTATCACATTTAGTTATATCTACTGATAGCAAATTTTTACAGACAGTTTTTACCGACTTCAATGCTTAAGTAGGTATACTGGGAACAGTACATTCATCAGTTTCTTTATTAAATAACGTTATTTTAATCGAAATAGGATTAAAATACCCAACGGATATAACCAACATTTCTTATCTATTTTCCTCATCGCCTCTCAAATCCTAAATCCCTTCTCAAATACATTGTAACAGCAACAATTCGAAGCGAAGAAAATATTGAAATTCAAATGTACATTATATAGCTAAGGACGTGGATGTTATTGGATACCGTTGTGCTTGTGATATTGGGCGGATGTTGGATGTTTGGGTACGGATGCCTGCTACGAACACCGCTGCACTGCTCGAGACCTGAAATAATATTGCATAATATTACTGGCAAGATTTAGGTAAATCGCTTACGTTGGAGCTGAAATATTGAAACGAAAACTGCATACATGTGACTATACCGCTATTTGGGTGCTTTTAACTGGATGTGGGTGGCACAAAATCGATTTTTAGAGAGATTGAATGCCAGATGTTGGCGTTAATTGCTTGTGCTGATGATTGTTGACTCCCAAACTGAATTTCGACAAATCCTTCTACGACAAGATTTTACTTCGACAACATGAAACTCCGATACGACTTAATTTCGACAATATTTTAGATCGAAACAACCTAATATCGACACTACTGTACTCCGACAAAGCGTTTCTTTCTTTGTCGGAGTAGAGTAGTGTCCGGATTAAGTTGTTTCGATCTAAAATTTTGTCGAAATTAAGTCTTATCGGAGTTTCATGTTGTCGAAGTAAAATCTTGTCGTAGAAGGATTTGTCGAAATTCAGTTTGGGAGTCAACAATCATCAGCACAAGCAATTAACGCCAACATCTGGCAGTTCCTTATCGCGCGTTGTGAAAGGGGGCTAGACGGAAAAAATTCTTACGAAAAATGGTCACGACACTTTTTTAACCGACTTCAAAAAAGGAGGTTACTCAATTCGGCCGTTTATATGTTTATGGAGGGTAGAGGTACCACTACCCTCCTTTAATATGGGGGTAATATGGGTGGGGGGGATTTAATATGGGGGGAGGGAGGGAGAGGGGGGGGGGGGGGAAGGGGGTGGAAAGGGGTTTTTGTTTTTGTTTTTGTTTTTGTTTTTGTTTTTGTTTTTGTTTTTGTTTTTGTTTTTGTTTTTGTTTTTGTTTTTGTTTTTGTTTTTGTTTTTGTTTTTGTTTTTGTTTTTGTTTTTGTTTTTGTTTTTGTTTTTGTTTTTGTTTTTGTTTTTGTTTTTGTTTTTGTTTTTGTTTTTGTTTTTGTTTTTGTTTTTGTTTTTGTTTTTGTTTTTGTTTTTGTTTTTGTTTTTGTTTTTGTTTTTGTTTTTGTTTTTGTTTTTGTTTTTGTTTTTGTTTTTGTTTTTGTTTTTGTTTTTGTTTTTGTTTTTGTTTTTGTTTTTGTTTTTGTTTTTGTTTTTGTTTTTGTTTTTGTTTTTGTTTTTGTTTTTGTTTTTGTTTTTGTTTTTGTTTTTGTTTTTGTTTTTGTTTTTGTTTTTGTTTTTGTTTTTGTTTTTGTTTTTGTTTTTGTTTTTGTTTTTGTTTTTGTTTTTGTTTTTGTTTTTGTTTTTGTTTTTGTTTTTGTTTTTGTTTTTGTTTTTGTTTTTGTTTTTGTTTTTGTTTTTGTTTTTGTTTTTGTTTTTGTTTTTGTTTTTGTTTTTGTTTTTGTTTTTGTTTTTGTTTTTGTTTTTGTTTTTGTTTTTGTTTTTGTTTTTGTTTTTGTTTTTGTTTTTGTTTTTGTTTTTGTTTTTGTTTTTGTTTTTGTTTGTGTTTGTGTTTGTGTTTGTGTTTGTGTTTGTGTTTGTGTTTGTGTTTGTGTTTGTGTTTGTGTTTGTGTTTGTGTTTGTGTTTGTGTTTGTGTTTGTGTTTGTTTTTGTTTTTGTTTTTGTTTTTGTTTTTGTTTTTGTTTTTGTTTTTGTTTTTGTTTTTGTTTTTGTTTTTGTTTTTGTTTTTGTTTTTGTTTTTGTTTTTGTTTTTGTTTTTGTTTTTGTTTTTGTTTTTGTTTTTGTTTTTGTTTTTGTTTTTGTTTTTGTTTTTGTTTTTGTTTTTGTTTTTGTTTTTGTTTTTGTTTTTGTTTTTGTTTTTGTTTTTGTTTTTGTTTTTGTACAATAAAATTTTAAAATTACAATAAATTTAAAATTTTATTACAATTCCTGCACTAATTCATTGAAAGGAACTTCGTTCCATTCGGGTGTCCCTTGACACCTCTCAAGTTTTTTGTGTTTTATTTCTAATATATAATATACTAGCGGACGTCACGCGGTTTCACCCGCGTAGTTCCCGTTCCCGTGGGAATACAGGAATAAAATATAGCCTATGTTCACCGCAAACAGTGTAGCTTCCCAACAGTGAAAAAAATTTTCAAATCGGTCCAGTGGTTCCGGAGCCTATTTGTTACAACAAACAAACAAACAAAAAACAAATCTTTCCTCTTTATAATATTAGTATAGATATAATAAAAGGCGCTGACTGCATAAAAAAAGTGTAGTGCTTACTATCCTGTTATGAAGAAAAAAATTGTACTTTTGGTATCGAATTCTTCTACAATCTTTAAATTTTTTTTCAAATTAATTAAGCTAGGTCATCCTAAGGCTATAATCATTATGTTTTTATCTCTGACTAGCGGACGCCACACGGTTTCACCAGCGTAGTTCCCGTTCCCGTGGGAATATGGGAATAAAATATAGCCTATGTCACCCGAGGAAAGCGTAGCTTCCCAACAGTGAAAGAATTTTTCAAATCGGTTCAGTAGTTACCGAGTCTATTCGATGCAAACAAACAATCAAATCTTTTCCCTTTATAATATTATATCAGAAATACGTTCTTATAGGATATGGGAACGGCAACAGAATATATAGGTACTACGAAAGTGAAACCCCGGGCAACATCTAGTTAAGAATAATTGAAATAACTCGTTATAAATGCCGGTCATAAACCTTTAATGGTATGAAAAATATAAAAATATCTAACGTTATTTTTCCTTATCACATGACGGAGTTCTCAGTAACGTTATCAACAGAGCGTGACTTAATTTATGACGACATTTTTATGCCTCCCCTTGCGAGAAAATGAAAAGTGTTTTCCTACATAAAAACATTCCATACTAGTAACCTGCCCCGGCTCCTCTCGGTACGATCTTTCATATGATGTGTTTACCTACTATTTTTTTTTACTCTGGAATAGAGTTTTTACCTACCTACCTACTCTTTAGGAGTCTAGGTGGTGCAAAAATATATTTTCATACAGTCGATGTCGCAAACCCATTACAACGAAGGCTGGGCTGAGAACGGCATCTTCCTAAAATGACAACTTCCTAAAACGTCTTTTCTAAAATAGACAATGTCGAAAATGAAATATTCAGAAAGTGACAACCTCCTAAAAGGACAAATTAGAGGTGAATTGTTTTTGGAAGTTGTCATTTTAGTAGTCGTCGTTCTAAAGCCTGAGAGGTAGTAGAGAGGTAGTAGGTACAGTTTATAAGTAGAAAGTAAAACCTATTATCTATTCTAGACACTTAGACAGAAAAGTACCTAATCGGATTTACCATTTCAGAGCTATTAGATGTTAAACATTAACTTTAAGAGGTCATTAATTCCCGTTTAACGAATAATGTGACTTCGTTAAATGGATAACGTTACCTTTTCTTTTCAGTTACAAACACAGCGCAGGGTTTAAATCGTGAAGATTTTAAAAAAAAGTTTAATATTGTTAGAAATAAAAAGAAAAAGCGCAGGGTTGCATCGAGACATTTTTTACAACATGTATAAAATAAAATAATTATAATTAATTATAATTAGAAAAAGAAATTGAAAAAAAAATTGGCAATTTTTGTCGCCAAGTAACTGGGCAATACATTGAACAGGTTTCGGCTTAGGACCATAAGTAGGTCATCCGAAAAAAATTTTAAAAGTAGTATTTTGAAAGCAGAAACTAAAAAGCGATGAGTACAAAAATAATTCCACAACAGAAACAAAACAATGAACTTGTAACCTTGCGGCGTGGGCGCGGGGGTGATTAAAACCTCTTCTGTTATGATAGGGTGACGTCACATCGAGTCGGGGTCCCACTTCACCGTAGGTATCACCCAAGCACAGCCAGGCCTAAGATGCAACGAAAACAAAAATTAAAACGTAAACAAATCAAAATGGTGAAGTTAACTTTCATGTTTCGTATCGTTAGGACATGAAATTAAAAGGTCCTATGAACACAACACCCTTAAAGCAAAACGACTTATTTATTAGTAGCTTGCCCTGTTAGTTTTTTTTCGGGTTTTGTCTAGAGGACGTTGTGCTCATAGGGCATTTTAATTTCATGTCCTAACGAAGCGAAAGGAACTCTTCCACTTTACAAAACGAAACTAAAAGAAATAAAGCCAAAGGTAGGTAAGATTCATGAAATCATGACTTATAAAGACGAAAATTCCTGAACATATTCGGAAAATGTCTAGTAAACTTACCTACACTTTTACCTTCCCATCTCACTAATTATCTAATAGTCTCATCCACAAAGACGCGTCCCACTCTTTTCTCAAATCGCTTACAGTGCAAGTGTCAATCTTTCACAAGTTTTCCCCTGTTTCGATATTCACTAACTAATTATATCGATGGAGTGTTAAATAAAATAGTATTAGTTAATAGTAGAAAACACATAGATGAAATATTGCACTTGCACTGTGGGGCGCGTCTTCATCGATTGGCACGATCTGTACTCTCGTATGAATAAAAACTAGAAACATACCTATGAAGAGCTCTATGCGGAGAACCGGGCGGCGACGATGCAGGTGACAGCGCCGGAGTGGCGGGGGCTGAGGCGGCTCGTCTCCGAGAGTACTCCGTACCTCCCACAGCCATAGCCGTGCCGCCGCCCACCGGGTCTGTCACGCGGGTCATGCTGAACCCTGAAGCTGAGCGGGATGGCCGGGACGGTGCTAAAAGAACATGGGAAGTGTTAGCATTTCTTAGACACATACAGTTTCAGCTGTAAAGCAGGTACCTATAATAATATGCGTTTTACAGTGGCTTCGTAGAGGTCTTTTCAATGTATGTGTTGTCGCAATCGGCCGTTGTCAGAGAACTTTGCCGATATTCGGGGACCCCGGCACCCGGTTCGAGCGGCGGCTGTTTTCAAATCGCAGTTGTCAGTCGCTTCAAGAACTCGGTCCGGCAATTTTGTGCGCTGTGTGGGTTAACGGTGACCCATCCACACGCTAACGCTCGGTCAGAAACCAGTGTAACGTAATCAATAGCAAAGCCCAGAGGACCAGGGAACCAGGTGCACACGGTAAGTGGCGATTTATTCTTCGGTGGCGGCCCGATTTGTGAATACATTTGTGCCAGCTTGTGTAAATACCCACAGGAACTTTTCCTTAGCAGTCCACTAAGCTTTCCTGAACTATCGAACAGTATGAAATCCCTCATGGATGCTATGCCGAACTCTTACCGAATAAAACCACACGACGCCCTACTACTTATTGCCTACGGCTGGGAGCCCCGGGTAAGCCCTCGGAAAGATGTCCCAGAGCTTCGTAAAGGTCATAACCATTGTGATCTACGAGGACGCTACAATTACGTCGTTTCTCTGAAGGAGCAGTCAGAGATTTATGTACTACACGCATACACTCTTCACCAGTTTTATTTGTTTCAATGGTTACATGTGGTTGATGCCTATCGTTGTAATGAAACAAGGCTGTCGTATGTTTGTTAGAACTCAATTTCAGGCAAGTACCTCCAGGACTCATATCTACACAACTTAATTATTAAATATTAGTTTAATAGTGTAAAGTACTTCTAGAAATTGAGTTTTAGAGATCCAACTTTACAAAATTGAAACTCAAGTAACTGACGTTACTTACCTCCTGTATAACTATAGAGTCCAGCAGGCGACGACCTCGGTCGGTACCCAGAAGCAGTGGACATAGTCGAGAGTGTGGAAGGAGATCGCTTCAGGCCCGGACTTTCTCCGGACCCTGCGGACACTGACGGCTTCCTCGCCCGGGGTTGTCTCTTCGATCCTGTTCTGCATACCCCTGATGTGAGAGACGCAATGGTACTGCTATAGTGAAAGTGAAATGTGCGCACAAAACACTTTTCTAAAGTGCTGGTGAGAACAACTTTGTTAAGTTGTGTTTAGATTGATATTGTGGCAAATGTGTGCAAGTAAATGAACTTATGAATATTCTATTTAGATGTGTAATGACCCGAAAATGTGATAGATTTTACAGTATCGTGGATATTATGCACACATTTTTAAAATATTTGAATAAAAAGATAGTGCTTATTTCGACCAAGTCCTGTTATGTTCATGGTATTTTGGGACGCGAGCAAAGGCACACTATGTGATTGGGCTGGTGCGGCCCGCCCTCGGTCGTACCATTAGTTATAAGCGGAGAAGAACATTACCACGTGGAGGTTGCCTTCCAACCCTAGACTAAGTTTTGTCTGAGGTAGGTGTGTTATCGATGTATTCGCCAACTGTGTGCTAAGTTCATTGAGAGTGCTAGTTTTTTCTATAAATCAGTGGATACTTATGTTATTTTTGCACTTCGTATATCACAGTGTATATCACACACACACAAAACTGTGAGCTGAAATGTGGGCGTATACCTACTATGCCTCTGCCTTCCTCTTCGGAGATAAAGGCATGACTATATGTATGTATGTATGTTTATCACAGTATACAATATAGTAAACATATAATGTCAATCCTTAACCGTAACTGCTCATTCTATTAAGTGCTCAACGGATTATGATTCAAATTTGGTAAATGGGTAGTTATTATGACCTAGCTTTTCACTAAGATGGAATTTTCAAGAAAAATGACGGGAATCAAGTCACGAACCTAAGGCTGGTTTAATTTAAAATTACCGAGGGTAACCTAGCTATCAATTCTCCTCTGAAACTCCAGACTAGACCATCTAGATTTAAAATTGGAGTCCCTTCAACTTAGTCTCAATTGGTGTAATCACAGATATCAAAAACGAATTATGATGTAAGTAATTATGATGAGGTTTTAAACGAATTTAAGTACGTTTGGTTTAGATTTAAAAATAAATCATTTAGATTAAGAAAAGCGAAAATATGAGAATAGACGTTGGCTCAAGTCGTAGTCTTCGATTCTTTGAGCATTCCGTCATCTCTTTTAAAGATCAATACGTGGACGGTGATGATCAAAAACAATACATGCGTGATAGAATGACGAGTGATGATAATGATGGGCAGCTTCACGTATTAACAGGAACCTGAAGAAGAACACTTTAATGAGCCATTAATTAATGGTAATGACTCGTATTCGCATTAGATGTTTCTTATGTCTTTGATTAGATGTTTTAATGTCCTTTTTATGTATGAAACTAATACCTATACAGTTATCAATACTATCGTGGCAGCTATACCAAAGGTAAGAAAATATTATTACTTAGCTATAGGTACTGAAAAATTACTACACCTTTGGTAGGTACATAGTAGAAATATATTAAACTCTGGTAGGTAGGTACCTAATGTGACTATTAGAATTCTATCATTGACATACAACTGTACTCTAATAGGTAATGGATTATTTTCCACTGTTGCTTAAATTCCACTAAAATCCATCAGCGTGACGGATTATTTTGCACTGCTTTTAGCCCCTCCCTATAAAATAGATTGCAGAGGGGCTTATGGCGAGACTTGTGTCTGTAGTTTGTGACTCTGTTGCATTATATTACGTCACTATGTCAGGTGGATCATCTGTTAAAAGTTTGAAATAAAACAAAAATGACAACGTCAATCGGATTCGGAACTTTCACTTTCACAGAGGGCCAGTCGGGTGAGACTGTCTCACGGTTTATAATCCCCTCAAATGTAGTGCACCGAATAATTTTCTATACTACTTAGTATAGAAAATTATTCGGTGCACTACATTTGAGGGGATTACATTACCTACCTACCTATATCAGTAAATTATTCAGCAGGTGAATGTTCTTGAATGTAGAAGGACTTACCAGTAGGGCACTGCCGGCCCATGGAACATTTTCCTTCGCAAATAGTTCGCTGGTTGAGCATGGTCTGGTAAGAATCCAACATAACACGGCACTCTGTCAAGTCTCTGTCGGTTAAGGCCAAGGATGGGTAGCGTTCCTTCAGACGTCTTCTTTCCTAGAAGTAGAAAAGAATATTAAAATTTCCTTATGAAAACTCAAAACTCCCAAAATAAACCACAACGCTTAGGACGAATGTAAACTCTTTAATTTCTACCACAGCTACGTGCTGCCTATTGTTATTGGTTATTGTGTATTAAGCCAATCACTACAGCACTCCCTAGGCGAGGCCGCAGTGGTAGCCCTAGGTCTATTAGGTATGAGTCCTGGGACATCCTTCCGAGGGCTTACCCGGGGTTTCCAACCGTAGGCTGTAGGGCGTTACGTGAGGTTTTTTAGTCGGTAGGAGTCCGGCATAGTATCTATGAAGGATTTTTCCTCACGTTAAAAAAAGCCAATCACTACACACAAACTAAAATACAAATTTATATCCTGAAGATACTAAAAGATAGTAATAGAAAGCATCCAAACTCTGAAAACAAGAGTTATCGGATAAAACAAATATTTGATCCGACCAGGGGGTTCGAATTCTAGACCTTAGATACGACAGTTGCATACACTACCAATGCGGTACATACCACCGCATCCCGAGGAGAGGCAGTGAGTCATGAAAGTGGCCCTTACAGTACGCCCGCACAATGAGGCACAGATGGCATCCCTGATCCATCCCTAGTATTTTTTTTACGTGAGGATATCCTCATGGATGCCTACGCGGCGCCTTACAAACAGCCTACGGCCGAAAGTCCCGGGTAAGCCCTCGGAAGGATGTCCCAGGGTTCCGGGCAGACTTTGGATATCCATAGTTTATGATTTTTAATGATAGCTGAAACATTTTCCTACTGTAATCATAGTATGATTAATGAATTTTGTATCTCTTCCTAACAGAAGCAATTTGTCGGAAATGTTCGGGAACAGTTTTCCTGTATCGCAACTTCTATCATAAATTAAGTAGATTTATGATTACTATGGCTGCACGGTTGGTTGGCAGCTTGATTCTTTATTGATTTGCTAACATTATGTACTACCTACGACCTATAAACATCCTTATGCCTGTAGATATGACTTTTATGATGTAACCTCAATGAGTTCCTTGTTTGGTTATCATAGGGGAATTGCTATTCATACTAAAAGTTTACAGGTATCGCCTTCCGACAGTAACATGTTTTCGGGATAGGAAATAGCCTTTCTGTTAATCCAGCCAGACTATAATCTACCCCTTGATCCATCAGAACGCGAAAGGATAACAATCACCCATCATGAGCAACGCGACAAGGGGAGTAGACATAGCATTTGTGCATTTTAAATGTCTGTCATATGTTGCGGAAGGAAATCGTATTCACAGACACCAATACAAAAGCAATCGGCGCTCACTATGGAACTCACACAAAATAATACCTACACTCATAATTTCAGACACACAAATCAATCAAAGTCATAGGTCCTGTTGCTCTATGGCACCCATTGACACCCATACATACATACATACCAGACGTTTATAAAGTTCAGTTCACAGACAGTTAAAACGCGACGCGATCCGATGGAAGGCAACGCGAGTTGAGTAGAATCAATTTGTATTGTTTTCTATGACCAGGGTCACACTAACAACATCCGATGCGCCACCATGCGCAGTACAGTCTACACGTAGCGTCGCGTCGTGTTTTAATAGTGTGTTTCCACCTTTATACCTAGTAGTGAGGATTCATGGTAACTGTGGGAACTATAGAAGGGCTCGTAGCCTGAAAACGATCAACACAATAACTATCTAATGCTATCTATAGCTGGCCCTGAGATAATTGACCACTTTTTGTCATTTCCGTGATTTAGAAGACACGTAAAGCCGTTGATACGGTTTGAAGGCCTCCATACGGGCGGAACTGCGGGCCAACCATCTTGTGTTTTTTTTTTTTTTTTTTTTTTTTTTTTTTTTATTGGTTCACAAAACTGGACACTACAAAGTTCGAAAACATAACATATTTTCAACTTAGAACTAACAACAATGTAAGTCCTTCTAGATGTGAACACTGCATGCAATTACAAACAATTTCAAAAAAATAGTACACCAACAATATAAATATCTAATCACAATACAAGTACCAAGTATACATTTTAACCAGTTAATCCAAGAAAATATTTTATTTAACTAAAAACATCCGGCGTAGACTGTTCTTTCAAATGATTTCGTATGATAGCAGGTGTGGCACTAAATAAATCCAAGTCTTGACAACTTTTATTAAAAGTAGACATCATTCGATACAGTGGGGAGTGCTGAGCATAATTTGTGAAACATAGGGGCAGACTGAAAGTTTTCCTATTGTGGAGACGACTACCACAACGAGGTACACTGATATCTAATCTTGCTAACAGGTTAGGGCTATCGACCTTACCACTCATAATTTTTTGTAGACATACAATATCAGCAACGCGACGTCTATGTTCGAGTGTAACCATATTAAAGTACTTCAGTCTGGAATCATATGAAGTGAGACTGTGACAAAGATTGTTTGCAAATGACAGGTGGTAAAGAAATTGCTTTTGTAGTCTTTCAATCCGATGGATATGCACTGCATACGATGGACTCCAGACCGGACAGCAGTATTCAAGGAGAGAACGGACGTAACAATTAAAGAGCAACATTGAAATTTCGGGATCCCTGAAAAACTTTGTTTGCCGTATGACAAAGCCAGCCAATCGTGCCCCCCTGCCACTCACTGCATCAATATGCTCACGAAAGTCCAACTTTGAGTCGACGGTTACACCCAAATCTCGCACACTTAGAACCTCATCGAGGTAAATGCCGTTTATTTTGTAATTTGCAGGTGTAGGTTTCCTCTTTCTCGTTAACTTGATGTGAGAGCATAGGAAGAATCCAATCTTAGCCGTACCAGAAAACGCAGATTGAGAAGACCTCCCGCAAAGTGAACAGATTATGACCTAATAAAGGTCGTGTAAGCCTGCGGCATGCGGGTGGCACAAGACCAAACGCCGTGGCGATCCTTAGGGGAGGCCTATGTCAGGCTATGTCTAGCAGTGGGCGACAAATTGGCTGAAATTACGATGATGATATAAGTCCCGCAGTTGTCGCTGGTAGCCAAAGTTAGGGTTGACGACGGCGCGACCAGCTCGCACCACTTTTAGAAGGAAGGCATACTTCAACCTTTGACTACCTCGTTGTTCTAGAGGTCGAGATGTGCGACTGCGGATCACGAAGTTGTGAGGTCGATTCCCACCGGTTACACACATTTGTGTTATGCATTAAAATGTTATAAATGTTAAAGAGCCTGAATGTTTCAATGTATAATACCCATGTATGTATGTTATTAAAAGTATTTAATTATTAATATTCGTGGTCTGCAATCTGCAACCCATAACACAAGCGTGTTAGTCCTAGCTTACTTTGTGATCAGATAGCGTTGTATGAAAAACGTTCGTGAATATTTATTTATTTAAAAACTTACCTCAACAAGTTTATACGTCTCGAACTCCTGCAGTTGCCTCTGGAAGCCAAGGTTAGGGTTGGCGACGGCGCGACCAGCTCGAACCACTTTTAGGGCTTCGCGCCAGTTCAGCGTAGTGACGGACATGATGTAGGCTACGGCTACCGTCACACTGCGTGACATCCCTGCTAGGCTGGAACAAAATATCTGTGTTAGAAACAAGAAGCCGTGAGATCGGTCTCACCAGACTGCCCCTCTCTAACGTCTTCTAAAAAACGACGTGACCTATTGTTTTGAAATTTTGTATACTCTCTCAAAATGACCAGCTATTACTGTCTGCAAAATTTCAGTATTGTAAGTCACGTGGTTTTGAAGTTATGACTTTAATGCAACAGACACACAGACATCAGACAAAATCTGGACATAAGCCCTATTTTATAGAGAGGGGCTAATAGTTGCTTTTCACACAAAAAGTAGACTGGAATGGGGCTCAGTATTAATGCTTTTTGAATGTGAGCCTGATTTGGTTTGTATAGACAAATGTTATCTATCAGAGAGTTTGTGATCCATGAAAATTTTACCTACAAGCATGGTAGGTAAAATTTTCATAGATCATATTGAGCCGTTGGTTGAAACTAATGGAGTCTATTAAGCCTCTGCCTACCTCTACGAGGAAAAGGCATTACTAATTATATGTTTGTATAGGTATATAATTTTTATAAACCATTGTGTTTCTACTAAAACAATAAATAGATATTGCTTAGTTTTATGCTGTGACCATTGAGCGGTACAAGTTGGTTTGTGTGGAACAATCGGATTCATTTTCCTTTGTACTGACCTATTTCAGTCAAAAGTAGTCTATTGGAAATGGAAAGCTTACTGATTAGCAGGCCTCTAGGTTTCTACTAACTATATGGTAGGTACTGGCTTCCTTGGAGAGAGATGTATGTACCTAATACCTCTAAGATCATCTTTTAGATTGTATTATTTTATCTTAAGCATTGAAAGAATTTCTTGACAAAAAGAGAGCGTGTTTTAAAGCTCAAGTGACCCTAAAGGTGCGGGTCCACTTAGGCGGAGCGGAGAGGAGCTGTGCCGCGATTCACCAATCACGGTGCGGAGCGGAGAGGAGCGGAGACGAGCTGTGTCGCGACTTACCAATCACATGGCTTAAAATCCACAGCTCCTCTCCGCTCCGCCTAAGTGGAACCACACCTTTAGGCCGGGACTCCACCAAAGCGGAGACGAGACGAGCGGAGAGGAAATGTTTTTAAACAACTAATAGAAATGCGTTACTGATACATCTCCTCTCCGCTTAGCTTCAGTGGAGATCGCGGAAGGAAGCGGAGACGTGAGCTAAGCGCGAATGACGCGCAGCGCAGACGCGAAATGTGAGCGGCGTGCTGTGAGCGATGTACCCTCCCCCCTCTCGCCCGCCAGCAATCCACAGAGATCCGCCGAGAATCCGTACTGAGCACTTAACACACCGCACATCTCTTCTCGTATAGCACACAGCACACCGCACACCTCTCCGCTTTGGTGGAGTCCCTCGAGCTGAAAAACATCTCTTCCGGCACAGCACGCAGCACACTGCACACATCTCCGCTTTGGTGGAGTCCCTCGAGCTGAAAAACATCTCTTCCGGCACAGCACGCAGCACACTGCACACATCTCCGCTTTGGTAGAGTCCCGGCCTTATACTTGTCTGCCTTACGTAGAAACGACAAGACTTTAAAATCAATTTAAATATTATTCAATTTGTTATCATGTTTTCATGTTTGAGAATTTTTTGACAGACAGAGAGAGAGCGCGTGCTTTAGCTGAATTGGGCCATAAGCTTGTTTGCCTAACGTAGAAACTACAACAATACAGAATTCAATTCAAATATTATTACATTTCACATGTTCAAAGATAGGATTGCGATTACGTTAGCATCAGTCCACGAGCTCAAGATATAGGATGAAAGATGGCACTTGACCGATATTCTAGTAGCTCAGAGAGTGTATGCATTCCAACATACCTCTAGGTTGCGTGGACCGCTTGGTATTCCTAAGTTATTTTGTAATAGTGTACATTGTAGCATTTGTAGCGACATTACAAAACAGGTCAGCTTTTAATTTGATAAAGTTAGATGCAGAATAGGGGTTTTCTATGAACAGTAGTAGCCGATGTCCCACGATTTCACCCGCCTAGTTCTCGTGGTAATCTATACTAATATTATAAAGAGGAAAGTTTATAAGGGGTAAGAACAAACACCGAATGTCTCAAAAAAGTTGTGGTACTTAAGTTATTGGACCTCGGGTTTAGAATGATAAGCAACTGTAACACTTTATTATTTTTTTATATCCTGTTGTCTGTTTTTGTACCATTTTTAATAAAAATAAAATAAAATAAAAATAAAGATTTGATGGTTTGTTCGTTTGTTTCGGCTCCGGAACTACTGGGCCGATTTGAAAAATTCTTTCACTGTTGGAACGCTACACTCTTAGTGGTGAATAATATAAGTTCCTCTTTATAATACAGTTAAAAACTTGCTGATACATAAGGTCGTATGAATGTGACTTATTGAGCTATAATGAAAATAAAGTATAGATAGGTATTCACTAGACTTAGACTAACGACTATCGTCAATCCTTTGACCGGAGACAATTAATAGTCGAGCAGAAAGCAATATCTAACTACATTGTTTTAGTGCCTAGAATTCTTAATCGAAATCGATTTTCTTGTGCCCTGTGACATCGCAAGTAGTGTTTATAGTCAGTTATACATTTTAAACAATGATGAACAAAAATTTTTACATTATTTAGTTGTCTTAAAAGTTATCTACTTTTATCTTTGGAAATGCCGCAAGGCGAAACTGGTCTGGCGTAAAATAGTTTAAATACATATAAATTTTTTGGAGCAGTACTAGTGGTGTTATTCAATAAGTGCAGCAAGTTCCACCAAGTGCCATCAATCAACAGCATAAATAATAACAATAAGATATACAAAAGCTCAAAATGCATAGTCACGAATAAAACTAGCACAAGTCTCCACACTTTACTAGCTTTGTTACGAGCTGATGCTTGCAGTTCCGCCCGTGTAAAATTTGGTTCCCGTATCCGCTTCCTATAGGAACATGTTTCCGGGATGAAAAGTAGCCCATGTGTTATTCCAGATTATAATATTAGGTGCTTACACATCAAATTGGCGTTTTTCGTACTGGCCACTTTAATTACGATTTTCTCCTCTTTGGTAAGGAATTCCAAATTCAAATTTTCCCAGCTATTTACTCATGTATTTATCCTTCGATGACCGTCATTAGCGATGCGCGACTGCGCATAATCCGAGGATTCGAATTATCCACGACTACTAATATTCACATTCGACTTTAATATTAGTACTATACTAATATGCATAATCGAATAACCACTACTAATATAAGTAACTAATTCGTCGCCATTCGCCAGTTTGAAACGATCGAACGATATAAGTAGGTATGAACGAATCTTGCGCTCCATTCGGTGACTGCCGCATGTGTCGAATAATCGAATTCAATCAGCGAGCGCCACCAGTCAGTTGAATTACATCATTCAAACTGGGATATTGTTTGTGTAAAGGTAATTATTATGTAGGTACTAGCTGCAGCTCGCGGCTTTGCCCTCGAGAAATTTTGTTCCCGTTACCTCATCTCATGAGAATAAAAAGTAGCTAGGTAGATTATGTTGTGTATTGTTAGTCTACCCCAGAAGGGATATCCATGCCCTGTACCAAATTTCAGCCAGATTCGTTCAGCCGGCAGAACGTCAAAGACTAACAAACATTGACATTCACAAACTCATAAAAATTTATAATATTAGTAAGAGGCTAAGAGGTAGGATCTGAAATGCTTTAGGTAGGAACCTACCTAACTAGCGCATTTAAAATCCGTTTGGTAGTTTAGAAGATCTTAGCGAATAGGCACCGGGCGGCGGGAAGCGGTTGTCGTCTGACGAATCTGCCTCCGAGAATTGAGGAAGATTAGTTAGGTACCTACTAACTTCGTCAATCATTCGCGAATTCGGTTTATTCGAATAAGTGATGGCGGCGCGCCGTGTCGCTTATTCGCATGAAAAGAATCGGCAGTATCCTGTCGACACCGAGGCGGCGAGTACTAAGTGCTTAGCTACAAATTAGTTACTAATTTCATAGTTCATTCGAATGAGTTGAATGATTTATTAAGTCGAATAATTCGAATGAAATCATTCACAATCGCGCATCGCTAACCGTCATTCATTTGTTTTTTTCTTCTGTTTTTTTCTGTTTGCGTCACTCATTTTACAAAATGGAAAACTTAAAATATCGCATTATTTACGAGTACGAGTTCCGCCGTGGCACTAGTGCTGCGGAAACGACTAGAAGGGTGAATGATGTGTATGGCGGTCATGTTGCAAAAGAAAACACAGTTCGTTTTTGGTTCCAACGTTTTCGTTCAGGAAATGTCGACCTGCAGAACAAGCCCCGTGGACGGCCTGAGACTCAAGTTGATAATGAAGTATTGAAGGCTATTGTGGAAGCGGATCCATCGCAAACCACGTCCGAGTTAGCTGCAGGCTGCGGTGTTAGTGATAAAACTGTTTTAATTCACTTGAAGCAAATTGGGAAGATTAAAAAGCTTGAAAGGTGGGTACCTCACGAATTGACTGAAGCAAACCGGCAAAAGCGCGTCGACTGCTGCGTTACATTACTGAACCGGCACAATAATGAAGGTATTTTAAACCGAATCATTACCTGTGACGAAAAATGGATTCTTTACGATAATCGAAAGCGCTCAGCGCAATGGTTGGATCCTGGCCAGCCAGCCAAATCCTGCCCCAAGCGAAAATTAACCCCAAAAAAGTTACTTGTAAGCGTTTGGTGGACTAGTGCCGGTATTGTTCATTACAGTTTTCTCAAATCTGGCCAGACTATTACGGCTGATGTCTATTGTCAGCAATTGCAAACCATGATGGAAAAGCTAGCGGCTAAACAACCTAGGCTGGTCAATCGCTCCACGCCACTGCTGCTTCACGACAACGCTAGACCACACACTGCACAACAGACGGCTACCAAATTAGAAGAGCTTCAATTGGAATGTCTAAAACATCCTCCGTACTCCCCGGATCTTGCTCCAACAGATTACCATTTTTTTCGAAATTTGGACAACTTCTTGCAAGGGAAAAAATTCAACTCTGATGGGGCAGTCCTGGTTTTTTTAGTAAAGGGATCAATGAACTACCTATGAGATGGCAAAAATGCATAGAAGACAATGGTTCATACTTTGATTAATTAAATATATTATATTTAAAAATATTCGACTTTTTGTTCCTCCTATACAAAACGCCAATTTCATATGTAAGCACCTAATATATTGCGGTACCAATAAATCAGCCTGATCTGTTCAGCCGTTAGAGCGTGAATGAGTAACAAATATTCTAACATTGACTTTCACTATTATGATGTTATAGTAAGATATTAGGATTTATTGCTATGTTGGTTGTAGGTTTAGGAGACATGACGGAAGTTCGTCTTTCTCGTGTCGCTCTCGACTGTAAAAAAACTATTAATTTAGTGTTTCGTACAAATTTGTCTGATTACGAGTTGAAGGAGCGATGATGTCAATTAATTGATCTACCACCCCCTTTACACAGGTTTTTTACAGTTGACAGAGGTCAGTTTAGGGCTATGCATTCGATATCCTCACGAAGCTCCAAGACTTATAGTCTTAAAACTAAAACTAACGAAGATCCTCATGTATCTTATGCCTACCGACTAAAAAACCTCACGCAATGCCCAACAGCCTACGGTTGGAAACCCCGGGTAAGCCCTTGGAAGGATGTCCCAGGACTACCAACAGACTGATAATAACCTACATTGTGTTATTATTGTTATTCGACTTTTTCTAGATAAATTCAACCCACGCGTGTCATCTCATAGCCAAAGTTCCATTAGGTACGTAAAATAAGTAAATTATATCCACATAGTGAATTAGCATGATTTATGTGCTGGGAGATATAATAAAATTACATGACAAAGAACTACGTAGCCGGCATTTTTGGAGCCGCCTTTTAATACATAGATAAATATCTGCAAATAGCGCTTTTGTGTCAAGCGATAAATAGTGAGTTTTCACTTCTTATGCTCGTAAAGTTCTTGTTTATGCTGGGTGTATGCGGACTAAAACAAAATTTTATGCTCAAGTGCATAAAGTTCTTTTTCTTCTTATAAAACAACTAGCGGACGTCACGCGGTTTCACCCGCGTAGTTCCCGTTCCCGTGGGAATACGGGAATAAAATATAGCCTATGTTCACCGCAAAGAGTGTAGCTTCCCAATAGTGAAAGAATTTTTCAAATCGGTCCAGTAGTTCCGGAGCCTATTCGTTACAAACAAACAAACAAAAAACAAATAAACAAATAAACAAATCTTTCCTCTTTATAATATTAGTATAGATATGGCCACACTAGACCGCACAGTGTTTTATAATCGCTCAGTAGCGGTCACTCTTTTTAAACGGTTTTATTTAGCTCATCCCGTTTGTTTTATTATTTATTCTTGGGTCAAATTTAGTAATTCAAATTTCACCCTCTTCCTGTCAACCGATTAATCTGAAATTTTGTATACACTTTGGATTTTGATGACAATACAATTATGTTTATTCATTATCTTTATAAATTCAAGATGGCCGCCGCTACAAAATGGCGGATAATTTATTTATTATTAATCACATCAATATGGGTATCAAATGAAAGGGCTCAACAAGCAAAATACAATATACTATAAAAAATTGAAATCCAAGATGGCGGTCGCTACAAAATGGCGGCTAACGTAGGTTTTATCAATATGGGTATCAAATGAAAGGTCTCAACAAGCAGAATACAATATACTATAAAAAATTGAAATCCAAGATGGCGGCCTCTAAAAAATGGCGGATAACTTAGGTTTTATCAATCCCATCAACATGGGTATCAAATGAAAGGTCTCAACAAGTAGAATACAATTTACTATGCAAAATTGAAATCTAAGATGGCTGCCGCTACCAAATGGCTGATAATAATTTTTTAACAATCCCACCAATTTGGGTATCAAATAAAAGGGCTTGACAAGAAGAATACAATGCACCATATAACCTCAATATTTAAGATGGGCGCAGCCACTAAATGGCGTATAATAATAAGATTTAAATTTAGAAATTGAATCTGTAATTTAGGTATCTGATTAATCCAGCCTGAATCCACCACCCAAGTCACGATTTTGTATCGGGGTTTACCAGCGGAACTGGAAATATTTGTGGGGGCAAAAGTCATGCTACGGACCAATATTGACGTTTCAAAGGGATTAGTAAATGGCGCTATAGGCTACATCAACGAAATCGTTTGGCCTCAATTTCGTCGAACTCAGATGTATGCAACAGATGTACCTTCCATCCGAATTGATTTCGCAAGAGACGGAGTACATCTTATACACCCGAAAGCTATACAGTTTCCAGCTAAGTACAATTACGGGACGGCTGAAAGAAGAATGTTGCCTTTAATACTATCATGGGCTTCTACAATACATAAAATGCAGGGCAGCACTGAGGATCACGCAGTCGTATACTTAGGTGCGAAACTGTTTGAAGAAGGTGAAGCCTACGTGGCTCTTAGTAGAGTAAGATCTTTGCAGGGACTACGTATAGAGAAGTTGGACTGCAATAAACTAACGGGCAAGATACCTTGCAATAATGAAGCACTAAATGAATTAAACAGAATGCGAAATAAAAACTAAAAACTAGAAAATAAAAATAGGTAAATAAACTTTTTAAGTTAAACGGTTTTATGTTAAACATACATTGCAATGTTTAAGAAAAATGTACTAAAAACCAAAAAATAATAAAATAGATACAGTCGTGGGAATTATAAACATATGCATAGACTCGACTAAAATAAAACCGTGGGGCACGTCAATTGTCTACAAATTATCGACTAAATGTGCGATAGAAGAATCGTTTAATTCGTCGTTAGGCAGTTGGCCCGCAGACGGTGAGGAAATTACTCACTATTTTCTTGCTCATGGAAATTCCAATAGTTATACACTCCATGTAAATAAAAGAAATGTTTCAACTAGTTTATCGTTGGACATTCACACTGCTGGCTGGCGAGGAATCGTTTCACTGCTCGTAGTTTGTCTTTAATCGACAAAACATATGATAAAAGTACTACTCGCTCACCACTATGAAACCGCGAAAACTCGCTTATAATCGAGCTTGCTAGTTTGTTTCCACATTCTAGCCGTACTTATCACACGCCCATCGTTATCGGTTGAACAACTGCCTAATTTTAGTGTAACATACATACATACATACATACATACCTACATATACTCACGCCTTTATCCCCGAAGGGGTAGGCAGAGGCCTATACCGGCCCACATTTCACCGTGTACAATTCGGTCCCACGTAACAGGTGGTGAGCCCATCGCCGTGTTGAAATGGAAAATAAACATTTTAATCAACGATTGTAGACAATTGACGTGCCCCACGGTTTTATTTTAGTCGAGTCTATGCATATGTTTATAATTCCCACGACTGTATCTATTTTATTATTTTTTGGTTTTTAGTACATTTTTCTTAAACATTGCAATGTATGTTTAACATAAAACCGTTTAACTTAAAAAGTTTTTTTACCTATTTTTATTTTATGGCCAATAACGATAGATATAAACGTAGTACAGCATAATATGACACACCAAAAATTGAAAAAAAATTAGTTTTGAAATTATGAAGCTTTTCTTAAAAGGTCATTGAACTTTGACAAAAACATTTTTACAGATTTTGCTCGAAATAATCAAAATTTATGCTGGTTAAAATTAGCAATGAATGGAGGAATATATTCGTAATGATGTGTAGAATTTACAAGTCTGCACCTGCCCTAGCATAGGAAATAAAAATTCATTTTCAAATTTTAGAAAAATAAATATAAAAACTTTTCTAGTGAACGGTCGCATTTTTTTTCACTATCTAACTAATGTCCAGTTATGTAGCTTCCTACTAGTGTCCGACCGAAACTGGTTTTCCGGCCGAAACCGAAACCGAAACCGAACTTTCGGCCCCAGGGTCAGTTTCGGCCGAAACCGAAACCGAAACCGAAACTCACGTGTTCATATTGAAAAAAAAAAAAACCAGCCAAGTGCGAGTCGGATTCCGCACAGAGCGTTCCGTTACAAAAATTGGGCACCAAAATTACGTTCGTTGTGTGGATGCTTTTTTCCGATTTTAGCAGGTATTTTTTGTTATCGGCATCAGAACAGGATGAGGTGGTGGTGGCAGTGTCTCTTAACATCGCCAATGCTTTCAGCACCTTGCCCTGGAGCTGCGTTTGGGAGGCGCTTATTTACCATGGAATGCCTCCATACCTCCGTCGAATTGGCCGCTGGCTAGGGCTGGGTCCGCAAGATGTGTCGTTCGGTGTTTCATAGGAATCGGTCTTAGGACCGCTTCTGTGGAACATCGGTTACGATTGGGTGCTGCGTGGTTTGTTGCTGAGAAGTGTCGGCGTAACGTGTTATGTGCGTAACTTGTTACGACTCCCTCATTACAGCGCGAGGAGCAACGCACCGAGACGCAGCCCTGAGGCCACCTGCGGGATCCAGCTTACATATAGGGGGCGTCAGCATCGGCATCGAGCTCTCGATGAAGTATCTGGGGTTCGTACACGATAGCCGGTGGAACTTCGGATACCACTTCCGAAGTTTGGTCCCATAGCATAGCTGAGGGAGGGGGCATCAGCCGCACTCTCGCGGTTGTTGCCCAATATCAGGAGACCCAACGCTCCCTGCAGGAGACTGTACCTTGGGATCGTGCGGAGCATGGCCCTATACGGGGTCCCCGTATGGGCGGAGATCCTGATGGCCAGCAATGCGGCTAGATTCCTTAGCCCGCAGAAGGCGAAGGCTGTCAGGGTGATAAGGAGATACCGCACGATCTCAGTTGAGGCGGCATGTCTTCTTGCCGGGACCCCTCTATGGGACTTGGAAGCAAGGGCCCTTGCATCATTGTTTAAAATGGCGCAAGGAGGCGCTGGAGCGAGGCCATAGGCATAGCAAGTCATGCTCGTAAAAGAGACGGCGGGGAGTAAGCGGGAGAGACCTCTGCCACCCGAGTTCCACAGTCTGCGGCGGCTCCCCATACTATCAGCCTCCATGACCGGGGGCCTGAGGACGGTAACGGGGCTGCTTACCGTCGTTACAGAAGCAGACCTTAGACGATAGCATGATGTGAGAGATTCATCCACGCCCCGCTCAAGAAGCGGGATAACAACTGAACAACCCCCCAAAAACGCGGCCGCAGTATGCATCATTCCGAGGGCATACTCGGGGCTCCCAACCGTAGACCGTCAGGGTGGGATACGCGTGGTTTTTAGTCGGTAGGACTACTGTACAGTGAAATTTTTAGGCCACTATCTGGCACGGTTCCAGCAATACAACCTCGTGACTAATAGACAGACGGACGCACTGTGAACCAGAATCCCAATCTAGCTGGACAAAAAGGGTCGTCTCATTTCTATCATTCTTCTAATAAAAACAGTAGGTTATAAACCAGAGGCAACGATTCAGCCATTTTTTTTATCAAGTACCCTCTGATAATTTAATAATTCTAAATCGTCTCCGTACAAACGGGTTATTTACGATGAAATTATTCACTTTCTTGCGTGTAATGAGTCAGGTCTCGAGGTAAATACTAGAGATGATTGTAATAATTTTTATTATGCATCGAGAAGAAGAAGGTATGTTTTACATAATTCACAATAAATTTATTCTTAATACCTATTAATTAATTACTATTCATGTCAGATAAAATAAAAATTCTTAATTTTATACGTTTTTCCGCATTTCATAGACCAGAAACTACTTGCCCCCTCATGACCCCGGGCTAATTTTTATATATGAAAGAGCCACATATCTTTACTTTCAAAAATAGTCATTTATAAGCGCCTCACGATAGCACAACTTTGATTTTATTGCAGAAAAGGAAGTGAAGGTATCGCGAAGGAAGTTTTTCTACCAGTTGCTAAACTACCCAAAAGGCACTAAACGTTCAGGTCTATGCGATAATATAATGAGATTTAATTTAGTAAATATAACGGAGTAATCTGTGCAAAATATTTAAAAATAATTGCCGTCTTTGTACGAACTTAGAAAAAATGGGTTCTGTGTGGAAAAACTCGAAAAGGTTTTGAAACAAGGTCGATTGGTGTTAATTGGCTTTGAACCACTTGGCCTTAGACTCCAGAAATCAACAATTAGCTAAACTAATAGCTTTTGAACTCCACCGAGTTCCTGAAAAAAACGAAACATGACTTTTTTAAGATTTTTTACTTTTCTAACGAAATCCAATAACATCTTTTCTTATTGAATTTCGTTAGAAAACTAAAACACCTGGACTGTTTAGTAAATGTAAGTTTGCCCAGTTGTGATGACTCCAAATCATATGACGCTCACTGGGAGGGGAGGTGCCATACTGAGAGTTTTCCTTTTATCAAAGCGGACTCTTAAAAGTGTACGCTTATACACACACGCTATATAAATGTGTATGTCTGAAGTTATGAGTATATGTTTTAATTTTTTGTATAAGTTCCATAGTGACAGTCGATTGCTTTTGTAGTGGTGTATATTATGAATATGATTTCCCCCTACAAAATGTGACAGACAGATATGTATGGGGTAAACATGCTATGGCTACTCCCCTTGTACCTACTAGTCGCTTTTCTCTGTGCTCCGAATAAGTGTTGGACAAAAATTGTAAGCCAATATACCTAAGTAAAGTGGTCTCATTATATTAATATTGCTATCGTTTTATTTAATTTCCTTTATTTAGAAATAAGCATCCTAGCATAAATCTATTATATTAACACAGAACTACTGCCAAGACTATAGAAATAAGCATCCTAGCATAAATCTATTATATTAACACAAAACTACTGCCAAGACTAATCTAAAGCGGTGAAAAATCGATCTATATTACAAGGAAACCACAATTAAACTTATCTAAATCATCCAGTTTTACTTGAACTTCATACACATACGAAATATTTTATAGAGGGCGTCAGCTTCAGTTGTATTTTTTTTTAAATATAATTATATGGGTTTTGTTATTTTTAAAATCGTAATATACCACATTCTGTGGATATAAAGCGGTTGGAACGTAACACAACTCTTAAATAATATTGTCCAGCTAGATTGGGATTCTGGTTCACTGTGCACAGTGAACCAGAATCCCAATCTAGCTGGACAAAAAGGGTCGTCTCATTTCTATCATTCTTCTAATAAAAACAGTAGGTTATAAACCAGAGGCAACGATTCAGCCATTTTTTTTATCAAGTACCCTCTGATAATTTAATAATTCTAAATCGTCTCCGTACAAACGGGTTATTTACGATGAAATTATTCACTTTCTTGCGTGTAATGAGTCAGGTCTCGAGGTAAATACTAGAGATGATTGTAATAATTTTTATTATGCATCGAGAAGAAGAAGGTATGTTTTACATAATTCACAATAAATTTATTCTTAATACCTATTAATTAATTACTATTCATGTCAGATAAAATAAAAATTCTTAATTTTATACGTTTTTCCGCATTTCATAGACCAGAAACTACTTGCCCCCTCATGACCCCGGGCTAATTTTTATATATGAAAGAGCCACATATCTTTACTTTCAAAAATAGTCATTTATAAGCGCCTCACGATAGCACAACTTTGATTTTATTGCAGAAAAGGAAGTGAAGGTATCGCGAAGGAAGTTTTTCTACCAGTTGCTAAACTACCCAAAAGGCACTAAACGTTCAGGTCTATGCGATAATATAATGAGATTTAATTTAGTAAATATAACGGAGTAATCTGTGCAAAATATTTAAAAATAATTGCCGTCTTTGTACGAACTTAGAAAAAATGGGTTCTGTGTGGAAAAACTCGAAAAGGTTTTGAAACAAGGTCGATTGGTGTTAATTGGCTTTGAACCACTTGGCCTTAGACTCCAGAAATCAACAATTAGCTAAACTAATAGCTTTTGAACTCCACCGAGTTCCTGAAAAAAACGAAACATGACTTTTTTAAGATTTTTTACTTTTCTAACGAAATCCAATAACATCTTTTCTTATTGAATTTCGTTAGAAAACTAAAACACCTGGACTGTTTAGCAAATGTAAGTTTGCCCAGTTGTGATGACTCCAAATCATATGACGCTCACTGGGAGGGGAGGTGCCATACTGAGAGTTTTCCTTTTATCAAAGCGGACTCTTAAAAGTGTACGCTTATACACACACGCTATATAAATGTGTATGTCTGAAGTTATGAGTATATGTTTTAATTTTTTGTATAAGTTCCATAGTGACAGTCGATTGCTTTTGTAGTGGTGTATATTATGAATATGATTTCCCCCTACAAAATGTGACAGACAGATATGTATGGGGTAAACATGCTATGGCTACTCCCCTTGTACCTACTAGTCGCTTTTCTCTGTGCTCCGAATAAGTGTTGGACAAAAATTGTAAGCCAATATACCTAAGTAAAGTGGTCTCATTATATTAATATTGCTATCGTTTTATTTAATTTCCTTTATTTAGAAATAAGCATCCTAGCATAAATCTATTATATTAACACAAAACTACTGCCAAGACTATAGAAATAAGCATCCTAGCATAAATCTATTATATTAACACAAAACTACTGCCAAGACTAATCTAAAGCGGTGAAAAATCGATCTATATTACAAGGAAACCACAATTAAACTTATCTAAATCATCCAGTTTTACTTGAACTTCATACACATACGAAATATTTTATAGAGGGCGTCAGCTTCAGTTGTATTTTTTTTTAAATATAATTATATGGGTTTTGTTATTTTTAAAATCGTAATATACCACATTCTGTGGATATAAAGCGGTTGGAACGTAACACAACTCTTAAATAATATTGTCCAGCTAGATTGGGATTCTGGTTCACTGTGGGACGGCTAGGCCTAATGTCTCGTTAATAGACTTTAACCCCTCAGTGTGTGAGTTAGACTCACACTTAGCCGGCTATTTTTTCAATAGGTGCAGCAAGTTCCACCAAGTGCCATCAATCAACGGTATAAATCTTCTAAAGTGTTCATTTTAGAAATATCTTCACCTAAAGATGAGTTTCTTTCTTTTACGTGTGGAATTACTCATAGATGCTATTGCGAACTCCTCCCGACTGAAACCACACGGTGCCCTGCTACTAGCTCTTGGCAGATTTTTTACATTATAAAAGTATATAACTAGAACTGGACAACAGTGAGCCGGACTAGCGCGTGTAGGGTTCCGTAGAAGAAAATCAGAAAAAAATCACGTATGTTATTTGGGAGGCCCCCTTTAATATTAGTAATTTGTCTATTTTTATTATTTGTAACTATAGCGGCAACAGAAATACATCATCTGTAAAAATGTTACCTGTTTAACTATCACGGTGCATGCGTCTGCTGACAGACAGACAGACGACCAACGAAGTCAACGGAACCGACAACAAAGGGGTAGGGTTATGTAATGTCCTAGATCACCTTTTTAGGATTCCGTAAAAACTGTATTATTATAACTATTGATTGGAAGTCCTTTGTAAATCTTCGGTTAGTAACATATTAACTGGTTGGGCTGACCCTAACCACGTCACAAGCAGAACTAGGCACTCAAAATTTGTGAACACGTGAGTTTCGGCCCGGCCGAAAGTGCGGCCGAAACTCGATTTTTTGGCCGAAACTGGCCGAAACCGAAACCGAAACCGAAACTTCGGTCGGTCACTACTTCCTACTCATAAATTTTTAATTTTTTTCAATGCAGGACAGCTGAGATAACACGTTTCTAAGTTTTTTTATAATTTTCTATGGAAATAGGGTTGTCACAAAAAAAATTGATGTCTGAAATTTATAATATTTAGAATGATGATACAATTGAGACATAATTGAAATGAAATTAAATTTTGGCTTGAAAGTTTTGGAATGGGTTAGTGATATTGTAGGTAACAATTAATATAAAAAGTGTACTTGTTTATTTTAGCGAGATTTTTAAAATTATATCTTTTTTTTTCATAGGAATTTCTTGACGGCCGCATTTTTTAAAAATGTTTTTTGTTAATTGCGCTGATGAGTACTACCACAAAAAAAATTACGCGCTACAAGCACAGGACAGCTGCGATATTCAGTTTTTAAGATTTGAGTTAGTGTTGTATCTCAAGTCAATGGTATTGTTCAGTTGTGGTCTTTATATTTTTATGTGTTAGGAATCAAAAAGAAATCCAAATTTATTCATTGATATTACACTTATCTTCTTGCGATATGGCAAACTGAACTATACCATAGAAATGAGTGACAACCCTTACCCCTCAAAACTTTAAAATTGAATTTCAGAGCTATCCTGGGCTTGTAGCGTCTAATTTTTTTTTGGTAGTAGTACTATCCACAATTAACAATTCGGCATCTAAAAAAAATGCGACCGTCAAGGGATGCCCCTAGAAAAAAATAAATAAAATAATTACAAAAAAAAATATTTTCGCTAAAATAGACAACATTCGTTCATTTTTTTTTATAAAAATTCTCTCTAAATCGCATTATACACCATTGCGGTTATACACCATTAAAATCGTTACTACTTAGTTTCTTTTGATAAACGTTTAATTTAATTGAAATTTAGGATTGTTATTATTATTTCAGTTAAATGTAGTTTACTCTTCATATACGTAAACATATAATTAATACAAAAGAACAGGCTGTTTTGATTCATAAATGATTATGAAACACATAAAAAATTTAAGGACCACAACTGAACTAGGTATACCATAGATTTGAGTGACAACCCTAGCTCAAAACTTTAGAGCTGAATATCCCAGCTGTCCTGGGCTTGTAGCGTCTAATTTTTTTTGTGGTAATAGTACTATTCACAATTATCAATTCGGCATCTAAAAAAAATGCGACCGTCAAGTGATGCCCCTAGAAAAAAATAAATAAAATATTTACAAAAAAAAATATTCTCGCTAAACTAGACAACATTCGTTCATTTTTTTTTTATAAATCGATGCCAATACTATAACTTAATCATGGAAAAATGAAACAACGAAAATTATACGAATAACAAAGGAGATGAAGGGTTTCTATGGTTTCTATGGACTTTTCTCGATTTCTTAAATTTTTTAAAAACTATGGGTGATAAACATTTTGGAGTTTAACTATCTGCTTAGTTTGGCTATTATCCATCATAAAACATAAAAAGAAGAGAGTGACCGCTACTGAGCGATTATAAGACACTGTGGACCGTAGAGACGGTACCATGAAGATCGTGTTACTCTATTGACCAAACATAATAAAACGCTATTAAATAACTTGTTTTTCTTGTTACATTTAATTTGTACTTTCTGTGTTCTATATAAATTAAGAAACATTAAAAATCAGATAGTATTATGAGTGAAAAAATATTATAAAATGAACTTATGATTAGGCAGTATAGGTCTCGTTACCCATGCCTAATGCTTCATGTAGAATGATTAAAAAAAGAAAAATAATTAAAAAGTTATGTATAATGTTATTTTTTTTTTTAATATTTTAATTAAAGACTTTTATTTACATTATCACTGTTTCATTTCCTTGCAATCGAAGTGAAAAGCAGAGTGTATAACTCGATCATAAAACCCATTTTATCTTCGACTATTCTATCCTCGCCTTTGGCTCGGGCGGATAAACGTCTCGTATAAAATGGCTTCTTTTATGCACTTGTAGTACAATCTACTATTGTTTTGTGAATATATCATTTCAAGGACATTTTTCTCCGACAACTGCGCCGTTTGTAGAACAAAAATGTAGCACAAAGGACACATTATAAATTGCTCATTCGTAAGAGATGTATCTTTACTGATAATAAAACTGTAACGAGATGAATGCACACTCGTGTTATAAGAACCCTTATTATGCAACAGTGTCATAATAGTAGTTTATGACACTGTTGCATAATAAGGGTTCTTATAACACGAGTGTTTTAAAAAAACGAGCCGTAGGCGAGTTTTTTTATAGTATCACACGAGTGTTATAAGACCAAGTTATGTACAGTGTCATACACTACTTTATCTACTCTCATACTATATTACCTGATTTCATTTTGTTGTGATATATAGTTGCTCCTTGATTTCGCCGGTAACAGGTTCATGGTCATGTTTGACGCATTTTCCGAATGTCTGGTGGTGTACAATTACCACCATCCTCGCTTTAAGACATGTTTTTACACAAATACTAATTTATTTTACAAACAAAACCAAACTTTGTTTAATTTAAATGTAAAATGTTGGCGCCAAGGCGCAAACATCGATTGCGCATGCGTGTTTCTTTTTTTTTAGGCTGCGGAGACCATAGATTTAGGATTTTTCGCTACTCTGGAGACACAATTTTTTTTAAAAGTAGAGGTTCAAACTTCTTTTTCAGCTGGAGATTGTTTATGGTGTATCGTAATGATTAAAAAGTTTTATTATGATATAGGTGTCCATACAAGACCTGTTTCGTAATAAAACTTTTTTTTTGGCCTGTGCGTAATGTTTGTCATAATAGTATTGATTTCAATTTTATAATCTTTGTATTATAGTATCAGAGTAGATAAACTACTTTAGATAGTCTATCCGTCTTTTTATTTAGGGACATAGAAAGATATCCTGTGTATATCGGAAACTTTAATCCCGGAATAAATGATTGTTTCCGCAAGAAAATCAAACGTTACAAAATCATTCTATATAGAACATTATTATTCATTTTGGATAAGTTAGGCTACCTAATATGCCTGTGGGATTTAGACAACTGATTGAACTTATAAAGTGATGATGATTTATTTATATATTTCTAAATGCAAATTATTTGTGTACGTAGTCTATACTTCAATAGGTACTAAAGATTTGTTTGTTTATAACCGAAAACTCGGAAAGTATTAAACCAACTTGAATAAAATTTGTTCGCCATTAGAAAGCCAAATTAATCTAAAGTAACATTATAGACGTACGTATCATAATGTTACGGCCGCTTCCACTCCCCAGCAGTTACGTTATAAATCAATCAATGTCAAAAAATATGATGTTATTGTGGTCTAATGTAATTGGGTAAGGTACAGTACAGTCCATTCACAGTTAATAAACCTCTGACAGATCGTTTTCTGTGTGTTGGTATAGCAGTTAAGTCGCCCTATGAGTGCCAGCTTAAGACATTTTACCGCATAGTGGTAGTGATTATAAGATCTAACCGTTAGCATTAAGAGTTATTTTTTTCATGTAAGTATATTAGTTAATAAACTTAACTTTACTTAACAGTGTTTCTGTTGCTATACGATTGTATTGAAGTTTCATTTTTATGGATAGTTGGATACTATTTTAAAAAGTCACCCAGCGCCTTTAATAAGGAAGGCGAAGTTGCTACTTCCACATCTCAAATAATTTCCACATCTAAAACAACAAAATCAGCAGCAAAGAAGAAAATAAACTTCGACTTAAGGTTGGAGTACCTACATGGAAGAAACAAAAACTTATTATGGTAACACGACGATCAATGAAGCCAACCTCACAGCTAGAGGTAAAATAACCGTGTAGTAAGGACTTTATTATTATGTACGGGTTAAATGGGTGGTACATCACAAAGCTGTGAGGTCACAGCGGTAATATTAGAATGTTTATCAGGTGTCCGGTTTCAAACTTTTGGGTTCAATTTCCTCCGAAATGTTGTTAGAAAATGCACAATGCAATAAGGTCGAAACTTCAGGTTGTACTGAGACTTAGACAGTTGTACATGGGGGAAACAAAAACTTATTACGGTATCACGACGATCAATGAAGCCAACCTCACAGCTAGAGGTTCAATAACTATGTGCGGACTATTATATCTACGGGTTAAATGAGTGCTACGGGATTCGTAGTACATCACAAAGCCGTGATATTAGAATGGTCACAGCGGTAATATTAGAATGTTTATCAGGTGTCCGGTTTCAAACTTTTGGGTTCAATTTCCTCGAAACGTTGTTAGAAATTTCACAAATTCGAAAATT
Organism: Miltochrista miniata; assembly: GCA_933228765.1. NCBI lineage: Eukaryota > Metazoa > Arthropoda > Insecta > Lepidoptera > Erebidae > Miltochrista > Miltochrista miniata. The sequence goes on along the minus strand of OW121766.1, from coordinate 21,713,611 downwards.
TCACGTCACTAAGCGGTTGTACTTAGACACGTTTAAACGATATAAGCTCTACCTATCTTCAGTTTGCGATACGATATTGTACCTTAGGCGGGTGCTGAATTAAAGTTCATGAGGGTAAAGTATTCTCCTGAGGTGTTGCTCAGGGTGCTTGACATCCTTTTAAGAAGTTGCCCGTGGCGCAATGGTCATCGTTTCAAGGAATTACCCGGGGCACCCGGCGTTAGACACATAAGAGTAGGTACTTAGGTCGGGACCGTAGTATTTTGGTCGATTTGAGTCCAGCATGACTACCGTGAACATTTTCTTACGAAAATCGAATAACCAGTGGCACTCCGAGAGCGGGAGTAGGTGCCGAAAGAAATTAAAACTTGAACAAATACGTGAGTGATATTTGGATCTTCAAATATTTTTTACACGAAACGCTAACATTTTTACCGGTTTCGGTAATCGCAACAGTGTCGCAATTTTCCCCCCAGCACAAACACCCAATGTGCCTGAAGATTTCACTTGGCAAAACGGTATGTGAAAGGGATACATACCAATGTATTAAAACGTTGCCGTCCCTCAGTCTCGCCGCGTGAATGAAGTCGTTGCACAGGCTGAAGTACTGCGTCAAGTTCTGCTCCGGAGAGTCCGACGCCATTATGCAGAGGTAGTGCTTATCCTGCCGACAACGATATTATATCATATCCATTTTATGCATACTAATATTATAAAGCTAAAGAGTTTGTTTCTATATTAAATTTGTTTGTTTGTTTGAACGCTAGGATCTCCGAGACTACTAGTTTTATGTGTATAGAGGGCTCCCGGTCATAAGCAGAGGTAGGGCACGTATGTTGTTTTAGTCGGCAAGAGTGTGGCATAACATCCATGAGGGATTAGGTACCTGCCACACATAAAAAAAAATTAATAATTGATAAAATATCTGTCCAATTATCCGCATTTTTTAATCCCAGACTAAAAAAGAAGGGGTGTATAAGTGTGACCTGTGCATGTGTTTACCTATGTTTCAGTGTATGAGTGTCTGTCTGTGGCATCATAGCTGTCCAACAGACCGACCAATTTTGTTGCGATTTTCTATGTTCAACAGCTGATGTTTTCGAGATGATTTTGAAATTGAAGATCATCAAGATTATTTTTAAGCGATGAGGGGAGGAAATTTTTGCTGAATATAACAAATCCTTTAACATAATCATCACGAAATCAGAAAAAGCAGTGGTTTTTACATAATATCCATGAGGGATTAGGTACCTACCTGCAATACGTAAAAAAAAATACACAAACCCTTAATATTCTACAATTACTAAATTAGTTTACCGATAACTTATTTTATTAGGTATACTTAAGTGCACGATATTTTATTTACGTTACATTTAACGTTTACGATAAATTTCCAAACTATCCTAAAGTAACGTCTCTCAGACTAGGAATATTGAATAATCTGAGTCACAGAATAAACTAGGACAATTTTGCCAACTTAATGGTCTATAACTTTTAATGCTTCACATAACTCAAGTTGATAAATAGGTTTCCTTTGTAGCCCTTGGTATGATGGAGGATGATTGCGAATATTGAATCTATTTCTCAACCAGGATGTGTTGTGGACCGGCCACACATTCGATGAGGAGCGACGGAAATAGCGAGGCAAATGGGCAAAGACTTAATAATTTTTTTTTTTAATAATAATAATATTTTTATTTCATAATCATAGTAGGTACATGACAGTTACATGGTTTCTTATACTATCTATTGTTAGTATATTTATACATATAATTAGCATTTTTACATTTGAGTACATACGGTTATAAAGTTATAAAGTTATGATTTTACATAGGTATTTAAATATGTACTTAGTTTATGCCTGAACTAGGTAATCCTGTTTTTCAGGCTTCAACTGCAGTTGTATACCTACTGTATTTTAAATAATCAAATATATATTAGGTATAAATATTTTTATTTTTTTAAGTATAAAGCAATGCAAAGGTAATCAATATCCAATTAAATTGTTAACCCATTATCTTAAATATCTTAAATATAAGTACTTAAAACTATTACTATTTTAACACAGTTAATAACTCCTCTGTTTCTTCGTATGACATATTTTGAAGAGTATTTTTTAAACTTTGTTTACATTTACTATAATTCATAGAATAGATGTTGGCCATAGCGTTTAACCTATTATACTGGGTGTAACAAAATTACCTCTCCAAATTTCGTCACGTGACGTGGCATCAGTCAAGAAACATTACAAAAATGTTACACCATATATAGAAGTGGTCCCAAAAACAATAAGAACTTACATGTAACTATATGCGTACTTTATCGCGATTCGCCGGGTGCATACAATATCTGTCCTTCTTTTGTTTACAATTTCATTACTATATGGAAGTGCTGCATGCTGTTTTAGTACTGTGCTTAATATAAATAGCTGGCGGACTGTTAGTACTTCACAGGATTTGTATAAGAGGTTAGTGGGAAATAGGAAAGGGCGGAACGTCGCTACCTTGAGGATGGCTCGTTGAGCTCTCTCGATGGGCAATAGCAATGTCTTATTCGCTCCCCCCCATGACGTTATGCAGTATGTTAATATTGACTGACAAAGTGCAAAAGTTGAGTGACAAAGTTAATGTGGCTGGGTTACTCGTCATGTTGCGAGTAGGTACCTACCTACTGCCCAGGGATTCATTTCTTGTCGTAGAAATTATTATTATTTACCGATATGTACATACCATATTCTGTAGGTGCATTCGTAATCATGGCTATTTTAACAGTGCCTAAATATTGGACACTCGGAAATAGAATAATACATGGTAAGTATCCCGTAAATAATAATATAATCATTTCTGTAGCAATAATCGTGTCAGTTTAAAATATTTTTTTAATCCGCGCTAAAGTAACATATTTTTCTCCTACCTACCTCTTCAGCTACCGCTCCATTAGGTATTATTTTTTACGTTTTAGCCCCTCTCTATAAAATAGATTGCAGAGGGGCTTATGACGAGACTTTGTCTGTAGTCTGTGACTCTGTTGCATTGCATTGTATTACGTCACTAGGTCACGTGGATCATGTGTTCAAAGTTTGAAATAAAACGAAAATGACAACGTCAATCGGAGTAAACTGTCACTTTCACAGAGAGGCAGGTGAGACCGTCTCACGGCTTCTTGTTTAATATTTATCAGGCGGTTTCAGAAATACAGCCCCTTTGAAAATTTTAACTTTCTAGCTATCGTGGTTCCTGAGATAGGTAGGTACAGCCTCGTGACAGACAGACGGACAGAAGTCTCAGTAATAGGGTCCCGTTTTCACCCTTTAGGTACGAAATGTAAAATCCATTTATTCAAGCAATATAAGTAGGCAGGTACACGTACTTTAACATTTTTATCTTAGCCAAATTGTACATGACATTCAAACAAGGGTTCGTACGTCATGACATTGGGACTCCTGACTTGGATATAATTATTTTTCTCTCAAAGGGACGAAAACAAAGGACGTTTCAAGACGACAATTTCAATTGTCTAGGACGTGTGTACCATTTTTTTTCTATCAGACAGTTATTTACCCTTCTCAAGGAATAAATATCAGGTTCTGCCTAAAAATGCCACTTTTAGAAAATATATATTAAAAAGTATAATTATGCTGAATTTGCATTAAGACAAAATAAGAAATTTTAAGAACTTAAGTGGGGACTGTATTAATATTATCTATACTAATATTATAAAGAGGAAAGATTTGTTTTTTTGTTTGTTTGTTTGTTTGTTTGTAACGAATAGGCTGTTACCCGATTCCGACTTGACGTCGACTTCTGGGACACCCTGTATATCTATACTAATATTATAAAGAGGAAAGATTTGTTGGTTTGTTTGTTTGTTTGTAACGAATAGGCTCCGGAACTACTCGACCGATTTGAAAAATTCTTTCACTGTTGGAAAGCTACACTCTTTGCGGTGAACATAGGCTATATTTTATTCCCGTATTCCCACGGAAAGGGAACTACGCGGGTGAAACCGCGTGACGTCCGCTAGTTAGAAAGTATTTGCATGTTTGTTAATCAATCACGCTCTAACGGCTCAATTAATCTGGCTGAATTTTGATTCAGGGATTAGGCTGGAATATCATGGGGTGGATTGGGAACTTAAATTCACACGTGTGGGGAGCCACAGCCCAGGATTCTTTCCAGGGGGGTGTATCTAACTAAACATCTTTACATATAATAAAATGATAGAAAAGTCAAAATTGTACATTGGAGATATTCAAAAAAAACTTGCTGAGTGTTCAACATAAGATATCGAAGCCGAAAATATAGTTAAAAAAATTTTTGTCTGTTTGTCTGTTTGCTTTGCTTTGTCCGGAAGGATCTCGAAAAGTACTCAATAGATTTGATTCAAATTTTGCACAAATATTACCTAGGGGTAGGGTCTTCAAAAAAGCTAAATATTATCACGCTACATATCCTAGGGGCTAAGCAGGGAGCAATCAAATTGGCATTATAACATAATTTTCACGCGTACGAAGTCGCGGGTAACAGCTAGTACTAAATAAATATTATTTTTCAATGTACTTTTCTGGCTGCCAGAGTAATTTTCCTAGTGCGAGTGCACCTCCTTGCACACCCCTCTCGGCACCCATATCCGCACTTACTGCTTTGGTAAAGGTGAATTAAAGAGATTAAACTTAGCAGACTATACAAATGATACAAAGCAGTGGTTGGAATGAGGTCATCACAACTGGGAATAGGTAGAAATGGCTGTAAAACTAATATCATCAGTTCTAACAGTGTCTGTTCTGCTGTAGATAGCATATTAATGTTGTTATTTACACCAACAAGTCCATAAACAAACCTACTTAGATATTAATTGCTCGTCGAGAGTGTAGGTAGTTCAACATTAGTGCTCTAAAGAGATGGCAGAGAAACTTCACACTGAAGTTGTAGGTAATTCCCCCGGGCGTAATAAAGCTAGAATGCGATTATGTGGTTGTGTTGTTTAGGCACTTAACACACGCCGTGCTATAATATATTATTATTATTATTTTTAATTACAACCTAAGTAGTCACACTTTATAAAGTGTGCTCGCTTGGTTTGGCATGAGGATAAGGTATGATCGTATAAATAAAAAACAAAATAATTTTTTTTCATCAAAATCCATAGCATTTTCTCTATAATTTAGCTTGAAATTTCCAGATAACAGAACGCATTGTGTATATCCTCACAAGTGGCAAGGCAACGTGTGCATGTTACGAGGAATACAGCTATTTTTATATACTAAAAGAATATTTTGAAACTGGTAACTCTTACAGAAAAAGTATAAACGCAGGATCAATGTGAACTTAAAAATGTTAAGTGTTCAAAATTTTAACTCTATGCGAATTAGGTAAGTATAGTAATCTTGCCCCTATGTTTCTGACCAAATTGACTATTTAATTTGCTGATTGTTTTTAACTTTGTGAAATGACGAAAGTCTAATAGCCTTGGGCTCTGGGTCCGTCAAAATACCTTGAACGAAAGTATAGCTTGCGGTATGTACACACCTTTATTTCATTTATGAACCAAGTGTCATGGGAACGCTGAAACTTTTATTATTGTTTGAGTTGAAGTCGGCACGGGTTTTGATATAGAAAGTTTTGTCCTACCCAAAACATTATGATGTAATTACTGGTCCAGATGTTTTGTAACAGAGAAGTAAAGCCTAGATTTGAGATCTATAGGAAAATGTGCGGCGCGGCGTAAGCTCGTAAGTCGATAATTAATTTATTGACAACCTTGAGTTGTCAAATTACGCGCCTAAAATGAAATCGTGTAATCGAATCGTGTCGATCGTGGAATCGAAGCCAAGGAAATGGTCTACCAGCTCTGATAAAAGTTTCTGTGAGATCTGATTTATTGCCAAGGTTGACATTTGGGTACGGTTGGTAATAATTCAGACTACACACACTATTCTTACTAATATTATAAATGCGAAAGTTTGTGAGTGTGGATGTTTCAAGATGTTTGTTACTCTTTCACGCTCGAACGGCTGAATGTATCTAACTGAAATTTGTACAGAGATAGTTTTTGGTCAGGAATAACATATAGGCTACTTTTTATCCCGGGAATAAGTCCCCACGGGAAGCGGGAACGGGAACAAATTGTAAGCGGGCGAAGCTGCGGGCATCAGCTAGTTCATAATAATATCAATTTATGTAGGTCTAATCTAAACATAACTATTAAAAAACCGTTGATGGTCGAAAATCTGTACATGAAAGATATTATGAAATTTTTAATTGTAGAGTATTTTACGAGTATAATCGATACTGAAGTCGAATATGTTATTTAAAAATGTTTTGTCTATCTGTCTGTTTCCCACGTCGAAAGTACTGATTCAATTAAATATTATTGGCACAATTTTGAGTATACGATCAGAAGAAGGCTTTAGAATACTTTAGATACCGGTATTCTGCCATAGGAGAGGGGATGAAAGATTAAATGGTCTTTCAGTTGTAATTTCTCAGCGCATGGTCCGATTAGAATATTGATAGATACGTAGTAGTATTAACACAAATTTCACTAGACTGAATGAGATTTAGACCTAAGTCTTGCTAAAGAATGTAGGGTAGGGTATTAAAAAAGCAAGAATCTCTGACTCTCTCTGGCCTCATCTTTGTGAGTGTTGAACATTAAATTGCTTCCCAAAATAATTAAACTGTTACAATTAAACACAACAGTATTTACCAACTAAATACTTTTTCAAATTCCTCCTAAAAAGGAGTACATCGGGGACAACAAAGACATTGTTCGATATTAATGTATTGTCCTAAGGTCGCCGTAACTTTGTTAGATTCGGGCGGAGATTGATGCTATTTTACGGCTAAGTTTATTTAGTTAGGTAAGGTTACGGCTGTCGTGTCTTTCGTAAAACTGTCAAGTAGAGATATCAGTATTCCACACAGTAACGTAAGCCCGCGAAACTATATAATATATCTAAGTATATTCTATAGTATTAGTAGTCATCCGCGGCTTTCCTCCAGTACTATGCTTCGCAAAATAATGACTCTTCTGCGAATAACAAATATCTTTGTTAGGTACTTATCATTATTATTCCAAAGAGTATGATTTGTTTGTCCTTAATGAATAGGCTTAGAATTTTTTGAAAATATTATATAAGTAAAGCTTTATAGGCGAGTCTGTATATAGGAGACTAGCATTGTAGGAGACTCTATTTTAAGCCCGTTTTACCACGCGAATAATAAATGAGTTAGGTTCAGAAGGACTAGATTGTCATCACGTTGTCATTTTGTTTTATTTCAAACTTTGAACAGATGATCAACGTGACCTAGTGACGTAATTTAATGCAACAGAGTCACAAACTACAGTCACAAGTCTCGCCATAAACCCCTCTGCAATCTATTTTATAGAGAGGGGCTAAAATTTGAAAATTCGACATAATTATTTTATAATAAATTGTTTGTTATAGTTCAGATAAACAACTAGTTTTAAAGGTATTTTCCTCATATTCGAAATGAAAAGTAGTGTGTTTAACACGGGTAAAAGAATTAATTCCGACTCGGACTAATAGCTAAATACCTCGAGACTTGATTTTTTCAACCCTCGGTTAACAATCGACTATTCTTTTCCCGCATCTCATAGGAACATCAAAGGCTTATTCCATGAATAAAAAGAGTATGAGATAGACTAAAAACTATCGCTGTACCTTTTTATGGTTTGTAAGTATCCTGTTAACTCTACTACTAAATCTGAGATTGAAGTTAGCCACGCAATATTTAGTAGGTATAGGTAGGTACCTATTATGTTAACTTGAACTAATTTGAAAATTTGCAAAAGGTTTCAGTAGGTACCTACTTTTTTTTTAACGTGCTATGCCGAACTACTACCGACTAAAAATCCCACGCAACGCCCAGCAGCCTATGGCTGGGAGCTCCCGGTAAGCCCTCGGAAGGATGTCCCAGGACAATGTTTCAGTACTTATAAAAGACTGGTGATGGGAGATACATGATTTGAGGGTAGCTCCCTAGTCCTGGGGTCACTCGATTGCTAATTTACTCTGACTAATCTATCACTATGTTGGTTGTTACTTTGTCAAAACAGAATTATTATGTAAGTAATTATTTCAATTGTGGTAAACGCTGTGGATATCACAATAGGCTTGTGTCCTAAATTTCAAAAATCGTTTATTTTTGTAGCTTTATATCTACATGATCACAAAAATGTAATATTTTGATTTAAAACAATCATTTACATAGTTTATTTTGTGATTTAAAAAATGAATTTCAATTTGTATCGAAAACGCTCATGGCGCCTTGTGTGACGTCACTTGATGCCAAACAAAAGTAGTAGTGGTTTTATTTATCCATTTTCGGATAGGCAAAGGCAAATTGAGCCATACAGCCAAGTCTTGTATATTTATTATCTCTTCATTTTGCTTTAAAAAGTCACAGTCTTCGACCTCTAAGTCCAGTCAAAGTCAAGTACATCATCCCTAAGTCAATGTCAGTCTTCCTTCAGAAAAGCGGTGGATAAATTTCTGAAAGTTTTTTTTGATTTTTTGTCACTGCAAAGTTACGATTCACTGCGTTTTATCACTTCCCAACACTAGTGCACGTTGTCAAACGTTTATGTTTAAGAATCCACCATTGATTCACACAAAACACTCGAAATTACACTAATTTTGCAAATTTACGAAACGACGCGATACGATTCCTTCCAGTTCCCGCCAAAGAATCTCGCCAAACAAAACAAAAAGAAAATGTGTATTTTTTTATGAGCCCTTTCAATGATTTGTTTTGAGATTAAAAGTTATACTACAAAAAAGAAACGTTTAGGGGTTTTAATCGATATTTAGGGAAATCTGGGGAATTTGAAGCGCTCGTGGCCCCGCGGACTCAGTGTTCTGTAAACGATCACTGCAGTAAGCAACTTTCACTGTGGCCGGTCCATGGATGGGTGACCATCCATGTGATCACTTTGTGACATTTATTTGAGCGTTTCCGTGCTTCGGAAGGCACGTTAAGCCGTTGGTCCCGGTTGCCAGTAAAATGGCAGTCGTTAAGCTAAGTTGAAGGCTTTATTTCAACAGCAGGCAGTCACAACCTGCGCCTGTCCATTTAAACACGGCAATACGGCTCACCACCTATTACGTGGGACAAATTATACAAAGGTGAAATGTGGGCATATAATATGCCTCTGCCTACCCCTTCGGGGATAAAGGCGTGACCATATGTATGTATGTGGGGAATTTGAAGTTGGTTTTTAGAGGAACATTCGGTAGGAGTTGGCATCACTTTGGCATATTATTATGGTCTAAGTAACAAAAGCCAGTATAAATTAATTGAAAAAAAAATTGCCATTGACATCACTGTTTGACAGGTGTTTGACGGTCGCAGGCCCGCTCGCCCCTCAGATCTCGCCCCTTTAAATAAAACTCCCAACTCGCCCCTTATTGGTGTATCGATTCGCCCCTTCTGAAGGGGCGAGTATAATTTAAACATTAAATAAATTATTTTGGTGTATCTATTCGCCCCTTAAGACTATTTCTATGGCTATTACATGAGTTAGGTACAGTACCCACAAAAAAAGGTAAGTAAAACATATTATAATAATATGTTTAAAAGTGTTAAATTCACTTTTACCAATTTATTAAAAGGGTGCAAGCTTGTCATCGCGGCAACTTCGGGGGGGGGGGGGATGTTGATCACGTGATAAGTTCTGGTTAAAGTTGTAGGGTTTGATACTGATTTCAAAATTTCTCCATTAGTACGTCCAGACTGCAATGGTGGGGGGGGGGTCACGTACCACGTGTCACGTGATATGGTCCGGATGGGGGGGGGGGAGGCTGTGATACTGATTTAAGATTTTCTACTCTAATACTTCTGGTGGTCACGTGATAAGTTCTGGTTGGGAGTGCGGGGGTTTCATACTGATTTCTATTTCTGATTCTCCACGAGTACCTCCAGACTCTGCGGTGGGGGGGAGTCACGTGATATGTTCCGGATGGGGAGGGGGTTTCAACACTGAGACGGGGGGGGGGGGGGGGGGCTCGTGGTCACGTGATAAGTTCTGATTGAGGGGTTGTCATAGCCATTTGAAAAACCTAATCATGTCATTGCATAGCAACGTGTCCAGCTAATACTTCGTAGAGTCATCCCAAAGGTGTCAGCAGTATTCTGGTGTCAAACCCACCTCTTTTTTCTGACTGTACTTTCCAAGCTAATGATAATCAAGGGGCGACTTGGCATATCTAAAATATGAAGGGGCAAAAAATAACCCTAAGCTCATAAGGGGCGAAAACTGAGGGGCGAGCGGGCCTGCGACCGTTTGACAGTGTTAAGTTAGCGTTCGTCTGCTTTCCATATTAATTTAAAATGTTCTCTGTCTACGGTATTTTAAGACACAAGATAACACGACTTGTGACACAAGATGTCAAGACTCGAGACTGCCAGAGTGTGTCAAACGTCAAAAAGCAAACTGTGACGTCACACCATCTGATAGAGGTGTTTGATGTCACGTGACTGATTGCCTATTTTTTCAAATCTTATTTTCTAAAAATAATAGTAATCCTTAATTTGTGCACCAATTTATATTACTTTTTGTTATTTATATATCGGACATAGTCGTTAGAAACACACATCAATCAGATTTATTCTTAGTGGACACAAGCCTATTAGAGACATGTCATACTCAATTACTTTAACTAATTATAATTGTGATGTTGTTTTGTTTATCCAAAAAAGTCTCTACAAAAAAATGTAATTTCACGTGTATAATGTAAAGTCCGTCATATTATCAAAATTGTTACACTTCTCAACAAGGTTAGGCGCTCCCAGAGATTATTTAATCCGTCTACTTCGTTTATTATGCACCTAACAACCTCTGTGGGTTGCGGTTAGTCAAAGTTCAGTAACGATACAGATTTAATATTAAACTAGATTTACTAAGTAGGTTGCACACGTTTTTGGAGACGTCAAATTTAATCATTCATTTATCAGGGTTTAACTTGAGTAATCGCGGGATTAGGCCCGAGGTCCATGGTGGTAGGTATACAATAGGTACATAATTTTTAAACACACTTGGGTGCAGTATACAAATAAAACTTTCATTGCCTTATTAGACTAGGGACAGGGGTTGTATAGTGTGACTACTTATCATGATGTCATGAGTGACCATAAGATACCTACAAAATTTGTGGGGTCCATTTTTTAGGGTTCCGTACCCAAAGGGTAAAGGACGGGACCCTATTCATGAGACTTCGCTGTCCATCTGTCTGTCTGTCTGTCCGTCAGGAGGCTGTATCTCATGAACGGTGATAGCTAGAGAGTTGAAATTTTCCCAGATTATGTGTTTTTGTTGCCGCTATAACAACAAATACTGAAAACAAAAACATAATAATATTTAAGGGGGTCTTCCATACAACAAACGTGTTTTTAGCGACTTTGTCTTATATATTCGGTAATAAGGTATCCTTCACAATTTAAATACGTTAGTTAATTTGAACATTTCATCAAGATCATTCATTCCCTTTACACCATGCAAATTAAATGAATACTTTAGGAGGTATAGCACAATCAAATGTTGCTCAATGAAATTAATTTCGTGTCGCCATGATTGAACATTATACGGGTCACATACTAACTTATTTTTCGACTTTCATCGTAAATATTTGTTCTTTAAAAAGTGAACAACGCTTTCAGCAGATTACTTTAGGTAGGTGTAATATTTCAAAGATAGCTATTTCATAGGAAATAGCAAACAAATAGTCCATATTTTAGATTTTTCTCCAGTATAAACAATTTACGTTCAAACACACAATTTATGTTGTAGACGTAGATATCGTGTTTATAATGCACTGATCTGTATTATTACCACATTGGTAGGTATACAATAGGTACATAATTTTTAAACACACTTGGGTGCAGTATACAAATAAAACTTTCATTGCCTTATTAGACTAGGGACAGGGGTTGTATAGTGTGACTACTTATCATGATGTCATGAGTGACCATAAGATACCTACAAAATTTGTGGGGTCCATTTTTTAGGGTTCCGTACCCAAAGGGTAAAGGACGGGACCCTATTCATGAGACTTCGCTGTCCGTCTGTCTGTCTGTCTGTCCGTCAGGAGGCTGTATCTCATGAACGGTGATAGCTAGAGAGTTGAAATTTTCCCAGATTATGTGTTTTTGTTGCCGCTATAACAACAAATACTGAAAACAAAAACATAATAATATTTAAGGGGGTCTTCCATACAACAAACGTGTTTTTAGCGACTTTGTCTTATATATTCGGTAATAAGGTATCCTTCACAATTTAAATACGTTAGTTAATTTGAACATTTCATCAAGATCATTCATTCCCTTAACACCATGCAAATTAAATGAATACTTTAGGAGGTATAGCACAATCAAATGTTGCTCAATGAAATTAATTTCGTGTCGCCATGATTGAACATTATACGGGTCACATACTAACTTATTTTTCGACTTTCATCGTAAATATTTGTTCTTTAAAAAGTGAACAACGCTTTCAGCAGATTACTTTAGGTAGGTGTAATATTTCAAAGATAGCTATTTCATAGGAAATAGCAAACAAATAGTCCATATTTTAGATTTTTCTCCAGTATAAACAATTTACGTTCAAACACACAATTTATGTTGTAGACGTAGATATCGTGTTTATAATGCACTGATCTGTATTATTACCACTGGATTGGCTGTCTCATACAAATGACAGCGAATTATTTGTGCCGATTTGAAACGCCTCTAGAGTTGGTTCAAGGAACTAAATCTGACATATCATGCAAATGACTTCCCGTATCGCGCCGGGAATTATGAATTATTTCGTAATTTAAGGACTTTTGTGTAGTTTAGTGAGGATTTGTGTGGTTACAAAAAAGTAATAGACATGGTGAAATGTGTGTTTTGCAAAATTAGCTTCAAAAAGGGAGCAACATTAGATTTCACAGGTAAGTTGATTTTTTGTTATTTTTATCATTAAATCCGCCTGACCTACATGTAAAATGCTTGATTATTTACAAAATATGTATAAGAATAATATATAGGTAAGATTACATTATTTTTAAGCACAAAAATAGGATTTTAATTTTGTTTAGTGATGTCCATGTTGTCGTATCGATAAACTTGATCATGGTCTGATGTGATCGAAAACTTCCTTCATTCCCAGTTGTTCCGCGGCAGTAGTTCCGCGACGGAACTAGTGAGACTTTTTGTCCCAATAGTTCCGTGGCGGAACTAGTGAGACTTTTTTTTCCCAGTAGTTCCGCACCACGGAACTACTGGGACATTTTTATTCTCAGTAGTTCCGTGGCGGAACTAGTGAGACTTTTCTATTCTCAGTAGTTCCGTAGCGGAACTAGTGAAACTTTTCTATTCCCAATAGTTCCGTAGCTGTAACTATCATGGATCTTTATGGACATTATATTATGTCCACTCCAAACCTTAAAGTATTTTTATTTTTTATGAAAAATTGATCTTTTAGGACATGCGAGTGTCAAAAGATCCGTTTATGGAACGATACGAAGAACATATAGTTTAAAAGTATGAAGTAGGTAAATAATTTACAAAACAAATGAAGATCTACAAAAACAAATGAAGATCGACAAAAGCAAATGAAGATCGACGAAAAAATGAAGATCAGCAAAACAAATGACGGTTGGAAAAACAAATATCGGTTGGAAAAACAAATGACGACCGAAAAAACATTTGCAGATCAATAAAACAAAAGACTATAAGCAAGTTGATAAGGTCAAAAGTTACTTGTAGCCATATTTTGTAATCTGAAGCAATTACCATTAAAAAAACTAGGTATAAGCAATTCTTGACCTTAATGACACTTATCTAAAAATGTGCTTTTAGGCGATGATAGACATTACAGATCACGAATATATAAAAAATAAATATATATTATGCATGCTCATAAGGTCGAAATTTGCATGGCCCCTTTTTTTGTAATCTAGATGCGATAACCATTCAAAAAATTATATCCAAGCAATTCTCGACCTTAATGACATTTCCCTAAAAATGTGCTTTTAGGCGTTTATAGACATCACAGATCACAAATATATAAAAAATAAATAAATATTATTTATGTTCATAAGGTAGAGAATTGCTTGCACCTATTTTTTGAATGGTTATCGCATTTAGATTACAAAATATGGCTGCAAGTAACTTTTGACCTTATCAACTTGCTTTCTCAGTCAGTCTTTTGTTTTATTGATCTGCATATGTTTTTTCGATTGTCATTTGTTTTACCAACCGTCATTTGTTTTGCTGATCTTCATTTGTTTCATTGATCTTCATTTGTTTCGTCGATCTTCGTTTGTTTCGTCAATCTCCATTTGTTTTGTCGATCTTCATTTGTTTCATTGATCTTCATTTGTTTCATTGATCTTCATTTGTTTCGTCGATCTTCGTTTGTTTCGTCAATCTCCATTTGTTTTGTCGATCTTCATTTGTTTCATTGATCTTCATTTGTTTTATTGATCTTCATTTGTTTTGTCGATCTTCATTTTTTTTAAATAGCCGTAAGAGACCGAGGGAACTAATGGGAACATAAAATATTCGTATGTAAGTGATGCTTTCTCCCGCGGGACTACTGGGACTTAATTTATTAGATTTTAATTTATGCTTTGTTCCGCGGAACTACTGGGAATGAATTTATTAGTATTTCTTTTATACTTTGTTCCGCGGAACTAATGGGAACTGAATTATTGATGCTTTGTTCCGCGGGACAACTGGGAAAAAAAGTCTCACTAGTTCCGCCACGGAACTACTTCAACGGAACAACTGGGAATAATCGGAAAACTTTTCTTTATAAGAAATATGTCTAATAATGGTATCATTTTACATTACATATGGTCACGCCTTCAAACAAAATCACGTCACCAAACAAAATCTTATTAGTAATATTTATTTAACTTATTTTCTGACATTAACTTGTGTGGGTAATACTTACTACATAATATTTTTTACTCTATTGATGTATGTTTATTTTATTGCAGATTTCCAACTGATCCAAAAATCTGAAGTGCATGGCTTGGCAACATGGGAGCCCATAACTGGACTCCAAATTCAAGCGATCGTCTGTGTTCTAATCATTTTGATGTTAAATGTTATTCTATGCATAACACAAGAACTTCCGGTTAATAAATAGTATACCGTCCGCTAGTGTACCATAGTTTTACAATAAAGTGTAAAATAAATGAATGATTAATAAAATCACGTTTATTTTTATTTTTTTCTACACATAACTCCCTTTCTATTTCTATGGCGCATGATATATATAAACGCTCACTTCGTGGTGAAATGGACAATGATAAATGCATCAAATTAACTGAAGTAAGTGTATGAAAGCCACAGACACTTATGGGATCCACGTTCACCGCACAATGATCTTTGTCTGTCTGCCTTTTATTCTTTTTATAGGGATTCATTATTACTAAAGCTGCAGCGAATTGGCACACGTCACCCATGGTAGCTAGTAAGAAACTATAGAAATTCGTTGCTCAGCTTGAGGCACGCTGCCGAGTTGCTGATTAATTTGGCCCAAGTGGAGATGCATGTAATTTCCCCAGCACGCGGCACGCTCAGATTGAGGCAGCTCGCCCCGCGGCTGCTCAAGTGGAGATGCGCCTTAAGGGGCGGTTAACCCGCACAAGTAGGCATTTGGCGCTCCCCTCGCCCCGGGCGCAAGACACACCGCGCGCCGGCAGCGGCAGTCAACTCTCATGCCACAGTATACAGTATAGTAGAAAGAAACAGCATGCTAACTTTGTTTGACGTAGTAAATGCATCTAACTTTATTAAGTGTAGTGATTTATTAGTTTCGTAAATAAAAATAAATGAGTTAATCGTAAATAAATTATGTATATTATACTATTATTTTTAAGCTAAAGAGTTTGTTTGTTTGTTTAGTTGTTCTAACTCTAGAGTCTAAGAGACTGCTAGTTGAATTTCAAGAGTTTCTTAACAGAATGTCCATTTTTGAAAAATACCAAAATATATAACATCACGCTAAGGCGAATAAGAGCTTAGCAGCAACGAAACATTTTTCGACAACTAGGATATTTCATTTCATTTGAGAGTTTCCGTTGCGTAAGTTTGCTACAGTTGCGTAAAAAATGTAAATTACATAATAGCTGGTCATAAAAATTTCTAAAGTTTTCTAAAGTTGGTATGCTAAGTATGAATCACGGGATCATTGTGCAATCCAAAATGGCCGCCGCGGTGTAATCACAAAATTTCATGATGGGTGTCGTTTAAAGGGATTTTTGGTATGCTGAGTACGAATCACGTACTAATTTTGCAATCCAATATGGACGCCGCGCCGTAATTACAAAATGTCATGATGGGTATCGTTTAAGGGGTTTCTTGGTATGCTGAGTACGAATCACGTGATAATTTTGCAATCCAAAATGGCGGCCGCGGTGTAATCACAAAAATTCATGATGGGTATCGTTTAAAGGGTTTTTTGGTATGCTGAGTACGAATTACGTACTAATTTTGCAATCAAATAAGGCCACCGCGCCGTAATCACAAAATTTCATGATGGGTATCGTTTAAGGGGTTTCTTGGTATGCTGAGTACGAATCACGTGATAATTTTGCAATCCAAAATGTCGGCCGCGGTGTAATCACAAAAATTCATGATGGTTATCGTTTAAGGGGTTTTTTGGTATGCTGAGGACGAATCACATGATAATTTTGCAATCCAAAATGGCCACCGGGCCGTAATCACATAATTTCGTAATGAATGTCGTTTAATGGGTTTTTTCGAATGCTGAGTACGAATAACATGATCATTTTGGAATTCAATTTGGCCGCCTAGGCTATTTAGGCCCACTTGCGCGGAGAGTCGAGTTAAATATATAAATATAGAGTTAGTAAGCTCTGAGTTAAATAAATAACTTCTTAACTCTGACCACGTCTTGCACAGTTGCAAATTGGCACGCGGTTAACTAACTCACAGTAAACCGAACAAGTTTTTTTAGTCTGTGTCGTTCCATGCAATCCAACCACACACAAATGTTAGAACGAAGAATGGAACATGTGTCTCTATCTCTTTTACACTACAGTCTGCTACGTATGATTTACGATACTACCATACTTACGATACTACCATTTACGATACCAATCATAAAATTTTGTGATTACGGCGCGGCGGGCATATTGGATTGCAAAATTATCACGTGATTCGTACTCTGCATACCAAAAAACCCCTTAAACGATACCCATACAGTCTGCTACGTATGATTTACGATACTACCATACTTACGATACTACCATTTACGATACCAATCATAAAATTTTGTGATTACGGCGCGGCGGGCATATTGGATTGCAAAATTATCACGTGATTCGTACTCTGCATACCAAAAAACCCCTTAAACGATACCCATCATGAAACTTTGTGATTATGGCACGGCGGCCGTATTGGATTGCAAAATTATCACGTGATTCGTACTCAGCATACCAAAAAACCCCTTAAACGATACCCATCATGAAATTTTATGATTACGGCGCGGCGGCCATCTTGTATTGCAAAATTAGTATGCGATTCGTACTCAGCATACCAAAAAACCCCTTAAACGATACCCATCATGAAATTTTGTGATTACGGCGCGGCGGCTATATTCGATTGCAAAATTATCACGTGATTCGTACTCAGCATACCAAAAAACCCCTTAAACGATACCCATCATGAAATTTTGTGATTACGGCGCGGCGGCCATATTGGATTGCAAAATTATCACGTACTTCGTACTCAGCATACCAAAAAACCCCTTAAACGATACCCATCATGAAATTTTGTGATTACGGCGCGGCGGCCAAATTGTATTGCAAAATTAGTACGCGATTCGTATTCAGCATACCAAAAAGCCCCTTAAACGATACCCATCATGAAATTTTGTGATTACGGCGTGGCCGCCATGTTGGATTGCGAAATTATCATGTAATTCGTAGACATTTTAATGCATTAGGTAGCTAGTTACCATGTCGTGAAAACACTTAAAAAGTAAAAGATCACCACATTTTTACCATGAGTCGCGTATGTATTTGTAACGGTTAATCTAATTACATTTTGCCCATTACTGATATTTTTATACTGTGGCGCGATTTCAACGTAATTTGGCATAATAATTACGAAATAGTTGCGAAAAAAACTGACACAGGTCCTGCCTCCACAAGCGCCAGGGCGAGACTGATCGGCCGTCAGCGGCGCAATTCTATTGCGTTTGGCAGATATTCGTACATGATAATTATGTAAATAGTTGTTTATAGAAAAACGCTCGGAAAATGTGTATAAAAACTTAATACCTTTAATTGAGTGCAAAAAAAATATATAAAATGTTAATAGTTTAGCCACAGTATTGAAAAAACTTTTCTGAGAGAGTCAACTTTGGGATTTTTTTCTATCTAGTGAAATTTATTGGATCGTGTAACGGGCTCGGAATATGTTTAGCTTATATCCTTAACTATTATATATATATTTTTCAGATTTAAAAACCCTTTACTTTTTGACTAGGATTGTTTCAAAAAACTCAAAATCTGACCCACGCGGCCTTAATACCTCTCTCAATCTCTTCAACGAAAGTAATATTTTCTTGCAATTTTGCGTCACGAGTATGCCAAATTGCAGGTAAATATTATTTCATTTAGGTAGGTATACTAGACACCAACTTAAACCACCCTTATTAAGAGCAATATTCATTAAAGCGTCGATAGCTTAGTGGTTAAGAAGACTGACTGTCTTGCGATCGAGAAGACCCGGGTTCGAATCCTGGCCACTCCTAGCACAAGCAATTTAGCTTAGTTGGAGAAGTTAAAGGGAATATTCGTAATTTCGGTTGGTAATATTCTTATATTAAACAAATTATAAACAAAATTAATTTTAAAATATATATACTAAAAATGTTTTCATTTCAAATTAAATCTATCGATACGCGTCAGTTCAAGAAAGTTTGGCACATCACTAATTTTAGTTCTCTGAACCAGCGCTGCTGATTTCAGCGCCACAATGGCGAGAATTAAGAAGGCATAACTTTAGTTTGACAGCCACCTATCCAGTGTGGTTTAATACAGATCAGTGTTATAATGTCATCATTCAAATGTCATCAATATTCTGAAAAAGAAATTAAACATAGAGTTCACAAACTCTTTTTGAAATATTTACTGTACCTACCGTAGAGGATCTATACAAGGATAGTTAACACTATAGAGCAACGCGACCTGTCTAAAGACGCGCGTTGTATAACACTATAGAGCAACGCGAACTGTCTAAAGACGCGCGTTGTATAACACTATAGAGCAACGCGAACTGTCTAAAGACGCGCGTTGTATAACACTATAGAGCAACGCGAACTGTCTAAGGCGCGCGTTGCTATGTGTTAATAGGTAATGAGGGCAACCAGTAGACGCTTGAAATACTCACAGAATATCGAGCATTGTATTTTCCTAAAAAAATAATTGAAACAAAATGGACCTTTACTGGGACATCCTTTCGAGAGCTTGTCTTGTTCAGAGAGAGAGGAGTCCGGCATATCAATATCATCCATTATGGATTTTCCATCTCATTAAATAAAAAGAAAAAAGGGGGGCTCCCATGCAACAAATAGGTACGACTTTTTGTTTGTTTTTTGGTACGGAACCCTCCGTGCGGGAGTCTGACTCGCACTTGGCCGGTTATTTTATACTACTAAGGTGGCAGACAAGTTTAAGGCCCACGAGAAGGACTGGTGGTCACTACTAGTAGTCAATGAAGCGCATGCTCTGCTCAAAGACTTCTATATAAACTGAGGTAGACGCGCCGTACTCTAACAAACGAGATTTCAAAAGCAATCCTCAAATACACACATTAATAAGACTACACTCACTTATAAATATTTTTTACGTAATTGTCACCACGCACAATAGCAATATACGAATAGAAAAATAGTAAAAGAGAAGGCGTATGGACTCTGATTGCAAGTCGAGCACCTACTTTCGAAGTTTTGACTCACAACAGTGCGAGCAACGCTGCTAATTAGCTCAGTTTATAGGTTTCAAAAATCGGTGCGTAGGGCATGTCTACCTCAGTTTATATATAAGTCTTTGGCTCTGCTACGTTAGTATTCAGTAACTTAAACTACCTACTTATACATTGATATTTCGAAAGTATTACTGTCGCTTTTGGAGTCCCTTATCCTACTGTTGTCATCATCTATCAGACGAAAAACTCATTCAGTCAGAAAGATAATCCGTAGCGCTACTATTATTCAACGTAAATGAAATTTCCGCTTTCATTCCTACACGGTTAAATTTTAAAGCATAGAGGCCGGTTTCCAACGCGACAGAGTAATGATCAGAAGATAATCAGCTGAACGGGCCCATTTTTAATGAAATGCGTTTTGTTATACCTACTTACATCAACAAAGAGTTTAAATCCGGCTAGGGGCTAGTCGGAGTTGCGCATGGAGGGTTAAATATTGATTTTATACGAACTAATAACGAAATAGACAATCAAATTAATACTTAAAGATATTATCTTTGTATAATAATATTGAATTTTACTGTAAAGCTTCGATGACACGGAAAGGTTAACAAGCTACAAAAGCCCAAGACGAGCAGCTTACCTATACATATAAACGCGCTCCGCGTTATCGAGCTTTTGACTATCCCATTGTAAAAACGCTGTTTGTAAAATAAGAAGCCTGGCTTATTTACTCGCCATTCGTCGGCGTGTTGGCCAGTAAGCCTGAGGCCGCGTTTGCGGTTTACCGCGGAGGTTTCTAACCTCAAAACGCCAAACTCTGCCATAAAACTGTCAAAACCAATGAAATCAAGTCAATGGTTTGACATTTTGATGTTGGAAACCGCCGCGGTAACCACAAGTGCGACCTCAGCCTTAAACTCTTCAACCTGATCCCACCCTCTCGTTTCCGATCCCGAACAACTCGTGAAGGGCAGAGATGCCACTCATACACAGTCGAGAGAATCTTCGCCAGAACAAGAGAGTTTTGAAAGATCGTTGCATAAAAACCTGGAACAACCTGCCCGTACACGTGATTCCCTCATTTTACAATCCCGGGTTCTTTAAGAGGAGCGTACATTACAAGACCGCCAACTTGAGGATCACTGTCAGAAGTGGCCCAAAATCGCTAGATGCGCCACGGCTTTCCATCAGGCTGGTGGTGACGTCAATTTGGCGAACTAAATATAAAAAAAACTAGCTGTGTGTCATCCATCGCCACTAGTGAACTGTTTGCGAGCTTGGTTAATGTTGTCAGGTAATTTACAACAAAATAAACCAGTCAGGTGCAAGTTGGACTTGCGCACGTAGGGTTCCGTACCAAAAAACGAAAAAAATAAAATTTGTACGTTTGTTGTAGGGGAGCGGTTCTTAAATTTTCTGTTTTCAGTTTATTTATGTTGTTGATTGATGGCACTTGGCGGAACTAGCTGTTCCACAATATCTTCTCTATATTGTGTAACAAGTGTCGTTTTTCAATATAATCTGGTTTTAGTACATATTTGTTATAGCGTCAACACAGAAATGCATCTTGAAAATTTCAGCTCGCTAGCTATTACGGTTTTTTTAATAAACAGCCTCATGACGGACAGATATACAGACGGACAGCGAAGTCTCATGAATAGAGTCCCGTTTTTTATGCTTTGAGTACGGAACTCTAACTAGCTAGATAGTTCGCCACTGAGCTAGTGTTTGTGTCGTGTCATCTACACTTGTTTACTCGCTAGCCTTTAACTTGCCAACTAGCCGCTTGTAAACTAGCCCAGTATCATCGAGCCTTAAACCATTGTGTCCAATACAATATTTTTTATCTACTATCTAATCAAAATAAACTTTATTCATATTTCGGTCAATGAACTGACTATTCATGGAGTCATACAACTTTGTTGTAATCGAGGCCAGAACTTGAATTAGGGTAATCAATCACTTGACGAAGTTTTCTTTTTACTTTTCCGCATAATTGGTTTCATGACTAGTATCTTTGGGCCATAGCCTCTTTTTTATGTGGGAATCAAACCCACGACCTCCTGCGCCGCAGGTTGTATTACTACCAACTGCGCCACAGAGTCAGAGTTTATCCTTCCGAGGGCGTACCCTGGTCACCCGGCCTAGGCAAATGAAAGGGCATCATGTGGTTCTATTCGCTGTGGTTTTATAGTATTCATGAGGAATTCCACACAAAAGGGTCTAGGTAGTTGAAGATGAGTGCGTGCATGAAGTTTCCAGTCATAGATGAACCGAATAGAAAGTATTCATATGTAACTGTCCGTGATTTTACAAGATTCTCAAGAACTGATAAAGTTTCAAAGATACCTGTTATTTCCTTAGGCAAAAAAAGAACAACCACCTAGCCAACACTTAAAACGTCCGGCGCGTTTTGAAGTACCCCATAAATATTTGGAAAAAAATTGTTTTGGGCATCTAATTTATTTTTGGTGCGTCCAGCTAAGGATTAAATTGGTTTAATGCCTTCGAAGGTTAAATTTGGTTCATTACAAACAATACGATTTGAAGTCAATAATACCTAAACATCGTTGCTACGATAGATTTAGAATCTATGGTGGTAAATTTGCATCGATGTATATAATGTATCTGTGGTTCTTAAACTCACACGACTTGCACTACAAATTATAGATTACAGGTCTTTTACGCGTATACATTTCAAGCTTTGCTCACCTCTCGACGTTTCGGCTATGTTGCAATAGCCGTGGTTACGAATAGACTCAATTCATTCTAAATCTATGGTTGCAACATTATATTTCTTAAGCTGAAGAAATATTTCAGTCTCCTATAAGACCTACAACTTGCGCCAACGACCAGTGAACAAGTACTGTCCTTATTTGAGGGCAAAGCGGCAGACAATCAATAAATAGCCCTCATAATTTGTAAACAAAGCAAATACCACTCAAGGATTAATTAACAAGTGAAATAGGATCGTAAAACTCTCCAAAAGTCCAGTGATTTGTTATTCAGATTTAGTATACCTAAACACCAGTGTATGAATGAAGATGAATAAGTTATAAGACAATTTGTCGGTACTAGAATTATTGAAGCATCGGCGACCGCCTGTACGGAATCCTGGTACATCCTTCCGGAGGCTTACCCGGGGCTCCCGACCATAGCCAGTGGAAGGGCACCGTGTGGTTTAGTCGGTAAGAGTCCGGGGCATAGCATCCATTATAAATTTCCCCACGTAAAACAAAAAGGAAAGCCTCACCAACCGCGACCGTCGGGTCAGAGAAAACGCCACAAAAATGATATAGCACATTTTATACTTACCGGATATTGTGGGATTTTAACTCAATGTAGCTTCATAAAAACTTCATCACGGACTCGCGTTTTATGTTCAGACATGTTCTGATGTAAATATGTGTCGTGGAACCTTTATTGCTTGGCTTCATATTTCATTTCCTTTGTACATAATTTTTTAAATGTGTTGGAATGCCGTATGTTGCTATCATTCAAGTGAATTCAATTTGTGAACCTTAATGAAACTGTCTAAATATGTATACGAGTACAAACATATAATTCACATCCAGGGTGTTTTCTTAGTGGTAAGTATAGAAAAATAATACTCCTTTTTCCTGAAACTGACTGTCCATCAAATGAACATTGGTCCTACATAATGGGTGCTGATTACAGTGATGAAACTGAGATACTAGGTTAGAGAGGTGGGTTTTGAGTACCCACAGGAGAAATTTAATGCCGCTCATAACGCATCGAACTTGGTTTAACGTCATACTGACAGCCAGAACAGCTTAAGATGCTTTACGTCGTGTGAAACTTTACAAAAGGACACTGAGATCCATCTCGGGATGACCTTTGGGGAACCAATCACTGAGCACGAGGAGCTACGAGCGCTTTCTAAATAGAATTTCAATACGTCCCAGATTCCTTGCCAATGCATAGTTATAAATACGGAATCAGGACGTGCAAAACTTATGCCCGTAAAAATATATTATTATCATGGTTGAGATATGGTTCAGAGCCTCATACGTTGATAAGGAGAAGTATCATCAGATCTTGACTGGATTCGCGGTCTCGTAGCAAACGGGCCCCAGATTCCCGCGACTATAGTCGGGAAACTAGAACCTGGAAATAGCTCGCACACCATGATGGCGATTTGCTATAATTATGTTATAGGTAATGTTACTGCAGTGGTTAACTCAACTCTGATGTCCGTAAATTATTCGCTGTAATAAAATCTGACATGAACAAAATGCTGGAAGTTATTTACCCAAATCCGTCACTTCGTATGCGAGACATTAATTTACATACACAATCCGTGTCAACCTTCGCGTTGAATATTCAAACACTTCGCCTCCAGTGGTTAGTGCTCAAATACTGTCATATGGCTCCCTAGGCTAGGCTGGGTAAGGTAACTAAAGTCAGTGCGTTGGGAATAGAATTCTGAAAATGTTTTGATATAATCTTTTAATAATGTAGAAGGCAGCTTATAATACCTACGGTGCAAATACTGAAAGCTTGCTGTTCAGCTCCAATCAGAATGTAGCTGTTCTGTCATTAATCTCTTGCAGGTAGATATCGGTTTTTCTACTTCAGACTATCTACTTTATACGTGAAATATATTTATTTTAATGGGGCATATTCCCAAGGTTTCATTTATTACAGGGACTATGTGGTTTAAGTCGTTTCGTAGATATCCATCTTAAAGGATTTCCACATGATAAAAGAGGGTGATGAAGCGCAATCTTAGTTCCTTTTTTTCTACCTGATGCTTGCAATGCTTTGTTACGCAGATTTTCTAACCTAAAACCTTCATTATCAAATATATACGTATATACGTCAAATACCTATATACGTAGAGGCGTATACCCGAATTGTGACGAAGTAAATTGACAGTAGCTAATGTCACTTCGTCATAGAAAATACGCAACATTGTATGAAGAAGTGACATTAGTTGCTGTCAATTTACTTCGTCTAATTAAAAATTCGACTTTAGTATGGAGCCGAGCGGCAAAGTTAGAGCGAACGAGCAGTACCTACAAAAAGCAATCTCTTGTTTCTACTTTACTTTTCATACGTATCAAAATTTTCCTTCACAACCATTTCAATACCAGGCATTGAATCAATACTATAAAGTTCCAAGTTTTCATGACACACTTTCTGAAAATATTATTTTAGACTAGCTGACTCGCGCAACTTCGTTTGCGCCACATAAGAGAGAGTACCTGTTCCCGTCGCAATTACTCCCGTCGCGTTGCGTTTACTCCCGTAGCGTCTCGTCGTTAACATTCAATACTACGTGAGAGAGAGAGAGAGAGAGAGAGAGAGAGAGAGAGAGAGAGAGAGAGAGAGAGAGAGAGAGAGAGAGAGAGAGAGAGGGAGAGAAGGGTTTCTCGTCGCGTGTATTCCCGTCGCATTATTTTTAAGAACAATTTCGTTTATGAATGAGGTATCCCGTGGCATTATTGTAGATAAAAATTGATTGCCATTAAAATGGTTACTGTGCACCAACCCAAAGATAGACACATGCTATAGCGCATATTTTTTGGAACTTTTTAAGAGAAACATTTGTAGTACATATTTTTTACATAACTATAAATATTTACGCAGCACACGCAACGAAGCTCTCTAAAGGAATAACTTTTCCCCCGTTTTTGAAACATTTACTATTACTGCTCCGCTCCTATTCGTTGTAGCGTGATGTTATATAGACTATGACACTCCACAATAACGTAGCTTTCTATTTGTGAAAGAATTTTAAAAATCGGTTCAGTAGATTCCCAGATTACCCCTTACAATTTAACAAATATACAAACACACAATCTTTACTTCTTTATAATATTAGTATAGAAGTATAGATAAATATTGTTGGACATTCTCACGCAACATCTAGCCCAAATTAAGGTATATGCTTGTGCTAGCTGATGCCTGCAGCTTCGCCTGCGTGAAATTTGGTTCCTACACTGTCTCTAACCTCCTTTCAGCCATTACAGCGTGAAAGAGTAACAAATTCATAATACATATTATATGAGTTATGTAAATTTATTTATTAAATACAATTCTTGATTCATTGGCTACTCGACTCAACTTCTCTTCTAAGCAATTGACATCGTAACTTAGTTCCTTCTTCAGGTAGTCCCAGTCATACTGTAAGCCTACGACGCGCGACGTATGGGAAAACCGAACTACGGTAGACTTTGTCCTCATAATACACTTGGTCCAACCAAGGCCTGATAACTTAATAACCATGTAAATTTCATCTGCTAAGCGTTCATGTTCATTTTAATGGCTCTTTTTACTTTTCAAATGTAATCTTCGTAGAGGCCATTCCCGTATTTTACAAAGACTTAGTGAGTGTGTGTCCTGCACCGAATGCAGCCAGCACTATAGAATAAGGTTCATACCTTCCATGACCAGTCGCTTAGGGCTGTTGACAATATTTCATTCTAATGCACAGTGGACACTACCTGCAGCGTGGTCTTTTATTATTCCTGGCTAGCCATCTTCGAATTTTCTTGTGCTTTCACATATTTATTGTTGGTTATACAAAATTTAATAAAATTAACAATAATATTCCCAATTACATAAAGCAAAATCATGAAAATGACAATGTCAAGCGGATTGAACTTACTCAAATGTGTCAAAATAAAAAGTAATTTAAATCAAAAATAAGAGTATTTAAGGAGTATCGATATCAACTCCGGAAAAATCAGCTCTAAAATAATTTACATTCCCTTTTTAGGTCGATAACGTATAAATTTTAATAAAATAAGGAACACGTCTTCCATCAATTATTTTAATAATGCTATATGCCAAATTTTAAGTAGATCGGACCAAGGAATCGCGTTGTCCAATACAAACTTATCACTCCTTTTTTATACCTTAGGAGGTAGAATTTGCAAAAATGGTAAAATTACTTATTTCAAATTGTTACAAACAACGCTCATGCTGAATTTCATCATCGTACCATTAACCGTTTAAGCAATAATTGATAATAACTTTATACGACTTAAGTTCGTTTTTTATTTTATAATAAGTAAACTTTTCAGGGATGAAAAGTATCCAGTGTGGTGCCCAGGATATTAAAGAATAATTATACCAAGTTTCATCGTAATCGAACCGGTAGTTTTTGCGTGATGCCTGAACCAACAGACAGACAGACAGACAGACAAAAATTTTTTTAATCACATTTTTGGGTTCAGTGTCGGTCTAGTAACACCCCCTGCCATTTATTTTTTTAATATTTTCAATGTACAGAATTTTCACTTCTACAGATTTATTATAAGTATAGATAACGTGACCTAATTTCTTAAGGGCGATGTACTGTATTTTGATACACTGTTTTTAATTTACTAAAATATTACAAACACCCTTATTTCATTACAGAATTGCGTGACGGTAATAACTTCCTGTTATTTTTGACCACAAGATTTTCTTTTTAATTTTTTATGTAGCTCATTAACATTAAATGGTTGGAATCTTTATTACAGTTATTATGATTATAAGCACTCAAAATCATAGTAGGAAGTAAGGTTACTTTTATAATACAGTTTATGCTTTAGGTCAATAACCCTTCTTTATATTTCTTTTCGAAATGAAGTGCGTGTAAAATGTTGCTTAGACTAAATTCATAAGTAACTAGCTGATGCCCGCAGCTTCGCCCGCGATGGCGCTGTTTGTAAAAATTTGCTGAATTTTCTTTGCTATAAACCTCACGGAGCCCGAGACCTATCCAACGAATGCAAAACCGTGGAAATCGGTTCGTGCGTTCTGGAGTTATAGCGTCAGGAAGGAAAACCCGACTTATTTTTATATAATAGATGTATTTGGGGTGTCTGACATGTACCAGTGTCTGACAACACACGATGTGATTTTCGGCAATAGTAAAAACTCATTTTTTTCTTTAATCTATATACTTTAACTAACTGTGGTCGCTGGCTTCAATCGAGTCGTGATGTAGGAACTATTCTGTCGTCAATTCACTAATGAATAAATCGTTCTGTCGGCGAAACGTTCGTAGTTGAAAGGTTCTGTCGGTGAACAACTCATAATCGAAACGTTCT
Organism: Miltochrista miniata; assembly: GCA_933228765.1. Taxonomy (NCBI): domain Eukaryota; kingdom Metazoa; phylum Arthropoda; class Insecta; order Lepidoptera; family Erebidae; genus Miltochrista; species Miltochrista miniata. The sequence goes on along the minus strand of OW121766.1, from coordinate 21,685,569 downwards.
GTCGGCGGCTCATCCGGCAGAGAAACGTCTGTCGGAGGTATGTTACAGAATCATACTAAGGATAGAAATTCGGAAAACCCCTTTTTAGCGGTTTGTTAGCGAGTAGGTAGTCGTAAGAAATCTAGTTTCTAAGATAAAAGGGTTGGGCTGGGCATTGGGCCTTTGGGCTGGAGATTGATAGGTAAGTGAGTCAGCCGGTCATTTAATAATATGCATGCAATAAGTGGCAATTCTATATACATAATTGATACCTGTTACCTATAAAAACCACCGTGATCCAAATGTATTAGCAAGGACTCGTTTTTAACCGACTTCAAAAAAAGGAGGAGGTTCTCAATTCGTCTGTATGTATTTTTTTTATGTATGTCAAGCGATATTTCCGTCAATTATAGACGGATTTCAAAATTTCTTTTTTTGTTGAATAGGGTTTACTTCTGAGGTGGTCCCATTTTCACCAAGTCAGGATGTGATGATGGGATCCAGGAGAAAACGAGGGCAACCACCGAAAATTGTAGGGACAACTAGTGCGCTTGTTAACTTTTTAATTAAGTGCTTTAATTTTCTACATTTTAATGAAGGTCTGGAGTCGATCTGATGATAGAGTCAAAAGACAGTCGAGGGCATTCCTTAACAATTTACAGCAGTTACCTTGTGTTTGGGCTTGATTGATTTGTATTGATGAGAACTTTACACTTAGATTGATAGATCCGACTTAAAAAAAAAGGAAGTTCTCAATGTTCTATGTATGTTCACCGATATTTCGTCAATTATAGACGAATTTCAAACCTGCTTTTTGTTGGATAGAGTTCACTGCTGAGGTGGTCCTAATTTCACCAGGTCAGAATCTGATGATGGGATTCAGGAGAAATCGAGAGCAACCACCGAAAATTGTAGGGAAAACTAGTGCGTTTTTGACTTTTTAATTCAGTCCTACTACAATTTAATGAATGTCTGGAGTCGATCTGATGATGGAACCGAAAGACAGTCGAGGGAATTCCTTAACGATTTACAGCAGCTACCTTGTGTTTGGGCTTGATTCATTTGTATCGATGAGAACTTTCACCTAGATAGATATATTTTTCGATTCACCCGTCACTTAAAATGATGAAAAAAAATTTTTCAATAAAAAATAAAACCGACTTCAAGCAAATCCTGAAAATAAAAATTTAGTTAGCACAAAGTAATATGTATTTTGATTTATCATATTTAATTCAATATAATATTGAAGTTGGTGCCATCAATATAATACCTACATAAAACTATGGGTTTACTTGGCGCCGACTTCAATGTGATATTGAATAAAATCTGATAAATCAAAATACGTATTACTTTGTGCTAACTAAATTTTTATTTTCAGGATTTGCTTGAAGTCGGTTTTATTTTTTATTGAAAAATTTTTTTACCTGTATTGAGGGACATTTTACGGTCGTATTACAAAGCGCTAGCCAGATTGACGCGGGTTCTTGGGGTCAAGTAACTAATGGACTACAACAACATTCTAACTAAATGGACGTCACGCAAACCCACCCTATTTACATAGCCATTATGTGACAGGAATTAATCATAGAAGAAAATGCCCAACCACTCCTCTTAATATGCAAATCGTGGGGACGTAAGCGACATTAATAAAACACCAATTGTATAAAACTGAGAAGGCGGAGTTGGAGTGAGCTTTGTTTTAACAATGAAAACGAATGTCGTTAAAGATACACTTTATGTTTCTTAAGGTTCAGCGCTCAATACAAGACTTTTAGTCGCGTGGGTAAAAGAAAAAACGCTACAGCACTTATAAGTACATTTATGTTTCAACCCGACATTAGGCTCATCTATCATGGTGTACTACTAGTGAAATGTGGGTTCATGGTATGTTTCAGCTTACGCAGCATCTGGGGTTAATAGGTGTGACTATATGTAACGGGTGTTTTTTTTAGAGGTATAGAACTTTAAGTTGGCATAACTGTTTTAAGTGGCGGTATTTTTGTCAGCTGTAAAGTGATTTATGTTCAGTTTGGTTTGGCATTTTAACATGAATAGACTGACGCCCGAACAATGCTTCCAAATTGTGCAAATTTATTTTGAAAATCATGGTTCTGTCCGAAATACGTATCGTGATTTTCATAAGCGAATTTTGTTTAGGTCGTGCAGCTCACTTTTGGTTGAATGGATACGTCAATAAACAATACTGCCATATTTGGGGTGATGATAACCCTCAAGTGTATGTTGAGACACCGTTACATCCAGAAAAACTGACTGTGTGGTGTGCTTTATGGGCTGGTGGAATAATTGGCCCGTACTTCTTTAGAAACGATGCTGACCAAAACGTTACAGTCAATCGTGACTGCTATAGAGCGATGATTACTGCCTTTTTCGTTCATCAATTGAACCATGATGTGTCACACAGCTCGTGCCACAGTATAAGTGATGTCTATAAACGCCTCAAAGCACATTTTTAGAAAAGTGTCATTAAGGTCGAGAATTGCATGCACCTATTTTTTTGAATGGTAATCGCATCTAGATTACCAAATATGGCTGCAAGTAATTTTTGACCTTATCAACTTGCGTAGTCTTTTGTTTTATTGATCTGCATATGTTTCGTCGATCTTCATTTGTTTTGTCGATCTTCATTTGTTCTGTCGATCTTCATTTGTTTTGCCGATCTTCATTTGTTTTGCCGATAAATAAGGAAGTCGCTGCCGGAGGACCCAAAAAAAACCAAAATGATTTTTAACTAAATTTAATTAATACAAAAATTACAAAGAAATTACAATTAAAAGTAAGTGGTTCCAACCGATGTTAGAATCAGAATGATCTACGGCTATTCCACGAGTATAGGGTAAAACTGGCATCCGGTTGCATGTGACGAACATCGCCTCATCAAGTCAGCAGTTTTGTCTCCACGTGTAAGTACGGCTGCATTGCGTCATCTCGCGTCAGCAATTCTGTCTCCGCGTGTAAGGCTTGTTACTAAGAAGGGCAACGGGGTCGCTGCATAGTTGCATTTTCTATATTGCTAGATACTATAACACCTCCACCGACAGTTCAGCAATTATTTTTGAAGTTTGAACAGAGAAAATATTGCTGAGTGTCCCTTTGGCGCTTCTGATTCTTCAGGTTGTGCGTATGTGCTATCCAGAATTTCCAGTTTCTTGCCTTTGCATTTCAATAATTTGTATCGTTTCAGAAGTACCAGTATCCCGGCTATGAGAATACAGGCGAATATGATGTAGAACGGGATGGTGGTGTGGTACAAGTATTCTTGAGATACCGGCTGCAGTTGTAACGGAGGCTGCGACATAATGTTGAATTGGGCGTTAAGCAGCTTCCTAAGATCGCTGGATCTAAGATTGATCCGAGTAGCATTCGGCTGGTTAACTTCAGTGTATTGTATCTTCGTGATCTTTATAGGTTGTCCTTCTACGTGATCATTGAGATGGTGAACTCTGGAGTGTACAGGTAGCATCCTGTCGGTATAGTAGCTAGATAACTGCCATTTAGAGTGCTGTAATCTTCCCGGCCGCATATGGTGTGAATTTTTGTCTCGTAGGGGAACGATAAGATGTAGTGTTTTTCGTTCAGTTCTTCCATGGATATTTTTGACAGGAGTACGGTCCTAACTTCGCAAGATTTATGTAGGACTTGGTTGATGATGAGGTTCTGGATACAGTCTGGATCCCGTCGTAGTTGGTGGTCATCTTGTCTTCGCAGAGGTACCAGTTGTTATACTTCGGGCATTCAGCCTCTATGTACACATAACCATTCCTGTTTGTTGCAATCAACGGGTAAGGAGGGATAAGTACGTGCTTGAACTTATTAGGGACAAGGGATAACTTGTACAGGTCGTAATTATCTACAGCGAAAATAGGAAATTTAAATGAGATAACTATTTGATTACCCGAATAGTAGTAGCCAGGTTTAATTATCTCGTAATATTCTCTAAGTTCTAAATCTAATACCTTATCTTTACCATAAACCTTAACTAATTTTTTAACCATTTGTCCTAGACTTTCTATATCAATCATGGAATGATGCGGGCTTGAACTATGTATGAATGCTAAAATGTTTTCTATTCTAATTAACTCATTAAGTATCTCATCTAAGTTCTCGCTTATTAATGTTAAGCATTGGCTAAATTTTGCAAATGTTATAAGATTATACTCTCTATTAAGGTCTTTATCTAGTAGAGCTATTACTGTCTCATTCAATTTGGATTGATTTTCTACAAGCTGCATGATAATATCGGAATGTTGGGTCATCCACTCTTTACTCAGGCTAATATGATTATTAAATTCCTCCTGGATCTGGTAGTTATTATCTTGTAAGATTTTGAGAGCTTTGTCGTATTTTATTGCATCAGAGTAGTCTAGATTACCTGTTATACCTTTTATTATAGAACCCAGACCATCAATGAGACCTCGCTTTACACGATTTGGTTTTAACGTTTGTATGTAGCTTATAATTTTACTTAATTTATTAGAGAGATAATCTATTTGGATTTCATGAAGCACATGTATACCATCAACTAAATACTTCTTAAAATTATTTAATTGGTCCCCTAATAGAGCAATTTTACTGTCAATATCATCTAGCTTAATGAATTGCAGGAAGGTATGGTAGTGCGTGATTAGCTTAGTCCCACCAAGGCGAAAAGGTAGCAGTCCCGGGCCATCATCTAGGTTCTCGAATGTTATTTCCGGGTTCGTTTCCTGGGCTGCTATCAAACGAGCAGTCAGGACCAGTAGCATCCTGTAACAATTGAGCGCTTTTAGGTACCCTTTTCAAACGGTTTTTAGCAATGGGGCCGCATTTTTTAGAAGTGTATATGTGTATTGGCAAATCAGCCAAGACGGTGTCTTGGGTATACCTAGGGGCTGTCTTTTGGCGGTTCGCTAATGGGTTGCTAATATAGATGCATTGCTGGGGTTGATATTCGATTTCGGGATCGCGGTTTTTGTTACGGTTTTCTATTATTCTACTGCGATTGGACAAAGAATCCGTATTTATGGCTTTGTAAATTATTTTCATTTGCTCCCTATGATTTTGAGTGTATTGTTGCATGAGATGTTTCGATAAATCTATGTTGAGGGGATTTCGCGGATCGAAATGCCCAGTTATTATATCAAATGGACGGCATTTGGTAAAACTATGGATTGCGCTATTATAGGCTAAGATGGCGTATGGTACGAGAGTAGTTACATCCTCACCGCGTTGCTATTCCAAGCTGTAGGCAAAACTGCCCAGATGCCGTCCCGCCGAAGGGATGGAGGGGAACGAAGTGTGCAGGACATGATCACCATGCTGAAACAAACCGACCCTGACGACGTGCCCGATTTCGTCGCGAAGGAGCTGCACAAGCTGCCACCGGTGGGATTCGATCACGTCGACGTGACAAGACTTCTCAAGGACATCACGTTTCTGAAGTCTAGCCTTGCCGATGTATTGGCTAAATTGGAGGCATCTGATAAAACTATCAGTGGGCTGCAGGCTGAATTATTGTTACTTCGTAGTAATAATTCAATTAGTAGGTCAGCCTCAGATAATGTCAATGTACGGCGAGGCGCGCAAAACGCGTCGTTGTGCAGTTTTGAGTCAGCGCAATTTGATGCGCCCGAGTGTCCAGTGGCCGTAGCGTGTGCCTCTAACGTGAGCGCGCGCCCCGCCGCCCCCGCCGCTACCTCTTCCCCCGCGAAGATGCCGACGACTGTCACGTTGCCACCTCCTCAGCCATGTGACTACGCAGCTGCAACGGCCAGCACCCCCACAGCCGCTCAAACAAAGGGGAGGAAGCAGAGCAGCGTCACTCAACGCAGCACTGCGCCCGTCAAGGCGTCGCAAAAGGAGCCCTGTGATGCGGAGGGTTTCACGTTGGTGGTCAAGAAAAAGAAGACGAAACCCTCCTGCAAGAACCAGTGTGGAACTGCTTCAAGATCTATAGAGCAGCGCTTCCGCGCAGAGGTTCCATCTACGATGGTCTACGTGTCCCGTGTACACTTCAGCGTGAAGGTTCTGGACGTGGTAGACTATCTGCAGAAGAAAACCGGATTGGGTTTGAGGGTGGAGAAGCTGGACTCTCATCGTAACATGAGCTTCAACTCGTTTGTGGTGAGGGTGCCTACAGATCGCATCTCCACGTTCATGGATCCGGAGTTCTGGCCAAGAGGGGTGAAGTACCGGCGCTTCAGAGGACGTCTGCCGACACGGAACCCCACGTCACGCGACACGTCGACGTCATTACGTGTCAATTAGGTTAAGATATTTATATGTATTTTAGTTTTAAGGTATTTATCTATGGGCCGTAGAATAAGTTAATACCAACTGTAACTTTCTAATGTTGCCTGAAAATAAAGATTTATTATTATTATTCCCTTTATTTACATTTATAAACTTATTAATTTAAATTTTTAAATACATTCTAAAATAAAAAAAATATATTTAAAAATATAAAAAAATAGCGTCCCACCGGCATCGGGTACAGGGACCAAGCTACCGGTGGTTAGGGCTGCAGAGACAGGAACCTCCTCACGATACGTGCCGTGTCTAGAAGTACCGCCTTTTGCATCTGGCCCTTGACCCAACTACCTAACGCGAGCCTCTTGAGATGTTGATCGAGGCTCTTGGCAATTAGACGGTGTGCTGATACGACTATCGGAACAATAATCGCTGAATCTACATCCCACATGTCGACAACCTCGTGAGCCAAGTCCAAATATTTTAATTGTTTGTCTTTTTCGGCTTTCACGAGGTTTTCGTCATGTGGAACCGTAATATCAACGATTATTGCGAGGCGATCTGATCGATCTATTACCACTATATCAGGCTTATTGGCTACAATAGTCCTGTCAGTGATAATAGATCGATCCCAATACAACGTGGCACGACCATTTTCAAGAACTGGGTCGGGCACATACCTGTAATACGGTACCTCCAAATCCACAAGTTTATATTTTAGTGCAAGTTGCTGATGGACAATCCTGGCTACTTGGTTGTGTCTATGCAAATAGTCGCCGTTGGCAAGACGAGAACAACCAGAAATAATATGTCTGAGAGATTCACCGGGTAGGTGGCATGCCCGACATATGTCAACCGTACCATCTCTCAAAATATATTTCCGATAGTTATTCGTCATAACAACTTCGTCTGTAATTGCATAGACAAAACCTTCTGTTTCGCCGAACAAATCACCGAAACGTAGCCAGGAGACAGATGCTGTTAAATCTACATCGGGCCCGTGTAAGGCCCGATAAAATCGTCCATGCAGCTCTTTGCTCTGCCATATCTCCTTGCGATCCGTAGTTGATAGTATTACTGGTTTGTGCCAGTTCTCTTTGGCAAGAGCAAGAGGGGTCAGTCCGTTATCCATTGCTACCACATCCCGATGCATACCCACGTCAGCATGAAGGAAATATTCCCTAAGGTTGTATACCTCACGATTGTGTAAGGTCTTGGCATTTAAAAAGCCGCGACCTCCACACTTTCGTGGGATATACAACCTCATTACAGACGAACGTGGGTGATGCATTCGGTTTATGGTCAATAGTGAACGGACTTTCCTATCCAGGGCGTCTAATTCAGTCTGAGTCCATCTAAGTATGCCGAAGGAATAGATTAAGATTGGCATGGCCCAACCGTTGATAGCCCGCACCTTGTTACCGCCCGATAAAAGACTTTTCAGTACTTTTTTCAGGCGGCCAAAGAAACGGTCCACCAACGTTTGTTTCATGCCAATCTCTGTAATACCTAATGCCTGCGACATACCCAGATACTTATAGGTTTCAGTCGCGGAGATGGATTTAAGTTTTGTAAAATCTGAAAGATGTACTCTTTCAGATTCCACAATTCGTCCCTTCTTTACATGCATGACAGCGCATTTATCTACACCAAATTCCATTTTGATAGAATTACTGAAAGCTTCTGTGACTTTTAGTAACTCTATCAAGTGGGAATCGGTGGAGGCAAATAATTTCAAGTCATCCATGTAAAGAAGGTGGGAAACAACTTGGCCTCCTCTCCTGAACTGATAGCCTAGCCCTGAACCCTCCAGTAAGGTACTGAGAGGATTCAGCGCCAGGCAAAACCATAAGGGACTCAGGCTGTCACCCTGAAATATACCCCTCTTAATCCTGACAGGCTCACCATTCCCAAGAACCTGACGACATCCTGGATATACAAGAGCCGTTGTCCATTGCCCCATACATGCCTTTAAGAAGGTGCTTAGAGTTGCATCAACTTTATACAACTCCAGCACCCTCAACAGCCATGTATGTGGCACTGAATCGTAGGCTTTCTTGTAATCAATCCAGCATGTCGCCAGATTTTTTCGGTTACGGCGAACCTGCTGGTTAATGGCCATGTCAATAATAAGGAGTTCCTTAGTACCACGTGACCCGCTTCTACATCCATTTTGAGAGTTAGACATTATAGAATTATTTTCAATATGAGTTGCTAATTTAACTCTCAAAATAGATGTAAGAAGCTTATAGACCGTTGGTAAACAAGTTATGGGTCTATAATTTTTAGGGTCCGTAGTACTACCGGATTTGTGGAGAAGGTGGGTTATTCCCGAAGTCATAAAAGATGGAAGCGACCCTGATTCAAGTGATGATTGAAAGCAGGATGCCAAACAAGCATGTGAGCTATGGAACCATTTCAGCCAAAAATTGTGCAGTCCGTCCGGCCCAGTTGACTTCCAATTGGGCAACGAACGAACCGCACTGGCTATGTCACAAGATGTTATTAGGACTGGTTCCATAGTCTTTATAGACTCACATGAAAGCTTGACATCCCGCATCCACTCACACTCTGTATGACTAACAGGTGCAGACCAAATGCCTCGCCAGAATGTATTTGTGGCTTCAACATCCGGTAGGCACCTGTCAGTCTCACTCGAATCGGGCTGCTCCCATCTTCTATACACCCACCTTTCATCTTTTTGGAACGAGCGATTCTGAGTATAACGATCCACCCTCTTCTTGTACCGCCGTATACGGCTCGCCCACGCATAAATTTTCTGCTTCAGGTAGTCAATGCGTTCCGTGACCCGCACTGTGTATTCGCGAGGACTAATATCGGTCCCCGCGAATGCACGAGTCACAAAACGCATTACCCTAGGTCGGGTATTACCTGTCCTGAAGCAGCATAACTTACTAATGAGTACCCTAGTCTCGGCGATGCGACGCTCAATTCTGCATTGCCAGACTGGAACAGAATTAGGTCTGGTAGCTGGCTCAAATTTAGAAAATTTAACACCAGCCACTCGATCCACTGTAACAGCCGCGCAATACAGAATTGAGTGTGCATCACTAATATCTACACAAGTGTCAAAATAACTTGATAGAGCCGAGTCCAGGGCACTCACTAGCGCCATGTTTTTTCTATGCGTGGGCAAACGCGGTATACGAGGACGACAAATGGGATCACAAAATCTGTATTCCTGAATCGCTCGTTCCAAAACACTCCTTATTTCGTCGTTGTATTGTGTACTTACTGTTGTAGCATCATCATTCACTACTATATCAATAGGCACAACAGATTGTATTTCGTTGTTAATCGTTTCATTAGATATACTTGGTGCAGATGTAGTAGGGATGACGATGCTACATTGTACTTCTGATCGAAGCCTCTCAAGCACGGCATCATTCAACATATGATTACGCTGTATGACCCGCACTTGATCCGATAGTCGCTGTGCCGACACGTTGACAGTTGGTTCAAGAGCCTGAAACAAAGGTAGCAACCGAACACGGTACGCAGTGAGGTTAATTCCCCCCTCTGTAGCCGCAAAATATGCCCGCATGACGTTTTCATTCATAGATGAAGTCCATCGCATGCGGTGCACATTACCACCGGTAGCGGGGGCCCTATTCGAGGCCGGTGGGTCTCGGGGTCCTAAGCAGATCGGCGGCCGGCCTATTATTATTATTATTTCCTTTATTTACTACTTTATACATATTAATTTAGATTTTTAAATACATTAGTAATAAACAAAAAAATATATTTAAAAATTTAAAAAAATAGTGTCCCACCGGTATCGAGTACAGGGACCAAGCTACCGGTGGTTAGGGCTGCAGAGACAGGAACCTCCTCACAATGCGTGCCGTGTCTAGGAGAACTGCCTTTTGCATCTGGTTCTTGACCCAACTACCTAACGCGAGCCTCTTGAGATGTTGATCGAGGCTCTTGGCAATCAGACCATGCGCTGATACGACTATCGGAACAATAATCGCTGAATCCACATCCCACATGTCGACAATCTCGTGAGCCAAATCCAAATACTTTATTTGTTTCTCCTTTTCTGCTTTCACGAGATTTCCGTCATGTGGGACGGAAATGTCAACGATTATTGCTAGGCGCTCTGATCGATCTATTACCACTATATCAGGCTTATTGGCTACAATAGTCCTGTCAGTGATAATAGATCGATCCCAATACAACGTGGCATGACCATTTTCAAGAACTGGGTCGGGCACATACCTGTAATACGGTACCTCCAAATCCACAAGTTTATATTTTAGTGCAAGTTGCTGATGGACAATCCTGGCCACTTGGTTATTATTATTATTATTTCCTTTATTTACAATTTTAAAACATATTAATTTAAATTTTTAAATACATTATATAAAAAAAAATATATTTAAAAATATAAAAAAATAGTGTCCCACCGGCATCGGGTACAGGGACCAAGATACCGGTGGTTAGGGCTGCAGAGACAGGAACCTCCTCACAATACGTGCAGTGTCTAAGAGAACTGCCTTTTGCATCTGGCCCTTGACCCAACTACCTAACCCGAGCCTCTTTAGGTGTTGATCGAGGCTCTTGGCAATCAGACCATGTGCTGATATGACTATCGGCACAATAACCGCTGAATCCACATCCCACATGTCGACAATCTCGTGAGCTAAATCCAAATATTTTATTTGTTTTTCTTTTTCTGCTTTCACGAGATTTTCGTCATGTGGGACGGTAATATCAACGATTATTGCGAGGCGCTCTGATCGATCTATTACCACTATATCAGGCTTATTGGCTACAATAGTCCTGTCAGTGATAATAGACCGATCCCAATACAATGTGCCATGACCATTTTCGAGAACTGGGTCGGGCACATACCTGTAATACGGTACCTCTGCATCCACAAGTTTATATTTTAGGGCAAGTTGCTGATGGACAATCCTGGCCACTTGGTTGTGTCTATGCAAATACTCACCGTTGGCAAGACGAGGACAACCAGAAATTATATGTCTGAGAGATTCACCCGGTCGGTGGCATGCCCGACATATGTCAACCGTACCATCTCTCAAAATATACTTCCGATAGTTATTCGTCATAACAACTTCGTCAGTAATTGCACAGACAAAACCTTCGGTTTCTCCAAAAAGATCACCAAAACGTAGCCAGGATACTGATGCTAATAAATCTACATCGGACCCATGTAAGGCCCGATAGAATCGTCCATGCAGCTCTTTGCCCTGCCATATCTCCTTGCGATCATTAGTAGTTAGTATTGCTGGTTTGTGCCAGTTCTCTTTGGCAAGAGAAAGAGGGGTCAGTCCGCTGTCTATTGTTACCACATCCCGATGCATACCCACGTCCGCATGAAGGAAATATTCCCTAAGGTTGTATATCTCACGGTTATGTAACGTCTTGATATTTAAAAATCCACGACCACCACATTTCCGTGGGATATACAACCTCATTACAGACGAACGTGGATGATGCATTCGGTTTGCGGTCAACAACGAACGGACTTTTCTATCCAGGGTGTCCAGTTCTGTCTGAGTCCATCTCAGTATGCCGAAGGAATATCCTAAGACAGGCATGGCCCAACCATTGATGGCGCGCACCTTGTTACCTCCTGATAAAAGACTTCTCAGTATTTTTTTCAGGCGGCCAAGGAAACGATCCACCAACGCTTGTTTCATGCCTGTCTCAGCAATACTTAATGCCTGCGACATACCAAGATATTTGTAGGTTTCAGTCGCGGAGAGGGATTTAAGTTTTGTGAAATCTGAAAGTTGTACTCTTTCAGATTCCACAATCCGTCCCTTCTTTACATGCATGACTGCACATTTATCTACACCAAATTCCATTTTGATAGAATTACTAAAGGTTTCAGTGATCTTGAGTAACTCTATCAAGTGGGTATTGGTGCAGGCAAATAATTTCAAGTCATCCATGTACAGAAGGTGGGAAACAACTTGACCTCCTCTCCGAAACTGATAGCCTAGCCCTGAATTCTCCAGTAAAGTACTGAGAGGATTCAGTGCTAGACAAAACCATAAGGGACTCAGACTATCACCCTGAAATATACCCCTCTCAATCCTGACAGGCTCACCGTTTCCAAGCATCTGACGACATCCTGGATAAACAAGAGCCGTTCTCCATTGCCCCATACATGCCTGCAGGAAGGTGCGAAGAGTTGTATCAACTTTATACAACTCCAGCACCCTCAACAGCCATGTATGTGGCACGGAATCGTAGGCTTTCTTGTAATCAATCCAGCATGTTGCCAGATTTCTCCGGTTACGACGAACCTGCTGATTAATGGCCATGTCAAGAATAAGGAGTTCTTTAGTACCACGTGACCCGCTTCTACATCCATTTTGAGAGTTGGACATTATGGAATAATTTTCTAAATGAGATGATAATTTAACTCTCAAAACAGATGTGAGAAGCTTATAGACCGTAGGCAAACAAGTTATCGGTCTATTATTATTATTATTATTATTATTTATGCGTTAGCTTTAAAATGCGTAAATGTTCAAACAAAGTTGAATGAAACTTCTCCACGATGCCATTATCGTTTGGGGAGTGTGCTAAGGTGCGGTGATGATTAATTTCGTGTAACTTTACAAATTCGCTAAACAATTGGTTGGTGAATTCCGTACCGTTGTCCGATATTATGGTTAGTGGTAAGCCATGATGAGTTGCAAACTTTAGTAAAGCCTGCAGTATGGTAACAGCTGTACCATCTCTTATGTGGTATGCTTGTGCATACTTCGAGAACGCGTCCACTATTGTTAAGTATTTCTCCGATTGGATACTCAAAAGGTCTATGTGAACGGTTTCGAATGGTTTAGTAGCAGGTGGTACTAGGTTGAACTGTGGTTTAATTGGGTGGCGATCGTATTTAGCTTGCCCACAAACGGTACAGTTGTTAATAAATTTAGTTATGTCCTCCTTCATTTTTGGCCAGTAATACTTATGAGATAGGGCTAAGTAGCACTCATTGATGCCACGATGGTTAGTTTTCCCATCATGGTAATGTTTGATAATGTCCTGCTGTTGTAGATATTCCTTAATATTCTCTACCTCTCTTTTGGCCAAAACTAAATTCATGGAAGAACTTCTAAATTTTTCTTGAATGATAGGAATGATGTCATACATGGATAAAGCAGGACTGATTAACAGGGCTGTTTTCACTTTAGGATTGACATATTCCTTGATGACATTTACAATAATATATCATCTTCTAAATTAGTTTGAGATACTTGTACAGAAGTTCTAGTATGAGTATCGAATGGCTTCGATGCTGTTGGGCGCTTTTTGAGGTCGCCAACAACAGTGATGAAGATTTGCCTATGGAATTTATTTAGTGGCTCGTCAACAATAGGGATTTCAAGAATCGGGTTTTCCTGACTGGTATGTGCAGTTAAGGTTGATGAGTCGCCTTCTGAGGGTGGACGTTCGGATGCGTTCACTGCCATAGAGCTCGTTTCTTCATTATGGATTTGGATGCGGGAGAGAGCATCAGCATTGGTATTGCTAGAACCTTTTTTATAAATGACAGTAAAGTCATATTCAGATAGCTTAAGCTTCCATCTGGTCAGTCGAGAATTGGGCTCTTTCAGGTTCATAACCCACTGGAGTGGTTTGTGATCTGTTACTATTTTGAATTTTTCTACCGTATAGGTAGGGTCTGAAATATTTGGCTGCTCAGACTATAGCGAGAAGCTCTTTCTCAATCGTACTGTAGTTGATTTCGCTCTCGTTAAGAGTGCGAGAAGCGTAGCACACGGGTTTGTCAGAGCCTATAGTACCCTGCGATAGGATAGCGCCAAGAGCGACGTTAGAAGCATCTGTAGTCAGGATGAAATCTTTTGCGAAATCAGGGTACTGCAAAATCGGATCGTTGGTAATGAGCGTCTTGCACATTTCGAAACTTTCAGTGTACTCAGGGGTCATTACTACTCTTCTGCCTTTCTTTAAACACTGAGTGAGAGGTTTGGTAATACGGGCAAAATCAGGTATAAACTTTCTATAGTAGCCGACTAAACCTAAGAATTGCTTGATTTCTTTGGGTGTAGTCGGGATTGGGTATTTTTGGATGGCTATTATTTTATCGGGTTGTGGCTTAATGCCTTCTCTGGTTATTACATGGCCTAGGAAAGAGGTTTCTAGTTTGAGGAACTCGGACTTATTTAGCTGGACTTTGAAATTGGATTCGCGTAGCTTCTTAAATACTTTCTCCAAATTTGTCATGTGTTCTTGGAGCGAAGTACTGAAGACTACAATATCGTCCAAGTATACCAAGCAAACGGTATTCTGCAGTTCTTTCAGGACGTTATCCATAACGCGCTGAAATGATGATGGTGCGTTCTTAAGGCCCATTGCCATCCTCAGGAACTCATAGTGCCCATTTTCGACATTGGCACTACTCAGATAGGTGAACTCCAGGCGGACTCGGAGGGTCTAATTATACCCTGTTCCAGCATTTTGTTTTTTGACTCCTAACTTCGTCCCTATGGATATACGGGTAACAATAGCTTTTACCGTGTACTGGTATTTCATCCGAGGTACGAATTTTATGTTTAATTTTATTTATGAAAGTCAGGGCTTCTCCCTCTATGTAGAATATTTCGGCGTATTTACTGCATAGAGTCTCTAAATTAGCCCGTTCCTCCACATTAAGGTGTTCGGTACGTAACTGAGAGATGACAAATTTGGCACGTTCGGGAAACTGATCTATGTACGTATGCGGACTTCTGTGAGAGTATTTTGCATCACACTGAGTAGTATAAACCTCTGCTTGTACGGCTCGGTCCATTGAAAATATTACATCATTAGACGTTGGGTTAGTAATTTCTAAAAATCCGCGGTTATTCTTTACAGTGGTAAGGCAATCTCTGATGGTACAGTTAGAAATTCTCTGTTCGACTATTAATGCCTCTCCATCGTGAAAGTTAATGGGTACTCTAAGTAATTTCGATGAATTGGCTGGTATAATATCCTCGTAAAGATTAGCATTACGTGTATTATGCATCTTGATTTCGTTAATAGAATTACGCGTTATCAACACTCTATCTTTAAGGTCAATTTTAGATTCCCATTTCTCTAGCAAATCTAATCCTATAATTCCATCAAAATAATAGTGACATTTAAAAACGTATAGTTTCATGGAATCGAGCTCTTGAAATTCGCTGAAAGTCGGGATATCTATGGTATGATCGCTTCGCGCAGACCCATGGATGTTCGTAACTTCAAAAGGTTCGTAGTTAAGGGGAAATTTTTTATAAAATTGATTCACAGCTTCTGGGCTAATAAATGATTGATTTGCCCCTGTGTCAAGTAATAGATTTAGGGACGGCTGTGAAATTTGCAGATATGGGAGCTGCCTTTGTGTTTGGAGATTTACTTCTATTTTAATTTGCTTAATATCCCGCGCTCCTGAAAATCCTGCTCTGGTTCAGAACTAGGTCCAGGAATAGGACTTTTGCAAGGCTGGCTATGTTCCGGGTAACCATAATTAGGATTCTCATAATAAGTATAAGGGGTTGGCTCTACATTGTAATATTCCGTGCCATCGCCGTACAAGTTACAATTGGGTTCGTCAAAATAATCAGGGTAATAGTGTTGTTCACTGTGGTAACCACACTCGTTCATATTCATTTCCTTTGACTTAAAATAGTTGTTAGGGCGGGTTACCGCTTTTACGCCAGTCATGACCTGCTATTTGACCGAAGGAGGGTTTTTCTTTCGGTACAAAGTGACTAACACCGCTCATGGGCTTAGGGCCCGTATACGGCTGCTGGAACGTTCTAGGTTGCGGTTAGAAATTGTTGTTGAAGCGATTATACCCTGGTGGTGGCCCTCGGAACATTTGTTGCGTGCGCGTGGGCATACCTACACCGTTACCGAGAGTGGCAAGCCTATTAAAACTGTTAAAAGGTTGCACGTTGCCTTGAAAAGTATTTGGTTTCCATAGCTGCTGCGGTGGCTGAAAATTGTTAACAGGCCCGGTTCGTACAGCTGAATTGAACTGTTTTTGTTGTAAACTACTAGAATTATTCATGGGTGATCAAGCAAAGATCTAGGTAGGTAACCGGTGGTAGGTATCGTCTCGTGTAGGGAGACATATGTCATGATAGTGCAGAATAATGAAACACAACGGTCATAAAACTCCTGGGGAGAAACATTTCCTTGGGTAGCTAGCATAAGATCGTTATAAAGTGTGGTCTCATCCCGTTGGTCTGCGAAGTTGTTAATCAAACGCTTCGGCCGCCTAGGAAACCAGAGTTTGGTAACTGGTTTCCATTAAGGATTTTTTAATACGTCTACGTAACTGGTTACCATGAAGGATTTTTTAATACTGCTATGTAACTGGTTACCAAGCAGTACTTATCTTAGGTAACTTAAGTCTTCTACGGAACTGACGACGAAAGGAGAAAGAGTTAGAAGGTACTTACTTTCTTTTTGTGATTATAAACGGTTAAATTGAAGATAATAAGGTAAAGTATGACGAACAGGAGGCTGATAGTCTTGGACGATGACAAGTCTGCGGTAGCTAGACTGCGGATCTCAGGAGTGGTGTGAGAGTTCTATCACGCTTCCTCCCCGCCGCCTCTTTCACGAGCATGACCTACTACCGCGAAGGCTATTACAAATAACTTGGGGACAGTCAGTTCGATTTTGGCAAACAAGGGAGATACTGTTTGCTGTTCAGGTTCCGGTCCAAAAGTGTACCTAGAGATATCTAGCAGGATGTCTTTTTTTTTAACGTGAGGGAAAATCCTCATGGATGTTATGCCGGTCTCCTGCCGACTAAAAAACCTCACGTTATGCCCAACTGCCTATGGTTGGGAGCCCCGGGTAAGCCCTCGGAAGGATGTCCCAGGACTCCCAACAGAAACACGGCCGCCACTGCGCTATTCCGCGTCTTTGGGGGCTTTCGGGTGTGATCCCGCTTCTAATGGGGGGCGTGCGTGAGTTCCTCACGTCACGCTGCCGTCATGGGTCTGCTTCTGTAAAGACGGTAAGCCGCCCTCTCACCATCCTCAGGCCCCCGGTCATGGAGGCCGATAGTCCTCGGCGAAGACACGTCGACGGCGCCCAGGCCGTCGACTGCGGAACTCGGGTGGGAGAGTTCTCTCCCATTCCCGCCCCGCCGTCCCTTTCACAAGCATGACCTGCTCGCAGAAAGAGGCGGCGCAGTCCCGCTTACTCCCGCTGGAGAGCATGGCTCGCACCATGGTCTCGAGCGAGAGAGTGTCCACGTCCAGACCCACCACGAGGACCTGGCGCTGTTGGCGCCCACGCCGTGCACTCCACCATACAGCAGGATGTCTATCTTTGCTTTGTTAATTATGAAAAGGCTTTCGATCGTGTGTTGCATGGTCGACTAATAGATTTACTGAAGGATATTGGCCTCGACGATAGAGATCACCATTTGGAGCGTGTACTGGAATCCGAAGTCAGAGTAGAAGGAGACGAAACCAATGCTGTTTCTGTACAAAAAGGTGTGAGACAGGGCTGCATTCTGTCACCGGTTCTCTTTTATTTGTATTCAGTAGCTATAATAACAGAAGCTTTACAATATCTCGATTGCGTAGTAAAGATAAACAGCAGAAGTTTTAACAATTTCCGCTATGCCATATTTTTGATAGCATGTACACTTTGACTACAGTGTCCGAACTGCAACAAACGGGGTATAGACTAAAGCTAATCAGTCAAAGGTTTGGTCTGAAGATAAAGACAAAATATATGATTATATCTAGGAAAGACGATGTTAATCTACTTTATAAATTGTAAAAGCTGTGAATGATAAAACATAAAACAAAAATTAAAAATAACTCCCTAACTTAGTCAGGTTTTTCACAAGAGAACAAATATAAAACCAGAAGTAACTTGTGGACGGGCCGATTTTTATGGTTCCGTATACGTGGGGTAAAAACGGGACCCTATTACCTAGACTCTGCCGTCCGTCTGTCGGTCGATCTGTCTGCCACCAGGCTGTATCTCATGAATCGTACAAGCTAGACAGTTGTAATTTTCTCTGACGATGCCTTTCTGTTGCCACTATACTTAATAACTATTTGATGGAAACCAGTTACGTAGACATACTATAAACTCCTACATGGTAACCAGTTAAGTAGAAGTATTAAAAAGTCCTTCATGGTAACCAGTTGTGTAGACGTATTAAAAAATCCTTAATGGAAACCAGTTACCAAACTCTGGTTTCCTAGGCGGCCGAAGCGTAATCAAAGCCTTTTTGATATTGGCCCAATCTTCAGGTATACCATTCGCGTTAATAATCTGAGCGGCTGGGCCGGTTATTTTATTTAATATACCGTTAATAAGGCACAGCCGCGCTAATTCGTTACCAGGATTAGCATCTATATACTCAGAAACAATTTGGTCGCAAAGCTGAATAAATCTTGGCAAAATGTGCGGATTCCCATCAAAATTTGGCACTAAACGTAGGGTTTTATAAATTATATCTGCGTCTGCCATAGTGTTAAATTCGGAACTTACAGACCTAACGCTGCTATTTAAACTATTACTAATACTATTAGAATCTCCGCTAATATCTCTATTCGAATCTAAGTCTAACCTACGTGCTTCTCTAGAGCGCACAGGCCCTCTGGGAGTAGTTTGCTTAGGGTGAAAAATGATTGCTAATTACTAATACTAACTATAGGAAAAGGGAAGTTGAGAGCAACACACAAAAACAATTTTTAGTGTACTTACATCAACTGCATTTCAGCACCTCTGGGATCGATGTCTGGATTTCTCCTCCGGGCACGACGTCAGGTTCTTCTTTCAGGATACTCGGCGAACGCGATCGCTCGCGACGGCGGTAGCGATTTAGCGGTAAGGGTACGATATTCGATGCGAGAACCACCCTAATTAGCTATTTCGAGACGCCTCGAGCATCCTACCGACTGCGCCAAATAAGGAAGTCGCTGCCGGAGGACCCAAAAAAAACCAAAATGATTTTTAACTAAATTTAATTAATACAAAAATTACAAAGAAATTACAATTAAAAGTAAGTGGTTCCGACCGATGTTAGAATCAGAATGATCTACGGCTATTCCACGAGTATCGGGTAAAACTGGCATCCGGTTGCATGTGACGAACATCGCCTCATCAAGTCAGCAGTTTTGTCTCCACGTGTAAGTACGGCTGCATTGCGTCATCTCGCGTCAGCAATTCTGTCTCCGCGTGTAAGGCTTGTTACTAAGAAGGGCAACGGGGTCGCTGCATAGTTGCATTTTCTTTATTGCTAGATACTATAACACGATCTTCATTTGTTTTGCCGATCTTCATTTGTTTTGCAGATCTTCATTTGTTTTGTCGATCTTCATTTGTTCTGTCGATCTTCATTTGTTTGCCGATCTTCATTTGTTTTGACGATCTTCATTTGTTTTGTTGATCTTCATTTGTTTTGTCGATCTTCATTTTGTTTTGCCGATCTTCATTTGTTTTGCCGATCTTCATTTGTTTTGCAGATCTTCATTTGTTTTGTTGATCTTCATTTGTTTTGTCGATCTTCATTTGTTTTGCCGATCTTCATTTGTTTTGTTGATCTTCATTTGTTTTGTCGATCTTCATTTTGTTTAGCCGATCTTCATTTGTTTTGCCGATCTTCATTTGTTTTGCAGATCTTCATTTGTTTTGTCGATCTTCATTTGTTTTGTCGATTTTCATTTGTTTTGCCGATCTTCATTTGTTTTGACGATCTTCATTTGTTTTGTCGATCTTCATTTCTTTTGCCGATCTTCATTTGTTTTGATTTCAACGTCTTTTGACTTTGTGAAACTGTGGTTCAAGCATCCCCTTAATAAGTACAGAACAAGTGGGAATAGTTGAAAGATAAGTCGCGGGTAAAAGCATAGTTTTATGAGTCACAGAACTAACGGGAATAAAATTACCAGTAGTTCTGCCAACAGAACTACTCAACAGTACAGGTGATCGGAATAGTTTACGTAAGTCAGGTGTAAAGCATAGTCTTATAATTCACAGGACTAATGGTAATAAAATTACCAGTAGTTCTGCCAACAGAACTAGTCAACAGAACAGGTGGGAGTAGAGGAATGTTCCTCCGGGAAAGTCATCGAAAATTGGACCTCTAGATTCGACTACGTCCGAGCCAGCCGTGGCGGTTATATGCCAGAAATCATATTTAAATTATAATGCCAGAAGATTTTCTTTCGAATAAAGTCATTTTCACATCAATAAAAACAATAACCTTCGTTTTATTCCATTTCAAAGTTCTATACCTCTAAAAAAAACACCCTTTATTAATTATATTACCCTCTCTTCGCAAAACAAAGCTGCAATCAAATCAGTATATCACAATAGTCTACTGCTGGACAAAGACCTATCTAAATTTCGTCGCCTTCGTGAGGTAATTTGGACGTAATGCACCTCGCTTACCAGACGGGTTTTGTTTTGAGTTTTACTGACTACATATGCATATCATAAAATTTTAAGTCGTGTTGCGCAACCTGACCAGTTTTTTTGCAGCTACGGCATTTCTCATTAAGTGCATGCAATATTAAAACCCTGTGTGTTAAATCCTGTAATTACAATTTTCTGCTGTGTAAGTCATGTAGTGCGTGTCTACCCTAATTTTGTGGCGAGACGAGCGATGGCAACAGGGAGGAATAAAAAATGAGACAAATTTAAAGGCATTGTGAATTTTGTGCCGGAAAGCGTCGTAAATAATATAAAGGTTGTGATTTACTGCTGTAGAGGCCGGAGTTTTGATATCTCTACATGTTTTATGATGTGTTTTTGTGCATATCACACATAAAGTAACGTAGCAATATCGTATCGTAAAAAGACGGTCGTTGTAAATTTCTCTTTTTTGTGGCATCACAGCTCACATATGCTTCCACTAGGTAGCTGTTTGTTTGCATCAGCAAATGAGTTCTGTTTTTGCCAAAATGTATGAAGCCTGTTTGGGTGCTAGATGACCTAAGACCTACCCCTTTTTTACTTGTAAAAATTCTGCTTGGAAGTTATGCCGGACTCCTACTAACTAAAATCACATGATGCCTTACAAGTGTCTACGGGTAAGCCCTCGGAAGGACATCCCAGGGTAACCGGCTCGAACCTACCCCTTCAAATCGTTTTTTAGCCAACGTAAGGATCTCGTTAACTTATACGGTCCGATTTATTTTGTTGATATGGAATGCCGTAAAATTTAGAAATCGAATATTTATGTCGAAAGTATGAGTAAGCGAGAGTGTCCATTTCCAGAAGGTTAATTTCTTTTTCGGGCTTTGTTTCGTTTATAGGTTAGAAATTAGCCGCACAAAAAAGAAAAAATGCACAAAGAAACCTCTGTTGCCTTCGGTTTTGAATTTATTTAGTGTATAATCTTTTTTATTTAGTGTTTAAACTTTAAACTATAATTTTCGTAGCACTTCCGTAGCACACGAACCGTAGCCGTAGCAAACGTCTACAATACTTACTCATTTCCTAGCTTGAGTAAAACGAAATCACACCTGCTTTACGTTAATGCATATTACGTGTTCCACGCTATTCACCCCCACACTCAAATAAGGCTTAGGGCACATTAGAGACACGACGGTCCTAAAACTGAATATTATTTTATATTGCGAATCGGATCGGTCCTATTTATCGGCTTGGGCTTGCACCATAAAAGTTTTGTCTGTGAGACGTCTCTTTTTTAGTGTTCGCAGAAAAATTCAAAATCTGTGGTTCGCAGTTTAATATATGTCTATACTCTTAGGAAAGATTTAATTGTTTCTTTGTTTGCATCGAATAGGCTCTAAAACTAATGAACCGATTTGAAAAATTATTTCACTGTTGGGAAGCTACCCTATTCCCGGTGAACATAGGCTATTTTTTATTTACAGGAATAAAATATAGCATATGTTCACCGGGAATAGGGTAGCTTCCCAACAGTGAAATAATTTGAGAATACAGATTCTCACGGGAACGGGTGTTCCATGGGTGAAACCGGGTGACGTCCGCAAGTATTTAGTAAAGCGGTACACCGTCTGAAGACAGTCCCGTCGCCAATGTGCGCTTAGCCTTATGCTGCGGCCACATTATCGCGATAACGCGAAGATTTACGTTGTCGCGACACGTCTGGCCAAAGAATTCGTCCTATCGCGAATCATGTTCGCGAATACTCGGTGGCTTCGCGCCGCTGCACGGTGGTCCAGGCGCCGAACAAGCGCGGTCATAAATACCTTACTTTATTAAATTTGGAAAATGGGATTTTTTTTGAGGGTAAATAATAAAAAGAATTCTTTATGAATGTACATTAGTGTTTTATTTACATAATTTAATACATAATATACAGTAAACTGTACAAAGTACTGTTTAACAAAAAAAATTAATACGCAATATTTGAGATTTATTCTGCATCGTTCGTAAATATATCTGAATATGATATTAACGCCGTTCATGAAGGGGTTATCGTTAAATATAATATTCTTTTTATATAAAAGACAAGAAAACTAAAACTACAATTTATTTACAAACGTCATCATAACCACAACTAAGCTAAATCATTACAACAGCAAACCTAATTTCAATTTAAACTAAATTCTTTATAAATCTAAAACCTGCCTCGACATAACGCTTTTTTTTTCTTACGGGGAAATTTCCGAAGACCAGTAGGTAATGAATGGGTCTAAGCTGAGTAAAAGTCTGTAAAGTTAGTCCGTATTCGTAAATTAAAAATTCTCGTGACATTTTTCTCGTGTGATCCCGTCTGAAAGCCTTATAATTTTTGTTGTTAGATTCTGCTGGCTCTTCTGATAATTCCCCAATAGATAACCAAGCATACTGTGCTACTTCAGTACTATCGAAGAGGACTTAGTGAACGGAAGCTGGAAGATTATACCACGGATATTCTTGAATTAAAATTCGAGCGGTTTCCAAAGAATCTTCATTAAATTTATTCGAATTTATATTCAGTGTTGCTAGTATTGATTAGTGAATTCACAGCAGAGTCATCTACTTGTGATAATTCTGCCAAACTTCTACGTTTCGAGAGCTTAGACAAATTTCAAAAATATTTCCTGGAATGTCCGCGTTCGGAAGATGGCCCGAGCTGGTTCGCGTTTTCTTGAATGCACTCCTCCTCATTACTCCTTACTAATTTGAAACATTCATTTTCATTTAACCAATCTGAGTAATTTTGCCAAAATGTTGATTTACTTCTAGAGACAACTTTCCAAAATCCATCAAGACTTAAATATAAATTGAGTATTTTACTATCTAAGTTCCTAATTTCTACATTATTGGCCTCTTCCAGTAAAGCTACAATAGTTACCAACACGTGTTGATGTTTTTTGAGGAATAGTTCTAGCCATGGCAGACCAAATCTCAAAAAAATGCATCCTTGAGAAAGAACATTTAATCAAAGTTCCTGAAAAAAAAACATTAATAATTAACATGTGTTTCGTAGACAAGCCTACGCAGTCGTAGAGCCTATATAGCAACTAAAGATGCAAAAGGGCGCAGCAAAACCTTTTATATTTTCAAAATAGACAGTTCGATCTTTAATATAAGATATGTGAGAGTATTCGATTATGGTTGAAATTTTTTGTAGGGCTATGTGAAGTCAACTATAACATACAAATTTGGTAGAAATACTGTGTGGCGTAGCACGTAAAAATACGCCATAATAAGTAAAACAAAACTTAAAAATATAGCTAATTAGTAATAACATACCTTGATCTTAGAAATCCATTTCACAAACCCCCCTCAAAAATAATGCAGTTCTGAAAATTCAGTCACACATACTGCAGTGCTAATGAGTTACTGATAAGGCGAGCGCAACGTAATGATGCGTTCACTTTAGAGAGGTCGAGAAATAAGTAATAATTAGGTAGAATGGGTAACATATTTGTATTTTAGGGTAGCTTATCTATCGGTAAAACATTATACATAATTAAATTGGAGTAATTGATAATGAAATTTTAGCATTTATGACCTATTGGCGGAACCACCGTGCGCTGTCGGTAAATTGCCGCACATCAAAGGATTTGTCGCGACAAAGTTCGTGCGGCTGGCTACATTTCGCGCGCTTTAGTTGACTACCAGACGCCGAGCGGTTTGAACGTGTTGTATTAGAATTCATACAAAATTATGAATCGGAACCAATCTTATGAGACCCGCAAAAGCCATACCACAAGAAAAACATTTAAATTACGACGCATGGGTGAGAATTAAAGCTAATTTAAGCTGGACTGTTACAAATGAATTATCGCGACACGTTCTAGATTATCGCAACGTAGCGAAGTATTTTTTGATGTGGCCAAGCACGTTCGTCATGGATCGAACACGAATATTTATCGCGACAACGCGACGACGAAATTTCTTTCAATATGTAGCCGTAGCATTAGGAATGGGTTTGTGTTCTGAGTAGAATTCTTAGGTACCTAAATGTGTGAGTCGAAATATGAGGCCATTTTTTAGTACGCTACTTACAGAATTAGCTATTTAAGTGCTTTTAAACATGAAAATAAAGTGTGTTATTACTTGCATTTATTGCTGTACTTATATATAACTAGCTAATGTATGCGACTTTGCCTTAGTTTTTCCGTACCCGTTTTGCACACGAGCTTATTAGAAGGATAAAAAGTAGCCTAGTACTTTGTCAAGCTTTGTTCTATCTATGTGAATTTCAGAATCCGTTGCACTTGTTCCTGGCATATAGAGTAACTGATATATTAATTCAGAGTATCGTCAGTTATCTGTATACAATTTCAGTCACATAGGTCCAGCGGTTATAGCGTGATTTAGTATTCACTATTTTATTTGCCGTGATAAATCGATGAAGGCTGCGAGCAAGAAAATGTGTCACGTTCCGCGTGAGCTGAGCGTGCAAGCGAGAGCGTGGAACAAGCGATAGAGAGGCACGATCGGCATAAGCGTTTGGCTTCATAGGCGAGGTTGAAGTGTTCGCCAAAGTCTGCCGAGAGTCCTGGGACATACTTCCGAGGGCTAACCCGGGACTCCCGGCCGTAGACAGTTGTAGGGCATCGTGTGGTTTTAGTCGGTAGGAGTCCGGCATAGCATCCATTTAGGATTTCCACACGTAAAAAAAAGAAAAAAGCGTTCGGCTTGCGTCGCATCTATCTCTTTTCCACTCTATTGACCGATTAATGACTGCAAACAAAATGTTCTTTTATGACGTCATCGTGTAAAATTATCTTCCTTAAGTCGAGTTTAAAGACAACCCGGTTTTTATTATTAGAATACTTACGGAGTGTAATCTTCTAGCCGCGTCGTGTATTGACAGAATGTGGGTAATCTTGTATTTTTCTAGTTGAACAGGGTCCTTTGAGTCCCGGTAGTTGCCCACGTAGAGACCTGGGAGGACCTGTGAAAGATTTAAATGGCTGAGTCAAATCTACTAGTTCGACCTTATTACAAAACATTGTTTTACTATAGTACTTAACTAAATGTGTATAAAAAGAATTTATAGAGCTTCCGTATCATTCTCATAATTAACATTCGAACTTAGGTGCGATGGAACCTTTTTTAGGCCCAAGCGAGCTTTTAATAGCCCCAGCGAGCGCGTTTTAAAACCTCTACTCCCACCTGTTCTGTTGAGTAGTTCTGTTAACAGAACTACTGGTAATTTTTTTCCCATTAGTCCTGTTGACAGAACAAATGGTAATGCAATTCCCACCAGTTCCTAATGGTGCATTGTTTATTCGACCGTCATTTGTTTTGTCGATCTTCATTTGTTTTGATTTCTACCTATATTGACTTTGTGAAACCGTTGCTCAATTATCCCCTTACTAAGTAACAGAACAAGTGGGAATAGTTGAAAGAAAAGTCACGTGCTAAAGCATAGTCTAATGAGTCACAGAACTAATGGGAACAAAAATTACCAATAGTTCTGCCAACAAAACTACTCAACAGAACAGTTGATGGGAATAGTTTACGTAAGTCAGGTGTAAAGCATAGCCTTATAAGTCACAGAACTAATGGGAAAAAAAAGTCCCAGTAGTTCTGCCAACAGAACTAGTCAACAGAACAGGTGGGAGTAGACGGCTTTTTAGGCCTAAACGAGCTTTACCTGCAGTTAAAGTACCTGCTGAAGACCTGCAAGAAACGGAAAACTCGACACTAACCCCTGTCCGAACCTTGTTTGGCCAGCGTGGTGCAGTAAGGTAAATAACTCTTATCCTATGTCCAGTCCCACTCTCTCGCTCGAGACCATGGTGCGAGCCATGGTCCGTAGGTCTGTTGGGAGTCCTGGGACATCCTTCCGAGAGCTTATCGAAATTAAAAAAAAAATCCTATGTCCAGTTCAGTATTCTATTCTATTCCAGTCAATACCGTGAACTGCTATAACGTGAAATAACGCCAAAGTGACATATAATTTTAAAGAAAAATTACAATTACCTACTCAACCGAGGTGCCGTGTAGTCGAACGTGTTTAATGTAGTACTTTGAAATTAATAAATTATTTTTATCTAAACGAGGTCAACAGTGCGCATACGCTGCAATTGCATCAATAACGCAAAATGTTTATGTGTGGTTTATAGAATGCAGTGAATAATAATTTACTGTCGTAACTATGGAGAGTCCTTTCTCCCGGAGCTCCCTAACGCCCCGCAGCCCACCCCCGGGACCCTCGCGCCCACCGGATGACGCCGCCTCTCAAGCTTCTAGGATTTCCACACCCGAGATCCAAAATTGGCTGACCAAGATCCAGAACTACCTTTCTGAGATATGCACTATTACGACCGATGGAGGAAAGCTAAATTCAGAGAACAAATTACGGATCTCCAACATCTGCAGGAGTGTGCTACATGGCGCATCAAGCATGGCCGTTCAGTACCAGTCTGCCAAACAGAAGCTCATAGACGCCTACACTGAAATTGAGTCCTTAGAAAAGGAAAATGAGATTCGAGACCAGCTGGTAGAGCTTAAAAGTAGCATCAGAGCTGTTTCCCAGGTTGTGCCTTTTGAGCCTCGAGCATCATTTGCCGATAAGATTAAGAACGGGAATAATGAGTATTTTTGCCCTCCAAAAACTGCCAGCTTAACGATTTATCCGGCGGATAAGGATAAAACAAGCGAGGAAACTAAGAAAATAGTACAGGAGACTATTAGGCCTGACAAATTAAAGCTCCATATACGAGGACTTAGAAAGACCAAGAATGGTGGAGTCATAATCAGTACCGAAGGAAAAGAGGACCTGCAGAAGTTAAAGGCATCCCAGCAGCTTCAAACAATGGGCCTTAAAGTTGAAGAGACCACTAAAAGGAGACCTAGATTAATTATCATAGGTGTGCCGTCAGACCTATCAGAAAAAGTTTTGTTCGACTGTCTATTTGAACAAAATATAACTGATAAGCACCCGAGCCTCACTATAGAAACATTCCAACAGTCCATTAGACTTAGCCATAAATCTGGCAAAAAGGACTCCTCTTTCTGCAACTATATTGTCGAGGTAACCGCTGAGTTACGAAAATTGCTCCTCGCACAGCAACGTATCTTTGTAAATTGGACGTCATGCCCAGTTAGGGATTTCACACTTGTAACTATGTGTTACAAGTGCCAACAATACGGGCATTCAGCAAAGTTCTGTAGAGATACAAATCCAACATGTGGTCACTGTGGAGAAGTTGGGCATACGAAAAAAGAATGCTCAGCATTGGATCAACCTGCAAAATGTGCAACGTGCAAACGCTATAACAAGCCGATTAATCATAGTACTGGCGATGTACAGTGCCCGGCCCGGAAAAGTGCTCAAGAACGGCCAATCCTGGCAACTGACTACGAGGGTGACTAGAGCGCTGTGTAACAAGGCAAACCATAGACATGGTCAACGGTGATATGACTCGTTACCGTGACTGATACTTAGGTATAGGCTCCATATAAGATTATAAATATTCTAAATTATAATTTGAATCAACTTTTTGTTTTTGTTAGTGGACAGTAAGTGTACTATGGACGGACGTCATAATAATATCCAAGTGCTGATTATGTAAAATGTGTAAGAAATCGAATGCCCTAGTTTTAAGCAAAGTACTGCATTAGCTTGCAAAACTATTTGACATTATTTTGTATAAGTTTATTTATTTGTTTTAGGTATTCAAAGAGTTTCTTTTTGCATAGCATTACTTTTGATTGATTTATTATTAATAAGTATCCGTTGTCTGGTACCCATAACACAAGCAGGTTATCCTAGCTTACTTTGGGATCAGATGGCGCTGTTTAAAAGAATAGGTTCGTGAATAAATATTTTTGTTTACTTACGTCATGATTATAAGCACCTATCTATTAGTATTTAGATAAACGCGACGAACCTGGTGACCTATAAATACAGATACTATTGTATCTAGTTTAGGCACCAGTCTCAAAATTATCTATTTGTGAATAAATTGTATAAACGCCTAATTAAGAAACTTTAAGAAGTATGTACCTATGTAATATTTTTTGAGAAAATAAAGAATTTATTAATTAAAAAAAAAAAAAAAAAAAAATGAATTGTAACTAGATTTTTGAAGTTTGAAGACAGAAAAATATTATTATGTAAACAACGATACTTTGTATCAAATTCTAATTTGGACTTTGAGTTTGGAGTTGGGGAAATGTTAATTTAATGTACCTACAAGCCGAAAAGGGCGCCTTTAATTCTTTGAGCAAACTAAATAAAGTGCTTTGCTAAACATTGTAATTCCGCGGTTTTTCCTCGCCTTGTTTAACAATTTTAGGGTCTGTTACGAAATAACTCAAGTTCCAAAAGTTTCATAATATTGTTATAATATTATAGGAATTTTGATAGCCTTGTATTACAATCAGCCTGAATAATATTGGAGAGGAATTGTTAAACTTGTTCTTCTTTTAGTAGATTTCATAATAAGAATCTACCTAATTGTGACATACTACGGAGCCCGTAGCAGTAACGTATGGAAACCTGTCAGATTCTTTTTAGGGTTTCGTAGCCAAATGGCAAAAACGGAACCCTTATAGATTCGTCATGTCTGTCTGTCTGTCTGTCCGTCTGTCTGTCCGTCCGTGTGTCACAGCCATTTTTCTCCGAAACTATAAGGCCTATGCTGTTGAAACTTGGTAACTAGATGTATTCTGTGAACCGCATTAAGATTCTTATATAAAACTAGAAAAAAAGTAGTAAATTTTGGGGGTCCCCATACTCAAAACTGAAACTCAAAATTTTTTTTTCATCAAACCCATACATGTGCGGTATCTATAGATAGGTCTTTAAAAATGCGGAGGTTCCTGACATCATTTTTTTCTAAAATGAATAGTCTGCGCAAGAGACACTTCCAAAGTGGAAAAATGTGTCCCCCCCCCCCCCCTCTAACTTCTAAACTAAGAGAATGATAAATCTAAAAAGAATATATGATGTACATTGCCATAAAAACTACCAACAAAAATTGTTTTGAATGAGATAGAGCTGGTAGTTTTTTTTTAATACGTCATAAACCGCAATTTTCGGTTAGAATAATCACTACCACTGCGAACGTCTAAAAACATCAATCAAAGTTACAACGAACTATATGAACTTTTATGTTATGTTAATTGCTGCTACGAAACCCTTCATGGGCGAGTCCAACTCGCACTTGGCCGGTTTTTATATTTTCCCCTCGTTGGTAGTATCATAATAATACATAGCCTGTATTAAAAGTAATAAATTAATTGTCTAATGGTGGATGAAGAATAAAAACGTGAATTCAATTTCCGCGGTTATTGCCCGGTCCTACTATTCTGCTTTCCATTGAATATAAAATCAATATTCAACTTTAAAGCTAAGCTAAGCTCAATGAGCAGGTAAGAGGTCAATGTACAACTTATTACAGTTACTTCTTACCTCTACTTAAAACAAATCACATAGTCAATAACTTAAGTACATAGCAAACAATCTCATGATACAGTTCAAAGATTTCAACAAAAGAGCAGGGTGTTCTAAAATTCATTCCACGTTGGGGAAAAGCTTCGACACAAAAGGCAGGAAAACTATTATTGAGAAAACGTTATTGGGAGATCGACTTCGTCCGGTTTATAATGCAAAGGTAAAGCTAGCGGCGACTTGTTGGGTTGACCGTGAAATTGAAAGGAGTATGTAAAGCATTTGTTAAAGTACTTTGTGCTTTACTATATATAAAGTAGATCGTAAGGCCCGGTAAAGTAGATCGCGAGACCAAAGCGGATAGAAGTTGAGATATCTTTTGATAACCAATCAATTTCGTTATTTCCATATCTCGCGTTGCGAAA
Organism: Miltochrista miniata; assembly: GCA_933228765.1. Classification (NCBI taxonomy): domain Eukaryota; kingdom Metazoa; phylum Arthropoda; class Insecta; order Lepidoptera; family Erebidae; genus Miltochrista; species Miltochrista miniata. Next base: position 21,655,107 of record OW121766.1, on the reverse strand, counting down.
TCATGGTTGACGAAATCTCATCAATCTGGATATCAAAACACAGTTCCTTTTCAAACATCAAAATAATGTCCACAAAAAATATTAGTTCCTCAACGTTCTGCTTTGGAGGACACCAGGCCTAAGAAGGGTAGTCCAGAGAACTCGTTTACGGTAAGGAGCTAGTGGTGTATTTTTCCAAGCTAGGATTGTAAAAAGAATTTCCTGTCTTCAGTATGACGTCCTTTAAAAGAAGTCTTAGAAGGTTATTGCAGGGTTCGGCAGTGCAAGTATCTTTGCAAATGTCCATAGCTTACGGTGGTCACTGTCAGGTGGCCTTAACCTTGTCTACCACCCTAGTCGTATTAAAACTCCGTCTACATCCATGCACATAATAATTATATCGAGAGTTTCACTTTGCAACATTTATTAATATTCTTTCGAAGCAACTGTAACTTTCTCGTATTCTTCTGCGGTAAACTTATAATCTATACTTATAATAAATCTGTAGAAGTGAAAATTCTGTACATTCAAAATATCAAAAAAATAAATAGCAGGGGGTGTTACTAGACCGACACCGAACCCAAAAATGTGATTAAAAAAATTTTTGTCTGTCTGTCTGTCTGTCTGTCTGTCTGTCTGTTTGTTCAGGCATCACGCAAAAACTACCGGTTAGATTACGATGAAACTTGGTATAATTATTCTTTTATAGCCTGGGCACCACACTGGGTACTTTTTATCCCGGAAAAGTATATAGAATTCAAACCAAACTTAATTTTGCGGTTCAATCCCTAGACCCAAAGTTATTATCAATTATTGCTTAAACGGTTAATGGTACGATGATGAAATTCAGCATGAGCGTTGTTTGTTACAATTTGAAAAAAGTAATTTTACCATTTTTGCAAATTCCACCTCCAAAGGTATCAAAAAGGAGGGTCAAGTTTGTATGGGACAACGCGATTCCTTGGTCCGATTTGTTTAAAATTTGACATATAGCATTATTAACATAATTGATGGAAGACGTGTTCCTTATTTTATTAAAATTTATGCATTATCGACCTAAAAAGGGAATGTAAATTATTTTGAAGCTGATTTTCTCCGGAGTTGATATCAATACTCCTTAGATAATCTTATTTTTGATTTAAATTACTTTTTATTTTGACACATTTGTGGAAGTTTAATCCGAATGACATTGTCATTTTCATCAAAGAGAATACAATACTACGTAAGAAGAGACGGGACTTCCATAGTGCGAAATAGTCTTACGAAATGTCAAACCATGATCAACTGACAGTAGCCAACCTAACAACTTTAACACATACAGTTGCCAACATTAGGGAAAAATAGTGATGTACACTATATTTATCGATATCGATACTATATTTATCGATATCGATAAATGCAGTGGTCTTTACTTCTAGTATAGACTATATATAGTATAGGCTCAGTTTTGGTTGTGAAATTATAAGTTCATAAAATATTATTATATTTATTTAAAAAAAACAATATTTGTAATTTCAGCGCCTTATTTCTTATTCTGACTTCTGACTGTGTATCATAATGACCCTTTTTAATTACCAAATATTAGGACGCTTGCTTCATTATTGCCTTCGTCTTTAATCACTAAAGTACAGTAATTAGCTGAAACAAAATAATGAGATAATTACAATATTTTTGTGTTATTTTTAATATTTTTTATAGTACGAGTTATAGATATGTAGCCATGATTTCTGAAGTGGTACCAACCTTTTGTTATGGTGATAGTGATTATTTAGCTGAATCCATTAATCAAGCAATTTTATTTTGAATTAAATTTGTCTGTTGAATCAATTCTGCAGCTCGCTGTAGTGACTGTATATAATATTGACCCTTTTGAATACTAAATATTAGAATGCTTGCTTCATTATTGACTTCGTCTTTAATCACTTTGTACCACTCACTTTATACACATGGTAATTGGCTGAAACCAAAATAATGACAATTATTCTTGTGTTTTTTTAACATATTTTTGTGTTAAGTGGCTTGGCAGTGAGTCTTATTGATGGAACTGCAAATTTCTTTAACTGCGTCCTATTTTCCTAAAATCTTAGTCAGTAAAATGTTTTCCGCAAAAAAATTTTAGCTGGTGGAGTTTCTCTATGGGTATATATGCTAAATCCTCGTTTCCTGTTTTCTTTACCCATTCCTTAAAACTAAAAAATAAAACATCGATTTATAAGTAATTGCAAAACTACTACCACACTATTTTCCTAACGATTATACAATATATAATTTTCATTGTTTTCACCCATATAACCTATGAACCATTGATAGATTTACTAATATACTACTCACCGAAGCTCATCCATAGGAAATCTGGCCATGAAAAACCGTTTTGTGCCGTCTTTTCTTTCAGATTTTAAACCGCATATTTCACACTTTTTATAATGCATAATTCGATAAACTATGTAGAACAAACACAAGAGAATATAATATAGAGAACGAACTGATAGCAATAATAAGCTATTATCTCAATTATTTCAATAATATCTTTCAGAGAAAAATAAATTGAAAATAACGAATAACAACTTGACATCTACAGTGACAGACAGATGACATTTCCTCAAGGAACGAGCGAGGCAGATAGAGTAATTGAGTGAGACACATATAGTCGCCATTACAATTTGGTCAATTTTCATACATTTTTTTGCTTGTACGTAGTTGCGACAGACTGATTTTCATGATTTAAGTACTATTAGAAATATAGTTGTTAATGTTTTTAAATTTTGTATAACAAAAAATAAATATGTGAAAGAAAAAGAAAATTCGAAGATGGCTAGCCAGGAATAATGAATGACCACGCTTCGGGTAGTGTCCACTGCGCATTAGAATGAAAGGTTATCAACAGCCCTAAGCGACTGGTCATGGAAGGTATGAACTTTATTCTATAGTGCTGGCTGCATTCGGTGCACACAGACTCACTAAGTCTTTGTTAAATACGGGAATGGCCTCTACGAAGATCACATTTGACAAGTAAAAAGAGCCTTTAAAATGAACATGAACCCCTAGCAGATGAAATTTACATGGTTATTAAGTTAACAGGTCTTGGTTGGACCATCTGTATTAAGAGGACGAAGTTGTAGTTCGGTTTTCCCATACGTCGTAGGCTTACAGTATGACTGGGACTACCTGAAGAAGGAACTAAGTTACGATGTCAATTGCATAGAAGAGAAGTTGAGTCAAGTAGTAGTCTAGCCAATGAATTAAGAAATGTATTTAATAAATAAATTTACTAAACTCATAATATGTATTATGAATTTGTTAATCAGAAATCTATGTATCTAACTACTATTACGAATACGAATGTTTGTGAGCGTGGATGTTTGTTACTCTTTCACGCTGTAACGGCTGAACGGATCTGGCTGAAATTTGGTACCTACAGAGATAGGTTAGAGACAGTGTAGGAACTAAATTTCACGCAGGCGAAGCTGCGGGCATCAGCTAGTGCTAACTAAATTTCTTGCCACATAGGTTCATGGAATTGCTGAGTTTTCATCTCATATCTATATGAATTTTTTTTTTAATTTTCGGTTGTACTTTCTGCGTGGTATTGTAGTGATGACAAAATGGAGGTTTAAACCCAATTCTTTGATTGAGCGCATGTTAGAAGGCTGACTAGTGTAAGCCACACAAGCTTGTCGTACGATGATCAGCGATCTACCACTGACTGAACATTAGGGGCTACAAGCGCTTCAACGCTTGTGGTAAAATTTTATTGTCACCCACAGGTACAGGAATATTTTAGAAGATCAGTCTTCTCCTCAATACAAACACTACATGTTTGTATTGAGTAGAAGACGAATTTTTCTTCAGTTGTAGCGTACGCCCGCTACCTAACACAATGATCAATTTTATATATGTCACTAGTGGACGTCACGCGGTTTCACCCGCGTAGATCCCGTTCCCGTGGGAATACGGGAATAAAATATAGTCTTTGTTCACCGCAAAGAGTGTAGCTTTCTAATAGTAAAAGAATTTTTCAAATCGGTCCAGAAGTTCCGGAGCCTATTCGTTACAAACAAACAAACAAAAAACAAAAAAAAACAAATCTTTCCTCTTTATAATATTAGTATAGACTGATCAGAAGGGGCTCCCATTACTTTTCAGAGCGAAATTGAATTTTAGTAAAACGTTTACCTGAGCTTTAATTAGTAGCGTACACTGGTTAACATTTGATCAGTTACCTAAAACTTCGAGAGACGTTAAACAAAAAGAATTGTTAATGGTCAACAGGGCCATATATATTCCCGGTCAATTACTAAACCAGACATAAAAATATAATAAAACTGCCACGGGAAGTTAATTAGTCGACCATAAATCTAAGTTATTTGCTAGAGAGGGGTGGTCGCTTACGTCAAAGTGTGGTCATCGCACAATGTTGATCCGACCGCTTTGAAAGTTAGACAAATATGTCTGGCAGAATTTTATGCCGGCACTAAATTTTAATGATGGCATAAAATGTGGTGGTGGACATTTCTCTGACATACTTATTATTGTACGAATATGGTCAATGAAAAATAGTCTATTTGGGATCGGATTTCAGAATAGACCTAAAGATTTTTCTGGTAAGTACTGAACATAGTGACTGTTGACAGCATAAACTTGCTCCATATTTTTATGTGGTACCAACAAAACAACTGTCAAATTGTGGAAGCGCAATTCCCTATTTTGTCTGCCTTAGGTGCCATGCCATATGTATCTATGAAATATTAGTTGTTAAGTGGCCAGTGACGACATTACTTGCCCCTATTACGTGAGAGGTGGGATCACTAAGACTACTGGCTAAGTGTCGATATGAAATTCACTTTGAATCAAAGTTCATTAAGTATCAAAAAAGATACCGTTTGGAAAATACAGAGGTATTATATTGCACAGAACTGGAAAATACAGAGGTATTATATTGCACAGAACGTGCCAAATTTAATATCGCATCGTTCATGTAAACAGGTAAAGGGATTTCGATAATATACCTACCATTTCATTCTATGCAAAACTCGACAGTTGGCTCGGAAATAAGTTTTGATCGTAAAACGTTCCTGTTTGTCAGGTCCCCTCTGACAAACAGGAACGAAATTAGATTTCTGATATTTCCTTTCGGCATGTGTTTAAACGCCGCCCAAAAATGTACCTATTTTACTACCAATAAAATTCGAACGTTTTCCAAAATGGATAAATGATCACCGAATTGGATAAATGGTCACCAAATTACGTTTCCTAAAAAACTAACTGTCGACCGTTGTCGACTGTTTAAACTGTCGGATTATTGTTCGGCAAGTAGTTGGAGATCTATACTAATATTATAAAGAGGAAAGATTTGTTTTTTTGTTTGTTTGTTTGTAACGAATAGGCTCCGAAACTACTGGACCGATTTGAAAAATTCTTTCACTGTTGGGAAGCTATACTCTTTGCGGTGAACATAGGCTATATTTTGTTCCCGTATTTCCACGGGAACGGGAACTACGCGGGTGAAACCGCGTGACGTCCGCTAGTTAAGTATAAAGCTATTGAAATTACATACTAAGTATAAATAATACCAATAGGTTCTGGCACTCGGCGACCGCTCGAGATACAAGGAAGGAAAGAAATAGGTTCACAACGAGGATTAAATACATTCTTTGAAACGCTCGTAGTGCCGCTGGTCCAGTGTTCTGTGAACGATCATTGGGTTCAGCATATAACGCTACGGTCGTTTCCAAAAGGGATGACCGCAGCATTTACGATCGATTTTGTGATTTGGCGTTAAGGAATCGTTAAGCCAAGTTGAACGGATAGCTTCTTGTATATTTTCGAAAGCCCAAAGACACAGCCGGTTTCTGCCTGTTTCGATACGGCGATAGTATCGGCAGCGTTTGATCATTACGTTGACATTTGGCAGAACTACCGTCATAAATTTATTACAAGTACCTAGTACTGCGGAAAATCCGAAATCTGTATGTAGATACTTACATTTGTAACCAAACCATAAGAAAATAATCCTAATTTACGATATACGTAGGAATAACTGCTAAACTCGATTCCTCAACTATTTATGATATCCGGTGACCTACAAATTTGTATGAGACCCCCGGTGGGCGAACGCGACTCGCCCTTTTTCCGGTATTTTTACATATCATCTAAATATACTCCGTATTGCACCCCAAACTAGTGTGCGTTCGCGCAGCGGAATGTTGTTGAATTTAAAGATTTTAATTATGCAGATATTTAGTGTATGACGTCGTGTAATTGTGTATGGTAAAAGAAAATTTGTGTGTGCAGCCATTGTGGAGAAATTCGCTAAAAACTGATTCCGCTGGGCGAACGTTGTCCTGGCGGCACTTTTTTTAAATCCATGCACTTAGAAGAAAAAAAATGAGTCCAACAATTAGTGTGTATTTGTGTGTAATTGTGTATGTATGAATAAAATTAGTGTATGCATTGACTTCGGAGAAATTCAAGTTTCCGCTACGCGAACGTTTGGCCATTAGCTAGTTTTCATATAAAGCGCTTATATAGAGAGCTGTAGATTTTTACATACGTTGTTTTGAATTTGTTTATATTTGTTTGAAAAACCGATTTAGAAAAAAACCTAGGGATTAAAAGATAAAAATATAAACGTAAAATACGCAAATTAGATCGTAGTTCGTAAAGTATGCACTTTGGGGTCTAGATTTTCACGTTTATACAAACCTTGTAAGTGCCTGCAACATGTTGCCAAGTATCAATGAAGTTCCGTTGGTAATTAAAGAGTTATAGGACAATTTACCTTGAATAGATCACTGTTTACAAAGCAGTCAAATATCACGACGTTCTAAAGGAATTGCATAGTAAAATGTATTCCAATAATTAGTTTATTAATTCAACTACTCACATGCAAAATTTCATCTCATTAAATTCAGTAATTAAAGAGAAACAATTAAAATACAGACTAAGCATCGAAAGCCTACATAACCCGACCAAGTTTGAATGGCTACAAAAAAGCGGCCGTGCCATATATCTTAGTAACGTTCTTAACCTTCCAGTATAGTATTTATTAATATGGTACAGTTGCGTACACAAGCGTTAGGAAAAAATAAAACAATTGCATTTCTTGAACGAAAAAATTTTTTTTAATAATAACGCCACTATCTACGATAAAAATAAATCTTCTGTTAACAAGTATTTCTCTAATTAAACATCTGTGTACAAAAATATTTATAATTACATATAATAACAAAAATATTTATAATTAAATATAATAATTATGTATTTATTATTTATTTCTCGCCACCTGTAACGTAGAAACCCAAAAATGGCAAAATGTGGGTGACACAGAAATGTCACACCTCTGCCTACCCTTTCTAGGCCAACAGCCGTGAGCATATGAATGAATGAATGAAAATACAGCTCTAAGCGACTAACATGACAATCCTTGGGCGCGAGCCCCAGTAACGGCAGAACTTGGCATACAACTCATGTGCACGCACAGGCGCGTGTATTTCGAGCGTATCAGGAGCGCAGCTGAGGTGCTTGTCATGACTAGTCCCTTGTTCATAAAAACTTAACGTTAACAAACGCTTGCTAAACATACTGTCATTGATTAGAGACAGCAATAGACTTAAAATGTGTTTTAACTAAAATAGGTTTAATAAACGATGATGAATATGAGGGTAAGGATATTAAGTATTTTGAGCTTCAATAAAAATTTAAATCACTGATCAAATAACTAGACTATTCAGATGTTCAGATTTGAGAGTCTGCCTAATATACCTAAAAATCACCATTTATAATGTGCTTATAAACTAAAACATTGGTATAAAAAAGGTATTTTCAAGAAAATATTAAATATTCTTTAATTAGCAGCCTATAAATTATATCGAAACAACAATTGTGTTATCACCTGTACCAATTCAAAACCGGTATTAGACTGTAAATTTTAGAATGTTACCTAAATATATTGCGCGGCCGCTTTTTTGTGGCTATTCGAACTTGGTCGGGTTATGTAGGCTTTCGATGCTTTGTCAGTATTTTAATTGTTTCTCTTTAATTACTGAATTTAATGAGATGACATTTTGCATATGAGTAGTTGAATTAATAAACTAACTATTGAAATAAATTTTACTATGCAATTCACTTAGGACGTCGTGATATTTGACTGCTTTGTAAACAGTGATATATTCAAGGTAAATTGTCCTATAACCCTTTAATTACTTACGGAACTTAATTGATACTTGGCAACGTGTTGCAGGCACTTACAAGGTTTGTATAAACGTGAAAATCTAGACCCCAAAGTGCATACTTTACGAACTACGATCTAATAAGCGTATTTTACGTTTATATTTTTATCTTTTAAACCCTACGTTTTTTTCTAAATCGGTTTTTTAAACAAATATAAACAAATTCAAAACAACGTATGTAAAAATCTACAGCTCTCTATATAAGCGCTTTATATGAAAACTAGCTAATGGCCAAACGTTCGCGTAGCGGAAACTTGAATTTCTCCGAAGTCAATGCATACACTAATTTTATTCATACATACACAATTACACACAAATACACACTAATTGTTGCACCCATTTTTTTCCTTCTAAGTGCATGGATTTAAAAAAAGTGCCGCCAGGTCAACGTTCGCCCAGCGGAATCAGTTTTTAGCGAATTTCTCTACAATGGCTGCATACACAAATTTTCTTTTACCATACACAATTACACGACGTCATACACTAAATATCTGCATAATTAAAATCTTTAAATTCAACAACATTCCGCTGCGCGAACGCACACCCCAAACTACTATAAAATATTGACTACTAGCGGACTAACACGGTTTCACCCGCGTAATTCCTGTTCAAGTGGGAATACGGGAATAAATTAAAGCCTATGACACTCCGCAATAACGTAGATTTCTATTGGTGAATTAATTTGTAAATCGATTCAGTAGATCCAGAGATTACCCCTTACAACGTCACCAACTCACAAACGTTGCCTTTTTAGGGTTCCGTAGCCGAATGGCAAAAAAACGGAACCCTTATAGATTCGTCATGTCTGTCTGTCTGTCCGTCCGTGTGTTACAGCCATTTTTCTCCGAAACTATAAGACCTATGCCATTGAAACTTGGTAAGTAGACGTATTCTGTGAACCGTATTAAGATTTTTATATAAAACTAGAAAAAAAACAGTAAATTTTGGGGGTCTCCATACTCAGAACTGAAAATTAAAAATTTTTTTTTCGTCAAACTCGTACGTGTGGTGTATCTAGAGATAGGTCTTCAAAAATACTATTGAAGTTTCTAACATAATTCTTTTCTAAACTGAATAGTTTGCGTAAGAGACACTTCCAAAGTGAAAAATGTGTGTGTCCCCCCCTCTAACTTCTAAACTAAGAAAATGATAAATCTAAAAAAATATATAATGTACATTGCAATAAAAACTACCAACGAAAATTGGTTTGAACGAGATCGAGTTGGTAGTTTTTTGTTAATACGTCATAAACCGCAATTTTCGCCTGTAAAAATCACTACTACTGCGAACGTGTTAAAACATCAATCAAAGTTACAACGAACTACAAAAACTTTTATATCATGTTACTTGCTGCTAAGGAACCCTTCATCCAGTCCAGCTCGCACTTGGCCGGTTTTTTAATATTAGTATAGTCTAGGGCAGTGGTGGGCAAACTTTTTTAACGGGGGGCCAGAAAAATTAAGAAATATCAGGTGAGGGCCAATATTATAGAAAACCGGCCAAGTGCGAGTCGGACTCATGCAGAGAATTCAGTACAAAAAACGAATAAAAAAAACACTTTTTTTTGTATGGGAGCCCCCCTTAATTTCCTCTTTTTTCTGATTTTGGTATTTGTTGTTATAGCGGCAACAAAAATACATCATCTGTGCTCTCTAGCTATCACGGTTCTAGAGAAACAGCCTCGTGACGGACAGACGAACAGATAGATAGATGGCGAAGTCTCATGAATAAGGCCGTTTTTAACCTTCGGGTACCGAAACCTAAAAATGTATTTTGTGCTGAACTTAAATCATGAGATATTTTAAAAAATCGGTAAACTTACACACGTTAGAAATTAGAATTTTACTGGTATTTGCAAGGCTCTGCCATGCCATGATAGGCGTGTAGGACGTAGGAAATCGCTTTTTATATGCCATATTTCAAATGCAAGTTCGTGTTGTGACGAAGTAACTTTAGCAGCGCTAAAAGGTGTTCAACAGTAAGTCAGTTTGCGATTAAGTTCAGCAATTTCATGGTCGAAAAAGTCTGTTCACTTCACAGTCTTTATACTGAGTGTTTCTTTTAGGGTGTCAAGCCGCCACTAGCTGGTAGCAGGGTTCCATACCTATCGATTTAACCCCCATGTATGTTCTACGATTTTTTGTAGTTTTCGAGATATAATTTTTTTTCGTTATTTTTCCACGTGGCTTTAAATAATTACAACTTCTTTTTGGTTCGACTTTTCTTGGATATTTTTTAAATATTATAATGCCTATTGATTGCAGTATTATGGACAAAATAATCTCCTTCCTAACTTTGATACAAGATGTAAAAATTTTAATCGATAATAAAAAAATAGGGAAATTATGCAGAACATTATATCTCGAAAACTACAAAAAATCGTAGAACATACATGGGGGTTAAATCAATAGGTATGGAACCCTGCTACCGGCTAGTGGCGGCTTGACACCTTAAAAGAAATACCCAGTATAATGTGTTTATTGCTCTTCATAGTAGAATCTACATAATACTACTGGACCGTCAAAATATAATTATCGCGGGCCATATACCAGGAGCTGAAGGACCGTCGGCGGGCCGGATTAAATGCTTCCGCGGGCCGGAGCTGGCCCGCGGGCCGTACTTTGCCCATCACTGGTCTAGGGGATGTTTACTCGAGTAGTTCCCCTTGCTGTGGGAATACGGAATTGAAACCGGGTAGGATGCCCAAAATAAATAAAATAAAAATAAAATAAAATTTATTCCCTTTGAAATTTTTAAAAAAATTATTTAGGTTTGTCAAAATTTTTGTGACTCTACCGGGGGTTCGGAAATACTACAGACTGAGAAGAACACCCCAAGAAACTCAGTCTGGTCTCTACTCTTCTAGTATCTTAGTATCTAATACAGTTTTTTTTAATGTAGAAAGGAGCAATTCGTGTCACTGCCAGGCAGCCTTGTCTTCTAGAAAGTCTTTAATGCTATAATAAGCTTTCTGGCACAATTTAAGTTTTATTAGTTTTTTAAATTTATTAACTGACAAACCTGTTATGGCTGTCGGCAATGTATTGTACATTCGAATACAATTGCCCGCAAAAGAATTGCTTATTTTATTAAGCCTAAATCTAGGTACAGCCAATTTATTCTTATTTCTTAAGTTTAGATTATGGATATCACTATTTTTAATAAATTTACTGTTATTTTTATGAGTATATAATAAGTTTTCATATATGTACTGTGAATACACAGTAAGTATGTTGATATCCTTAAACTTTTCTCTTAATGACTCCCGAATCCCCATACCATAGATAGCCCGGACAGCCCTTTTCTGCAACACAAAGATAGATTCGATGTCGGCAGCGTTACCCCATAATAGTATGCCATAGGTCATGACACTGTGAAAATAGCTAAAGTAGACAAGACGCGCTGTTCTAATGTCTGTCAGTTGTCGGATCTTTTTAACGGCATAGGCTGCAGAGCTCAGTCTGCCCGAGACTTTCTCGATATGAGGCCCCCACTGCAAGTTGGAGTCTAACTTTATGCCCAGAAAGACAGTTTCATCAACCAATTCTACTTGATCATCCCTAATCTTAATACTGGTGTTAACGAGCCTAACATTTGGCAAGGTGAATCTAATACATTTTGTTTTAGTTTCATTTAACAATAAATTACACAGGTCTGCAATGGTTTTCCTCTTTGAAATCTGAATAACATTTTCTATAGTTTCTGATGTGCTGATTACGAGAAAAATAATAAAAAAAATCCATCACGTCAGGATTTTTTGATATTGAATATTTAAGATTTAGATCCAAAATGTCTGAGCGTCTATCTTTAGAAATTTATAAAACGTCATTAAAATACTTCAGCTTAATTTTTATTGCATTTAATTCGTGTAAGGGGACATAGAAATTAATGCAAATCAGTAATTTGATGATTACTACATAAAAAGTAAAAGTAATCCGCATTAACCATGTTGAAAACGGGTAATTTTGACTTCATTTAGTAATAAAAAAATAAAAAATATTACCTAGTAGTAATATTACCTAATTGTTGTAAATATTATTAAAAAAGGGTGTAATAAAGATAATCCAAAAGGCTTTTTTTTTATTAAGTACCTGCACTTATTTAGAAAATTAACAGTTGAAGTGCGCATCTTGCAACATGAACTTTAAAATGTCATCGCGAAGATGTTTAAATTCTCCAAATTGTTTTTGTAATATTTGCGGGAATTTTATGGTGATAAAACAACGAAACAGCATTACCGACTTTGTGAAAAATATTTACAAAAGTTATTACGGAGACGTTTTAATTAACCAAAGACAAAACTTGGACACCTCATAAACTTTGTACGACTTGTTTATTAGAACTTCGCCAGTGGTCAAAAGGACAGAAAAATAGCTTCAAAATCGTTTCGCCTATGCTACGAAGAGAGGCTAACAACCATGATAAAGATTGCTACTGTTGTTGTTGTGACATAACTGGATACAATTTTAATAATAAAAGGGACATAAACGAGCACTAAACTTAATTTCCTAAATTCGCACATTGATTACTTCCCAGAAAATCTAGGAGCCGTTGGCGAAGAACAAGGCGAAAAATTTTACCGAGATTTGAAAGAGCTTGAAGTCTGGTATCAAGGAACATGGAATACTAGCATGATGGCGGACTATTGTTGGTTATTGAAGCGCGACGATCCAAACTGGAATTTTAACCGAAAATCGCACAACTTAAGGTTCCAGGAAAAAAGGACCAGGTTCAACAAATAAAATTTACATGTAACTTAGACTAGTAACAAGTTGTTATTATATTTTAGTCGTTTTTAAAGTTAAAAGTAATGTACTTTTTTTAAATATAATTTTTTTATGAGAAAACTTGGGTCTTTTTTTCTATTTTCTTTCTGTACCTTTTTTGAAAAATCTGGAGGTGATGCAGAAAAACTAAGTACATATTCGTAATCAGCGCACCAAAATACCCTAGAATCAGCTATCAAATTCCAGAGAGGAAGTTATGACCCTCATTTTGCAGGCCTGTGTTATTTGCGTTAAACCAGTGGACTACCCTAGAGAGGGCATTGTTTACTTCGTCAAGATCGCGTTGTCCACGTTCAACTTTAAATATTAAAGATGTGTCATCAGCAAACAAAACTACCTCGTGATCGTCTCTTATAAGGTGAGGGAGATCATTTATGTACACTAAAAATAGAAAAGGTCCCAGAATTGAACCCTGAGGCACCCCCATTGTTACAGCAGAACCATGTGACTGTTTACCATTTATAACTACTTTCTGTACTCTATCTCTTAGGTAAGAACTAATTAAATCCAAGGCCGTCCCCTGGATCCCATAATGATCAAGTTTTTTAATTAAAGTCTGATGCTGGACGCAATCGAAGGCCTTAGATAGGTCGCAGAATACACCATAAGCATCATACGACTCCTCCCAGGCCTCATATATATACTCTAATAATTTGATTCCAGCATCCGTGGTAGACCGACCGCGCGTGAAACCGAATTGTTTAGTATGGAATAGTTTATTTGTATTAAAATGATTTTGCATTTGATTAAGCATTACCTTTTCAAAGATTTTACTAAACGTGGGTAGTACAGAAATAGGACGAAAATTGGACGGATCCGAGGTGCTACCCGATTTAAACAGAGGAGTTATTTTACTAAACTTCATTAAGTCAGGAAACACACCACTATCAACACAATTATTAAATATTATTGATAATTCAGGAGCAACCATTTCAATTAACGAATTAACTAAATGTACAGAAATTCCCCAGAGGTCAGCCGTTTTCTTAATATTTAAAGATTTAAAAGTTTTTATGATAGTGTGTAAACTAATTTTACTGAATTTGAATATTTCATTACAGCAAGGAACATTTGCTTTCAACAAGGATTCTGCTATTGGGGTAGAAGAACCTAGGGCTCTGGTCAAATCTACTGGAATACGAGAAAAAAATTGTTCAAATTCGTTAGCGACTTCGGCATCTGTTGTAATTATGTTACCATTTACTTTAAGTTTAAAATTATTATCATTTGATTTTGCTTCGCCTCTTTCTGCGTTAATTATTTTCCAAGTAGATTTAACTTTGTCTACACTATTGATAATTTTATTACTTATATACTTTCTTTTGGCCGCTAAGCAGTCTGCTTTAAACTTTTTTGAATAAGTTTTAACATAATTTAGAAATTCATCTGTTCTATTAAGCTGTCTTTCTGAGTATAGTTCATACAGTTTTAATCTACTTTTATGTATATCCTCAGTGGCCCATTCACTGAAGACTGGCCTGTCACCGATTGTGACTTCCTTAGACTTGAATATGGAGTTGAACTCATTGTAAAAGGAATCAAAAAATAACTTATAACTTACATTTGGATCTAAGCCAGTGTCTAAAAATGGAAGTTTATTGCAAAGTCCAACTCGCATACGTTCCAAGCGGTCACCAGTTACTGGTCTACATAATATTTTACGTCTTTTAACTTTTTCTCTTGTGATCTTGAAAGATGCTATTTGCCCAGTATGATCTGATTTTATCTTATTTATAATACTCTTACTTTCTGGCAACATATCACTGTATATATTGTCCAGACAAGTAGCTGTTGTATCACAATATCTAGTAGGCTCTAAAAATAAGTTAGTGAGATTGTGTGATTTAAATAAATTTAAGATATCATTGGTCTGACGCGTATTTATAAGTATATTAACATTAAAATCACCGCACACTATTAGGTGTTTATTAGTTTTTCCAAGTTTAAATAGCACTTTATCCATTACTTCCTCAAACTCACAAAAGGGTGAGACTCCAGGTTTATATACGCATACTACTATGAATTGCTCCAATTCTACGCATGATATTTCAACTGTACACTCTACAGAGAGGGACACAACATCTTTCCGTTCCTTATACTTTAATTTCTTATTTAATAAAATCAACGAACCCCCCCGTGTTGTGTTGACCCTGCAGAACGCACTACCAACCCGGTGACTACTGAAACTGAACATGAGCTCATACTCCTTACGCATATGCTCTGTAAGACAAACAATTTCAATATTTTCTGAGCTCATGAACAGCTCCAATTCAAACTCTTTGACCTGCGTTAATGTTGCAATATTATAATGCACCAGGCTGATATAATTTACATTTTTTAATTTAGTTTTGTTCGGAGGACAGTTTCCGATATAGTTATGGTTTGCAATTAAATTCAACTCTATCAATTTACAATTTTGGCTAGAGGGTAATTCCTCTGTTGTCCCAGAAGTTAATTTAAATTACTTGGAACAGATTCCAAAGTCCTACATCTACTCTGCTCAAATAAAGCAGTTTTGTCAGCCAAGTTTTTGGCTAAAGAGTAAAAATAACTGAATAGCAAACTTGCTATTTGTCTTTTATAATAATTGGGTAGACAATACCTACCCTTGTGATTATTATAGACTTTATACTTGCTATGTGACAAATTTGTGTCAAATACAGAATTAAAGTCAATTACATTAAATTTATTATTATACTGACTTATTAAGTTTAAACGTAAATTCATCTTATATCTAAATGAATTTTCCGAATCTGGCACACCTTTTATAAATGGAAGTGTGAACATTACAACTTGTATGGCATTTAAGTTTAAGATGTAATTCATGTATAGAGACAAATCATCATTGCTAATTTTGCCCCTGTTTGCACAGAAAATTATTATTTTACTGTTAGCGTCAAATTTATATTCTATTATCTTTTGCATAATATCACTTAATGAAGCACCCGGATAGCAATTATTAATAACCGAGTAATAACTTGAATTTAAGTTTTGTTTTAAAAATGAACTAAGATTGGTACCAATATCATCACTAAATACAATTAATTTAGTACAACTATTACTATTATTTACACTGTCACACAATATATCCACTGATGTACTGGGTGAGCACATGGTAATGGGAGCTAGGGGCTCAGCGGTAACCGGTTCGCCCTGAGCCTCCACCGGCTCAATTGCTTTAGGGCAGTTAATATTGCATGAGTGGTCATTTAGGAAACAATTAAGGCGCTCAGTGTTATCATTTGATGTTTTGAGTACCTTATCTATGGTTAAAGAACATTTAGTAAAGTCCTTAAGGGACCATTCATATTTTTTAGTCATATATTGTAGCTCAAATTGCAAACTTTGTATTTTTGATTCTAATTTTTGTGTGTCAGTGCAATATTTTAAATGGCTTTGTTCCAGCTCTAACATTGACAATTTAGCTTGTTCTCTAAATTTTAAACAAGAACCTATATTTTTACACTTCTTGATTAACATTTTATGCAGTTTTAATTGCTTTTTTGATTTTTGTATAAACTTTTTAATTCTAAGATATTTTTTTAGTTTATTTCTGCTGCAAAACAAAACCGACTTGTCCTGTTGATATGGACTGTCACCTGTAAGATCTATAGTAGTCAAGTCCAGGTTTTGAGAATTTGAAGAAGGAATAAACTGCGGGATACCACTCATTAACTCACTATAAAGATTATCAGTTTGTTTAGCAGTAACTTTCTCAGCAGCTTCTTCCAGGTGTGAGATCTGTCCCTGGGCATCCCTTAGCTCCTGTTCCAGAAAGGTAGTCCTCCTCAAAGTTTTCTCATACTCGTCACTGCACTCTTGGAACCTATCTACTATTGACTGAAGGTGGTCCCGCTCCGCAACAATGTCATCATAACTAACATGAAGTTTTGATAATTCGCATTTTAATTTTTTTGTGTCATTCAAAGCGTTTATCAATAAGTTTTCATTCTCTTCTCTTTCCTTCTCCAACTGTTCACAGAGCTCTGTTTTACATTTAAGCTCCAGCAACACCAACTGAAGTTTGGTTTCCTCCTGATGGCGGCCGAGAGCTCTGCGACTACGGGTATTCATATTATTAATAAGAAAGTGCAATTAAACGCGAATTATATTGATGATGGAGCTCTTTGTACAGTTTATGGTAAGAAGTAACAAGGTTATGTATGTACCGGCAATAAAATTATACTTAATATTTTTATGTACTTACGCAAATACACCGACCGTCGTCAACGTCGAGTAAACGCTTATACAAGTATAATAATTCTACTCACGAGAAACAGTCGATTTAGTATGTATTTACGTGAAAAAGAAAACATTCAACATTCGAAAAAACCGGGTACCTGACTCGTCACTTTTTACACCAAAATACACGGACAGAACACTTTTATTAAATTATCTGACTATTTTAGGACACTATTAATGTGATGATATTGGTTTTAGTTGGTTTAAAATTGTTTAAATACTAATTATCTAATTAATTTTAAAAATATTTTTAGAGAGCTAAAATTTTTGACAGTTCGATTGTGTTGCCAGACTCGAAAAAAAAAAAACCACCCGCCACATGGGTTAACGAGCAGAAAAAGTTCGCAGGTAGGAACTTGATGCGGAAGGTGCAGGATCGTGAGTTGTGGCACAAATTGCGAGCGACCTATGTCCAGCAGTGTACTGCTAAATGCTGATTTGTTTGATTGATTGATATGTTACATATGGATAACGTAGCATAACCAACGGTCAAAGAATTTATAGTAATCTATCTAATAGCTTTTGAGTTTATGTACCTACCTACCTAATATTTATAGTTTTAGCCCCTCTTTATAAAATAGACTAGCTGATGCGCGCGGTTTCGCTCGCGTGAAATTTGGTTCCCGTTCCCGCTTCCCGTGGGAACATTTTCCCGGGATAAAAAGTTAGCCTATGTGTTATTCCAGACTATACTCTGTCCCTGTACCAAATTTCAATCAGATCCATTCAACCGTTAGAGCGTGATTGAGTAACAAACATCCAAACATCCAAACATCTTCACAAACTTTCACATTCATAATATTAGTTGGATTGCAGAAGGGCTTATGGCGAGACTTGTGTCTGTAGTCTGTGACTCTGTTGCATTAAACTACGTCACTAGGTCACGTGGATCATCTGTTCAAAGTTTGAAATAAAACAAAAACGACAACGTCAATCGGATTGAACTTTCACTTTCACAATAAACGTTTTAGAGAGGGGAAGTCAGGTGAGACCGTCTCACGGCTTCTTGTTGTATGTTACATTATTTCCTCTTAAAATCTTAGTATAAATATCGGCGGACACCTACCTATATCAGTGTGTTGAGACTCATGCAGTACCTACACGAAACGTTATATGAAACGATCACGCAACCCGCTAAATTTATGCTATAACGTGCCCTATATTCACCTCTACACCATTCATATTATCGAGCTATATTTCAGTGAATTTAGATAACTAATCTTATTTAAGTAGTTAATGGATTTAGGCTATGGCCTTTTTTTTGTTGATGAGGGCGAGAAATACTTTTACGCACCGTCATTACAGCAGTGTGAGCAGCTGGGACGGTGGTCACTAAACCCCGCGGTGTTTCTGCTCGCCCTATAACCGGGCCGAAGAATTATAAGAAGATTATTCAGGGTGACCCGACAAAGAGCGTCCCGTAAGATTTAGATTTTGGGTAATAGTAGTCTCTATTAATTTATTTAAAGGTGCTGGGTACGTAGTACTATTCATATGGCTTGGGCAGTGTTCGGCAAAATACGTCGGGATTTCTCGTCGCCTGTAAGATTTCGACGCAATGCCTGAAGACGAAAATCTATTCTTAACCAGTTCGTCTAGTACGAGTTATAAAAATTACAGCATTTGAAACTATTCTTGGTACGAACCTGTTTGAATTCTTAACCCCCCATTTTAACCAGTCTGAAAGAAGTCAGACAAAAATATCTATCCTCTACTTAACATTCTGTATACGAGTTCAAATGAATAGAGCTAACCTTAAAAATTCAACGCTATGAATCAAACGCGTCGAATATTAAAGGGTTTACTCAGACTGTACTGTGAATTTTGTATAGCAAAATCCCTCTTATTTAGGCTTATATTACTTACTAGCGAATTCATTCTGTTTTACCAGCGTATTAACGCGGGAACCGGTCCCGCGTTAATACGGGGCTAAAGAATAGCCTATGTCACCTGGGGAAAAATCTTTCACTGTTGAGAAGCTACACTGTGCAACAGTTCAGTAGATTCGGTGCCTATTCAATGCATTGAAACAATAAAATCTTTCCTCTTTTTTAATATTAGTACCTATAGGGATACCCGCGGTCGCATGAATATTGGTTAATCCAACTCCGAACCTGGAGGTGGACATAATATATACATACCGTTCAATCCAAATCAACAAAACATGCAGCAGCATATGAAAAAGTAAAAAAAAAATTGAACTCGAACAAATAAACAAACAGACCCGAAAAGAACAAATACGTACTCATAACATAATCCCATAAATTGTAGATCAGATCGGTGCTATAACACTTAAACATTTATTGGCTCCGAACATGGATAGGTATACCGAGTTCAACCTAGATCTCCAGAGCCACCTATCGTTACGAAGTCCATTTGATGACTATCGGACGAAGCGATTGCGTACGTAGAGCGTCTGGAATAGCGCTCCACACATTGGTGGAGGGCACGGCGCCGGCGTGGGCGCAATAGCGCCAGGTCCTCGTGGCAGGTCTAGACGTGGTCACTTTCTCGCTGGAGACCATGGTGCCAGTCATGATCCTCAGCGGGAGCTAGTGGGACTCCACTGCCTCTTTTTGTGATCAAAATCGTTAAAGAGACGACAGGGAGAGAGCGGTAAAGAACGCTCCCACCCGATTTCCAGTTTGCGGCGGATGCGCTGCAGTAGCGAAATAACAACCGAACAACCCCCCAAAGACGCGGGATAGCAATAGATAAGGCCGCAGTGGTAGTCGTAGGCCTGTTGGAAGTCCTGGAGTATCCTTCCGAGGGCTTACCCGCGGCTCTTAACCGTAAGCTGTTAGGTTAGGTGTGGTTTTTAGCTGGCAGGAACGTGTGGAAAATCCTACATGGATTCTATGCCGGGATTTGACACACGTTAAGAAAAAAAGATAAATACAGGGCCTGGAATGTATGGCTAGCCTGGTACTGTAAGACCAATTACTCTCTACTCAAGAGCAGTCAGTTCGCTTGCTCTTGAGGAGGGTATGGACTCTACCTCTAGTTTCAAATTAAAGCATATCTCTGACTTCAAATCCAACCAGGAGACCTCTAAAATAATGACGTAACAATCACTCTAAGACTTAGTCAAAATGATTTATTATACTTACAATGAATTACAATGTCTGAATAGCATGAATAATGATAAATAATTCAAGATTCACAACGATATTCTTGTTTGTTATAAATCGCTGTCTAGACATTTTGAATATCGCTTGCTTACGATTGCTGGGCAATTCGATTATAATACATCCTCGCCCCCGTCGCTCGTCGTGTAACTGTACTGCAATCATTATGGTTCATACCGAAAGAGTACAAATGACCATGTTACTGTGACTCTGCTATTTGTCTGTCTGTCTTTTTGTCTTTCACCAGCCTATATCCTGCTGAACGCCATAAAAATGTGGAATGACCTGTCAACGCACGTGTTTCCCTCCTCTTACAATCCTGGGTTCTTCAAGCGGAGCGTGAAGAGGCACATCATAGGGCCGCCAACTATATGGCCAGTCTATAGTCTTACGCTGTGACTTTCCATCAGGCGGCGGCATCATTTTGGCGAGCTAAATATAAAAAAAAACAACGGTGATAGCTCACAGAACAGAATGATAGCTAAACATTAAGATTATTATTGAAAAGCAATTAGTATGCTAACTGATCATAAATTTTAAATATGGAAAAAGAATTGGTTTCGAGCAGGATTCGAACGATCTTGGGGCGACGTAGTAGGGGAAGACGTATAATAAGGTGGAAAATTTGGTTAGTTCCGAGTAGGTTTCGGTGGCGGGTGGATAACGCGTCGGCACGGATCGCTGAAGACGCAGGTTCGAATCCTGCTCGAAACCAATTCTTTTTCAATGTTAAAATTTATGATAGCTAAACATTAGAAATTTTTGCACATGAAGTATTTCTATTGCAGCTATAACAACAAATACCAAAACCAAAAGAGAAATTTTAATATGAGTACTCCCATAAGTTGAAAAAAAATTATATGATCTGAGAATACTTTATTTCAGACAGGTTTATAATATCTAATCTATAAATGCATATCAATAATTATTAGGAGGTTTGAATATGATTTAATACCCCGGGAGGGGCTTTTAAAGTTTTGAACTCAAAGTGAATAAACGGTACCCTATTCATGAGACTTCGTTGTTCATCTGTCTGTCTGTCCGTCACCAGGCTCTATATCAGGAACTGTCCTTGCTAGAGCTGAAATTTTCACAGATGATGTATTTCTGTTGCCGCTATAACAACAAATACGAAAACTAGAAAAAAAAGACCGGCCAAGTGCGAGTTGGACTCGCCCATGAAGGGTTTCGTTGCAGCAAGTAACATAATAGAAAAGTTCTTATAGTTCGTTGTAACTTTGATTGATGTTTTAAATCGTTCAATTAAAAAAAACTACCAGCTCTATCTCGGTCAAACCAATTTTGGTTGGTAGTTTTTTATAGCAATGTACATCATATATTTTTTTTAGATTTATCATTAGTCTCTTAGTTTAGAAGTTAGAGGGGGGGATGACAGTCATTTTTCCACTTTGGAAGTGTCTCTGGCTCAAACTATTCATTTTAGAAAAAAATGATTTTAGGAACCTCAATAGCATTTTTAAAGACCTATCTATCTATAGATCACGTATGGGCTTGATGAAAAAAAAAATTTGAGTTTCAGTTCTGAGTATGGGGACCCTCAAAATTTACTGCTTTTTTTCTAGTTTTATATAAGAATCTTAATGCGGTTCACAGAATACATCTAGCTACCAAGTTTCAATAGCATAGACCTTATAGTTTCGGAGAAAAGTGGCTGTGACACACGGACGGACAGACAGACGGACAGACAGACAGACAGACAGACATGACGAATCTATAAGGGTTCCGTTTTTGCCATTTGGCTACGAAACCCTAAAAATGGGGTATTATGAGGGGGGCTCTGTTACAAAAAACGTGATTTTTTGACGTTTTGGGGTACGAAACCCTCTGGGCGCGAGTTCGACTTGCACTTGGCCGGTTTTTTGGTAGTTTATTGTGTGCAATGTAATTTTATCAAAAAAAAAACGGGTTCTTTTCAGCATTACTTGGAGTAGTACGACGATTATATCGCCGCGATTCTCTCACTTGTGGAAACGGCCCCTAAGAGATCAGTATCAACCATTTTATGATCATACTTATTGAGTTCGAGCTCTTTGCTCAGTTTACGAGTATTCATGAAATTGTAAGTAATTTTCATTTCATAATAACCTTCATTTTTTATTTATGGATTTTCCCTTTTAAAGAAATTTATGTCAGTGCTATTGCTGACTATAAGTTTGCATTATATAAGGCAGCATTTACTTATATTTTTTTCGTCGGTCGGTCAGAGTCGGTAAGAATCCGGCATAGCATCCATGGACTTCCACTCGTAAAAATGGTAAAGATTTGACTATTTGTATAGACTTATAAAAGTATCATCTCAAAGGATCAGATCTCCCTCAAAGGTCAATAACAATCCGTTTATGTATACAATTTTTGAAGTTAATACCATGCTGACCTGGGAGGGTGGCATAGGGATTAATTTTGAGTTTTCCTTCTTTACGCAATGGAGAAAGTAATCTTTTTTTTTAACGTGAGGGAAAATCTTTCATGGATGCAATGCCGGACTCCTACCGACTAAAAAACCTAACGTATCGTGCCCAACAGCCTACGGTTGGAAGCCCCGGATAAGCTCTCGGAAGGATATCCCAGGACTCCCAACAGACCTAAGATTACCACTGCGGCCTCGCCTAGGGGGCGGGGGGTTCGGGTGCTATCCCGTGTCTTTGGGGGTTTTCGGATGTGATCCCGCTTAGGGGGGGGGGGGGGGCGTGCGTGAATCCCTCACGTCATGCTGCTGTCTAGGGCCTGCTTCTGTAAGGACAGTGAGTAGCCTCTCACTGTCCTCAGGCCCCCGAGAAAGTTATTTTTCTTTAGACAAATTTCAGTTTCAATTACCAGAGATATTATGATATTCCCAAAATATAGCATTGTGTTTTACCGGATTTATCTACCCTTATTTGTATGCTAACAGACGCGGTCGGTCATATTCCATACCTGTCACTTCTACCAGGTTGTACCTGGTCGGCGGGCTGTGAGAGTAATGAAAGGACCATTCCATCTAGTTTTGTAAAAACAGAAGTATTTAGCCACAAATTACTTATGTAAATCAATTGCCGGAATCACTTAAATTATTTATTTCTTACCAATAGTATAAATCACAGATTGTTTCATTTATTATTATTAGTGTTGTTATAGCGTCAAATTCTATTCCATACGCTAAGGGATTTTACTTACAGTATAACAGTAGAGAGTAATTTTTATGAAAGTATGTAATATATTTTATTATAGCGACCTCAAAGTGTCTACGAAGCAAAACATTGGGATCAACGCTACGGCTACGCGCTACAACTGCTACGAGCCTCTACAGTGACATTACGTAACTTTCGTAGCTCGCGGTTTGTATAGAAATCCAGACCAAATACTTTTCTAACCTCAAAAAACAAGCACGCTACATTTTATTTCAAATTAATCCTTACCTTATTCATTCCATTTCCCATTTTCGTTGACTAATCAGTATTCAGAACAAACAAGTTATTGTCGTCATCTTAACAATAAATAACAATTATCACACTCAATGTTATAAAAACAAAGTTAAAAAGTGACGTAAAACGTACATTTTAACGTCACATTTATTTTTAAACTGTCAACATGATCGCGTCACTATGACTACATTGTTGACGCCGCTGCGCCACGCGATATCGACATTCCCATCTTAAAATTGGTTACATAAAAACGTCAGACATGTTAATTGGGATGAGCACAGAACTTTTTAATAAATGAGCGGTTGAAGGCTGTCAGTTTCGTTCCAGTGTTTCTATCGATCGTTGTATGTGAGTCGAAGTGTGTGGATACGGCGAGTTTGTGTGTTAGGAGTGTGGGTCACGCGTGCGGCGTTCCCGGCCCGTGGCGCGCCACTGCCGTGTCGACTGTTCGCTCCACGACCCAGCCGGCGTCATTGCGTCTATAAAACCTCGTAGTGAGGTTATTATCACGATAAATCTATATCGATATAATAAGGGGCAACTTTTTCGTGTTAAAACTGTTTGAATGGTACTTATTGTAATCCAACTTCGTGGTATAAAGGCTATTTTTTTTTGTTACGTGAGGAATATCCGTCATGGATGCTATGCCGGACTCTTACCGACTGAAAACCACACGTTTTCTACCTACTGTCTATGGTTGGGAACCCCGGGTAAGACGAGAAGAGAGGGATGTCTCCAGGATTCCCAACAGACCTTGGCTACCACTGCAGCCTCACCTAGGGGGATTCGGGTGCTTTCCCGAATCTTCGGGGGGATTGATCGGGTGTTATCTCGCTTATTGGGGCGTGTGGCGTGCGTGAAACTTTTAGGTCACGCTATCGTCTTGGGACTGCTTCTGTAAGGAAGGTGAGCAGTCCCCACGCCGCGCCGTCCTCAAGCTCCCGGTCATGGAAGCCGATAGTCTTGGGCGAAGACAAGGGTGCTCGGGTGAGAGTACTTTCCCGATCACAGATGAACTATATTTAAAGCAAAATAAAAAAAAAAAAAACATTTATCGATACATTTCATCGATATAACGTGACTCTTCACACTCGTAGCACGTCGTAGCGGTTGATAAGTGCAGTGATGATGCGGGGATTTAATTAATAAGTCAATGTAATGGATTTCCGCTACTTTGCATTACTCTATAGGTTCTATTTAGCTCGTTTTTTTTGTGTGGAAATATTACATGGATGACTCTTACCGACTAAAATAACCACATGATGCCCTTTTGTTTAACATCAGGGAAAGTCATCATGGATTGAAGACTCCGACCGACTAAAAATCCTCATGTAACGCCCAACAGCCTATGGTTGGGAGCCCCGGACAAGCCCTCGGAAGGGTGTCCCAGGACAACCACATGATGCCCTGCCACAGCCTACGGCGGGAAGCCCCGGATATGCTCTCCTAAAGACGTCCCAGGAATATTTTTAGAACCTAAGATCCTTAATTGTCATTTTGGCTGAAGTCTGGCTTTATAAACAAAACAGACCAAGCTCAATATTAGGTATACCTGACAAAATCGCGCTTGCGACTTTGCCCGCGTGTTTTCGTTCCCGTATCCTGTGGTACCTTATTTCGGGGACAGTAAGTAGCCTGTATTTTCCAAATTATAATTTATTCCTGAACCAGAATTCAGGCAGATTCATTCATACATACATCATATGATCACGCCTTTTATCCGAGAAAGGGGTAGGCAGAAGCATATTATATGCTCACATTTCACCTTTGAGATTTTTGTCCCACGTAATAGGTGGCGAGGAATACTCCTCACCACCTATTACGTGGGACAAAAATCTCAAGCACGGCAATACTGCCGTGTCGATATGGACAGGCGTAGGTTGTGACTGCCTGCTGTTGAAATTTTCAAACCGCCCATAAAGGCCTTCTACTTGGCTTAACGACTGCTATTTTACTGGCAACCGCCACCAACGCACGTTTTAAGGTACCTTCCGCAGCATGAAAACGCTCGAAAATAAATGTCACAAAGTGATGGTCACGGGATGGTCTCCTATCCATGACAGGCCACAGTAAATGTAAACTGTGCTGCAGAAGCTATTGATTGACAAGGAAGTGATCTGCTTGCTCTACTGATGTAGTTTTAGTCTGCAATGCCCGCATTCCACTGCGAGCGAGTCGGACCCATTACGAACTCCGCTATTCTCGTAACGATGATTTTCGATAGGTACATGTCATGTCCGCTTTGATGGAAGGCGTGCATTATACTTCTTGTAAATAGTGCACAAAAAGAAAAGCCCGCCAAGTTCCTTGCACTGGCACTTGGCGGGCTTTTCTTTGAGAAGAACTGTCTTCTCAGGCGGGCCGCGTTCTGAACTGGTGGTACTAACTTTGTTTTGTATTCATGACGTGTCGCAAGTGCCTATGTATTAGGATTATGCAAAATAAATGAATTTGTTGCCTACTACAGGTCGTTTATAGAACACTGAGTCTGCTGTGCCACGAGCGCTTCTTCGTTCATCAGTTCAGACAAAATGGTTACTCATCCGAGTACCAAACATAGTGAAAGTGGATTAACGTCGTGACAGGTCATTCTAGGTATTTCAAGTACGTTATATTTTAAATTATGGACTATATCATGATTTAGATATAAAAATTATATAGGTAGGAGTTCGAAAAGTATTAATAAAGTAATGGGTGTCAGGAGCAGTAGCCTCGCGAGCATTTACCTACCTCTGCCTGACGCAGGGTGACACAGAAAGACTAAGGTACCTAACTACTTATTATGTGAAGTTGATTGATTAGTGAAGCGAACAATTCTAAATCTATGTCAGTACCTACATTTTTCCTTCAGCTAGAATCTAGATGTATGATTTTAATCTATATAGGTAGGCAAAAGCATATATTATTCGCCCACATTTCAGTTATACTCGTAACCGTATTATTCCGTTTAGAATAAAAGGCAAACTTTTATTCTAAACGGAATAAACGAAATAATAAAAATAAAATCGATATTTCATTATTTCATATTAATATTTATTACAACTTTACTTACGTAGGTACATTATTAAAAATATGGTTCGCACCCATTTGTGGCGGTCCCACTACCAAAAAATAAATTTTTGTTCGATATTATAATTTATTTTTATCAAGCAAATACTCGCAGCTTTGTCCAAAGTTTTCCAATACTCGTTTCCCACGGGAACTTATTCCAGAAATATAAGTCAGTCTGTGTATATCTACTTTCAACATGATTGAGTAACAAACATCCAAATAGTCTCACAAAATTTTACAGTTTGTTAAGATATTAGTAGGATAGCATATTGCTGTACTATCTATGTGTGATTTAACATCTCAATCAGCTTTAACCCTAGTGCGTGGACGTGCTACTAAAGCTAGCCCGAACACGATCATCATGGCGCCCGCCCACCATCGAACCGATGAAGCTTCTTCAAACACCATTATACCAATTACTCCCTGTGAACCAAAAAGAACATATTAGTAGAGAAGAGGATTTTTTAAATATTTAGCTCGTCCAAAAAGCCGACCGCCTGATGGAAAGTCATGACGACATCCAGCCATTGGGGGCCACTCTCACAGACTATAGATAGTGAACCTCAAGTCGGCAGCTCGATGATGTGCCCCTTCACGCTTTACTCGAAGAACCCGGGTAGGTCGGTCCAAGTTTTTATGGTGCAACATAGAAGCGATGCCGCGATGTTTTGAATCTCTCAGTTTTGGCGAAGATTCTTCCCGCTGTGTGAGAGTGGCACTTCTGTCCAGTACCTACACGTGTTCGGGCTCGTAAAGAAGAGGGAGGGATTAGACTGTGCAACAGTTGTTACATGAATATTTTCATAATATTTTTTACACTATTAAAATAAAGATTTTATATACCTATTGAATATTGATCACTTACGGATAGAACATAGCTCGAGGCAGCTGAAATGACTGTGGGTGCAGCAGAGTTGGATGCTGCGTCGAGAGACCGGAGGTAATGTCTGCAGCCCCATGTGTTCGCCAGCACCATAGCCACCAACAAGCTACCCCATATTGCATAACTGTCACCCTGTTGAAAAATTACTGTATTCGACTTCATTTTCTTAGTTATTATACGATCAAACCCTTAGGAAGGTAAGGTTAGATCCGATAGGGGTTTTCTTGCGCGCACGCTTAGGTTGTGGAATGATCTCCCTGCCTCGGTTTTCCCAAACGCCTACAGTATGGGGTTCTTCAAGAGGGGTCTTAGAAGGTTTTTACAAGGTCAGCAGCGCGAGTGTGGCGCCTCTGGTGTTGCAAACGTCCATCCATATGCTGCGGTGACCACCGGGGTACATCTAGTGGGGTCGTATGCTTGTCTGCCACTTTAGTGGTATACAGAAAAAAGACAAGTCTGTGTTGAGAGCCCTTTGGGTTTATCCTTCTGAGTGCTTATCCTGGACTCCCAGCCGTAGGTAGGTAGGAAGAGCACCATGTGGGTTTAATTAGTAGAAGTCATTCATGAGAGTTTCAACACGTGTTGCATTCTGTGTTAATTTAATACAACAACTTTCCATTCAAAATTTCTTTATAAATCTAATATAATAAACATTCGTACTACAAGCAATAGCGGCATTGTACAAATAAGATTTCGTTGTCATACTGCGGCCATATGTGGCTTGCTCGTAATATTTCAAAAACCAATCTGGGAAAACTACGCTCGCCGCACCTGGGTCTTTTACGATAATATTATGGTTTTATTTTTGACAAACCTTGTTTTCGTACGTCGAAGATAACATTGAGCCGAAAATGCTGAGTAATACTCTGCGGTTGAGGTTGATTTGACCGTCATGAAACAAAGGTCGATTTCTGCGTGCAATAATTTTTTACCGTGTGGAAATCCTACATGGATGCTATGCCGGACTCCCACCGACTAAAACCACACAATGCCTTACAATAGTCCATGGCCGGGAGTCCTGGGTAAGCCCTTGGAAGGATGTCCCAGGGTTCCTGGCAGACTTTGGCTACCACCGCAGCCTCGCTTAGATGGATCGGGTGCTATATCCCGCGTCTGGGATTTGTTCGGGTGCTATCCCACTACTATGAGGGGCGAAGAGACACGCCACACCTTCTTGGCCTGCTTCTGTAAGAACGACGAGTAGCCACCCCGCGTTCTCAGGCCCTCAGTCATCAAGGCCGGTAGTCGTGGGCGTACATCAGCAGCAGCCGGCGACGACCTCGCCGCTGAGCAATAATAATTATAGGCTTATTGAAAACTTGTTATCTTATTTATAATCGAATTCGCAATGAGGTAATCCGAACGAGCACTAAAGTCGCCGACATAGCGACTATTTTCGAGTAGTCTCCCTATTTTGTCCACTAGTGGTCCACAAGAGTGTCCACAAGAGAATACAAATTTTTGCGGTCCTACTACTCTTTATCTACATTCTGTATTTTTTTTTTAAATCTTATATATAAAAATGAATCGCAAAATGTGTTGGTAAGCGCATAACTTCAGAACGAGAGTGGACCGATTTCACTAATTCTTTTTTTGTTGTGTAAGGTATTGTCAGGAGAAGGTTCTTATGGAAGAAAAAATATTGTATTCCCACGGGAACGGGAACTACGCGGGTAAAACCGCGTGACGTCCTCTAGTAAATAAATAAATAGTGTAAAAAAAAAAAAAAAAAATTGTTGGACATTCTCACACTCTATTAGCTTGAGTATACTCGTATATTAACTAATTTATACTTAAGGCTAATAGGTATAGCCCGATGCTGCAGAGTTCATAACTAGTTAATTACAGGCGAAGATGTGAGGTATAACTAGTAAAGTTATAAATAGGAATGTGTTTTGCGTTCTTGCCGTACGATAAACACTTAGAACTGAACTCAATCACATACACGTGTTTTCCTTCACGTAAACAGTCTCAAATCTATAGGTATCTTTACTATAACAATATTAGCTTCTCAATCTAATTTTATTTTATTAGTAAGTACTCACTATAAAAGGTATCTACTATTACTCGAAAACTTGTAAAGCACTCAGTAGGTACGTGATAGTTCTCGTTACAGTGAATTTTTCTTTTCTCTTTATTCCCAGTACCTACTTCCGAATATAGTTCCGAGATGGAACGAGTGAGAATTTTGTTCCCAGTAGCTCCGTGGCAGTAAATTCATTATATTTCAAAACAAAAGAAGATAATACAAAAGAGAGCGGCAAGTTCATAAGGTCGAAAATTGCTTGCTCCCATTTTTAGTAACCTTGTAAAAACCATTTTAAAAAAATTGGTGTAAGCAATTTTCGACCTTACGAACTTGCCGATAGTCGATTGGTTTTTGTTTTTCACGACAATTTTACACTACACTTCCGGAAACGTACAACTGCACTTCCGGTTCGACTACCGGAAGTCACCGTTAGCCCCTTTTCACACGTACCGGTTGCCGGGTACCCGGCAGGCGGCGAAGTGTATGGCCATGTACTATAGCTTTCACACGTACCGGCGTGATTTGTCCGGTAATGCCATACACTTCGCCGCCGGGTAGCCGGTGCCGGGTACCCGGCGGCGAAGTGTATGGCGATGTACTTAGCTTTCACACGTACCAGTGTAATTTGCCCGGCATCGCAATACACTCCGCCGCCGGTTACCCGGCAACCGGTACGTGTGAAAAGGCACTTAGCCCCTTTTCACACGTACCTACCGGTTGCCGGGTGCCGGGTACCCGGCGGCTGAAGTGTATGGCCATGTACTATAGCTTTTACACGTATACCGGCGTGATTTGCCCGGCAACCACTTGCATTCGCCGCCCTACCCGGCAACCGGTACGTGTGAAAAGGCACTTAAACTTAGATCAACCGGAAGTCACGGACCATAGTACACATCATTATGTTGAATCAACACAACAGTCAACACTCAGCTTTTCTAAAATAGCGATCTTTAGACTATCTCTAAATACGTCCACAGATTATTAATAGGCTTTGGTCATAAAAATTGTGCAAATTACAACCGCGGAGAAGTACCTACATACACATATTATTACTTACTACAACTGCCGCACTTCCGGTCAATTTTCCCAGGGTACTTCCTATAGATGCCCATACACCTGCCAAAAATGCTTCACAGAACATATTTATCGGGATCGATAACGCATAATATAAGTACCCAGCCTATTTTGAGGTTATTTTGGTACCAATTATTCCATTTATATTTTTGTTTCAATCACATAGGCACCCGGGCCAGGTGATTCATCAACGCAATTGGTTCACAACATGAACGTTTCCTCTCTTTTCACTGCTATTATTGTTCCCAATTTTACTTTACTTTTCTGTGAGATTTTTATTTTAAACCGACATTGGCAGTCAATTTTGTACAACAAAACAAGACTAAATTAGGTATTAAAATAGTCCGGAACAGACAGACAGAGACAGCCTGCAGCTGACACTGCTGACAGTAACGGTAACGAGCGACGACGAGCACAGTTGACTTGAGTTGACACTGCCTAACAAATGTCACAAACGTGTCATTTTCTTTTGTTTTTTTATGGCCCGGTTACTAATGCCTTTAACTATCATAATTTAATTCTAATAATAATAAAGTACTCGCGTAGCGACTACATTAGATAAGTTATGCTTCCTCCACATTACTCGCGAAGTTGATCGAAGTTCGTCGGCGAAGTTGCCCGAGTCAAAGAAATTTTTTGACGAAGTAGGACGAGGAGCCCCTCTACACTAACGTACTCGTTCAACTTCGCGAGTAATGTGGAGGAAGCATTAGAAAATTGGAAAATACCTACCTACATAAGCAAGCCTTCTATTTGCTTACCTACTTACGCAAGCCTTCTATTTATCTAATACTAATAATATTGTCGTGTCGTGTCTGTCACTTATGTCAGTTGCTCAGATGACAATGACAGTGATGACAGTCTGCTGCTGTTGCTGATAGATAAATAAAATCCTTTGGTTTCCTTGTTCGTACTTTATTTTGTAAATCCGTGAGCGTGATAATCGGTAGTGTGTGCGGAGAATCCGTCAGTTTAAAAACGGCAATAATAATTTTTATTTAACAATCTATTTACATTAGGTATTTGTATTATTTTGTGCTAGTAATAACTACTAGAAAAGCAACGTCTGCTCCTGTATCAAGGGAGCACGAGTGTAACCTTAATGGTTTGCAACCTTTTTGGTTGTTTTATATTTTCTTAGTGGCCTGCTATAACCAATAACAAAACACGAGCGTGTGCACAATTGGCACAATCTACAGTTATTTCCTAGAAAAATCATTGCTTTTTCTCAAGTATTTATTGAAGATTTTTAGATAAGTAATATTTTTATACTGAGTGGAAACTAGTGTAATTGTTTGAAATGGAGAACATTAAAGTTGGTAATAATGTTCTGGTTATTTGGAATAAGGATGACCAGAGTGCTATTAGCAATCTGGTTGAAGAAATTAAAGGCAGAGTTCAAAATGGGTCCGTTGTTTTGGAAAACTCCGAAATGATAACTGAATGTAAGTTTTTGTGGTTTATTTACTTTGAGAATTCTTTGGCAAGAAGTTCCTGGTTAAATCAGCCAACTTTATACTTTTTTACTTATTTTTTCATCAAAATTTGTGTATTAACTTTATTGCATGCAATAAAACATTCACCTAAAGACATCTTATTTTCATACAGTGAGTGACCGTATAACTACAGAAAAATCTTATACACACAGCAACCTTATAATAATAGAATGAAGTCTATGCTTGACTTAGCGGGGCAAGGCAGTGCTGCTAATTCAGAAAAGTAATGTACCTATAATATTATATTTTATTTCAGCATCCCGCCCACATTCATCATACGAAGTTGTAATATCAAACTGGCTCTCACCACACACAGTCAAACACACAGACAGTATTTTAGCATTAATAGTCAAGCTGCTCAAGCCCAGTGGCAAAGTTTTACTCAAAGATGAAACGGATTTGAGCAGCATTCTTAAAATTAATGGCTTTGTTAATGTTGTTAAATCTTTAGACAGTCTGTATGTTGCAGAGAAGCCTAATTTTGAAGTAAGTTTCTTTGGTTACCTATTATGCATAGTTAGTCTAGTCCAGTGATGGGCAAAGTACGGCCCGCCGACGGTTTTTCGGCACCTGGTATATGGCCCGCGATAATAAAATTATATTTTGAAGGTCCAGAAGTATTATGTAGATTCTACTTTGTAGAATAAAAAACACATAAGTGAAGATGGTGAAGTAAACAGATTTTTTCGACCATGAAATTGCTGAACAACTCAATCGCAAACCGACTTACTGTTGAACACCTTTTAGCGCTGCTTAAGTTCTTTGTCACAACACGAACTTTCATTTAAAATATGGCACATAAGAAGCAATTTCCTACGTCCTACACGCCTACCAAGGCATGGCAAGACCTTGCAAATACCAGTTCAATTCAAATTTTTAACATTTGTACAAGAGTCTAAGTTTACTGTATTTTTTTTATCTAATGAATAAAAAGTTCAGCATAAAATACATTTTTAGGGTTTGGTACCCGAAGGGTGAAAACGGCCCTATTCATGAGACTTCGCCATCCTTCTATCTGTTTGTCTGTCCATCACGGGGCAGTTTCTCCAGAACCGTGATAGCTAGAGAGCTAAAATTTTCACAAATGTTTTATTTTTGTTGCCGCTATAAAAACAAATACCAAAATCAGAAAAAGGAGGAAATTAAAGGGGGCTCCCATACAAAAAATGTGTTTTGTTTTTCGTTTTTCGCACAGTTTTCTCTGAGCTAGAGTCCGACTCGCACTTGGTCGGGGCCTTCACCTGATGTTACTTAATTTTTCTGGCCCCCTGTTAAAAAGGTTTGCCCACCACTGGTCAAGTCAATAAGTGCTAGGTATTTAATTTTCTTAGTCACTGAAAATTATGATTGAGGTGTCATTCAATTTGGAATTGTATGTACCTAGATGATTTTTGAATAATTTAGTGGATCGCAAATATTTTAAAAATGGTTTGTTCTATTAAAATAAAACAAGTGTTGCAACTACTATAATATTGCAATGTTTATTAATTCAATTAAATGGTATTGAACCCATTCAAATGTAAAATTTTTACTCTTCGATATTTTACTTTAAATTCTTGTAAAAATAAATATAAACAAGTAAAAAGAAATGAAACTTTCGTACAACTATACAAATTTTTCAGCTAAGTGTTGACTTCATTTCCAGGTAGGTTCTAAGGCTTCATTAAAGCTATCGAATAAACCAGTGGTATGGAAATTAGATGATACGGTAGAAGCAGCATGGGGAGCCGGCGGTGATGATGAGCTGATTGATGATAACCAGCTGCTGGATGAAGAGGACTTGAAGAAACCTGACCAGCAATCTTTAAGAGGTACGGTACTTTTTTTTTTGGAGCATAGTTTTAAGTACTGATCAAGAATAAGTATAAACCCCTCAGTGTCCTTTAGGATGGAAATTATAAAAAATTCTTAATGTATGCCTACATAGGTACCTATTTGCAAACAATTTAGTACCTAATCTGTTTAAATATTCTATTTTATTGTATATTTATAAAATGCCCTGGTATTAGTAATAATCAAGTAGAAAAATAAGTGGGTACCTGGTTGTTGAACACATTCCATCAGAATAAAAAAAACAACCACACATACATACATGTCATCAGGGTAGACTATATAGCTTTCAAAATTCCTACTATTTTGCCATACAACTTTCGCTTCTCATACTTTCGTTTTTCATACATGGTTCAAGGTACTCTTAACGTGGTCTTTTTCCAAGCGGTTTTTACCAGTTTGCCACAAATATTTATCCTGGTATAAAAGTTTCTATGCTACTTTATATCAGAGGCTAAATAATGGTTTCCGCAGGAAAACGGCTAGCAAAAATTTGGGGTTTTCTAACGAGATTATCGTGAGTGACAAAACCGCCAAGTTTTTGTTAAAAAAAAAATCACGATGCGAGGTTTCATTCATGTGAAAAAAAAGAAGTTTAATGTTAATTTTTTTTTGAT
The DNA here is from genome assembly GCA_933228765.1 of Miltochrista miniata. NCBI lineage: Eukaryota > Metazoa > Arthropoda > Insecta > Lepidoptera > Erebidae > Miltochrista > Miltochrista miniata. Next base: position 21,620,341 of record OW121766.1, on the reverse strand, counting down.
ATGTTGACATAGTTCTGTCGTAAAAAAATACCGAGGAAAGACGCACAGAAAATCTCATATAAGTATCGATTGCTTAAAATCACACATTCGATTTTTTAATAATAAATTCAATGCACATAATCTATCTGTCCCATTAGGTAGGTACTCAGAGCTTTTTATGATAAAGAGTTGGAAACTTATCAGTAAGATCGGTTATATTATCTATCATTCATTATACGTTGTAGAATATACGTCACTCACGATATCTTGTCGTAGTTTTGTGTTCCAAATGGGTCGAGTAAGTTGAGGTTTTGTGTTCCAATTCGGTCCAATGATATCACTCGCTGAAGGTCATTGCTACCTACTGTCAGTGGTGAAGCAAGTCATTTACATACAGTTTTACGTTACTATTACTCAGTGTAAACAGTAATAGCTGAACACTATTTCGATTGAATGCCTAAGTTTTTTTATAGACAGTGACTCCAGGATAGGTAGACAGGATGAAAGAAAAATAACATCTTGACACTAAGTCATTTTTCTTCAAGTGATTTGCTTAAGGTTTGTACTCTACTATGTTTGTAGTATATACATACTGGCCGCGGCTATGGGCCAATGTAAACTCTGAAGTCGGCAGGTCCTGATCAGGGTCAATTATCGCTAAGTTCAAATAGGGCCTTTCTCCCGCGCACGCTTAGATTGTGGAATGATGTCCCTGCCTCGGTTTTCCCAAACGCCTACAGTATGGGTGTCTTCAAAGTAGGTCTAAGAAGGTTTTTACAGGGTCGGCAGTGCGAGTGTAGCGCCTCCGGTGTTGCAACGTTCATAGGGTGCGGTGACCACCAGTACATTTGGTGAGCCGTATGCTTGCGCTTGTCTGCCGCCTTAGTTGTGATTAAAAAAAATGTTCTATCAATAATATGAAATCTTTTATTAACTTATCAAATTTTCTGTTTTCAGTGTGCTCTACAACAGGCAAAAGAAAGGCCTGTGCAGATTGTTCTTGCGGCTTGGCTGAGGAACTTCGCGGTGAGATTAAGGATACGCCCAAATCCTCCTGCGGAAGTGTAAGTACCTTGAAGTATTAACAATTACGGTCTTAGCGTCAAGGGGTCTTTCCATTTCTTGATTTTTATGACGCCAATACTACATCTTGAGAGCAACTCTTCAATTAGATCAAATATTTTAATAGTCAAAGAAAAGGCACATTTTTAACCAGTGCGGTCTGCATTGGCACCGAGGCAATCGGTGTGGTTGACGATTGGCCGCATATCAGTGTATTGAGATCGTTTGTCTATACCAGTGGTGGGCAAACTTATTTAATGGGCGGCCAAAAATCTTAAAGAATTTTAGGGAAGGGCCAGAATTATAGGAAAACCGGTCAAGTGCAAGTCGGGTTCCGTACCAAAAATGGAAAAAAAATCATATTGTTGTATGGGACGTTCCCCCCCCCCTAAATCCCCCTTTTTTATTTTAATATTTATCGTTATAGCGGCAACAGAAATAGGTACATCATCATTGAACATTTCAGCTCTCTGGCTACAGTCGAGTTGGCGGACAGACTGACAGACGGACGGCGAAGTAGACAATTTTCTCTGTGCCATATTTCAAATGCAACTATAAACTGTAACTTTCATCGGTTAGTTGGTTTGTGATTGAGGTGTTGAGCTATTTTATGGTTGAGTTCTTCTCTTCACCTATGTGTCTATTGCTCTACTCAGTAGAATCTACATTACTTCTGGACCGTCAAAATATAATTATCGAAGGCCATTATACCAGGTATTCATGTCGAAGGACCATCGGCGGGCCGGAGTTGGCCCGCGGGCCGTACTTTGCCCATCACTGGTCTATACTAATATTATAAAGAGGAAAGATTTGATTGTTAATTTGCATCGAATAGGCTCCTGAACTACTGGACCGATTTGAAAAATTCTTTCACTGTTGGGAAGCTACACTCTTCGCGGTGAACATAGGCTATATTTTATTCCCGTATTCCCACGAGAATGGGAGCTATGCGGGTGAAACCGCGTGACATCCGCTAGTTATCATATAAAAATTACTATGCGGAGCACTGGGTGCCCTTATATTATACTGTATACATTGACTGGCGTAGACATAGTCAATTTCGTAGATTTTTTTAACCACTGATGAGAGAATCATACAACTCACCTGATCCAAAGTAGTTAATCACCATATAGCCATTACTGATGACATTACAGCATTAAGTTACAGAATAGTTTTAAATTTACTCCTGCATCAGTTTCCGGTGACGCGAATAAGCTTCCCCTATTACGTAGCACCATCATAACTACTGGTAAAGTGTTTCTGCCTGCCCTCCCGGAGATATGGGCGTGATTGAACTTTACTAATATTATAAAATGCTAAGGTGTGTGACTATCAATGTTTGTTATTCTTACACGCTCTAACTGCTAAACGGATCTGACTGAAATTTGGTACAGCGATAGATTATAGCCTGAAATATCACATCTATACTAATATTATAAAGAAGTAAAGTTTGTGTGTTTGTTAAATTGTAAGGGGTAATCTCGGGATCTACTGAACCGATTTTAAAAATTCTTTCACCAATAGAAAGCTACGTTATTGTGGAGTGTCATTGGCTATATAGCATCACGCTACAACTAATAGGAGCGGAGCAGTAATAGTAAATGTTTCAAAAACGGGGGACGACGGAAACAGGTAATACTCCCTCTTATGTAGCGCAAACGAAGTTGCGCGGGTCAGCTAGTAGGGTATAAGTTCCCACGGGAAGCGGGAACGGGAACAAAGTTTCACGCGGGTGAAGTCGCCGTCTTCGTCTAGTGTTATTTAATATTATGTTCTGTTATAATTATTACACGTTCCAGTAAAATAATGTTATTATTCTGTGTTATTCCAGTGCTACCTCGGCGACGCATTCCGTTGCGCAACGTGTCCCTACCTCGGTATGCCTGCCTTCAAGCCCGGCGAGAAAGTGATGCTCGATCTGAAATCTGATGTATGAACAACCTAATAATATAATTATAATAATAATTTACTATTTATAAAGCTCTCCAGTTTTTAAGTATTAGTTAGGTTGTGAGCGGTTTTAATAAAAATGTAAGACGTATTTTGGTGTACTGTTTATTTAATGATTTTCCTGAAAGGTCTTTGTGATTCTAGCAATTTTTGTCTGCATTTGGTGGGCGTACCTACCGCCGTATCCCAGTAGTTCCATTGCGTAGTTCCATGATGGAACTACTGGGATTTTTACACACGAGAAAATTACCCCAATGGTTCCGGTACAGTAAACAATCACAATAACATTTGCCTATTTATTAGCAATGTTGAAATCCTTTAATATTCTATTTTTATTTACAAACTAGCAGACGTCCCCGCGTAGTTCCCGTTCCCGTGGAAATACAATATTTTTTCTTCCATAAGAACCTTCTGACAATACCTTATACAACAAAAAAAGAATTAGTGAAATCGGTCCACCCGTTCTGAAGTTATGCGCTTACCAACACATTTTGCGATTCATTTTATATTATAGATGAAGATCGACTAAAAAAATGAAGATTGGCTAAACAAATGAAGATCGACTAAAAAAATGAAGATCGACAAAACAAGCAAAACAAATGAAGATCACTAAACAAATGACGGTCGGATAAACAAATGAAGATCGACAAAACAAATGAAGATCGGCAAAACAAATGAAGATCACTAAACAAATGACGGTCGGATAAACAAATGAAGATCGACAAAACAAATTAAGATCAACAAAACAAATGAAAAATAGAGAAAACAAATAAAAATCGACAAAACAAATGACAGTCGGATAAACAAATGATGATCGGCAAAACAAATGACGGTCGGATAAACAAATGACGATCGGTAAAACAAATGACGGTCGAATAAACAAATGACGATCGGCAAAACAATGCAGATCAATAAACAAAAGACTAAGCAATTTGATAAGATCAAAAAATACTTGCAGCCATATTTAGTAATTATCATAAAGCAAATGGAGATCGAAAAACAAATGAAGACAGAAAAATAATAGAAGATCAAGAAACAAACGAAGATCGACAAAATGAAAACCGATAAAACTTATACGTTTATAATGCAGATCAATAAACAAAAGACTATCAGAAAATTAACCAGGATTTTTTCTAATCTACTTGTGAGAAATTGTCAAAAAAATAGGTGCAAGCGATTCACGGCCGTAGTGACATTTCTCTAACAACGTATTTTTCGGCCCCGTACGGAAGTACACTCCGACCAACTAAACGGATCAACTCTAAGGGATCAACTATTTTTTATTCCCAACGGTACAACTTTTTTAGTTGGTCCGATAGGAATAAAACGGATCAACTATTTTCTTCTCAACTGAACAACTTGCTAGTTGGTTCGATAGGAATATTTTATTTATAAAAAATTGTTACCATCTACACAACTTAAAACAAATCAACTGTTTTTCTTTCCCAATTGAACAACTTTTTAGCAACTTTTAAGCTATTGCATAGCTTCTATCGCGGGCCTTGCGTGGAGACCGAATCCAGAAATTGTGTCACGAAAACGAGTCACACTCTCAGTACCTTCGGCCACGTTCGTGTATCTAGTCTAGTCTAGCAATTCATAATTTTTTTGTTTACGTCAATTATGAACTCTGCAGTCGTTATATATTATTATTATTATTATGTCAAATAATCCAAAAATTGATGCTTGAACCCAGAATCGATCTTGCGCCTTCTGCGTACCGATCCGCGTCTTAACCACTCGACCAAAGTTGAATTAAGAGTGTTGGTCGAATTTAGAGTTCTTAATGTGAAATGACAATTTCGATGCTGTCAATTACATTAGTTGCTGTCAATTTACCTCGTCTAAATAAAAATTCGACTATACGTGTATAGGTATTCATCATCTATGTACAACAGTGAACTGTACTCGTATAATTTGTGTAAAAAGTGTTTTAAATATAAATAAACAAAGTGCATTTATTAATGTAGAAAGTCACGAAAAATAGTGAAAGAAAATGAGTGAGTACTCTATATACATACATTTTATTATTATTATCACCAATGCAGTATCATTTTTTGTTTTGTTAATTTATATATTATATGGGAAGCGGGAAGAAAATTTCACGCTGACGTAGCCGCGAGCGCCATCTATCCCATACCTATGTACTTTAAACGTGTCATAAAAGTCACAACAATACCATACATGCATATTTCAAAGAATGTCTATTATTACCATAAAATTTGTAAAAATAGTTTTTAAGTAGAAAGAAGAAACCTATTGTTTTATCTTTTAACTAGCTGACCCTCGCAACTTTGTTTACGTCACACAAGGTCTATGAAATTAGAGGTATTTATTAATCATACTCATCAAGTAGCGTGTAAATCTGCCCTGTATGCTATATCAAAATAGAGCTTAATGGTTAAAACTATTCCTCAGTATAGAATTTTCCTCAGTATAAACAATTTACATACAAACACCGGCGTGTTAGAATTTTATTACATGTATCAATGTAGTAGACGTAACGTGTATAAAATGACATCAATCAAATGTCATCAATATTCTGAAAAAGAAATTAAAAATAGAGTTCACAAACTCTTTTGAAAATACATACTGTACCTACCTTAGAGGATCGTTATGAAGATAACAGGATAGTTAACAACCATCCATAGAAAATAGATGGTATAATGCTGAATACCGCAAAGAACAATCGGCGCGGCATAGAATGGGGCCTATACTGATATCCTGGAGGATATTAATGATGCCGATGTCCTGTGCCTGCTGAGGCACACACACGCCGTCATGCATGTCTGCAGTACAACGTGCAGGACAACGAGCAGGATGAGGCAGCGAATGGCTGGACTGAAATTAAAATCGACAGACGCAAGAGATGTGGTGGAGGCACTAATTCACGTACCTCGGGAGTGTCGTGTCAGAAACTGATGGAATAGAAGAGTACCCTACATCATTTCGAGTCTCGCCAATGCCAGAATAACCTTTACACAGCTGCGCCCCGTAGGCAGTTGCGAAAATAGACACGAAGAGTGAAACTCATAACAAAGTAAACGTTAAAACTGTACTGCTAACTGCTATACGGATGCGAGACATGGAAGGTCACTAAAGTAAAGACATTTCGCACCAGCTACCAGCTATAAGTCTTCGTCAAACGCTGCCTCCAATGGATCCTCGGTACATATGGGCCCGAGAACATCACGAACGTAAGACTATTGGAACGCTGCAGTGAGACCCCAACAGATCAAACGTCGGAAGTGTAGCTGCTGCGCTGGATTGGACACACGCTGCAAAGGGACCATGAATCACATCATACCAAGGCAAGCCTTACTGAAACTACTGGTAGGCTTTCAAAAACTGTTCGATAGTAAGTAGGTACATTTATTGATAGTGGCTATAGGCTACATAACATAATGCGAAGATTAATAGGAGTGGTGCAGCAATGAGGAATGTTTCGAAAACGGAAAACATTTAATCGTAATAAGAGTATCCGTTGCGCCTCTGCGTAAATGGTTGAAGTTACATAAAAATAATTTATTACAAAATAATTGTTCTTCTTAAAAAGTTCTAAAACAAAATTCCAAAAGCCCAAATGTCCACAGTCAAGTAGGCACTTGCCCTTTTGATCGAGTTACCTTAAACGCGAGATGCCAATGAAGGTGTTCTGCCTAAAAATAAGATTTGCCTAAAAAGCTGTTTGCCTTAAATGAGAAATGCCGATGAAGCTGCATGTCTGAAATGTGAAGTCGACTAAGAAGCACATTGCCTAAATTTAATTTAACTATAAGGCAGTTTGCCAGAAATACAAGATGACCGAGATGTCTGTTTGCTCTAAACGAGAAATGACAATGAAGCAGCATGCCTGAAAAGTAAAATGACTAGGAAGCCGATTACCTGAAATAATATAATAAATTTAATGTCTGCATAGCCTTAGCAAAATTGGCAGCGAAGAAAAGAATTACCTTCTTATGTCGATCAAAAGGGGGTAATTCTTCTTTAAAAGTAAGATGCCAATGAACGGCTACTGGGACCATATTTGCTAATCTCTATGGAAAACTAGGCAGGTGTCGGGGTCGAACCCTCTGTGCTTTGTTGGACGGATCGGACAACGCGGATATTTTCCTACCATTTTTCCTGTTGGTTGGATTGATGATGAAAAAATAGTCACAATTTGTTACTTACAAGTGGCCAGTACTTACCTACACTATTGTTGACGGAAAAGTTTTCAAGTGACCAATGCTACAATTATGATATTTACAGACATAGACATTACATTACATAAGGCATTTAACCGCTTAGGTATTTTAGTTTGAAAACATTTTACTACTTAGGCACTTTGCTGCGTAGGTATTTAACCACTTAAATATTTTGCTTCATAGGCAACGACTTTAGGCAATGTGCTTCTTAGTCGACTTCACATTTCAGACATGCAGCTTCATCGGCATTTCTCATTTAAGGCAAACAGCTTTTTAGGCAAATCTTATTTTTAGGCAGAACACCTTCATTGGCATCTCGCGTTTAAGGTAACTCGATCAAAAGGGGGCACTTGGTACTTTACTTTGTTGAACATAGGCCTAAATCTTACTTCTTACTAATATTATAAATGCGAAAGTTTGTGAGTGTGGATGTTTGTTACTCTTTCACGCTCAAACCGCTGAACGGATCGGGCTGAAATTTGGTACGGAGATACATTATAGTCTGGAATAACACATAGGCTACCTTTTATCCCGGGAATAACTTCCCGCGGTAACAAATTTTACGCAGGCGAAGCTGCGGGCATCAGCTAGTATTCTTATATAGAAATAATTATACTAGCATAGTTGGTAAAAAATGCTATGTAATAGCTTTACCGCGGCAGTCCCCGAGTGCCACACGTCTTTTTTTTTTTTCCATGGCACTACCGCTTGGCACTTCTAGGAAGGTCGGCAAACGTATTAATATAATGTCAAACAAATGAAGATCGACAAAACAAATGAAGATTGATAAAAAAAATTAAGATCGACAAAACAAATGAAGATTGATAAAAAAATTAAGATCGACAAAACAAATGAAGGTCGACATAAAAAATAAAGATCAATAAACAAATGAAGACTGATAAAACATATGAAGATCAATAAAGCAAAATGAAGATCGAGAAAACAAAAGAAGATCGAAATTACAAATGAAGATCGATAAACAAATGAAGACCGATAAAACAAATGAAGACCAATGAAACAAAATGAAGATCGAGAAAACAAAAGAAGATCGACATAACAAATGAAGATCGATAAACAAATGAAGACCGATAAAACAAATGAAGACCAATGAAACAAAATGAAGATCGACAAGACAAACGAAGATCGACAAAACAAATGAAGATCAACATAACAAATGAAGATCGATAAAACAAATGAAGACCGATAAAACAAATGAAGACCGATGAAGCAAAATGAAGATTGACAAAATAAACGAAGATCGACAAAACAAATGAAGATCGACAAAACAAATGAAGATCGAAATAACAAATGAAGATCAATAAAACAAAAGACCATAGGCAAGTTGATAAGGTCGAATGTTGCTTGCATCCATTTCTAGGGTTCAGTACCCAAAGGGCAAAAACGGGACCCTATTCACGAGACTTCGGCGTCCGTCTGTCTGTCTGTCACGAAGCTGTATCTTATGAACGGTGATAGCTAATACTAAAACCAGAAAAATAATATTTAAGGTGGCTTCCAAACAACAAAACACGTTTTTTTTGCCATTTTATTTTTTATATTAATAACGGCAACATTGAGCTGTATATTATCATTAAACATAATTAATTTTACTAAAATACAATGGACATTTAAGGGGGACTCTCATGGGAGAGAACTCTCCCACCCGAGTAGGAGTTCAGCATAGCATCCATGAAGGATTTTCCATCACTTTAAAAAAAATGGGAGGGGGGGCTCTCATACAACAAACGTTATTTTTTGGTACGGAATCTTGCGCGCGCGAGTTCGACGCACACTTGGCTGGTTTTTTATAAACTATACATACCCATGTGATAACCACCGAAAACCGACTTCAAACAATTACGGTAACGCAATCAGTTAAATCGTGGTGCTTAATGTTTTTAAAATACGCGGGGTATCCTTCCGAGGGTTTACCCGGAGCTCTCAACCATAGGCTGTTAGCAGGACCCGTGAGGTTTTTTAGTCGGTAGGAGTTCGGCATGACATCCATGAGGATTTTCCCTCACATAAGAAAAAAAAAACGCCCCGTGTGGCGAGAGGAAGCACTACAAAATGTCACCTCCCCACAGCAATTAATCCCGAGGGGGTCGTAAGAGGCGGCTAAGGGAACACTTCGCAAAACTATTCACTGCGTAGAGAAGAACAACTCGAAATGAAACTCGGTTGTCAGTGCAAAGGCAATCGTTGAAACTTGGTTTAGCAATTGTAATTTTACATACATACATACATACATATGGTCACGCCTTTATTCCCGAAGGGGTAGGCAGAGGCATATTATATGCCCACATTTCACCTTTGTATAATTTGTCCCACGTAATAGGTGGTGAGCCGTATTGCCGTGTTTATATGGACAGGCGCAGGTTGTAACAGCCCGCTTTTTAAATTTTTCAAGCTGCCTAAAAGGCCTTCAACTTGGCTCAACGAATGCCATTTTACTGGCAGCCGGAACCAACGGCTTAACGTGCCTCCCGAAGCACGGAGACGCTCAAATAAATGTCACACAGTGATCACATGGATGGTCACCCATCCATGGACCGGCCATAGTGAAAGTTGCTTACTGCAGTGATCGTTTACAGAACACTGAGTCCGCGGGGCCACGAGCGAGAGATTGTAATTTTACTGAAGGTCTTATAGTGCAGCTTGAAAAATTTCAACTGTGGGTCGTCACAACCTGCGCATGTACCTACCTATCAACACGGCAATAGGCTCACTACCTATTACGTGGGCATTACCATGAGAGGTGACTTTGGTCTAGCGCCGATACCATACCGTTGAGCTCGCTGAACGTTTAAATGCAACCTGTTTTTGCGTGCCTCTCCATTGCCTCACCCTAAACATGACATGTGTTTCATACGCTATACGCGTTGATCGTTTCCTTATAGTCTCCTTATAAGGTTGCATTTTATGACTGATGGTATTCTTTATTGGATGTATGATGTCATTAAAGGACCATCACGAAGCCATCCGAATATCGTGGCTCTAGGTATACCATGCCCATGTGTGTTGAGCTGCTTTGCAGCAGTTTTAATTTTATCTATTAGCACAGGGCGGAAACTCCAGCGTCAACGCGCACGTCAGCTCTACTGACAGCTGTGGTGCGACAGGGAGTTGCCGATCTGTATGTAATACTATTATATTATGTTTTGTATTAGTCTGCGCCTGAATCAATCAGTTCCTTTTGTATTTCTAATGTTTAGTTCTCCTAGATTCAGAGATATTATAATGGTCCACACCAAAATTTCAGTCGGATTCTCTTCTTCTTCTTCGTTGGACCAGACTGTTGTCCAACGAAGAAGTACGCATTAGCGCTCGTAAAGAGTTCAAGAAGTCATGAACTCCGGTAGCCGAAAAATAGCCAAATCAATAAGATTCAAATAGACCGGTCTCCAGGGTCTAGTTCAAAGAAAGGTTAAAGGAAATACAACTGACTTGTAGCAAATATTCAATTATACATAATATTTTCTCTTCTTTTTACAAACAGTTAACTTATTTAACATATTTCGATCTATAACATTTTCCATTTACAATAAATCTGAATAGTAGTCATTCCGCTATACAATAAAATATATAATTTTTGCGATATTTGTCATATAATAACAATTTTTATAGTTATCTATTAATTTAAATGACACAACATTTCCTGTTCTCGTACGCTATTTAAATGGAAAGTGTACATATAGCTTGGTTCTGGAATATCCATGTTATGTTAACATTTTGTGTTCCCAATATTTTTTCTCTATAAAATAGTATATTGTATCGTTACACGGAATCATTTTGTTATTTTAATTATATTTATTATATTCTGTGGAATACTAAAATATTGAAATCTGTTAAGGATGGCACAATCATTTCATGTCAGTGAACTTGTTTAGTGAGGGCATCTTAGTATTACAGACTACAAAGTTTCTACTGGCCTTGCTAAAAGACTGCAATGTCAACATAACTTATTGTATTTCTGCTTTCGATATATCTATTGTCATATTGACACTTATTACATCATTCAAAGATATTTGGAAAAGAAAGTCTCACACCAATGCATCGTGAAGAAGTTTAATACGATTTCTATTTTTATATTAAACCGAGGAAAATAATGTTGAGGTCGCGTTTACACATGGTTGTTAGATAAAAATGAATTTATTAGTATCTCTGTACTTAGCCATAACAAAATTTGCATGAATAATGGTCGACGGTTTTCAAATTATTGTCGAAATTGTATTTGTGGATGTGTAACATTTGTCCTGGCAGTTGGAATTTTTGTTCTCATTACAAAATTAATACATATGATTATAGATTTTCTCCTACATAACAATAACAATGACAGGTTTGACCATTTTGCGTGGGAAACTAGCAATATGTTGATGTGTAACTCCATACTCCCTCGGGGATGTAGGTGTGATTGTATGGAAGAGATGAACTTTTTCATCGACTGTAGGCACGGTAACAAATTGGCATACGTTAGTTGAAAGCAGTGTGATACAGTAAATTATTGTGCCCTCTGTTGCAAATGTAGCCTTTTTATAGTTAAACAAAACCAATGCCCTGCGCTTGTAGTGTATCCTTAAAAAAAATAGTAGCTTTTTTTTTCATTCTAGATCCTGTTGAATTATATTTTGAAGGTAGAGGAATATCCATATTATGTATAACGTACTGTACGAAAATTAATTTTGAAAATGCCTGCTTTTATTTATGTGAACCATGCGTAAACGTGTGTGTATTTAAAGAAATAATTATTGACTGATATGAAACTGCTTAGAATATTTATTCTCTTGTCACCACTTTTTAACAAAATGACATCCGACGAGAATCTTACGTTGAAAAGCAACGTCAGGTTTTTATAGATATTTAAGGCCTTAGTACTTTTTTAATTTTCCTTATTTTTTTCCTGTTCAAACTGCTCTTCTACGAAGTTGGGGTGCTATTCACAAGATAAGAACTAGGTATTCTTTAAATGAAGTCTTTGAATCGCATTTAGTATAGTGCAGGTATCATTTCATTCCAAACTAATATCCAAAGAAAGGATTTAAATTTTTGTGTTGACAGTTTTAAGTGAACAAAAGTATACTAAACATTGCAGTAAATAATTATTCCTATAGTTTTATCTGTTTCTCAAGTTTACGTATTAAGAAATTCGACAGAATCAAGCGTACCTACCTATAGCAAGATGATTTGCATAGTGTTTAATTTAATACACTCTAGAACAAATATGATGCTTATTCTTAACTTGGTGCAACAGCTCCTTTGATTCACGAACATTATATAACATTTGTTTACAAATTGCCACTTAATATTAAAATATATTTTCCAAAAGTGACTCACAGAGGCACGTTTCAAACAAAAATTAAATATATTCGTGAATTTCAGAAACAGTTTAAATTATATTATTATACACTTCATAATGTTATATAATAATCAAGTTAACAAGTGCTGACTGAATATGTACCTTATACGTAACGTTATTTCAACGTATAATTGACTCACTAAATCTAATATGAAGCAAGGAAGAACATCGATTGTGCCAATAACATACAAATAATTGGCAAATATTACATACAATATACACAACAAAGTATCCTTAACAAATTCTTTATAATATCAATCATGATTGTGTCAGGATTACGTCCACAAAAATAATATAGCACCGTTTTGAAATTAATTTAATACTTTCTGAATTTGCGTTATTGAAATAATACTTTTTTTGTAGCGAATTTTGTACTAAACGATTGCCCAGTGTCGATGGCGGTGTTTCTTAGTGAAACGAGCGCTCACCCTTAAATAACCTTTCCTATCTCATAATTTAAGTAATATCTTCAATGAAACTACTATCCCACAACATTCAGTAAAGCGTCCCAGTCTTTTCAAAAGTTTATTTTCATCAAATTGAGATCTTGTTTAGACTTGTTTGCGACAGGCTCGCGTGTGACGTCACCGGCGCACGCGCCGCGGATGTGACCGTATCGCGAAGCACTAGTCTTATAGTTTGTGAGGTAGGCTTAGTCATGACCTAATGAAGCGCCTTGTTAGAAAATACCGATTAATAAAATGAGATCTTTCATTACAATTACAAATATTAATATAAAGACGATAAAACTAGAATTACATACATTATACAACAAATTATTAACTTTTGTACAACACCACCTGTCGCAGTGGGTGTCAGTATTGGTTGTCGATTACAATTTAACACATTAATGTTTAAATAGCATTCACGGTACAATGAAATTAATCCTTTACAAGCCTGTCCCATTTTCTCAGCAAGCCCTTTGCTTGCTCACTATTATATTATTTCCATTATCTTCTATCTCACTCGCCACGAAAAATATCTTGTCATATTTGCGGTACAAGATCCATGACTCGTTAATGTCTGACAAAAGTATAGTAAGTTCGATTTAAATTTATTATGCAAAAAATATAGAGTTGATTTTAACCAAAACGATTTTCTGACTTAGTCATTATACAAAATAAATTTGATTTTGATATGGCCATGCATTTGTCGTTAAATTTAATAACGATATATGTATATCAATCACAGATTCTATATAAATTTGTATTTTCACTTTTGTATTTTTTCAGCGTCTCGATTTTGAACATACAATATCTGTACATTTTCTTACCAAATAACGCACTTATTTTTCTAAAACATATATTTCTTTTATTCAAGCAATACTTCATACCTAGTTTGACCAATAACTACAAAATATCACAGACTGTGTGTTTATTATGTATACATCTTCTATTAGAAAAGTTTGTGTATCACACATGGACGTCAAAAAGCAATAGAGATGACATCTAGTATATAAACCATGATCATTATACATATTTTGTTTACTATCTATAACATTTATATTTAGACGTTATCAATTATTTGTCAGAAGAGTTAGCCACCACAGTACGGTGAATCTCGTGAACTGTTGCCGCTCCAACGATGGCAAAAATTGCCATAGCAACGAATGTCAAAGTAACGATTGACATAGCAACGATTGCCAAAACAACGATTGCCAAAGCAACGATTGACAAAGCAACAATTGTCAAAGCAACGATTGCCAAAACAACCTATGCCAAAGCAACGATTGAAAAAGCAACGATTGTCGAAGCAACGATTGTCGCGGCAACGACACGGGGTCCTAACAGAACCACGAGTTATGACAATTACATCATCATGGATATGTCTGCAGTCACAACCATTGGAGAAGAATGGAACTCTGACATGACTGCTTCGTCTTCGTAAACAAACATAATCATTCAGAATACTCGTATAGAAAGAAATCAGTCGAGGTTTAAGCACACGTCAGCCGTTTACTACTATCTACTAGCTAACATTCATTGTACCTTTAGTATTGTTTTCTTAATATGCATTACCACGTGTCACTTACACTGGCGTTTAAAATCTCATTGGTTATCACAATATCTAACCTACTTTTAAGATCTGGTACAAATTTACACATTGTTATATTTGTGCTCATTACCTATCGTTACAAATATACTCCATGGTTGTAGATTAAAATAACATTTACTTTTAACATTTTACGAAAGCCTTTTACTTTGTATGCCGTATTTTACAATTTTAGGTAGGTACCTATATCATTGGTACCTTAAAGATTCTGAGTTACACGGCTTTTTAGTGATACTGTACACTTATTTTGTGACCAATCAGGTTGGTTATGGAGCTTTCAACTCGATTCTAATTTACATATTTACAAGATCGTACACAAACGCGTACAGAAGCACCCGACAGTAAAAAGCACCTAGAGTTCCCAAATAGAATTTCATAAGCGTACTATTATGGACTGCCGATCGCTGCAGAGACCGCGTAACTTAACATAAATAGTATGTCTTGACACGTGGATGAACTCACTGGGGTCGATTATTTTATCTATCTACAAGTTCCCATTCATAAGCACTAGTCCATCACTCTTAAAATTAAACCGACTCAGCACGGAAATAACAAAAGTCAGAACGTGCAAGGAATTGCAACGGCGATCATAATACGATCAAGACAGTTTCCTCCTCAGTTCCAATAATTTTAGGTAGAGCTCAGCGTTTTTTTAACGCAGGGTTGTCATCTTCACACACATCTGAAGCTGACCACCTTCGCTTACGAGAATCTTCTTTCACGCTGAGGTTTTCTGGTTGCGTTTGTGGCGGTGCTGACGTTGGTAAAGTTGCACTGGGCTGTGCCGGCGCGTGTTTACGAGGGACCAAGGACACACACACATCGCCAACTTGCAGCCTTTGCACTCGAAGGCCGTATTGTGCCATCGTACGTTCCGGCTTGCAGGACGCCCATCCTCTGCCGTACACGAAGAAAGGATGCTCTACCGTAGATTCTAGCTCCACCTGAAAGTTTAAAAAACACGGTCTTAAAACTATTAAAAAAGGATTTTATCTAGGGCAAAACTTTCTTTCCTTTACAGGAAATGTTCCATTATAGTTTTAAATTTTAGCATTTTTCTTAAAAATATGTTCCTTTTAATCTGCGTTGGTTTCCATAACGGCATTTTAAATATCTAGCTGTAATTACGTCAGTATGTATACTACATTAATACACCTAGTTACTACGCAATCTCTTATAGGTACATGTTTAACAAATTTTCCATGTACCTACACACATCGAATACAAAGACTGCTTAAAAATTCGTCGGTACTTAAAATGCAATCTCTGGGGCCTTGTCTACTATTTTAATTGTGCCAAAACAGAATCGTAATTGTAGCCCAATATAAAGATGCCCTCTACTTCGACCCCTTGGTTCGAGCTACGAATATTTTAAGGAGATTGGAAATAGTATGCTTACTTGTGATCGATTTCTGTCATACGTGAGAGTCAGTGCGAGCCGGTCCCCTCGCTCGTCCAGCCGCAGCAGGGTACACTGCGTGAGCGCAAGGTCGCCGCTCCTGTCCGCACTCATGACGAAATCTTCCGTCCTCATCTCCTCGACGCGCCGGAATGAGCCGTCTTCTAACCGGATCAGTGCACCGCGGCAAAAGTACGGCGCTGGCGCACCTCTTTCGGGGGACGTTGGTGGTTCCTGGAATGATGATAGAGACTTTTTTATTCCGTGCTAAGGTATTTGGTATAATTTTATTATATCGTGCTCATCAGTGTCACCATAACAAGAGATCTTCCGAGATCACATGATAGCAAAGAGTCTGAATTGGTCTATTGAAGGTACCCTACGGCCATCTTCCTATTTTTACCTACGCCATCAAGCTGAATTGTTATCTTATTACTCAGTATGAACAACTTTTTAAAAGCTTACTTAAAGTAAGTATGTTTATTATGAGCAACATAAAGAAACGTGGTATTTACCTCTCTAGGGGGTGGAGCAGGAACAGGTGCTGACACAGGCGGAGAATGCGGCGCCGGCGCAGGTGGCACGAACCCCGCGTTAGGACGCGGCCGCTGGTGGTACGTCGTTGGAGGCGCTTGAGGTGGCGGTCGCTGCCGATACACGTACGCATAGGACGGGTGGTGAAGGAACGGCGCGTACGCTCCAGGAACGGAAGGGAATGGAGGAGTGGCTGGTGTTGGAGGTGCCGCCATAACATCTCGAGGCCTTCGAGGTGCGTATCGCGCGTATGGCCGCGGTGGTGGCGCCAGGAACTCGGGCGTCATGCCTGCCTGCGGTGGCGGCGGGTACAGGTGGCTCAGTTGCCCGAGCTGCCCCAGCTGGGCGAGCGCCTCGCCGGGGAGGCTCGCTGAGATCATCGGACGGGCTGTTGACAAAGGGATGTGTATGTTAACATCGGTTTATACAACACAAATGGCAAGTGATGTCATTGGATATCGTTTAGTGATAACCGGAGATAAACTATAGGTAGGTACTTAGATATAGTTTGCTGTCAATAATATCAACTTTAATACTAGTCACTTTCATAAGCAACAATGGCAATTTTTTTGTTGTCAAAAGTTAGGCTGAGCTGATCATTGAATAATTATTATGAACAAAGACCTTTAAGACGGCATCTAATTATGTGTAATATTATGTTTTGCTGTTTTGACTAATCCCAACCGTGCTGTAACTGCTGTAAACTAGGACTTACAGCTAAAACAAGTTGGATCCGATGAGAGCTATATTCGACCATGTGGAGCAGAATATAGTCTATAATTATAAATCTACCCCACATGACACAAGATCCGCATAATAAACGACTCATGATGTTACTTTTAAACTGTTTACATACATACATACATATGGTCACGCCTTTATCCCCGAAGGGGTAGGCAGAGGCATATTATATGCCCACATTTCACCTTTGTATAATTTGTCCCACGTAATAGGTGGTGAGCCGTATTGCAGTGTTTAAATGGACAGGCGCAGGTTGTGACTGCCTGCTGTTGAAATAAAGCCTTCAACTTAGCTTAGCGACTGCCATTTTACGTGCAACCGGGACCAACGGCTTAATGTGCCTTCCGAAGCACGGAAACGCTGAAATAAATATCACAAAGTGATCACATGGATGGTATGATGATGACACAAGATCCGCATAATAAACTGTTATGCGTATGTATATGTTTAGCTGTATAAAAATTATTACTATCAATGTGTAGCGTGAGCTGTTTAACGTTGCTATACTAATAATAATTGTAATTAGATAATACGCCTACTGGTGCTTAAATTACGCACCAGTAGTAAGTAGTAGGCAGCTCCCAGCATCTCATTTAGATTAGGTACTCGAGTTGAGTTTAGTATCGCGACGAGATAAGAATGTGGAACGGATCGTCAGCATTATAAATAGATTTTATTCATATACATAAAAGTTTGTAATTTAGTGTGCACGCCACATGACGTGTAGTAGTCTGTCGTATAAACACTGCTTTTGTTCTATTTTTAGGACACTGTAGGTCTGCCATTAACACATAAAACGATCTTTGTTGCTTTATCGTCCGGTTGTACAGCGGGCGCATGCGCTTGTTAGCTGCGTGTGAGTTGATTGTGTTGAGAATAAATACACACACACAATGGTACTTCTCTCCCACCAGTAAATAGACATACAAACATTACCTACATACATTACACATTTTAGCCCGTCTCTATAGATATATAGACTGCAGAGGGGCTTATGGCGAGACTTGTGTCTGTAGTCTGTGACTCTGTTGCATTAAATTACGTCACTAGGTCACGTGGATCATCTGTTCAAAGTTTGAAATAAAACAAAAATGACAACGTCAATCGGATTGAACTTTCACTTTCACAATAAACGTTAGAGGGGCAGTCGGGTGAGACCGTCTCACTGCTTCTTGTTAGATATAGCTAAGTGCCAACGTAGCATTATAATATCAAATAATAAACCCCTTTCCCGATTACTGCGACTTCTTGTCATTCAGGGAAATGGCCTTGAGGAACCGACTGGACATTCCGGTAATAAGACCTATAGCGCCGAAGGGACTTTGCTGAATATTTACCAAGGGCGCCTGGTGGTAGTCGGATAGGTAGAGACGGACTTAATCGCTTCGAATCCGGCATGACATCCACGGATATTTCTTAACCTTAAAATATTAAGTTCTTTTCCTAGCAAATTAGAATCGTTCATCTTTCTCTTTGGAGTAATGGGGGTAAGTTGAGGGGCACAAAAAAGTGTTCCACTTACTCCAAATCCTTGCCAAGTTAGATGCCGTTCACTGTAACAAGATTAATAGCAAATCTATACTTCTATACTAATATTATAAAGAAGTAAAGTTTGTGTGTTTGTATTTTGTTAAATTGTAAGGGGTAATCTCGAGACCTACTGAACCGATTTTAAAAATTCTTTTACCAATAGAAAGCTACGTTATTGTGGAGTGTCATAGGCTATATAGCATCACGCTACAACGAATAGGAGCGGAGCAGTAATAGTAAATGTTTCAAAAACGGGGGAAATGTTATTCCTTTTGAGAGGTTCGTTGCGTGTGCTGCGTAAATATTTATAGTTATGTAAAAAATATGTACTGCAAAATTGTTTCTTTGAACGTAGTATTGAATATTAACGACGAGACGCTACGGGAGTAAATACAACGCGACGGGAGTAAATGCGACGGGAACAGGTAATACTCTCTCTTATGTGGCGCAAACGAAGTTGCGCGGGTCAGCTAGTACATTATATTTGTCTACTATTCCAAACGTGAGAAATCAAGAAACTGGTTACGGCTACCATGGATTTGTGAATATTCACGATAATTGTTAACCTAGGTATATTTATATTATTAGTTAACACTTTACAAATATTTGAAACTGATTTCGAAACAAAAGACGGATGTAGACATTTCTTTTATTTGTAATCGTATCTTACGATTTCACAGTGAAAATTAAACAGGAACTGTTACGATATGAGAGGGGGGCCATTCTCGCTCATACGAATTGTAGACGGGGCGATATTTCCTCGGTGAAATGTCAGTTCAGTTGTATCATATATCAATTTCATCAATTGAATACATATAATAAAATCGTAACTGTCTGTTTGTCTGTACGTTTGTACACGCTAATCTCAGCAACCGCTCAACCGATTGCGACGCGGTTTTTATTTCGTTGCGATTTACTCCACTTAACATTTAGTGTTTGTTTTGTGTCAATCGGTTCATAAATAAAAAGTTATATTAATCTAAAGAATCACATCTAAAATGATCATTTAAAAACGCAAAAAGGTGTGACAATGACATTGATGACAGATGACAGATGTGACTAAAGACATTTCAACAGTGATTTTTTTTCGGCGCTTCTGAGTCGAACGGCCAAGAATCGGCCCTCTGATAATTTTCTTAGACTTTCAATTTCATAAGGATATCTTAATTTTGTGTGTGTGATTTTTGAAAGCCTACGTATTTCAGGAGTGTAACGGGGTTCGTAATTTATCGGACGTAGTCACAATGAGACAAGAGACTAATTAATTTATTAGAACATCTGTATACCTAAGTATTATGTAAGTTATAATTCAGATAACATGTATCAAAGAAAGATAGGCAAGTAGGTAATAATGAATTCAAAAGAGCCAAGGTATTGAATGGATCACCTTATGCATTCATATCGTAATGTAAAGATAACAATAATAAAAGATAAGTGTTTATAAATTTTATAATAAACAAATCGGATAGTAACGTAAAGAGGCACTTTCAAACGATAAAGAACTATCTATTATTTTACTTTTATCATCTTTTATTCACACGGAAAATGTCTTCTACGCTAGAAATACAGATTTCCTACAGACTAGACTCCCTGCCGGCATTCGACACGCTAGTTTACAATAAAAAGAAATAAAACCTTCCTTTTTTAAATAAGGGACTTCTTTTTTAAACAGGACTCATGTGCCACGTACGAGTACAAGGAAATGCTCAATATAAGTTGTGTGGCAACCCTTACCATGCACTTTGAATACATAGCACTTAAATCACGTACTTATTTGTACAGTTCAATAATACGTGAAAGGATATAACCAAAAAGGTTTGACAGCATTCCTATGCACGCTTGTGCTGAGGGTGTTAATTGAAGAACAAAGAATGAGTCGCCGCAGCGCGTACGCACCTGCGCAAACAATACGCTTTTATGCGTGTTAGTACGTAAACCTCTATATGTAGTAAGGGGATGATTTGTAAACCAGTCTTTGTAAACAGATGCACGAAATAACTTGTTAGTGGTGTCGATATCTATACGAGTCTATACTAATATTATAAAGAGGATTAATTGTTAGTTGGCATTGAATAGATATCCTCCGAAATTACTGAACCGATTTGAAAAATTCTTTCAGTGTTGGGAAGCTATAAAAACCAAGGCGACATAGCCATATTAAATTCCTATAGTCACACAGGAATGGGAACCACGCGGCTAGTCTGTTAGTACGTCTGTTAGTGCAAGAGGAAAGCTTTGTCTGTAACCAATAAACTCTGAAACTATAAGAAAATGCTTTGGAAAGTCAAATTATACTGAACTAAAATTGGCTATACCGATAATAGAATGTAATATCAAAGAAGTGTTGCAGTAAAGTAAATTTCCAAAAATATGGCACACATATTTCCATACATTATTGTGAATACAATGTATGGGTGCTACGGGGTAGAGCTACGAGCCCGTAGCAATGCTCCATGGTTCGTAGGGTGACACAGGTGATGCTGTAGGGCACAGCTAGTAACAAATATTTATAATGCTCTATCAACATCAGAGATTCCGTGCTTTTTTTTAACGTGAGGGAAATTCCTTATTGATGCTATACTGGACTCCTACCGACTAAAAAGCCTCACGTTACGCCCAATAGCCAGCGGTTGGCAGTCCCGGGTAAGCCCTTTGGGATGATGTCCCAGGGCTCTTCACAGACTCACGGCCGCCACTGCGGCAGAGATTCCGTGCTTCGGAAGATATGTTAAGTTAGTCCTGGTTGCCAGTAACATTATGGATGTCTTTACGCCAAGTTGAAGGTAACCTACAGTTTTACCTGCATTGCTTGTTAATATCAAGTGGCAAGCAATGCAGGTGATAGGTATACCTTTACCTACTATGATCACTTCTACAATCTGTTTTTTTTTAAGAAAACCACTGCACTATTATGTAATATTTATATAGGTAACGAACAAATAACTAATAGATTTAATTTCCCTGGGACATCCTCCCGAGGGCTTACCCAAGACTTCCGGCCATAGACTGTTGTAAGGCAGCATCCATGTAGGATTTCCAAACATAAAAAAAAACTAATAGATTTCATTTTCAATTGTATCCATTATTTCTGAAACGTTACTTAATTAATTATAAAAGCCGTCAAAATGTGAAACTCGATAGTTATTGAAATATTTTACAACATCTAGGCTTTCTAGACCTAGTCACGATCCTTTTGTGACTGACCTTGTGCCTTATGTACGGCAGAATTAAAAAAAAACAAAAATGGAGGCCAAACTTCAAGATAAAAATAGACAAATTTGTGATTTATGCAATACTGTATTATTATTTTGTCTACGAGCAAAGATAATATAAGTTTGTTTACCCAAAATTACTCATTTGAAACCAAAGAAAGGATTTAAATTTAAATTTATACTCTCAAGCGTTACATTCGTTGTTTATCAGAGTTAATAGACGCCTAAAAATTAAGGTCGACGACTTTTATTATCATTCGTGTTCATTTTGCAAGTAAAAATAAGATATTTGTGTAGGTACATAAAGTTTCGACTAATCTCTCTGAATAATAAGTTATAGGTAGGTATTCAGGCTGTTGAAATTTAATATTACCTAATTCATTTAAAAAAGTAACTTTATACAAATTTTAACTGCGTCAAATTTTATCTCCATCCGTTCGAAAAATTTTCTTCATTAGGGTTTCTTAATATGAGGCAACAGAACTTGACTTTAGTAAGTAGATATACACTTAGAATGTAGAGAACTGTTGAAAGAGGAGAAATAATAGGTACACCTATCACATATAGTTCTAAGAGGGAAAATCAAACAACTCAAAATTGCACAAAACTGTTATACCTACCTACTCGATAAAATGCTCCGAACTAATACAGTCAACACGATTACGTATTTAAAAGACCGATATTGCACACATACACAAGTAAAATTATGTAATAAAACAAAAGCGTTGTATTTTGCACATACACAAACAAAATATTGTACGTAGTGTGCGTGAAATTTAAAATTTCGCGAATGAGGAAGCCAGATCGCCAACATTGTTTGCCATTGTGAGTCATAAAAACAACGAAAGATGGTGTCGTAGTGACTAAGCTTTTAAAAATTCAAGCCAATTAACCAGCTCTCAGTTGAATACTGAGACTGCGCAACTGAACGTTCAAAAACTAACTAGGTAGGTAGGTACATTATTTTATTTTTGAGATAAACTACATTTAGTCTGCATTTATTATTTAATAGTTAATGTTATGTAAGTTTTGTTATTTAATATAAAAATTTGGTAATTGCAATATCTAATATGCACGTTGCGAGAGAATATAGGTCATTCGCATTACGTGTATTAACTTTTTAAATATTCCAATCTATTTTTGTCAGCGAAACGAAATGGAAACATTTTTAAAAATATGTTCCAATTTTAAATAGTTTGAATGTGACGCTGGATTCGGCGGGAAACTTTCAGACAAGCGTTACATTGTGTTAAAATAATTTTTCAAAACTAGTGTAATTTTGAGTGTTTATGTGTAATATATGGTGGAATATTAAACATAAAGGTTCGACAACGTGCAAAAGTGTTGGAAAGTGATAAAGCGCAGTGAAACGCGAGTTTTTAGGTTTGTCGACGAATTCCACAGCAAGCCCTAGTAAGGTACCACCGCCTTACTAGAGTAGAACTTAGTCCAAACTTGGACATACATGAATACGCTGCTCTTAAGAAGAATCATAACATAAAAATGATTTATATTTCACAATGAAATTTACTTGACTTTGGCATACTCTCAAACCGAGAAAGGCCAAGAACAAGAAGAAAAAAAAAAAAATGTGACGCTGTCTATCGATTCTGAACACATTTCAGGCGTAAGCGTAGGCGCAAGCAACAAGGCCGCGAGTTCGCCGGCCGCGTTGTACCGCGCACGTATGAATGGCAAGTTAAATTCGCAACTCTCGGCGGAAGCGCTTACATCACGAGCTCACACCGCCAATATGGCCGCTATTTAGCGCATAACAGAACATTATTTGCCAATTTAGTTTTTTGTGGCTATTGACAATAACTCAGATCCATCATGTTACGTAGGTATACTAGAAGTGTACGGACGATGTAGTTTTAAATAAATATCAAAAATCCCATTTTTTTATATATATATCCGATTTTTTTGATATATGTATATCGGATTTATATCCTTGTAACCGTGTAAAATGAACCTTATTTTATTAAGATTAAGGTTTCAATTTCAGTTAAAAGCTCACCATACTGGTATGTCAAAAGGGATTTCCCCAACTTAAAATGAGGTTGCCATTTTGGGAAACTATCTAAAATACTTCTGAATTGTATTTTTTTGCAACGTCTTGCCCGAGTAAACATTAATCTCCATTTTTTTTAGTTCAGAACACAGTAATAAATCCATTGATATTTATCAAGATAAAAATCAATTGATATATATCGTGATATATATCATGAAATATATCCGCTGATATATGTCGGCGAACCCTGATAGCTAGTATACAACCGGCTTGAAGGACCATAACAAGTTGGAGACTCTTTCCTATAGGTGGCTTTGTGATAGATTTGTAAATTTTCCGCTGCTAATGTACGTACTGTGTCCAAAAGTCACTAAAGCGATGGGGAATCACCTCTTTTTCAATCAATGTATTGAAAAAGAATGAATGAGAGAGCAATAGCTGCCGTGTCTGGACATACAGTACACAGCTACTGAAATATCGCAAAGAGGCTGATTGACGGCAACAGTCCTCTCGCATTACGCAAGAGTATCAATACGGGCAAAATATGAACCTTTTAATACAACTTCTACCACGTTAATACACCTTTTGGTGACTACAATAAATTATTAATTGAAATTTCAGTGACGGAAAATTTATTTCCAGCATCGTTTAGTAGCATTGTGAAGTTATGATACAGAGGTGTTAGTCTGCGTGTCGGGAGAGCGCCCGTCTGGTGTGGGGTGGGCGACAGCCGGGCGGTCGATAGGGAGCCACCCGTAACCGACTTCCGACGCCCCTGACCTTGCCGCCGCCATTCACACTGCGTCTTACACCACCAACCTCTCACCCTACGAACAAAACCTCTTTTACTCCTCCCGCTTTGCTAAATCCCCAACTCCCAAGTCACGCTTAAAATCTGACAGAAAATGTACAAATTATTTTAACTTGTAAGCTTCATCAACAGCTCAATGTTTATCAAGGATCTGTTTACATCGAGTTTAAGTTTCGATTTGTCGAGTTACGGATACAAAATGGCCGATGTAATTAACGTTT
Source organism: Miltochrista miniata (assembly GCA_933228765.1). NCBI lineage: Eukaryota > Metazoa > Arthropoda > Insecta > Lepidoptera > Erebidae > Miltochrista > Miltochrista miniata. Next base: position 21,595,296 of record OW121766.1, on the reverse strand, counting down.
TGATTGGTTCATTTCGTCAACAGTTATTTTATGACACAGGGTTTGAAATAATCTTATATTTTCAGTTGTGGAAAACCTTACGAATGTCATGCCGGAATGGGAACCGGGTTGTGACCCAGGGCAATGTTACGTGATTTGTTAGACAATTATTAATAGTTTTAGGACTGTATTACTGATTTTTTTTCCCAGATCCCAAAATCACTGAAGAGTTGTCTCCTTATAAAAGGAGTATTCCCGTTCGTCCCCTTAGACTTCGTCCCCCCGAGGGGGACGAACGGGAATTCATTAAATAATGTTTAATCAGTTCCCGATCGTCCCCCTCCTAATTCAAGAGGGGACGAATGGGAATATGTTCTTCGATTAAGTGCCATTCGTCCCCCTTTCGTCCCCCTGGACCAAAATCAAATGAAAAAAAAACAAATGACGATAAACAGATAAAAAAAAAGCAAATGAAGATCGACAAAACAAATGACCTTCGGATAAACAAATGATGATCGAAAAAAAAAGTCAAAAGTCCAAAAATCCAAAAGTCCCAAAAATCCCAAAAGTCCAAAAGTCCAAAAGTCCAAAAGTCCAAAAGTCCAAAAGTCCAAAAGTCCAAAAGTCCAAAAGTCCAAAAGTCCAAAAGTCCAAAAGTCCAAAAGTCCAAAAGTCCAAAAGTCCAAAAGTCCAAAAGTCCAAAAGTCCAAAAGTCCAAAAGTCCAAAAGTCCAAAAGTCCAAAAGTCCAAAAGTCCAAAAGTCCAAAAGTCCAAAAGTCCAAAAGTCCAAAAGTCCAAAAGTCCAAAAGTCCAAAAGTCCAAAAGTCCAAAAGTCCAAAAGTCCAAAAGTCCAAAAGTCCAAAAGTCCAAAAGTCCAAAAGTCCAAAAGTCCAAAAGTCCAAAAGTCCAAAAGTCCAAAAGTCCAAAAGTCCAAAAGTCCAAAAGTCCAAAAGTCCAAAAGTCCAAAAGTCCAAAAGTCCAAAAGTCCAAAAGTCCAAATGTCCAAATGTCCATAAGTCCAAAAGTCCAATAGTCCAATAGTCCAAATGTCCAAAAGTCCAAAGTCTAAATGTCCAAATGTCCAAAAGTCCAATGGTCCAAAAGTCCAAAGTCCAAAAGTCCAAAAGTCCAAATGTACAAAAGTGCAAAAGTCCAAAAGTCCAAAAGTCCAAAAGTCCAAAAGTCCAAAAGTCCAAAAGTCCAAAAGTCCAAAAGTCCAAAAGTCCAAATGTACAAATGTACAAAAGTGCAAAAGTCCAAAAGTCCAAAAGTCCAAAAGTCCAAAAGTCCAATAGTCCAATAGTCCAAATGTCCAAATGTCCAAAATTCCAATAGTCCAATAGTCCAAATGTCCAAAAGTCCAATAGTCCAATAGTCCAAATGTATTATTATGTATTTATTGATCCTAAGTACAACAAAGCGCCTTTTGTAACATATACAAAAATCGGGGATCTATCATAAGTTCATAAGGTATAACAAAATAACCACAAAGCCTAACAAAATAATCTAAGGCATTTGATTGCGACCAACATGAAATATTAATCAGGAAATTACACCATTATGGCATAAGAAACAAGGCTCTCGATCTTCTGACTTCATATTTGAACAATAGAATTCAGAGGGTTGATGTTAATGGTACACGCTAAGAGGGCTCTGTAGTTACTATGGGCGTCCCACAGGGTTCAATACTCGGACCATTTTTATTCCTTATATATTTTAATGACCTACCCTTTTACGTGGGGGACAACAACAGGATTGTTTTGTTTGCAGATGATACTTCTTTGATTTTCAAAGTTAAAAGACAAATAGATAACTATGACGATGTCAACAACGCAATCTTGAAAGTGGTTCATTGGTTTAACACTAACAATCTTAGACTGAATGATAATAAAACTAAATGCATAAAATTTACCTTGCCTAATGTAACACTGTCAGAAACCAATGTTCAACGTAATGGTCGGGTGTTGGAACTTGTGGAATCAATGACGTTCCTAGGGTTAATAACGGTCGGTGCTGGTTTACAATGGGGTCCACATATTGTCAAACTAGCAAATAGATTAAGTTCAGCAGCATTTGCTGTACAAAAGATAAGGCACTTGACGGATGTAGATGTAGATGTAGATAATAGAATTACAAGAGCATTTTTCTTTTTCTTTCTTTCTTTCTTTCAAACTCCTCCCGGAGCAGAACGTCATGAAAGCAAAATGTCATGAAAGCAAAATGTCATGAAAGCAAAATGTCATGAAATCAAAATGTCATGAAAGCAAAATGTCATGAACGCAAAATGTCATGATCTCATATAAAATTTTTGATAATTGTCGCTTACGATGTTCTACCATAACAGGCTCGATTTATTATTAAGTTGTTGTCACAGCGGCAACAAACAGATAGACAGTTGAAATTTTTACTGATAATTTATTACTGTTGCCGGTATAACAACAAAACTAAATAATAAAAAGAGGTTTGGTATACTTAAATTAAAAAATAAAAGAAAAATCAAAAATTTATGACGTTTTTGGTTGACCGGGGGGGAGGGGGAGCAGTCTGAGATTCGCACCCTGGCGCTATATAGCCTTAAGACGGCCCTGACCGTGAATTTATAATGAGGAAACTTTTTCAAGAAACAAATAAACCAGGTAAGTTAAAGTGTTTGATTGTTGTCAATTGTATACAGATATGTATCTGGAATCCGGATGTGATATTAATCAAAGAGTTTCGTGACGTTTATGTGAGTACTATTTGATTATTAAAATTACAGTATTCTTTGACCCTAAGTAACCCAACGATGTTTCTTACGATTTCCACTTTTTTTTTTAAATTTAGCTAAATTTACTTTTTTATCTTTCAGACGGTCCAAGATGCCTACAATTTATAAAAGGAAACCAGGAAGTCGTCGTTACACAGTCTACACAAACGAACAGTTACAGCAACGTATGAGTGATGTTACTTGATGTGAGTGCTAAAAGGTAAGACTAAAGAGTTTGAGACCCAAATTTCGAAAAAGGAAAAAACAATCTTAGGGGCGTTTTTTTTCGTACTTGCATAGGTTGGTTATATCCACAACTAAAAACATATTATGACTATAACAGTGGGCGCACACTAGGCGACAGTCGCGGCGACATGTCGCGGCGACTTGTCGCGGCGACTTGTCGCGCAGTGTGCGCCGGCATCGGGCATCTAGACACCGCGACATGTCGCCGCGACTGTCGCTGGCGTCTTCCCAACGCGCGATAGGGAACTTCGTTCCAAAAGCTGTCGCTGGGCGACTGTCGCCGTGTCGCCGTGACAATAGCGCGACAGACGCGGCGACTCCCCTTGCTTGTCGCGGAGTCGCAGCGACATGTCGCCTAGTGTGCGGAGCTTAGAACAAAATGGATGTAATTTGGCGCCCGCAGCTTGTCGCCGCGACATGTTACCGCAACAAGACGCCTAGTGTGCGCCCACTGTAAAACAGTCTTAATGCCATTTGAATGGAAGTATATAAACGAAAAATAAATCATATCATAATTTTAGGACAATGTACTCCGATGTTACGGTACTCCTTTTATTTACGTTAAAATTTAAAAACAAAAATAAATTTTAAAATGCAGAATGATTGTGAAATTTGACAACAGTGTTGAAAGCAGTCATACTTTTGCAGATATCCTGCCATTTCAAAGTGTGGTATAGGTAGTACATTATTAAATATCATTCTAAATTAAATTAACAAGTGTGTAATTATTGTCTCCTGTATTTCAGTTCAACAATGTCACAAGCAGCGTATCCTGGTCCATCTGATAGTACAAGCTGTTTACAGTATATACAAAGAAAAGGTGGAATCGTGCTTCTGCGTGCTGGATACCAATTTTTGCGAAAAAAGCAACACAAAAGTGGAGCTGTTGTATGGGAATGTCACCTTCGAAGAAAGAATAAGTGCAGTGGGACTTTAAGTATAAAAGCAAGTACTTACCTACTTTTTTGCTTCCTTTGTAGGGTTCCGTACCCAAAGGGTAAAGAACGGGACCCTATTCATGAGACTTCGCTGTCCGTCTGTCTGTCTGTCTGTTCGTCACGAGACTATCTCATGAACGGTGATAGCTATAACAACAAATACAAAAAACAAAAACATAATGACATCTAAGGGGGCTCCCATACAACAAACGTGAATTTTCGCCATTTTATCTTATATATTAGGTAATAAGATATCCTTATCAATTTAAATACGTTAGTTGGCTTGAACATATCATCAAGATTATTTATTCCTTTTACACCATGGTACGGAACCCTCCGTGCGCGAGTCCGACTCGCACTTGGCTGCTTTTTATAAAAATAATTTATGCAAAATCAGACAATGTTTAAATCAATTATGCACGTTTATTGCAGAATGATCAAATTTTGAGAGAAACTACACACACATCCTGTTCACCGGACTTCAATAAAAATATAATAGCCATCCATGTTGACGAATGCAAGAAAAATATAACGTCTGATGATGTACCTTGCGTACCAGCCGCCTTTAGTTCAGCAATTTCTAAAATTTTTGACGAAGGGCTTGATAAAGTAACTTTACCCAAAGATATACCCAAGTTTGAAAACATCAAAAGCACTTTGTATCGCCATCGAAATAGCACTAATAATATGAGTAAAATCACTTTCAAAGACCTTAAAACGGTTGAGGTTCCTCAAAAATATCAATCCTTTTTGTTAGCAGATTACTGCTATGGTAACACACGCTTACTCATTTTTTGTTCCCAAGAAGCTAAAGAAAAATTGATAGTTTTAAAAAATATATTTGGTGACGGTACATTTAAGAGTTGTCCACCTCCATTCCAACAGCTCTACACCGTTCATGGTGATTTAGGAAGTAATAATGAAAGCACAGCTATAACCCCATTATTCTACGCTTTAATGTCAAACCGTAAAAAAGAAACATACGAGATACTTTTCAGACTTGTTAAATCTCAAATCAACGATTGGAATCCTACATCATTTACCAGTGATTTTGAAGAAGCAGCTATGTCTGCTATGCGTATAGTTTTTCCAGAGATAAGTATCCACGGTTGTTACTATCATTTTAGTGACGCTATTTGGAGAAAAGGCCGTGAATTAAATCTAACAAAAAATAAAATTTTAAGACGTCAAGTAGCCCTAAGTGCGGTGCTTCCATTATTACCAGAGGACCGTATATTTGAAGGCTGGTTTTATATCGCTACCGAAAGCCCCGATGATAGCCAAAGTAAAATTTTTAGGCAATACATGCTATCTCAGTGGCTTAAACCGAATGTCATAAAAGTGTGGTGCAGTTTTGAAAAACGTCACCGTACTAATAACTTTGCCGAAGGGTGGCATTTTAAATTAAATAGTGTCATAGGCAAAAAAAAACCTAATATTTTAAAATTGCTTACGGTGCTACATCAAGACTCTAACTTAAACAGCGTGAAGTCAAAACAAAATCCAAAACGGCGTAAGCTACCTTCAATATTCACAGACCAATATATTATGAATTGCCAAATGCAACTTCTTAATTCAGACATAACTGTAGGACATTTTTTAGAAAAACTTACGTAGGTAAATATTAATCACTAGCTGACCCTCGCAACTTCGTTTACGCCACATAAGGTATACACCTTATGTGGCGTAAACGAAGTTAAGAAAATACCTATCCTTTCATACGAAAGGATAGGTATTTTTTCAACAGACTCACGGGAGCGTATGAAACTGCCCTGTTTGCTTAATCCTAAAAGAGCTTAAAGATTAAGTCCATTCTAAAACAATTCAGTCCACGCCTTCAGCGCGGACTAAATTATTTTACAATAGCCTTGATCATTAAGCACTTTTATGATCAAGCCAACACGCCAGTTTAGATTTACCCTCGCATTCAAAGGGATCCTTGAATTCTAGGTTTTGCGAAAGTTGAGATGTCTCTAGTTCCTGAACTACAAAACCTTTAACATTGAAACTCATGTGAAACTATCGTTAAAGTACTCCGTTTATGACACTGAAAATTTTTTGACCACGCCTAAGGAACTTACAGCGAAAAAACCATTATCTCTTTCATCCCCTCTCCCAAAAGAACTGCGCAAAATATCGGGATCAAGAGTATCCTAGAACCTCCCTCGGATTATAAGCTTAGATTGTACCAAGTTTCATTCAAATCGATTCAGTGGTATCGGTGTGATACTTATTCGAGATACAGACAGACAGACACACATGATAAATTTAAATTACATTTTCAGCATCAGTATCGATTATAGAACGCCCTACAGTTAAAATTATCAAAATATCTTCCATGTGCAGATTCGACCCTAAACAGTTTTATTATAAGTATAGATATAGGTAACTAGCGGTACCCTGCCACGCTTCGCTGTGACTTTTTATGGTGGTTTTATGTACCCATGAGAAATGAGTAACAAACCAAAGGATGGGTACATTACAAAAAAATAATGTTGAGCCGTAACCAAAATTATAAATCTTTCTGAAAATTCAATCAACATCCAAATCAATAGAAGCTTCACTTGAAAAAAAAATCTATTCTGTGATCAATGTTCAGTTTTTAAAACATAGTGCATTAAAAAAAAAATTCAGTCTAATAATATTTCCCTAACGCGCCAAAACTCTAACTTCAAAAATAACATGCAAAACATAACTGACCTCTTTATTAGGGAAGTACTCTCTTTTATTATTCTGAATGCAAGGAGGCCGCAATCAAACGTCTCTTAAAAACAGCAATCTGGTAGGTACCTTCTAAATAGGTTGTTTATAATATTTTGATCTTAAGCTGGAAAAAAAGCGACCAGCGCTATCTATAGGTAAAATCACTTTTTAAAGCTGTTTTATTCTTATTGCTGTTATGATAAAAGTGTAGAAAGTAGCCTAAAACCATCTCTGAATCCCATTGTAAATCGTGTCCAATTTTGAGCTCAGTCGATTTGGTAAATTTTGAGTTTTTAATAGGTACTTAAACGCACACAACATTTTTATATATATATAAATAAGTAAAGTGCTCGATGGTTGGATAAATGTGATTTTGTAAGAATGTCGTTTGCTTGTTTGTTGAGTTGATTCTGTAATTTTTACTATGATCTATATTCCTTAATAAATGACTGATTTTTATTTCAAATTTGTTTATCCGACCGTCATTTGTTTTGTCGATCTTCATTTGTTTTGACGATCTTCATTTGTTCTAACGATCTTCATTTGTTTTGTTGATCATTTGTAAATAAAAAAAATAGAATTTCTAATTTGTTTTTTTTGCCAACGCACCTGTCTTATATTATTTGTTTTTTCATTATTATTATTTGTCTTATATTATTATTTCTATATTCCTTAATAAATGAGTGATTTTTATTTCAAATTTGTTTATCCGACCGTCATGTGTTTTGTCGATCTTCATTTGTTTTAACGATCTTCATTTGTTCTGACGATCTTCATTTGTTTTGTTGATCATTTGTGAATAAAAAAAATAGAATTTCAAATTTGTTTTTTTTTTGCCAACGCACCTGTCTTATATTATTTGTTGGGAGCTAATATAACTAAAAGAAGAAAGAAAAATTTATTCCCGTTCGTCCCCCCAAAAAAATTAAGGGGACCATCGGGAAAATAAAATAACGAATTCCCGTTCGTCCCCCTAGGGGGACGAAGTCAAGGGGACGAACGGGAATAGTAGAATAAAATGAATATTTTGAGTACCCATTGAGTATCTTTTTCTAATACGGCCCTTAATTATGGTAATAGCAAAGTTATAATCAAAGCCTTATCACTTCGGATATAATTATCAACAATACTAATAATACCTATTTATTGTATCATTCATCAGTCATTGCTGATATTACTCGATTGCATTATTTTTGTAAAATGTAGATAAGTATTATAAGCCTATAGGAACTAAATAATGATGTTGTGGTGTTTATGCACCTGTTCCGTCCAGCTGTTAAATAAGGTATGAACAGGGTTGGCAGTTGGCAGGTTCGGTAATCGAGTACCTAATAGGTATTATGTACGTAATAAATATTGACAGTACTAACACTTAACATGCTCTCCCGAATGTTGAGTTTTATAATTTTTTAAGTAATTATAATAATAAGTAGTTATATTTATACGAAACATTATAATTTATATTATGATAAATAAATGAGTGTCATTCATAACATAAAATTGAGAAAGAATGGAAATCATGAATGAAGTCAAGTGTTTTTCACTAGCTAGATAAAACCTAGATACATAAATGTACAAAAATACTGGATTGTGTATGCTCTAAATAACGTTATCTATTATAATAATCAGTTGCTATTTGTAGAACAATAAGCACCCAGAAAGCATTAGCTTACGATTTAGTAATTAAAATTGACATCAAGTTTTGTAAGCGAAGGTACTCTGCCCTTTTTTTAAATTGATTACTAAATTTTTTTATTAGGTTGTTATTACGAGTAAATACTATTTGGACAACTTTCCTTTTCACTCAAAAAGTTCCTAAGTAAAGTCACATTCAATACCATTTCCATACCTAGTCAATAGTACCTATAGTCATGATTATGCAATGTAACGAACGAAATTGATGTCAACACTTTTTTACAATTCTGTCTGAATTATTTTATTGTCCGTTCGTTGCTAACCGAATTTCAAAGTTTAATTTCAAAAGATCTTTCATTAATTTCATGGCTTAAGCCGTGTCTGCACTTTATTCAAAACATCGGAAATAGATATTTCAGTAAAAAAAGCTGATTAGATTTGTATTTCAATTTTTATAAAATTTTAACAATTTCATCTCTAAATAATTGGTCTACTCTCTACACAATGATTTTAAAAGGTAATTCATTCGATTGACGCTTATTTTTAGAGTAGTTAATCTATCTATACTAATATTATAAAGAGGAAAGATTTGTTTTTTTGTTTGTTTGTTTGTAACGAATAGGCTCCGAAACTACTGGACCGATTTGAAAAATTTTTGAGGAGAAACACTCTTTGCGGTGAACATAGGCTGTATTTTGTTCCCGTATTCCCACGGGAACGGGAACTACGCGGGTGAAACCACGTGACGTCCGCTAGTTCACAATATGAAAGAAATAAGTGAATCATTTTTTGTTACATTTTATCGTATACCAAATTTTCTGTGCAGAGACAAGTAACAAAGCAAATATTCGAATAAAATTTATCACCAAAGAGATAACATTGTGCGTTGATTTCGTTTTATTAAAAGGAATATGAATAGGGTAAAAGGGATGTCATGCTGGACTTTACGTGTCCTTCCATCTGCCTAGGGTAGGCAGTTCCGGTTCGACCTTGGAAGGATAACCCCTGGACTCCTGACACGAAATAGGTACTAGGTTTGTAAGTTTATTCTTTGATTTTCGTATAATTACCTACTATACCTACTATATAACCTACTTAACAGTTTCTAACAATTTTTTTAACGTGTGGGAAAATCCTCATGGATGCTATGCAGGACTCCTACCGAATAAAAAACCTCACGTAACACCCAACAACCTATGGTTGGGAGCCCCGGGTAAGCCCTCGGAAGGATGTCCCAGGACTCCCAACAGACCTACGGCTGCCACTGCGCCGGGCCTAAGGTGTGGTTCGGGTAATCTTTAGGGGGTTTGGGGTGTGATCTCGCTTCTAAGGGGGGGCGTGCGTGAATCCCTCACGTCACGCTGCCGTCATGGGCCTGCTTCTGTAAGGACGTTGAGCAGCCCTCTCACCGTCCTCAGGACCCGGTCATGGAGGCCGATAGTCTTTGGCGAAACAGTTTCTAACCATTATCATTATCAGTTTTAGATAATTAGGGGGTAATTTATTGAAGCCTAGCTGGTGAGCTTCACTTACCGATATCGAGGCTGAATGAACAGAGTCGTCACGCGAGGCCACTTACGTAAGTACAAGTTTCTACAATCTTTACTTGCTTGTTTGCGGTAAAAAGGCGGCTTACGTGTTAATAGCATTGCAGTAATGCTAATTATGTTAAGTTTTGGTTCATATCGGGAAACCGGAATCGGTTTATTAAGGACAGCTATTTTCGTTTGGCTTTGATCAATTATTGTGGCGATAACAAAACGCGATTTAGGTTAAATTCTGCAGATATTTTGATCAAGTTTAACGTAATTTGCGTATCGTTATGTTTTTATTTCTCTGTTCTATTTTTAAAACAATACAATTTTGATCATAAGTCATAGGACTGCTGCGTTCCGAAGTAGCTTTAAGTACAGTGCTACTAAGTGTTGATATACGACCTTCCACCGCCGTTGAGGAGGTTGAATAGCTTGCATAGTTTTAGGATTAGGTTGAAGTTCGTGTTTCTGGAAATGCAAAGCTACGAGTCTCGGTGAACTAATAATTAACATTTAATATGAATTTTTTAGTATTATTATTTTATTTTATTTTTATAGTTATTTTTCTAATACATATTATTAAATCTGCAATTATTTTATTGTTATTATTTTATTATTTTAATTTTTACTGCTATGTGACATAAAAAACATAATTACCTATCGTTTTCATCTATACTTATAATAAATCTGTAGAAGTGGAAATTCTGTACATTCAAAATATCAAAAAAATAAATAGCAGGGGGTGTTACTAGACCGACACCGAACCCAAAAATGTGATTAAAAAAATTTTTGTCTGTCTGTCTGTCTGTCTGTCTGTCTGTCTGTCTGTCTGTCTGTCTGTCTGTCTGTTTGTTCAGGCATCACGCAAAAACTACCGGTTCGATTACGATGAAACTTAGTATAATTATTCTTTAATAGCCTGGGCACCACACTGGGTACTTTTTATTCCGGAAAAGTATATAGAATTCAAAGCAAACTTAATTTTGCGGTTCGATCCCTAGACCCAAAGTTATTATCAATTATTGCTTAAACGGTTAATGATACGATGATGAAACTAAGCATGAGCGTTGTTTGTTACAATTTGTAAAAAGTAATTTTAACATTTTTGCAAATTCCACCTCCAAAGGTATAAAAAAGGAGGGTAAAGTTTGTATGGGATAGCGTGATTCCTTGGTCCGATCTACTTAAAATTTGGCATATAGCATTATTAACATAATTTATTGAAGACGTGTTTCGTATTTTATTGAAATTTATGCTATAACGAGCTAAAAAGGGAATTTAAATTATTTTGGGGTCGATTTTCTCCGGAGTTGATATCAATACTCCTTAAATACTCTTCTTTTATACTTAAATTACTTTTTATTTTGACACATAATTTGTGAAAGCGTTGTCATTTATGTTAGAGATATGGTTTTACTTCAGACTTCAAAGAGAGGATTTTACTACAAAGCCATAAAGTTAAATAAAAAGCGCAATTTTAGTATAATATTAACCAATATGCTATACGGAAGTTTTGTGTGACAAAAATACATTTGTGAGAAGAAAAGCTAAGATGGCTTGCTAGAAAAAATGAAAGACCACGCTTCAGGTAGTATCCACTGGTCAATAAAATAACACCGCATGTTACCATCTAAGCTCAATCCTTATGACAAATATTGTCAGCAGAGTGATCATGGAAGGCATGAACTTTATTCTACATTATAGTGCTGACTGCATTCTGTCAGGAAACATACTCACTAAGTCTTTGTAAAATACGGGAATGGCCTCTACGAAGACTACATTCGACAGGACTGAAAAGAGCCATTACAATGAACATGAACGCTCAGCTGATGAAATTTACATTGATATTACGATACCAGGTCTTGGTTGGACCATCTGTATTAGGAGGACAAGCCTACAGCAGTTCGGTTTGTTTAAATGTCGTAGGCTGGGACTACCTGAAGAAGCAACTAAGTTTCGATGTCAATTGCTTAGAAGAGAAGTAGTGTCAAGTAGTAGTTTAGCCATTGAATTAAGAAATGTATTTAATAAATAAATTTACTTGGCTCATATTTATGCATTATGAATTTGACTATGTATTTTTGTTGCCGGCATAACAACAAATCTATCTATCTATATAAAAAAACCACTTTTCGTTGTAATTTTATAACTCAAGAACGAGCTCACCTATCCAAACAAAATGTCTAGGCTTTGTTTGGACTATTTAGTTGATGGTTTATGTGAAGTTTGCACAAAATCGGTCGAGCGGTTCTTCATTCATCACGCAAACGAAGTTGCGCGGGTCAGCTAGTTTATTAATAAAATTTACTTTTGACATTTTGTATGAGCCACATATTCCAATTATTTATTATTATTTATGTTTCTGTTTCAACGTTGACATACCAAATGAATTGTTTTGTTTTCACTTATTTTATATTTAAATTCTAATTTTCTGACATAATCAAATGTATCTTGTACTTTCTTATTTCTCATTTCGTATCTGTGTTTGTGCATTTTCTTATTAAATTATGATTTTATTTGCTGTGCCTAATGGAACTGACCTTAAAGGCTGCAACTGAAAACCAGCGCTGCAATTACTTGCAGCATATGCTGAGTTGTAGCTTGTTAGCCACACTGACATTACTGTGCCGAGACCATCGATCCCTGCTTATTTTGTAATTTTTCTCACTATATGTATGTGTTATTGTGTGTGCTAATAAATATGATTTTCTTTCTTTCTTTCTTTCTTTCTATACAAAAGATTTAAAAAAAATATCTTAAAGAATTATGCAAAGTAGGTATCCGCGTAACAGTAGCGTGGTTGCCACTTTTAGTCACGACAAGGTGGCGAACTAAATTATCCTGCGTAATTGCCGGTTTTGACGGCCACAGTTTGCGTCGAACCTACAAGGAGACGGCGTATTCATTTAAACGACCAATTTGGAGTCCAGCAACAGTTTTATTGAATGTCTCACGCAATAGGAGAGTCGAGGCAAACAACCCCGCCTACACTCGTACACGTACACTCTTTTATTTACATAAACGTCAGGGTCATCAAACAATTTTATATGTCGTGTCAAATGACATGTGAACTGTCATTCACACATCATCTAAACTTTCGCACGTAGCCCGATGTTCACAGTCATTTGTCTTATTACAATGGCCACCCAATTCTGGACCATTAGCTTATATCGTATCAAAAGGCTATGTGTCTCCAAATTGACGGAATTTATAGAGACACTTTACAGAGTACCTACACCCTCTAAAACTTGATAAAGTTGGAACACCTAATAATAGATAAATCTTTGTTACGTATTTTAGTCGATACAGTATGGAAAGAAAACGAAAACGTGTCGAATAAAGTTGTCATTTGATAACAAAGAAAAGTGCATGTTTATGAACGTGAGTCAACCCTAAGTCCATTAGTGCTAAGTTGCAGCCACCGTCGCCCACGCAGGCGTATCAAATACCAACTATGTGTTAATGTGTGTGCCGTGCCACCTGTGTTGTATTCTGTGCTTACACACCATCAATACGTTGTTTGAAAAAAGAATTTCAGTTAGTTACTAAGATGACTACCTACATATAACGGTGATGCGGTTACTATTTGACGTTTGAGGAACTGATGACTAGCTGACGTCATTTCATTTTAGGTAATCCAAGTGCATTTTTTTGCCGAAGTTTATCCTTCTTCTAAATTTAAAATGTTACTCTTTACTGCCTGTGAGTTCCAAAATATGATACTTTAATCGAACCCTTCTTTTTTTATCAGCCAACGATGCCAAGTGGTCAGCTGTAAAAGAAAATCTACCGTTGTAAAAGCTCTTGATTTTATTATGGTTTTTTAATTTCTCTGATTTGACATTTTTAGAAGCAAAGGCCGTATGACATGCCAACTGTCAATGAGCACCTGCGTTAGAACCTCGTTTCATTATTTAGCAGGTGTTTCAGCGTGGGTTGACACGTACATTAAAATTCATCAAGTATTTCACGTAAACCGAATCAATTTCTTGCAGCAATAGCATTCATTAGTGAGTTCGTCGACCGCTATTGGATTATTATTTAACACTATTAACTCTTGCTCCTATTGTAATTACTTTAACACTGTGAATCATCAAAATTAACGTACTGCTTACCTAACTATTACAACAAATGAATTGGTTTTAATCTCATAACTATTCTTTTTATGTCTTCTTTCTCTATTTACTTACTTGTTAAGTTACCTACAGATCTGATATTTTTTAACATCTGCCAGTTTTTTTAACGTTTTGAATATACCAATTTAACAGGGTCCATTATATAACCATTTTTACAGTGTCGGCAGCGCGATTGTGGCGCCTCAGGTGTTGCAAACGTCCATAGGCTGCGGTGACCACCGGTACATCTGGTGGTGCCGTATGCTTGTCTGCCACTCTAGTGGGATAAAAAAAAAATCCGTCATGGATGCTATGCAGGACTCTTATCGACTAAAAACGACAGATTCTCTACTGCCTACGGTAGGGAACCCCTCGGAATGATGTCCCCAGGATATCGTTCCGTTCTCGCATATACTTGAAAATTTTTGATTGGATTATTGTCGGTTTGAGTGGATCTCTACATATTCGTATTTTTGTAAAAGAGTTGATGTGAGCCTAAGTAGTAAGTAGGTAATTATTTAAACAAAACTTAATATGTAACAGAATAATGATTCGTTGGATAATTCAAACTTCTTTAAAGTGCAACACAATTCTTGCATTTATTTATTCAAGTAAACATTACACAATTCACAGAATATAAAATTTATAAACTCTAAATATGGCCGACTTGATTTGCATCGACCCACAGCTGGTGGGTAGCTAAATGGATTTTATTTTGGGCTGCAGTAATAGGTGGACAGAATAGGTATTTTGAAACCAGGTCACATCTAATTTAAACTGCTCTTTCCTAGTTAGTTGATGCTGTATTTATGTGAATATTGATCGCTTCTGCATTTGGTTCTAAAAGCGGAACATGTCTGACTCTATCTAATTCACAACATACTCGCGAGATTTAAAAAAAGAACAATTATAGAAACTATAGAGGACCCGATATAAAATATAATTGATCAAGATTATACGTTTTTAAAAATTGACAAGAAGGAAAAATTGACGTGGCTTAAGGACTGCATTTACTCAACTGATAAAGGTCAGCTTAATATAGAAAACATAGATATACTAAAATATTGTAGAATAATTGCATTCCCACATGATTGAAAGAAATACGGAGCAGGCTATGAAATGGTCAACTCGCACGCAACAAGAGCTATCATAAAAGGTTTCCAAAAAAGAAAAGAGAATAAAACATTATCTACTCTTCAACGAAGCAGTGATAGAGAGAGACAGAGATAGATAGAGCGTGTTATGTAGCGTTTCCCTTAACTCTTTCGACCAACACAGCATCATTAGTCTAGAAATGACTGCGTAACTGAGTTAGTGACAGAATTATATATCGTATTAGATGTTTCCTACGTCACTGTAAGTTATAAACAGCCATAACTAATATAATACTAACGAATAATTGTTATGTAAGTCCTTCGTCAACAGCCAGGCGATTTAATATCTTATCTAACATGCACCGATTTGATGCAATAAAATCACAAAGGACGTCTGTGATATTGTGTTAGTAGGTAACGTGGGTGCGATATCCAAAGTCGCGGTAGTAAAGGACAATGTGAAGGTCAAGACATATTAGACAAGACAAGAGTTAGTTCATTATGATGTAAGAGAATCCGGAAAGATCTGTGGGGTTCAAGTCAACGTCAAAAATTTGATAGAAAACATCGGCTGTCTAATACGATAGCCTGGAAACACAGTTACAGGAGCTCTCACATTATCACTGTTCTTCACTGAGCTATGGGTAGTTCTGTTATTGGCCAAAGAAATCTAGTCAACAAACCAAACGTTGTTAATGTGAACCACAGACTCCGTTATGCGGGTTATTGATGCAACGGAAGAAAGTTGATTCAGAATGTTGCCCCAGACATTGAATAAGTAATAGATCAAGACGAAATTCAATATCTGTGACCATATAAAAGTAGATGGCAGTGATGAATTTGCGAAATACTGTTCAACTACTACAGTTATTATTAAACTGTTTGCTTTTTTCAGGCTTGAAGGTGTATAAAAACTCATGCTGTATGTTTACTTTAGCATAAAGTATCCTAGCTTTGTGTTGTTTGTGCTTTATTGCTTTATTAGTCTTATATCCGGCCTACACGACAATATTTACTTAAATTTGCAAAACGTGTTTGCACCAACGAAGTTTATGCAAATAGAACGTGTGGAATGTTGTGGACGTCAAATTTGAAATTGCATGAAAGTTGGTATTTATTCGTACTTTGTATCTAAATGTCGTCACAAACATTATCTATCCCACAATCAATTGCCTTGCATGTGTCGTGACGACGATGAGACTTGTACAGACTTGTTTTGGCACTAGTTAGGTATGTTGTTTATGATTTTTTAAGTGCTGGAATCTATACCGCCCTTTTACTGGAGCAGAAGGGACTCTCAGACCTATGGAGGGGTCAGTTCACTAAACATAAACATACGAGATGCAGCATAGATTAAACGGATATCTGAAAATTATACTATAATGTATTTACTGGAACTTACCCAAGTTTGGTATTTATCACGTGTTTCGAAATATTAATATCGTTTGACCACTAAACACGTTATACGCCTGCATACTACCACTGCAAAATATTATTCTACTGTTTTGTACCTACCACCAATTCATAAATCGATATCAGTAAACAGTATCACTAATCAGTTAACAGTCAATGCGATTATATCGATATAGCCATTAATGTTACAAGTATTGAATTGAAATTGAAAGAATTACTAGCAAATATCATAAAGTCTTATGTGATAAAATGTGTAGACGTGCAACTTATCAATGAGAGAGCAAAACTTGAAACAAACAAAATACGTATTGTGGTGTTGATACCTGAATGTTGATAAAATATTTTTATTACTATCAAAGTCATACAAAACGTATACAATCTACTAAATGATAATCATTTGATCACTTTAGATAGTAGTAGAGACAAGTTGGCGATGATACGGCGCTGACGCATAATGTTCATGATAATATAATCAGAAAAGTACTAAATTATAAACCAAGACTGAAGAAATGAACGACTTCGTTGATATGGATGATTATATTATAGTTATGAAAGACATATAAAACAGAAACAAACAAAATAGTTACAAAATTAAGAAAGTATTGACAAAAGATGTATAGTAGACTTTAAAATTACTTCTAAATTTAGTACGAGTATAATATTTCGTGAAGTATAATATTGTTTATTTTGTTCTCCTGTTTTTGCAATGCCCCTGAGCACCTACTAGTAATTTTATTAGTTGGTAAAACTTCAAAGACAGTATAACAAATAAAAAAAAATGTTAGCGAGATGAACACTTATAAAGTTGGCAAACTCTCAGTTATAAAGAAGTAAAATTTATAAGATTGTCAATCAGTACTCGAACATGGCGACAATATTCTCAATTGAATATGTTTTTGCCATTCTGCCAAGTACTTTCATTTGACTTGGCAACCACACGGAACAACCACAACTCACATTAACACAACATCACACACATTCAATATCGTTTCATTGACAGACACACCTGCACATTGATCTCACAATTTATTTACTTACAACACATGTGCAAGCTAGCAACACTTTGATATTTACATTTCGGTAGTCATAATAGTTCTGTGTGCAAATAATGTGGTTCGACAAAGGCAGTAATGGTGTATTCAGTTATTAAACATTCCTAACAGGTCACCTATCTAGGAACTTAATAGTTTCTGTCAATATAATTGTACTACCTAAAGCTACGCGATTTAATGTATACACTATACTAGACAGAGAGATACTAATGAAAGAGATCTCTGTTCTACCTTCATCTATCTAGTTTCTATATATCATATCCAGTTTCCATAAATTATTTTCAACTTCTATTTATACTTCATTTTTTCTTTTGTACCTAAAACTAAGGACCTGTGTACGAAATGTTAATAGTGTATCATCTATATTTTACTATGTCTATATCTACTAACCTTGACCTTATTATCAGAGTCTCTTGAATTAATCTTGAATTTTTCCTTGTGAATTTTAAACAAATTGGTGTTCGCTATTTTTCTTCATTAAAGTGTTTGTGACTAGATAAGAAATAAATTATATGTTAGATACTATACCTAAAAGAAACCAAGACACCGAGTTATTATGTTCTTGGTTGAATATCAACTTATAGTAACAAATATTAACAATGGACAGTATTGTGCAAATAATATGGATATCATTAGTTTATAATGTCATAATAATCTTAATAGTTATTTATATTACGAAGTTAGTTTCCGTTACAGAAATTGAAATCAATTCCATTCGAATACAGAATATTCCAAATGCCATGGTTAAAACTACCAAAATGGCTGATTACGTTTTATGAGTATAACCAACTATCGTAACTCGCCTTAATAGAAAGCAATCAGTTAAACGACACGCCTAATAAGTAAACTGCGTGTCCTATTTTACAACATATTTGCAAACATATCGATGCTGGCCTCGTGTGAACAGTTATCGCTTCTCAATTTAGATTCCTTTCGTGATTGTTGCACGCGTAGGCAAACGCAGTCGTCTCTTGAATATAAAGAGCAGATCTCGGTACCTCGTGACTAAGTTACAACTAACCTGCCTCAGGAATAACCAGCGATTGTATGCTAAGTGGGAGCTACTCGCGATCGATCATTGAATCTTTGTAACTTGCACGACGGCCATGTTATTAAATGTCAAATTCAATATTATTGGCCTTGTCACTATATATGGATTGCATACTTGCCATATGTGATTAAAGAACGGAACTGGTAAACTTACAATATCCTTCATGATAAGCAACTATTTTGTGATTGATATCACTTAGATTAGCTACTTTAAATAAGGCTTTGTTGGCCTAGAGTTGTTGTTATGGAGAAAGTTTTATGAGTCACACATCATTTAATTCTAAGGTTCTTGTCAACTTCACTTTAAAAAGTTATGATATTAGGCGGAACATTGTTGGTGTGTTTAAACTTATAAAGGTCGTTCTAGCTTACAATCTTTACGGGAGAGTGTCACGAACTTCAGCAAATAACCTTCATTGAAAAATATTTAACACCTAGCCGATTTTTTAAAGTAGCTAACCCGATTATAGTGTTGCTTTTTCTGATTTTTGTACTGTGCCAATGAAATTTATGTTTCTATTAAATTAAACTAGAATAATAAAGCAACGGTAGTTTAGTTCTCACTGTAGTAGCTTGTGCTTTACGAAATACTCTTCAAGTGTAATTATGAATAGTGAAACAAAGCTGGAGAAATTTGAAACATTCTAAATTGTAGCTTCGTCAAAGTTCGCCAACATATACTAATAGCTATAGAGGGTAGAAATGATAAATTCATAGGTATGTATTGTACAAAAACATTGGGTAGGAGTAGACATTATAAATATTTTGTTAAAAATGTAACCTTTAATCGGTCTAGTTCAAGAGCTACACGATCTACCAATGATAATAAAACTTGTAGATATAACAAAAATGAGTATTATTTATTATATTTCACATGCTGATGTAATATACCTACTTGTAGCTGTTTTTGTTTTCGATTATATGTGTTGTTAACTTGTTAAGTAACTATACAAAACAAATAGTATCACTATCAATGTTTATAATTAGTTAGTTTTATTAAAATAGATGAGTGGAGCACATGATCTCTTATCTGGAACAAGCTCCGTGTTTGTTTTAAAAATAATATTGTTTATAACGACGACGATAACAAGAAATTGCTAAAAAAATATTGTTGAAAAGTTTTTAGATCACTCATACATAATGCCGAAGTAAGTACTTTGTACAAGAGTAGAAAATGCCTGAAGATGACACTTAGATAAGTGCCATAACCAAAAATAGAATAGGATAGTAGGTATTTCTGCAAAAATTAAAGGAGGAAAGTTGCTTGTATTATTTTCATTGACTCTTAAAATATAAAAGACGATGGTGGTCTTCAATTTCATTGATATGATCCGGTTTTAATACGACGATTTTCTTTTCCATTGCTTATTTAAAAAGGATAGTCCCTTTTGATAAGTTGCCTTTATGAGAATTTGCCAGTCTGATAAGTTGCAAGATAAAGTATATTTAATTTTACCGATTCTTTTACCTGACCTAACCTTAAAAAGAAAATATACAAAGAAGAAAATATATTATTTGATTTAAAGATTCAATTTTAAGGAAATTAAGTTGTAGCTAATGAATAATATTCTCTATAGCAACAGTATGTGTGAGCCCAATGTTTGCAATCAAAATTCAGACTTATAGGTCACACTTGATAAGTTTTGCTTCAAATTCGATAAGTTTCATATCATATGTTTATTTTGCGCTTCCCGGGTTAAGTCACCAGAATTTTGGTAACATACCTACATCTACTTATCTTTAAAATGTTTTATTATATTCACGCTTGCTCTGATAAGTTACGTTGCTAAGTGCAAGTTATCAAATGACCTGTGTAAAGTGGCGATAATTAGATCACGTGATGGAAGTTCCTCAACAATAGCGGTTATTTTTATAAACTCTTGGTTGGTTTTACAATCAGACTGTTTAATTGTTTCTGTGGTATTATTGTTGATAAATACAGCACCTTCTAGATCTTATTCATCTTGGTCATTAAGTCATGTTTTTCTTTCTATTACTGCCTTTATGTCAACTCTGCTTGGTTTTCTGGATTCAGCCGTGAGTTTATCTCATATAGTTTTGTATGTATTTGTACTATTTTAAACATATTCTCTAAGCGAATTGTGATTGAGTTTTATTAATGAAGGTTTCCGAAAACTGAAGTAACCGTTGAGTGTTGTTTTACAGGTGAAAACTATCATTTTGTAATACAGCTTTTAACGTCTCTGTAAGCGCGACTCAGCTAGATTTGGATATTTTCCCTGTATCATCATTCATCATAGTTTTCATTTCTTACTTAGGTACTTATTCATATTCATTTTATTTTATGTAAGTACCAATGGAGATAGTTGAGTTGACACTACGACCAAGTAAGTAGGTATATCTATAAACGCCATACTGCAAAATGTCGGACAAAGAGAATCAGTAGGTACACTGTTGTATCAATTTAGAATTCCATTCCAACCGTTCCAATCTACTGATCTATACCTATTATAATAATAAATATTCTACAGATAAACTTCTGCCATTTGAATTCGATACCGTTGGTCACGTATACACTCACTTACTACACACACACATACACACACACACACACACACACACACACACACACACACACACACACACACACACACACACACACACAACACAAGCGCGCGCGCGGCAATAAATAAAAATATCAAGTTGAGAATAATAAAAATAACCTCAGATGAAGTTCTTGGCGAATTGACTAATTGTCTACCAACTTGTTCGACTACAAAAAAATAAAAAAAGCGATCTAGTCGTTTGTACATCGATAGCATTGAGTAGTAACACGGATGAAGAACGACCTATTAGCGCAAGAAATATGAAGTTTTTTTCACTTTTATTCGCTCCACAAATAGAAACAACTACCTATAATAAAAAGTGTATTAATTGGAATTATCAACAGTCGCTCACCTCAGGTGTACTTAGAAACAGAAATGTGATACGTAGTCGGTGGTGTGGACAAATTGAAGTATAAATAATAAATATTTGGAAGTAAGAGCGACACGCGGATGTGTGCTCGCATCACAATGGAGCCACGCGCCGGCCTATGCTTGTTGATAGACATGCGCACGCGTTCTTCGAGGAAGAACTCTCTGAATGGAAGAGGAAGATGCAGTTTAATGTTTTCAAAACTTCACGAAATCACAAATACTGGGACTAAACTGAAGCATACATAAATGTACTGGGTAAACAAACCCGGTAAACGACAGTATCAGTTATATTATGCGTGATATATATTAACACATTAAAGTCACGCTAGTTTTAAAGTTTTTTACTTTCTAAACACGACTTGCCAGCGTTAACCTTATCAGACGTCCTTGACGACTCGACTAGGTATAGGTGGGGCGACAATTGCTACTTTTAGTTGGTGGCCGGTAAAATTAATAGGCAACATTGAACTTGAACGGTGCGTGAGAGTGACGTCACAGCTCGTGTATACACGTGGTCGACGCTCGTCGCAATATTCGGCCTTGCCGCGGCCGTCGTGGCCTATCGCACAGACCACATCGCGCCGTGCGCTGCTAACTAACCGTGAACACAGCCTAGCTTCATATACACATACACAATCAACTATATTACATATAGGTACATACACATTCATAGTATACATATTATGTATGTAGTATTAACGCCCTCGCTGTGCTAAGAACGCGTGGGAGACGGCTTAAAGGAAAAAAATCTTAATGTACAACTTGACTATTAACCTTCGGAGCGTTACGTGTCTGGTGGTGCTTCAATTTCTGGTGAATATGTAATAGGTATACACAATTTTACTTAGATAGAATAAATAAAACGTTCTAAGAAAACTGTTTTGTCACTTTATTCTTCGCTTCAAAGAGAGATGTGATATCTCCGTTTGAAAGGAAAATGCTCACACAATTAAAGAAGAAAACCTTATATATTGGTCTAAGCGAAAATGTTCAATACAACATTGAATAACTTCAAAGAAAAATAAGAAAATAAATACGGTGGTCGTAAATAAGTGCGTCTTAGAATTAAGTCATAATTGCATTGACTTGATCTTCTGATGAAAGCAAAGTATTGCTAAGTAACAAGAAAGAGACTAGGAGATGTGGTTAGATAATAAAATACAATCAGTAAACAAACAATCAATTCTGAGAAGTTGCCGCTCCTTTCAACTAGGCAATAGGCTCACCATCACCACCTTTTACGTGACACATATTACAACTGGCACAAATTACAACTGACAAATTTTGGGTGAAAATAGCTCTAGCTGGCTGCCCTTTTTGGAAAAAGGCATTGGATATATTATAAATGTTTAATTATCTGATATACTTTTGAAGATTATGGACAGCATGTGCCAGATACTGGCATCCAAAGGAAATTTCATTACTTAATTATCTTTTGTTAGGTACGCAAATAAAATAACCTTTTCCATATTAATTTATGAGAAAGCCTTTGAGTCTAGTCGTATCAGGCGATAAAGCTATTTATAGATATCAGATAAATCGATATTGTTGCAGATATCGTCAACTGTAGGTTATCAGGTTAAAATCTGAAATAAGGATTTATTAACATGTAGCACCTCTGTTGTTAGAAGTATCAATGTATTATAAACCTACGCCATTTTAAAAATGCCAATATGATACACGGGAAGAAATCGAGTCACATTCACAATGTAAACTTTATTCCACGTATTAAGTCTCTTTTTAATTTTTATGCGCTGTAATACCTAAGTCGATACACACATGTGATCTTATTGAACCGTAGTATAGGGAGACCTTTAATGACAATGACGTCATTAGGGATGAAGTTCTTAGGAGTTTCGTCACTACGGTTTCTGGTCCATCCAGAATTTACTTGATTTGAATTTTGTGTTGGACATATGGCATCCATTCATGCTGAGAATAGCACAGCTCCACATACATACATGTAGCCACGGGTAGGCAGAGGCAAACTACAGGTACGCCTTCATTTTACCAGTTTTATTTTAATCCCAATTAATAGGTGGTGAGCCTCTTGTCCTGTTGGACATTGGGCCAAGGACCAACGTAATATGTGGTGAGCCTCTTGCCCTGTTGGACATTGGGCCTTGACATTGGACAGTTGCAGGTTTTGGTTTCCTGCCATTGACATTTTTGGCACACAGCTTAAAGTTTCTGTCACAGAAACGCTTAGAAATGAAATTGTCACAAACGGTAACCATCTCAGTAAGATGTGGAAGAGCAAAAGCAGTCAGAGCTATGATAACAAAACTCCACAATAATCTAAACATAGGAATCATCAGAGCAAAGTGTATTAGAGTTGGTATTTCACTGAACTCAAAGTCATATTCCTCCATTTAGGTAGAACAGCTACTAATTGGCTTGTTTTAAACGTGTGTGAACCCAACGACCTATGATAAGATAAACTCACGTGTTTATACATGAGGACGTGTCATCTTATTTGCAAACAAGTTTTAGTATAATAATGTCTAGTTGTGCCCCCGGTCTTAACCTCTCGTTGTACTCCACCTTTAACCCATGCTATATCAACATCTACATAAATTCTCCTTCTAACCAAATCTTTTTTTTATACTTTTTATTGTATGGCAATCGGAGCTATAGTAATTTTGAATCACAAATCTAACTCTCAAAAATTATACGTCGATGACTTTGGTTCGGAGTTTAAATAAAGAAAGAAAATTATAAAACCTGTCAAAAATTACAGCCTTTAAAATACATACCCCAATGTTTTGCTGAAAACTTGTCATGAATCTCCTCCACAAAATTTCAAAATCTCAAAAGTAAACAGAAACGTTATATTATACGTATTATTAAATTAACTAAACTAAAATTACATTACAAAAAAACGATGAATAATCAGGTTTTAAATATATCCTAAATAAAATACCTAACCAACAAAAATACTTGACTACACAATCTAAACATTTTACACTTTTATTTAGTTAACTTCACAGTTGAATATAATTTATGCCACAAGTTTAAATGTGTCGTTTTAGGTCATTTAAATTTCGTAACTGTCTCATCACATGATCGCATTTTGTCATTTTAAATTTACGAGTACCCTCCGCAAATGAGACCGGATGGGTAGGTCTATAATTTATTAAAAGTACTTGACCGTAATTCGAAGCTTATATAATGAGATAGGCATATCCGTTACCCGTAGGCTTATCTTACTCATGTTTGATGACGTATTTCCGTCGACTCAGCAGGCACGTGGCGCCACCTGTGAACTTATAAATGCAGATGGCGTCCATTTTGTCCTCATTGGCGTTTTGATTCCCGTAGCAAAAGGTTATAGCAGGAACACCTGCTAGTGCATTTATTTTTTCTAGTTACTAGTTATATACCTAGTAAAGTTATAAAAAGTGACTTGGATGAAGTAAGTGAATTTACAGAAATAATTATTTAACAGCTTTGCCGTTCGTTTGAATATACAGTGAATCTAAAACAAGTGACTTGTGATTGGACATATTTAACGGTTTGACCGTTCGTTTAAATCTCAGGTATGTTTTTACTTCATATTTTTACGATCACATATGAGTGTGATACGTCATAACGTGAAATAACCTATTATTTTAAAATAGCACGTAAACCTTTCGAGGTTGCAGTTTCTTTTATTTAATATCTTTAGTTACAGCTAATATCAAACTGATTTTATAGATTGTATTCATAAGTACTAATACTTTTTTTTAGATATTATTTGCTTCGTGTATGTACAGCGTAAGTACCGCCGAATATAGAAAATATTTTCAAAATATTTTTATACCTACCCACATAAAGGCACATTAATTACTAGATGTTCCTATACATGTAAAAATATGGCCTATTATGGGTAAAATCGTAATCATCCCAAGTTTCTGAATACGTACGAGTGTGTCAAAGTAATAACTAAATGTTCAACATGAAAGTTGTACTTAAATTTTAGGTACCTAACATAAAACTATTTCTTTTAGTTTGGTTTCTTGATAGAAATGAATCCTCCATCCTTAGAAAGTGAGCTAATTCCAAGTGGAGTATTTCAGAAGCGCGATCTGAGCTCCAGTTACTGTATTAGGTACGTCAAATAGCTACAGTTCCAGCTCATTTAGCTCGAACTTCAAATAAGGGCGATCGCGACGCCACGTGCATTGTCGTAAGTGGAGTAAAAGAAGCCGACTTCCACTAAACCAGATAAGGATGATGGAAATAGGTGAGTTATTTCTCATTTACTTAACACTGGTCCTGACCAAGTGTAAATTTCTTCACAGATCAGAGGTTAATTTACGAGGATGATAGAAACAATCATCCTTGCTTCGTATTTTATATAGAGACAGCATTAAAAGAGATTTCGGTTACCCAAGATCCTAAGACACAGTATAACCTAAGAGGTTGATAGACACGTTTTGGCGACAAATTGCCTAGATGAGATAATATGCTGATACCCACTATTGTAAAATCATAGTCCTGGGTTCGTCAACCTAAACAAAAACGGGGAGATCCGACAATTCGAATCCCTGCTACATTTTGAAAAAGCTGACAAGGCTCTTTCTGCCAAAAGGCTTTTGCTGCCAAAACCTGTTGTATTTTTAAACAAAGAGAATCTTTTGAAAAACTTAAGTTTCTTCGAAAATATTTATGACAAAATTGAAGACCTACTTTAATAACAGGATTTCCATAAATCTTTTATCAATTTATTACAAATGTCTTGCGGCCATAGATCTGATTTCATATATTATTCTCAGAATTGTCAAAGACCCAATTCTTAATAATGAATTTTGATAAAATATCGCCTTCAAACACATACATTTTCGAGGCTGAAGCCTTTTCAACGGCACCCGGGAAGGCATGCATTTTGGTCTTCGATCTCCAAAAAGTATGACCCCGAAAAAAGTTCATCCAAATCATTACGCCAGCCTTCGAGAGGATCAGGCGTCAAGATCAGATCTCCATCGAATGGAGTCCAGATTCCATTGTACCAAGAGCCTTTTTAGGCCTGTATTACAGTTACCACTCTCGAGGGGTGTGTGTACAATATCTATAATAATTAGGCATACGACAGTAAATATCCCTTCAATTAAGAAATTTCTGAGCTTTAGGCTCTCAAAGAGACTGAGAAGTTTAACATCCTCTGCCCATACCAGCAAAGGAAACACTAACCAGTTACCACCCTCGAGGGGTATGTACAATATTGTGTATCTATAATAATTGGGTATACGATAGTAACCAGGCGTACGATAACATACTAAGTAACCATGCAAGGATGTCCCTTCAATTACGAAATTTCCGAGCTCGAGGCTCTCAAAGAGACGAGGAGAGGTCTAACATCCTCTGCCCACACCAGCAAAGGAAACACTAAATGATATGACCCTGTCATTCTATGTCGGTCAGTTAACTCTGTACAAAATACGTTGGTAAGGAACGAGAGTACCAAAAAGTTTTAAATTTATAAAAGGGTACCGCATTCCCTTTATCCAGAAACTCCAATCCGTCCTGCACGGTATTAGAGAGGACGCAGGTTCGAATCCTGCTCAAAACTGATAACCTTCCCACATTTAAATTTACACCGAACTCTGTTCAAGTCCCGTCCTGACAAAGTTGTAAATTTTCACTTAATGTTAAAATGCTATGGAAAACTTGACTAAGGTGGAATACTAATTGCTTTAAATACTTAAGAATCCATACAACGAACTCTTTTTAAAAAGGTTTCCTTTTTAACTGAAATGACCACATTGTGCAATGGTTCAAAAGATGAATGCTCAAGGCACTCTAAAACTAGTTCCTTTGTCACCAAGTTTGGTTTCTCCACTTTTCCTAACTTCAAATAGCGATGGGTCATCCGCCCAGAATTCAGTTTTAGGACATTGTACGCCTTTGTGAAGCCAGAATAATTCTATCTTTCAGCATGTTCCGTTTACCAGATTTCCTTTTCACGAGATTGGATGTGCAAAATACATCTCAGTCAAGCTTATTTTCATGGTAAAGCTGATGTAGTGTACATTATTCTTTCTCAGAGCACATTCTTGTCTTCCGCTCGGGTAAGCCGCACCCAAAACATTTTCGTTTCTCACCATCTGGGTGCCCCGATTTCTATAGAATAAGAGTATTCAAATACTCGTCTACCTACACAAAATCTAATTTTGCGCATCAAAATCCTGTTACTCTTCACAAACACGTACAAATAGCCTTGAAAACTCTTCAAACCCAGGGATGGTTAGACAATTGGGAGAAAACAATAATAGGTTCCCAAAGAAACCTCTCATATCGTTATGCGATAGACATAGAACTACCTGAAAGTCCAATACTAAAAGAAAAGATATTAGACATAAAAGGAAGATTTATTTAATTCCAAATCAAAGAAACTTAGTTCTTTTAAAGAAAATTCAAACTTGGTGGTTCTTTTGAATTTTTACCACTTTCGCAGTGCCTAGAGGTAGCTTTACCTCAGCGTCACATTCGGTCAATCCCCTAACCGACAACCCACTGAAGAAAATAGTAGTGCACGGAGTGGTACAAGTGGAACTCCAATAGTGGGTCAGCAATTACCGGTTCTCGACAATTTTACAAGCTTTCCATGCGTCAGATTTCGCTTGGGAGCCCAGCTAGAAAACATTTCTCTAACAGGCTCGAGGGCCCAGAATATCAAAGATTGCACTGCATCAAAGAGAGATGTTGATAATCTTACACATGATTCGAAATCATATACCGGTACTGTGTTACAGTCTGTACTCATTCAAAGCAGTTGTAGTCCATCCCCCCAGAGGGACGAGACCAAATCAATTGCCTTGACGAACTTAACTCGACAGCTTGCGTGTAATGGTCCGACATCAAATTGACTTCACCATACACTGCATTCCGAGCCGATACCATATGTATCAGCTCCTCCGGGTATTTTTTGTGAGCATCCTGCTTCAAACACCACTAAGGCAAGATTGCCTACAAACAATATTCCTATTATGAAATGGAGAACACTACATGATAGGCCTGTTTGTAATGTGTGGATATTACTTCCACCACCATTTTTAATACCCAAGATGCTGTCACACCTTAATCGGTCAACAGGAGTGTTTGTGGTGCCGCGATGGCACAAGGTAATAATAGAGGGCAGATCTAAAAGCGAGAGCTCTGTAAGCCCCATTCGTTCTGCAGAACCTGCAAAAGAACCTAATAAACATTATTTCTTTCCTTCTAATAAACACCTCGACAGGTCTCCCACCACCTCACATAGAGAATCTGTGGAAATGTGGGGGGGGGGGGCGAAGAGGTATATAACAGATATAAAATCAAAAACTTCTACTATTGAGCTCCTTGAGACCTACCTTTTAAGATACTTATAAATTTTACAGTTTTAACCGACTTGCATTTTATTCATGGTTATTATATAATACGATTCTGTTACATAAATCTGCTGTTGCTGTTCTTAATAATATAGAAACCGTTAGTCAACTTTACATAGTTCGCATGTTTTGGTTAAACATATCTTGGTCGATCTCTTTAAAAAATGTAAAGAAAGTTAAGTCACATATTCATTGATATTGGTATTGATGACTTAGTTCACACAGAGATGACTTATTCATGACTTAGTTCACACAGAGAACATTTTTCAGGTTTCTCGTCATAGTGATTTTATGCTTAGGTCGCCGCAACCACGATCTAACTGCTCGATTGTATTAACTCACGTCATAGGTACTACTTTTAGGCCCGAATCAAGAGTCCGAAACTGATAATTTTCATTTCAGACAATCTGGTTGGAAAACTATTGTAAACAAAGATAACACCTACGACTAATCAATTGAATCCTTTATTCTAGATAGAAATTAGGATATCAGAATAACCGATATGAGACTACACAGTCAAATAGTTTATTTATGACTGTTAGTGGTTCTCCAACTTTTCTAGCCCCGGCACTACCCGGTCAACAGCAGCTTCTAAGAATTGGTGGTGGTAAGATCAAATTAATCCTTAACACGAGGTAATTGACGATGGGTTTCAAAAAATTTTATCGTCGAGTAATAATGTCAGCTACTACCACCAATCAAATATAATAATAATTCGCAATTATTTAATCCTGTCAATAGAAGGAATACTTACTACTCCTTAAATAAGATTCCTTATTTAGTCTGTTTAAGATTACATTTGAAGTTGTTCAAGATGGTAAAGATTATAAATCTAGATACCATATATACAACATTCTATAATATTATTTTCCTAAAAATAAATTAGAATCACATTGGCGTTTCCGTCACTCACCAGGCGAAAACAAACATTTCTCATTATATAAGCTTCGAATTACGGTCAAGTACTTTTAATAGCGGCGTTTTCCCTGAAAGAAAACGCATATTAAAATACTTACCTAATTCGAAGCTTACTTTTTAAATCTGCCTGGTGAATAAAAGCCAATGAGGACAAAATGGACGCCATCTGCATTTATAAGTTCACAGGTGGCGCCACGTGCCTGCTGAGTCGACGGAAATACGTCATCAAACATGAGTAAGATAAGCCTACGGGTAACGGATATGCCTATCTCATTATATAAGCTTCGAATTAGGTAAGTATTTTAATATGCGTTTTCTTTCAGGGAAAACGCCGCTATTATATCAGTCTATTGATGCGTTGAACAATGAAAGTCATTATCTACTAATAACTTTTATGAGATAGCAAGGGTTATTGTCATAATATAATATTAATCGATTCTATTGTAAAAAATGTAAAGGCGAGGATAGTTTTGAGGAGACAGGTAAGGAAACAGCTCGATTTATTTTTTGAGGGTAAAAATTGGCAGAGAACTAAAGTTCAAAGATTTCAAAAAAATCTAATTGTATTGGGATTAATGTATCTGTACTTATTAGTTTATGGATACGTATTGCTACTGAGTCTGGACTAACTTTTTTTTACCGTACTTAATTGTTATAAATGCTGAAACTAAGTAATTGTAATTCTTTGACGTAATCATTAATTAATCCGAATGCACTGAATATTTCAGTTATAAAATAGTGACTCTTATTTAGCCTACAATCTTTCTTCTTACTAATATTATAAATGCGACACGTTTGTGAGGATATGTGTACCTATGTGTGGATGTTTATAACTCTTTGACGCCCTAACTGCTGAACGGATCTCGCTGAATTTTGGTGCAGGGATATATTATAGTCTGAAGTAAGATATAGACTACATTTTATTCCCGGAATGAGTTCCCACGGTAATGGAAAACTACTATTTAATAATTTCCTCACAAATGTCTATGATTTTTTTTTTAACTATAACTAACTAACATTGTGTCCGAAATCCTATATGAGCCTGGTATAAAAATCAAAACATTATATTTCACAATGACCTCATCCGTTAGTCAACAGGTGCACAACTTGCAGGTGAGGCTAGATTAGACCCGGCTGATTTCCGTAGGGTCCCATTGCACCCCCTCAATGATAGCCGCATACTAAACAGACATATTTTTAATTAGCGACGCAAAAAGTGTGATGTTATAAAATTTTACTGCTATGCGTGTATTTGTGGAATCGAATGGGTGATCCCGGATGCGTGATTTTTATTTGAAAACTAACTTTCTAGCTATGATTCTTACTTATGTTTACTCATAAGTAGTTTCGTTACATAGATTTTTTTAGATAATTAATGTTGTGTGAAATTTGAATTTAAAACTTATTTTAGTTTATGCCTGTGCAGTATTATATCCTTCTTCATCATCTTTATATTCTTCTTCATCATCTATATATATAAAAATCAATGCCACTTTTCGTTGTAATTTTATAACTGAAGAACGGGCTCACTTATTCAAACCAAATGTTTAAGCTTTGTTCGGACTATTTAGTAGATGGTTTATGTGTCAAGTTGTTTGCACAAAATCGGTCGAGCGGTTCTTCATTTATCACGCAAACGAAGTTGCGCGGGTCAGCTAGTTAATTATAAAACTTTAATTGCGCCAGAATCAAGACGTCTTAATAGATAATAATATGCACTGACATCAATGCAAGAGCGTATTAGCAGTGCGCATGCAACATTCACTCAGTTTGCGTATTTGCGTATTGCTTGCATAAGTGGCATATTTCGCAATAACGCACTAGTGTAGCCGCGAAAGCTGAAGTGACGTAACTCGCGGCCGCTGCCGACCCATTGATTATACTGACTTGTGAATGTAACCAGTTACTTAATCCTTGATAGTATATTTTTAAAAGATATAGTATATAGATAGCTGTGACGCTAGTGCTGCATAATGTTTTTGAGTTCATTCGTTATTCACATTTGAATTGCGTACCTTTTCAGTTATGAACTGATTTTCTATATCTATTCTTCACGAATGAAATTAGTTTTGTTGTTTTATTAATAACTAGCTGATGCCCGCAGCTTCGCCCGCGGAAAGTTTGTTCCCGTGGAAACTTATTCCCGGAATAAAAAGTAGCCTATGTGTTATTCCAAACTATAATCTATCTCTGTACCAAATTTCAGAAAGATCCGATCAGCCGTTAGAGCGTGAAAGAGTAACAAACATCCACTCTCACAAACTTTCACATTTATAATATTAGTAAGATATAGAATACTTAGGTACATAATATTTGCCTGCTCAGTAGGTATTGCAATTTAAATAGAGCTTGATATTGATTTTAACTCTGAAAAGCTAGGCTATTTTGGTTGTGAATTAATATCGAGGGAACAGTGAAGTTTACAAACACCACATACTAGAATGTTTGTGTTGTTGATAAGTCAGTTTTGAATTAGTGCAAAGGCTGGCCATTGCAATCCCGCGTGGAAAGGCTTGAATTAAACTTATTTAAAACTATCATTTTTGACTTCATACAAATATTACACTGTAACTATTTACTGAATGGAGGTATAACTGTCGATATGATAAGAACCTGAATTAATGTAAGTGGCCATAAAATTCATAGTTTCCTTCCTCTTCGGCTCCTACATAAATAAACCTCACATTAAACTATGTAAAAATATTATAATACCTATAAAGGAAAATGTCGCATTAATGGCGGATCGGCTCTGCTAAGTATATAATTGGGATTACCAGTATTTGTTATTACCTACATATTAATAATAGGTAGGTATCTGACATATAGAACCATATTATCGTAAAGTTACACGAGATCAAGGATATTCCAAATATAAGTATGACAATGATAATAATGTGAAAGTAGGTACCTACATGGCAAAAATTATAGAAACCGAACTATTTTGCATGTTGGCTGTATGTCAAAACGATATCAAAACGTCACTAAGTAAATGAACACCACCATTTTAACCGTAAATTAATGACATAGTTCTTTTGAACCGCACAGCGGCGCCTCCTTTTGCCAATGTCAAATTTAGCAATAGTGATTTGTTCTAAATATGAAAATTTGAAGCAAAGCGGTGGGATTACCATAAAAATAGAACTTTTAGCTATTTGTTGACAGCCAGGTTTTTAAAAAAGTAATAAGCAAATTGTATTGTCCTCAGAGGAAATAATAAACATAGCCCGTGAGGCTAAAGTAGCAGAACAAACATCCAACAGTACAAGGGCCGTGTTGACAAACAGCACCCTTTATTAAAATCATTGTATATTGTTTACCCTGCAACAATGTCTGTTTATAATTAATATTATTTAAATGCAAATTGTTTTATGATATTCATTGTAACAGTAGCGCTAAAAATACTATTGATTTTAAGCCGAAAAGTTGAAGGACTTGTTATTTTTTTATTTATAACATTCATAATAATTTATTCGCATTGAATGAATGTGGTTTTGAATATATTTTCCTTTACAAATGTTGTTATTATACTTCTAAAACTTATGTAATATATTTGTGCAGACAATTCTTTTCCCATCTATTTTTATTATTCTGTACCCGGATGAACCCAATGTTATGATAAGTCGTTCGTTATTGACATTACGAAAGTTAGTGAAGCTGAAAATAAAATAAGGTAATTAATAAAATAAATATATGTACTCACTATGGAAACGAGGTCTATTTAAATTACGATTATTCTATGTGTATGTGCTTGAACCTCCTTGTTCATACAACCTCTATACAATAATATTCTGGTGGATTTGCTGAAGGATTATGAGCAATTCTTGAACCCAAAACATTTTTTTCAAACATCAAAAATAATTTATTGGTGTTATAATTCTACTCATATCTTAAGTAGATAAGCATTTGTATAGTTTAAAGTTTTTTGCACATACGTACATATTATATTTCTAGGGTCAATAATGTTATACTTCATAACGAACTGTAGGCAATAAATGACTCTAAGTAATTTTTTGAAAAGCAATTAGTATGCTAACTGATCATAAATTTTAAATTGGGAAAAATAATTAGTTTCGAGCAGGACTCGAACCTGCGTCTTCTGCGTTTCGGTGGCCGGTGGTTAAGGCGTCCGCACGGTATGCGAGAAGACGCAAATTCGAATCCTGCTCGAAACCAGTTCATTTTCCATATAAAAAATTACTGACGCTTTTTAATACTATAGAGTAATATCACAAAAAGTATCAATCACAGGTTATATCTGCAAGAGTTCTTATAACGCTTAAACGATAACAAAGACTGGTGGGTAATTGTAACGTAAAACTAATAACTGCGATTGTTTAGACATCGGAATAAGATACTGCCTTCTTACGATCGTGAGAACTCCGTTCCGTTAACTTGAGCTGTTTGTCTGTTACTACGTGTAAACTTATGTGGATTCTGCAGTAATTATGCTATGTAATGATCTTAGTTTATACTAGAAATGTCTCAACAGTCAACAGTCACCTTTGTCTACTTGAGTGACTTCATAGTCCAAAGAGGCTGCTGCCATGCATAATAGCAATATTTAAAAATAAAAAAAAAGTCTGTGCGTGTAACCTTTAAGTAAAACTTCTTTGCCATTGACGGCATCAAATGTTATATTAATATCAATTATTCGAATTTTGAAACGCGAAACGTAGTTTCCGCTATTCAAAATTCAAATAGCGTTACACCCGTCAGAAAAAAAAACTGAGTGACTCCCTAGGTCGCGCCTAATGAAGATTTACTTCAAGAATATTTTTACTTCCACAGTGAAAAGACCGTGTTCTGTATTCAGAATTTCTAAGTGAGATAGATTTAAAAAAAAAACGGTAATAAGCCGACGTAGGTACTTTCCCTATAAAGTTATGTATTCTTCTTCTGTCCGGTAGAAAAAGATAGACTTTTCTATATATTAAAAACATGAATTGATAGTTAAAGAATTTAGTCCGGATTATTAATGAATAGGTACTCTAATCAGTTTTTTTGTTATTAACATTAAACTAATACGCCATGTATTTCTGTCCGTAACATAATTAAAAGGTCAACTCTAGATGGTTCGATCAATAGGCAATTAATTAATAAAGAGATTTGCGGTTAAACATTAACACAAGACAAACTTAATTACAATGATTTAACTTCAATGTGGTCTATGTTATTCACTGTAACTTAATTATTATTATTATTACTAAAACGCTTGTATTACGTACACTTATTATCTAGGTACTACTTGTCAACATTATAATTATCAACAAATACCGGGTTATTATATCTATTATATTTATAAATTGCGGTAATGTCATTTGTATAAATTTGCAGGATATATTTTGTACTTAATGTTTTATGTAATAAACATTGTACTGATTGTGATTATGAAAAATATTGAAAATTCTCAAATATAAGATAATGTAGAAGATGGATAAACTAGTGGATGTTTGATACTCTTTTATGTTCTAACGGCTGAACCAATCTCGATGAAATTTGGTCTAGAGATAGATTATAATCTGGAATAACACATCGGATAATTTTTATCCCGGCAATAAATTCCGAAAAGAAATAGCAATGGAAATAAAATTCTAAGCAGAAGGAGCCGTGGGCGCCACCTAGCGCACCATCTATTAATTATTATTTTAAAACTTGATGACATTTGAACCTCAGCAGGTAATAATATTACAAATTTCATAATGAAAATGTACTAAAATCTTAATTAACTTTATTCATGAACATAAATTCAAAGAGAAATACTAATTAGCAAAAATGACAAAGGAGCTGGCAATTTAGTTATATATTGTTACGTCAAACACTTAAAAGGAAAACTAAATTGCTAAAATAAAGGTAGGTACTCTAGCCTCCACGGTAAAGATAAAATGTAGATTTTTTCTAACAATGTGAGGTACACACACCCTTATATTAGGTATAGTCAACTACAAAGAGATGTACTAGTTTAATCTTAGAAAATGATGTTACATCGTACATTCAACTCGCAGGGATACATCATTTTAGATTAAATAAAACTAGTACATCTCTTTTTAGTTGACTGTACATTCCTACAATACGAATTTGAACATACTAGCTGACTATGACTGAATGCGGATGGCAAAGGACCGTCTGTTGTGGCGTAAATTGGGAAAGACCTACATGCAGCTGTATATGCTATAGTCAATTACAAAGAGAAGTAAGTACAAGTTTAATCATAGAAAATGATGTACCGTCGTACATTCGACTCGCAGGGATACATCATTTTGTAAGAATAAACTTGTACATCTCTTTGTAGTTGACTGTACATACCTACAATACGAATTTTGACATACTAGCTGACTATGACTGAATGCGGATGGCAAACATCTTTCCGAGGGCTTCCCCGGGGCTCCCAACCACAGGCTGTTGGGCATGACGTGAGGTTTTTTAGTCGGCATAACATCCATGAGGATTTTCCCTCACGTTTAACAAAAAAAAAAGGGCCGTGTGTTGTGGCGTAAATCGGGAAAGAGCTACGTTCAGCTGTGAACTGTCATAAGCTGATTTGTTTGTTGTTTAATTTCGTGGAATTTAATTCCCGTTCATATCCCATGAAAATTTATTTAGGGAATAAAATGTAGTAAAAATTTAATGTTATTCCAGACTATATACCTTTACCAAAATTCGTAAAATAGTAAAAATCATCCATACATACTTATTAACTATCTTATTTGCTATTTTAGTAGGATTTCACAATTCTTTCAAATATTCCTTTTCTTCCAAAATGGCTTCTTATTTTTGTTTTTTCATAATTATAAGTTCTTTATCATCATCAAATTCGTCAATTAATATAAATTATTTGTTGATTATTGAATAAGTTTTGATAAACTCTCAGGCTACTACGCTTTCTGCGAAGTGAAACCTTGCATTTTCTACTTAAAATGCATTTAGGTCACTGTCAAGCTAATTAATATAAGTGCTAGGGTCAAAAACTGCACTTTGATTTACATCCAAAGTGCCTACAGTTTTAAGCGTTAGAAAAAGTTTTACTAACTTGTTTAACATGTATTGCATCTTTTATTTTTCGAACGACTTAAAAAAGGTTTAAAAAAAAAAGGCTAAACGATGATAAGTAATAATTTAAAATTTCAAATCAAAAATGTTAAATTATCACCGGATTGAAATGGGCATGCAAAACTTTAATTCAGTTTTGTTGAGGACAACTACCTTTTAAGCTTCAGTTACCAGCAAGCTAAAATGACGTTTAAAGGAGAATGATCTCAATTCGGATGAAAGATTTTTTTTGTTGATTAGGTAGTTTTACCATAATACAAACATTCGGGGAAATTTGGTTTTTATTGCCAAGCTTTATACCTATCTAGGTCTCAGAGGATTTCATTCTAATTTTATAGGATACTAGCGGACGTCGCGCGGTTTCACCCGCGTAATTCCCGTTCCCGTGGGAATAGGGGAATAAAGTATAGCCTATGTTCACCGCAAAGAGTATAGCTTCTCAACAGTGAAAGAGTTTTTCTTGGTCCAGTAGTTCCGAAGCCTATTCGTTACAAACAAAAAAACAAATCTTTCCTCTTTATAATATTAGTATAGATGCTTGCTTTAAAATAAAAATTGTTTGCACAATGTCCACTTCATATCTTACTGTTGTCTTTCCAGCCAATCATCGAGATCATAAACCGATCTATTCAGCAAATAAATTATCTGCAGCTATTTACCGACCGGTTTTCTGTAAGTACTTACATTTCAAATGTTCATTCATCAAGACAGGCTATCTATACATTCATATATGTACAAAATACCTATTGCATGTTTAATGCAGGTATGTGGAATATTATCGTGGCTAATACAGCTGATAGTGTCAGATATCACGACATAGGCGGCCACGGTAGCTGATAACACGCACACATAGTAGTTTTATGTGCATATTATGAACGTTGGTGTTGGTTTGTAATATTATCTATGACACAAGCTATGATATCTCTTTGTTTTCTTTGCAACCGCGCCGCCTGTTATCTGGCAAATGGGTCTCGTTTATTTAATAACTGTCATGCTCTCTTGGTAAAGTTGTATTACTTACTTACAGTACCTACTTGCATCTCAGCTTATTAATGCAAGTGCATACATTTTGCAAATTTTATATCAATTTGCAATATGCACATACATCATACATAAAGTAGCATACATGTTGTTTATTATTAAATGCAAAAATATTCTTAAATAATAATACGTAGGTGTAATAATAGAATTTATTTTTATTTCGTTCGCTTACATCATTTTATGACTTTTTTTAATTTGTGCAGCCGGAGACCGGAAAGGTCGGATTCGACCTTTCTCTTCTATACAAAATGCATTATTATGCATAAATTGTGCACACACGTTAAAAATAAAATATAAAAAACTTTTTGTACAAATAAATGAGGTTATAGAAGTTTAACTGCCTCATTGGAGCATTGGTATTGTATGCCAATGCCGGTTCCGATGTCTCGGGTTTAAAAAAATGATGTACAAGTATTTTGCAGCTAAAAAAAATTGGTGCTTGTTGTTCAAAGATAGCGCATTGTATTATGAGTAAAGAGATATGACTTTATTGTAACATTTTATTCCTTTTTAAGTTTTTACATTCGGCATAATTAATTTCTAAATTGTTTATTTATCTAAATGAAATAAAACACCAGCCATCATTTAGTATTAAATAATAAACAAACATAATTCATTCCAAAGTGTAGGTTTACTGTTTGGTTTCGAATTAATGATAAATTGCTATAAATAAATATTATGTAAATGATATTATCCTTCATTAAGTATTGTTGGTTTAAATTATCTATCACTGGTTTGAATGTTTGGTAAATATTCGATCATTAGTGAAACGATTACGGTTATCCTTGTATAATTCCAAAAGTGTATCAATTATTATTATTACTTAAATTATTATTACTTGTTATAAAATCTAGGATAATTATTTTTGTACTTTAAGATATTGAAATCCACTTGAGCTAGGGTGAGATGAGTATACTTATTGGCCAAAAATAACTTAAACCTACCGGTAATTTCCAACTATTGCAGTAATTTGTTTATAATCTATTTCGATTAGGAATCATAGCGAAGATAATACTTATAATAGCTTAAAATAATACTACATACATACATGTCATACGATCTATACTATTATTATAAAGAGGAAAGATTTGTTTTTTGTGTGTTTGTTTGTAACGAATAGACTCCAGAACTACTCGACCGATTTGAAAAACTCTTTCACTGTTGGAAAGCTACACTCTTTGCGGTGAACATAGGCTATATTTTCTTCCCGTATTCCCACGGGAACGGGAACTACGCGGGTAAAACCGCGTGACGTCCGCTAGTATACCTACTATAAACGAATTACCTGTTGCTATTGAAAAAAAAAATTATTATAAACATCAAAATGTATAGTTCTATCAAAATGTATAGTATCTATTTTTTCATACAACCAAATTCTGCATAGGTATGAATTAAATTGTATTACCGATTATAAAAGTATTTTTGTTATTTATTATGTTTATACCTGCATACGTAAAGTAATAAAGTCTTAAAATGAAAGGGTGACTTTCATTGAAATATTTTAAAAGTGCTTGTAGGTAATATAAAACATTTCACACTAAATACTAAATAGACGTATTTTGAAACCTTGAAAACGTAGGCATAAAATTATAAAATCTACTTATCGACTCGGAAAAAAAAATTATAAAAATACATTTTAGGGTTAGCAAAATAAGATTACATTATTAAATTTGCTGTTCGGTACTTACCTATGCATAATCACTAATCAGTATTAGAATCACGGATAAAGAGTACCTACGATCTAAGAGCTTGTTTATACGCAAACCAAAAACTTGTTTTTAAACATTATTCATCGAATCGAATACACGCGCGTTCTTGATTAGCAATCTGTTTACCTGCTAAGTGATTGAGTTTTGAGATACTTATAGGCCTATTACACATTCAGATTTCACTACAGATCTGCCTGCGCAAACTGTTATGTTCATGGAACACAGAGGTAAAACTAAATACCTATGTTACACGTATCCGTGTTCCGTATAGGAACTTTGGTGATGCCTGAGCGTGTAATAGAGCCTTTATGAAGAGCTTTTGCAACAGGATTTCATGAACTCTTCATTTTTTGGTAGACAGATATTTTTTTCTGACTATTGATTACAACTTCAAAAATGCTGACAATTTGCTTTCAGAAGTTAAATACACTCAAGTATAATGAATAATCTAATAAAGCGTTTGGGTTTTTTGTAAGTAGCTTATTGATATTCGCTTGTCTTCCTCTGTGTGTGAAATTGGGGATATTTTACTTTGTTTACCATAAAAGAAACCATTCATACAAGTAAAACGAACGCATTTTTAAAGAACATCTTGAATTCACGATACTAAATTTTGCTGTGATAAATCAAATTATGTGTGGAAATTTAAGGATGCCCCACAGAAACGATATCGACTTTTGAAAATAAACATTGGCCTTCCTTTGCGACACGCTGTCGGGTATATCTTATATATAAAATTCTCGTGTCACAATGTTCGTTCCCGTACTTCTCCGAAACGGCTTGACCGATTCTAATGAAATTTTATGAGCATATTGAATAGGTCTGAGAATCGGCCAACATCTTTTTTTCATACCCCTAAGTGACCAGGAATAACATTCCACGCGGGCGGAGCCGCGGGCATCAGCTAGTATTTTAATAAAAAATAGTATTGAGGCATTGAATGTAATAATACAGTTGTAATTGTTACATTTACTGACAGTAACAGACCGAGACTGTTAATGCGAACGACGACAGAGACGAACTGAAGTCCTATTTAAAAAAAAATGAGAGTTAAACAGCATTATTTCAAAAACTCGTATTTCGTAGATAAAAAAATGCTGTCTAATAACGTAAAATAAATAGAATTACACCTTGGCTTCATATACAAATTTGTACTTAAATATCGAACTTTAAATTAATTAATTATTTTAATGACCCTAAACTTAGATGCAACCATATTTTTGTCGTTAGTATCCGCTAATAAATTAGTCAAATTATTCTATTTCTTGTAACATTCTATATTTTTTGTATTAGAATCAGTATTATATATTTTTTGGTAGATAAATTTACAGTGTTAATAATAGTTGCTTATCGAAGGAGGATCTCTTCCGTTGTTTCTTTTTGTTTTGGTTTTGTTTATGTAATTGAAGAAAAATTCAGTACAATATAAGTATTAAGATTATTTTTGAAAAGCAATTAGTATGCTAACTGATCATAAATTTTGCGTCGGCACGGATCGCCGAAGACGCAGGTTCGAATCCTGCTCGAAACCAATTCTTTTTCCATATTTAAAATTTATGATCAATATAAGTATGTTTCGTATTAATAATAAAACTGTTATATTTCTAAAATTAAATTAAACATACCTAATATTATTTCTCATGTGTGTGCATTCGTGAGTTTTGAACTGAAAATTTATGCACGTGGATTACAATGTGACACCTTTATGATATTAGGTATTAAAAATGCAATTCAAGAGCTGTGGGCAAAAGCGCAGGTAATAATACTCACGGACTCTTTTCCGTGAGATAAACTTAATTTTTTCAAAAAAGTCTAGACTATCCCCAATATTTTATATATATTGGAGATTGAAAAAAAAATCCCGACTTCAATTCTAACGTATGTTACATTGCAACTGGTTAAGAAGTTAGTAGTAGAAAATATCTCAAAAATGTAGAATATTTAGGCCATATACCAAAAGTATGCGTTAAGCCCCGACGGGAGGGCGCTTCTCCGTCGGGAGTGCAAAATTCACACGTGAATTTAACTGTTTCATCAGTAATGATTACGTGTTAATAATTTAATTGATATTATAGATTACTTACACAGCATTATAGTATCTATCTTTCTCTCTTTTACAAATGATAAACCATGTACACTATTTTGTAATATGACGTTATGGGATTTCCCCTATAAGCAATTCTGTCCTTTTATGCTGAGACGGCACTTAAGTTTACGCGAAAGTTAAGAAAGGTGCAATGCTAGTCATGATGAACATAGAGAACATTTTTTTTAAATATTACAATGATAATGTTATATGATTCACGTGCATTCAATAAATAAACAAGTACCTAATTACCACGTTTCCTATTACTTGGTATTATTTCAAGATAATTAGTTGTATATTTAATATTAATGTGTTTATTAGACATGTTTATGTTTAAACAATGATATTTTAATAAGTTGTAGTAGATAAGGCTGCGTGTACATCAGTGTGTAAGCCGGGTCGCAGTTTATCGCGCGACCCAACTATGTACGTACTTTTCCTATGTGTTCTAATTTTAAATCATCAACAATTGACTTAGTTGCATTGTAGTAACGCTGATAAGTGATGCGTATTGTTGTATAATTATTATACCTAATGAAATCTGACATTACTTGGCGGAAAATCATTGTAGTATGTACAAAGTATTATTCTTCATTACACATTAATTGGGTACTATCTCTAAAATAAAAAAAAGCATTTTGTTCTTAATTCAAAAAAGACTTATTCGAATAAATGCCATTTTCTTTTATTTTTTTTAAATGTTTAAAGCAGACCAGAGACAGTAGGTGTTAGTTTATTAGTTACATAAACTATTTATTGACATTTCTATTGTTACCGTTATTAATTATAAGAGGTTCTATTATTCACGCAGGTATGTAATACCTAAGTAATGGAATCATTTGTTGATGGTAGGACTTATAAAAGTTTAAAAAGGTATTTCAATTTCTTTGAAATAAAGAATCTTGTTCAGGTTAAATTTAGTAAATAAATTTAATAATATTTTTTTAGTACTTAAGTAAAGCAATATTTTGTACCTTTACCAGGCACAATTATTTTAATTCTTATTTAGGCAATAAATAAGAATTAAAATTAGTAAGTGTAAAACCATTTCTGTTTATTTATTGACGTATTTTTATTATTTGCAATCGAAATAATCAACAGCTATCTTACAACTTTCATTCCATTTTTGAAGTCTAAAAATAATAATATATTATTACATATCTTTGCTAAAAGTAAAATCAGAAATCAATAGCACACGTGTCATCTTTCACTAGATATGTCAAAAAGACATCCAGTAATATAGCAACTCTAGCAAGACACGTTTGTGTCTTTTAGGGTCTACGCAGGTCTAGGCTTCTACGAAAATTAAACAATTTATTTAAATCAAAAATACCTGTACTATGATGTTATTCGTTATGCAGTAAAATTTTAAAAAGTTTGGTTACCTATGTGATTTGAACAATATTTAAAATGTACCACTCAATGCTCAACAGGTACCTAGGCACCCAGCAACCTAATAATATAAAAAGACTTGTATTCAGTAGCATTGTCTGGAGATCATTGACATGTAATGAATTGTGGATAATGATAATGTTGAACACTGTGATATAATGTAAAACCGGTTTGTTGCTTTTCAAATCACGACGCTACGCATCTTCTATGTGTGGGTTTCACAATACCAGTTTCACTACGTTAAATTTTGTGGTCCATTTAACTACCAACATA
Source organism: Miltochrista miniata (assembly GCA_933228765.1). Taxonomy (NCBI): domain Eukaryota; kingdom Metazoa; phylum Arthropoda; class Insecta; order Lepidoptera; family Erebidae; genus Miltochrista; species Miltochrista miniata. The sequence goes on along the minus strand of OW121766.1, from coordinate 21,552,036 downwards.
CCTACGTAATACAGGTGTAGAGTTAATTATCGACAGCCAATTGCAGTGTAGAGTCGGTATAGTCTAGCTCTAGGTATATTAATGCCGCCGTCGGGTTTGCAAGGGCCGGACTCGGCAGATAGTAGCGCCAGGCTGAGTGCCCGCGACACGCTCAGAAACAACCTAAATAAAGCAGGCCAGCAGGGAGTAGCCGTCTCGGCGGACGCGACACACACACACATTTGCGCCAGCTCACACACTCGCGCTCTACGCACACAACAATCCCCAGACGAAAATAAAATCCACTCGTATGCGCCATGCAAATAGGAAGGCGGCCCGTACACGCGTATTCGCCAAATCAACTAACAGATCCTTACGTTTCGTGGCACTGTCGTAAGACGGTCACGGGCGCAGCATCGCAGGCCGTGGGTCAGAGCAACGTTCGCCGGTCAGATCTCATCCGAGGGAAGGCGCCGTCGTCTGCACTACGAACTGGTTTCGTATGCTCGGATTCCGCAATAAAAGTACAGGGGTGTAACGTCCACTAACATTCGGCACTCGCGGTGTAGCGCGCCGGTTTCACTGCGGTCACTCGGCAGGAAAATCAACGGGCGGAGATTAGCATGAATGATATCATAGGTCGATGTGGCGATTAAACGAACGCAGATCAAATGCGACGTCTGCGCGGGTCGCAGCGCGAGCGCGACTGGCGGTGGCACTACGCGGAGCCCCGTGCGTAGTGAGTGGCCGTGAGGCGCGGGGACGAGGAAACCCGGCGCGAGTACGGAGCGCCCGCCGCCGTGCCACCCGCGGCGAGGGCGAGGGGGGACGGATTAATCACGTAGTAAGTATGCCCCTGCCTCTCCGCCCTGCCTGTGGTGTCGCCGCCGATAGAGCCTGCGCTCACCGATACATAAATAAATGCTAAATGCAATATGAGCGCTCGTCGTGCCAGACTGTAATCGGACACTTCGGGCGAAATGAATTCTTGCGTTGACCGTTGCCACCGAGTTGTGGATCTCAGGTCTCACTCTGTTAGAGCGTCAAGCGTCGCAGTCCGCCACGTAGACCTATGATGCAATACGGTTAGATTGCAAATTATCAATCAGCCTCAGACGCTGTTATGTAGTCGTTTCAACATTAATATGAAAGTTAGCTCTACGACGTCGCTATTTCTAGATAGTATTCTCATTCAATGAGTTCTTGACCTGCCACCGGCCCGTCGAGTCCATTTGCGACGAAATTCTTGGTGTGTGATTGCATCGACTCTCTAGAACAGGTATTTCTCACACACATCTCCAGTGGAAAGGTTTCGTAACCGGTTCTATAACTCTATGTAGCTGACGTCATGGCATGCCTCGAGATCATGATACCTTTGGAACCTTTCTACTTTTTATACACATTCTGCTTACATTCAATGTGTGTATCATGTAGTAAAATATCTTTGTTTATATATTTTATTGTACATTCGATACCTTTATAGGAAAAATTTGACCAGGTAGGTATGGTATCGGATGAAACAAGTCTTGGCACCAACTAATCGTTCTTGGCAACAATTTAAAATCCTACAATTCTACTAATACAAGTATGTAAGATTGTGAAGATGTTTGTTACTCAATCACACTCCAAATTACAACCAAATATATTGAGGTGTTCAGTGAACCAGGAAATTTAGTGTACCAACAGCTGACAACCTAAATAATTAACACATAGATCTTAGTTGGGGAAAAAATTCCTGTGAATATCTGGTACGAAAAAAAAAAACAGCGTGGTTGGAGTCACGGACACTAACTAGTATAACGTGAAATGTATTTGTTTCAAAGGAAAAGAGAAGAGAGTTGCGTCGCGCAATTGGGTAATAAACGACCATCTCTGTATAGTATTTGCTCTAACAAGAACATGTAGAGTCGTTAGATCTCTAGGTCCACGTAAGCTACTCTTTAGTACTTATGAAGATTTTATGACCACTTCATCTGCTTACCATAAAAATACTCCTACTTGTACTGTTACGTGGCAATCTACCAGTATATATTGATGCCAAATACTACATGCCTACTGACAAGAGGGTATGAATATTGGTAGGAAATTAAAATAGACATTCAACATCAAATCAAACTTAAGATGTTTGTAGACTTGGTGAAGTTCTCCCAAGCCTAAGAAAAATATATTAAATACCTATATAAAATCCATTGCATAAAACCTTGCTGCACCTATTGACTCATAGATAAAACTCTGGTGTAAGTGCCAAGAGAGTTGTAGAAGGATTGAGAAGAATTAAATAGGTCAGACGATGCTACACACCTTATTGTTTACTAGCTGATGCCCGCAGCTACGCGTGCGTAAATTTTTTCCCGTTCCTGCTTCCCGTGGGAACTTATTACCGGGATAAAAAGTTGCTAAAGCCTATGTGTTATTCCAGACCATAATCTATCCCTGTACCAAGTTTCAGCCAGATCCGTTCAGCCGTTCGAGCGTGAAAGAGTAATAAACATCCACACATCCAATTTAAGTTTCATCAAAATCGGGCTCGTGACTTCTTTGAGCATTTTTCGCTATTCCTTATAGTTTCGGATTTGGCCATCCAATCCCTTTTGAAAAATTCACCCTGTATAGTGCAGCCACTTTTCTCTTCTCTGAATTTGGAAACCAGAACAACGTTCTTTAAACCAGGCCATAGAGAATAACCAGGCCAGAACCTTATTAATTTTGTTCTGAAGTTACTTTCAGTAAGTCCTTGAGAACCTTTAAAACACATAGAAACATTGTCTGTTTGACAGTATTTTGCCGACAGAGCAACTGTAAATGTCCCGATAAGCCTTTTCGGTAGCTGTTACCTGAATATAATCCAGGTACTCTATCATTGTACTCGTATTCATAAACAATTACTTGAATAATTCTCTTTCCAAACTTATGTAGATAAAAGGCAAATAGTTAGATGGATTGTACTTGAGTTTATAGGTAGATAGGTATTGTGGACACCTTGTAGCTACTATTTATTCTAAATACTAGCTGATGCCCGCAGCTTCGCCTGCTTAAAACTTTTTCCCGTCCCCGCGTCCCGTGTGAACTTATTCCCGTAATAAAATGTAGCCTATGTGATATTCCAGACTATAATGTATTCCTGTATCAAATTTCAGCAGATCCTTTCAGCCGTTCGAGTGTGAAAGGGTTACAAACATCCACTTTTATTCAATCCACATAGTAAGAGTAAGATAATCCACTACGAAATTATTTTTTGAAAACTTCCGCCCTTAAAGTTTATAATAAGATCTAAAGGCGGTATTGCAGACTGAGACTCAACACGTCAACGCTCAAGAAATTCTTGAAGTAAATTTCTACCTTTAAAAACTACTTTCTGCTCTAATGGAATCAGGCGTTACATTCTGCTCTACAAACCTTAAGGGGACTGGTTCAAAAAATGGCGAAATAGAGGTGGAAATAAAAGCGTTTTTGTTCGCATAAATAGACAGAAAATTATAGCCAGAAATAGATTTTTAATCTAGTAATATGTTTGTCAAAAATGGTTCTGTTGTAAATTGTATACTAATTAAATTATACATAACGTGTAAAACGATCATGAGTCAGTCCCAAAATTTTAGATAAATGTCTGGCTTTCATTTATATCGACGCGAAAGAAAAAAAATATGATAACTTATGAAGAAAATATACATCTATAAATTGGTTTTCTTCGATTTTGAATAAGTATTCGTATTAGCTTATTACAACTAGAATAAGCTATAAAATAGTACATTTCCTAGCGTGAAGGACGCGCGTTTTGTATGGTCAAGGTCGTTAGCCCTACCAATGGCCTTAAGTAGTACCTATATCGCTAACGAAACGGCGGGACTGGGGTTAGTATTCTGAGCGCTTACCTACTCCTGACCTGAGACAGATGGCAAGGCACCGGTGGAAGTCGTATAGCATCCATGAGGATAATCCCTTGGAGAATGTCTCAGGATTCTGAGGATGCTTCGCAACTCGTTGACGCATATAGAGAAATTCTACAAAGTGGAAGAAATGTAAAAAAAAACTAAATTGTACGTAATTAAATTACTACTCAATTGTAAGCTTTTAATATTTTCAACTCTACAATTTTTTGTTATCTATATTATTTTTGTATAATAGTTATCGTAATTACTAAAACACTCGTTACCTATTCGTTATATCAGTTTAGTAGAAGTTACTAAGCAATAAACATAAAGTCAAATATATGATTATATTTTTTATTTATAATGGTAATTTCGTAGGCAACCACTCCATCAAAGCCAGTAACCTTTTTTTATTTATAGCGCTAGAAACACATTTGTACAATCATTAACTTAATTAAAATTCAATTTACTACCTACTTCAGGCGCCAAAGATCCAAACAAATTATTCAGTAATATTTTTTGAAGTAAAACTTCTTTAGACGCGACTAGGGAGTAACTCAGATTTATTTTTCTGACGGAAATATTAATATTAATATATAACATCTTGATGCCGTCAATGGCAAAGAAGTTTTACTTCAATCGCGCGTAAAGGTTACACGCACACACTGTTTTTGGTTGTTGATAGATAGAATAACCGAAAATTTCAATATACATACATACTCTATTTACAAATATTTTTGGGGCCACATGTAAGTACAGCCAAAAATCCAAAAAAAAATTTTATAAATCAAGAGAAACGGTCGTAGAACAGTTTACTTTTTGTTTTGTGGAAACAAATTACTTTATTCATTACAAACTCACAGTAGGTACTATACCTACTACAGATCTCAATGAAGGTCTATTTTAGTAGAATTATTGTAAAAAAAAAAACACTAAACCCTTTTTTTGTTACACGTGAGGAAAAATCCTTCATGGATGCTATGCCGGACTCCTACCGACTAAAAACCTCATGTAACGCCCATCCTACCATTGAGAGCCCCGGGTAAGCCCTTGGAAGGATGTCCCAGGACTCCCTAAAACTGAGTGTTCTAATAAATTGTGACGTGTAGCAAAAACGGTGAACAGTCAGCATAAATAAAATAGACGCGAAAATTATACTGGCAAAATATAATAAATGCGAAAGTTTGCAGCTGGATCTGTAAGTGTGTGGATGTTTGTAACTCTTTTACGCTCTACTCGCTGAACGGATCTGACTGAAATTTGGTCCAGATAGTCTGGAATAACGCAAATTCTACTTTTTACACACGGAATCAGTTCTCATGTGATGTGGGAACTGGTAAGTACTGCTCGTTCGCTCTAACTTTGCCGCTCGGCTCCACACTAAAGTCGAATTTTTAATTAGACGAAGTAAATTGACAGCAACTAATGTCACTTCTTCATACAATGTTGCGTATTTTCTATGACGAAGTGACATAAGCTACTGTCAATTTACTTCGTCTTATTAACAATTCGGGTATACGCCTCTACGCCAGCGGCAAAGTTAGAGCGAACGGGTAGTAATAGTTTCCACTCGTAGCAAACAAATTATAGTTTAAACAAGTTAGAATACGAAAGCTGTCATCATTGGATTAAAAACAATGATATTTTAAATTGCCAAAAGGACTTTAATGAAGTGAGATACGGTTTGATCTTTATTATTTGCAAAGATTTGTTTATTTATTTCTTAATTAATGCATGGAAGACTTACAGCTATACATAACAGAATAGTTTTTAGGTTAGTTAAGCATTTGACCCCCATTGCCCATGGAAGAGGTAATGGCGACCTTTGGGAAAGCCGTTCTGGAAAGGTTTCGCTGAACTTGAAATTGCAGAATAAATTTTATTGTACTCGTATAAAATTCGTTCAAATATTTTGGCTATGACACACAGTTTCGATATAGGCCTTTATATTTTTTTAAATATAGGATTAAAATATTTTGTGGGAATTCTTACACAACATCATCTAGCCCAAAGTAATCTAATTTAAGCTTATGCTATGGGATCTAGCCGACTGATAGACACACCTATATTAGGTATATATTTTTAAATACATACATATCTTACTAATATTATAAATGCGAAAGTTTGTGAGTGTGGATGTATGTTACTCTTTCACGCTCAAACCGCTGAACGGATCGGGCTGAAATTTGGTACAGAGATACATTATAGTCTGGAATAACACATAGGCTACTTTTTATCCCGGGAATAGCTTCCCGCGGGAACAAATTTTACGCGGGCGAAGCTGCGAGCATCAGCTAGTTATAAATAAATTGCACCCAGACACAGAACGAATCATTATGCTCATCACAGTCATCACACAAAGAGATTTGTCCTGGGATCGTTGGACCACAAAGCCAGTCATTATTATTAAACAAAGTATTGCGCCCATATACAATTGACGATATATCCGTAAGCACCATATTGGTATCCGATCAACGAATTACTATAAAACATTACCAAAATATCTTAAAAACAAATTACCATAACATAAAAACTGCATCACAGTGTGTTTAAAGTAGTATTAAGTAAAAGTTGTAGAGCGGCCGTCGCGTTGAACTCTACACAGGCCATCGATCGATTCGACACGCCATGCGCAAGAGCCTATCAAACGTGTTTTTTTCACTCTACCAAACTCTATGTTGATGGAAAGCTTTTAAACGGACATTAGGCTCTGGAATCTAACCCATTTATAATTAGTTTATGTGTGTAATCTACCCTGAATATGTATCAGTGGAAAATACAAGTAAGTTTTCTAAATCAGATATAAATTTTACAAAGAACGATGAAATACAAAGTGATATCACAGATTATATAATACACTAGCCTGCCCGCAGCTTCGACGCGTAAAATTTGTTCCCGTTCCCGCTTCCTGTATTTTATCCCCTTGGGGGTAGAATTTATCAAAATCCTTTCTTAGTGGATGCCTACGTCATAAAATCTACCTGCATGCCAAATTTCAGCTCGCTCCGTCCAGTGCTTTGGACTGTGCTATGATAGATCAATATGTCAGTCAGTCAATCACCTTTGAGTTATATATATTTAGATTCTAAATGATATACAGGTAAACGGGGGAGATTATTTCATAATATTTTTGTGTAAATAATTTGTGATGTCACTTATAACTCATAACAAACGGATAAGGGCCAACTGAAAATCCTCATCACCATTTTTATGAATATCTAGTTGGTACATGTGACTTATAATTTTATAATTATTTCGGGTGCACTCACCTGGAAAAAAACTTTATTTACTACAATTTATTTTGTGTTTTTTTTGTGCCTGAGTGAATTTCTTTCTTTCTTACTTGTCAAACATTTTCACCTATAATACTTATAGTATAATACGTATTAAATATAATAATACTTATTATATATAATAATATAATATAATATTATCTTATAATACTTATTAAACTTCTCTCGTACAAAATAACGGTCATTAGCTAGTAATGAATAATTATCTTAATCGCTTACTAGAAAACTGCAATGTCGAAAACATGCTCCAATTTCTTAGAAATCAATATTATCAGTTAATATTAATCTGTACCAGATTCTTTTGTAGAAAGTCATAATTTTTATTACCTACTTATCTATACATAAAATTATTTGTCCCGACTGACTGACTGATTCATCAACGCAGAGCCTAAACCGCTGGACATACTTAAAATTTCGACAGTAGATGCATTTTATGATGTAAGCATCCACTAAGAAAGGATTTTTGGAAATTCTGCTACTAAAGGGGTAAAATAAGGGATAGAAGTTTGTATGAAAGTCTGTCATTTTCAGTGCTAGATGCAACTAAATTTTATAAACCTGTTTTTCAAAATTTTACTACGGTAGTAAACGCAACGCGACGGGAGTAAATTTCACGGGAACGGGTGATATACTCTCTCTTATGTGACGCAATCCAAGTTGCGCGGGTTAGCTTGTATGTTTATCTGTATTATGATTAGATTTTATGTAGTAGTAGTAGATTTAGTGTGTGTAGAGATTATATGTATGTAGCTGTATGTTTATCAAGTCAACCAAATGCATTTCACTGCTGGATGTAGAACTTTTCAAGTTTGGTTCGTTCTTTAACTCACGTCTGCTCTATCGGCTGTAGGTTTTTGGGTAAAGCCCCGTCTATCACCCCCCCCCCCCCCCCCCTAGGCGAGGCTGCAGTGGCGGCTGTCTGTCTGCTAGGAGTTACCCGGGATACCCAACCATAGGCTGTTGGGCGTAACGTGAGGTTTTTTAGTCGGTAGGAGTCCGGCATAACATCCATGAGGATTTTCCCTCACGTTAAAAAAAAAGCCCCGTCTATCATATTTCTTTTGGACATCTTTTTACCTATCGCCATTTAGTCCAAACTAAGCTGATATAAATTTGTGCGGTGGAATCTACACCCGATAAACATACTAAAATCTCACTAGTTCCTCCACGAATCCGATGGTTATATGAATACAAATATACATATTATGCATAGAAAATACTAAAACGTCGAAACAAACATATTTGTGAACTAGCTGACCCGCGCAACTTCGTTTACGCCACAGAAGGTGTATGAAAGGTCAGGTATTTTTTCAACAGACTCATGGGAGCGTATGAAACTGCCCTGTTTGCTTAAATCGAACCATGCGGTGAGAAATTACAACTGAAAAACCATTTCATCTTTCATCCCCTTTCCTGAAGGAACCACGCAAAATATCGGGATCAAAGTATCCTAGAAGTCCTAGAACCTTCCTCGGGTCATATGCTCAGATTGTGCCAAGTATCATTAAAATCCATTCAGTAGTTTCAGCGAACTAATTCTGGATACAGACAGACAGACAGACATGAAAAGTTTAAATTACATTTTCGGCTTCAGTATCGATTAGAGAACGCCCTACAGTTAAAATTTTCGAAATATCTTCCATGTACAGACTCTCGACCCTCTACAGTTTTATTATATGTATAGATGACACAAATATTTGATCGAACCAGGAACCTCAGGGTGATAATCGCAGATACTACCACCAGAGTTTAATAGAGTTAGGCATCTTCAAACAAAATTATATCAAAGGTACCGAGCGCGGTATACTTGTGTGCGTGCGCAGTGCCTACGGACGCGTCGCGTCAGAACGAGCCTCGCGTCACGCACACATTTAAAAATCAGTACTAGTCGGAACGCTCCCAGCAGGTAAACCAAGCGTTCGTTCAATCAGTGTTGCCGCGAACCGTGTGCGCGTGATTACGTAAAATGTATGTGTCATATGCCTGCTATCTTTATTTACATACATACATATAATCACGCCTTTATCCCCGTTGGAGTAGACAGAGGCATAGTATACGCCCCCATTTCTCATTTTAGTTTTATGCCTCACGTAATAGGTGATGAGCCTGAGATGAGTAGATGGACAGGCGCAGGTCGCCACGACCCGCAGTTGAAAATTTTCAAGCCAAGCATAAATCCTTCAACTTGGCTTAACGATTGTCATTTTACTGACAACCGGGTTACATTTTGAGATTTCCTTCTCTACGTAATGGATCTTTTTGCGAAGGTGGTCCCTTAGTCGCCTCTTACGACACCCTTGGGATGTATTGGGGTGGCGACATTTTGTACTCTTACCTGTCGCAACACGGGACCTCGTCGCCACAACCTGTCGCCATTAGATAAATATGACAATGCCTATAAAGAAGTAAGGACGATATATATTGCTCTGTTTTTGGATGCCTCAACAGTAATTTTTAAACTCCCTCATTATCTATCGTTATTCACGAATTCACGATAGGTAACAAAAGAAGAAGAAAGGTGAGTTTGAATAATTCACTTACGTACCTGCTACGTCCATAATACTCTCAAGGTAGGCACCTTGAGATTATTATGGACGTAGTAATATAAGTTCAATGCTTACGTACGAATTCGTTCAATACCTATTAGACTTCGTATTTATTAGGGTTCCGTACCCAAAGAGTGAAAAACAGGACCCAATACATGACCCTTCGCTGTACGTCTGTCTGTCTGTCCTACAAAATGTGTGTATCGCAGGAACCGTGATAGCTAGAGAACTGAATTTTTACAGATGATGTATTTCTGTTGCCGCTATAACAACAAATACTAAAATCAGAAAAATAATATTGTATTAGGGGAACGTTTGTTGCATGGAATACAACAAACATGAATTTTGCCGTTTTTTGGTACGGAACCCTCGCTGCGCGAGTTCTACTCCCACTGCTTCAAACCCACTCAGTTCGTTTTCGACCCCTTATAATTTCTTTGTGGATAAAACTAGAAGTTTGAAGTAAATTTAGTATCTTTTAACAGAACACTACCCGTCCATTTCAACACGGCAATAGGCTTACCACCTATTTCGCGGGACATGAAACTAAAAGGTGAGACGTGGGCGTATACTACGCCTCGGACTACCCCTTTTGGGATAAAGGCGTGACTATATCGTCACTGGAAAGCCAATAATACTAAAGCGCCATTTTGGCCAAAATGAGTTATATATATCGTTGGAAAGGATTTTTTTTTCTGCGTCGATTGGTCTAGGTTTCGTATTGATCTGAGCACTTTTTTGGCGCTTTAGCACTTCAAAATAAGGAGATTTTTCATAATTTTGAATTTGTGACAAATACTTACGTAGTACAAGTTATGATTAATTTTTAGTAGTTGTCACTTCAGTTTTTTTCATGCTCTGACACCAGCTAATTAAAACTTGTTTAGCAACTTAAAATACTGATGTTGAATCTTTGATGTCGCTTTAGTATTTTTTGCCGGCCGTAACTACTAGTTGATAATGTAGCAAAGTAAATTTGCTTTACATAGAAGCTGATTAGCATGGCGCTTTAGTATATTTTGTCTACGTGCTGTTTTGATGGGGAACGGTTTTAGTAATTTTGCCTTACATATACAAGTATTTGAGTATCTATTTAGAATATTTTACATACAATAAAATTGAGTTATTATTTTATTAAGTATCGACAATTCTAGTAGACAAAATATTAATGGTTCGTTTAGCATTTAGTTAGGTCAAAAACTTAAAAAAATATTCCGTTAAGTCTTTTCAAATTATATTTCGTTCTGATTACGATTCGATAAGTACTTATGATTATCCGCCGCAGAGTGAATTGTTCAGATTATTCGAGAGTTTAAGACTAGGTAAGTAAATTAATTTTAAATAGTTGTTTTTTTCTTGAGCATGAAATTAGAGCCCAATTTCTTGTAACTTATTTATAAACTAGCTGACCCTCGCAACTTCGTTTACGTCACATATTTGTAGTGTATGAAAGGAGGTGTATTTCTTCATCAGACTCATCCAGCAGCGTATGAAACTGCCCTGTTTGCTTAATCATAAAAGAGCTTAAAGATTAAGTCTATTCTAAAACAATTCAGCCCACGCCTCCGGCGTAGATTGAATCATTTTACAATACACTTAATCATTAAGCTCTTTTATAATTAAGCCAACACGCCAGTTTAGATTTACCCTCAAATTCGAAAAAAAACCGTTGAATTCTAGATTTTGCGATAGTTGAGATGTCTCTAATTCCTGAACTGCAAAACCCTCAACATTGAAACTTGAGTCAAACAATCCTTAGAGTATTCCCTTTATGACACTGAAAACATCTTTGAAATCAGACCTTGTAGTGAGAAGTTACAACTAAAAAACTATTTTCTCTTTCATCCCCTCTCCCAAAGGAACCACATAAAATATCGGGATCAAAAGTATCCTAGAACCTTCCTCGGACCATAAGCTCAGTATGTACCAAGTTTCATTCAAATCGATTCAGTAGTTTCGCGTGATACTTTTCCGGGATAGGTACAGACAGACAGACAGACAGACAGACAGACATGAAAATTTTAAATTACATTTTCGGCTTCAGTATCGATTAGAGAACGCCCTACAATTAAAATTTTCTAAATATCTTCCATGTACAGACTCTCGACTAGTCTCGACCCTCAACAGTTTTATTATAAGTATAGACTATTTGAATATTTTCTTTATTTAGGTAATTATATTTCTTTAAAAAATAATACCATAGAATTTTGTAATTAACTTATACATTATTTAGTCACATTAACATTATGGTCTTACAAACTAATCAAAAAACCCGCCCCTGATCACTCCCGGCGCAAAGGTGCCCATCAAACTTGCCGCGTTTCCACGCTGGATTGCGACGGCCAGCCTCTGCACCAAAAATGAGCCGGACCGAGAGTCACCTGTAGTCTCCGCGAGCCTATGTCCTATCTCCCTTACAAATTCCTTGGCCTCCCTGCCCCAGCTCCCCAGGGTCTCCACCGCTACGGGGACAAAGTAGTAGCGCGGCTCCAACTCGGTATACTTTTTCTTTTTCCTTATGCTGGCCTCCTCCGCCGCAGCGGAAGGGGTGTTAACTGTCCGACTAAGATGGCTGGCGGCGACAGTGCTGACACAGGTTGCATCCCAAATGAGGCATCGGCCGTTTTTCCAAGGGATCAAAGTCAGCCCATCCGGTCTTTTACCGTCCGACCTGCTCAGACCGGGAGGCTCGAGCACGCAAGGTACATTCGCCGACAAAAGGGCCCTGCGGACGATATCATTCAGTGCGTGGTGTCGCGAAAACCTTCCAGTGCACCTCCGACAATTCAGCGCATGATGGCCATCTGCTTCCACCATGGAACCGCAGGTGCATGAATGGGGTTCGCACACCTTACAGCCCAGGCGCAAAGCTACTGCCACACGCAGGGAGTCGCCATCGAGCAGGGTACCCAGGTGAGGTGAAGGTAACGCCAGTAACCACGCTCCAGATTCAGGTTGTGACACCGCCCGCAGTCTCGCCTTATCAGCCCCTGTAGCGCCCTCTAATAATTGGGCTTGAAGCCGCCCCACTCCCACATCATCCCATGCCCGCTGAAGGTGCCTCGCCTCAGGAACCGACGCACCCCCACTAAGGACCGACCAAGCTGACATAGCATCCGACACAAAAGGCATGCTTCCCCGTTACCATGAGAATTGAGTAAATTAGTAACAAGGTTTGCCACCCCATGCGCAGACGCCAGGAAAGCCGGCAGGCCCACATCACGTGCACATCGCACCCCGAGACCACCACATCGGACTGGCAGAGCAGCCTGAACCCACTGGCTCTTATCCATAGAGATATTGAGGATTGCTTCCAACATCTTTTTCAATTGACCGTCGAAGGAGGATACCTCCTCGGGACAGAGCCAAGTTGGGGCGGTCCTCAATAAATAAATATTGATACGCCCTACAATTAGTATTTGAATTGGTTTGGTAGTGCCTCGAAGAGCACGTTAAGCTGTCGGTCCAGGTTCTACCCTATGGTCCGCATACCATCCAGGTGGGTTGCCATACAACGCCTATGGCAGTCGTTACGGGTAGTTGGAGCCCTCAAAGGTCGGACCTTAGTCTAACTACAGAACTTTGATTTCGCCAATTTGGTTGTGGAGGTCAGATGGCAGTAAATATTTGAACTCTGATCACGCGTTGGAAATTGAAAAATCATTTTCTCTTTCATCCCCTCTCCCACAGGAACCCGTTTAAAATATCGAGATCAAAAGAAGTATCCTAGAACCGTCCTCGGATCATAAGCTCAGATGGTGTTCGACGAAGCGACCTCACCTGCATGAGGTGCACCTGTTTGCAACTAACGAGGCTCCGCGTATTTATTTAGGAACCACCGTGCAGCTGTAAAAAGCCCCCCAAGTAACCTAACCCCGATTGGGTTGCGTTCGGGGTTCAGCAGTTGCACAGTATGATGTAGCAGGGAGGGGGAACAGTAGGCGCTAAGTGGATTCTAGTGTAGCTGACGGTGGTCGAACGGCGGTCGACCCGCCACCGCCGCCGGCCAGGGAAATCCGTAGAAACGCGGGTCGGCTTCCATCTCACCACACCACACAGCCATAGATGAAGCTAATCCATACGCTTTGTCACTAACTGCTTTAGCAAATATCGCACCGTCTTCACGTCTCCCTTCATTTCCCAAATATCATGGCAGCGCAAAAAAGAAAAAGAGGTATCACAGTGGCTGCTGCGACTAATCCCCGAAACGCTCTGTTCGAGGTGGAGCTCGAAAACATCCGCGGACTCCAGGCCAACCTCGACATCGTCCTTCACCATCTAAAGACGATACAGATACAGCTAGCTGTGATGTTCCTAACGTAGATGCAAATATGCCACCCTGACGATCAGTCGTACTTGTGTTTCCCTGCTAGGATACAAGCCTACTAGTAGTACTAGTGGCTTTAGGCCAAAACGATCAATGAGTGATCTCCTGGCGTACATAACACACACTTGTGGTGAGGCTATGGAGAGACACAGCGAATCCCTGGCTGTTAGCCCAGACATCGCTAAAGTCTATGACAGAGTATGGCTTGCGCCGCTTCTTTCCAAGTCGCCGGCTTATGGTCTATCACCTCAGTTATAACGCTGGTTGGCCAGCTTCCTGCACGGGCAACGTATACGGGTTCTCTGTGTTGGCCAGGCTTCCTGCTTTTTGCAGGTCAATACCAGAGTACTACAGGGATCGGTATTATCTCCAACTCTCTTTTTCCTGCATATCAACGACATGCTGTCCCTTGGGTGCATTCATCGTTATGCGGACGTGTACTCTGCATGGGAGCTATTCCGGCCTTCCAGCAGATGGGCAACGCAACGTGGAGGAAAAGAGACGGCAACTCGTGGCGGATCTCGACCGGAACCTGGGTCGCATTACCCAATGGGTTCAGACAACCTGGTCGAGTTCAATGCCAGAAAAACAGAAGCGTGTGCGTTTACAGCTAAATCCCCATTCCTACCCCTACCCTCTTATCAGAACATTACGGTTCTACTAAAAAACAACCTGGAGATCCTCGGTATATACGTCCGGCGTGAGCACAATCACAAAAACGACGTAGAGAGTTGTATAATATTGGGCTGGCCTCAATAAGGCGAGGCGGTAATTCACGCCACACCAGAGATGTTTGTGTGTAAGACGCAGCAGATTCACCCCTTCTTCGAATAATGTTGTCACCTTTGGGATATCTCCGCGAGGTATTTACTAGACGCACTTGACGCTGTGCAGAGATGTGGTTGTCCTGAGGAGACGGGAGGCCTCGAGCCCTTAGCGCCGTAAAGAACCATAGCGTCTTTGGCTGCCTTCTACCGAATGTATCAAGGCGAATGTTCTGAAGAGCTATTCAACCTGATCCCACCCTCTCCTTTCCGATCCCCCCGAACAACGTGTGCCGGGCAGAGGTGCCACTCATACACAGTGGAGAGAATCTTCGCCAAAACTGAGTGTTTCAAAAGATCGTTCCTCTGTATAACTATAAAAACCTGAAACGACCTGTCCGCCACACGTGTTTCTCTCATCTTACGATCCCGGGTTCCCGCCAACTTGAGGATCACTGTCAGGAGTCTCACGGACTGTAAAGGCCCTCTTCTCTCATCTCTAGATGCGCTACGGTTTTTCATCAGTGGCGACGTCAATTTGGCGAGCTTAATATAAAAAAAAACAGTAATAATTAAATAAAAAAGATGCTGTGTCAAAATCAAAATATGAATTAGTAAGTATTCTCAATTATTTTGTTTGCAACTAGTGCAATTATTAAGATTTACTTTCTATTGATAATGTCTGTTAAGAAAAATAAATTCAAATTAGAACGATCAATCTTATTATTAAGTATTTTTGGCATAGCAATGATCCCAACAAATAACTCTATACATCGCTTTACCGTGCAGTCCTTTGACATATTGTAGTGTTTTAGTATTATTATCCTGAGACTATATCCACCTGTAATGCGTGTTAGTTCTTTTTCCATGCATACTTTTGAAAGAATAAGAGTTGTCAGTAATTTTCGATCACAATACCTTAAAATAATGAATAAGATAAGTACTTTTTCATTACCAAGTGTACAGAGCATTTGTACTTAAGCGACAGCTATCTCTTGAATCAAGCAAATTGTGCAAAATATATTGATTCCAGAACATAGGAAATAGTGTAACAATAATATATTTGCCTTTACTGTACGTCAATTACTAAATTAGAAAAAGTTATGAAAAAATTTCTGAAAAAAAAAACTTTAATTCGCTCTCCTGTAAAATGACCTTTTGGCGCTTTAGTATTATTGGCTTTCCAGTGACGATATGTATGTATGCAGTGAGTGAACACTGACTGACTGATAATCGAAACTTTACTTTGGTGGCACTTCAAACGAATATAGAACCTTCAAAAGAATGCAAATTTATAGTGTTTAGTGTATGAATTAAGGAAAAGCTAAAATATTCTAGAATTTCGGTCGTTTTTAAGGTTCCCTACCCAAAGGATAAAAACGGGAGTCTATTTATGAGACTACGTCGTCCGTTTGCTGTCTTTGAACTTTGTCTGTCCTTCCGTCCTGAGACTGTATCTCAGGAACCGTGATAGTTAGAAAGCTGAAATTTTCACATTAATTCTGTGATCCATAAAATGTTGCCATCATTAATATGGGAATGTTGTGCTGAGGTCCCAGGTTGGATTCGGGTGGAATCGAATAAATTGTGTGTTCCTCAAAGTTTTGTATCAGAGTTTTGATGTTTTTGTATACCTACTATGTATTTATTTAGAAATATATAAGTACATATGTCTATCAGTTGTCTAGATCCCATAGCACAAGCTTAAACTGGCCTAATTTGGACTAGATGATGTTGTATGAGAATGTCCAATTGTTTAACCTAACCTGTCATTTACGACGATTGAATAAACTAAAAGTGACAGCCCTGATACTATAGGTAAGTATCGTGCGGTCGGGGTCGGAGATACCCTACTATATATAATTCTACTATGCTACCACTGTTCACGTATTATTAAACATTATTTATATATATTTTCTTGTTTACCTACTGGTTATCATACCTATATCTAGATAAACCCTATAATACAGGTTTTAATTCAGACATATCGTAACTATTGATTACCTATCTTATTTATAACGGATACAGACATCCTGTAATGAAAATACCTATTTGTAGACTCAAGGTCTTATAACAGGATTGATATACAATAATCTAGCTATATTAATATGTACAGCTAAACCTTTGTAACGTTTTGTAAAAAAATTGCAACGAAATAACGAACGAATGAAATATTTGAGACTGTTAAAGTTTATTGAGAAAATAAAGCAGTGTTATTTTGAATGGATTACTGTCACCAAAAAACTCTCTCTCTCTAACTCTCAAACTACTCTCTCACTCTCTACAGTCTCTGTATAATTTTAGGTACAAAATTGTGAGTGGGAAAGGTTGTGAGGATGGATGTGTGTGATTCTCTTTTCCCCGGATAAATTAATGAGTCTGAGAATTAATATTACTTCACGATTCTAGGAGTATGTCGTTAATGACGCCGATCACCAATTGGCCTGAGGACGATTCATAAACAGTTTTTTTTAACGTGATAGAATAAAAAATACCGACTAAGAACCCTCACGTATGCAGCCTGCAACAGGGAATGGCCGAACCTAGTTGTAGCCGGCATGATGAAGGCTAGACCTAGTTTTACCCGAAAACAATCGGCTCGTACTAGGTTTAACCAAGAGTAAGTGACTACACCTAGTTCTAACCGGCTAAAACTAGGTGCAGCCGCACTTCGGGTATTAGCCGTAACATATATAAATTCAAAGCGTAAATTTCCATATAATTCAGCCATGAACCTTGCAGCAGTGTGATCATTTCGCGAAACAACAAAACGTGGGTTACATCGTGCGTGATCGCATTGTCTTCACAGCGTGCTATAATAATCTGTGCCCCTCAGTGCGTGACGGTGACGCAGGTGCATGCGTGTTCAAGTAACGTATCATGTATACTATCAACAATTGTATAAATTAACATGACAATTAAAAAAATACACCTCCATTTGAATACTTTTGCAAATAATCTGAGCTGCTCTGTTTATGATGATGAATCTTTGATAATGTGTTTTTATGTTAGTTGAGAAAACTCGGTTGAAATGAATACTGTCTTTTTATTTTTTTTACTTGTGAATAATCCCACGGGCTTATCCTGAACTAACGGCTTCGAACTGACTAAAAACAAACGGTCCTTCTTCATGACTGTGGCCAGAGATCTGAGATTACTAGAACCTTGATCTACGACATATTATAATTAGATACGTCATGCACGAACATCACGGCTGTCAAAAACCTTTTCCCTAGCTACTTCTAATCTTTCCAGCACGACACCTTCATCAACATAAAACATCAAAGGGAGAATGAGGATCAGCAGTTAACGCTTAGCACTTCTATATAGGGTCACTAGCTGACGTCACGCCATAGTTTCACCCGCGTAGCTCCTGTTCCCGTAGGAATATGGGAAATGTAGCCTACTAGCTGTTCCCCGCGACTTCATCCGCGTAGTATTCGTCATCGCTTAAAATTATCCCTCCTTTTGCGCAGTCAGTTAAAAGTAGCCTATGTCCTTACCTTGGACTAAACTATCTCTATACCAAATTTCATCAAAATCGGCTCAGTGGTTTAGGCGTGAAAACGTAACGGACAGACAGACTGATTTACTTTCGCATATATATTTAATACTAACTGTTGCCTGCGACTTTGTACGCAGAATTTTATATGTGATTCTTAGATTGACATAACTTTTTTTATTTATGAACTGATTGCCATGAAACAACACTAAATGTTAAGTGGAGCAAACCGCAACGCAATAAAGAAAACCGCATTGCAATCGGTTGAACAGATACTGAGATTAGCGTGCACAAACGTACAGACAAACAGACAGTTACGATTTTATTTTATGGATTGATTGATGATTGATATCGATTGATTAGTAGGGATATTCACCGGGGATAGTGTAGCTTCTCAAGAATGAAAGATTTTTTTAAATTCTTTCAAAAATTCGGAGAGTACCTATTCGATGCAAACAAACAAAAAATCAAATCTTTCCTGTTTATAATATAAGTATAGATAACCGTCCTTATGCTACGGCGAATTTCGATCAGGAGGGACGTACGTTTGTCTGTCACTAGCGGTTTAGCAAAAAAAATAAAGCTCTGGTAGCCGTCGCATAATAAACCTATTTACCAATACAATACATAACTTGAGTCATAGTTACAATTCGTAAGACATCTATGAATAATAGAAAAGATTTGCCCAGTACCGTGTACCGTTGTGTTTCAAAAAGGGAAGAAACTAAACGAAATAGAATAACATTCTTATTTTAAAAATGACAATAGAACTTTTTTGGAACGTCAGACGTTGACGCCAGTCCTATTCGGTTCCAGACGAGGCAGACGGTACTTAAGCGCCCGCCGTGAAAATTCGAAAGTTCTTAGAGGAATAACGGATTTAAAAAATACGAGTAGGTGATATGAAGAGAGGTAAATGAGACCTCAAATCATTATAGGTGGAGCATTAAAATAACGGTCAATTTATGTGTAGGTGTACATTAAAAAAACTGCAATAAGCAATAGACTTGATTGACTTATTCATCAGATCCTAGTAAAGGGGTTTTTCTGCACCTCTGCCTTGATGAAAGCCTAGCAACAGCAAATCATAACTTGCTAAATAATGTTTAGAAGCTAGCCCCGCGGGGCTTTATCTCTAGAGATAGAGATGTCTTACCTATTTATAGCCTCGGCTAACTGCAGTGTCGGCACTCCTGGGCGCACTTTCGTGAGCCCATAGGACCCGACCATAGCAAAAAGGTCACTTCGAGTGAAATGTCATTGAACATGATGAAGGGTGATAGGTACAAATATGGATTAATGACACTAAAAGGGAAGGGATATACTGAAGTCATTGCGTAGTTGCGTCATAAAAAGCTAAGAGCTTTTCAAACGATTTGACATATCGTCGTTGCGCCTGACAAGTTCCATATGTGCATTTTTTCGATTTTTCGATTTTTGCATATTTATAATTTCCGTCTAAATCTACACATGCCAGTAAAATCCGTTGTGTAATATTTAGCTTAGAACCAATTTTGCAATATTCCGTATGTGTTTTAAGCTTTGGAAAAAACGTTATGTGCACACACGCACATATGGAATATGCGATCTTGCCAATATCGCGCGGAAAACATGATAAATATGTAACATTATGGCGACAAACATGATCTAAGGTGACGTTAACCATCATTTTAATGAGTAATGAAAAGACAAGTGTGTCGAAAATCGTAAGTAATGTGCTCTTTATTTATTTATTATCATTATTGACTGCCTCTGTGGCGCAGTCGGTAGTGATACCGCCTGCGGCGCTGGAGGTCGTGGGTTCGGTTCCCACCGGAGACAGATATTTGTGTGACCCATAAATGTTTGTCTCAAGAGTCTGGGCGTTTCTATGTATAATATGTATGTATTTAAAAAGTATATAAGTATTAATATCCGTGGTCTGATACCCATAACACAAGCAGGTTATTCCTAGCTTACTTTGGGATCAGATAGCGTTGTGTGAAATGTCCGAGAATATTTATTTATTTATTTTATTTACTTATTTGATAAGTTTTGTAATGGATAGAGTCCTCCCCACAATATAGGGGCCACTTTCGGGTCGCACCTTCGAGTGGTGCTCCTGCTGATTAACGGATGGGGTCATGACAAAGAGAAAAACAAACAAAATAAAGCACTACGCACTACTTAGGCGTCTGGTCAACGTCGTACAAAAGGCCCAAACCCCTACCAATATGAAAGCTTATAAAAATAAACGTCCCCCAGTTCACTACACTTCTGCTGTTCCGGTTGCGGTAGCGGTCGAATAAAGGGTATCTTCACTTACACTCTTCAATCAAGGAACACTAGAACACGCTAACCCCCACACTAGATGAAACGCTCTATTTTTAGCAAAGTGATGGAAGGACCTCCGACGGTGGTGTCGATTTTATGGTGAAAATTTACCTCATTAGCAATGGTGTGGAAGTCAGCAGTGTATCGGCTCGGGTAGCATATCATACTGGAACTCATGGACAGGAACTCCCTGAAAGTGATACAGGTGTTTGCCACTACCTCGAGAAGCACGAATGAGGCAATCGAGGCTGTATACGACGACATAGCGAAGATATTACAAGGCACTGCCAACTTCAATGTTAACCTTTAACTGTGGACGTGCGGTCTCACAGGCCGCAAGCAGTTTGTGAATCACGTGCCCCTCTCTTTCCGCGTACCCTACACGTCTGTCCGTCTCGGTAACTTCGGTTTTAGTGGCAAAACGACTGTAGAGGGAGAAGGTTGCGTCCCTGGATGCATATTTCGTTGGTAATTGCGCTTTAAGTTTTGAGAGCGGTCCGTGAGACCGCACGTCCACGATTGTGTGATAATTTGAGCTTATGGTGATTTTCTTATGTGCCTTATTGTTTAATTTAAAATGACAGATATCAATCACCTTAGTACATCTACATCCAAACAAACTTTGAATTCATCAATTCCACCCACTGCGAGTAAAATATTGCGATTAAATGAACTTATTTTAGAAAAGAACAGCTCCAGCGATTACTTTCAGAGTCAGTTCAGTGCGACAGCAATAGGGATGTAGATGATTGTTTATTTTATGAAGACAATAAAGGACATCACTCGAGTGACCCACAAAAAGTGGTAGTACTAGCAGAGTTGACGGTGATTCAGAAAAGGAAGGTTCAGATTACAAAACATACATATTTCACAGTTATGGTCCTAGAAGTATTACTATAGTAAAAATTACTACAAGTGGACTGCAGAACTACCTTCTAGACGAGTACGCACTCCACAGTATAATAATGGCTGAACACATTTATTCGGGAAACCACCCTCAAGGTGGACAGATGACCTGATTGAGGTCGTGGGAGCCTGCTGGATGCAAGTGGCCCGGGACCGAACGTTGTGGCGATCCTTGGGGAGGCCTATGCTCAGCAGCGGGCGTTAAATCGGCTGAGATGATAATGATAATGACATTTATTCAGCTTCTTACTCAGGATGTACAGAAAGATCCTATCAGTTGGTATTTGGAATGCATTTTTCGATGACGAAATGCAATGCTCCAAGCCAAAACTGCCAATAAATATGCACAAGTTGAGGGGCTCTCAAAATTTTTATGTTTTGTTATAAGAAGTGATTTTTAAGCTTTTTACATACTTTATTCTTTATATTTTTTTATAAAAGTAGTCAATCGGAGTGAAAATTTAATTTTCCTTAGATAATGTTTCCATAAAGTGTTCTCTTATAAAAAAAAGTCTGAATAGAGTCTTTAATTGTTACATGGTTAGATTTTAGCTCAAAATAAATACATACTGTTTCTACTAGAAACAGGTCTACTGGTCTATGAGACCGCACGTCCACATTTGTGTAACAAAAATTTCACGTCCATAGTTAAAGGTTAATGGGGATTTTCAACGCCAAACTGTAGGGTATAAGGTGATCGCAAAACCGTGATACGGCGAATGACTGGGGCATATACCTAGTTGTTGATTTTCCCTCCAATCTCAGGGTCACTTCTTGGTGAATTTTTTCTTTAATATGAGGTCCCACAGAAAGTAGATTTGGTGAAACCCGACAAAGTCGCAATTAATGAGAAAGTATTTATCATAACGGACCAAAATAATGACTTTGTGATTGTCAGGTGGTTTAATGCCGGTTGTGATCACTGACTTGTATGGCGTTATAAAGTGTGTTCTTCGACCTGCGTTACATAGAATTGAGATCCGAAAGGTTTCAATTGAAACTTCGAAATCGTTTCGATTTGCTAGAAATCACCGACTGACAACGATAAAACCGACACAGTGGTAAAAACGTTACAACAAGTGCTCGAAGATTTTTGTTCAGCAGTAACAAAAAAGGTGTTCCAAGCTCCGAGACTTTCGAAGTTATGAAGATTAGACGGGAAATGAGACCTACGCCTGCGTATTCGTCAGAACGGTTTGACCTTAACGTCAAAATTCAAAAGCTGCCAAGACACGACCTCTGACGTAATAACACCAGTGTTTTCGAGGCTAAGATTGAGCAGAACAGGGCACTAAGGTCTGTACTCAACAGTTCAACAGCAGCAAACCACCACAGGTAGCAAAATTGTACCCTCAAGGTTAATTTCATTAAGATTCTCAAGGAAATGGACTCCTTTTACAGATACCTATAATTATCACGGATTAAAGCCTACGTGGCCTAGTAATGATGGCCACAGTGTTCCATTAACGCACCAATGAACCAGATATCGCTCGGAGCAAAGTCAGCGCGGCTCATGAGCAACTCAAAAGTAATAAATCCCCTTCAGAGGATGGAATTAATAAACAACACCTTAAATTTGGTGGGACTCTGGTCCTTAAAGTGTATTAAATTTCATTCTCCGGCTGGAACAGACACACACACAGGGAGAGGGAGTGTGGTGACTCTGATCATTAAAAAAAGGTGACAAGACCAGCCCCTTGTCACTTGTGCGCGAGTTTGTGTGTTTACAAGTTGTTCTCGAGAATAGTGTCACAAATTGCCTCACCGTGATGAAACGTCGTAGCAGGGACTAATCCTAGTCGAAAGATTGAGGTTCGTGGTTGCCCAGGAGTCTACTTACCTTGAAATCTGATTTGAAACGATGTAATCCGTCAGAATACCATCGTTGTCGACATAGCTCTCAGCGCATGCGTTTTGATGGTAGGTACACATCTATAAAAGAAACGATAACCGAGCTTGCTGAAAGTAGGATAGGACAATCCCCTTCCTGATGACTCCACCGCCTGAAAAGGTCGCAGAGAGTGACTGGATGCGGAAGACGTAGGACCGTATGTTCCGGCGTAATTTGGGCGAGGCCTATGTCCAGTATTGGCTGAATTTGATTACCTAATTAAGAATAGGCATAAAACTGAGTACGGTTTCTACAGGCATAAGATCGTACGTAATTATTCAAAAGTTTAAGCTCCATCTATTTTGTTCTGCACTCTGCATTGGACTCATGTAAGTGGATTAAGGACTTTATAGAGGAGTTTTTATAGAGGAGTTTATATTGTGACGTATTTTTACATACTTTCAAATTAACTTTTTAGGATTAGGAACAGAAGTTTTAATCAATACCAATACATTTTAAAAAGTACCGACCAATAATTGTGAAAATGAAAGTAGTACACTGAATGTTTAATACCGAAATGTCACATAATAGACTAGTTTTTGAGAAAACAGTGTTAACATTATCCCTTATGTGCATGAAAATGGCACATGAATAATTTGCATGCACAGTGCCAAAACAGGTATGTGCAGATTTACAGAACAAAATAATAAAATCTTCAAATATATGCAAAATTGCATGTCAAATGTATATCTTACATATGTAAAAAATGAATGTTCATAATACTGCATTTACAGATTTTTGATTACTTACACACTTTTTGTAAAAACATGTTTTTTTGAGTTTCCCAAAACCTTGTAAAAATCACATCTGGAACTTGTCAGGCGCAACGACGATATTTTGAAAAATGACTTCACTAAAGTCGATAGTGTGGTTCTAAAAATGCGTTGATTAAAAACAAAATAAACTAATCTTTCCTACTTATAATATTTCCTACTTATAATTTACGAAAAAAATATCGTTAACATTATATCAAAGGGGTTTATATAAATAAATACATAACACAGACACAAACTTCCAAACAAATATTTCTCAGGTTCTAACCCAAAAGCTCACCAAAGGCAGTATCATACAGTATCACTACGCCTCGGTGGCAATCAAAAAGCAATCAAGCTGATACTGGTCAGCAAATTGTACCGTGATATTTTTTATACCTTTACCAAAAAGAAGCCCCTTTACCTATTCGCATAAATAGCTTCATTACCAAACACAATATTTTGAGGAGAGAACAATATGGGTTCCAGAAGAAAAAATCTACCACTTTGGCGTGTTTCGACCTTGTAAACAATATCGTAGATAATCTGGATTCCGGCAAATTGGTTACCGTAGTATTTTTCGACATGACTAGGGCTTTTGACTTTGTTTCCCATTCACTACTGCTGTCAAAATTGGAAAACTATGGTATACGAGGACCTGCATTGAACTGGCTAAGTAGTTACCTTGGTGACAGGAAACAATCAGTTGAAATTGCTGATATAGATGGAAATGGAGAAATGCAGGCTTTTTGCTCGGGCTATTTGAAAAAATGAATTTGGGGTTCCCCAGGGTAGCGTGTTGGGGCCTCTGTTGTTTCTGCTTTACATAAATGACCTCCCACAAGTGACCCACTGTCCTTGTACTCTGTTTGCTGACGATATCTCTTTAATTGTGACATACGAAAATAAAATTGACATTGATGGATACAATTTGGACATAAATAATTCAATAAAATCGATTATAAATTACCTTCACGTAAATTTATCAAAAACAAATTTCATTTAATTTAATACGCATGGTAGTACAGGGAAGGAATTGCACCCTGACGGCCAGCAATGAGGCTAGACTGATGAGCCCGCAGAGAGTGATGGCCGTCAGGGTGATAAGAGGATACCGCACGATCTCCGGTGAGGCGGCATGTCTCCTAGCCGGGACCCCTCCATGGGACCTGGAAGCGAGAGCCCTTGCGTCACTGTTCAGATGGCGCAAGGAGGCGCTGGAGCGGGGCCAAAGGCCTGCGTCTCGAGAAATCGAGGCCCAGCGGACCCTGCTCCACCAGGAAACCCTGGAGACATGGAAGATGCGACTTGAGCAACCAAAGGGGGGATTCGCCACAATCGCGGCCGTCAGACCGGTCATGGACGAGTGGCTGGAGAGAAGACACGGTGCTCTCTCCTACCGGTTGACACAGATGCTTGCCGGGCACGGTAGCTTCGGTAGGTATCTGTGGCGAAAACACCGGGAAACCACGGCCGAATGTCAGCACTGCGAGGACCGCAGCGATGACACGGCGCTCCACACGCTGGTGGAGTGCACGGCGTGGGCACAACAGCGACAGGTCCTCGTAGTGGGTCTGGGCGTGGACACCCTCTCGCTTGAGGCCATGGTGCGAGCCATGCTCTCCAGCGGGAGTAAGTGGGACTGCGCCGCCTCGTTCTGCGAGCAGGTCATGCTCGCGAAGGAGGCGGCGGGCCGGGTGCGGAAGAGAACTCTCCCACCCGAGTTCCGCAGTCGGCGCCCTGGGCGCCGCCGACGTGTCTTCGCCGAGGACTATCGGCCTCCATGACCGGGGGTCTGAGGACGGTGAGAGGGCCGCTCACCGTCCTTACAGAAGCAGGCCCATGACGGCAGCGTGACGTGAGCACTCACGCACGCCCCCCCTTAGAAGCGGGGTCACACCCGAAATCCCCCATAGACGCGGGATTGCACCCGAACCACCCCCTGGGCGAGGCCGCATTGGCGGCCGTAGGTCTGTTGGGAGTCACGGGACATCCTTCCTGAGGGCTTACCCGGGGCTCTCAACCATAGGCTGTTGGGCGTTACGTGAGGTTTTTTAGTCGGTAAGAGTCCGGTATAGCATCCTACGAGGATTTTCCCTCACGTTAAAAAAAAAAAAAAGGGAAGGAATTGAATATAGCCTATGATAATATTAAAGTTAAGGAGGTGGAAGATACAACATTTCTTGGCTTCACCCTTAACAGATATCTTGATTGGAAGGCACACATCAATAAGATTTGTTGCAAACTGAATAAGTATGTATATGTACCTACTCTTTAAGCTACGTAAAACTACTAATATGGAAACGATACTAACCGCCTACCATGGATACGTTTCTTCCGTTCTAAACTATGGTCTGATTTTATGGGGTAGTTCCACAAATTCTCAAATAGCCTTCTTAGCGCAAAAAAAGTGCATTAGAGCTATTGCTGGGATACCGCCTTGGGAATCGTGTAAGCCACTATTCAAAAAAATTGATATTCTTACATTACCCTGTATGTACATTTTGGAGACAGCCAAGTTTGTAAAGTTGCACCCTGAATTATTTAAAACTGCCAGAGATATGTATCCGAGGAACACGAGAGATCCAGGCAGAATCGTTCTATCAAAGGTCCCTAAGACCATAATGTATCAAAAAAGCTCTTTTGCTATGTGCGGGCGAATCTATAACGCTATTCCAAGAAATATTAGAAACTTGAATTATAATAAATTCTCGTCAAAACTGAGGGCATGGCTTTTGGACAAACATTTCTACTCAGTATGGGAATTTATGCCGTGAGCCAGTGATGTGTTAGGATAATCAGGCGATGACTTACAATATTTTGTTGACTATAATTTTCTGAATAAAAACTTTAACATTGCAGACATTTAAATTAATTAATATTATTATTTAATGTATATTGTTTTTCTATGTGACCCAATTTGAGTATCAACTAGGATTATTTTAATATAAATGTAATATTGTGACAAATGTAATATTGACTATTGATTGTATTTATGGACTCCTTGTGATTATTATGTACGTAATTTTGAATATTTGGTCCAATTTATTATATAACATTAATTATCATGTAACACCTTTGTACCCTATTTATAGCAAATAAAAGAATTTGTATTTGTATTTGTATTCACAGTCATTCGTAAATTTACCAACTAACATTCAACAACTCATACGAAAGTCTATCGAATTCGAAAATGAGATTCACAGAACCTAAATAATATTCACAGGTCCCACGGGATCTTTGTAATGCGTATTCAAATAAATCGGTAATCGACTTTCCGATGAGTTGTTGATAGTTCACGTGAAAATTTACGATTGGTTATGAAGGCAGCGGGAGCTGATACTCAATCGTACGATTTGAAAACGTAAACGAAAGTTTACTGGTAAAATAGGTCTCATGTTTCGCCGCTTGTTTAGGGTTTCGTAACAAAATGGCAAAAACGGAACCCTTATAGATTCGTCATGTGTCTGTCTGTCTGTCTGTCCGTCCCTGTGGCACAGCCACTTTTCTCCGAAACTATAAGACCTATGCTATTGAAACTTGGTAACTAGATGTATTCTGTGAACCGCATTAACATTCTTACATAAAACTAGAAAAAAAGCAGTAAATTTTGGGGGTCCCCGTACTCAGAACTGAAACTCAAAATTATTTTTTTCATCAAACCCATACGTGTATCTATAGATAAGTCTTCAAAAATGCTATTGAGGATACTAAAAATTTTTTTTTCTTCGTGTGGAAATCCTTATGTCCGAACTTCCACCGATTAAAACCCACCGTGCCCATCCATCTTTCTTCGGCTGGGGAAACCGGTCACGCCTTCCGAAGGACCCAGCGCTCCCGAGCCTGTCAGTGGCTTTCTCCTAAGCTTCATTCAGCCCATAGCTCTGAATTCTTACAACGTTTCAAAATTGAAATTCCAAAGGTAATTTTGCTCTATAGCGATAATCTCGTCCTCAGCAGATTAATAAAAATGTTTTCTCTTTAAATGAATATTTTAATTGGTGTGCATTTTTTTTTACATTTCATTCTATTCTTTTATTCTATTAAAAGTTCAGACAAGCTTCTATGCTAATGTTCATTGTAAAACGTCCCATATTCAGTTTTTGATAAAATCACTGCATAATAGTAGGACATATTCACACATACTTAGATAAAATAACGCAGGCCATGTACTGTCTAATAATCATTATTTATTATCTGTATAAACTAAAGGGTATCAGAGAAATCAAATACTCAGAAAATGGGTAACAACAAACAAAATAATATCAGATGTCGTTTTCTTCCCTACAGCAGTTCTTAGAAGCCCGGCTCTGTGTTTAATTTCGTTTTATTATTCGAATAAATTATGAGGAAGACTAAAAAGGTCAATATCCTTTTTGATTTGGTGTATTACATTACATAACATATGGAGTAGGTACAATAAGGGTAAACATTGTTTGAAGTAGTAGTTTCTTATAAAGAATTCTTACAAGGTGCTGAAATTTAAGCAAGGGTAGAAATTGATACATTCTCACTGTGAATAATACTATTGATGCCAAAATTCACAATGGTAAGTACCAAATATGTATAGTAAATAGTAGTTAATATGTAATTACTTCATTTTAGCGTGTATATAACTAATGCTGGGTTCCCTACACAAAGACTTTACCTGAAGAGCAACTTTTTTTATAGGTACTACTTACGTGGCAGACAAGCTTTCGGCCCACCGGAAGGTTGGTAACGGTAGCCTATGAACGTTTGCAACACCAGAGGCGTTTCACACGCGCTGCCAACCCGGGCGCAGGTTGTGACTACCCACAGTTGAAAATTTTCAAGCCACCCATAAGGCTTTCAACTAGGCTTAACGACTGTCATTTTACTGACAACCGGGACCAACTGCTTATCGTGCCTTCCAAAGCACGGAAACGCTCGTAAATAAATGTCACAAAGTGGTCAAGTGGTGGTCACACTGGTCACCCATCCATAACCGGCCATAGTAAATGTTGCACGAGCGTTTCATAACTCCTAAAGGAGACCAGTCTAAAATATAACTTTTCTTGCTTGCAGGAAAGAAACAGATACTTTTTTTTTTGTTTAACGTGAGGGAAAATCCTCATGGATGTTATGCCGGACTCCTATCGACTAAAAAACCTCACGTTTCGCCCAACAGCCTGTGGTTGGGAGCCCCGGGGAAGCCCTCGGAAGGATGTCCCAGAACTCCCAACATAAAGAAACAGATAATGAGCCTTTGGAGAATGAATGATCCTTTCGGGACACACTTCGTAGAGCCACGGGTCTAAAACCAATTCGAGGCAAATAAATTATGAGGTTGATTATAAAAAAAAAGATGACATACTTTCATGGTTCATAACTGATTCAACTTCTGATGAATCTTTGGCCATTAGCGATTCAATAATAGGTACTCGGAGAGATTTCCATTATTAATCGTTTGCTTATATCTCAAAATATGAAGTGGATAGGTAACCTAGGAGATTGTTGACTATCTAGTTTACATCAGAGTCAGATGGCAGACGTCTGCCTTCCCACGTATTTTCCAATCAAGCCTGTATGTCATTATTATTGACTATGAAAAGAAAAATAAAAAATTAAATTAAAAATTTAAAAAACCCCCGACTCACAAAAAAAGACAATAAAAATCCTGTAAAAAGTAAAAAAATAACTATTATATTACGACCTATCTACCCTAAGTATTGAACCTCTATTATTATTATAGGTAGCTATATTATTTACGTATTCATATTTTTAACTAACAGTTGGACTCGTCGGGGGGACCGCTCTATACCTAAACAGAGACAGACGTACGGTTAGGTTATGATTAGGTGAGCGGTCCCCGACGAGACAAACTGTTAGTTAAAAATATGAATAGGTAAATAATATAGCTACCTATATTAATAATACAGGTTCAATACTTAGGGTACATAGGTCGTAATATAATAGTTATTTTTTTACTTTTTACAGGATTTTTATTGTCTTTTTTTGTGAGTCGGGGGGTTTTTTAAATTTTTAATTTAATTTTTTATTTTTTGTTTTTATAGGGGTTTTTAATGTCAACAATGACGAATAGTCTATCAACAATTATCCAGAGCTAATGCGAATTGTGTGTGTGGTTACAGAATTAGCAATACATTCCACTCCTCATATCTTTCGAATGGCTTAACCGATTTTCATAAAACTTGCGGTATCGTGATGTATAAGATATGACCTTTCATTTGATACCCAACACGGGTATATTTGAACACATTAAATTTTTCATCACCACTTTCACCCGTCATAGCTTTGAAATGGCTTAACCGATTTTTATAAAACATAGCTAAGAACACTCTCCCCCAACCCATCTTTCAAACAAAAGAGACAGAATCAAAATCGGTTCATCCGTTTGGGAGCTACGATGCCACAGACAGACTTACACACACACACACCCACACACACGTCAAACTTATAACACCCCTTCCGGGTTTCCGTCGGGGGTTAATGATTACAGTTGACTATCTGTAATAATTTTCCTTTAACTGTAATAGGGTCCGAGAAACTTTCCGAGAAACTAAACGGACTGGTTTGGTAAGTCGGAGTATAAAGACGGCTTAATTTCAACTTTTGGTTTCTCGCATTTGTGGAGGGGTTGCGTATAAAGACAGAAATTTTGATAAAATGTACCTTTTATTTGCGATTTGGTACTTTCATTTTGACAGTTACGCCCAAAATTTTCTTTCTCTCTCTCTTCCGTGATTTCCAACATCTCAATCTTCAATCTCTATTTGATTATCTAGGAGCAGCGAAGAGCAGTGACTAAGTCACTATGAACGAGTTCTGCCTGATTCAATACCTGCTTTTTAGGGTTTCGTAGCCAAATGGCAAAAACGGAACCCTTATAGATTCGTCATGTCTGTCTGTCTGTCTGTCCGTCCGTGTGTCACAGCCACTTTTCTCCGAAACTATAAGGCCTATGCTATTGAAACTTGGTAACTAGATGTATTCTGTGAACCGCATTAAGATACTTATATATAAATAAATGGTTTAAAAAACCCTAGAAAAAAACGCTTTTACAATGCACGAAAAATAACAAAAATAAATTATGGATCGTTCAAGTTGCCTCTATTTCTAGGCTGAAGTGTAAACTATGTGCTTTTAGTTATAATATTTGATTGCAAAAGCGTGGGGCGCTGGGACAGGAAAGACTTTTCTGGCGGAAGCTGCATGATGTCTTGTCAGATTAAGGATAAGGTCACATTTATAAAAGCGTGTTTTTCTCGTGTTTTTAAACTATTAATTTACACTGTCACGCTATTATATATCTATTGTGACTTTTATTATTAATATCATTTTATATTTTGGAAATGTATTAACGATGATACATACATACATACATATGGTCACGCCTTTATCCCCGAAGGGGTAGGCAGAGGCATATTATATGCCCGCATTTCACCTTTGTATAATTTGTCCCACGTAATAGGCGGTGAGCCGTATTGCCGTGTTTAAATGGACAGGCGCAGGTTGTGACTGCCTGCTGTTGAAATAAAGCCTTCAACTTAGCTTAACGACTGCCATTTTACTGGCAACCGGGACCAACGGCTTAACGTGCCTTCCGAAGCACGGAAGCGCTCAAATAAATGTCACAAAGTGATCACATGGATGGTCACCCATCCATGGACCGGCCATAGTGAAAGTTGCTTACTGCAGTGATCGTTTACAGAACACTGAGTCCGCGGGGCCACGAGCGCTTCTTTTTTAACGATGATATAGGCTTTAATTGAAATGCATAACACACTTACTTGAAAAGTAAAGTAGTTAATCACGCCTACGCATTTTCAACACCCACTTTTGCCAGTTTTTCGTGACGCCCGCGTAATAGGAGCAAACTTATTACTGTTACGGATCTCTATTATATAATTCATAGGTAGATCCTTAAAGTTTCGGCATTCCGAGAAATTTAGTACAATATGTAGTAATCATGTAGTAAGAATACAAACGCATATATCCCCAAAGGGGTATCACAGGTAACCAAAGATATCTCGTTCTCGAACAAGACCTCTACATTTTGCCACTGTTAACGTATTCCCCTCATGTATCTACTTAATTGCCTGAAAGAAGAGGCGTTCCCTTTGGCAGCATAAACGTTATGCTATTGTGCGACCTCATGCACCTTTCGCCAGGATTTTTAATATAATAGGATTAGTATTAATAGGACTTTGCTTACAAAAAAGTCTTTCTTCTTCCAGCGCCCCACGCTTTTACAATCAAATATTATAACTAAAAGCACATAGTTTACACTTCAGCCTAGAAATAGAGGCAACTTGAACGATCCATAATTTATTTTTGTTATTTTTCGTGCATTGTAAAAGCGTATTTTTCTAGGGTTTTTTAAACTATTTATTTATTTTATACTTTTTAGTCACAACATTTATACCTTTACTAGCTGTTCCCTGCGGCTTCATCGGCGTAGAAGTTGTTATCGCATAAAATCATTACCCTCCTTTTGCGCAGTCAGTTAAAAAGTAGCCTATGTCCTTCCCTTAAACTTAAACTATCTTTATTACAAATTTCATCAAAATTGGTTCAGTGGTTTAGGCGTTAAAACGTAACAGACAGACAGACAGAGTTACTTTCGCATTCATAATATTATTAGGGATTTCTGTATTACATGGTGTTTTGTCTGAGTTCGACTTATGTGAAAATATTTCATTATTACTCTAATACACATACATTTTATGCAGGTACCTATGTCAATATTTACACTCAATATTAACAAGTCTGTTATAACCTTAAACCCTAATCGTGGTCAAAGTTCATTACAAGACTTTTCTAACAAATCCAAACACAGCTATGATACGATGTTCAATCATGAAGTTACAGTTCATATCTTACGACCCCATCATCAGATCAGTTTGACAGCACCATATTATTGTATTGTTATCAGAACTACAAACATCTGCCAATTTTCATAACGCTACGATCCTTGGAAGATGGTTAAATTAGTTACCTAAGATTCCATTGCATAGTTTTACAAGTCAGTTAAAAAAAGGTTTGTTAAAACCCTGAAACCTAAGCCTGGTCAAAGTTCATTACAAGACTTTTCTGACGAATCCAAAAACAGATATAATACGATATTCCATCATGAAGTTCCAGTGTATATCTTCCCGTTCCATCATCAGATCAGTTCGATAGTACCATATTATTATATTGTCATCAGAACTACATACAGCTGCCATTTTTCGTGACCCTACGATCCTTGGAAGCTGGTTAAATTAGCTACCTTAGATTCCACTTGGTTTCAGAAACTATTTTCCGGCTCCATCATCATATCAGTTCGATAGTACCATATTATTGTATTGTCATCAGAACTACATACAGCTGCCAATTTTCATGACGCTACGATCCTTAGAAGCTGGTTAAATTAGCTACCTTAGATTCCACTTTTTCGGTCGAAGTTTCAGTACCTATCTTCCGGCTCCATCATCATATCAGTTTGACAGTACTATATTATTATATTGTCATCAGAACTACATACATCTGCCAATTTTCATGACGCTACGATCCTTGGAAGATGGTTAAATTAGTGTCCTTAGATTCCATTACATTGTTAGTTACATACACGACGACCTAATAAAAGCGTATTAAAAACTAGAAAAAAAAAGCAGTAAATTTTGGGGGTCCCCATACTCAGAACTGAAACTCAAATTCTTTTTTCATCAAACACATACGTGTGGGGGGGGTATCTATAGATAGGTCTGAAATGCTATTGAGGTTTGTAAAATCATTTTTTTCTAAGGAGAATAGTTTGCGCAAAAGATACTGTCAAAGTGGAAAAATGTGTGTGTCCCCTCTAACTTCTAAACTAAGGGAATGATAAATCCGAAAAAAATATATGATGTACATTGCCATAAAAACTACCAACGAAAATTAGTTTGAACGAGATAGAGCTGGTAGTTTTTTTTGGGATATTTTTAAATGCACCTCAGTTTAATTTTTCTGCACACTAGGTAACTCCACTAATTTACTGAATGCAAACCCGAAAATTAAATACTGTGCAAAAAAACTAATTGATTAACTAAACATGTCCTACCTATAAAACTTAAATATGACTCAGAACGAGATGACCTTTTTAATCGAATTCAGACCAAAAATATGGTTCGTAGATCGAATATATGATGTGTGAAACAGAAATACGAATTGCATATCAAAAATACTAACTTGCACTCTAAATAGTACTATCTTATAACGTAATAGGTTAGGTTAGGTTAAACTTTTATATTTTTGATCACTAAAATTTAATTTTGTAGAGGTGGCTGATTAAATTGAGGTTTTACTTAGAATAAACGATGTTCCTAAAAGTAAATTAGGCGATAGATTTCCTTAAAAAAGTTTTAATATTTTTGTTAAACAATGTAATTTTTAGATATAGGGGAAACTGGGGATACTTGATCCTTACGGGAGACTAGGTACACAAGATTTACAGAACTTGTATAAGCCGTATTTAGTTTTATAGTGGCAATATCGATTGTATATGGTACCCGATAACTTTCTAAAGATGGTACATCTATCACATTTGACACTTTGGCAAACGGCGGCCGAGTAAGTAATTGTTGCGGCAGAAAGAAAATTTTGGTGAGTTTTTATTTTGACTAAACATTTATTTAAAATAGGACTTTTAAGTGTGTATGCATTTAATACGAGCCATTATCTATATTATTAGCCATTCTTTACGTAATAAAGTGGTAATATTATAGACATTTGAAAATATTTTGGTTTATAACCTCAAGTGGCTCAGGGTATACTTGGTACACTTTATTATGGGAGATTTGATCCACCAAACTCAAGTGTCCCCTACCTTTTTTTTCAATTCATTGCAGAACAATATCCCAAGAGCCTGCAAAACCAGAGAAGGTGCCCGAAAAATGGTGCCAGAGAACGAAAATAAAGCTAGTCCAATTCCCTTAAAGTTGCACAGCGAACTATGGAACGAGCTATGCTATGGATGCTTCTGAGGGATAAAATTCGGAACGATGTTCTCCGTAAGAGAACCAGAGTGGTCGACATAGCCCGCAGAAGCATGCGTCTTGAAATGGCAGTAGGCTGGCCACATCTTTGTAGGATCCCCCTGTTAATCCCCCAGGATAAGGTCATCAAGACCGGGGGGATCAAGTCTTACGTATATAGGGGACACATGGTACGATTCCTTATTATTGATTTAAGTCAAATAACTACTAAATTTAGATATTCATATCTTTGGCTCTTACAGCAATTATAAGCAAATAAATTTCACGTATTTTAGTACCAACAGTTTTTTAAACGGATTCTCAATGTAGAAATTAGGGATAAAAAACAAAAGGGGGGATCAAGTGTCCCCAGTTTCCCTTACTATTCTGATAATAGTTATTCGTTCAGTAAAACAGTTCTGCAAATACCATTAAACAGTATAATGAATTTGGTTTATTTAGTGTGCATAATTAGTGTGCAAGTCAGTATTTTTGGTTTAACTTTAAAATATTTTGTTCGGAAAAAGGGAATAAATAGATATCGATTTAAATACATGCCGTTTTTTTTTAATACGTCATAAACCGCAATTTCCGGTTAGTGAAATCACTACCACTGCGAACGTGTTAAAACATCAGTCAAAGTTACAACGAACTATAAGAACTTTTATATTATGTTACTTGCTGCTACGAAACCCTTCATGGGCGAGTCCAACTCGCACTTGGCCGGTTTTATTTTGTTTTACGTGAGGGAAAATCCTCATGGATGTATGCCGGACTCCTACCGACTAAAAAATCTCACGTGTCCTCCTAACAGCCTATGGTTGGGAGCCCCTGGTAAGCCTTCGGAAGGACACTTCAGAAATCCCAACAGACCTACGGCTACCACTGCGGCCTCACCTAGGAATCCGTTGCAGGTAGTGAATCCTAGCCTAGGATTCACTACCTGCAACGGTCTACGCCATAGTATCAACTATCAGTTATGTACCACTGTACCAAATTTCAGCAAGATCCGTTCAGCCGTTAAAACGTGAAAGATTAACAAACATCTACACTCACAAACTTTTGCATTTATAATATAAGTAAGATAGAGATATATCACTCGGGGATAAGTTAAAGTTAAAGAAAAATATTCATAACAAGCAAACAATTAAAATTGGCCTCTACTAAATACCTAACTATTAGTGAGATATAGATAGTGCGGAAAATGTTTTGAAAGAAGTACTTGTGAAAACCGTACGAAGTGGAAAATGCTCTATACTCAAAATATAAACATAAAGTAATAGAGTATCCCGCGCTCAGAAACAAACTGTCAGACGACGATAAAAATTATTATATCAATATATCCGCGTCTGTTCCACACAATGTTTTAGTTATAGCACCATGACCTTCTTACAATCTGCAAACAAGAGATTGATGCCGATTGGAAGAGTGTGGCCGTGAGATTTTTCTGGTCTGTAAGTATTACGAAGATGCAATAATCGTAAAAGTTTTTATGAAGCTGATTTTCCGATTTCTATGGTTTCTTCTGAAACTCTACGCTATCTTAGAATTATGGGATTTTGATCAGCAGTATTAAACTTTTCCAGATTCAAGAAAAATTTCTAAGACAAGTCAACAGGAAAAACTGTCTAAAATAAATACATATAACATCAAAACTAAATTTTATTAAAATGATTTTACTAGACCTACATTTTGTATTTGTTAATTAACTTGTTTTATTAGCTTCGCCAGAACTGAGCATTTCAAAAGATCGTTCCTCTGTCGAACTATAAAAACATGGAACGACCTGCCCGCACACGTGTTTCCCTCATCTTATAATCCCGCGTTCTTCAAGTGGAGCATCACAGGGCCGCCAACTTGAGGACCACTGTCAGAAGTCTTACGGACTGTGAGAGTGGTCCCCAATCGCTAGATGGGCTACGGCTTACCATCAGGCTAGTGGCGACGTCAATTTGGCGAGCTAAATATAAAAAATACACCAAGAAAACATGTGAAAAGTTTGTTACAAATAATTGCTTATGTATATGTATAGACAATAGGCGGCCTTGTTGCTTAAAGCAATTCCTGAAAATCATGATAATATATTCCTTCATATCCAGAATAATATCACACGAGTTTCATTAACCAACAGGAAATTCTACGGAATAACGGTCTTATAGAAAAAAAAAAATTTTATCAAAGCTCGTAAAAAATTCTGTATTTTATAACTTAGATACTAATAATAACTCAATGCTTAGATAGGTATTATTTATTTTGTTCTGAGCGCTGAAGCTGAAGCGACGCAATTCTTCTTATACGATATTCCTGGTATTACAGACGTCTATAATAATAATGCCTGGAATATTTTTAGTCACCTTAGGTTATAATAAGAGCAAAGGTCAACTTGAACAATGCTTTATTGTATAGAATAATTAGACCTAATAAATCCTACTAATATTATAACTGTGAAAGTTCGTGAAGATGTTTGGATATTTAGATGTTTGGATGTTTAGATGTTTGTTACTCAATCACGCTCTAGCGCCTGGACGGATTGGGCTGAAATTTGGTACAGAGATAGGTTATAGTCTGAAATAACACATAGGCTACTTTTCATTCAGGGAAAATGTTCCCACGGGAAGCGGGAACGGGTACCGAATTTCACGCGGGCAAAGCCGCGCGCAACATCATCTATACCTACTAATATTATCAAGAGGAGATATATGTTTGTTTGTAAATCGATGAACTGTGAAACCACAGAAACAATTTAAAAAAATCTTTTGCCATAACATATCGTTAACAAAAGTTAATTAAAGTTTATTTTTCTGAACACAGGTGCAGAAATTCGATCATCATCTGTAAGTGGCGTATACTATTACAGGCAACATACCAACTGTTGGGAAGACGAAGCATCTGAGGGAGTCCCGATCTTTGGTCTACCCTCTAAGCGTAGCTTTCTTCTCCAGCAGAGGATCACCAAGTCGACAGTTCTCAACCGTACCTACGAAAATTTGAAAACATAGACGAAAAAAATTTTTCAATAAAAAATATAACCGACTTCCAACAAATCCTGAAAAATAAAATTTACTTAGCACAAAGTAAAATGTATTTTGATTTATCTGATTTTATTCAATATCATACTGAAGTCGGCGCCAAGTAAACCCATAGGATTATGTAGGTATTATTCATGGCACCAACTTCAATACTATATTGAATAAAATCTGATAAATCAAAATACATTTTACTTTGTGCTAAGTAAATTTTATTTTTCAGGATTTGTTGGAAGTCGGTTATATTTTTTATTGAAAAATTTTTTTTCATTATTTTAAGTGACGGGTGAACCGAAAAATATATCTATCTAGGTAAAAGTTTTCATCAATACAAATCAATCAAGCCCAAACACAAGGTAGCTGCTGTAAATCGTTAAGGATTAATCAGATCGACTCCAGATATTCATTAAATTGTAGTACATTGAAGCACTGAATTAAAAAGTTAACAAATGCACTGGTTGTCCCTACAATTTTCGGTGGTTGCCCTCGATTTCTCCTGGATCCCATCATCAGATCCTGATCTGATTAAAATATGTCCACCTCAGAAGTAAACCCTATTCAAGAAAGAAAACAATTTAAATCCGTTTATAATTGACGGAAATATCGGTGAACATACATAAAACATTGAGAACTTCCTTTTTTTTTTGAAGGCGGATCTATCAATCTAGGTGCAAAGTTCTCATCAATACAAATCAATCAAGCCCAAACACAAGGTAACTGCTGTAAATTGTTAAGGAATGCCCTCGACTGCCTTTCGACTCTATCATCAGGTCGACTCCAGACCTTCATTAAAGTGTAGAACATTAAAGCACTTAATTAAAAAGTTAACAAGTGCACTAGTTGTCCCTACAATTTTCGGTTGTTGCCCTCGTTTTCTCCTGGATTCCATCATCAGATCCTGACCTGGTGTAAATGGGACCACCTCAGAAGTAAACCCTATTCAACAAAAAAATAAATTTTGAAATCCGTCTATAATTGACGGAAATATAGCTTGACATACATAAAAAAAAATACATACAGACGAATTGAGAACCTCCTCCTTTTTTTGAAGTCGGTTAAAAATGTACTTCAATCAATCAAATTAGAGCGTATGTAAACTTTTGAAATACCTTTTGTCTCAAGTTTAAAAACTGTAAAACCTGAGACTTTTCAATGGTAAATTTTTGTAAACGCTTTCCTGTCGTTTTGTTCGAAAATTGACAGCAAGGAACACGTCAAATGTTTCTGGATCCCTCCATTTTATGCCTCTAACTGAGACATTTCTTGTCTTGGGCCTGACTAACGTTTGAGATTAAAGTCTGTATAGAGTTGAGAGATAATAAAGCCCTAAAAAAAAGGTCACAAAACCATCAAGAATAGGCCTGAAGTTCTGAATATAAAATTGGAACTTAGTAAAAGAGGCTGAAAAATATCACGCATGGCTGCATCGATGGCAGTATAATAGACCATTTGGGGAGTTAAAAGACCAGACCGCTCATAGCTTCCAATAAAGCCCAAAAAAAAACCGGCCAAGTGCGAGTCGGACTCGCCCATGAAGGGTTCCGCAGCAGCAAGTAACATAAAAAAAAAACTACCAGCTTTATCTCGTTCAAAACAATTTTCGTTGGTAGTTTTTATGGCAATGTACATCATACATTCTTTTTAGATTTATCATTCTCTTAGTTTAGAAGTTAGAGGGGGGGGGGGACACATTTTTCCACTTTGGAAGAGTCTCTTGCGCAAACTATTCACTTTAGAAAAAAATGATGTTAGAAACCTCAATAACATTTTTGAAGACCAATCAATAGATCCCACACGTATAGGTTTGATGAAAAAAAAATTTTAAGTTTCAGTTCTGAGTATGGGGACCCCTAAAATTAACTGTTTTTTTTTCTAGTTTTATATAAGAATCTTAATGCGGTTCACAGAATACATCTAGTTACCAAGTTTCAATAGCATAGGCCTTATAGTTTCGGAGAAAAGTGGCTGTGACACACGGACGGACATACAGACAGACAGACAGACATGACGAATCTATAAGGGTTCCGTTTTTGCCATTCGGCTACGAAACCCTAAAAAGCCACAAACTGTGAACAAAACTGTGCCTGAAGTTAACAGCCCAACCATGGGCCTGAAGTTCCAAATATAAACTTGGAACTAAGAAAAAGAGGCTGAAAAATATCACGCAAGGCTGCATCGATGGCAGTATTCCATTTAGGGAGTTATAAGACCAGACCGCTTGTCGATTCCAATAAAACCCAAAAGCCACAAACTGTGAACAAAACTGTGCCTGAAGTTAAAATATAACGATGGAATCCTAACATAAACAAAAAGAGGCTGAAAAATGTCACGTCGAGACGGTTATAACGTAGCTATTAGATACATGTTACGATATGATATAATTAATCAAACGGAAGGCGGTGCAAGAAAGCGTATCTTATTTTGTTGGCACGACGCAGGGTGTTCAGTCAGTCTGGCCGGCTCTAAGCTATTTCCGATGAAACCTACGCATCGCCCGTCTAGCTACAATTTGTTTTCTATACAAATTGCTATCATTACATTTTGTACTACTGTCTGGTGCGTGCCAGGCACAGATAATACAATCTAACAGACAGCGTATCGTGAACTACGCTGTGAGAACATAATAGCTGAATATTGGTGGGAAGCTATGAGAGGTTGACTAGTTGCTATTGGCTTCTTCAGGGTCGCGCTCTGATAATCATAGGTCGTAGGACGTTAATATTACGCCTGATTCGATGACAGAGCGAGACAGAAAGGGGCGGTCCAGTCGGTATGGTAGTCTCAGTGCTTAACGTCGGCCAGTTAGTAACCCCAGTAAAGCGTTGTCTATTAAGTTGTATTGTCTGTGCTGCTAGGTTATATTTTTAACTACGCTTTGAGCAACGTGTTAACATAAACACTTCGTTTCACTATTCGCTCAACCGATGGTCGTATAATAATAGCATTTATTATTTTCATCAAGGTTTTACAAACGAAACAAGCGTAAACATTTCTGGAAATACTTCTGCGTATACAATGTAATGTGCCAAATATGTTAGTCAGTGTATTTACTAACTGTATCTACGTTGATATCTTATGCCTCATCTTTGCGTTGCGTAGCGTAGAGATATGTTCTTGCTACCTTGATGCTTAATCAGAGGTGAGGCCGCGGAACACCATGGTGGCACACTATGCTATACGCACATATTTCGCCAATTGTATTTTAAACCACGTAATAGGTTGTGGCCTATTTCCGTGTTAGAACGGTATTTTATTTTCAGTTTTTTTTTAATTCTTTGAGGCACACAAACATTTTATAATATTCGGCTCTTAAAGCCTTCGACGCTTTTCAGCTCTTAACAACTAGCATGTTACTTTCAAACAAGACCAACAGCATCACGTACCTTACGAAATACGGAAGCATCACAAACGGTTACCCATCGCTAAACTAACCTTAGTAAAATATGCTTAAAATAGAGAGACGGACTACGAATGCTTCAGAACGTCAAATGAAAACATAGCATCGATACTGCAATCCCTACGTGTTGTAGCGAACGAAACACGAACCGCAAGTTTTCATAGTAAACACACCGCGTGAAGAACCGTGTGAAGATATGTTTTTCCCAGAACGACAAAGAAACATTGTTCTTTGACTGAAATAGGTGCGAGTTCAAAGCGACGGCGATGTGCCAGCTCATTAAGAACGAGATCGTGTTGTTTGCGTGAATATTATGCCGGCTCTACACCTGTAACGTATGTTGAGTGGACGATACAGGAACGCCACGTGAATCATTCAAGGCGAATTTATCACCATCCAATTCTTTTAAGTATTAAAATTTGTAATACATTTACTGCTTTAATATAATCAAAAGCGCCATATTAGGTACTATCTCTCAGTCTCTTTTTTTACAGTTTTTTGTTTTAGAAGTAATCTGAATTAAGACCTGCATTCGTGGACATGTTTACAGTACGTCTGAATGTTGGTACGCACAATATTCGTGTTGAAAATAGCAGACCATCGCGTTCCATACCATACTGAGATTAGTTAATTCTGCACCATATCGTGCCGTAACTTTATCTGTTTATGGGGATAAAGGCGATTATATTAAAAACCTACTGTATAAGCATTTACTGACGTTTAGATCAGGTTGCACTATTTTTGTTTCCTGTGACAATTTGACCTGGTTGCACTGGCCGTGGTTAGTGGAGTGATTAGTCGTGAGTACTAAAGCTTACATGTAAAATTACTGAAGCGCCGTGCACAACAATAGTTCGCGTTTCAAAGCACAGTCACTTAGCGTTACAGTACACAAGGTGTGGAACCGGCATAATATCCACTTCCTTATTCACGGGCAGGTCGGTATTTCGAAGAGTCGCCACCCACCCAGAGCATTCCAAACGGTTTAAAATAATTTAATTCACGACTACAAATGAACCAATGAATGTACAAGTGCTTGTTCATCATTGTTAAGTCCACGACTAAGTATTGCCTTTCATTAGCAGTTATTTTAATTACTTTCAACGTACCTATGTTAAAACATAAGAATTCTTGTAAGATCTAACAACCATTCGTATGTGAATACTAGCTGATGCCCACTGTTCCGTCTACGTTCATGTCGGTTATTGCGACCAAAATAATAATGATCGCACGGTAATCTTAATTATTCTATTTTTGTTCATAACTCTGCTTCTATTTAACCGATTTTGATGAAACTAACGTAAGATTTTAAGCCTTAAAAAGAACTTAGTTATAAAAAAATTGCGTCAACATCCTTTCAGTAGTTTTAGCGTCCATCGCCAACAAACACATAAAGACAAACAGACAAGAATTTAAAAAGAAAATGTTATCAGTATTGTTAATATTACATTACTGAAGTTTTTTATAACTCCATTGTACAGACAGGACCATTTTACAATTTTATAATAATGTTGATAAGTACCTATTAATTTTATAATAATGTGAATAAGTATTAGAATATCACATTGTATTTGCGATTAAGTTTATTTAAAGATGGGAGTTTTCATAAATGTTTATGACTATAATAACAAGAAGGATATTTTGAAAAAGTTACAGTAACTATTGTTGTATAAGTGTTAGAGATCTGAAATTATAACAATGGGTAGTAAATTCACAAACGCCGACTTAGTTTATACAGGATATTAATTTATTTTTGCAAGTAAATGTACCAACTACGTTGAAATGTTTCATTGTCTATACTAATATTATAAAGAGGAAAAATTTGATTGTTTGTTTGCATCGAATAGGCTCCGGAACTACTGGACCGATTTGAAAAATTCTTTCACTGTTGGGAGGCTACATTATCGCCGGATTACATAGGCTATATTTTATTCCCATATTTCCACGGGAACGGGAACTACGCGGATGTAACCGGGTGACGTCCGCAGTTTATAATAAACTATGGAAATCTGCTAGATTTGTTGACATTTTTTCTGCTTCATTGATTACTTGGCTTACTTTGATTATTATTTTTGCCCGTAGCATAGTGTATTTGGCTAATATACATTTTATTTTATTCAGCTCGTCAAATTGACGCCGCCCGCCTGATGGAAAGTGATGGAGACGTCTAGCGATTTGGATCTACTCTTACAGTCCGTAAAACTTGACAGTAGTCCTCATATTGGGCCTCTTGGCGCTCAGCTTGAAGAACCCGGGATTGTAAGGCCGGGACTCCACCAAAGCGGAGATATGTGCAGTGTGCTGCGTGCTGTGCGAGAAGAGATGTGCGGTATGTTGAGTGCTCAATACGCATTCTGACACGAAAGGTATGCGATGTCGCTATTATTACAAAAAAAAGCTTTTTTTTTACTTGAAGAAGAACAACTACTGTCTGAAGAAGCAAAATTGATTTGATTGATTGGGAGGATGACATCGCTCACAGCACGCCGCTCACATCTGTCGTTTGCGCTGCGCGTCGCCCGCACGCAGCTCACATCTCCGCTTCCATCGCGCCATTCAAATATTCCACATCTCTAGCATAGCGATCTCCACTGAAGCTAAGAGGAGAAGAGATGTATAAATAACGCATTTCTATTGGTTGTTTAAAACATCTTCTCTCCGCTCGTCTCGTCTCCGCTTTGGTGCAGTCCCGGCCTAAAGGTGCGGTTCCACTTAGGCGGAGCGGAGAGGAGAGGAGACGAGCTGTGCCGCGAGTTACCAATCACATAGCTTAAATTTCACATCTCTTCTTCGCTCCGCACCGTGATTGGTGAATCGCGGCACAGCTCCTCTCCGCTCCGCCTAAGTGGAACCGCACCTTAAGAGGCGGGTAAAGAATAGTAATTAAACATCTGCTGAATCTATCAAGAAGCATAGGTATTATTCTATTATCCATCTAATAAATTTATGATGACTTAAATCCCTACTAATATTATAAATGCGAAAGTAACTCTGTCTGTCTGTCTGTTACGCTTTCACGCTTAAACGGCTGAAGCGATTGAGATGAACTTTGGTATAGGGATAGTTCGAAGCCCTGGGAAGGACATAGGCTTCTTTTTAACCGACTGTAGAAAGGAGGGTTATGATTTTACGGTATACAGACATACAGACATACAGACGACATACAGACAGAGTTACTTTCGCATTTATAATATTAGTAGGGATTTAAGT
Organism: Miltochrista miniata; assembly: GCA_933228765.1. Classification (NCBI taxonomy): domain Eukaryota; kingdom Metazoa; phylum Arthropoda; class Insecta; order Lepidoptera; family Erebidae; genus Miltochrista; species Miltochrista miniata. The sequence continues at coordinate 21,507,285 of OW121766.1, read as the reverse complement.
TATCATAAATTTACATACATACATACATATAATCACGCTTGTCTCCCATCGGGGTAAGCAGAGACTATGGCTTTCCACTTGCTACGATCCTGACATACAACTTTCGCTTCTTCTACTTTCATAACTGTTTTCATACACGCTCGCCGGTTAAGGGTACTCTTGACCTTGCCTTTTTCCAGAACGTCTCTGATTTGATCGGCATGCGTACGCCGAGGTTTACCCCTACCAGTTTGCCCATTCATTCTCGCCTCATAAATCTGCTTTGTCAGTCTATTCTCATCCATTCTCTCCACGTGTCCAAACCATCTAAGCATCCCTTTTTCGATCTTAGTCACTACATCTTCTGTTATACCACATTTTTCCCTTATCACGCTATTTCTTTTTTTGTCCATTAAAGTCACTCCAGCTATACTTCGCAGACTTCTCATTTCCACTGCATTAATTTTGCTTTCATGCTTCTTCTGCCATACCCAACTTTCACTACCATACATAAGTGTAGGGATGAGCACTCCCCTATGTACAGCAAACCTGGCCTTCTCAGACACATTTTGACTGCTCATAAAGGTGTACATAGCCCCATTCACTTGATTTCCTGCCAAAACTCTTCGCTCAATATCCTGGTCACACTTTCCATCCCTTACAAATTTGGAACCCAAGTATACAAATTCTTTCACCTGTTCCACTCTTTGCCCTTCAATGAAGATTGAGCAATTCGTCATACTTTCTTCTCTTTCAAAAACCATAACTGTTCGATGCAATACCTAATTGCAACCAAACACTTATTGCTGATCCAGCAATACGACGTGGCCGCACTAAGTGCGCCGCGAGCTCAGTGCATGTCGGACAGCGACCGGGTGCATTCATTCCCATTTTCTCACATTTTTAGCGATAGTTTAGCAGAAATAAACCTTTTAACGTAATTAAAGTGTTTTCTGTCTAAAGTAGCAAACTCCCATCCCATCAGGTACCACGCAGGTCGCACCCCCTACATTTTGGTCCTTCGAGCGTTTTACAAGGACTTCGCGAGCGCGTTTTCGTTTTTCGGGACTAACGATTCGTGAAGTGAACTTGAACGATACCAGCGACACTTGGAGTTACAGTGTTTTTTTAGCATAGCAGTGACTGTGATGGTAACCTTAGCAGCGAAACTTTTGTAGTGACTTTAGTGAAACTTAGCAGTAGCAGAAAGGGTAGTGCTCAAGGCATACCTTTTCACCAGCAGTGAGTTCATAGCTCACACCTTCATAGCGACACCAGCGAGTCACTGGCCTGGGGAGCAACCTTAGTCAGCGGCAAAGCAGCAAGCAGCGGTAAAGGACTTTTCCAAGTAAGATCGTTCCTATTTTTTCTTACAACAGCAAAATGGAGAGCCTTTATTTTGCGCAATCGGAGATTGCAGATAGCATTAGAAAACTCCTCGTTAATTTTCGAAAGGATAGCGTAGAGCGTAAATCGTTAGATTACTGTAAGCGTAGACTCGAGGTACTTGAGAAGTACTGGGAAGACTATCAAGTCAATCATGACAAGATTCTTCCCTTTGAAAAGACGAATCATAAATATTTTATCAACTCTGAGTTTGAGAGTACTAAACAGCTTTATATCAATGCTAAAGGGCTAATTAGTCAATGCAAAGAAGAGTTGATACAGCAAGCACAGCAATCATCGTCTTTTCCTCAACTAGCATATAAAGAGGCGCCCGGAACTTCAGCTACTCAGCCGGAGACGCCAGCAAAAGCAGCAGCAAATCCGACCTTCCAGTCCAGAGGGTCCAACAGCAAACTTGACGATATGCTTCATAAGCAGTCGGTCAATTTTAAAGCGTTCCTTAGAGCAGTAGATAATATTGACGTTGAAGCTATGGTTGACAAGTGGGAATTCGAAGACTCCCTTCGAACACTTCAAAACCGGTGGACCACCATTGATAATCTTCATTGGGAGATCGTTGGTGAGTCGGGTGAAGATCTATCAGAAACTTATGATTATCACTTCATCAAGCACGAGCAAACTTTTAATAGAATGAAAAAATCTATTAACTCCAAGATGTGGTCTACATCTCATCGTGAAAAATCTACTCCTCGAATGGATATTCCCATATTTACAGGGCATTACCAGCAATGGATGCCTTTTAAAGATCTGTTTAGCGAAGCAATCCACAAGAACAACGCATTATCTAACGCCCAAAAAATGCAATACCTGAAAGGCAAGCTAAAAGGTGAAGCCGAGCGTTTAATTCAGCACCTTCCGATCAGCTCTGATAACTATGTCGTTTGTTGGGAGATTTTAAATCACCGGTTTGATAATAAGAAACTTATCTTTACAGCACACGCCAATGTATTCCTGAATCTTCCCAATATACAGCATCAATCGTTTTCAGCGTTCAAAAAATTGCATGACGTCACATTAGAGAGTCTTCACGCCATCAAAAACCTAGGTGTGGATATTAGTACGTGGGACCCTCTACTAGTGCATATCTTGTCCCAAAAGTTGGATAGTGAATCTTATTCCGAATACATAGAGTCGTTAAAAAACGCTAGAGAGCTACCAACCTTACAAGACCTTTTAGATTTTCTCGAAAACAAGTTTACTAGTCTAGAAACATCTCGTCGGCGACAAGATACCATGCAAAAGTTCCAGCAACCTCAGCAGCAAGCGAATTCTTCAAAATCATTTCCTAACAACCGAAAATATGATAATTACAAATCAAGCTATAATAATTATTCCAAGAACTCAAAAGCAATGCATGTGCAGGAAATTAAGTGTCCTCATTGTTTTGCTGATCATAAATTACACAATTGCGAAAGGTTTATTCAAATGCCAAAGGAAATGAAACTTAAAACCATCAAACAACTGAAGTGTTGCATTAATTGCGTTTTTAATCATAATGGTAATAAATGCCATTCCAAAAAACGCTGTTTCAAGTGTTCTGGCCGACATCATACGATATTGCATGATTGTTTTGCTGATGGCAAGCAAAATGATGACGAAATTTTTGAACAAGAATTTTTTAAGCAAAATAGCAGCAATGGGGTGCACGCATCTCAGCAAAATGTCAACGAGATTTTATTAGCTACAGCGTTAGTGCGGGTGCGAGCAGCTGACAGCACTCAGCTCGTCATGAGAGCTCTTATCGATCAGGGCTCCCAGGTTTCGTTGATTACGGAGAGGGCAGCTCAACAGTTAGGTTTAAAGAGACAGCAATTTAATGGAGCGGTTTCCGGAATCGCAAGAAAGGAATCGAGCTGTATGGGCAAGCTAAGCATTACGTGTCAGTCTATGTATACTGGCTTTTCATTCCAAACGGATGTTTTGATTATGAAAACTCTAATTAAAAACTTACCAAATCAATCTTTCGAAAAACCTTCATGGGCGCATTTAAAACATATCCATTTAGCGGATCCGGAGTTTAATACAAGTCGTCCAGTGGATTTGTTACTCGGGGCAGACGCCTATGCTATTATCATGCTAGATGGTTTGATAAGAGGGCCAGATACGTATTCGCCCATAGCTCAGCATACTCAACTAGGATGGTTACTATGCGGAACCGTAAAGCCACAGTTCCACTGTAACGTCATCTTAAATAATATAGCGGATATTCATCAGTTTTGGCAAATTGAGGATATTCACGAGCAAAACGAAATGTCAGCGGAAAATCAACAATGCGTCGAGTACTACCTATCAACGACTAAACGTCTTGAAAACGGTCGTTATGAAGTTAGGTTACCGATGAAGCAGCAAGCGTATGAAAAGTTAGGATCGTCTAAGGAGATAGCACTAGCGCAATTTAGGAATTTAGAGAAAAAACTTAGCAAGCAAAAATCTTTAGCTCAACAATATACACAGTTTTTAAGCGAATATTCAGAGTTGGGTCATATGAAATTAGCAACACTTAGCAGGGGTGGAACAGAGTGTTTCTTACCTCACCATGGGGTCCAGCGAGCGGAATCCTCCACAACGAAGTTACGTGTCGTGTTTAATGCGTCCGCAAAAACCTCTTCGGGACTTAGTCTCAATGATGTTATGCATCAAGGACCTAACTTACAGCAAGATCTACAGGCACTGTTACTCAAGTGGAGACGATATCGATACGTATTCACTGCCGATATTGAGAAAATGTATCGACAGATACTAGTAAGCGAAAGCGATCAAAAATTGCAGCAAATATTTTGGAGAGCTCAAACTGGAGAGCCTATTAAAGCATACCAGCTGACAACATTAACGTACGGCATGAACTCAGCACCTTTTTTAGCGATAATGACCCTTCGAAAACTCGCAGCGGACGAGAAGCATAATTATCCTACAGCAGCAAAAATTATACAAGATGATTTTTATATGGATGACCTAATATCGGGGGCCCATACTATCGATGAAGGAAAAATCAGCATAGCAGAGTTAAATTCGTGTCTAAGCAGTGGCGGATTTTTTTTGAGAAAGTGGTCAGCGAATGAGACGAACCTTTTGGAAAATATGAGCACTTTACAGCAAGATGAGCAAGCGTCATCCTTCATTTTCAAAACTGAAAACACAGCAAAAACTTTGGGCCTGAGATGGAACTCAAAAACAGATGAATTCACTTTTCAATATACATTATCAACGGACACTACAAAGCTTACAAAAAGATTGCTTTTGTCAGAGATATCCAAGTTATTTGATCCCTTAAGTTGGCTTGCGCCTCTGACTATAAAATTCAAGCTGTTGTTTCAAAAGGTCTGGCTAGATGATATTCAATGGGGTGATGAAGTTTCAGCCGAGATCAAGCATGAGTGGGGCAAATTAACTGAAGATATAGAATGTATTACCAAATTTAAAATTCCACGATGGTTGCAAAGTAAACGGGATGACGTTATCCAATTGCACGGGTTTTGTGACGCATCCCTCAAAGCGTACGCATGTGTCGTTTACGCGAGAATCGTCTCAAAAACGGAAGTGTCAGTTGTACTAGTCGCAGCCAAAACAAGATTAGTACCAAACAGCAAGACAGTGTCGCTACCTAGATTGGAACTATGTGCAGCGGAGCTATTATCGAGACTATTAACAAAAATAGTCACCAGCATGACCGGCATAGATTACGAAATCTATGCTTGGAGCGACTCTAAGGTCACCCTAAGCTGGATACAAGGTTGTCCAGAACGTTGGAAGCCGTTTGTAGCGAATAGAGTAAAGAAAATTACTAGCTTAGTATCGCCTGATGTTTGGCATTACGTATCAACCAAAGAAAATCCAGCAGATTCAGCGAGTAGAGGACTATTCATTAAGCAATTGATGGAGCATACATTGTGGTGGCGAGGACCATCCTGGTTGTCTATACCGGAATTTGACCCCAAGCAACAGAAAACGGGGTATACGACTGAGGAAGAGGTCCGGAAGCAAGTTATGACGGTTCAAATCAGTAATCTCGAAAATAGCATAGTTGAAGATTTATTAAATCGTTTTAGCTCATTTATAAAAATAAAGCGCATTATAGCATGGTTACTACGTACTTTTATACAAACAAGTAAACCAAGGCCGTCACATCTCACATTACAAGAACTAAGAAAAGCAGAATTAGTTATAATTAAATGTATACAACGCATCGAATTTACATCCGATATCGAGAGTTTAATGCAGAATAAACTACATTTAAATAGCAAATTATTAAAACTACAACCATTTCTAGATGAAAATGGTGTATTAAGGGTCGGTGGACGTCTTAAAAATGCTGACATCAGCTCTGATATGAGACATCCAATTATAATACCCTATAGCGGAAGATTAACAGAACTTCTCATCCAGCAAGCACATGAGTATACTTTCCATGGAGGAGCTCGACTTACCTTGTCTTTATTGCGACAGAAGTTTTGGATAATTCAAGGAAACAGAGCCACTAAAAAGCAACTTCATAATTGCGTGACCTGCAAAAAACAAGAGCCCAGAAAACTACAGCAAATAATGGGAGATTTACCTGATTACAGAACCAACCCAGCTCCCCCATTTTATCATACTGGAATAGACTATTCTGGGTCTATTCGAGTTAAAGCAAATACAGGGAGAAGTATAAAAACGACAAAAGGGTATATAGCTTTGTTTATTTGCATGGTTACAAAAGCGGTCCATATAGAGTTGGTCTCTGACCTTAGCAGTTCATCATTCATAGCAGCATTGCGTCGCATGGCGGCTCGACGTGGAACTCCAAGGCATATATATTCAGATAACGGTACAAATTTTGTAGGTGCCAATAACATTCTTCAGGAGGAACAGCAACAGTTGGAGCGAATTTTTAGTGACACATTTCACAAAGAAATAGCGGAGATGAGCATAGAATGGCACTGGAACTGCCCATCCTGGCCTAGTGCGGTAGGTATTTGGGAGCGTTCAATTCGTAGTCTTAAACAACATCTGAAAAGAGTAATAGGGGACCAAGCTCTAACTTTCGAAGAATACAGCACAATCTTATCTCAAATCGAAGCGTGCCTTAACTCGAGACCGCTATGCCCAGTATCTGAGGATATCGAAGACGTCGATTTTCTCACGCCAGCGCATTTTCTAACTACTCGCTCAGGTCTGAATGTCATAGAGACAGGACAAGATGCGAGAACGAGGTGGTATTTAATTAATAAAACGTTCAAAGATATATGGAAGCGGTGGAAAGTGGAGTATCTTACCCAGTTATCTATACGCAGCAAGTGGTTGAAAGCACAGAAGAATATAGAGATAGGAGATATGGTAACCATTCATGATGACAACTTACCCCCTGGAAAATGGCCAGTTGGTCGGGTGGTAGAGGTTCATCCAGGAAAAGATGGAGCTGTCCGGGTGGTGACTCTTAAAACAAAGAATGGTCATATAAAGAGACCGATTATTAAGCTTTCTATTCTGCCTATAGCTGAAAAGAAAGAAAGCACACTGCCAGTTACCTATAGCGGGAAAGAAAGTAAGCAAACTAGGTGTCACAGTTGTCCTAAAATCTATAGCATAGCATTATCATTGCTATTTTTTATGAGCCTTATATTCTCCACTGAAGCATCTTATAAACTGACCGCATTCGATAACAATCAAACGTTGTATTTCGATCTGTTGGGACAGATGCATCTTATTCGTGATCAGTGGAAAATCGTAACTTATTATGATATGTCTCCTTATTGGCAAGGAGACAAAGCGGTCACACAATTTTCCGAATATCTCAAGCAAACATGTGGGAAAATTCAAGAGCAGAGTCATTGTAAAATCATTATCCTTCAAATAGAACACGAGTACAATGAACTACAATATTATAATCAGCTGTTGCTAAATCAGCACTTTGGAGCGAGCTCACGAACTCGACGCGGACTTATCAACGCTGTCGGCTCCCTAGCTAATTCATTGTTCGGAGTACTTGACCAGGAATTCGCAGAAAAATATAAGCGTGACATTGACCTAGTGCGTGTAAATATAAACCATCTTAGTCAGCTGTATCGTAATCAGACGTCGGTCATTGAAGCGGAGTATAATATCTTAAAGAGAACAGAGGAGACTATTGAAAAGCAGCATAAGATAATCAATAAACATTTAAATTATTTAGACTCCATCACCAACACATTGCAGAAGGAGATTGATATAATATCTATTCAGCAAGATTTCTCTCTAGCAGCGTTGGCGACTATTAATATGATCCAGAATTTGAAGCGGATTCAGGATACTTTTCTTGACACAATGACTGAAATATATCATGGTCAGATCAATCTGCATCTCTTAACTCCACAACAGCTCCGTGGTGAGTTACAGGTTGTATCTAGCCAAATATCGAAAGAGCTAGCATTACCTGTAGATGACATTCAGTTCAACCTGTATAAGGTCTACAAATTACTAAAGGTTAAAGCAAGAATGACGGAAGAATATTTCATATTTGAAATTACCTTGCCGTTAATTAGCAGAGATACGTTTCAGCTATATAATTTAATACCAGTGCCGGTACAAATTAATAAAAATATGATCAGCATCAAACCAAAGTCTGAATTCGTAGCGATTAACTTGAGACGTGATTCATACTTAACAGCCAGCGCCAGCGATCTGCAAGGCTGTGAATATCAAGCGGAAACTTACCTTTGTCGTCTTCGAGGACCTGTCCAGAGTTTAGGTCCTGACGAACAATTTTGCGAGAAGGAGAAACTATCTTGCAAATTCAGTAAAGCTAGCTGTGAAAACAAATGGGTTCCATTACACGACTTATCTACCTATTTGTATTTCTGCTGTGACTCATATTCTTTGAGAGTCATATGCGACGATGACGTACAATTGAGCGAAATCAGCAAGGCCGGACTGATTCAAGTATCAAAACAATGCATTGTAAAGGGTTATGACGTGACTCTTTATTCTCATCAGCAATTAGAGAATACTCTCAAACTTAAGCTAAATATTCTTGAAACTAAATTGAGTCCCATAAATCGTATAATCAGTAATCTTACGCTACCTATCCAAACTTTCCAAGATTATAAGGTTAACGAGGATGTCACGCCGATAAACGATTCCTTAAACTATCTCGGTGAACAAATAAAAGCAATTAAAGACTCAGCCCAGCAGACCGAGATCTTAACGACACATGACATACATCAGTACGCGGTGTCGTATAGCCTATTAGCAGCAGCGGTCGCAGCAGTCCTGTGGTTCCTGTGGAGGAGGTGTCAGCGAGCCCGTGATGCCCCTACGCAAGGACGGAACGAGAGCGTGCCAGCGAGTGTGAGTGTGTGTATAAATCAATCTGAGCAAGAGCAAGGCTCTAGTGTAAGTGCGCGAAGTCAACCCCTGTCCGAACAGAGGCAAAGTGTCAGTGATAGTGCGCGCGTATCAAATTTTTCTAAGCGGTGGTCTAGTTTGCGTTTAAAAAGGCGAGACATATCTACGTCTCCCCTAGCTAAAAGACACGCGCTATTCTCGACAGATGACTCCGCCGTTTAAGCAAATAATAATAGACTGTTAAGATAATTATGATTGTTTTATCACCTTGTATCTCTCATCTATTATTGTTTTAACTCATTAGCGTTTAAGCTCACACTCACATAACTCTTTATTTTGTATAAGCTAATATCATTAGCTCATCTCCGCGCTCGGGAGCATGTTCGATGCAATACCTAATTGCAACCAAACACTTATTGCTGATCCAGCAATACGACGTGGCCGCACTAAGTGCGCCGCGAGCTCAGTGCATGTCGGACAGCGACCGGGTGCATTCATTCCCATTTTCTCACATTTTTAGCGATAGTTTAGCAGAAATAAACCTTTTAACGTAATTAAAGTGTTTTCTGTCTAAAGTAGCAAACTCCCATCCCATCAGGTACCACGCAGGTCGCACCCCCTACAATAACTTTCGTCTTGTTTACATTAACTTTCATTCCTCTACTTTTTAGAGCCTCATTCATACTATTAACCATCAGCTGCAATTCCTCCGCTGATCATGCTAATATCACCTGATCATCAGCGTATAGGAGGCATTTGACGGTCAGTTCATTCATTTTTAAGCCATACATACTCTCTTGCAGTTCTTTCAGACAACTATCCATGTATAGATTAAACAGCCACGGAGACGCTACACAGCCCTGTCTCACACCCTTTTCAATGTGAAAGAAGTCCGTGCAGGCCCCGTTGATCCTGACACAAGCACTAGAACCCTCATAGAGAGACCTCAGTGCCCGTATCAAGTTGCTGTTCACTCCATACATGGACAATATTGACCACAGTTCATTCCTCACCACTCTGTCATAGGCCTTTTCCAAGTCCACGAATATGCAATAGACCTTTTGACTTTTAGCCAAAACTTTCTCAGCTACGCATCGTAAGGAAAAGACCTGATCCGTACATCCCCTTCCTTTCATAAATCCTGCTTGCACATCCCACATTTTTCCTTCAGTTTCATTCATCACTCTTTTTATCAACACTTTTGCATACAATTTGCCAACGATGCTGAGCAAGCTTATGCCGCGGTAGTTTTTGCACTCTTGCTGCGACCCTTTTCCTTTGTAAAGCGGCACAATGACAGCTTTACACCATTCTGCTGGTACTCTGCCACTTCGCCAACAAAAGTTAAAAAGGCGGTACAGCTGGCAAGCTACCACGCCACGTCCAGCTTTCAGCATTTCGACAGAAATCCGATCTATTCCAGCAGCCTTTCCTACTTTCATACAATTCAACGCTTCCACTATTTCTCCCATACTTAACTCGCTTTCATCGCCAAATTCATTCAGTTCTAAAACACGCGTATCGCCTTGTATATCTTCTTTTTCGAATAAACTCTCAAAATATTCCTTCCATCTCTTTAGCACACATTCTTCTCCTCTTACAAAACTTCCATCCTGGTTTCTGATGTGATTGAGCGGCGACATTGTTTGCTGACTCCTCACTGTTCTTATGGACTTCCAAAAAAATTTAATATTCCGTTGGAAGTCTTCAGATAACCTATTATCAAATTTTTCTCTATCATTCTCTTTCTTTCTCATCATCGTCTCTTTTGCAACACGTTTATACTTTTTATAGTCATCCTTTGCCATTTTTACATCCTCATCCGTTGCCTTTTGCATTCTTTGATTGGCCTTTGTAGCCAACCAGTCCAACCATGCTTTCTTCTTGCCAGTCAACGCATTAAGAACTTCCGCACTCATTCCTTTTGCCATACATCCTTGTCGTCTTTTGCTAACCCCACACACTTCAATCGCAACTTCCACAAGTCCTTCCTTAAACGGCTTCCATAATTCTTCAATCTCACATATTTCATCTAGGTTTTCAAATTTTTCACTCAGTTTACTCACAAATGCCTCTTTTATGCCTAACTCTTGTAAATTCTCAACTTTTATTCGCTCTAGTACACTAACGGGTTCATGCACACGATGTCGCCACCGCTGAAACAGACCCCTTACCCGGCTAATTACCAAGAAGTGATCTGTGTCGATCCCGGTGCCACGGTACGCCCGAGTGTCTAGCACTTTCTTTCTCAGTCTTGCGTCTACTATCACAAAGTCAATCATGCTTCTCTGATCTCTCTCCTCTCTTGTATACAAGTGGATATCCTTGTGGTTGAATATGGTATTAGTTACCACAAGATTCCTTTCCAAACATACTTCTAGCAAGCTTTCTCCATTTACATTCACTCGTTCATCACCAAACTTTACTAATACACTTTGGTATCCATCGCGCTTCACTCCCACCCAACCATTAAAATCACCTAACATCACTATTCTCTCGTTTCGTTTACATTTATCCAGAATATCACTCATACTCTCCCAAAATGCCTGCCTCTCGCTTTGGTCTTTTGAAGACCGGTGCCACCGCGCATCCTGCGGAGCATACACTCCCAAAACAAAGATGCGGGTAAGTCCAACCTTCAGCCTTAGCCAAAGGAGTATTGGGCTCACACATTCATACTCTGTCACACACTCATTCATTCTCGCGGAAAGTAGTACACCGACCCCCTGGCATGCTGTGCTGGTTGTGGCTACACCTGACCAATAGGCCGTATAGGCTCCGTGTGTCGTGGTGTCACATCCTTTCCGCTTTGTCTCATTCACACACAAAATATCAAGATGCCTCTCTTGCATCATCTTACATACCTCCTCAATTTTATCTTTCATTCCTCCTCTCACATTTAATGTAGCAAAGTGGCTAACCCTAGTCCACTTTTCGCCTCGATGGGAAACGAGACGTGATGGGTGGAGAACCACATCGCCGCCGTTTTTGGTTTTAAATTTCACTACCATAGCGTTCCCACGAGAAGCTAGGGAATTAAATTGGTCCACCTGAACAGAGCCCCGCTTGTCCAGGTAAGGCTAGCCTTGTTCTGGGTTCGCCCGGGCCCAGGGCAATTAGGCACGCTTAAGACTACGCTCGCCCGTAGCCACGCAGCTCATCGGCACGGCGACCTTGGCTTGGCGGATAGTGGAGCGGATCAGGATGGGGTAGGAAGGGATTCACGGACAAGGAAATTGATAAGGTAGGATAGGACGGGGTTAGAAAGGATCCAAAACCATCTGTAATTCAAACCAAAAAAAATTCCAACAGCCAGGACAGATCTTACATACAAAATACAATCTCTGCAGTCCGAGCATAAATTTATTAGATGGATAATGGAATAATACCTATGCTTCTTGATAGATTCAGCAGATGTTTAATTACTATTCTTTACCCGCCTCTTAAGGTGCGGTTCCACTCAGGCGGAGCGGAGAGGAGCTGTGCCGCGATTCATCAATCACGGTGCGGAGCGAAGAAGAGATGTGAAATTTAAGCTATGTGATTGGTAAATCGCGGCACAGCTCGTCTCCTCTCCTCTCCGCTCCGCCTAAGTGGAACCGCACCTTTAGGCCGGGACTGCACCAAAGCGGAGACGAGACGAGCGGAGAGAAGATGTTTTAAACAACCAATAGAAATGCGTTATTGATACATCTCTTCTCCTCTCAGCTTCAGTGGAGATCGCTATGCTAGAGATGTGGAATATTTGAATGGCGCGATGGAAGCGGAGATGTGAGCTGCGTGCGGGCGATGCGCAGCGCAAACGACAGATGTGAGCGGCGTGCTGTGAGCGATGTCATCCTCCCAATCAATCAAATCAATTTTGCTTCTTCAGACAGTAGTTCTTCTTCTTCAAGTAAAAAAAAGCTTTTTTTGTAATAATAACGACATCGCATACCTTTCGTGTCAGAATGCGTATTGAGCACTCAACATACCGCACATCTCTTCTCGCACAGCACGCAGCACACTGCACATATCTCCGCTTTGGTGGAGTCCCGGCCTTACAATCCCGGGTTCTTCAAGCTGAGCGCCAAGAGGCCCAATATGAGTACCACTGTCAAGTTTTACGGACTGTAAGAGTAGATCCAAATCGCTAGATGTCTCCATCACTTTCCATCAGGCAGGCGGCGTCAAATTGACGAGCTGAATAAAATAAAACGTATATTAGCCAAATATTCTATGCTACGGGCAATAATAATATTATAAGCTTTGAGCGATAAATAAGATCGTCTAGATATGGGATGTAATGCTTTTTTTACGTGAAGAAAAACCCAACCTACATGGATGCTATGTCGGATTCCTACCGACTAAAAAACCCCTCGTATCCCGCCTAACAGCCTACGTTTGGGAACTCCGGGTAAGTCCTCGGAAGGATACCCCAGGACTGGGATATAATGCTAAGCTCAGGCATAGCACCTACGCATACGTCAGCGCATTATATTAATGAGAATAGTCTACAAAGACGAAAGCACCCGTTTGAAAAACCAACGAACTAAATAATATAATGTTTAACTTAAAATGGCTGTGACATACGGACGGACAGACAGACAGACATGACGAATCTATAAGGGTTCCGTTTTTTGCCATTCGGCTACGGAACCCTAAAAAGGGACTCCCAAAAACAGCCAAAAAATCACGTATGTTGTACGGGAGATACAACATACGTGATTTTTGGCTGTTTTTGTACGAAACCTATTGCGAGTCCGACTCGCACTTAGTTGATTATTTGTTACCAGTAGGGTACGTAGTCCTAAAAATGTATGCAACATATCACGAAATAAACAAAGTTTTAGTATAGAATGCAATAATTCAAGAGTTAGTAGAAAAAAGAATTCCCTCTGGAATTTGCTTAGCAAAATAAAATGAAAGAGCCATTGGTTTGTACCATAGATTTAGAATGTACAAGATGAACAGTGTCAAACTGAAGACGAGACCAAAAATGAAAGATCTATGTGTGGGTTAAATAGTGTTGTTGAATGGTCACACCTATGTTATCGATAAAAGTATCTGTATAAATGGATGGAATGGAAATGAAACTTCTAAGCACACAAAGTGCTTAGAAGTTTCATCTCCAACTTCTTGTTTTGGGGAATAAATTGTTAATTTGAATGTAATCGACTATGAAAAAGTAAAAATGGGATTATATGGGGTAACTCGTAATATTAGAAATTCTGTAGTGATTTTACGAATTTTGATTCAGTGTGTGAATTTGAAAATACACTTTTAACATGTAATTTATGGCATCGTACATTGCATTGTTGCCGTACATATATATTTTGCCAATTGAATTTGAAATTTTACTAAAAATCCAACTCTTATCGTAATACGAAACCTAGAAACTCATTTATTATTGAACCCTAGTAACAATAAAAGATATTACTCGTAGATTTTTTTAAATATATTAACCTCGCCAAATTGACGTCGCCACTGATGGAAACTAATGGAAAGCCGTGGCGCATCTAGCGAATGGGGGCCATGCTTACAGCACACAAGACTTCTGACAGTAGTCCTCAAGTTGGCGACCCTATGATGTGCCTCTTCACGCTCCGCTTGTAGAACCCGGGATTGTAAAATGAGGGAAACACATGTGCGGGCAGGTCGTTCCAGGATTTTGTAGTTCGACAGAGGAACGATCTTTTGAAACGCTAAGTTCTGGCGAAGATTCTCTCCGCTATAAATGAGTGGCACCTCTGCCCGACGTGTTGTTCGGAATCGGAAAGAAGATGGTGGGATCAGGTTGAAGAGCTCTTCAGAACATTCGCCGTGATACATTCAGTAGACGGCAGCCAAGGACGCTATGGTTCTTTGCTGCGTTAACGGCTCGAGGCTTACCGTCATCTTAGGACAACCTATAATTGAAATCGGATAACACGTCTCTGCATAGCGCCAAGCGCGTCCAGTAAGTACCTCGCACAGTCATCCCAAAGGTGAGAACAGTATTCGACGCAGAGGCTAATCTGCGCCTTGTACAGCAAACATCCCGGTGTGGCGTGGAGTACCTTAAGTGAAGTAAAATTATAAAAATTCAACTCAAAATGGATCACAAATTTTGGAAATATTATATTAAAATAGGCACAAAACCCTAAAAAAACGTTAAATAACACAGTTCGAGTAAAAATCAATCATATTTATAGTAAATTAAATCCAGATAAGTTTGTTTGTAGCAATGTCACTATTATGAACTATCGACATCCTTATCGATACCTACCCATGACTATTTTACTGTAAACAGCCCTTTCTATTTCTGCCTTATATATCCTCCAAAAATGCATTTACACATTAAATATTGTGTTATGTATGAAGGAAAATGCATAATCTACGTATTATATTAAAATAGGCACAAAACCCTAAAAAAAAGGTTAAATAACACAGTTCGAGTAAAAATCAATCATATTTATAGTAAATTAAATCCAGATAAGTTTGTCTCCAAGTGTTTGTTTCCAAGAGGATCATGCCAGTAAGGGAGTGGGTGTCTTGCTCTCCTCCCGTTTGGCTTCTGGAGTGAAAGATTATGGATTGGCAGGCCCAAGACTCCTGTGGGTACGTATAAAGCTGGGGATCACGAGAGTTTTTTTGGTCGCAGCCTATGCTCCCGTCAGCTCGGCTAATCCCCAAGTGCTCGCGGAGTTCTGGGATTCCGTTAGAGACGTCCTCGATTTGGCTGAGGGGAATGAAAAGTTGATCATGTGTGGTGATTTGAATGGATGGGTGGGGACTAAGCGAGATGGCTTCGAGGCTGTCCTTGGTCCGCATGGAGATAAGAGAGCGAATGATGCTGGTAAGTCAATCTTAGACGTATGCTTGGAACGAGACCTCCTGGTGGCGAACAGTTTATTCCGTCACAAAGATATCCACACGTATACTTGGAGACGGAAGGAAGAAAAAAGTGTAATTGATTTGATTTTGATAGACAGTCGTCTCCGAGAGGCTATAAGGGATACAAGAGCCTACAGAGGCCCCACTCTTGAAACTGACCACTACCTGGTGGTAAGCCGGTTTGTTGGTCTTTTCAAGAAGTGGAGGCACTGGCGAGTGCGTGTCCCCTTCGGAGACTATGAAAGGATAAAGAGTGAAAAACTGGAAGATGAAAGCGTAAGGAGTATGTATGTAGGCTTAGTCAGTGAAAGGCTTGCAAACGCGAGCCTTTCCGACTTAGATGTGGATGAATGCTGGAATATTATGAAAGAAAGTATAGTGGATAGTGCAAAAGAAGCATGTGGGAGTGCAAAGAGACATGAACATTCGAAAGGTGATGCCTGGTGGGATGCAGAGGTACAATCCTGCGTAGCAAGAAAGAAGAAAGCGTGGTTGGATTATGTCTCATCATTGCAACTGAATGACAGTATGAAAGACACGAAGAAAGAAATTTACCGCCTCTGCAAGAATGAAGCCAAAGCTTTAGTGAAAGAGAAGCGTGAAAGAATAAATTTGATTGCGGAAGAGAAGCTGACGAGGAACTTCGAGACAAATACCAAACTCTTTTGGAGGGAGGTCAAGAAGTCTCGGAGCTGTTCGTCAGTTTCCAGAATGGATAAGATAAAGAGTAAAGCTGGGGACATTCTTGCGGACCCATTAGAGGTGTTAGAGCGGTGGAATGAGTACTTTGGAGAAATGTATGAATATCTCCCGGATGCGGGCACTGCGAGGGAGTCGATGACTGATCTTGCGGTGCAAGCATCAAGCGGAGATATTACTTTGGAAGAGATTGAATGGTCGATACGAAGCTTGAAAAATGGAAAGTCTGCGGGAATTGATAGGATATCTGCTGAAATGATCAAATTAGGTGGTCCTTGCGTCCGAGACGCCTTCTGGTCATTGAGCAATCTATGCTGGAAGACTGGAAGGGTCCCAATGGACTGGAGGCGTGCTATCATCGTGCCCTTGTATAAAGGCAAGGGCTCACGTATGGAGTGCGCCAACTATAGGGCCATCAGTTTGATCAGTATAGCAGCTAAAGTGTATGGCAAAATTATTGAAAGGAGAATGAGGGTGGAATCGGACGGATTACTGTGGGAGGCGCAGGGTGGTTTCCGAAATGGAAGGGGATGTATGGACCAAGTTTTCTCTCTCCGCAACATCGTAGAGAAGCAGCTGTCTGTAGGCCGGAAGGTTTTCTGCGGTTTTGTGGACATGGAGAAAGCATTTGACAGAGTTGTACGGAAGGATCTCTGGGATATATTGCCAGGATACGGGATTGATGGTGCGCTGCTTCGTGCTGTGCAGTCTACATATGTGGGATGTACGGCATGTGTGCGGGTGGGCGGCAGCCTGTCTCCCTGATTTGACGTCAACATTGGCGTCAGACAGGGCTGCGTGCTGTCGGCTCTGCTGTTTGTCCTGTACCTGGACGATTGTCTTAAGAGAGTAAGATCGATGAATGTTGGATTGCGAATGGGTGACTTACTTGTGAACTGTTTGCTGTATGCAGATGATGCCGTGCTTATAGCCGAATCGCCATCAGAACTACAGTCACTAATCACAACGATGAAAGATGATTGTCTAATGAGAGGCTTACATTTGAACGCGACTAAAACGAAAGTGATGGTATTCGAAAGAGAAGAGGACAGAACGAATGCCAGGATAACTGTAAATGATGTAGTGCTGGAACAGGTGGATGAGTTTGTATATCTTGGATGTGCATTTAGCAGGGATGGACGGTACACCGCTGATGTAGAAAAGAGGGTAACTGCGGGCAATAGTGTGAATGGAGCGTTAGGCAAACTTTTAGGTACCAAGGGCTTAAGTCAAAAGACCCAGCTCGCAGTACACAATGCGGTGCTGATACCTACGCTAACGTATGGAAGCGAGAGTTGGGTATGGCAGGCAACGCATGAAAGTAGAATAAACGCGGTCGAGATGCGCGCGCTACACAAAATCTGCGGAGTAACGCTCGCAGATCGCGTTCGGAATGAAGATGTAAGAAAGAGAGTTGGTCTGAAAGAGAGTGGGTGTTAAAGTAAGGAAGGGCATGCTACGATGGTTCGGGCATGTGGAACGAATGGGAGATGAAAGAATGACAAAACAGATATACAACGCGAAAGTGGATGGACGTAGGAGTCAGGGAAGGCCACGACACACCTACCACGACCAAATTAATCGTGTGTTAGTTGAAGGTGGTGTCAAGAGCCGTAGGAACCGACGTGCATGCATGAAAAGAAAAATGAAAGTTGAAGAAGCAAGTGAGGTGTGTATGGACCGTGCCGTGTGGCGCTCGGTTCTTTCTGCCTACCCCGCAAGGGATTTGGCGTGAAGATAGTTAGTTAGTTAGATAAGTTTGTTTGTAGCAATGTCACTATTATGAACTATCGACATCCTTATCGATACCTACCCATGACTATTTTACTGTAAACAGCCCTTTCTATTTCTGCCTTATATATCCTCCAAAAATGCATTTACACATTAAATATTGTGTTATGTATGAAGGAAAATGCATAATCTACGTTATGAGTTGAACTTTCAGTGAAATTTTACATCCAATTTGGCAAAATATGTACGTCAAAAATGGAATGAACGAAGTCACAAATGACCTGTTAAACGAGTCTTTCTTCGTATAATTGCGTTTTGTAATATCCTATTCACACACTAAACACGACAATATTGTTGAAAATATAAAATTTTCTATTTTAATCGTAAGATCACTACAGATTATTGGATATTATGAATAACATAGAGCCGCCATAGGATCCCAGCGGGCTCAGCGATTCAAAATACTGACATATGAGTACACAATTTGCTTTCTCTTTTCCTCTCGAGCTAAGTGCTATGGATAATGAGGTCTCGCTCGCACGCTTTGTATATCTATTGAGAGTAGCGAAAAATTCTAAATCTATGGTTTGTACCCAATGATTTTTTTTAAAATTGAATGCCAACATGTGCTATAACTTTTAGTTTTTGAATTGACATGTTTTTGAAGTTGATTTGTGCAGGCTGAAAAAAAAAGCAAACGAGAAAGTTTATTTAGATGGCATATTTATTTATCATCTGTATGGTTAGAAAAATACCCGCTAACTTGTTTTATTTTCTGCATTTTCACCTAAAAACTCAGAATTCGAGGGTTTCTAAATATTTATCTCGATAAAAAATAAACTGTTTTAAAGTTATTAATCTCTAGAAATAAAAACCAGCCACCCAAATGGTCAGCTAGTTCGTTAAATGCGTAGCCAGATATTTCTAATAACTACAAACAAACCGCTTAGGAATAGCTGCATATTTATAACGACACCGCGATGTGAGGTGAGATGTTATAGCTATTTCTTTGAACTACTGAATAAAACATTACGATGCCGAACGCGTTTACGCACGCACGCGAATTCTTACGAACTTGGTGTAGTAAGTCGGGTTGTTGAAAAGCGTTTGTGTGCCTGAGAAATCTATGCAAAGCTTGAATATTGGAATGAGTATTTTATGCAATGCAACGAAACTACTTAAAACGTCTAAACTTATAAGTGTTTTTACATCCCTAGTACCTATGTAAAAGACTGTCAGTGCAAGTCAGACTGGCGCACACAGGGTTCCGTACTAAAAAACGGCAAAAAATCATTGTAGTATGGGAGATCCCCTTTTTTTCTGATTTTAGTATTTGTTGTCATAGCCGCAACAAAAATACATCATCTGTGATTTCAGCTCGCTAGCATCACGGTTCCTGAGATACAGCATCGTGACGGAAAATTATAATTGTAGGGCATTCTATAATCGATACTGAAGCCGAAAATGTAATTTAAAATTTTCATGTCTGTCTGTCTGTATCCCGAACAAGTATCACGCCGTTACTACTGAATCGATTTAAATGATACTTGGCACAATCTGAGCTTATGATCTGGGGAAGGTTCTAGGATACTTTTGATCCCGATATTTTGCGCGACTCTTTCAGAAGAGGGGATGAAAGATAAATTGGTTTTCAGCAGTAAATTCTCACCGCGTGGTCCGATTTCAAATATTTTTTTGGTGTCACACAAGTTTCAATATTTAGGGTTTTGTAGTTCATTCAAGGGTTCCTTTTAATGTAAGGGTCGTTCTAAACAGGCGTGGTATTGTAAAATAATTCATTCCACGCCGAAGGCGTTTGATGAAGAAAGTTTCTAGGAGTCTGATGAAGAAATATCTCTCCTTTCATAGACCTTATGTGACGTAAACGAAGTTGCGAGGGTCAGCTAGTCACTTATAATTATGCCTTAGCCGGTCGATGAGTTGTGTACAGGTAAGCTAAGGCTAAGAACGTCTGAATTTTTTATTCTATTATTCGCCCATAAAAGCTTTTATGAAGAGAGAAAATTTGTAAAAGTTTTGGAAGTAAGTTACGAGCCAAACCGCGTTGCACAGCTAAGCTTAGCATACATTTATGATAAGTTAGCTATACACGACAGTATATGTACATATTATCTGCACGTAGTGACCTGTATGTAAACTCTGACGAGTGCAAATAATATTAGCGATAAAATATCGTAATCACATTATAATTAGGACACTCGATGTCTAGATATTTCTGTACTTTAAGTTTTTAGTATCTTTTTGGGAGGGTAAAAACGGGACCCTACTGAAACCCTGTCTGCTTGTCTCCAAAAATCCATCTCCAAAAATAAATTTTGATAGGTAGCTAGACTAAACTGTATGGCTATACTAATATTATAAAGAGGAAAGATTTGATTGGTTGTTTGTTTGTTTGCATCGAATAGGCTCCAAAACTACAGGACCGATTTGAAAAATTCTTTCGCTTGGAAAGTTACACTCTTCGTGGTGAACATAGTCTATATTTTATTCCCGTATTCCCACAGGAACGGGAACTACGCGAGTGAAACCGCATGATTTCCGCTAGTATCTAATAATTTTGGTAGCTAGACAGTGAAAATATTCACAGATGATGTAGGAGTTTCTATTGCGATTATAAAAATAAATAAGTAAGTAGGTACTAATAAAACCCGTCAAGTGCGAGTCGGAGTCGCGCACGGAGGGTCCCGCACCAAAAATCACGTTTGTTGTATGGGAGCCCCCCTTATGTCCATCCTACTAATATTATAAATGTGAAAGTTTGTGTAGATGTTTGGATGTTTAGATGTTTGTTACTCAATCACGCTCTAACGGCTGAATGGATCTGGCTGAGATTTGGTACAGGGATAGAGTCTGGAATAACACATAGGCTTACACGCGCATTTGTTATCACGGGAAATCTTCACATGGGAAGCGGGAACGGGAACCAAATTTCACGCGGGCGAAGCTGGGCGCATCAGCTAGTTATTTATATTTATTCTGTGAGCAATTCAAGCGTCTACTTGTTGCCGTTAATAATATAAATAATAAATTGTCAAAAAAATCACGTTTATTGTATTTACATTAAATATTATTAGTCTGCTATATTTATAATACCTATACCTACCTATGTTGTTATAGCGGCAACAGAAACACATAACCTGTGAAAATTTCAGCTCTCTAGCTATCACCGTTCATGAGGTACAGCTTCGTGACGGACAGACAGACAGATGGACAGCGAAGTCTCATGAATAGGGTCCCGTTTTTTGTCCTTTGGGTACGGAACCCTAAAAACAGTCTAAAATTGTCATATATTAAGGGGGGTAGATAATAATGGTACAGATCCCTTCGTGCGCGAGGCCGGTTCATACTTGGCGATTTTAATTATTTGCTTCAGTGCCTCTTACATTATGTATTGGGACTCTTCGAAGGCGGCGAGGCGTGCATTGAAGGGCTGGGTAACCTGGACATAGAGGTGGACGAAGGGCCTGACAGCGATGGCGTCCCCTTCCCTATGTCCAGTTAAAATCAATCAAACCAACCTCCAGCACTGTACTGCTGCTACGGCTCAACTGCGCAAGTGGCTGGAGGTAAATGAAGATGCCGTAGCTCTGATCCAAGAGCCGTGGGTCAGAAAGGCAACATATGCGGTCTACAAAGCTTAAATGGTAAGATGTTCGCACACCATGGCCCGGAACATCCGCGAGCCTGTATATACATAGGTAAAAATATCAGAGCCCATGCACTAACGAATTTCTGTTGCAGAGACGTATGTGCGGTGAGGCTGTCTAACGAACAGGGCGCCAACACATCCGGCGCAGTCCTGGCCTCCGTCTACATGCATGGTGCGGACGCCCCGCCACCACACAATATGGCGCGGTTGGTGTCGCACTGCGAGAACGAAGGCCTACAACTGCTTATCGGCACGGACTCAAATGCCCATCACACATTATGGGGTATGAAAAATTGCAACGACAGAGGTAAGGCACCTTTTGACTACCTTATAATTACTAAACTTACAGTCCTAAACCACGGCTCAGAGCCAACATTTGTAACTAGAGTTGCTAGAACTATAATTGACTTAACACTAGCCACAGAGGCAGTAGCAGGAACGATCACAGACTGGCACGTGTCCAGTGAGGCCTCTTGCTCGGACCATAGGTGGCTAAGATATAATCTACAAGCAGAATTGCACTACGCACCTCCGCGTCGAAACCCTCGTAAGACGGATGTAAAGCAATACTCGCATCACCTACAACAACGATTAAAAACTCAGGTAATACCGGACATAATCGAAAGTACTGAACAAATTGATCTGCACGTGAAGGAACTGACAGACAACACCATACATAGCTATCATGTGGCCTGTCCCCAAGCCGAACCCATCAACGCGAGGGATAAAGGCTCTAGTTGGTGGGGGCCCGAACTGGAAAGACTCAGGAAGAACATGAGGCGGCTGTTCAACAGAGCTATGAACACTTGTGCAGACCACGACTGGGACTGCTACAAAGCCGCCAAAGCAAAATACAAGAAACGACTAAGATACAGAAGTACCAAGTCGTGGAGAAATTTCTGCAGTAGCATTGAAAACTGCACGCAAGCCAATAGAGTCAGACTAATACTGGCCAAACATAGAACAGAGATATCTGGATCTATAAAGAAACCTGACGGCAGCCTGACAAACACCCGTGAAGAGGCGGAGAGTACTTTGATACAGACGCACTTCCCAGAATGCCAAATGCTGCAGGCACCCGAGTGGCCGGTGGAAAATTTAACCATAGAGGAAGTCCACTGGGAGCTGGCACGACATGTACTCAACCAACAAAAACTGAATGGGCAATCAACAGCTTTAAGTCCTTCAAATCTCCAGGACTGGATGGAATCTTCCCCGCACTTTTAAAATGGGGGGGACACCAGTTGACATGGTCACTTACCATCATCTTGGTAGCATGTCTGGCGCACAGATACGTACCCAGACTGTGGAGGGAGGTCAAAGTGATCTTTATACCAAAACCCGGCAAAGGGGACTACTCGGACCCCAGATCATACAGACCGATAAGCCTCACGTCTTTTCTTCTAAAAACTCTGGAAAGATTGTGTGACAGAGACATTCGAGGGACGGCCCTTCAAAATAAACCACTGCATCCCAATCAACACGCATATGCCCCTGGCAAGTCTACGGACTCAGCACTACATGCAGTGGTACATAAAATAGAAGAGGCCATCCAGATTAAATCAATGTGCCTTGGCACTTTCATAGACATAGAGGGAGGTTTCGACAGAACTAGCTTCAGAAGCATAACCATGGCACTGACAAGACATGGAGTGAATACGGTAGTCAGTGAATGGATAGAAAACATGCTGAGCAAACGCATTATAAAACTACAGACAAGTGGAAAACAGTGCGCAGCGGTGGTCAAAGGATGTCCACAAGGGGGCGTCGTCTCACCGCTGCTATGGAATCTTGTTGTAAATGACCTAATAACCAAACTAAATGCAAATCACCACTACACTGTGGGGTATGCAGACGACATAACAATACTGACAAGGGGAAACTTCACCAACACGGTGTGTGATATTACACAGACAGCGTTTAAGATCGTGGAACGTTGGTGCACTGCCAACGAGCTATCGGTCAATCCCAGCAAGACGGAGCTTGTATTGTTCACAAACAAAAGGATTCTGGGAAACTATCGGTTGCCACGTCTCTATGGCACCGAATTACAATTCTCCAAAGAGGTCAAGTATCTTGGGGTACTTCTTGACAGCAAACTAAACTGGAATAATCATCTCGAAAATAAAATCAACAAAGCCACAATCACATTCTGGCAGTGCCGCAGAATGATAGGAAGCAAGTGGGGGTTGAGCCCCAAGATCACCCTCTGGCTATACGAATCGATAATAAGACCCATCGTTGCCTACGGGGCTGTGGTATGGTGGACGCGCACAAGCCTAACCACAATCGAGAAGCACCTGGAAAGTTTCCAAAGATCAGCCTGCATGGCAACTACCGGTGAAATGAGAACAACGCCCACCGCCGCCATGGAGGCTATGCTGGGTCTCCCGCCGCTGCACATCTTCATAAAACAAGAAGCTGCGGCTACAGCCATTAGACTCAAAAGTCTAGGACTGTGGAAACCAAGCAAGGTAGCACATACAGAGATATACAAGAAGCTGGTGGATTCGGAACCACTAACTGAAGCAATCACCGACACAATACCAAAGCAGTTTGTGTTCGACAAAAAGTATAAAATACAACTACAAGAGTGCCCCCGAGAGGGACTCAATATCAGGGAGTTGAGGATATTTACGGATGGATCCAAGACGAGGCTGGGTACCGGAGCGGGAACCTTCTCGGAGGACCTGAACATTAATATCGCAACACCTCTAGGCACCCACGGCACGGTATACCAGGCAGAGTGCATGGGTATAATCAAGGCGACTGAGGCCATCAAGGCCAGGACCGTACAGAATCAGTGTATCCGAATACTAACGACGCAGCGGACGAGCTGGCAAGAAGTGGCTCTTCGCTGACAGCAATGGGCCCTGAACCTATTCTGCCCTTACCATCGGGATGGGTACGTAACCTGCTAAAACAGCAAACAAGGAGCCATCACCAGGATCACTGGACCGGCTTAGATACATGCAGACAAGCGAGAGAGGCACTGCCGACAATCAACACCAGATTATCTCGCAAAATTCTGCAACTAAACAGGACCAAGATAAGTATGATAACAGGTATAGTTGCGGGTCACAGTCCACTAAACAAACATCTCTTTAATTTAGGTGTCACAGACAGTCCCCTTTGCAGAGCCTGTATGGAGACGGACGAAACTGCCAGTCACATTCTTATGGAATGCCCGGAACTGGCCAGATACAGGGCTAAACACTTCGGTACACCGAGGTCGTTCCAGGAAGTCGTCGGCAACGTGAAGAGTCTGCTAGACTTCCTGGAGGAACTGGGATGGCAGTAGCCATACCACAACCCCTCACGCAAAATAGGCGCAAAATTGACGTCGAGTTGCGGAAACCAGCCCGTGTAAACCTAGAACCTACATTATGTATTTTAAGTAAAATTACGACGTTTCTGATGGACTCGAAAGAGATTTCTAAGTGGGCTTTTGAAATATCACCCCAGTCGTAACCTTTTATATCAAGCGCCACATTTTTGAACTGAAAAGAAAAACTTCTTTATTTTACTTTGCTTTGTCTGTACTAATATTATCGGGATCTACTGAACCGATTTTTAAAATTCTTTCACCAATAGAAAGCTACGTTATTTTGGAGTGTCATAGGCTATATAGCATCACGCTACAAGGAATAGGAGCGGAGCAGTAATAGTAAATGTTTCAAAAACGGGGGATAAGTTATTCCTTTTGAGAGCTTCGTTGCGTGTGCTGCGTACCTAAATATTTATAGTTATGTTAAAAATATGTACTAACTAGCTGATGCCCGCAGCTTCGCCCGCGTAAAATTTGTTCCCGTTCCCGCTTTCCATATTTTATCCCCTTGGGGTAGAATTTATCAAAATTCTTTCTTAGCGGATGCCTACGTCATAACATCTACCTGCATGCCAAATTTCAGCCCGATCCGTCCAGTAGTTTGGGCTGTGCGTTGATAGATCACTATGTCAGTCAGTCAGTCACCTTTGAGTTATATATATTTAGATAAAAGTTAAATTGTTTCTCTTAAAAAAAAATTGCGCTGTAGCATGTCTATCTTTGGGTTGGTGCACAATAACCATTTTAATGGCAATCAATTTTTTTCTACGATAATGCCCCGGGATACTTACCTCTTTCATAAATGAAATTGTTCTTAAAAATAATGCGACGGGAATACACGCGACGAGAAACCTTTCCCTCTCTCTCTCACGTAGTATTGAATATTAACGACGAGACGCTACGGGAGTAAACGCAACGCGACGGGAGTAAATGCGACGGGAACAGGTAATACTCTCTCTTATGTGGCGCAAACGAAGTTGCGCGGGTCGGCTAGTGTAAAATATAAAGTTCTCTTCGGTACGTTTCTAAGAGCTCACCATTTATTGACAAAGTTTGCCAAATTTTATCACGAGAAAAAATTTTGTAAAAATAACGCTGGCCGCGGTGCTACCTGATAAAATAACCACATCTCCCACGGGAATAACCGGCTCTTCGAGTGCATAGGCAAAAGACACCTTGCAGATAACTCACAGCGATGTGAAGTTCATAAAATAGTCAAAAAATGGTGAGATAAGGAAAAAGGAAAAAACTATTTGATTGGAACAATGATAAACTCGTGATTATAAAAGGTTATGTTACTTTAGAACTTTGATTATCTAAGCTTTAGAATTGTTATTGACATCATCAACTTTTTTACGTATGGAAATCCCTAATGAATGCTATGCCGGACTCTTAACGACTAAAACCGAACTATGCCGAACTACGGCATAAGACGGATAAGATAAGTAAGAAAGGATCCCCAGGACTCCCGACAGTCTGTGGCTGCAAGTTCGGGTACTATCCTGCGTCTTTTGGGGGTTAGTTTGAGTGTTCTCCCGCTTCTTGGGGCGAGAGGCGTGCGTGAAACTCATACGTCACGCCGTCGCCGTTGTCATGGGCCTGCTTCTATGAGGACGACTTGCTTCTGTACATAAACCTGTTTTCTTTAATATGTTTTCTCTTTTTTTGTTTGTGTACATAAACTAATAAATAAATAAAAAGACGGCGAGCAGCCCTCCCGCCATCCTCAGGCCCACGGTCATGGATTTCGATAGTCTTGGACAAAGACATGTCTGCGGCGACCGTGCCGCAGTCTGCGGTACTCGGGTGGGAGAGTTATCTCCCGCTCCCTCCTCGTGACATCATCAGCTAGATTTATATTTTGAAAAAAGATTCTCATTATCCTTTGTACTCTGAATAAAGCTTAAGAAAGTTATTTTGTACCCTCGAGTGTGCCATCTTGAATTTATTAAAAGGGTAATCTAAATTTTAATCTTTATTTTGGTTACATCTTCGGGTCGGTGAGCAAAATACTGATTAGCGTGGATACAATTTTGTACGCCATGTTGACTATCCATAAATAACTCAGTTTTCTTTTAATAGTAATTTTGTTGAAATGGCAGAATTTTGCTTTGTAAATAGAAAATGTTAGGTTGTTTGCATCGAATAAGCTCCGAGACTACTGAACCGATTTAAATAATTCTTTTACTGTTGGGAAGCGCTACATTATCCCCGGATGACATAAGCTATATTTTCCCCTGTATTCCCACGGGAACGAAAACTACGCGGATGAAACCACGTGACGTCCGCTTGTCTTTACTAATATTATAAAGATTTCATTGTTTGTGTATTTGCATCGAATAAGCTCCGAAACTACTGTACCGATTTGAAAAATTCTTTCACTGTTGGGAAGTTGCACTATCCCCGGATGACATAGGCTTAATATTATTCCCGTATTCCCACGAAAACGAGAACTATGCGGGTGAAACCAAAACTAGACTTAGCCCACGTGCAGAGTCATTTGAAGAGCTGTTTTAGTAGCTAATTTACAGTCATTGCTGGTTATTGATCGAACCAGTCTATTTGCAGTCAACTGCTAGACGGAAGCTGTTTTGTTCTGGTTTCAGAACAACGCGTGCCGAGTATAGGTGCAACTCTCACAAAGTGAAACCGATCTTCACTAGAATCGAGCGATTTGATAGATCATTTTCTCCGTCGAACCATTGAAACTAGGAACTTCCAACACCGGGGTCTTCGAGCAGACTATGAAGAAGCACATCATCGGACCGCCAACTTGAGGAAACCGTCAATAGTCTTGTGGACTGTATTTGCTAGACATCGTCATGACTTTTTTTTATTTTGACTTTTTACGCCTACAAGGGTTTCTTTAAAATGGGTCTTAGAAGGTTTTTACAGAATCGACAGCGTGAGGTGACGCCTCCGGTGTTGCAAACATTCATAGGCTGCGGTGACCACCAGTCCTTCAGGAGGGCAGTATGCTTGTCTGCCACGTTAGTGGTATAAAAAAAGAAGATCATTTTCGCGATCTGAATTGACTTATAGAAGAAGTCTCAGCCGACATTCCACCTAAATCAAAGGATAAAACAACAAGAGTAAGTACCTATGTAATGTAGAGTCTAGATTCAAAAGTCGCTTAAGGACTAAAATCGCTTACACATAAATCATCTATCAGGTTGTTTTACTACGTAAGTGAACATGACTGCTACATACGATATTTGTTGCTTACTATACATCCACTTTATGAGCCGACGAGCCGACCGTACCAGAAGCGATCTATAATCAGCCCACCATCAAATACTAAGATTGATAGTTCCAAGTGTCACGGCACCTGCGAGCGGTTAATAGCCAATTCGCAGTAATGTCAATAGGGCGGTTCAAACAACCGTGACAGTTTAGCATTTAATGTGTCCATCACTTTACTAATGAAACGTTTCCTGGCCATCAGCTCTGAGGTATATTGAGCTGAAATAAATCGGTTACTGTGAGGTTATATTTAACTGTAACTGATAAAAATGTAACATGACGAGCGAAGGCACTTTGAAGGCTTAATTGCGGCTTCAAAATTTTTAACAGTGTTTCGTCACAACCTGCAGCTGGGGCGGACAGCGCTTTTGGAGTTGCAAACGTCCCTATGCTTCAGTAACCACTTGCACCCAGTAACCACGCGGAACCATGCAGATTGTAAGAAGCGGGATGACACCCGAAAACCCGTATCCTGCGGAATAGCACCCGAACTACCCCCTAGGCGAGTCCGCAGTGGTAGCCGTATGTCTGTTGGGAGTCCTGGGACATCCTTCCGAGGGCTTACCATGGCTCCCAACCGTAGGCTGTTGGGCGTTACGTGAGGTTTTTTAGTCGGTAGGAGTCCGGCATAGAATCCACTAACGATTTTCCCTCACGTTAAAAAAAAACCATGCAGATTAGTCTTAATCCTACTTCCTACTAATATTATAAACGTGAAAGTTTGTGAAGATGTTTGGATGTTTGTTACTCAATCACGCTCTAAAGGCTGAGTGGATTGAGCTGAAATGGTGGTACAGAGATAGCATATAGTCTGGAATAACTCATAGGACGACACTAATTTTCATCCCGGAAATAGGTTCCCACGGGAAGCGGGAACGGGTACCGAATTTAACGCGGGCGAAGCCGCGAGCATCATCTAGTAATTATATATTTTCCAGGCGGTACAAATATTTGTACAAGCAAATCCCATGTTATTATAACCATTTCTTCACAATATCAGTCAGTTTCAGTAATTAGTAGTGATACTGAAAGGGGAAATACTCGTAAGTACCTACCTTCCATAAGAAATTCAGCGTATGTTTTCAGGGGCAAGGTATACTCCAAGCTGTCTCTCTGGCCATACGCCACGGCGCGGTAACCCCTCTTGAAAGGGGAGGCACCCTCCTCTTTATACTGGTCGGGGTATCATTCATAGACAGAAATTAGGTCATTAGAACGATTGGGTTAAAATTTCCTTTTGTTTATTGGTTTCAATGAGACATAAGCATAGTAACATGAAAATGATTCATGAAACATATGAATAGATTTTTTTAAGTCAGATTTTGTAGCTCGCCTAAATACCTAGTAACAATGGCATATTGATAAGGTAAATATTTGTATACAGGGTGAATTTTTGAAAAGGGCTTGGATGGCCAATTCCGCAACTATAAGGAATAGCTAAAAATGCTCAAAGGAGTCACAAGCCCGATTTTGATAAAACTTTAAACGTCATCATTAGATTTTTGAAAAACCAATAATCCTAGCTGGGAATCGATTTTGAAAAAAAAAAAACACGTCCTTTATATTACGCCATATGATAGTGTCGCTGATAAGGATCAAATTCTGCGAAGTAATGATATACGGCAAATTTAAGGAAAGTTTAGAATTTTGATGGAATTCATATTTCTTGTACCTAAATTTGGTATCATAATTTTATTTATTTCGTTCGACATTCCAGAATAGATCGTAACTATTCTGTGTTTTAAATCATGCTCAGAATGATTTTTTGGAGAATATTCTAAACGGAATCAATAATATTGAATGCAGTACGATCTTTGAGGTCTCGAATCCAGCTATGTATTGAAAACAATGGTCTACATTTTGAACAATTAATCAGTTAATGTAAGAAAAATAAGAAAGATAAGCACTTTCCCTTAGTTTGCCGTATGTCATTACTTTCCAGAATAAGATCCTTAATAGCAACACTATCGTATGGTGTAATAATATAGGGTGTGTATTTTTTTTCAAAATCAATGGATTCGATTCCCATTTCCATTCCATTCCATTCCTCCATTCCCAGGATTATTAGTTTTTCAAAAATCTAATGATGAGGTTTTAAGTTTCATCAAAATCGGGCTCGTGACTCCTTTGAGGATTTTTCGATATTCCTTGTGGTTTCGGATTTGGCCATCCAATCCCTTTTGAAAAATTCACTCTGTATAATTAATATTTGTAATTTATAACGAATGGTGTTTTCAATAAATATTTTTATGTGGTGTAGAATTCTTTTTACATATCCCTACTAATAAACATTGCATCGTGCTTTGCAATTCAAGTCTACCTGTTTGTGATGCATTTCAAGGCTGAACCACTAATCTCTGATGCACACATAGTACAACTTCGATGCACACGTAGCGCAACTTCAATGTTTACTTACGTGCACCGACGATTCGGACGCGTTGCGTGTGTTTGTGTTTTTTGTGTCTAGTCCAGCTGTGACCACGTAAACGTTGGTTCACGCAAGTAAACAGTATGTATCGATTTCGCGTGAAGTCCGTAATTACATAAGTATGAGTAGGTATAAAAACCGCGATAATTCAGAAATAACGTTGACATAATCAGAAACAAACAAAATATGACAACATTGCGTTTGCATACACGAAATATAGGTCAGGTGGCCTGATCTCGCCGTCAGGGGCTGGCTGCATCGGTGGCCTGGTGACCTAAATGCAAGCTACAAGGGCACGAGCGCAACCTACAACCAGATTCAAAGCATCTTACACACTCCCATATTTCTCGTACAACCCTACCCCTCTATTCGCCTTGAAGCATTTTTTTTTTCAGATTGAACAGGTCAAGTTATACTGGATGGTAAATTTAAAAAGTTGTTGCCTACCGCAATCCCTAATGGCAGTTTCAAAGAAAATGCTTTTTACTTTCAGGAGCGTTTGATATCATTGTGGAAATTTTTGTAAAGACATGTTTGCTTTGAGGGTTGCAAATAATAGAAACTTTTGGGTAGGGTTGGCGAGGCTTTTTAATTTAATATCAACTCAAAGGCCTAAATATAAATAACTAACTAATGGGTTGCCGCGGTTCCATACATACATATAGTCAAGCCTTTATTTCCGAAGGGGTAGGCAGAGGCATATTATATGCCCACAATTCACCTTTCAAGATTTTGTCCCACGTAAGAGGTGGTGAGCCGTATTGCCGTGTTGAAATGGACATGCGCAGGTTGTGACAGCCTGCTGTTGAAATTTTTCAAGCCGCCCCATAAAGGCCTTCTACTTAACGACTGCCATTTTACAGGTAACCGGGACCAACGGCTCAACGTGCCTTCCAAAGCAC
The DNA here is from genome assembly GCA_933228765.1 of Miltochrista miniata. NCBI lineage: Eukaryota > Metazoa > Arthropoda > Insecta > Lepidoptera > Erebidae > Miltochrista > Miltochrista miniata. The sequence goes on along the minus strand of OW121766.1, from coordinate 21,475,744 downwards.
GGAAACTCTCAAATAAATGTCACAAAGTGGTCACATGGGTGGTCACCCATCCAAGGACCGGCCACAGTAAATGTTGCTTACTGCAGTGCTCGTTTACAGAACACTGAGTCCGCGGGGCCACGGGCCTTCTTCCACCCGCGTGGAGTTCCGTTCCCGCATCGCATGGAGAGGTATTCCAGGAATAAATATGTTAATTACAGATTATAATCAACTCCCTGTACTGCCAGATCCGTTCTGTCGTTAGACCGTGAAACAAACAGCGGTGAAGAAATGCCGCTTAGTCAATACGGTTCTAGATAGATTATTGATACTGTTGATTGACAAGTGCCATACTTGATGGAACTTGCTACACATATTGAAAAACTTCACTTGTACTGTTCCACAACATTTATTATTGTAATACCTAACCGGTCTCGCCTTTCGGCATTCTCAAAGGCTATTTACTTATTTAGATCATAATTACACTCCGAACGCATAAAGTACAAGTGAAGTTTTTCAATATGGTTCTAGATAGCTCTGATGGCGTGGTGCCAACCCTAAAACATTAAGTACAAAATGTATCTTTTTACACACACATTCATACTAAATGCTTTTATCCCTAAAGAGGAGGCAGAGTTATTCTATACGCCCACATTTCACAATTAGTATCTTTTCGAACGTAATAGGTGGTAAGCCTATTGCCGGGTTCATATGAATTGGGGAAGGTATTTTCTGCTGTTGAAATAATCACACCGATATACCTACCTATGGCCCTATGGCGTTGATAGGTGACAAAAAGACTTTCCACATTCTGTAATGCCTTGATGAAGGGAACCTTTGACAACAACAACCGTAGTACAGTACCGTGATGACAAGTATTCTAAGTTACTCCTTACCACCTGCCGGGTCCCTAGGTGAGGCCGCAATGGTAGCCGTAGCTTTGTTGTTAGTCCTGGGGTATCCTTCCGAGAGCTTACCCGAGGCTACCAAGGCTGTTAGGTAGGATACGTGAGGCTTTTTAGTTGGTAGGATTTTTCCCCAGGTAAGAAAAAGTCTGCCGGTGAAATTTAGCATCAGCCATTAGCCGGAAAAAACAGACAGACAAGAATTTCGGATTATTTTTTTAAGCATTTTTAGGGTTTCGTAGCCAAATGGACAAAAACGAAACCCTTATAGATTCGTCATGTCTGTCTGTCTGTCTGTCCGTCCGTGTGTCACAGCCATTTTTCTCCGAAACTATAAGCCCTATGCTATTGAAACTTGGTAAATAGATGTATTCTGTGAACCGCATTAAGATTTTTATATAAAACTAGAAAAAAAGTACCTAGTAAATTTTGGGGGTCCCCATACTCAGAACTGAAACTGAAACTCAAAAATTTTTTTTTCATCAGACCCATCGTGTGCATTATTTATAGATAGGTCTTCAAAAATGCTATTGAGGTTTCTAACATCATTTTTTTCTAAAATGAATAGTTTGCGCAAGAGACACTTCCAAAACGGAAAAATGTGCCCCCCCCCCCCCCCCCTTCTAACTTCTAAACTAAGAGAATGACAAATCTAAAAAAATTATATGATGTACATTGCCATAAAAACTACCAGCGAAAATTGGTTTGAACGAGATAGAGCTGGTTGTTTTTTTTAATACGTCATAAACCGCAATTTTCGGTTGGAAACATCACTACCACTGCGAACGTGTTAAAACATCAATCAAAGTTACAACTTACAACGAACTATGAGAACTTTTATATTATGTTACTAGCTGAGCCCGCAACTTCGTTTACGTCACATAAGGTGTATGAAAGGAAAGGTATTTCTTCATCAGAGTCATCAAGCAGCGTCTGAAACTGCCCTGTTTGCTTAATCATAAAAGAGCTTAATGATTAAGACTATTTTTAAACAATTCAGTCCGCGCCGAAGGCGTGATTTTTATGATTAAGCCAACACGCCAGTTTAGGTTCACTCACATTCAAAGAAACCCCTACAATTAAAATTTTCAAAATATCTGATTCTTAAAAGTGTTATAACTCTTTTATTTCTAAACCGATTTACATAAAACAAACGCTAAATGTTAACTGGAGCAAACTTCAACACAATAAAAAAACCGCATTGCAATCGGTTGAGCGGTTACTGAGATTAGCGTGCACAACCGTACAGACAAACAGATATACAGACATACAGACAAACAGACAAACAGACAAAAATTCTAAAAGTCATTGTTTTGGGTTCTATTGCGTTCATAAAGCCCCCCTATAATATATTTTCTTATTTATCTTCCATGTACAGACAGCGACCTGTTACGATTTTATTATATGTATTGATTTGCTGCTACGAAACCCTTCACGGGCGAGTCCAACTCGCACTTGGCCGGTTTTATTTTCATACAGTATCGTAATGTACGACGACTTAGGATTTTTCATATTTAGTAAAAGCTGTTAAATTGGAATAACAAACAGACACTTCCATTTCATTTACAATTAGGTTTGCACAGATTTTATCACTAAGAGGAAATAGCAGCTCAAAATCACAGCTACAAGCACTAGATACCTACACTCATTCAGCTATTAAAGTCGGTCGGTAGGTATGTAAATATGAGATCATTATGTGTGACTCAAAACATGTCCGTTGCATTGTTGTAGTGGAAACAAGAGTTTAATTACCGCGCTTTATATCTTTACCAGAAAACGATGGCTGGAGAAATCGTTATCCTTCTACAGTTGTTTTTACGTGTGAGAATATCTCATGGATGTTATGCCGGACTCTTACCGACTAAAACTACACGTGCCCTGCCGCTAGCTACAGTTGGCAGCCCCGGGTAAGTCCTCGGAAGGATGTTCCAGGATTGTTTTCTTCTACCGTATGTTTGGCAAATTGCCACGTCTGAATCGGCTTCGTGCACGGAGGGTTCTGTACCAAAAACGACAGAAAGTAAAGTTTTTGTACGGGGCTCCCAAACAAATCTTATCTCTTATATGCTTTTATTCGGTTTTTTGTTATATCGGCAGCAGAAATACATAATCTTTGAAAATTTCAACCGTATTTATCCTTTTTAAAAGTTTTAATTACCAAAACTACTTTTTATCCCAAAAAATACTAAATTTTCTATTTTGCAATTATTTCGCATGCTGATTATTTTTTTTTTAGTTTTTAATTAGATCTGACAATATTTTTGAAGTTGCCTTTTGACCGTTGAAGAAACAGTCAGTCATAGCCAGGATAGAGTTAATTTTATGAATATAGATCACATTTAAGATGAATATAATTAATTAACACATCTCAAGTTTGTTGTTAATTAAATAAATTTAATACGTAGACATTACGCGATTGTTTGTTCATAAATTCATTTTAAAATAATATTATATTTCTTTTTATTAATTAAAATTAAGATGTACTCGTATACATAAAATTACGACTTTTTGTTTATTTTTTGTCACTTCAGTATGTAAGTCAGTTCACAGTAAGTAATATTATACATTATACATAACTCCTCGTAACATAACCTGACACTCGTGACTTCGTTCGCGTGAAGTTATCCATCATATCAGAGGTTTTATATTTTTTGTATGGAACCCTAATTCTTTTTATGTAACATCAAATCTCCAAGTAAAAGACCCTCCAAAATCAGGTAGGTAATTACCTTAACGCTTAGTTTACTGGATAGGTATATGTAAGCACCTTGTACAGAACCTTTTTATTTTCCACCTATACAAAACTCGTAGTTATACCTTTTCCCCAAAGAGTTAGGCAGAAGTATGCTATGCGCCCTTATGCGCCTACATTTGAGTTGTAGTAAGTATAAACAAACACTTAAATTTTATTAATTTATATGAACTATGTTATAATACCGTAATTAGTAGTTTTTAATTGTATCATTGTATGTAAATAACACGAGTAAAAATAGACAGAAAATTATGTAATTAACAATGAAATTATTCAACACATCAGGCATCTAGTTGCATCTAATGGCAACCGGTCCTGACACTGTCATTAAATCCTACTAATGTTATAAATGTGAAAGTTTGTGAAGATGTTTGGATGTTTGTTACTCAATCACGCTCTAACGGCTGTAAGGATCTGGCCGAATTTTAGTACAGGGATAGGTTATGTTATATTATATTGTATTTATCTCTTTATACCTCGATCACTTCTACACATAAAATGTTTCTTTTATCTCGTATCATTCTCTCTCGTTCCCGCAACACATGTGAACATATTCTAGGAATAAAACAGAAGGTTTTTTTAACCCATGGCAGAGACTCACTGAAATTCGGTGCAGGGATAAATTTAAAAGACTGTAATAACAAATAGGCTTTTTTCTAACGTTAGGGAAAATCCATCATGGATGCTATGCCGTAAGTAGGTAAGTAAGTAAGTTAAACTTTATTGTACACCAAAGATGAAATTGACAACAAAAAAATATAAATAGTGTATACAATGTACAAATGGCGGCCTTATCGCTAAGAGCAATATCTTACAACTCCGTACTCCTACCGACTAAAAATAAACCGGCCAAGTGCGAGTTGGACTCGCCCATGAAGGGTTTCGTAGCAGCAAGTAACATTATATAAAAGTTCTTATAGTTCGTTGTAACTTTGATTGATGTTTTAACACGTTCGCAGTGGTAGGGATTTTTCTAACCAAAAATTGCGGTTTATGACGTATTAAAAAAAAAACTACCAGCTCTATCTCGTTCAAACCAATTTTCGTTGGTAGTTTTTATGGCAATGTATATCATATATTTTTTTTAGATTTATCACTCTCTTAGTTTAGAAGTTAGAGGGGGGGACACTCATTTTTCGACTTTGGAAGTCCCTCTTGCGCAAACTATTCACTTTAGAAAAAAATGATGTTAGAAACCTCAACAGCATTTTGGAAGACCTATCTATAGATACCCCAAACGTATGGGTGTAATGAAAAAAAATATTTTGAGTTTCAGTTCTGAGTTTGGGGACCCCCAAAATTTACTGCTTTTTTTCTAGTTTTATATAAGAATCTTTATGCGGTTCACAGAATACATCTAGTTACCAAGTTTCAATAGCATAGGCCTTATAGTTTCGGAGAAAAGTGGCTGTTACACACGGACGGACAGACAGACAGACATGACGAATCTATAAGGGTTCCGTTTTTGCCATTTGGCTACGAAACCCTAAAAACACGTAACGCCCAACAGTCTATGGTTGGGAGCTCCGGGTAAGCCCTCGGAAGGATGTCCCAGGACACCCAACAGACCTACGGCTACCACTGCGGCCTCGCCTAGGGGGGTGGTTCGGGTGCTATCCTGCATCTTTGGAGTGTTTTCGGATGTGATCCTGCTGCTAATGCCCCCTATTAGCAGCGGGATCACACCCGAAAACCCTCACGTGTCACGTCAGTGCGTGAATCCCTCACGTCACGCTCCCGTCATGGGCCTGTATGTAAGGATAGTGAGCAGCCTACTCACCGTCCTCAGGCCCACGAGGCTCTACTACTGCCTTCTATTTTTTTTAAATAAATAATAATAAAAATAAAAATCTTTTATTTTCAGGCAACTTGGGCCCATAGTGTGTTAGTATTACAAGAACAACTTAACCTACTACCCGTTCGCTCTAACTTTGCCGCTGGCGCTAGGCGTATACCCGAATTGTTAATTAGACGAAGTAAATTGACAGTAGCTAATGGCACTTCGTCACAGAAAATACGCAACATTGTATGAAGAAGTAACATTAGTTGCTGTCAATTTACTTCGTCTAATTAAAAATTCGACTTTAGTATGGAGCCGAGCGGCAAAGTTAGAGCGAACGAGCAGTATGTTAGTTTTTACACTTAGGGACAACATGGACAACACAACATTAAAAATAAATACGATTATTGAACCTTTTTTAATAGATTTATCAATCCCCATGTCTGACATGTAGCTTGATAAATCTATCCATTGTAGACCCTTTCAGAAAATACCCTCAGGATGCTGTTGCTACTTCCCCTCACTCTGCGCATCGCTGACGCCACCTTCTTGCGCATAATCGCGAAAAAATCGTCAGTAAGCGCATCCGCAAACGCATTTTTAACGTGAGGAAAATCCTACAAGTATGCTATACCGGACTCCTACTGACTAAAAACCACACGTATCCTACCTAACAGCCTGCGGTTGGGAGCCCCGGGTAAGCCCTCAGAAGGACGTCCCAAGATACGTTAAGCATATACGCTACGATCAACTCTGAGAGGATGACTGTTTGTGGTATTTCCATTTATGAGTTTTTCTTGTTTCAGAAGCCATGATAACTGGTTGGGTTGATCTCTGCTGCCAATAACATGAAATTCGTTAAGCCGTGTTGAAAGCCTTACGGGCAGATTGAAAATGGACAAGAAGATGGAAATCAGACAACCTGTGACTACCTACTGTAAAAGTAGAAAAATCACAACTTGTCTCTATCATTATTCGCGCGACTTCGCCCGCATGTAATTTGGTACCCGTTTCCGTTTCCCGTGGGAACTATTTTCCGGGATAAAAAGTAGCCTATGTGTTTTTCCAGACTCTATCCCTGTACCAAATTACAGCCACATCCATTCAGCCGTTAGAGAGTGATTGAGTAACAAACATCCAAACATCTTCACAAACTTTCACATTTATAATATTATAATAGTGGGAAGTAGGATATTTTTGATCAGTAAGGCCTTTCCAACAGCGGGTCGTCCTAGACTGCCAATCAATTTCAACACGGCAATAGCAAATAGGCTCACCCACTTATTACGTGGACCAAAAAACTGCAAGTAAGATGTGGGCTTAACTATTTCTCTGCTTATCCGTTTGAGGGTAAAGGCGTGACTATATTATACAGTCAACTAAAAAGAGATGTACTAGTTTAATCTTACAAAATGACGTTTCCCTGCGAGTCGAATGTACGACGATACATCATTTTGTAAAATTAAACTAGTACATCTCCTTGTAGTTGACGGTACTAGACTAGATAGCACCCGTGGCTTCACTCTCGTTGAATTTGGTCTCGTTACCCATGGAATTTATTCCCGGGATAAAAAGTATGTGTATTCCAGATAATACCCAAGCCAGAGATATATATCTATACCAAATTTCAGCCAGATTCGGTCAGACGTTAGAGCGGGAAAGAATAACAAACATCCACACAACCAGACATCCTCACACACTAACTTCCGCATTTTTAATAAGGAGTAAGGCCCTTAGAATGTTATAATATAATCCCTTGGTTCATAAGGGTTGTATTACAAATTAATGCTCAATTCTCAAGAAACACTTAAAGTTTCGCTTTCAAATTAATTTAAACGTAAAATTTATCGTATGGAAAAGTTACAGCGAATTTTCTTCCTTGGTATCTTTTCATGAAAATCAACATTGTACTTTGCGAAGTAGGCAGTAAATACATAGACAGCAGTAAATGTTGCTATATGTACGGTAAATCAATACTGTGAGGAAAAGTACTTACTTAGTTGGGGCATAACGAATAATAGTGCCAACTGGTATACGCATGTTTTTGCGTGGAAATCCTCATGGATGCTATGCCGACTTCTACCGACTAAAATAACACGGTGCCTTGGTATAAAGCCAGGAGTCCCGGGTAAGCCCTAGGAGGGTAACCCCAGGACTCCCGACAAAGACTTTGTCCACCATCATAGACTCCCTATGGGCTTGGGTTCTATCCCACTCCGCTTGGATTATATCCCGCTTCTTTGGGGGGAAGTAGAGTGTACTATCCCACTTCTATGAGGGGTGACAAGACACACCACCGTCTTGGCCTGCTTCTGTAAAAACGGCGAGCAGCCAACGTGCCATTCTCAGGCCCCGGTCATGGAGGCTGGTAGTCCTACCAGTAGCCTGCGGCGACCTCGTCACTTACTATGGAACATGCATGCAACAAGCATGAATTACTCGCAGAACGACCGTGGCCCTCACCATTGTCTCCAACGTGAGAATGTCAACGCCCAGGTCTGCAACGGGGTCTCGTCGCTAAAGCGCCCATGCTGAGCACTCCGCCAGTGTTAAAAATTTCAGCTCTCTAGCTATGACACTTCCAGACTTCTTGAGATACAGCCTCAGACAGACGGGTGCAAATTTGAAAGGGATGGTTGTTCACGGTACTTTGAAATACCAAATACCTATAGGTTATTTCAATTGTATACCTGCTCAGCATTCAGAATCTAAGCTGAAGAATCCTCAATATGACAAGGAAGACCGATCAAACAAATTTAAAGCAGATAAACTGCACGGACATTAGACTGATTCTAAGAATTTGTTCAAACAAGTTACGAAGCTCCAAGAACGAGCACACTTGTAAACAATCAAACACACACATTGTTACTTGGCGCTGTGATTACGCCCAGTGTAAGAGTAGAAGCCTGGCAACCGTCCCAGCAAAGGCTTTGTACGCACACAGCCTGTGCGTCATTGTGTGAGAGTGGAGGCACAGTGATTGCGCCTGTGTGCAGTGTGGGCGGTGTATACATACGGAGCTTTCACGGCGCAGCCTTGGCCGCGAGACACGTGCGTCAGTAGGGAGTGACTCAACCCTTGGATCAAACTGATATCGATGTTTATTTTTATGTAACGTTCTTTGCTTGTATTTTTACAGACGGGGCTGATAATAATATTTTAACGTGATAACGTCTTTAAAATCGATGAATGCCGGCTACACGCATGAAAAAGTGAGAGCGCGAAACAAGTGATAGAGAGGCATGATTGGCCTAAGCGTTCGGCTTGTACCGCACCTATCTCTCTTCTACTCCACCCACCGATTACGTTTATGTTTTCTTATGACATCATCACGTAAACTAATTGTCTATAAACCAACTTTGCAGAAAAACTCTTTTTAAAAGTGCTACACTATATTAACTCTATACTTTACTAAAGACCCATAGTAGTTTTTAGTTTCCGGCATAGTATCCTTATAGAATTTTCCTCAAGTTAAAAAAAAACGTAGCCAATAAGTTACCAAAATGGATATCAAGCGCCTTGTTACGTTAATGTTATCGTTTTGAGTAGATATAATAAATAAAATTCATCGAAATTTCGATAAATTTTTCTCATCTCTACCCTGGAACGGGCGTCGGCCGGGCGGAGGGTGTGTTCCCCCTCTTACCTCTCGCTCTATCAGCTGAGCGACACGTGCGCCTCTATACTACTTCGTCTAGTGTACGCTGTACTTGTACACGTCGGGTGGCGAGCTCGGTTGGCCCGGATACTATACACATACTACGGACAGAGGTACCAGGTGGATCTTACTATAGTGAAGTACTTATTCTATACTAGATGATGCTCGCTGCTTTGCTCGCGTGGAATTCCTTATAATGGAACATATTGCGTTGATGATGATGATGAGTAGCCTATGTGATATTCCAGATTAGATATAATTATGATAAAATTTAAACATTGTTCCTATTTTAGTAAGAGATTAGGTACCTTCTCTTAGTATCTAGTTTGTCTAGCATGTATACAAGCTTTTCTATACTAATATAATATTATAAAGAGGATAGATTTGATTGTTTGTTTGTTTGCATCGAATAGGCTCCGAAACTACTGGACCGATTTATAAAATTATTTTACTGTTGGGAAGCCACACTCTTCGCGGTGAACGTAGACTATATTTCATTCCCATATTCCCACGGAACAGTGGAATAATTTACTCTGTTATGGGGATTGCTGGGCCTATTGAGCCTAAGCTTTTTGGCCTACATACTGATACTGTTAAAATTCTTGATGAATTTACATTAACTACACATGAGTCAGTACGTCGTCGTCGTGAGGCACAAATGAACATGGGCGGTGGAGGGTCATATCCCGGTACCAAATTTCACCTCCGATCCGTGCAGCCGTTAGAGCGTGATTGAGTAACAAACATCTTCACAAACTTTCACATATATATTAGTAGAATTTTAATACGAAAGTGCCATTTGGGAACACTTTTGTAATACAATGTGTATAAATCAGACGTTATAAATTCTGAATGTAAACCTCGACTACTGACTGCTACTGCGAGCGGCTTAGTCATTTATTTATTATCTTTATGTGCAAATTAAGGTAATGTATATGGAACTTGGGTATCTTTAGTCGGATATTGGGTCTTATACGCCTAAACCACGAATGAACACCCGTAGGCAGATTTCTGTGAAGAACCTGTCTGTTTTTAAGGTTTTTAATCTGAAGGATAAAAATGGGTCCCTATTTTTTTTCTAACGTGAGGGAAAATCCATCTTGGATGCTATGCCGGACCCCTACCGACTAAAAAACCTCACGTAACGCCCAACAGCCTACGGTCGGGAGCCCGGTAAGCCCCGGAAGGATGTCCCAGGACAAAATGGGTCCCTATAACTGAGATTTTGCTGCGTGTCGTGCCGTTTGTCTATCACCAGACTGTATTTCATGAATCCGTGATAGCTTGACAGTAGGAATTTTCATAGATGATGTATTTCTGTAGCCGCTATAAGTTATAACAAAATATACCTACAGAAAACAGACAAATCAACGTTTAAGGAGGCTTTCATAGAATAAATGTGACATTTTGCCGTTTTTGGATACAAAGGCCTTACCTACTGCGTAAGTCAAACTCGTACTTAGCCGGTTTTTTAAGTAGGAATATTCTTGTGAACTAGGTAGGTAATCAGTTTTAGGGTTCCGTAGCCAAAGGTAAAAGCAGTACCGTATTCATTAGAATTCGTTGTCCGTGTGTGTGTCCTGAAAAAATGGTCCTGAAATTGTCACAGATGATGTATTTCCATTACCACTATGACAACAAATCAGAAAACCGATACAGTATTCTGAAATTGGAGTCCCGACACATGCTTCTCGATGTCATGATGTTATACGGTTTAAGCAATGGGCGATATGATTGCCCTTGTTTGATTAACAATTTATAATACACAGTACCAAGAAAGGTAATCAGAAGAGGAGTGCGCGTCCCTCGATTTTTCCACACAGATAAGTGTAGAACTACCGTGTACCTCTCAATTGACTTGTCAAGACATATAATACACATTTCATGGATCTCGATATATTCTCTCTCTCTAACCCGCAGTTTAAGCGGAGAGCCATAGATCTATTGACCAATTTACAGTCGCAAGCTTAATTAATCTTTAACTTTAAGTCCTCGATATTTATATCCTTATTATTAGTTGTAACAATAGTTTTTTTTTCTTTACCAAGCAGCCAATGTTAATTTGTACTCGAAACACTAAATTGTCTGTCTACATAATTGTCTATAGTTAATTCGTGGACAATGGTGTTGGTTACATGGTGGATAATATGTCTACGTTTTAATTGTAGTATGGTTAAGACTTTATCATGTAACTGTTTTTTGTCCCTAAATAAATAAATAAATAAAACCGATGTTTTGCCGTTTTTTGGTAGGGAACCCTCTGTGCGCGAGCCCTACTCAAACTTGGCCGAATGGCTCGATATCTGGCCTCTTATTTACAAAGCTTCAGACGTCAACATGATCCAATAATCTGGAAATGCGATAAAAATAAGGACATTTTCCTTAGAGGAGCACGGTCTACGAATGTATACAAATAGGCTTTGTGAAATACGTTTTGTGAATCCAATTGACATCTGGATGAGGCGTTGTATGTTATATCGTGAGCCCTGGGACTATCTTTCTGAGGGCGTACCTACCCGGGAATCCCAGCCGTAAGCATGTATGGAACGGCCGGTAGGACTCCGGCATAGCATCCATGAAGATTTCCACCCGTAACAAAAAGGGTTTTTTGACGTGACAGCTTCTTATAATTCGATGGAGCCAGCTGCACGCACGAAAAAACATGACTTATGCGGCGTTACCTCGCTCTAAGGCGTTCCATTTAAGGCTGAGTTGTCACGTTCAACTATCGTCCGTAAACCGACTTTACAGACCACCGATTTTTTTTTATAATTAGCTCACCAAATTGACGTCGCCAGCCTGATGGAAAGCCCATCTAGCGATCGGGGGCCACTCTCACAGCCAGTAAGACTTCTGACAGTGGTCCTCAAGTTGGCGGCCCTGTGATGTGCCTCTTCACGCTCCTCTTGAAGAACCCGGGATTGTAAGATGAGGGAAACAGGAGGGTTTTTGTAGTTCGACAGAGGAACGATCTTTTGAAACGCTCAGTTCTGGCGAAGATTCTCTCCACTGTGTATGAGTGGCATCTCTGCCCTATGCATGCATCATGCCCAAGGTGTTGTATATTTATTAATCGGAAAATGTATGAATGCCTGTGAATAAGAGAAGGCAGCGTGTTATGTACAATGAGGTCCAAGCCAGCTTCGCCTACAAAATAATAGTACCTGCTGATTAACGGAGTACATACCCAGGTAAAAATGATTAGATTGAAAACCAAATCTTGTAACAATTCCTCTGGCCATCGGAACAAAAGGGCAAATATCTAGAAGCAGTAAATATCAAAATTAGGTAGCCTACGCTCAGCAGTGGACTGTTATAGCACAGCCGACAGATCATAGTACTTAGTTCTCTTTATACTGTGGTTATAGGCTGATTTGATATGAGTGATAGTAGAAGTAGATAGATAGGTAATATGAACACGTAGTACCTAAGTACAGTAGATCCGCGGTAATCGGACAAACGTTTTGCAGGGCAGTATCGCAGTATCCGATTTGTCGAATTATGTGCTGCCCAAGACCCCCAATGGTTTAATTTTTTTTACAACAGAGTACCTTGTAATTCGACAAATTACAGATACGAGAAGCCCTATATATAATACATTTATGTACAGTAAAATGTAAGAGCTTACATTTAAATTACAGATACGAGTACAATAATGAAATTCTATGTGTTATATAGTGCTCTGAAGACACTGAAGCTATTTTGCATATGCCTGGCATGGCATCTGTGTGGGCGTAAAAAGAATTGATATTCTATTGAGTAATTTCTGACGACTTGACTGACTTCTGATAATTCCAATTTCTCTTAGCAAAAAAATAATGTAGTGTATAATATTCGTGGACATTTTAACTTTTCTCAATATGTTATTAGACCCGATAGGTATAATGAATTGGGTCTGATTTCACATTACTTAGATATTATATTGTGTTCTTTTTGTATACCTACCTAATGCCACTTATTTATTACCACGAAACTCGTAAATGGTGTAGTTAAAGAATAACTTCGCGCAAAAATTCTAGGAATGAAGTAATAAAATGAACTGGATATTAAATATAATAAAATATGTAGATATTTAATACGTAGGTATATATCGTAGAATATTATTACTTGTGAACAACATGTCTGGATTTAAAACAGGAAAGCGTTTGAATATGTAATTTATTTAAATATTACACTCATGGCTATCGTAAAACTATATTGACCACACACGTTCATTGGTATTTACTAGTAGTGTTGTACTAGGAATATACCAAGTATACGAGTATCCAGGTACGCCAGTCCGGTACTGATGACCGCGTTTACGTTACGGGTGCTATCCCGCGTCTTTGGTGGGGTTTTCTGATGTTATCACACTTCTTAGGGGGGACGTGCGTGTATGCTGCTGTCGTCTAGGGCCTGCTTCTGTAAGGACGGTGAGCAGGCCCCTAACCGTCCTCAGGTTCCCGGTCATGGAGGCCGATAGTCTTGGGCGAAGACACGTCTGCAGCGGCCCCGCCGCCTACTGCGGAACTCGGATGGGAAAGTTTTCTCCCGCTCCCTCCCCGCTGCCTCTTTCACGAGCATGACTTGCCCACAGAAAGAGGCGGCGAAGTCCCACTCACTCCCGCTGGAGATCTTGGCTCGTACCATGGTCCGGTCCCCACCGAGAGATGATGACCGCGTCTTCGCTCGCATTGTGAGGTATCTCGTTCTCAATTCTCAGAGCACCATGGTTTTCTGGATAGCCTATCTCCTTTTCCACGCTCTATTATCTATTTCGGAAGCAAATTTCTTCAGAATCGGTTCAGTGGTTCAATCGTTACGGCGATACAGAGTTACTTCAACATTTAATTGTGAAATTTATTAGTAGGGATACTTACAGTAACTGTTAGTATCCCTACTAATTATAACTGTAAGTAGTATTATAACTGTAGTAGCCTACATTAATACGAATGTAATGTGAAAGTAACACTGTATCAGTATTGATAAGCTTCGACACTTAGTTCATTATAATCTGGAATTACTTATTTATCGCTGGTTCATTATGTTATTGAGGAAACACTGGTAGCAAAGATAATATAATAGTACTAGCTGATGCCCGCAGCTTCGCCCGCGTGAAATTTGTTCCCGTTCCCGTGGGAATTTATTCCCGGGTTAAAAGTGGCCTTAGTTACTCCTTATTATATAAGCTATCTGCCAGTGAAAGTCCCGTCCAAATCGGTCCAGCCGTTCCAGAGATTAGCCGGAACAAACAGACAGACAGACAAACAAACATTTTAAAAATATATATTTTGGTATGTGTACCGTAGGTATATACATTCATATGCATGTAGTAGAAAGCGGTTATTTTAATATTACAAACAGACACTCCAATTTTATTTATTTGTATAAATTAAATACAGATAGGCAACTCCCTGCCTCCCACTGAGTAAGCTTCCCCACCCCCGCCACAGCTGTCAAGAATTGGAGGATATTTTGAGGGAACGTTTTAATGGAACCTTAGTGGTCATACACACTTTCAAGCTCAGTGCGTCATACATAACGTGTTTTTTAGTGCAGATGACAGCGAATGATTTGTATGAAGTTTGCGCCCTGTGCTGGTAGGCCCGCTAACTTAGTGCTCCGTAAACAATCACGGACTTATACCTACTACGATTGCTCCTTAAATAGTTGACCGCTTGTACTATTTCCATTTACAAACGTTTCTGTGTTTCAAAAGGCACAATACGACACTGCTCTCGATTGCCAGTAACAAGTAGTCGTTTAGTCAATTTGAAGTCCTCATGGCTCGAAATATTTCGACAGCAGATAACCACAACCTGTCACTAAGCGCTCCTAACCGTTGAGGGCGGGTAGACTGGGTAGCGCTAGTGTTGCTGTAGCACCTCTGGTGTTACAAACGTCCAAAGATTACGGTAACCACTTTCGATAATAATTCATTCATTACAATGATCCTAGATGATAATTGCTCTGTTCTTTTTTTCTTTTTTTTTAAAGTGAGGGAAAATCCATCATGGATGCTATGCCGGACTCCTACCGACTTAAAAACCTCACGTAACGCCCAACATCCTATGGTTGAGAGCCCAGGGTAAGCCCTCGGAAGGATGTCCCAGGACTCCCAACAGACCCACGGCCGCCACTGTGGTGCTCTAGCTATTAGAAGTATGACTAACCGGTGATTCCTGACTATACGACTTGAATGCGTCTGAAATTACCGGGGGAAATATCTTTTGATTTGTTTTTTTGCCGTTTTAAATATGAAACATATTACGTTTCACCATTAAACCTTTCAAGCATTCACGTCGCACGTACAAGGATGGCCGCCCAGGGTACTTAAAATTTTTACATTGCTTTAAACGCGATTCTAAAAACAATATTACAAAACATCACATAACTTATCTGTAAAACAAATTCACCCGCCACTTTGTTTTGTAACCCGACGATCTGATACGCGCTCACATGAATGCACTCGTTGTATGACGGCTTCCCCATATGGCCAAGGATATTCCTTTTATGGCACATATAAGTGGCCACTCACCTACCGACTGAACGAGTCAGCCATATCAATGAACTGGCCATCAATAAAACATGTGGCACTAAGCCAGAAAAGGAACCAGTCAAATGAGAAAAAGAAATATTTGAAAAAGGAACTCGATTGTTTGTGCAATTTGAAAGCCTTCAATGTAAAGCTGAGAGCACACTACATGAATTATTCTACTCGATTACTTTTTCTTTTCCGCGATTTTATCGACCATACTCGGCGCAATCTATTCAATGACATTCATTTAGGGTTGCCATCCGTCCGGGTTTCCCCGGATTTGTCCTAGTTTAGAAGGCGTCCGGGAGCGTCCGGCCGGGGTTTTATTCGTAGTCCGGGTTTTGATTCAAATTACGCGCGCGGCTCTGGACGCTCATCTCGACTCGCCTCACCCCGCAAAACATAGAAATTGACGACACAAAATTAATAGATGAGTGGGTGCATTTAAACTCTTTCAGTCAAAATTTCAGCCAACAAGAAAAACTTCTAAACGCAAATCAACTTTGGTTACAATTTTTTAGAACACCGAATGCTCATTTATATTCTGAATTATTAAAAATTGCACAGTATTTTTTTTGCAATCCTGCGCATAATGCCAACATCGAGAGAATATTCTTCCTAATTACACAGCAATGGACTAAAGAAAGAAATTTATTGAAAACAAAAACAGTCTCGTCAATTATCAAAATTAAATATAATTTCAAAGACTATAATAATTATACAAATATTGTATTTAGATTTTTATAAATTTCTTCTAAGCAAGGAAGATATTCTAAAAGCAATTGGGAAGACTGATAAATACCAAAAACCTAAAAAGTAAAATAGACGATTAAACCAAAAGACAGATAATAATTTATTATTGTTTATTAGAACTTTATGAGGATATTATGTTTTTATTAAAAAAAGTGATATTGAAAATATAAGTTGATTTTTAGGGTTCCGTAGCCAAATGGCAAAAACGGAACCCTTATAGATTCGTCATGTCTGTCTGTCCGTCCGTGTGTCACAGCTACTTCTCACCGAAACTATACGGCCTAAGCTGATGAAACTTGGTAAGTAGATGTATTCGGTGAACCGCATCAAGATTTTTATATAAAACTAGAAAAAAAGCAGTTAATTTTGGGGGTTTTTTTCACTCAGAAGTGAAACTCAAAAACTTTTTTTTCATCAAACCCATACGTGTTTATCTTTATATACCTAGGTCTTCAAAAATGCTATTGAGGTTTCTAATATCGTTTTTTTCTAAAGTGAATAGTTTGCGCAAGAGACTCTTCCAAAGTGGAAAAATGTGTGCCCCCCCCCCCTCTAACTTCTAAACTAAGAGAATGATAAATCTAAAAAAAATATAATGTACATTGCCATAAAATCTACCAACAAAAATTGGTTTGAACGAGATCGAGTTGGTAGTTTTTTTTTAATACGTCATAAACCGCAATTTTCGGTTAGAAAAATCACTACCACTGCGAACGTGTTAAAACATCAATGAAAGTTACAACAACTACAATAACTTTTATATGTATTATGTTACTTGCTGCTACGAAACCCTTCATGGGCGAGTCCAACTCGCACTTGGCCGGTTTTTATTCTATTGAGTAACTTAGAAAAAATACACTCTGCAAGGTTCAATTGTCCGGGTTGTGAGCTCCGAAATCCGGGGATTTCACGATTCTTGTCCTGGTTCACGGATTTTTGAGGTGGCAACCCTACATTCATTACATAACTATCGGTGTGTGGCCTTACATAATATTGAAGGAGTAAAGTGCTTACTATGAATGATTTTGTTTTAATCATGAATCAATCTGTAGGTATATTGAATATCTAATACCTATATACTGTGAGTGGCGTTATTCAATATCAGATTCGACCAATATTCATCAATCAACAGTACAAATAACATGAATCAATCTGTATGAATCAATATTTTATCTTGCAGTTCTTATTATGAAAAGTCTAGTTACCTGTTATTTCTCACATGATTCCAAATTTCAATTTTAGGGTCCACTGTAGAGCGAGATAGGAATAAAATTTAAAATATAATTCGTATGTACCCACAGATTTAGAATTTTTCGCTGTACATTCTAAATCTATGTTCGTACCTATGTCTGATTGGTGGGAAGTAGCTTCTTGGCCATCTGACAGGTCACGGAGCACATTCCTGTGGTAGCCACGTTGTTCGGACAATGTTTTTCTCGCTCGTTATCATTCTACTAGCTGTTCCTGCGGCTTCCTCCGCGAATAATTCATTATAGCGTAAGATCATTACCCTCCTTTTGCGCAGTCAGTTATAAAGTAGCCTATGTCCTTCCCTTGGACTCAAACTATTTGTATGCCTACCAATTTTTTTCAAAATCGGTTCAGCGGTCTAGGCGTGAAAACGTAACAGACAGAGTTACTTTTGCATTTATAATGTTAGTAGGGATAATCTAAAATCCTACTCATATTTTAAATGTGAAAGTTTGTGAAAAAGTTCATCCCGGAAATATGTACCCATGGGAAGTGGGAACGATAACCAAATTTCACGCGGGCAAAGCCGCGGGCATCAGCTAGTTTGTATATAAAATAACAACAAATTGTGGGATGCCGCTGCGTCGCCCTTCCCTAGAAGGGTGATCGCATCCGACGAGTTTCCAAGGGCTAGAGGCTCAAGGTAGAGTTTAGTCAGTAAGAGTCTGATATAATCACACGGCCGGCCGTGTGGTACGCATGTAGCGTTCTCTACCTCCACCCCTCGCTCCCGGGTGGTGCCTTAGGGCTAAAAAAAAAGTGGGATGTCATAATAAAAATAAATTTAAAAGCTTTGCTCCATGGATTCGCTTCTATGCTACGAGAATGATTACACTTACGACGAACTCTGTTGCACCTATTCACAATAGGTAGGTACTGTTTGATTTTGTTGACATTTATAATTGCTGCTCTGCTTCTTTGTATATTAGCGTGATGATATATGTTACTTGAAACTAGACAAATTTATTGCCTATTTCCTCGGTGTGGAATTAATTTATGTGTTAAAGTGTTAAATCAACTTGATCTAACGATAATATACTTGTGTTAGTACTTAAAAATAAAATTATTGCCGGCAACATAACCTGTAGTCTACTTGTAAGTACGTAACATAAAAACCTGCAACAATTATTGATATTGACTTTTAACACATTAAAAGTTATTTAACTAGTAAGTATTTAGTTAGTTCAGCTGGTTACAGACAATTTTACTTCAAATAATTAAATAAATAACAAGTATAGATTCACAAAAGGAGTGTCAAAAGTTATTCAGTGGATAGGTGTGCCGGTGAGTTTGTTTACTTGTTGTTCACTTGTATATATGTCATAATATATTCAATGCTGATATTAAACAGGTAGATCAATCGAATCCCACCTTCGCTTTGAAAGTAATTGGTACAGTAGGTGTGTGCACCTGTTGTTCACTTGTAATATACTTATTAGTATATTCTATGTTGAAAACTGACAGATATCACACTCATACGAGTACTATCTTGCATTAATATATTGAAATCCTACTTCTATCCATCCATAGCTTCGCAGGCTGCTCCTTGCTTTTAATATAAAGTAGCTGTCTTGTATAAAATTACAAAATGATGACTCGAAGAGGTCTGGCCCGTCAGGAACAGACTAAACTCCAACTGGCTTTAGAAGAACTGAAATCTGCCAAGGAGCAGGTTGTCCAGCTCAGTAATGAACGTGAGGACAATGAAACAGAGCTTATCTCTGTTGTAAAACACAACGGCAACCTAAAACAACAGTTGTCCTTACTAAGTGTGCGGTTAGATGAAGTGACTAGGGAACGGGATGAACTGCTAACAATAGTTAATAATTTTGATAAGTGCAGTGCAGAGTATGAACGCGCCTTGAACCGCATAGCTGATCTGGAACATGAGCTAAGGGACTCCCACCAACAAATAACCCAGCTAGAAGAGATCTCTTTGCAAGTCAGTACCCAACAAAACCAAACCTTGTTTGACGAACTAATAGATAGGTCCCCACAGTTAGTTACCGCTGCAAAACCCAAACAGACAGACATTATAGACCTTACAAATGATACTCCCAATCACACTGCAGTATCGGCTAAAATAGGTTTAGGTCATTGTAGTAACAAAAAGTTAAAACATTATGTAAAAATAAATAAGTTGATAAGAAAAAATCAAAGTTTGCTTAATAATAATAAAAATTTCACCAAAAATATTAAAAATTGCAGAAACAGATTAGATATATTACATGAACTAAATTTATGCACTAAAAAGTTAGAAAGTAGTCAGAAACAGCATGCTGCAGATACACAGGAATTTAGTTATAAATTACAACAGCTTCAAGATTCCTTGGAGTCTGTTAAGACAATGTATGATAAATCTCAGCTGATTATAAAAGAATATTCTTTGGCTATGGATAAACTTTTAAACTCAACATCTCATTATGCTGACCGTTTTAGCTCTTTAGCAGATAAAACAGAATGTAACTGCAGCCAACCCGAACCAGGGCCGAGCCCGAGCCGGCCACTTACCCTGTCTGGTCACCAGATGCATAGGATACAAAAACAGGTCAATCTAGGTCTTATAAAAGATAACAGCGAAAATAGTCGATGGATCATGTTCAGTGATGAAATTGGAAGAGACATGGGGTCAAAATTAAATTTTTGTACACAGGGGCAGTCCTTTATAAATCACTGCATGCCTTCTTCATCCTATACACAAATAATGAAGTCCATATGTAGTTATAAATTTCAACAGAAAGACAATCTGGTCATTTTCATAGGAAACAGGATAGGTATAACCAAACAAAAACTTATTAAATATTATAATAAATTAAACTCCTTAGATTTAAATAATATTATTATTTACACACTGCCTTACTGTAAGCTTATGCCAGCTGCAGAAAATAGGATTAGATACCATTTAAATTTGTTATTGGACACAATAACATGTCATAATATAAAGTTTCATATAATTGACACTAACACTATTGTTAGAAAAAATTATTATTTTTATTTGACTAAAGGAAAGCATAAGCTTCTGGATTATTTTAAAAGACAGGTAGCAATGTCGCTACATTATTTTATAGATATGTTAGCCAAAAATCTGGCTATACCTGCTCCTTTTGAGCAAAAAATTGACATTGATATTAGAACCCTGGATAGCTGTTTATATCCAAGTAATTTAAATTAGTATATAAGACAAAAGAGCAACGTTCTTGCACTAAACTTGACACAATGTATAATAAATCAAGGAATGTTAAATCTAGCCATTTAGTTCTACAACAGCCACATCAAAATTTTATATCTGATTACTCTCAGGCCGTTGAATCTATTAATCTTAAATATAATACTTTAAACCTGGTGCACCAAAATGTTGAAGGCCTGATTGGTGGAGGGGAGTTGGAGTTGGAATTGTACATGGACTTGAATGGCATTGATATTTTTTGTGTAACAGAACATTGGTTAAGGCCTTATCAAGTCATGTTCAATTTCAAAAATCACCGGGTTGCTAGCTCGTTCTGTAGAATAAAATATAAACGGGGAGGCTCTTTAATTATTATTAATAAGTCAATAAAGTGTAAAGAACGTAAAGACATAGTAGACCTCTCTGTTGAACGAGTTATTGAGATAGCCAGTATAGAGTTTGAGCGGTTCATTGTACTAAGCGTATACAGTCCCCCGGATGCTCCATATGCACAGTTCGAAGAGAAACTTGAAGAAGCATTGTTTAAATGCCAAAGTACAAAAAAAACCGTCCTATTTTGTGGGGACTTCAATGTAGACATTTTAGAAACTGCACGGGAACCTTTACAGAGAGAGAAAATGTTAAATTTGTTCAAGTCATTTGGTTTGTATAATATATTTTTGGAACCTACTCGTATAACTGCAACTAGTGCTACTTGTATTGATAATATTTTTACTAATATAAATCCCATTAAAAAATGTATAGTGGACCCTGTAAAATCAGATCATCGTGGCCAGTCTGTTTCTTATCTGAGAAATAGTAGGGAAACTAAGAAGATTATTAGTTTTGTCCCAGTTAACACACATCGCTTGGAAACCTTTAGAAGAAACTTAGTCAAGAAAATAACAGAATTGCCTGATTACATTAGCGTAGAAGAATCCTACTCTGATTTATTTAATTTGATACATACTGTGTTTGGGAAAATCTTTACCCCGAAAACATTATCAATCGGAGGCAGTTCTGCTTTCAGTGACTGGGCTACACCCGGAATTTATAAAAGTCGCCATAAACTATATGAACTGTATTCTGAAAAATCATATAATTTCAACCCAGAGTTTCAGCAATATGTTAAGAAATACTCAAAGATATTTAAGCAAGCCTGTACCTTAGCCAAGTCTAATTTCATTAGAAATAAAATTTATGATTCTGCGAATGTAATTAAAACTACTTGGAACATTATCAATGCGGAATGTGGTAGGTGTACAACGAATGAAAGAAAGTTTCATTTAAATATAAACAATCGCCACGTATCGGGGGATTTGGAAGTGGCGACCGAGTTTGAAAAATTTTTCAGTAATGTTCCAATAGAGATAACTGACACTCTCCAGTCGTCTTCCACCTCCGCCGAGCTATTATTAGCAGAATCTGTAGCTGCCTGTGAAGGCGCGTTCGAATTCACCGTTGTCAACTGCAACGACATCATAAAAGCTTTTAAATCTATTAATGTTAAAAAAACCGCTGACCTTTGGGGGTTATCAGTAAAATCCATATCAAGTATTATAGATGTCATTGCCCCCCACTTGGCAACTGTGTTTAACGATTGCGTCTCTAGTGGTGTATTTCCTGATTTGATGAAACACAGTAAAGTTATACCACTATTCAAGGCTGGCACCGCTTCAGATCCGGGTAATTTCAGACCTATCTCGGTGTTGCCGACCTTGAGCAAGATATTTGAAAAATTGATACTAGAGCAGATGCTGATCTTTTTTAACAGTCACAAATTATTTCATGAGAAACAATTTGGCTTCACTAAAGGACGTTCTACTACCGATGCTGGTGTAGAGTTATTGAAATGTATTTATGACGCCTGGGAGGATAAACAAGATGCAATTGGTGTGTTTTGTGATCTGTCTAAGGCATTTGATTGCGTCCAACATGAAACATTAATCAGGAAATTACACCATTATGGCATAAGAAACAAGGCTCTCGACCTTCTGACTTCATATTTGAACAATAGAATTCAGCGGGTCGATGTTAATGGTGCACGCTCAGAGGGATCTGTAGTTACTATGGGCGTCCCGCAGGGTTCAATACTCGGACCATTTTTATTCCTTATATATTTTAATGACTTACCCTTTTACGTGGGGGACAACAACAGGATTGTTTTGTTTGCAGATGATACTTCTTTGATTTTCAAAGTAAAAAGACAAATAGATAACTATGACGATGTCAACAACGCAATCTTGAAAGTGGTTCATTGGTTTAACACTAACAATCTTAAACTAAATGATAATAAAACTAAATGTATTAAATTTACCTTGCCTAATGTAGCACAGTCAGAAACCAATGTTCAACTTAATGGTCGAGAGTTGGAACTTGTGGAACAAACCACATTCCTAGGGTTAACGGTTGATGCTGGTTTACAATGGGGTCCACATATTGTAAAACTAGCTAGTAGATTAAGTTCAGCAGCATTTGCTGTACAAAAAATAAGGCACTTGACTGATGTAGATACGGCTAGAATAGTTTATTTCAGTTACTTTCACAGTATAATGTCTTATGGTATTCTACTGTGGGGCAATGCTGCAGATATAAATAAAATTTTTATTTTACAAAAGCGGGCCATAAGAGCTATATATAGACTAGGTCCAAGGGTCTCTCTGCGCGAAAAATTCAAAGAGGTTAATATTCTTACTGTAGCATCACAATATATTTTTGAAAACCTTATGTATGTACAAAGAAATCTACATAGTTTCGCTAAGTTAAGTGATAGACACAATGTCAACACTAGAAATAAAAATAACCTTGCTGTTTTTCATAGCAGATTGCACAAAACCAGCAATTCTTTCATGGGTAACTGTATACGCTTTTACAACAGGCTTCCAGACGAAATTAAAAGTATGTCCCTTAATAAGTTTAAAAGATCTGTTAAAAGTAAATTGAACTGCAGGGGCTACTATACAATCAATGATTATTTGTTGGATAAGGAAGCCTGGAAATGACCTGCTCTGCTGGATTCTCAAAAAAATTGTTAAAATGCCTAGTTTTTAGATTCTTTAAAATTGTAAATAGAGCAAAAAAAGAACAACCCGCTGAGTTTCTTGCCAGTTCTTCTCAGGTGGGTCGCGTTGTGAACTGGTGGTAGAGTTTTTGTTTTGTATTCTGGACGTTTTGCAAGCGCATCTGTATAATGCCTATGTGAAATAAATATATTTTTGATTTTTGATTTTTGACTTATAAATATTTTTTTAAAAATCAATTTAGTAATTAATTAAAATTTCAGAGTTTGTAGATTACAACAAACAAATCTTTAATGTTTATACATAGTAAGTATTAGTAAATAGTAGGTACAGGTGTCACTTTAACACATCAAAAAAAAGGTAACGGAGGCTTTTGTCACAATAAAAAGATAGAGATATAAAACATTTGTAGAGTAGCCATACCTTAGACTTAGATTTAGAATTTTTCGCTACTGTACATTCTACATCTATGAGTCATACTCAGATAACACGCGAACACACCCTTTTCAACACTCATACTACTCCAACGCACAAGCACATCTCTACTAATATCTATACTAAGTAATATAAAATTGTAAAAATAGCTGTGACGGTACATCCTACTAATATTATAAATGTGAAAGTTTGTGAAGATGTTTGGATGTTTAGTAGATGTTTGGATGTTTGTTACTCAATCACGCTCTGACGGCTGAACAGATTGGACTAAAATTTGGTACCTACAGAGATAGTCTATCTATAGTCTGGAATAACACATAGGCTACTTTTCATCCCGGGAATATGTTCCCACGGGAAGCGGGAACGGGTACCGAATTTTACGCGGGCGAAGCCGCAAGCATAATCTAGTTTAAGATAAATTTAAAAAATAACTGTAATCGGCTATTTTAGGGCTTCTGAGTCCAAATCTATGATTTTTTTCTTCGTGTTTGTTTGATTATTTGTTTATTTGTTCGGGGTTGAAGCAAAATTCTGTAGCTTGATCATCAGGATTTTGTAGATATTTTGCAACATAAATAACGCTGTATGTTTCATTAAAATCGGTTCAGCGAAAATGATAATACAGCTTGAGCTATGTTTTAATAGAAGACCTATGCATTGGACAGTTCAAAGTCGATTGGTAATTAGTTAAGATCACCTCGCGAACGAAGTCGCGGGCAGTAGCTAGTAATACATATACGTCTACATACATGACTATTCATACATTCGTATTATTCTTCAAAAGGTGTCTTAGAAGATTCTTGCAGGATCTGCAGTGCGAGTGTAGCTCCTCTGGTGTTACAAACGTCCATGGCTACGGTCTACGGTAACCACTTTCCATTTGGTGTGCCGTAAGCTTGTCTCCCACCTGAGTAGTACCTATAAAAAAATATCACTTATTTCCCGTTCGCTCCAAGTTTGCCGCTGGCGTAGAAGCTGGTGTAGAGCAGTGTAGAGGCGAAGTATGGAAGGCGACCGGCAAACTTGGAGCAAACGGGTAGTACCTGCTAACTTTACTAGCGTAAATGCGCAATTTGGGGACCAAAATACCTTTCTTTTACGACGATAATCTGTCGACCACTTCATTAAAGTAGAGGAAGCATTAATCGTCACCCAAAAACAAATATACCTAGTATTAAAACTAATAAGTGCCATTAATAATTTTAAATAGATACGACTCTAAATCGGCTTTCACTTTTGAGCACACAAATATGTCCGTTGTTTTGCGTAAGCTGACGCAACAAACGCACTAATCACGAAAAGATGTCGCAATATCGCCAAGCATGACTCCATAAACAGGTGAATACTTAATTTAATGGCATTGGGCTTCTAAGAGCACAGAGCAACAAGATCTATGACTTTTATCGGGAGTTTATTGTTTTATCTAAGCTCCAGTTATAGCCCATGGCTTTTGTGTACTGTATTTCAATAGCTTTGCGCAAAAATGTAAACAAACACATTTGATCCTATATATCCCTAGTTACTTGCAATTGAGTATTCACCCTGATTATATTCCAGTATCCAGGAGTCATACAGTGTTCTTACAATCATTTCGACACCAAATAACTTCTATAAATATGATAGTTTAACAGGATAGTAAAAAATTCAATGATTTGTCATTCTATATTTTTCTACTCATCTGTCTTAGACAATGATTGTCAAAACATGACATGTTTACATTATTGCCAGATCGGGCAGGCAGGATTGGACAATAGTGGTGTATATGAATGCGATTTCCCCCCGCAACATATGACAGACGGATCAAAACAGACTTATCCAGTATAATTATAGCAAACATGCTGTGTCTACTCCCCTTGTACTGGTAGCGTTGCTCTAATTATGAGAGTAATGTGCCACAGTAAATAATCATGTAGACTTTTAGAGTAGTCCTCAATCGCTAGCTGTCGCCCATAGCTTACCATCAGGCGGGAGAACATGTTTTCATTTTGACAAGCTTAATAGTTTTAAAAATGTACATTGTTTAATTTCTATCGAGGGTAAGGGAAAGTTCACCCACTGGGACGACATCCTTCCGAGGGCTTACCCGGGGCTCTCGACCGTAGGCGGTTGGGCGTTATGTGAGGTTTTTAGTCGGTAGGAGTTCGGCATGACATCCATGAGGGATTTTCCTTCAAAAGTTTAAAGTTTTTGAATCGATTGACATGTTATTTTTTTTTAAATTCTTGGTTAATTATATTCTGGACTGAATTTTTTTAGGCAACCCATCAGCAATTTATTTATTGGCATGTTTCTTGAACATAAAATAATTTTCATTAAACCAGCTTGGTGAACATAATAATAATAATAATTTAATAATAATTTATTTATTCACAAACAGGGTTATTTACAATTACTATCACATTTTATATTGGTACAAATACATGAAATCGGTATAATAATTATTGCAAATAAAATGTGAAAACGTTAGCACCTGTACTAATGTATTTAAACATTGTATCACAGGTGCCAGCGCCCTCCAAAGCTTTAGAGCAACTTAAAATACATGTGATATCAGGTATAAAAATTAAACATGAAAAAAATTGAATCAAAATAACATGTAACCAGACAACATGCTTTACAAAAGAGGTAAGATAGAGTGTGGGTGTGGATCATCTAAGCGACTGTGTATGAGTTTTGTTAGCAGGTACCATACACATCATTCTATAAGGGATCTTAGGCCACTAGGAAATATAAAATAACTTATTCTAATCTAATTCATCAACGTATCTCAAACAGCTGAACATTTGTTGAAATTTGCCAAGTAGAGAGTTATTATTACAAGACGTACAAGAAAAGATTTTTGAAAATTCTCCGCTTGTAAGGATGTAATGAGGTTTTGAAGATTTTCCTGGCCATTAGGGGGGACATGAATCGCTGGTATATTTCTCAGAGAGTAGAGGTACCATCATATTGTCGTATTTCCCCAGTTTGATAATGCAACATTGTTATTTGAGTCTTATGTATTGTATTAATCTATCTATTTATATCTATATATATCTATATATATTATATATATATATATAAATATATATAACTCAAAGGTGACTGACTGACTGATATAGTGATCTATCAACGCACAGCCCAAACTACTGGACGGATCGGGCTGAAATTTGGCATGCAGGTAGATGTTATGACGTAGGCATCCGCTATGAAAGGATTTTGATAAATTCTACCCCCAAGAAGAAGAACTAATTTTACGCGGGCGAAGCTGCGGGCATCAGCTAGTGTACTATATAATAATAGCAAAATGGCTTTGATTTGAGTTATTTCAATGTGTGAAAATCCCCATGATACGATCCACAGTCAAAACTTATCAGTGTAGCGGCGGGCGGGGTACCTACATCCTGGGAAGGGTTTGAAGTAAATATTGAAATTTTATAAAAACTTCTATTCACATCTAAAGAGGATCATCATTAATCACAGAACAGTGATCTAAATCAGTACATATAATAAAATCGTAACAGGTCGCTGTCTGTACATAGAAGATAAATAAGAAAAAAAATTATAGGGGGCTTTATGAACGCAATAGAACCCAAAACAATGATTTTTAGAATTTTCTGTCTGGTTGTCTGTATGTTTGTATATCTGTTTGTCTGTACGGTTGTGCACGCTAATCTCAGTAACCGCTTAACCGATTGCAATGCGGTTTTTTTTATTGTGTTGAAGTTTGCTCCACTTAACATTAAGCGTTTATTTCATGTCGATCGGTTTATAAATAAAAAAAAAATTTCAATAAAAAATAAAACCGACTTCCAACAAATCCTGAAAAATAAAATTTACTTAGCACAAAGTAAAATGTATTTTGATTTATCAGATTTTATTCAATATCATATTGAAGTCGGCGCCAAGTAAACCCATAGGTTTATGTAGGTATAATTCATGGCACCACCTTCAATACTATATTGAATAAAATCTGATAAATCAAAATACATTTTACTTTGTGCTAAGTAAATTTTATTTTTCAGGATTTGTTGGAAGTCGGTTTTATTTTTTATTGAAAAATTTTTTTCATTATTTTAAGTGACGGGTGAACCGAAAAATATATCTATCTAGGTAAAAGTTTTCATCAATACAAATCAATCAAGCCCAAACACAAGGTAGCTGCTGTAAATCGTTAAGGATTTCCCTCGACTGACTTTCGGTTCCATAATCAGATCGCACATCAAGTAAAAATCTAAACTTTACAACGCTATTCTATATTAAAATTTACGTTTGAAATTAGAATCTACGCACGTATTTAAATAGATTTCGTAACATACATAAATGTAAAACACAGATAATAACGATAAGCCGCTTGGCATTCGCGACATGTACCAAGCCATAAATAGAAGTTGTTTTGTCGTCACACAATAAAACAAACTAAGAACCGCAGACGAAAAAAAAAGAATGCCACAAACGCATGCGGCGCGTTCCATACTGCTTTTATTGCAACCAGAGCATTTCTTTTAAAAATTTCAATGAAAACTCATACACTCATGTATTGCGGCTAAAAACTGGAATCCTATGTTGCCTTAAAAGAGATTGTTTCCAGAAAACGGAGACCTGGAATGCAGTTGTGTAGTACTTCATTAGGAGACCGTAGGCAGAAGAAGCAACCATCACTTTATTCATTTTTTTTTTTATAATAGTTATGGCTTGGTTACAAGACCTTTAAGCCATGTCTTTATTTATTATTATTTAAAGTTATATCTTCATTTTGCTTAAATAAGTCACAGTCCTCGTCCTCTAAGTCCAGTCAAAGTCAAGTACAGCCCTAAGTCAAAGTCAGTCTTCCTTCAGAAAAGCGGTGGATAAATATCTGAAAGTTTCTTTGGATTTTTTTGTCAGAAACTGCAAAGTTGCGATTCACTGCGTTTTATCACTTCCCAACACTAGTGCACGTTGTCGAACGTTTATGTTTAAGAATCCACCATTAATACACACAAAGCACTCGAAAAAAACACTAATTTTGCAAATTTATAAAACGATGCGATACGATTCCTTCCAAATCCCGCCAAAAAAGCCCACTTTATTCAGTTTATAATTAAATATTACCAACAATAAATAAAATAATAAAGATTTTTCAGCTTTAGCAACTACCATCTTGAATATTTTCTTTCCAGTATGACCAGAAAAAAACACTAATACGTCTGTTCAAAGTACTATTAAGTAAAGAGTATAATAAAAGTAGATGCATCAGCATCTAACTAAACAAATAAAACTACATTTAAGGATATTGTTGCTATGCCAGATGTTAAGCGAGAATCATAGCAGCCGTAGGTAAACACTATTAAAACAAAGGGCATCGTAAATACTAGTCCAGCAATATCTTAACACGTTCGTGACAGATTTTTTGTAGTTTGCTTTCAATGATATAAAAACTATAGATACGTTATAGACACTTGAAAATGGCAACACGCAAAGTAGGTAATTATCTGAAAATCTGTGACGCGGCTGTAGGGTTAGCGAAAGTTCTATTAGCACTGTTTTAAATTCTGTTAGTAAAGAAAACTCGAAAAAAACATGCCTTCATGTATCTTCAGATGTTCCACAAGCTACACAGCAACTGTTCAATATAAAAACGTCTCATTTCATGCGTAAGTACAATAGAAATAATAATATTATTTCATTTTCTCGGATCGATAAAATGGCGGCAAGCATAATGAAATGCACAAAGAAAATGTACTCTATAGTCTGTGGTTTGGCGCCCGCGACCCGTAAGGGGATGTCGGGGAGATTTTGTACTAATGTTTTATTTTGCTATTTGAATATTTTTTTTATTTAGATAATTATATTTCTTAAAAAAAATAATGAAACAAATTAAAAATATATTAAGATTATTAAAATTATTTAAATTACAAATATTTGGATTACTTAGTAAATACTAAATTATTACTTATTAAATAAATGTTTCTGTATGATACATACATACATACATATGGTCACGCCTTTATCCCCGAAGGGGTAGGCAGAGGCATATTATATGCCCAAATTTCACCTTTGTATAATTTGTCCCACGTAATAGGTGGTGAGCCGTATTGCCCTGTTTAAATGGACAGGCGCAGGTTGTGACTGCCTGCTGTTGAAATAAAGCCTTCAACTTTGCTTAACGACTGCCATTTTACTGGCAACCGGGACCAACGGCTTAACGTGCCTTCCGAAGCACGGAAACGCTCAAATAAATGTCACAAAGTGATCACATGGATGGTCACCCATCCATGGACCGGCCATAGTGAAAGTTGCTTACTGCAGTGATCGTTTACAGAACACTGAGTCCGCGGGGCCACGAGCGATTCTTCTGTATGATATTGTTATATTTTTATTTTATGACTTAAATTACGATAATAATTACTAATACGATAAACTACCTACATTAACATTTTATAAATTTAAATATTAGATACGTACTTTACCCGTAAATACATTAATCATATTATGTCTCAGTAAGTGAAATTCAAGTTTCCCTTTTTCCCCACATTTTTCTGATATTGACTTCATGCATACAGATAATTTATAGAATTCTTTTTTCAAATTTATAAAAGTTTAGCTGTTTTTAAAAGCCGCAATGTTCGTGTATAACGTGTCTATATTATGATACGTCTTTGTTTGCTTTAGTTTGAGTCAGTCAACGGAACAAGTCTTCTAGTTAAATAAATTAATCAAATATTTTTATTTGCTAAACGGGTTGAAAGTAAGATTTTATGAGTAAACTAGCTGACCTCGCAACTTCGTTTACGTCACATAAGGTGTATGAAAGGAGAGGTATTTTTTCATCAGACTCATCAAGCAGGCGTGTGAAACTGCCCTGTTTGCTTAATCATAAAAGAGTTAAAAGATTAAGTCTATTTTGAAACAATTCAGTCCACGCCTTTGGCGCGTCTTCTTCAGTCTTAATAATTAAGCTCTTTTATGATTAAGCCAACACGCCAGTTTAGATTTACATTCAAATTTAAAGAAACCACTACAATTAAAATTTTCAAAATGTTTGATTCTTAAAAGTGTTATAACTTTTTAACCGACTTCAAAAAAAGGAGGAGGTTCTCAATTCGTCTGTATGTATTTTTTTTTATGTATGTTAAGCAATATTTCCGTCAATTATAGACGGATTTCAAAATTTCTTTTTTTGTTGAATAGGGTTTACTTCTGAGGTGGTCCCATTTTCACCAGGTCAGGATCTGATGATGGGATCCAGGAGAAAACGAGGGCAACCACCGAAAATTGTAGGGACAACTAGTGCACTTGTTAACTTTTTAATTAAGTGCTTTAATGTTCTACACTTTAATGAAGGTCTGGAGTCGACCTGATGATAGAGTCGAAAGACAGTCGAGGGCATTCCTTAACCATTTACAGCAGTTACCTTGTGTTTGGGCTTGATTAATTTGTAATGATGAGAACTTTACACCTAGATTGATAGATCTGCCTTAAAAAAAAAAGAAGTTCTCAATGTTTTATGTATGTTCACCGATATTTCCGTCAATTATAAACGGATTTAAATTGTTTTCTTTCTTGAATAATGTTTACTTCTGAGGTGGTCCTATTTTAATCAGATCAGGATCTGATGATGGGATCCGGGAGAAATCGAGGGCAACCACCGAAAATTGTAGGGACAACCAGTGCATTTGTTAACTTTTTAATTCAGTGCTTTAATGTACTACAATTTAATGAATATCTGGAGTCGATCTGATTATGGAACCGAAAGTCAGTCGAGGGAAATCCTTAACGATTTACAGCAGCTACCTTGTGTTTGGGCTTGATTGATTTGTATTGATGAAAACTTTTACCTAGATAGATATATTTTTCGGTTCACTCGTCACTTAAAATAATGAAAAAAATTTTTCAATAAAAAATAAAACCGACTTCCAACAAATCCTGAAAAATAAAATTTACTTAGCACAAAGTAAAATGTATTTTGATTTATCAGATTTTATTCAATATCATATTGAAGTCGGCGCCAAGTAAACCCATAGGTTTATGTAGGTATAATTCATGGCACCACCTTCAATACTATATTGAATAAAATCTGATAAATCAAAATACATTTTACTTTGTGCTAAGTAAATTTTATTTTTCAGGATTTGTTGGAAGTCGGTTTTATTTTTTATTGAAAAATTTTTTTCATTATTTTAAGTGACGGGTGAACCGAAAAATATATCTATCTAGGTAAAAGTTTTCATCAATACAAATCAATCAAGCCCAAACACAAGGTAGCTGCTGTAAATCGTTAAGGATTTCCCTCGACTGACTTTCGGTTCCATAATCAGATCGACTCCAGATATTCATTAAATTGTAGTACATTAAAGCACTGAATTAAAAAGTTAACAAATGCACTGGTTGTCCCTACAATTTTCGGTGGTTGCCCTCGATTTCTCCCGGATCCCATCATCAGATCCTGATCTGATTAAAATAGGACCACCTCAGAAGTAAACCCTATTCAAGAAAGAAAACAATTTAAATCCGTTTATAATTGACGGAAATATCGGTGAACATACATAAAACATTGAGAACTTCTTTTTTTTTTAAGGCAGATCTATCAATCTAGGTGTAAAGTTCTCATCGTTACAAATTAATCAAGCCCAAACACAAGGTAACTGCTGTAAATGGTTAAGGAATGCCCTCGACTGTCTTTCGACTCTATCATCAGGTCGACTCCAGACCTTCATTAAAGTGTAGAACATTAAAGCACTTAATTAAAAAGTTAACAAGTGCACTAGTTGTCCCTACAATTTTCGGTGGTTGCCCTCGTTTTCTCCTGGATCCCATCATCAGATCCTGACCTGGTGAAAATGGGACCACCTCAGAAGTAAACCCTATTCAACAAAAAAAGAAATTTTGAAATCCGTCTATAATTGACGGAAATATCACTTAACATACATAAAAAAAAATACATACAGACGAATTGAGAACCTCCTCCTTTTTTTGAAGTCGGTTAAAAAGTTATAACACTTTTAAGAATCAAACATTTTGAAAATTTTAATTGTAGTGGTTTCTTTAAATTTGAATGTAAATCTAAACTGGCGTGTTGGCTTAATCATAAAAGAGCTTAATTATTAAGACTGAAGAAGACGCGCCAAAGGCGTGGACTGAATTGTTTCAAAATAGACTTAATCTTTTAACTCTTTTATGATTAAGCAAACAGGGCAGTTTCACACGCCTGCTTGATGAGTCTGATGAAAAAATACCTCTCCTTTCATACACCTTATGTGACGTAAACGAAGTTGCGAGGTCAGCTAGTTTACTCATAAAATCTTACTTTCAACCCGTTTAGCAAATAAAAATATTTGATTAATTTATTTAACTAGAAGACTTGTTCCGTTGACTGACTCAAACTAAAGCAAACAAAGACGTATCATAATATAGACACGTTATACACGAACATTGCGGCTTTTAAAAACAGCTAAACTTTTATAAATTTGAAAAAAGAATTCTATAAATTATCTGTATGCATGAAGTCAATATCAGAAAAATGTGGGGAAAAAGGGAAACTTGAATTTCACTTACTGAGACATAATATGATTAATGTATTTACGGGTAAAGTACGTATCTAATATTTAAATTTATAAAATGTTAATGTAGGTAGTTTATCGTATTAGTAATTATTATCGTAATTTAAGTCATAAAATAAAAATATAACAATATCATACAGAAGAATCGCTCGTGGCCCCGCGGACTCAGTGTTCTGTAAACGATCACTGCAGTAAGCAACTTTCACTATGGCCGGTCCATGGATGGGTGACCATCCATGTGATCACTTTGTGACATTTATTTGAGCGTTTCCGTGCTTCGGAAGGCACGTTAAGCCGTTGGTCCCGGTTGCCAGTAAAATGGCAGTCGTTAAGCAAAGTTGAAGGCTTTATTTCAACAGCAGGCAGTCACAACCTGCGCCTGTCCATTTAAACAGGGCAATACGGCTCACCACCTATTACGTGGGACAAATTATACAAAGGTGAAATTTGGGCATATAATATGCCTCTGCCTACCCCTTCGGGGATAAAGGCGTGACCATATGTATGTATGTATGTATCATACAGAAACATTTATTTAATAAGTAATAATTTAGTATTTACTAAGTAATCCAAATATTTGTAATTTAAATAATTTTAATAATCTTAATATATTTTTAATTTGTTTCATTATTTTTTTTAAGAAATATAATTATCTAAATAAAAAAAATATTCAAATAGCAAAATAAAACATTAGTACAAAATCTCCCCGACATCCCCTTACGGGTCGCGGGCGCCAAACCACAGACTATAGAGTACATTTTCTTTGTGCATTTCATTATGCTTGCCGCCATTTTATCGATCCGAGAAAATGAAATAATATTATTATTTCTATTGTACTTACGCATGAAATGAGACGTTTTTATATTGAACAGTTGCTGTGTAGCTTGTGGAACATCTGAAGATACATGAAGGCATGTTTTTTTCGAGTTTTCTTTACTAACAGAATTTAAAACAGTGCTAATAGAACTTTCGCTAACCCTACAGCCGCGTCACAGATTTTCAGATAATTACCTACTTTGCGTGTTGCCATTTTCAAGTGTCTATAACGTATCTATAGTTTTTATATCATTGAAAGCAAACTACAAAAAATCTGTCACGAACGTGTTAAGATATTGCTGGACTAGTATTTACGATGCCCTTTGTTTTAATAGTGTTTACCTACGGCTGCTATGATTCTCGCTTAACATCTGGCATAGCAACAATATCCTTAAATGTAGTTTTATTTGTTTAGTTAGATGCTGATGCATCTACTTTTATTATACTCTTTACTTAATAGTACTTTGAACAGACGTATTAGTGTTTTTTTCTGGTCATACTGGAAAGAAAATATTCAAGATGGTAGTTGCTAAAGCTGAAAAATCTTTATTATTTTATTTATTGTTGGTAATATTTAATTATAAACTGAATAAAGTGATGGTTGCTTCTTCTGCCTACGGTCTCCTAATGAAGTACTACACAACTGCATTCCAGGTCTCCGTTTTCTGGAAACAATCTCTTTTAAGGCAACATAGGATTCCAGTTTTTAGCCGCAATACATGAGTGTATGAGTTTTCATTGAAATTTTTAAAAGAAATGCTCTGGTTGCAATAAAAGCAGTATGGAACGCGCCGCATGCGTTTGTGGCATTCTTTTTTTTTCGTCTGCGGTTCTTAGTTTGTTTTATTGTGTGACGACAAAACAACTTCTATTTATGGCTTGGTACATGTCGCGAATGCCAAGCGGCTTATCGTTATTATCTGTGTTTTACATTTATGTATGTTACGAAATCTATTTAAATACGTGCGTAGATTCTAATTTCAAACGTAAATTTTAATATAGAATAGCGTTGTAAAGTTTAGATTTTTACTTGATGTGATGAGTAAGCCTAGCCTACGTGTGGCGGTCTTGTGCGTAGTCATACCAGTGTTTTTTTTTTCAAATGGTAGATATTGAAGATGACTAATGTATGTATAGCCCTTTCGCTGGCGTAGAGTCATAGTAGGGGAGGCGACCAACTTACCTTCTCCCGTTTCAGAGCTAGCATAAAACTCATTGCCAAGCAGTCATGGCGATGTAGGTATCGTGTGAAGGTGAAACACGTGTTGAAATATTGTACTAACAATGTAAATAGTAGGTAAGTGGGTCTGGACGTGGACACTCTCTCGCTCGAGACCATGGTGCGAGCCATGCTCTCCAGCGGGAGTAAGTGGGACTGCGCCGCCTCCTTCTGCGAGGAGGTCATGCTCGTGAAGGAGGCGGCGGGACGGGTACGGGAGAGAACTCTCCCACCCGAGTTCCGCAGTCGGCGGCCTGGGCGCCGCCGACGTGGCTTCGCCGAGGACTACCGGCCACCATGACCGGGGGCCTGACAGAAGCAGGCCCATAACGGCAGCGTGACGTGAGCAATTCACGCACGCCCCCCCCCCCCCCCCCCCCTTAGAAGCGGCATCACACCCGAAACCCACAAAGACGCGGGATAGCACCCGAACCACCCCCTGGGCGAGGCCGCCGCGGCGGCCGTGGGTCTGTTGGGAGTTCTGGGACATCCTTCCGAGGGCTTCCCCGGGGCTCCCAACCAAGTCGGTAGGAGTCCGGCATAACATCCATGAGGATTTTCCCTCACGTTAAATAAAAAAAAAGTACTATTTACCTGTCCTATTTCCTTGGGTTTTCTCAATTACAATAAAAACAAGAATGTGTTATTACAGATTATAATCTATCCATGTTTTTCAGCCAGATCCATTCAGTCGCTATAGCGTAATTTAATACAAACTTCCGCATCATAGCAGGACACCTGAGGTTTTTTAGTCGTCAGGGGTCCGGCATAACATCCATGAGGATTTTCCCTAACGTAAAACAAGAATAGAAAATATCCGAGCACCTTCACAAACATTCATATTAGTAAGATAGGCTGGTACTGGCAGTAGAATATTTTCAATGCCAAAATCTACAAAAAAAAAATTCATTAGTGTGGCATTACAAATACACACATTCGTTTTTAAATTTAACTGGCTAGTAATACAGGCACTGAAATTATTATTACCAAAGCTTGCTGTTTCCCATGGGATAGTTGGGAAGCCTCATATGCGCGCTCACGCGATGTTCACTTGCGCTCAATCTGCGTGAGAATCTTTACGAAACAATCTCGAACATTATTATTACATCGCATTCTTAGAAGCGGGATAAAAATTGCTACATTATTAAATTCATTGAGTAGTTTTAGTGAAAAGGAGTGAGTCACATTCATAATGTTATGTATGACATGTTGAAATGGACAGGCACAAGTTGTGACGACTCACAGTTGAAATTTTTCAAGCCACCCATAAGGCCTTCAACTTGGCTTAACGATTGTCATTTTACTGACCTCAAGGATTTCATTTCGAGTTTTCCTTCTCTACACAATGGATCGTTTTACGAAAGTGTTCAGTGACACCCTCGGGATGAATTGCGGTGGCGACATTTTGTACTCTTTGCCGTCGCCACTCAGGGCTTTAATATCATAAATAATTTTATTTATTAGGATTAAGAACTAACTATACCTATCCCGGGGCATCCTTCCGAGGGCTTACCCGGGGCTCCCAAACGTAGGCAGTAAGTAGGGACCGTATAGTTTTTAGTCGGTAAGAGTCCGGCATAGCATCCATGACGGAATTTCCACACGTTAAAGAACTATTCCCGCTTTCCATGGGAACTTACTCCCGGGATAAAAAGTAGCCTATGTGTTATTCCAGACTACAATCTATCATTGTACCAAATTTCAGCAAGATCCGTTCAGCCGTTAGAGCGTGAAAGAGTAACAAACATCCACACTCACAAATATATTAGTAAGATAATATTACTAGCTGATGCCCGCAGCTTCGCCCGCGTAAAATTTGTTCCCGCGGGAAGTTATTCCCGGGATAAAAGGTAGCCTATGTGTTATTCCAGACTATAATGTATCTCTGTACCAAATTTCAGCCCGATCCGTTCAGCGGTTTGAGCGTGAAAGAGTAACAAACATCCACACTCACAAACTTTCGCATTTATAATATTAGTACGATGTGATTGTACACAACAAAGAGTTGCTTGAAATTCTAAATTAAAACGGGGGTTCTAATCCTGTCACGAGCAATGTCTCGAAGCAAATCTAATCTACCTACGTAAATGTCATGTAACCTTTCAGAACTTATAATGCTCAGTTAAACTTATTACATAAATCGGAGCTTCATCTTATTATAACTTCGTTCGTGTATTAATGATGCGTAATAAACTGAAGATAAGGCTTAGTGCACGCACGCCTTTAACCCCGAAGGCGTAGACAGACGTTCATATTTGACAATGTTTATTTTGTCCATATTCTAGGCGTTGAGCCTATTGCCTAGTTGAAATGAACAGGAGTGCATCGTCAAGCTACATCAATCAATCAATCGGTCCAAGCAGTTCACTGCTGGACGTAGTCCGCTCCCAATTTACACCACAACACACGGCCCTACCGCATCCAGTTCCAGCCTGCTACCTGTTCAAGCATGCTGTTGAAATTTCCAAGCCTATAAGGTCTTTAACTTGGCTTAATGACTGCCATGTCCGAGATCAACGGGTTAACTTACCTTCTGAAGCAAGGAAATGCTCATAAATAGGAATACCGCAAAGTGGTCACCGATCTCAAGGCCAGCCATAGTTTAAGATGGCGTAAGCGTAAGTAAATCAGTAGTAAATCAGCAGAGGGTTTACGAGCGCTTCATCAATGGGAACAAAAAGAGAATAATACACATGTCAAATTATGTAGGTCATTGACATGAACATCAGTGCTCATGCAAAGTGCCAATACAAATAGGTTGGTTGTTTGTGTACATAGCTTAACGGGTCACAATACACAAGTGTATTCTACCCACATGTTGAGAGAATCACGTGCTTTCAACACGCAACACGAGGGCCAATTTCGTACACAGCGCTTGATTGACACCGAACGAATTGAGGGTAATCGAGTAAATTGAAAATGGTGAGAATGATAATTTTGGTTAGAACTTTGAACATGTCATGGGACAGCCAGAGGATATAGCAAACGTCTTATACATACAAATGGTCACGCCTTTAATCACTTAAGGCATTTTCGTGGGTTCGATTCCCACCGGAGACAAATATTTGTGTGACCCATAAATGTTTGTCTCAAGAGTCTGGGTGTTTCTATGTATAATAAATAAGTATGTATTTAAAAGCGTATAAGTATTAATATCCGTGGTCTGATACCCATAACACAAGCAGGTTATTCCTAGCTAACTTTGGGATCAGATAGCGTTGTGTGAGATGTCCGTGAATATTTATTTATTTATTTATATTATATGCCCACATTTCACATTTAGATTTTTGCCCACATGAGCCGATTACCGCCTTATAAGTCGGTTGGCCCCACAGACTTTGATGAAAAGTGGTAGGCATAACTATGGCAGTTCACTGATGAGCCTTATTCCCATGATATTATGTTAATGTATTATTCCAGACTATAATCTATTCTTGTACCAAATTTCAGTTAGATCCTTTCAGCCGTTCTATGAAAGAGTAAGAAACATCTACACACAAACTTTCGCATATATAACATGAGTAAGATAAATAAGGAGGAGATAAGTTCTTTAATGTAAAGTTCATAACATATTCAAATGTCAATAAATACCAAGTCAGTGGTCAGACAACATAGAACCTTCGCAAGAAACTATTTTTGTCAAACGCTGTCACTTCCGGGTCGGCGAACGGTTACTGACCAAGCGATTTATTAGGCTAAAGCCACACTACAGGAGCGTCGCGTCGCTTAGTGCTAAGAGCCAAGTGACTCCCATAGATCTTAGCGAACAGATGCATTGCGTAGGTACTATCAAAGCGGCTCGTTCGGCGACTATCCAAGAACCTAGCTAAACTCTCAATATGTGGCCGCTGTAATGCGTCTTTTCTCTAGGATCAAGACACTATGCGAGTCGCTTGGCTCTTAGCACTTAGTTTGGCTCTTATAATGTGGCCTTAGCCTTAGTGCTAAGAGCCAAGTGACTCGCGGGACTATTCAGGTATCTAGCTAAGCACGTCGGACGCAAGGTAGCCGCTATGATAGTACGTAATGCGTCTGTTAGCTAGGTACAAGTCACTAAGCGAGTCGCTTAGCTCTTAGCAACGAGCTAGGCGCTTAGTGCGGCTTTAGCCTTTGTGCTGAGAGCCAAGTGCCTCGGGAGACTATCCAGGCACCTAGCTAGCGTCGCATGCAACTTGGCCGCTATGACAGTACGTAATGTGCCTGGTCACTAGAATCTAGTCATTAAGCGAGTCGCTTAGCACTTAGCGACAAGCTAGGCTCTTATAGTGTGACCTTAGTCTTAGTGCTAGGAGCCAAGTGTCTCGCGGGACTATTCAGGCATCTAGCTAAGCATGTCACACGCGAAGTGGACGCTGTGATAGTACGTAATGCGTCTGTTTGCTAGTATCTAATCACTAAGCGAATCGCTTAGCACTTAGCACCCAGCTAGGCTCTTATAGTGCCGCTTTAGTCTTAGTGCTAAGAGCCAAGTGACTTGCGGGACTGCGAGTACTCAGGCATCTAGCTAAGCACGTCCCACTGGTCCCACGCAATGTGGCTGCTATGATAGCACAGATATGATAGTACGTAATGCGTTTGTTCGCTAGGATCAAGTCACTAAGCGAGTCGCTTAGCTCTTAGCAACGAGCTAGGCACTTAAGTGTGGCCTTAGCCTTAGCTCACTTAATAGCCTAGGTACACAAAAATGGTTATTACTCCACCAGTCATTAGATTGATAGTTGTTACATCATCTCTTTAGAACTATTTAGGAGTTATGTAATAAAACAATTTCTTATTAGGTAAAAAGAAATATTTTTTTAGTGTCAATATTTGCCAACGTTTTAATCGTGATCGTGATCAACTAATGACCGTTACAACTAACTACTATGCCCTGTTTTGTACCATAGAGTCGTGATGCCAATTACAAATTAAAAATTAATTTAAAAAGCGATAATTGTTATTAAAAATAAGTAACATCACTTTTGCGATAATTTGAAACTCACTTGGGATGATTTTTTTCAGTCTGTAATTTCAGTTTTCTTCTTCTCGACTTTTCACACCATACAAGCTCGTGCGTCCGCACTATTTGATCGCGCCTCTCTGTAACTCCCAAACGGCTTGCGATGAGGATATATTATAATGATGGGACATGTCGGATTAAGGTTTTTGGTATCTACCTCACCTGTTCAGCACCGGGTGCCCCTAGCAACTCAAAAATGTCCTAGGACGAATCGGTTAATGTAAGTCTAGAATAAGACTTAAATTATAAAAAAAATATATCTATACTAATACCATAAAGAGGAAAGATTTAATTGATTGTTTGTTTTTTTGCATTGAATAGGCTCCAAAACAACTCAACCGACCCAAAAAATTATATCACTTTAAGGAAGCTACACCATCCCCGGGTGTCATAGGATATATTTTATTCCCGTGTTCCCACGGGAACGGGAACTACGTGGGTGAATGCACGTGAAGTTCGCTAGTCTGAGATATAAATGCGTACCTACAAACCCGTCTCGTTCTTGTCTCAGTCTACGCAAGTTAACTTTAAATCTGTTAAGGAGGCCGTCATTTATCAAACGGTCTAATTTTAGTTTACACACATTTTTGTATCAATAGCATCGTAGCAAAGTAGGACACTAGAATTGACCGGGCTTTCTTAAAATAAATATTGTAGGATTTTTTTTAAACACTTCGCCATTTCGCCCAAACTAAATTAAATCTGTGCTATGCTATACTATTCTACACTATCTTCACGCCAAATCCCTTGCGGGGTAGGTAGAAAGAACAGAGCGCTACACGGCACGGTCCATACACACCTCACTTGCTTCTTCTCTACGCAATGGATCTTTTTGCGAAAGAGTTCCTTCGAAATGTCGCCACCCCAAAACATCCCGAGGGTCTCCTCCGGATGTTTTGAGGTGGCGACATTTTGTACTCTTACCCGTCGCAACACGGGACCCAGTCGCCACACGAGGCGGATTAGATTTAGGATTAGAATAGAAACTAAAAAAGAAGAAAGACACTATGAAGGAAAGAGTGGTGACCAAGGTCTCAATTTGAAAACTCCCGCTTTTGATTTATTCATTAATCGGACTATAAGTCAATATTTGAAAATGTTAAACGAACAACTATTGCGCGTAAAATCGGCGCTGGCGCATCGCGTATCTCGGTAGCCGTTATAGATATCAAAAACTAGCCGCCAACCGCCAAGCCCCGATCCGCACCTCACTTCCGCCGACGACTCTGACAATGATCGATTCAAATTTTCATTAAAAATTGTAAAAGTAAACTTGAATGATTATTTTAATTGACTATTAATGTTTTAGTAAGTCATGGAGGACAGTTTTTACTACACTTACGGGTATACTCTATCTAGTAGGTAAGTCTAGTATGTATCGGACTTTTTCAGTTGTCCCACTGAAAAAATAATGGGTAGGTGAGTTTTTTTTTTTTTTTTTTTTTTTTTTTTTTTTTTTTTTTTTTTTTTTTTTTTTCATGTCATCTCTACCTTAGGCAGAGGCATATCTTCTACTACAATTTAGTACATGGATTTCTTTATAATCTAGCCTCTTGGGCTATGTCTGTCTCTACTTTTCGTTTCACATATATCCATGCACCCTTTCTCTTTATCTTTGCTCTTATTATGCTCCTTTCTTATTTACTATCTATTTTTATGTTCTATGCTTACATAATTAATCTTGCCACTTGGGCTAATTCGCTCTTCTATTTCAATGGGTAGGTGAGTTAGGTGCCTAGTGCATCAAAAGAATTTACTGAAGAAGAAGAAGTTGGTGGATTTTACATTCGGGCCACTGAAACACGTAGAGCGCAAAATATGCCTTTTCGAGAATTTCCTTTTCTGTAGCTGTACCAGAGGAGGGACAAATCCACACTCTTTAGATGAGGAGACACGTAGAGCGCATAATAGGTATGCTTTTTTGAGAATTTCCTTTTCTGTAGCTGTACCAGAGGAGGGACAAATCCACACTCTTAAGATGAGGAGACACGTAGAGCGCATAATAGGTATGCTTTTTTGAGAATTTCCTTTTCTGTAGCTGTACCAGAGGAGGGATAGATCCACACTCTTTATATGAGGAGACACGTAGAGCGCATAGTAGGTATGTTTTTTTGAGAATTTCCTTTTCTGTAGCTGTAACAGAGTAGGGATAAATCCACACTCTTTATATGAGGAGACACGTAGAGCGCATAATAGGTATGTTATTTGAGAATTTCCTTTTCTGTAGCAGTATCAGAGGAGGGGTAAATCTACACTCTCTAGATGAGGCCGCAGTGGAAGCAAGGTCTGCTGGGAATCCTGGGATCATCCTTCCGAGGGCAAACCCGGGGCTCCCAACCGTAGGCAGTAGTTTGAGAACTGTGGTTTCTAGTCGGTAGAGTCAAATGTAGCATCCATGTAGAATTTTTGTCACGTTAAAAAATATCTTCTATCCAACACTCACAGCTCACGACAGTCAAGGATTCTCCAACTAATTACGAAATCGAACACCCGCGTAGTGCCTGTACATCATTCACATAAGCACATAACACTAGCCGTTTAAATGAATAAAAAAAAAAAAGACTCATGTCTATGCACCTTAATAGTCTATTTGCTAAGCCTTACATCATAACTATAATCTTGATTAAACTTAAAGATAATTGCCGTTCTCAGCTTCCGGTGTTCCCAGTTTATTGCCTATTGAATCGGACGATTTCTGATTGTTGGTGTATAACTATAATATAATGACTGATGTTACAAAACTTAATTAAACCAGTCGCTGGCGCCGTAGCAAGTCACGTAATACATATCTCTGAATTACGACCATTGGAAAATAGTTTGATACTAGCTGACGCTCGCGTTCACCCACGTGAAATTTGGTTCCCGTTCCCGCTTCCCTTGGGAACTTATTCCCGGGATGAAAAGTAGCCAATGTGTTATTCTAGACTATAATCTACCATGGTACCAAATTTCAGCCTAATTCGTTCAGCCGTTAGAGTGTGATTAAGTAACTAACATCCAAACATTTAAACATCCAAACATCTTCACAAACTTTCACATTTAAAATATAAGTATGATTAGGATGGTATGACGTCAAACTACGGTTTCTTATAATTACAATTTGACTGATAGGGTGGTCTAGTGGGTTTCTTTTTTTCGTGTATCACGTCATCCTTCATGGATGCTATGCCGGATTCTTACCGATTATAATCACACGTACCCTATCACTGCCTTCGATTGGAGGCCTCGGAAAAAACCATCGAAAGGTCATCCGGGAATCCCCGACAGACTTTTGATAATCACCGCGGCCTCACCTACCCCGTGTCTTTGGGGATTGGTTTGTTCTAGTGGGTATTTTGAACGTAGTACTTACCATCGGTGATTTCACCATCAACGGGTAACTCCTCTGGCTCAAGACCCACGGTCAATCCAATCTGAGCCGCACCCTTAC
The DNA here is from genome assembly GCA_933228765.1 of Miltochrista miniata. Taxonomy (NCBI): domain Eukaryota; kingdom Metazoa; phylum Arthropoda; class Insecta; order Lepidoptera; family Erebidae; genus Miltochrista; species Miltochrista miniata. The sequence goes on along the minus strand of OW121766.1, from coordinate 21,431,543 downwards.
TGAACAAGCTATGTATAAAAAGACCGTTCCTGCCTGTTGGCTATTGGCCATGCAGTGAGAAGAGATAGTTTCATTTACAGATAGTATTGTATAACAACCTATAAACCCACAAAATTGTAGAAGGCAAAAACTTACAGCTTGAAACGCAACTAACCGCATTTTCAAAGTGCTGTCAAAATATTTTATTTTTTGGCAACTTAGGTACAAAGTTTTTACAGCATATCTTTTTCTACATTTGTTTCTAGCTAGTTGTCATAAAACAATACTATACTATCCGTTCGCTCTAAGTTTGCCGCTGGCGTAGAGGCGCATACCTGAATTTTTAATTAGACGAAGTAAATTGACAGTAGCTAATGTCCCTTCGTCAAAGAAATCAGCAACATTTTATGAAGAAGTGACATTACTTGCTGTCAATTTACTTCGTCTTATTAAAAATTCGACTTTAGTATGTAGCCGAGCGGCAAACTTAGAGCGAACGAGCAGTAGGTACAGCTGTGGTGCAAAACTTCCTATTATGTCTTCGCTCCTTTAAAAGTCTAGAATAAAATACAATAGCGTTATTTGTGCAAATAAGCCAGCACTACTGTCTTACTCACAAACGCTCAGTCATAACAACAACAATGTTACCATTCGCAGCGTAATCAATTTCCAGTAAGTTAAGCTCCAATGATTTACTCGAATAAGTTGTAAACACGGCATTGAATAGTACTGAGCTAGCAACGTGAAATACACGCACACAATTCTAGTACGATTTGTACTGGTCGCAGGAGAGGTAAGGATAATGACCTTATGCGCCCGCGCCGCACCCGCGCTCCGTGCTTACAATACAACGCAGTATTTGTACTACAAACATCGAACAATACCCACTTACAATTTGTATCGATGTATAGAATACTACAGGACACCCGGGGCTCCATATGCGTAGTATTTGTACTAGCAAACGTGTTTTCCATTGGGAATGAGGTGTCTAACCGGGATAGAAACTCATTTATAATATTATTATGGATAATATAGATGAATGGAGCTGATCTCTATCTTTTGTAGAAGCATATATGTACATCATACATTGTTAACTTGAGAAAATAAATAAAAATATAAGTGAAGTTTTATATTGGCTATTAAAGTTCATTTACTTTGTTGGATTGGTCTTTGAACTCATGTGTAACCTTGCGCTTTGCAGCATATTTCCTCGCGTAATTTAGTCAACACACTATCCACCCGATTTTTTTTCCATTTTGGTTCTTTTTCCCTTTGCCGTGTCTCGGCAACTTCAACTCTGGCCGGTCCTGAAGTCTGACGTCTCTCCAGGACTGAGAGTTTCATTGTCGGGAATTCTGGGCTGGGCTGTCGGAAATTTTGGGACATCCTTCCGAGGGCTTACCCAAGACTCGCGACAGTAGGTATTGAGACAGTTCTACACGTAACAAAAAAAGGAACTGAGAGTCCTACAGTTGGCTCTACTGACGTCCAGCAGTGCCCAAATGCATAACAAACAAGAAAATGTTCTACAACTCACCCGTGATACCTACTTACTATATATATACTACTCAGTGTAAGTGAGAAAGTCCACAAGATCGTCCTAAAATAATTATTGTGAACTAATGATAGAAAGCAAGCGAGTTCTAGAGTGGAGACCGCGTCTTGGTAAACGTGGGGTAGGACGACCCCCTGCCAGATGGAGCGACGACCTAAAGCAAGTTGCAGGGATTGATTGGATGCGCAAAGCACAGGATCGTGTGTTGTGGCGAGGTTTGGGAGAGGCCTATGTCCAGCAGTGGACTGCTATAGGCTGAATTGATTGAATGATAGAATTCAATATTAATCATGGAACCTTCGGGGAGAATTTTGGGAATAGGTACGAGAACCACTGTGATATTTGGGGTGCTGAAGCCCACTGCACATAAATGTGAATACAACTGCCATCCTGGCGAAGCGCTCAGTGAACGAAAGTTAGCAATGTCATCCACGATAACTGAAATAAGCATAAATTTCGATCTTACTACAACTGACACACGGTGAATCAGACCAGGGTGAGTGTTAGGATATAGGTGCTTTTTTACTTGTGGAAATCCCCTAAGAAATATGCCCGCCTCGAACCAACTAAAACCACAAGGTCTTTATCTGTCTAGCGACGAGGGCCGGGAAAGATTTCCAATGATTCCCGGAAAGCTTTGGCTACCAATGTTACCTCGCCCAAGGGTTTGGGTTACCTCGCTTCTTTAGGGGTTGGTACGGGTTTTATACAAAGATTTCTATATAAAATGAGGTAGATACGCTCTACTATAAGAAACGAAAGCATAAAAGCAATCCTCATACACACACATTGCTAAAACTACACTCACTAATAAACTATATTTACGTAATTGTAACTGCAATAGCAATATACGAATAGAACAAGAGTAAAAGAGAAGGCGTATAAACTCCAATTACAAGCCGAGTACCACCGAATACTCTCGAAGTTTTACGATTCTCTATCACAGGTACTGACTGCAGAAAAATGTTAATTAGGTATAAAGGAAGACTGCAGAAAATTTTAAGTAGGTATAAAGGAATAAAATGCAAAATTTAGCAATGATGTATATATTTAAATGTAAACTTAAAAAACTGATTACATACCTATTTAATGATATTTAATCGATATCTGAATTTTTCGAACCCTATTCCGAACAAAATATTTCAAAGTTAAACTAAAAATACTGACTTTAACACTAATTATGCACACCAAATGAATCAAATTAAATGTACTGTTTAATGGTATTTGCACAACTGTTTTACTGAACGAATAACTATTTGCAAAATAGTTTATCTAACAATTCCATAGTTCAACAAACATAATATCTAAACGTTTTGAAGGAAAACCGACGATTAATATTACCGAAAACGATTATTATTATTGAATAAAAAAAGTCAAACATAACCTAACCTATTCAGTTATAAGATAGTACCATTTAGAGTCTGGTATGCATTCAGTTAGTGGAGTTACCTGATGTGCTGAAAATTACATGGTGTTATGATACAATGATGGTTTATGTGAAGTTTGCACAAAATCGGTCAAGTACTTCTTCATTTATCACGCAAACGAAGTTGCGCGGGTCAGCTAGTTATATATACTTTATAGATGTACCTAAACTTATTTCTCGTACTTGCTTATACATTTTTATTAGTGACCGACCGAAGTTTCGGTTTCGGTTTCGGCCAGTTTCGGCCAAAAAATCGAGTTTCGGCCGCAGTTTCGGTTTCGGCCAAAATGGGCCGAAACTTTCGGCCCGGCCGAAACTCACGTGTTCATGAATTTTGAGTGGCTGGCTCTGCTTGTGACGTGATTGGGGTCAGCCCAACCAGTTGATATGTTACTAACCGAAGATTTAGAGATTTACAAAGGAATTCCAAATCACAAGCAATTCCAATCATTGAGAAGTATTAGACAGTTACCCCTATGTTATGTCTTAGTCTTAGTCCACCATTTTAGAGTCCCATTTTACTTTTGGTTACTGAATCCTAAAGACCTAGGACATTACATAACCCTACCCCTTTGTTGTCGATTACGTTGACTGTATTGGTCGTCTGTCTGTCATGCACCGTGATAGTGACACAGTTAATTTTTTTACAAATTATGTATTTTGTTGCTGCCAATAATAAAAATAGACAAAATAATAATATTAAAGGGCCTCCCATGCAACATACGTGTTTTTTGCCGCTTTTCTTGTACGGCACCCTACGTGTGCGAGTACGGCTCACGCTTGTCCAGTTTTAGTTATACACTTCTAGAATGTAACCAAAACCGGCTAAGAGCCAGTCGCAGGGCACCGTGTAGTTTTAGTCGGTAGGAGTTCGCACTAGCATCTATGTGTAATTTCACACGTAAAAGAAAGAAGTTCATTTTTAGGTGGAGATATTTTTAAAATGAACACTTGAGAAAATTTATACCGTTGATTGATGGCACTTGGTGGAATTTGCTGCACCTATTGAACGGAAGGGTTAACCCTTAGAGCTCCTCGCGGCGACCGGTCGCCGCGCATAATAATCAAGCTTTTCCGTTGAGCCCCGCGCGGCGACCGGTCGCCGCACCTACCCAGACGACTTTAAACTTAAATTTAGCCTCCTTACGTCCTACTTTTCTATGAACAGTTTGATTGCATGTGTAGTATATAACATTTTCTTGTTTTTGGAATCTTATAAAATGACGTCAATGGGCCAGAATTTTTTACAAAAATCGAACAGTTGAAGTTGAGAGTGGATTGCGCATGGTTGGCGTGCGTTTGTGTAGTACGTGTGTGTTTCGTGTTTTTATTATAAATAATGAGTTTGCATTATTATTTATTATTATACACAGTAAAATAAACAATATATCAATAATCCGGTTGGTGTTTACAGAATCGTAAAATATGGTGTGGTGGTAGAGTAATAAAGGTTTTTTTGTGTTGAGTGCATGTGTACCAAGTGCGTGTGTGCGTGTGTGTTTTGTTTTTTTATTATAAATAATGTGTTTTCATTATTATTTATTATTATACACAGTAAAATAAACAATTTATCAATAATCCGGTTGCCGTTTGCAGAATTGTAAAATTTGGACTGGTAAGTGAGAAATAAATTTTTTTTTGGAAAATGAGAAATCTTTTTTCATTTTTAGGGTGGTGGAAATAGGTGCTTGCGATTATTGATTTTCGATATAAATTTTGTGGGGGTTGAAGGAGCTTGAAGGGTTAAAGCGGGACCCTACTAACGAGACATGAGGCCTAGCCGTCCGTCTGTCTATTGGTCACGAGGTTGTATCGCAGGAACCGTGCCAGATAGAGGTCTAAAATATTCACTGATGATGTATTTCTGTTGCTGCAATTTTTTTTAACATAAGGAAAAACCGACAGGGATGCTATGCCGGAGTCCTAACGACTAAAACCCACGCGTTGGGAGCCCCGAGTATGTCCTCGGAATGATGCATTCTGCGGCCGCGTCTTCGGGGGGTTGTTCAGTTGTTAGCCCGCTTCTTGAGGGGCGTGTGCATGAATCTCTCAGGTCACGTCACGCTATCGTCTAGGGCCTGCTTCTGTAAGGACGGTGAGCAGCCCCGTCACCGTCCTCAGGCCTCCTGTCATGGAGGCTGATAGAATGGGGCGCGCCGCCGCAGACTGTGAAACTCGGTGGGAGAGTTCTCTCCCGCTTTCTCCCCACCGTCTCTTTCACGAGCATGACCTGCTCACAGGAAGAGGCCTATGGCACCGCTCCAGCGCCTCCTTGCACCATTTAAACAATGACGCAAGGGCCCTCGCTTCCATGTCCCATAGAGTGGTCCCGGCTAAAAGACATGTCGCCTCAACTGAGATCGTGCGGTATCCCCATATCACCCTGACAGCCATCGCTTTCTGCGGGCTAAGCAATATAGCCGCATTGCTGGCCTTCAGGATCTCCGGCCATACGGGGGCACCGTATAGAGCCATGCTCCGCATTACCCCAAGGCACAGTCTCCTGCAGGGAGCGTTGGGTTCCCTGGTATTGGGCAACAACCGCGAAAGTGCGGCTGATGCCCCGCTCCCGAAGTTTTGGGACCAAACTTCGGAAGTGGTATCCGAAGTTCCACCGGCTATCGAGTACGAGACCCAGATTTATGTCATCGAGAGCTCGATGCCGATGCTGACGCTCCCTATATGTAAGCTGGATACCGCAGGTGGCCTTTAGGGCTGAGTCTCGGTGCCTTGCTCATCGCGCTGCAATTAGGGTGTCGTCGTATAACGTTACTCCGACACCTCTGAGCAACGGACCACGCAGCACCCAATCGTAACCGATGTGCCACAGAAGCGGTCCTAAGACCGATCCCTGTGGAATACCGAACGACACATCTCGCCGACCCTGTCCTAGACAGATCGAGGAAGTTATGGCCCTCTTGGAAAGATAATACCCTGGCCCCGAAAATTTGACAGAGGTATTGAGGCATTCCATGGTAAATAAGCGCCTCCCAAACGCAGCTCCAGGGCAAGGTCTTGAAAGCGTTGGCGATGTCAAGAGACACCGCCACCACCAACCACCTCACTCTTTGCTGTTACCGCTATAACAGAAAATACCTACTAAAATCAGAAAAAAGTATCCACACACAAACGTAATTTTTACTATAACAAAAAATACCTACTAAAATCAGAAAAAAAAATCTACACACAAACGTAATTTTTATTGCCCAATTTTTGTAACGGCACTCTCTGCGGTGCAGTGCGGGAATGCGACTCGCACTTGGCTGGTTTTTTTTTTCAATACGAACACGTGAGTTTCGGTTTCGGTTTCGGTTTCGGCCGAAACTGACCCTGAGGCCGAAAGTTCGGTTTCGGTTTCGGTTTCGGCCGGAAAACCAGTTTCGGTCGGACACTAATTTTTATATTTGTGAGAATGTCCACAAAATATTTACAATTTCCAATGTACAACTTATTAAAATATTGATAATTATTTTATTTTATAATTTTATATTATGTTCATAAGATCTCAAAACAAAGATAGTGCCTAAGTAGTTTACGAGTACATATTTGTTGTTGATGAAAAAATTATATTGTAAATAAATAATTTTCTAATTTTGTAAACGTAAGTAATTAGTATCATAAGAATGTATAATATTTAAAACATTAAAGATTGATGTTAAATACAATTACTTTAAACGGGTAATGTACCCTACCTTACATTGCTGTGCCCGTACAGGGTTTCATGTTGTAAGTACCTTATCTATAAGCAACAACTGTATGTACACATGAATGCAATAAAGAATTGAATTGAATTGATTTGAATTACACAGATGTGTTTATAAAAATATCCCATTAATTAATTACAAATTTTTATTAAAAAACTAGAGGACGTCACGCGGTTTCACCCGCGTAGTTCCCGTTCCCGTGGGAATATAAAATTTTTTCTTCCATAAGAACCTTCTCCTGACAATACCTTACACAACAAAAAAAAGAATTAGTGAAATCGGTCCACCCGTTCTGAAGTTATGCGCTTACCAACACATTTTGCGATTCATTTTTATATAAAGGGTGTTTTTTTTCGAGGTATAGAACTTTGAAATGGAATAAAACAAAGGTGATTGTTTTTATTGATATGGAAATGACTTTATTCGAAAGGAAATCTTCTGGCATTATAATTTAAATATGATTTCTGGCATATAACCGCCAGGGCTGGCTCGGACGTAGTCTAATCTAGAGGTCCAATTTTCGATGACTTTCCCAACATTTGTGGCCGTATAGCGACAATATCGCTCCGAATGTTATCCTCCAAGTGGTCAATCGTTTCGGGCTTATCGGCGTAGACGAGCGACTTCACATATCTCCACAGAAAATAGTCAAGTGGCGTAAAATCGCACGACTCTGGAGGCCAATCCACGTGTCCAAAACGTGAAACTATGCGGTTACCAAACGTTTCCTTCAATAAATCAATTGTGGCACGAGTAATGTGACATGTTGCGCCGTCTTGTTGAAACCACTACTCCTGCACAACATGGTTGTTCAATTGATGAACGAAAAAGTCAGTAATCTTCGCTCTATAGCAGTCACGATTGACTGTAACATTCTGGTCAGCATCGTTTCTAAAGAAGTACGGACCAATTATTCCACCAGCCTATAAAGCACACCACACAGTCAGTTTTACTGGATGTAACGGTGTCTCAACATACACTTGAGGATCATCATCATCCCAAATATGGCAGTTTTGTTTATTGATGTATCCATTCAACCAAAAGTGAGCTGCACCGCTAAAGAAAATTCGCTTATGAAAATCACGATACGCATTTCGGAAAGAACCATGATTTTCAAAATAAATTTGCACTATTTGTAAGCATTGTTCAGGCTTCAGTCTATTTATGTTAAAATGCCAAACCATACTAAACATAAATCACTTTACAGCTGACAAAAATACCGCCGGTTAAAACAGCTAGGCCAACTTAAAGTTCTATACCTCTAAAAAAAACACCCGTTATAAGAAGATTACCTGTGAAAGGTAACTCCACAAGATTTGTTGCATTTTGATGTGTAATTTTTACAAAATCTTAGTACACAAGATGGCATTATAATGACTGACTCGATCACAATCGTGGTAAGTAGGTACCTTAAAAGTAAAACACATAAATTAAATTTTCTTGCAAACCTTACTTGCGAAGAACTATAACTATTCGGGGAATCCCCGTGCCTTGACTCTGGCTTGGCATATTCAGCAAGTATTATGCTGTCAAAATACGAAGTACAACAAAAGCATTGGGCGCGTCAGATTAGTGAGGCCTGTACAATTTGGTGGGTTAATACGATTAAGAATAATCATAAAATTGATGAAAAATAATTAATTACGCATAAATTGTGCGTACTTACCAAATAAATTAGTTCTCCTTTGTAAACTACCTAATCCTAAGCACTTTTAAGACGTTAATTATGTACTTTTCCACGTTAAAAATACACATTTGTTGTTAAATCGTGGGAGATACGACAGTGACATAGTGTCAGCGCGAACTGCGCGCAACCGCGCTAACTAGCTCAGTTTATACGCTTCAAAAATTGGTGCGTAGGGCAGGTCTACCTCTTTATATAGAAGTCTTTGGTTTTATATAGTTTCTTGATAAGTAAGGCGTGCGAGTAAGTCTCAATTTTCGCGTTGAGTTTACTTCTGTAAGGACGGGTAGCAGTAAGTTAGCTGTGTCTTTTTTTTAAGAGTCTGGGTGTTTCTATGTATGTATGATAAGTATGTATTTAAGAGTATTATTATTAGTAGTTATTCCTAGCTTACTTTGGGATCAGATAGCGTTGTGTGAAACGTCTAACGAAGATACCCTGTCTTTTGGTAGGCTTACATGGGGACATATTGGTCCAACACGCAGAGGCCCTGTGAGATTTTAATGTATTGGGAAATGGGACCCCCACTGCAGACAAATTCACGTCCGCCTTATTATTTACACTACATTATTTAGGTAGTCCTATATAATATATCAGTCGGCAACTTGAAGTATAGTTATATTTAGGTCATTTCGATTGCAATATTTCACAATCTAGCCTATTAGCCTGCCATTGCACATTTATACTGGATTTAACCATCTATGGCTGTCTATTGTGTACTATAAATAGTGCTGATGGAAAATCCAGGGTGTTACAAACGAGGATATTGAAAATGATGTCATTTCTCGTTTCATACTGATATGCAACTGTGTACTTAGCTGCTTATGTACAAATATTTGTTTAGAACATCCAAGCAAATAGTTTTGTGATACATATTTATAGGTACCTACTGGAAGGTAGCCTAGTTGTAGTGTTTAGGTATAGTGTATTTAATTAGCTTTGCGCAAAAATGTAAACAAACACATTTGATCCTATATATCCATAGTTACTTGCAATTGAATATTTACCCTGATTAGGTATATTCCAGTATCCAGGAGTCAAATTTTATACTGTACCTACTTATAATTTCCATATTCATACGTTTATTTGTTCAACATGGGTTCTTGTATTATAGGCAAGCCTTTTTCACCTCAATGGGTACGCAGAGGTATACATAACGTACATACAGCATACAATATTAACAGTATTTTGACAAAATAGTGGTCAGCCTTATTGCTGTTTAGAAATGAGTTGAGGAAAGTGAAAACTACCTGCTGTTAAAAATTTCTAAACCATCTTTTATATTTTAACTCTGTTTAATAACTACCATTTTATCTATTTAGCGGAGTAAGGAGGTGAATGGAAATATGACAAACAGTCACTCGTCTTAGCAGTGTAGCTTAGCACGTATCTAAATCGCTTACAGAACACTGAAGCTCAGTTTTCTATAAACGATCTTTTCTGATTCCCAGGTCCTGAACTCCTGAACTAGCGTGACTATGGGCAGCTCTATATCTTTTTTTACTACTTACTTATTTATTATACTACCCGTTCGCTCTAACTTTGCCGCTGGCGTAGAGGCGTATAAACGAATTGTTAATTAGACGAAGTAAATTGACAGTAGCTAATGTCACTTCGTCATAGAAAATACGCAACATTGTATGAAGAAGTGACATTAGTTGCTGTCAATTTACTTCGTCTAATTAAAAATTCGACTTTAGTATGGAGCCGAACGGCAAAGTTAGAGCGAACGAGCAGTAATCTATGGTATTTTTATAAACGAATTGTTAATTAGACGAAGTAAATTGACAGTAGCTAATGTCACTTCGTCATAGAAAATACGCAACATTGTATGAAGAAGTGACATTAGTTGCTGTCAATTTACTTCGTCTAATTAAAAATTCGACTTTAGTATGGAGCCGAACGGCAAAGTTAGAGCGAACGAGCAGTAATCTATGGTATTTTTTTTAACGTGAGAAAAGTTCTACAGTGATGCTATGTCGGACTCCTGCCGACTAAAAACCACACGTATCCTACCTAACAGCCTACAGTAAGTTGCAAGCCCCGGGTAAGCCGTCGGAAGGATGCACCAGGAATATTATTCTTGATCTGCCAAATTTTGAGTTTAGTACCTCGACTTATTTTACATTCTGAAGTTCATTGTTTACTACGACTCAGCTGTCTATTGCATTATAATATGAAATTAATCACCCAGCAATTGCCCAAATCACAAAAGATCTCTAGGAGGTCTAACCTATTACCCAAAAGTACGTACAATGGCACACCCACCTTGACGAAAAGAGAGAGACTGAGTAAAATGACATTACCTGTAAGCTTTTTCTAATTTAGTGGCCGCCTGTTCCAATGGACATAAAATACTGTACAAACCACTAAAATATGCAATTGTATTGTTATGTTATTTTTTTATTGTAAAAATGTTTATAAATAAGGGTTAGGCTAGGTTAGCGGCTGCCCTAGCATAGTGTAGTTTTCCCATAGCAGTATCCCGGGATAAAAGCTAGGGATTATTTAGTAGCATTTGTTCATTGGTTAGAGCGTGATTGAGTAGGTAACAAAGATCCTCATACACTTCGCACTTATAAATAGGTACATACATATATACATAATAGTCACGCCTTTATCCCGAAGGGGTAGGTAAAGGCATAGTATACGCCCACATATATTTAGAGTATGACACTGTGTTTACACCTCTTGTTGTTTCTTGTCATAGACGATACAGTTTCTTGTAATCGTATGATTCGATAAGTGATGTTTTTTTTTATATAAGTATCTCTGCAAATTTCTCAACATGAAACGGAGATAGAATAAGTTGACAACTTGTGAGTTTGTGACACTGACATGGCAAGTGACTTGTGAGTGAGTCAATTGTTTTTCTCTCTTTTATTTCACCCTAAAGCGTTATGTCCCATGTAATAGGTGGTGAGCCTAGTGCTGCACTTATAATATCAGTAGGAATAACAGAATGTACTGCTCGTTCGCTGTAACTTTGCCGCTCGGCTCCATATTAAAGTCGAATTTTTCATTAGACAAAGTAAATTGACAGCAACTAATGTCACTTCTTCATACAATGTTGCGTATTTTCTATGACGAAGTGATGTTAGCTACTGTCAATTTACTTCGTCTAATTAACAATTCGGGTATACGCCTCTACGCCAGCGGCAAAGTTAGAGCGAACGGGTAGTAAGTAAGCGGGTATGGCAGGTACGCAAAAATGTCCATACTGAGTTCTACGGCAATTGTTCGGACACGTCTCAACGTGTTTATAATTCTAAGGAAGGTCAGGTGGAGTCAGATTGTGGAATAGGCCTCTATTGCACAATATACAGATCTATTATATGTACCTATATTGTGCTTGTGGTTTCATGAGTTAAAGCGTTTGTTCTCTCTAGATAGTGTTCTGAGCAAACGAATCTTTAAGTATTTGTGGTCACTTTTGACATGGGTAACCGTGTGGCAATCAATTTATGAGCGTTTCTATGTCTCGGAAAAACCTGGCTTACCAAAAGTCGTTAGTAAGTCAAGTTCGGGGTCATAAGGGCGGCTTGTATACCCATCTATATCAAGAACAGGAAGTCATCTGTCTACAAATATTTCATAACTGCAATATGTAACACCTGTAGCATACATTACGAACCTCGCAGTGTGCTACAGATTCGTAGTACGAACCTCTGCATGTGAGAAGCACTAGTGGCAGAGTTCATAATTTTATTTTTGCTAAGCTAGTGGAGACTGCTGCAGGGTTAAATTTAACCATAGTACTAGTACAAAGGTCATGTTATGAGACAATCTCAACAATCACAATATCGTTATAGAGTTTATTTCAGTATAGATGATCGTCGAGACTCAGCAATAAAAACTCTATTATAGAGAGCCTGTATTAAACTACCATTGTGGAAACTAGGAGCGATTCTTCACGACGTAATAGGTGTCTACTGGTACGAGACGCAGATTTGTCTGTGTGTGTCTGGGCCAATCAAAGTCCCATACAAAACGAAGTCACCTTGCTGCCGGAATCGAAGTCCGTAAATGCTTTCCTCCATTGAAACTGAAAAGAAAAACTGTATAAAAATATATTTAGAATCGTTGTGGCTAGTTTACTAACTATTATTGGGTATTTAAACGAAAACGAATGTGTTTACGTTTCAATTTATTACTAAGTACGTAACTACAGTACACAGATAACCTTGAAAAGTTTAAAATAGGTGCGTTTACAATTTAGTCGTAAAGCTTACAACACTGTAAGCATAAAATACATCGTTAAACTTAAAGTTAGTTTACTTTTCAATACCGTTCTAATAAAGTTATAAGCTTTAACAACCTACAGTAACTATTGGAGTTGTTATAGCCAACGAGTTCCGGAGTTGAGATTGCTATTTGGTAGGTACACGTAGGGTAGGACCGCAGTAATCATAAAACTGATATCTGTGGGTCTCTTATGACGTCTTGGACTGACGACCTGAAGAAGGTCACAAACTAGGACTGGATGTGGAAGGGGCAGAACCGTGTAACAGACCTAATTTCAACATTATTGTATCATTATGTGAACATAGCATTTAGTGTTAGTAATGTTTCCTGGAAGTCACCTCACTATGTTCTAAATCGTATTCATTATATGTATGAATTTACGAGAATAAAATAGTCAAGCCTTCTCTCCGTGTTTCTTGTAACAACATCAAACCTCCAACCTCCTGTTACAACCGTTTATTGTGGCGTAATTTGGGAGAAGCCTACGCCTACGTCCAGCAATGGACTGTCATATGCTACATTATGATGAAGCCATGGATTTATTAGGTAGAGCAGTGATTCTTGAATTTAACGGAGGTGCGACCTAGGTACCTTGTAAAATCGTTCAAACTTGAGACCTTTCTCAACTGTCTTTGAGGAAAAAACGTTCAAAAGTTCTTGATGTATTGTCCAGCATTTTCTCACAACAAAAGGTTTGGAAATTGCTGAAGTAGAGTCAGCTCTACCACAGCAGCTTATTGAGGTTTTCAAGACTGAGTAGTAGCTTACTGCTCATTATCTAAAGCCTTAATCGAATAGGTATTCAAGATCAGTCTTGAAAACCAACTAAGAACGTTTCAAACAGTCATAAAACACTTCGTAAACATCATTTATTTACGGTAACCAACATAAATTCACAACCGCAACAAGATTCAAATATTTTCCAATCAGACTCTTATCAACCCGTTCACTTATTGTAGATAAGTCCTACTTCTCTTCTTCTGTGTCTTCTGTGTCTTAGCGTATGCCCAGTTACTTCCAAACCCTATCGGAATTTGGAGCCTGAGGGTCGCTCTTTAAGACAGTCAATAGCAACAATGTATCGTTGTGGTTGACCGATGCAACGACTGTCTTCTGACCTTCAAACTCCATAGAACCTCCATGACACGGAACGAGTTTACAAGCTACAAGCCAGTGGGTTCGGGACCTCCGTGTCATCAAGCTTTTTAACAACCTGCTTTTGACTATCATATTGTCGTTCACTCGCCATCTTTTAAACTCGCCAACTATAGCTAGACCACATAACAGAGTCCTGGGGTATACTTCCGAGGGCTTACGGCTCCTAACCGTAGGCTGTTAGGCAGGATACGTGTGGTTTTTTAGTCAAAAGGAGTCCGGCATAGCAACCGTGTATATTTTCCTCACATAAAAAAGACCACCTATCTAAGTCCTCTCCCAAAGACAATTAATATGTATATCGCAACGTTTTAAGCAAATTTTTAAGGGACGTAGTACTACGTAGGGATAAAATTGTCTTTGAGCCAGGACTGGATTCAGCAACCGTTCTCCTAAGACCGATTTGCCATTGGACTATTCGTCGACAGGATGATTCATCGATTTCCGTTTCCCCAGCAGGGTCTTTCACCTGTGTTAAGTGGTCTAGCTATAGTACCTTGTACTTGCTTTGTCGAATCGAGGCTTAAGGGTGCCTGCAACGTTCCCTCGTCTATCAAGTATCAGTCTGTCAGCAAGTACACCTTTAGCAGGTGGTCACGTCGCTTGGGCCCCAGAGATCTTATTGGGGGCCCTAATACCCTATCTAATTACCTATCTGCTGCCATGTAAATTTAGAATGTGAGATCACTGAGATCAGTAATTCTACAACTATGACGAATAATTATGCGAAAGAATGTTTCGTTTCCGGTGTTCAGCGTTCGTTGTGTATAGTGTAGGTATATTGAGTATGTATGTATTTATGTGTGATCAAACACGATTGGTGACTTTTTAAATGTTTACACAACAAGGTTGCTAGGTAGATAGATCTTATTTAAATTACGAAACCAATTTTAGATACCCAAATATATCCTTCGCTGTCGTAAGTATTTTTTCTGATGCTGAAATAACTGTCATTCTAAAAGCATCGTCCATATGAATGGTGAATTCCTCTGCCCACTTACTGGCCTGAATGATTTCGACATTCTTGGCGCGGCTCCGATAATCTCGGAAAAAAATAAACGAGCGCCAACGTAAATACGCCCACTGACTCGAAGGTGCGCGCGATACACGAGGCGACACGAAAATAATCACAATAAAGTAACTTTGTCTGTCTGTTGCTTTCACACCTGAACTGCTACAACGACGTTGATTAAATTTAATATAAAGATAGAGTAGAGCTTGGAAAAAAGCATAGGCTACTTTTACTGAAACGGTTACTGGAAAACCTCAGCAAGCGGACGCAGAAGCAAACATTACCTGTTATAATAATGATATTACATACATTTATACAATACTAGAGATCCGCTAGACGTGAAATTTGATATTAATCCATTTAAAATAGCTTCGTACTCCTCACCATATTTATAAACTTTAACTGTGACAATATCGCGTCCATTAGTTCGCGAAGTTTCGTTATAATGGTATAGGTGCCGACCTACGAGACAATACCTTTAGCTACAAACATAATTTACATTTTATTTATTAGTCTAGATAATTGCCCAAATTTACTGTTTGTAATGTCATTACTACTGATAGTCCCGGAGCTGCTTACGATACGCTCAGAATAACGTTTTTTACGCAACGAACTCTTTGTTTATAACTAGTAACGTTCGTCGCTGGTTATTCAACCGGGCGCATTCCTCGTCGGGTCCACTTTTTGCTCGCTCTCGGCTGCGTACGCGGCGCCCGTCCTTTTCGCCGGTCTAAAACGACCAATTAGAGCTTTTACGGCGGGAATTAACATCGCGCATTGTCGGCAGCTTCGCCCGAACGAGTAAGACCGCAGACGGCGACCGTCTGCCGGAATACTCTATTTCTTAACAAATTATTTATGTTTATCTCGTAAGGAATACCTGTATCTTCGTAAGAAAAATAATAAATCTATCTGTGATAAGCATGTTATAAAAAAGGATGTTCTCATTGATGTAGGGTAATTGCAATGGCGCCATAGTGGCGTTTAATTTCTATTGTTTATCCACTGATATTCAATCAATGCTAACGTGATAGGTATTAAAAGATTAAAGTAAAAACCTTTAGCACTTAATAAATGTGTTTAGAGTAGAAAAAAGTAAATCAAATTAAATGAAGTTGCTTTTTTGTGTCTCTCTATTAAGAGCGAAGAACTTCGAAACGACGCGACGCAATAGATTTTGATGGAGATTTCACCATCATCAGTAAGACAATTTTATTCCGGACTAGCTGAGCCCGCAACTTTGTTTACGTCACATAAGGTGTATGAAAGGAAAGGTATTTCTTAATCAGAGTCATCAAGCAGCGTCTGAAACTGCCCTGTTTGCTTAATCATAAAATAGCTTAATGATTAAGCCAACACGCCAGTTTAGGTTCACTCACATTCAAAGAAACCCCTACAATTAAAATTTTCAAAATATCTGATTCTTAAAAGTGTTATAACTCTTTTATTTCTTAACCGATTTACATAAAAAAACGCTAAATGTTAACTGGAGCAAACCTCAACACAATAAAAAAAACCGCATTGCAATCGGTTGAGCGGTTACTGAGATTAGCGTGCACAACCGTACAGACAAACAGATATACAGACATACAGACAAACAGACAAAAATTCTAAAAATCATTGTTTTGGGTTCTATTGCGTTCATAAAGCCCCCCTATAATACTTTTTCTTATTTATCTTCCATGTACAGACAGCGACCTGTTACGATTTTATTATATGTATTGATTGATATTGATATTGATTGATAGTTTGGTTTATACATATATTTTGGGTCAACTGATTGAAGTATTAATGTCGGAGATGTCGAATATAATCACGCCGTCTGACGAAAGACATCGGAAATGTTGCTCCAACCTTTACCTCTAAAGTTTAGGCAACGTTTCCTATTCCTATACTTTGGAAAAATGTTTTCAAAAGAGCGGATGCCTAAGTGCCTCGCACGACTCGGTCAGGGGCTTACATCTTGTAGAACACGTATAGTTAGTCATGAAATCTTGAAACTTGACAAAACTGTGCAAGACAACTTTTTCCAATCTATGCTGCCACCACCGCTGCGTCTGGAGTTACCCTGATGGAACACTAACTCACACTGACTCACAAGATCCAAGAGAATACCTAGTAAGATACACTGTCAGCAGTCCTTAAATGTCAATTATAACAACTATGAAAGCTAGTGGTCTTGATATTATTCCTAAAGTAATGAGTAGTTAGTGGTAAAATTTCGGTTCATAGTCTGACTGTGGAGTCAGACTATGAACCGAAATTTTCTCCTGGGCTAACCTACCACGTAGTAGATACCGTTGACCTCCTTTCTAATTCCTCGGAGAAATTCTATGCCTAGGTAAAAGTCAAAAGTGTAATCGATCACCAAGAAAGAGGATCAGTCATATTCTGGAGATGATCGCCCCATTGTCGTGTATAAACCAGTTATACATAAGGTGTTTGACTATAATGTCAGCTAATAACTACTACTTTACCTGGAAGGACACTTGCTTATCAATACCGATATGAATTGATGAGGCTATGAAAAAGAACAACGAGTTCTAGGGAGAGTCTGCGATGGTAGACAAAGCCTGTGTCGGGAGCCGTGAGATTATCTTTCCGAGGGCTTACCCGGGACTCCTGACCTTAGACAGATGGCAAGACACCGTGTGGTTTTAGTCCATAGAAGTCCGGCATGGCATCTATGAGGATTTCCATATGAAAAAAAAATGTGTTCTCATTTTAAACATCGCCAATGCGTTTGACAGAATAAAGCATGCATAAATTATTAAATTATGTTTTTTTCAGTAATCTAAGCTTCATGACTTTTTAATTTAATTTTTTAACCTGTAAACGTAGGATGATACATAAATTTTATTACATTACGTTAGATAGAATAATGTAATATGTACTATTAAATTATTATCTACTTATACTTATCCCTACTAATATTATAAATGCGAAAGAAACTGTGTCTGTTTGTCTGTTACGTTTTCACGCCTAGTATTTTGAGTCCAAGGGAAGGACATAGGCTAATTTTTAACTGACTGCGCAAAAGTGGTGTAATGATTTTACGCGATAACTACTTGTACGCGGACAAAGCCGCGGGGAACAGCTAGTAATATTATACAGAGGAAGGATTTGATTGTTTGCATCGAATAGGCTTCGAAACTAGAGTACCGATTTGAAAAATTCTTTCACTATTGAGAAGCTACATCATCCCCAGCAAACATAGGCTATGTTTTATTCCCGTGTTTTACATGGGAACGGTAGCTACGTGGACGAAACCGCGTGACGTCCGCTAGTTTTTGATAGAATGGTAATATAAAGTGGTCGAATGTATAAAAAGAACATCATAGGCATTCTACTTTGAGTCCTTTTGATTAGTCACTACCTACTTCAAATCGTTTATCTCAGGGCCCAATGTCCAACATTGTATTAAGTAAAAAATAAAAGGAATACGTTTTACGATCGTACGTGGCCCTCGACCACTGACGCCTATAAAAAGTAATCAAAGCAGTCAGTGTTGCTGGCGTTCAGTTTTTCCCAGAAACGATTATGTTCGCGTCTCAAATCGATAAGTTGATCTGAATTTTGAGGTTTGAGTAGGAACAGTTTTTATTTTCTGTCTAATACAACGCCATCTCTACATAGACCGCAATACGTTAGATGTTGCCATAGCTTTTTCATCAGGCAGGCGTTATTATTTCGAAGAGGTAAATATATAAAATACTAGCTGTGCCCCGCGGCTTCGACGGCGTAGTAGTCGTTATCGCGTAAAATCATTACCCTCCTTTTGCACAGTCAGTTAAAAAGTAGCCTATGTCCTTCCCTTGGACTCAAACTATCTCCATACCAAATTTCTACAAAATCAGTTCAGCGGTTTAGGCATGAAAGCGTAACAGACAGACAGACAGATATACCTACAGACAGACAGACAGAGGTACTTTTGCATTTTTAATATTAGTAGCGAAGTAGGGATTATCACCGTCCTAAAACGTACTTAAATTAAAAAAAAAAACATATCTGACTGACCTATCAACGCACAGCTCATAATGGTGATCGAATCTGACGCAAACTGCAAAGGCGCAAGGATTGAAGTATAATTATATTTTCTAAGAATTATTTTAGACACACCATACATGGGTTAACCACAAATTGATAATAGGTGTTAAGCAAGAAATTTGGCCGTTGAACCTCTATGGGACCTTCAATTATCACAATTTCACGTCTTACTATGTTGTAGTGACACTGGCGCTTCGATAGAAAATTAAAGTGGTAGCTAGAGGTTGATGGCCACTTTACAGCAGGTTAGGATGATAGCCCTCAAGTTGATGCCACCAAATTGGATAACCCAGGGTTGTAAAAGGAGGCTAGCATGAATTTTAAATTTAGAGGTTACTGGGCCCATACAATGAAATCTAGGCTCAAGTCAACCTCAAATACAATATTCGTAGAACATTGTAGAGCCTGAATAAACCATAATAATACCGGGGTTATGAGACTTTAGAAATATTCCCGTTTTAATGTTCTAATCCCCTCTGTTCTAAACATACGTTTATATAGTCTAGTTGATCACGTCTTTGTCCCCGAAGGGGCAGGCAGAGGCATAGTACTTGTACACCCACACTTCACCTTAGATTCAAAAAAGGACATGTACAACCTTTTTTGTTGGAATTTATAATACGGAGTCTGGTAACCCACAGACGTGGAGAGAACATCACAAAAAGTCAACTCCCGGGGTGTACCATCAATATTATTTACATTTTTTTTTGCCTGCACACAAAATGGTGTCGAATTACTATCTCGGAATGTAGTAGAGTCTGAGACTAAGTAACGCCGTTTAAGAATGTGCATCTTAAATTCCTGGACCAATGATGTCATTGCTAAGTAGGTAGCTCTTTTCACTGTAATAAATAGCGATCGCCCCGGCCTATACGGCGCCTCAGCACATCTTACAAATATTATAAAGAGAAAAGATTTTGATTGTTTGTTTATTTTTTTGCATTGAATATGCTCAGAAACTACTGAACTAATTTGAATAATTCTTTCACTGTTGGAAAGCTACACTATCGCTGGGTGATATAGGCTATATTTTATTCCCGAAATCCCACGAATTCGGAAACTACGCGGGTGAAACTGCATGACATCCGCTAGTTGAATGAGTTAGCGAAGCGAATGAGACTTTTAAATTCGACAATATTTTCAATATTCGATTTTACTTTCGCCCGTATGTCTGTGTGTATATCAGTTTCGGACGCATTTTTAACCGATTTTCACCAAACTTGGCACAGGTGTTCTTTGATTAAGTAACAACTTTTGTCGAGCTTTATTTGATAGGGGGGAATGGGGGAGAAAAGGGGTGAAGATTCTTGTTGCATTATTCGTTCATCAATAACGCTAATCTGGATGATTTTTGACTGAAACATAAAGTATATGATTCCTTACAGGTTTCATTTTGTATTTCCCCTGGGTGCTCGCGAGGTCTACTCTTGGCAGAAGCAAAGTAAAGACTAAAGTCTTTACACATAATGGCAGAATTAGTAGTGAGTGAGTACCTAAGTGGCCACAGTGACATGAGTATTTTAAAAGTAATGCACATTGTAACTTCAAACTGTGTTATGGAAATTTTTAAAACGTAAAGAAAGAAAAGAGAAGAAAATGAGAATTTTGCAGATATTTTAAACATAATGAAAGTTACTACTACCCGTTCGCTCTAACTTTGCCGCTGGCGTAGAGGCGTATACCCGAATTGTTAATTAGACGTAGTAAATTGACAGTAGCTAATGTCACTTCGTCATAGAAAATAAGCAACATTGTATGAAGAAGTAACATTAGTTCCTGACAATTTACTTCGTCTAATTAAAAATTCGACTTTAGTATGGAGCCGAGCGGCAAAGTTAGAGCGAACGAGCAGTATATTCGTTTTTACATCTCGTTCCAAGTCAAGTAGATATCATTTAAATTTTTTGTCTCCATATTTCTGAACATACCGGTTCACACAATTTTAATGCAAATCAATGTTACCTGACTTTCAAAACAACTTCAACGATACAGGGAAGACCCGTCAAAAAAAATACTACCTGTGAGGGTAGACAAAAAAAAACTATTGGGTCTTACTACAAATTTACGTTTTGGAGACAAAAAAATGATAGTATTTTCGAGTATAGGTGGCGCTAAGTTATAGAATAATGAACTGCCTATTGTGTATAGTATAATAGATGGAGTGGCTTGAGAACTTCGCTATTTGCTATTAGATTGGGTGTTGGTCGCCCTGCCAGGTACTATGAATAGATAAGTACCAGGTACCTGCTTGAATAGTCAATAACCGTTTAAAATTTGCCGTCGGCATCTTAAATTCTTGATACTTGATAAGAGGCAGGTCTGTCACATCAGTTTTTTTTCGTATAAATGTTACTAATAATAATTTTATTTTTTCTTAGGACTACTTGAAATATTTTATTATTTTTGAGGATACTTTACAACGTGTCTCATTGAAGAAGTAGTGGGTACTAAGCCGAAAGAGTCCATATCTATCTGTAGAAACACCAATGATCGATGGAGTAAACGAAGTCTGCAGTGGAGACTTGGTAATAAGTTTACCGTGATCCACCCGCATCCATCTGACGCGCCAGATGGACCGATGACCTGAAAAAGATCGAATGTAAAGACTGGATGCGGATGGCAGGTCCGTGTGTTGTGGTGTAAATTGAGAGAGGCCGACGTACAGCAGTGGACTGGAATAGCCTGATTGATAGTAAGAGGGATCTTTGTATACATGTATACAAGGTTTCTCATTAAAGGGGTACTCGAATAAAATGCTGGGTAAAGGAGTGGGAACCTTATCAATTACGTGGCATATGTGCGCATCTCTACCCCCTCTGCTTAAGGAGGGATCCTCAACTGAAACTTTGGAAGGTTCTTCATCTAGCCTACCGCGATGGTATTATCTACTGGTCCGTAAACAGGGCTGGGAGTCTCACATAAAGCTATAGTACAAGCTTAAGTAGAGAAAACAAAAATATAAATAGATAAATAGATACAAAAAGCGTAAAGTAACCTAACTTTGTCGGATAAGAAGATTTTACATGGCGTTCCCTGTAAATAGCCCTTTTGAAAAACTCTTATTATTCTTTTCACGAACTTATATTAAAATCTTCAATGAAGATTCATAAAAAAAACTATTTAAATAGTACTTCAGAAATAATACTTGTAGGACTTGAGTGGAACAATCATTCATTAGAAAACAACAAAACAATTTCAACAACTTAATAATGTTATTTTCAAGTATTGTTACTATAGAAAACACTAGCTGACCCGCGCAACTTCGTTTGCGTCACATGAGAGTGAGAAAGAGAGAGGTATTATATTAATATTTGGAGTATTATAATGTTTCCCGTTGCATTTACCCCCGTCGCGCTTATTCCCTTCGCGTCGCGTCGCTTGTATTCATTAGAACTGAACCGCATATCTTCGTTTGCGTTACATGAGAGTGAGAATGAAAGAGGTGTTACATACATACATATATATGATCACGCCTTTATCCCCGAAGGGGTAGGCAGAGGCAAATTATATGCCCACATTTCACCTTTGTATAATTTGTCCCACGTAATAGGTGGTGAGCCGTATTGCCGTGTTTAAATGGACAGGCGCAGGTTGTGACTGCCTGCTGTTGAAATAAAGCCTTCAACTTAGCTTAACGACTGCCATTTTACTGGCAACCGGGACCAACGGCTTAACGTGCCTTCCGAAGCACGGAAACGCTCAAATAAATGTCACAAAGTGATCACATGGATGGTCACCCATCCAAGGACCGGCCATAGTGAAAGTTGCTTACTGCAGTGATCGTTTACAGAACACTGAATCCGCGGGGCCACGGGCGCTTCAGAAGGTGTTAAAGTGATATAATAATGTTTCCCGTCGCTTTTACTTCCACCCATTCGTTTTTCGGTATGGAACTCATCGTGTGCGAGTCCGGCTCGCACTTAGCCGGTTTTTATCGTTCAGTTGACTGGCTGCCACTGCAAACCAAGTTTACTCCCGTCGCGTCGCTCATACGGGTTATTGTAAGAGAACTTTAAAAGATAGGCATATACTGTGACGGACTTTTTTTTATAACTTCTTAAGAGGAACAGTTTTGCAATTCACAATTTTTACGTAACTTTAACTATTTATGCAGCGTCCGCAATGGAAGCTCTCAAAAGAAAGAAATAATCCCCGTTCTCGAAACATTATTCATGGCTGCTCCGCTCCTATTCGTCTTAGCGTGATGTAATATCGCCATTAGCCAGCCTCAATAAACGGACTATTAAACTGTAAAATAATTTTTGAAATGAAACCAGTAGTTTCTGAGATCCTAGTTCAAACAAACTCTTCAGTTTCAATATATTGTGAGCGAACCTTCAGAGATAGACAAATTAGGTTATTGTGAGCAAACCTGAAAAGATAGACATATGCTGTCCCGGACTTTTTTTTAGAACTTTTTAAGAGAAACAATTTTGTAATACACAATTTTTACGTAACTGTAACCATTTACGCAGCGTACGCCTCGTAAGATCTCAGACGGTGAAAAATATTCCCCGTTTTCAAAACATTATTGATTGCTGCTCCGCTCCTATTCGTCTTAGCGTGATGTTATATAGCCTATAGCCATCCTCGATAAATGCACTATCAAACTGTAAAAGAATTTTTGAAATCCAACCAGTAGTTCCTGAGATCCTAGCGTTCAAACAAACAAACAAACAAACAAACAAACAAACAAACAAACAAACAAACAAACTCTTCAGCTTTATAATATTAGTATGGATTAATGATTGAATGACGGGAGCGTTCATTAAGCCACTTGTTGAATTACCCATTTGATTGTATTAGAACCTTCCTTTTCGTTCGGAAACAATACACTTCTATACCGTTACATAGTACTATTGAAGTTCTACATCTGTCTGTGATCAACAATGAAACATTTTCTTTATTAGCTCGAGCTTACTTATTGAAAAAGACAACAACCAGGCTAGTTTACAAGGGAGGCTTCCATTAAGAAATAAAAATTTAGGTACTTTTACTTTTTATTGATCTGAGCACAGATTATTAGAACCAAAGGCAGAAGAGGCTTACCGAACAAGAAAGTGAGGCCAAGAAAGCAAATACTATACCTATTCAAAACTGAGTACGGTAACTTGACAGTGCTAAACACTGATTACACGTTACGGGTGATTTCTCATTTATCTCTCATTTAGATTTACTTTTTACTTTCTAAATTAATAATTGTAATTTGGGAGAGACCTACGACCAGCAGTGGATTGCCACAGGCTGAATAGATTGATTTACTTTCGCGGCCTCACTTTCTGTGTCTGTTTGTGTTTTGAGGTTCAATATTGATGGGCACTTGCCACTTAGCACTTGAAACTTTTCAATGCCTTTTTTCATTAGACGCGACGAATTCCCAGTTCTGTGACCGGGTATGACCTCGGAAGGATGTCCCAGGACTCCCAACTGACAATGTATGGAGGGGTGATACATTTGTTTTACCAAATGTACAATTATGGTGGTACCTATTAGCACATGGCGAAAACTCCATACAAAAATGTTCGTTTTCACCCACACTAATATACACGTAATGTGAATGCTTGAATCAAGCTTGAATGTGTGTGTGTGTACTTTTTTTTTTCAAATCTACCTTTGGCTAAGCACAAATTAAACCAAAGCAATATTAGCAGAAAGTAGGTAGTACGTAATGCAACGCAGTGACACTCTCTCAAGTACTAACACGGCAATAGACACATCAACTTTGATAGGGGGATTGGGAAAGCTTAGGTACTCAGTGGGAGGCAGGGAGTTGCCGATCTGTATGTAATACTATTATTTGCTATTAGTTAAAGAAATACAAAAAAATATTACTAAACTTATAAACTATTTAATAAAATAATAAAACCATTTTTACTTAATCATCATCCATGTGAATGCCACATATTCTTGTAAAAAAAATTATAAGGATTGGATTCTCACACAGACATTCATTAGACGCAGTTCACAAAGCACAATGGACATATTGGGCCCATGTGTGCTGAGCCCTTCATGGCCGATTGTGTCCAAATTGTACTCAAATCACACGACGTTACCGAAACATTGTCAAAAGACCAAACACCGACTCTTACACTTCATCAAAAATAAATTTAACTTCGAAATAATACATGAAATCCCAACCTGTCGTCCTTTTCTATACAAAGCCCTGCAAAAAATATCTCTACAGGGGTTCTGTATACTATAGTAATGTAAGGATTTGAGCGAAGAGTGAATTATTGTCTTTGAGCAAGTTTTTATGAGACAGTTTCAAGTGGTTTGTGAATAGATTCCATTTCAAATGACCGTTTCATTGTTGGACAAACCAAATTTGAAAAGCCACATCTCTTGTGCATATTTTTTCTGCAAATTGGAATTATTTCACTACTGCTTATATTGAAATTTGTATTTAATTTAGCTGAGTATAGACAACAAGCTGTTCCCCGCGGCTTTGTCAACGTACTAGTCGTTATCGCGTAAAATCATTACCTTCTTTTTGCGTAGTCGGTTAAAAAGTAGCCTATGTCCCTTCCAGGAACTCAAATTATCTCTATACAAAATTTATCTAAATCGCTTCAGCGGTTTAGGCGTGAAAGCGTAACAGACAGACAGACAGAACAGACTTACTTTCGCATTTATAATATTAGTACGGATTGAAACTTTTTCAACTGAAAAGGGGCCTGAACTCAGTGGAAAATTTCTATGTATCAAATTTTTTTTCCTTGTAGGTAACAAAGTAACATATTAAACGTCAAGAGCTTACAACTCTACACTAAGTAAGTACCTACACAATTTAGGAACAGGAAAGAAGACAATGGGTAAAGAAAATACGAAGTGAATTATACTCTCAGATATTATAGAAAAGATAGCCCGCCTATTGCAGTCTTCAAATAGGCTATATAGAAGCGCTCGTGGCCCCGCGAACTCAGTGTTCTGTAAACGATCACAGCAGTAAATAACTTTCACTATGGCCGGTCCATGGATGGGTGACCATCCATGTGATCACTTTGTGACATTTATTTGAGCGTTTCCGTGCTTTGGAAGGCACGTTAAGCCGTTGGTCCCGGTTGCCAGTAAAATGGCAGTCGTTAAGCCAAGTTGAAGGCTTTATTTTCAACAGCAGGCAGTCACTACCTGCGCCTGTCCATTTAAACACGGCAATGCGGCTCACAACGTATTACGTGGGACAAATTATAAAAAGTTGAAATGTGGGTATGAAATATGCCTCTGCCTACCCCTTCGGGGATAAAGGCGTGATGCTGAACCAAATAGGCTATATACTATCACGCTACATATCCTAGGGGCTAAGCAGACAGCAGTAAAATTGGCATTATAACATAATTTTCACGCGTACCAAGTTGCGGGCAACAGCTAGTATGGACTAAAACCACACTGTGCTCTACAATCTGCCTAGGGCTGGGTGTCCCGGGTAAGTACTCGGAAGGATATCCCAGGATGACTTTCTCAAACAAAATTATTAACAAACGTAGGTCTTTTCATACGTGTGGAAATTGTCATGGATGCTATGCCAGAATCCTACTGGCTATAACCACACGGTGCCTTACAACTGCCTGGGACTGGCAGAGTCATAATGATCCTAATCCTATTCCTAAGTAAGCCCTCTCGGAAGGATGTCCCTTTTTTTTTAACGTGAGGGAAAATCCTCAGTGATGCTATGTCGGACTCCTACCGACTAAAAAACCTCACGTAACGCCCTATGGTTGGGAGCCCCGGGTAAACACTCGGAAGGATGTCCCAGGGAACATAAATAGTTCTACGTTTATAATACTACCTACTATCTGACGTCACGCGGTACCCGCGTAGTTCCCGTTCCCGTGGGAATATAGGAATAAAATATAGCCTATGTTCACCGCAAAGAGTGTAGTTTCTCAACAATGAAAGAATTTTTCAAGTCGGTCGAGTAGTTTCGGAGCCTATTCGATGCAAACAAATAAACAAACAATCAAATCTTTCCTCTTTATAATATTAATATAGATGTATTTAGTTTGAGAAAGTGACTTAAACGCCCTCTAGCGGTAAACTAACAACCTAAAGCAGTCGCTATAAACCTCAGTTGACTGAGTCATGATATACATAAAACTGTGTAAGTTCCACGGTCGTGGACTCGTGGCAGTCCAACATTATTCCGCTAGATGGATCTGAAATCAAATATATAATTTTGTAGATAAAACAATGATGGAAATTGATGGAAATAGATTAAACTCTTCAATTCAAACTCTTTAGTGAAAAAATATCAGTTTATGAATTTCTGCCAAAGAATTTATGATAGGAGGCGAATGGAACTTTCTCTTTCTGCTTTATCGCCGAAAAAAAACTTTCTGCTTGACAAGTTACGTAAAATAGTATTGTATATCTCTTTGTTGACAAGATTAAATGTCAATACTCGAAAAACACATAATTTTTCAATTTCTATGATATCACAACACAAATAACGATATGAAAATAGCAATATTACAAGAAGCATAATAAAATAAGACGTAGGTACTTTAACTTAATACTAACCTAGACACGCCATGTCAGAAATTTTTAGCAAAGGTTTTTATTCAATGCTAAGTGTTGGCTGTAACAACCGTACCCTAGCCAATAAGACCTTCAGAAACGTTGAGGGTCTCAGAGCAAAGGAAGAAACTAAGGAAAGGAGCGTGTGGGATAAAAAGATGATTGAACTAAGAAAAGCAATATTTGCAAAGGTTGAGGGTAAATCTACCAGTGCCTCCCAAAATCGGGACTCTATGAATGACAGCTACAAAAAAGTTGATGCTGCCTATATGCTGGAGCTTCAGAATAGTGGATACCCTAAGCCCTAATTATTGCAGTGGCAATTTCCACGCATTGAAGTCAGTCCAATTTGTGTTGTAAATTTTTGTGAATAAATTCAGTAAAAAACGTCTTTCTGGACTAAGTTTTCTTTACCCCTTGAAAGGGAAGTTCTAAATTATTCGTTGAAGTCATGTTCAAGCCGAATAGGTACCTGAACTTATGTAGAGTTACCTTCCTGTGAATAATCACTTAAAACTTTACAAATATTTTACTCGTGAAAGTTTCTGAGTGTAGATTCAAATTCAAAAGACCTCGCTAGATGTCAAGATGATACATCTTTCCGAAAGCTAACACGGGCCTCCTGGCAGTGGAAGGAAACCGTGTGGTTTCAGCCGGTGAGATGTGTGGATGTTTGTTACTCTTTCCGCTCTAACGTCTGAACGGATCTGGCTGAAATTTTGTAAATGGGATATACCTAAGCTATTATAGTAATTGATTAACACATAGATTTCTCGGGAATAAGTCAATTTTTATAAATTGATTATGAAAAGTGCTTATTATAGGACAATAACAATAAAAAAATGAAAATTTGACCATCCCTCCTGTGTCTCGCGCCTTACAAAAGCAGGTTCTGGACACGGCGTAATTAGAGAGATTCACGCATAGATTTAAAATTTCACCTACTCGTTTCACGCACGCCTCACGAAAGAAAGGGATGACAATAACCTCAACCCCCAAGGAAGCGGGATAGATAACATACCTACATATAGTCATGCCTTTATCCCGAAGGGGTAGGCAGAGGCATATTGTATGCCCACATTTAACCTTTTTGTCCCACGTAATAGATGGTGAGCCGTATTGCCGTGTTGAGATGGACAGGCGCAGGTTGTGACTGCCTGCTGTTGAAAATTTTCAAGCCGCCTAAAAAGGCCTTCACTTGGCTTAACGACTGCCATTTTACTGTCAACCGGGACCAACGGCTTGACGTGCCTTTCAAAGCACGGAAACGCTCAAATAAATGTCACAATGTGGTCATGGTCACCCATCCAAGGACTGGCCATAGTGAAAGTTGCTTACTATAATGATCGTTTATAGAACACTGAGTCTGCGGGGCCACGAGCGCTTCAGACGAGGGATAGATAACACCCACATTTTTATACAAAATCCTTCCGAGGAGTTAGTTATCCGGCGCTAGGTACTAGACGGGGGATAAGTACCTTCGCTACATACCCGTCTAGAGTCGAACTCCTCGGCTTTCGTCAGTTGTAGTCGAGGCCGGCATGACGGCATAAGGACAACACTTAAACAAATGTAGGGATAGTGTCACACACTTTACGTTGTGACATGAATCTGATGCAATCTGATGTCCACAATTTCATCTAATCTATTTGTCGTCATTACACTTCGCGTGAAAGTGCCATAGACACGCTACATTCTTTTTAATTGGTCGCAATCAATTATAACACCTGCCATTTTTAACCGACTTAAAAAAAGGAGGAGGTTACTAATTCGACCGTATACTATATTCGTATATTTTTTTATGTTTGTTCGCGCAGAACTCCGTCGTTTATGGACCGATTTGAATTTTTTTTTTCGTTGGAAGATACGTAGATACTCCCAAGGTGATACCATTTCAAGGAAGTCAGGTTCCTTCCGAAGATGGCATGCTGGAGAAATCGAAGGGAACTTTTTAAAATAGTTTCTGATGATAGAGACGAAAGACAGTAGAAAGAATTCCCTAACGATATACAGCAGTTCCCTTGTGTTTGGGCTTGATTAATTTGTAATGTCGAGAACTTTACACCTAAATAGATAGAATTTCAGTCTACCCGTCACTAAAAATAATGAATAAAACCAAACTAAAAACTGAAAAAAAAAATTAACAAAAATAAAACTGACTTCAAAAACTGATAAAATAAAATTTACTTAGCACAAAGTAATATGGATTTTGATTTATCAGATTTTATTAAATATCATATTGAAGTCATCTAGGTGTAAAATTCTCAACAATACAAATCAATCAAGCCCAAACACAAGGTAACTGCTGTAAATTGTTAAGGAATTTCCTCGACTGTCTTTCGACTCTATCAGCAGATCGACTCCAGATCTTCATGAAATTGGTGTGCGTTCGCGCAGCGGAATGTTGTTGAATTTAAAGATTTTAATTATGCAGATATTTAGTATATGACGTCGTGTAATTGTGTATGGTAAAAAGAAAATTGTGTATGCAGCCATTGTGGAGAAATTCGCCAAAAACTGATTCCGCTGGGCGAACGTTGTCCTAGCGGAACTTTTTTTAAATCCATGCACTTAAAAGGAAAAAAATGTGCCCAACCAATTAGTGTGTATTTGTGTGTAATTGTGTATGTATGAATAAAATTAGTGTATGCATAAGCTTCGGAGAAATTCAAGTTTCCGCTACGCGAACGTTTGACCATTAGCTAGTTTTCATATAAAGCGCTTATATAGAGAGCTGTAGATTTTTACATACGTTGTTTTGAATTTGTTTATATTTGTTTAAAATACAGATTTAGAAAAAATTGTAGGGTTTAAAAGATAAAAATATAAACGTAAAATACGCTTATTAGGTCGTAGTTCGTAAAGTATACACTTTGGGGTCTAGATTTTTACGTTTATACAAACCATGTAAGTGCCTGCAACATGTTGCCAAGTATCAATGATGTTCCGTTAATAATTAAAGGGTTATAGGACAATTTACCATGAATAGATCACTGTTTACAAAGCAGTCAAATATCACGGCGTTCTAAAGGAATTGCATAGTAAAATGTATTCCAATAATTAGTTTATTAATTCAACTACTCACATGCAAAATTTCATCTCATTAAATTCAGTGATTAAAGAGAAACAATTAAAATACTGACAAAACATCGAAAGCCTACATAACCCGACCAAATTCGAATGGCTACAAAAAAGCGGCCGTGCCATATATCTAAGTAACGCTCTTAACCTTCCAGTATAGTATTCATTATTATAGTACAGTTGCGTACACAAGCGTTAGGAAAAAATTAAACAATTGCATTTCTTGAATGAAAAATATTTTTTAATAATAACGCCACCATCTACGATAAAAATAAATCTCCCATTAACAAGTACTTCTCTAATTAAACATCTGAAACATCTGTGTACAAAAATATTTGTAATTACATAAATAATTACGTATTTATTATTTATTTCTCGCCACCTGTTACGTATACATATAATAATTATGTATTTATTATTTATTTCTCGCCACCTGTTACGTAGAAACCCAAAAATGGCGAAATGTGGGTGACACAGAAATGTCACACCTCTGCCTACCCCTTCTGGGACAACAGCCGTGAGCATATGAATTTATGAATGAAAATACAGCTCTTTGGTATTTTGAGCGTATCGGGAGCGCAGCTGAGGTGCTTGTCATGACTAGTCCCTTGTTTATAAAAACTTAACGTTAACAAACGCTTGCTAAACATACTCTGTCATTGGTTTGAGACAACAATAGACTTAAAATGTGTTTTAACTAAAATAGGTTTATTAAACGATTATGAATATGAGGGTAAGGATAATAATTGTGTATTTCGAGCTTCAATAAAAATTTAAATCACTGATCACATATAAATTATATCGAAACAACAATAATTGTGTTATCACCTGTACCAATTCAAAACCGGTATTAGACTGTAAATTTTAGAATGTTACCTAAATATATTGCGATGCCGCTTTTATGTCGTCATTCGAACTTGGTCGGGTTATGTAGGCTTTCGATGCTTTGTCAGTATTTTAATTGTTTCTCTTTAATTACTGAATTTGATGAGATGAAATTTTGCATGTGAGTAGTTGAATTAATAAACTAATTATTGGAATACATTTTACTATGCAATTCCTTTAGAACGCCGTGATATTTGACTGCTTTGTAAACAGTGATCTATTCATGGTAAATTGTCCTATAACCCTTTAATTACTAACGGAACATCATTGATACTTGGCAACATGTTGCAGGCACTTACATGGTTTGTATAAACGTGAAAATCTAGACCCCAAAGTGTATACTTTACGAACTACGACCTAATAAGCGTATTTTACGTTTATATTTTTATCTTTTAAACCCTACAATTTTTTCTAAATCTGTATTTTAAACAAATATAAACAAATTCAAAACAACGTATGTAAAAATCTACAGCTCTCTATATAAGCGCTTTATATGAAAACTAGCTAATGGCCAAACGTTCGCGTAGCGGAAACTTGAATTTCTCCGAAGCTTATACATACACTAATTTTATTCATACATACACAATTACACACAAATACACACTAATTGTTGGGCACATTTTTTTCCTTTTAAGTGCATGGATTTAAAAAAAGTTCCGCTAGGACAACGTTCGCCCAGCGGAATCAGTTTTTGGCGAATTTCTCCACAATGGCTGCATACACAATTTTCTTTTTACCATACACAATTACACGACGTCCTATACTAAATATCTGCATAATTAAAATCTTTAAATTCAACAACATTCCGCTGCGCGAACGCACACTGAAATTGTAGTACATTATAGCACTTAGGTAATTAAAAAGTTAACAAACGCACTAGGTGTTCCAACAATTTTTGGTGGTTGCCCTCGATTTCTCCTGGATCCCATCATCAGATCCTGACCTGGTGAGAATGGAACCACGTCAGAAGTGAACCCTATTCAACAAACGAAAAAAAAATGAATTTCGTCTATAATTGACGTAAATATCGGTGAACTTAGGTACCTACATAAAAAAACATACAGACGAATTAAGAACCTCCTCCTTTTTTTTAAAGCCGGTTAAAAATAAAATTTACTTAGCACAAAGTTATTATAGTATCTTTTGATTAATCAGATATCAAATATGACTATGAGAGAGATTAATAATGCCAACCTAAACTGGGCTAAACCTACGTAGTTTTACTGGGCACCGATTTCAGTATTTTATGATGTCGTCTTTAAATTGATCCCATAGAACTTGGAATATAATAGGTACTCTTTGGTAGGTAATTGGAAATTTATGTACTTAATTATTGTCTATGTTTGAGAAACTAATTTTTGACTCTTCTCTTGGTTTGACATAGAAAAAAAAATTGTACATGTCACAACACAACAAACGATGCAATCATTTTAAAACCGTAAATCATGTTTTAATATTAATTAGAACAAAAAAAATAGTATGAATATTTTATACGTCTAAATATATTCAGACACCATGTCGGAAGTTTTTCACAAAAGTTTCTACACAACTCGCAGTGCTGGATATAAATACCGGACCCTAGCCACCAACACTCACATACGATTTGGGGGAGTCAGACTTAAGGAAGATGCCAAACAAATAGGTATATGGGATAGAAAAATGTCAGAACTTAAAAAAGCTATACTTTCTAAAGTGGAAAACGAATCTTTCAAAGCCTCCCAAAATCGTGACTTCATGAATGAAAAGTTCAAAAAGGTTGATGCTAAAGTTGACTCTATGTTGGAGCTACAAAATACTGTTCTGTCACTTCGAAAAGACCTCAATACAGCAGCTTCAACATTGATGGAATTATTAGAAAAAGTAGATAGATTAGACACTAATATTGCAGCAGCGAATAGTTTTGAATCCCGCAGAACTAATGACTCTTTCAATTCTAATAGAACTATGTATGATGAACTAGAAAAAGAATTAGCAGTTACAAACCTAAAATAAAAAGGTATTTTTTTATCTATAATAATGTTTATTTTTCTGGATATCCCATTTTGAAAAGAAAACTTCTTTAGCACCGTTTTAATGTGAAAATTCAACGAAACGAAAAAGCGTCGGCAAAAGACAAAAAAATCATAAAAAAATATTCACGGACATTTTCACACAACGCTACCTGATCCTAAAAGTAAGCTAGGAATAGCCTGCAGACTGAGAAGATTTTTTTCAAAATGTATCTTAAAATCTAAAAAAGAATAGCCTTCGCTCATCACGGTAGCGGAACTAGTGAGTCGGTAATAAAATCTTTATTTTCCTTTTGAAATAAATAAATAATTAATGTAATTACATGTTTGGAAATCTAATAAATACCTACGTCAAGAGTACCTACCTAAACTTGGAAACTATTTTATATTATTATTTTTTTGGGTGTAAGGGGCCCCACCACCACCTTATTTTGGGGGCCCAAGCGACCTCACCTGCACGTGGTGCACCTGCCGAAAAACTAACGAGGCTCCGCGATTATCAGGTACCCCCATGGTGGCCTAGGCTCCCATGTGGGTGCCAGGTGGTACAAAGTGTTGGTCCGGGGGGGTACCACCGTGCAGCTGTGAAAAGCCCCCCAAGTAACCCAGCCTCGGTTGGGTTGCGTTCGGGGTTCAGCAGCTGCACAGCCGGGCCCGGGGCGATGTTTGATGCAGCAGGGGGGGACCAGTAGGCGCTAAGCGAATTCTAGTGGGGCTGACTGGGGTCGACCCGCCGGCCAGGGAGACCCGTAGAAACGGTTTTCCCGCTGGCCGCCCGCGGCATAGTACAGGGGCCCAACTGGGACTAACCACCCTGGGAGGCCGCCCCACCAGGCCGCGCATAATCCCGATGTGGTTCGTCGTGCCGGATGGTGACCGGACCGGGACCCGGCGACCACACTCGGGGGGGTACGGGGGCCCTTCCGTCCGGCGGGTCGGCCTCAGTCTCACCACACGGTCATAGATGAAGCTAGCCCCTACGCCTTGTCACTCACTGCTGTAGCAAATGTCGCTCCGTCTTCACGTCTTCCTTCCAATTCCCAAATATGGCAGCGCACAAAAGAGAAAGAAGTGTCACAGTGGCCGCTGCAACCAGTCCCGGAAACGTTCCGTTTGAGGTGGAGTTCGCTAACATCCGCGGACTCCATGCCAACCTCAACGTCGTCCATCACCATCTGGAGACGGCACGGCCAGCTGTGATGTTCCTAACGGAGACGCAAATACTCCGCCCTGCCGATCAGTCGTACCTTAGTTACCCCGGCTATATCATCGAGGAACTATTTCGAGAAAAAGCTGGGGTGTGCGCGTTTGTTAGGGCGGATGTTTGCTATCGCCGGCTGCGCTGCCTTGAGGACCCTTCCCTCTCCGTCCTTTGGCTGCACGTAGATCACGGCTCCACGAGTCAGATCTACGTGTGTGTCTATCGATCCCACTCAGGGACAGCTGGGATAACAAGGCTGTTTCAGCACCTCAGCGAGGGGGCTGACGACGCGCAGGTGCGGTTCCCGAACGCTGAATTGGTTTTTCTGGGGGACTTCAACGGTCACCACACTGAGTGGCTGGGGTCCCGCGTGACCGATCCAGCGGGACGGGCCGCCCACGCGTTTGCTCTCTCACATGGTCTGACCCAAGTGGTGCGCGGGATTACGCGCATACCGGACAGGTCAGACCATGAACCCTCCCTGCTGGACTTACTGCTGACGAGTTACCCAGCACAGTACAGTGTGTCGGTTAGCGCCCCACTGGGTACATCCGACCACTGTGTTGTGCGTGCCAGCCTGCAGGTGTCATCTCCTGCAAGGGCAGTAGAGGTGACGCAGCGACTGTGGCACTACTCGTCAGCAGACTGGGACGGACTACGAGAATACTTTGCAGCCGTCCCGTGGAGTCAGCGCTGCTTTGCAGGGAGGGCTTCATCGGAAAGCGCCTCTGCGGTTGCTGGTGAGATAGCTTTAGGTATGGAATACTATATTCCATACACTGATGTTGCTAGCATCCGCAAAGCCCGCCCCTGGTTCGGGCGTGAGTGCGCCGTAGCTGTTCAACAAAAACAGACGGCTTACCGCGCCTGGATCAGGGCTCGGGCTGTACGCGACCCGAATGTGGCCCAACTCAAGGCAGCGTACATCAGAGCCACTAGGTCCAGTAAGAGGGCCTTCAAGAGAGCGGACGCCCAGCGCGTCACGCGGCTTGGTCAGGAGCTCACGTCTCATCCGACGGGCAGCCGTGGATACTGGCAACTGGCCAAAGCCGTGCAGACCAACTTTTGCAAGCCCTCGCTGCCGCCGCTACGCTATCCTGACGGATCACTGGCTCAGCTCACAAGGCCCAAGAGAAAGCGGAAATGCTGGCCAATCTCTTTGCGGCTAATTTCCGGGTTGATGACTGTGGCAAGCAACCTCCCACTATCGCCAACTGTGGAACCACGATGCCGGATATTAAAATCCGGCAGTGCGATGTGCGAGCGGTGCTACAGTCACTCGACACGCGGAAAGCCAGTGGTCCTGATGGCATTCCGGCAGTGGTGCTGAAGAATTGTGCAGCTGAATTATCTCCAACGCTAACACGCCTGTATCGCCTTTCCTATTCCTCGGGAGAAGTGCCGGAGGCTTGGAAGGAGGCGAACGTCCAGCCGATCCCCAAGAAAGGGGATCGGTCGGATCCGGCCAACTATCGACCCATAGCCGTAACCACCGTCATCTGCAAGGTGTTCGAGCTAATCATCAACAAACAGCTCATGCGCTATCTGGAGGATCACTCGTTAATTAACGATCGCCAATATGGCTTTAGGCCGAAACGATCAACGGGTGACCTCCTAGCGTACGTAACGCACACCTGGGGTGAGGCTATGGAGAGGCACGGCGAATCTCTGGCTATTGGCCTGGACATCGCTAAAGCCTTTGATAGGGAATGGCATGCGTCGCTTCTTTCCAAGCTGCCGGCATATGGTTTATCGCCTCAGTTATGCCGCTAGTTGGCCAGCTTCCTGCACGGGCGACGTATACGGGTCCTCTGTGATGGTCAGGCTTCCTGCTTTTTGCAGGTAAATGCCGGGGTACCACAGGGATCGGTATTGTCCCCAACTCTCTTTCTTCTGCATATCAATGACATGCTGTCCCTTGGGTACATTCATTGTTATGCGAATGACAGTACTCTGCATGGGAGCTATTCTGGCCGCCCAGCGGAGGGGCGTTGTGACGTGGACGAAAAGAGACGGCAACTCGTGGCGGATCTCGACCGGGACCTGGGTCGCATTGCCCAATGGGGTTCAGACAACCTGGTCGAGTTCAATGCCAGAAAAACGCAGGCGTGTGCGTTTACAGCTAAGAAGTCCCCATTCCTACCCCTACCCTCTCTTCAGAACATTACGGTTCCACTAAAGGACAACCTGGAGATTCTCGGTATAGACGTCCGGCGTGAGCTCTATCACAAAAACTACATAGAGAGTTGTATTGGGCTGGCCTCGCGGAAACTCGGAGTCCTAAATAAGGTGAGACGGTACTTCACGCCACATCAGAGATGTTTGCTGTACAAGACGCAGATTCGTCCCTGCGTCGAGTACTGTTCTCACCTCTGGGATGACTCCGCGAGGTACTTGTTGGACGCACTTGACGCTATGCAGAGACGTGCTGTCCGAATAATTGGTTGTCCTGAGGTCACGGGAGGCCTCGAACCGTTGGCGCAGCGAAGAACCGTAGCGTCCTTGGCTGCCTTCTACCGAATGTATCACGGCGAATGTTCTGAAGAGCTCTTCAATCTGATCCCACCATCACCTTTCCGATCCCGAACAACGCGTGCCGGGCAGAGATGCCACTCATACACAGTGGAGAGAATCTTCGCCAGAACCGAGCGTTTCAAAAGATCGTTCCTCTGTCGAACTATAAAAACTTGGAACGACCTCTCCGCACACGTGTTTCCCTCATCTTACAACCCCGGGTTCTTTAAGAGGAGCGTGAAGAGGCACATCACAGGGCCGCCAACTTGAGGACCGCTGTAAGAAGTGGCCCCCAATCGCAAGATGCGCCACGGCTATCCATCGTGGCGACGTCAATTTGGCGAGCTGAATATAAAAAAAAAAAAAAAAAAAAAAAATATTAAGTTAACTGCCCACTCCGGATTTGTATGAGTGAATTGTTTCAAAATTTAAAATCACACACCAGCTTTCAATAACTTTTGCCAAAAGTTAACAAGCAAAGGTATTAATCGAAGTTTCTGTTCTATAATATTACAAGTAGGTAGGTTTATAGGGAAATAGTTTGTTTGTTGAGTTTCAATGTAAGATGTACACTATCGGGTGATCCACGAAACTAAAGTATGGAGGTACTTTTGATTTCAAAATATCTTTATTATCGCAAAGCTTTATACGCTATAATACAATATTCTTCTGCCGCTACCTTTTTCTTCTGAATATTAGCTCCTTCATTTCACTCCGTGCAAAGGCTAGGCATGTGAGTTATCAACCACCTTATACTTACCGGCCGTGTCAAGTAAAGATCCTTTGTCGCAGGAGGTACCTCGTCCCCTCATGCGTGTTTTAACGCCTCTAGATTGGTATAGTTCAATCAAATCAATCAATCAAATCAGCCTATAGCAGGCCACTGCTGGACATAGGCCTCTCCCAAATTTCGCCACAGCACACGGTCTGTTATAGTCCGTTCAGAGTTATTTTATCTCTGACTGACAGCTTGTCTATTGTTTTCTGTGTGTTGGCATTGCAGTAAAGTCGCCCTATGAGTGCCAGTTTACCACATGTGCTCTAAGGAATTGTTTGATATGATTTCCGTCACGGCTACTTTCTATTACCACAGACATAGTGTTCCTCACACTTTGTACAATTAATGCTCGTACACGTTCAGGTCCGATAGGGGCTTTTTTACTTCCGTCCTACCTTCTTGCCTCGTGAAATGCACTCGATTCCCTGCCTCAGTTTTCCCGAACATCCAAAGTATGGAGTGAAAGCGCTCGTGGCCCCGCGGACTCAGTGTTCTGTAAACAATCACTGCAGTAAGCAACTTTCACAATGGCCGGTCCATGGATGGGTCCATCCATGTGATCACTTTGTGACATTTAGTGTTTCCGTGCTTCGGAAGGCACGTTAAGCCGTTTTTCCAGGTTGCCAGTAAAATGTCAGTCGTTAAGCCAAGTTGAAGGCTTTATTTCAACAGCAGGCAGTCACAACCTGCGCCTGTCCATTTAAACACGGCAATACAGCTCACAACGTATTACGTGGGACAAATTATAAAAAGGTGAAATGTGGGTATATAATATGCCTCTGCTGACCCCTTCGGGGATAAAGGCGTGATGATGAACCTGAACCAGTTATACGAACGTGACACCTCTGCTGTAGAATAGGCTGGAATCTTTATAGGTACAAATGATTCGTTTTCAAATCTGTCACCTACACTAAAAACGCGTCATATTTGTACAGTGCTTGAATGTGTGTGTGACTGTACCCAGTTAGGTAGAATACGTGTGGTTTTTAGTCAGTAGGAGTCCGGCATAGCATCCCTGTAGGGTTTACCTTACGTTAGAAGAAACGACCGGGGCACAGATTAAATAATAGTTACTACGTAACAGATACATCACTCCCATACTTAACCTCAAAAATATTAGCTATAACATATCGCTACAGTGGAAAACATTCTCTACGACGTATTCCGAGAGTCGAGATTCGTGCGTACACAGTATGATTGCGTCATCGAGTGACAACTATTGACAACATTAGGGTTGTAAGTACGGAAAAAAATACATATAACTACAAAAAACAATAAACACAGTGTCTGAAAAAAAATATATTATATTTTATTATATACTTCTGTTTCTTTACATAAGAATTATTTAATAACTAGCTGATGCTCGCAGCTTAGCCCGCGTAAAAGTTTGTTCCTTTTCCCGCTTCCAATGGGAACTTATTCCCGGGATAAAAATTAACCTATGTGTTATTCCAGACTACAATCTATCCCTGTATCAAATTTCAGCCAGATCCGTTTAGCCGTTAGAGCGTGAAAGAGTAACAAACATCCACACATCTACTAATCCGCACTCAAACACTTTCGCATTTAATTTTAGAATATTAGTAAGAAGTAAGATGAAAAAAAAGACAAGCCAGAAATATTATTTTACGCGGGAAATGTAGGTACATTGGCTGTGCGCACTTCGCTCGGTCTGTCGTGTGGCAGCCCTCTGCCGGTTGGCCACGCTAGTTCTGCTGCAGAATACCTAGGAGTAGGTGCTTATAACACGACTTCTAGCGAGTGACGGAGGCCTGACCGGGGTTCGAAATCGACACATTAGCACTCTGGTGGCGCTAAACCACCGAGGCAGTACAGGAGAATGAATGAATCTATAGATTTAGAATTTTTCGCATATGAATGAAACACTGTGGATTTATTATATTTAACAACATATATTTTGTCTCAGTTGCATCGTATTTGCAGCTCTAAGCTGAATATAATCTAATACATCATGATTACAATAAATTATCTTTACGTACAGCGAATAAATTCCTAACACATTTCCATCTTAGGTACATTTAAAACCGTTTTAAACGCATATACATACATATAATTGAATAAGTAATTTTATTACATAAAAAGCTTTTTTTTAAATTTGCTAAACACGTAATGAATAAAGAGAGTACCTCTCCGAATTTTCATTTAATTAATTTAAAATAATAGTATTTTGAATAACCACATCCAATATGGCACTCAATTCTTTTTGATAATAAATCACACATAATAATAATTTAACTTTGAAATATTTGTTTAATGTTTAAAGTACTAATATAAGTTCGTTCTCCGAACAATTTGGTTTTTTATAACCAAAGACTATGTAGCTAAATATTCTACTTTTTAACATATATCTTCCTATAGACACACATAATATAATTGAAATTTGTGTACTTGATACGACTAGTGAACATTTAGGTAACTATT
Organism: Miltochrista miniata; assembly: GCA_933228765.1. NCBI lineage: Eukaryota > Metazoa > Arthropoda > Insecta > Lepidoptera > Erebidae > Miltochrista > Miltochrista miniata. The sequence continues at coordinate 21,391,312 of OW121766.1, read as the reverse complement.
TTACTAAACTATGGAAGAATTCTACTAAATAATTAATTTATAATCAACTAAACAAAAATACTGACTTAACAATGAGGTTATCTAAAATAGGTATTAGTAGGCACATAGAACTAAACGCTTATCTGCGTCACCCGAGACCTTTTTAAGGTTATGTTCCCAAAATGGTAAGAATGGGACCCTATCTATCAATGCGACACAGCTTTCGATCTGTACTTCACCATGCTGTGTAGGTACCATGAACCGTGATAGCTATAGATAGCTGAAAATTTTCAGATGTAGTTATGTTGCGGCTATAACAACAAATACCTACTAAATAAAAAAACAAATTAGACGGGGGCGGTACAATCAAATCAATCAATGATCTGAATGAAAATCAATTCGTGTGTGAATCCGACTCGCTCTTAGCAATTTTTTTTTAATTCACGGTGTCCTCACGGTTTGTATTATGTGTACTTACTTAATCTTTTACAAACGAAGGGCCATATTACTATAACTTGAATCTGTAATTTTGAGAATGCAGAATTTCATTTCACTTACAGAACAATAGCAAAATCGTGTTTTGTGAACATAGTTTTAAACGTAAAAGGGAGAAATGACACGTATTTTTTCTAATTACAGATATACAAACACATAAATTGGCAGACATTTTCCTGATTCACCTAAGTTAAGATTAATTTCTATAGATAGGTACTTTTTTAAGATCCTTGTTTGTGTCATCAAATATTAAATACCAAACAACATGAAAAAAATATACAAAACGTACATAAAAATACAAAATTGGCACCTACATAGCAATAAGTATTATTGTTCATTAGGTAAACTTTGTTCGGACACACCGCTCTATAACATTTCTAGATAACCAATCATTGTTTTACAATTTACAATTATTAATAAATGCAATGTAATTATTTAACAAGTATAAGTAATACGAAAGTGAAATAAGCTTATCAAACAAAACGCCACTATATACATCAACGATATTAGACCTAGTAAACTTATGAATATTTATAAATGCAAATTGTCAAACAATTTCATACTAAAAATACAAAATAAACAGTATTGTAGTAAAAGTAAACTAATTATTTAATATAAATATCACAAATTAGTCTAGTACAAGGATTCCTGTCAGACGCGGAAACTTAATTCGATAAATAATTCCGCCTTTCTAAGCAAAATTGTAAACTATAGGTACTTACTTGAACGATAAAATGAACACAGACTTTGTAAACTGGACAATGGCTTATAAGTAAATTAAACAATAAATTAAAAGTACCAATGTGCTAGCACACTAATTTAGTTTATTAGGAATAGATAAAAATAGGTAGGTATTTAGTAATAGTTCGTAATTATTGTAATTCGTAAAAAAATACAAAATTGGCACCCTTTCTTTTAAATCTCCACGTCATAAGATCATTGATAATAATAAATAGATTTTGTAAAATATGTACTTCTAGAAGGTCTTGACATTTAACATTCACATTGACACAGGAAATTACGATACACAAGAAAGAATGCTAGATCTTTTTAATTACCTACATTTTCTGCAGTCACAGTCCTTGTACAATACAAAGACCACGTCTTTGGTCGCTATTCACGCCACCTTACACATGGGTAGCGGGCGTCGTACCTCAGTCAAATAAACATATGAAAGCTCTGAGGAGACCCTCACCAAAACAAGCGCAGCATCCACGTGACTTTTTGTCTTCTGGTTCAAAGCATGGCTGTTTTGGACGCTTGGTACGCCTAGCGCATAATTTACTAGACTTGGGCTCTTCAATTGGAGGCTCAGAGCGTGGGCTTAGATGTACAGGTAAAGCAGCTGGCTCTGTTGGACGTGGACGAGCCCAACGTCGTAGAAGTGACTCCTGCTCATGACCTACTGGTACCGGGGCTGACAGCTTGCGGGCGCGCGCCAATACTAAGGTACGCTCCATCGGTTCAAGTAATTCCATTCCCAAAGCGCGATCGAGTTCTTCACCTGACAGCAATAAATATCGTGGACAGTATGAAAGTGCTCCTAGCGCTGCTCTCTTGTTAGCCGGAGTCAGTTCTCGCTTGCTACGTTTGCAAATAGCCGTGCTCCATCGTGATAATGCTTCAATTAGCACCAGTTCGCTTGACACTCGCAAAGTTTCGCGTTTCACAATCAAATAAAAGTCCTCGTAAGCAAGATCTTCGATTCTTTCATCATTCAAGGCTATATCTGCATTTTCGTCCACTACTAAAAGCGCATTGTGGGCAAGTGAGTCGCACCAACGCGAGCACTGAGCCAGGGAGCGAGCAGCCGCATCGTCTGTAAGTGCTGGCAAAGGCGGTGCAGAAGCAGCACCTGGTAATCTTGCACACAGAAATCGTAAGTCACGCAAAATTTCTAGTGCGACTCCAGCGTCAAGCATTTCGTCAAGTCTGCGAGCACAGCGCTCTGCAAGTGGAGAGCATAGAAATTTGTAGGCAGCATCTAACGCACAACGCGCAGTATTCACGGAATTAAGGATTGTTGGTTCACAGTAATGGTAACGTAGTAATTGTTCAAAACCTCTTCGGTCAACGTAGTCGACGACAATGATGTCAGTCTTGCAGGACAGAAGAGCGGCGAATACTGGGCTCGTAGCGGCCAACACGCGACGATGTCCTGGATAACGCCAAGTGTCACCATTGATGCCAACTTCGAAGACGATATCGCTTTGTTTTTCATCATCATAGAGGCCGCAGGTGGCAGGAAAGTCAAATCCTATCGATTCAGGTTCTTCATATTCAAGACCATTTTCGCTGTCAATCGCTGGAGCTGACTCAATATCCTCATCAGAGCTAGTCCGTGCTGGGTTTGTGACTATCGTCATGGTTAAGCTTCTTGGGCTGCACTACCTGAAAATTAAAAAGGAGCAGGGTTATTATACAATACAAACATTCTACACGGGAACTCTGTCCATTGGCACGGGCGCACGATGCAGCCCCGGATCTAGAGATTTTTTTAGGCGGGGCAAAATGTGAAAATGCCGCCCCCATTAACCCCCCCCCCCCCCCATTTTTTTTGGGTACCTTAGTTCAAAGTTGAGAGTAGTTTTAGCGAGGGTAAAAATCTGCGTCTTGCACAGTAGATACCCTTTTTGGAGGGCATTTTAGATACTTATTTATGGAAATCCGTCATGAATGCTATGCCGAACTCTTACCGACTGAAAGCATACAAATCTTACCACTGCCTACGGTCTGGAGCCCCGGGTAAACCTTCGGAAGGATATCCCAGGATTCCCAACAGACTTTGACTTCCATTGCGACCTTACCTAGGGGGTTTGGGTCCTCTCCCGCATCTTTGGGGGTTGTTCAGATGTTGTCCCGCTTCTTGGGACGTGTGGTGTGCGTAAAACGTTCACGTCAGACTGTCTTCTTGGGCCTGCTTCTGTGAAAAAAGGTGAGCAGGCCCCCTGTCATGGAGACCGAGAGTCTTAAGCGTAGATAAGTCTGCAGCGGGGGCGCCGCAGCTATCTCCAGTTTCCCGCTTCTTTCCCGACTTTCCACGCCACGTCACTCACGAGCATGAGCTGTCCGCAGAAAGTCGAGGCGACATCCCACTTAGGTACTCCCACTGATGAGTGTCATGGTGGCCATGATCACCAGCGAGAGAATGTCTACGACCACACCTGCTAATAGGACCTGGCGCTGTTGCGCTCACGCTGTGCACTCCTCCAATGTGTGCACCGCTGTGTCCTGACTACGTTCTTCGCAGTTCTGTCACTCAGCTGTGGTTTCCCGGTATATTCGTCACACAGGAGCTCCCGTGGCCAGTAATCATCTGCGACAACCGGTAGAAGAGGTTGCCGTTGCTCCTCTCCTTCTGAAGAGAGGGTAGCGAAGAAAGGGGGATCTTTCAGCTGTAAACGCACATTCCTGTGTATCCTGGCATTTTACTCTATTAGGTTTTCTAAATTAAATTGGGAGATGCGGTCCGGCCCGGTCTAGATCCGCCACGAGATGCTGCCTCTTTTCTTCCACGTCGGACCGCCTCCCTCTGAACAGTCAGAGGACGTCTAAATAGTCTTTGAGTAGTATTATCGCATTATGAAGAGAGGGTATAGGAAGGAAAGGAGATCTTTGAGCTGTAAACGCACACGTCTTTATTTTCTGGTATTTAAATCTACCAGTTTTTCTAAATCCCATTGGTAAATGCGGTTGGACCCGGTCGAGATACGCTACGAGCTGCCGCCTCTTTTCCTCCAGGTCGGGCCGCCCCTCCATTGGACGGCCAGATTAACTTCCCTGTAGAGTACTGTCGTCTGCATAACAACCAGTGCATCCAAGGGATAATATTCCGAAGAAATAGTGTTGGACTACACAGATCCCTGTGGTGCTCTTGAATTAAACTGCAGAAAGCAGGGAACCTGACCAGCACAGAGGACTAGTAGATATACGTCACCCGTGCAGGAAACTGGCCATCCAGCGGCACAATTGAGTTTATAATGTTTAGTGAATTGATTTTATAATGCTACCTGTTGACTTATGGTGCAACAAGAGATATTTTAAGAACAACACAATGAATTTTCAAAAAATTGAATATAAAATACTGTGACCGCCGCCGCCCCTGCGTTGGCCGCCTCCGCAACATGCTGCAAGTTTGTAAAGAAGTCATGCATGCATGGGAATGTTTGCTTCCTTTCAAGCATCTGGGATATATCTATGGTTAATTTCTAATATAATTTGAGCATAATTATTTCTTGTGAAAAGAGGGTTGAATAAGTTGGGAGTGTTCATTATTAGGTAGGTAATCTACTAATCGTCAAGGTACTGATGATTTGTGCATTTGTCTGCAACGTTTGAATTTGTCGCCCTCTGATTTGCTGCCCCCTGATTTTGCCGCCCGGGGCATGGGCCCCGGCTTGCCCCAGATCCGGGGCTGGCACGATGACATATCAATTCTTGTCGTGTCTCCGGGACTCATGGTTTTAGTACTTAACGAACCCTAACCCTACACCTGTTGTATTCTCCTTTTCTTTCTTATTTAGGTTGAACAGCGCCCTTTCTGATTTGTACGTCACAATGGCTTGTTTGCAATGGCAATAGTGCAGTAATTAGTTAGGAGAGAAATAGCATCATAATGATTTATTTCTAGTGCAGCTCTAAATTTTGAGCTGGAATTTCTTAGTAGAATTTGAAGCTACAATGAGTAATCGGAAATCCCCATCTCACAACACTTATTTGGTTTATATTCTTAACAAGAGGGTCGCCTATTGAGAAACTACTTATTGAGAGGGATGAATTATGAAACGTTATAGTAACTGTAATAGACTTAAACTTCTGACTTAATCTCTCCCAATTCTTATAGAACTAGAAATCTACACATATTCATTTTTATTGAACGACTTAATATTTATTCACAAAAGGGATAAATGATATTATTACCTTATTGATGGTTTTAAATTCTTCCTTATGTGAGGTGGTAATTAGCGCAACTTAACATGCATTTAACGTCACTCACATCAGCAATATAAAGAATCGTTATAACTGAGTTTGTTCTACGAATCATCCTATGTGTTAAACATAATACCAAGGGCAGTTAAGTCTGGTTTTTTCAAATATGTACATTATGAATGTAAACAGGTGTGTTTGTTTAAATAACTGTAATTTTAACTGAATTGTTGGTAGCTTATTTGATCGTTTATTAGTTTTATTACAGATATTTCACCTTGTTATCAGATTTACGAGGCAATAGTCAATATTCTTTATTCTCATATATTCAATATTCAATATTCTTTAGAGTATGGGGTTGTTCAAAAGGGGACTTAGAAGGTTTTTGAAGAGTCGGCAGCGCGATAGTGTCGCCTCTGGTGTTGCAAACGTCCATAGGCTGCGGTGACCACCGGTACATCATTCAGGTGGGGCCGATGCTTGTCTGCCACCGCTGTCCATCTGTCTGTCCCCGGGCTGTTTCCGATAAACCGTGATAGCTAGACTTGAGAAATGTTCACAAATGTTGTGTTTCTGTTGCCTGTCTAACAACGAATATTAAAACCAGAAAAGGAATAACATTTAATATGGGCTCCCATACAACAACATCATTATTTATACTGTTTTTTTTTAACCCTTCGTGCGCGGGTTTAACTCGTACTTGGCCGATTTTTACCCGAACTGTCGAAGACAGGAGGATAATGGTTTTCGACATAATGTATGTATGAATGTATGTATGTATAATTCTTTGTCACGTCCTACAGTCGTTTGGTTGTCGTGACGGATTTTGACATTCGTGATTGTGTGAGTGACACCGGGTGCATTAAAATTTCTAAAAATCTAAATAGCTGACTTTTGGCGCTAAACTGAAAACGTTGATTTTTTTTCTTGCACGCTCTTTAATTATTTCATAGACCTCTCTCAGCCTGCCGAAATAAGCAATGTCATTTGTATTATTTTTTTGTGCAAGGAGACGTTCCTTGTAATAAAACACGTGTGTACATAAATTGTTCCATAACTTATTAGATAGTACAATTATATTTATTTTGGTGTGTTAGTGAAACTAAACTATTTATTAAGTACATTTATTATAACAGCTACCAATAATAGGTACATACATACAATATGTATCACAATATTTATCCGAGATGATCTCGGAAAATCTATATATATAAAAATCAATGCCACTTTTCGTTGTAAGTTTATAACTCAAAAACGGGTTCACCTATCCAAACCAAATGTTTAGGCTTTGTTCGGACTATTTAGTAGATGGTTTAAGTGAAGTTTGCACAAAATCGGTCGAGCGGTTCTTCATTTATCACGTTAACGAAGTTGCGCGGGTCAGCTAGTATAGATATAATTCTAGATGTGTGTTTTGTTCTAACGTGAAAGATATATATAATTCTATCTTTCAGAATCGGCAGAACACATTTAATAATTTACTGTGTAGAAAATTTACGTATTATATTTAAGGTACTAGAGTAAAATGTAGAAACCCGTTGGCTGTCTAAATTCGTCTGTATTTCATTTAAAATTTCTCTATAAATCATTAACTGTATCAATTTATTTACAATCGACAAATCCGTATCAAAAATATCACGTTTATGGTATGCGAGCCTGTCTTGATTTTTTACTATCCATATCCATACTAATATTATAAAGCTGGGCACCGATTCTCGCTTCACACGACATGAATGCGTGGACGGAAATCGGCGGGTGACGCGTCGCCTGTCTCATATTTAGGAACGGCGAAACATGAGACGGACGAAGTTTCACCCGTAAATTTGCGTCCACGCATTCACGTCGTGTGGTCGAGAATCGGCGCCCTGAAGAGTATGTTTGTTTGTTTGTTTGAACGCTAGGATCTCCGGAACTACTGGTTGGATTTCAAAAATTCTTTTACAGTTTGATAGTCCATTTATCGAGGATGGCTATAGGCTATATAACATCACGCTAAGACGAATAGGAGCGGAGCAGCAATAAAGAATGTTTTGAAAACGGGGAATATTTTTTACCGTCTGAGAGCTTCCGAGGCGTACGCTGCGTAAATGGTTACAGTTAGGTAAAAATTGTGTACTACAAAATTGTTTCTCTTAAAAAGTTCTACAAAAAGTCCGCGACAGCATATGTCTATCTTTTAAGGTTCGCTCACAATAACCTAATTTGTCTATCTCTTAAGGTTCGCTCACGATATAATGAAACTGAAGAGTTTGTTTGTGCTAGGATCCCAGAAACTCCTGGTTGCATTTTAAAAATTATTTTATAGTTTAATATTCCATTTATTGAGACTGGCTAATGGCGATATAACATCACGCTAAGACGAATAGGAGCGGAGCAGCCATGAATAATGTTTCGAGAATGAGGATTATTTCTTTCTTATGAGAGCTCCCATTGCGGACGCTGCATAAATAGTTAAAGTTACGTAAAAATTGTGCATTACAAAATTGTTCCTCTTAAAAAGTTATAAAAATAAGTCCTTGACAGCATATGCCTATCTTTTAAGGTTCACTTACAATAACCCTCTTATTAAGTTTTAAAGTATGAGCGACGCGTCGGGAGTAAACTTGGTCTGCAGTGGCAGCCAGTCAACTGGACGATAAAAACCAGCCAAGTGCGAGTCGGACTCGCACACGATGAGTTCCATACCGAAAAACGGATGGGTGGAAGTAAAAGCGACGGGAAACATTATTTCACTTTAACACCTCTTTGCTTCTCACTCTCATGTGACGCAAACGAAGATATGCGGTTCAGCTCTAATGAATACAAGCGACGCGACGCGACGTGGGTAAATGCAACAGGAAACATTATAACACTCGAAATATTAATACCATACCTCTCTCTTTCTCACTCTCATGGGACGCAAACGAAGTTGCGCGGGTCAGTTAGTTTTTAATAATTATTGGTAAAGTGGCAACAGAAACAAGTTCTTATATCATCTGTGAAAGATTTACAAAGAACTTCCAATCAATATTTTTTCATGGTTCCGTTTACTTCGTTGGTCGTCTGTCTGTCTGTCAGCAGGCTGTAACTCATGCTTCGTGATAGTTAGCCAGTTAAATCTTTTACAGATGTTGATTTCTGTTGCCGCTATAGCATTAAATAATAAAAATAGACAAAATAATAATATAAAAGGGGGCCTCCTGTACAACATACGTGATTTTTTGCCGCTTTTCTTGTACGGAACCCTACGTGCGCGAGTCCGGCTCACTCTTGTCCAGTTTTAGTTATACACTTCTATAATGTAACCAAAACCAGCCAAGAACTAGTAGCAGGCACCGTGTGGTTTTAGTTGGTAGGAGTTCGCAATAGCATCTATGTGTATTTCCACACTTAAAAGAAAGAAACTCATCTTTAGGTTGAGATATTATAAAATGAACACTTGAGAAGATTTATACCGTTGATTGATGGCACTTGGTGAAACTTGCTGCACCTATTGAAAAAATTACTGGCCAAGTGCGAATCGGACTGTCGCACGGCGGGGTTAAAGTGGAACCCTATTAACGACACATGAAGCCTAGCCGTTCGTCTGTCTATTAGTCACGAGGTTGTATCGCTGGAACCATGCCAGATAGAGGCATGAAATTTTCATAATTTGTGTAGCCGCAATTTTTTTAACGTGAGGAAAATCCTACAGGGAGTCCATGCCGGAGTCCTACCGCCTAAAACCACGCGTGATGAGCCCCGAGTATGCCCTCGGAACGATGCATACTGCGGCTGCGTCTTTAGGGGGTTGTTTAATTGTTATCCCGCTTCTTGAGGGTGACGTTCATGAATCTCTCACGTGACTCTATCGTCTAGGGCCTGCTTCTGTAAGAACGGTGAGCAGCCCCGTCTCGTCATAAGTATGGGGTGCGCCTCCGCAGACTGGGGAACTCGGGTGTGAGAGTTCTCTCCTGCTTCCTCTCCGCCATCTCTTTCACGAGCATGACCTGCTCACAAGAAGAGGCCTATGGTCCCGCTCCAGCGCCTCTGCGCCCATAGAGAGGTAACGGCTAAAAGACATGCCGCCTCAACTGAGATCGTGCGATATCCCCTTATCACCCTGAAAGTCATCACCTTCTGCGGGCTAAGCAATCTAGCCGCATTGCTGGCCATCAGGATTTCCGCCCATACGGGGGCTCCGTATAGGACCATGCTCCGCACGATTCCAAGGTACAGTTTCCTGCAGGGAGCGTTGGGATCTCCTGATATTGGGCAACAACCGCGAGAGTGCCGCTGATGCCCCCCACCCTCAGTTTTGGGACCAAACATCGTAAGTGGTAACGAAGTTCCACCGGCTATCGAGTACGAGCCCCAGATACGTCATGGAGCTGGGAGCATGGAGTCCCTGAAGCTGACGCCCCCATGTGTAAGCTGGATCTCGCAGGTGGCCTTTAGGGCTGCGTCTGGGCGCGTTGCTCCTTGCGCTGTAATTACGGTGTCGTCGTAACACGTTACGCTCGTAACACATTACGCCGACACCTCTGAGCAACGGACCACGCAGCACCCAATCGTAACCGATGTTCCACAGTAGCGGTCCTAAGGCCGATGCCTGTGGAACACCGAACGACACATCTCGCCAACCCTGCCCTAGCCAGCTTTGGTAAGTTATGGCCCTCTCGGAAAGGTAGGCCCCGACAATTCGTTGGAGGTATGGAGCAGGGCAAGGTGTTGAAAGCGTTAGCGATGTCAAGAGACACTGCCACCACCAACCACCCTGTTCTGTTGCCGCTATAACAAAAAATACCTACTAAAATCAGAAAAAAACATCCACACAACAAACGTAATTTTTGTGCTCAATTTTTGTGCTCAATTTTTGTAACGGAACCCTCTGTGCGGGATTCCGACTCGCACTTGGCCGATTTTTTTTTTCAATATGAACACGTGAGTTTCGGTTTCGGTTTCGGCTGAAACTGACCCTGGGGCCGAAAGTTCGGTTTCGGTTTCGGCTGGAAAACCAGTTTCGGTCGGACACTACTGTATGATGACTCCTGGATACTGGAATAAAATCAGGGTAAATATTCAATTGCAAGTAACTATGGATATAATTATAGGGTCAAATGTGTTTGTTTACATTTTTGCGCAAAGCTATTGAAATAAGCTATAGACAGTTTAAATTTCTTTGTAAATCTCTAAATCTTCGGTTAGTAACATATTAACTGGTTGAGCTGACCCCAACCACGTCACAAGCAGAGCCAGGCACTCAAAATTCATGAACACGTGAGTTTTGCCCCGGCCGAAAGTTTCGGCCCATTTTGGCCGAAACCGAAACTGCGGCCGAAACTCGATTTTTTGGCCGAAACTGGCCGAAACCGAAACCGAAACCGAAACTTCGGTCGGTCACTATCATACAGTGTTCTTACAATCATTTCGACCCTATATATCCATAGTTACTTGCAATTGAATATTTACCCTGATTTTATTCCAGTATCCCGGAGTCATCATACAGTGTTCTTACAATCATTTCGACACCAAATAACTTTTTTAAGACAGTTTATTTTCATTTAAAATACCTACTCAGGATAGTAAAAAAATTCAATGATTTGTCATACTATATTTTTCTACTCATCTGTCATAGACAACGATTGTCAAAATATGTCATGTTTACATTATTGCCAGTTCGGGTAGGATTGGACATAGCCATCTCGCTCAATGAAATACTGCCTGGTAAAAGATAGATGGACTGTGGAGATTCAGTAATGGGGTCAGGTTTTTACTCTTTAGGTACGGAACCCTAATAAGGGGTTCAAAGGATTCGTTTCACATATAGTAATATATAGATCAAAGTACTTGTAGGTAGGTAATAAAAGTACTCAATTCACTATTCATAGAATATTATTCCAGTGACAGTAAAGGAAAGCTGTATTGATTTTCTCTCAGCGAAGCCAACATAACTGGAGCTTTAAATTGTATACAATATAGTGCGCCTGTGTGGACCGTATTATACCTGTTATATATTTGTTACCTGTTGATTTTAATGACTTTTTATACCGACGTATATCTGGGTCGACAAACGAATGCAAGATTTCTGGCGTAACAAACGTCCATGAATATGTTGATCACTTTTGATAAGTACTTCAAGTTCATCCTGGAGCTACCTTCGTACCCGAATCCGGTAAACGAATTCGATGCTTATGGACCCGAATCCGGAAGACGGGTTAGATGCTTATTGACCTAAGTCTGGAAAAGGAGTTAGATGCTTATGGGCCTAAGTTCGGAAAACGGGTTCAATGCTCATGAACCTGGAAAAAAATACACCTGGAACGACCTGCCCGCACACGTGTTTCCCTCATCTTACAATCCCGGGTTCTTCAAGAGGAGCTAGAATAGGCACATCACAAGGCCGCCAACTTGAGGACCACTGTCAGAAGTCACGGCTTTCCATCAGACTGGTGGAGACGTCAATTTTGCGAGCTAAATATTAAAAAAAAACCTAAGACCGGAAAACGGATTCGACGCTTTAGCACCGAAGTCCGGAAAACGGGTTGGTAGAACTACCATAATACTAAAAGCCTCAATTATTCCTGATGAAAAGAAGAAAATTAGGCTGTGAATAAATGCAAAGCGAACCTAAGGGATGAGTAGGTACCACTCATGTTAGACGCTATCGACCCTTTTTTTAACGAAAGGAAAATCCTACAGGGATGCTATGCCGGACTCCTACCGACTAAAAACCACACGTATCCTACCTAACAGCCTACGGTTGGGCGTCCTAGGACATCCTTCCAAGGGGTTACCCGGGGCACCTGACCGTAGGCTGTTGGGCGTTACGTGAGGTTTTTTAGTCGCTAGGAGTCCGGCATAGCATCCATGAAGGATTTACCCTCTCGTTAAAAAAAAAAGCCTACGGTTTGGAGCTCGGGTAAGTATTATCAACCCTATTGGTTGTCAATCGTATTTTTTCTTGACAAAGATCAAATTTTACAAATTCTCTTAGCAGAATCTTGGATCAATGTGTCATTACATTATTCTGAAGCATATTGTAACAATACCACTACGAGGGTACGTCCGTTTTGCGAAACATACGCAGACGCAAGCCGTGTGCGTCACCTCCTGCATTCCCTAAAGCGTAAACAAAAATACACATTGAAATGATTCTCCACATTTACGTTTCTGACAAGTGCTTCGTAAATAAACACATCTTCGGGTCATTGTAGGTGTTTATGATCAAGCGCCGTTGATGTTTAAATAATCATGGCAACAAAGGTAAAATAGCCTATGTGTTGGCCTAGTCGCTTTTTTTTAATGTGAGGGAATATCCTCATGGATGCTATGCCGGACTCCTACCGACTCAAATAACCTCACGTAACGCCCAACAGAATATGGTTGGGAGCTCCGGGTAAGCCCTCGGAAGGATGTCCCAGGACTCCCAACAGACACACGACCGCCACTGCGGCCTCACCTAGGGGGTGGTTCGGGTGCTATTCCGCATTGGGGGGTTCGTGTGTGATCCCGCTTCTAAGGGGGGCGTGCGTGAATCCCTCACGTCACGTTGCCATCATGAACCTGCTTCTGTCATGGGCCTGCTTCTGAGGCCTGATCGCTTGTTAGTATTCATAGGTACAACTTGCCGACGTCACGCAGTTTCGACCGCGTAGCGCCCGTTCCCGTGGGAATATGGGAATAAAATATAACCTATGTTTACCGGGAAGAGTGTAGCTACCCAATAGAGAAAGAACTTTTCAAATCAGTTGAGTAGTTTCGGAGCCTATTCGATGTAAACAAACAAACAAAGAAACAATCAAACAATCAAATCTTTCCTCTTTATAATATATTAATAATATACTTAATATAAGTTTATTTATTTATCTCCACAAATTACAAGCTTACTATGTATGATACAGCTACAGTTCACAATTTTTAGAACAAAGTCTATAATTTGTAGGAGATCTGGAGTCTTGACTAAGCTGGAACTTGTATAATAGAACTCCAGGCTCCCCAATTACATATTAATCATGATTACAAATTGTCAGCGCGTGCGTTTGTGCACAAAATAAATCTTTTTAATATTATAGTATAGATTTTAAATGAAATCATTAAGTAGCTTATTTTCATTTATCACGAACCTACAAAGCGTACCCGGGACTCCTGGCCTTAGACAGATGGTAAGGCACCGTGTGATTTTAGTCGGTAGAAGTCTGGCATGACCATCCATGAGGATTTACATCCGGAAGAAAAACACATTTTTTTTAAATTGATTTTTGGGCTTGGTATCCTTTGTAAAATACAGAGCAATAACTATTCTTTTACAAAAATATCCTATGTACACATTTCTTACTTTGTTAGGTGCTATTTTCAAATGTACGAGTACCTATAATAAGGTTATCCTACTAATACCACAGTAAAAAGAGAAATAACCGACGTCGGCTGTGCTAATACTCGTACTAATGTAAGGTACCTATTACAAATGAAGGGTACAGGCAAAGAACAGGGAATGTCCCATTGAATAGATTTTGAGAAAAACGCAATTTAAAGTTTAGAAGTATTAACGTTTTTATTGAGCTCCTCACAACAGTCACTCACTATGTATTGGACTATCCTTCTTCTTTACTGGTATGTCATGGACATTCCTGGTTCTTTTCGCTTCGGTCATAAACAAAACCGCCTTTTTGGGAACTAAACTACCATAGTCAAAGATTTGATTTCAATAAAAAACAGTAAAAATAAAAATTGTAACATTCCCTGTTCTTTGCCTGTACCCTTCAAATGTGAAAATTCGTAAACATTTTTGGAGGTTTGGATGCTGAAATTTGGTAAAGAGATAGATTAAAAGGCTGGAATATAACACACATTGACTACTTTTACTCTCTATAAAATAGAGTGCAGAGGGGCTTATGGCGAGACTTTGTCTGTAGCTGTGACTCTATCGCATTAAACTACGTCACTAGGTCAAGTGGATCATCTGTTCAAAGTTTGAAATAAAACAAAAACAACAACGTCAATCGGATTGAACTTTCACTTTCACAATAAACGTGTTAGAGAGGGGCAGTCTGGTGAGAACGATCTCACGGCTTTCTTGTTTATCAATACATAGCATAAGCTCCCGCAAAGAAAGCCAAAATAATAAGAGAAAAAAAAATGCCAAAAACTGAAAGAAAAATGGAGCTTACCGACCAAGCCTTTAAAAAAATTGTTTTTGAAATGTCTGTGAAGACTATAAAAGAAGAGCGAAGCATGCAAAACTGCAAAAGGCAAGTACAAATTAAAATGATAATATTTTTTTTGTATCCAAAATTTGTATTTTAATAATGAACTTGGGGGCTAGAGGATAATAATTTAATTAGTCAGAGGTAGTCAATCGACTTATAAACACATTACATTTTAAAACGAAACGAGTACCTACCTAAGTAACATTTATAAATTCGCACATTTCCTTTTGCAGTTTCAAGTTTCTTTTTTTATGAAAATTTGATTCCATACCTATATTAAATTTGAAAGATTGCGAATCTGGCAGTAAATGTAAATGTAGGTAGAAGTTATCATTTTGACGTTTTTACTTTGTGACCTACCTATATGAATAATGATTTATCATTTTCAAATAAAAGAAAAAATATTACGGCGTAAAGCCAAGTAGACATTTTCAATTAACAGTGCACTAAGAACAACCATAGAGCTAGAATCTTTTTGTTCAATGCGGTCTGTCCGCTCCATTTTAAGGAAAAGTTAGGTTTTTTGTCAAAAAGGTTTATCTACACAATTTCTTTTTCACAAGAACCTTACTTCTGACTGCATTAACATCTCCATTATAACGTTGCTTCCCATGATTTTTAAAAAACTTTTTTTTTGCTAAAAAGAATAATTAATTATCCAAATAGTTGGATTATCTAATTCAAAATATACTATCTTGAAGTCGGTCACAATCCATTTCACTCTTGCGCAATGAAATTCTCGGACCAGCTTCTTCCTCCTTCGAAATATAATACTACTAGTGGACATTTTACGATAGAGGTTATTTGTGATTCTCTCGCTAACCTACATACATTCGCATAGCTTTACGATGCTGGGCTGAATTTGCCCTATATTTAGGGACTGTAATACACTCATGCGGTATTATGAAGCTGATACAGTTTATGTATAAATAAATTACCGAGATTGGATTGATTACCTATCAGAGTAATAATATGTCGAAGATCTCAATTACTACCAACCTTTTTCTTTCCCGAGATATTGTAAGTAATTAAAATAAGTATGGAACTTGAAGTCGTTTATGGTTGTATGTAGGCAACTTATTTCTGTACTCTGTATTTTTTAATGTACCTACTTAGGTGATAAAATTAAAAGCATGGATAAATAAGTACCTACCTACGAATTTTCTCAACCGGAGCACAAATTTGAAGCGCCTCGCTATCCAGCGTTTTAAATTTTTAATCATAATTTAAAATTATTACTTTGGCGCCCCTTGAAACTGCCACCGGAGGTGAGTGTTCTGATTTGCCTGCATGCTTACAGGGTCAGTAGTTAGCTTAGTTTTGAGAGCGGCACTATGTTAAGTTCCTCCCTCAGTTACCTCAGCTTAGAAGCAACAGCATCTACTCTAGGACAGATATAAAGCAATTTGAAAATTACTTTAGTATTTATACCTATCTACCTATAGTGAGTTGGGGCAAAGGATTGGGGGGGAAAACTGGTGACTTCCACTCCAACTCGTACTTGGTGCGAACACTATGGCCATTATGACTAAACAACATACCTAGTACAGCGTTACGGGCACCTTTGCAACGAGAATGATTTGGGATAGGTTTTTTGACTAATAAGTCGAGCTATTCATGTATTTAATATTAATTTATTTTAATTTCATAAATATTATGTTTGTCCTGAAATGAAATCTTATCACTAATTAATATAAAAACAAGAAGTATAATTGACATGGTTGGATTGCGCCCTTAGTACCGGCCATGCGTAGATCCCAACAAATTGCACAACTTATGATTCGTTAAACCTAGTGAACGTTAGAGTGCCTTGTGCCACACTCAAGGCTTTGCAATTAATCTGCACTGCTATTACTATTAGCTCTAAGAGATTATGCCTCGTGTACGTTTATAACAATCTGTAATCAAATCTATCGTTCACAGTTCACTGGTTTCATTTTCTGAAAATGATGAACTGTGGTTGGACAAGTGGGTACAAGGCGGAGATTCTCGACCTTCTGGTCAAATTTCCTTTGTCTCATATTTAGAAACAGCAAAGGATGTGACAAGAAACAAAACTTTCGTCTACGCTTTCAAGTCGTATGATTGACAATCGGCATTAAAGGTTCCCTATCGAGTTCCCTTTTCTTAATGGCAAAAAAGGGTACTTGATAAGGAACCATGGATGCCTTGTTAATTAGCTCAATACTTACAGGTAATTCTGACTTGGTCCCATCACAATTTGTAAAGAGCAACCGACTAAAGTCACAGATACTGCTGCCCTAAATATCTATGGGTACTTACTTCTAATTTAAATAATAAAAACTACTTTCTCATCCTCAGCTAAAGTTCCATAAATAAGAAAAAAACAACCTTTAAGTTTCATTACTTTTTATATGAAATTTTAAGTTAGAAAAATAATTTTAATAATCTTTCACTCGCATAGCAGTTACAATATTATAAAAGACATGTCAGATATATGGAATGCCACCAAAATAGAACTCGGTGTCAGCCGGCCGGGACGTGCGGAAATGGCCGTCCAGTGAATCAACGCAACATGCGCTTGCGCAAGGTATACCATCGAAATGATTTCTACGTTTATTATACGGTAGCTGCCATTTTTAACTGACTTCAAAGGGTTAAAGATTACAATTTAATTGCATTTTAAAATATCAACTGGTAGGGTGCTTCTTTTCATTCTTTTTTGCACAGTCCGTTTTAATGAATTGGAAAAGGGCAGCAAAAGTACTAATGATATTTAGTGTTTTAATATGTTCATTGAAAATAAAGTCAAGTTTTGGTTACATGAAAATTTTAATCTTTTCTCACCAAATGTTAGAGATTTTGTCATGGACACAATAAATTCAACAAAGGTAATTAGATAAAATAAAGAAATCATTGTGTTTATTTTGCTGTTTTTATCTACGTCTTTATTTGTCTGATGTAGGTACAAAACATTAAAAAAATAATCACCAAGAAAAGGTTTGATGCACTTTATATTACGGTAAGTTGCCATATTAGTAATAATCATGTTGTATTGAAATTTTCATCAATTAAAATCATAAGTTTGTAAATAAGGACTGCACCAATTTAATAGGCACCTACCTACCATTATAGTACTTTTTGGATAATTATTTTATTTTGTGTTCTTAATTGTCAGAATAACATTTTAAAAAAAAAGGAGATTAAAATTCAAACACAATAATGTTTACTCTAATTTTTATTCCGGCAACTGATTCCTGTAGTACTCGTAAATGGATCCAGGAAAACGCGAGTGGAACCGCGGACTTATATACACGTCTAATCTCTCAACAATGCCTTTTGATTTGACCTAGACATAACAGGTAACTAATGTAATATGTTTATATAAATCAGCCAAACAGTTAACATAATATTTACTCTACCGTATAAGTAACTCCATTTTCAGAATGACCCAATGTCTTGTATTATTTGTACAGTGTATTGTAAATTTCGTAATACCACATTTGAACGGTTGACATTGAAATTGTTGATGATACCTGCCAAAGTAAAATAGTGACGTTTACTCGTCCATTGTATTATACTAATGTGGTATCCAAAATGGGAAGAACAATTATCCAATTATCACAAATAATATTATCTAGGTAATTATTATTTGGCTTTGTTCTAATTCAGTGAGAAAAGAAAGAAAATTTACCAACAGTTAGTTCCGCTTTGACGCTTATACGGAAAATTATAGCAGAAAATTCGTTGTCTTCTAATGAGGTAGGTACAATCAGCTTCATAAGTACATAGATAAACATTATTGAAATTCACGAACTAGATTCATCAATTAAAAAATACACTCAGTACTTGTTTCGAACAATACTGTTATGAATAGAGTGTCTACTTAAAGAAAAATTGTAACATACAAGTACTACGAGTAATTTTTCATTCATGAATCTAGTTCGTAAATTTCAATAGTGTTTATCTACTTATGAGGCTGACGTACCTATTTTATCAGTCGGTTTGGTCTTGAATCCGCCATCGTGGAGCTTTCTTGACGTGGTTAGAAGTTCGAAACCAAGTACCTAACCGTTCCAAGTCTAAGTTCCGAGGTGTAACCAACCACTTAGTGTAACCTAGAGCTCTGGCTCTAAATGGATAGGTGGGGGACCGTGTGGTTTCAGTCGGTTTGAGTCCGGCATAACATCCTTGGGAATGTCGACACGTATAGAAGAAAAAAGCTATCTTTGACCTATGGTATTTCTTTATCCGTATTTTCGTGCTTTGTAAGGCACGTTATGCCGTTGTACCGGTTGCTAGTAACATGAAGTATGTAAACACAGTCAGAGAAAATACAACAGGTATAATAAAGAGCCCTTTGGGGGACTAGGTATTACTTCATTAAATTATCTATTGTATGTGTAGAATTATTTTAGAAACAGTAAGTATCACATCGGTTTTACTTCATTATTCAGTTCTCTTACACAAGTAGTGCTCTTTTTAGGTAGTAAATGATATTATTAATAACAATTTTAAGCTGTATCTTACGTTTTCTTGTGCAATTGTGTGTAAAAGTTATCAATGATTGTCGGTTAACCGCCTTTCTGTTTACAATTGTTATGAAATCGACCATTTTCCTTGTAAAATCCTTTGTAATGCCTACAATTATTATATGCTAATTTATACATATTGATATTATAAACCTTTCTGCGAGCAGGTCATGCTCGTGAAGGAGGCGGCGGGGCGGGTACGGGAGAGAACTCTCCCACCCGAGTTCCGCAGTCGGCGGCCTGGGCGCCGCCGACGTGTCTTCGCCGAGGACTATCGGCCACCATGACCGGGGGTCTGAGATCGGTGAAAGGGCCACTCACCGTCCTTACAGAAGCAGGCCCATGATGGCAGCGTTACGTGAGGAACTCACACACGCCCCCCCTTAGAAGCGGGATCACACACGAAACCCCCCAAAGACGCGGGATAGCACCCGAACCACCCCCTGAGCGAGGCCGTAGTGGCGGCCGTAGGTCTGTTGGGAGTCCTGGGACATCCTTTCGAGGGCTTACCCGGGGCTCCCAACCATAGGCTGTTGGGCGTTACGTGAGGTTTTTTAGTCGGTAGGAGTCCGGCATAACATCCTTGAGGACTTTCCCTCACGTTAAAAAAAAACATATAGACCCCACCTCCCTTACGCCCTTTAAATTGAGGGTGAATATCTCAAAATCACTATTTCACTGCATTAGAACAGCGTTGATGTAAAAGTTGTACCTACCTTACCATTTTTAACAGACAATTCAACAGTGAAGAGACTATGTGCATTCCTTTGCTTATTTAAATGTAAGCACAGATTATTCAAAATGTACACATTTTCATTGCATACGATTCCGGAGCAGGTAGCTGGGCTTGCTCCAGGGCGGGTGACCCGGCTACCGCGTACCGCCCTACTTTCCACAACTAGGTCAAGACTACGCCTCGCTGAAACCCATCGGAAAGCATGACTTTTGCCTGCTGTTAAGCGTTAACTCTTTGACATACCTACTAAGGGAGGGCGAATTGTTGCCAAAGTAACGCTGTGCTTATAAGTCGCAGGTAAAATAGAACAAGAAGCCGTGAGATCGTTCCTGCCCCTCTCTAACACGTTTATTGTGAAAGTTCAATCCGATTGACGATGTCATTTTTGTTTTATTTTGAAACTTTGAACAGATGATCCACGTGACCTAGGGACGTAGTTTAATGCGACAGAGTCACAGATTACGACATAAGCCCCTCTGCAATCTATTTTATAGAGAGGGGCTATAATCACTTTTCTTTTAGAATAAGTACAAGTTATTCTCTAGTCTCTGAGTACTCCGATTTTGGTCCAATCCACTGTAAGATGTGTACTGGCTGACCAGCGCAACTTGTTGTAATTTTTAAACATAAATGTCCAATTCCATTAAAAATTCAGAACAAATCCAAAGAAATTAAAAATAATATTATTTGTTGACTATCCCTACTAGCCCCTACTAATATTATAAATGCGAAAGTACCTCTGTATGTCTGTTACGCTTTCACGCCTAAACGGCTGGAGCGATTGAGATGAAATTTGGTACGGGGATAGTTCGAGACCCTAGGAAGGACATAGGTTACTTTTTAACCGACTGTGCAAAGGGAGGGTAATGATTTTACGCAATAACGACTTCTACGCGGTCGAAGCCGCGGGGAACAGCTAGTGCAGTATATTTTGGAGTACATCGCGTACAAACGCCATGGCAGGGTATTTTTATATTAACTGCTGATCCTTCGGAAAATGTCTCGAAGGCGAAAATATTTATTAGCCACGCAGGGAAAGAATTACATTCAGTCCTCCTCTCGAATCAAATTTCCACCAATCGTATCGAGTTTTTGTCAAGTTGAGAGCCACACACATGCGTAAGGTCTTTTTATATTGATTACTTTAAATAAAGCTCTGACCTACATGAATGTCGATATTGTACTCATACCTAATCTGTATATAATAATGACATAATGACTATAATTATAAGAGACACGATTTTCTTCAATGTAAATGTTTATTGACTATTTGAAATGCTAGTATGTAGATCAGAAATTATCTCTACTCTGTGATTGGGTGTTATTTAAATCAATCAATCGTAAGAAATCTAGAATGCTACCTGATAAAAAACTACACTGAACCAATTAGAATAGAATATCGTCGTTGCGCCTGACAAGTTCCATATGTGCATTTTTTCGATTTTTCGATTTTTGCATATTTATAATCTCCGTCTGAATCTACACATGCTTGTAAAATCCATTGTGTAATATTTAGCTTAGAACCAATTTTGCAATATTCCGTATGTGTTTTAAGCTTTGGAAAAAAACGTTATGTGCACCCACGCACATATGGAATATGCGATCTTGCCAATATCGCGCGGAAAACACATGATAAATATGTAACAAACATGGTCTAAGGTGACGTTAACCATCATTTTAATTAGTTTTGAAAAGAAAAGTGTGTCGAAATTCGTAAGTAATGTGCTTTTTATTTATTTATTATCATTATTCTCCTATTAGCCTCTATGGCGCAGTCGGTAGTGATACCGCCGGCGGCGCTGGAGGTCGTGGGTTCGATTCCCACCGAAGACAGATATTTGTGTGACCTATAAATGTTTGTCTCAAGAGTCTGGGTATTTCTTTGTATAATTATGTATTTGAAAAGTATATAAGTATAGATATCCGTGCTTTGATACCCATAACACAAGCAGGTTATTCCTAGCTTACTTTGGGATCGGATAGCGTTGTGTGAAATGTCCGAGAATATTTATTTATTTATTTTATTTACTTATTTGATAAGTTTTGTAATGGATAGAGTCCTACCCACAACATAGGGGCCACTTTCGGGTCTCACCTGCGAGTGGTGCTCCTGCTGATTAACGGATGAGGTCATGACGAAGAGAAAAACAAACAAAATAAAGCACTACACACTACTAACGCACTACTTAGCCGTCTGGTCTAAACGTCGTACAAAAGGCCCAAACCCCGTACCAATATGAAAGCTTATAAAAATAAACGGCCCCCAGTTCCCTACACTTCTGCTGTTCCGGTCGCGGTAGCGGTCGCAACAATGGCGGGAGGGAAGTGCAAAGAATTTACGGGCTAAGATAGGCTACCATTCACGACTGATCCTGGCTCCATATAACGACGCACTTTAGGTACACTGCATAGCTGAACGAGCATCTTATCAAACTTGAGGTAGAACTGATTCGCAAAGACATACTAGACTTGTGCGAGGTCCGAATAAAGGGTATTTTCACTTACACTCTTCAATCAAGGAACACTAGAACACGCTAACCCCCACACCAGATGAAACGCTCTATTTTTAGCAAAGTGATGGAAGGACCTCCGACGGTGGTGTTGATTTTATGGTGAAAATTTACCTCGTTAGCAGTGGTGTGGAAGTCAGCAGTGTATCGGCTCGGGTAGCATATCATATACTGGAACTCATCGACAGGAACTCCCTGAATGTGATACAGGTGTATGCCACTACCTCGAGAAGCACGAAAGAGGCAATCGAGGCTGTATACGACGACATAGCGAAGATATTACAAGGCACTGCCAACTTCAATGTTAATGGGGGATTTTCAACGCCAAACTATAGGGTATAAGGTGGTCGCAAAACCGTGATACGGCGAATGACTGGGGCACATACCTACTTGTTGATTTTCCCTCCAATCTCAGGGTCACTTCTTGGTGAATTCTTTCTTTAATATGAGGCCCCACAGAAAGTAGATTTGGTGAAGCCCCGACACAGTCACAATTAATGAAGAAGTATTTATTATAACGGACAAAAGTAATGACTTTGTGATTGTCAGGTGGTTTAATGCCGGTTGTGATCACTGACTTGTCCCATTATTATCAGAAAGAGCCTAGGTTATAAAGCCTGTTCTTCGACCTACTATGAACTACATAGAATTGGGATCCGAAAGGTTTCAATTGAAACTTCGAAATCGTTTCGATTTGCTAGGAACCACTGACAACGACAAAACCGACACAGTGGTAAAAACGTTACAACAAGTGCTCGAAGATTTTTGTTTAGCAGTGACAAAAAAGGTGTTCAAAGCTCCAAGACTCTCGAAGTTATGAAGATTAGATGGGAAATGAGACCTACGCCTGCGTATTCTTCAGAACGGTTTGACCTTAACGTCAAAATTCAAAAGCTGCTAAGACACGAACTCAGACGTAATAACACCAGTGTTTTCGAGACTAAGATTGAGCAGAACAGGGGCACTAAGGTCTGTACCCATCAGTTCAACAGCAGCAAACAACCACAGGTAGCAAAATTGTACCCTCAAGGTTAATTTCATTAAGATTCTCGAGGAAATGGACTCCTTTTACAGAGACCTATAATTATCACAGATTAAAGCCTACGTGGCCTAGTAATGATGGCCACAGTGTTCCATTAACGCACCAATGAACCAGATATCGATCAGAGCGAAGTCAGCGCAGCTCTTGAACAACTCAAAAGTAATAAATCCCCTTGAGAGGACAGAATTAATAAACAACACCTTAAATTTGGTGAGACTCTGGTCCTTAAAGTGTATTAAATTTCATTCTCCGGGTGGAACAGACACACACACAGGGAGAGGGAGTGTGGTGACTCTGATCTTTAAAAAAAGGTGACAAGACCTGCCCCATGTCACTTGTGCGCGAGCTTGTGTGTTTACAAGTTGTTCTCAAGGATAGTGTCACAAATTGCCTCACCGTAAAGATACGACGTAGCAGGGCCTAATCCTAGTCGAAAGATTGAGGTTTGTGGTTGCCCAGGAGTCTACTTATCTTGAAACCTGATTTGAAACGATGTTATCCGTCAGAATACCATCGTTGTCGACATAGCTCTCAGAGCATGCGTTTTGATGGTAGGTACACATCTATAAAAGAAACGATAGCCGAGCTTGCTGAAAGTAGGATAGGACGATCCCTTCCTGATGGCTCGACCGCCTGAAAATGTCACAGAGAGTGACTGGATGCGGAAGACGTAGGACCGTATGTTCCGGCGTAATTTGGGCGAGGCCTATGTCCAGTATTGGATTGCCTGAATTTGATTACCTAATTAAGAATAGGCATAAAACTGAGCACGGTTTCTACAGGCATAAGATCGTAAGTAATTATTCAAAAGTTTAAGCTCCATCTATTTTGTTCTGCACTCTGCATTGGACTCGTGTAAGTGGATTAAGGACTTTATAGAGGAGTTTATATTGTGACTTTTAGGTATTTTAACATACTTTTAATTTACCTTTTAGGATTAAGAACAGAAGTTTTAATCAACACTAATACATTATAAAAAGACCGACCAATAATTGTGAAAATAAAAGTAGTACACTGAATGTTTAATACCGAAATGTCACATAATAGACAAGTTTTTGAGAAAACAGTGCTAACATTATCACTTATGTGCATGAAAATGGCACATGTATAATTTGCATGCACAGTGCCAAAACAGGTATGTGCAGATTTACAGAACAAAACAAGCCTGGTTGTTGTCTTTTTCAACCAATAAGTAAGCTCGAGCTAATAAAGAAAATGTTTCTTTGTTGATCATAGACAGTTAATGTAGAAGAACTTCAATAGTACTATGTAACGGTATAGAAGTGTATTGTTTCCGAACGAAAAGGAAGGTTCTAATACAATGGGTAATTCAACAAGTGGCTAATGAACGCTCCCGTCATTCAATCATTAATGTTTTCTATAGTAACAATACTTGAAAATAACATTATTAAGTTGTTAAAATTGTTTTGTTGTTTTCTAATGAATGATTGTTCCACTCAAGTCCTACAAGTATTATTTCTGAAGTACTATTTAAATAGTTTTTTTTATGAATCTTCAATGAAGATATGTCAAGTTCGTGAATAGAATAATAACAGTTTTTCAAAACGGCTGTTTACAGGGAACGCCATGTAAAATCTTCTTATCCAATAAAGTTAGGTTACTGTAGACGCTTTTTGTATCTATTTATATTTTTGTTTTCTCTATTTAAGCTCTTTTTAATGCGTTTTTTGACTTTCAATTTCAGTCAACTGACACTCACTCCTCTCTAGAATAATAAAAAATTGCGTGTACTTAGTGTACACACGTAAGAAGTGAAACTTCTTCATAAACTTAATTTTCACCTCACCTTAAATTAAGTCAAAAAGTACAAAAGTACAAAAGTCCAAAGTCCAAAAGTACAAAAGTACAAAAGTCCAAAGTCCAAAAGTCCAAAAGGCCAAAAGTCCAAAAGTCCCAAAGTCCCAAAGTCCCAACGTCTCAAGGTCCCAAAGTCCCAAAGTCCCAAAGTCCCAAAGTCCCAAAGTCCCAAAGTCCCAAAGTCCCAAAGTCCCAAAGTCCCAAAGTCCCAAAGTCCCAAAGTCCCAAAGTCCCAAAGTCCCAAAGTCCCAAAGTCCCAAAGTCCCAAAGTCCCAAAGTCCCAAAGTCCCAAAGACCCAAAGTCCCAAAGTCCCAAAGTCCCAAAGTCCCAAAGTCCCAAAGTCCCAAAGTCCCAAAGTCCAAAAGTCCCAAAGTCCCAAAGTCCCAAAGTCCCAAAGTCCCAAAGTCCCAAAGTCCCAAAGTCCCAAAGTCCCAAAGTCCCAAAGTCCCAAAGTCCCAAAGTCCCAAAGTCCCAAAGTCCCAAAGTCCCAAAGTCCCAAAGTCCCAAAGTCCCAAAGTCCCAAAGTCCCAAAGTCCCAAAGTCCAAAAGGCCAAAAGTCCAAAAGTCCCAAAGTCCCAAAGTCCCAACGTCTCAAGGTCCCAAAGTCCCAAAGTCCCAAAGTCCCAAAGTCCCAAAGTCCCAAAGTCCCAAAGTCCCAAAGTCCCAAAGTCCCAAAGTCCCAAAGTCCCAAAGTCTCAAAGTCCCAAAGTCCCAAAGTCCCAAAGTCCCAAAGACCAAAAGTCCCAAAGTCCCAAAGTCCCAAAGTCCCAAAGTCCCAAAGTCCCAAAGTCCCAAAGTCCCAAAGTCCCAAAGT
Organism: Miltochrista miniata; assembly: GCA_933228765.1. Taxonomy (NCBI): domain Eukaryota; kingdom Metazoa; phylum Arthropoda; class Insecta; order Lepidoptera; family Erebidae; genus Miltochrista; species Miltochrista miniata. The sequence goes on along the minus strand of OW121766.1, from coordinate 21,365,331 downwards.
CCCAAAGTCCCAAAGTCCCAAAGTCCCAAAGTCCCAAAGTCCCAAAGTCCCAAAGTCCCAAAGTCCCAAAGTCCCAAAGTCCCAAAGTCCCAAAGTCCCAAAGTCCCAAAGTCCCAAAGTCCCAAAGTCCCAAAGTCCCAAAGTCCCAAAGTCCCAAAGTCCCAAAGTCCCAAAGTCCCAAAGTCCCAAAGTCCCAAAGTCCCAAAGTCCCAAAGTCCCAAAGTCCCAAAGTCCCAAAGTCCCAAACTCCCAAAGTCCCAAACTCCCAAAGTCCCAAACTCCCAAAGTCCCAAAGTCCCAAAGTCCCAAAGTACCAAAGTCCCAAAGTCCCAAAGTCCCAAAGTCCCAAAGTCCCAAAGTCCCAAAGTCCCAAAGTCCCAAAGTCCCAAAGTCCCAAAGTCCCAAAGTCCCAAAGTCCCAAAGTCCCAAAGTCCCAAAGTCCCAAAGTCCCAAAGTCCAAAAGTCCAAAAGTCCAAAAGTCCAAAAGTCCAAAAGTCCAAAAGTCCAAAATTCCAAAAGTCCAAAAGTCCAAAAGTCCAAAAGTCCAAAAGTCCAAAAGTCCAAAGGTCCAAAAGTCCAAAAGTCCAAAAGTCCAAAAGTCCAAAAGTCCAAAAGTCCAAAATTCCAAAAGTCCAAAATTCCAAAAGTCCAAAAGTCCAAAAGTCCAAAAGTCCAAAAGTCCAAAAGTCCAAAAGTCCAAAAGTCCAAAAGTCCAAAAGTCCAAAAGTCCAAAAGTCCAAAAGTCCAAAAGTCCAAAAGTCCAAAAGTCCAAAAGTCCAAAAGTCCAAAAGTCCAAAAGTCCAAAAGTCCAAAAGTCCAAAAGTCCAAAAGTCCAAAAGTCCAAAAGTCCAAAAGTCCAAAAGTCCAAAAGTCCCAAAGTCCCAAAGTACCAAGGTCCCATCCAAAAGTCCAAAAGTCCCAAAGTCCCAAAGTTCCAAAGTCCCAAAGACCCAAAGTACCAAGGTCCCATCCAAAAGTCCAAAAGTTCAAAAGTTCAAAAGTCCCGAAGTCTCAAAGTTCCAAAGTCCCAAAGACCCAAAGTACCAATGTCCCATCCAAAAGTCCAAAAGTCCAAAAGCCCAAAAGTCCAAAAGTCCAAAAACCCTTAAATGACATGCTATCCCTGGATAAAGTACTCTTAATTCGAATCCACCGTGGTGGGGAACAGAACAAAGATGGCGCGTAACCAAAAATCGTGACGTGACGTGACGTGACGTGACGTGACGCAAATTTTTTTCCAACGCCGATAAAGAAGTTTCACTTCAATAATAAAATCTTCAAATATATGCAACATTGCATTTCAAATGTATATCTTACACATGTAAAAAATGATTGTTCATAATACTGCATTTACAGATTTTTGATAACTTACACACTATGTGTGGGTAAGCCTCGTCTAAACACAGTGACTTCGTGTGCGTGACATGAGGTACAGTGAAGTACAAAATACAAAAACACTTGTTTAACGAAAATAAAAACTCAATGGGTGAAATGTATGTTATACATATTAATATGTATCGCTGTTTGAAGAATAAAATTGAGGAATTTTAGGATTCGCTACTCTCTCCAAGGTTAATTATAAATTCAATCAAAATGTCGATAGTATTCTTCTTTTTTGGCGTGTCGACAAGTATAACGCCACATCTCTTCATCAATTTACTTAAACGTTCGTTTAGTACCTAATTTCATTATTTCCATCACATTTTGTTTGATTTTATGCGAAGCATTATAATTTGTTTAAATTCCCCATACATTTTCTATTGGGTTTAGTTCAGGATAATACGGTGGTAGCCGAAGAACTTTTAAGCCATATGGCTGAAGTATGTCATTAATCTTATAACAATCTAGCTGACACATAAGGTGTGCGAAAAGAGTGTGAAACTGCCCTGCCCTCTCCCAAAGGAACCGCGCAATATATCGGGAACAAAAGTATCCGAGAACCTTCCTCGGATCATAAGCTCAGATTGTGCCAAGTTTCATTTAAATCAATTCATAATCAGGATACAGACCGACAGACATGAAAATTTCTAATTACATTTTCAGCTTCAGTATCGATTAGAGAACGCCCTACAAATAAAATTTTCAAATTATCTTTCATGTACAGACTCTCGACCCTCAACAGTTTTTTTTTAGATATATAGATTAGATATGGTTCTTTTAATTTTTTTTATCAAGTCATATCATACAGTTCAATTTTTGTCATATTTGCAGTATAAGCAATGTTTTTTTCCGTCGACCATCTCTGTATTTCTATTCTTTTTGCATTAGAATTTGGAGCTCTATCATTTATGACTTTTCTGTAGGCCTTTATAAGTTACACAATTCTACCATACATTATTTTGTTATGCCTCGAAGGGTTTAGGCAGCGTTTTCGTTGAAAGCTCCCAGACACCTTATTTTTTTCCGACATCTCCAACTAATATCATTATATTTTAGTCAATGTATACGAAAACTCAACAAATTATATACGTTAACCTTTCTCAAGAATCATTGGTGATCTCAGCATGAAAATCCATACAGTATTTTTTAAGTTTATCGTGAACAGACAGACGCGGCGGGGACTTTGTTTTATTATATGTAGTGATAACAAATATGAATTCCATCGAATTGACACATAAAAAATATTTACCTGACTTCTTAAACATTTTCTCCGTGAAGAATTAGACATTTTCTTTAACGACTATACCCATGGTATTATCACTAAGAACACTATGTAATGAATTATAATGTGACGACTTCTACGCGGTCGAAGCCGCGGGGAACAGCTAGTGCAGTATATTTTGGAGTACATCGCGTACAAACGCCATGGCAGGGTATTTTTATATTAACTGCTGATCCTTCGGAAAATGTCTCGAAGGCGAAAATATTTATTAGCCACGCAGGGAAAGAATTACATTCAGTCCTCCTCTCGAATCAAATTTCCACCAATCGTATCGAGTTTTTGTCAAGTTGAGAGCCACACACATGCGTAAGGTCTTTTTATATTGATTACTTTAAATAAAGCTCTGACCTACATGAATGTCGATATTGTACTCATACCTAATCTGTATATAATAATGACATAATGACTATAATTATAAGAGACACGATTTTCTTCAATGTAAATGTTTATTGACTATTTGAAATGCTAGTATGTAGATCAGAAATTATCTCTACTCTGTGATTGGGTGTTATTTAAATCAATCAATCGTAAGAAATCTAGAATGCTACCTGATAAAAAACTACACTGAACCAATTAGAATAGAATATCGTCGTTGCGCCTGACAAGTTCCATATGTGCATTTTTTCGATTTTTCGATTTTTGCATATTTATAATCTCCGTCTGAATCTACACATGCTTGTAAAATCCATTGTGTAATAATTAGCTTAGAACCAATTTTGCAATATTCCGTATGTGTTTTAAGCTTTGGAAAAAAACGTTATGTGCACCCACGCACATATGGAATATGCGATCTTGCCAATATCGCGCGGAAAACACATGATAAATATGTAACAAACATGGTCTAAGGTGACGTTAACCATCATTTTAATTAGTTTTGAAAAGAAAAGTGTGTCGAACATGAGGTACAGTGAAGTACAAAATACAAAAACACTTGTTTAACGAAAAAAAAAACTCAATGGGTGAAATGTATGTTATACATATTAATATGTATCGCTGTTTGAAGAATAAAATTGAGGAATTTTAGGATTCGCTACTCTCTCCAAGGTTAATTATAAATTCAATCAAAATGTCGATAGTATTCTTCTTTTTTGGCGTGTCGACAAGTATAACGCCACATCTCTTCATCAATTTACTTAAACGTTCGTTTAGTACCTAATTTCATTATTTCCATCACATTTTGTTTGATTTTATGCGAAGCATTATAATTTGTTTAAATTCCCCATACATTTTCTATTGGGTTTAGTTCAGGATAATACGGTGGTAGCCGAAGAACTTTTAAGCCATATGGCTGAAGTATGTCATTAATCTTATAACAATCTAGCTGACACATAAGGTGTGCGAAAAGAGTGTGAAACTGCCCTGCCCTCTCCCAAAGGAACCGCGCAATATATCGGGAACAAAAGTATCCGAGAACCTTCCTCGGATCATAAGCTCAGATTGTGCCAAGTTTCATTTAAATCAATTCATAATCAGGATACAGACCGACAGACATGAAAATTTCTAATTACATTTTCAGCTTCAGTATCGATTAGAGAACGCCCTACAAATAAAATTTTCAAATTATCTTTCATGTACAGACTCTCGACCCTCAACAGTTTTTTTTAGATATATAGATTAGATATGGTTCTTTTAATTTTTTTTATCAAGTCATATCATACAGTTCAATTTTTGTCATATTTGCAGTATAAGCAATGTTTTTTTCCGTCGACCATCTCTGCATTTCTATTCTTTTTGCATTAGAATTTGGAGCTCTATCATTTATGACTTTTCTGTAGGCCTTTATAAGTTACACAATTCTACCATACATTATTTTGTTATGCCTCGAAGGGTTTAGGCAGCGTTTTCGTTGAAAGCTCCCAGACACCTTATTTTTTTCCGACATCTCCAACTAATATCATTATATTTTAGTCAATGTATACGAAAACTCAACAAATTATATACGTTAACCTTTCTCAAGAATCATTGGTGATCTCAGCATGAAAATCCATGCAGTATTTTTTAAGTTTATCGTGAACAGACAGACGCGGCGGGGACTTTGTTTTATTATATGTAGTGATAACAAATATGAATTCCATCGAATTGACACATAAAAAATATTTACCTGACTTCTTAAACATTTTCTCCGTGAAGAATTAGACATTTTCTTTAACGACTATACCCATGGTATTATCACTAAGAACACTATGTAATGAATTATAATGTGACCAAGTTACACAGGATCTCAACGTTGCAGTTACATTGAGACTTGTCATGATATTTGATTTTGTTTCATTATAACGTAAGAGTTGCCTGCAAACGTGGTAGATGGCGCTGTATGCTTTTTGTATAAATATGATGTTTATTTCGCGGCCACGCAGAGCGTTTCCCGCAAAGACTGCTTGGCACCGCTGGTGTCGTCAATAAGTCTAGTTACGTCTCTACCTCATAATATAAAAATGTACTCTGTGAAGACGGCCGCGTGACTGCCACACAAATTAACGCTGTATAATTACTAGCGCACGCACACATAGCGCCGCGCGCACTGATGATTTGAATTATCTATAGTATAATAGACTACAGGCCCGTGTTGAAAAAATTATGGGTCATTTGAACCACCAGGTGACCTATCTAGAACGATGTAAGAGCATAAAATAATAAGATTCAGCACTATGCCGCCACTTGTAAGCTGTCTAACTGAGTGCAGGTGAGAAAAAGAGTACATTTTGGTCATATATTTTTGTACGGCATTCTTACCACCAATAGATCCATGAAAAATAATAAGAAAACGCGCAGTGCCGTAAAAACATGGTGCGCCACTAAGTCGGATTTTTTTTTTATTTTCCGACAATTTAAACTTTAATGTACACCAATATAAAAACATACGGAAGAGAAAGATACTACAGTTTTATAAATGTACAGAGGGCGGACATGTAACATTTTTTGAAAGTCTCGAACACGACTCGAATGAAAATTTCGAGTATGGAAGGAGTTTATGGGATCAGAAGACGTATTAGGGTGCCTCGTAGACAGGAATGTAAGTTTAAAATAATAAACGAAATATATTTCTTTGCCCCATTTGTCCCTCACTAGCAAAAATTGACGCCAAAGATATCATGAAAATCGTTTTATAATTGCGACCATACAGAGAAGAAAAAACATACAATTTTTTTGCCATTTGATATATAGAGACTCTTAATTAGTATGTTTGGAGATATCTAACTCAAATAAGGTAATTAAAAAACGAATACTTAATGTATCGAACTCAAAAAATGGTAATTAGAAATCGAATACCTACTTAATGTAGCTACCATCATTATCTACTCTAGCTGCAACAAATTTACCTTTTATACTACCAAAAAAAAATTTTATGAAGAATATTTGAAACACATCATTCCCACAGAAATACCTATAACATCGACTCTACGGGTATACTACGCGAAATCGAATGCCAAATAATCGAACGTTCAAAATATCAAACGTTCAATATATCGAACGTTCAAAATATTGAAGATTACAATATCAATGTTCGATTTATTAAACGTTCGATATTTTGAACGTTCGAGTATTTGGATGTTCGATTATTTGGCATTCGATTTGGCGTAGTATACCCGACTCTACTTGGCAAACCTTGAGAAGCCGACCAGACATGCTGACGAGAGCACATAAATCTGGTACCCCCACCTAAAATATATATGCATTTTAATATACTTCACAATTTTGGAATGATGTGTCACTACCTTAGTCATTTCTTTGTGAGTGATCCTGATTCTGTATTGGTATTCGCATCATGAGAACTTATAAGTCGTAAATGCAATTTATGCTAGTTTTCGATGTATCTTTAACAACTTGGGTGTAAAAATCGTAATAAAATCACAAGGTCAATATTCTGAAGTAATGATACAGATCTGCGAACAGAATTAATTCACGTATCGCCAATAAACATAGGTGAATCATTGATATTAGAAGTATGAGAACGTTCATACATAGTATTTCATACTGGTGATACCTTCAGAAAACAGAAGTCTAAGGATGTTTAGTAAGGAGTCCTTCGACGTTTCGGACAATGCTTAAGGACACGTTCTCACAGAAGAAGTAGATACAAACCTTTAAAGGGTATTGCACTTCGATCAACAATATATTGTTGATCAAAGGTATAGCAGTATTCAGAGACAAGGTCAAAGTTTCCATTAAAGCAGAGACAAGAAAAGCTTTTTTTTTGAGGGATACTTCAGCTCTAGGTAGCCTTATAAAAGAGTCAGTCTATCCACTAAACCTCCTGTACATCGCTCTTTTTTTATAGGTACCATGTGGCAGACAAGCATACGGTCCACTAGATGTACCGGTGGTCACTGTAACCTATGGACGTCTTTATGAGGCAGCAGGAATTATAGGCATTAAATTTCTTTTTCCACAAGTTATTTCACTGCGGACATTAATAATACAAGTACAGCAAAGGAAAGCGTGCCCAAGACCATGAAGCAAGGACTTCAGATGCTTCCGCGACTATACAAACTACAAAATCCAATTTGTTCAAACTGCTGTTGTTCTTCGTAGGAATGGTTTGTCCTAATAAGTCTGTGTGAACTTCAATAATTGGTTTCAATACCAACTGCCTAATAAGAAAACGTGGTTATTCGTTACGGACTTCCGAATAAATATTGACATTCATAACTGTGAAAAAAATTGTTTCGAGTTTAGTTTGGCACGTAGCAAGAAAATGGCAGCAATTATTTACGTTCAGATCAATACCTTCCGAAATGTAAACAACGTTGATTGAACGGTAGCGTCTAGTACCTACTTCCGAATTGAATTTTGACGATATTTCAATTAATTTCTAAGACCTTGGGTACGAAATGTACGAAATGGGATATGAGACTACTCTGTAGAGTAATTTTAATCTAAAGATATGTACTGTTAATATTAGCTTATGCCCGAGACACTCACGCTCTCGTGGTAAGGATCTCCTGTTCTCGTTTGTCACAGGAAGTTGTTCCTGAGATAAAAGGCAACCTGTCCTTTCTCAAGGTCTATTCCACAGAGACCAGAAAGAGAAATATTTTTTTCTGATTTCCGTAGTCTACTCTATCTTGTACCGAATTTCATCAGAATCTATTCTGGAATTGAACAGACTTGAGTTACTTTCGTATTTTTATTTTCTAAAGGGCTTATTACCTAGCTAGCTCAGGCAGTGTTATGTAAACGATTTCTGCGCTAAGCATCTCACACAACGGTAATTTCTGAAATAGATGAAAGTTTAGCGAGCATTCCCGTGCTTCGAAGGCTGATTAAGCCCCTTAATAGCTCAGCAATTTGTAAAAACTATCTAGAAAACTCAAAATTACTCACAATATTTACAACAGGACACAGCGACATTCACGACAAGCCGTCAGACAGTAGACTAACCAGATTCCTGGAGTGCTCAGGACTTATAAACCTGCTGGAAAGAAGCCTTTATAGAATTTAATCTACATACGTAAGACCAAAAATTTCCATGGCAAGTTTCCTTAAATTCGCTTAAGATGACGTTTTACGTTGACTTCTAAGTGCAGCGGTACTTATTAGTCATCGTCATTCCAATGGCATTCCAAGTCCTGTATTAGAATATTCATACATTTCGCGTATAATTAGTTTGCAGAACAATATTATAACTCTTTGTTACTATATTTTATTTGATGAATAACCGCGCCTGCGCTCCTGATGCCGTACCTATTGATTGAATCGTCATCAATCCTACGTAAATGGGCGTGCGTAAGTAAAGATATAAATACCTAATTCTATTAATACTATATTGACGAGATCATTAAAAGTAACAATGTACTTTTCTTGTATATGGATGTTGAAGAAGAAATATCTTTGAAGAATACTTTTTTTTTGTTTTTTATTTACTTTAATTTCGTGTTAGAGTCCTTTTTCCTTCAAAGAATAGGGATGTCAACTGTCGGACTTCAACTGATTAAAACCACACGGTCCGCAAAACAGCGCCGAGTACGCCTGATAGATTCCCGGAGATGTTCTGATTATTATGATATCAGGAACTGCTAACGATTAAAAAAAAGTAAGTGGTAAATCGTGACCCATTGAGGAAGTTTATAGGCGGTATTATAACGCTTATCTAATAGGGCGCAGAAGAAATCATAACTACTATTCCACCAAGCGAAGTTGACGAACGCGTCGAATGATCCTTTACCGCCTGCACCTACATTCAGGTACCGGAATTACCTTCTAGTACCGTCTGCAAGGATAAAGACCATGCTCATGTATCCGTTTTCGTAAATTTAGTTCAGGAAAAAAAAACTCTATCGATTATAGAGATTTTTCGTAACATTTGAATCGTCAACTTCGCTTGGCGGAGTAGAATGCGAGCCCACTTGCGTGGGTAAGCCCTCGGAAGGATGACCCAGGGACTATAAGGGGCATGGAATAGAGGTGACCATATATCATAGGGAAAGTAGACACAACGAGTAATGTATAAACCGTTATTAGTAAGTCATAAAACGGCAAAATATAGATGTATCTATAGATAAGTAAGAACGATATATCGAGAGGACATTACATTTCGTTCCCACTTCAGTCTCGTGTATGATTCAGACTTGTACTCATTATTATGCACTTGTAGTTGATTTATTATTGGTTATACCTAAATTGTATTACTCACGTTGTATTATTTTATTGTATAATACCTACCACAGAAATCTACAACGTAATTATAGCTGCCTCTATAATAAACTAATAAAGGCTCTACATATCTGCATTTTGTAGCTATAGTAGTGACCAATAGTCATACAGCTTCAGGCCCTTTAAAGTTTCTGTTGAGATTTTTATCTACAATGTCCATATCAGTCAATTGAGTTGAGACTCCCTGGGTCACCCCCAGCATAAAGCAACGCGACCTGTACTAGGGAGTAAGTGGAGTTAGCATGTTAGCTTTATAATACATATCTGTCTGTATATTGCGGGGGGAAATCGTATTCATAGAAACTAAACCCCCAAAGATCAAACAATATGTTTTAGGGGTTAGGTATTATTGGCCTTCTTTAGGCGGTGTTTGCTAAGCAAAATGACTTCATGTCCATAAAATGGTAAAATATGGTGAAACTATGTATATTTACTACTACCTGTTACCACTTTTGTACTCATATTTGCAATGATTTAATAAATAAATAAATAAAAAATTCATGCACATGGACATAAAAAAAATTGAATGGGTTCGCCCGTCATTCAGCGTGCCAGTTAGCTTCCTTAAACAGAGCTAATAAAAGGTCAAATAAATCACTTCTTTAACGGTGAAAATCCTCATGGATGCTATGCCGACTCGTTCAAGCTACGATTAAAGCCAGACTGTGTCCTGAAATTTCCTATGGCCGGGAGTCGTCACGGAAGTCGATCAAAACAGATTAGATTAAACCAAAGCGACATGCACAACGCCTACAAATCTCCTGAGTTCATCATTATCCATTTTGATTTATATTTATGTGTTACTTTAATAGACTAATGCTATATTTCATAATCTTTTTAGCATAGTGTCCTTGCTATTGTCTACCTCACTGCAAAAATATTTGTGTGACCCGCAAAAAAGTTTGATTCGGAGCTTGAATTTTTTCCATTTTAGATGCCCGATTTCCTCAGGTACCTCACAAATACCTACAAACTGCCTATCCCCCAGGAGTCAATGGTGCAATGCCTGATTTCTACCGGTACCACACAAGTTACCTACAATCTGGCTATCCCCCAGGAGACAAAGGTGCAATGCCTGATTTCTACCGATACCACACAGTTACCTACAAACTATCTATCCCCCAGGAGTCAAAGGTGCCATGCCTGATTTCTACTGGTACTGCACAATTACCAACAAACTGCCTATCCCCCAGGAGACAAAGGTGCAATGCCTGATTTCTACTGGTACCGCACAATTACCTACAAACTGCCTATCCCCCAGGAGTCAAAGGTAGGAAAAAGGATAAGGATGTCCCAGGGTTCCGGGCAGACTTTGGCTACACCGCAGCCTCACCTAAGGGTTCGGGTACTATCCCGCATCGTTGGGAGTTAGTTCGGGTGGATGTTTTCCATGTGATATATCTAAATGTACCTACGTAGGTAAGCAAGTTTATCAGTAGCCTAGATCCCTTATCTGCTAACACGTAAGTACAGAAGCTTAATTTAGGGTAGATAGTTTTTTGTAATAAACAATAGCCATTAAGCTATTGATACCTGTTGTTAGAAACAGGAACCTTTTGAACGACTGGATTCAATATTACAATAAGCTCTTCACGTAATACGTGAACATTGTATAACTGGTTAGATTTTGGCGTTTAATAAACAATAATAAATAAATATTTACGGACATTTCACACAACGATATCTGATCCCAAAGTAAGCTAAGAATAACCTGCTTGTGTTATGGGTATCAGATCACGGATATTAATACTTTTATACTTTCTAAATACATACATATTATACATAGAAACACCCAGACTCTTGAGTCAAACATTTATGGGTCACCCAAGTTTAGTATGCGTCTGCCTACCCTTTCGGTGACTATATACCTGTATAAGTTGAGATTGTAGTGTATTGTCTGTTTCTGTTTATCTGATTTCTGGTAAGGTTAGTTTTACGCGTACATAGGTAGTTGTCCGGACGCTCGATCGATCCAGGTCACTCAGGTCATATAACACGGTAAGAACGACGCATGAAATATGCAAGTAACTCATTCTCCTGTGGGAAATCACAGTGAATATAGGACATGCTGTCATAATATTCATTGAATATGTTTCAGAAGGAGAGATGATACGCAGGGAAGCTGCTGAATGTTAGAATTATTTGGTTATTCTCTTTAATGGGAGTTTTTTACACACCAACGGTTAACTAAGCAAGCTTATTATAAACTTTTGTTAAGGGCACTTCGATCAATTAAAGTGTGGCATCTAAACAACTGGTATATATAGGCTTTGTTTATATTAAGTTTAGGTATTTATTGAAAGCTGTAATTTTCCTTGATATCAAAATTTTCAGAGTGGAAGTTGTTAATTTGGAATTACAAACAGACATTTCAATTTAATTCATATGTATAGATATGAAAGTGCTGACGGTGTGTCATACTATTACGAAGAAAATCTATAATTGCGTTACAATTTCAATTATCATACTAGAAGTGCACTCTAGATAACAAATTCGTGTCAAATTGGCGCCATCACACTTCGCATGAAAGTGCAAGAGACTAGTAACCTATAATTTTTGATACCACCTCGAAGCCTCTCTACCGGGAATCTCTTTGTCTGTCTGCCTCGTTGGTCTAGAGGTCGAAATGTGCGACTGCGGATCACGAGGTCGTGTGTTTGATTCCCACCGGAGACAAAAATATGTGTGACCATTAAATAAATAAATAAAATTAATATTCACGGATATCTCACATTTCTCTCAAGAGTCTGAGTGTTCTATGTATGATAAGTATGTATTTAAACAATATTGTATTAATATCCGTGATCTGATACCCATAACACAACCAGGTTATTCCTAGCTTACTTTGGGATCAGATAGCGTTGTGTGAAATGTACGTAAATTAGAAAAAATCCTAGAAGACTCTTCCGAGGAGTTACCCGGGCGTCCGGCGACGAATAGGCCTACCTAATCGTCGCCGGACGCCCGGGTAACTCCCGAATAAACCCTCTCGGTGTAGGCACCGTTTTTTAGTTTAGTCGGTGTTGAGATCCGTGGAGATTTCTACACGTCCAGGGAGCCTGCCCTGACCAGTTTTGATCACATGAATCGGCTGGAAAAATATATATCGGAGATGGTCCTAAAAAGTAACAGAGAATTCCAAAGCTTCGGAATTCATCTTTTGATCCAGGTTTTCAGTAGCATGGCACCTTGAAAATCTTTTGGGTGACTTGAAAAATGTCACAACCGGCGCCTGTCTATTTCAACACGGTAATAGGCTCACCAACTAATGCGTGGAGCAAAAATTGTACAAACTACACCTTCGAAAATATGGCTTGATTATTAATATGCTTTTTATGTAAGTACTAGCTGTTCCCCGCGGCTTCGACCGTGTAGAAGTCGTTATCGCGAAAGAGTCTTTATATCGTAAAATCATAACCCTCCTTTTGCACAGTCGGTTAAAAAGTAGCCTATGTCCTTTCTAGGACCTCGCACTAACCCTATACCAAATTTCATCTCAATCGCTCCAGCCGTTTTGGCGTGAAAGCGTAACAGACAGACAGACAGACAGAGTTACTTTCGCATTTATAATATTAGTAGGGAAATGGAATTCCAAATAAGTAACCTTTTTTTTGACATTTTTGCACAGATTTCAGCATCAGTTTTTGTACCACTGAGGTAGGTAATCATCCGTTCTGTACTAACTATGTACAAGTATTCATGGAATACTACGCACTGGATTTTAAGAAGTATGTGGATGATACCTCGCTATTCAGGTGTTTAGGTAATTATAAATTCTCAGAACGTTTGCACAAACCCCCATTCCTTGTAATGACTCAAATATTGGAGATACGCCAATAAGAGCAATCGTTTGAAATTATGAATAGTGGTATTGTTGTTACACATTGTGTATAAATAAATATCACGTCATGCCCTTAAAATTAATAAAACAGTAGTTGTTTAGAACTGATAATAAGTACTCTAGTTTATAGAGTAACAGTATGAAGTAATAATTGGTAGGCAGATAATTATAAGTATTTACTACTGTTATTGATGCCGTACGAGTAGTCGAGCGATGTCTATTAGGGTTCCGTACCCAAAGGGTGAAAAACGGGAGCCTATTCTTGTCCGTCTGTCTGTTTGTCCGTCATGACGCTGTATCTCAGGCACCGTGATAGATAGAGAGCTGAAATTTTCACAGATGATGTATTTCCACCAAACCCCGAAAAAAAGGGGGATTAAAGGGAGTCCATACAACAAACGCGTTTGTTCCCGTTTTTTGGTACGAATCTCTCTGTGCGCGAGTCCGACATGCACTTGGCCAGTTTTTTTTTATATTAAGATCGGCAAATGACGGAAATCATGGCGACACGTCTGTTGTGACAGCCAGTAGTCGGAAAAGGCTATTTATTTTGAATCGTGGCTATTAATATCTTCTTGGTGCAGTGGTTGGTTAGCGCCTTACTGCAAAACCTGTTGTGGTTGATTCAATTCTACTCTGGACGCATCTCTTTGTGTGATGAGCGAGCACTCTGACTTGGTCTGTTTGATTTGGGTGTGAGGGTACAGCCGGCGTCCCCCACAAGAAAAAAAAAACTTATTTATGATAATATATTCTCTGGGGTGACTCTTCCGTGTAGGCTTATTCGGGACTCCCTGACATAGTCAGATGGTAGGAAACCTTGTGGTTTTCAGTCGGTAAAAGTCCAACATGACATCTAAAGCATAAAATTATCATTGTTGTGCGTAAATTTCAATTGTTTAAACTGTGTATATATCACTTGTCTAAATACTATATCATAAGCTGATATTGTTAGCTTCATTTAAGCTGATAAAGAATTGTGGATTTCATGGAACAGCAGTAGTCTGGGTCAATTATTCGAATAGTAAGGGTAGAAGATTAATAGGTATTAAATACTGCTTCTTGAGTAATTTCTAATTCATATCCAGGTTTTTGGGGTCGACCAAAAGACCTGGATGCCTGGTGGATAAGCGCTAGACATGTTGCACTTATAATAGACATGTCGAACTCACTTAAGCATAGTAGGTATTAAAAGATGATAATTTTGTATGTATTCTTTGCATTACAATAAAATAATTTATTCAAGCACTTTGTTTCTGCATAATTTCTTGTTTTTGTCATTTAATATTACTATTTCTTTCATTATGTTTTACTGTAGCTCTTGAGAAATATAATATGAAATTTTCATACACGTGTTTACATAATAGCACAGGCACTTTTGTCCCATGTAATACTCGTGTTGAAATAGACAGGCAGAGGTGGAGACTATGATACCCGTTGCTGTAATTTCTCCTTTCCGCCTATAGAGCCTTCAACTTGGCTTAACGCCACCATGTCACTGTCAATCAAGATCAACAGCTCGTCCTAAGGTATCCTTCCGAGGGCTTACCCGGGGCTCCCAACCGTAGGCTGTTAAGAGGGATACGTGTGGTTTTTAGTCGGTAGGAGTACGACATAGCATCCATACATGGATGCTATGTCGTACTCCAACGTGATACTCCAACGTGAGGAAAATCCTACATGTAGGATTTTCCTCACGTTGAAAAAAAAGATCGAAGATCAGCTCAACGTGTCTTCGGAAACGCTAGTAAATGGTGTTTACCCATCTACAAATCGGACATATCGTAAAGTGCTTATCGCCGTTAACGTTTAGTCAGGTAGTTATTTCGTTATTTCGCGTGTTCTCAGGTATTTTCTCTCGGTCTCAATTTTTTTTATTAATAGGTAACTACATTACTGCACTTAGGTAAGTATACGTCATATGAAATTTAATTACTCCAAATCACACACTTCTTTTAAATTGACGACCTTCACGTATTGTTAAATATTCTTACGTCAAATTGTTTACCACCTAATAAAATGGCAGATGAAAATGAAATTACAAGTTTATGACGTCACAACACTACCTCTAAGGCGCAGTGGTACGTAAGCCAGCTAAAGTCCCGCGGGTCCTGTTTCCTCCTCTGGTTTAATAAAACCATACCTACAATTCATATTGCGTCCAACAGTGAACTGCTGAACTGCCATCGGTTGATTTGATTGATTGAGTGATACAATTCATGGAAGGGAGAGCGTTATTTTTTTTACTGACAAAAATACGGACGTGATAGAAAGTGTTCAACGTACCTAGTCCATCACCAGAAGCGCTACACTCGCGATGTCGACCCTGCAAATCGACAAATTTTGACTGCCTCTGTGGCGCAGTCGGTAGTGATATCGCCTGCGACGCTGGAGGTCGTGGGTTCGATTCCCACTGGAGACAAATATTTGTGTGATGTATAGTATGTATGTATTTAAAAAGTATATAAGTATTAATATCCGTTGTCTGATACCTATACCACAAGCATGTCATTCCTGGCTTACTTTGGGATCAGATAGCGTTGTGTGAAATGACCGAGAAAAAAAATGCCTTCTAAAACCCCCTTTGAAGAACCCTATATTACTACTATACATTTGGGTAAACCGAGGCAGGGATTTCATTCCACAACCTAAGCGTGCTCCGAAAACAGCCCTATCCAGGCTCTAATTTAATTCACCGCTTAGGTAGACGCCTACCGAAACCCTCCAAAGACGCGGGATAGCACCCGAACCACCCCAAGCGAGGCCGCAGTGGCGGCCGTAGGTCTGTTGGGACTCCTGGGACATCCTTCCGAGGGCTTACCCGGGGCTCACAACCATAGGCTGTTGGGCGTTACGTGAGGTTTTTTAGTCGGTAGGAGTCCGGCATAACATCCATGAGGATTTTCCCTCACGTAAAAAAAAAAAAAAATGTAGACGCCTACTGATAATGGACGGAGCTTTATTGCAAGCGATCTTTTCAAAAGTGACTGAGGTCAGTGGGCAGGTGACCCCTTAACGAGTTTTCTTCAATGGACTGAAATAGCCAAATGAATCAATACGATTTATGATGTGTCGTGCTTTCAAACTTTAAATATATTTAGGTTTTCAATATCTTCATTAGTTTGAACAAGAAAGCCGTGAGATCGTTCTCACCAGACTGCCCCTTGTGAATGTGAAAGTTCAATCCGATTGACGTTGTCATTTTTAGGGTTTCGTAGCCAAATGGCAAAAACGGAACCCTTATAGATTCGTCATGTCTGTCTGTCTGTCTGTCCGTCCGTGTGTCACAGCCATTTTTCTCCTAAACTATAGGGCCAATGCTATTGAAACTTGGTAACTAGATGTATTCTGTGAACCGAGTTAAGATTCTTATATAAAACTAGAAAGAAAGTAGTAAATTTTGGGGGTCCTCATACTCAGAACTGAAACTCGAAATTTTTATTTTCATCAAACCCATACGTGTGGGGTATCTATAGATAGGTCTCTTAAAATGCCATTGAGGTTTCTAACATCATTTTTTTCTAAAGTGAATAGTTTGGGCAAGAGACACTTCCAAAGTGGAAAAATGAGTGTCCCCCCCCCCTCTAACTTCTAAACTAAGAGAATGATGAATCTAAAAAAGATATATGATGTGCATTGCCATAAAAACTACCAACGAAAATTGGTTGGAACGAGATAGAGCTGGTAGTTTTTTTTTAATACGTCATAAACCGCAATTTTCGGTTAGAAAAATTACTACCACTGCAAACGTGTTATTAAATATCAATCAAAGTTACAACGAACTATAAGAACTTTTATATTATGTTACTTGCTGCTACGAAACCCTTCATGGGCGAGTCCAACTCGCACTTGGCCGGTTTTATTGTTTGAACAGATGATCCACGTGACCTAGTGACGTAGTTTAATGTAACAGAGTCACAGACTACAGACAAAGTCTCGGCATAAGCCTCTCTGCACTATATTTATAGAGAGGGGCTAAAACTGAACAAAACTAACTAAACCTATATTGTACTTATATTACCTGTCTAATACTTATGCTGTAAAATCATTCCTTAAAAGATATATAGAAAGTTCTTTTGATAGGAGACTTAGATTTCTGATGCCTATTCCGAGCCCTATCGAGATCTTTGAACCCAGCCTCACCTGCCAATGGTGTACTATGGATCATTTCGACCTGGATATGGACCGCGGAGTCTCAGTGATGGGGTCCCGTTTTTACGGAGGGCTGCCCTCAAAAAAGAATTCTTACTGAGTTTTTTTGGCGATATTTCTGAATAGTTGTGACGTTAAACATTGCATGATGAGAAAAAACATGACGAGTTCGAGTAAATTTTATGTTTTTATTTAACAAATGAGATTTATATTGCTATTTATGATGACGCACTAAAAATAGCAATATAAATCTCATTTAGGCATTATTCATCCTAAATTCTATATTCCTATAACTATTCTATATTCCCTTTTCACCTGACGACGCGACGCAAAGGAAGTTAATGTTTTATACCTTACCCACTACTTATTGAGATGATAGACAAACATACGGTCCACTGGATCTACAGTGGTTATGGTAGGCTATAGACGTTTGCAGCACCAGTGGTGTTCCAGTCGCGCTGCATACCCTATTACCCTCTGACCAAACCAGCAAAACACCTCAGGGAGAGACTGTGACTACCAGGTTTGAATTTTTCGATGAGATTTTGGACGAGATTGAAATTGGCCTTAAACTCTACCAAGTTACTGGTAACTGGTAGCAAGGATTAACGTAGTTCCGAAACACGAAAATGCCACAAATGGTCACCCATCTCTAGGCTGACCATAATGTAAGATGCTAAACGCAGTGATCGCTTACAGAACACTAGCACGGCTACGAGTTTTTCTATGTTAATTTTTATCTTAACCTACCCTGTTTATTCATTAAAAAAATATAATAGGGTCCCATAACATTCCTAAACACAATAGGTCATCATAATATACTCTGTATGAATACAGTAGGTCCATTCCTACTCCATTCAAGCATAATTTTATCAAACAGGACTGAAATAATAAGTAGCATGATAGATAAATACGAGTACTCGCTTCTGTGTAATGTGTACGTAGCTGTTCATATCACCTCTACATAAATTATACAGGTAGGTACTCTTAGTAATCTTTAGACACGAATACCCGGTATTTTTATTTCAGACGAACAATGGCTATTTCACTTTTTAACTTGGAATAAACTCCGTAACAACAAATGCAGATAAAAATCAAAACACAACCAAAACAATTTAATTAGATACCTGTTGTGTGTGCACCAAATCCGTCAACAGCTGGAATCCTCTTCACATTTCAAACGCCCATAAATCCGGATGAATTTCAAGACTGTCTTTAATATAAACTGCACTTAACACAAAACAAACAGTATATATATTTTATTCTATTTTATTATATTTCAGTAAAGTGAAACGTGTTGCTGGCGACGTGGTAGACTTTGTATTGAAGGTTGGGGGTTATAACGGCGCGCGCCGCCCGCCTTGGCGACCTCGCCCGTGTATTTCGCCCGCAGCGCTAAGCGTTCAGCCGGTATATGCGAGCGAGCTAATAATACCCGTAGAGCGACTGAATTTCGCGTACGACGAGGCGTTCTCATCAAACCTTCGTTGATAAGTGACGACTGTGGCGGGCTGGCTAGTCGTTAGACAGTGTCGAAGGGCCGGCGCATGCGCTGCGCAAACATCACAACAAACAGTAGCTGTCAGCTCTCATGGTAACAAAGCTTTTATTGACTAAATGTGAAAGTGCTCGAAGCTTTATAAGATCTTTATGAAGCTTTCGCTGAAAATTTTCCGATGTTTTACATTGATCTATAGGTAACCTACCGATATTGGTAGGTGTTTACCGACTATTCGGTAAGATATTGTCAAGAAAATAGACAAATCTTTAATTAATTTCACACAATTAAGTATTTTCTAAATATTTCTATGATCTAGCCCTGTCTTGTAAGCTGAAGTAACCACTTAGATAACGCACATCAAATTTTATGCAAAAATATTCACGATAGCTACATACTCGTACATATAAGCTTTTTATAGACTCTAGGTACCCATCTAGCTTAAATTTTAGAAATTGTTTTCAAGTAAGTAAATTAATCTAAAGTTTGTTAACTAAGTATTATGTGAATATAGACAAGAACCTAAAATAAAAAATACTACATAGCCACCTAAGTTTATTTAAAAATAAAACTGTGTCAGTCAGTTTTTTACGGGTACCGTAGGTAGGTAATCTCTCAAACTTTTACTCGTCTTTAAAAAAGAATTAGTGTTCCATGCAAGAACATAGGTATAAAACCTTTTAAATCACGTATAAAGACTACCTAGCTATTAATAAGATAAGTATCTCCTTAAATCCACTTAATCAAAAAATCAGGATGTTTTCAGGATCCTTTTTGTTTCAGAAAATTGATTTAAAAGCCTATTATCTACCTTTGAATAATCACAAATATTTATAACTTAATTTATTGTAGGTACCTACGCGAAAAGCTTCGCTCGGCTCTCTTATTTCGTGCTGAAATCTTATTTTCACAATATGATTTGAATAACACATGACATAGGTTCCTTCTGAGTAACGTAGCTTTCATTGAAATAATATTTAAAAAACCTTTTCTATTTCGATTTTATTATTTTCTTTAGGTTTTCGATCCCGTACCATTTAGCTAAACCCATGGAAATAAAATGATTTGAGTTCAAAACTAAAAACTTTGCTCTATCGAATATTAGTACTCTGATTATTTTACTAGAACTGTCTAACTATGAAAATCATAAGCAACGGAATAGAATTGTAAACCTCCCCTATTTTTGAAGTATGTTCACTCTGTTAAAAGCTAATTAACATAAACCGGGAAACCGGGACTACGATAAAACTAAAGTAACGACGGTAGGTGGAACTTTGTTCGTTGTCCGTTTCGATCGCCGACCGCCGTCACGCAAGGCTAGACTTGACATTGTTGTCTTGGAGATTGTACACCCATTTTTTTTATTTGACGTGAGAAAAGTTCTACAGGGATGCTATACCGGACTTCTAACGACTAAAAACCACACGTATCCTACCTAACAGCCTACCGTTGAGAGCCCCGGGTAAGCCCTCGGAAGGATGTCCTCAGGACTCCCAATAGACATACACCTACCACTGCGACCGACCTCACCTAAGTATGTTTCGGGTGCTATCCCGCGTCTTTGGGGCGTTGTACGGGTGTAATCCCGCTTCTTGGGAGATTTTACCCCCCTAATCTTTACATATTATAAACTGTAAGAATTTGTGAATGTAGTGTGTGAACTTGTGTGTGTTCACGCTCTAACGGCTGAACAAATCTGGCTGAAATTTGGTACAGTACAATTAAAAGTCTGGAGTAATACGTAAATTCCCATTGGAAGCTGGAACGGTAATTTCATTCCCTTGAGAGTGTCGAAACGTTCGTTGCGACGGCCGCAACTTTTCTCCGCGTTAACTTAGAAGTTCGATTTTTTACGGCTTCAAGAGACCGTAGACTTCTATAATGGTGTTATTTTGAAGTCGATATCTCCACGCATTTCTGAGATACGAAACCCTCGGTGGGCAAGTCCGACTCGCACTTTTCTTTAATTTTTTTTTTAATACAGATACAGATGTAATTACTGGCAGTTAGAAAAGAGTGGCTGTGAGTGTTATTGCCAGGTTTCTTTTTCAGGCTCTACCTATTGCTGAGATTGGTGAGGGTGCCTGCAGATCGCATCACCACCTTCATGGATCCTGGGTTTTGGCCAGAGGGGTGAAGTACCGGCGCTTCAGAGGAAGTCCGCCGACACGGGACCCCTCGTCAGTGCGGGTCAATTAGGTTAAGATGTATTATGTATTTTTAGTCTTAAGGTATGTATCTATGGGTCGTAGAATAAGTTAATAACACCTGTAACTATCTAATGTTGCCTGAAAATAAAGATTATTATTGTTATTGCCTTGCGAACCTGGCAGTAGGGGTGCCCGTGAATTGACGTTCATAAGTGTTACCTTGTAACCTACTTATGTTTGTAAATAAATATCAATAAGTTAATCAATCAAATCAGGCTTTGGCAGTCCGCTGTTGGATGTAGAGCTCTCTCTCAATTGGGAGTCCTGGGACATCCTTTCGAGGGCTTATCCGGGACTCCCAACTATAGGCTGTTGGGCGTTACGTGAAGTTTTTTAGTCGGTAGGAGTCCGGCATAGCACCCATAGTGGACTTTCCCTCACTTTAAAAAAAAGGCCTCTCTCAATGTACGTTACAAGTTTACAACACTCGGATTTTGTGGCTTCCGCGTTCCCTGAAGGGTCGTCTCATCACGGTCTCCACTCGAGAACTTGTAATTAAGTAGGTGCCCTACTTACATATTTATTATTTTTCAATTGTTCAACTTAAATTCTTTTATTTATCCCGAACACCATGAACACACAAAAATTATGATTTACCATATTACACAGTATTTGTGGTGACTACAGCGGCCAGTTTACGAGTTCAATACCTACTTGATAAGATATACTTATATTACGTGTTATATTTGCTTGCAGAGTAGTCAATATTTACGAGTAGGTACTAAGTTTTGTTACGAATACAAAGTAGGGAGTTAGATTTTTTATCTCTTCAAAAATCGTTAACACTTACCTATAGGTATGTCGGCAGCGCGAGTATGGCATGTACCTCTGGTGTTGCAAACGTCCATAGGCTTGTTATGCCACCACAGTTGTAAGTATAAAAAGAAGATTGAGCTAGCCTGGGTGAGCAGCGCTCGAGGTACATAAGTTATCATATGATTCAATTATCTATGTGCAACTACAAACTCTACAAATTGGTTTCGTAGCTAGTTCCCTAGGAAATATAGGTACCTTTTTTGTGCTAAAGAGAAATTGAGCTGTAGCAGTAAAAACACATTAAAGACAAATCACAATTCAATTCAAGTTCTAGGTTCAGGCGACTGTGTGGACTAAGAGGTTATATTATTTTTTTGCGACTGTATAGCTATCCAGTCATAAGAAATACAACCTCTGAGTACACGCAGTCGCCAATCCATAATCATAACAAAACTTATAAATACGACAAACCCTCAGGACAGCCCTAACTCATGTTTACTCTGTGTAGGTTCGGCCACGGACCTACGTACTAAAACATTTTTATCGTTGACGTCAACGTCTTCTAATTGGTCAGTTTCAAGGTGTGTTTATATTGCACCATTCAGGGTTGCTCCGTTAACCACAACAGGCACTGAAGGTACACATCGGTTCTATTTATAATACTTTTGTGTTCCCTAAAATACATTAAATGCAGAACGGCCAAAGATATTCAGGGATATTTTTATACAGCTCCTTCTGATACTAATGTGTATAAAAATAAAAATGTTAAACTACAAGTGATGCTTTGAAACACAACCGGCCAAGTGCGAGTTAGACTCGCCCATGAAGGGTTTCGTAGCAACAAGTAACATAATATAAAAGTTCTTATAGTTCGTTGAAACTTTGATTGATGTTTTAGCACGTTCGCAGTGGTAGTGATTTTTCTAACCGAAAATTGCTGTTTATGACGTATTAAAAAAAACTACCAGCTCTATCTCGTTCAAACCAATTTTCGTTGGTAGTTTTTATGGCAATGTACATCATATGTTTTGTTAGATTTATCATTCTCTTAGTTTAGAAGTTAGAGGGGGGGGGACATATTTTCCACTTTGGAAGTGTCTCTTGCGCAAACTATTCACTTAAGTAAAAAAATATTTTAGGAACCTCAATAGTATTTTTGAAGACCTATCTATCTATAGATACGTATGGGTTTGATGAAAAAAAAAATTTGACTTTCAATTTTGAGTATGGGGACCCCCAAAATTTACCGCTTTTTTCTAATTTAACTATCATGAATTATTTTTTTGGGATTTTCACGACGAGAACAAGACTCGAAGACATAGCAGGACATAACGCATTATACTTAAAAGTTGTGTGAGTTTAAAAACATTACAATAATTTTATTATAATTCACTTACAACTAACACGTAAATAAGGAGGTATAGCTACTTATGTACCTAAAAATATAAGTAGGTAAGTATTAATTTCATACACAATTGGACCTCGACACAATAGCGATGACCTAGTGAATGGTTTCCTTGTTAACGACAGACCAAATTAAAAAAAAAAACGTTTTAGGAATAATATTGTTTATACAGTGTTTATGGTGAATGGAATTTATTGTAAGCTACCGTGGTTTTGGATCACGTAGTAGGCCCATTATAAAGGCAGCTTCACACACCAAGCAACGTCTATAAATATTACATGAAATTCAAACGCTCGTGTTTGTATGTCGTCGCACTCGTCGCTACAATAAAATCATCAGAGGGGCAAGTGCGAGTTTTTTGTATGGAATCGAGACCCCACCACCTAGCTGTAAACGCGGGAACTTGTCTGAATTCCATACAAATCGGCGATAACGCGCTCACCCGTAAATGTCGACAGGCGCACGCTGAAACTGGCACTTGCCACTCAGAACATTCTCAGTCGATGGACCAATGCTGATTACAAAACTCCCCGAAAGTTCAAACAATGCTTTTTGGGTAGGTACCTATTTTTAACTTTCAGTTTCATGTTTTGCTTCTCTGCACAATGAATACTCTTGCAAAAGAGTTCCCTCTATTAGTAACCTTTTACGTCACTATGGATTACATTGACTGCCTCGTTTTGGTCTAGAGGTCGAAAACAGCGACTGCGGATCACGAGGGTTCGATTCCCACCGGGAATTGTGAAAAAAAATTGTGTCATCCATAAATATTTGCTTCGAGAGTCTGGGTGTTTCTATGTATTTACAAAAAAAAAGTACGTGTTCTGGTAGCTGATACCCATAACACAAGCAGTCCTTGCTTACTTTAGGATCAGATAACGTTGTGTAAAAATGTACCTACCTAAATATTTTAAAAAACGTTTGTATCTCTATCCCGCTACAATACAGTGCATTTTTATTGAAGTGAACGAACGAATTGACGTCAGAGATAGACGCTAACTTAGTACTTTGTAATCGTTTGCCGTGTTTAGCATGTTTCGCTGAGTCTGTGACAAATGGGTGACGAGATTTTGCCTTCTACGAAATACACGGTAGCCTGCTAGCCTACCCTTTGTACCGCTCCAATATCGTATTAAAAGTTGAATTTTCCTCATTTTCTTTTCTTAATGGGGTGGTTTAATAGGTATGTACAAATACTCACCTTTTAAATCACCCCAAATTGGACAAATGAGGAAAATCTTGAGAAAATTCCGTCCGTTTAATCATTCAGTATTGCCTCTAGATTGAGGTACATTCAGATGCCAAGGCGTAATATTGGTGGTTTTGGGGTTCCTTACCCAAAGGGTAAAAACGGGTCTGACTGACTGTCCGTCTGTCTGTCTGTCTGACTGTCACGAGGCTGTATCTCAGGAACCGTGATAGCTAGAGACCTGAATCAAAAAAAGTGGGATTAAGGGGGGCTCCCATACAACAAACGTGATTTTTTGCCGTTTTTTTTCTTCGCAACCCTCTGTTCGCGAGTCCGACTAGGACTCCTAGTACTTGCCGAATTTTTCGAAACTATAGTTTGTCCGTGTGTGTATGCGCCCTTACAACATCAGAGCATTTAGCACTGGCAGAGACTCGCGTGCGCGTTGCAGTGACTCACGCGCAATTTCAAATTATAATAATAACATTGTAGGACATTCACATTGTGTACTTGTACGCGCGAAGTTTACGTCTACCAGCTTATTATCTCTAGTTTATTTACTTCGTTAACGTATTACGTTACGTTCTAATACCGCTAAATGATTCCGGTTGTTGTCTAAGGTCGTTCCGGTATATCAGTATAGTTAGTCTGAATACCTATTATGATACTTGCTAAGTAAGTAGGTACATAAGGCAATGTTTAAAGTGTGCATAATTATGTATTTAGTACTCATGGACCTATAAATAATAGGTGTGCTATTAAATATACCTTACCTGTACCTACCTACTTCCGTATTTCTGACAGCCGTGAAGATGCTGTGTACGGTAGGTACTAAATTGACAATTTAGTCCATTCTTATCTATACTGATCTATAAACGCAAGAACTACTTAACTAATTTAGAAAATTCTGGTCATTAGAAAGTCTAATTATTTTGTGGTAACATGGGCTATCATTGCTAGATACTATTATACACAAGGAAAATCTATACTGATATTATAAAAAGGAAAGATTTGTTTTTTTGTTTGTTTGTAACGAATAGGCTCCGGAACTACTGGACCGATTTGAAAAATTCTTTCACTGTTGGAAAGCTACACTCTTTGCGGTGAACATGGGCTATATTTTATTCCCGTATTCCCGGAACCGGGAACTACGCGGGTGAAACCGCGTGACGTCCGCTAGTGTGTCATAAGTAGGTAGGTACATTAATTAAAATACAAGTAATATTTTCGAGTGTTTGGGTGTAAAACGGTGAATTCCTAATCAAAAAGGTTTTACCAAGAACCCTACTTCTATTCCAACCCATTGAACAAACCAATTCAAATGGACAAAGTCCTTTTCTTGGACTTCCCGAGCTGACATAGAAGCGCATGGTCAAAGCCCTAGTAAAACGCTGGAAGCCTTACTGGAGCAGTAATATACTTTGAACGCGACTAAAACGAAAGTGATGGTATTCGTAAGAGAAGAGGACAGAACGAATGCCAGGATAACTGTAAATGATGTAGTGCTGGAACAGGTGGATGAGTTTGTATATCTTGGATGTGCATTTAGCAGGGATGGACGGTACACCGCTGATGTACAAAAGAGGGTAACTGCGGGCAATAGTGTGAATGGAGCGTTAGGCAAACTTTTAGGTACCAAGGCCTTAAGTCAAAAGGCCCAGCTCGCAGTACACAATGCGGTGCTGATACCTACGCTAACCTATGGAAGCGAGAGTTGGGTATGGCAGGAAACTCATGAAAGTAGAATAAACGCGGTCAAGATGCGCACTCCACGCAAAAACTGCGGAGTATCGCTCGCAGATCGCGTTCGGAATGAAGATGTAAGAAAGAGCGTTGGTCTGAAAGAGAGTGTCGGTGTTAAAGTAAGGAAGGGCATGCTACGATGGTTCGGGCATGTGGAACGAATGGGAGATGAAAGAATGACAAAACAGATATACGACGCGAAAGTGGATAGACGTAGGAGTCGGGGAAGGCCACGACACATATACCGCGACCAAATTAATCGTATGTTAGTTGAAGGTGGTGTCAAGAGCCGAAGGAACCGACGTGCATGCATGAAAAGAAAAATGAAAGTTGAAGAAGCAAGTGAGGTGTGTATGGACCGTGCCGTGTGGCGCTCGGTTCTTTCTGCCTACCCCGCAAGGGATTTGACACGAAGATAGTATAGTATATAATATACTTTGAGAAAGAAAAATAATTGATCCACCCAGCGAAAGTTCTTATTTCTCTCCAAACTTCACTGATAGCTTCAGTAAAGCGTCCAACGTTTTACTGAGGCTGTGGATAATACACTTCTATCTCAGCTCGGAAAGTTTAAGAAAAAACTATAAGTAAGTAAAACAGAATAAATAGGAACATCATCATACTAATCTACACCATTTACGTAAATCGTTCTCTATTTTTTGAGTTGCTAATCTTCAAGGGTAATCTTAAGTCATACAGGCATATCTTGACCTGAATATTGTCAAATATTTAGATTTGTATTAATCTAAGCCAACATTGCAGTGCTACAAATACACCACAATATTAGCCACGTAATTCCTTTATCTAATGAGGTTCGTTCAACCACTGCTAGGTAAATTACAAAGTAAACAAAATTAGCTTAATCCTAATCAACCATTGTAAAGATTGAAAACGTTCAAGGGCATTTATTTTTGAAATTAATTAAATAATAAAAAAGCAAATCTTTAATCAACTTTTAAAATGGATGACAATGACGTTCTTTATTTAAATTCAAGTAGGTAGGTACATAGAGCATCGACCGTATCGTCCAGCCGTTTTGCTCTAATTAACTTTTTTTATTTAAATAATATGAACTTATAGTTATTAATCAATCAAGCAAATGAACCTACCAGATCAGTGAGTATTAGTTATTAATTTATTATATTAGTATGATAGGCTATTTGCAGGGGAGACTGGCTTTGGCCCCCAAGGATTAGGGCCGTAGTATTGTACCAATACCTACTTTGTGAATGTTTTATGTTTTACAACTCTTTGAAATAGGTATGCTGGCAGACATGCTTATAAGTACGTACCCGAGGATGCAGCGAGGACTCTCACAAGGTGAGCACACAACATACATACAATACCACCACGCCTCCTTTATCCACGAAGGAGTAGGCAGAGACACACTCTACACCCACATAACTTTCATCTTATATTTTTTTGTCCCATGTGTGGACTGGAGAGTGGTGGAGCCTTTTGCTGTGTTGAAATGGACAGGCGTAAGTGTGACGAGTGTGACGACAATACGCTGTTGAATTTTTTCAAGCCGACCTTAACGTGTATTAAGATTTTAAGAATACAATCCATTACCGCAATCTCCCCTTTTTTGTGGTGGCTTTTGATCGTTCTTGCCTTGTCTAATGTATCACAAATAGAAACAAAGCTCACTATTTAATTAAACAAAAACCCTCAGCGTGACTGCGAAGCCTTACAAAACTGAACTACTAGATATATTATCCATTAGTTATCGATAGATGTTATTATAATTTCTGTATTATGTAGCCTATGTAGGTATCTACCCTTTGCGTTCGGTAAGTCTAATTACTACAAAAATTTCGGCCAATAACTTTTACTTGACACTACTTTCTTTATTTTCAAAAAATAAAGTATTTAAATAGGTATTTAAGCACCTTTTTTTGTTTAACGTGAGGGAAAATCCTCATGGATGTTATGCCAGACTCCTACCGGCTAACAAACCTCACGTGTCCTGCTAACAGCTCACGGTTGGGAGATGCTCACGTGCACATCAAAAGCGTTCCGGAAAAGGAAAGCTATAAAAGGGGATGCTGTCTCTTTCTACTAATGTGTCCATGCAGACGCTTCAGCTAGTGAGACAATATTTTTCTTATTAAGTTGAAAGACATAGGTACACAATAATAAAATAAATGATATCTATGGAACTTACAGTTATGTATGTTTTAATTAGGTCTTGCAGAAGACAATTTAATAATTTGACGAATTGAATGACGTGTAATAATTGACGTGAAATTTTTAAAATTAATGAATAAGTTACTAGATCAGTTATTACCTATGTGGAGCCATTCTTACACTACCGGCTCGGTATGATGGCCGTTAAATACGTACGAAGAGAATTTGGCAGAGCTTGCTTGCTCTCTCTTTTTTTACAAGGCCCTTTAGTATCACCTAATATCTACTACTTTATCAACTCAACTACTAATGACTAGACCGTTTTACGCGGTCAATATCGTAACTTAGTTGATATGTCAAAAATTATAGCGTGCCGCACGTATAATTACGTATGACGGTTTAGGGGAGAGGGGCCGAACGTCTTATTTATCATCATCAAAAAGTCGGAAACCAAACTTATATTTTTGTTTAGATTCTTACGTATCAAATATTACGCAGAGTTGTAGGATGTCGGCCTATGCTTTTCATACACAAAGGAAAGAGGGGGTGGAAACTACGTAAAACCAACTATCGTATCATACAATCAAATAGGTGTATGTATATATTTTTACCGAAGTATCTAACCCCTTTTTGCTTTCGGTAAGAGCATTGGGAAAGAGAAATTTTTAAGTATAACATTTATTATTAAAAATTACAGAGAAAAAAAAATATTAAGAGAAATTTCATTCTACCTACACAAAAATCTCACATCAATCCAATTTCCTAGTAATTTAATGAAACCTTTGCCCCTGTAGTGCGTCACAGTACCCTGAGACTACTTTTAGCCTTAGCAGCAGAGAATGACTTGAAAGTACTTGTCCATTAGCGCTGGAGGTCCTGGGTTCGATTCCTGGGTCGGTCGGTACAAATGTTTGTGTGATCCACAAATGTTTGTTTCAGAGTTAGGGTGTTTTCTATGTATAATATGTATGTATTTAGAATTATGTAAGTATGTATATCAGTCGTCTAGATTCCATAGCACAAGCTTGTTTTAGCTTAATTTGGGCTACATCCACAAATATGTATTTAATATTTATTTTATTAAAAGTAAGTCCGATCTAGAACGTACCGTGTTGGCACCACAATGAATCTTCAGAGTTGCCATGCGTAATTTATGAGTTACTACCTATGCCTAGTTATTATTTTTCAAATAAATTTATTTTAAGTAACACCAATAATGTATGAAATATAGAAATAATAGAATTTTGAAGTTAAAACATTAATTATTAAAATAAACATTAACGCGTATTGATTGACCAGCACGTATGAAAACTGTTACCTCTGATCTGGTCTACTACTGGTCATAAAAACTACCGTCTGTTTCTTTTTATTACCACTTACACAGGGCCTGATTTAGGGTTTCGCGCGCCCTAAGCTAGCTATGAATATGCGCCTCCAGCTGCAACTAATTAAATTACAAGTCATAAGTACCTCGGTAGGTACATCCAGTTTCCGATAAATCGAACCAGTGAATCTTAGTGAAATCCCTTCATAACTCAGGAAGTGAGCTGATGATATGCAAAATTTATAGCTAAGAACGGCTCGAAAGCTGATGTGCTGGAATGGCCCCGGCACATTGGCTTTCGAGCATAGAAAACCGCAAAATTGGCTCATCTGTTGGGCTGCTACGCTCGAGGAACTGCGATGGCGGACAAAGTCTACGAAACAGACTTTGTACGCCATCGCAGTTCCTCTCTTAGGTTAGGGTTTTATCTGATTTCTTGGGGGGATTCGGGTGTATCGGGGAAAGGAAATAGGTACTATCCTATTTCTTTGAGGAGTGAAAAGTCACGCTATATTCCTGATCTGCTTCCGTAAGAATGGCAAGATAACAACTCGCCGTTCTCAGGCCCTCCGTGATGGAGGCGGGTAGTCCTGAGCGTATTGCAGTGTGCGACGAACCCGCCGTCGACTACGGAACTACGGAGGGAGTTCCTATCCCGCTGCCTCTTTCGCAAACATGACTTGCTCGCAAAAAGACTCAGTGGCGTCCTAATTTCTCCCATTGAAGACCATGGCTCGCGCCACGGTCTCCAGCGTGAGAACATCTACGTCCAGGCGCGCAACTAGGTTGCAGTGCATATGCTGAGCGTATCCTCGCTGCAGTCACCGTAGTGCTGACACTCGGATGTAACTTCCGCCGCAGATACTTACTGATGCACTCGTGTCCAGTAAGTATCGGTGGCATTCGGTAGGTGAGGCTGCGATGGTGCCTTTCCAGTCACTCCTCCATGACCGGTTTCACCGTCTCACACTTTTTTTATACTACCAAGGTGGCAGACAAGCATACGGTCCACCATATGTACCGACGGTCACGCACAAGGAGGCAAAGTCTCTCCTGTCGCGAAGAGGTTCCACACCACCTACAAGCATGGGATCGTTGACCACTCTCATGGCTCGCCTCTGCACCGAGTCGAATGGAAGAATTCAGTCAATTCATTCTGATATTCAGGTGCCCCCGCCCAGCAGAGGCAGCTGTACTCCATGTGCGGCCGCACTTGCGACTTAAACAGAAGCAGTGTTTGCGCCGCAATAAAGTACCGCCGCGCCCTGTTGAGCACACCGAGCGGCTTGGACGCCAGCTTGGCCTTATTCTCCAAATCATTTTGGAATTCAACGTCACTGGAGATGTCAACACCAAGGATACCTATACTGTCAGAGATGGAGAGTTGTGCCCTGAAATTGTGACGTTACAGTAAATTGTGTTTTCTTTGCGGTGAATACACAAACTTGTGTCTTAGTAGGGTTGAATTGAACAAGATTTTGTTTTCCCCAATCGGACACTCTAGTGCGAGTAGTCTCGATTTCAGACACAAGTTGTTCACAGCTTTCTTCCACTGCAGCCCGAGAGATACCGGTGCGGCCCGTGTAACAAGTGTCGTCCGCATAACAATGAATGCCGTCAATAGACAATATATATGTCATTGATATGCAGCAGAAACAGAGTGAGGGACAACACTGAGCCTTGTGGTACTCCAGCGTTTATGGCCATGCATTCAGAACAGCTGCAGTTAGCGACGGCCCTGATGCTTCTACCCGCCAAAAAGCTGGACACCCATTCACTTTGGTTCCTGGGTGCCTTGAACGCGGCACGGGTGGAGCTGTCGCATTTACTTCCACGCTGCCAGGAAGATGGGCGCAGGAATTCAATTTTAACGCACGTATTTGTATTTTCACTAAATTACCAAATATTGTAATATGTACTTTGGTGTTACAAAATGTCAACTAACAAGTTTACATGTTGTTAGGAGTTGTTACAATCTGTTAAAAATTGCTAGATGTTTTGTGTGCTCCTTTTTGGGAGCACCGAAAGTCACAGCCCTGCGCCGAGCCCAACGCAATGCGCCAGGCGCCCCCTTGATCCTGGCGCCCTAAGCTTCAGCTTAGTTAGCTTATGGGTAAATCAGGCCCTGCACTTACAACACACTGCGTTGCAAGAAAGAGACAGAATCCCCTTAAGTCGTTGTCCTGCTCGGAACGTTTTTTACCTTTGACATGAAATAATGCAATATAAACCGAATGCAGTTGAAAATAAAGTTCAATTTTAATTTGTTTTTGTGGTTCCGTAAGCATTCCAGTTAGAAGTATAAGTTCCTTGCTTGATACTGATTGGTGGATCTTTTTAACGAGTTGCCATATAAACAGCACAGTAGCTCCTCCTTTATTTTCTTCTCTTTTTTGCCAAGCTGTTCATTAAATACGCAGATTCGTCTATGCGTCGAATATTGTTCTTACCTTTGGGAGGTTTCCGGAAGGTAAGAACAGGGCAAGGGCATACTTAAAGTCCATCTGGTGGGCTGTATGCCTGTCTGTCACCTTAGTGTTAGAAAAAAGTTTTAACCAAATTGACTTGACGAATACCTACTAAGCTTAATACAAATAATTAGGCAGCATGGTAACTGATCTTAGCCTGTTAAAAGAAAAAAAAACACTATACAAACAAAAATAATGTCAATGTCACAGGTGTCAAGTGTGGCGATGGCAAATGTCAACCTATAAATTAAAACTGTTTATGTTGTGTTGTGATGAAAAAAAATATTTCGTTTATTGAAATTGAGCTTGATTGATTAACATCATATTTAAGTGACGCTTTATATATTATTACGCTAATTAAAGTGTAAATATTTTGTTTGGTTTATCAGTTTGTCTTGGATGCTTTTTGTAAACTCCTCATTATTTTATTAAATACGTTGTTAACAGTGAACGTATTCTGAAGATGTCATCTTTTCACGAAAGACAAAAATCTCTTTTCAATCATCTAAAAGATGCTGAAGAACAGTACGGGTTTTCTAATACGAACAAAAAGGCAGAACCTGATGATTACGGTACAATCGACAGCCGCACATACAAGAAGCTGAAACACGAAATGAAACAGTTCAGAGGTAAAGAAAGCATTTATAAAAGATCTCAAGCAAATATTCGTGAATGTTTACGGGCAAAAACCATTCCTGATCACATTAAAAATCCAAACAAGTGGGTTTATTATTCTTTAGCAGATGTTACACAAGATCAAATGTCAGATGCTACTAATACTGCTACAGCGTTGGCCCTTATTAGGGAAATGGAAGACAAAACAGCAGCAGAGTCTGAAATGGTGTGCGATTTTGATGAAACAGGTGTATTCAAGAAACCAACATTTAGAGTTTCCTCAGTAATTAGAAGGGCACCTGTAACTAACACAGACAATAAAATTGTGTTTAAGAGTAGTAAAGTTGTTATGCCAGAGTATGTAGTAGGTTTAACAAAGAAGTCTGAAAAGAAGACTACTACAGCATTAAAGAAGAAAGCATCAAAACATTGTGAAAAGAGTGCCGAGTTGAAGTTAGATCATCTTTTTGAAGAGGAAGAATGACTTGACATTACTTATAGTACACTCGGCAAAATAGATCGATTTGCAAGCCATATCACAATAATGTTGGGTTATGATTATGAACCACTTTAACCTCTTTGTGGTGTGGCCTGCGAAATAATGTATTAGGTACATAAAGTGTACAACAATTTAGATGTAAAATACTAAGCAGTAGATTAAGTTTTTATAGATTTTATCTTGAAAGAAGTTAGACTCCAGGATGTTACAGCAGCAAGTAGTAAGATTTTTCTGAAATGTATGTGTTCTTTTTTCATGTGGAATGGGAGGCAAGGGCAGCCTAGTAATCTTTCTTGCATTCAAAAAGTCAAATGCCTGGCCATTTCGCTATTAACAGGAACCTATTCCTAACAGCAGGAGTTCAGGGAGTTTTTGTAAATTCGCTGAATTGGATTGCTCTTATCTATGCTGTGGAAAGTTATGCAGGGAGTTTCTGTAAATTTGCTGAATTGGATTGCTCTTATCTATGCTGTGGAAAGTTATGCAGGGAGTTTCTGTAAATTTGCTGAGTTGGATTGCTCTTATCTATGCTGTGGAAAGTCATGACTAGTGGTGGATGATGGCTTGCTAGTTATTGATTTATTTACTAAATCAAGCTAAAGAACAGAAAATCGGACCCAAGGCACCATTCAATCTGATTGGAAGTAATCTCTGATTGGGTATTCTCTTAAAAAAAGAAGAGAGATAGGTACTCTTTGTACTGCTGTTTAGTTGATCAGTTAGATCAGTGACATCTTAAAGTTAACAAGTTCAAGTTCCATCCTGGACTGATGATTTTTTCAACATGAAATTCGTACGCACTAGGGTTTATTTATTATGACATTTTAATAAAATGCTCTTGTACAAACTATGCCATACCATTCTTTCAACCCTGCCTACCACAATATGAAAACTACATTTATTATGATGGAGAAGAATTATTGCCTTGTAGTTTTGTACTATGGAACCACATATCCAGTACCTAGATAGTTGAGGGAAAGCTCCTTGTCTGAGAGTAAAATTTCAGTTGCTGACTCGAACCTCGAAACACAGGGAACCTTAATTGCCTTCATATCACCTTATAGTTTTATGTCCCATGTAATAGTGAGTACCTACTCCCACGATATGGCAAGTTTATTACCGTATTTAAATGGACAGGCGCAGGTATTGACGACTCACGGCCTTCAACTTGACGACTGTCATGGTACTAACAGCTGAGTCCGACAGCATTACGTTCCTTGGTGTAATTTAGGCATTACATTTCTTGGTACCTAATTTAGTTTGAAAAGGAGGAGGCCAGCAAATTACGTCAGCATAGAAGTGACTCGTATACACCACAGTCATTACAGTGCCTCTTATCAATTTTTATGTGGTAGCTCCATTGGCAGTACATCCTTGTTACGCTATTTCTTCAGCAGATCGTGAAGAGATACCTAGGTAAGTAGGTACTTGCGCATCGCCTCCATCACAATTTTACCAACACGATCTACATAGATTATTACCTATTATTTTCTTGTCGGGGATGCCGAGCGGACGATCTGACCGCCTTTTTTTGCAGCCCGTTTCATCCATTTCCCCAGCCACCTCTCTGAGATTGGATTGGGTAGGTATCCCAGCCAGCAATCTTCACGCCGCCCTTTCAATACTTTTAGTGTCCTTACAGAATCGGACTATCTGATCCACCTTCAAATGTGCCACAGATCTTCTAGATTAAATCTATCCGTGCTCATAGTTTCCCATCCCATCTTAGTGACTATTACATGGGGCACTAATCCAGCAAGTGGAGACTGGTCTCTTCTTCCTCAATGCACTCTGGGCATATGGGATCGTCTTTCACTCCTATCACTGTCAGGTATCTGTTCAGGCGACAGTGCCCTGTGATTATCTCGATGAGTAGCCTCATGTTTGCTCTAATCAGTTTGACCAGTTGGGTTCTTTTCGCATCCATGCCTTTGGGATTCGACGAAGATCTTCAACTAAGTATCTCATTCCAGTCGATAATCTCCATCTGCGGTTGGTTTCTACCGTTATGATCTTGCTGATTACTCCCTTGGTTATTTTGTGAGCGATGGGAAGCTCAGGCTCAGGTCCCACCAAGCTTTTTCCGCTCCCTTTCGGGCTAGATTATCTGCCTACATAGATAGGTACAACATAATATAATCAAACATCTGTATTAGGAGAACCGATGTTCGATGGAGCTAACGAGTCTCGAGGACGGCCCCCTGCCAGATGGACCGACTACCTGAAGAAGGTCGTAGGGAGGGAGTGACTGGATGCGGAAGGCACAGGACCGTGTATAATGGCGAAATTTGGCAGTGATCTACGTCCAGCAGTGGACTGACATAGGCTGATTTGATTGATCTACATAATACATTATCTTTTTCAATCTGAACTACCTATCTGATTATCACTATCTCGTCAATCCCCTGTACGCACCAACCTTTCCACGAACGACTAATCATTCAATGCAGAACTCTGGGTGGTTGGAAACTTATAAAATAGTCTTGTTGTTATTCTTGATATATTTGTTTCGGAAACGGAGATCCTACCTAGACAGGGCCTGATTTACCCATAAGCTAACTAAGCTGAAGCTTAGGGCGCCAGGATCAAGGGGGCGCCTGGCGTTGGGCTGGGCGCAGGGCTGTGACTTATGGTGCTACTAAAAAGGAGCACACAAAACATCTAGCAATTTTTAACAGATTGTAACAACTCCTAACAACATATTTAAAATTGTTAGTTAAGATTTTGTTACACCAAAGTACTTACATAATTATATTTGGTAATTTAGTGAAAATACAAATACGTGCGTTAAAATTAAATTCCTGCGCCCATCTCCCTAGCAGCGTGGTAGTAAATACGACAGCTCCACCCGTGTCACGTTCAAGGCACCCAGGAACCAAAGTGAATGGGTGTCCAGCTTTTTGGCCGGTAGAAGCATAGGTTCTGAATGCATGGCCATAAACGCTGGAGTACCACAAGGCTCAGTGTTGTCCCCCACTCTGTTTCTGCTGCATATCAATGAGATGTTGTCTATTGACGGCATTCATTCATTGTTATGCGGACGACAGTACGGGCGACACTTGTTACACGGGCCGCACCGGTATCTCACGGGCTGCAGTGGAAGAAAGCTGTGAACAACTTGTGTTTGAAATCGAGACAACTCGCAATACCGACAATGGTCCGATTGGGAAAAACAAAATCTTGTTCAATACAACCCTACTAAGACACAAGTTTGTGAATTCACCGCAAAGAAAACCCAATTTACTGTAGCGCCATAATTTCAGGGCACAACTCTCTCCTACTCTGACAGTATAGGTATCCTTGGTGTTGACATCTCCAGGGACGTTCAGTTCCGAAGTGATTTGGAGAATAAGGCCAAGCTGGCGTCCAAGCCGCTCGGTGTGCTCAACAGGGCGCGGCGGTACTTACTGCGGCGCAAACACTGATTCTGTTTAAGTCGCAAGTGCGGCCGCACATGGAGTACAGCTGCCACTGAAGGGGGGGGGGGGGGGGGGGGGCACCAGAATATCAGAATGAATTGACTGAATTCTTCCGTTCGACTCGGTGCAGAGGCGAGCCATGAAGTGGTCAACGATCCCATGCTTGCAGGTGGTGTGGAACCTCTTCGCGACAGGAGACTTTGCCTGTGTGTCACCGATACATCTGGTGGGCCGTATGCTTATCTGCCACTTTAGTGGTATAAAAAAAGTGTGAGACGGTGCTGTTGAGACGGTGAAACCGGTCATGGAGGTTTTTTTTTTTGACCTGTGTATCTGTGTATGTCTGTTTGTGGCTTAGATCATCTAACCACAGGATGCGCCTTACTTAAGCATTGTTTTCTGCCATTGCACATGACCATTTGGTCTTTTGGCTTTATAAAAAGCCTGTACATCAGTACATCATTTTATATGATTAAACTAGTACATTTCATTGTAGTTGACTGTACAATAACAATTAACACACAACAGCCATTACGCGTTTGTCGATTAATACATTTTTAAATGCAATGAAATTTTATATGTCTTTGTGTTTCCCCCTTCACTTGTATGAAAACTGGCAGAATATTTTTGTATGCGGTGGTTCGCAAAGGCTAGTCCCGTGTTATATGGTCTAAGGTTTGTGGCATCGTAGCAGCCCAACAGATGAGTCAATTTTGCGGTTTTCTATGTTTGAAAGCCAATGTGCCGGGGCCATCCCCAGCACATCGGCTTTCGAACCGTTCTTAGCTATAAATTTTACATTCATCAGCTCACTTCCTGAGTTATGAAGGGATTTCACTAAGATTCACTGGTTCGATTTATCGGAAACAGGGTACTGTTAGGTACTTTGATGGTATTTTTATTTCGCTTTTTACTGGCTGATGCATCAAGTCATAACTTCATAAGAAGTCTCAGAATCGGGTTTTATTTTATTTTCAAATTAACAAAGAATAACGGTTAGGAACTTAGGATCAGCTTACGTAGTCTCTTTTGTAGATTAGTTGCAGCTGGGGGCGCATATTCATAGCTAGCCTAGGGCGCGCGGAACCCTAAATCAGGCCCTGTACCTAGATAAGAACACAGAATCGCTAACCGATAGGTATACCTACCTACTTCTTTGATTATGGCCCTTTTTACATACGTACATACATACATAGGTATTTAAAGTTACGTATTTATCCCCGAAGAGGTAGGCAGAGGCATAGTATACGCGCACATTTCACCTTAGGTACCTATAGCTGCCTGCATATAATTCTACTATGCCTATAGTTCGTAAAAGGTGTTGAGCCGATTGCAGTGTTGAAATGGACAGGCGCAGATTGTGACAACTCACAGCTGAAATTCTTCAAGCCGCCCCTGATTCTAATTTTATTGACAACCGGGTTTCATTTCGAATTTTCCTCCATTCCGCAATGAATCGTTTTGCAAAAACGTTCCCTTCGTCAATGGGGTGGCGACATTTTGTACATTTCCCGCGTTGCCAAACGGGGAGGGGCATTTTTTACGCAAAGAAGTCCTCTTGGATATCATTGCGGACTCCTACTGACTAAAACCACATGGTGCGACCTCTGTAGAATAACCCTAGGGTAGATTGGGTAAGACATAGTAAACAGACAATCAGTTTGGTACCATTAGACGGTGATGAGTCTGAGATTCCCTATAAAGGCGGTAGAATCGGTATGCACCGAGCACTGCAGTGCATCTGTTAAGTCGCCGCTCCAACAGTCCTGCTTGTGTTGCCCCTTATCATGTCCAAAAGGAACACGCCACCTGACCGCCAACATGGAGATTTCCCGAAGTCATCACAGGTAATTGTAGGATAGAATGAATAAGATGTCTAATAAAATTATAGTTAAATGCTTTATTTACATATATGTAGATATAAAATAATTATCAACACTGTGAGATAATTGCAGAGTCAGACTTAATTTCTATGTTTTCCGTTTGTTGATTATCAGTCTTGCTGTCAGCGGAAAACGCCCTAAGATCACGCATCATGGAGTAGGCATCTTCACCGTCAGCGTAGTACTTTGGCTCAATTTCCAGAATTTTAAAACCAAGTGAATTGGTATACAGATTGAGAGCAGCTCTGTTACTTTTCCTTACGTGCAGCGAGACGTATTTGGCCTGGAAATATGGTTGTTGACATGAAACAAAATAGAATAAAAAAATTGCAAATTGCTAGCACAACAATTTAATTATTAAAGAGATTTATAAATTAAACACTGGGTGAATATATTGCTTAAAGCAATCTCTTACATGTGATAAATATTATGCATGGTGTATAATATGAAGCGCTCGTGGCCCCGCGAACTCAGTGTTCTGTAAACGATCACTGCAGTAAGCAACATTTACTATGGCCGGATATGGATGGGTGACCACCACGTGGACCACTTTGTGACATTTATTTACGAGCGTTTCCGTGCTTCGGAAGGCACGATAAGCCGTTGGTCCCGGTTGTCAGTAAAATGACCGTCGTTAAGCCAAGTTGAAGGCCTTACGGGCAGCTTGAAAAATTTCAACTGTGGGTCGTCACAACCTGCGCCCGGGTCGGCAGCGCGTGTGTATGCGCCCGGGTCGGCAGCGCGTGTGTAGCGCCTCTGGTGTTGCAAACGTCTATAGGCTACGGTTACCAACCTTCCGGTGGGCCGTAAGCTTGTCTGCCACCTAAGTAGTATAAAAAAAATATATATATATATATATATATATAACATAACTAGCTGACGCCCGCAGCTCCGCCCACGTCAAGTTTTGTTCCCGTTTCCGCTTCCCGTGGGAACTTATTCCCGGGATAAAAAGTAGCCTACGTGTTATTCCAGACGTATACCTACCCCTGTACCGAATTTCAGTCAGATCCGTTCAGCCGTTAGAGCGTGAAAGAGTAACAAACATCCACACTCACTAACTTTCGCATTTATAATATCAGTAAGATCATACATAATATTTATCACATGAAAGGGATTGCTTTTATATTGCCACTATATGGAAGTGGATGGACTAGTTGGGCGGACATTAAGGCGTGTTGGCAGGGCCTGATTTAGGGTTCCGCGCGCCCTAGGCTAGCTATGAATATGCGCCCCCAGCTGCAACTAATTTAAGTCCTACTTACAAAAGAGACTACGTAAGCATTTTTTTTTTTTTACGTGAAGGAAAATCCTCATGGATGTTATGCCGGACTCCTACCGACTAAAAAACCTCACGTAACGCCCAACAGCCTATGGTTGTGAGCCCCGGGTAAGCCCTCGGAAGGATGTCCCATCATGTTCGGGTGCTAACCCGCGTCTTTGGGGGGTTTCGGTTGTGATCCCGCTTGTAAGGGGGGGCGTGCGTGAGTTCCTCACGTCACGCTGCCGTCATGGGCCTGCTTCTGTAAGTACGATGAGCGACCCTCTCAGCGTCCTCAGACCCCCGGTCATGATGGAGGACGATAGTCCTCGGCGAAGACAAGTCGGCGGCGCCCAGGCCGCCGACTGCGGAACTCGGGGGGGAGAGTTCTCTCCCGTACCCGCCCCGTCGCCGTCGCCTCTTTCACGAGCATGACCTGCTCGCAGAAAGAGGCATCGCAGCCCCACTTACTCCCGCTGGAGAGCATGGCTCGCACCATGGTCTCGAGCGAGAGAGTGTCCACGTCCAGACCCACTACGAGGACCTGGCGCTGTTGCGCCCCGGCCCATGCTGTGCACTCCACCAGCGTATGGAGCGCTCCACCAGCATATGGAGAGACTATTACATTGGTGCGATGGTGTCTTTCCAGCCACTCCTCCATGACCAGTTTCACCGTCTCAACAGCACCGTCTCACACTTTTCTTATACCACCAAAGTGGCAGACAAGCACCAGATGTACCGGTGGTCACGCACAAGGAGGCAAAGCCTCTCCTGTCGCGAAGAGGTTCCACACTACCTGCAAGCATGGGATCGTTGACCACTTCATGGCTCGCCTCTGCACCGAGTCGAACGGAAGAAATCAGTCAATACATTCTGATATTCTGGTGCCCCCACCCAGCAGTGGCAGCTGTACTCCATGTGCGGCCGCAGTTGCACTTAAACAGAAGCAGTGTTTGCGCCGCAGTAAGTGCCGCTGCGCCCTGTTGAGCACACCGAGCGGCTTAGACGCCAGCTTGGCCTTATTCTCCAAATCACTTCGGAACTGAACGTCACTGGAGATGTCAACACCAAGGATAGATACCTATACTGTCAGAGTAGGAGAGAGTTGTGCCCTGAAATTATGGCGCTACAGTAAATTGGGTTTTCTTTGCGGTGAATACACAAACTTGTGTCTCAGTAGGGTTGAATTGAACAAGATTTTGTTTTTCCCAATCGGACACTCTATTGCGAGTTGTCTCGATTTCAAACACAAGTTGTTCACAGCTTTCTTCCACTGCAGCCCGTGTAACAAGGTTCACCCGTACTGTCGTCCGCATAACAATGAATGCCGTCAATAGACAACATCTCATTGATATGCAGCAGAAACAGAGTGGGGGACAACACTGAGCCAAGTGGTACTCCAGAAATCCAGCGTTTATGGCCATGCATTCAGAACCTATGCTTCTACCGGCCAAAAAGCTGGACACCCATTCACTTTGGTTCCTGGGTGCCTTGAACGCGACACGGGTGGAGCTGTCGTATTTACTACCACGCTGCCAGGGAGATGGGCGCAGGAATTTAATTTTAACGCCCGTATTTGTTCACTAAATTACCAAATATTATTATGTACTTAGGTGTAACAAAATATTAACTAACAATTTTAAACATGTTGTTAGGAGTTGTTAAAATCTATTAAAAATTGCTAGATGTTTTGTGTGCTCCTTTTTGGGAGCACCGTAAGTCACAGCCCAGCGCCGAGCCCAACGCCAGGCGCCCCCTTGATCCTGGCGCCCTAAGCTTCAGCTTAGTTAACTTATGGGTAAATCAGGCCCTGCGTGTTGGCAATCTTGCGAAACACAAGCGCCGGCACAACAACGCGATCTAACGCATAGTTTGGATGCTAAACTATAATGTATCATGGATCCTTGGAGGCTGAATTCCGAAATAAAACCTACTATTTTGTGTAATAAAAACCAACATTTTAGATTGTGAATCTGATAGAGTGCGCAACATCAACACTCGAATTAATTTTAACCATGGTAATGATGTCTCTGAAGCACGTAACAGTCCCATAGCTTCGTTATAGTTCTACAAAGCTTTAATCCAGTATTGTATTATCAGGGTACTGGCACAAAAAAATAAGGTACAGAAAGCAATGTAATGTATGTACTTTTTTTACACCTACCTACTGCTACGCACACTCGCGCACAAATCAGTATCAAAAACTACTATGAAAGTCCTTTGACTTCATGTCTGTGAACTCTGTGAGCGGTGTCTATAGCGTGCGTAGCCTGAGCACACCTTGGTTTCCTAATACCAGATTAGAAGGAAAATATTACCTCAAAACACTCAACCATAGCAAGTGAGGCTTGGTTCATGAGTTTCTGGGCTAGTCCAAGGCGACGGTGAGATCTTTTCACTGCTAAGGATGTGATATGACCATGCCGATTGTCCTCACTGTCCTCTTCCATTTTAGCGAGCACATAACCTATAATGAGAAAGTTTGCAAAATGTAATTTGAAGATATATATTAATATGATCTCTATATGTATATTCTTAATGAGTAACACTACTTGTGCTGTTCCATAATATTTATTTCTAAACTTGACTGGTTTATCAAAGGTTATCAAGATGATCTCTAAACCTATTATACATACAATTTCTAATTCGCGTTTTAAGCATGTGAGAGGCTATCAAGATGCATATTGAACCTAGTATGCACACAATTTCTAAATTTGCATCTCAGGCATGTGTAAGTATCTAGTGCCTAATATTATAAATACGAAAGTAACTCAGTCTGTCTGTTATGCTTTCACACCTAAACGGCTGGAGCGCTTGAGATGAAATTTGGTATAGGGATATTTCAAGGCCCTGAGAAGGACATAGACAACTTTTAAACCGAGTGTGCAAAAGGGGAGTTATGAATTTACGCTATTACGCCTTCTACACGGTCGAAGCCGTGGGGAACAGCCAGTTCATTATACTATGAGCAATACCTACCAACAATATGTCCTTTCTCATCCTCGGCTACATAACTGAGCTGTGGCCATGAGAGTCCATGATAAAAATAGTATTTCATTTGATAGTTTTCTGGCAAGCACAATAAGTTGCAATGTTGCATATTCATGAGATCGCTGGGTCTTGCACATCGTATATTCATTTTGGATTATCTGAAAGGTAGAAAAAATACCAATAAATTGCATAAAATAAAAATTCATGTAAAAAACACAAAGAACTACAAATACTAATGAAGAAATTATAAATACATTTTCACTGCTAAGTGATAATATAATTATGATAGTCTAAATTAGACTCTAATTTGTATGTTGCAATGCTTAAGAGAGTACTTGGGCTAGCTTATAATATAGGTACCTACAAAAGGCTACCTTTGTATTGCTAGAACAATAATATAAAAACTGAATCCACCAATAATAAAGTACCTACATGTGTTTAAAATATATCACATATATACTTACTTGATCTGTTTATTCTCGTCTTATTTTCCTAACTTTGTTTGGCTGCCGAGTTTCTGTGGCCGGAGGACTTTCCTGCAAACCCCCAAGGAGTTCACGCACAAAACGGAATTTAGACAAACAGCACTTCCAGCATACGTACCAACCTGAGAACAAAGAACAATAATATTGACTTATTGATTACTTACAAACACAGCTCAAAATACTTCAATAACATAAATTTGTTAGTATTATTTGGATATTACAAGCATAGTGGGCTACTTACAAAATAACACAAAGGCAAAAACTACAAATACGCTACATAAGAAGGTTACAATAGCTAAAATCAATTCCTTCATCTCTCACTATTTAAGTCACAGACGTACTAACGGCATAGGTTAATATTAGAAAACACGAGGTAAATACAGTCACTTTACCAGAACTTTATCAAGAAAAGAATAACCTATCAGTCGTATAAAAATTTATAAATGTTAAGTGTGAGTGCTATTTATTTATGACCACAGCGCCATTTTGAGCTGAGCGAGGAGA
The DNA here is from genome assembly GCA_933228765.1 of Miltochrista miniata. Lineage (NCBI taxonomy): Eukaryota > Metazoa > Arthropoda > Insecta > Lepidoptera > Erebidae > Miltochrista > Miltochrista miniata. Next base: position 21,321,642 of record OW121766.1, on the reverse strand, counting down.
GGTCCGACCGAGAAAGAATAATTCGGATGGACGACACCGTGATGAATAGACTAAAGTACTGATTCACACGAGCTAACCATTTATTCGGTTTTTTTTTATTACATAATAATAAATATTGGAATAAACTATTTTTATACCTTAAAAATCTTCAAATAAACAATAATTCACCGAACATAACCTGAAAATTTTGACGTTAACTGTTCCGTCCGAAAATAACATTCAGATTCAGTCAGGCACAGAGTGTCTAGGACCTAGTACTTTTTACAATTGATTATTTATACTAGAATTTAAGAAGAAACTTGGAGATAATGGCGGATTTCGCAAATTTTTAGGGTTCCGTATCAATGGGCCCCGTGAAGCAATAGCGGCCCCTTGAACTCAGTGTTCTGTAAACGATCATTGTGATAAGTAACTTTTACTATGGCCGGTTATGGATGGGTGACATCTCATGATCACTTTGTGAAATTTATTTGCGAGCGTCCCGTGCTTCGGAGGGCACGTTAAGCCGTTGGTCTCAGTTGCCAGTAAAATGGCTGTCGTTAAGCAAATTGAAGGCCTTTATGGGCGGCTTGAAAAACTTCAACAGCCATTCACAACCAGCGCCTATCCATATGAACACGACAATATGGCTCATCTCATCAAATTACTCGCAAAGTTGTACGAAGTTGGACGAGTACGAGAGTGTAGATGGGCACCTCGGCCTACTTCGTCAAAAATTTTCTTTGCCTCGGGCAATTTCGCCGACGAACTCCGTTCAATTTCGGGAGTAATGTAGAGGAAGCATTATATTATCTTCGCCTGTCCTTTGGACGAACATGGCAACAACAATATCGTATGACATTGTCACTGTCACTGTCACCTTTGTTTATTGTTTTGTTGTTGTGTATGGGTACCTAGTGTACCTACCCGACGAGAAGAAGCGAAAGAATTAGTAAAACATTTTTATAATTTTATGATAGACGTATTTCTAGCAAAGTAACCAGCCGCATCACAAAACCTCTCATAACTGAATTCAATTGGAGTTTGGTGTAGATTAATATTATTTTTTATACAACAAATGGACGAAGACAGTCAATACGACAAGCCTTCAGCGCCTGCTTTTTTGTAAGTATAAATATCATGCCCTTGTCCCCGAGGGGCATGTAGAGGTGGTTTACAAATGCATACTGCCAGTAGTTTGGATATTACTATGCATATTACTATGAGAAAGTAATCCTTAGGTACCAAAATTTCAACAGGAACGTAATCTATAGTGAACATCTGCACACTGGCTCTGGGTAGGACTTCGGATTACTATCCCACGATTTAAGTGGTGGGAGGGGGGTGTGTAGAACCCCCCCCTTGACGGAAAAGTTGCGGACGCCCCCCCTTTTTGAGTTATGATTTTTTTTATATTCTAACCTAACTTTCGCATTTTCTTGTTTTGAAATCGATTTCAAGGTCGAAATTGGAAGATGGAAAATGGAGGGGGAGGGGGGAATCCCCCTGACCCCTCCCCAAAGTTAGGAAAATAAATGTTTGTCTCAAGAGTCTGGGTGTTTCTATGTATAATGAATTCCCGTTCGTCCCCCTCGGGGGGACGAAGTCAAGGGGACGAACGGGAATACTCCATAATATGTATTAATATCCGTAGTCTGATACCCATAATGCAAGCAGGTTATTCCTAGCTTACTTTGGAATCAGATAGTGTTGTGTGAAATTTCTGAGAATATTTATTATTTATTTATCAGACAGTACTCACGGTGCTACTGTAATGCAGATGCAAGTTTTAGATTTATAGGCTTAGAAATAAAAATGTTTCAAAACACTCCAAATTCATGAACATTTTATTATTAAACTAGCTGATGCGCGCGGCTTCGCCCGCGTGAAATTTGGTCCCGTTCCCGCTTCCCGTGGGAACATTTTCCCGGGATAAAAAGTAGCCTATGTGTTATTCCAGATTATACTCTATCCCTGTACCAAATTTCAGCCAGATCCATTCAGCCGTTAGAGTGTGATTGAGTAACAAACATCTTCACAAACTTTCACATTTATAATATTAGTAGGATAGTAGGATTAGTAGGATTAAATGTTTTCTGCAGTGTTGAGAAATGCGAGCAGAATGAATGACCACCCAATCATATTGCTGCTGTACAGTTGGATCTAGTATAGGAGACATTCCAATATACTGCATCTCTATGTGAGAGAAAGGCTTCACTTGTGTTATACACATTGAATTATAGCAGTCTTATTTTTTATATTACAGCAGACACAGAAGTCCAACATTCAGTAAAGAAGAAATTAAAGCACTACTAAATATAGTTGAAAAACATAAAACAGTAATACTAAACAAATCAACGAGTTCTGCAGCCAGTTACGCAAAAGAAGCTGCATGGGGGAAAATAGCTAAAGCATATAACAGACAAGGTTTCTCCCATGAGAGAAGTAGTGATTCTTTAAAAATAAAATGGGATAATTTGAAAAAGGAAGCAAGAAAACTGTCAAAGAACTTGATGGATATAAAGTATAGCGAGTTTGATGATGTGACTAATCAGATGATTGCTATGATGTGTGATGTTGCGACCAATCCTAATGTTACTGAGGAATCTGTGGAGTCTGATGAAGATTTGAATGGTAATGAATTACCATTTTGTGATAATTTTTATTCCGTCCAGCCATTCTGACTTTGATAGTTTTAATGACATTTTTTTTATACTAATAAGATGACGGACAATCCTACAGCCCCACCTGATTGACTGTGGTCACTGTAGCCTATGAAGGTTTGCAACACTTGTGCTTCCAACCCTGCAGAAACTTTCTCAGACCCCCTTTAGAAGAACCCCCATACTGTAGGCGCTTTTTTCATTATGTACTTTGTAATAAATATGCAGTGGCTATATCAAGTCAACCCTCTTTTTATTACTGTTCCAATCTCTCAGTGCCCTCGAATTTTGATCAAAAAATATTGTTGTGGGGATCAAGCAAAAATAAAATTGAGAGAGGCATATTATGACAACAAAAAAATTGTTTAAAAGTATAAATTAAAATTTAAAATCTGTACATGTAGGTAAGTTTTTCTGTGGGTTCTGGAAGATCAAGTGCACATAATATTTTTTTTTTTTACGGGTACGGGTACAGGAAATTACGGGTATCGATGTGGCGCACTTTCGCACTAACGTGAGTCGCGTTTCTGTACTTTAGGGCTACAATTCATAGCTATTTTGAACTTCGAAATTCAGTATGACAGTCATCATTTCATATTAAAGTGACAAACAATGTAAAGAAGTCCCAAAGAATTAGGATAGAAAAGAGATTTACTGCCATCTCTTTTTTATGCATGAAAATAAATATATAAATATATCTTTCCAGAAGCTGAGGAGAACCTGAAAGTCATGTCTAATGAAGAACTTTGTAATGGTGAAGAAGATAAAGACCCGGATGACTCTCTAGGTAACTTTTATTTCTCTCTCAAACAGATAAGTTCATAAGATCAGAAAGAGATTCATAAGAGCAGATAAGTTGCGTGACAAAATTGTCACGCAACTTATCATCAGAATTCAGCATCTCTTTGTTATGGTCACATGCATTTTAGTCCTCCAGTTCAGTCCGAACTTTTAGCAGTAATTACAAAAGATGGTGTTTGAATGAAAATAGAAGAATATGTTGTATTCAACATTGATTTATTTGCTTGTGAAAAACAAAATGGCTAAGAAATGGTAATTAGAATAAATAATTGATATGCGGCAGCGTGACGTAAGAGTTTCAAGGCGCGCCACTCGCCGTAAGAAGCGGAATAACACCCAAACTAATCTTCGAAAAAGTACTCAGACTTCTAGGCAAGGCTGTGGTGAGACATAGGGCTTACCTGGTACTCTAGGCCATAGCAATTGTAGAGCACCTTGTGGTTTTAGACAGTATGAGTCTGGCATAGAATTAATTAAAGATTTCCACACACCAAAAAGGGGTCTGGTACCGTGGCGTACATTCCCACCTGTGTTTGTTTTTCCTACTACATCCATTTCTCCAGGCTAACTGAATAAAAAACAATAATATTTATATTTACAGATGGCGGTGAAAATAAAAGGTAAGTTACCTTATTTTAACTCTTGATCCCAATGCTGACAATACGATTATGACATAAATATATCTAGGTTTTGTATACTGACTACATATTTTAATAGAATAGCATAGAAATAATCTTTTATTGTTTTGTGGACTACCTACTTCCTCGAAACAGCTTTGCATGTAGCTGGACCATGACTGTCATCTGCTACTAGTTACAATTTTTTTCTATATGTACCACTAAAGTGGCAGACAAGCACACGGCCCACCCGATACATGTGGTAACATAAACATTTGTAACACTAGTCGCGCCACGCACGCGCTGTTGACTATAATACAATGCTCCCTTAGGTGTGAAGTGCCGCGTGTGGCGACGGGGTCCCGTGTTGCGACGAGTAAGAGTACAAAATGTCGCCACCCGAATACATCCCGAGGGTGTCGTAAGAGGCGACTAAGGAAACACTTTCGCAAAAAGATCCATTGCGTAGAGAAGGAAAACTCGAAATGAAACCCGGTTGTCAGTAAAATGACAATCGTTATGCCAAGTTGAAGATCTTATGGGCGGCTTGAAAAATTTCAACTACGGGTTGCGGCGAGCTGCGCCTGTCCATTTCAGCACGGCAATAGGCTTACCACCTATTACGTGGGGCATAAAACTATAAGGATAAAAGTGAGCGTATACTATGCCTCTGCCTACCCCTTCGGGGATAAAGGCTTGACTATATGTATGTATGTGGGCGTGAATTATACAGAAGCCGTATACAGTGATGGTGTGGGACAGGCGAAGCGCGGGCACGATGCCGCTTCGAACCCTTGGCATACAAAATGTACGAAGACGGCGCGGCGTGTTCTGAATTATACGGAATTGGGGCGGCGCGGGCGTGGCGTACATTCGGTATGGCAAAGGTTCGAAGTGGCATCATGCCCAATCCCACATTATGCCTGTATAATGCACGCCTTATGGCGACCTTTGTTCGACTTTATGAATATTCACATGATATGAATGACCGAAAATGGCAATCGAAACTATTTTCTAATTTAAATGGAACTTTTTTTTACAGACTTGTGAACCGCTCACTGAATTTCACACCAAATGAATGCAAACTACTTTTGCAATGTGTTAGAGACGAACAGGATGTTATCTTAACTAAAGCAACCACTTCTAATGCTAATAAAATTAAAAGCAGAGCTTGGACACGGGTATGCATTAATTCATATATACGAGGGGCGTTCAGAAAGTAATGAGAATGACCTAATAATTGAGGGTACTTGGTCGAAATGATTATTATTTCGTAAATTTTAGGTCTTTGTTATAACACCCACAAATAATTAGCTTTCTATCTTACCTGTGTCAGGTGTCATAAGCATTTGCTTGTAAGAGGTTGATACATTTTGGTGAAAATGGATAAAATCGAAATTCGCACGGTCATAAAATACTTTTGCTTGAAAAATTTTACCACGGAAGAAGTTTTTAAAGAATTTCGTGAGACTTTAGGAGAATCTGCTCCGCCATATTCTACAGTGGCTCGGTGGTGTGCTGAGTTTAAACGAGGAAGAACAATGGTTCAAGATGAACTGCGCTCGGGTCGCCCTTCGACTTCCGTCACCCAGGAAATGGTCGAAAAAGTTGAAAATATTGTTATGAATAGACATCGGATTATATGCATTTGCATGTTTGCATATGCAATTGCATATAATGCCATTTTTATAGCGTTATCGCATATTTTGATACATTTTCAATGAAAGTGCTTATTTGGGTCGTAAAATATAAGTTGACATCTGGAATTGTGTAAAAAAATGGTGTGTAGTAGGAGATTCTATTGTTTTGTTGCACATGTGTAAACCTTTCGCAGTATAATGGAAGAAAAAATATCTTTAGAATTTGTACAAGGGATTTTTTTGTCACTCAAGCGATATTCTTTCAAGCTGCTTAAGTGTTGACTCGCACTACTCGCAGTTGATTTGTTGCTAAGGCGCTGACCGGGATGCAGCGTGTGGCATCTCTGCTTCACTCACGCGCCCTACACAATTTAAAACTGCATCAAAATAATTATAACGCAATGTGAAAAAAGGCGTAAATTCTTCAATTTGGTTTTTGAAAAACCTTCATCAAGAAAATCCTACTAATATTATAAATGTGAAAGTTTGTGAAGATGTTTGGATGTTTAGATGTTTGGATGTTTGTTACTCAATCACGCTCTAACGGTTGAATGGATCTGGTTGAAATTTGGTACAGGGGTAGAGTAGAGTCCAGAATAACACATAGGCTACTTTTTATCCCGGGGGAAAATGTTCCCACCATGGGAAGCGGGAACCAAATTTGACGCGGGCGAAGCCGCGCGCATCAGCTAGTATTAATATAATGTAAAAAAAACGTAAATTCTCTTAATAAACTGTTTTTGATAGTGCATATTTTGTGCATATTTCGCCCTTTTTAAGTGCATATTTGCATGCATATTTTGGCACTTTGATAGTGCATATAATCCGATGTCTAGTTATGAATGATCGTCGTGTAACAGTCCGTTTTATAGCAGAGGAGTTGAAGATTGCAGTAGGAAGTGTGCATAGCATTTTGCAAGATCACTTAGGGATGAAAAAGGTATCTGCGCGCTGGGTGCCTAGAAAGCTAACCGACGCGCAAAAACAAACCCGACTCAAGATTTCGAAGAGCTCTTTGGAGTTGTTACAACAAGATCCTGATCTTTTTTTGAAACGATTTGTAACAATGGATGAAACGTGGCTTCACCAATATGATCCAGAAACGAAACAACAATCAATGTTTTGGAAAAGGCCGTCATCTCCCACACCAAAGAAGTTCAAGACTCAACCTTCTGCCGGCAAGATAATGGGCTCAGTTTTTTGGGATAGCCAAGGGTTGATTATGATTGAATACCTTGACCATGGTGCCACTATCACAGGTAATGTCTATGCAAAACAAATAAAGAAATTACGCCGCGAAATTATTGACCATCGACGAGGAAAACTCTCGAAAAAAGTTTTGTTCCACCAGGACAACGCACCAGCACACAAGTCTGCAGTTGCAATGGCAGCAATCCAAGATTCCGGCTTTGAAATCCTCGATCATCCACCATATTCACCGGACTTGGCTCCCAGTGATTTCTACTTATTTCCAAGTTGAACACTTGAGAGGCTCAAAATTTGAAGATGACGAAGAAGTAAAGGCTGCTGTAAATGATTTTTTAAGTACTCAAGATGAAGATTTTTTTAGAAATGGAATTTTGGCTTTAGAAAAAAGATATACTAAATGTATTTACCTAAAGGGTGATTACGTCGAAAAATAAAATAATATTTAGTATAATGATTTTCTAACCCAGCTATTCTCATTACTTCCTGAACGCCCCTCGTACCTACCTACGGTCACGCCCGAAGGAATAGGCCGTGGCATACTGTATGTCCAAATTACCTTTTTAGTCTTTGTCCCATGTAGGTATAAGATGGTGAGCCTATTGCCGTCTTGATGGTGAGCCTATTGCCGTCTTGAAATGGACAGGTGCAGCTTGTGACTGTTGATATTTTACTGACAACCGGGACCAATGGCTTAAAGTACCTTTTCGAAGCACAGAAACTCTTGGATGTGCATTTAGCAGGGATGGACGGTACACCGCTGATGTAGAAAGGAGGGTAACTGCGGGAAATAGTGTGAATGGAGCCGTAGTCAAACTTTTGGGTACCAATACCTTAAGTCAAAAGGCCCAGCTCGCAGTACACAGTGCGGTGCTGATACCTACGCTAATGTATGGAAGCGAGAGGTGGGTATGGCAGGAAACGCATAAAAGTAGAATAAACGCGGTCGAGATGTGCGCGCTACGCAAAAACTGCGGAGTAACGCTCGCAGATCGCGTTCGGAATGAAGATGCAAGAAAGAGATTTGGTCTGGAAGAGAGTGTCGGTGTTAAAGTAAGGAAGGGCATGCTACGATGGTTCGGGCATGTGTAGCGAATGGGAGATGAAAGAATGACAAAACAGATATACAATGCGAAAGTGGATGAACGTAGGAGTCGGAGAAGGCCACGACACACCTACCACTACCAAATTAATCGTGTGTTAGTTGAAGGTGGTGTCAAGAGCCGAAGGAACCGACGTGCATGCATGAAAAGAAAAATTAAAGTTGAAGAAGCAACTGAGGTATGTATTGACCGTGCCGTGTGGCGCTCGGTTCTTTCTGCCTTCCCCGCAAGGGATTTGGCGTGAAGGTAGATATAAACTCTCGTGAAATTTCACAAAGTAGTCACCCATCCGAGAATCAGTCACAGCGTTGCTGACCAGCCACGAGTTGCTTACTGCAGTGATCGTTTACAAAACACGGAGTCTGCAGGCTCACAGGCGCTCCAATTTATCGTTTGATTCGTTGTATCATTTTGATTAGAATAATGTGGAAATACATGTATCAAGTGTAGCCTAAGCTTATATACTTATATAGCTTAAATTTGACTAAATTAAGTTTATTAATATTTTGGAATAATGTTCGTTTATTATTTGTTGCGTAAAGTGTATGTTCTCTTATTTATAGATAACAAATTCATATAACAAGTTAAGCCCGCAAAAACGATCAATGAAAGTGCTACGAACTAAATTTACTAACATGAGGAGGCTAGCTAAAAATGTTAGCCTAAAGGATTATCTCAAAGATTGCAAGAAGAAACGTGAGAAATTAGATGCCAAAGAAAGGAATGTAAGTATTAGAATCTATTGTATTTTGGGTTCCGTACCCGGAATATAAAAACGGGACCCTATTACAGAGGCTCCTCGTTCGTCTGTCAATACTCTGCATTTCATAAACCACGATAGCTAAAATGTTCAAAATTTCACCGATTATTTTTGTTGCCACCAAGTACAAATAAGTACTGCGACTTCAATACCACGTCACTCAAATTTGATTTAAAAAAGTAATTTAGGTACACTTCTCTAGTTATTTCCATTGCAAATGAAGGATAAGGTAATACAATTTTTTTTACTTTATAATAAATACTAGCTGATGCGCGCGGCTTCGCCCGCGTGTAATTTGGATCCCGTTCCCGCTTCCCGTGGGAACATATTCCCGGGATAAAAAGTCTATGTGTTATTCCGGACTATATACTCTATCCCTGTACCAAATTTCAGGCAGATCCATTCAGCCGTTAGAGCGTGATTAAGTAACAAACATCCAAACATCTTCACAAACTTTTACATTTATTATATTAGTAGGATACCTAGTAGGATTAGGTAATACAATTTGTTAAGTCTGTACATGTATGGGCAACGATATCCACACACTATCACACTGGGCGACAGTTGCGCCTGCATCGGGCGACTTTTTGCTGCGACTGTCGCTGTCGTCGTCGCGTCGTGGCGACAGACGTAGTGTAAAATGCTGTCCCTCGGCGACTGTAGCGGTGTTGCCGCGGCTCCCCTAGCTTGTCGCCGAATCGCGGCGATGTGTTGCCCAGTGTGCGCAACTTAGAACGAAATGTATGTAATTTGACGCCCGCAGTTTGTCGCCGAGTGTGCGCCTACTTTAATAAAATAATTGAATATTTCTCTATCTTAGTGAGTCCCGTGCCTGTACGTTTATTTGTTACACGCATGGCTCCTAATCCGTTTGACCGTTTCAGAAACTTGATAAGCCATATTGTTCAAGTGAATTAGGAGAGGTGTAATGGCAATTCCGATATGCCATTAGTCAATCGGAAGTCACAGTTGTGTATACACTATACAACTTTTACAGTCAATGTTGTGTCTAATATTTATCATTTGTCGATTCAGTTTCAGGATATTAAAGTGGAGCCAATATTCGACCATACAGTCAGCCAAGAGATTGATGACATAGAGAATCTTAATGAAACGGATCAAGAGCTGAATAATCATGTTACTTCTTCACTGGATCCACTGCATAGTGTTTTAAGTAGCGATTTGGGTTTAGGTATGTATGTAAAATTCACTTTTAACCAATTACAAGATATTTACTATGCTCTTATAGCCCCGCTAGTTAACCCCGGCAAAGTTCCCACTGGGTGCGGGAACGGGAACTGACTTTGACGCTGACGAAGCCGCGAGCATCCATCAGTATCCTTATAGTAATGACACCTCCAATCGACTTCATACTGTCAAAGATAATAGAGCATACTGTCAAAGATAATAGAGGTAGAACTCAGACTCTCTTGTACTCTGACACCACACTCGCGCCGCAATCGCCCCGCGGAGCTAAAAAGGCAACATTATATCCTACTAATATTATAAATGTGAAAGTTTGTTAAGATATTTGGATGTTTGTATGTTTGTTACTCAATCACGCTCTGACGGCTGAACGGATTGGGCTAAATTTTCTTGAACGAATTGGAATGAAATTTTCACGCGGGTGAAAATAAATAAATATTTGTGGACATTCACACACAACATCATCTAGCCCAAATTAAGCTAATAAAAGCTTGTGCTATGGGATCTAGACGACTGATATACATACTTATATATTTCTAAATAGGGGTCGTCCATTAATCGCGTGAGGTTTTTTTGGGCAATGTTTGGACCCCCCCTCCCCCTTGGTGATATTTGGTGAGGTTTCAGATTACCCCTCCCCCCCTGGGCCGAATCACGTGTATTTTTAGTAACTACAAAGTTTTTTTTTTAAATTTTATACACAGAAGTCTCTATTGTTATAATCTATCCATACTTCTATACGAATACTAGCTTATCCGCGCAACTTCGTTTGCGTCACATAATAAATAGAACCAGATATGGTATTAAGTGTCAGTTTGTCAAGCTTAAAATCTTACGTTGGTTTGATCGCAGTTGTCAAAATAGAAGCGAAGTTATGAACAAAAGTACAATAATAAAGATTGAATTTCCATGCGATCATTATGCTTTTGGTCACGACTATCGATATCCACGTGGACAAAGTTGCTTTTTTTTTTGTTATGGGGGCAATGCGGTTTGGCACCATCATCCTAGCTGCGGGGGCAGCCGGAATGGTGTGTGGAGGAGCTCCCAGTTCCGAAAAGGGACCGTCCTACCCACTAAACGCCGCGGTGTCCCTCCTCATCCTACAGCTGGCATGGATATCACGTCAGCCCGTCCCGGCCGGGGCTCCCAACACTTTCGGGGTTCTCGCCCGCATCGCACCGCTCTCGAGCGCTTCTCTGGAAGCAGAGAGGGTAGTGAGCGGTGAGCGGGTGGGCTCTGAAGGCATCTCCGGAACAAGGAGAGGTGCCTTCCCCCAAATGATCAGCGATGAACGGGGTCATACCTGCGTGCATCGGCTAGTCTAATATATTTAACTTATAATAAAGCTATAGAGAGTCGAAAATCTGTTCGTCCAATATATTTGGTAACTTCCATTACATCCGATACTGAAGCTAAAATAGTTTTTTTTTTGTATGTCTTTCTGTACCATGCCAAAACTATAGATAGTACCATTTTAAACGATACTGACATAATTTGAGATTATTATTGATCAGATTGATGCCGATATTCTGCGCAGTTCCTTTGGGAGACACGATAAAAAACAAAATGATGTTTTTATTGTATGATCAACGCATAGGTATTCCGATTTCAATTAATTTCTGATGTAAGAAATGAATTAAGTGCTTTATAAATTATTCCATACAAGTTTTAATATATTGCAGGTTTTGTTGTTCAGAAATTACAGTGATCTCAAATTCAGGGTTGTAAAGTTGTTGTTCAAAATAAATACACGTGACATCTCACTACACCCCCCACCCCCCCTGGTGATGTTTCGTGATTTTTGTCAGACCCCCTCCCCCCCCTTTCGAGCCTCACGTGATTAATGGACGACCCCATACTAGATATTATACATAGAAAACACCCAAACTCCGAAACAAACATTTGTGGTTCACACAAATATTTATAGAGACCGACCCTGGACCTCCGGCGCCGCAGGCGGTATCACTACCGACTACGCCACGGAGTCAGTCAGCCGCAAGCGTCATCTAGTGTTTCATAATCTAATCATAAAATGTTTCATTTCACTGCGTTTGTTTGTTTCATTTCAATTCGTTGCATCCCCGTATATTTTTCGGAGTAGCAACATCAATTTATTATTATATTATGATATATAATAGGGTTGCTGATCACTCATTTAATAATTTTATCATTTTGCGGTCCCTAAAGCATTTCTTATACGAATCTGTAAATGAATCAGATTATGAATAACACTTGCTATGTTGCCTTTTTAGCCCCTCCGTTCGCCACTGACATCCAGTTTGAGACCGAATGGGCCCAGTTCAATGTACTGTTTTTCCTTGTTTCAGGTCCTTTTAGCAACGATGAAAATAAGGAAATTCTAAAATTAAAAACAGATTTACTACATTACAAAATGGAAACAGCTAAGGTAAGTACTATAGATACATTAATCAATCAAATTACCCTAACTACTTTCCTTGGAATTTTTGATTTAACTGCCGAAAGGCGAAAATGCTTGCAACTAGACCACAACGACAGACGAACAGTGCAGTCTTTGTAATAGACTTTAGTTTTCACCCTTTAGATACGAAATCTTAAAAATATCCCCCAATATTATATTGATTTCTTTTCAGAACCAATATATTTATTACTAGCGGACGCTACGTGGTTACACCCGCGTAGCTCCCGTTCCCGTGGGAATATGGGAATAAAATATAACCTATGTTTACCGGGGATAGTGTAGCTACCCAACAGTCAAAGAATTTTTCAAATCGGTTCAGTAGTTTCGGAGCCTATTCTATGCAAACAAACAATCAAATCTTTCCTCTTTATAATATTAGTATAGATGAAAGTATAAGTATATGTGTAAACTTTTCTTTATTCACCACACAGCTTCAAAGAAAACTAATAGAAGAATCCATTCAAGCCGAACAAGCAAATCGCGAAGCAAAAGCTCTAGAAACTTCTCTAAGACTTAGAGCGGCGAGGTTAGAGGCCATTGCCGCTGAAATGAAACTACCGTCCACACATCCAGGGCTGATATATACCGTTGAAGAGACCAGAGCTCAACATTATATACACCAGTATCATGCAAGTTGAACGGGTACATAGGTAATTCTCTTTTTCTCTTTATACAAAAATGAAATGATGTTTTGTTAGTGTTGCCAAAACGACGCGGCGACGTCTGGATCGCTTTAAGGGGTTTTGATTTTGAAAGATTTAAGATAGTCCACGGGAGGTGTAAAAGTAAGAAAATTTGTAAAAATGGTAAAACTTTTTGATTCTGAGGTGGTATGTAATCTCATATAGATAGGTATGTGAAACAGGATGGGTAGTGTAAACTTTTATATCGCGATGTAGATTTCTTAGTATCTGCGTAGTTCGATTGTTCTTCGCTAGATGGCGCAGGTCGCCACATCAGCGTGTAACCTTTAGTATTTCAAACTTCCTGTATACTACAGTAATATGCGATATAGGCATTTCCTGACGAATTCAGACGTATATAAAAGGACAGTTCTTAAGGATTTTTTGTGCCTATTTTACTGGGTACATGTCCCCAACCAGCGCAGTTCTCGGACATTCGGCTCTTTCTCCCACTTTCATGCTTAAAAGGTAAGGGAGATGGCTGCAGTGCAGCGACTGCCACGCTAAACAACAGTTTGAATCGCATATAGTTTGCCTTCAGTTCCAAATGAACTATCCTTCTATATACCACTAAATAATAAGTACAGAAGTAAATCTACATATAAAGTGCGTTCGGGTTACGCACACATAGACATCGCTCACGGAGTTCACGGACACCATGGTGGTCAAAGTAATTTCGGTACTGGTTTGTGCATGAGTGTGCGTATCCGAGGGTAAGATGAAAAAAAAAGTACATACATGAGATTGTCTTCTGTACTTTACTATTTTGTGTATACGTCTGATTTTCGGGGCGTCGGGGCCTAAAGTGGATAGGTTTCTATGTTAAAATAAGGAAAAGTGTTAGATATGAAAATTTTGTATATTTTACTTGATTGCGTTTTACAAGATGATTAAATTACATGTATTTCAATATTAAAATTATTAATATGCTTTTGTACAATTTTATCTATACCTAACTACGCTAAAACACCTAAAATATATTACACATCTCTAATATACAACATGTTTTTACATTGATATCCATATACTACGGCTATTTGCTAATGTCATTATGTATACAATACAAAATGTAGGTAGGTACGTACATACACTATTGCTTTTAGTAGTTTAAGTAGTGTCAAGCCACAAATCGGCAAAATAATTTTAGTAGTAGTTATAATATTGAGCATATTGTTTAATTAAATCAGTCACAACGGCAATGTCTAAATTAAAATCCAATGTATTACAATTTTGATTTATTTGCCTATAATTCTTACAATTTTCAGTACTTACTCAAAATTACAATTTAAAGAAAAAGATTTTCTTCTTATAATTTCGAATGATTAATTTTGAAACTCGTTAGAACACACTAGCTGACACAAGGCATCCTTAATATAACTTTTTGAACTTTGTGAAATTACGTAGAATCAAAAAATAAGATTAAAAGAGAAACGTAGAAAGACATACGTAAGCCGAAATCCCCTTTAAAAAATCTTGCAAATTTTTATTATTGCCCTTGGGCCTGATGAAGCTTCTATTGCCAAATACATTGTTTACAAAAAGTGCTGAAAATGCAGACTTATCTGTACCATGCCCAAGTTGGCACATTGTCCTAATTGTTTTACACTCGCATTAAAAATAAGCCCTAATTTCTTTTTCGTTTTCTGTATTGATTTCACAAAGTTTGAAGAGTTCATTTTGGGACGCCCTCTAAGCTATAAGAGTGTTGATATATTGTAAGAACTCTAACAATATAATAAGTACTAAAACTCGTTTTTAATTTGAGCCATTTTAAGGAACATTCAAACGACATGTTAATAGAATAGTAAGACTATTGTCACCGCTAAATTCATATTTTAAAGAACTAGATGTAATTGATACGGCATGTGCCATTAAACACGCGTTAAAAATGAGGCAGTCTCACTAGCGCGCTTCTGATCATGAAATGTGTCAAGTAAAAACGTATAAAATTGAAAATAAAGACTTAACAAGGATTTGTTTAAATTTTTATATTACTTTTATTTCTAGCTCAATCCCATAGTATGAACTTACATTCTGTGCATTTTCGTATTTCTTCGTGTGCTTACTTAAAATAATTTGACAACTCAATATTTAGGAATATTTTCCAGTTAGAAGAGGCTCTTCTAAAAGAGACACTGATGCAAAATTGTATAAAATTGGACGGATAACTCAACTCACTACGGCAAAATGAGCATCCAGCAACACTGATATTTGCTATTCAGCGGTATTCAACTTTAACAAATAAAAAGACCTAATAGCAGCCTTTGATTTATATTACATTTATAAATACTAACATTTAAATAGAAACTGAATGTTTATTCGTCTTCATATCGGCAGTCTACATCAACCTAGACATGTAGGTAAGTACCGTATGTCCTATCGCGTTACGATAGTTTCTTTGGTTATGCTACACTCAAAGGGGTACCACAAGGGCGTCCACTAGGTCCGTATATCTCGTAGAAACGAACGGAGTGGCCGCCAGGGTCTAGCGCAACTACACACTCGTCTAGCGAGTCGGAAGCACCGATTATAAATTCCATTAATCGATTCATGGCTCCTATATCTGAATGGAAGCTAATGATGATGTGATGGAATTGTGTGGTGTGAGTGGGGTTAGCGGTGTGGTAGGAATTGAAGGTGGTACTGCAGTGGCAGGGGTAAGTAGAGTATCTGGGGGAGGTGGCGGGTCTGCAGAACGAACTAATATTCTACGTAGTTCTAGGGCGCGAGTAGCCAGGGCTCTTGCGGATTCAGCCATGTCTGCTACTGCACTGGCACAAGGGAACTGCTGGGCCGCCGCCTTCGTTTTAGCCACGGTCGTGGCTAGGGCATCTGATAGTGCATCTGAACATCTCAGCGCTTGAGTTTTTAGACCTGCATGGTGGGCGCTCCTGTTAAATGACAAAAAAGAAAATAAATTAATAAGGAGTTTATATTTGAAAAAGTGTGTAATAAATAAAGCGTTTGTAATCCAGCAAGCGTCAAAATAGATGCGACATTAAATTGATTCCAACAAGAACGATTCGTAAGATGAGGGTCATAATATAATTAGAATTTTATCCAACGTCTGGTTGGGCGCTGAATAATAAGTTTGTTACAGACACTACGTTTGATACTGACTATTGGGTGTTGCTTATGTCTACCATTTATTACTGAACCCAATAAAAAGTCTATTCTTGATAGTTGATTTTATAATTTAATTTGTTTTCCACTATTCTTATTAGCTTATCTATATACCTATTTGAATATTTTAATTTTTTCTCCAGTTATCAGCTTACATTGTCTATGATCTTGGTTCTTCCTAACAAGACTTAGTTTTAATAGAAAGAAAATAGTAAAATATTCTTACCTATGTACTGTGTCGCCGACATGCACGATCCTATGCGCGCTGAGTACAACAAACTTGCCGTGAGCAAGAAACACATCAGGTGGCTGGCCCATCTCTATCGTTCTAAGGAAAGCTTCAACTGCCGTAGATAGATGGGCGCCATACGTTGCTGCCTGAGCCGCGTAGAAGGCGGCTAGTTGGCGGTCGTCTGCTGGTAATCGGGTCGCTGCGGCTACCGCACTGACCTATTTTGATAAGACAATTTTTTCATTAAGTATAATGTATGCAATTGGTATCTTATCCGTCATTTAAACTCCGATTATGTCTATACTAATTTTATGAAGAGGAAACATTTGATTTGTTGTTTGGTTGTTGTTAATTATTGGGCTCCGAAACTACGGAATCGATTAAAAAAATTCTTTCACTATTATCCACGGTCGATACCTGCCTTTCAACTCCCTTTTCCCCACGGTGACGGGTACTAGCCGGGTGAAACTGCGTGACATCGGCTAGTTTTCAGTATAAATTGTTTGTTTTCAGACATCTAGGTTCCACTTACTACTATAACTTATTATCAAGAACTTATTTTAGAATTGGCATAAATTTTCACAATATCATACCTCTCCAGCATGATCGGCATCTCTAACGAGTGCGTCGAAGGAAGCCCTTAGTTTATCTGGAAGCGCTGCACGGATCTCCGCATTCCGCCGGCCGACTGCCGTCCGTGACTCTAACCTAACGTAGTCGTACTCTTCAGTCCATTCGTGTTCCGGGACGGCGACTGTTGCTGATCGTCTGTAAAGGAAAGAAAAATTAGAAAGATGTCCTTTTGGAAAGCCCTACAGACTTCAAATGCAATTGGGTTTTGAAAGACTAGTTAAGAATGGTTCAGCTGCCAAGACAGAGGTTTTTATTGCGTTTTATCATTTGATGAAACTACAGTATTCACCAGCATAAAAGAACAATTGATAACTTGCCAACTATAAGCAACTGAAGCAACCGAGAGACTTTTTGAAAGGCATTCTCTCAGCAGGTCGTGGGGGTCTTTTAGCTAAGAACAGGAATTGGGATCAGGCGTTACATGACCATGAAAAAACCATCTGAGAACTAAAATAAGAAGGGGGCGATAAATATGATGATAATGAAAATCCACAAAAAATTGTGACGAACGAATAACGAATCGGAACTGCTTAAAGAAAGGTAAGGTATAAATATTTTTGTGTAGTTAAAAATAATGTCTCACCTAAACAGCAAAGAAGCATTCCCATTAATAAACGAGGCAGCTCTCCTAACGTCTTCAGTGAGCGACCTGGCACATGATACTAGTTGGTCCAAAGCATCTTCCGTCCCGTCTGTGGGCTCCCTGTCTCGCTCTAACCGTTCAGGCGCCCAATCACCGGCGTCTAACGCACTGGTCGCTTCGTGCGTGATTCGTTCTGCGTCTTTTAGTGCTTTTACTAGTGGTCGGAGCTTTACTGCGATACCTGTAAGTGATATTAGGAATTTAGTTTTTTTTAAGTCATTTGTGGGTAGCTTGAAATTTTTTTGTAACTAGCCACAACTTGCGCCTCTCCATTTCAACTCTGCAGTTAGTCTCATCACCTATTTCGTAAGACAAAATTGAAATTTTCCCTCGCCTTATGACCTGGATAATTATCATTAAGAAGACAAAGAACACTTAACGTCATTTTCTCCCATCTTAGCAGATTTGCAGGATTGTGGAAGCATCATCGACTGTCATTACAGAGAAGGGGCAAAAGGAGCCAACAGACAAAACGTGGCGGTGGTCGGGGGACCTCGCCCACGATGATCAAACTGCGGTAGGCACCTCCCCGTGTTCCAGGGGTGCCTTTTTTCGGTTCGAGGGCGCCTTACGCCCACCCGCTCGACTGCTCTCTACCCCCTCTGCTTACAGAGGGGCATCCGAGAGCGGTACGATGCCACCTGAACTTATAACTCCTTTAGGAGTTCAGGGAGGGGGCAGACCATCAAGTCCCCCCCGTGGAGAGTCCCTACGTAATGGGGCGACCCTTTGCCGGGCCGCAGTGATTTATCCACCGGCCTATCCTGCGACCCGGTTAAGGCGAGGCGGAACACCGCGGGGTTTAGTGGGTAGGACGGTCCCGCATATCAGACCGTGAGTCCCACACGAAGCCGTCTTGTTCCCCCGAAACAAGGCGGCGAAGTGCCTAACCTGCAGTCCCCGCGTAAAAAAATAAAAAATAAAAAATAAAACAGACAAAACGTTGATAAATTACCTTTGTCTTGAGCATCATGAGCGTTCGCTAAGGTAGCGTCCGCGAACACGGCGAGGTCGTGTAGCGCCGCCCTTAGTCTAACGCCCGCCACTCGCACTTCTAGCACGCGGCCTCGCAACGCGCCGCGACGTCGCCATCCCGGGGACACGTGGGATAGGAGACGGGATACGGCTGCTGAAGCTTCCTCCTGGAAATAAAGAAAATTACCTTTATGTTTTCTTGCTCAGAACTGCTTTTGTTCTTAAAGACATTGGGCTATGTACATGGATGAAAGCGGAGCTTACAATATGAGATACGCAAAAAATGAGCCCATTTTCTGACATACTGGATACAACTCTTTATTGATTGAAGATTTACAATGCTGTTTGGTTCCAGGTAATGGATGTTGAGCCTATTGCCGGTTTGAAACGACAGGCAAATTGTGACGACATGCTGTCATGCGACAATATCAAATCTCACAAAGCTTTTAACTTGGTTTAACGTCTACCGTAAATATTGCTGAACCTTCCGCCATTAATATGGTAATTGTTAAGCTATTATGATTTCTTTTAACTTTTCTATCAAATCAAATCAGCCTCTAGCAGTCAACTGCAGGACGTAGGTCACCTCTCCTCTCACAGTTCACGCCACAGTACGCGGTTCTGTGCCTTTCGCACCCAGTCCCAGCCTGCAACCTTTACCAGGTCGTAGGCTCGTCGTCTTGACTTTTCTAAATGAATAATATTTAGATCAGGCTTTCTAAGGGGCTCTTTCTATAGATACCTTGGTACATAGAACAGTTTCAGCTAAATTATGTAATTTGCTCAACTAACCTGTAATCTATCCAGCGCTTCCAACGCAGCATCACAAGGTAAAGGCAAAGCCCTCGATCTTGGCACATCATAAGTACTACAGGCAGACGCCGCCGAATGCGCCGAACTGCCCGAATTCGCCGAAGCACTAGAAGTAGCCGACGCTAAAGACCCTGTTCCACTGCAGGCAGAGTCTGCACTGGCCGGTCTAGGAGCCCTAGGCGCGTCGTACCAGTCTCCTAGCGGTCTAGGACAGTCGTACATCCCTAGGCGTTGGACTGGCATTGGGGCGCGTGGTACATCGTAGTGTGAGCATTCCTCGATCTATGGAAATAACATGTAGGATATTACAATTTATATCTAGTTAAAATTAATCCTACGAAATATTTTCTTCAAGGGAATGCACATTCAAACTGTGAACTTTATGTTGCTCCCACACTGATGTTACAAAGTGTTAACTAACATTTGTAAACAAATGTAACTGTACTAAATGTTAATTTAAAATCCCCACTTCCCTAAACGGCTGGAGCGATTGAGATGAAATTTGGTGGAAGGATAGTTCGAGGTCCTGGGAAGGACATATGCTACTTTTTAACCGACTGCGCAAAAGGAGGGTTATGATTTTACGCGATAACGACTTCTACGCGGTCGAAGCTGCGGGGAACAGCTAGTTTATTTATAAATGTTGGTTGACATTTTGTAATTACCAGTGTGGGAGCACCATTACTAGCAACTACCTTAATAGATGTTTCTTTCAGTGAGTTGGCTAAAACTAAAAAAAAAAGTAATTAGGTAGGTTCTGTAACTCCTGATGACCAATGCAAGACAATGCAGTGCAGTAACAAATGTCATTAACCATTATATTAGAATTATTTCATTAGTTTCCATCCAATCATCGAAATTCTATTGCTATGACACATTCATAACAAAAACCGAAACCGCGAATGAAGCACAAACTTAGGTATACTCTTGGCGCCTGAATTTAGTAATGATGGGTAATTACGTCTGAATGCTACTTACCTACTGTATTATGAATAGATTTAGGAATAACCGTTTAAGGCAAGATGTATTGCTCACCAATCTTTAAGTTTTTCAACATGCAGATATATTACGTCCTACACTTCAAATGCATCTAAAGTTTGAACCACAAAACTGACCTTAGTAAATGCAGGAGACTGCTGTGTGGGTAAAGGTTGATGAGCAACTGGCGGCGGAGGCCGTGCTCGCCTTCTTTGCATTGCATTGCTTCCGTCGAAAACTCCAGCCACGATCCTCAGTCTGTTGCCTGGACATATTCCCTGAAAAGAACAACAGGTTTTTTAATAAACAGCTCGCCAAAATTACGTCGCACGAGATGAAATTGGGAGAGATAGTTCAAGCAGAACATGACAAAGCTCAAGGGGTTTGTAAGAGCAGAGTCTCCTCTGCTATTACAAACCCCCTGAGCGTTGTAATGACTTCGGCAAAGACACGATCTTTTGAATCACTCGGTTCTGGTGAAGAGTCTCTCACTGTATGAGAGTGTCGCCTCTGCCCGGCAAGCAATGTTCAGGATCGAAAAGAAGAGGGGGGACTAAATTGAAAAGCCCTTTTTCGTTGGAACAGGGCTCAAATTTCATTGGAACAGTATTAAGGATAACAATGGGAATGACGTGCTACCAATGGAGGGAAAAACAGCTGATAAGTATAGGCAAGTAGTACCTATAGCAATACGAGCAAATAATAAGCTTAAGGAAAATCTCAGTGGTCAAGTAGATAAGTGTATTGAACTCATGAATGAACGTGATAGGTACTGCGTATTCTTCAATGACGGCCTGGAACGTATTGACATAGTAAACAATAGGTATCTACATAATTGTCATCATCGCATCTTTATTATAGATGCGACCATCCTGTCCAAAATGAGACTTCAAACCATACCTAGATTAGAGAAAGGTAAGACGAAGACTCTCTTAGCTTATTTACTAGTTGCCACTAAATATTAACTAGATCTAGAGTCTAGGTTTGCTACGAGCAGTTGTGATATGCCTTTTTACATAAAAGGTTAAACGAGGGTTATGTTTAACCTTTGGAATTGTATTAGCAATGGACTAACTTCCCAACCAGTAGGTACCTAAGGGAGATATGCCAGAGTCTGTGTTATCTTCTTATCTTATCTTACATCGGGGGCTGACGAAGTCAGCAACACTTCGACCCAGTGGGATCTTTTGTGTTAGCCCCTACCTTAATGTTTCTTACTCTTTGAAGAAGTGGTCTATTAACGCGGTGATCCCACTAAGAGGAAGAAACCTGTATTCTTCCGGTTTGGGATATGCATTCCCAAGGAGGCTCATACGCTTCGCTGCTAAGACGTCGCATTCGCACAGGATGTGCTCCATAGTTTCCTTGACATCACCGCAGGCTCTGCAGTCGTTATTTGAAGTGATCTTCATTTTAAAAAGCATGTCGTTGGTTCCGTAATGCCCTGTAAGGGCACCAACCACAGCTCGAGCTTTGCTTCTTCCATTATTCAATATAAATTTAGAAGCCTCATTGGTTCTGCTACTTATGAATTTCTTCGAATGTAGTAACCCTTGACTGATATCCCACTCTTGCATGTGTTTATTATCAGCGTAATCCTTAGCGGCCTTTATGAATGTACATGCTGGTAGGCCCATACATGGTTCAGGTCCAAGCATGGCATTTGCCGATCCTGTCCTAGCTAGCTCATCGGCCTTCTCATTTCCTTTTATTCCTACATGGCCTGGGACCCAGAGCAGTCGCAGCTTGTTCCTGCGGCCCAGCTTGTTTAGGGTTTTCACCGCATTCAGGACAAGTTTTGAGTTGACCTTGTAGGAATTTAAGGCCTTTAGTGACGCTTGACTGTCGCTAAGAATGTAGATGGTCTTGTTCTCTACACTCCTTTTCAGATTTTCCTCTGCGCATGCTATGATGGCATACATCTCGGCCTGGAAGACCGTGGTGTACTGACCCAGGCTGCTCCAAAGTTGTGAAGATTCTGAGTAAATACCTGCTCCTGTACCAGATTCCGTTTTTGAACCGTCTGTGTACCAGATGAGGCAGTCTGCATCTGGTGAGCGCAGTTCCTGCTTCCAGTCTTCCCTTGTGGGGACATGTATTTTGAAGCTTCTTTTGAAGATTTTTATGCACGGCATAGCGTCGCTAATCATATCGTGTTGAGTGACAGAGTCTGTGTTAGTCAGCAGGTACCCAACTTGCAGATGAGTATCTCTTGAATCGCAAAAATCTTAGTGATACCCCAAATAGATATTATATCTATTAAATTATTATTTACTCAAAACACAGTCACGCGAAGACTCCGTGAATAAACCTATTACCTTCATTTACCTAGGAGAGACTCATTTGATCTGAACTTTGTCTACTTCACCGCATGACACACTCGAGTTTCTATCCTTGATAAGTACCTACCGGGCATAATAAAATGATAAATCATCAAAACGTAGGTTTCTTTCATATTTCAGATCAGACGCCTTGCCTTGTGTAGGTACTCAGCAACGTAAGACCCCCGCGCGTGTCAATTTAGGAACTGAGTTAGTCTGCTATTTATTAAACGCTTTTTCAGTTAAATAATCTAATCTACAAAAAAACCGTCTAGACGTCTTATCACTCCTGAAAGTAGGTTTCTCGTCTCGGGACGCTGCCTTCGGGATTTTGGGAGGGCGCTGGGCCTTACTGTACCACGCTGCGTCATCCAGACGGATTGGTACAGAGTGTTGTTTCGTTGGTCTACGGAAGGACTCCGGGCTTTCAAATGCATAAGTTAGGGAGAGAGAAATAGATAAATTACCTGTCGTCCTCTAAGCGAGCACAGCCACCAGCCTTCACTGCCCCCAGTATTCTGTTCCAGCACAGTCAGCAAGTCTCCGCGACGGAATGCTAACTCGTCCGGCGATTCCGCAATATTGTCATATAGCGCACGCGCCATGCACTGCAACAAACATACAAACAACGTTAATATTTAAAAAAACCTTAGCAAGTATAATTCAATGTGGGCAGACGTCCTGCAAGGCACAGATACCCTAATAAAGGTTGCAGGATGGAGGCCTAGTTGAGCAGTGATTATCAACCGAAACAGGATTGTTTCATTCTGTACCTACCGATACGCAGCTCAAACTTAAAAGTTTATAACACCCTATTTGCAACGGGGGATTTTTTTAATTTTTTTAACGTGTGGGAAAATCCATCATGGATGCTATGCCGCATTTCTATCTACCGACTAAAATACCTCACGTATCACCCAACAGCCTATGGTTGGAAGCCCCGGGTAAGCCCTCGGAAGAATGTCCCAGGACTCCCAATTGCATCGGGGGTTAAAATAGAATTATGTCATCATTGTTTTTTTCCACAAAAGAACCACAGTTCAAAGTGTAGTGTCAATAACATTCGATGGCCATTACGTGTTCTTCGCTACGTAATTGGGAAATATGGCTGTATGACGAGAGGTGACTGGCAGGTTAGGTCCTGCGACGTCATAGTCTTGTTATTCGGTTTTCTGTTATGTAAACAGGGAAATGCAGCTTCCAACATTATTGAGGCTAACTACTCTAACTAGAAACCAATATTGGGATAGCGGTGAAAGTAGTTTTGAGTTGTAAGAAACAAATTATTTGCAAAAAATCTGATATGATACCCACCACATTGACTTGAAACCTAAGGAAGGATCAATGATTTAAAAAATCCGAAAGCTTTCTGCGGTGGAGTGCAATTGGATGTATCAGTATCTATCCATATTAGCATATCTGAGGGTTAGGTACTTCTTATATTGCTAAAGGCATACCTATAAAATTTTCATTTCTGGTACATAACCGTGACTAAAATAATAGTTCTAAAAGATATCTACATGAAGTCTAATGTGAAACGTAAAAGCAAGATCAAAACATAAAAACTTCGAACGCTCTGCCAGTGCACGTGTGCCCTTCTCTTACAACCCAGGGTTCCTCAAGCTTAGCCTGAAGCAGAACATCATTGGGCGGCCAACTTGAAGGCTGTCAATTGTTTTATGGACAGCGAAAGCGAATAGATGTCGGCTTTCCATCAGGCGGGCGTCGTTATTTTGACCAGATAATGTTCGTATAATTTAAAAATACTTATTTTCTGACGGTATTGAGTTGAGTTCCTATGCAGCTAAATAGGAGTGACACCCTTCATAATTATCGTATATTATTCGCCAGTCTCGCCCACGTATACGTTTGGCGCATGTGGTGCGCCGGCGCAGCTGCATGTTGCAGCGGAACGGGCGCGTCCTAAATCAGCCGATAATGATGGATCGCATTGTGCAACGAGCGGTGGGCGCGTGTTGAGGCAGGCCATGTCCGTTTCCGATCAACACAATCATTTATGCAACCGATAGCAAACTCTGACAATTGAGTTACGGCTATTGTGCGTAGACAGTTGCCATTTTGTATTTCTTTTTAATCTGTGATCAAATGTCAATGCTGTTCTTTATTCAATATTATCTTTTATTACATTATTTGTTTAGGACCTAATTGTTTTTGAAATTACATTCAATTTGTAAGTACTGTTGAATTGCAGAACGATTTGATAAGATCACGTTTATGAGTGAGCCATCTTCCAAACATAGGCTTGGATGAGACGAGAGGAGTACCTTTTGTATGTATTGACATTTTTAAATGCTTAAGTCTTAACCTCATACATAGCAGTATACATAAATGAAATGTGGCAATGGTGTAATGGTAGAATTGAAGTTGCGGTTACAGAATTGAACATCATCGTTTAAATCTGACACCAACTCTACATTAAATTTATTTTATTTTGTCCCAAAAAAAGCAAGAACGTTGTATGATACAAAATAGACCAATTTATTGCTAATTTAATAAATCAAATTAAATTAATGTGTAATTTACCGGTTGCGTCCAAATGGCTGTAATCTTTGTAGCGATAATATATCTCTTGCAATTACACATTATAACTGATCACAAATCACAAGCCTAAACAAAAGTTCAGTAATAAAAAAAAATATCACTCTCGCGTAAAACGAAACGTATTGCACTAGTGGAGTGGTCTCTCCGATGAACAGTAACGTAATGACTGAATTTATGCTTATTGGAATCACAACAAGTTAAATATAAACATTGAATTGAAGTTATTAAGTTAGAACTTTGTGTATGACGCCAGTACTGAGTCAGACGTCGCCAAACGTTGAACCATGGTAGGCTTCTTATCTTAGGCCCCACGTCTCTCAATTTTCTTTACGTAGGATTCAATCTATATTTCCTGGTGTCCACTTGAATCATTGCCATTACGCATGGTTGATTATTTTGTAATTAATTTTGTGATTCATTTAATTTATTTTTGATAGAGCCAGGTGGTTCAATAATTCGTAAGGTGTGTGATGTAGATAGGTAGGTTATGGTATGGCCATGGCTCTTAAAAAACCTTTTGAGGCGTCCTCGGAGGTGTTACGAGTATACTCGTATAGAGCTGCCATGGTCTTAAATCAAATCGCTGGCGGTTGTATAAGAGAAGGGCTTTAAATTGAGATAATACGAGTATAATGTATATCATTAAAGGAAAAAGAAAGAAAATGGTTATGTTTGTGTCTTCTACAATACTTTACCGAGGGAAGTAAGTGAATAATAAATATTCTAATCAAGTATAAGTAAGCCAGGAGCCGCAGCACAGATTAAATAATTGTTACTACGTAAGCTACAGCTTATGCCCACGTTTATTATAGGCAAATAAACACCGATTCCTGTATTAACTTTCAGTCTGTGTGATAATGATAGTGTTTTCTCAGTTTACCTCTATAATATTCAGTAGCTGTCTATAAGGTGTTTTAAAGTGTATATACTTATATTAATACAATATATACATACATACATATGGTCACGCCTTTATCCCCGAAGGGGTAGGCAGAGGCATATTATATGCCCACATTTCACCTTTTTAGAATTTGTCCCACGTAATAGGCGGTGAGCCGTATTGCCCTGTTGAGATGGACAGGCGCAGGTTGTGACTGCCTGCTGTTGAAATTTTTCAAGCCGCCTAAAAAGGCTTTCAACTTGGCTTAACGACTGTCATTTTATTGACAACCGGGACCAACGGCTTATCGTGCCTTCCGAAGCACGGAAGCGCTCAAATAAATGTCACAAAGTGGTCACATGGATGGTCACCCATCCAAGGACCGGTCATAGTGAAAGTTGCTTACTGCAGTGATCGTTTACAGAACACTGAGTCCGCGTGGCCACGAGCGCTTCCATACATAAACAGTATATAATACAATTTATATACCGTATATTTGCTGTTTATTGTTTAATATCATATTAATAAATTATATAAATAGTCTACAACCATAAAGGGGATCTACCAACATGAACCAATCTGAAAGTAAGGATTTCCCCACTTATAAATTCATAACAAATAAGTGAATATACAGTTTTGTTTATTTCATAATATAATAAATTAATAATAGCGAATATAACTATTATCATTATTGTTTTCGAAGTTTGTTGTTTTCCACTAGCCTTGAATAAGTATTACTGTGTAGGCAAATAAGTGGGAAAATATTACAAAATATTTTCATAGGACTTTAAATCAAAATTGTGGAAGTATTGTTTTCTTTGAGTAGGTATAACAATAATTCGAGATGTGGACACTCATAGTGGGGCCAGTCCATGCCCTTAAGGCTGCGCAACGAGCGATGGAACGAGCTATGTTGGGGTGTCTCTGCGGGATAAGATCCGAAACAATGTTATCTGTCAGTTTATAAGAGTGGTCGACATAGCTCGCAGAGCATGCGTTTTGAAGTGGCAGTGGGCTGGCCACATATGTAGAAGAACTGATGACCGATGGAGCAAGCGAGTTTTGGAGTGGAGACCGCGACTTGGTAAACGTCGGGTAGGACGAACCCCTACCAGATGGAGTGACGACCTAAAGAAGGTAGCAGGGATTGACTGGATGCGCAAAACACAGGAGCGTGCGCTGTGGCGAAATTTGGAAGAGGCCTATGTCCAGCAGTAGACTGCTATTAGGCTAGATTGATGATGTCAATATGGTAAACATAGACATTTCAAACATGACTGCTCTGACGAATCGAGAGTGTGAGGTGGGATCCTCTTCCTCCCTTCCCATATCATTGTTCTAAGATGGAATTCCGCCATGTAACTCCTGATTCCATTAGTTACCTACGTCTGTACTCGCCTATCTATCTGTATAAGCTCTGCTCTTTTTATAATTCCTTAGCATCTAATCTACCTTATCATAACCCATTGTACCTCAAATTAATAAAAGCACTGTTAGAACTTTCTCAGCGCCTTTATTTCATTAATGAACACCATTGACTGCTGAGATGACAAAGATGTTGTTCAACCGGATGTTTGCGAATGAATCAGACAATTAGGTACTTCTTAGAAATGCCTACACTAGTCAGCGTAGGCATAAATAGCTCACGTACAGTCTGAGTGCAGAGGTTGCTTCACTACAATGAGTTTTGATCACTTACTGGAGAATTGTAAGTGACCAATGATAAATCCCTCCTTAGAGAGGGGATCGCTTCAGATTGCTTTCCAAGGCCTTTAAGCTAAAGGCCTTTAGCCTACAGGCCTTGGAGACCAAACTGAAGCCTTTAGGCTTTAGGCTAATGGCATACTATAGGTAGAGTAAACTCTACCTTTGGGCTAGATAGTCAGTAAGAGTCTGACATAATCCCACGACCGGGAGAGAGTGGTGGTAGTTCTCTACCTCCACCGTTCATGTTCTCGGATGGAGGTAGTTCTCTACCTCCACCCTTCGTATTCTCGGTGGTGAAGGCTCCCAAAAGACCTAAATCGTTCAGGAGGAGTGGGACCACAAATATAAAAGTATTTTTTTTAGTAAATTAGATCTTTGTATTTTGTAGAAGCGTTGTATCAGTTGTCGCGTCGCTCGTTTTAATTTTTGATTACAAAAGAACATTTTTAGGCGAATTGAAAACCTTTTCCTTTTTTGAAGTCAGCTAAAAATGGTTATGTTTCTCCTATAAATAGTGTCCGGTGACAGCAAAAGGCTATCTCCCTTTTATGAAGAGCCAACAAAATCTGTGCCAAAGTTTGGGTGTGTAATTCACCTTTGCCTACCCTCTTGGGGATAAGGGCATGATTATATGTATGTTTAACGCTATAACTTAAGGTAGGGTACATCTTTAAGTGTTTGTCATAAGTATATTTTAGCGAGTTTACAAGAATTGTTGGCGAGAAACTCACAGTAAAGTCACAAGAATACAGGTCGAAAAGTTCATTGGCTTAACCTTTTAATATATAGATTGTATCCAGCCAGTAAAATAAAGCGTAATAAATTATATTTTCCTTAACCCGGTGTCTAGGACAAGCGTACGTATAACGGTGAACTTAATAGATAGGATTCGAAGAGACGTCTCAGTTCCACTTATTTATGAAGTCGCGAATGTCTACCGAGTTAATTTTTAAAGGAACTTGTTTTAGTTTATTCTATACAGGTTTTATTTATTGTTCATGCTAGTAGGTTAACGACATAGGACCGTAACAACATACATGTAGGTAATACCTTAATGTAGTAGGTACCTACCCGTAGGAACTTGTTTCCGGGGTAAAAAGTAGTCAATACGTTTTTTCACCAGCCCTATTTTATTTCAGTACCTCCCTACCAAATTTACCCCCCTAGGTGAGGCTGCAGTGGTAGCCGTAGGTCTGTTAGGAGTCCTGGGGTATCCTTCCGAGGGCTTACCCGGGGCTCCCAACCGTAGGCTGTTAGCAGGACCCGTGAGGTTTTTTAGTCGGTAGTCCGACGTAAAGTCCGTTTATAAGATCCATGAGGATTTTCCCTAACGTTAAACAAAACTACCAAATTTCTACAAAATCGCTTCCGTGGTTCAGAAAAGAAATAAAATAAATAATATATAGGTACCTTAATATTGTTAGACGTTCTCACACAACATCATCTAGCCCAAATTAAGCTAAAGCTTGTGCTATGGGATCTAGACGACTGATAGACATACATATATATTTCTAAATACATGCATATTAAACATAGAAAACACCCAAACTCCGAAGCAAACATTTGTGGATCACACAAATATTTGGACCGACCCAGGAATCGAACCCAGGACCTCCAGCGCCGCAGGTGGTATTACTACCGACTACGCCACAAAGGCAAAATGAAAAAGAAAAACATTTCTCTAGCTAAGTAAGTAAGTTCGGCCACAAACACCGATTTTAATTTTTAATTTAATTCTTTCTTTATGACCTTTTGTGCTCTGGGTCTAATATTTTTGTACTTATGTCTGTTTACACGCTGCATAATTGAGTTCGGGTTCGATCAAAGAAAATTCTTCATAAATTTCAGTAAAATATTAGCATAAATACAATCCACATAAAAGCCAAGCAAGCCATTGCCATACAATAACCGCAAAATGACACAACCGTAAAAATAAAATTGTTATGTTGTTTGTGGTGAGCTGTCCCCTCATTGAACTGGAACTATCTAGTTATAAATTCTCTTTAATGAAATAAAATCAAATAAATATTACTAGTATTGTACTTTTAAATAACAATGTGAGTCAAAAAACAACTCTACAACGAGGTTATTTCTTATGAAACTAAGGTACTCTATAACATTTCCTTATAGCCGTGTAGGATGTGTACCTACTTGTATGTAAAGTTGAAGGAAGGGCTGAGACGTTACAATGCAAGAATCCTATTTCGGCCAATAGGTCATTTACCTAGAAATACAAGTGATTTTATATAATTTTGTTATAGTTCTCCCGCCTAACTTAATACCGCTACCGCTGCTCCAGAAGCATGCTAACAGCCTTTCACACAAATTTCTACACTGTATTCGATTTGACTTTTTTTAAAAATAAGAGTACCTAAGTAACTCTAATTTGACGCATTCCCACTTACCCAAGGGAAATAGAGATAGAGATTCACTTTTTTTTCTTTACTTATAAGCCGCATTTCACCGAGTCTGTTCGCGAATCACGATTTCAGCATTTTACACAAATAAACTCGAATATTCCCGCCAGATTGGATCTACATAAATATTGAGCAAAAAGAAAACTTTGTACTTATCCATTTATTTTAACTTAAATTGGGTATTTACTTATTTAAAATGTATGGTTAAAGAGTGTAAGCTTTTAAATAAAATTGCGCGGACGGGACGTGAAATTAAACAGTGTTTAATTTCACGTCCCGTCCGCGCTAAGCTTTTATGAAGTAAAGTGCATAAAACTTATTTTTATAATTTAATTTTGAATTTCAATGGCTCTTAGAGCTTAGCCGGTCTCTAGATTAAAAAAAAAATCGTAACTGGCTAATCTATCTGAAAAGGTAACTTGTTGACAACCTTACCTCCTTTTCCGAGAGTTCTTTCTCACATTAAAGCACAAACACGTGCTACTAATATTGCCAAATCAAGTGTGATGGTCTTCGCACTCGAGTAGCTTTCACGGGTTCACCATATGACAGTGGGTTGAAAATCAATGAAGATCGGCATGGGACAGGGGACTGAATGGCGGGGCGTCGACCTAGGAAGGTCGGCTTGCTCCTGTAGTACGCGAAGGGGGACTACGCATGCGTCGACTTAAAAAATGCATTGTTACACACTGTTTGTTCAAGTAATTGGTTTTTTTATCTGTGGCATGTGGCTTAGTAACAAAACATACTGTACTAGCGAACGTCACGCGGTTTCACCCGCGTAGTTCCCGTTCCCGTGGGAATACGGGAAAAGAATATAGCCTTTGTTCACCGCAAAGAGTGTAGCTTTCCAAGAGTGAAAGAATTTTTCAAATCGGTCCAGTAGTTCCGAAGCCTATTCGTTACAAACAAACAAACAAAAAAACAAAAAACAAATCTTTCCTCTTTATAATATTAGTATAGATTTTACGTGTAAATATTCGCTACCGAAATATGTAGAGTTGTCGCTGATAGGACTAATTTCTATTTTGATAGCGAATTTCGATAAATTTGAATGCTTTTCTAAGGCAGGTAATGTCGTTGATGAGCTCAGATTTCAGAAGCTCACCATCTAATGGGACTAAATCTAAATACTGATGAAAAGTGAATCTACTGTCTACCTCTTCTAGAAAAATCATGATGATATGTAAATATGCATAATAGATAGCGTAATACAGAACAATAATTACGTATGATACAGATCAGTACATAACTTGTTTACTTAAAATAGTCTTGAATAGTCTTGAATCTCATTTCTTACCGACATCTCGACAGTATCAACATCATTACGCCTACGTCTGGCGCCCGCCTTACGTCTAGACGGCTCCTATAATATTTTAATTAACCAATACGTTTCAATGTGGTCTATTAAAAATATTAAAAATAAAATATAAACCGCAAAAGACTAGCGTATTTCCACATACAACTTTAATATTTTAGCACGAAGTTAAAGATGACGAAATTATTACTTAAAGAAATCTCTAGCTTAAGAGTCCATATGACGCCAAATAGACTATTACTTTGATCTAGATCTCAGGATTCGTGAGGTCTGCTTAATTAAAATTTGAATACAGACAACTTCAGTTCATGAACTAAAAACGCTCTAGGCTCGAAACACGATTACTGATAAAATCCTCGATAGATTTTTGTGTTGAAAATACCTCGATTTCGTGAAATTTTAAGCTAGATCTCGTTTGTTATAAGTTGTTTTTATAATATAAAATATTTATAAGAAAGACAATAGTTAAATCTTCAATAGCACTAGAGCATTTTTTTCATATTGTTTATAGTTTTTTTATAATTAATTTATTTCGTGAAAAGCGCACAAAAACCGATCGCATCTCTCTCTTTCTTGCACGCTAAAATGTATATCTTCTATCTTCTTTTAAAAATTTGGCGTCTGGTAGGCTCTTAAGTTGTAGCTAGAGATACTAGGAAATTGCTCTGACTTCACGCTCTAAACAGTGTAGTCTCATAAGGAAAATAGCGTGTAGTGCCTTTGATGTTGCAAATGTCCATAAGCCTACAGTGACCACCCTGTACATCTGGTGGGCCGTATGCTTCTGGTCTACCACCTTAGTGCACTAATAAAAAAACAACCTACAAACCACTTTTTTACGTTTGGAAATCACTCATGGATGCCATGCCGGTCTCTTACAGACTATAACCACACGTGCTCTACCGCTACCTAGGACCAGGGACCCCGGGTAAGCTCTCGGAAGGATACCCCAGGACCGCCCTAACTCTACCTGCAACCAGAATGGTTACCTTTCAGTGGCAACATTACACTAGATTACGTTTCATGATGTAGCAAACATTCAAAATGGACCCGGTATCAAAAATACAATGTATGTATAGAATAGAGTTCGTACTATGGGGTTCAGGATTGCATCATGTAAAACTTCATTATGCCCACGCGCATCCATTGGTATGCCTGATTACTATCTAAACAAATAAAATTTACATATTAACAGATTTACCAATTTATTTATTCAGTTTTGAAATAAAAAATAGCTTTTCTCATTGAATTCCAAACCGCAAGGTTTCTAGGTAGGTAAATGCCCAAAGTCATGCCATAAATCTGTTGCAAAATATTTTTCTCATAGATTCATCGTATTGCAATCCATACTAATATTATAAAGCTGAAGAGTTTGTTTGTTTGTTTGTTTGTTTGTTTGTTTGTTTGTTTGTTTGTTTGTTTGAACGCTAGGATCTCGGGAACTACTGGTTGGATTTCAAAAATTCTTTTACAGTTTGATGGTCCATTTATCGAGGATGGCTATAGGCTATATAACATCACGCTAAGACGAATAGGAGCGGAGCAGCAACCAAGAATGTTTTGAAAACGGGGAATGTTTTTTACCTTCTGAGAGCTTCCGAGGCGTACGCTGCGTAAATGGTTACAGTTAGGTAAAAATTGTGTATTACAAAATTGTTTCTCATAAAAAGTTCTAAAAAAAAGTCCGCGACAGCATATGTCTATCTTATAAGGTTCGCTCACAATTACCTAATTTGTCTATCCCTTAAGGTTCGCTCACGATATCATGAAACTGAAGAGTTTGTGTCTGCTAGGATCTCAGAAACTACTGGTTGCATTTCAAAAATCATTTTACAGTTTAATAGTCCATTTATTGAGTCTGGCTAATGGTGGTATAACATCACGCTAAGACGACTAGGAGCGGAGCAGCCATGAATAATGTTTCGAGAAAGGGGATTATTTCTATCTTTTGAGAGCTTGCATTGCTAACCCTGCATAAATAGTTAAAGTTACGTAAAAATTGTGTACTACAAAATTTTTTCTCTTAAAAAGTTATAAAAAAAAGTCCTTAACAGCATATGCCTATCTTTTAAGGTTCACTTACAATATCCCTCTTATTAAGTTTTAAAGTATGAGCGACGCGACGTGACGGGAGTAAACTTGGTCTGCAGTGGCAGCCAGTCAACTGAACGATAAAAACCGGCCAAGTGCGAGTCGGACTCGCACACGATGAGTTCCATACCGAAAATCGGATGGGTGGAAGTAAAAGCGACGGGAAACATTATATCACTTTAACATCTCTTTCCTTCTCACTCTCATGTGACGCAAACGAAGATAAGCGGTTCAGCTCTAATGAATACAAGCGACGCGACGCGACGAGAATAAGCGCGACGGGGGTAAATGCAACTGGAAACATTATAATACTCGAAATATTAACTCACTTTCATGTGACGCAAACGAAGTTGCGCGGGTCAGCTAGTAATATATAAAATTCTCGTGTCACAGTTTCACGTTTCCGTACTCCTCCGAAACGGCTTGACCGATTCTCATGAAATTTTGTGAGCATATTGAGTAGGTCTGAGAATCGGCCAACATCTATTTTTCATACCCCTAAGTGACCGGGAAGCGGGAATAACATTCCACGCGGGCGGAGCCGCGGGCATCAGCTAGTAATCTATATTAGGTACATGTCACATTATGAGGAGTTACAGTCAGCCAAGAAAGTGGTCTACTAGTATTGAGAACAGGTTTCGATAGAGCTGACTTTTTAACGGAACTCAACAATAAGAAACGCTTCATATTTTGCCTTATAAAACGCTCGCGCGCTCTAGCGATTTATGAGTTGTAGTCTATGTGTTGTATACTAAAGCTAAGTGGGCTACCTAGCTTAAATATAAAGGTACATACTTAATTATGACGTTGCTATTGTCGGATTTGCCTGACATTTGAATTCATGGGTTAATTAGGTTATTTTAACCTTCATCATCAGTAGGTACACAATACGCTATTGTCTAATTTAATATTTGCAATTATACCTATAAACTTACGTCCAGTGAAAAATATCTTGTTCTTGGAAAATCTTTTTACCGACTGAAAATGATGTCTTTTTATTAACCACTAAGGCGGCAGACAAGCATACGACCTTGGGATGTTTTCAACACCAGAGGCGCCACACTCGCTCTGACAAACAAGATTCACATGATTGACTGACGTAAGAATCATCAAAATCGAACCAAAGTGTGGTCACTAAAGAGTCAAAAAGTTATAGGACAAACATTAAACTATTAAACACAACACCCTATACTCATCGTGGAGAAAACATATGAAATCATAAAAAATATAATATCAGTTAAATTCTCCATTCTAACACGTGTGGTTTAAAAGACATTTAGCACTTGAAGAACCATTTACATAAGTGCTTACGCCCCGTACGTTCGCCAGCCACAGAAAAGATAGAAATCAGCCTAGAGCAGATAATCTCAAGAAGCTTTTACAGTTGACATGTATTATAAATGGCCGACGCTACTCTCAAGACCAACCTTTATGAATACGACACGATAAACGTTTATCAGATAACAACTGCAAAATGTAGGTGTGCAAAATGTGAACGAGTTTTTTTTTAAATGCATGTGTGATAAAGTGCTTAGAGATATAACACTATACCGCCTTATTTTAGCTTTATGAAAGTGAGCACTTAGTTTTAAACATAAACTCTTTGCGAATGGTTTGTAGCAGTAAACTGCAGTGTAATGTTATCATAATAGCTTGCCTGCTGACGTGAACAATGAACGACCGGTCCATAAGAGATAAAGCCGTCCTACGCACGAAACAATATCTTAATCATAGTAAAATGGTTTATATTTGAGGTGTAAGGTGCAAAACCAGTGTGAGGTGTACCTACCTATATTTTCAGTATCTATGGTATGGATATTGCGATTGAATTTATAGACACTTTAATACATAGGTATATCAGGATTGCGTATTCTCTAATAATAACACTTTCTTTTTGAGCACTCCGTAGGCGCCGAGGGCCTAAGTAGGAATCTACTGTATCTTTATGTATAGGTTAACGTTAACTTGATTTTTAAGGACTCTATATTACCTACAATATTTTAAGCAGTAGGTATTTTTAAGCAACACTAAGATTGGCAACTTATCAAAGTCAGGACATTTAAAAACTTTCTAATAAAGTCTGTTCCTTAATTATAAAAGTGAGACGCTATCACAAAAAAAGGCGCCATTCAATCTAGTTACTTCTAAGAAAAAATAAGCAGTATGAATGACATTTATCTACGAACAACTTTTCCTTGACGATTATGTAATGGGCTTTTCGGGTAATTATATAGAATGTCTCGTGTGAACGCTGAGGGATAAATACACCAGTGTTGATGTTCCCAGCGGTGTGTCAATGGACATGATAGTTGATATGGCGGCATGACTGCAGTGCCACGGACATTGTAAACATTGTTTGAATACACAACCCTACAGTAATAACACATGTTGATAACGTACATGTAAATTTATCTTTCGTCAGCATAGCGTATGTCGCTCTTTTTTTTGTTTAACGTGAGGGAAAATCCTCATGGATGTTATGCCGGACTCCTACCGACTAAAAAACCTCACGTCACGCCTGACAGAAACAGCCTGTGATTGGGAGCCCCGGGGAAGCCCTCGGAAGGATGTCCCAGAACTCCCAACAGACCCACGGCCGCCACTGCGGCCTCGCCCAGGGGGTGGTTCGGGTGCTATCCCGCGTCTTTGGGGGGTTTCGGGTGTGATCCCGCTTCTAAGGGGAAATGCGCTGCGCGCCGCGTGCGTGAATTGCTCACGTCACGCTGCCGTCATGAGCCTGCTTCTGTAAGGACGGTGAGCCGCCCTCTCACCGTCCTCAGGCCCCCGGTCATGGTGGCCGATAGTCCTCGGCAAAGACACGTCGGCGGCGCCCAGGCCGCCGACTGCGGAACTCGGGTGGGAGAGTTCTCTCCCGTAGCGTATGTCGCTCTATAAAACGTGAAAGATGGTTTGTTTGTAAGTCATCTTCTTCGTTTAACGTCTTCCTAGTTGCTTACCATTTGCTTACATGTCACATGTCATATCTGAATTTGGAGTCTTAGGACAGCTTTTATAATTGTCTGCAGCAGTTATGCTTTGGGATTGAGAGTGACTAATCGTCAACTGCTGACCCAAGGACAAGGATGAGTGCTCCAGAAGGCAGACGCATTCGTTGAAGCAGGTGGGATACTAGTACACCCTATCCTTCTCTTTATTCTTCGTTTTGCTTTCTAAATCTGGTATTCTACGTCTAACTTATAATTTAAAAGATTTTGTACAATTTATCGAAATCATTTCATATTATTCTACAAGTAAAAAAAAAGACGTGTGGCACTCGGGGACTGCCGCGGTAAAGCTATTGCATAGCATTTTTAGGGTTCCGTAGCCGAATGGCAAAAACGGAACCCTTATAGATTCGTGTCGTTATTTTACATATAAACATTAGGTACCGTGTCCGTTGTGAAAAATTGTGAATTAAAAGTTAGTGGGTGATTTGCAAAGTGCTGTCAATATTCTTATCTATAACGCATTTCAATCGGAGCATCGAAATTGTTTTCACATTAAGAACTCTAAATTCGACCAGTACTCTTAATTCAACTTTGGTCGAGTGGTTAGATATTAGGACGCGGATCGGTAAGCAGAAGGTGCAAGATCGATTCTGGGTACAAGCGTCACTTTCTGAATTATGAAGTGCGAGATGTACGAGCGTGACCGAGCGTGGCCGAGAATAGCCGAGTGTTACGCTTTTTTCGTGACGGAATTTCTGGATTCGGTCTCCACGCTCAAGGCCCGCGATAGAAGCTATGCAATAGCTTAAAAATATCTAATTACTTTGCTTGCAGAATATAATTAAATGCTTTCCCTCCAACTTTAACATCAAATATTTCTGTGCATCGTAAAATAAACTGTTTACAAACGTCTTCAGATGCAATATAATTCACATAAATTAATTTTGATTGCCTATTCATTCATAGCTCCCTGTGGAGTCCTTATTATCATGATAAGTATATTATAAGATGTTTATTGCACAGATGGTTGTTAATTTATGTCGTATCTAATTTTTACGCCTTTTTACACATGTAGAAACCATAAACTCTACATTTAACATAGAGCAACATGGAGGTCATGTTGCTCTATGACATTTGATGATGTAGATATTCCATTGACAATTGCGAACTGTTTTAAATGTAAAATTATTCGTTTGAGGAATTGAAAACATCACCACAAGGAAAGCAAGTTGCACAATATAGTTGGGAGGGGTGAATTGAAAAAGTCTCCCTCGCAATCGCAACAAGAGGGCGAATGCAGCGAAGGGATTACTGGGTGATATAATTTCGGAGTGCATTTTTAAAAAGCAGCCGTCAGAACAGACGCTTACGTTTTTTCAATTTTTTAAGAATCCCGGCGTAGATCTATAAAAGTCAGCCAGTAATTTTTTAAACTTTTTATTGCAACAGCTTGGCACGGTCACAATGGAGAATTCATTTTTCAAAGCGGCGGCAGTTTTATTCAATGGATTATAAGTTTTTAATCGTGTTCCCATTTTTGTTTCCCAATTATGCATCTGTCACGAAGAGTAGTCGTCTGCCAACTAACAGTGTGCGCCTGACACTTGTAGATTGTAAGGACGGCGAAAATTTGGCAGCCATCCAAATACCATGTTGTAACAACTTGTACCGACAGTTCTAACTTAGGTATAGAAGTGGTCGTAGCCCTGCTATAGCTCAGTGTTCTGTTAATGGATCAAAGTGGAACTAAGCTCTGTTTTGACATAGGTGGATCCTTTTCGCGTTTTGGATGACACTTTAAGTGGGCGTCGGTCCCGGTTGCCACACGTATGGCAGTTGTTAAGTCAAGTTGAAGTCCTTAGAGCGGGCGGATTGAAAATTTCACGTGTTTTTCGTGCCAGCCATTTCAATTTAGGCATAACATGGCCGTGGGATAAATGATAAAAACAAAATAGTTATATTCGATGAGTTCTATTCGGTTATGAATCGAGTCCAAGACAGTTCATTGACAGAGCAGGCTATTCTGAATATAATTTACTAGAGTACCTACGTCACGCGGTTTCACCCGCGTAACTTCTGTTCCCGTAGGAATACGGGAATAAAATATAGTCTATAATTACCGGGAAGAGCGAAGCTTCAAAATAGTGAAATATTTTTCAAATCGGTCCAGTAGTTTCGGAACCTATTCGATGCCAACAAACAACCAAACAATCAAATCGTTCCTCTTTTTAATATAAGTATACCTAGATAGGTTATTTTTGCGTTTCCCGTGTGGCAATGTCCCTGCTGACTTACTACTAGAACTGACTACAACCAGATGGTGCTTACCTATATTATCTAGCACTGGACGCCCCGAGTAACTTCTCGGAAGGATGTCCTTTTTTTTTTTACGTTAGGGAAAATCCTCAAAGGATGTTACGCCGCGCCGGACGTCCAACAGCCTGTGGTTGGGAGCCCCGGGTAAGCCCTCGGAAGGATGTCCTAGAATTTTATAGGAAGGTAGCAAATAATTGTATTGTTTATATACTAAAAAAATACCTACCGATTCTAAAAACCTTGACAACCCAAGTCATGAAAATTTTATTGGTAAGGTAAGTACCATTTAATATTCATAATTAATCAGATGTCCAATAAAATATTTTATTTTACCGTGAAACAAGAAGCTACGACTTCCGAATCGAATAACAAACTTTCATCAAGATTTTCTATACTTATTCGAGTACCTAATTAGTAGATTCATGTGTAAATATATATCTGCCTATTAGTTTACACACGGTTAACGCACCATACTGAGATTCGATTATTCGATTAAAACATGTATCGATTCTATTATTTGTTACTTAATATGGTATTACCAGCATTGACTATTTATTTAAATATTTTGAAATAACTAATCTACGTACTTGGGTTGAGCAACTTTTAATTTACAACGACACGTTTGTGAATCGTGATTGTGTAAACAAATGGAGACGGTATTCGTGTTTTAATAAAAAATTGTAACGATTTATAGATTTAGCTATTGCAACACCATACTGTTAAGGGGAAAATTGTCAAACTGCTCTTCTCTTTTCAAGAAGGCAGAGAAAAAAAGATATTTTTCTTTCTCTGCCATCCAGGGAGGAAGTTAGAGAAAGAAAGTTTTAGTTCTCTCTCGCCTAATTCTTGAACTCAAATGTATTTTGAGGTGCGTTTCAATTATTTTGAAGGCGTCTGTAATTTGTTCAACGCGCTCTTTTTCTCTCTCGCTCTGTCGTCGAAGTGGCGAATGCACACAATATCTCCAATCGAAATACTAGGATTTGCTTCCACTAGCTACGATGTCAGTGTCTGTCTAGAATCTTTCTATTAGGATTTTTGCCATTAAACGTCGTCTGCTCTAAACGTTACGCCTATCTAGCTAGTTCTGTCATACTTAGGTACAATATGACAGAACTAACTGCATCAACATAGTTGCAGTCATTATGAACATAAAATGCAAACATCGCCTTAACGTACTGCACTAGTGGCATCCGGTGGTGGTACTCGAGCAGACTTCAAAATAATTTCGTCTGATGTCTACACTCGAGACTGGAGCGCTGGTACCGCTCGTTCTGATTAAACCTCGGCGTCGAGCACTGCACTTTATTTGTTCACTGTTCCATTAAAATCCTCGATGCTACTTTAAAATAACTGCAGAGTTTTGCTAGTGAGTGGTAGGATTTAAAGGACTTCAATAAGCCCTCTGATGACTGAGATCGAAATAGTATTGAAATTTCAATGTGCTTTTCTTTCTTTTTAAATCCTAGGTTGGTTTTGTTTCGAGTACCAATTCCTTCTTGTCACAGTCAGCTCTGATGAAGTTGGTTTGTATTCCGAAGAGCTTAGTAGCACCCCATTACACATTTAGAGATTGTGTGACGATATTAGGTGTAACTAAGCTTTTAATTGGCATTATATTGTCTACTAGTGTATACAGTAAGCTTGATTATCATAATTTAAAGTGAAGTACTGTAATAAAGTTATACTTAACGACGTAGATTAATGCGGTGTAAGTACGGTTTTAATTTGGCATTGGAGCGACAGACTCGTTAGATTATTCATTAGATGTTCCGCGGTGAGTGTCGCACTGGTTCTCAAATTGGTGAAATTTTGTGCATAATGTAGCGTTCCGCCTAAACTGGTCTACAATTATCGATTTGTTCTCAAAATATGTTACTAAGTAAGTAGTTTTAATAGTCAATTAAGATGACCGAAATTGGGCGTAAAACCAAAGCTACTGAATCTTATGCATACCTGTCCTGGGGTAATCTTCCGAGGGCTTACCCGGGGCGCCCAACCGTAGACTGTTAGGCAGGATACGTGTGGTTTTTAGTCGGTAGGAGTTCGGCATATCGTCCATGTAGGATTTTCATCACGTTAAAAATAAATGTATGTAATATATGGTCACGCCTTTATCCCCGAAGGGGTAGGCAGAGGCATATTATATGCCCACATTTCACCCCCTTTCACCGTATAATTTGTCCCACGTAATAGGTGGTGAGCCGTATTGCCGTGTTTAGTTGGACAGGCGCAGGTTGTGACTGCCTGCTGTTGAAATAAAGCCTTCAACTTAGCTTAACGACTGCCATTTTCGGACCAACGGCTTAACGTGCCTTCTGAAGCACGGAAAAATTGTGAGAGTGGGGATTCTGAATGCCACTGGGATTTAAAATAAAGTGTAAGTAGGTATAAGCTTAAGTATCTACACTTCCTTTCAAATTGCAAGCCAACGTGTAGACCTGATGTTCGTAAGACATTACACGTTACCACAGGAACATAAACCAAGTTAGTTCTAAGTTACCAGCAATAATTCTAAATATTAACTTTCCTAAGCTTCAGTGAGATTACTTTCTAAGCTCAGAAACACGCGTAACTTACTATGAGTGAGCAGATCCTAGAAAGTTTGCAATAATTTACATCTTCATTAATCTTAAGATATGGCGCTATTACTGAGAGTTTAAAGCCTGTTAGGAGATTGTAGACGTTGACTTTTACCACCAGAAGTAACCTATGTCCGATGAGTGTTGTCCATCGCCACCAAAACTAATCAAGTTAGTAGTTTTTTATTTGCGTTTAACGCATCTCCAGGTCCGAATACTATTTTTCTTTACAATCTGTTCAACAATTTAGTCGTATAAAAGCAAACAGACAATACAGTCGCATTTATAATACCTATTAGGCAAGTGTATGGATTCATGGTTCATGCTATCCTATCAATTGTGGTAAAAAATAATCACCAAAGATGTTTACAATATTATATTCTCCTTATTTCATCTATTAAAGTTACCTTCAGTTTGTCAGTAAAAGTTTCCCCAGATTGCAAACATATAAATTGAAGAAAACACATATCGTGAGACCTAAATAAAAGTTTCTAAGCCTTTACTTATCGATGAATGAACAGTTTCCAAGTTATTTATAAAAAAAACTATCCACACAGATTCTACAGACATAACTCGTAAATAGTGAGTAAAGTTGGCAAAGTTTGAGCACCGGTGGAAGCAGACGGCTGAATGACTCTCTAGGGAGGCTACACGTCTGTAGGGGTACTTTTGCAAAGATTGAGAGATGTCATTTTGGAATTTCGTGTATATTATATTTAAAGGGACATGATAGAGCCAAAGACTTCTATATAAACTGAGGTAGACATGCCCTATGCACCGATTTTTGAAACCTATAAACTGAGCTAATTAGCAGCGTTGCTCGCACTGTTGTGAGTCAAAACTTCGAAATTAGGTGCTCGACTTGCAATCGGAGTCCATAC
Source organism: Miltochrista miniata (assembly GCA_933228765.1). Taxonomy (NCBI): domain Eukaryota; kingdom Metazoa; phylum Arthropoda; class Insecta; order Lepidoptera; family Erebidae; genus Miltochrista; species Miltochrista miniata. The sequence goes on along the minus strand of OW121766.1, from coordinate 21,279,121 downwards.
GCCTTCTCTTTTACCCTTTTTCTATTCGTATATTGCTATTGTGCGTGGTGACAATTACGTAAAAAATATTTATAAGTGAGTGTAGTCTTATTAATGTGTGTATTTGAGGATTGCTTTTGAAATCTCGTTTGTTAGAGTACGGCGCGTCTACCTCAGTTTATATAGAAGTCTTTGGATAGAGCACGTAGCGCATTAAAAAGGTATAGTATAGACTCAGGAAGACAGTTGGTTTAGGTGTATACCTAACGTTTGGACTCAATACAAAATTAGTGAAACAAAATGAGGCGAGCGTGAAAGGACAAGCGAGTATATACCTAAGTTAGGATCTGTATCATTTTGGTGAAGGTCGTCACGAGGATCGACCAACGTTTAAATAAATCAGTCAAAAAAACGTGCAAATTTCTAAACCACAAGATACAAGGATACAAGTATGAAACAAGAAGAGGATCTTTTACTTAACTATTTTTTTAAATAATTATTTTAGGGCTTTTGGCCGTCAGTCTATCAGCCATGACTGTTATATAGAGTCTATATTCAAGTAATATTTATAAATTAAATATTACAATTAAATTATTAACAAATTCTCCCACTCCCTGTCTCTACATTAATGTTAGTGGTATCGATAAAACCAAAAAGATTAGCTTAAATAATTACATTGATAGTAATTGATACATTTTCTAAACACAGAATAAAGAAAATCCTATTCAACCTTCGCAAATTAAGGTGGATATTTATGTTCTTTAGCACAGTTAACAAAGATTGATTGATAGAGATGGATGCGAGTAAAAGGAGCTTTAGACAAAGGCCACAGACAATTACGAATGAATTCATCGAAGAATTGTTTGCGGAATTGGTAAACAACTGAATTGGTATAGGTAGGTATATTGCCTTTGCAGTTTGGTTAGGTTTTTGTATAGACATTTAGGTACGATGATTAAGCTAGATGATGTTTCCTGGTTGTGTTTTTTTAGTCGATGATGATGCTTATTTCAGGTTTAGAAGTATTTTTATATACTGAATGTCTACATCATTTAATGTAAAAAGATTGATGTATTGAGTATTATAAAGAGAAGGTACCTATTAGAGAATTTGTTTATACTATGCTCTCTGACAAATGTCCCACACAATATTCAACCAACACATTCTATTAATTTGGAATATACATCAGTAAATTTATTGGTAATTAGATAGTTTAAGAACCAACAGGTAAAATATCATAAAGAAATTGGTCAGGATACCAGACCGCAAATTTTCCACAACATGTACACAGTAGGTAGGTATTCAAAACAGACTAAAAATTACAATTTGCTGAAATGTTTTCTATCTCATGTTTTGCCGTTTCTAAATATGAGACAAGGACATTTGGCCCTGGCGATCGTGCGAAGCATGGCCCTATACGCCAGCAATGTGGCTAGACTGCTGAGCCCGCAGAGGACGATGGTCATCAGAATAAGGGGATACCGCACGATCTCCGGGTGAGGCGGCATGTCTCCTAGCCGAGACCCCTCCATGGGACCTGTAAGCGAGAGCCCTTGCGTCACTGTTTAGATGGCGCAAGGAGGCGCTGGAGCGGGGCCAAAGGCCTGCGTCTCGAGAATTCGAGGCCCAGCGGTCCCTGCTCCACCAGGAGACCGTGGAGACGTGGAAGGTACGACTTGAGTAACCAAAGGGGGGGATTCGCCACAATCGCGGCTGTTAGACCGGTCATGGACGAGTGACTGGAGAGGAGACACGGTGCTCTCTCCTACCGGTTGACACAGATACTTACCGGGCACGGTAGCTTCGGTAGGTATCTGTGGCGAAAACACCGGGAAACCACGGCCGAGTGTCAGCACTGCGAGGACCGCAGCGATGACACGTCGCTCCACACTCTGGTGGCGTGCACGGCGTGGGCGCAATAGCGCCAGGTCCTCGCAGCGGGTCTGGACGTGGACACTCTCTCGCTCGAGACCATGGTGCGAGCCATGCTCTCCAGCGGGAGTAAGTGGGACTGCGCCGCCTCTTTCTGCGAGCAGGTCATCCTCGTGAAAGAGGCGGCGGGGCGGGAACGGGAGAGAACTCTCCCACCCAAGTTCCGGATGGAGGCCGATAGTCTTCGCCGAGGACTATCGGCCTCCATCCGGGGGCCTGAGGACGGTGAGAGGGTCGCTCACCGTCCTTACAGAAGCAGGCCAATGACGGCAGCGTGACGTGAGGAATTCAGGCCAACGCTATCTGATCCCAAAGTAAGCTAGGAATAACCGGCTTGTGTTATGGGTATCAGACCACGGATATTAATACTTACATACTTTTTAATTACATACATATTATACATAGAAACACCCAGACTCTTGAGACAAACATTTATGGGTCACACAAATATTTGTCTCCGGTGGGAATCGAACCCCGGTATCACTACCGACTGCGCAGAGGCTGACAATACATCATCATCATCCTCCGAACCTTGTTACTACCCAGTGAGGCACTGTGATGAGGCTGAATTTATATTTTCCATGAAGCGACTGCCATAAAAAGAAAATACTAGAGCAGTACAAAAAAAATGAGCAATTCAAGCTCTATGTACAGTCTAACTGTACAGTTTTCAGCACATCATCATTTTAATACAGTTTTCCATTTCATCAGCTTTTTTGTAAACGCTCATTATAATTCATATTCGTTAAAATCATTAGTTCGCGTGTAGCTAGCAAGAACGCCGCGTGTCCTCACTAATCATCAAAATAGCATATCAGTTCATTTAGCAATAATTAATTAATTACAATAAAATTAGTTTTCCATCCAAGTGACTTTACATTCAATTATCAACACAAAGGCGCACAGGTTGCCAAGAACCCGTACACTCTATTTAGATATATACAACTGATATAAGTACATAGCTACAAGTTAGGAAATAGGCTCTTAGATATCAGTATTTACGAGATTTCTAATAAACTTATTATAATTGGAATGTCTTCTTAGTACATTCTACTGTTAGTACAGTTTAAGTCTAAAAATAGAAATAAGTAGGCAGATTCCCGTAACAAGCAATTTATTCTTAGAATAAACGAGTTCTATCTACAAGTATCAGGTTTTACAAACCATAAATATAAACCTAACCTTGTTAGAATGTTTGCACCCGATATTGAAAACATGTTGGGTAGTCATTCGTCTCCCCTAACGCGTTGTCTCCCTAGGGATAAAAGTATTTCGCACCCTCACGTTTCTTTTTTTGCGACAGAGATCGACCGTTGCTGTATTACTTTCAATACAACCATTACTGGGGACTCAGAATGTCAAATATCTTTACGTATAAGTATTTCTTGAAAAGTAAATAGGTACTACTTACATAGCAACCTAATGGTCCGAAAGGTTTTTTCCCTTCCTTATTACATTTTACCTTACAAATCTTTTATTTATAGGTAGGTAAGTGTGAGTTTAAGCAATATCTGATTCGTAACCATGTGGACTACGTGGCGACGTTGTCAATTTGCGATCCAGCCGTTCTGATACCGACCCATTTAAAGGATGCTTGTATCCCAAGGAGTCTAGTGACGGCATATCTAGAGTAAGACGAAAAAGGAGGCGCCTTTGAACTGTCAGACAATAATTTACAGTAGAATTTCATTCTTTCCTTTACTCCATATATCATTCAATACCTATCAAGAAGTTTTAAAGCCTCTTTTATATCAGAAACTTATACTCGACTGCACCAACTTCTCCAGACATACTTCAAGAAATATTGCAAATTTACCTGCATGTATTCGAAAATATACAAACTTTAACCTGTGCGATTTTATTCAGCGATGCAAAAATTCTCTGTTACATCCTTCGCAAACGATGCAATAAATTTCAAGACATACATTTGAAATTGTTTACTAAGACTTCCTTTTTATTTACGGTACATACCTAGTGAATTACCTCATCCATCACTAAGAAGGTACCTTACTTACCTACATTTATTTTGTTCTTTTTTAGGGTTTCGTAGCCAAATGGCAAAAACGGAACCCTTATAGATTCGTCATGTCTGTCTGTCTGTCCGTCCGTGTGTCACAGCCACTTTTCTCCGAAACTATAAGGCCTATGCTGTTGAAACTAGGTAACTAGATGTATTCTGTGAACCGTATTAGGATTCTTATATAAAACTACAAAAAAAGCAGTAAATTTTGAGGGTCCCCATACTCAGAACTGAAACTCAAAATTTTTATTTTCATCAAATCCATACGTGTGGGGGTATCTATAGATAGGTCATCAAAAATGCTATTGAGGTTCCTAAAATCATTTTTTTCTAAAGTGAATAGTTTGCGCAACAGACACTTTCAAAGTGAAAAAATGTGTGTCCCCCCCCTCTAACTTCTAAACTAAGAGAATGATAAATCTAAAAAAAATATATGATGTACATTGCCACAAAAACTACCAACGATTCAGTAACCAACGATCGAACGAAAGTATACCAACGATCAAAGTTACAAAGAACTATAAGAACTTTTATATTATGTTACTTGCTGCTACGAAACCCTTCATGGTCGAGTCCAACTCGCACTTGGCCGGTTTTTATTGTTTTAATAATCAGCCCGATCCAGAGCACACACGTAAAACAAATCCCAATTTGTTGCTTTTTCACGAGTTCTAATGAACCTTGTTCGAACTGTAGTAAAAAGTTCTAAGTAGGTTAGCCTATTTACTGAGTCTTGTTTTTTTTTTCTGTTTATTGAGGTCGGAGTCTTTCCTATTCAGCCCATAAAAATAATGATTGGAAAGTGTGATATCCTGCATATTGTAGGTACTAGATACCTATCCACCCATGTGTTTCTTTTTCTTTCTTTCTATTTTTTGATTTTTTGTAGGAAGACATGAATGACGCGATAGCACTTTATATGATTTTACCCACTGATCTGTATACAGATCAGTGATTTTACCTCACTAAGTTGTGGCTCTGAGTGGGCAGTAGACTTCACAAAAGGTCTATGTTAGGCTATCACCTGGCCAGTATAAGATTGGCATACGAGATTTGGCGGGAAACGTTCAGACAAGCGTTGCATTTCGTTATACTAATTTTTCAAAACTAATATATTTTTGAGTGTTTATGTTAAATTACACATAAACACTCAAAAATATATTAGTTTTGAAAAATTTGTATAACGAAATGCAACGCTTGTCTGAACGTCTACCCATGTGTAATTTTTTCTTTCTTTCTTTATTTTTTTTTTATTTTTTGTATAGACATGAATGACGCGATAGCACTTTATATGATTTTACCTCACTAAGTTGTGGCTCTCAGCTCCGAGTGGGCAGTATACTTCACAAAAAGCCTATGTTAGGCTATTACTGACCAGTAGGATTGGCATACTATAGAAAGGTTATTGTTTTAAGATTTTACTACGATCTTGTCCGTTTGTTAGTTTTTTCGCAGATGCTTCGCCTACAAGTAAGTCTTGAACCCCATTGTATAGTATAGTAAGTTCAACTCATCTGTGCGCGCGGCACTATGTGTGGGTAAGCCTCGTCTAAACACAGTGACTTCGTGTGCGTGACATGAGGTACAGTGAAGTACAAAATACAAAAACACTTGTTTAACTAAAATAAAAACTCAATGGGTGAAATGTATGTTATACATATTAATATGTATCGCTGTTTGAAGAATAAAATTGAGGAATTTTAGGATTCGCTGCTCTCTCCAAGGTTAATTATAAAGTCAATCAAAATGTCGATAGTATTCTTCTTCTTTGGCGTGTCGACAAGTATAACGCCACATCTCTTCATCAATTTACTTAAACGTTTGTTTATTAATTGCATTATTTCCATCACATTTTGTTCGATTTTATGCGAAGCATTAAAATTTGTTTAAATTTCCCATATATTTTCTATTGGTGTGCGAAAAGCGTGAGAAACTGCCCTGCCCTCTCCCAAAGGAACCGCGCAATATATCGGGAACAAAAGTATCCTAGAACCTTCCTCGGATCATAAGCTCAGATTGTACCAAGTTTCATTTAAATCAATTCATAATCAGGATACAGACAGACAGACATGAAAATTTCTAATTACATTTTCAGCTTCAGTATCGATTAGAGGACGCCCAACAATTAAAATTTACAAATTATCTTCCATGTACAGACTATGGTTTTTTTTTATTTTTTAAATCAAGTCATGCAGTTCAATTTTTTTCATATTTGCAGTATAAGCAATGTTTTTTTCCGTCAACCATCTCTGCATTTCTATTTTTTTTGCATTAGAATTTGGAGCTCTATCATTTATGACTTTTCTGTAGGCCTTTATAAGTTACACAATTCTACCATACATTGTTTTGTTATGCCTCGAAGGGTTTAGGCAGCGTTTTCGTTAAAAGCTCCCAGACACCTTATTTTTTTCCGACATCTCCAACTAATATCATTATCTATTTATATAAAAAGCAATGCCACTTTTCGTTGTAATTTTATAACTCATGAACGGGCTCACCTATCCAAACCAAATGTTTAGGCTTTGTTCGGACTATTTAGTAGATAGTTTATGTGAAGTTTGCACAAAATCGGTCGAGCGGTTCTTTATTTATTACGCAAACGAAGTTGCACGGGACAGCTAGTATTTTATACAATGTATACAAAACTCCACAAATTATACTGGGTGTAACAAAACTACCTCGCCAAATTTCAGGAGATGACTTGGCATCGGAAATCAAATACAAATCTAATATATAAAATTCTCGTGTCACAGTTTTCGTTGCCATACTCCTCCGAAACGGCTTGACCGATTCTCATGAAATTTTGTGAGCATATTGAGTAGGTCTGAGAATCGGCCAACCTCTATTTTTCATACCCCTAAGTGACCGAGAACCGGGAATAACATTCCACGCGGGTGGAGCCGCGGGCATCAGCTAGTATTTAATAAAAAAGAGGGTTAAATTTTTATTTAAAAAAAAATTGTCGCACATTAAGAATCCATTTTTTACCGCGAAAATTTGCGGTAACATGGTCGCCGTGGAAAAACAAACACGGAGCACCCGTCTGGCTGTCGTTGTCGCTTTCTACTGCCGCTCAGTAGCGATAGAAAAATTTATAGGACTTTTAAAACGGATTTACGGTTAAAGTATTCATGTGATTTTTTTTCTTCATTTTTGTAATGTTTCATGACTGATGCCACGTCACATGACGAAATTTGATCAGGTAGTTTTGTTACACCCAATATACGTTAACCTTTCTCAAGAATCATTGGTGATCTCAACATGAAAATCCATGCAGTATTTTTTAAGTTTATCGTGAACAGACAGACGCGGCGGGGACTTTGTTTTATTATATGTAGTGATAACAAATATTAATTTCATCGAATTGACACATAAAAAATATTTACCTGACTTCTTAAACATTTTCTCCGTGAAGAATTAGACATTTTCTTTAACGACTGTACCCATGGTATTATCACTAAGAAACACTGTGTAATGAATTATAATGTGACTAAGTTACACAGGATCTCAACGTTCCAGTTACATTGAGACTTGTCATGATATTTGATTTCGTTTCATTATGACATAAGAATTGCCTGCAAACGTGGTAGATGGCGCTGTATGCTTTTTGTATAAATATGATGTTTATTTCGCGGTCACGCAGAGCGTTTCCTGCAAAGACTGCTTGGCACCGCTGGTGTCGTCAATAAGTCGAGTTAGGTCTCTATCCCATAATATACAAATGTACTCTGTGAAGACGGCCGCATCACTGTCACACATATTAAAGCTGTATAATTACTAGCGCACGCACACATAGCGCCGCGCGCACTGATGAGTTGAATTAGTTGTACCAATATACGAGTACCTACTGTATAATCTATCATTCAAAACAAAAAATAATTATACTCATAAATAATAGATAACAAATCGTCCGAGATTATGGTTCCTAGTAAGATCTATTACAGATTATATGTAAGTATAGATACATGGAGCGATAAATTCGTCGATAAGATGTTCAAGTGATCAGCTTTGGAGCACAATAGTGACGTATTGATATATGACCTGTCTAATTGTAACTTCTGTGTGTCTATCAAAGCGTTAGTTGTCGACATACCATTCTTGACGATTACCGACCTTTTATGGATGGAGGTCGCTTATGTTGACCGACTCTAGCTAAAACTGTAAAACCATAGCCGAGTCGATATTTTCTTGAAGATACAAGACAAGTGTACTTGGTTCTTAAAATACATATTTCTTTTTAATCATAATCATAATCATAATCATAATTCATTTATTTGCGAAAATGGGTTACAGTGGTGTTACATTACAATTGAGCTTCTCCATCTTCCACCCGCAGGCTTGCAAATATTAGTATAAGGTACGAAAGAGAAAATAATCATACAAAAACAATTAAATAAATTTAAACAATTATAAAATAAAAGTAAATCAAAATCATAACAATGTCAGACATACACACAGGGATACAAAATTAAAATACATTAAGAAATTGAGTCAATCAGTCCATTACCATATTACATTTTAACATTTTGTCATCTAAAAACTCCCGTATGCTATAGTATGTTTTGTCAATTAATATATTATAGAGATTTCGTTTAAATACATGAATTGTTTCTATTTTAAGCAGCTCAATAGGTAATTTATTGTATACTTTAGAGACCATGCAATAGACACTTTTGTTTAAAAGAGCTGTCTTATTGGGTATTGTGTGTATTTTGTGTTTATTACGATTGCTATTCAATCTTTCAAAAAAATTAGGATTCATTTTCACAAAAATAGCTATTTCTAAAATATATAGGCTTGGTAAAGTAAGTAATTCAAGGCTTTATAATGAGGTTTGCAGCTCTCTGTTCGTTTGATTCTCAATATGGCCCTTACGCACCGCTTTTGCGCCTTAAAAGCTACCTCCCAATCAGTAGAATTCCCCCAAAATATCACACCATATCTTAAAATTGATTCCACATAGGCATAGTACGCACATAATAGTGTGGAAATGTTAACCGTCCTAGAGAGCGTGTATAGTGCATAGGCGCTTTTATTTAGTTTTGTGCAGATAAAATCTATGTGTGCCTTCCAATTTAATGTAGAATCTATTTGTAGTCCCAGAAATTTTGTCGTCTCTACCTTACCTATTATGGTACCCGATTTGATGTCAAAGTTTTGAGGTAAATATCTAACACGATTAATAAACACCATGATATTTGTTTTTATTTAAATTGATAACAAGATTATTGTCCTTTAGCCAGTCTATTATATTAATTAGACTGTTGTTTATAGTGCCTTTTAGAATATTTTGATTTCTGTTACAAAATACTACCGTACTATCGTCTGCGAAGAGAAACATTGGGGCATTAACAGCTTTAGGAAATTCATTTATATAAATGAGGAATAATAATGGACCCAAAACACTTCCCTGAGGCACACCATATTTAACTTCTTTATAGTTTGACGTGTATATCATTTTCTTTTTCTGTATTTGACATATTCTTGTGATAGATGTCGCTTGTTTTCTATCTGTGAGATATGACATAATCAAATTCAATACATTGCCCCGGATGCCACAGGCGTAGAGCTTATTTTTAAGTATTTTATGGTCTACGCAGTCAAAGGCCCTGGTAAGGTCTATAAATAAAGCACAGGCTGGTATGTTTCTATCAAGACTTTTCATTATTTCTGCTAGAAATTTAAATATAGCTTGATTTATGGTTTTTGATTTTCGAAAACCTGTTTGCGCCTCGGTGATTATTTGATATTTTTCTAAGTAATTATTTAAATTCTCATAAATAATTTTTTCCATTACTTTAGATAGAACTGGAATGAGGGCTATGGGTCTGTAACACGTCATATTTTCACGGTCAAGTTTTTTAAAAATGGGTTTTATGATAGTGGTTTTTAATTTCTTCTTCTGTCATCATCGGGATACGTGGAATATTTCAAATTTTAAGGTAAATAAAAATTTGTTTATTTATCTTAAAATGCGAACTAACTTTGTCTCGTGTTACACTTTCAATTCAAGCCTGAATCAGTAGACTGATTACTTTAAAAAGTAAACAGAGGGTAGTGCTTGAACATATTTAAAAATAACCGCATCCAAATCAGTTTTGCCACAGAAATAGATATTAGACTGACCCAAAAACTTACCAACTTACCCGTCATTTTTGTGTAGGGGGATTAAAAACCAATATTAAATGCCATTTAAAGCTGTTTCTGAACTTCTGTATAATTTGACAAATGATAATGACATGGACGAGTAACAAAATTAAACGATCCTATTATTAAGTCCAAATAATTGAGGCAATCAGTGGCACAAATTGGTTAATGATTGTTGCGTGCTGACCACAGAAATCTTTTTGATATTTGTGGTGCTGACCTATCTTTTATATCAAATAGATAAATAGGAAAGATTTGATTGTTTGAATGCATTGCATAGGCTCCTAAACTACTGAACCGATTTCATAATTGGGAAGAACACTATCCTCGGGTGCCATAGGCTATAATTTATTGCCGTATTCCCACGGGAATTGAAACTACGTGGCTTAAGTTGCGTGACATCGACTAGTCTTTTAGACGGGTAGTGCATTGCAAATATAGGCGACTGCAGCGACTGCTGATATTTTGAGTTCAAATCCCAAAACATAAGCAATTATAAGTTAGAAGATATGTAACCTAAATCAACAGTAATCTTTTTTAGAACCAGCAATTTCCACAGATATGAAATCTGCACATGTCATACATCGTCACGACAGGCGCGATGGGGGGCTAACAACATCCCTCCAGCCCTCCCACTCGTCTGAGTGACGTGACGGTAACAGCCACTCCAATCTGCGATACGCACTCGACGGTGTCTCCGACTCGACAGTCACGTCGATATTAATGACGGCAACTTGTACACAGATCTGTGCTATTTTTCTCTACTTGTTACTTTCATAATGCTTTTAGATGACGGCTATTGTTCCACTTGCGTTTAAGTTTATAAAATCACCAATTTGCACAATTTGCACAGACAAGAAATCCGCACATGTCATACATCATCACGACAGGCGCGATGGGAGGCTAACAACATCCCTCCAGTCCTCTCACTTGTCTGTGTGACGTGACGTGACGGTAACAGCCACTCCAATCTGCGATACGCACTCGACTGTGTTTCCGACTTGACAGTCACGTCGATATTGATGACGGCAACTTGTGCACATAATTCTATGCTATTTTTCTCTGCTTGTTACTTTTATATTGCTCTTAGATGACGACTATTGTTCCACTTGTGTTTAAGTTTTTAAAATCACCAATTTGCACAATTTGCACAGACACGAAATCCGCACATGTCATACATCATCACGACAGGCGCGATGGGGGTTAACAACATCCCTCCAGCCCTCCCACTCGTCTGTGTGACGTGACGGTAACAGCCACTCCAATCTGCGATACGCACTCGACTGTGTCTCCGACTCGACAGTCACGTCGATATTGATGACGGCAACTTGTACACAGATCTGTGCTATTTTTCTCTGCTTGGTAGGTACTGTTACTTATTTGTATTGCTAGTACAGGGCGACGGTTGTTCCGCTTGTGTTTGGGTTTAAAACAATTTTCTTCCCGTAGGAATCATTTATTTTCCCGCATAAAAAGTAGCTTAAGTCGCTCTTCAGAAGCTCTTCAGCAGGAAATCTAGCGAACGCGGTCTATTTACTAAAATAATTTAGTGAAATGCACCAATAAAATAGGATAATTTATATTTTTATAAATCAAATTATTATTTCTATTTAGGAACCTACATCGATAAAAGCCATCTTTGTGAATATTTATTACGTTATTTGAACTTGTACAGATAATTTGTGAAGAACTGTGTTTACTGTTTTTTTTTACTGTTTAACTACTTACTTTTTTACTGTTCTGTTCAAAAACTTTTCACGACAATTTTTTGTAAAAGTAAGTAAAATTTTACTAAAATTAGTTAATAAAAGTTTCGAAATCAATTTCAAATCAGAACGATAATGAAGGAGGGGAGGGAGAGGAATCAACCTCACACCCTCGATGTAACGTACACGCCTGATCCCCACTTAAAAATATTTCCATGACTGAACTAAACCAATGAACTTGTAGACTAAATTTCATTAAAATCGGATCAGAATTGCGACATATAGAAAACGAACACCTACACACGAAAGAAAATTTGACCAAAAATTTTCACTTACCACGTTCTTTCGATCCACGATCACCATTTTAAGAATAACTTATAAGTTTCAAATGAGGACCACACTTGTCAAACAGCAATACAGGTATGAACTACATAAACATATTAACAGTTGCTGTTTTCAATTTATGACTTCACTGGCCTCTGCGGTCATGACATGTGAATTCATGTGATCATAGCTAAACGAAGCATTGTTTACTAAATAAAAGTGAAGTCAAACACTATTTTAAGTTATGATTGAGAGTTATAGATCATTACGTACCTACATCTTACTTTCCTGTTTCAGGTTTCAATGGCAAATCAATTGGCGTTAGGTAGCCTGCCTCGCTGCGCTGATAGCTTGTGGTGATCTATGAGGATTCCGTAGGCAGTTAGGTATATTAAAAATAGGTTTTGTGCATTGCTCATTTTTTATCCCCGATGAAAACGAGAGTTTTTATATGTTTAATCTGTGCATTTCTTTGTCTGTGGATTTGTTGCTGGTGAACGCATGGACCAATATTTAGATGCGGTGTTTGTTTTTTAAAGCTGATATGATCGAGATGGTTTTTGACTATACATTTTTTAAAATCATCAGTTGACTTCCTAAATGATAAAGGTATTTCACTAAAATTCCTACGTCCTATTGAACTGAATTTGGCAGGTGTATTGAGCTATTTAGCGACATCATTGGAAATCATCATTGGAAATGAGAACTATAAATAAATAACTATTCTCTTAGTTAACAAAAACAAGGCAATACATAATAATCAGCTTGTTAACATTCAATGCTTTAATATCAACCTAGAGCTTCACTACAGACGCTCTCGCTTCAAAACCATGCAATAAAACGTAAGTATCTCTTATTCAAAAAGAGAAAAGTAATCAAAATCGCTCCCATTGAATCGCTTCCTCGATATAAAACCTCATCCTATCTGCTCAAACCACTTAGACCGCAATTCAAACCCGCAAATAGCCGAGTGGATCAACTAATCGACTGCTTCGGGAGTAGGTTCAGATTAAAAATCACTTCGCTTGCCGTCCGTAATCCCCTTTTGAAAACCTTTGAAGATGAAAAGGGATGATTTGAAAAACTCGAAGAAGGGTCTTCAGTGAAAGATTTGAGATGAATGTTATCTATCGATATTAAAGCTTTACATAATTTTGCACAATATAAACCTAGTTCCACTTAAAATTGGAATATTAGTTGAAGTAGAACAAAATCGATTCCTAAATATAATTAGTTAGGAGTAAGGATCTGTTGAATGTGTGAAGTGTACCTCCTCGTATTGCAAATATCCGCTATGATTGTTTTAGTTTTGTTTCGAATCTTCCTTCTCCTCGCTGTGCTGACTTCGGAGGTGCATCGCTTACCTGCAAGCGATGAACCTCCGAAGTCACAGCACAGTGAGGAGAAGAAAGACTCGATACAAAACTAAACCAACTAGGCTTAGGTCTCAAATACCCCGAAAAAATGGCAGGTACTAGAAGGATTTCATTGGTAATTCTTCAATGGCTAACTATTAAAGCTACCAATAAAATCCTTAACCTAACCTAACCCTCACATCTCAACTGAAGCAACCTGCAATTCAGAGTTCGGGAGCGGGAAAGCTGAGAGAGACCAAACTCTAAAAATAAATGTAAGTATTAACGAGATCACCTGCTAACCGGTCATAAACTTAAAATTTCTATCAATATAAAGATTATGATACTTTTAGTTAAGACCTCACAAGCTGTTTATGGTTGGAACCTCAAAAGTAAACGATCATCGAACACAGATAGCCACAACCATTCACCCAACAAGCCATACGCAGTGGATATTATGATATTGTTTGTTTAATAGAATGTTACGCAAAGCTCTGTTCCTATTTTAATAGCTACCCATTGTGTTGTGACCACGACTATTACAATATAGCTGAAATGTCGAGAGATAATCAAAGTTACGCGAAAACCATAACGATTATTGCGCCTATTTTATTCCCAACATGGGCGACGAGAATCCTAAAAATTATCATAAACGGAATCAGCACTATCTATACGAAGCTTTGACACTGCACTGTTATAACAACATTTAGGTCATAATAAAATAAAAACCGCACAATCATCGTCCATTGTATTTGGGTGGGTCAAAAAGGAAACAAACGCACACCACTTCCCCTATACACTCTTTTATGAAGCTTTCTCCATAAAAACACTGCCGTAATGGATCGAAATAACGCAATAAACGAGAATGTAATCACAATTTTCCCTCGTCATGGCTAACAGAGGGGTCTACATGTTCATACTGTGAGTCTGTAGTTGGCAGTTTGGCAGGTCGCTGTAATCTCGCTTGGCTTACTCGAGGCACGCGTGTCGTCCCTATTGATACAAGGTTTTACCCCCCAAGCCCCCAATACTTTTGTATAAAAACAAGCCCGTCATATAAAATTGACGTTATAATTAATAGCCGAGGATTGTTTAGGTCTGGCTTTGTATGAGTACTTTGACGTGGAATACATTGATGGTGTCTATTGGACTTTGGCTGCATGAGATTTGTCGACCTAAGCCTTAGAGATGATTTTATGTGGAGCCATAAGCACAATATACGGGATCCCCATTGTTCCATAAGCTACTCCTATCTGTTTTAACAATAAGCCCACACTTGTGAGACGAAATATGTACTTAACTGGGGAAATGTGGGCATTTATTATGTCTCTGAGTATCTTTTCGGGGAATAAGGTGACAATTATAAGGGGGTAGAACATGTAGGTAAAAGATAATGCCTATCAGCGTTAGAAACAACAAAACATGAATACAGTCAAGTTTATCTAACACTCCGCCCCCAGTAATTATATACAGCAAACACTCTTGACCTGCCTGCTATTAGTTATAGATTACACCAGTATTAGCGGATTATAGGCTAGGTACTTATACCTAAATGGCTTAATGCTCTGCGGTTTTACCCCCAACTGACTTTATATCCCAACTACACCCCTTTATAATGAGAATTTTCAGAAATCTTCTCTTTATTTTTGCCTCGCTAACTCAGTTGACTATTTAGTAATCTGTGGTGGTGGGTGTATGCTGCTGCCATTGACGTATCGGATTCAAATCCCGGGTTGGTCCAATTATTTGTCAGATACACAAGCGTTTGGCAAGTAAGCGATTTAGGACTATTTTTACACTAAGATGAATCTTCGTCTGAAAGTAAGGAACAGTTTTGCAAAGGGTTTATTTGCGAAAGTACTTCTTAGTAGCCTTTTACGACATTGACGAGATAAATTTAGGGTTAGTACTGGTCAATACGATCAAATGGTTACTGGTTCAGATAATTTTAATAATCTGTCTCCTATTATTAACGAGGAACAGTATAATCCACAGATATCAGAATAAAGGTATAATCTAATTAAATGGGCGTACAAACACTTAAAACTATGTGCTTAGAATTTCAATTATAGATAGCAGTATCTTTAAAGACAGCCCCTTCAATATCAATTACTTATTTCGACGCCAAGGGTGACTTGGATATTTATTAAGTTCCTTCCTACTAAAATCGTTGGATTTCAATCTACCTTGCGATATTGTGAACTGTCAAGATTTTACAATCTAACGAATGAATAGATTAATATCTGTTAGATTGTCAACTAACGAAAAGAAAAATTTAGTATAGGTACCTAAGTTGGTACCTACATATTTGGCAATCGGCGGCCGCTGACGTGGCTTTCTAACCGGGTAGAAATATCCAGTACGGTGTGGTAGTAAACAAAACTGCAAATAATGAACTGTGACAAGTTGTCATATCATACTCGTAATTTGTAACCTATTGAAATCCAACCATATTTTTAGAATCATTTCCTCATTATCTGCAGTAAACATGTGTAGGTCCTACCTACACATGTTACCTATCCAACACCACAAACCCTCTCGCACTACAAATACTAAAAACCATAGCACACACGAAAACATTAAACTTTACACTCACCTTCCACTGGGTTAAAAGCCATATCGGTATCCAGGGTAACGAACTCGCTGATACAGCAGCTAAATCTGCGGCCCACATCCACCGTAGCCCAACATACACAAGAATACCCATAAGTCACATTAAACTCCACAACAGAAGACGCACGGACGAACAGACAACTACATACTACAACGAAGTCAGCCCACACACTCTCACTCTTCTCCCAACACATGAACAAGCACTTAATTTTCCTACCTGCAGTTGGTAAACAGATTTAACCTCAAAATAAACTGAACAATAACCAATGTTGACCATGAAACAACTTGAAGCGGCTTATACGAATACGACCCCAACCTATCCTTATCCGAGCGACAAATAAGGTTGGTTAGGTGCGCCAGGCATGAGTCAACGTCCTCGTACAAAACATCACAGCTATTCGCATATGCCGTTTAAAAATAAACTGTGAGATATGCAAAACCCCTAAAATAGTCCTAAGTTAGTTCAATAGCAGGTTTTAAATAACTGCGAGAGTGTGACGCAGGCAGGAACGGCCAGAGTCATTGATGCATACGAATCCTGTTACTAAAATAGAGCATACGCAAGCTTGGCTTTAAATTGTTTATATCAATTCAGGCGAAGTTCGATATAGGACGTAAATATAGACAAAGGAAGGAATCAGACGCCTGTCAGAGATAGAAGCGCACCCGACGACCTTGCGCCTGCGTAGATCGTCGCGTCGTCGCAGCAACCTAACGATATCGATGTGATACGCGGAATACTAAGTTATCCGGCGCCTACGCTGGCTCCAAGGCGCCGCGACTAGCGCCAACTGACCACACAAACATGTCAAGCATGCCATTGTGTGCCAAACAAACCGCAGCAGTTAAAATGAAGAACGTTCACTCCCCACCTGTGTACAATGTTACAAGAAACAAGTCTCTATATTGGAGGTATTTTAAAAGAACATAATTTTAATGGAAGTTACAACGCGAAGGTGCTACATTACGTATCTACATGCAGGCTTAAAGCTAAGATTACAAATACTGATACAAAACTCACCCCTTAAACAATAAAGCCCATCTCATCGATTTTACATAAAAGCTGCAAGCTGAAATTCATCCAACATCTCTGAGCACAAGATTCATATTACGACAACCTCGTACAGGATACGATCTCGGAAAAAAAATCACCTTCAGGCACTTTAATCCTAAGGATTATTTTTATCCCTAGCTTCTTCAGAAGGGTTCTTAGTTAATACTGCTGACAAGATACAGTCTTCAGATAACAGCACAATCTGGGTGTGGATCTAATGTAGCTAGGCACCTCGTAACACAGATTTGTTTATGCCATGTTTCACAATATTGTAGAACAATAATAGCCAATCAGACAGTTGATCAATAAATAGGCAAGTGCGAGGTTGGCTCGAACGTTGTACACGAAGATATTATTTTAATTAAAACGTCTTTTTCGGAACCCTAAAAGCATAAGAGGATCTATTCCCATTCAATGGAGAGAATCTTCGCCAGAACCGAGCGATGCAAAAATCTGTTTCTCTGTTGAACTATAGAAACTTAGAAGGCTTTGCCAGCGTACATTTTTCCTCACAACCTCTGTTCTTGCAGAGCGTCAAGCACATCATAGGGCCGTCTAATGGACTGGCGGGGGTAACTCTCAATTCGCTTGAGGTCGTCTTGACTCTCCATTAGGAGAATGTCAAGCACATCATAGGGCCGTCTAATGGACTGGCGGGGGTAACTCTTAATTCGCTTGAGGTCGTCTTGACTCTCCATTAGGAGAATATCAAGCACATCATAGGGCCGTCTAATGGACTGGCGGGGGTAACTCTCAACTCGCTTGAGGTCGTCTTGACTCTCCATTAGGAGAATGTCAAGCACATCATAGGACCGTCTACTGGACTGGCATGGTGACTCTCAATTCGCCTGAGGTCGTCTTGACTCTCCATTAGGAGAATGTGGCATCTTTTTGGCGAGCTAAGTATTTAATAAAATACAAAAAGTGTTACACGCGATCAATTACCAATTTGTTTTCGCAAACCGATAATTGTTAGCAACGTTTTCCATGATAGATAATATCTCACTTAATACGCAAAGCAAGATGAATCGATGAATAAAACGATGAATGATATTTATACAAGGTTATCGAATAACACTAATCGTTTATCGTAAACGACAAAATGTATTGACTTAATAATTGGTGTTTTTTTTTCACATATTATGGAAATCGTCATGGATACTGGATGCCATGCCTACTCTCATTGCCATGCCTGGCTCCTACCACGGTAATAATATGATAGTTTTACCGTGCTCCGTGTGCCCACACACGGTGTGCCCTACCATATGCCTAAGGCCAGGATTCCAGGGTGCGCACTCGGAAGTATAACCCAGGGCTCCCGACATTGATCGGGTACCACTATCAGTAATAATCACATTATGATGATGATGAAATTATTATTACAGAAACATAACAGTAATTCGAATAATAGGTACTGTCATTTTGCCAAGTGGTTCTATAGAAGCAAGCTATGAAACAATATTATACAATATCTGCTATAGCAACGATCCAATATCCTCACACTGTCTTTAGCATAATCGCCAAAGTCTGCCGGGAACCCTAGGACATCCTTCCGAGGGATTGCTCAGGACTCCCGGCTGTAGACAATGGTCGGGCATCGTGTGGTTTTAGTCGGAGGAGTCCAGCATAGCATCCACGTAGGATTTCCACACGTAAAAAACCTAATATAAGTGATCTTTTGTGCTACGAGTATTTCCATTTATGAGCGTTTCGTCCTGACAGCCACGGACATAGTGGTTATGCGATGTTGAAGACCTTACGGGTGACTTACAATACAACATTTCAATAGTGAGTAACCGTGTTTCTTTCCATTTCAAAACCTCAAAAGACTCCCCACCTACTTTGGACAAAATGCAACTGGTAAAATACCGGCAGTTTCGGGGCGCTAAAGAAGTAACATTTAATCTAGAAGTAAAACGGTAAAACGTGAATGATGTCGTAAAAATACAGCACCTCATAATCCATTAAATGTTCCTTTGTTCCATAATGGTAAGAAATGAGGTATTTACGTTACAACGAACAATAAAACAGAGACCGTCGGTAATTAAAAGGGTAAGCATTTTCATTTACAAGGAACGCACTTCCTTGTAAAATGCAGAGCTGAATCAACGCTCAACTTTGCGGTTTTAATGGACACCGGAGACGATCGAGGCGACTTGACAAGTCTACGTGCTTGAGCCAAGTTATTGATCATTTACCGCGTACTCTTGACGCTATCGTGACTTGACGTGCATTGTCAAGTATTTTTGTCACGTCAGTGTTGCTGGTTCTTACTAGATCCAGTAAGATTACGATGTTTATGGTGACATTTTCTTTGAGCTTTGGTGACAAAAATGAATCTGTTGACTATTAGCGACTTTCTCTTTTAATTCTTTTTTAATTTCAATCAAATATTTAATAAATGTTAACTATTTAATAAATGGCAACACTGGGCGTACGCACTTAACGGTACCTTCAATGGGCATCCAGTCTCCCCTCAAGTGAGATGTTCAATCACGTGAGACTTGTCAAGTGCATATTGACCGTCTCCGGGACTTTTAGGTAGCAAAGAGAAATGTTTCCAGCAAGATTTGTACGCGAATTGTGAGAGTCTGAGACTCTCCCTTGTCGGACGAGTGGTAAGTTTATCTCGTGAAGTGCTAAAACTTGTTCATATCTTAAGGAGCTTAGCTTATAAGTATGACGACTGCGGGTTAATACCCGCCAAAGTACACAACCAATAAAATTCCTTTCTTACTGAGATTATGTAATGTTATTTTCTCGAATATTATCTTGGATATGTTCCTTTTTTATAAAAATTTTAAATAAAAAATAGAACCGACTTCATACAAATCCTTAAAAATAAAATTTACCTAGGACATTGTAATATGTATTTTGATTTATCAGATTTTATTCAACATCATATTGAAGTCGGCGCCAAGTAAACCCATAGGTTTAGGTAGGTATTATTAATGGCACCAACTTCAATATTATATTGAATAAAATCGGATAAATCAAAATACATATTACAATGTGCTAGGTAAATTTTATTTTTAAGGATTTGTATGAAGTCGGTTCTATTTTTTATTTAAAATTTTTATTTTTTAATTTTAAGTGACGGGTGGACCGAAAAGTATTTCTATCTAGGTGTAAAGTTCTCATCAACACAAATCAATCAAGCCGAAACACAAGGTAACTGCTGTAAATCGTTAAGGAATTCCCTCGACTGTCTTTCGGTTCCATCATCAGATCGACTCCAGACCTTCATTAAATTTTAGTACCTACATTAAAGCACTTAATCAAAAAGTTAACAATCGCACTAGTTGTCCCTACAATTTTCGGTGGTTGCCCTCGATTTCTCCTGGATCCCAGCATCAGATCCTGATACCCTGGATATGGGACCACCTCAGAAGTAGCCTCTTTCAAACAAAAAAAGAATTTTCAAAATCCATCCATAATTGGCGCCGCTATCGCGTAACATACATACAAAAAAAAAAAAAAACAGCGTACGAATTGAGAACCTCCTCCTTTTTTGAAGTCGGTTAAAAAGATACTTACCTACTTAATTAAAAGGAGACGAGGAAGATTGTTTTGTTATCTTGATCAGCATCTGTCAATCTAAGTAGGTACTTAAACCTAATATAGTATGTCATTTAGCATAGTCGCAGCGACTTAACATTTAGCCTATCTTGCAAGACATAGTGGATAGTCCATCCTCTAATCTAAGGCTAGGTCCCCACACAATGTCGCCCTGTTAACATCATAGTAAGGTGGTGAAGCGTGTAAATGCATATCATCACAAAAAATACCATCATTCTGAGTAATTATATCACCAACTTAAACACATATTATTAACACACTATGACAATACCATCATTTCTTCAGCCGTGTGCATCACCAACTTCAAGAAATATTTACACAACACGAAGTACCTTCCAGGGAACTACGACTCTATACAATAATTTGTTAAAAGGCCTTTGCAGGATCATCCGAATCAAATGATATGCTAATCTTCACACGTATAGGACAATGGAATGTTTAATGGGCTGTTCCTTATCGACAAATGTTCCAGAATATAAAAAGTTCTTTTCTTACAATGGAACTGAAATGATTTTCTTGAGGAATGAATGGACATCAAGTCCATTCATTTCTCGTAGCAGCTCTAGCATAATAATTTTTCACCCTCCTGTTTATGAACATGAAAATAGGCCTCAAAGAGGCATTTATTTGAAGTGCCCGGTTTTAAATTTAGGCAGCGCCGAAATATCTACCTAATTAGGGCATAGCTAACTCGTGGCTACCCTGCGTAAATGACTCCCTGCTAATTTCTGTTCCGGATATTAATAACAGGGGTCGATGTCGAGGGTTCGTGATTTTCTAAAATCGAAAATAACCCTTTACGGTGATGTACTAGAATTACTCATTAGTAAGATCAGGACGGGCCGTCAAACGATGACTGAATGAATAGTAGATCTAATAAACCGGCCAAGTGCGAGTTGGACTCGCCCATGAAGGGTTTCGTAGCAGCAAGTAACATAATTATAAAAGTTCTTATAGTTCGTTGTAACTTTGATTGATGTTTTAACACGTTCACAGTGGTAATGATTTTTATAACCAAAAATTGCGGTTAATGACGTATTAAAAAAAAACTACCAGCTCTATCTCGTTCAAACTAATTTTCGTTGGTAGTTTTTATAGCAATGTATATCATATATTTTTTTTAGATTTAATACTCTCTTAGTTTAGAAGTTAGAGGGGGGGGGGACACTCATTTTTCGACTTTGCAAGTCCCTCTTGCGCAAACTATTCACTTTAGAAAAAAATTATGTTAGAAACCTCAATAGCATTTTGGAAGACCTATCTATAGATACCCCACACGTATGGGTTTGATGAAAAAAAAAATTTTGAGTTTGAGTTCTGAGTATGGGGACCCCCAAAATTTACAGTCATTTTTCTAATTTTATATAAAAATCTTGATGCGGTTCACAGAATACATCTTCTTACCAAGTTTCAATAGCATAGGCCTTATAGTTTCGGAGAAAAGTGGCTGTGACATACGGACGGACAGACAGACAGACAGACAGACAGACAGACAGACATGACGAATCTATAAGGGTTCCGTTTTTGCTATTTGGCTACGAAACCCTAAAAAGGCCTGTAGTTGAAACCACAGACAAGTCACCCGAATAAAATTAATCAAATAGCCGCAATAGGGGAGTGTAAGGTGGGATGGGCTTAATCCATTAGTTCTAAGACTTTTCAACTATAAATCACAAGTGACAAATCACCTCCAAGCAAATGTGATTGCTATGCATGTCTGTGATTGCTAATTCAATTACTGTTTTTATTTTCTGATAAAAATATTTTACTCCGAAATTAAACTATACAAAAGCAGGGAGTGATATAATATTAAGAATATAAAATTCAGTTCATGCCAGTTCACCGTTATGCATGGCATGTTTTCATTCTGATAATTAGGTACCTAAGTACCTGAAAATGTCTACTTATTCTAACAACTAAAGTGGCACTAATTAAATTTAATCACACTTTATACTTAGTAATTAAAGAAACTATTTTCTTGTCTGGTATTTTGCAGAAAATGGAAATCATTTTATCATTCGTCGTCGTCGTCGTATCAATCATTCGTCTGGTAATGGAGTATTGATTCCATTGCTTGTACTGATTAGTAGCAGACCAGGTCAGAGATAATAGAGCTGCTATCTTTCTGAGGAATCAGAACAAAGATTAAAGCTATCCCTCCCTCCCTCCGTATGAACTATATTACATCAAGCTGCACCCGGATCTTCGGTAGCAGCAGCAGCAGAAGTCATAGAGTTATTTATGATTGAAATAGCATAGATAAATAAAATAGTTGTATGTAAAGTCGTTTTAGAAGCCAGGAGAGGTCAGAGCTATTATGCCACCAACCAAGCCATATCGATAACGATTCGCGTGTTGTCTAAAGTAGTGGTAGAGTATTTGAATTCAACCAGGATATAACAGTAACGAATGGCTTACTTAGGTCCATAATCAGAGGGTCCATCAATAAACAGCAAAAAAACGCCAAGAAACCAAAATAACATTCATGGCACTGAATCGTAGAGTTCATTATCTTAATATCTTTGGAGTTAATAATAGTTATATGAGACCTAATTTCTCATATCTACATAGCGGGTCCCCTACTGCAGTATGTAACCCTTCAAATACGGGGTAAACAGTGTCGATAATAACTTTAAATTTATAATGTGTGGAAGCAAGGGTGGATGTCATAGGGCGGCAGGCGCCATGGCTAACGAGATGAGCGGTCACGCACGGCTGGCTGTATGAGATAGCGTCCTTTGCCCACAATAATACATTACAACACTTTGTAATGTCACTTGGGTATAAAATATTTTTCCGGTAAATTCATTTAATTTCTCTTGTTTATTTTATGCAGCAAACATTTGTTTAGGGAAATGACTTTTGTGTTTTGTTGTTGGGTGTTTGGTTTGTTTTGATAAAAATATGAATGATTATTCCCTGTTGAATTCAAAGTCCTCGCATCCAAGCCAGAATTCTGACCTGAGGCAGAGAGTTTGTGAATATTAATTTTTATTTACATGCGTTTAAATTTAAATGCTTTAAGAATGGAAGGCACGATTATTCATCAGTCCATGTTACAAGTACCACGGTAGTCTTCATTGCAAGTGGATGGTCTTTGGGTGGTTTTAAATATTTTAACAGCGGGTAGTCAGTCGCAATATGTTTCTGTGGGCTAAAAAACGAGTTATTAAGTACCTACATGAGAACAAGACGGGTGAGGTGTGTTACTCTGCCTGCCTCTGAAGAAGATGATTTTATGGTTTTGTTGCGTGTTTAAATAATCAGCTAATTTTGTATGATTGACCTTGATGATTTGTAGTTATCAAATTTTGACAGTATTTTAATAAGTTTTCATTGACTAACAATCTTGACCCAATTTTTGCAATTAAGTATTACTTACAGAAAAGATAAGCATGTTAAACGTCGACACAATATTTTAAAGACACTGTTACTAACCAATGATATATAAAAAACTATAGATACGTTACCAACACTTAAAAATAGCAACAAAAAAGTCAGGCAATTGCCTTAATTTTCATACATGCTACCATAGATAATTTCATAGAAATTCTTTTTTTGAATATAAAAAATATTTGCCGTTTTTGAAAGCCGTGATGTTCGTACATGACGTGTCTATATTATAATACGTGGTTGTTACTAACATTGAGTTATAATGTACTACCACAGTTTGCGTGATAAATGAAGAACCGCTCGACCGATTTTGTGCAAACTTCACATAAACCATCTACTAAATAGTCCGAACAAACCCTAAACATTTCGTTTGGATAAGGGAGCCCGTTCTTGAGTTATAAAATTACAACGAAAAGTGGCATTGATTTTTATATATATAGATTCTAGTACTACGTACATAGTAAAAATAACTCGATGGTTACTAATAGCTTATATTTAGCTAGTCAGTCAGTCAATGATCCCCTATCATCCAAGATAACAAAAAGATCATAAAGACCGTCCTCTTCTGTCAGATGTAAGAAACAAACCCTTTGTATACGCTCCTTTTAACAAAGGAGAGGTCAAGAAACTTTAAGAAAGATGTTTTCTTTTAACCTTTTGTAAGTATGCAAATATTTTAAATTAAAAAGTCATTGAAATTCAGAACAATGGTTCGAAGTTTAAACACATTTCGTTGAGATCAATATTATCGAAATTGAAACAGTTTATAGTCGATAAATTGTACCGATACTGTTGTACATTACTAAACAAAAACAACGTAAGTTACTTAAACTTACTTTGTTTTTGTTTAGTAATTAATCTTTCTTTTTTATTCTATTGCAATAGTATTGGTGTTTATATTTTTTAACTCACGGTATTCCTTTAATGCCCCGCCAACAAATAAAAATACAAGAACATCACTATTGTTCTTAAAATAAACAAAATATCTGTTAGCTTTCCTTAAGTATAAAATCATGTAAATGCTTGCTCTATGTGGCTCTGCATGAACTACCCACTCTGAAGTTGTACAAAGACAAAGGTAAAGTACCATAGATAAGATTGTTTATAATATTTTTTCTTCTGGGGATAAACACCTGATACCACTTAGGCTACGATTAAGCTGAGACAATTGAAATCGGCGGTGTGCGGAGCAAGTGTTCAGATGTGGAAATGCAGTTTCTGTGTTAAGTTGAAACTGACTGGTAGGTATTGGCTGGAATAAAGTTATTACCAAAAGAAGAGGAAAAAATGTATATACAATAATGTTTATAAACTATAGTTAAAACAAACAAGAACTTGGAATTTCTGGAAAGTTTCAAAAATCTTGGAATTTCTCATACTTGGAAAAAAAGCCTGAAAAAGATTATAAAATAAAAGAAAAACTTGGAATTTCTCTCTATTTTTTAAGTCTGTTACATTTTTAGTAGTCCTCAACCTCCAGTGGGACTTTCGAAGTAAACGGGATTAAGGTCCAGTCCGGTACCAGACTGATAAAATCATTTAAATGCTAAAAAGATAATATTATATGACTGCACAAACTCGCACAAGCTGGAACATGACAGAGAAATCGAATACGCTTCATAGATAAATGTCTCCTTTTGTGTGAATACACTATGACTGAAATCTGAAGACTGCAAATCGATTTGCAAAAAGACCAGCACATACTTGAATGGGCGGATAAATGATTATTTATACGGTAATGACATAGCTATTCAAGGAGGCCGACAATGATTAAGTGTTTAATTCTATCTGATGTACTTCACACTTATAGGTAGGTAGTAATATTTCACACCAGTTCTAATCTTGATATTGAAAGGGCTTGTCTATTTTACATAAGGTGCTGAGTATGTATGGAAAGCTTTAGCGCTAAGTTCATAGGTATTTAGTGAGCTGTATATTACAAAACGATTTAAATACCTTGAGAATAACGCTCTGGCGGTTAATTTGTGTATGTGTGCATAAAATAGTATGATAAGAATCAATTCAATACCTATATTTTTATTCGTGAACAATACACTATACTTATTATAATGTTAGGTAGGGTAGGGTGGGGCTAAAAGGTCCATTTTACGTAAATTGCATTGTAACTATTTATGTATAAGGTTCATAAAAATAAGTTTTCTAGCAATGGATACCGCTATCCTTCATTTACAAGAAAGAACAAGTGAACATAGGTAATGTCTATCTATAACCTAGATATTTGCATTTTTTAAAGTCGAGTCGTATGGTCCCTTTTGCCCCACGGGAGGGGTAAAAAGGACCAGTATTGGGGTATAAAGGACCAGTATATTTAAATAGTTTTTTAAGGTAATAACAGCAAGTAAATAAATGGAAACTATTTTAAATCAATCAGTCTTTATTTTAATTAAAAAAACTAAACAACATTTCTTAGCTTATGGCACTATGGAAACTATTTTAAATCAATCAGCCTTTTTAAAAAAAAAAACTAAACAACATTACTTATCTTAACTGGCACTTTATTTCAGTCTTAATTAGTTGAGCTTTTTACTCGTCATCTGAATCGCAATTAATACATACAAACCAAATCGTGGTGATTCTGGATTTTCTTTGAGGCGTGCAATAAATCTTATTTGAGAAGTTTTACTAATTTCGTAGTCACGACAAACTTGACGTATGGATTTATTTTCGTTTGTGACTAGCTTTAACCGCACGTTGCATGATCTGGACAGACTTTTTACCTCTCTCGGTGGTTCTCTGGTAATTGCGCATACTGAAAAGAATATCATAAAATGATATATTTTGTATAGGGTTAAAAGGTCCACTGTGGGGCATAAAGGTCCAGAGTGGACCTTTATACCCAACTGTATTTTGATTGAAGTTCAAGGTTATAGAAAAAAATCTACACGGAAAATTCAATAAACAATGGCTTTAGGGTAAACTGTATATGTTTAACTGCACCTTAAAAAAAGTTCAGGTCTGTAATGTTATAAGCACAAAAGTCAGACTAAATATTAGTGACGTGAAAAAATTTACTTACGTGATTTTTTTGCACCGGCATCGCGTAAACTCTCGTCGGTGCTCGCGAGCTCACTGCGCGAGGCCGTGCGGGTACCCCTCCCGCACCCCCTACATACGCCTGCCATTTGTTTCGTTCGCGCATTTATAATGTCTGAGATAGACATGGTGGACCTTTTTACCGGCGGACCTTTAAGCCCCACCCTACCCTACTCCCAACGATTTAGTTTGTGATCGATATTTGGGGCTTCGTTAGATCAATTTAGTAGGTATTCAATAACCGATAGACAAGTAGGTACCTACATCTTTTACACATTGCCATCAAACCCATACAAATTTTTGCTATAAAAGTTATCAAAAACGAAAGAGATGACTTATCAAAAATGTTACATATTTCATTGAAAACATCCAACCAATTGCAACTTATGACCCACTTATTAAAACAAGCAAACATAATCACATAACACCTTCACCATGACTATATCGATTAGATTGTCTGATTCATCGATAAAAGGCATAATTCATAGAATTGTTTGTTGAGGAAAAAATACAGTTGACTTTTGAAATATCTGAAGGTGGGCGGCTCGCTTAATATTGAAACGGTACAAAAGTGTGTGAAATGTTGACTAGAATATGCCAAAATATTTGCAAAACGAGTAGGAGCTGAGCATTTCAAATGAATTATATCATTTGTTATCAAATAAAGTCACCGAGTGACTCAATCATCCTTATATGCACAGACGAAACCTAATGATTTGAATATATTTAGGGTATTTTTTAGAATTTATAATTTTATTAGTAGCTACTGTAGTTACTCTTAAAATTATAAATTCTAAAAATACCCCCTATTTTTAAGAATAAAAGATTAGCGAAATGGTATTAAAGTTTATCGAAGTATGCCATGGGCGAAACGAATATTTTCATTGAAAACTATAAATAACAGATTTTTTTGTATACAAAACACAACATTGAAAAGGTCCAGTCTTCCTGTTAAATCTCTTTAGTGTTTGTTTATTTAAAAACATGTGCGGCCGGGAAGCGGAATATTGACCGGAATAAGTAGGTATATCCGCGAGTGTGCGCCCAAGACTAATGCAAAACAAAGTTTTAATGATATCTTAAGGGGCGGTTATAGCGCACAAGTAGGCATTTGGCGCTCCCCTCGCCCCGGGCGCAGGACACACCGCGCGCCGGCAGCGGCAGTCAACTCTCATGCCACAGTATACAGTAGAGTAGAAAGAAACAGCATGCTAACTTTGTTTGACGTAGTAAATGCATCTAACTTTATTAAGTGTAGTGATTTATTCGAGTTTCCTAAATAAATGAGTTAATTATATTTATTATACTATTATTTTTAAGCTAAAGAGTTTGTTTGTTTGTTTAGTTGTTTGAACTCTAGAGTCTAAGAGACTGCTAGTTGAATTTCAAAAGTTTCTTAACAGAATGTCCATTTTTGAAAAATACCAAAATATATAACATCACGCTAAGGCGAATAAGAGCTGAGCAGCAACGAAACATTTTTCGAAAACTAGGATATTTCATTTCTTTTAAGAGTTTCCGTTGCGTAAGTTTGCTAGATGGTTACAGTTGCGTAAAAAATGTAAATTACATTATAACTGGTCATAAAAAATTCTAAAGTTTTCTAAAGTTGGTATGCTAAGTATGAATCACGTGATCATTTTGCAATCCAAAATGGCCGCCGCGGTGTAATCACAAAATTTCATGACGGGTATCATTTAAAGGGTTTTTTGGTATGCTGAGTACCAATCACGTAATAATTTTGCAATCCAACATGGGCGCCGCGCCGTAATTACAAAATTTCATGATGGGTATAGTTTAAGGGGTTTTTTGGTATGCTGAGTACGAATTACGTGATAATTCTGCAATCCAATATGGCCGCCGCGCCGTAATCACAAAATTTCATGATGGGTATCGTTTAAGAGGTTTTTTGGTATGCTGAGTACGAATCACGTACTAATTTTGCAATCCAATATGGGCGCCGCGCCGTAATCACAAAATTTCATGATGGGTATCGTTTAAGGGGTTTCTTGGTATGCTGAGTATGAATCACGTGATAATTTTGCAATCCAAAATGGCCGCCACGGTGTAATCACAAAATTTCATGATGTGTATCGTTTATAGGGTTTTTTGGTATGCTGAGTACGAATCACGTACTAATTTTGCAATCCAATATGGCCATCGCGCCTTAATCGCAAAAATCCATGATGGTTATCGTTTAAGGGGTTTTTTGGTATGCTGAGTACGAATCACATGATAATTTTGCAATCCAAAATGGCCACCGCGCCGTAGTCACATAATTTCGTGATGGATATCGTTTAATGGGTTTTTTCGAATGCTGAGTACGAATAACATGATAATTTTGGTATTCAATTTGGCCGCCTAAGCTATTAACAGTAGTAAACTAAAAAGATTTGCTTATTAAGTTCAGGCCTAGCAATGCGAAAATACTATGACAAAAGGTTTTTATTGTAAAATTAAGGCCAATTACATTAAATTGCTACCTAGCATACGAAAGAATCCCTTAATCGATACCCATCATGAAATTTTGTGATTACGGCGCGGTGGCCATATTGGATTGCAAAATTATCACATGATTCGTACTCAGCATTCCAAAAACCCCTTAAACGAAATCCATCATAGAATTTTGTGATAACGGCACGGCGGCCATATTGGATTGCAAAATTATCACGTGATTCGTACTCAGCATACTAAAAAACCCCTTAAACGATACCCATCATGAAATTTTGTGATTACGGCGCGGCGGCCATATTGGATTGCAAAATCATCACGTGATTCGTACTCAGCATAGCAAAAAACCCCTTAAACGATACCCATCATGAATATTTGTGATTACGTAGCGGCGGCCATCTTGTATTGCAAAATTAGTACGTGATTCGTACTCAGCATACGAAAAAACCCCTTAAACGATACCCATCATGAAATTTTGTGATTACGGCGCGGCGGCCATATTGGATTGTAAAATTATCACGTGATTCGTACTCAGCATAGCAATAAACCCCTTAAACGATACCCATCATGAATATTTGTGATTACGTAGCGGCGGCCATCTTGTATTGCAAAATTAGTACGTGATTCGTACTCAGCATACCAAAAAACCCCTTAAACGATACCCATCATGATTTTTTTTGATTACGGTGCGGCGGCCATATTGGATTGTAAAATTATCACGTGATTCGTACTCAGCATACGAAAAAACCCCTTAAACGATACCCATCATGAAATTTTGTGATTACGGCGCGGCGGCCATATTGGATTGTAAAATTATCACGAGATTCGTACTCAGCATACGAAAAAACCCCTTAAACGATACCCATCATAAAATTTTGTGATTACGGCGTGGCGGCCATTTTGAATTGCAAAATTATCACGTGATTCGTACTCAGCATAGCAAAAAACCCCTTAAACGATACCCATCATGAAATTTTGTGATTACGGCGCGGCGGCCATCTTGTATTGCAAAATTAGTACGCGATTCGTACTCAGCATACCAAAAAACCCCTTAAACGATACCCATCATGAAATTTTGTGATTACGGCGTGGCCGCCATGTTGGATTGCGAAATTATCATGTAATTCGTAGACATTTTAATGCATTAGGTAGCTGGTTACCATGTCGTGAAAACACTTAAAAAGTAAAAGATCACCACATTTTTACCATGAGTCGCATTTGTAACGGTTAATCTAAGGCAAATGCAGGTATTACCGACCCTGTTAAGACAATTTTAAAATCGACGATAGTTATTAAGAATGGTGATTGAGTTCACACCCAATGTTTTGTTTTTATTTGAAACTTTAGTTTGTCTAGTTTATGTTTAAATCCCTAAATTGCCCTTAAACACAATACTCATAAAATAAAAAAATAATTAAGTGAACAAGTCCATTGTTTCTATTACCGACCCATACGAAAGGCTATGAAGCTATTTACCGATTTTTATGAACCTATTACCGACTGTTAAAAACAAGAAGAATGTATAGGCAGGTATTTTGTTTAAATAAGAAGAAACATATTATGATGCTTTTGCAGAAAATCATGTAGGTTTGCTCTAAGTCCTTTTATACTACCTTTCATACACTTTCATACTATACTTCATAGGAAAAGTCACTTAGATACTCTGGTCCATGCTGTTTGACTGAGACATTATGTTGTAAAAGAGATTTTATGATTTTTTTATCATCAAAATATTGTTTGTTTGATCATATGCTAACAATTTATTTAACTAGTGTAATGTTACATAAACGACCAGGATTTGTATAGAATCGGCAATAGCTTCCCGTACTTGCTATCACCGACTCATATAGATCGGTAATAGACGATATAATACACAATTACGAAATTGTATGGCCGACTCATAAAAAGTAGATTATATGTATTTATTTGATTTATATAGCCATAGCAGAGATTTTGAATAAACAGTGTTGCAATTAACATTAATTAATACAAACATTGTAATGCAATAAAAAGTAATTTTATAATGCTCCTTTATAATGACAATGGATGATTCAAGTTGTATTTCGTAGTAAACATAAAACGATAAAATAAGAAAACTAGACCAAATAGTATAGATCGGTAATTGTGTGTTACAAAGGCTGATTGTATTAGATTAAGATGTCATATTAAAATAATTGCTTTGTTATCACATATCGACGAGAAAGAGGTAAAACAAAATTTAATATGCATCGCAATCACCAACCCATGAGTCGGCAATAGCTGCTACTATTAAAATCATTGAAGGTATTACCGCTCTATTTAAATGTGAAGTTTTATAATTATTTAATTAATTAAACTTTATGAAATACTCTAAGAAATTAAGACCTCACATCTAAATGAACACATTCAATAATACAGAACAATCATAGGTTTCATACATTTCTTTAAAAAGTGTTAAACGAAGTCTTGATGTGCTTATCTGTAAGAACAAGGATTTGTACCACACGATCGGCAAGTTTACTATCGTCATAGAAACAAACGAATTTCGTGTCTTTGCCGGCATGCCACGCACACTAACGTAAGTATTTGCGACACTCAATGAACAAATGTGCGTATTTCGTCAAATGTCTCTAGCATAAACTGTTCCAGTAACGTAAAAATTGCAGGTTAATAGAATGGATCGGTAATACCTGCGAATTTTCGATGGGTCGTTAATAGCTGCGTTTACCTTAATTACATTTT
Source organism: Miltochrista miniata (assembly GCA_933228765.1). NCBI lineage: Eukaryota > Metazoa > Arthropoda > Insecta > Lepidoptera > Erebidae > Miltochrista > Miltochrista miniata. Next base: position 21,246,793 of record OW121766.1, on the reverse strand, counting down.
GCCCATTACTGATATTCTTATACTGTGGCGCGATTTCAACGTAATTTGGCATAATAATTACGAAATAGTTGCGAAAAAAACTGACACAGGTCCTGCCTCCACAAGCGCCAGGGCGAGACTGATCGGCCGTCAGCGGCGCAATTCTATTGCGTTTGGTAGATATTCGTACATGATAACTATGTAAGTAGTTGTTTATAGAAAAACGCTCGGAAAATGTGTATAAAACCTTAATACCTTTAATTGAGTGCAAAAAAAATATATAAAATATTAATAGTTTAGCCACAGTTTTGAAAAAACTTTTCTGAGAGAGTCAACTTTGGGATTTTTTTCTATCTAGTGAAATTTATTGGATCGTGTAACGGGCTCGGAATATGTTTAGCTTATATCCTTAACTATTATATATATATATATTTATCAGAATTATAAACCCTTTACTTTTTGAGTAGGATTGTTTCAAAAAACTCAAAATCTGACCCACGCGGCCTTAAGCAAATCTAAAGTTATGCTTTTCTCTAAAACTTGTCGAGAATTCATATACGTGCAATATATATGAAAATGTCGCAGTTAATACCAAACTATACCTAAAGAATAAAATAAACTCAATAGGTACACAACTTTGATCTTTACGTCAAAAAGTGAACAATTATAAAAAGTTGCCCAAAATCCTGAAATAAATCAAAACAAGAAGCCGTGAGACGGTCTCACCCGACTACCCCTCTAACGTTTATTGTGAAAGTTTGTTTTATTTCAAACTTTGAACTGATTATCCACTTGACCTAGTGACGTAATTTAATGCAACAGAGTCACAGACTACAGGCACAAGTCTCGCCATAAGCCCCACTGCAATCTATTTTATAGAGAGGAGCTAAAAGTACAATAAAATATAGACAAAATAAATATTGGCCAGATGTCAGCAACATTCACCACGAACATATGAACCAACGAACTGCATAGACGTCATAGAACTAAAATCTTCTGTTTTAGTCTCTTTATGGTACACATGCGGTGTTCTGACACGATACAACACTTTTTATTTATTTTTTTAAAAGATAATGTAGTAGAATTCGATCTCTAGCAACGCAACCCATCTACATTCATAATTTTCTAATATTATCTTTAACTTCTAAATGGGTTCCTTTGCCTTTGCAAAATTAATTACTTATATTAAATTTCATATTCTACAACAGGTTTTATTTTATCCAAATTTATTCATTTATGCTTGTAACCAGTTCAAAATTAGAACAAGAGACTGCTAAAAAAATTTAGACACACTGTCTCTAGAAAGCACTCAATTGTATGATAAATGTTGAAAATCTACCGTTATTATGCGGTTATTGACATTATTTACATCAGCGTCTACATAAAATAAGAAAATTTACTTAAAACCGAGTAATTCTTTCCAAACATCAATATTGGACGTTTCGTAAAGATGCTAAAATTCACACGCGAATTGCTCAACGGTGAATCACTGGTCATCATTGAAGATGCATCGGAAATGTATAGTTTATTTCGAACCGGTATGGCATTCCAATCATAGTTTCTAGAATACGATTTCATTCATTCAAATATCTTGCCTAATGCGCAGTTTTTTTACACTTAGTATTCTGCTCCATTAATAAATGACGCCCACACAACGTGCTTATGACTCAAAAAAGGTTTGTACTGGGTGGGAATTGAGCCCATAGCCACCGTCCTATAGTTAGGTAATCCAACTACTTGACAAATCTAACCAAAGACCAAGAGGCCAGTCAGTTCTCTAAAAAGTTCAATAATAAATCATTGCTACTGATTTTACTCTCATTTCAGCTGGTTTGCTATTCCTTTGATTAACTGCTAAGAACAGCTGTAATTTTGTTTTTCATTATTGGAAGTATATCCTCTGACCTCACGCCTCTCTGTGGCAGAGCCTCAAACGTCATTATCATCTTTTACAGCTTTATCTCTGGTATTGTAAACTTCCATTATGGTGACCATTTTCGGCCTGATACAGCTGCTTGCTATTCATTTTACTATAGGATCTAATTGGTGAGCGGAATTTGACTTTCATTTTTGGAAAGTATCACAACTTTTGCTTTGTTGAATGTGACAGTAAACTATTGTGGTCGTCGAAACAATAAATCATAACCTAGTTTACTATCAAGTTAAGACCTCACTTGAGCTAGACTTACGATACCTACCTTAAATTTTGTAGAGTTGACTTTCAGAATGAAAAACAGAACCTGCAATACTTAACTATAGACTGACTAGGTATTTAACGAGTCCTAGGTTACTCATTTACATAATAATCACTGAAAAATATTGATTTGAGTGAAATAAGCCTAACTGTAAATAATAAATATTACTCAAACTACGCAACAATTCTCTAGGGATATCCATTGCTCTAACGTCTAAGTAGATCAGTACTACCACCTAGCCTAGTATTAACAGATACCTCTCTAAGTATTATGATCACGTAGCTACTCAAGTTTGCAGCATATAAAACAGCCCATTATCATTCGTCCTACATAGAAAGTTGCGAATTATTTAGCAAGCGTAGTTTGGTAGGTGTATGGCGTAGTGCAAGGAGTGAAGTTGGGCCCCTTATCATCGCGTGTATTAGCTGATTGAGTCAGTGGAATCGTGGCCAGAACTAATTTGTACTCGGTGCGTGACGAATTAGTCTTGGTTTATGCAAGTAGGATTCAAGTTTAGTGTGTATGTGTACTAGTTCGCTTACTTTTCTCGTATTTTAATCGTTAGATATTTAGGAAGTGGAAGTTTCTTCCGTGGAATGCTTAGAAAATGATTGCTGTCACTGTTAAGTAGTTTGCTTGTGTGGCTATTTATTAAGTTACGCATTGGTTCAGCACATACATTTATAGAAAAAAATTGAAGTTTAGTTTTGCATTGTTATTATGTAGATTAATATAATGTTGTGTTATTACCAGCAAATCAGTCCCATCATAATCCAGTGCTGAACGTAAACCTCTCCCAATCTTTTGAGAAGATGACTAGAAGTAGCCCCGATGAATAAATTGGTAGTTCCACAGATATCAGATTTTTCTGATTTCTGTGGGTAGTTCTCTGCATAAAGAGCAAGTAACATTAATAGTGAGAATATTACAGATTCACAATTTACTGGACAGTTTTAGTTGAAGTCAATATTCTACACCGTTTAACCTTTACTTTAAATTAATAAACCAACCTACTCACATAATTATATACGTATCAACAGATTTTATGACCTCAAGTTAAATTTTAAACATAAAATGAACCAAGCTCCTACTCGCAACCATAAATATAAATATTTCTGTTTACTATCTACAAGACATTTCTGAGTCGACACTAAATGCTTGTATCGTTAACATAATTATGCTATCGACATGAAAATGAGAGTTTTCATTTAAAACCTCAGTGACCTTTCATAAATGAGGTTCAATGTGACGACAGTTTCGTCAGACCTTGCTGAAGGGAACTATACAAGTAGGGTTGCTCCTAACTTCCAAAATATGTAGAGAAATGACTCGTGGTGACGCAGTGGTAGTGTGTGCGAAAGCTGTTGCTTTAGTATTAGGTTCGAGTTTGGATGTTTACATTTTCTAGTTTGTAAGTGTTTAAAAGATATAAATATGTTTATCACTTGTTTAAATCTCCTAGAAAAAGCTTATATAATCAATTTGGACTGGACGGGCGTTGTGCAATATTATCACACAGTTACAAGGAAGGCATTTCAAATTCATACATACATACATATGGTCACGCCTTTATCCCCGAAGGGGTAGGCAGAGGCATATTATATGCTCACATTTCACCTTTGTATAATTTGTCCCACGTAATAGGTGGTGAGCCGTATTGCCGTGTTTAAATGGACAGGCGCAGGTTGTGACTGCCTGCTGTTGAAATAAAGCCTTCAACTTAGCTTAACGACTGCCATTTTACTGGCAACCGGGACCAACGGCTTAACGTGCCTTCCGAAGCACGGAAACGCTCAAATAAATGTCACAAAGTGATCACATGGATGGTCACCCATCCATGGACCGGCCATAGTGAAAGTTGCTTACTGCAGTGATCGTTTACAGAACACTGAGGGCCACGAGCGCTTCAATCTGTAATTTCAAATTCAAGTTTTTTTTTTTTTTTTTTTTTTATACCACTAAGGTGGCAGACAAGCATACGGCCCACCAGAAGGACTGGTGGTCACCGCAGCCTATGAACGTTTGCAACACCAGAGGCGCCACACTCGCGCTGCCGACCCTGTAAAAACCTTCTTAGACCCCTTTTGAAGAACCCCATACTGTAGGCGTTTGGGAAAACCGAGGCAGGAAGATCATTCCACAACCTAAGCGTTCGCGGAAGAAAACCCCTATCGGATCTAACCGTGCTCGAACGCTCCGGACGTAGGGTGTGAGGATGAAATCCCTGTCTATGGCGAGCGGTGCGATGATAGAACGTAGCCGTGGGCATCATGTCAAACAATTCCTCAGAGCACATACCATTGTACAGGCGGTAGAACACGCATAAGGAGGCAAAGTCTCTCCTGTCGCGAAGAGGTTCAACACCACCTGTCAGTATAGGATCGTTGACAACTCTCACAGCTCGCCTCTGCACCGAGTCAAATGGACGAAGCTGATATTCGGGTGCCCCCGCCCAAAGGTGACAGCAGTACTCCATGTGTGGCCGCACTTGCGACTTATAGAGAAGCAGTGTTTGCGCCGCAGTAAAGTACCGCCGCGCCCTGTTGAGCACACCGAGCTTCTTGGACGCCAGCTTGGCCTTGTCCTCCAAATGACTGCGGAACTGAACGTCACTGGAGATGTCAACACCAAGGATCCCTATACTTTTAGAGATGGAAAGAGATGTGCCCTGGAATTGTGGCGCTACAGTAATTGGGGCTTTCTTAGCGGTGAAGAAACACGCCTGTGTCTTCGAAGGGTTGAACTGGACAAGGTTTTGTCTACCCCAATCGGACACTCTAGTAAGAGTAGCCTCGATTTCAGACACAAGCTGTTCACGACTCTCTTCCACTGCGTCCCGAGAGATACCGGGGCGGCCTGTGTAACAAGTGTCCCCCGTACTGTCATCTGCATAACAATGAATGCCGTCAATAGACAACATGTCATTGATATGCAGCAGAAACAGAGTAGGGGACAACACTGACCCTTGCGGTACTCCAGCGTTAATGGCCATGCAGTCAGAACAGCTGCCGTCGACAACAGCCCTGATGCTTCTACCGGCCAAAAAGCTGGACACCCATCCGCACATTCTCTCGGTCAGTCCGTAGGAGGGCATTTTTTTAAGAAGACCACTGTGCCAGACCCGGTCAAAGGCTTTAGAAATGTCGAGGCTCACTGCTAGAGCCTCGCCCTTACTCTCGATAGCCGTCGCCCATCGGTGTGTGAGGCACACGAGAAGATCGCCCGTCGAGCGACCGTGACGGAAACCGTACTGCCGGTCACTGAGCAGGTCGTTTTCCTCAAGGTACCTCAGGAGCTGTGTATTAATTACACGCTCCATCACCTTAGACAATAGGGAGGTGACGGCTATAGGCCTGTAATTGGCCGGGTCGGTCCTATCACCCTTCTTGGGCACAGGATGCACATACGCGATCTTCCACGACGCCGGGACTTGTCGCATGGAATATGAAAGCGTGAAAAGACGTGTAAGTACCGGACACAACTCTGGACCACACCGCTTAAGTACCACCGCGGGTATACCGTCCGGCCCACTCGACTTATGAACGTCCAGAGCACGAAGCTCCCGTCGGACGTCCCGCTGCGTAAATTTAACTTCCGGCATGGAAGTTCCACACCACGGAACGTCCGGCGGCACAGCACCCCCGTCGCTCATGGTCGAGTTAGAGGCAAATAGAAAACCCAGAAGGTCGGCCTTCTCCCTGGCACTCTGGGCGAGACTACCGTCGGGTTTAAGCAAAGGTGGTAAACCAGACTTACAGAAGTTTCCCTCGGCAGCTTTGGCAAGCGACCAGAATTCACGACTCCCTGAAGGGTACCCCGCTAGCCGCTCACCAATTCTGCCGACGAAGTCGAATTTAGCCCTGACAATTGCATTTTTGCTGGCCCTCGAGGCGGCATTTAATTTGCGTTTCACCTCAGAGATGTTAGGATCTGAATTTGCACGAGCCGTGGTCCAGGCTCTGTAGGCAGATTCTTTCAGCATCAAAGCTTCTCTGCAGAGCCGATTGAACCACGGTCGCTTTTTTGCTCCCACAGGGATCCAGCGGTTGGGAATGAAGCACTCCATGCCCTCCAAGATCCCCTCAGCGACTGCTGCAGCGCAGGAATCCAGATCGTCTGAGGCAAAACAAAGCCGCCTCCACGGGTACGACGCGAAGAACTCCCGCAGTCCATCCCAGTCTGCTGACTTATAGTGCCACACATGTCGCCACTCCTTGGGCCGAGGTGGTTCAGGCCTTGCGAGAGGCACATGCGCCCGAAGCAAATCAAGTAAATCAAATTTGTAGATATGCGTCTAGAAAAGCTCTTTTTCATTTCTTTTTTATATTCGATTGGTTTGTTTTTTTTTCTGATCCTGCAATTAGGATTATAATGAAGATAATTTTATTATGATATAACAATTCACAGTAATATTAGCTATTAGCAAATGAGTTCTTGGAGTACCTCAAGGAAGTATTATTGCACGACTCTAATAATAGAAGGGTAATAAAACTGGCATTTACGATAGGAAATTAACTTAAAGTTACCATGGATACCTATTTCCTATAATAATGACTAGAAAGTGATTATAAATGCCTATTTTTAGAAACTTTACTACTCCAATCTACACAGTCTTCACAGATATAAATATAATAATTTTGAAATTCGGTATTATAACAGTAAACAATTTTTAGACTGTCTATCTGGAAAATTGGTCTCAATAGTGTATGTATCTAGACTAAATCGTAGTTAAATAAGTGGATGACTCATTGACCTATCAAGACCTAGCCGAAAAGCTTGGACAGCTTTGAAGATTTTAGGAGAAACTGTTCTTATAAGTGCACCGACTAAGAAAGGCTTTTTTTTTCAAATTCCACCCATTTTAATGTTAAATTAGAGAATTAATGTTTAAAGGCACAGAGATTTTAGCTCCAATATAAATCACATTAATGTTTTAAATATTGAATAAATTATTAGTTATTTTACAAAGGTTAGACAGCCCTACGAGGGTTGTTTTAATGATGTAATTTCACCAGCTGACTCACACCCGTTCACCTTCTAACCTTGTCTCATACGTAGTGTAAAAATATTGGCATCTTGTTTGTGAACGTGTAAGCTTTATTAGAATGAAACTGCCCCGCGCTCGTTCGTTTGCATTCCTTAGGAGAGGAAGTAACACAGAGAGAAAGAGCATTAAAACTGCCATGTTTGCTTTTCAAAATATCTTACCGTGCAGATTATGATACTTAAATTTTTTTTCATAAGTCTATATTAATGATTATTAAAAAAAATCCTTAAGATTTAAAGTACAGTCAGCCTCATGTAGGTAAACTCTATTGAAATTTATGAACTAGATTCATGAATTAAAAATTACACTTAGCACTTGTTTGGAACAATACTGTTATAAATAGAGTGTACTTATAAAAAAAACTGTTACATACAAGTACTACGAGTAGGTTTTCATTCATGAATCTATTTCGTTCATTTAAATAGTGTTAAGTTTCTGACTGACTGAGGCTGACTGTACAACCTTACGTAAATAATTATGACTTATGATTATGAATTAAGACGTAAAGGAAAAGTGTTCAAGTTAAGAAAATCGTGATAAGCTCCTGTACCTACTATCTACTAAAACATAAAGCTCTCCTTTCTACATGTTAAAAAAAATGAATTTTGGTAGGGACCGGACAAAGTTTCTTGGGGTGTTCTTCTCAGTCTGTAGCATTTCCGAACCCCCAGTAGAGTCACTAAAATTTTGACAACCCTATTTTGTTTTTAATTTCAAAGGGAATAAAATTTATTCTATTTTATTTTATTTATTTTAAGCTCAATTCATTAATACAAAGCTTTTCGAGTGGATGTTCGATTCAATAAAGGTCAATAGGTAGATACTCGAATCTACTTGATCTCAACAGATGGAACCCTATCGTCAGGGAGAGAATATTGAGACGAGGGGGAATCATGACCCTTAATAATGAGGAGCACGTGAGGAGAACTTGGGTTCCAAAATATAGGCTGATGATAACTATGATCAAAACAAAAAAGATTACTTAAAACACGCTAGATAGATAAAATAAGTGTTGTATGATTTTTTTTTTTTTTTTTTTTTTTTTTTTTTTTTTTTTTTTTAGATTTATGAACTCAAAACGTCGAAGAAAATGACCGAATTCTTATAACAAGATTATTACAATTATTATAAAAATAAAATTAACTTCAAATTGTATGTACAGAATCATGTAGGTATGCGTATAAAGACATTTAAATTAGAAGCATAATTAGATTTAAATGCAAGTAACTACAAAATTAAGCGATTTCTTAACATAGGTTGGTACCTATCTCCCTCAAAGGAACTCTAAAAACCCTTTTTTAAGGTTACTTTTTATAAGATTTGTAAAGAAATCACAGCCCAATATACACAGCCACACAGAATACTAAAAAAATAGCAACCGGCGACTGTCCTTTTAAATGTTTATAGACCGTGAGCGTTTCTCGAACACATGGGACCGTAAAGTTACGATGACGCGATGACATCAAAACGGCTCGCATTACTGGACGTGACCACCAACTAAGGAATTCATCGGACCCATCATGCATCATATTTCAAAACAAAACACCGCTCTCCACTTCAGTTGCACCGATATTAGCAAAAACTGTGTGAAAAAAAGTTATGAATGGATTTACGAACTTACTACACCAAAAAGTATTTATTGAATGGGCTTCAAATAAAGCTCTCAAAACCAATACTGATGGCACTAATTAAAAAGAAACACACATGGTGTCCAACCGTTTATTTTTTTTTAAGAATCCTAAAAAAACACTTTTGCACAAAAACCACACAGCATAAGCCAGTGTTCAAACGAATCCATTAAAACGCTCGTACCGCGGCGTCCTCAAGTGGGCAACACTTCTGGGAATTCAACTACCTGCTTTTTATAGCTGAGATAAGGGCTATACAAATGTGCGCAACCCGACCCGATTCAACTATTGAACAGTTACCAGTAATGGGATTAAACGACCTTTCGAAATCGATAGCATTATAGGGTATGGATGTGACCCAGAATCCCGATGGAATGAGGTACAGACAAACATAATGCATATTTGCCGCCATATGGTGTAATGCATTGCATCCGAGACTAATATTAACTTATTATGTAAAGGCGATTCGATATTTACAACGCGCTTTCGAGGTTTAAACATTGTTAAGCGAATATCTTAGTATTACAATAGTGAGTTTAGACATTTTAACTGTTCATAAAAAGATTTTAGTAATACAACAGAGCTTACTCGCTCGGTGTGAAGCAGTCGATTAAATCGATCGGATAGGACAAAGTCGTAAGCTGAACTGCGCTTAACACCCTGATTTTATAGAGTTGAGGCGCTTTAAGCTCATGTGCTTAAGCTGCGAGTATAACAGTTAGCTTACTCGATCGGTGTGATACATATTATTGTGTCAATTATTATCGATCAGATGAGATCAGATGGACAGAGTCGTAAGCTGAATCAATTTTATAGGCTTTAGGCGCTTTATCTGCTTGACAAAATGGAAATATGTTAGAATGCTACCTCATTGCTAAGTTCCCTGACCTCAGGGAACTTAGCAATGAGGCAGAACTTAGCAATGAAACCAATCGTACCTACGATTGGTTGAGATTTTTATCAGAAAAAGCCTTAGCTTAGACTAGTAGCACAGCTGACAGATCATAGGTTATTTCTCTTTAAACTGTGCTAGTAGTGAGTAAGGACAAAACGAAGAGAGTGCAGTGAAGTCTTCTTCTTCTATAGAGATGATAATATCTAAAATGCTATTACAGTTTTTTTTGATAGAAAAGAAAAGAATATGAATATATTCTGCCTAAATATACAACGTTATTGTTGTAAGTAATATCTTATTCAAGTAGGTATGAGGAAAACCATTAAGACGTCGCATCTTTTAAGTTTGCTCCATGATGTCGGTCCACAAAACTTACTGCGACTAAAAATGTTTTGGACAATGTCACAAATATGTGGCATGAAAATGTCAAAGAGTATGAAGGCACAAAGAACATGAGTGCAGTCACGGGGAGAAATTGTCGCGACTGATTCAATTGTCCTCACGTTCACTTTGTCGGCACCGATGTACCTAGATGTACCTTTATGATACAAAGTCAGTGAGCTTCACAAATGAGGAATGAGCATGTCTTTATAACCGCATCAGCGTAACTGATATGTGCAACTGAAGACAATGTTCAAGTTTGAAATATGTTTGACAATCCTCACAATATGTAGAGTACAGTTATGAAAAATGTGATGCGTACCTATGCAGCTATGTTTTCATTTTAAAATTTCAATAGAAAAACGCGCGGCTTTTTTTTTTGTTTAACTTGAGGGAAAATCCTCATGGATGTTATGCCGGACTCCTACCGACTAAAAAACCTCACGTCACGCCCAACAGCCTGTGGTTGGGGCCCCGGGGAAGCCCTCGGAAGGATGTCCCAGTAGGGGAAGTACGTACAAAATGACATGGTGTTTTGTTTTTTGATCATATTTATTTATTTAACGTTATTAGAATCAGTATAATTAGTTTTTACTCATCTTAGGTTCATTGACTATCAGTAACACGGTCTTTTAATCAAGTAGGAACTATAATAAAATATATATTCAGGAATATAATAACCAATTACAAAAACCATTTTGTCCGTATAGTACGGACAAAATGACATACAGAGTAAGGACATAATGACATAGAAATAATACACGTAATGACCTAAGAAATCTTCGCTGTAAATGTTTTCTTAGATCTGCCCAATCCTTTACAATCAGCGCTCCACACGTTGGTGGAGTGCACAGCGTGAGCGCAACAGTGCCAGGTCCTCGTTGCAGGTCTGGACGTGGACACTCTCGCTCGAGAACATGGTCCGAGCCATGATCGCCAGCGGGAGTAAGTGTGACTTCGATGCCTCTTTCTAGGAGCAGGTCATGCTCGTGGAAGAGACGGAGGGGAGGGAGCAGGAGTGGACTCTACCACTCGCGGCCATACACACAGGACTATCGGCCTCCAAGACCGGACCTCAGGACGGTGAGAGTGCTGCTCTCCGTCCTTACAGAAGCAGGCCCTAGACGGCAGTGTGACGTGAGGGATTCTCGCACTTCCCCATAAGAAGCGAGATGACACCCGTGCACCCCCTAAAGACGCCGGTTAGCACCCGAATTCCCCCTAGGCGAGACCGCAGTGGTAACCGTAGGTCTGTTGGGAGTCCTGGGGTATCCTTCCGAGGTCTTACCCGGGGCTTATACCAACCGTAGGCTGTTAGGCAGGAGACGTGAGGTTTTTTAGTCGGTAGGAGTCCGGCATAGCATCCATGAAGGATTTTCCCTCACTTTAAAAAATCCTTTACAGTTAGAATTTTAAGTTTTCTTTATGTTAAGTGCGTGTCTTTTGTCATCGCCTGAGGATCTTCAATATAATGCAGAAAAAAATTGGATGGAAATTTGCTGCTAAAACAGCTCACATTCTTGGCTCCACGACTGCCGATCAGTTTTTCTTTAGTAGTTCCGAGACATACCACCTAAACAAAATGATAAATGTAATTAACAGAAACTCTACGGACAAAATGACATAACATGTCGTTTTGTCCATTGTGTATGTATGTCATTTTGTCCAAATGTAAACAAAAACGAATAAAAAGTCATAATTCCATCAAAGAACTAACAATTGCAAAACAGTTTATTGAAATCACTGGGTACTGTCATAGTTCATAGATTTTAATAGAATTAATTATAAATAACACTGACTGACTGCCTCTGTGGCGCAGTCGGTAGTGCTACCGCCTGCGGCGCTGGAGGTCGTGGGTTCGATTCCCACCGGAGACAAGTATTTGTGTGACCCATAAATGTTTGTCTCAAGAGTCTGGGTGTTTTTATGTATACTATGTATGTATTTAAAAGTATATAAGTATTAATATCCGTGTTCTGATACCCATAACACAAGCAGGTTATTCCTCGCTTACTTTGGGATCAGATAGCGTTGTGTGAGATGTCCGTGAATATTTATTTATTTATTATTTATTTATAACAACAAATAACTCACCAGAAAACAGGAGAAAAGCACTTGTAAAAAAAAACTTTTGTGGGCACGTTACACGTTCGGTCTCGTTACCGCGGCACAAATGCACCAATGGCGCTCAACATCTGACAGGATTATAAACATGGCTGCCGTCGTGTAATGCATTTATAGAGAGGTCGCTAAAGCCCGCCAATTTTGAGAAAAGGTGACTATGTCATTATGTCCATACATGTCATTTTGTCCGTATTTCCCCTACTCCCAACAGACCCACGGCCGCCACGTCAGCCTCGCCCAGGGGGTGGTTCGGGTGCTATCCCGCGTCTTTGGGGGCTTTCGGGTGTGATCCCGCTTCTAAGGGGGGGCGTGCGTGAATTGCTCACGTCACGCTGCTGTCATGGGCCTGCTTCTGTAAGGACGGTGAGCCGCCCTCTCACCGTCCTCAGGCCCCCGGTCATGGTGGCCGATAGTCCTCGGACGCGCGGCTTGTGTGGCACAGATAAGTGATTCTTGCTCAGTAAAATCTTCCAAATTTTTTTGTAATAATATGTCTATATAATCAATGCTTTTGTCTATTAGTTATACCATCTAACAATAACCTCTTTAATATGAAACATCTAGTTTTCACACAACATTCAATCAATAAACAAACCTTGACCGTTTAATTAGATAAGTCAGTGCCTCTGTAGGTAGCAATTTTCCCATGAACCCAACATCAATTTATGAAGCATGTAGTACCTGGAACAAAAAAAAAACAAACCATGAATAAACATATTGACTCACAAAAGGTGAAGTGGGCGAAAGGTAACCATATTGGGCATTTTAAAAAGCTCCATAAACTCCAAAAACAGTGTTTCTTCTGTGACAGTAAGCCTTTATATTTATAACAATAATATGACAAGGAAACCATTGCAGGGTGGCGACTGGCTAGTAGCAACTAGATCGGATGACGGATGACAGGTATTTCAATGGTTTATAGCGTGGTGTTGGATTTTTTGTAGAAAAAACGTGACTTCCGTGGGAGCGTTGACCCCGCTACTGACTCCTGTAGGAACACGAGATAACTCGACTCACCGTGAGATTGTAATAATACGATAGTTATCACATTTCCTTTTAAGGTTATTTTGTTAATCAGTAAGTCGTTTATGGCAGTTACGACGGTATTAAAAGCACACAACCTAAATATGGATGTTTTATCTACTGTCATAAATCTCAATCTTATCTTTGAGACATTTTTAATAAATTATTGAAATTATAATCAAGAACCGTATGTTTCAGTTGCGGTAGTTAGTCCCGTGAGTAATTTATATGTCGTTAAAATTTGCATTTGGTAATAAATCTGTAAGTACTACACGAAGTATAACGACCAATTGAAAGGAGGCTTATAAAACCTGAAGCAAATCCAATCACTTTTTGGCAGATTAATTTTAGTAAGATTGTAGTCAGTCAGGATCGTATTGCGTATCGTTACCTATATTTAATTTTTATACAGCCTCTCCAATCTTCTTTTTTTCTGAACATATTTCGTTTTAAGTATTTAATACAATTATAGCGTGTTTATATTTTATCTATTATTGCACTGCCTTATTGCTGAACACTGGAAACAAAACCCTGAGCCATCTAGCCAGCGTGGACCAATAACCCCCTCCCTCCCCAAAAGATCCTTCAGTGGCCTATGATAATCTATGTTTTGAAAATACTCATGCATCCATTCATTTAAATAGCAAAGCACAAATTTATGTTATAGTTTCCATGACAGTCATTGCAATGTTCTCTAGCAATACTCAATTGCAGATTTTGTTTCTCTGATTGAAAGCGATGATCCCAGGAACCACCGGTTGCATTCAAAAATTCAATAAGAGTTTGGTAGCCCATTTGTCAAGGAAGACAAAGGAAGGAGCTACATAACATCACGCGACAATGAATGAGAGCGGAGCAGCAATGAAATATATTACGAAAACGGAAATAATTTATTATTCCTTTTGTGAGCCGCGGGCATCAGCTAGTAGCCTATAAATCCTATAATATAATAAGGACTTTTTACTACGTATAGTAAAGATGATACCTGCAACACAGTCAGCTACCGGGCTTGCCGCTAGCCAACATGGGCGGTCTGGCGAGCATCGTGGTAGCTATTTTGAATATAATTGCAGGCTGATCTGACACAATGTCTGGAGATCTTTTTTTAAACTAGATAAGTACTATGAATACAGATCTACATAAAGGCTTTATTTTTTTTTAAAGTTTATCGTTATAGAATTAAATACATATGAACTTGATACACGAGTTAATTGAAATTTTGATACTTTTTACCTAAAATTCTCTACTAGAACGGGTACCTATTCATGATCTTCACAAACTAGGTATCCCATTTATCATATTAGTAGGAATTAGGTTTATATGTCTTCTATTCGTATCGCCCTACCAGTTCACATTTTTCTGTATGTATTTTTTATGGCCCCGTACCCAAAGTGCGATAGACTCTACCGCCTAATGCCTATCTTAAGAGTCCATATGACGCCAAATAGACTATTACTTTGATCTAGATCTCAGAACTCGTGAGGTCTGCTGAATTGAAATTTGAACACAGACAACTTCAGTTCATGAACTAAAAACGCTCTAGGCTCGAAACACGATTACTGATAAAATCCTCGATAGATTTTTGTGTTGAAAATACCTCGATTTCGTGAAATTTTAAGCTAGATCTCGTATGTTATAAATTGTTTTTATAATGTAAAATATTTATAAGAAAGACAATAGTAAAATCTTCATTTGCACTAGAGCATTTTTTTCATATTGGTTATAGTTTTTTTATAATTAATTTATTTCGTTAAAAGCGCACAAAAACCGATCGCATCTCTCTCTTTCTTGCACGCTAAAATGTATATCTTCTATCTTCTTTTAACAATTTGACGTCTGGTAGGCTCTTAAGTGAGGTTGACACGCTGGACGATCTTTTTTACCCGACTGCCGAAGAAAGGAGGGTACTCAATGTTTTTCGAGACTATGTATGTATGAATTATTGGGGTAACACAGCAATCAAGATAGGCAACCTAATTGCTAGGGGTAATATATCTCTGAAGGGACTATACAAAAAAATAAAATTTCTAGAAAACCAAAATGGCGAATTTTTGGCGACAAAACGTTTATACCTTTTTGGTTTTCTATTAAAATATTTTTTTGTTTCGTTAACGACACGAGCAGTCATACTGTAAAATTACTTCAAATCGAACTGTATTACGATGAATCGATGTATATGAATGAAGGAGGCAGATACAGAATCACTCGCATTCACTAGTATTTATAGGTATAATTATCGATAATATAATGTAACAGATATCCAGGACATGTGTCCCACTATTACACAGATAAGTAAGCCCGCCGGCGCCATCTGTAGTCATTTATTCTCAGCTATTATTGTATAACTAAACTGTCTGTCTACAAGCTATGAAAATAAAATTGGAATATGGATCGTCTCTAAAATGCCTGTAATTTAAAGTCAAGACTGGTTCTTGGAACATTGCATATATCACTAAGATATAGTTTTAAACTGGGGATAAATTATAAGCCTATAAGGGTGTCATGTAAGTTATGAAGACTTAAGTCGATGATTTGCGCGACCCCCTTTGGGTTTCATATGAGTTTGAGAAACAGTGCATGTATACAAAAGATAATGTATACAATAAAAGTAGATTTAATTAATACTAATCAATGAAATCAGTATATAGCAGTCCACTGCTGGACGTAGACCTTTCCGAAATTCAGCCAAAATGGTTACACGTTCCAGCTCTTTCTCCTAATTTGAATTGGAATTTTAAAACGCTAAAATGCTTACAATTGTAGGGTAAAGATAAGACTGCCTTTTTCTGTACTAAGCGTTTTAAAGTGCAAATAGATGTGTCAATTTGGAGGTTCTAAACTTTAAACTGGTATCAATATCTCCATGGACCATTTTCATTTAAAAATACCATCTCATAAGATTGAACACAAGACTGTTATGATTTTAAGTATATTTTTATTGTCAAGATGCATTAACTTCGTTGCTTTCATCGATGACTTCGCATGACATTAAGAATTTGTCGGCATTCGGACAAGTGTTGAATAATTCAACGCGAAGTAAGTGATTCTCAATCTTTTATTTCCAAACACCCCAAGAAAATGGTAAGTATGTTATTTATTTTATTAAACTCTTCTTTTTGCCATCATAGTATTTTAGAAGTTTACCTTTTTATAAAATTTGCTAAATGAATCAAATACTTACCTATCTATAATTTTCATATTCATTTTCTATAATTTTCCTAACCTAATGGTGCTTGCGGCTTTACCGTGTGAAATTCTCTTTTCGCTCCCCCATCCTAGTGCAACGTTCTCCAGGAATAAAGTAGTCTATTTGTTATTCCAGATAATAATACATTCCTGTACCAAATTTCAGCCAGATCCGTTACGCCATTAGAGTTAAAATACGCGTTTATAATAGTAGTAACATCTGATCAGAATTTAGGAGAATAAAATATGAAGACCTTTATAGTTATGCGGTAATGATGATGACTGTCACCCTAAACCCCTGAGAGGAAGTAAATAAGTTTACTTTGGTGCTAAAGTTCTTATAAATTATCAGCACTAATTAACAAGTGTTATTGTATTATATAAACTCTATAACCTTGTTGATTGTGACTTGTAAATATTGACCTTAAACTATATCTCTTAGGAATTGCAGTACATATTTTGTAGTACATATTTTTTACATAACTATAAATATTTACGCAGCACACGCAACGAAGCTCTCAAAACGAATAACTTATCCCCCGTTTTTGAAACATTTACTATAACTGCTCCGCACCTATTCGTTGTAGTGTGATGCTATATAGCCTATGACACTCCACAGTAACGTAGCTTTCTATTGGTGAAAGAATTTTTCAAATCGGTTTAGTAGATCCCGAGATTACCCCTTACAATTTAACAAACACACAAACTTTACTTCTTTATAATATTAGTATAGATTATTTATGGTCCGCAACTTGATTTAATTGAAAAATTATGTATTTTTGTTATTTTTCTAAGCCAATTTCGAACCCTTGTTACATCCCTTTAACGGAAATGTTCATAAATCCCTTCCTTATAGATGCCTAAGCTATAATCTATATGGAAAGTTAAACCAAATCCGTTGAGCAACTTGAGTTGTACGTTAGAGCTGTCACTCATGGTTACATTATTTTTTTATCTTCATGCATAAATGTTTTTATATTAACTCAAAAAAAAACATTTATTAAAATGAAAGTTGAGAGATAGAATACTAGATATAAGTTAATATTATTTGTAGAATCCTGTAGTGAAAATGACCTTTAATCAATGAATAGCAAAACAAATTACATACATTAATAAGGTTTAAAGACGCTCTATTTGTTGCAACCGTATACCCATCAAGTAGACAGTCATGGGTACATAATAATAATCGCTATAAAACAAAAAAAATATCCATCTATTTTTAATTAACATTTTTTATACTGAGCGCTGTAGTTATCTTTCAGGAAAGGACTATGCCCTTTTTTCGTTTTCGTGAATTGACTGAGACGATGATGATGAGATGACAAATAAGCTATAACAAAAGAGGTTTTGCATAAAGACGAATAGTGTGGAAACCCTCTATAGCCACTCCCCTTTATGTTAATTATGTAGTTAAACGTGCGTCCCCAGGGGCTCATATTATGACCCCATGTTTAGAACCCGTGCTTTACATCGCTGATTGAATTAAAGGTTATATCAAAGTACTGACACGATACCAGTGCTCTATTTACATATCAGATACCAATGTTCTGATACATGTTATACGTGTAGTTATCAATACATTGGCTCTTAGTAATAAACATATGGGATGGATTTTTCTTTGTTCAGAGAGCAAATGTTTTAGAATCAAGTAAATGTTTTGATATCATCTGTAAAGATTTAGTAACTTTATAAGTGAGAAAATTAAGCTTACGTTGTTTATTTCGATTTTACTGCTAAACGACTACGAAGATATTCGTTTCATATTAGAGGCTTCCAACTTGGTTTCAGGTCAATTTGAATTTAGACCCAGGATGCGCTTTAATTTTCGACTAGGAGCAGCTATGATTCAACATCTAATTTCGGCGATTATGTTGAGAGTGACTTCTGTCTCATTTTCTAATCTCCGTCAGGATTGCGACAGTGGCTCGTCAGTTAATTGACAGGTGCACCACTACTGCAGGTGAGATTGGCTTGAGTTCCATAGAGTGATTCCATGATTGTGACCTATTAATAAGACTATAAGAAATAGTTCTTCCTCATGTAATGAGACAAATCCTGGAACCTGCCGGCTCAGTACACAAAGATGAAACAATTTGGCACTGAGATAGCATAAAACCTAGGACACAGTTCAATGTTGTTTGTTGTGCATAGTTAGTGTAGGTATACTTATTAATTAGCAAATATTTATCGAGATTTGAAAATTTTCAAATACTAACTAATACAGATACAGCCCCGTTTTACTTAAAATATTCAATCTATAGAGCTAAATGTAAGCAATAAATCCTTTTAACAAATAGGTACTTAGTACTTTAGACTGCATTTCCAATATCGAAACGAAAGATTAGTCAGCCACGTATTTTCACACATGGTGGCAGTAAATTATATAATCTTGTCACTCCCATAATGACTCATTTGTGAAATTTATAATACAGGAGCTAGTCCACCTGTATCGTATTACGTATTCAAAGTGCATCGCGGTTTTATCATTTTGGGCGTGCACGAATTCTAATGGACGGAATAAAATGTATTCTTAGACACGTCATTTCGTAAAATTGTACGCTTATAACAATTTCATGGAACGTGACAAGAATATAAGTCGAAAAACGTAAGCTGGGCTCGTGCCACATTTTCTTGACATCAGCAATAATAAATAATTCTTTTACCTTTTGTATTAGGTTAACTCTTACTGACATTTTTACTTGACCTTTTAGGGTTGAGAAAACCACACTGGGCACGTATTTTGTTGCTGATTCGTGGCATTAGTGTTTCGAGTCGGATAAAACCTAGAACTTGGGGTCGCCTCGTGTCAGATTAGAAGGGGGTCATAGGAGGGTTGAGGGCCGGTGGACGTTTTGCTGAAAGAAATAAAATTACTCGTATAAAGAAACGTACCGCCTAGGTATCTAAGACAGGTTTATTTTTAGAATATTTTTATTTTTGGAACTACAAATAAGAAAAATTGCTCTGAAACAGAACATCAAATCAGTCAGTCTATCTAAACCAAAATGCTGAACTTGTGTTATTCATCGAAGTATTATGACTCTTAAACTTTTCGCCATAAACTCTTCAAATAACGTGATTCATACCTACGTATCTATATGACGAAAATTTAGAGAAAAATACGTATATATACGGAGGAAATCTATATCATAGAAGTGTACCAGGGATGCAGGGCTGAAGGTTTTGTACAGGGTTTGTTTCGAGCTTTCCTTCTTTTCAAAATGTCCTCTTCAGCTTGTAATCCGAAGATCCCCAGATCCCTATCGCATCCTTCCACAATAATCGACTACTAAGATAAGTTAAAAAGCAATTCTATAGCCCTCTTTTTACTATACCAGTGAACGGAAAATTATACCAAACAGTTATCTTCTTTAAATTGTAACAATTCAAAAACTAAGTAATTTCTCCCTGAATAAGATTCATTACAAGCAATAAAACCTTTTTACATTAGTATCAAAGAGGAAAAAAATTATGAAGCTTCTTCCACAGGAATAAAATTCAATTATTCGTAACATGGTTACCGTAGAGACGGTCAGGCGGTGGGGTATTGTCCGGTATAAACGGGGAAGTTTGTTACCGGAACACGCCCGAGGGTGGGTAGTTAGCAATTGTTTGAATACAACCCAAACGCTGTTCCGTCCTGAATAATGTTTCCAAATGAAAATTTTACATAGGTACTTTGAATTATGTTAAACCCACGCTGGTTTTGTTTATACTAGCCGCACCCCTATTATTTTCCTATGACTTCGATAAACTTTAACATATTTTATTAAATTTAACAATATTGGTAGTGGAATTTAGAAAAAGTCATTCATAGTAGGTGTCTTTTTAATTTTCTAGAAGTATATCTAAACCCTGTTATCATTCAAAACCTCAATGGAGAATTTGTCCGCTGACATCAAATTGTTTCCAGAACGGAAATCGAAAAAGGTGGACCTTATTGAAGATATTTCCCACTGCTGAGCGAAGGTTTCTCCCAAACATCCCTACAATCACAGGTAATATATTCTATACTACAATGTTCGGTCTTCAGAAACATGCATCCCGCAGGCTCCCGTGTAACATCACATAACATTTCACATTCAACGCGCAAAATTATACTAATTAAAATTACATCTACTAGACCTAGACTGACTTGCTTGATAATTTGGCTCTACTACTTATGTACCTATACCTACCTACTTCTGATCGGCTTTCATTTAGAAATCATGATTAACCGGTGATTGAGTGACAAACGCACAAATTAGTCATGGTTCGATTAGTGTAGGCAATTTACTAGATGAGTGACCATTTAAAATAGTAACAAGCTAATCAATCAGTCTCGGCTATCAAAACCATTATACTTTGTACTACTCTATCAAGTGATATATCTAGCATCATAGTCTATTCACCTTCAATATAATAAATGCGAAAGTGATAACTCTGTCTATGTGTTCTGTGTCTGTCTATATGTTACGATCACACACTTGAGAACCTTGGAAAAATAGATCCTTCGCTTTGTAGGGGTTGAAGAAGGAATGGAATGAGATAAAAGTTTGTTACGGAAAGACTGCTCCAGCCGGAAAATAGCTCGTAAGAAATAAATAAAATAGCGTACATTATGCTAAACGAAATGGAAACTTTACTTAAGCACTATTTTGTTAAAAAGGATAGTCAGAGGTGTAGATACCACAAGCCTAAAAATTGCAACTGTACTGGTCATTCAATTCGTCTGTCGCGACGCGACGCTATGGCGAAAAATTAAAACTTAAGTAAGTATAGTAGGTACTCCAGTTATTTTAAACGGCCATTATTATGTAACGTAGTTCAATGACATTATTATATTTAACAACCTTTTATAATTGAGTTGCGTTTAAGTTTTTAACGAGTGTTTTACTGTCTACGAGTCGTTTATGTGTTTTACTTTCCTTAACCCTGATCGCGTTTCCAGCAATGCATGGCGGGCAACGAGTATTTGTAACAGGATATTTACACGGAGCTTGTCGAGACGAATCGCGATCTATCCAGCTCTAACCACAAACATAAACACACCAAACCAACCACTTTCGCGAATCGTGGACCGGCTTTTAGCAAAAATTTGATCAGTGAAAGTCAAATGCGAGCAGAGGACGATGGCGTGTGGAACCCGAGCGAACATTAATTTAATCGATAGTCTCGCTAGATGAAAGACCGTCATGGAATATCTTTGTAGTCATTTATTTTTAAGATTTATGACCGGCTAAAAACGTTTTATATTTTTTTTTATCACGTATAGGCATTTAAATAGTATTCGACTTTTGAAATGCTACTGGATGAACTGTGGTAGGTGATACAGAAAAAAAAGACGCTGAATAGCGACTTGATATTATAGAGACACACTACCAGTAGGTGCACCTACCTACGAGTAGGTATATAATGACATTAGTCCATTGAAATGTTACATGAGCTTTGCATTTATTAGAGGACGCAATTTTATTTTCGGGACATGTGTGGGGGGTCAATAGAAGCTTAACCTCAAGTTTGTGGGGTCGTCACCCTTGTCCCCCGGCCGCCATCTTGAAAAGAGGGGTGAAAAAAACACTTTTTTCGCAATATTTCGGAAACTATGAGTCTTACAAAAAAATTGTAGAGGCATAATTTGTAGCATATTGTTTTGCCTACAAAAGTGTATTGTGTACAAATTTTTCAAAATTTTTATAAAAATTTTCTTTTTTGCTGTATAACTTTTTTTATACATTTTACAAAAAAAAATACCTCAGATTAATCTTGTAGGTGATCTTTTAAGAGAAATTAAAAAAAAAACGCCACAGAGCAAAAAAGAAAATTTTTTTAATATTATTTTCAATTTTTTGTTTATCACTTCTCTAATTTTTAATTTAGGGCAAAAATTTGTTCAACATATTTGTAAGCAAAACAATTTGCTACAAATTATGATTTCACAAATTTTTTGTAAGACTCATAGTTTCCGAGATATTGGGAAAAAAGTCTTTTCACCCCTTTTTAAAATTGCGGCCGGGGGACAAGGGTGGCGACCCCACAAACTTGAGGTTAAGCTTCTATTGACCCCCCACACATGTCCTAAAAATAAAATTGCGTCCTCAAAGAAATGCAATATTCGGTCCTTAATTGTAACATTTCAATGGACTACATTGTGTTTAGGTAATGTCATTTGATGACATTGAACATTGTGGCGTACTTGGCTTAGCTGGAATGATGAAATGTCGGTAATAATAAATATTGCGTGTTTTCTTTATTATAGCACTGCCAATAGTAATTAAATCGGTGCGATTTATATCTATTTGTACTTAGGAAGTGCAATAGGTATTCCTTTCTTACTTCATCAAACAATTTTTTTAATAGATAAAACAATCGCTATAAAAGTCAACCTACGTCTAGAGAAGTTTCTCAAGCACGGTTAGGTTAGTCTTTATTATGGCACACAAGATTTTAACTTAATTTAAATTCGGTGGACTTAATGAAATTCAGTTTTTCAGTGGGTACACAAATACTAGTAGAATATAATATGCCATATACATCATAGTTAAATGACTTGGTATGGTAGGTACGCTCGCTAGTCGAACATTTCTAGGACTCGTCAACATCTAACGCCTTCATAATATCTTCTCTATCTTTTAATTTGACTGCATTATCCTAGACGTAAATGAATGAGCTCAGGGCTATCAATGCGCGGTGATACCCTTTTCGTTTTTAATTTCATCACTTGAAAGTGAAATTAATATCCAGTCATGTCGCTTCAGATGGTAAATATTTCATGTCAGTGTTAACTTTGGATGTTGCCACTGTTTTATGTTTAAGAATTTTTTCAAGCCGCAGAATGAAAAGCTGAGAATTAAGCCCAGAAATGCAATTAGGGTTTCGTACCCAAGGGTAAAAACGGGACCTTATCGAGACTTCACTATCTCTCTATCTATCACCAGACTGTATCTCGTAAACCGTAATAACTAGGTAGTTGAAATTTTCATAAATTACCTACCTATGTTTTTCTGTTACTGCTCTAACAACAAATACTTAAGTACTTAAAACAGAAAAAGAATTAAAAGAATTTTACCAGAAACGTGATTTATATTATAAATGTGAAAGTTTGTAAAGCTGTTTGGATGTTTGTTACTCAATCACGCTCTAACGGCTGAATGGATCTGGCTGAAATTTGGTACCAAGGTAGATTATAGTCTGGAATAACACATAGGCTCCTTTTTTTCATTCCGGGAATATGTTCCCATGGGAAGCGGGAACGGGAACCAAAATCACGCGAGCGAAACATCAGCTAGTGCTTCATATTTTTTGGTAAGGAACTCTCCATGCGGTTTTTCATATATAGGTAAATACAAGATAGCATCTTCCTTGGATTTTATCTGATGGCGATGAATATTGGGAGTGATTATATTCATTCTTTATTTTTGTGCCATAAAAGAGGTTTCATTGGAAGCATTCTCTTGTAATCGAGTAATACGATTACATTATAGGCACAGCCTGAAGCGCTGGCGTCTGCGTCGTGCTATAAATTACTGCCTTTTGTTAAATATTGTCTATTGACTTTATATAGCACATTAAACTATTTTTGAAATTATGACTGCCTCGCTGGTCTAGACTTCTACAGGTCGTAATGTGTGACTACGGTTCGATTCCCGCCTGAGACAAAAATATGTGTGGTCCATAAATGTTTGTATCGAGAGTCTGGGTGTTTCAAAATACGATATTGTATGTATTTTAAAGTTATAAGTTAATATCCCTGATCTGGTACCCATATACAAAACTAGCTGACCCGCGCAACTTCGTTTGCGTCACATGAGAGTGAGTTAATATTTCGAGTATTGTAATGTTTCCCGTTGCATTTACCCCCGTCGCGCTTATTCTCGTCGCGTCGCGTCGCTTGTATTCATTAGAGCTGAACCGCTTATCTTCGTTTGCGTCACATGAGAGTGAGAAGGAAAGAGATGTTAAAGTGATATAATGTTTCCCGTCGCTTTTATTTCCACCCATCCGTTTTTCGGTATGGAACTCATCGTGTGCGAGTCCGACTCGTACTTGGCCGGTTTTTATCGTTCAGTTGACTGGCTGCCACTGCAGACCAAATTTACTCCCGTCACGTCGCTCATACTTTAAAACTTAATAAGAGGGTTATTGTAAGTGAACCTTAAAAGATAGGCATATGCTGTTAAGGACTTTTTTTATAATTTTTTAAGAGAAACAATTTTGTAGTACACAATTTTTACGTAACTTTAACTATTTATGCAGCGTTAGCAATGGAAGCTCTCAAAAGAAAGAAATAATCCCCGTTCTCGAAACATTATTCATGGCTGCTCCGCTCCTAGTCGTCTTAGCGTGATGTTATACCGCCATTAGCCAGCCTCAATAAATGGACCATTAAACTGTAAAATGATTTTTGAAATGCAACCAGTAGTTTCTGAGATCCTAGCACAAACAAACTCTTCAGATTCATTATATCGTGAGCGAACCTTAAGAGATAGACAAATTAGGTTATTGTGAGCGAACCTTATAAGATAGACATATGCTGTCGCGGACTTTTTTTTAGAACTTTTTAAGAGAAACAATTTTGCAATACACAATTTTTACCTAACTGTAACCATTTACGCAGCGTAAGCCTCGGAAGCTCTCAGACGGTATAAAATATTCCCCGTTTTCAAAACATTCTTGATTGCTGCTCCGCTCCTATTCGTCTTAGCGTGATGTTATATAGCCTATAGCCATCCTCGATAAATGGACCATCAAACTGTAAAAGAATTTTTGAAATCCAACCAGTAGTTCCTGAGATCCTAGCGTTCAAACAAACAAACAAACAAACAAACAAACAAACAAACAAACAAACAAACTCTTCAGCTTTATAATATTAGTATGGATTTGTCCTTTGCAATATTTGCAATAAAGATTTGTTAGTATGCGTGTATATCAGTTTCTATTAATAAAATATTACTTGTGATAGGTAGGTAACCATTTAATTGATTACTTATGTGCTATTGTATTATTTCTAAATTTGATAGTATTGTATTATTTCTAAATTTGATAGTATTGTATGAAGTGTACATAAGCACATCACTATGAATAACTACAGTGTTAAAATTAATACCTTTTCTTTACAAGACATGAATGAAAAATCAGAGGCGCATTGTGGGATCCATATTTGGCCGAGAACTTTTGCCATTTAGGACTTATGGACCTCTCATTTACAAATAGAATTAGACACTTAAGTAGGTATAAACAATATTCGGTACTTATAAATTTACTAACTTTGGTATTTTCTACGATATTCCACCTTAGGTAGGCAGGTCTGAAAATATGAAAGATATGTAGGTAAGTACATAGAATGCCGAAGAAATTAATAAAACTAGACATAACTGTATAGTGATACAAACACATAAAGCTGTACCATTTCCAATGCACTAAGTGATGTGCAGACGGTACTGCTATAGGTAGCAGTTTGTCCGATAAGGCATTATATTCCACCTTAGGTAGGTCTCGAAATATGAAAGTTCACATGTATTGTAGGTTTTAAGAATGCTGAAGAAATGTATAAAACTAAACATAACTATATAGTTATACAAACACATAAAGGTGTACCATTTCCAATACACTAAGTGGTGTGCAGACGGTACTGCTGTAGGTAGCTCGTCCGATAAGGCGTCAATTTGCAGTAATGCGGCGGACAGGTTCAACTTACTTTTTATAACAACGGGGTCGTTGACTCGGTGCTAAAACAAAACACGGTAGTTACATGTGTCGGTCTGCTGGGAAATTACTGATAACCTTGAACTATTTATGAGGTCTTGTATCGAATTATTCGATTTAGCGATATCGATATAAGTAATCTTATTCGATTGTTAGTTAGGTATTAGATCTGTGGTCGAAATAATCGGAATACATTATTGCAGCGTAACAATTTTTTTTGGAATTGTGATTCTATTATGTCTAAGAGATGTGGGCCGTAAAAAGTTCACAGTGACTCATTCATTAATAAATAGCAGCACTTCTCCCCAATCAATTTTAAGCTCTATCAAACAAAATCGTGAACCCAAGTGAAAAATAAAACCTTTGTCAATAACGTTCAACCGTTCTAGCGAATTTGTTCAATTGGGGTAGGTACCTAAGTAGGTACAAAGTTTTCCCTTCACGTAGGTACTACCTACCTTTATTTGATTTTACTGATGAAAGACAATGACAGTCTATGTCAGACTTTATTTATTTCCTAGCTTGCATATTGCATTCTATGAAGGAATCGCTATTTTGTATGCGAATAACTACCTAACTGTTTAGTAATAAATGCATTACGAGTTTAGAATTGTTATTATACGTTCTCACGAGTGGCGCTTAGTGAATCTTAAAATGCAATACCTATATTACTAAACATGTAACTTTATTAGTTCCACTCACAAAATGCTAAAAGAGACCTTAAAGCTCCTACAGCTGCAACATAGGTAGGTATAGTAAGTTCAACTCATCAGTGCGCGCGGCGCTATGTGTGCGTGCGCTAGTAATTATACAGCTTTCATTTGTGTGCCAGTGACGCAGCCGTCTTCACAGAGTACATTTGTTTATTAGGAGATAGAGACGTTACTCGACTTATTGACGACACCAGCGGTGCCAAGCAGTCTTTGCAGTAAACTCTCTGCGAGGCCGCGAAATAAAAATTATAATAAACAAAAAGCATACAGCGTCATCTACCACGTTTTGAAGGCAACTCTTACGTTATAATGAAACAAAATTAAATATCATGACAATTCTCAATGTAACTGCAATGTTGACATCCTGTGTAAGTTGGTTACATTATAATCCATTACACAGTGTTCTAAGTGATAATACCATGGGTACAGTCGTTAAAGAAAATGTCTAGTTCTTCACGGAGAAAATGTTTAAGAAGTCAGATAAATATTTTTGATGTGTCAATTCGATGTAATTAATATTTTTTATCACTACATACAAATACAAAGTTCTTCACGACAAACTTAAAAACTACTGCATTGATTTTCATGCTGCGATCACCAATGATTCTTGAGAACGGTTTGCGTATATAATTTGGTGAGTTTGTTTGACATTGACTAAAATATAACGATATTAGTTGGAGATGTCGGAAAAAAATCAGGTGTACGGGAGCTTTTAACGAAAACGTTGCCTAAACCCTTCGAGTCATAACAAAATAATGTATGGTAGAATTGTGTAACTTATAAAGGCCTACAGAATAGTCGAAAAATGATAGAGCTCCAAATCCTAATGCAGAAAAAAATAGAAATGCAGAGATGATGGTCGACAGAAAAAACATTGCTTATACAGTAAATATGACAATAATTTTACTGTATGACTTGATTTAAAAAGTAAAAAGACCATACTCTATCTATATATATAAAAATCAATGCCACTTTTCGTTGTAATTTTATAACTCAAGAACGGGCTCGCCTATCCAAACCAAATGTTAAGGCTTGGTTCGGACTATTTAGTAGATGGTTTATGTAAAGTTTGCACAAAATCGGTCGAGTGGTTCTTCATTTATCACGCAAACGAAGTTGCGCGGGTCAGCTAGTACTCTATAATCTAAAAAAACTGTGGAGGGTCGAGAGTCTGTACAATTGGAAGATAATTTGAAAATTTTAATTGGAGGGCGTTCTCTAATCGATACATACTGAAGCCGAAAATGTAATTGAAAATTTTCATGTCCGTCTGTCTGTATATCTGTATCCCGAATAAGTATCACGCTGAAACTACTGAATTGATTTAAATGAAACTTGGTACAATCTGAGCTTATGATCCGAAGAAGGTTCTGGGATACTTTTGATCCCGATATTTTGCACGGTTCCTTTGGGAGAGGGCAGGGCAGTTTTACACGCTGTTTGATGAGTCTGATGAAGAAATACCTCTCCTTTCGTACACCTTATGTGACGCAAACGAAGTTGCAAGGGTCAGCTAGTTTGTAATAAGATTGATGACATTCTTTAGCCACATGGCTTAAAAGTTCTTCGGCTACCACCGCGGCACCTTAACATCCTGAACTAAACCCAATCGAAAATGTAGGGGGAATAAAAAAAATATATAATGCCTCGCATAGCATCGAACAAAATGTGATGGGAATAATGAAATTAACCCTTAGAGCTCATGGTGTGGTGGTAGAGTAATCAATGTTTTTTTTGTTGAGGTACCAAGTGCGTGTGCGTGTGTGTTTTGTTTTTTTATTATAAATAATGTGTTTTCATTATTATTTATTATTATACAAAGTAAAATAAACAAAATATTCCGGTTGCTGTTTGCAGAATCGTAAAATTTGGTCTGGTAAGTGAGAAAAAATTTTTTTTTTGGAAAATGGGAAAATACTTTTTTCATTTTTAGGTAGGTGCTTGCGATTACCGATTTTCGATATAAATTTTGTGTGTGTTGAAGGGGCTCTAAGGGTTAATAAACGAACGTTAAGGTCTAATTGATGAAAAGATGTGGCGTAATACAAAGAAGAAGAATACTATGGACATTTTGATATGGAATCTGATTTTTTAAAATTAACCTTGTAGAGAGCAGCGAATCCTAAATTTCCTCAATTTTATTCTTTTAGCAGCAAAACATATTAATATGTTTAACATACATTTCACCCCTTAAGTTTTTTTATTTTAGTTAAACGAGTGTTTTTGTATTTTGTACTTCACTGTACCTCTTGTCACGCACACGAAGTCACTGTGTTTATACGAGGTTTACCCACACATAGGGCCGCGCGCACAGATGAGTTGAACTTACTATACAGAGCTTTGCAAAATATTATTTGGTTGAAATATTAAAAAAAAAGTACCAAGATTAAACTGGTAAAACTCATAGTTTTCGAATATCATACAACCATAACAAAATATGAATAATCAAGACGAAAATTTTCTTTTTATTATAAGAAAAAAAGTTATTCATAAGAAGTAATGACCTAGAACAAAACTCGCCATTTGCGAAGGTTATCAAAAACACAAATGACTGCGAAAGTAGCCTGCGTCGTCAGCTTGAATAAATTAAGGTTCTACAAGATCAATAACTTACAAAAAGGCATTTGCCTAAAAGAATTTCGACAGGCAGTCGTTTTTCTTTTTAATATGGCCATTTGTTTCGTGTTTAGGCTCTATCTAAAGGAACATTTTCAATTTCGCTGTCTCCTCCGTCTTCTGTCTATCCTTAATCTACATGAGAAACCTTGGCAAAAATATATTCTACAGAATCTACAATGAGAAAAATATTCTAAAGAAATATTGTAAGACATTACATTGCACACAGCGCCATCTTACCCACATTAAGGTAATAAACATGGTTATGTATTTCTTTCTACACACATAGGTATACCTACTTACATAGAACAACAAACTATTTTTTGAAGTTATACTTCTTTAGGCGCGTTATGAAAAAAGATCTGTGACAAAAAATTAACAATATGAAGTTGTCTGCTCGGTTGTCTCACCAACGGCAGTCGTTACTACTGTGCCATCGAGGGAATAAAAATTATACTACATATTTCCCTTGTAATTATAATTAGATTCAGATGAAATTTGCTGCAGAGATAGAATAAAGCCTCAGAAAGGACATACCTAATGTATAAAAATTATATCTATACTAATATTATAAAGAGGTTACGTTTGTGAGTTTGTGAGGTTGTGAGGTTGTGAGGTTGTGAGTTTGTGACGTTGTAAGGGCTAATCACTGGATCTACAGAACCGATTTTCAAAATTATTTCACCATAGAAACTCACGTTCTTGTGGAGTGTCATATGCTATAAATCATCAAGCTACAATGAATAGGAGCTGAGCAGCAATGAAAAATGTAATACAAACGAAGTTGTGAGGGTCAGCTAGTCCCATATCATGTACAAAATGGGTACGGAAAAATCCACGAGTGCGGAGTCGCGAGCATTTGCTTTTATGAAATGAGTACTGCTCGTTCGCTCTAACTTTGCCGCTCGGCTCTATACTAAAGTCGAATTTTTTGAGACGAAGTAAATTGACAGCAACTAATGTCACTACTTCATACAATGTTGCGTATTTTCTATGACGAAGTGACATTAGCTACTGTCAATTTACTTCGTCTAATTAACAATTCGGGTATACGCCTCTACGCCAGCGGCAAAGTTAGAGCGAACGGGTAGTACAAAGAATTTGTAATTATAAATCCACGCTATTTATTTAAAACTCAAATGCACCTCAACTAGCCTAGTTTTCTTTGGTGAATGTAAATATAAACAACGGAAGCAGACGCATAGTAAGTTTACAAACTGAAATCAAATGTTTGGCGTTTCCCACACTTCCTGAAAAAGATCTTCTTTTCAATCAATAGAAACTTAAAGAGTGAAATACTAATAGATTTTCAACATATTTATTTTTTGGAGATATTCTTTGACATTGCTATCGAGTCGATATTAAACTTTTTTAAACTTGTAACATGGAATTTAGACAATAACTGATAAACATGCGTCTGAACTAAAAGTTGGCGGGATTAAAACTTAGGTGTCAATTAGATAGTAACTGCGATCGGTTTATCATCATCGATAATGTCTGAAAATACTGCAATCTTCCAAAGAATTATTTACAATAATTTTTTAGTTGTAAATCGATGAGCAAGATATCACGATCTACACCAAAACATGGTGAATCAACATGATAATACAAGAAATAAAAATAATAGACATATGGGCGGATTGCAGACTGACTGATAACAAGATGAAAAGATCAAAATCTAGCTCCGACTACAGAAAAATCACGATAAAACTACAGATCGATAAAACAAGTCATGCTTTAAATATAGATAGGTAGAGTCATGGTGTGGTCAGGAATTCACGCTAGTAGTAGAACTCAGATAAGACCTATCCTATCAAGCCATCTATCACTGGGTGACTCACTCATTTATCAACGCCTGGCCAAAACCCTTTGGGTATAAAAACTAAAAAATATAAAGCAATAAAATACCAAAGGGATTTTTTTAAAATTCCATCCTTAGGGGGTAAAAAGCTGGGAGCACAGTTAGTATTTTACAAATGGAACCTGATTTGACTTGATAGGAAACTTACAAATTTAATATTCTAGTCTTATTATCATTACAAACACCTACTTACTCATATCAATGTATGCCATCTATCTATGAGATCCTTCTCCTCAATAGCGTACCAATCCCAAATCCCCCTCCTCTATACGCTCTCTTAATACAATAGATCATAGATTAGTGCTCTTAATTTTATAACCCTATATTGCATCTAGGTCACACCACAAGCTAAGAGCAGCTGAATTCGCAAAAGACCGCGTTTGATCAATTGACCCATCGCATAAAATCGCTTGAACGTTTATTAGCAAAGTCAAGATCGTCCTCAGAACTGAGATCTAGGTCGCGAAAGCGATGCTATCTGTGGCGATTGGAGATATTCCGCGTATAGGTACGGCTAGCAACGCAAGTCCCGCAAATATTCTACAAATACAGAAACTAATTTAGAAATTACTTTAAATACCTATGGGGTTCTTCAAGGAGGCTTTTGGTAGAGTTTTTTGGAGGTTTTAAGTAGAGTCGGCAGTCGATCAGATAGACCGCATGTTTGCTAACCTTAGTGAATAAAAATATTTAGGTACCTAATAAATAGGTCCTAATAAATCTATTGAGTCTTGTAATTTTTTTTGTCTTTTTTTTAGTAAATACGTGACGTTATTCATGAGACTTCGCCCTTCGTCTGTCTGATTGCCTGTCTGTCTGTCCGTCACTAGGTTATATCTCAGGAACCGTAATAGCTAGAGAGCTTGGCCGGTTTCTTTTCCTGATATTTTTTTTCAACTTTATTTTAATGAAGATTATTATCGTAACTATTGCTTTATTATAGTAGTTAGTTCTGGACATAGGTAAGGTTGAAAATGTATAGATATTAATTGCACTCGTCTAGAATTTTAGTTCCATAAACCTACAATTTGGAGGTCATTTTAATTGAATCTTTGAACTAATTTAGCAAATTAACAACTGCCCTGATGTTCTATCACTAAAACAACCGTAGCAATTACCGATCCACCTACAATAACGCATGCGCAGATTAGCCATACTCGTGTCCCGCATTCCTCGTTCAGTTCATCAATCTCCCGGATCCGGCTGTCACCGAGAAATGACGGACTGTCAATTTTGGGAAAATACCCGCGAGTTTACAAGTATTTTGTCTATTATGACAAATTGTTAGTAACTTTAACGATATTGTTGCAATCATAGATTTAGAATTGAGAGTAGCGAAAAATTCTAAATCTATGGTTGCAATACTATCATTATTATATCTTTCTTTGATATAAGTAAAACAGGTAGAAGTCTCAAAGAACTTTTAACTTAGTATTCTGTAAACGATCACTAGATAAGGCAACAGACCTGAAATGGATTGAGCGATTCCACATGTATTTACTTATGTATATTCAATTTTGTTAGTTTTACGTGTTGGTTAACTAAATAACCCTTGTTTGTTGTTGGGTAATAAAATACCTAATAGTAAATAGACAGTACCTACATTCAATATTGAAACAAGGATTTCATTTTCATTGTGTAGATACAGCCATTGGCAACATTACTTATGGAGACAACCATCTTGTTTAAAATTAACGCAGCAGATATAAATTAATAATTTACACTGTGTTTAATTTAACATTTGGCAACAATTATGTTTTAAATGAATAAAGTATACGACAGCTGTCATTCTATTAAGACTTTAATCTAATTTAGATAAATGGTTCGATTTTCCTATTTGGTTAGATCATTTTGAACACTGCACTACTTATTAGTATTAATTACCCGCCTGACTTGAAGGAAATGATCCCTTTTAAGCTGGTTTTTGAGCCTTGATATTATTTCAGGTGTAAGATATATTCCATTGAAAAGTAAAGATTATAAATTCAAAAGTATGTAAAGTATGTTCATTGGGAGGTTTTTGCAACTAAATTTTGCAGTTTTAATATTAACCCTATGGAAAATTGTTTAATGGCTTATTGCCGAACCCGTACCTACCTACCTAATGTTTGCTAATATAACTAATGCACAAACTTATATAAACTTATACCTACTACCTACTATATAACTAAGACACGGGTTTAAGTTAGTGCATTACATTAGCAAGCATAAGGTAAGAGTATAATATCAACAATTTAGATTTCATCACCTGATAACAAATATGATCATATTTGCTCGTCACATACTCTGCAGCATTTGACGAAACGAGCGAAGTACCTAAGTAATATCATGAAGCAAAGTAATATGCTAAACAGTTTACAAGCAACATTGAGAGTGGTTTTTATGCGAATTCCGTGTTATTTAGAGTGAAATTTTGCGCTTTTAGCTTACAAAGTATCCAACATTACGTTAAAAGTTACACGATTTTTGAAATTCTAATTATTGAAAATGTTACGTACATAAACATACACACAACAAGCAGTCATTTATTTGCATTTAAATACATTATTTTCGATACATAAGTTCGATACATTAGTTGGGAACGATAATAGCAATGTATTAGCTGTCCTTAAAACCAGATAACATTAGATTAACTAGGAATGTGTCCTAGTTAGAGAAG
Organism: Miltochrista miniata; assembly: GCA_933228765.1. Taxonomy (NCBI): domain Eukaryota; kingdom Metazoa; phylum Arthropoda; class Insecta; order Lepidoptera; family Erebidae; genus Miltochrista; species Miltochrista miniata. The sequence continues at coordinate 21,212,802 of OW121766.1, read as the reverse complement.
GCTATTAGTCTATTTATCGAACACTTACCGTGCACAATCTGTAAAAGCTATCGTGTGCCATAATCATCTTGCAAACCAAAGTTGACAGCATCCAAACGATACGAATCAATGACGATAGCAGATACGAGTGAATAACTACTTTCAATATTTAAATAACCTACCAAAACGCGATGATAATGATATGAAACAAACAGTTGTGCAACTTTAAATAAATAAACTTTAAATATAATTTCCTACTGCCCTAAAATTAAAATGGAGATCGTATCTCGACTCCTTGTAATCGATCATTGAAATTACGGGGTCATGAAAAGTTGAAAGGTTAATTTATTGATCTTGAGTATTCTTGAGTAGGAGGTCCTAAAGCCCTCGAGTTGTACAATTCAATAGGCAATGTACCAGGAGAGGGTTACAGGCGGCTGGCCTCGATGGGCCTCCTTATATGGCCTTTGACGGTCGACGAGCTTGCGACAGGCCAGGCCAGGTATTTTAGGCTCAAGCCCTAAATTGTTTACGTGCACTTGTTGAGCTTAATTTTATTTAAAATGTCATGACACTAGTTAACAAGTGTTGCATTTTATAATCTGTTGCAAGGTGCTGCTCAGATTTTAATTGCTCTGTGCGTAATCAAAACTTGTGTTCTGGTCAAATTCATTAAAACTAGTAGCAAGGCTATTGCGATAATACGACTTAAACGAAACGTTTATACAATGCTTCATTCAAGATAAGTAGCAAGTTGCACCAAGTCCGATCAATCAACAGTATTGCATTATGCATAACGGTTACTTCGAGAGATGAGCAGTTTTTTCGAGATGTTATTATTTTGCCATAATGACCCAAAAAATTCATAATGCATTTACAAGTCGTGTGACTCGAATCAAAACCATGTTGTCTGTGCCAACCCGTGTGACCAGCATGATATAATAATATGCCAATCACGCTCTCAAAATACGAGTATTAGGAAAGGCATACGTTCGACAGTGGACTACGATAGGCTGATCCAATTGATATAACATTTTATATTGACTTAAATCGTAATATAACTGGTCAAATACCTAAAGTGTTTCCTTATACCCGTTTTATATGTTGCTGCTATTAAGTATTATGTATGATAATATGATAAAGACGAGGTCAGCCGTTCCTTAGATACAAATCAAATGTCTGCGACAACTGCGACTCAAGCTTATACGTCTTGTCTTGTTTTATTATTAAATGGTTTTATTTCAAGATATGATCTAAATATTCTCAAACCTCGCCGATCATTTTCTGAACTTCTAAGAATGCATGGCCAAATACCAGTAGAAATATCAAATGAATTTGATAAACAATTCACAGTAGCAGCAACTGAAGAAGAAATGGTCGACGATAATCATCAATAAACAAAAATAGAAACATTTTTGTGGAAACAAAAATGTCCGCGATATCCAAACTTGGTTGAACAATCGAAGATTGAGAAGGGACAGGCGCGATAGGTTATTGTAGCCTAATAAGGGTGTGAGGAGCATTCCCAGCGTGGGCCAAAGGACGCCGCCGAGGACGAGTCTCGTAAGAAGCCGCCCGAATACTTGTTCTGTCTCGGATATTTAAGGAAGCATTCTGCGAAATCACACACGCTATACCCATGTAGTAATTTGGTCTTGTTTTTTAACCTTTCGCCAAACTGGCTTGGCACATAACGAATGGATCCTAAAGAATGTTAAGGAGTACAGAAATGCTCGTACGTAACTAAGATATCGATTTAAATATTCAATGAACGGTGATCAGAATAATTGCCAAGCCTCTTTGCATTATTACCACATACCATATGACTTAAAACGACTTTATTTTACTTGCAAATATTATGATAATAGGCAAATCAGTACTCTATGGTATTTTGTTTTTCTTCAAGGGAATCTTTCTCATAAGCACGTTTAAAGTTCTATCAAAGATAGTATAATATATTGCTAGTACTACATAGGTCTATTTAAGGCTACCCAACAGTGCCGCGGGTCGAGATATCGCCTTATCGCGGCATTATCAGCAATGATAAAGGCACCGTACCAAGTGTGGATATCTACGAATCGAACTAGATAAAGCGTGCATTGCAAAGGTAAACTATAGGTATGAAGTACGGCATGATGTAAACACTTTCGATGCATTATTGAATGTGTTTCAACAGCGGAAAATAAGGCTGTGATCAGAAAGGTTGTGAACCACTATTTTATTTGAATATCAGAAGTGGTTTAACCTGGAGCTGCAAAACTAAATAATAGGAACCTAAAGAAGAAAGAGACTTTGAACTGAAAGAACTGACCTTTGATTGTTCCAACTATGGACTATGAAGTTCTTATATTTGGATTAAATCTACATGGATAGTAACCAGTAAGGAAGCTGGAACACAGTCGTATAGCAGACGCTGAAGTATAACTTTCCAAGCTTTTAAAAATTAAATGGAAAGAATTTTCAAAATGACTGATGTCGTCCGATTTAAACATTTTCCATGTTTTCTACAAATACCAGAAATAAATAATGTCTGTAGCTTTTATTAGAAACTAGCTGACCCGCGCAACTTCGTTTGCGTAAGAGACAGAAATATAAAGGTTCCCCGACGCTTCTATTCTTATCGCGTGGTTTCCTGTCGCGTATATTCCCTATGTATTATTTTGGCACATATTGGATTAGTTATCACAAAATTGGTTTTCATTAAAATGGTTTTTGTAATTTTGTAAGCGAACCTAATTCGAAGATTGAGGAGCCAAATTAAACTCTTCGTAACTTCTTGAATTCCAGTAGGATAGAATGGAGATCGTTAGTAGTTACCCTACGTAATGCCTACAAAATGATACAAAAAAATACATTAAAATATCAGCTTCGTTAAGAGATTCAAATTCAAGAGATGGTATGATTGCGATATCTGTATCTGTAGCAGAGCCTCTGACATAATGAATAACTTTTTATCTATTGACCTACATATTTCAAAAAATGGGCCTAGGTCTTTTATGCTTGTCTACTAAATACGGAAGTAAACTTAATTATTATATTTTCGGTCATATTTCCGGTGCTACTCAACCGATTGCAATCAAATAAATGTAAGATTTGAAGTCTGACCAAGACCTTATAAACAAATAATACCGCATCAAAATCGGTCCAGTAGTTTTTGCGTCCATCGCAGTCAAATCAGTCGCCATTTTGATTTTCTAGGAATTTTATTATACCTGGTGTAACTTACACAATTACGACGAATCAAATGACACCTTGTAATTCAAAATCCGTCAAACCGTTCAGGCTGTGGAGCGTCCAAGAAAAATTTTCAACGTTTACATTTTAGCGCCAAAAGTCTGCTATTTAGATTTTTTAGAAATATTTATGTACCCGGTGTCAGTCACACAAACACGACGAATCAAATGACACCTTGCATGTCAAACTCCGTCAAGTCATTTAGGCTGTAGGACGTGACCAAGAAATGGACATACATTCATACATACATAGATACATACCTACAGTCTCGAAAAAGGCGAGGTGGCTCCTTAATTCTTACGGACACTACTAAAACTACTATACTACTACTACTACTGCTGGCACTACCCTACAGGTACAATTACCCTTAGCACTATCAGTAGGGTTACGGGATATTTTACTTTCCCGTGACTCTAGTGGTAGTGCCAAGGGAAATATGGGTCGACATGCAGTGCGCCACTGAACGTTCATTATGCGAATTAGTCCGCTACAGAAACCCACCATTAGGTGGACCGTAAGCTTGTCTGCCATCTTAAGTGCGAAGCGGAATCCCGCACAGAGGGTTCTGTACCAAAAAAACAGCAAAACATCACGTTTGTTGGATGGGAGCCGCCCTTAATTCCCCCCTTTTTCTGACGTTAGTATTTGTTGTCATAGTGGCTACAGAAATATATAATCTTAAATTTCAGCTCTCTAGCTACCTATCACGATTCCTGAGATACCTCTTCTAAGTCCTCGGTCCATCTGGCGGGTAGACCAAGTCGTGATGCCCGCTTTAGAACTCGTTTGTTCCATCTGCCGTCGTCTGTAGTCTTCTGCAGGTGTGGCCGCCCGCTGGCACTTTACAGTACTATTTTTATATGTACTTATAGATATAATTCTGACTAAATAAAACAAAATACGTATTTACGTTGAGCGAAGTAAATCTATATTTTTGTAAAATTGATACCTAATGTCTTTGTTAATTGGTTTAGAGAGCATTCTCTGCTTTTGCTAAGGAATTGATATCTTAACTTCTTTCTTTCTCGTATTTCTGAATTGTGTAGGTCTTCAGACTTTTGAGGCTGAGGCAACCCGTACTAATACAATTTTTCCTATTGTGACCAGACATTTACTGTAGATTTCATCTGCTAAATGTTCATCTATAACGTCTCTGATCGTTTGTATTTTATCCCTGTATAAGGGTGTATAATAAGAAAGTAAGCGAAGATAGTAATAAATACTTTGTATTATTCGAATAAACCGTGTACACCTTACCTAGAACTGTTTTTGCATGATTCCTAGCCAGCCATGTACAGGTTTTCATTCTCATAAATGTATTTTTGACGTACAAAATATGAAGGCAATTCCGCTTATTGAAGGGCAAAAATCAATTAAATATGCAATTTTAATAAAATTATTATTAGATTATTTTGACATTTATCAAAAATTGCGACCAACTTTTTTAAATAAAATTGAGCCTGTCAAACATGACAATGTGTCAAAACAAAATTAAAAAAGTACCGACTACGGAGTATTTATATGAACTATGAGGCAAATCACCCATAAAATATTTTTCAACCCCATTTTAACCATGTTAAAAGATAAATTTCAATAAAATACAAAACACGTCTCCCATTAATTCAGTTAAAGATGTTTCATGCCAAATTTGAAGAAGATCCAAGGAATCACGTTGTCCCATACAAACTTTGCAACCCTTGTTCACCCCCTTAGGAGCAGAATTTTCAAAAATCCCTTCTTATTGCTCGCCTACGTCACATAAGGAGCATTTGTGCAAAATTTCATGGTTCTAGACTCAGCGGTTTAGGCTGTGCGTTGATCGTCAGTCAGTCAGTTCTTGTTTTTATATATATAGATAATCTCCATTGGCGCCGTAAGGAAGTCATAGATGCTATGCAAGTCTAGGAAAATGATTGTCATAATGAGTAACAACAATCGAATATGATTGCTTTACTAAACTGGACGTAAAATATATATACTGTATCAATTTAATCGCTGCTTGCAAGATACATTATCGTAAAAGGAGCAGTCAAGATGGAGACAATGTACTTACGATAAGGATATAGCCCCAGGATAACCTAGTTAGGCTACGTACGTTCAGATAGAACCATTATGCATGCATAAGTAGATACCACAGTGCTGTCTGGACCACAAATATAATATACTAGCTGTGTCCGCGACTTCGTCCGCGTGGAATGTAATAAAAAAATATTTTATTTAGTTTTTCTTTTGTTTTTGGAATTTTTATTTTAATAAAAGTAGCCTAAGTTACTCCTTATTACATAAGCTATCTGCCTGTGAAAGTTCCGTCCAAATCGGTCCAGCCGTTCTAGAGATTAGCCGGAACAAACAGACAGACAACAAAAAATTTAAAAATATATATTTTGGTATGTGTGCCGTATATACATTCATATGCATGTACATAGTAGAAAGCGGTTATTTTAATATTACAAACAAACACTCAATTTTATTTATTTGTATTTGTATGTATGTATAGATGAAGTATATTGTGTATTCTAATGTGGTATAGTGTGTTAAGTACGGAACCCTAATGGGTATTGACGACGCAGCAAACATGCAATTTATTGCTAGTATGATGAAATCGCCGATACATCAAATATGCAGCTGCATTACCGTCGAGTCAGCACCATTGCAACAGCACCGACGACATCCGCCCAAGAACCCATCGCCAACGCAGCGAATCGATTTTATAGATTTAAGTCATTTAATTGTCATTCCATATTCTCGCATCGAATAGGTTTCACTTAATTAAAATTAGTTAATTATAATTGTAATTTTGATTTTTATTAAATTAATTATAAAGTACTTTGGTTTTTTTTCGAGCCTCCGGCTGTAGCTTACGTAATTGGCGCAGTCTTGGTAGGATACTCGCGGGCCGGTTCGCGAGCTTTCGGGAATATCTAATATCAGTATTCATCGCGTTCGCGAAATCGCCCGGGCGGTTTTAACCACCGTACTACGAGTATCAAGAATCTTCAGTAGCTGCAAGCCGAGTGGAGAATCCAGACCTCGATTCACGAAAGAAGACCAGAGATGAAATATTATATGTAAGTACACTTGAATTGTTCTCGTGTTGCTTCCTACCTATTCCTAAGCCCCTTCCAAGATTTTTCGCCCCGAAAAATCCTATTCCCGCGGTCCTGCATCGAGACAGGGTCGCCGGCACGTAATTGATAGTAATAGAGAGTTAGGCAGTGAATTAGATTTTCATTCGAGTAATTTAGAATTAGAAATGGCTTACAACCCTGATATAATTTATAAGGCCTTACGCCTGGTGCCTGAATTTGATGGTAACCATAACGTCCTTACTAGATTTATTAATATTTGTGACCGAATTGTAACTCAATACGCCAGCCCCGAGCCAGGTAGTGAGTTAGGTAATTTATGCTTATTGAACGGCATTTTAAACAAGATTACAGGGTCCGCCGCTTCTACAATCAATGCGAATGGTATCCCTGAAACTTGGGCCGGTATCAGAGCAGCTTTGATCAATAATTTTTCGGATCAAAGGGACGAAACTGCTTTGTATAATGACCTTTCGTTAGCAATGCAAGGAACAAAGTCTCCGCAGGAATTCTATGACCAATGCCAGACTTTGTTCAGTACAATCATGACTTATGTGACTTTACATGAGACCTTACAGACGACTATTGACGCCAAACGAACACTTTACAAAAAGGTAACAATGCAAGCGTTTGTCGTGGATTAAAGGAACCTTTAGGTTCGCGTATACGCTGCATGCGTCCCGAAACTATAGAGAAAGCGTTAGAGTACGTGCAGGAGGAGTTGAATATTATGTATTTGCAGACCCGCAACGATCTTCCGAAGGCTCACAATGCCTCTAAGTTAGCTTTACCCCCTACAGTACCGTTTTTCACACCGGGTGTTCCACGTCCAGTACCCAACTGGCCAGCACCAGTAGCTCAGCGCAGCCAACATCCTCAGTCCCAAGCATTTAAATTCAACATGCCTAACCAAACCCAGAATCGTTTCCCTTCTAAAACGCAGCAAATGTTCCGCTCACCACCACCTAATTATCACCCACATAGCAATAATTTTAGGTTGCCCCCTAGGCCGAACTACCAGCCGAATCATGGACCGAAACCCATGAGTGGAGTTCAGCATTTTACCCCCAAACCTTTACCTAATATATCAGGACACAATTGGCAAAAATCTGGTAACCCACCGCCGAATAATTATTTTAAGACGCGGGAGGTAAATATGAACGAATTTAATTTCCCTGATTCTTATTATTCTGCGGAGTATTGTGAACCCGATTATAATTATTATATGGAACCCACTGACTATTACAGCAACTCTTACGACTATGACTCTACGTGTATGACTTACCAGGACATGACTTACGGTAATCCATCTACAATTGAACCAGAGTCACAACCAGGCCCCAGTCATGCTAACCAGAGCCAGGATTTTCAGATAGAGGAGATGTCAAAAGAGCAAGGATAGACGTTAATTTACAAACTCAACGTCAACTGCCCTATATAGAGATATCTCAACCCCCTTTGAAATTTCTCATTGACACCGGCGCTAATCAGTCTTTTATAAGTCCAGAGGCTGTACAAACATTTTTCAGTAACTATCCTCTCAACTATGATCCCTTTGAGGTCACGAACGTGCATGGAGTTAGCAGAAATGACTACTCTATAACGTTACCGTGTTTTGAAGAGTTTAAAATAATGGACAGCATTAAACTTTTTATTTACCGCTTTCATGACTATTTCGACGGACTTATAGGCTTAGATCTTTTATCAAAATGGCAGGCTAAAATAGATCTAAAAGATTTTAAATTAGTCACTCATTCTGCAATAAATGAAATTAAAGTTTATAACTCCCGTAACGTCAATTTATATGAGGACATCATCCCGGGTGGAAAGTCTAAAGTAGTTAAGATACCAATTAACGCCCCGGATGGCGATGTTTTAATTTCAGATCAAATTTTCTGTAATTGCGTTATTCACGAGTGCCTTACTTCTGTTAAAAATAGTCGTGGCTACGTAGAGGTAGAGAACCCTACACCTAATGACATAATATTCTCTCTAGATCAGCCAGCATGCGCAGAAATATTTAATATCAATTGCATGCTAACTGAGAACACCAATCGTGTTAATGACGTATTATCACGGTTACGCACTGACCATCTTAATGAAGAAGAGAAGGCAAATCTTTTAACGTTATGCACTCGCTATGCAGACGTATTTTATCTCGATGGCGAAACATTAACTTTTACCAACAAAATTAAACACAGAATAAGAACAACTGATGAAGTCCCAGTTTTCACCAAGAGTTATAGATACCCTTTTATCCATCGACAAGAGGTTAGGGACCAGATAGAAAAAATGTTAAAACAAGGCATTATACGTCCATCTGACTCTGCATGGAGTTCACCCATCTGGATCGTGCCTAAGAAAGCCGATGCTTCTGGTAAGCAAAAATGGCGTCTTGTGGTTGACTTTCGTAAGTTAAACGAGAAGACCATTGACGACAAATACCCGATACCTAACATCAATGACGTACTTGACAAATTAGGAAAAAGTCAATACTTTACGACTCTAGACTTGGCTAGTGGTTTCTACCAGGTAGAAATGGACCCCCAGGATATTTCTAAAACGGCTTTTAACGTAGAACATGGCCATTTTGAGTACCTTCGGATGCCAATGGGCTTGAAGAACTCTCCGTCATCATTTCAGAGGGTCATGGACAACGTTCTAAGAGGTCTCCAGAATAATATCTGTCTGGTATACTTAGATGACATCATTGTCTATAGTACATCCCTACAGGAGCACATGATTAACTTAGAAAAAGTGTTCCAACGACTAAGAGAGTCCAACTTTAAAATCCAGATGGATAAGTCTGAGTTTTTGAAGCTAGAAACAGCCTATCTAGGACATATTATCAGTAGAGACGGCATCAAACCAAATCCTGATAAAATATCTGCCATAGAGAAATATCCCATACCAAACACACCCAAAGAAATTAAACAATTTCTAGGACTTCTCGGTTACTACCGAAAATTCATTCCCGATTTTGCGAGACTTACCAAACCTCTCACTGTTTGCCTCAAGAAAGGTAATAAAGTAATCCATAGCCCTGAGTACGTCAACGCCTTTAGTAAGTGTAAAGCTTTGCTCACAAATGATCCCATATTACAATACCCAGATTTCAGTAAGGACTTCAACCTTACTACAGATGCTTCAAATGTCGCTATTGGAGCGATTCTTTCTCAAGGACCTATAGGTTCAGACAAACCCGTTTGTTATGCTTCTCGTACACTTAATGAAAGTGAGATGAATTATAGTACGATTGAGAAGGAATTACTTGCCATAGTCTGGGCGACTAAATACTTTAGACCATACTTATTTGGACGAAAATTTAAAGTGATTACTGACCATAAGCCATTACAGTGGATGATGAACTTAAAGGAACCAAATTCACGACTGACACGATGGCGACTCAAACTGAGTGAATATGACTTTACGGTGATCTACAAGAAAGGAAAGTGTAACACTAATGCTGATGCCCTTTCCCGAGTAGAGATACATAATGAAGAGACCGACGAGATTAATGCTTTAATTGAGAATTTAAAGGAAATGAGTTCAATGATTAACAACCCCTCAGTTGCACTTCCTCGAAAGCCAAGTTCGTCTACTAACACCGCCCATACTAGTCAAGCACCCCCAAGAGGACCCAACTCATTGACTAGCAGCGTACATACCAGCAGCGAACAGGCTATGTCTATTATTAATAGTCCTTCTGAGCCACCAGTTGAACCACCAAATTCTTCAACTGATACTGTACACACTAGTCACGAACAGCCTATATTAGAAGTCCCTATAACTGACGACCCCCTTAACAAATTTCACAGACAAATTCATTTTACAATAGTAGGAGACTTAAAACGAAAACCGACTGTGACAAAACCATTTGAAACCCACACACGGATAGCAATTCAACTTTCTGAGAGAACCCTTCAAACTGACGTTATAAATTCTATTAAAGAATACGTCAATCCAAAGGTAAAAACTGGCATATTGATTACACCTCCCGTAGGCATGTACTCTATAATACCCATCATTCAAGATAATTTTAGAAGTTCCTCTCTTAATCTAGTTTTGACCAAGACCGAACTCGAAAATGTTAAAGAATACCTTAGACAACAAGACATCATTAGACACTACCATGAAGGAAAGACCAATCACCGTGGAATCACCGAATGTTACTTAGCCCTGTCCCGAAAATACTTCTGGCCGAAAATGAAGGAACAAGTCACAAAATTTATAAATGAATGTACCATCTGTGGTCAGGCCAAATACGACCGAAATCCAATAAGACCCCAATTTAACATTGTTCCTCCAGCAACAAAACCTCTCGAGACTATACATATGGACCTCTTTACAGTCCAGAACGAAAAGTTTCTGACTTTCGTCGATGTATTCTCAAAGTATGGTCAAGCTTACCATTTACGAGATGGAACTGCTATTAGCATTTTGCAAGCATTTCTCCGATTCTGCACACACCATGGAATTCCCATGACTATAGTTACCGATAACGGTACAGAATTCACTAACCAACTATTTTCAGAATTTACCCGTATTCACAAAATTATTCATCATAAAATCTTACCCCATAGCCCTAACGATAATGGCAATATAGAACGCCTTCACTCTACCCTTTTAGAGCACATTAGAATCTTAAAGTTAAAGCATAAAGATGAACCAGTGGTTAATCTTGTACCATACGCTATCATAGCATACAACAGCTCTATTCACAGTTTTACCAAATGTAGACCTTTTGACTTATTGAATGGACACTTTGACCCAAGAGACTCAGTTAACATTGACTTTACTGAACACATCTTACAGCAATACGCGCAGAATCATAGAGAACAGATGAAACAGGTATATGATCTAATCAATGAAACTTCCCTTGCAAATCGGACTGCTCTTATTGAAAATAGGAATAGATCTCGTGAACCTGAAGTAGAATATGTACCGCAGCAACAAGTTTTCGTTAAAAATCCTCTCGCGAGCCGACAGAAAGTAGCACCACGATACACACAGGATACGGTTCTAGCCGACCTGCCAATCCACATTTATACCTCGAAAAAGCGAGGCCCTATTGCAAAAGCGCGGCTGAAACGAGTACCTAAAGGAAACCAATTGTTACAGGATACCACTACTTCTGACAATACCGGCAATTCACCCTCAAGACATCAGACTTGAGACATTAGCTGACGGACCAGGACTCTTACCTTACAAACTAGGACCAACCAGATTGACAACACATTACCATTCCTTTATACAATTTATACAGCTGACAGACATCGAAGACAAGATAGAATCTGTACAATCTCAACTTGGAATGTTCAAAACTAAACTTAGCCAAGGAGCATATACTATTTATGAACATCAAATCGAATACCTTGCTAATAAACTTAATAAGGTATTAGATAAGATAAAATCATTAGAACCTGTAAGGGTTAAAAGAGGATTAATAGATAGTTTAGGGTCGGTGATAAAGAGTGTCACTGGCAATTTAGATTATCAAGATGCCTTGAAATACGATGAAGCCATCAGGACTTTGGAGAAAAATGATAATAAGATAGTTTCAGAATTTAATAGTCATATAAGTTTGTGTAAGGAATGGATGTCTCAACATAATACTGTTTTAGAACAACTAGTATCGAACCAAGCAAAGATTAATGCATCTTTAGAATTACTTTTAGAAAAAGACGCTCTTAAAGATTATAACTTAGTAAGATTTACGAAATGTGCTCAAACTTTAAGTATAATAACTAATAATGTAGAAGATATAATGTTAGAGATAATTAGAATAGAAAATATTTTAGCGTTCATTCATGCATCCAGTACACACCACTCTATGATAGATATAGAAGTTTTAAGATCCATGATTATAAAATTAAAATCTTTATACAACCCAGATCAGATAATAGATTTAGAATTACGAGAATACTATGATTTAATCAAGCCAGGTTCATATTTTGTAGAAAAAAGAATAGTAATAGTTTATAATTTCCCTATTGTTTCCCAGGAGATATACGATCTCTATAAGTTATCCATTGTTCCCAATGAAAACCAACTAGCCCTTGTACCTCCTACTCCTTATATAGCAACTACCGAGAAATCATTCGTGTACATAGAGGCTGAATGCCCGAAGTACAGCACCATATATCTCTGTGAAAAGAAGATAAGCCATCAAGTCCGGACTGAAGCAGACTGTATACAGGAACTCATCAACCACCAAAATCTGAAAGACACCTGCCAATTGACAAGAATCTCACTAACTACAGAAGCAATAGAGAAATTGGACGACCGACACTACGTACTTTCGCTACCAAAACCTACCAAAGTACAATTGACCTGTGGGAGAAGAGATTTCAATACGCTACAAGGAAGTTATCTCGTCACTATCCCGATGAATTGCTATATCAAAACGCCAGGATTCACTGTAATCAACGACGGAAACGTGATCAAGGGTCAACCACTAAAGTTATCGAAGATTCCCTATGATGAATTGAACAAGACTGATGTTCTCGCTCACATTGGGTCCAAATCGGTGAATTTAGAAGAACTTCACAGCATCCAGAACCAAATTTTATTAGAAAAACCGATTGAGATAGAAAAAGCTCCATCTTCGATATTATATCACACAACGATACCCCTTTATACTCTTGTAATATGTGCGACTATCATTATCATAGTCATTGTAAGTCGCAAGTACAGATGCTGGAATATTAGTTCAGCAAACAAAGAGAAGCAGCAATCTCTCAAGATACATAAGTATGAAGAGGTGATCAAGAAACCCAAGGAGGCTCCAGCAACATTTTCCCTTAACATGACAAAATAGTTGCTGTTCTACGGGTGGACGTGTTAAGTACGGAACCCTAATGGGTATTGACGACGCAGCAAACATGCAATTTATTGCTAGTATGATGAAATCGCCGATACATCAAATATGCAGCTGCATTACCGTCGAGTCAGCACCATTGCAACAGCACCGAGGACATCCGCCCAAGAACCCATCGCCAACGCAGCGAATCGATTTTATAGATTTAAGTCATTTAATTGTCATTCCATATTCTCGCATCGAATAGGTTTCACTTAATTAAAATTAGTTAATTATAATTGTAATTTTGATTTTTATTAAATTAATTATAAAGTACTTTGGTTTTTTTTCGAGCCTCCGGCTGTAGCTTACGTAATTAGTGTGTCTAGACTTAATAAAAAAGCTCGTCGATTTTGTGAAAATGTTAATTTAACCCATAGAGTAAGCAACACGATCTATGACTTTTGTACTAGTCGAGTTGCTCTATGTTTATCCAACTTTGTAAGTCGGTTGATTAGAAAATGGTTATGACGAAGAGGAAGTGGATATAGAAGAATTGAACAAGAAATTTCAGGATGCGGATGACAAAGACGATATTTTGTGAGGATTAGGATGTGGAAGAGGACGGCAATGGCGGAGATAAAGAAAGAAGAGAGGAAGAACCATAGCGTCCTTAGCTGCCTTCTACCGAATGTATCACAGCGAGTGTTGTGAAGTGCTCTTCAAAGTGATCCCACCCTCTCCTTTCCGATCCCAAACAACGAGTGCCGGGCAGAGATGCCCTACTCATCATACACAGTGGAGAGAATCTTCGAGAGAACTGAGCGATTTAAAAGATCATTCCACTGTCGAACTATAAAAACCTGGAACGACCTGCCCGCACACGTGTTTCCCTCATCTTACAATCCCGGGTTCTTCAAGCGGAGCGTGAAGAGGCACATAACAGGGCCGCCAACTTGAGGACCACTGTTAGAAGTCTTACGGACTGTGAGAGTGGCCCCCAATCGCTAGATGCGCCACGGCTTTCCATCAGGCCGGCTGGCGACGTCAATTTGTGACATAATTTCAGATAGTACCACACCATCTAAGCCTTTGAGAATGCCGTAAGGCAAATAAACATTGTACCACAAGTTTAGTTTTTTAATGTGTGCAGTAAGTTCCACCAAGTGCCATAAATAATTTTAGTAGAAAAGTAATTCATCAACCCTAGTGTGTATTTTCATTACTTTGTCCATTCTTTAGCCGCTATCGATTTACGATACAGATACCTTTACCTATCCGAGTTTTTGATAATAATTGGTAAAATATTCCCCAAAAGCTTTAGCAATGGTTTGTATTAAGTAAAATTATCATGTCCGTTTTAAATTATGGATTTCTTTTTTTTTTCACAACTTGATCAACTAACTCACTTTACACAGACTTGTACAATATCTTGGTAGATATCATTATCTGCCGAAATTTATCACTCGGGTAGGTACGATAAGGTCCTAAATGCATTTAAATTTAGTATTTATGTAGGTACATACAGGATGTGCGAAAAAATATATACAGGAGTTCAGAGAACCTGCGATTTGATATGTTAGTGAACTCGTTTTGAATGGATACACAGTTTTATCGATAAAGTGTCATGATAACGAGAGTTGTATGCTGTCTGCTCTTGTGAAGTACCTACCCTACTAGTAGGTACTCTGCTGTTACATGCTCTTGTAACAAGGTGCGATGGAGACCTACCTCATATCTTCAGAGCCAAGACCTACAAGAGATCATGTCAAAGATAAGGAAAATTTTAACAAAATACCCAACCGTGTGGGGCTTACAACCGTAGGCTGCTAAGCAGGTACTACCCGTTCGCTCTAACTTTGCCGCTGGCGTAGAGGCGTATACCCGAATTGTTAATTAGACGAAGTAAATTGACAGTAGCTAATGTCACTTCGTCATAGAAAATACACAACATTGTATGAAGAAGTGACATTAGTTGCTGTCAATTTACTTCGTCTAATTAAAAAATCAACTTTAGTATGGAGCCGAGCGGTAAAGTTAGAGCGAACGAGCAGTACGTAAAGTTTTTTAGTCGGTAGAAGTCCGAAGCATCCATGAGGATTCTACCCCACATAAAATCACTTATTATACAATAATAAATTGACATATCTATCGATACATTAGTACCTACTTACATAGATCCTCCTACTAGATAATAGAGTATTTTATAGACAATTTTTACCGTGATACAGATTATAAATCTGTCAATTCAAGGTGACTATCACTGATCTGTATTATTACCCACTGATCTGTATTATTACCACACTGGATAGGTGGCTGTCAAACTAAAGTTATGCCTTCTTAATTCTCGCCATTGTGGCGCTGAAATCAGCAGCGCTGGTTCAGAGAACTAAAATTAGTGATGTGCCAAACTTTCTTGAACTGACGCGTATCGATGGATTTAATGTGAAATGAAAACATTTTTAGTATATATATTTTAAAATTAATTTTGTTTATAATTTGTTTAATATAAGAATATTACCAATCGAAATTACGAATATTCCCTTTAACTTCTCCAACTAAGCTAAATTGCTTGTGCTAGGAGTGGCCAGGATTCGAACAAGGGTCTTCTCGATCGCAAGACAGTCAGTCTTCTTAACCACTGAGCTATCGGCGCTTTAATGAATATTGCTCTTAATAAGGGTGGTTTAAGTTAGTGTCTAGTATACCTATCTAAATGAAATAATATTTACCTGCAATTTGGCATACTAGTGACGCAAAATTGCAGGAAAATATTACTTTTGTTGAAGAGATTGAGAGAGGTATTAAGGCGCATCTCCACTTGGGCCAAATTAATTAGCAACTCGGCAGCGTGCCTCAAGCTGAGCAACGAATTTCTATAGTTTCTTACTAGCTACCATGGGTGACGTATGCCAATTCGCTGCAGCTTTAGTAATAATGAATCCCTACAAAAAGAATAAAAGGCAGACAGACAAAGATCATTGTGCGGTGAACGAGGATCCCATAAGTGTCTGTGGCTTTCATATACTTCAGTTAATTTGATGCATTTATCATTGTCCATTTCACCACGTAGTGAGCGTATATATATATCATGCGCCATAGAAATAGAAAGGGAGTTATGAGTAGAAAAAAAAATAAACGTGATTTAATTAATCATTTATTTATTTTACACTATTGTAAAACTATGGTACACTAGCGGACGGTATACTATTTATTAACCGGGAAGTTCTTGTGTAATGCTTATAATAACATTTAACATCAAAATGATTAGAACACAGACGATCGCTTGAATTTGGAGTCCAGTTATGGGCTCCCATGTTGCCAAGCCATGCACTTCTGATTTTTGGATCAGTTGGAAATCTGCAATAAAATAAACATACATCAATAGACTAAAAAACATTATGCCATTATGCCTTTTTGGGCGGCTTGAAAAATTTGCTTGAAAAAAAAAAAAAAAAAACGTGATTTTATTAATCATTTATTTATTTTACACTTTATTGTAAAACTATGGTACACTAGCGGACGGTATACTATTTATTAACCGGGAAGTTCTTGTGTAATGCTTATAATAACATTTAACATCAAAATGATTAGAACACAGACGATCGCTTGAATTTGGAGTCCAGTTATGGGCTCCCATGTTGCCAAGCCATGCACTTCTGATTTTTGGATCAGTTGGAAATCTGCAATAATATAAACATACATCAATAGACTAAAAAACATTATGCCATTATGCCTTTTTGGGCGGCTTGAAAAATTTCAACAGCGGGCAGTCACAACCTGCGCCTGTCCATCTCAACACGGCAATACGGGTCACCAATTGTTACGTGGGACAAATTCTAAAATGGTGAAATGTGGGCACATAGTATGCCTCTGCCTACCCCTTTGGGGATGAAGGCGTGACCATATGTAATGTAAAATGATACCATTATTGAGATATTTCTCATATAGAAGAGTTTTCGATCACATCAGACCATGATCAAGTTTATCGATACGACAACATGGACATCACTAAACGAAATTAAAATCCTATATTTGTGCTTAAAAATAATTTTATCTCACTTATATATTATTCTTATACATATTTTGTAAATAATCAAGCATTTTACATTTAGGTTAGGCTGATTTAATGATAAAAATTACAAAAATTCAACTTACCTGTGAAATCTAATGTTGCTCCCTTTTTTGAAGCTAATTTTGCAAAACACACATTTCACCAAGTCTATTGCTTTTTTGTAACCACGCAAATCCTCACTAAACTGCACAAAAGTCCTTTAAATTACAAAATAATTCGTAATTCCCGGCGCAATACGGGAAGTCATTTGCATGATACGTCAGTTTTAGTTCCTTGAACCAACTCTAGAGGCATTTCAAATCGGCACAAATAATTCGCTGTCATTTGTATGAGACAGCCAATCCAGTGGTAATAATACAGATCAGTGATTATTACCACACTGGATAGGTGGCTGTCAAACTAAAGTTATGCCTTCTTAATTCTCGCCATTGTGGCGCTGAAATCAGCAGCGCTGGTTCAGAGAACTAAAATTAGTGATGTGCCCAACTTTCTTAAACTGACGCGTATCGATAGATTTAATTTGAAATGAAAACATTTTTAATATATATATTTTAAAATTAATTTTGTTTATAATTTGTTTAATATAAGAATATTACCAACCGAAATTACGAATATTTCCTTTAACTTCTCCAACTAAGCTAAATTGCTTGTGCTAGGAGTGACCAGGATTCGAACCCGGGTCTTCTCGATTGCGATCGACAGTCAGTCTTCTTAACCACTAAGCTATCGACGCTTTAATGAATATTGCTCTTAATAAGTGTGGTTTAAGTTGGTGTCTAGTATACCTACCTAAATGAAATAATATTTACCTGCAATTTGGCATACTCGTGACGCAAAACTGCAGGAAAATATTACTTTTGTTGAAGAGATTGAGAGAGGTATTAAGGCGCATCTCCACTTGAGCAGCCGCGGGGCGAGCTGCCTCAATCTGAGCGTGCCGCGTGCTGGGGAAATTACATGTATCTCCACTTGGACCAAATTAATCAGCAACTCGGCAGCGTGCCTCAAGCTGAGCAACGAATTTCTATAGTTTCTTACTAGCTACCATGGGTGACGTATGCCAATTTGCTGCAGCTTTAGTAATAATGAATCCCTATAAAAAGAATAAAAGGCAGACAGACAAAGATCATGTGCGGTGAACGTGGATCCCATAAGTGTCTGTGGCTTTCATATACTTCAGTTAATTTGATGCATTTGTCATTGTCCATTTCACCACAAAGTGAGCGTATATATATGTATATATATCATGCGCCATAGAAATAGAAAGGGAGTTATGTGTAGAAAAAAATAAAAATAAACGTGATTTTATTAATCATTTATTTATTTTACACTTTATTGTAAAATTATGGTACACTAGCGGACGGTATACTATTTATTAACCGGGAAGTTCTTGTGTAATGCTTATAATAACATTTAACATCAAAATGATTAGAACACAGACGATAGCTTGAATTTGGAGTCCAGTTATGGGCTCCCATGTTGCCAAGCCATGCACTTCTGATTTTTGGATCAGTTGGAAATCTGCAATAAAATAAACATACATCAATAGAGTAAAAAACATTATGTAGTAAGTATTACCCACACAAGTTAATGTCAGAAAATAAGTTAAATAAATGTTACTAATAAGATTTTGTTTGGTTGATACCATAATTATATATTGAAGCGGACTCAGTGTTCTCTAAATAATCACTGCAGTAAGCAGCTTTTACTATGGCCAGTCCTTGGATGGGTGACCATTCTGGTGACCACTTTGACACATTTATTTGAGCGTTTACGTTCTTCGGAAGGCACGTTAATCAGATGGTCCCGGTTGTCAGTAAAATGGCACTCGTTAAGCCATGTTGAAGGCCTTTTTGGGCGGCTTGAAAAATTTCAACAGCGGGCAGTCACAACCTGCGCCTGTTCATCTCAATACGGCTCACCAATTGTTACGTGGGACAAATTCTAAAATGGTGAAATGTGGGCATATAGTATGCCTCTGCCTACCCTTTCGGGGCTGAAGGCGTGACCATATGTAATGTAAAATGATACCATTATTAGAGATATTTCTTATAAATAAAAGTTTTCGATCACATCAGACCATTATCAACTTTATCGATACGACAACATGGACATCACTAAACGAAATTAAAATCCTATTTTTGTGCTTAAAAATAATTTAATCTCACCTATATATTATTCTTATACATATTTTGTAAATAATCAAGCATTTTACATGTAGGTCAGGCTGATTTAATGATAAAAATTACAAAAATTCAACTTACCTGTGAAATCTAATGTTGCTCCCTTTTTTGAAGCTAATTTTGCAAAACACACATTTCACCATGTCTATTGCTTTTTTGTAACCACACAAATCCTCACTAAACTGCACAAAAGTCCTTAAATTACAAAATAATTCGTAATTCCCGGCGCGATATGGGAAGTCATTTGCATGATACGTCAGATTTAGTTCCTTGAACCAACTCTAGAGGCGTTTCAAATCGGCACAAATATACACCAATCCAGTGGTAATAATACAGATCAGTGGTGACTATAGATTACAAAATTCTAATACAAATATAGATTTTCCTGTAACTGTACACAGTTTTTTACAGAACAAGTTACCTTACCATAAACAGAATACCAACAGAAAAACGAGTTGATTGCGACAATAAACGGCAAAGTTATTCCACGTAAACTTTTTATTTTCATCGTAAATGTTTTTACTTCAACCCGTAACAGTACCGTAGTCTGTGAAATACGAATAAACCTAAAAACGTTTCATGTATTTGTGGTAGGTACATGTAAACTGTTGAAAAGTTGAAAACCAACGTAGGTACTCTCTACATAAAAAAAAATACCTGTAACGTTATCCTGCAACTATTTATTATTAAGGTACATACCTATTTTATTCACCATTGTCGTTGTTGATAATACGCCTACATTTCGATAATTTAATTATGTAACATCGGTTTTCCCATTAAGGTAGATAAATAATTTAGCGTTCTACTATTTCCTTACATTGTTTTCATGGGTATATTTCGATATTATTATTTCAGGCTAAATAAAGCGAGGTGACTAATATCTGTCATTTTCATGTTGTTTTACATGAAAATGAGCGTTATAGTGTCACCTTCCTTTCTAAAAATCTAGTTTCTGTAATAGCTTCGCCTTCGTACTTTCATTAGGTATACCATTCTTAAAATAGCTTAAAAATGTCTTCGTAGCACATGCCTACGCCATAACAGATACCAAATTTGAGCTAAATTCGTTAAACGTTTTGAACTACATAATCGATGCGATAACCTATTTGAAATTGGGTACGTTGGATGCAATTTGATACTTAAAGGTACATTGAAAACTAGTACATAATGCTCTCATTTACCAAGCGATATACTTACCTAGGTACTAATTGGACAGAACAGCAGACATAGAAAAGATCGTACAAAAAGGTGAATTACGGAGTACCGTGGTCGCTTCGCAGAATTGATGAATCACACTGCAATCATAAAGGTTGTACCTAGACGGACACTGAACCGACTACCAGTACTACTACAAAGTATGAACTCCCAGACTGTGACCTTATTTAGGTTATGATTCATCGTGGCGCCTCTCGACATGTCTTGAAAACTGCTCATGGATCTAGACCCGGATATAAATACCACAGATATAATCCGAGCGCAATGAGTATAATACGGAATCATTTTGCTAACGAAATGCTAAGCGTTAGCGAAAAGATTCGAAAATCTATTCGAAAGTCTGTCCTTTTCAATTCTTTGTCATGGTTCCCAATTCCATTCGTTGCGCGCGGATTATAGTATGTATTTTTTTAAATGCTTAATACCAGATTCTGGCATTGGTTATGTATGGACTCATCCTACGGGAATGTGACACTAGTTAAAATATGTTTAGGCTCATATCAAAGGAGGTTAATATGGTCGTGTTTACGTATTTACCAAAGATAATGTAATAGTAAATGGGTAATTTCGTGACTTTGCTACTGTGACTAGATGGCCAATGTTTTTACGAACAAAGTTAAAAGTCAAATTTACAACAGATATATTTTTACATTTAAGAACTAAGTATTTTGTGGATTTTATATTAAAGTTTAACTAGGTAGTTACTGCATTGATAGAAAGTCCAATGTACTACACGTTCGGTCTAAGTTTGCCGGTGGCCTCCCATACTACGCCTCTACATCAGCCTCTACGCCATCGCCAGTGGCAAACTTAGAGCGAACGGGTTGTACCTAAGTACCTATTTACTTGTGTAAGCATCAATACTTTTGAAATGCTGTCATTATTTTTTTCGTTAAGTTTTTTAATAATTTAGATTGAAACTCAGATATTCACACAACCGTATCAAATAGTTTCCTTCAAAGGTTGTAATGACAACCATATCGAAGTATTTATAAATAGATCAACCAGTTGTAAACGACTTGATTCACAAGAAAAAGTTGAATCGTTTTTATCTGACGTCCATATATAGGATTTTTAGTTCATTATAAACTAATCTATAAATAAAAAGGATTGATGAAATATATTGAGTGTGAAGCAATAATTTTATGATTGACCATTTATATAAAAAGTTAACACTAATATTTGTTAGTTTTTCTTTCACCATTTTTTTTAACGTGAGTGAAAATTCATCATGGATGCTATGCCGGACCTAAAAACCTTATGTAACGCCCAACGGCCTATGATCGGGAACCTCGGGTAAGCCCTCAAAAGGATGTCCCAGGACTCTTCTTTCGCCATTACAATGAATCAATGGAATGACGTGATTTTTATATGAATTGTTTTTAAATAAACTACTTTTTAAATGGAAATAACAAGCGTTTATCAAAAAATGTGACCTTATTGTTAATACGGGCCGTGCTACGGCGTTCGTAGCATATCATGGATCAAGGTAGATCGGTAGATCACATTAAACTGCCTACGACCAAAGATAAAAATAGTTAAGACTAGCTGACCCTCGCAACTTCGTTTACGTCACATAAGGTGTACGAAAGGAGGGGTACTTCTTCATGAGTCTCATCAAGCATTATTTTACAATAGCCTTAATCATTAAGCTATTTTATGATTAAGCCAACACGCCCGTTTGGATTTACCCTCACATTCAAAAGAAACCTTGAATTCTAGGTTTACCGAAAGTTGAGATGCTCCTAATTTCTGAACTACATAACCCTCAATATCGAAACTTGTGTGGAATGATCCTTTAAGTACTCCCTTTCCAACACTGAAACAATATTTGAAATCGGACCACGCGTTGAGAAATTACAACTGAAAAACCATTTTGTCTTTCATCCCCTCTCCCGTAGGAACCACGCAAAATATCGGGATCATAAGTATCCTAAAACCTTCCTCGGACTATAAGCTCGGAATGTACCAAGTATCATTGAATTCGGTTCAGTAGTTTCGGCGTGATACTTATTCGGGATACAGACAGACAGACAGACAGACATGAAAAATTTAAATTACATTTTCGGCTTCTGTATCGATTAGAGAACACCCTCCAATTAAAATTTTCAAAATATCTTCCATGTACAGACTCTCGACCCTCAACAGTTTTATTATAAGTATAGATAGATAGTACAAATAATACTAAAGGTACTTGCTACGTAACTTATTCATAAACTGATTAAAATAGATCCAAATAACTATGACCTAGCATTACCTAGTCAATGAGCCCTTTAGTTAAGGAATGTTCGTGAAAATAGACCTACAATGTTAATTTTACCTACGTACATTTTGTTTCATCGCGGTGTCGACAACCTTGCACCCCGGTGATCGATCAATACACCCTTGAACTTTGTTCCGCACGAACCTGAACCAGGTTGTAAATAAGACTTACTAGCTTATTACCCGTGCCTTTTTTCGCGTTAATATTGAATTTCTTATATTTATTTCGCGCCCTGAAAAGTACTGACAATTCTGTAACTGGGGTTGCTATTCAGGCGGCTTAGGTACTACCATCTCTTAAAGCTATGCTAAATGCTAATATTTGATTATGGTAACTAGTTCTTTATTATGTGATTTTATAATTTACAGTGTTAATTGGACTAAATATATCCACCACAGACAATAGAGAAAGAATTCTGAATTCGGAACACTAATATCTTGACGAACGCTGACGAACCGTTTAGAAAAAAAACATCCGGTCTGATTATTGCCGTGCTCACAAAATGTGCTAGTCATCATAATAATGTACCTATAAGGTGATTGACACCTACCTATAACTGGGCATTAGGCCTCCCCCAAGATAGCTCATACAATCCGTATGAAGATGATAATTTGACCTCAAATTACTTTATCACAGTCTCACAGAATCAAGAGTCTAGTATGATAACAAATATTATACAAAAAAAGAAATTGATGTCATAGGTTGGCACTAGAGGTTCATTTAGGAGTTTTGGCGCGAACACGAAAGGACTCGTACATTATTCCGTGTTGTAATTTTTCAAAATTAGTGTATTTATGTTTAATAATGGTGGATTCTTAAACATAAAAGTTTCAACAACGTGCACAAGTGTTGGAAAGTGATAAAACGAAGTGACACGCGACTTTTTTGTACCACCAAACTCCAAAGACAACTCTTAGTAAAGTACCACCGCTTTACTTGAGTACAAAATTTGTCCAAACTGATACATGAATACGCTGATAATAAAAATAATTATTAAGAAAAAGATATATTACACTTACACTGCTATTTGCAAAATTCTCAACATGAAAAGGATTGATATTTTCGATATAATATATATAATTGACTTGACATTGGCATACTCTCAAGCCGAGAAAGTCCAAGATATAAGGAAAAGAAGAAGAGGTTCATTTATAGGCATTCTTTTTTAATCCATTAATACTGCCAAAGGCTTTTGCATTCATGAAACAAAATGCCGGGTTTCCGTTTCACAATATGAGGTGTATGTACCTACTTATTTATTTTATTTTATTGAAATTGAAAACTACAAAACGCAGCAGTGCAAGTAAGCAATTCTGCGCTTTCCGTGAAGTCTAAAGAATGTGTTATACGAGTTCGTATATTTATAGACTTCTCTAGAAGCGTGACTTTATTAGAAATTTAAATAGCCAGGCATTTCTATTAGTTAAGTCGGTGGTACTCGCCAACGGCTTATAGGGAACAGTGGTTGAAGCAAGCATAGATATACTAATCTATGTCTAAAGACATGATTGAAGTGTCGAAGTATGGAGTAATGGACCATTGTATGATATTCTGTTCTTATAAAGGTACATACACACTCACCAAACGACACTTGACAACAAGCTAAGGCACCTGCCTTAGCTGTCTGTAGTCTGGTAGTCTGATATACCTATATCAGAAGAAAATGTTTGTATGGCTGTAAAAATAATACAGTCTCTTCTATCAACGCTGAAAAACCGAATAAAATTATTGCTAAATCTGATCCTTAAGCAAAATTTTGGATGCTGAAAATCATGGCACTGATGATTGTCAATATTATTATAGTCATCAACATCATTCAATGAAGTCAACCTATCGTAGTCCACTGTGTGTAATTTTCGCCACTAAACACATGTGTGACATCATTTTTCGAGGTTGATTGACCTCTGCGATGGCCAGACAGTTTGATGCAGGGTTTTACTTCGATTTTTCCCTCTCTTCGCCATGACCTCGTCCGAGTTCATCCGTCATAGTCAACAGATGCACCACCACTTGCAGGTGAGTCTAGCTCGGACCCCAAAGATATTGATAGAACCCCATCACACCCTCAATCATCATAGATGTCACCATTTTGACCATCATTTTACTAATAGATAAATCAATGTTAATCCGGTGAGAAATAAAGGTCAGGTGTAAAAGTGGCCTAATGTTAAGCGCTACCTATTTGTACCACACGCCTACTTCCACCTTGAGCCCAATAATCCTACTTAGTGTCACCACAGATTATATAATATATTCTACAGTGTCACCTACAAGTTTACATTTAGTAGAACTTGTGAACACTGTAAGGATTCGTACGGACGCATTTGGAAGCCCGTCCGTTTTGCAGTATTTTTTAGTTTCCAGTTGCCTTTTTCCTTAAAATATTAGTAAAATAAATAATTATTGATTTAGTCAGTGCATAAAAAACGTCATCATCTGGTGTGGAATCTTTTCGCGATAGTTTAAAATGTCTTTTTATGCTTTTGTGTGGAATATCCGTTGTGTTGTGGCTCCTTTCCAACCACGCGTCTATGACAAGTCTGATCGCCCCGATTGTGGCCTATCACCCCTTGGTTGCTCAAGTGGCACCTTCCAAATCTCCACGGTTTCCTGGTGAAGTTTTAAGTGCCTATGGATTTAATATTAACAGCAACTTCAACCAACTCACTATCGATTATCCTTGGTCTTCAAGGAGTAAATAGAAAAAAAGGAACATTAATATTTTTGAACAAAGAACACCGTTTAGTTGGCAGCACCGTAATCATAGATAAATGCTACCATAAACAAGCGTCCTAAGTCGATCCCGAACTTCAGAGATTTCACTTTTCTCTCTGAACCGATGTCTTTAATAACAGTCTGTCTAAAGACAAATCGTTTTCGATTACGCCCTCGACCAGTGTCTATTGATGTCGTACGTCGCACCGCCTCTCACCACCGGCAGGAGGTCCCACCCTCGAACATAAAACCATCGTTCTTTGTAGGACAGCGGAAAAAATATTTTTTTCAAGCAGACTGTTCCTATGATTAACGTTTTTATAGCAAGAATTTAAAAACATTCTAATAGAATTAAATCAGTTGTCATGAATAGATAAAATTTACTTTGATGCTTAGGCTTAGCTTATAATAGTAGGTAACTTAGATAAAAAAATCATTTAGAAATTGTAGTAAGAAAATAATATATAGATAGGTACTGTAACTGTGGCTACCATCTCTTCAATATAATTCTCAGGCTCTTCGTAATTTAATGATTAGTATTGAATTAAAATGAAGTGTATGTTGCTACTGAATACTTACACAATAATGTCCTGTTACACAATACATGACTTACTTAACGCCTAAGTAAACAGGGCAATGTAAGTACTTAACGCCTTAGTAAACAGGCTATTAAGTAGGTAAATGGATTTTGGATTTCTCAACTACAAATCAACCAAAACGTCTCTACATTAAGTTTTTTTATTAAATTATCAACTTAAAACAACGTTATTCCTATTTCTAGTAGGTACAGATAAAAAATGTACGCGCAGTAGGAGAGGGATTAAGCTGTAAGCTGAAATCCACCGCACGTTGGAATTGAATTGACTTCGGATTGACAGACCACTAATCTTGTTTTCTGTAAAGAGATCGTAGATGCGATAATTGCGTCTATTGTAACATTGTAACAAAATGATGTATAAATTCACGGCCTTTTAATATTTTTTTATTTTTAGTAAATAAAACTCAAAATGGAGTAGGTTCCTATCTCTTAAATTTTGATGCTGTCATTACAAGAAACATTTTTTTTTATATATAAATAAAGTTGACATTATTATTTATTATACCAATTTCTTGATAAGACGGACTGACGACCTGAAGAAGGTCGCAGGTAGTGGCTGGATGTGGAAGGCGCAGGACCGTGTATTGTGGTGTAATGGGAGAGGCCTACGTCCAGCAGTGGACTTATAGCAGATTTGATTGATACCTATTCTTCAAGGTTAGGTTGCCTTGTCTGTGGCCAACAACTGCAATACAAGGAGCCAAAAAAAAAGAAAATAGCTTTATTCTTTTTTTTTTCAATTTAGACTAAAGACGGCTGCCGAAATATAATTTTTTTTTAAGAAAATACCCTTCACACACATACCAACAAACCGCAGCCTGCGCTCAAATTCGCACAATGACAATGTTATGTGCGCGTTCACCATTAGAACTTCGTGACTAGAATCTTTATCTGTCTGAATGTGAATATGAGTATCATAAATAAGCTCCTACTACTATAATTTAGTTTGTTATATGAAGTAAGGTTCTTTAGATCATGTTATTCTACGTCGATACTCGTTGTTCTTACGTAACAGTTATTTCTATAAAATACTGGTAGCTGATAAGGTTGATAACAGACTATATTTTTTTATTTTAATCGTGATCAGTCACCAGGCAGCACATAGGTAAGTACATAACGTACTATTATTGTATGTCTAAGTCTACGCACTTTATCGATGGTGATGATAAGAAGAACGCACACAACGTCCTCTCGTTATCAGTCCTTATCATTACCTACTAGGAAAACCTATACTATGTAGAGATTAGTCAAAACCTACAGGAGCAGGGTGCAATGAGCCTACTGTAATTTTCGGGACTCAAAGTCAGCCTTAGGTACCTAGTAGGTACTCACACAAAACTAGAAAATTTGCAACATTTTTTTACAGTCTGTCTGTTTGTTTAGGTTCATCAACTAACCCGCTGAACCGATTTGACGGAGTTAGCCCCGTCGCTAGTGGATAGCTGATGTTATAGCATAGTAGAAATGTAAGAAATATAAACTCTGGTTATAGGGAGTAAGTTAGACTAGGTACTTTTGTTTTTAAAAGGATTCAATCCAAAAATATAATAAACCTATTAAATGGTGAATATCCATATGAAGTTGCGTCCATTCGCAGATTTACTACAATAAAAATAGGTAGATACCTGTCATAAAATAGACTAAAATGTATGCGCAGATATTAGAAACAGCTACATAAACCTGAATTACAATCATAATCATCAATACATATAATAAAATCGTAACAGGTCGCTGTCTGTACATGGAAGATAAATAAGAAAAAATATTATAGGGGGGCTTTATGAACGCAATAGAACCCAAAACAATGATTTTTAGAATTTTTGTCTGTTTGTCTGTATGTCTGTATATCTGTTTGTCTGTACGGTTGTGCACGCTAATCTCAGTAACCGCTCAACCGATTGCAATGCGGTTTTTTTTATTGTGTTGAAGTTTGCTCCAGTTAACATTTAGCGTTTGTTTTATGTAAATCGGTTTAGAAACAAAAGAGTTATAACACTTTTAAGAATCAAATATTTTGAAAATTTTAATTGTAGGGGTTTCTTTGAATGTGAGTGAACCTAAACTGGCGTGTTGGCTTAATCATAAAAGAGCTTAATGATTAAGACTATTTTTAAACAATTCAATTCATTAAAACAATTCAGTCCACGCCTTCGGCGCGGACTGAATTGTTTTAAAATTGACTTAATCATTAAGCTCTTTTATGATTAAGCCAACACGCCAGTTTCAGACGCTGCTTGATGACTCTGATGAAGAAATACCTTTCCTTTCATACACCTTACGTGACGTAAACGAAGTTGCGGGCTCAGCTAGTAGGTATAATCAATAAGGCTGATGTGATATCAATAACAAGATAAATTAGTTTTGCAAATATTCAAGTTATCGCGATAAGTCAAGCCATTTATTCTATTTATGTTCAACTTTTTATCTAGATTATGTCAAGTGGATAAACTTAAGAATCTTATTTCAATTTCATATCCTTAATTAATCCGGCTGCTAATCAAATTTTAATATTATGTATTGGGGCCTTAAATTACTCTTAGAACCAGATAGGTACCTACTATAGCTACTTATACCCATCCGAGCGTTAAAGAACATCTAATAATTCTCGGGTCCTTCAGAGATCATTAATAAATCAGAAACTCTTAAATTTATATCTACTCATTTTGTTGTACTTCTATCAATATTAAGTATTAAATACGATGATTAAAAACTTTCATTTAATTATCTATAGATACATCGCGATTGTGGTATCTCAGATAACGTTATACATTCGTGGAATACGCTACGAGCGGAGTTAAAGATAAGACTAACTCACCTGCGTGGGGAGAACAGTGTCCCGGCCCAGGGGTATCGACATTTCGCTAGTCGCGGCGCCGGCCGCACCCCGGCGTCCG
Organism: Miltochrista miniata; assembly: GCA_933228765.1. Classification (NCBI taxonomy): domain Eukaryota; kingdom Metazoa; phylum Arthropoda; class Insecta; order Lepidoptera; family Erebidae; genus Miltochrista; species Miltochrista miniata. The sequence goes on along the minus strand of OW121766.1, from coordinate 21,183,761 downwards.
CCCTCGCGCACCCATCCACAACCCGCCGACAGAACCGCGCACCCGCCCGCTACCAGTCTCACAAACACCGATCACAAATAAAAACACTTTCCTTACAAAAAAATAAAATTTTCACCAGTTTTTTAACTTCCAACACCGCAACTTTTTCTCTCCGAGTCGATTACAAGCATCACCGTCTAATCCTCATTCAGAACGTACAACCACACTTATAAAAATAAAAAAAATTCGATGCGTATGTATAATCAGAACACGGCAGTATTAAAAAGCGCGTTTTATCTCTACACAGCAGACTAACGCCTACCCCGGCAGGCGCGAGTGTGCGACTGGCGCGCCGCCAGCGGTCGCCGTGCGCATCGTTCGCGGCTCACCCCGCGGCGCCCGAAACCTAGGACTTCGTTTTCCGATCGGCTCTGCACGCTGGCGGTTGTATAGGGTCGCACAGCCTCCTTCATCTCGGTCTCTCGGCTATACGCACAGAATCCTTACGGGCGATCACATGGACACGTGCCGGGCTACGGGCGTAGTGCGGTTATCGAACGCGAGTACACATGCGCACTTTGCACCACTATGACCGTCGTGGCTCATTCATTTGTGCGGGTCTCACCTCAAATAACGCACACCTGAGCAAATATTATGGCACTTGGACTACAATAGCTCCGTTGTTTTCAAACGTTCAATTACAGAAGCCACGCAAGCAATTATAGAGCTTCACTTGCTTATTTTTAAAGTTTAATGAACGTCAATGCGGCTATAAAATGCCGTTACTCCATGTGCGGTTCATTAATGGTTGTGGATTTATTGTTTTGGGAAATACGCTTGGAATCTGAGCTATTTTTGACAATGCAACATAAATGTAAGAGCCATTTCTGCCACTTTTTTAAACCCATGAGTAGAGTAGAGGGAGAGATCTAATTTACAATTTTCCTACCCTTGTCACAATTTATTAGAGGTCGGCGCAATATGTCTTCTTATATTCTTCTCTAGTACTCGTTGTCTCATAATTTACTTCTTTCACATTTATATCTTTCTAATCACAGTCCAGCCATCTTTTGTTTTGCCTTCCTCTGGCTCTCCATCCCTCAACTTCCAAATTTATCGTTCTTTTGGTAATATAACTTACATCTATTCACATTACATGCCCATACCAAGATTCAGCCACTGGAGTCACTTTCAAACTCTCTCTCTCTTACAGTCATTTCGTATTTTATTCATCCAACTTAACTTTCTCATTTATGCTACATGCACCCTTTTTTATCCATGTTCTTGACGACCCAACATTCTTAACCATCCAGTACGATAAGTCTTACTATCCATTTATAATTTTGCTCTTGAGCTTGAGTGTCATCCCTGGATCGCACGTTGTGGCTGTGACGTGTCGCCATTTCATCCACCCAGCATTTGCAGGATCAACCTATGATAACCTCTTCATCTCCCTTTACCTTTCCTTTCAATTCAGTGACAGATACAGATCAGGCTCTAGGTCTGAGTTAGAACCGTTTCAAAGTTACAAGTCTAGCTTTAGTATTTGGAAGGGTGCAGAGCGTACGAAGTGGTTAAGCGTAGGCGCAGCTCGAGGCTGTATAGTTATCGACAGTTCGCCCACTTTTCCTTTCCACTACGTTCACTGTTCCAGATTACGTCATTGGTTATTCTAGATATCCATATTCTCGATGCCTCGCCTCTTGTGGGAAGTAGATAAGTGACTGCCAAATATTCGATATAGATAAGTTAAAAATGTGGTACCATGATAAAGTGTTAGACTGGCTGGCACCAATATACTTGTTGTTTAAGTTTAGATGAGGAGGTATGAGGCATACCTACCTGTTTGCAAGGAGAAACAAACGACTAATCAATATAATCAGTCTATCGCAGTCCAAAGCTGGACGTAGGCTACCCTGAGTGACATCTTTTTTGGGATAATTTAATTTTTTATATAATTGGCTCGCCAAAATGATGCCGCTGTTCGAAGGAAAGTCACAGCGACATTTTGTTTTGTTTACGTGAGGGAAAATCCTCACAGCGACATCTAGCGATTGAGGGCCACCGTGCCAGTCTGTAAGACTATAAAGCGGCCCTCAAGTTGGCGGCCCTATGATAACGAGAACGACGAGTTACTAATCGAGAGATACTGGACAACGCTAGTCAGTCCCGGTGGTTGGTTGAGGGTATTGTTTTAAGTTTTTCTCGTACGACCTTCCGTTAGTCTGCAGTTACACAACTTTACATGAAGCTACCAAAGATCGCAGTAGATCCCTGTACATTTTTTTCATCCATCGGTCAATTCACTATTGATGTAACTACAATTGGTGGCCCAGTTTTAATATCAACCGACATGTGAATTGAATGTCTTAGGTTGATATTAAAACTTCTTCAAGCACCCAGACTTCAGACTTGTTTTAACAGAAAGATAGTAAGTAAGTATAATGATAAGTAATTAAATAAGTTGGTGGTAGCCTCGCCCATTCAGCAAGTGACCACCTACAGAAATCAGACATTTTGATATGAATGGGCGAGGCTCTACATCCATTTCTAGACTTTTAACTTAGTGGTACGAGTATTAGGAAGATCCTGGGCTTTAATGAAGGTTGTGTATGCAATTTGGTAGGTGGTAAGACGACGAAAAACAATTAAAATTGTATAAAACCTCAATATAACCAGCCACCCATGGGTGTATAATATATCCATCAAGAAAAAACTCTACTTGGTAGAGACGAAAACAAGCGATCTTATTGAGTGCTAGTCAAAATACTCTCAGCATTCTCCTTGCTGGAGCTGCTAGGTTAGACTGTACTGTAAGGCATAATGGGTTATCCTTTCGAAAACTGAGCCTCCTGACCTTGGGTTTGTAGGGATTCATGTGATTCTATCCTGAATAGCATCTATGAAGGATATCCTAAGGAAAAAAAAAGACTGCAAGTCAAGGCACATGACCTCCTTATTAGACAATTTGATTTCTGTGGGTGGTCATTTGCTGAATCGGCGAGGCTACCACCAACCTATTTTGTATTCGTATTTTGATCTACATCCATTTCTAGACTTTAAACTTAGTGGCACGAGTATAAAAATCGAATCTGGGCTTTAATGAAGGTTGTGGATGCACACTGACTCTCAGAAAAATAACGCCCGACTAAATCTGAATGTGTATCTTTGTCTTTGTTGTGCCTTGAGCGACGAATTTATGAACCTATTGTTTCAAAGGTTGAGAGAATTTTAACTGAATTTCAAGGCGTCTGATTTTTATGTTTCTAGTGTCTAATATTCTTTGTTTTATCAGAAAAATAGTAAAACCTAAGTAAGTATTTCAATTTAGTGTGATGGGGCTCTACCTGCCAAGATCTTTGGGGACCAAGCAGGACTCACCTGAAAGTGGGTTCTCGCTGACTAATGAAAGAAAACTAGAAGCAAGATCCTATACCAATTCGTCTGGCTAGCGTAGTACAGTAAGGCTAATCGTCCTCCCATAATTATTATTATGGTCTGCATCCTACTTCCTACTAATATGTAAAAGTTTGTGAAGATGTTTGGATGTTTGTTACTCAATCACGCTCTAACGGCTCAATGGATCTGGCTGAAATTTGGTAGGGATAGAGTATAGCCTGGAATAACACATAGGCTACTTTTTATCCCGGGAAAAGTTCCAGCGGGAACGGTAACCAAATTTCCTGCAGGCGAAGCCGCGCGCATCAGCTAGTTGGACTACAAAGTCTATTAACTGATTTCATTGATTGATATTGTTATGTGTGTAGGAAATAGTGCATGTATATTATTTATGTTCCGATAAGCGCCTAATAATCTATATACAGCAAATAGCATTTCTATGAAAAGTCACAAGCCAATGATAGTAGGATTTTTCTCACCATCAATTTCATCTTTTTTAGGAAGGTACTGATATATATTCCGGTAGAAATACAGAATGTAACTTGTTAAATCGATGAAAATGTTTGAGTACCTACTCAAATTGACAATTTTGTGGCGGATAATAAACGTTTGATCAATGATGAAGTGTCTTATGTAGTTATGGAAAAGAAGGGTTATTTATGCCATTCCAATACCTTATCAATCTTCTTACGATCACGAAACTGTTTACACGCTGACACAGTGTTCCGTAATAGATCACTGCATTAAGCAACTTTCTCAGTGGCTAGTCCTTCGATGGGTGACCACCTGACCACCTTGTGATTATTCATTAGCGAGCGTTTCTGTGTTTCGGAAGACACGTCATGCCATTGGTCCCGGTTGTCACTAACAAGGCAGTCGTTTATCCGTGATGGTACATTTAAGGCCTTTGCGCTCGGTAAGACTAATTCGCAGTACGCCTAACTCGCGTTATGACTAGTCAAAAGGAGAAGTAGGCATAACGCGAATTATACCTACTGCGATGTAGGCCAACAGCTAAATAGGTCAAATAATAACTAGACCTACTGAGATTTAGTCTTAAGCCTCTTAAGTTGGGCTAAATATTTGCATGCAGCATCGAGGTCAGCCCACCTGATGGAAGGCGGTCACCGTATTCTAGGGATATTTGCGACGCCGGAGTGAGGTGATTTTTTACGCTTAATGTCCGCCGACGTAGGGGTGTTGATGAGGGAATGGATGTGAGGATGTGAAGGGTGGGAGTGACGCCCTAGGCACTGAGTCCCCCCCAGCGATGCATCCCATTCGGTGGATTCAGTGTAATTTTTACAGAGGTTTTCTTCCTCGCAACTCCAAAGAGCCACCGTGCCCGTCTGTTGCCAGACGGGGTTACGGCTCGGCCGAACGATGGTCCCCATGAGACCGTGTACTTCGCCACTGAGCACCCCTCCTTCCGAGGGCTTACCCGGGGCTCCCAACCATAGGCTGTTGGGCGTTACGTGAGGTTTTTTAGTCGGTAGGAGTCCAGAACAGCATCCATGATGGATTTTCCCTCACGTTAAAAAAAAAGTATAGATAACATGAAACTGATATTATTCATTAAAAAGTCAAAATATTCTTACAGCTGCATGACAACGATTTCATCTATGTGCAAATTAAGAATTCAACCCAATTAATATTTTAGGCATAACGCGATGTAGACCAACTAAGATTTAGGTATATGCCGAAGTAGTCCATTTACGAAATAGACCAACTGCTATATAGGCATACAGCTAATTAGGCTGAAAGCGAATTGTAAATGACATTTAGACGTAACGCGAGTTAGGCACACTACGAATTAGTCTTACCGAGCGCAAAGGATTTAAGGTAGGTAGGTACATACATTTAAACTGGTGATGCACCTATTCCAAAAATTCAGCACTTATTCCTTGCAGCATAGAAAAACAGGCCCCCCTGACTCCAAATTCTGGTAGGCTTTGGAGGCAACTGAAAAAGCTTCGCAACAATAATAACAGATCACACATAGGTGAGGAAAATTGTGGACTTTTGCTCAACAAAATAAATATTATGACTTGACGTAGGTACACAAAGAACACTAGTTAAGTAACCCGGGCAAAAGAAACGCACACCGAGACGCCTGCGTACGCCAACGTATAACATTACACACACACACACACACACATGTACGCTAAGTCATTTTTATTACACACTTCTTGTGGCATTCCAAAACAATCAACGTGTTGCAATTAAATAAATTAGCGTATTTGAAATTATGACGTAGTAACCAACGTAGCTAAGGCTCATAAGTTCTCGTCTTTCCCGATTCTGAAGACCCGAGGTTCATAATGAGTGAACTGTACTCTTTTTGGATTTCCAAAATACTTGTTGATATTTTCCTATGATGAGACGTTTCGTTTCGAGTGATTATCGAAAACTTAAAATATGTTTAAAATTTTGTGGTTTTATTATTTTGTAATCATTGCAGTTTTTGTAAAATATTTTTTTAGTTCCCTTACTGATACTAATAGTGAGGGTAGATAGTATAAATTCAAACTAGCTAAGCAAGTTGCATTAGGTTTGAAATTACTTTATAAATACTCTCTTAATAATAATACCGTTTGTCATTGGTATTATTCAGTTAGAGTATTCGTATACAGCTAACAACATTTGTGTCTGACGCTTTCACGCCTTTTGCCTCAAAATTTAAACTTACTACGAATACTTACCTAATTATTGAGATTAAAGATTCCTTATTTAACAATATTATTGAGAGCAAAAATAATTGTTTTTTACGAGAACAATGTCTCAATTAGTGAAATTGTGAGACGCTTAATGATATCGGTAAGCAGTCTAATTTAACATCATAATTTTTTTTACATAAGTGTTCAGTTTCTTTGTTAATCAATAATCATAATATTTCGTTTACAGAGAAAAACTGTGTGGCTGTGGGTTCACCGTCATGCAAAATCTGAAGGCATAGATCGGGGAACACCCAAAAATTCCGAAATATGTTTTTCCGAATTTCAATATTCCGATGTTCAAAATTCCGAAGATTATAATTCCTAAGAAACAAAGCTCCGAATATTCAAAAGGACGATATTCATTTATCCGAAAGTCATAAGTACGAATTTTTATTTTTCCTAATTTCATTAGCACGAATAATCAAAAGACTGGACTGTTATTTTTCCGAAAAACATTATTCAGAATTTCAAATATCCGAAAATTCACTGTTAAAGCTTTTTTAATAAAGTACGGTCAAGTCTAACTACCGAAGATATTATTTCCCAGTGAGTGGAAGGCAAACGAAAAAACAAAAAAAATTGCCACGATGGCTAAGGCCGGAGCTCCGGTCCGCTTCGCTTTCGCCTTAGCATTCTAACCTAACCTATTCAAGTCGAGGTGTTAACCATAATAAGTGAATGGTTAACACCCCAACTCAGAGTACCCCGACTCGGATAGGTTAGGATAGGTGGTTATTTTTTTTTGTTTATCGTTTGCCTTCCACTCACTTGGACCACGGCTCGTGCAAATTCAGATCCAAACATCTCTGAGGTGAAACGCAAATTAAATGCCGCCTCGAGGTCCAGTAAAAGAGCAATTGGCAAGGCCAAGTTCGATTTCGTCGGCAGAATTGGCGAACGGCTAGCAGGCTACCCTTCAGGAAGTCGTGAATTTTGGTCGCTTGCCAAAGCTGCCGAGGGAAACTTCTGTCGGTCAGGATTACCACCCTTGCTTAAACCCGACGGTAGTTTGGCCCAGAGTGCCAAGGAGAAAGCCGACCTTTTGGGTAATCTCTTTGCCTCTAACTCGACCATGAGCGACGGGGGTGCTTTACCGCCGGGCATTCCGAGTTGTGGCACTTCCATGCCGGAAGTTAAATTTACACAGCGGAATGTCCGGCGGGAGCTTCAATCTCTGGACGTTCATAAGTCGAGTGGGCCAGACGGCATTCCCGCGGTGGTACTTAAGCATTGTGGTCCAGAGTTGTGTCCGGTACTTACACGTCTTTTCACACTTTCCTATTCTATGCAACAAGTCCCGGCGTCGTGGAAGATCGCGTATGTACATCCTGTACCCAAGAAGGGTGACAGAACCGACCCGGCCAATTACAGGCCTATAGCCGTCACCTCCCTTTTATCCAAGGTGATGGAGCGTGTAATTAATACACAGCTCCTGGGGTACCTTGAGGAACACGACCTGCTCAGCGAGCGGCAGTACGGTTTCCGTCACGGTCGCTCGACGGGCGATCTTCTTGTGTACCTAACACACCGATGGGCGGCGGCTATCGAGAGTAAGGGTGAGGCTCTAGCTGTGAGCCTCGACATCTCTAAAGCCTTTGACCGGGTCTGGCACCGTGGTCTTCTTACGAAACTGCCCTCATATGGACTACCCGAGAGATTATGCGGATGGGTGTCCAGCTTCTTGGCCGGTAGAAGCATCAGGGCCGTCGTTGACGGCAGCTGTTCAGACTGCATGGCCATAAACGCTGGAGTACCGCAAGGCTCAGTGTTGTCCCCTACTCTGTTTCTGCTGCATATCAATGACATGTTGTCTATTGACGGCATTCATTGTTATGCGGACGACAGTACGGGGGACACTTGTTACACGGGCCGCCCCGGTATCTCTCGGGACACAGTGGAGGAAAATCGTGAACAGCTTGTGTCTGAAATCGAGGCTACTCTTACTAGAGTGTCCGATTGGGGTGGACAAAATCTTGTCCAGTTCAACCCTTCCAAGACACAAGCGTGTTTTTTCACCGCTAAGCAAACCCCAATTACTGTAGCGCCGCAATTTCAGGGCACATCTCTTTCCATCTCCAAAAGTATAGGGATCCTTGGCGTTGACATCTCCAGTGACGTTCAGTTCCGTAGTCATTTGGAGGACAAGGCTAAGCTGGCGTCCAAAAAGCTAGGTGTGCTCAACAGGGCGCGGCGGTACTTCACTGCGGCGCAAACACTGCTTCTCTATAAGTCGCAAGTGCGGCCGCATATGGAGTACTGCTGTCACCTCTGGGCGGGAGCACCTGAATATCAGCTTCGTCCATTTGACTCGGTGCAAAGGCGAGCTGTAAGAATTGTCAACGATCCTGTACTTACAGCTGGTGTGGAACCTCTTCGCGACAGGAGAGACTTTGCCTCCTTATGCGTGTTCTACCGCCTGTACAATGGTATGTGCTCTGAGGAATTGTTTGATATGATGCCCACGGCTACGTTCTATCATCGCACCGCTCGCCACAGACAGGGAGTTCATCCTCACACTCTGCGTCCGGTGCGTTCCAGCACGGTTAGATCCGATAGGTGTTTTCTTCCGCGCACGCTTAGGTTGTAGAATGACCTCCCTGCCTCGGTTTTCCCAAACGCCTACAGTATGGGGTTCTTCAAAGGGGGTCTTAGAAGGTTTTTACAGGGTCGGTAGCGCGAGTGTGGCACCTCTGGTGTTGCAAACGTTCATAGGCTGCGGTGACCACCGGTCCTTCTGGTGGGCCGTATGCTTGTCTGCCACCTTAGTGGTATAAAAAAAAAAAAAAAAAAAAAAAATATTTTCGGTAGTTAGACTTGACTATACTTTATTAAATAAACGGGTGGAATCGGGAACATACATAATCGTCTTTAATGATAAGTTTTCGGGTTGAAACAGAAACGGGTGGAAACGACATTTATCCTTCGTATTTATGATATTTCGGATTTTTGATAATCGGAGTTCGTATTTATAATATGGCGGATTTTTAATGATTCGGAATTCAACGGTTCGGTTTCTTGAAATTCGGCATTCTGACAGTCGGAATTGTAAACATTCGGAATTTTAAAATTATGACTTTTGATAAAAAGGATTTATGAAACATCGGATTTTTGACTTTCGGGATTTCGAATCATTCGGACTTATGAAATTCGGAATTATGAAATTCGTGATTGTGACTTTCGGAATGAAGTTTTTCGTATTAATGTAGTGTACCCCATAGATCGTCTCCAACCTGGTCCCCTACCTTTGGCTTTTACTGATGCAAATCCACGGCACAGGGATATTGTGGCCACGCACATTGCTGAACCTTTCACATCAACTCAATCTACGGTAACCTGACACAACGTCAGCATCTAATGTGTCCGCATCATTCACCTACGTGCAGGTGGGTTGAGGTGTGCCAAACCAGCAAAAAAATTTTTGATACCTGACCTTCATCGTAAAAACAGATTACGGTTTGCTAGGGAATATTTGAATTTTTATTGGTGCAATAATATTGTTATATTTAGTGACGAAATGTGTTTTAAATCTGATAAGGATGAACGCAAATTTCTATGGAGAAAACCATGTGAATGGTATTTTCGAAAAATATTTTACTACGCTGAACCAGTGGCGTTATATTACCAAATTAATTATTAAGTAAGTATTAAGTAGCTAATAAGTGAGTGATGTTATTGTTTGCGAGGTTAGAAATCATGATACCATGATGTCCGACTAGCTAACATGTTGATTCATATCACTTATGAGTATGATTTTATTTTTAGGATTATAAAAATTATGCGTCCATGCTTGTAAAATTAATTATCTTTTTAATAAAGAATATATAGATATAAAGGCAGATAACTGTTACTGAACATGAAAGTGTCGCCAAGTATGTGTGTATTTTTATATATATAAGTATGTCTATCAGTCGTTTAGATCCCATAGCACAAGCTTATATTAGTTTAATTTGAGCTAGATGATGTTATGTGAGATTGTCCACAAATATTTATTGTTAAAAAATAACATTACAAAGATAAAATACACTTCTGTCGATGAAATATTTAATTAAGAACTTTAAAGTTGTCTTAAAGAGCTATACAATGCGAACGGAATGAGTCAATTTATGCATAATTACTATTTTAGGTTATTATACTCACTATAGACACGTGAATGGTTATGTAATAAAAACGTTTCTGGTTATATATAATAAAAAGTTTTCTCAATTAAAAGGTATTTGTTTTATTATATTTACTAGCGAATGTTTCACCCGCTGAGTTCCCGTTCCCATGGAAATGCGGGAATAAAACATACACTATGTTTACCGGAGTAGTGTAGATTACCGACATTGAAAGAATTTTTCAAATCGGTTTGATAGATTCGGGGCCTATTCAATGCAAACGAACAATCAATTTAATATTTCCTCTTTCTAATATTAGTAAAGATAATCTATAGAGTGTGTATAATATGCCTCTGCCCCCCCCTGCCTACCCCTTTAAGGATAAAAACGTGACCATATGTATGTATAATGTAACCTATTTACAAAATAAAATACCATTAAGAGTATTTTTAGCAAAAACTAGTTGAATGTCTGTGGATTAGAACTTGGGTGAGTTTTACAGAATTCACCAAAAAGTGGTTGAGCAATAGGATTCGAACTCGGATCATCGCTTTTATCGGTCCACCTCTTACCAATCATGCTGCGCTTGCTGTTACGTAAATAGTTCAAATAAGTAAATATATTGTATTATGTAGGCGTAAGTAATACCTACATAGTACTTGTATTGCATAGTTATATTTCGGTCATTACTAATATAAAAAATTGCATCTGTGTGAGTGAGTGTATGCTAACGAAGTGCCTACACTCGTCGACATTACGCAGACGTCAGTGTGCGTTTCTTCCGCCCGGGTTACTTAACTAGTGTTCTTTGTGTACCTTCCGCATCCTTATCAGTATTGTAATACTAATAACAGTTCGAGTTACATGACGTTTATGTAACTCGTGGGACCAAATGAAGAATGTTTATAAACTCTAGGGATGTCAAGGTTCTTTTGATTCCTAGCCTTCAGGTACGTAGGTACCTAAAGATATTCTTAGTTAGAAATACTTGTATGTGTGTTTATGGTCACGCCTTTATCCCCGAAGGGGTAGGCAGAGACATATTATATGCAGACATTTCACCTTTTTAGAATTTGTCCTACGAAATAGGTGGTGAGCCGTATTGCCGTGTTCAAATGGGCAGGCGCAGTTTGTGACTGCCTGCTGTTGAAAATTTTCAAGCCGCCTTTAAAGGCCTTCAACTTGGCTTAACGACTGTCATTCTATTGGCAACCGCGACCAACGGCTTAACGTGCCTTCCGAAGCACGGAAACGCTCAAATAAATGTCACAAAGTGGTCCTATGGATGGTCACCCATCCAAAGACTGGCCATAGTGAAAGTTGCTTACTGCAGTGATCGTTTACAGAATACTGAGCCTGCGGGGCCACGAGCGCTTCTACTTATAGAAATACTTGCATTCATATTTTCATCTAGTATCCCTACTAAATACTATTAGCAGTACCTATTATAAATGCGAAAGTAACTCTGTCTGTCAGTCTGTATGTCTGTTACGGTTTCACGCCTAAACCAATTTTGATGAAATTTGGTATAGAGATAGTTTGAGTCCAAGGGAAGAACATAGGCTACTTTTTAACTGACTGCGCAAAATGAGGGTAACGAATTCTACGCGGACGAAGTCGCGGGGAACCGCTAGTTAGGTATAATAGGTAAATGTGTTTTCGAACGTTTAAATTGACATTCTTTTTCATGGCCGTTGAGGGCATGGTGTGTCTTATGCAACTAATACATAGGTACGTTAAAAAGGACACCGTTTTTCTACAGAAAGGCACATCTAGGGGAAAAACCGAATTTTACGCTGGAGCCGCCTACAGAAAGGCACATCTAGGGGGAAAACCGAATTTTACGCTGGAGTCGCCTACAGAAAGGCACATCTAGGGGAAACCCTGAATTTTACGCTGGAGTCGCAGAGGTTTTTCAGTTGCTATACTTATTCCTAGCCTTAGATTATTTACAGTTTTTATATCTATGTTCCTAGCTTAGGTACCCCTCCAACTGAGTTGAACGACCAACTTGCAACTACGATTGGATGAACTTACCAGTCAAAATACGTGTATTTATGATTTATGATCTTACCCAGGTCACCTGAACGGGACTCGACATTAGTTTCCAATGATTACTATGAATAAACGTTACGTCACGTTAAGCTAGGCGATAGATACCCACTGAACCTGTTTGATAATGAATGGCCTAGTAAGCCTTCTTGCAGCACAAATACCAAAGCTTTTATAGGGTGGGGCGTACCTCCTACGCCTCCACTAAGTAGATACATTCATTCATGCGCTATAACCCTCGCAGGTGCCTACCATGTTTCGCAAATGTTATTAACAGTCACAGTATCAAAAATTACTTAATACTTTTTTTTAACGTGAGGAAAATCCTACAGAGACGCTATGCCGATGAGTCCTACCGACTAAAAACCACACGTATCGTACCTAACAGCCCACGGTTGGGAGCCCCGGGTAAGCCCTCGGAAGGATACCCCAGGACCCCAACAGACCTATGGCTACAGCTATCACTGCGGCCTCACCTAGGGGGGATCTTACCAAATGCTACAATTGAAAATCTGCATTATTATGCTGAATTGTGGCCTAGTAACCACATATCTTCTAGGTGCCCTTCCGAGGGCTTACCCGGGGCGTAGGCAGATACATAGATACCGTGTGTTTTAGTTGGTAGGACACCGGCATAGCATCCATGAGCATTTTCATACGTAAAAAAAGGTAGTATGCCGAGACTAGCGATGCTTGGTTCTGCCTTCTTTTATTCTCTACGTTTGTAAATTGTAGGTAGTGTGTGCTGTGTGTGATATGATAACTGTGTTTTTCCTTTCATTCTTTCTTTTGTGCTTTGAAGAGTATGGTCTGAGTGTCATGATATGGAAATGGCTTTAGGATGTGACACGATATCCATACCTTTTTATTATTATTTTTTTAACTTGAAGTAAATCCTGCAGGGATTCTATGTCGAACTCCTACGGCCTACCGACTAAAAACCACACGTATCTTACTGAACAGCCTACGGTTGGGAGCCTCGGGTATGCCCTCGGAAGGATACTCCAGGACACGATATCCATAACAAGCAGAAAAGTTAACAAAACTTGCTTTGTGTGATAATCCAGAATCGTACCGAACAGTGTGTGACACACTAACTTAATACCAGCAGCAAAATCAGTCTATTCGTCAATCGTCATCAGAATCAATTCAATGTAAGTGGAAAAAATTATACTCTCTTTCAATTAGCACATTCTTGAATAGGTCTTGGTTACCTTGACAAGCAATAATCACCGTCATAAGAGCGTCATCCACGGTTGCATCGTCTCGGCTTCGAATTCCGATATGCGCATTTACTTATTTCGTTTTCGTACGTTTCCATCTAGCTTCAGTTTCCAGCATCGCCGAATGTGAGAACTCGGTAACATCAGTTTTCAATAACGGCTAATCATTACCGAAAAAAGTCCCAGTAGGCTGATAATGTCATTTTGACAAAGATCAAATATTTTTACGGTAATATTTATTGTCAATAGTGCACAATATGTTTCGCAATACCTCGGCAGTAAATTCATATTACATTTGCAAACATAAACATCGGACACCTAAGTACCTATAAATCTAATATTACCTACCTGAATTCCTTGCAAATTCCCTTCGTAAATAGACCATCTTCCATATGTAGTCATTGCACTATTCACAACAAACTTCTAAAATAACTGCACTAGTTTCATGAAACGAGCAGAACGAATATCTATAAATTTCAAACAAAAGCGACGGTCATAAACTCGGTACGAATACTAGCTTAATGTGTTTAGTTGACTAGTGTTTGTAAGGCACTGCTGTGTGACACAGTAGCCTCAACAAATACCTACTATACTGCTTGATTAGCACAACGTGTGCAAATCGTTCGACACCATCTGGAACTACGAACGACGCACTCGTTCAAATTGAAATTGATTGTTCATCTGAGAGTCGCATTCATTGGTTTGATTGAGTGGAATGGATGAAATGAACCTTGTGACTTTATTATTACTGTTATGAAGTGATTTTCGCAATATTCTTATACTTGACCATTTAAGTTTGATGTGAAATACCAGTTTGTATCGTTGTTTTCACACGCTGACAGAAAGTTAGCTTTGTCGACAATAGGTAGCTACAAAATATGGTGAAGATGCGAAGATGTAATTTACATATCTAAGTACATAAAACATCTGAGATATTTTTGTATACCTATTTGTCTCATCAAAATGACCATGAAAGTCATGATGACCTCGTAAGTTGGAGGGATAAGCAAAGGCATACCTGTTCCTCAATTCCATTTGACTTAGATACCTAATAAAAGCAAGGGTGTAGTGGGGCCCTACCAACACCTCCGGGCCCAAGTCAACCTCACGTGCAAGCTTGTGCACCTGCTGAACAACGGACGAGGTTCTGACGTCGGCGGTCCACTTCAACACGGCGATGGGCTCACCACCTGTTACGTGGGACCGAATTGTACACGGTGAAATGTGGGCCGGTATAGGCCTCTGCCTACCCCTTCGGGGATAAAGGCGTGAGTATATGTATGTATGTATGTATGTTAGATACCTAATAGATGGTGAGCCTATTGCAGTGTTGAAACGGAGAGGCGAAGGATGTGAGTTTTTGGTGGTTATTTTACGTGTGAAAATCCCTTTATGTTGTGATGCCTGACTTTTACCGACTAAAACCACACGTGCCCTACCGTGAGTTAAGCCACCCAAGGGCTTTCAACTTAGCTCAGCGCCTGCTATACCTATTAACCTGCTGGCAGGCAACACCTTATAACTCGGAAAAATAACTCTGTACCAGTGGCGCGAGGCCATCAGCGCGGGGCGTCACTTGCCTTCCTTACGAAGCATGGAAACGCTCGCAAAGGGAAACTTCACAAGTCGTCACCGATCTCAGAAGTCAGAACTAGCAGTTGGTAATCGTTCACAAGATACTAAGCAACAGGACTGCGAACGCTTCACAGAACTCGCGAGAGCTTTTTAATGCCTCGATGGCGCAGGCGGTTGTGTAATCGACTGGCGCGCTAATGTCCTGGGTTCGATTCCCGGGTCAGACCAAATACTTGCGGGATTTACAAATGTTTGTTTCGATGTTTCGGTGTTTCTTTGTATGGCTCACCAGCTATTAGGTACGTAGGACAATAAACTATTAGGTGAAATGTGGGCGAATACCTCTTCCACCCTACCCATTCGTGAATATAGGCGTGGACTATTGCGCATCCGGTGCGTGGGACTCACGGCGCGACCCCGGTAAAGTCCTACCCACTAAACCCCGCTATGTTCCTCCACGTCCTTTAGCTGGGCCGAAGGATAGGTACCCAAGATGATTCACGTCGACCCGGCAAAGAGCGCCCCGCACGTCCGGGGCTCTTGTCGTGGAACCCAGATGGGCGGCTTCCCGGAGCTCCCAAAGCTGAAGGCTACACCCGCACCTCCACCACTCTCGAGCGCCCGTTTAAGCAGAGGAGGTAGAAACAGGCTGACCCGGGCGTACTCTAATGGGCTGTCCCCGGAACGCAAGGAGGGTGCCCACCGCCATATGACCGTTGGTGGGCGGGGGGTAAACGCAACGCAGGCCTGTACTAATTCCCGCTCCTCCAATCAGTAGGGTGTTTGGCCTTAATATGTGCCACTCTGGCCAAACGTTTTAAGGTGGGTCTACGCTAGACGAGCCGAGCTGAAATTCGTGTAGTGTGGACCGACCTACACGAGACTCGAGCGACACTTGTCATCGCGAGCAGAACGACTCGGCTCGTGCTCCGCTCTTGCTAGTCTAGCGTAGACCCACCTTTAGGTTTTTACAGGGTCGGCAGCGCAAGTGTAGTGCCTCCGGTGTCGCAAGCGTCTATAGGCTAGATACGGTGACTATCATTCCTACAGGTTGGCCATATGCTTGTCTGCCACCTTATCTAGTAGTATAAAATAAACGGGGTTTGCTTAATGCTTACGTTCTTCCGCCATGACCTCGTTCGTCAGTCAGCAGGTGCACCACTTGCCCAAGATCACGGCAGGTCTCTCATTTTAATGTTACATTTAGGTAACACTAAGGTTGTGTGTGGACAAAAGTAAAAGGTCTCGTGGAAGTCATAGGTAACGTAAACTGCGCTTAGCTACTTTGGTTCTTAATAAAAAAAAAAGAATATTTACCCTCAAATTCAGGCAGACACATGAACATTACATTAAGATGAGAGGAGTCCTAAACAAGGTGAAGCGGTTCTTTACGCCGAACTAGAGGTGTCTGCTGTACAAGACGCAGATACGTCCTTGCGTGGAATACTGCTCTCACCCTTGGGACGACTCTGCGAGGTACTTGCTTGACGCGCTGGACTCTATGCAACGGCGAGCTATTCGCATTATCAACTGCCAGGAGGTTACGGATAGTCTGGAGCCGTTGGCGCAGCGAAGAACTATTGCGTCTTTGGCTGCATTATATACCGTATCAATCACGGTCAGTGTTCTGAAGAACTCTTCAACCTAATCCCGCCCTCTCCTTTCCGATCCCGAACAACGTGTGCTGGACAGAGGTGCCACTTTCACACAGTGGAGAGAATCTTCGCTAGAACTGAACGATTCAAAAGATCGTTTCTCTGTCGAACCATAAAAATCTGGAACGACCTGCCAGCGCATGTTTCCCTCCTCTTACAATCCCGGGTTCTTCAATCGGAGCGTGAAGAGGCACATCACAAGGCCGCCATCTTGAGGACCACTGTCAGAGGTGGCCCCCAATCGCTAGATGCGCCACGGCTTTCCATCAGGCTGGTGGCGACGTCAATTTGGTGAGCTAAATATTAAAAAAATGGAAGGAAAGTAACACAATATTCCAATATTATTTTAACACTTTATTGAGAGTCACGGAGGTATAGTTTCCTACCCG
Source organism: Miltochrista miniata (assembly GCA_933228765.1). Lineage (NCBI taxonomy): Eukaryota > Metazoa > Arthropoda > Insecta > Lepidoptera > Erebidae > Miltochrista > Miltochrista miniata. Next base: position 21,166,675 of record OW121766.1, on the reverse strand, counting down.
GCGATAAATAAAGCACATCGAACTTTCGATTGAGACAGCATCAGATGATCCATATTTAAAAGCGTCGTTCCTGTCGCACGAACTGCTATTCATGAGGCCTTTGAGACGGCCTCTTTCTGAGAGCGCGGCGCCAGAGTACAAGAGAGCAGGCAACATAGAACAAACGGTATAGTCCGTTCACAGTTATATTACCTCTGACTGACAGTTTGTCGATCATTTCCTGTGTGTTGGCATTGCAGTAAAGTCCCCCTATGAGTGCCAGCCTACGACATTTTACCAAATACACTCGAGATTATAACATTCAACCGTTAGCACGAAGAGTTTTGTTTTTCATATCATAATATACTTAACTTTAATAAAACAGTGCTCTTATAACTATACGATTAGATTTGAGATTTTTATGTATGAATATCTGAAAAGAAAACATTCACTACCATCACCAACGGAAGTGAAGTTGCTGCTTCCACAACGTTCCACATCTCAATTAATGGTCACACCCGAAAAAACGATAGCAAAAGAAGAAAGTAAGTTTCGACTAAAAGTTAGATTACATTACATAGGTACATTACATTACATATGGTCACGCCTTTATCCCCGAAGGGGTATGCAGAGGCATATTATATGCCCACATTTCACCTTTGTATAATTTGAGCCAAGTAATAGGTGGTGAGCCGTATTGCCGTGTTTAAATGGACAGGCGCAGGTTGTGACTGCCTGCTGTTGAAATAAAGCCTTCAACTTAGCTTAACAACTGCCATTTTACTGGCAACCGGGACCAACGGCTTAACGTGCCTTCCGGAGCACGGAAACGCTCAAATAAATGTCACAAAGTGATCACATGGATGGTCACCCATCCAAGGACCGGCCATAGTGAAGGTTGCTTACTGCAGTGATCGTTTACAGAACACTGAGTCCGCGGGGCCACGAGCGCTTAACTAGATTACATGGGAGAAACAAAAACTTATTGGGGTAACACAGCAATCAATGTTTGTCTCAAGAGTCTGGGTGTTTCTATGTATAATATGTATGTATTCAAAAGTATATAAGTATTAATATCCGTGGTCTGATACCCATAACACAAGCAGGTTAGTCCTAGCTTACTTTGGGATCAGATAGCGTTGTGTGACATGTCCGTGAATATTTATTTATTTTATTTATCAAGATAGGCAACCTAAGTGCTAAAGGTATCTCTGAAAGGACTATAACAAGCGCACCGAGCGCGGTTTGCTTGTATGCAAGCGCAGTGCCGTCTTACTCTCTTGTACTCTGGCGTCACGCTGTCATCGCAATCGCCGTCGCTCGCCGCTGACATTCACGCCTTACGGCCTGGCCACGGGGCAGTCGCCATGGCGAAAATTTGTGCGGTGCGACCGGCGAAGCGTCTTGCGACTCAAACAAATGAATAGAAATGTACTGAGCATGCCACGCGGCACGGCGACCGGCGATGCGACCGGCGAAATGTACCGAGCGAACGACACGGCGACTGGCGGTGCGGCGAGCGAGTGAAACAAATGCATGAATCAGTACGGCCCGGGCCACGGCGTCGGGCGGCAGTCGCGGCGACTAGGCCAGTGATCAAATGACTGATCGCGGCGGCGAACGCGACTACCCCGTGGCCGTAACGGCCTGGCCACGGGGATCGGCGGTGGCGGCGGCTGCGGAGGCGACTAATCGTGCGGCATCGTTTGCAGGCCACGGGGTAGTCGCGTTCGCCGCCGCGATCAGTCATTTGATCACTGGCCTAGTCGCCGCGACTGCCGCCCGACGCCGTGGCCCGGGCCGTACTGATTCATGCATTTGTTTCACTCGCTCGCCGCACCGCCAGTCGCCGTGTCGTTCGCTCGGTACATTTCGCCGGTCGCATCGCCGGTCGCCGTGCCGCGTGGCTTGCTCAGTACATTTCTATTCATTTGTTTGAGTCGCAAGACGCTTCGCCGGTCGCACCGCACAAATTTTCGCCATGGCGACTGCCCCGTGGCCAGGCCGTTAAGTCATAAATCATTAAATTGCCCCCATTCCCTGCCGTCTCGAACTCCGTGCGGCATTGATTCTTTATTACACGCGTAGCTCACAAGCGGTTTGAACGATCAGGGAACTTGATAGGTACAGCTCACCTAGGCATCTAATCGCATTAGTCATCAACGACCATGTCGTCATATCTACCTGCGTAGTTGCTTTATCGATATCGAGGTACGCGGCATTTTCACGTTTCTCCGACTAAAATGAGACTCAGTTCGCACGTTTTTAATAGCTCATCCATAGACAAAACAACCTTAGACAAGGCTTTGCCAGGGTTACGCACTCACCGACGTTAAGTACTGAGACTACCATACGTGCTGGCCCGCCCCTTTATTCAAATAATTTTATCATTATCTCTCGCTCTGTCATCGAATCAGCCCCGCACCCCACCAATATTTTACTACGTTCTAATAGCGGAGTTCACGAAAGCGTAGTCTAAGGTTGTATTATCTTTATAGCTCAAGAAGTATAAGTCGGACTAACATTACATTACTTAATGTGAGAGAGAGACGGCGCTATATCCGGTCATTATCTCTTTCTAACGTTCTAGTTACAATATTTATCGCTGGGAAGGGTATTTTACTTAGTTTACAATTAAAGAAGAGGCATGATCACGTAATACAAATTGATCTAGTAGGTATATCATCGGTTGCTGCGTCGATTTAGTCGCAAGTCCCTTTCAATCTCGTACTGGCGGGCATCCGCTCGTTCCAGGAAGTCACGGCGGTCCAAGAATCTGTAAATAAAACATATACTATTTTATTTCTTCATGTATTTGTAATACGTAAAAGCACAGTTCTCGTGGGAATAAAATATAGCTTATGTTCACCGCAAAGAGTGTAGCTTTCCAACAGTGAAAGAACTTTTCAAATCGGTTCAGTAGTTCCGGAGCCTATTCGATGCAAACAAACAAACAATCAAATTTTTCCTCTTTATAATATTTATTGACTCTCCCAAACGCTTTCAAGAAGGAAATTTTGAGTCGAGTGTGGGTACTAGCCGCCGGACCAAGACTGGTAAGATTCTTCAGAGCAAATTTCATATAGGAATGGTTTTTGAATATATAGAAAACTGTATATTCGTTGCACATAGGCAAGAAGTACCCTGTAGTGTGGCCTAAGAATACTGATTCGAATCGCCAGTTTTAAATGTGTTGCTACATCTGACCACACCGCTTTGCAATTAGGACCTTAATTTGAGGCTTCTGAAGAGCCTCGCTTAGTGCTAAGAGCCAAGTGACTCGCGGGACTATTCAAGCACCTAGCTAAGCACGTCGTCCGCAACGTGGTCGTAATAATATGTCTGTTCTTTAGGATCAAGCCGCAGCGAGTCCTGGGGTATCCTTCCGAGGGCTTACCTGTGGCTCCCAACCGTAGGCGGTTAGGTGGGATACGTGTGGTTTTTTGTCGGTAGGAGTCCGGCATAGCATCCATGTAGGATTTTCCTCATGTTAAAAAAACCACTAAGCGAGTCGCTTGGCTCAGCATCTAGCTAGGCACTTATAGTGTGGCCTTAGCCTGGCGATGAACATTTCACACTTACCCATTCTTGCCTTTATTATGGCTCTGAATCTCCTCTTCAATGCCTTCCTCCTGTTTGTAGGTAGACCAGTCTAATTTGGACTTCTCTAACGTAGATAGTTGGTTCTTTTTGCCTATTTGTCCTAAGATGCTTGAGAGACCACCGCCAGTAGAACCTCGGCCGCGAGCTGGTACGGTTTTACTGGCTGTAATGAGTAAGGGAAGAGGTTTAAGACCTTTTTAATATTACGAAATGTGACAGTTTATAGGTGTGGATATGGGGATGTTTGTTACTCTTTCAAGGTGAACGGCTCGATGGATATGGCTGGAATTTGGTACAGGTATAGATTATAACCTGGAATAATAAATAGGTTGATTTTAATACCTGAAATAACTTTCCATGGGATTAAAGAACGGGAACAGGATTACACGCGGGCGGAGCCAGCCAAAGCTGATATGGTCATATGGGCAATTATCTCGTGTAGTAAGTCGCATACTCGCCGAGAAGCAATGTGTAGTCAAAAGATTGTTATTATGTGACTTTTCCTGCTAGATAATATAAACTTTGGTTACATACCTTCAATTAGAAAGGTTCATAACAGTCAACAACATCTTTATGTTTTCCAAACACACATTTCCTGTAAATTGTCTTAACGACTACCCTATTAATGGCAGCTAGGACCAAAAAATGCCTTCTAAAGCACAGACCTATCCGCACTGCAGTGATGGGGCATGAGATCTTTAATATAATACAAGTTGCCAAAATACTTACTTGTAGCAGGACTATCAACTGCTTTAATGTTTTCTTTGATTTTATTATCTTCTACGACAATAGTTTCACCAGCAAATTCGAAAATTCTTTGTTCTCTAGCTTTATCGTCGTTATATGACACCTTCGCCTTGTCTGGTACAACTTTATTGACTACCGGTTCTTCAACTTTCGAACTACTTTCTTTAACGATAGATTTCGGTTTAGTATCTGTACCTTCTAGAAATTTCGCCCACAAATCATCTTCTCTTTTCTTGTCTTCTTCAGGATTTGCCGGAACTTCACTTTCTATTGCCTTTTCGGGAGACTCTGGTACCACATCTTTTACACTACCATTTTTGGTCTTTCGTTTTTTCTTAACTGGCACCTCTTTTGCAAGTTTCCGTTTCTTTATTTTCTGGTCTAATTCTTTCTCATACTGTTGGTCTGTTTCTTCGTCAGCCGATTCTTCTTCTGATACCTTTTCAGGCTCACCAGGCACGTAATCTTCATCACTTTCGCTTCCTGACGACATCTATAAAATTATATAGACTTCAATTTAGTATAGTTATAGGTACCTATCAAAGTCTTGGATGGTTGACGGCGAGTTATAATTACCTATTGCCAATTAGTGAGCGACCCGAAGAGAAAGAAGGATTTGTAAGGGAGATAAATCACATTTTTGATGTGATACATCTAATAGCTAATAGCCGAGGGGTTAACAGATTTTTAAGTATTCAAGTAGTCTGGCCACTGGATTTGTAGTCTATTCCGGATATTGATATTGAAGCATTATTTGCAGTTGCTTCGTGAGTAGGTATACACTTTGGGTCTACATTGTTATATTGCATTTCATTTCCTCTTGTTTTAAAGTCTGAGGCCAGGTTGAGACTGTGACGGAAATATGAACCTTACTTCAAAAGAGATAACTTCACCAATGCCTTGCTCTCAATGTAGACCTTACTGAAATAATATTTTACACAATTTGTCTTTTTTAATGGGGGAAATAATATTTTACACACTATCACCGGTATATCCATATACTGGTGATCAAATTGTGTTGAATTGACCAATGAGTTGATCAAGAATGGCTATGTGGTTAAACTCTATGCCGTAGAACTAGGAGCAAGGGGAATATCAGCTAAATATCATAACTTATTGAAATACCTTAGATTGTCAGGAGCTTTAGTAAGCTCTTTACTAAAACGAATATCCAAAGCGGCATTGATAGGATCTTACCAAATCTGGTTAGGCAGAGGGGGAACATTGTGAACGGTGGAAGGTGAGCGTTGACGCGTCTTAAGGTGGCCACCCTAAACCTACTCAAATGGATTGCAAGTTCATGACACAGTGTTTCCCTCTGTACCACGCTATGGACCCAGTGAATCCATGGAATGCTGAGGAAACGGTCTCTTGGTGCAAGATTACCATAGCATTCCTCATGGAGGTAAGGTGGTAAGATAGAACCAACAGCTCATGGTAATGAAAACTCCTGGTAAACCTTTAGGTTTACCAGGAGTTTTATGGAATTACTGAAGTCTAGCACCTCTAAGAAGTTCTGAACCTCATGAAAATAAAATTGAATTTGTGTGTGTGAGTGATTTTAGGTGTTCCATAGATGAATAAAACCAATTTTTCAAAACAATACAATTTTATTTAAATATTTACACAGGTTTCTTCTTATTCCTGTTCCTATTTTTAACATTAGACACTTCATAGAAGTTGCTTCCTGTTTTGGTTCGTTTTTGAGCTCTTTCAATAGCCCTTCTCTTTTTAGCAGTCATCTTATCACCGCTGGCTTTGTTCTTTTTATTGATAGGTGCAATATCTTCAACAGTAAACTCTCCACTAGCTGCTTCAAGTCGTTTGCGCTTGAGTTCCTTCACCGTTTCTATATCATTTGTCAAATAATCTTCAACATCACTGCAGTTATCCTCTTCCTCACTATAAAAGTCACTGATATCAGATGAATCAGGGTCCTCTTCAGCATTTTCCTCATTAATACTCTTTGTTTCATCATTTTCTGCATTCTCATCATCAATCCCTTGAAGCTCTTTGGGTATTTCTAATTTTTCAAGAGGTTTTACATCATCATTATTGTCAAATTGCAATGCAACTCGAATTTTAGCAAAATCTTGTGCAACTATCAACTTATTAATGTAAATAGGTTCATCAGGTTTATTTATATTTTCAGGTTCTGACTTACTCTCTTCAACATTGTCAACTTTCTTATCAATTTCAGCTTCTTTAGATTTCTCTTTATCGATTTCAGTATTATTTTCTTTGTTTATGATTTTTTCGGTCTCTTTTGGTTGTTCTACATCCTGTTTTGATAGAGGAACTTCAAAACCTTCCGGTGCAACATAGAATGGTAGCTTCCCTCTTTGCCAATCATTGAGGACCATTCTGGCAACTTGACTAATATCTGGTTCACCTTTCTTTAATAATTTGCCAGTGCGAGCAGCCATTTTCTCTAAGAACTCTGTTGCTGTATCCCATGCATCAACTTTGTAGGTTTTAACCAAATACTCTTTACGCACTCTTTTGATCACTTCTTCAATGTAGTCTTCAGGGTTTTGGACTAGTTCAACTCTGACAACTCCCTTGAGAACCTTTTCTGTATCTGTTTCTGCCGATGGATATACAATACCAGGGCAATCAATAAGGAATATTCTCCTCATTAATGTGATATATTGCCACACTTTGGTCTCACCCGCAATTGGTGCTACTTTGCACACCTTCTTGGATCTTAGCGTGTTGACTATAGATGACTTTCCTACATTTGGATATCCAATCAATCCAACACTGATTTGTTTTTTATCAATATGTAATTTCGCAAACTGACGCAATAGATTAATTAAAGAGCCTTTACCAAAAGGATGTGTCATTGAAGCATGGAAAGCTACTGTTGGGTATTCAGCACTAAGTATTGCCACCCATCTCTGTGTCACCCAGTTTGGAACTAAATCTACTTTATTCAAAATAAATATGAGATGTTTATGCCTCTTTTCTTCTCGTAGAAACTTTTCTACATATGGACACCTCGTACCCATGGGATCTCGGGCGTCTAAAACTTGTAAGAGTACATCAGATGAATCAATGACTTTATACAACTCGTTCCATATTCTTTTACTCATCCCAGCCCCAAAAACCCAGTCTCTCTGACCTTCTTTCACACCAGTATCCTCGCGCACTCTGTCTACATCTTTGCTCTCATCATAATTCTCAATGTTCTCCTCAACAGCTTTGGACATTGTTTGAAGATCACCGAACTTCAAATTAACTCGCTTTCGTTGTTTATTTGGTCCAAAAGTTTTGTCAAAGCTTTCTGTGTCCAATAAGTGTACCCTGGCGTTTTTCGCCTTCTCATTTAGCAATGTGATTGGTAAATTAGTGGGTTTCATAATAACTTGATAAGGATTTTTCCAAGCCGCACCAAATTCATCCTGGAATCTTTGTAATGCATTTTGTGAGATGACACGGGAGTTTCCAAACCATTTTTGGTTAGGTTCTACGCGAGCTTGAGTGCCTGATGGTAACCAACCTTGAAATGGGGCAGGAGTTAAAATTTTTCCAGTCTTATCTCTTTTAGCCTTAAAGTTCCTGTACATTTGAAGCCGTTTAATAGTGGCTTTAGTTCTAGGTTTCGCAACACCTTTTAATCCTTCTGTTGGGCGATCTGGGTTCATTGAATGAGCTCCTTTATTAAACCCTTGTTTCCGGGGTGCACCCGGCGCCGAGCGTACTTTTCCCATGTTGGTTAGATAATATGACCGTGATAGAATAATAAATACTGTTAATTATAACACTATGCACTTTAAAACCACGAAACCACACCGAAATAAATCAGCAGCATGCTCTCGTGAGCCTTTACTTACGTCAAATACAAGGTCAACAACTTCAGGTTATAACGATAATAGCCAGATTATTTCTACTTACGCCAAATACTCCTGAAACTTTATGCACCGGAAAGAGAAATTAACTGTAAAAATATTATTTAATTCACAGTAATGATCTCAATATACGTTTTTAGGTTTTACGAAAGATACACTTTAATAAAACGAAAGCTATTGCAATAATGAAAGTGAAACGTAACAAGCTTCACGTCGTAACAATGTTTTTTTTTCCTGCTTCTTGGGCTCTCTCGATTTGAGAGTTTTGCCAATCCAAGTCATTTCGAAGTTAAGGAATCAATAATAATTTAGTAACAACGTAGCTACACTGATCTGTATTAATAATACAGATCAGTGCGTAGCTAGCTAGGTAGGGAAGAAAATTGTTATGGATAAGACATAAAAGGACTGTATTTTACACGCTTTACAATATTATACTTTTAAATGTTATACTAAAAGAATATACTTAAGGAAAAAGATTTTCCACTTATAAATCAATGTTATTTGATGCAAGTATTATAGGAACAGATGTATAAGATAGAGTTCCACAAAGTACCACTGACAGAGCCCCAAACAAGCCCACAACCAATGAACAGTCGAATATCTTCGAGAAATCTCTAATTTGTGCTAGAATACTGTCTCTGTCTACTTCTTCTTCTTTTAATAAATGGTCCTCCGTTTGTTAACGATTTTGCCAGTCTCCAGTAAAATAAATAGATACAAATTAAATAAGTAAAAAAAGGCGATACGCGTCGCCTGTCTCAAGTTGAAAGAAAACGTCTGTCTACGATCTTGGAGAATTGTCTTTGTCATCAAATTTCGACAGAAAAAATCGTAGTGTCAAGTATGACAGTAGCTATTAATGTCAATGTCACAATGTGTCATTGTCATTCAATAACAATCGCATATGGATGGCCAACCAATTTATTTATCGAAAACGAACAATACGTAGTGTTTCATTATCAATTATTTACTACTTGATCTTAAATGTTAATGATAACAGTTAATTTTCAAGACCTCATCCATTAGTGGTTATTTGATTTACACAATTCTCACCTTGCGTATTACTAAGAGTTTGCTTTGTGTCGTGTTCTAAGAATATTTTCGATAACAAAAACTGCCCCGATGCCTGTGAGCTTTGTACACCGACAGGCAACATGTATGACATGTTGTCTGAGTTCCGAGTGTCAGAATTCGACTCCTTCATAGATATATTCCGATTGACTTCTGGTGATCCGTTGGATACATTTGGTGAGATGTGGTACCCTGTGTTTCTGTGGTCTTTATTTTCGTCAGTGTTCGTACATACATGTGCGGCACTTGTCGCCTTCGGAACATTAAGAAAACACAAATATGGAAAGTTTTTTCCTGTGTTGTTGATAGTGATGGGTGTAGTGAATCCAGTGACTTCAGGAGTCGCGACCAGTGCTGCCGTCGCTTTTATATATCGTGCTGCAAGTCTACCTATGCCACCTATACACGCCATGATATGGGGCATAGGTCAAACTGTACTAGGAGCTGGTATGGGTTTCACAAGAATTTTAGCCACTTTGTAATGACAATGTATATATTTAGCTAATTACAATGTATTAATGAGTTTATATTCTAAATTTATAAATCAAATAAGTTGAGTCAATTATCATAGATTATTTTCATAGGAGTATAGCGTAAGAATAGGTGCTGAACGTAGATACACAAATATTGTATCCTATGACTACTAAAGACACTGTTATGTACTCCCTATAGTAAATACTCATTAGAGACCTCCTATATCTAATCTACTGTAAATACATACTCTTTTCCTGATAACTCCTATAATATAATACACAAAGTGCTTAATTTTTTATTCCAATTGTAAATAGTATACTATAAAATTATTCATTATGCGTGTTTTATATAATGACTGAGATTTCACAAAGCTATAGATTAGTAATCTTTTCCAAAATATGCAGTAGTTATGTGGAATTTAATGTATCTATTCATATTCTTAATGTGTTTGCATTCACAATCAAAGAAGTAGTAAGTAATGCTAAAATATATGGCAGGTCCAATATAGTATGGATATTTTCAGTGCCTCATAGCAATTATGTAAGTAACAGTACTGTAGACATATTCTAGTCTCGGTAGCGTCACATTGTAGACATATTTCTCTTGAGTCTTGGTCAACAGATACACAATTTAGCCCCTTACATTACCATTATCAACCAGATTATTTATACTGTAGAGCTTCGTGGAACTAGTAACACATCCTACTAAAACTATAAATGTGAAAGTCTGTAAAGAAGATTGGATGTTTGTTACTCAGTCACACTCTAACGGGTGTACGGTTTGTCCTGAAATTTGGTACAGGGATAGATTATAGTGTAATAACACATAGGCCTGGTGGCTTTTTATTCCGGGACTATATTCCTATAGGGAGCAGAAATGAGAACTAAAATCCTGCAGTATAGTCTAGTATGGAATAAAATCACTTGTACTGTTTTACAGAGAGACTTTATTCTTAGCATTCCTTCTTTTTCTTAGAACATTCTCAGTGCTTTCTCTAAAACTTTGAGAGTGCTGGAAGGAGAAACTGATTTGATTAACAAAGTTACTATTGTGGGAACATAAGTACTACCCGTTCGCTCTAACTTTGCCGCTGGTGTAGAGGCGTATACCCGAATTTTTAATTACACGAAGTAAATTGACAGTAGCTAATGTCACTATATCATAGAAAATAAGCAACATTGTATGACAAAATGACATTAGTTGCTGTTAATTTACTTCGTCTAATTAAAAATTCGACTTTAGTATGGAGCCGAACGGCAAAGTTAGAGCGAACGAGCAGTAGTGATTCTTTCCAAGTTGTTATGCCTGAGAAAATTCACAAAGCACTGCTACCAGAGAATATGAAGGAGGGATATTTGAATGAGTATTATTTTCGAAGTCTACTTTACATGTAGAAATATCACAACATCAAATTTATTTATTGAAATTTCAAATTAATTTTAATTTAATAATTGCCAGTAAGTATGTAAATTTGTGAGATTTTTTATATTGAGCTGAAGAAGATATAATTGAATCAATAGCACAACTTGCAATTTTAAATCATTAATGTTTCTAGCAAAGAAAAGGCATTCCATGTACAAATTTATTTTTAATTTAACATTTGTAAACTAATATTATTCACGGTGCTTGCCGCAGAATGTCTAACACACTACTTCTATTTAAAAATGAGACTATTAAAATGCCTACTGAGCCCCATAAATACACTGTTTATTTTTTTCTATTATGTACAAATTGTATTTTAGCTTAGCTGCACAATATGGAATGGGATTTATTTAGTTAATGTTAATTATATTATGTTTAATCTTAATAAAATTATTCTTCATAATAATTAATTTATAAAATAATGTTTTCAGTTCTAATGTTGTACTTACATGCATGTATATTTTGTTTTTAAATGTGACCATAAATTTTCTGAATTGTAAATTTGCAAAGTTATTCCTAACCAACCTACCTGTTTGTGTACAAAACCAAAGGCTTAACTTAATTTTATTATTCTTTATCCCTTACATTATATAATTGACATTTACTTTTATTACTGTGATAGTCCAGTGATGTTAAAATAACATCACGTTTTTGGCAATATATGTGTTGCCATTGTAGGTAATTTATAACGCCATATGTACCTAAATGTATCACTATCTATTTATTAATTATTATAAAAAGGAAAGTGTATACCTACTATGATAAATTTAGCAATAAAAAGGTTTTGTTAAGGTGTCCATTGCCCCTTAAAATTTCTAAGGGATACATTTTATATAAATTGTTTTATTGTTTAATATAACCCATACATTTTTTATTTTTATATTATCCTAGACCTAGACGAGTGGCTATTTTAAATTTTGAAAGCCTATAATGGTTGTCGTATTCCAAGCCTCTGCTCGGGGCACACCCACAGAACTTTCGCTGCACCAACAAATCAAATAAAACAATGAGTTTTAAATCTAGGAATCTTGACAGAGTAGAGGATTGAGGAGCCAGAAACACTGAATCGGAATGTGGTTGGCTTTAGGATAAGCAAAGTACCTACGCATGCTTGTGTCACTACTTTAAAACATGAAGGATAGATAGCTCTCTCACTGGTCTGTCTTCATAAGCGTGAAGCTGATGAGCTTGAAGTAATTTGCCGATCTATAATGCCAATGTCCTTCAGGAGAACTGAGAACTAGTCCATAGATTCTTTATCCTTAGGGTAGGTTTTATAGTTTCGTAGAAAAATGGCGCTCTCACGTTTGTGATGGTATTGGACTGCAGAAAAGTTTCATGAGTCGCATTTCAAAATATATCCAGGGCGAAGGAATTGACAGGGACCAGTAAGAGAGGATAGATCATGCCCGTATACAGGCTGGAATTTAAAGACCGTCGTTGAAGGTAAAGTACCTACCCTTTATATTGATAACGGCAAGTTTTGCTGAAAGTAAACATTCCTCTATTTTCAAAAGTATGTAAAACTGCATTTAAAGGTTTTTGAAAAATCACCTGCTTGAGCTTGAGCCGGGAATCGAACCTGGGATATGTGAAAAAAACATTCTGTATTTTCCTGTAGGTAGGTATTTTATGATATCAACCGAAAGAGTCTTTTATAAGGAACAATTTCTTTTAAACAACATAGGTATTATCTTACATTATAGAAAGAGCAAGTAAAATATGTTTTTATTGTAAAGTTTATTCACTATCTAAATAAAAGAAAAACAGTCATGTCTTCCTTTAATGTAAGATGCTATGTTGTTTAAATGAATATTTTCCTTTTTAAAGAATTCCTTCCTTTCCTGTAGAAAGACTCTTTCGGTGTTAGTATCATAAAATACAGGATGTTTTTTTTTTACATCTCCCAGGTTCGATTCCCAGCTCAAGCAGGTGATTTTTCAAAAATCTTTAAATGCTGTTTTATTTACTTTCAAAATAAAGGAATGATTCATTCCAGCAATATTTTCATTTCCAAACTCGAACCACGGTCTTTAAATTCCACCCTGTAATTCACATAAACACAGGTGTTTATTATGTAAAAGAACGTTTTTAAGGCAATTGAATCACACATACATAGAATGGATAGGATATCATATCGATCCAATCCAAACGCCCTTGGGGAAATGAATGAATTATAATGTCAAGGCAGCTGATAAAAAAGTATTTGGGGCATTTTACCAACACGCGAAGCCTCTACCTTGATACCTATCTGACAGCATTATTAATCCTTTTGTAAATACCTACATACAGACACCTCTTCATTGCTGAGACTACATCATTCAACTAGCTAAAATCCTGACATGTAGGTACTAGTCTATCTTAGTCACGTAATACAGGGTCGCCAGGGCCTGATTTAGTGTCCCGGGCGCCCTAGGCTAGGCTAGCTATGAATGAATAGGCGCCCCAGCCCGTTTTTGTCCTGTCTTTTCATAAACTTACATGTGCAACTTATCAAATTACAAGAACAAAAGAGATTTTACGGAAGCTAATTCTACGTTATCTTTGAATTAAACTGTCCGTAGGTAATTAGGTAAACGAAAGACTAGGTAAATGTACAAATTAAGGTAATAGAGCCACGGCGAAACCTAGGACCTAGGTGTAAGCTAAATGGGACGGCTGTCGCCCTTATTTCTTTTAACGTTAGGAAGTTCCTACATGGATTCTATGCCGGACTCCTACAAACTAAAAACCACACGTATGCCACCTACGGTTAGGAGCCACGGGTAAGCCCTCGGAAGGATACTCCAGGACTCGCAACAGGCCTACGGCTACCACTGCGGCCTCGCCTAGGGGGGTGAGGGTTCGGGTAATATCCCGCGTCTTTGGGGGGTATTTCGGGTGTTATCCCGCTTCTTAGGGGGGCGTGTGTGAATCCCTCCCGTCACGTTGTCGTTTATTAGGGCCTGCTTCTGTAAGATAGTGTTGGGCGAAGACACCCGCCGCAGACTGCGGATCTCGGGTAGGAGAGTTCTCTCCCGCTCCCTCCCTGACTCGCCCACGGAGAGTTCCGAAGGTACCAAAAAATCGGAAAAATATATCACGTTTTGTTGTAGGTACCTATGGGAGCCCCCTATTATTTTTCTGATGAATACACCATCTGTGATTTCAGCTAGCTAGAGCTGAAATGACAGATGGTGTATTCATCAGAAAAATACGTCCACGGTTCGTGAGATAGGTACAGCCTCTCTACAGACGGACATCGTAGTCTCATGTATAGGGTTCCGTTTTTACCATTTGGATACGGAAATCTAAAAAAAAATAATATTTGCATGTGTCAAGTTTTCGATTTGGATAGATTCAGCATTACCGGTTAAAGGAAAGAATTAGCATTGGGTACCTACCGAAAGCGCAACATGGTAGGTAGCTTGACTAAGTTTGCCACTTTTAGGACTATAAAATTAAATAATCGACATTTTATTTTTAACAGGTTTAAATTTATTAATAAAAATCATTAGGAGTCAAATCACAAATTCATACATCAACATGATTAGGTAATTACCTATTAAAAGACTACGTATTAAAGGCAGTAGGTTTTCTATTTAATAAGAGTACCTACAGCTTATCGTCTATCGTATCGTAGCAAACTTTGTGTAAAATAGTACCTATTTGATACTATACCACAAGCCATCAGTAGGGACGAATAATAATAACTGAAGAGCTCAGACTAAAAGAATCTGAAGAGCTAGGTATTCATTAGTAGCTGATGAAATACAATATTCATACATTCGGTCATTATCTAGTTGTATTTTGGCTCGCGTAATAGGCGCTGGTTACTTGTTATCTATTAAAAAGCTACAGGCCTCCCATAAAATATTCAGCTAAACCACAGACATCCAGGAATATAAGAATATATTCTTATATTATATGTCTGTGGGCTTAAAAATGTGTGGCTGCTGGAAGGCCAGCGTACCTTTCGAAGCTCGGGAACACTAGCATAATACCGGAAACGGTTACCCACTTCGGGACTGACCGTACCGGAAGTGGCTTTAACTAGTGATCGTTTGCAGAACACTTGAGGAAGCAAATCTTGCTACGTTCACAGATTGAAGGCACTTTCACGAACTATCACAGTAGGTAGCTCAAAAACAACTTGCAGTAACGAATTGCTAAAAGAATGTCTAACATATTAGATTTGAAATTAGAGTACCTACTTGGAACAAGAATCAAACTTTCCACATAAACAAATATATAAATACGGGTAAATGAAATATGTTTAAATTAACGTGGCGAAAACCTACCTACACTTCATAATTATTTTTAAACCCTGTATTATCGTATTTGTAGCAGCATAATCCATTTTATTCTTAAAGAGTTCCGCTGAAGCCATACTTAGATCGACTTAAACTAGACCTATGGTATAGAGATGTGTCTTCATCATCTTCATGACTAGCCTCGTGAATCTCCTCCAGGGTGAGAGGTAGGATAAACTCTTGATTCGTCAATGTTTCCTGGAAGGGTACAAAAAAACATAATTGTGAGCATGTCTTAAAAAATCTTATTAAAAGATAATTTGTAAACATTACTATCTTACTTACTTCATGAATTTCAGTTCTACTTAGTCTATTAACACTCTCTTGCAAAGACTTTGTTTCAGATGTAGCATCTTGCAAGGCTAACTTTAGTTCCACAATTTCCTTTCTGGCGTTTGATAGTAATCTTTCGGTGGTAGCAATTTTATCTTTCATGTCTTCTTTATCTATTTCCAGTTGAGATTTAGTGGACATAAGACTTTTTATCCTCTTTTCATAAAGTTTTAACTCCGAATCTGATTCTCCAATAGTTTTAATACTTTCTGAGTGACCTGCTTGATAATTGTTACACATTTGTTTTAAATATGCAATATTTTTTTCAAGAATAGATTTTTCTTCTGACATTAATTTGACTTCACTTTCTAGTGAGTTTATTTTACAAGTCATTGCTGCTATACGAGATGCCTGAGTTTCAATGTAATTTTCTTTATCTATTAATTTTTCTTCTAATGTTTGAATCTTTGTGACATATGTTTGTAACTGTACTGATTTAGAAGCTGACTCACTCTCTAACGAATGATTAGTATTTTCTAAAATGTTGGCCTCCACAGATAGACTGGCAAACTGTTCTAGCATATCAGACCTCTCAGCTTCTTTATGTGATAATAACTCCTCGATTCTTCTAATTTCTGCAACATAATGTTGCAATTGTTGTTTCAAACTTTCTACTTCTTTTCTACATTTATCATATTCAATTCTTGTAACTTTTAAGTTGCCATTAGCATCTGCTAAACTGTTTTGCAAGTGTTTATTTTCTATTATAGCAGAATCTAATTGTTGCGTAAGTCTTAAAATTTCACCATTCAAGAAACCTATTTGAGTTTCATGGTCTGCCAGTTTATGTTCAGTAACTTTATTAATATTTAATTTTCTTTTCAGATCTGATATCTCATTTTCCAACTTACTGAAATCGTAAGCCTGAGATTTTAATTTCTGTTCCAGCATACTTATATTTTCAGTCTTATTGTCCAATTCTATTACTAATTTGTCTCTTTCTTGATCAATTTTTCTAATATTATCAATCAGGTTGGACTTGTCATTTCTCAATGCTGCAATTTCTGATTGCAAGTCCATGCACTTTCTATCTAAAGACTCAATTGTGTCTTTAGATAAACTCAACTTCTTTTGCACGCCCAATAATTCATTCTGTATCTCATTACTGCTTCTTTCAGTTTCTATTTGAATGTTCTTTATTTGGCTTGCAAGAGTTTTCTCTCTAATAACATCTGACTGCATCTTCTGTAATTGGTCTCTCAAAAAATCACATTCCCCTTTGAGCTGTTCTTTAGAAGCTCTGCCATTTCTACTTGTCATTTTATATGAGCAATTTTCTTCTTCTAACTGTTCAATTTCTTTTTGTTTAAATATAAGATCCCTTTTTAATTTTTCTGATAACTCCAAAGTTTCTTTGTACCTTTGATTGTACTCATGTTTATCTTTCTTCAATAACTGAATTTCATTGTTCTGTTCATTAATTTTATCTTTAAGTTTTTGAACATCATTTTTGTGATAATCACCTCTGTCATGATGTCTTAGAGAATTTAAATTTTTATATTGACTTAATTGCTGGCTTAGAGCAATGTTCTCTTTAGACAACTCAGAGTTTTCTAAATTGAGGTGACTAATTACATCTTTGTAATTTTGTTTATTACTGTCTTGAAAATAAGTTGTTTTCATTTTTAAATCATCATTTTCTTTCTTTAGCATTAAGATCTTTTGTTCACTTTCACACAGCCTTGTATGCATGTCTCTCACAAATGAATTTGCATGAGATGTCTGTAATGAGTGACTTTCTTTATCTTTACATTTGGACATGTGTTTATTGAAACTGTTCATTATTTCAGTCATTTTCTCATTAACATTTTGCATGTGTATTTCATTCTTTTTTCTCTCATCAGCTAACAACAACTCTAATTCAGATTTTGTAGGATATTTTAATTGTCCTCTACCAAAATCATCATCCATTCTTTTACTTATTTGTGATAAAGTTAAGATCTTGTCTTGCAAGCTTTTATTCAATTCTACCAAGTCCCTGATCTCTTTGTGTAAAGCATCATTTTCTTTCATGGCTGTTGTCAATGAATCCTGTAAATCACTAATTTGTAGTGAGTTACTTTTAGGGGCCCGACTTGTAACTAGGTTTTCCAATTCAGAATTTTGCATACTCAACCCTTCAATCCTAGTTTGTAAAAACTGTCTTTCACTGTTCATAGCAGCTAATCTTTTATTGCAGTCTTCTTCAACTTTTAAAGCTAAAGAATCAACCTTTTGGATTTCATTTTGTAATTTTTTATTTCTATCTGCAAGTTCAAGCGCCCTGAGCATGGCTTCATGTTGTTTTTCCAACCCATTCTCCATTTCCTTTTTCAGGATTTCATTTACCGTTTCCAATTGATGTATTTCTTGGAGCATTTTTTGAATTCTTTCACTGGAGCTGACATGGCAGCAGTCTTTGTTAATAGCTGTTAGAGGTCGACCACCCTCCAACAACATATGAAGTCGAATAATTTCTTCCTCTCTGTGTTCAATTTGATTTTTCAATAACACTATTTCATCACAATAAGCTTCGTTCTTTTCTTCTAGTAGTTGAATTTTATTTGTAAGTTCTGTTAGATCCTTTTCATTAGATGCCTTCTTTCTCTCATTACATGCACATATTTTAGTTGTGTTGCTAGTTTCGCCGTCTCTCCTTTTATTTCGTGAACTCAAAGTCTCAGCGCACAAACCTCGAAGGCTTAAATCTCTAACTTCATGCTGTAATTTGCTTATTATTGTGTCTTTTTTTATTAATTCTTCAGATAAAGATTTAATTTTTCGTCTCGATTCTTTGTTGAGTTTTAGGTTTTCTTCTCGCAGTTTAATGACATCTCTATGAAGACGATTGTTTTCTTGTATTAATTTTGAATTGTCGCACTTGTAGGGTTCTGCCTCCATCATCAAGGAATCACGCTGCATCAAGGCTTCTTTAGACAGATCCATGTAATGTTGAAGACTTCGAGTGGTTTGTAAAAGATCCGCTAACACACATTCTACTAAAGGCACTGCTTCTGTCGGTAAAGAACTGTTATAGCCAAGGTCTTCAAGTTTCCGTTTTAAGGTAAAGTATGGGTCTCCCATGTTGTCATAAATTGTAAATAGAACAGGACTTTAAAGAACAATAATAGTCATTTTACACAATCTTGGGAAAGTAAATCATTACCGTGTTTATCCGTTTTTGTGAAAAATAAATTCAATTTCTCTGATTCCAAACAAACGGATTTGTTTGTATCTATTTTATTTGTCAAAAATGTCAATCTACTGTCGTTGTCAATGTCACATAGGTATTTAATTTGGACAAAAGAGTTTAGTCCATATAGTACAGCCTCATACATCTACACTACTACTGCTACACAAACACTTCTCAGTGGATTTTCCTGTCTGTTTTTGGTCCAATTTAATTAGGAATGATCATAATGGACACATTGGATAATGCACAGAGCAAGAGAATAGAAGAAAAAACTTCAATTCTATTTGAATTGTGGCTATCTGTCGAAGTCCGCCGATACAGAAAAAAAACCTGGGCCAAAACAAACAGAAAGAACCGTCAGTGTCAATGTCAAATTGTCAAGTAAAGATACTTGCGTTGTATTTATTGTTATTTTTCGTCTGAATTAATTTTATTTACATACATTGAATGATTATTTGAAAATTGTTAAAGTATTGTACATACTGCCAAAAAATTCACATGTGGCTCGCAAATACCTTTCCTTGAAAAATGAATCCGTATAAAGACATAGAGGAAAATTCTTTCGCCCCTTCGCCTCATATAACCTATGAGGATATTGCGACGAAACTGCTAAAAGATCGCTACTTCCTGGCTGCATTGGAACTGCATACAGAACTCGTGGAGAGTGGCAAAGAGTTACCGCAACTTAGGGAGTTCTTCTCAAACCCTGGCAATTTTGAGCAACATGTTTCTAGGCCATCTGAATTCTCTTCTATGCGTAAGACTACTTGACTATTTCATTTATCAATCCTCACACATATACTTAGTTATCTGTTTATTATTACAAGGAATTATGTGGTTGTTACTATTACAAAGTGAGACTTATAATAGATCTGTGAAGGTATGAACATACCTAAATTTTCTATAATATCCATAGATCGCACTCCGAGTCAAGCAACCCTTGATTCATTGGATACAGCACGATACTCAGAAGATGGGGGAGGCGACCGTGGTGGTAGTGGAGGAGACGTAGCAGTGCTTGAATTTGAACTAAGAAAGGCTAGAGAAACAATTAATGCACTACGGGCAAATCTAACTCAGTTTGCTGGTAACTACTTTTATAAATAAATTAGGTTTAAAGAAGTTTATTTCTCATAAAAACATGAAGTTCACTTAAAATGAGATTACAACATTTCTCATACAATTTTTCTCAATTTACTTTTATACTTAGTTAGTTAGTTATACTTAAGCTGTCAATTTCTTTCAATTCATTATGTAAGTTATTATAAAGTTGTGCTCCCTCGAACAAAATTGTCCTCTTACCATAGTTAGTGTGTGGATGAATTAATTGAATTTTTCCTTTCTTTCTTACAGAATAAGTTGATATTTTTTTAGGTAGCTGTATGTTGATTTTTATGGAGTTTGTTGTAATTTTTTTTTACTAAAATGCAGGTGGTGTATATGTATAGTTGTTTTATATTTAGTAATTTTGTATCGTGGTATACTTGAGTAGTTGGTATTAGGTAGTGATAGTAAAATAGTGATTTAATAATTTTGTTTTGAGTTGGTTGCAAAGTTTAAAAATTAAAATAACTATGTTAGCACACATTGCACTAGCTCAGGCTCAGCTAGATATAACTGAGCTGCACAACCTAATAAGTAAGTACTATGAAGTAAGCCGCCACTGGTAGATACAATCCATATAAAGTAGTTAACTCTCAACAAATCTGTTCATATTCAAGAGATTTTCACAGATATAACCAAAAATAATTAAAAGTTTATGCTAACACAAAAAATAAGAATAACTAGATACAAAGAAAAATCCTTTCTGACCAGTGATCCACCTATTTTGTTCATCTAATTATTCTAAGTGTTTCACTGTAACTGCTGTCATGTTCTCCACCTGGGTGTTCCAAGGATAATTTTGTACCCCTGGCCCATGTATGTGTTCCATGGTTAACTTCTGTTAACTTGGTCTTCTTAGGCATTCCAAGGTTCATATCCACTCCACCACTTCCCATTTCTAGAATATTAATTCCTTCTTCAGTAAACTATCGACATATTTCAATTTTCAGATGGTGATTCATTAGATAAGAGTACTAAAGATGTATCTGATCAACGCTCTTTGAAACCTCATGAGAAACGAGCTCTTAACTTCCTTATAAATGAGTATTTACTACTTCAGGACTACAAGCTGACATCTATTACTTTCTCAGATGAAAATCCAGATCAGGTATGTCTAGATAAATCACCTTTTGATAGAGTGACTAATAAGTTTTGAGAAATAAAAGTGAAATTCAAAATTTTCTTTGTCATTGTCATAGCATGTTATGGCTTCCTCAACCATACTATAGTGACAGTATCTTAAATCACAGCCATGTTTCTCTTTTTAAAATTTACAGAAATATTATATTTTGTAGAGAAACATTCCTTCTCTTTGTCTATACATATATATACTCTATACTAGCGGTACCCTGCCACGCTTCGCTGTGACTTTTTTATGGTGGTTTTATGTGCCTATGAGAAATGAGTAACAAACTAAATGATGGGTACATTTAAAAAAAAAAATGTGTGCGTGAACTATTGTACACACGTAGGAAGTGAAACTTCTTCATGACCTTATTTTTCGAAAAAAATATCATAGGAGTTAGTAGTAGTTCAAAAGTTCAAAAGTCCAAAGTCAAAAAGTCAAAAAGTCCAAAAGTCCAAAAGTCCAAAAGTCCAAAAGTCCAATAGTCCAAAAGTCCAATAGTCCAACAACAACAACAACAAAACAAAACTCCAAAACTCCAAAACTCCAAAACTCCAAAACTCCGAAACTCCGAAACTCCGAAACTCCGAAACTCCGAAACTCCGAAACTCCGAAACTCCGAAACTCCGAAACTCCGAAACTCCGAAACTCCGAAACTCCGAAACTCCGAAACTCCGAAACTCCGAAACTCCGAAACTCCGAAACTCCGAAACTCCGAAACTCCGAAACTCCGAAACTCCGAAACTCCGAAACTCCGAAACTCCAAAACTCCAAAACTCCAAAACTCCAAAACTCCAAAACTCCAAAACTCCAAAACTCCAAAACTCCAAAACTCCAAAACTCCAAAACTCCAAAACTCCAAAACTCCAAAACTCCAAAACTCCAAAACTCCAAAACTCCAAAACTCCAAAACTCCAAAACTCCAAAACTCCAAAACTCCAAAACCCCAATACTCCAATACTCCAAAACTCCAAAACTCCAAAACTCCAAAACTCTAAAACTCTAAATGTCAAAAACTCTAAAACTCCAAAACTCCAACTCCAAAAGTCCAAAATGTCAAACGACCAAAACTCGAAAAGTCCAAAAGTCCAAAATGTCAAACGCCCAAAACTCGAAAAGTCCAAAAGTACAAAAGTCCAAAAGTCCAAAAGTCCAAAAGTCCAAAAGTCCAATAGTCCAAAAGTCCAAAGTCCAAAAGTCCATAACTCCAAAGTCTAAAAGTCTAAAAGTCCAAAAGTCCAAAACTCCATAACTCCATAACTCCAAAACTCCAAAACTCCAAAACTCCAAAATTCAAAAAGTCTAAAGTCCAAAACTCCAAAATTCTGAAATGTCCAAAAAGTTCAAAAATAACATGCAAAACATGTCTGACCTCTTTATTAGGTAAGTACTCTCTTTTATTATTCTGAATGCAAGAAGGCAGCAATCAAACTTCTCTTAAAAAACATCAATCTGGTAGGTACCTTCTAAATAGGTCGTTTATAATATTTTGTTCTGAAGCTGGTAGAATATAATTTAAAAAAAATGACCAACGCCATCTATTGGTAAAATCACTTTTTAAAGCTATTTTATTCTTATTGCTGTTATGATAAAAGTGTATAAAGTAGCCTAAAACCATCTCTGAATCCTATTGTATATCGTGTCCAATTTTGAGCTCAATCGATTCAGTAAATTTTGAGTTTTTAATAGATACACAAACGCACACAACATTTTTATATATATAGATAGATAATATAATTATATAGTGTGGAACTTTTCCATATTTAAATCTGTTTGAATGATTTTAGGAGTTTGAAGACTGGGATGATGTGGGCCTCAACATGCCAAGGCCATCAGGCCTTGTATGTTTATTTCGAGGAAACACAACGACTTTGAGCACTCCCAGGACAGATGTGGGTACAGAAATGGATTGGTCTTATGAAGAAACGGAATGTCAGACAGATTTTGAGGAGAGCAATGTTTGCGTCAGTTGTCAGACATCACTGGAACAGGACAATGATTGGAGCCATGAGGTTGATTTTTTTTTTTTGCTTTGTATAATACACTAGCTGTTGACCGTGAGTTCGTACGCATGAAAATTGTGTTATAATGCCAATTTGATTGCTCTCTGCTTAGCTCCTAGGATATGTAGCGTGATTTCACTGATAATATATAGCCTATTTGAAGACCCTACCCCTAGTTAATATTTGTGCAAAATTTGAATCAAATCTATTGAGTACTTTTTGAGATCCTTCCGGACAAAGCAAAGCAAACAGACAAAAAAAATTCTTACTATATTTTCGGCTTCGGTATCTTATGTTGAACACCCAGCGAGTATTTTTTTTTTATATTTCCAATGTACAGTCTGTTTTGACTTTTCTATCATTTTATTATATGTGTAGATAGGTACCATTCGTGCACGGTAAGTTAAGGCACGCTTAGGAAGACTCTTCTCCTTACCATGCCTTAACTTATCGCGCACGCGTCGTATTATAAACCTATCTTTTAACTCCTTTTTTTTTTAAATGCATTAACATACTTACCTTAGTGACTTAAGTGTGAGATTATTTGTGTTGAATCGCTGCAGTTTTCCGCCTCGTCTTAATTGGAGCACAGGATAGACCAATAGATTACAAATTACTGTGACCCAGAGAATGTTAAGATTAGGTATAATTAACCTTTCTTTGGTAAAAGAATAAAATTAATGTGTGTATTTTTGAGCTCATTGCGTTCTGACAGACAAAACATAGCAATGGACTATTTTTTTGTACAGTAAATAAATTTTTTGATTGTAATTTTTTAGTTTATTTATTCCATTTGCATTTATAAATAAGTAAATAATTTGTATTCAACTATGTAGTAGTACGTGAATGTGTGAACGCGAATTAATTATATTCTACATTAATTTTACAGATATTAATCCAAGCCGAACAAATAGAACTGTTGAAGCAAAAAATAATAGTGTTAGAAACAGAAAAGCTAAACTTTCAAAAACTTTATGATGCTGCAATAGTTAGTTTGAATTCCCTTACGAGTCCC
Organism: Miltochrista miniata; assembly: GCA_933228765.1. Taxonomy (NCBI): domain Eukaryota; kingdom Metazoa; phylum Arthropoda; class Insecta; order Lepidoptera; family Erebidae; genus Miltochrista; species Miltochrista miniata. The sequence continues at coordinate 21,142,480 of OW121766.1, read as the reverse complement.
GCTACCGAGAGTAAAGTTATTGATATCCAAATACCTGAGGATAAGTTACTGTCTGCACAAGCAAGGGTGTTACAAAGTTTAGATACGAATCCTTTAACATCTACGGCAAAAGAAAATCATTATGGAAGTGAGCACTCAACACACAGCGCAACTCCAGAGCAATTTGAGATGATCGACAGTGAAAAGAATAGTGCAATGTAAGTGTGGTACTGTAACTTATCAGTATAATAAATATGTATTCTACTATACCGTCAGCCAATAGCCTTGAGGTCCTCCTTTAAGAGAAGAATCCTCTTTTCTTTTTTACTGTTCCATCTTGCAAGGTCCTTGGAAATCCTGTTACTGCTTAATTTCTCTCTAGCCTTATTTATACTTAATTAGATGGAGAGAGTGAGAGAGACTCCATCTCAGCTTAGCTTGAAATTCTGGTTGCACTCCACAACTTTACTTAGACCTTGGCGTCTGGGACTTTGATAGGTATTACCTACCAAGAGTACCCTCTATTTTTCGGCTTTTTTGAAGTAACGTCTGTCTAAACTCTCCAGTCTTTAATGGTTTCTATCGCCATGATTCTCCTCCATCAGTCAGTGCAGACGAATCTCCCATCAAGCTCTGACCTCTAGGCGCTTTACAAACGACGGAGCGGGTCAGGCCGGGCAATTTCACCGCGAACGATAACGCTAAAGGAATCCTATACTACCAACGCAAATGAAGGGTAAAAAGACCGCGCCGCTTGTGCCCGCCGCACACACAGTTTCGCGGTGAGGGCAGTCGCGGGCATCGAGGGGCAGACCCGGTCTTTATTACGTCGCGGACAGGCCCGCTCCTTCGTCTGCTAAGCGCCTAATAAGTGGTGAACTCACTTTACACCCTGATGCCCGCCTTCCACTGCGAGCGAGTCGGACCCATTACGGACTCCGCTATACTCGTAACGATAATTTTCGATACATGTCATATCCGCTTTGGTGGAAGGACATGTATGAAAATCGTCGTTACGAGTATAGCGGAGTCCGTAATGGGTCCTACTCGCTCGCAGTGGAAGGCGGGCATGAATCTTGAAACGAATTTACCAACATTATCATTTTATATTTTCAGTACAAGAAAAGGCTCAAACATAAGTTCCTTTGACACTGGAACACTGGACCAGAGTGTGCGAGGTTCTCCTTTACACAGGGGTAGTGTGACTACTCTGGACGAGACACTAAGTATAAACGACGCCAGCGAGTGGACTCGGGTGCACTATGAGTATAATAATATAGATACCACTAGCAAAGAAATGTGGATTGATAGGTAAGACACATAAATAAATAATATTGGGTAATATTTTTTGCAGCGTCATCCAGCTTAAATTAATCTGATAAAATATTATTGTGCTTCGGGATCTGGATAAGTGAAAAACATTCACATTTCTAAACTCATACATTCAAATTTTGAAAGAAATATTTGGGGATTCCATCATCAATCGGGGGTCTTGCGATTGTATTCAAATTTAATTTATTGTACTTTGCTCAAAGATTCGCTGTAATACTTACTACACGTCTCCTTGCTAAAACTATAGCGCATTTTTGTGAATTTTATCTCCGAATGTGCGTGCAAAATAGCGATAAGCATTGTAATAAGAATTGACGAATTACGAAGGTATAATTTTGAGGCTTTTATTTATATTATCATTCAATACATGTCTTTGAATGGCCAACGGTTTAAGTACGACGACATTGATAGTTTCAAAATAAAGAAATTTCTTAAATAGCAAGTTATATTTCATTTTATGTGTTTCAGTGCACTACCGAGCAATCTCAAAGAGTCAATTCTAAACTGGTGCTACGAAACGCTGAACTTGAACGAACCACTTACGAACGATCTACTTGCGGAGCTGATCAACAGTGACAAACCCATCACATTGCCCGGATTGCTGACTTTGGTTGCTGATACTTTACCGAGGGTGAGATTTATTATTGAAATTCTAACATTACCTATAGAATAATATCAAAATGTTTAGATTGTGAAATGAACTTCTGCTTCAGTTTTCACGTACTAAGCATATTATGCCCACATTTCACCATATATATGTACTGAAAGGAGTTAAAAATTGATATATGTAACTAAAATTATTACAGGGGGTTTAAAAGGCATTTTGTAAATTTCCATAAGCTACGGCGACATAATAGATCAGGTAGGCCGTGTCTTCCGCCTTAGTGGTATAAGAAAATGTCCTTATTATTCATTCCCTCTTGTAGATATTACCACACACGCTGGTAGCACGGCGAGGCGAATCCGCGGCGTTATTGGCAGCGGCCGCGGCGTTACTCGCGCCGGGGGACGCTCGCCGCGCACGTTGCTTGCACGCTTTGCTCACGCTCGTGAAGAAACCCGATCGTGCTGATACCAGGGCTATCTGCGAAGGTACTATAATCACTGAGTACTTACACAAACACATACACACACATATACGCTGGTAGTATGTCGAGGCGAATCCGCGGCGTTATTGGCAGCGGCCGTGGCGTTAAAGCGCCGGGGGACGCTCGACGCGCACATTGCTTGTACGCTTTACTCACGCTCGTGAAGAAACCCGACCGTGCCGATACAAGGGCTATCTGCGAAGGTATTGGTCATTGAGTTCTTGCATAGGTACACATACACGCTAGTAGCACGTCGCGCGTCGAGGCAAATCCGCGGCGTTTTGGCAGTGGCCGCGGCGTTATTGGCAGCGGCCGCGGCGTTACTTGCGCCCGGGGACGCTCGCCGCGCACATTGCTTGCACGCTCTGCTCACGCTCGTGAAGACCACATACAAGACTACATACAAGACCACATACAAGACCACATACAAGACACACATACGAACACATACACGCTGGTAGTATGTCGAACCGAATCCGCACCGTTATTGGCAGCGGCCGCGGCGTTATTCGCGCCGGGGGACGCTCGCCTCACGTTGCTTGCGAAAGTATTTAGTGATTATTGCTTACACACATATAAACACATACACACAGACAGGCTACATGCTGTTTATAAAATAATAATAATGACTTCAGTGCTGAATTGTAAGTGTAAAATATATTATTTTTGTTTCAGCAACATGTCTAATAGTAAAATGGGGTGGCAGCGGCGAAGTATTATCCTCAATAGCCGAACTCCTCGCATCAAAGTCTATCGAAAGGCGGGTATTAGCCAGCCAAGTTTGCATGGCCATCGCTCCCTATGTACCTATCGAACTTTGCACATCATTACTACTTAGCCTTGTAGTACTGATGTGTGAATCGAACGAAATAGAAATACGATCTTTAGGGTTAAAATCGGCATGTTTAATATGTCCGGTAGCTGAACATAAGTATTCACAGTTGGAGAATATTATGTTCAGTTTTCTGAAAGACCCCATTGAGAAATGTGTGAAGGACACTGTTAATATATTTGTTCCGGTGCTGGCGAGGAATGCTTTGATAGCAGGTAAGATTTTTATAAAATTATTTATTTTCCTGTAATCGTTTCCCACAAGAACTCGTTTCTTTCTATCTCTTAAAGTAGATTCAGATTCAGATTAATTTATTTACTAGAATGTAGGTATTACAATATTTGTGGTCTTATAATTATTATTGTCCCAGGTACATTCTACCACTTCAATGTGGTATGTAAATATTTGATACATTCAGCCATAAGTGTCAATAAAGTTAAATATGAAGTGCAAAAAACAACGAAAACTATTTTGACCCTCTAGATTAAATCATTATACAAGACTAGTGTAGAATCATTATTACAGCAAGTGTGACAGTAATTAATCTGAGAATGTCCATACAAAATATAGTTAGAGGTCATAAAATTAAGGTAATGTCAAGCTAGATTGATACATTTAATAAAATAGCTACACATAAACAACTAAAAACAATAAAAAGTCAATAAGGTCTCAAAAGTCAATAAGGTCATACAAATAAGATAAAATGTTATACATAACTTGATTAAATGTCAGTGTTATAAAGGTTTTAAATATCAAATAAAATAAATTTCGATGTCAATATAACTATTTCATATCATGTCATATTAATCAAATGTCACTTGATTCAAAAACTTACGTAGGTACAAATTTTCGGCCAAATTGGTTCAGATGTTAAAGTGTGATGGGTTATAAAATTTTAAACATACAATTTTAGTAGTATGTGACCAGTCTTACGACGATCACTATTCACGAGAATTTCGGAAGCGAAGCACGGCTTCGTAAGCCACGTTGAGCCGTTGGTCCCAGATGCCAGTAAGGGGCCGTCCATTAATCGCGTGAGGTTATTTTGGGCATTTTTTGGACCCCCCCTCCCCCTTGGTGATATTTGGTGAGGTTTCAGATTACCCCTCCCCCCCTGGGCCGAATCACGTGTATTTTTAGTAACTACCTACAAAGTTTTTTTAAAAATGTTGTACATAGAAGTCTCTATTGATATTATCTATCCAAACTTGGTTTGCATCACATAATAGGGACGGATATCGTATTAATATTTTAATATATTTCCCGTTGCATTTACTCCCGTCGTGTTTCTATATAATATTCATTATTTTGGAGCTAATAAAGAAGGTGTTAGTTTGTCAAGCTTAAAATCTTACGTTGGTTTGATCGCAGTTGGCTAAATAGAAGCGAAGCTATGAGCAAAAGTACAATAATCAAGATTGAATTTCCATGCGATCATTATGCTTTTGGTCACGACTATCGATATCCACGTTGACAGAGCTGAGTTTTTTTTTTGTTACGGGGGGAACGCGGTTTGGCACCATCATCCTAGCTGCGGGGGCAGCACTTACCCACTAAACCCCACGGTGTTCCTCCTCATCCTACAGCCGGCATTGATATCGAAAGATTATTCACGTCGGCCCAGCCCAGCCGGGGGCCCCCAACACTTCGGGGTTCTCGCCCGCATTGCACCGCTCTCGAGCGCTTCTCTGGAAGCAGAGAGGGTAGAGAGCGGTGAGCGGGTGGGCTCTGAAGGCATCTCCGGAACAAGGAGAGGGGACTTCCCCCAAATGATCGTCGGTGGACGGGGTCATAGCTGCGTGCATCGGCTAGTCTAATTTATTATATATAACTTATAATAAAGCTATTGAGAGTTTAAAATCTGTACGTCAAATATATTTGGTAATTATTTTCCAAGATATTTTTTTACTAGACATTCTGTCTATGTAACTTAAATTACATACGATACTGAAGCTAAAATAGTTTTTTTTGTATGTCTTTCTGTATCACGCCAAAACTATGGATTAAATAATATTTTAAATAATACTGACATAATTTGAGATTATTATTGATCGGATTGATGCCGATATTCGCGCGGTTCCTTTGGGAGACACGATGAAAAACAAAATGATTTTTGTGTTGTATGATCAACGCATAGGTATTCCGATTTCAATTAATTTCTGATGTAAGAAAGGAATTAAGTGCTTTATGAATTATTCCATACAAGTTTTAATATTGTTGGTTTTGTTGTTCAGAAATTACAGTGATCTCAAATTCAGGGTTGTAAAGTTGCTGTTCGAAATAAATACACGTGATATCTCACTATACCCCCCACCCCCCCTGGTGATGTTTCGTGATTTTTGTCAGACCCCCTCCCCCCCTTTCGAGCCTCACGTGATTAATGGACGACCCCTAATATGAGAGTCGAAAAATTTCACCTACATACATACATAGATACATATAATCACGCCTTTATTCCCGAAGGGGTAAGCAGGGGCATAGTAAACGCGCACGTTTCACATTATAGTTTTATGTCCCAGTGCTGAGCCTATTGCCGTGTTGAAATGGACACGCGCAAGCCGCCGCGACCTGCAGTTGAAAATTTTCAAGCCACCCATAAAGCTTTCAACTTGATTTAACGATTGTCATTTTACTGACAACCGGGTTTCATTTCGCGTTTTCCTTCTCTACGCAATTAATCCTTTTGCGAAAATGTTCCCTTAGTCGCCTTTTACGACACCCTCGGGATGTATTGGGGTGTCGACATTTTGTAAATACAAACATTTTTTAATATTTTCAGGAAAATTCTCAACAGATTTATGCAGTAAAATAATAGCAAATATGAACAAAGCGAACAGCGAAAACGAATGGAAAACTGTGCTTCTATATTTAGTAGTGCTTCGAGTGCTAGTTCTATCGAAACTGGCTTTTATACTTAACGTACAAATAGTTAGAGACACTTCTCTTACAAACTGTGATATACAATCGACAAATTTACAAGAAGTATCTTTGGAGGAGCAAGATTGTTTTATAGATCTACAGAGCTATGTGACGGATAACTTTGATGCGAAAATCCTGCTAGCCGCGATGAACTATTTAGTCAAAGAGAAACCTGATGTTAGATGGTCGGAGTTGAATTGGTTTATTAGCACGTAAGTAACTTATTTTTTATTGACGCCAGAGATTGAAGGTTGTGGTTAAATTGTTGATATGCTTCGGTAAGTTGTCCCATTGGATAAACCTTGGTACATATTATACATAGTTTGATGGCGTTTCACCAAAATTTGTCCAAATCATCCTAGAGTGACGGTCCTGATTTCAATCAGACTGTCACAAAAGTCGACGCTAAAACGAGTGGTATATCTGATTTTAATCTAAAAAACAAAAGTCAACATAAACTGATATCAACCAAAACGTCGAAAAAGTTTATACTAAGATGACATACCTAATTTCGATCAAACTTTCCGCGATCTGCCTAAATTCAAAAGCACTAATTCAAACATTTTTTATTCCAGATTAAAACGGATACTAGAAATTGTAACAAGCAACAAAGTACTAAACCACCCAGCGATATATGAACTTCTAATATCTCTCTTCCATAGTTACGTAAATAATTTCGGTGTACATTTCTCGTCTTGTATACTAAAACCAATGTTCACCGATACAATAGCCGACTTGGAATACAAAATGGAGAAACTACACACAGTCAATGTGGATAGCACGATAGTAGTTGGAGTTTATTTGGTCGCTATATTACCTGCTCTGGATGACAGGAATCTGCATGGAGAGTTTTTGCAAAAGTAAGTTTTGTGCCTTTTTTCATATGAAAATCTCACACGGATGCTATGCCGGATATCTAACGACTAAAAGCACACGGTTCCCTACCACTACCTGCCAGGCCCTCAGGAAGGATACCTGAGGGTCCTGACAGACTTTGACTACCACCGCAACCTCAATACAATACAATACAAATACTCTTTATTGCACACCAGGAAATAAATCAAAGAGATTAGTGATAAACTTGTTGGTATAACAATTGGCGGCCTTGTCGCACAAGGCAATCCGTTGGAGCCAACCTTTGTATGGAAACAGGAGAGTGGGAGATATTTAGGGCAGTTTTAGGTGCACTATAAATAAATTATATCCAAATTATAATAATTGGGAGTCCTCAACTAGGGAGTTTTTTGTGTTTCTGCGAATTTACTCAGATAGAAATGTGGTTTAATGCGGGTTCGAATCCTGGGTCTGAAAAAAGGTTGTACAGTCAATATTATCAATAAATAGCTGACCCACGCAACTTCGTTTGCGTCACATGGAAGTAAGAAAGAGAGCTGTGATGTTAAAATTTTAAGTAATAAAATGATTCCCGTCGCATTTACTCCCGTCGTCGTCGCATTTACTCCCGTCGCGTCGCTATTCATTAGAGCTGACCCGCGCAACTTAGTTTGCATAACATAAAAGGGAAAGAGAGAGCTGTGTTGTTAATATTCAAAGTAATATAATGTTTCTCATCGCATTTACTGCCGTCGCGTTGCTTATATTCATTCGAGCTGACCCGCGCAAGTTCTTTTGCGTCACATAATAGGGAAAGAGAGGGGTGTGGTATTAATATTTTAATACCATGTTTCCCGTCACGTCCCTTCGGTGATATTTAAGAACTAAATGAAAGTTACTGTAAGCGAACCTTAAAAGATAAACATAATAATATGCCGTTAGGGACTTCTTTTTATAGTTTTTTAAATGGAAATACATTGTAATGAGCGCTTACAACATTTAGCAGTGAAAGAACTAGAATGGTGCATTGCACAAACTATAGATACTCGTAACAACAGATTTATTATTCTTTACTTATTTTAGATGGATAATGTACAGCAGTTTACGCGGACTTCCAGTTAAAATATTCTCGATACCTTTAAAATGGGTGGCGCAACATAGCCATGAAGAAATTGACTTTTATTTACAGCACTTGAGAGAATGTAAGTACTTTTTGATACCTGTCCCCTCTGCTTAGTAGGTATGTGTTTTGCGCCACATTCGAAAATATTAAATAAATAATAATAATAAAATAAAACTAAAGAATCTTTTTTATTACAACTTATAAATATTAGGTGCTTACATATGAAATTGGCGTTTTGTATAGGAGGAACAAAAAGTCGAATATTTTTAAATAAAGTATGAACCATTGTTTTCTATGCATTTTTGCCATCTCATAGGTAGTTCATTGATCCCTTTGCTAAAAAAACCAGTCGGACGGGAATCAATAAAATCTGTGAAGGCGATTTGGACTGCCCCATCAGAGTTGAATTTTTTCCCTTGCAAGAAGTTGTCCAAATTTCGAAAAAAATGGTAATCTGTTGGAGCAAGATCCGGGGAGTACGGAGGATGTTTTAGACACATTCCAATTGAAGCTCTTCTAATTTGGTAGCCGTCTGTTGTGCAGTGTGTGGTCTAGCGTTGTCGTGACGCAGCAGTGGCGTGGAGCGATTGACCAGCCTAGGTTGTTTAGCCGCTAGCTTTTCCATCATGGTTTGCAATTGCTGACAATAGACATCAGCCGTAATAGTCTGGCCAGATTTGAGAAAACTGTAATGAACAATACCGGCACTAGTCCACCAAACGCTTACAAGTAACTTTTTTGGGGTTAATTTTCGCTTGGGGCAGGATTTGGCTGGCTGGCCAGGATCCAACCATTGCGCTGGGCGCTTTCGATTATCGTAAAGAATCCATTTTTCGTCACAGGTAATGATTCGGTTTAAAATACCTTCATTATTGTGCCGGTTCAGTAATGTAACGCAGCAGTCGACGCGCTTTTGCCGGTTTGCTTCAGTCAATTCGTGAGGTACCCACCTTTCAAGCTTTTTAATCTTCCCAATTTGCTTCAAGTGAATTAAAACAGTTTTATCACTAACACCGCAGCCTGCAGCTAACTCGGACGTGGTTTGCGATGGATCCGCTTCCACAATAGCCTTCAATACTTCATTATCAACTTGAGTCTCAGGCCGTCCACGGGGCTTGTTCTGCAGGTCGACATTTCCTGAACGAAAACGTTGGAACCAAAAACGAACTGTGTTTTCTTTTGCAACATGACCGCCATACACATCATTCACCCTACTAGTCGTTTCCGCAGCACTAGTGCCACGGCGGAACTCGTACTCGTAAATAATGCGATATTTTAAGTTTTCCATTTTGTAAAATGAGTGACGCAAACAGAAAAAAACAGAAGAAAAAAACAAATGAATGACGGTCATCGAAGGATAAATACATGAGTAAATAGCTGGGAAAATTTTAATTTGGAATTCCTTACCAAAGAGGAGAAAATCGTAATTAAAGTGGCCAGTACGAAAAACGCCAATTTGATGTGTAAGTACCTAATATTACATACATAAATGTCAAAATACCTTTCTCGTCAATCCTTAAATAAATTCGTCAATGCCACCTCCACCGCGCCCGGTGCAAAAGTGCCCATCACACTGCTTGCAACGCAACCTCTGTATAGCAATGGACAGCCTTTGCACCAACCACGAACCAGCGCGTGAGTCTCCAGACTTCTCTTTCAGTCTACGCCCTATCTCCTCGACAAAACGCTTCGCCTCAAAATAAAATATAAAATAAAATAAAATAAAATTTATTCCCTTTGAAATTTTTAAAAAAAAAATTTAGGTTTGTGAAAATTTTTGTGACTCTACCGGTAGTTCGGAAATGCTACAGACTGAGAAGAACACCCCAAGAAACTCAGTCCGGTCCCTCTCAATTCATCTTAGTATCTAATACATTTTTTTTTAAATGTAGAAAGGAGCAATTCGTGTCACTGCCAGGCAGCCTTGTCTTCTAGAAAGTCTTTAATGCTATAATAAGCTTTCTGGCAAAATTTAAGTTTTATTAGTTTTTTTAAATTTATTAACTGACAAACCTGTTACGGCTGTCGGCAATGTATTGTACATTCGAAAACAATTGCCCGCAAAAGAATTGCTTATTTTATTAAGCCTAAATCTAGGTACAGCCAATTTATTCTTATTTCTTAAGTTTAGGTTATGGATATCACTATTTTTAATAAATTTACTGTTATTTTTATGAGTATATAATAAGTTTTCATATATGTACTGTGAATACACAGTAAGGATGTTGATATCCTTAAACTTTTCTCTTAATGACTCCCGAAACCCCATACCATAGATAGCCCGGACAGCCCTTTTCTGCAAAACAAAGATACATTCGATGTCGGCAGCGTTACCCCATAATAGTATGCCATAGGTCATGACACTGTGGAAATAGCTAAAGTAGACAAGACGCGCTGTTCTAATGTCTGTCAGTTGTCGGATCTTTTTAACGGCATAGGCTGCAGAGCTCAGTCTGCCCGAGACTTTCTCAATATGAGGCCCCCACTGCAAGTTGGAGTCTAACTTTATGCCCAGAAAGACAGTTTCATCGACCAATTCTACTTGATCATCCCTAATCCTAATACTGGTGTTAACGAGCCTAACATTTGGCAAGGTGAATCTAATACATTTTGTTTTAGTTTCATTTAACAATAAATTATTTGCGTTAAACCAGTAGACTACCCTAGAGAGGGCATTGTTTACTTCGTCAAGATCGCGTTGTCCACGTTCAACTTTAAATATTAAAGATGTGTCATCAGCAAACAAAACTACCTCATGATCGTCTCTTATAAGGTGAGGGAGATCATTTATGTACACTAAAAATAGAAAAGGTCCCAGAATTGAACCCTGAGGCACCCCCATTGTTACAGCAGAACCATGTGACTGTTTACCATTTATAACTACTCTTTGTACTCTATCTCTTAGGTAAGAACTAATCAAATCCAAAGCTGTCCCCTGGATCCAAAATGATCAAGTTTTTTAATTAAAGTCTGATGCTGGACGCAATCAAAGGCCTGAGATAAGTCGCAGAATACACCATAAGCGTCATACGACTCCTCCCAGGCCTCATATATACACTCTAATAATTTGATTCCAGCATCCGTGGTAGACCGACCGCGCGTGAAACCGAATTGTTTAGTATGGAATAGTTTATTTGTATTAAAATGATTTTGCATTTGATTAAGCATTACCTTTTCAAAGATTTTACTAAACGTGGGTAGTACAGAAATAGGACGAAAATTGGACGGATCCGAGGTGCTACCCGATTTAAACAGAGGAGTTATTTTACTAAACTTCATTAAGTCAGGAAACACACCACTATCAACACAATTATTAAATATTATTAATAATTCAGGGGCAACCATTTCAATTAACGAATTTACTAAATGTACAGAAATTCCCCAGAGGTCAGCCGTTTTCTTAATATTTAAAGATTTAAAAGATTTTATGATAGTGTGTATACTAATTTTACTGAAGTTGAATATTTCATTACAGCAAGGAACATTTGCTTTTAACAAGGATTCTGCTATTGGGGTAGAAGAACCTAGGGTTCTGGTCAAATCTACTGGTATTCGAGAGAAAAAATGTTCATACAGATTTTGTCTACTTTTATGTATATCCTCAGTGGCCCATTCACTGAAGGCTGGCCTGTCACCGATTGTGACTTTCTTAGACTTGAATATGGAGTTGAACTCATTGTAAAAGGAATCAAAAAATAACTTATACATTACATTTGAATCTAAGCCAGTGTCTAAAAATGGAAGTTTATTGCAAAGTCCAACTCGCATACGTTCCAAGCGGTCACTAGTTACTGGTCTACATAATATTTTACGTCTTTTAACTTTTTCTCTTGTGATCTTGAATGATGCTATTTGCCCAGTATGATCTGATTTTATCTTATTTATAATACTCTTATTTTCTGGCAACATATCACTGTATATATTGTCCAGACAAGTAGCTGTTGTATCACAATATCTAGTAGGCTCTAAAAATAAGTTAGTGAGATTGTGTGATTTAAATAAATTTAAGATATCATTGGTCTGACGCGTATTTATAAGTATATTAACATTAAAATCACCGCACACTATTATGTGTTTATTAGTTTTTCCAAGTTTAAATAGCACTTTATCCATAATTCCTCAAAGTCACAAACGGTGAGACTCCAGGTTTATATACGCATACTACTATGAATTGCTCCAATTCTACGCACGATATTTCAACTGTACACTCTACAGAGAGGGACACAACATCTTTCCGTTCCTTATACTTTAACTTCTTATTTAATAAAATCAACGAACCCCCCCGTGTTGTGTTGACCCTACAAAACGCACTACCAACCCGGTGACTACTGAAACTGAACATGAGCTCATACTCCTTACGCATATGTTCTGTAGGACAAACAATTTCAATATTTTCCGAGCTCATGAACAGCTCCAATTCAAACTCTTTGACCTGCGTTAATGTTGCTATATTATAATGCACCAGGCTCATATAATTTACACTTTTTAATTTAGTTTTGTTCGGCGGACAGTTTCCGATATAGTTATGGTTTGCAATTAAATTCAACTCTATCAATTTACAATTTTGGCTAGAGGGTAAATCCTCTGTTGTCCCAGAAGTTAATTTAAATTACTTGGAACCGATTCCAAAGTCCTAAATCTACTCTGCTCAAATAAAGCAGTTTTGTCAGCCAAGTTTTTGGCTATAGAGTAAAAATAATTGAATAGCAAACTTGCTATTTGTCTTTTATAATATTTGGGTAGACAATACCTACCCTTGTGATTATTATAGACTTTATACTTGCTATGTGACAAATTTGTGTCAAATACAGAATTAAAGTCAATTACATTAAATTTATTATTATACTGACTTATTAAGTTTCAACGTAAATTCATCTTATATCTAAATGAATTTTCTGAGTCTGGCACACCTTTTATAAATGGAAGTGTGAACATTACAACTTGTATGACATTTAAGTTTAAGATTACCCCAACACCTCTAAACCCCTCATTGTCTCCACCGCAAAAGGAACGAAATGGTAGCGATCTCCTAATGCCTCGTACTTGAGGCGCTTTCTTGCAGCCGCGGACTCGGCCGCAGCGGCCGGTGGATCTTCTTCAAACTCAAACTCAAAAAAACATTTATTTCGCATAATCCTAATACATAGGCACTTGCGACACGTCAATGAATACAATGCAAATAGTACCACCAGTTCGGAACGCGGCCCGCTTGAGAAGAACTGGCAAGAAACTCGACGGGCTTTTCTTTTTGTGCTCTATTTACAAAATTTAAACTACAAAACACAAACTATTGCTTGAGAATGCAGTAGAGCAAGTAGATCATTTCCAGGCTTCCTTGTCAAGCAAATAATCGTCAATTGAATAGTAGCCCCTGCGGTACAATTTACTTTTTATACACTTTTTAAACTTATTTAAGGGCATACTTTTTATTTCATTTGAAAGCCTGTTGTAAAAACGTATACAGTTACCCAGGAAGGAATTACTGACTTTTTTCAGTCTACACTGATGACAAGCAAGGTTATCTTTATGTCGGGTATTTACACTGTGTATATCGCTTAACTTAACGAAACTAGATAGATTCTTTTGCACATACATCAGATTTTCAAAAATATATTGTGATGCTACAGTCAGAATATTTACCTCTTTGTCTTGCGAAAGTGTTCCCTTAGTCGCCTCTTACGACGCCCTCGGGATGTGTTGGGGTGGCGACAATTCGTACTGGAGCCCGTCGCCACACGGGGCTCCCGTGTAAGGGTTACGTTGATGGTTTTATTAATATAAATGTTTGTATTCGATACTTTCAGTTGCGGCCAGTAGTTGTGAAAACTCTAGCGGCAGTACGATACGAGTATACATCGCAAATCTGATCACCGAACTGTTAAATGTGACGGAATTGGACGAGAAGTGTATTGAGAGACAGATGTTGCCGGCTGTTATGGCGTTACTGCACGATGAGGATCCGTAAGTATCTTCTTCTACTAATATTATAAATGCGAAAACTTCTGTGTGTGGATGTCTGAATGTTTGTTACGCTTTCACGCTCTTAACTGGTGAACGGATTAAGCTGAAATTTTTGTACCGTGATAAATTATAATCTGGCATAAAACACAATTTTTTATCCCGGTAAGTGTTAACATGTGAAGACATAACAGTAAAAAGCTCCACACGGGCTTAGCCGCGTGCGCCTTCTAGTGTAATATATTGTCTTGTGGCTAAGCAACTTGATAGATGTCTCTGGGCCTAAAACTGTTAAGGCGCTTACAATATAGTGAATACCTTCAACCTTTTGTTTCGGTACGGTCGCTCAGTTTGTAGATAATTAATTAGAATGTCAGTCTTGTGTTGTCTATTTTCACTTTAATGATTAATATGATTTTCTTGTCAAATGTATCAACAAAAATGTTGATCTTTGCGTCTGGGGCTGTGATATACAAAAAACCCAAGATACACATTCAGTGTTTGAAACCGTCCGCAAGAAATGAGCGCACAATTTCAAATTAATGCGCTCATTTCGGCTTCATCGCGTCGCCCGCGTCTTTGTACATTAATTTGTAAATACAACTTTATGTCATACGCGTAAGGTTGAATTTCTAAAAAAAATGACGTTACTTCCTGTTAAAGTAACTGGAGAAATTCACATGATTGTGTTTCCACATCAGTCAATGCTCATCTTGTTTTCCTTTACAGTTTAAGACACTTTTTTTTGTGAAATACGTAATAACACTACTTTTTCTCCAAGGTCCGTCCGCGAAGTGGCACTAACATCATGGGGCAGTGTGACCCGCACTTGTCTCATCCGCGGCTTAGACTGCGAAGCCCAATGCTGGGCGCCCGTCGACGACTTATTGTCTAGCGCCTCTCCGCTCACGGCTAAGGAGGCGGCTAGGACGGCTGAGGCGCTCGCCTTATTGGTACTGCCGACGGTGGATAACCATGCGGTGTCTGAGAAAGGTTTGTTTAGGTCATACATACATCACCTTTAGGGTATATATCTGATCGCATCGCACTTCTTATATTCCTATCATGACTAAGTACCTTGCCGGAGCGTTCGGTAGTATAACCGATTACCGCGCTGAGCTCCTGGGTTCGATTCCCGGGTCGGTCCAAATATTTGCTCTTAGTGGGTAAAAACATTACATGCATCCACATTTCACATTTGCATTTAGGTCCGCGTAATAGGTGGATACCCTATTGCTAAGTTGAAATGGTCAGGCGCAGGTTGTGACTATCTACTGTTGTAATTTTCTAGCTGTCCATAAGGACCGCACGCGGTGGAGTCTCTTTCTTTCTCTCACTCAGACGAAGGTTATTACTTATAGTAGATAGAAAACTTTCAACTTGTCTTAACCACTTCCGAAGCACAAAACACTTGTAATTGAAAATGCACAAAGCGGTCTCCCCTTAGGTAAAGGGGACAAAATGGCGATATATTGGTCTTTATCCAACATGCCGAGGCCGTTTGAAAATTTCGATCTAATATTAAACAAATTTTGTAGAAATACGGACCGGCTCTTTATTACAAATATCGTTTCCAGCGGTGTCCTTACTATGCGCGTTGTGTCACCGCGTGTCAGTGTCGAGCGAGTGTCTCGCTGCTCTCACGCCGGGGCTGCAACTAGCCGTACATCATTGTCGACACCACCCAGCCTTGCTGCCTGCTCTCAGGTAAGATTAAATGAAGATAATGAACAAATTTTGTTTGAATGTGTTCTACATAGCTGTTCGGGCAGAGGCCCTACTCGGGTTTACCACTGGTGACCGAAATTCATTTGATCATTTGACATGTGACCGAAAAAACATTAGGCTATTCTACTACTGATCGAATGAACAATTCACCAAAAGAGTTTTTATCGAACAAACATTTGGTATTTTTACTACTGATCGAATGAATGTTTGGTGGAAAAACATTTGACCAAAGAATATTTTAACAAATAAAAGCGAAATAAGTAGAATTCGGTTCTGGCACTCGCCGGCCGCTGCCGCGGCACGCTCTCTTCGCTCGCTCGGCTCGTGCGTTGTGGTCGCAGTTTAAACCTAACCTAACCTAGCCATTTTGATTCGGCCCCTGTTAAAATATTCTTTAGTCAACTGTTTTTCGGCCAAACGTTCATTCGATCAGTAGTGAAAATACCGAATGTTTGTTCGATAAAAACTCTTGGTCAATTATTCATTCGATCAGTAGTAGATTGGCTTAATGTTTTTTTCGGTTACACGTCCAACGATCAAATGAATTTCGGTCAACAGTGGTAAACCGGCCCTACTCTCTTACAGTGGAGAGAATTTTCGCCAGAATCGAGCTATGCAAAAGACCGTTTTGCTGTCGAACCTAAGAACGCTCAGATCACGTGTTTCCCTCATCTTACAACCCTGGGTTCCGCAAGCGTAGCCTGTGGACTGGGCAGGGCGATATTATTTGATCGACAACTACACCACTGTGACTGTGAATGTGTATGGACAGTGACAGTGGCCCTCGATTCGCTACATGTCGGAATGGCTTTCCATCAGGCGGGTGACGTCATTTTGGAAAGTTAAATGCCCCGCAGACTCAGTGTTCTCAATATAGAATTAGTTCTCTAGTAGAAAACAGCATTCAAGATTATCGAAAGTATCCTGGAACATCTTTCCGAGGGCTTACCCGAGGCTCCAGGCCGTAGTGGGGCCTCGTGGGGTTTTAGTCGGTAAGAGGCCGGCCATAGCATTCATGAGGGATTGCCACACGAAACAAAAAGAAGTCTATCCAAAGTTGGATGATAGAACGTCATCACAAATATAATATCAGTCTGTAAAATGTACATTTTAAACGCAACTGCTACAGTATTGTTATTTTCTATTCCTGCCTAAAGATAAGTAACAAGAACTTTGGACTTTTCTCTACATGCTTTTTTTTAATTTCGTGTCTAGGAAACTCGAAGAAGACGTACAAAATCCAGCACAAGCTCAATACAAAGCGGCCATCGAAGCTCTTATTCACAACGTCGCAGGCACTACCTTAAGCCACGATCATATCATTCGAGAGCCGACCCCAAGACCCGCGTCCAACCTTCAAGCCGCCCAAGAGGTAGGCAGAAGGGTCACGCAGATATTCCAACAGTCAAAAACTAATATGAATCTACAGAACATATTCAAGAAGAAAACTTAAAGGAACATCAAAATTTAAATTGCAACGATATTAAGATAGTAGTCAAAAGTACATATTGCTATCTCTTTTACTCATGTATAGTCTGCAAATTAGATAAGTATACAAGGCTGTTCTTTAAGATTTTTTGTTTCTGAAAATCTTATTTCATATTTATAAAATTGGCTATGGTTATTAAAAGAGTGTAACCATAAAAGAAAAACCTCATAATAATATGTAAAAAAAATCTGACAAGGATCCTTATAGACGGCCTTGTATACTATCTACTTTGTTGACTGTACCGACGTTCTCATTTCAATGAAAAAAGTACATTTTGCCATTTATTATGATTGTAACATGTATATGGGTTCAGAATTGACAAATTATTGTAATATTTTTACACAGAGATAATATTACAACACTAAAAGAATTACTGATTGATGACATACATCTATTTGAATATTTGTGAACTACAGCTATGTACGCGACGGGTTACAAAAGATACTTCCAATTATTTTACTGGGTAAAGTCGATATTCGATGAACACATATTATTTTAAAATTGATGATTTAAAGTAGTATTTTCTTTTATTGTCATTTTATCATAATTGATGCAAACTATTACGACTCAATTATCGTATGAGTAAGAAATTATGCTTGGATGTCTCAAGCTCGATTGAGTTTACGAGTAAGTATCCCAAAAGTCGATTTTGGGAGCCTGTCAATAATATATTAAATCTATGGAATAAACGCAGCCTTATTTGAGCTGGAACAAGTACCAATATCTAGATTATATTCATGCTACATCAGATGTTTAATCTTATACTCAGGGCAATAGGGTTCAATATTCTTAAATAAGCCATTTAATGTACAGCTCTGAGATTGGGTGAGGCCCATGATACTGACTATAATTATATTGTTCGGTTAAATCTTATAAAAAATAACTTTTAAAGTTTAAAATAAGTGATATATTTTATCAGGGTAGCGCATGCCTCCTCAATAAATAGAGCTTTAGTATCGCCTTTCCATGCCATATACCAAACCATAATTGTATTTATAATAAAAAAATAATTAAGTATAGAACCACGGATTTAAAAAAAGTTCGGACGTAACGTATTAAAATGGCGGTCACATTGCCCCTGCCACTTCCAGCTTTAGGTTAGTGCGAGGCCGCATTTGCGTTTTTCCGCAGCGGTTTCTAACCTCAAAATGTCATCAAACTGTCAAAATCAATGAAATCAAGTCAATGTTTTGACATTTTGAGGTTAGAAACCGCCGCGATAACCGCAAGTGCGGCCTCGCCCTTAATGGACGAAAATTTTGACATAAATGTCTGCCATCCAGTTATGATACAGCGTTTCAAAAAGGTTTGATCTTGGATTGGTCCCACCAAGGACGATGAAGGTCTTACTATAAATTCGGATCACATCCGCTATCTACATGTAAAAGATTTTTTTTAGATTAGATTATGTAAAGTTGCCCCTATCCTTCTAAAAGGGCAACATAGTGCGTTTCATTAATTATCTGATTCTTTTGCAGATTCGTACAAGACATGCCTTTTAGTGCGTAAAATGGTAACATTATTAAATGAATCTTCTGCAATTCATTTCATAACCCAATTATAATATAATATTAATGTGGCTACTCCAAAAAAAATACAGGGACGCATCGAAATGAAACATTAACAAACACACTGAAATAAAACATTTAATGATCAAATTATGAAACATACAAGGTTGGCTTTCTATGCCCACAGGGCGCTAAATTATAACCGTGAAGCAGATTCACGTCAGTTTAGTGTTACACTTCATACTTTTTTTATGTCCGTGTAATTATAATAATGAAATAAATAATACCCAGAATTAATATTACGCCAATGAACTTCCATTTCTACAAAGACTCGGTGTCGTTTGGGAGTCCTGAGACATCCTTCCGAGGGCTTACCCGGGACTCCCAACTGCTGTTGGGCGTTACGTGAGATTTTTAGTCGGTAGGAGTCCGACATAGCATCCATGAAGGATTTTCCCTCACGTTAAATAAAAATTTAAAAAAGACTCAGTTGTTACTGAACAAAATTTGTTTCGCACGGTCCAGTCTTTGGAAAAACCTGTAGATCTTATTATTTATAGGGAATAAGTTATATTATTTTATACATTCCTGATATTAATGTATCTTGTAAGTTATATTGGTTTATTCTCAACGAGTCACGAGAGCATCGGTTTGCATTGTGTCTAATTGATAACCGATATTGTTCTCAATCAGTCCAATGTGACCTGATGCTGTGTGACTCTTAGATAATAAATGGTTACATTGTACTTAATTAGTTGTTAATAATTTATATTGTTTAGAGTAGTACAAATTAGTGCAATTTACAAATCGTTGTCATATATATTGATTCACAAGTTTTGTCATCAATGTACGTTTTTCATATCCGCCTATGATTCGGAATAGTATTCATGAATTCAAGAACTTCAAAAGAAGACGCTTATAAAAGTTCCGCAGTATGAAGCGCCCGTTGTCTCGCTTGTTCAGTGTTTTTAATATTTTAAAATTGCGTTAATAATATTTTATTTTTTAAACCACTAAGGTGGCAGATAAGCATACGGCCCACCAGATGTACTGGTGGTCACCCATTTGCAACACCGTAGGCGCTACAGCGGTGCCGACCCTTTTAAAAACCTATCCTGAAGTGTGACATTTATATTTAGGGTCAAGACACACCCATATATCGAAGGCCTTTTACATATTGCTGTATTTCTATCTTGTTTCCTACGCTTCTAAAACATCAGATTAAATCTCGGTCATGTATTTTAATGCCTGTTTAAATTTATATTAAAAAAATTAAGTCTTCCATTGAGGCAGCTTTTTTTGTCTCTATTCTATTGTTGTATGGATGTGAGCTTTTAAATTTTCGGATTGCTCACTGTTGATCTCATGTTCAGCCCGTTTATTTACAAAATGAATTTTACGACTAGGCGCCTGAATACATATTAAAATTTATTCAAAACTGCTGACCCTCGCAATTTCGTATTTTTCTATACTAAGTATATGTATTATACTTATAAAATTTTCTCTTGAATTACTCTGTTTATTTCTGAAAACCGTTGAGTAGTTTAAAAGATCTAATAGAAAAAAAGGGTTTTCATTTTATATTATGTAAAGATTAAAATTATTGATGCAATAATCTTCCAGAACTGCCATATTTTTTAACATATCATTTGGACTTTTTAAAGCCATGTTAAAAGGGGCTTCGAACGGAGCCACCGTGATTCCTGTAATGTTAAATTTGATTAATATCTGAATGTTTTATTCACTCATGAACCAAAATTTTAGCATCTTTATTAGGCCAAATATCACGATCACCGTTTAATAGGTAATTTGCACTTAACACTATGCTTTTGATGTTAAGAAACTTTCCAGATTTACACTCATCGCATAATGTCCTTTCTCAAAATGTCCTTTTCCCAATATGTCCTTTTCTCAAAATATCCTTTTCTCAAAATGTCCTTATCACAAAATGGCCCTTTCTCAAAATATGCTTATCTCAAAATGTCCCTTTATCAAAATATGTGCACTACAGGATTAACTCCGCGCAATCCGACTTGGATAGGTACATAAGGATCCGACATTTCGAGAAAAGGACATTATGCGATGAGACGATTAAAATTCGTATTAGTTTGGGAAAGTACAATGTAGGCCCGTTAGGCATTATTCGTTAGGAAGACACGGGAATTGTTCCACATCGCTGACAATTATCAAATACACAAACATCACCACACTAATACCTATTTTGCACACTGAGCGATAAGAAAAAATGATTTGCAACTGTTCTTTGTCAAACAAAACTGCTAAATCATTGTGTATGTAAAATTCAACACATTTTATGATTCATGTGATAAATTATTTTTATTTATATCTATGTGTCTTCACGATATAACTATACTTAAGTGAATACTCTATGTTCGTTGTATACAGGGTGAATTTTTCAAAAGGGATTGGATGGCCAAATCCGAAACTATAAGGAATAGCGAAAAATGCTCAAAGGAGTCACGAGCCCGATTTTGATGAAACTTAAAACCTCATCATTAGATTTTTGAAAAATCAATAATCCTAGCTGGGAATCGAACCCATTGATTTTGAAAAAAAATACACACCCTATATTATTACACCATTCGATAGTGTTGCTATTAAGGATCATATTCTGGGAAGTAATTACATACGGCAAACTAAGGGAAAGTG
This sequence comes from Miltochrista miniata, assembly GCA_933228765.1. NCBI lineage: Eukaryota > Metazoa > Arthropoda > Insecta > Lepidoptera > Erebidae > Miltochrista > Miltochrista miniata. Next base: position 21,121,020 of record OW121766.1, on the reverse strand, counting down.
CTCATCTTTCGTATTTTTCTTACGTTATCTGATGAATTGTTCAAAATGTAGACCATTGTTTTTAATACATAGCTGGATGATTCGAGACCTCAACAATCAAACTGCATTCAATATTATTGATTCCGTTTAGAATATTCTCCAAAAAATCATTCTGAGCATGATTTAAAACACGGAATAGTTACGAACTATTCTGGAAATTCGAACGAAATAAATTAAGATACAAAATTTGGGTACAAGAAATATGAATTCCATCAAAATTCTAAACTTTCCTTAAATTTGCCGTATATCATTACTTCGCAGAATTTGATCCTTATCAGCGACACTATCATATGGTGTAATATAAAGGGTGTGTTTTTTTTTTCAAAATCAATAGGTTCGATTCCCAGCTAGGATTATTGGTTTTTCAAAAATCTAATGATGACGTTTTAAGTTTTATCAAAATCGGGCTCGTGACTCCTTTGAGCATTTTTAGCTATTCCTTATAGTTTAGGATTTGGCCATCCAAGCCCTTTTCAAAAATTCACCCTGTATAAAATCGACTATAACTTTTATATAGTACAGCTTTATTGCTAATGCAGTAGGTAGGTACCATTTAGCACTGGGCATTGTAAGGGTTGAAGCGATCTGCGACTTCAGCCTCAATGACACGAAGCGAGTTAAGGTGGAAACACTTTATTACAGCACGACGCGACGCTACGTGTAGACTGTACTGAGCATGGTGGCGCATCGGATGTCGATAGTGTGACTCTGGTTATAGAAAACTGCTACTCCGCTGCTACTGCCATCCATCGTATCGCGTCGCGTTTTAACAATGTGTTACTGCCTTTATAATGTTGCGTCCACATTTGTAACATATCAACGAACCGTACAGCGTGTCATAGTGTCGAACATGTAATGGAAAAATGTGCCGTAAAAATGTTACAAATATGGACGCGGCTTGTAAGCTACAAGCCGCGTCCATATTTGTAACATTTTTGTAAACTCGCTCCATGTCATCAAGGCTTTCCGTAATGGCACGTTTATATTATGCCGTGGCTACACATTATCGTGTCGTGGCTTCTGTATTCAAATGGAGGTGTTCACTTAAAGGGCGACACAATTATTTCGTCTACAACTTTTATTTGCGGAGACGACAGACTGTTGTTGCAGTAAGACGGCTAGCAAGATAATCACAAAACGATCATAAGTAATTTGTGACGGTAAATCTCGTTGTTTCTTTTTTATCGTTTTACGACAGTCAGTCTAAATGTACTCCATTGTTAAAGTGTAGCCACTTTATTCCCTCCGCAGTCTAAAGACACTAGATGGCGTCATGGCGCGAATAAATCAGACCTTCCTACCACGGAAATATTTGTTCAAAGATTGTGTTAGAGATAAAGGGTAAGGGTCCCATTAGTGCCCAGTGTCCCAATAACATAAACTCGTACCATAGATGTATTTTATCTGTTGTTATTCGTTCATACAGGCCAGCGTGGAAAGAACCGAGCCGAATTTGATCACCAGTTTTGAGATGTTGAACTAATTTTACATTGTATGGTGATATGAGAATCAATAAGCTCTTTTCGAACGTCTCGAACATGAGACCAAAATATGCGAATAGTGTTTGACCCCAACACTATTTTAAACATTATGCGCTCCTTTCTGCACTGTTTTGTGTGAATAGATACAGGCCGTATTACAAACGATACCTACTCAATACTCATTAAATAGTTGATGTTAGTCTACGCGCCGTATTACAAAATGATACTGAATTCGAGTTTTAAAACTACCATCAAGTATTCCCGAATCGCCCCAAGCGTGATAAAACCATAGGATGCCATTGCGGACATAGTCTGTGTTGGGAGCCCTGAGATTCCAAGGTTGCATCCAGAAAGGTTCTGTAATACGGCCCTACATCTTCGACCAAGTACTTTATAGTATAGATGGGCCCATCCATACATTAGTTTTGAAGATGTTAAAGTAAGCTCATGCGGTGTTATTGTTCCGAAGGTGAAACACGTGTGGCAAGATAATAAATTTTACGCAAGATGTTCGACATTCCCGAAGTGTAAAAACACTACCCTAAATTCGAAAAAAGAATATATCTGTGCATGTCGTGTCGTTGCTGCAATACCTTTGTGTGTGAACTAGTCTCACTTTTTGAGCTCGTAATGTATGACGTGGGCCCGTCTATCCTATTAATTGTTCGAAGCCCTGCATAACCAAACCATTGAATCTCAACCATACAATAGATAGGTAATAGTACTATCTAGAATAGAGTTATAGTTCCATAGAATATGTACCTAATTGTTAGACCAGTGCTTGTGATCACATAATCTTTATTGGCACATACACTTAATTGGAGGTTGTGTTACCATTGTGAAATATATAAATTTTATTTTATAAAAATAGTCTTTTTGTTTTTAACCTGTTGTCGAACCATCATGCTTGAACATATTGAAGGCACCTTTTGATCCTTTTATTATGTGTGGACTGCATAAACACTTACCAAATCCATACGGAGTCTTTGGCGCAAAACAGTATCACCATAAGAAAAAAAATGCACTGACTTCAGGAGCTAATGTGAACTTAAACAATGGCAATATTTCTTGTCGTTGTGTGTATTAATAATGGACTCCTAGGAAAACCGTAGATAAGACAAGGGAAGTCATATGATGTTGTGAAACGCTTTTATTGAATTCTCAAATCTACATAGAAAGCTCCAATAACATTTTCATCGCTTTACTGGAAGTGGGTGGGACACAGGACTCTACGAATACGTGGCAAATTTTCCACTACATACTGATAATTTAAAACAAATCTTATTTTCAAAGCAATAAAGTTAAAAATACCATGTCAAAGATCAACAAGCATTATAGCCCATGTCGATATTTCTTAGCATGGTATTTTCAACTTTATTGTTTTACAGATAAGGTTTAGTTTACAATCTATACCTTCGTAACTTCGCACATACTAACCACCCTATAACTATGTTAATTACTAATAAATAATTTATTGTCCTCTTTGAGTGGACGTGGTGAGATTGATTGATGATTAGAGAGATGTAACATGTAACTATGCATTCTACTCACAGATACCTACTGTTCAGAAATGTATGTCTATGTACAGCTTGGCAAAAAAGTCTAGAAACGGAACTAATATTTTGCTGACTGGCTACATTGTCAAAAAGCTGCCAATATCGTCATATATCGTCTGTCAGCCAATGACGGTATACAATTTGATTGGTGGGTTTTATTGACGGTTGATGACAACTGGCTACTGATTGGTGGTTCTTTTTAACGGGTTGCCATATGAACAGCACAGTGGCTCCTCCATTATTTTCTTCTCTTTTTTGCCAAGCTGTACCTGATCTACCAACGAACAAGGCATAGGTTTCTTGTTTTGTGCGACTGCGGAACCATAAGAAAGGGGAATGTAGAAACATTTACACTGGAGAAAATGCTATCACTGTGCTCAGAGGAGACCGTTAAACATATGGTCACGCCTTTATCCCCCTAAGGGGTAGGCAGAGGCATATTATATGCCCACATTTCACCTTTTTAGAATTTTTCCCACGTAATATGTGGTAAGCCATATTGCCGTGTTGAGATGGACAGGCGCAGGTTGTGACTACCTGCAGTTGAAATTTTTCCTGCCGCCTAAAAAGGCCTTCAACTTGGCTTAACGACTGCCATTTTACTGGCAACCGGGACACCAACGGCTTAACGTGCCTTCCGAAGCACGAAAACGCTCAAAAGAATAATGTCACAAAGTGGTCACATGGATGGTCACCCATCCAAGGACTGGCCATAGTGAAAGTTGCTTACTGCAGTGATCGTTTACAGAACACTAAGACCGCGGGGCCACGAGCGCTTCAAAACTGTTGGTATAAATTAGTGATAAATCAAATGAGTGTGATTGTTATTAAAATTATACCCAAAAATGTACAACTCAGTGACCTTGAGACTTAAATCCGTCGAAAATAGGTAAGTAACGTACAGAATCTCAATTCTGTAACTAGGTAGGTAATCATAAAAACTGGTTCTGGCTTGGAATATGATTCAAGGTAAGTTTATGAAGCAATTAATATAATAATAAACATACGTACAAACATGATAGAATAATAATAAAGCAGCATTCCTTTTAAAGAAACACTAGCTGACCCGCGCAACTTCGTTTGCGTCCAGAAGAGAGAGTAAATCACCCGTTCCCGTCGCATTTACTCCCGTCAGAATAATTTCGTTAGCGAGAGATGTTTCCAGTCGCATTATTGTAGAAATTGTGCATATTCAAGCATATGACGTGTACTACCGGTGTACGTCGCCGGCCGAATATTGAATAGACCAAAAAAAGCTAAAAAAAAAAATCGGGTCAAACGGGATAAAAAGTATCCTATGTCCGTCTCCTGGTTCTAAGCTACCTCCCCACTAATTTTCAGCCAAATCGGTACGGCCGTTCTTGAGTTATAAATAGTGTAACTAACACGACTTTCTTTTAATGGAACGTTAAAATTTATTGTTAAAAATTACATAATTATTACATTATTTACATTATTACTATCTAAACTAAACCTAAGTAAGGCCCCCTTGGCATTGTGCCCAAAAGACTAGCAGACTTTCTTTTACATAATTAGATTACAATACTCATATTGGTATCTGTCTTTGGAGCCCTTACCACCGGTATGTTGGTTCCGGGTTCCGCTAGATTCTGCGATGGAGTCATTTAACATGTCCTCTTACGTCCACATGATATTAATTGGTAATTAATCTTAGCTTCATAAGGAAATCTATTAGTTCAGTTAAGGAAACAACAGTATTTTAACATAGCTTTATATTATTAAGTATATGAAAATGTACTTCAACATTGTACTCAGTTGCAATATTATGCCAAGACAATAACAAAAATAAAGTACAGTACAACCAGAAAAAAAGTTTGTGATCGGTTAAGTACTATTCTTTGAAATGCAAAAAAGATCTTCATTACGTTGATATGAAGTTGAAATTACATTGACAGGAATGTTTCAGGATGCACAAACTTTATCTGGTATTACTGTATTCTGTATCAATCTTCTTTATTCCTTCTTCTTTCTAGGGCGCATGCAGCATACAGCGCTAGTATCCAGCATGTTGTAGTCAGCATTGCCCTTGGCACGAGACTCAATGAATTTAGCATGAGTCTCGGGAGCTAGGAGATAGGCCTTTACGGCTGGGGCATTCTTCATAGCTGCGATGTAAGTTACCTGGTGACAGAAATATCGATGTGAATGTTGCAAAAGAAAAGTCATGTGAAATATCGCATCATCATCTGGACTCATTGATTGCTCACTGCTGAGCATAAAAGACGAAGAAGAAGGAAGAAGTTATCTTCATTAAGGCCGTTGGTAGGGCTAACGACCTTGGCCATACAAAACGCGCATCTTTCACGCTAGGAAATGTACTATTTTATAGCTTTTTTTAGTTGTAATAAGATAATACGCATATTTATTCAAAATAGAAGAAAACCATTTTATAGGTGTATATTTTCTTCATATGTTGGCATATTCTTTTCTTTCGCGTCGATAAAAATTGAAGCCATAAAATGTATTCATCTAAAAATTTGGGGCTGACTTTGTGATCGTTTTACACATTATGTATAATTGGTTTATAATTTACAAGAAAACAGTTTTTTGTCACACATTTCGTAGATTAAAAATCTATTTTTGGATATAATTTTCCGTCGATTTATGCAGACAAAAAACGTTTTCATTTGCACCTCTATTTCGTCATTTTTTAAACGAGTCCCCTTAAACGCACCGAGCGCGGTTTAAATGTGCTAGCATAATTAGAAACAGCAAAAGTTCACGTTGAGTGTACGGGAGCCCCCTAAATTCCTATTTCTGATTTTAGTAAGTATAGTGAAAACAGAAATACGTGATTCGTGAAAATTTCTGCTAGCTATCACGGTTCCTGAGATACAGCATGACGGACAGACATAGACGGGCGGCGAAGTGTCATGAATAGGGTTCCATATAAAGTAGGTGAGAGCTTTTTAACAATTTACTGCCTTTATTTTTTTAAAATTAGTTAAAAAATTAAGATGAACATAAAGTTCATAGGTACTCACCAATACTTCATATTTGCTCTTATCAATAGCAAATTCCCCTTTGCCAATAAGTGGCAGAGCTTCAAAACGCTCCAGGAATGGCCATAGAGTATAATCAACTAATCCAGGATTGTCGCCATTCAAAAACTTGGTGCCACGGCTTTCAAGCTCTTTTTGAAGTATTTCAAGACCTTTGTGGTAGTTTTCTATATTTTCTGGAGTGAGTGCTGGCGAGTTAAACGCAGCCGTGTAGTAGGCGCTTTGTGCCTGTAAAGCAAAATATAATATTAAAGATTAAGAGGAATTCTAGTACAGTTGGCTGACTGCTCTGAGTCTTCTGCAGTCCTCCATATTTGTGTCAACAATACTTAAAATACCGGAAAGAGACGAGTGCGATGTAAGGAAACTTTCACGACTATGTTGAGAACTGGGCGCCGATTCTCGACCACTCGACGTGAAAGCGCGGACGCTAATTTACGGGTGAGACGTCGTCCGTCTCATGTTCGCCGTTCTTAAATATGAGACAGGCGACGCGTCACCCGCCGATATCCGTCCACGCATTCATGTCGTGTGAAGCGAGAATCGGTGCCCTGATTCTTCTTTCTTTCTAGAGAAGAGTCTCGGGTCGCCAAGCTTGACGGTCTAGACTGGACGGGATACCTTGGATTCTCGGTCTATATAACTCATGCCGTTAAGATTCATGTTGTTCCAATCAGTTTGATTCCAACATTATCTACCTCATGCCTCAGGTATATTAAAATTAAGTATAATTTGACAACTACTCACTGCAGAGAAATTCTCAACAATCATCTTGTCCTGAGCCCTGCGCAGGGGGTCATCAGATTGCAAGGGTACTTCAGGATACTTCTCATCCAGATACACATTTATTATGTTACTGTCAAAGATGCTCTTGTTTTGTTCGAACTCGAGAGCTGGTACTGCGCCTGTGGTGAAATAAAATATAATAAATTTAGGGATTAAGTCAACAAGTGATTGTCTTGTAGAATTCGCCGCAACTATTGCAGAGACTCTCAGAGACGGTAAATATACGAGGGCTGATCAATAAGTCCGTGACTTTTTTAATTTCCCGCCACTTTATTGAAATGGAAACTCTGCTTCTGTCAACGGGCAACTGTCAGTTGACTTCTGTCAAAATTTAGACAAGCTACGTCATTTTGTTTGTGTTTGACAGTTGTTGATAGCAGACTAGCGCGCTTTTTGATAAGAAAATGGAAAAATGTGAATTTCGTGTGCTTATAAAGCCTTATTTTTTGCGGAAAAAAACCATCACTCAAACCAAGACTAAGCTTGATAAGTATTATGGGGACTCTGCACCATCTATTTCCATGGTAAAAAAGTGATTTACCGAATTCAGAGGTGGTCGTACAAGCATGGAAGATGCGGAACGTTCTGGACGTTCATTTGAGGTCTCTACATCCGAAACCATAGAAAAAATCCACGATATGGTTTTAGCCGATCGGAGATTGAAAGTGAGAGAGACTGTGGAAGCCATAGGCATCTCACATGGCACAGTGGTTTCAATTTTGAATGAACACTTGGGTATGAGAAAGCTTTCCGCAAGATGGGTGCCGCATTTGCTCACAATCGACTACAAACGCAACCGTTTAACAATTTCGCAGGAGTGTTTGACGTTGTTCAACCGCAATATGGACGAGTTTTTGCACCAATTCGTAACCGTGGACGAAACATGTATCCACCACAATACACCAGAGACCAAACAGCAGTCAAAACAGTAGGTTTCTCGGGGGGAATCAGCGCCAAGGGAGGAAAATGTTGGTTTGTCAGTCAGTAAAGTCATGGCGACCGTTTTTCGGGATGCACGCGGTATAATCCACATTTACTACCTTCAAAAGGGGGAAAACAATCAATGGCGAATATTCTACCAACTTATTGGGTCGATTCAATAAGGAATTGAATAAAAAACGATCGCATTTGGCCAAGAAAAAAAGTCTTTTCCATAAGGAAAAACCGTGGGGGGCACACATGTGCAGTTTCTATGGCAAAAATCCGTGACGTGGGAGACGAATTGCTCCCTCACCCACCCTATTCTGCAGATTTAGCACCGAGTGACTATTTCTTGTTCCCGAACCTTAAGAAATTGCTTGGCGGAAAGAGATTTGACTCTACCGACAAAATCATCTCTCAAATAAATGCGTATTTTCATGACCTTGACAAATCTTTTTTTTCGGAAGGTATGGAAAAGCTGGAGAAACGTTGGATTAAGTGCATAGAACTCACAGGAGACTATGTTGATAAATAAAATAACTTTTTATCTAAAAACCTCTTTTTCATTAAAAAAGTCACGGACTTATTGACCCGCCCTCGTACTTTGGGCATTATTTTCCAACTTCCAAAGATAATAATTATTTTCTAACCGATCAAAAGAAAGAAAATTATAGTAATTGCTATTTTTCTTTGGTGATATTCCACACCTACATTGTCAATACTAATGACATTAGTTGCATGTAGTTTATAGAGATGTTATATTAGGTTACTATTTTGATATTCATGTTATTGAATATAACACTTTGATGATACTATGTTACCGTATTATGTTACCCAGTAACAACGAAATAACAACCAAGAGGAACGCTTAGTGCTTCTTACTAATATATTAAGTATATCGTTCCTATGTTCCGATACGTACATCTAGTTATGTGATCTAGCGAATATGTTGTAACAAGATAACACTGGCAGAGTAAGTATTGCCGTTCCGTTCGTTTAACATAATTTTAATAAATCGTGAATTGCTTTTTTGTTTATTAAAGTTAGGTTATATATCTGTTTATGATTTTGCTTAACACAATAATACGAATGTTTGTTTCGGAGTTTGGGTGTTATCTGTGTATATATAATATGTATGTATTTAGAAATATTTAAGAAGGTACTATATGTCTATCAGTCGTTAAGATCCCATAGCACAAGCTTAATATTAGCTAGATGATGTTGTGTGAGAATGTCCACATATTTTTTTATACCACTAAGGTGGCAGACAAGCATACGGCCCACCAGAAAGACCGGTGGTCACCGCAGCCTATGAACGTTTACAATACCAGAGGCGCCACACTCGCGCTGTCGACCCTGTAAAAACCTTCTACGACCCCTTCTGAAGAACCCTATACTGTAGGAGTTTGGGAAAACCGAGGCGATTTAATTCAGCTTTTAGTATTTAACAAGCCGACTGCCGAGGTTACACATTACGATTATTACAATTTTACAAATAGTAGTAGGTGTACGATATTCTACCCCGCATTTTAAAAGATAATCGACTTATGTATGGTACTACCTACAGTGATTCTTTCTTTTGCGCACACCATATTGTTTTCATCGGATTTCATCGTATTTAATCGAATCCAAGTGCATACAAAGAGCGAAATATAAAGCAAACAATTTGTCTCGACTTCATAAACAAAACAGTAGTTATCTCGCTTACACATACGTAAATACTAATATTTCTGTCACATTCTCGCCACGTGAATCGAATGGAACGGCAACAGCTACGGTACTATGCCTCTCGCGACTCACACAAAAATATAATGTCAATGCGAGAGTGTTATCTTGTTATTGCTTGATACTAATAACAATAGTAGACTTAGATATTCTTTAAACAAGATGTTCTCAGTAACTAGATGTAAGTTACGTATCAAAAGGATAGTCAGATCGCGCGGTATAGACGTATACTTAGTTACCCATAGCTTCGTTGTTATTTCGTTGTTATTCAGTAACATGTTATGAGAGTTATCAGTAACATGGTATAAATTTTAGCTCTCATATTATGTTACCGGTACTTGTTACGAGTATATTCATTACACCTCTAGTAGTTTAATTATTATTAATAGTGTTAGGTCTGAATATGTCTACCAAATTTTACTTGTTCAGTAATTCTGATATAGATCTTGAAACAATGTGCTTGATTTATTATTAGTAAGTGGTTTTTCATAAGCAATCATATTAAGTTATTTCAGGGAACGCAGGGTACCTAAGTGTAACGCCTTTGATATTTCAAATGTCCATAAGCTCTGGTGACACCATTCTCTATTACCTACCTAATTTTTGTATGCCCGTCTGCTATTTCAGTCGAGAAAAACGAAAATTTCATGTTCTCATATGAATAAATACAGAAATTCATTTAGTAGATATCTCTGTTTAGTAAACAGTGTTTACCGTGTTGTGTGTCATCACCAGCATTAGATATTTTTATCAGAATGTTAATAAATACACTCATGAGGTAAGTACTAACTAGATAAATCCATTTTATCAATAGATTCACGCAATGATTGTCGAAACAGAGTGCTTTATGAGAAGCAGTAATAATATTTTCAGATTGAAATGTTAAATGAATTTTATGATATTTTTATTTTTTTTATTTACTGTAATGTTTTTAGAAGGGCATGTTGCCCCGTGGTTTCAGTGTTCTGTAAACAACACTGTAGTAAGCAACATTTACTATGGCTGGTTATAGATGGGTGACCATCAGGTGACGACTTTGTGACATTTATTTGCAAGCGTTTCCGTGCTTCGGAAGGCACGTTAAGCTGTTGGTTCCGGTTGCCAGTAAAATGGCAGTCGTTAAGCCAAGTTGAAGGCCTTTATGGGTGGCTTGAAAAATTTCAACAGCAGGCAGTCACAACCTGCGCATGTCCATATCAAGACTGCAATACGGCTCACCACCAAAAAAAAGTTGAAATGCGGGCATATAACATTATTTTTATGTTGAGTTTCTTTTCTTTTCACCATGACTTTCTACATAAATCGCTCTAAATTCAGAGAATTCTCGGCTCGTAGCCAGGCCGAACTTTTGAATATGACACTCTAAAAACCAATAGATATGATTGTTTAAAAATTGCTACAACCACAATATTATTAAGAGTCCATATGACGCCAAATAGGCTATTACTTTGATCTAGATCTCAGGACTCGTGAGGTCTGATGAATTAAAATTTGAACACAGACAACTTCAGTTCATGAACTAAAAACGCTCTAGGCTCGAAACACGATTACTGATTAAATCCTCGATAGATTTTTGTGTTGAAAACACCTCGATTTCGTGAAATTTTAAGCTAGATCTCGTATATTCAATGTTGTTTTTATAATATAAAATATTTATAAGAAAGACAATAGTAAAATCTTCATTTGCACTAGAGCATTTTTTTCATATTGGTTATAGTTTTTTTATAATTAATTTATTTCGTTAAAAGCGCACAAAAACCGATCGCGTCTCTCTCCTTCTTGCACGCTAAAATCTTCTTTTAACGATTTGGCGTCTGGTAGGCCCTTAAGTATCTACCTACAAACAACTTTTAAGAACTAAGAAAAAAAAAACCGAAATGGATTAATGTCATACTGAAGTTATCTTCTTATCAATCACGGTCTTGATAAAAGAAGTATTAACATAGGTATTTAATCTCTAAGTGAATTTACTATTCACTGCATCTTTACGCCACAGCCAAATACAGGCCCATCATCTTTACAGTGCACAACTGCACTGCATATCTAGATCTCAGATCCTACTAATATTATAAATGTCAAAGTTTGTGAAGATGTTTGCATGTTTGTTACTCAATCATGCTCTAACGGCTGTACTGATCAGACTGATATTTGGTACAGAGATAGCTTATAGTTTGGAATAACACATAGGCCACCTTTCATCCTGGGAATATATTGAATAAGCTAATCATGCATGCCACACGTAGGGTTGCCAACCGTTCTTTATAATAAAGTATTGTACTTAATTTCCGGTTATTGTACTCTATACTTTATGATATCAATAAAGTACACGAAAATATTGCAGGGAAAGAAGCGGGAACGAGTAATGAATCTCACACCGGCGAAGCCGCGCGCATCAGCTAGTTTCTTATAAATTACACCATTAAACTTGAAACCTGTTTGAATTCTAGTATAAAGCCTAAGAACATCTGGAGTTAATCGAGTTATACTATATTTGTTTGGCTGTGAGATAAAAAATAAACAAAGAAAACAGTAGTTTTCCAACTTTTTTAACCAAGTCGGGCGAAAAATATATTCTGCGTTTAATAGATAAAAATGAAGTAAAATTAGACTAACCCCCAGTTTCCGAAAGGCTGATCAACGCTAAAATTAACTAATCGGCTGTTAAAGGCGGATCCTCATCAGACGATCCAAAATGAAGATTTGATGTGGACGTGCCTCGCGCGATCTAAACTGCGCGGCAGGCGCGCGCACCTTGCTACATGTGACTCCATAGCGACCGAAAGTTCAACTGTACTATACTTAGGCGGATCAGTGTGGATCGGTTGGAGCGTGTCGGTGCAACGCGGCGGGCTCGCAAGAAAAGTTTTGTTCGTCAGGCTACATATTCCCGGATCTTGGATCGCAGGAATTGGCGATCCATTTTGGATCGTCTGATGGGGATCCGCCCTTAACAGCCGATTAGTTAATTTTAGCGTTGATCAGCCTTTCAGAAACTGGGGGTACGTAAACATCTGCGACATGCCGTCTATTTTAGAGTTCCGTGTGAATAGTAATAAAAATGTAAAAAGTAATAAATTTTGTTTACATTTTGTCTCACAGCCAAGTAAATATGGTTTATGTATACGTAAAATTTTTATATTAAAGATTGTATTGAGCTTTAAGTTATATCAAGTTGTATTCATTAAAATATTAGACAAATGCTACAATAAAGCATAATAACTATTTAAAACATGAATAAAACTAAACTAAATCTAAATAGTACCCAAAGACTGGCAGCATTCCCCCTTTCAACAGCAATGCCTATTCGTTGGGAGAAATAACTGCCAGCCCTTAGGTCACCAGTTGACTCCACAAGACGCTTCTTCAAAATTGATGCGCATTGGGTCCCCATGGACCTAGGGTCTCGACACAGACTGGAATAAAATTGTACGATGAGCTGAGACCCCCTATACTTAGTTTTAAAGATTTAATTTGTAATATTAAGTTTTCTGTTTATTCTGATAACTTCCTCTTCTATATGTCAATTTGGTGATTGGTTTAAATTTTGTAAGTTTCAACAAATACTGTTTTGAATAAATCATGTGGGTACTTGGAAACCTTAACATGACCCTATTTTTAGTGATTTGCGCATGATACTTACTGCAATTTTTTGCTCTTCAATTTGCAATGCTTGTGCTCATGTGAACAAGGTTACCTAACTATTGGTTTATATGTTCCACCACACACACAATATTTTTTTGTGACTGCTTCACTGCTATTGATTGTAGAGTGATGTTTTATAGCCCATTATTAAATGGTGAAAGAATTTTTAAAGCCAGTTCAGTACTTACTTACTTATTAAAGTAAATAAAAATACTAAAAATATTTGAATTTTTGTTAAAGTCTAACCCATTCTCCATTTAATTTCTGCTATCATACATCATCGGCTGCATCACAACTTATCTAGAGCATCAGTCAACTCTATTAACACTATTTATCAAGTAAAATAAATTAAATTTTACCTCTAGGGCTGAAGTTGTAAATCCATTCCGGTTTCTGGTCCAAATTAATAAAAACTGTATCGTACTGCAAATTTTTCGCGTTCAAAACAAGGACAGTTCTTTGAGCATACGGGCAGAACCTCATAGCAAATAAACGCAGCTTTCCACCGTATTCAGGCAGGCTATCCCCTAAAAAAATATAATTTTATTAAAACAAACCTACAGCGCCGCAATTTGTTTTGACAAGCTTTTTATCATAATATTTACCGGTCTGTAAATGCTTTTCAGACATTTTAAGGATTTATAAAGTAAAATACAGGAAACTAAATTTGAAACAAGGTCGCAAAACTGAAAAACAGTTTTGATATTCAAGAAATCCGCCTCGCCCGTTCGATTCCCGAGTGAAATGAAATTGAACAAAATTTTAATCAAACGTCACGTCGCGTCAGTCCGTAGACAGAGCAGTCAGTCTAGTTGTCACTATCATGTCATGTATGTCAGTCAATTGGTTTTGTTCGTTCCACATTGAACGGACTAAGATCATAGACCATGCTGCCTATCCTCGTCTTCATCTCAGGTTCAGTCGATTCAGTTTATTTTATAATTATGTGTAGAAATTAAATAATAAACTATAAGTTTTTAATCTGGCGTACAATAAAGTTATTATTAAATAAATAATATGCCTACAATCCGTGTGTGGTGTGGCACGCTAATTACTAAGCAGCTACGTTGTACGAGTATAGTATAAAAATAAATACTTAGGTATCCACTATTCATAAAAGAATTATCAATAGTTATATTATGATTATGACTATTTCGGTTATAGGTACCTATTCATTAGGGATATCTTCCTTCATATTCTTTCATTCTACTTCTGGAAGATTCTATCGATCTAACTAATCGAGAGAGAAGAGATTCTATCGATCACTCACTTCCACAAGTTCTCCCGTTCCAAACCGACCAACCCGGTTTACTCGCACCAGGACGACGCCCTCTCCACCTCCGCGTATACCTACACTGCACAAGATACCATTTTCACAGTAAATATACTGTCTATCTTCGAACTTGCCTTTAGGAAGGAGCAAATACTTTCTCAGCGCGGGTAGGTAGTATTTTTGACGAGCTGGGTCAAGAGCAAGCTTGAAAATGGCGCCCAATTAACTGTGTGATGGCAATTAAAAAGGTTTATATACTTACGGTACGTACCTATGTAAAAATAAGTTGCTCGTGTGTTTAACCACAATGCATTTGTAAGTGTCAATTGACACGGTTTCGTATATCATGAGCGAGTGCAGTTCTTGCTGCACTTCTCTACAAAACCGTGTCAAAAACACACACACACAAGTGACACTGGACTGTGTGTCCCATAGGTTAGAATTTTCGCTATCCTACTTAGGTAAGTACTTCTTTTATGTATACTGAAAGTCAGTGAACGCTAATGTGGCTTTGCTGTACCTACCACTAGTGTTGACATCTTAACTAACCACCCAGTTACCTACCTACCTTAATAAACACCAATAACTAGATCGACTGAGTTTGAACATACAATATCAAATTCGAGTTGATACTATAACATGACATAAACTCTATGCGTTATTATTTATGATACTATATTTATCTCCTTATTGTGCGTTTTATATCATACCTACCTACCATATAGGTACCTACCTACCTACCTATATAAATAAAACAATACTATACTTAGAATACGCTGTATTTACCAGGTAGTAGTAATTAATCAACAATGTACTGTGTATTGTACATGTTGTCATTTTCCACACGAATCGAAGGCGATGCGCACGAAAACGATGGCGATTACGTAATGCGTCAATACTTTTATCGTGCCAGTAGTCCATTTTTTATAATCACTTTTATGATAATATATGATAACAATATTACGTAGTCATCTTAGTATACATTTTAAGTAGTCATGACTACATTTAGCCACAAACAGCTTGTTTCAACTTAGTACCAAATACTAGTCACACAAGCGTGGTTGTATATAATCTTGCGTGCGAGCTGCGTCATAAATTCTCCACTAGGTACTATAATATTTTAGTCATTCAAAACGAACAACGCATTAAATAGTCTCTATTCGAACGCATGTGTTTATTTACAATAATTCTTTACCTTTGTTGCTAGTAAAATAATTTTATTGAAATTATGTTGATTACAGCAACCACTTTTACTTTCAAATTGTTTGTTTCAACATTTCAAGGCATTCGAGCAGTGGGACAGGTGTTAGGATACGTGTTATCAAGCAATATCATGTCATCGACCAAAGTGAAGGTTAACGTAAACACAAAGCATCTAGGCAAAGGTTAGTAGACTCTATTAGATAAATATGTTGTTAAATGTTTTATGTTTAAGGCTTAGAAAAGCGCCTACCTACTGCAAAATAGTTACCGAGGTGCTGTACTAATTTGTGCAGTGGTTTTCCTTATTGTTTCAAGTACCTACTAAAATCCATCTCAAAGGCTGAAACAATTTTATTTCAAGTAAAATATTAATTTCTTGCAAGTACCTACATACCTGCCTATGTTTTGAACTTAGATAGGGTAAACTACCCAATTATTGGCACTTTTAGAATGAATTATTGGCACTTTAGTTAAGAGTATATTTCGAAAAATAAGGGAAACCTAGTTTATTTCAGTTCGGTGTTGCCCATTATGTAGTTGTAGGTATGCATTAAAAAGTAAAATAGCATTCTTTTTCTGTTAGAAATGGGCAAAATTACCTAAAGTGCCAATAATTGGAGGAGTGCCAACGATTGGGTGGTTTACCCTACATCTTCTTTTCTGAGTTCAAACAGTGATATTTACCTACCTATCCTGTAATTAAGGTGTATAGAAGATTGTATGGCGCACTGGCACCTACAGGGCCTTGAGTAAATGGAACTGTCACAAGCTTCAATAAACCTAGTAATTAATAAAAGTGCCATGCATTTTTTATAGCAAGCAGACGTCAAGTCTGTAGTGCCACGGTAATACTTTCATAATATAACATATTTATTTATTTTGTGGTAAGTATTACCTTGGTGGCGCCTGTGGTGTGAGTAAATCAATATGTAGGTACCTACCTAGGGAGCTATTATGTGGCTACCTACCTACATAAACATAGTTTTATTTGATTAGTGGTACCTAGGTATGCTTACCTAAATTGTCAAAAAAAATGAAATATGTTTACCTATGAGAAAAAAAGTAATAGGGTCAGACGAATTAGTACATGGCAGTGGCGAAACTACACCATCTGCGGGGCCCGTGGCAAATTCGTTGGATGGGGCCCCCTCAGTAAAAATTCTCAAGTTATAGTAGTAGATATCTATATTAGTTACAGGAAATATTAGTTCTGACAATTTATTCTAAAAATAAGGGCAAGTCTATCATATATTCTCACAGAGCTTAAATGGGTATAGATGTTCAGAACACCATTATGAATGAAATGTAAGAAGTCTCCATCGATCCGTCGAGTGGGAAAAAATCAACACCAGATCCCCTTTCTTGGGAAACGGTTGGGCGGTTGCCCACTTCATACGTAAAGCACAATAATATTGTGCATAAAAGATACTCCCAAACAACCGCAGGTGCGCTATTCAACAAAACTCAAGCCACTAACTCTAAAGTAATCGCAAAGACCGTCCCAGTCTGGTTACAATTAGTGCCTTGTCAACTCTACTGCATGAGACGGAGACCTGCATGCGAGCTTACACCCCACAGTAGTCGTAAGTACCCAGTGGGGCACTTATTATAATTAAGCAGCACAACACGTCAGCAATATGTCCAGCTCCAGCTGAGTGGGTTCATGATCTGACTGGCTCGGTATTCGCGTCGCCCCGCATCCTATCTGGATCAGACCATAGGTGAGTGCAAACGCATGAGAGGCCCGTCCCTTAAGATCTTTCTTGAGTGACCCCAGCCTCTCAGTGTGCCATTGAAGTTCGGTAGAAACACCAGCACAGCGTTCAAAAACTGCACCAGTGGCGTCATCTGCCCTCTCGCTGAGGTGCTAAAACAGTCTCGTTCTTTTTTGGATCTCTAGTGTTGATACGGCACGGTAACAGTAGACGCACACCTCATAACGCCGTGTTTCACGTGGAGCCAAATGAACGAAAGGGTTCTCCATGCAGCGCAACCGGGCGCCAGCAAAAATCGACCCTGATGATTTGCTCCTTGATGTACCACAGATAGGTACGATGTAGGTATAGTAAGTGCGATGCATTTAATTTTTTGTTAGGAACATCACAGCTGACCGCCTTTAGGTAGTGGACGACGGCGTCTAAGTTTACATGGAGTACACGATTTTGGTGAACTCCGCCTAAAATTAAGTGGCCTCTGTAACAAAGATTTTCTATTTTTTACACGCACTGCCATGGTTTTTAATAAAGGGGCGACATTTCGCGATAACCCTTGGATATTGGTGGACCCGGGCCCTAACATCTAAAGAGTATGATTTTTTTTTCTTTTTATTTGCTCTCGGGCCGGGGCCCCTTAAGGTCGGGGGCCCGTGGCATTTTGGCACCCTTGCCACCCTGAAGTTATGCCACTGGTACATGGGTACCTACCTTCCTAATTTTTTAAGAATACCGTCCCGTGTATATTATTCACTAGCTGATGCCCGCAGCTTCGCCTGCGTGAAATTTTCTCTTTTTCGCGTCTCTTGGGAACTTATTTCAGGGATAGAAAAAAATATTATTCCCGACTATTATCTATCTTTGTAGGTAGGTACCAAACTTCAGCCCGATCCCTTCAACCGTATCAGAGTGAAAGCAGTAACAAACATTCGCACTCACAAACTTTCCCGTTTGTAATATTAAAAAGATAGATTTTTGATTAAATAATTTAAAATTCATATCACTTTGAGCTAAGTAAATTTATTGATTAAGTACATCCTGTCTTCGGTAATTTGCTAGAGAGACACGCCACAAAACTTCTCCTAAGTCATCGACATCGTAAATTCGCTCTTCTTCAGGTAATTCCAGTTATATTTCAAGCATTCACATTATGGCAAACCGTACCTACTGCTGTAGGCTGTGTCCTCTTAATGCTAATACAGATCGTCCTACTGTGACCAGTCCCACGGCAACGGGAACTACGCGGGTGAAACCGCGTGATGTCTTTGTTTTCAATGAAATGCTAGAAAGCCTTTGCAGTCGTCGTATGAAGTCACCATACTTATAAGTATTTTTACTCAAGAACTTAGTGAGTCTGTAATCTGAAAGATTGAAGCCAGCATTATAGAATACAGCTTACGCTTTTTGAATTACCAGTCCCTTATGGCCATACGGCAGTGATTGTCGTACAAAATTGAGTTATGATGGTAACACGGTAACATTTGGTGTTACCTACCTATTCCGATGAACATTGGACACTTTACGTAAAGCGTGTTACGTACTTATATCATTATTCATGGCTTCTTCGCATTATCTACTTTTCACAAATTATTTTTTATTGTAAAAACATGAAAACATATAACATTATTACGAAATCGCTTTGCTGACAGCATGCCATTAAACAACAATGACACTGTCAATCGGATTGAACTTTCAAAAATGTGTCACAATAAAAAGTAATTTAAATCAAAAATAATGAGTAGGTATATGGAGTATTGATATCAACTCTGGAGAAAATAAGCCCCACATTATCGTACATTCCCTTTATAGCTCGTTTTAGTTTAAATTTTAATAAAATACGAAACATGTCTTTTGAGAAATAAGTTCGTATTGTTATAAGTTTACTAGCTGACCCGCGCAACTTCGTTTGCGTCACATGAGTGTGAGAAAGAGAGAGGTATGGTATTAATATTTCGAGTATTATAATGTTTTCCGTTGCATTTACCCCCGTCGCGCTTATGCCCGTCGCGTCGCGTCGCTTGTATTCATTAGAGCTGAACCGCATATATCTTCGTTTCGAGAAGGAAAGAAGTGTTAAAAGTGATTTAATGTTTCTCGTCGCCTTTACTTCCGCCCATTCCTTTTTCAGTATGGAACTTATCGTGTGCGAGTACGACTCGCACTTGGCCGATTTTTATCGTTCAGTTGACTGGCTGCCACTGCAGACCAAGTTCACTCCCGTGGCGTCGCTCATAATTTAAAACTTAATAAGAGGGTTATTGTAAGTGAACCTTAAAAGATAGGCATATGCTGTTAAGGACTTTTTTTATAACTTTTTAAGAGGAACAATTTTATAACACACAATTTTTACGTAACTTTAACTATATATAGTACGCAATGGAAGCTCTCAAAAGAAAGAAATAATCCCCATTCTCGAAACATTATTCATGGCTGCTCCGTTCCTATTGGTCTTAGCGTGATGTTATATTGCCATCAGCCAGCCTCAATAAATGGACTATTAAACTGTAAAATAATTTTTGAAATGCAACCAGTAGTTTCTGAGATCCTAGCACAAACAAACTCTTCAGTTTCATTATATCCTGAGCGAACCTTATGAGATAGACAAATTAGGTTATTGTGAGCGAACCTTAAAAGATAGATATATGCTGCCGCGGACTTTTTTTTTAAACTTTTTAAGAGAAACAATTTTGTAATACACAATTTTTACCTAACTGTAAACATTTACCCAGCGTACGCCTCGGAAGCTCTCAAACGGTAAAAAATATTCCCCGTTTTCAAAACATTCTTGATTGCTGCTCCACTCCTATTCATTTTAGCGTGATGTTATACAGCCTATAGCCATCCTCGATAAATAGACTATCAAACTGTAAAAGAATTTTTGAAATCCAACCAATAGTTCCTGAGATCCTAGCGTTCAAACAAACAAACAAACAAACAAACAAACAAACAAACAAACTCTTCAGCTTTATAATATTAGTATGGATATGGATTATATACCAAAGTTGAAGTAAATCAGACCAAGGAATCACGTTCTCCCATACAAACTTTACCCTTCTTTTTTATACCCTTGGAGGTGGAATTTGCAAAAATGGTAAAATTACTTTTTTCGAAACGTAACAAACAACGCTAGTGCTGAGTTTCATCACCGTACAATTAACCGTTTACGCAATAATTGATAATAACTTTAAACGACAATAGTTCTTTAATCTGCGATTCGATTTCGATGAAATATAGCCTAAAGCCTCCCCCAAGTTGCGTTTAATCTATTTTTGAAAACAGCGAATGAATCCGTTCAGTATCTTCGGATATCCTGACGTTCATACAGACAGACAGACAGAAAAGAATTTTAAAAACATCATTTTCGTAGGTACTCTATTGGTGTTTTTATACCGCCCCCGCTACTTTTTTTTTAATTTTATCAATTATCAATTGTACAGACACACGATTTCTACTCTCTTATTATAGTATAGATTACGGGATTTCCCGTTTAGCACAAAGTATCAAATATGTCTCTTGATTTATCAGATTTTATTATTATCAAATTGAAGTCAGCGCCAAGTAAACTCATATGTTTAGGTAGGTGCTATTACTCGTAATGGCACACCTCAGAAGTAAACACTATTCAACGAAAAAAGATTTTTTGAAATCCGTCTATAATTGACGGAAATGTCGGTGAACATACATAAAAAAACATACACACGAATTAAGAACCTCTTCCTTTTTTGAATTCGGATAAAAAAGGTAGGTACCTGTAATAGTCCCTAAATGAAAATAAACCCTTTTACTTCAATAAATTACCGGTAAAACCCCACTTGCCGGAGCGGCAAATGTTTACCCCTTGCTGCTGACCATTTTTCGACGTTGGGACATCAAATTAGAGCAGGTAACCCGTGCTAGTACGAAAATTACAAGTCACTGTGACAAACACGAAACATGTTTTTAAAGGTTATAGTAAGTCGTTATCTATAAAATTCTGATAGCTGTAGCAAAGATTGATAAGCATTGACTGATATACAAACCTTTATGTTTAAATAAAGCTAAAAACATACCTAAATTAATTGCAATTCATGCACAAAATAATAATTATTTAATGATTCATGTAAACTGATAATGTAGGTACAGTCAGTCTCAAAATTGGATTAACAGAACAATAAAGTGCGTACGTAACAGAAAAACAAACAAACATACTTTGCCAAATACGAGGGCGGGTCAATAAGTCCGTGACTTTTTCAATGAAAAATAGGTTTTTAGATAAAAAGTTATTTTATTTATCAACATAGTCTCCTGTAAGTTCTATGCACATAATCCAACGTTTCTCCAGCTTTTCCATACCTTCCGAAAAAAAAGATTTGTCGAGGTCATGAAAATACGCATTTATTTGAGAGATGATTTTGTCGGTAGAGTCAAATCTCTTTCTGCCAAGCAATTTCTTTAGGTTCGGGGACAAGAAATAATCACTCGGTGCTAAATCTGCAGAATAGGGTAGGTGAGGGAGCAATTCGTCTCCCAGGTCTCGGATTTTTGCCATAGAAACTGCACATGTGTGCACCCTTGGTTTTTCCTCATGGAAAATACTTTTTTTCTTGGCCAAATGCGATTGTTTATTATTCAATTCCTTATTCAATCGACCCAATAAGTTGGTAGAATATTTGCCATTGATTGTTTTCTCCTTTTGAAGGTAGTCAATGTGGATTATACCGCGTGCATCCCGAAAAACGGTCGCCATGACATTACTGACTGACAAACCAACATTTTCCTCCCTTGGCGCTGATTCCCCTCGAGAAACCTACTGTTTTGACTGCTGTTTGGTCTCTGGTGTATTGTGTTGGATACATGTTTCGTCCACGGTTACGAATTGGTGCAAAAACTCGTCCATATTGCGGTTGAACAACGTCAAACACTCCTGCGAAATTGTTACACGGTTGCGTTTGTGGTCGATTAGCAAATGCGGCACCCATCTTGCGGAAAGCTTTCTCATACCCAAGTGTTCATTCAAAATTGAAACCACTGTGCCATGTGAGATGCCTATGGCTTCCACAATCTCTCTCACTTTCAATCTCCGATCGGCTAAAACCATATCGTGGATTTTTTCTATGGTTTCTGATGTAGAGACCTCAAATGAACGTTCAGAACGTTCCGCATCTTCCGTGCTTGTACGACCACATCTGAATTCGGTGAACCACTTTTTTACCATGGAAATAGATGGTGCAGAGTCCCCATAATACTTATCAAGCTTAGTCTTGGTTTGAGTGATAGTTTTTTTCCGCAAAAAATAAGGCTTAATACACGAAATTCACATTTTTCCATTTTCTTCTCAAAAAGCGCGCTAGTCTGTTATCAACAACTGTCAAACACAAACAAAATGACGTAGCTTGTCTAAATTTTGACAGAAGTCAACTGACAGTTGCCCGTTGACAGAAGCAGAGTTTCCATTTCAATAAAGTGGCGGGAAATTAAAAAAGTCACGGACTTATTGATCAGCCCTCGTATTATTATGGTCATGTCTAGAGACTTTTTATTTTCTCGCCTGTTCAGTTCATTATTATGCTGCCCTTTAAATTATATAATCAAAGATTTGCCATTATTTTGCTCACTGAGACGACTTGTTCAGATCTATTATCTACTAAGTAATAAAATCTTTCAGGTGATCCACTACCGCCATTCAATGGAAAACTACGGCTTTACAATATGCGCTACTGCCCATTCGCTCAGCGGGCTGTTTTGGCACTACTGGCTAAGAATATCGAGTTCGAGGTCATCAACGTAGACCTTGTGGCTAAGCCTGAATGGCTTGCCTCAAAAAGTGCCCTTAGTGAGTGAATTATTTTTATTTGTCTTGTGTTCATTATTTTTAATACCTACCTATGTGTAATGTTTATATTACGAAATTTGATGGTGCAAGCGGCTCCACCCGCGTGGAATTGTCCCGTTCCCTCATCCCATGGGAATTTATTCCGGTGATACTGAAGTCTATGTGTTATTTTCTTAGAACAGTAGTTAAATGGTCAAAGGTTATTCAAGACTATAAATAATCTACCCTCGAACCAAATTTTAAGCCCGATCCGTTCAGCCGTTAGAGCGTGAAAGACTAATAAACGACCATACACAATTTTTTTAGGTTCTGTTTATAATATTAGGAAGTATTGACATCATTAGGTACATGAAAATAAAACGCTAATATTAAAGTATCCGTTATACTTTCGATTGTTGGCACTTGATGGAACTTGTTATAATACATTATGAAAATTCACTTGTACTATTCCACTTTTATTTTAATTTGAAAAATACCTGACCGGTTTCGCTTTTTTCAAATTAAAATAAAAGTGGAATAGTACAAGTGAATTTTCATAATGGCTAATATTAAAGAATAAATTTAGTATCTAATGGTTGGTCTGAATCCCTTCCACCAATTTTTTTACACGCAAGAATTTTTTGGGGTATGTCAAAGACATACCCCAAAAAATTCTTGCTGTAAACATAGTTATGCATAGATCTGAAGTTTTCTTTGTATTTCACAGCTAAGGTGCCAGCATTAGAGATCACAGACGGAGTATCTATTTACGAAAGTTTGGTCATTGTGGAATATCTAGACGATGCTTACCCACAAAGACGCCTCCTGCCGAAGGAGCCCATTAAGAAAGCCGTCTCTAAAGTTCTTGTCGAAGCTGGCACGCCCCTGGTAAGTTTCAAAAACAAAAATTCAAATACGGAACGGAAATTAATTTGGTCAGTTATTTCATTATAGTCCATTGAAATGTTACATGAGCTTTGCATTTATTAGAGGACGCAATTTTATTTTTGGGACAGGGGGGGGGGGGGTCAATAGAAGTTTAACCTCAAGTTTGTGGGGTCGCCACCCTTGTCCCCCGGCCGCAATCCTGAAAAGAGGGGGAAAAAACACTTTTTTCGCAATATCTCGGAAACAAGGAGTCTTACAAAAAAAATTGTTGAGGCATAATTTGTAGCATATTGTGATATTGTTTTGCCTACAAATATGTATATAACTTAACAAAAATTTTTACAAAAAATTTAAAAAAAATTAAAAAAGATTTCTATTTTGCTCTATAACTTCTTTTTAGACATTTTACAAAAAAAAATACCTCAGACTAATCATGTAGATGATCTTTTAAGAGAAATTTAAAAAAAAAGTCCTAAGAAGATCATCTACAAGATTTTTTTTTTAACGCCTTTACGAGCCTTCATCCCAGCTGCGGGGGCAGCTGGGATGAAGGCGCGTACCCACTAAACCCCGCGGTGTTCCTCCTCACCCTTTAGCCGGGCCGAGGGATATCAAAAGATTATTCACGTCGACCCGGCTAGGGGCGCCCCGTTTATTCGGGGCTCTCCTCGGGGGAGCCAGATGGGCGGCTCCCCAAAGCTCCTTAAGGAGCTGAAGACCACGCCTGCACCGCTCTCGAGCGCCCCTCTGTAATAGAGGAGACAGAGAGCGGCTGGCGCAGGCGTGCGCTAATGGGCACCCCCGGAACACGGAAAAGGTGCCCACCGCCATGTGACCGTTGGTGGACGGGGTCCCCCG
Source organism: Miltochrista miniata (assembly GCA_933228765.1). Classification (NCBI taxonomy): domain Eukaryota; kingdom Metazoa; phylum Arthropoda; class Insecta; order Lepidoptera; family Erebidae; genus Miltochrista; species Miltochrista miniata. The sequence goes on along the minus strand of OW121766.1, from coordinate 21,096,122 downwards.
ACCTAACGCCCACGGTCAAGAAACAATCGGGGGCGCGCAGTGACTGCTCACCGCGGCGCCCCCGAACTGCACGGCAGAGCGGGAGCATTATCCGTTACTCCCGCTCCCCCGCACAGTGCACCTCCCGCTTTGCCGCCATCACCTCGTCAACTGGCGAGGTGACAGCGGCCCAGCACTGTTGCTGCCGGTCGCGCCGTTATTCACGGCCGGCAGCCCGAGCTGCATGGCAGGGCGGGAGCATTTACCCAAACTCCCGCCCCGCACGCAGTGCCTCTCCCACTTGGTCGCCATCGTCTCACCAGCAAAGGTGGCGAAGCGACGGCGACCCAGCATTGCTGCTGCCGGCCGTGAATAACGGCACGGCCGGCAGCAACACACCACCGAGCAACCCACATGTGGGTTACTCCCGCCTCGGCTCGAATTAGCCAGAGTAGCACAACTCCCCCACAGAGGAAGGGGAGTGGTCGCTACTCCGTTGCCCAGGATGCACCACGAGGAGGATCCGACCCATTGGGTTCCTTAAGATGTTAATAGGATCCGCATCCCATCATCTACAAGATTGGCCTGATGTAATGTTTTTTGTAAAATGTTTTTTTTTGTAAAAAAAAAAATAAAATAAAAAACGCCACAGAACAAAAAAGAAAATTTTTATAATTTTATTTTCAATTTTTTGTTTATAACTTCTTCAATTTTTATTTTGGGCAAAAAATTATTTGAACATATTTGTAGGCAAAACAATTTGCTACAAATTATGAATTCACAAATTTTTTGTAAGACTCATAGTTTGCGAGATATTGGGAAAAAAGTGTTTTCACCCCTTTTTAAGATTGCGGCCGGGGGACAAGGGTGGCGATCCCACAAACTTGAGGTTAAGCTTCTATTGAACCCCCACACATGTCCTAAAAATAAAATTGCGTCCTATAAGAAATGCAATACTCCTTAAATTTTATTGTAACATTTCAATGGACTATAACTGTACTGCCACATCAAAAAAATCAAAAATCACAGTTTAAAAACAAAAGAAAACAGTTCACGGGTGGTTGAAAATAAAAAAAATGAAATACTATCCTAATTTATTCAAACTTAGTCTCGTTTCCAGTATAAACTTTTGTAGCTGACTGTACCTACCTACGTTTATTAATTAACATTTTCATTCTTCCAGATCCAGGCTTTGCTTTTCAAGCTATTCAAGTCACCAGACTCAATCACAGATGAAGTAGTGGCAAGCTACCACCAAGGCTTAGACTTGTTACAGAATCATCTACAGCAGCAAGGTACCAAGTTCCTCGATGGAGCGGAACCTGGTTACGCAGACTACATGATATGGCCTTGGTTTGAGAGGCTGAGCCTCTTCGATAATAAGAAGGCTGAGATTGATGAGACTAAATATAAACTATTGGTTAGTATTCTTTTTCGACATTCAGCGAATTGCCGGCTGCTAGCACAGTCCGCAAGACAAGACAGTTGCCTTGAACTTGGCGACTCAATGATGCGTCTTTACGCTTCGCTCCACTTATGTACCCGGCGTTGTAAGAGGAAGGAAATACGTGTGTTGGCAAGGGGCGGGGTTCTAAATATTAAAGTAAACTATGTCGACACTGAACTCTAAAAAATTAAGAATTTAATACTTCCAAGTTTGGCAGTGCAATTTTATTTTCTTCTTATTCTTGGACTTTCTAATATGCTTGAGAGTATGCCAAAGTCAAGTAAGCATTGCGAATAAGTATATGAAACATTTTCACGATGAGATTCTTTTTAACAGCAGCATACATATTCATGTAGGTATGTCCAAGTTTGGACTAAGTTCTACTCTAGTAAAGCGGTGGTACCTTACTAAGGCTTTCTGTGGAATTTGTCGACAAACCTAAAAAGTCGCGTTTCACGGCGCTAAGTATATCACTTTCCAACACTAGTGCCCGTTGTCGAACCTTTATGGATAAGAATCCATCCTAAATTACACTTAAACACTGAAAAATATACTAGTTTCCGCCAAAACCTGGCAGTGCAATTACGACTCAAACTTTTCGCGGTAGGTACCTATATTTTTTTAAATTTTTGCTCATAAGGACTACATGATGCGTGTTTTTGTTTTTAGTCGGAGTACATCAAGAACATGTGGGAAGACCCTGTAGTTAAAGAGTATGCAGTACCTAAAGAGATAATGCAATCGTTCTTTGATGCGTATGGTCAAGGCAAGAAACCTGATTATGATCGACTTCTTGAGGAATAATTCTGTGATATTTTAATAAATTTAGATAAACTATGAAATGTTTTAATTTCAAAAAGAGGGTTGGTGGTTTTTTCAGAATGGCAGGGACACTGCGTAAGTAGGTAGGTATAGTTTTTTTCTGGACAGCTCAGCAATCATGTAAACATGTCATGTATTGACAGCAATAGTCTATGATCATAGTGTTGTAACTATACTGATTCTATGTATGTAAACAATCATTGAGTTATATCTAGTACACCGTCAATTCATTTACTTCGGTATTTCAAGTGTAGGGTTTGATATAAAGTTTATATCATTCAAATTCAAACCCTACATTTTAATGACCGGAAATCAAAATATAATAACATTATCAAAGGTTCATAGGTACATTAATATCCGTGGTCGGAAACCCATAACACAAGCAAGTCATTCCTAGCTTACTTTGGGATCAGAAAGCGTTGTGTAAAAAATGACTGTGAATATTTTAAGTTTTAACCATCTACCGTCAACCGTACCCAGTCTACCCTAAAGAATCTTATTTTTCTTTTTGTTCATATTTAAATGTTTATGGCGTTCGAAACAATAGATAATCTTTTTGGCAGTTCACTGATGGACGTTAGCCTCTTTCAATTTACTCCTCAACACACGGTACCTACTAGGCCTAACCGGATCCTTCTGACGATTTCCTTTTTCTGGGTCGCACAAATACTTAGTTAGTCCCCATTTTATACAAGTACTTCTGCGAAGAGTAGACCTCGCGACTTTTTGTGTAAGTCCCAAAGTGACTGTAGATGGGTCACTTCAGCTGTGACATTAATCTGTGCTTTGGAAGGTAACAGCCCACCAAAACACCTATCTATACTTAGGTACATTTGGTCTAATTCTATATTTCCAACCCTATAGTTACGCCACTGACTTCCATACTATCGTTACAGAGAGGAAAGATTTGATTGTTCGTTTGTTTGCATCGAATAGACTCACTAACTACTAAACGGATTTGAAAAATTATTTTACTGTTGGGAAGCTACGCTATTCGTGGGTGACAAAGGCCGTATTCCCACGGGAACGGAACTTCAATAATATGTAGGAGCAGAGCAGGGGAATTTCAGCAAAATCCCTGTAGTTAGGTAGGTATAACATTAATTATATATAACATATTTTATTAACAGTATTTTGTTAACAGTTTTCACCCTTTGGGTATTTTTTTTCATATGGTCACGCCTTTATCCCCGAAGGCAGAGGCATATTATAGATATGACCACATTTCACCTTTTTAGAATTTGTCCCACGTAATAGATGGTGAACCGTATTGCCGTGTTGATATGGACATACGCAGGTTGTGACTGCCCGCTGTTGAAATTTTTCAAGCCGCTTAAAAAGGCCTTCAACTTGGCTTAACGACTGCCATTTTTACTGGCAACTGGGACCAACGGTTTCCGAAGCACGGAAACGCTCAAATAAATGTCACAAAGTGGTCCGAGACTGGCCATAGTGAAAGTTGCTTACTGCAGTGATCGTTTATTTACAGAACACTGAGTCCGCGGGGCCACGAGCGCTTTACCACAGGCATCCTTTGGGTATGTAACCCTAAAAAGGAAAAAAAGTTATATAAAGGACTCGAAAATAGGTTTCGAGTCCTTTTTATAACTTTTTTCCCTCGGGTCCTTTTCATAAGTGTTATAAGTAAGTTCATATTTTAAAATTGTGCTCATCTCTTGACGTTTCGGCTATTTTGCAATACTAGTCTAGTCTATGAGCTGGCACAGCTTCCGAACTTACTTAGAGAACCAAAGACTACCTTTTTCAGGCATTGTCTTCTTTTTTAAATCCTAGGACTAAATAAAATGTAAGTATATTAATAGGTCGACTTAATAATGAACATGGCCCTAAGAAATATAGGTAGCATCTATTATTTTACAGCCCGTAATTGATAGCCTTATGAACTGTGGGAGTCCTTGGACATCCTTCCTTAACCGTCCTGGCTTCCCGGGGCTCCCAACCATAGGCTGTTGGGCGTTACGAGAGGTTTTTTAGGGGTAGGAATCCGGCATAGCATCCATGAGGATTTTCCCTCACGTTAAAAAAAAGCCTTATGAACTGCTTAAAAATTTCAAACAGCAGAGAGCCATAACCTGCTAGTGTCCATTTCAATTTAACATGACAACAGGCTCACCAGTCTCACCACACGGAATTGACGAAATGTGGGCGCTTATAAGTAGGTATGTAGGTATGTATAGTTATAGTATGCCTCTGCGAACCCGTTCGGGGGTAAACGCGTGATTTTTCATTTTCTCAATTTTTCGTTCACCAGGCCGAAAATTACATCCGTACTTTGGTACTGTATACAACAAAGGGTAAAAGCGGAACCCTGTTACAGATGTTTACTGTCCGTCTGTCTGTCTGTCGTGGCGCTACTTATATCTCGGGAACCGTGATAGCTAGAGAGCTAAAATTTTCACGTATGATGTATTTCTGTTGCTGCTATAACAAGAAATACCACAGAAAAAAATAAGGGTCGCTCCCACACAACAAACGTGATTTTTGAAGTTTTTTAGTGCGGAACCCTCTGTATGCGTGTCCAACTCGCACTTGGCCGATTTTATTCGCATTTAGGTTCGTGGTTATAATTTTTATTTTCTTCATCATGTTTTTTTACAGTGTTAATTAAGACGATCAACATTATATGACGTAGGTATAAATTATGTTGCTACCTGAAATTATACTTAGGTATAGGTACTAAGATGATATCAGTAGATACATAAAATTTGCCATTCCGGCTGGCCGTATTTATCAGTAGCCTTAAATATTAAAGTAATTGAAATTTGAACGTTTTCTAAATAACTTTTGCTGCTATTTTGCAAACATTATGACATCTTCCGGCAAAACAAAGGTTAACGTGAACACGAGGCATCTGGTTGCAGGTTAGTTTAGGATATTTATATACCTATTTAGAAGATGTATTTACATAGGTACTCTAAATCGCTGTAAGCGATAAGACCGCCGATTGTACATAGAGTTAAGTTTTGGTATAAGTTCTTGTAATCATTGATATGGTGTACAATAAAGTGTATTCTATTCTATTCTATTATATTCTACTTATTAAGAAAGGCTAGGTATAATTAAAGCAGTTGTGTGTACTAGCACACTGCGCACCATTTTAGAAGCGCTCTCGGCCAGTGTTGGTACCTATGTAACAGGCTCAGATTAAAAGAATATAACAGTACAGTCACAGTATATATATGTTGTTTAACATGTTGTTTAACCAGTATTGTAGCTCCCTACAAACGGACGAAGCGCAAGCTATACCTACGATTCTCTTTTTCGGCAGGCCTTTCAGCACGCAAGCAGCGTCCGCAGTCGCGATTGTGCCGAGTAGACGAATGGACGGTGTGTCGGTTTTTAAATAGTAACCGCGCGTGTTTTATTTACTAAAAATATTTAATATGACAACTAGAGTCTTTGTGGTTGTTTTGGTTGCATGAATTCGTCAATAACGCACCCAGAGATAACGTTTTTTAGATTACCTGGAAACTCCGAAAGGTAAGACTATAAATTGATTTTACTTAAGTACTAATTGGTACTATACTACTAGTTGACTAAAGTTAAACAAAGTGATTGACACGAGTGAACTAGGTAGTTACATGAAGTAGGTATGTTTGTGTTTAAAACTAGACTTGTGCTTGCTCAGTCAGTGAACGGTGCGATCCAATATAGTAAAATATCCAAAAAAAAACTAGCTCAGAACTCTAGTACGTGTAGGTAGTACATTTAGTTCCGTTGTCAGTTCGTAGTTATTTAATTGAGAGCAATGATTTAGGTATGTTTCAAGAGTATTCATTTCTTTGTGGATGAACGATGTTACAGTACACTTAGCACCGTATGACTTTGATTGACAGCATTTTTGTTACCTTTGATTTTTATTACACGCATAGATACAAATATGAACTTCCAAAATTTAACACAACTTAGTGTACTAGAGACTGACTAGTACTTTCAAATCGAAAAATAGTTTTAATTTTGTAAATCAAAAATTTTACGCAATGATTATAAAGACTAGAATTCCGTGATTCTATCACTGACGAAACATGTGATGAGCCGTCTACGCCGCTTACTCGTTTTCAAATTTCTATACCGGTCTCACTCAATCGTTAGTAGATAACGGGCGCTGCGCCGCCACGCCTCCGCCCCGCGCCGCCAGCCGTTGCTGTTAATATTATATTATTACTCACAAAGTATTTTTTTGTTTAAATAAAAAAGGTACATATTTACTCGAAATGAAAGCCGGTTGTCAGTAAAACGACAATCCTTAATACAAATTGAAGGCCTTGTGGGCGGATTGAAAAAATTCAACTGCATTAGGCTCAGTATCTAGTACGCGTACGTAAAACTATAAGGTAAAATGTCGGCGTATACTAAGCCTCTGCCTACACCTTCAGGGATAAAGGCGTGACTATACGAATGTATGTATGTACATATTTACTATCGCAATACTAAATAGAAAGTCAAAGTAGGCACATATTATTAAAATGCTGTAGGTGGGCAGCCCTATCGCATGCTTACGTACCGCGCGGCTGTAGGCATTTATTTCTAAAATCCGGCCGAGTCAAACTACAGTATACAGTGGTACAGTAGTAACAAGTACGGCAAACTTCTTGAGCAACAATGAGCAACTTCGTGATCTCTTTTCTCTCTGTACCACCAAATAAAAAGTTATTAGCTAACACAATAAAATACCAATAATAAAAATATTGCGTTTTTCAATGACACAATATTTTTGCACTAAGTGTACCTACATGCGCAAACTTTCTCCCACCACGTTAAGCTCAAGTTGTTTGCCGTGTACTGTAACCAATTTCGATTGCATTCAGATGAGACATAACATAGGTATATGTTTACACTTCTATCTCCGAAGAGGTAGGCAGAGGCATATTTAGGCCCACGTTTCACTGTTTAAGAATTTGTTCCACGTAATAGGTGGTGAGCCGTATTGCCGTGTTGAATGGACAGGTGTTGTGACTGCCTGCTGTTGAAATTTTTCTGGCCCCCTATACGGTATTTTGTTTAAATGGGCCGTATCCTAAACCACTGTATACTGTAGTTTGACTCGGCCGGATTTTAGAAATAAATGCCTACAGCCGCGCGGTACGTAAGCATGCGATAGGGCTGCCCACCTACAGCATTTTAATAATATGTGCCTACTTTGATTTTCTATTTAGTATTGCGATTGTAAATATGTACATACATACATTCATATAGTCACGCCTTTATCCCTGAAGGTGTAGGCAGAGGCATAGTATACGCCCACATTTTACCTTATAGTTTTACGTAGGTACGCGTATAGATAGTGAGCGTAATGCAGTTAATTTTTTTCAATACGCCCACAAGGCCTTCAATTTGTATTAAGGATTGTCGTTCTACTGACAACCGGCTTTCATTTCGAGTAAATATGTACCTTTTTTATTTAAACAAAAAAATACTTTGTGAGTAATAATATAATATCCCCGCAGCGGCTGGCGGCGCAGCGCCCGTTATCTACTAACGATGGAGTGAGACGTGTATAGAAATTTGAAAACGAGTAAGCGGCGTAGACAATAATAATCGGCTCATCACATGTTTCGTCAGTGATAGAATCACGGAATTCTAGTCTTTATAATCATTGCGTTAAATTTTTGATTTACAAAATTAAAACTATTTTTCGATTTGAAAGTACTAGTCAGTCTCTAGTACACTAGTACTTTTCGTACATTGTCAAGTTGTGTTAAATTTTAGAAGTTCATATTTGTCTCTATGCGTGTAATAAAAATCAAAGGTAACAAAAATGCTGTCAATCAAAGTTTATTTATTTATTTATTTATTTATTTATAATTTTATACAAATACTTTTTCTTACAGTAAAATTATCCTGTAAACCCAGATAGGGTTTGTGTAGGATAACAAATTAAAATATACATAACACATCATGCTTACTTACATACTTACTAAATATACAATCTGCAACAGTTTTCAACATAATAACCAAGTTCGCAACCAAAACAAAGGCATGTATCACAATATAATAATATGTAGGTATCCAGTAAAACTATCCACCCGGCGCACTCGTGTTGCGTAGCCTGTGGACCATCACAGCCGGTCACAGACAGCCCCACCAACACGATGCATGCGGCACGCCCATTGCTATACAGGTGCTCCAAATTATGCAGTCGTTGGTTGTAGGTAATATTTTTTTAAGATTATTTTAATGTTACGTTCTGTTATTTTCTTTTTCTTTTTTATTTCTAGTGGTAAATAATATATATATAATTAATATATATTAATTATATAAGTCATATGGTTTGTTTCTTTGTGGATGACCGATGTTAGAGTACACTTAGCGTGTACTGTTAACTGTAACATCGGTCGTCCACAAAGAAATGAATACTCTTGAAACATACCTAAATCATTGCTCTCAATTAAATAACTACGAACTGACAACGGAACTAAATGTACTACCTACACGTACTTGAGTTCTGAACTAGTTTCTTTTGGATATTGTACTAAATTGGATCGCACCGTTCACTGACTGAAGCACAAGTCTAGTTTTAAACACAAACATACCTACTTCATGTAACTACCTAGTTCACTCGTGTCAATCACTTTGTTTAACTTTAGTCAACTAGTAGTATAGTACCAATTAGTACTTAAGAAAAATCAATTTATAGTCTTACCTTTCGGAGTTTCCAGGTAATCTAAAAAACGTTATCTCTGGGTGCGTTATTGACGAATTCATGCAACCAAAACAAGCAGAATAGACTCTAGTTGTCATATTAAATATTTTTAGTAAATAAACCTCGCACGGTTACTATCTAAAAAACGACACACCGTCCATTCGTCTACTCGGCACAATCGCGACTGCGGCGCCTGCTTGCATGCTGAAAGGCCTGCCGAAAACGAGACTCGTAGGTATAGTTTGCTCTTCGTCTGTTTGTAGGGAGTTACAATACTGGTTAGTACTCTTTATACTGTGCCTAAACAATATACCTAGGTAATATTTGGTTGTATTGTCTGTGGCTGTGCTTGTCGGTCACCTTAGCAGTACCGCAAAATATTAGTTAATTATTATTACTAGTCTTGGCGTGAACTGGATTTAACATAATTATTGGGTACCATTTGAATAGACGATATCGTCTAATTCTAATAACTCTAAATGTAGACGGCTCTTACTAATCTCCTGAAGGACCATGTCTGAAAACCCGTATTTTTCCTACTTTACCTATCCGTGGTTAAATTGCATTAGGTATCTTAGATTATAGAGTACCTAGTTTATAGCTTTAGGGTCCGTAACTTAACTTCGAGGGACATAATGTTCGATTATTGAAATATCGACTGAACGATTGTGCGAAAAGAGTTTATTGCGAAACAACTTTTTGTCGCTAAACGCTGCTTCGACTGAACGATTCTTCGAATATTTATTAATCGATAGACTTTCTATCTATCTATCTACCTTCACGCCAAATCCCTTGCGGGGTAGGCAGAAAGAACCGAGCGCTACACGGAACGGTCCATACACACCTCACTTGCTTCTTCAGCTTTCATTTTTCTTTTTATGTATGCACGTCGGTTCCTTCGGCTCTTGACAGAATATTTATTAATCGATAGACTATCTATCTATCTATCTACCTTCACGCCAAATCCCTTGCGGGGTAGGCAGAAAGAACCGAGCGCCACACGGCACGGTCCATACACACCGCACTTGCTTCTTCAACTTTCATTTTTCTTTTCATGCATGCATGTCGGTTCCTTCGGCTCTTGACACCACCTTCGACTAACACACGATTAATTTAGTAGTGGTAGGTGTGTCGTGGCCTTCCCCGACTCCTACGTCCATCCACTTTCGCGTTGTATATCTGTTTTGTCATTCTTTCATCTCCCATTCGCTCCACATGCCCGAACCATCGTAGCATGCACTTCCTTACTTTAACACTGACACTCTCTTCCAGACCAACTCTCTTGCTTACCTACATCTTCATTCCGAACGCGATCTGCGAGCGTTACACCTTGCGCTTTTGCCGGATTTCATTCAATTCTAATCTATACATATAATAAAATGATAGAAAAGCCAAAACTGTACATTGGAAATATAAAAAAAAAATACTCGCTAGGTGTTCGACGTAAGATACCGAACCCAAAAATGCAGTCAGAAAATTTTTTGTCTGTTTGTCTGTTTGTCTGTTTGTCTGTTTGCTTTGCTTTGTCCGGAAGGATCTCGAAAAGTACTGAACAGATTTGGTTCAAATTTTGCACAAATATTTGTCGGAGGTGGGGCCTTAAAATAGGCGATATATTATCACGCTACATATCCTAGGGGCTAAGCAGAGAGCAATGAAATGTGTAAACCGGTGGATTGATTCGACTAAAACGTAGCAGGAATATTAGTAAGGGATAGGTTTTACACCAAGACAACATATTATTACGCTAAATATTTTAGGAGCTCGGCAGACAACAATGAAAATCTGTTTGCATATTTTTGCAAAATACAGAAACTACTGAATAATTTTAATAACTCTTTTACTTGAATAGTAAATCTAGAGGTAGGATCTTTAAATAGGCTATATATTATCACGCTACATATCCTAGGGACTAGGCAGAGGGCAATGAAATATGTAAGTATGGGGATTGATTAAGCTAAAACGTTGCAGGAATCTATACATATACTTAATAAAATGATAGAAAAGCCAAAACTGTACATTGGAAATATTAAAAAAAAAATACTCGCTAGGTGTTCGACGTAAGATACCGAACCCAAAAATACAGTCAGAAATTTTTTTGTCTGTTTGTCTGTTTGTCTGTTTGCTTTGCTTTGTCCGGAAGGATCTCGAAAAGTACTAAACAGATTTGGTTCAAATTTTGCACAAATATTTGTCAGAGGTGGGGCCTTAAAATAGGCGATATATTATCACGCTACATATCCTAGGGGCTAAGCAGAGAGCAATGAAATGTGTAAACCGGTGGATTGATTCGACTAAAACGTAGCAGAAATATTAGTAAGGGATAGGTTTTACACCAAGACAACATATTATTACGCTAAATATTTTAGGAGCTCGGCAGACAACAATGAAAACCTGTTTGCATATTTTTGCAAAATACAGAAACTACTGAATAATTTTAATAACTCTTTTACTTGAATAGTAAATCTAGAGGTAGGATCTTTAAATAGGCTATATATTATCACGCTACATATCCTAGGGACTAGGCAGAGGGCAATGAAATATGTAAGTATGGGGATTGATTAAGTTAAAACGTTTATCACGCTAAATATCTTAGAAGCCCGATAAAGAAAAATTAAATCCTGTGTTTGCTACGATAATTATCCAGACGACTGATATACATTCTTATATATTTCTAAATACATACATATTATACATAGAAAACACCCAATCTCCGATAAAAACATTTGTTGATCAAACAAATAATTGGACCAAACTAGAAATCGAACCCAGGACCTTCGGTGCGGCAGGCGGTTATACTAGCTGACCCTCGCAACTTCGTTTACGTCACATATATTATGGTGTATGAAAGGAGAGGTATTTCTTCATTAGACTCATCAATCAGCGTATGAAACTGCCCTGTTTGCTTAAACATAAAAGAGCTTAAGATTAAGTCTATTCCAAAACAATTTAGATTTATTTTACAATAGCCTTAATCATTTAGTTTAGATTTACCCTCACATTCAAAGGGACTCTTGAATTCTAGGTTTTGCGAAAGATGAGATGTTTCTAATTTCTGAACTACAAACCCCTCAACATTGAAACTTGTGTGAAACAATCCTTTACGTACTCCCTTTATGAAACTGAAAAAAAATGTAATCGGACTATGCATTGAGAAGTTACAACTAATGAACCATTGGTCTTTCATCCCCTCTCCCAAAGGATCCGCGCAAAATATCGGGATCAAAATTATCATAGAACCTTCTTCAGATCATAAGCTCAGATAGAGATACCAAATTTCATTTAAATCGAATCAGTAGTTTCGGCGTGATACTTATTCGGGATATAGACAGACATGAAAAATTAAAATTAAAGTAGCCGACCCTCGCAATAAGTCAGTATAGAATTATTTTACAATAGCCTTAACCATTAAGCTCTTTTATGATTAAACCAACACGCCACACAAACGTAGTTTATAATGAACACTCTTAAAAATACAACTTTACCTACTGGAAAATGTTGAGCTTTGGCTACAGTGACATAGGTACATAAATTAAGTCACCTTAAACATAATAAGTATGTACTTATAATATAACTCCGATACAGGCGTGACCGTATGCACATGCATACGGTCACGCCTTTATCCCCAAGGGGGTATCGAGTTATATTATATGTTCACCTTTTTATAATTCGTCCCACGTAATGTAATAGATGGTGAACCGTATTGCCGTGTTGAAATGGACAGGCGTAGATACTGCCTACTTTTGAAAATTATTAAATCCATAAGGCCTTCAACTTGGTTTAACGACTGCCATTTACTGGCTACCGTTAGCGTTAGTGTTATCGTCTCAAATCTTCCGGTTATACTTAAAGTTTTCAGTCTGTGGCCCTAATCTAACAAACGTTTCGTGTTCGCCCTTCACCATACTACTTACTCTTTTTATTATTAAAGGGGCTAATTAATAAACACGTACGTCATACCAGCCTTGGACCCACTAAAACCATGAGGTCTCTTCCTATCCATATAGCGCAGTCCTGGAATATCCTTTGGAGGGCTTACCCGGGGCACCCAACCGTAGGCTGTTAGGTAGGATACGTGTGGTTCTTAGTCAGTAGGAGTCATAATACATTCATGTGGAATTTTCCTCACGTTAAAAAAATCCATCTAGCGCATAGCTCCCCGGGTAAGTTGGAGGATGTCCTAAATTTGTTCCCACATTTTGGTTACGACTTATCCTAGAGGCTCGATAGAATGCGGTTCAAACTTTGCTTATAACACAATTTCCACGCGGACGAAGTCGCGGGTAACAGCTAGTACATTATATTACCGTTATAAAATCTGAGGGGTTTTAAGAAAAAATCGAAACGTAAAATATTGTTCTAAAGACCTATGTCTGTTTTATGACAAGTTTTTATGAGAATTAAACTCATTTATTAAGATAAAAAAGTACATTAAGTACTTGTTAAGATTTTTGTAATATTTCTCATTTTTCGAGAGCGATTTCGATCGAACAAAGTATTCCTAATCGTGTTTTGATACGTTAAAAAAGCAAGAGTATCTAATAAATTACAATAATATAGTTTTATCATCATCAAATCGAAGAATATTTCCTAGTTTAAAGTTCACCCCAAGATGAGCCTCTTTCGAACATACAAGCCTTAAATTGGTCGGCACCTACTAACTTGTGCAGGTGATCGGCAACTTATTAGTTGCCGGGGAAAAAAAAACCGGCCAAGTGCGAGTCAGACTCACGCACGGAGGGTACTGTACAAAAAACCGGCCAAGTGCGAGTTGGACTCGCCCATGAAGGGTTCCGTAGCAGCAAGTAACATAATATAAAAGTTCTTGTAGTTCGTTGTAACTTTCATTGACGTTTTAACACGTTCGCAGTGGTAGTGATTTTTCTAGGCGAACAATTCTTCATACAATGTTGCGTATTTTCCATTACGAAGTGACATTAGCTACTGTCAATTTACTTCGTTTACTTAATTAACAATTCGGGTATACGCCTCTACGCCAGCGGCAAAGTTGGAGCGAACGGGTAGTACAGAACACTGAGTCCGCGGGGCCACGAGCGCTCTTACTATAATACTTTTACTTATTACTTTTTTATAACTTTAAAATTATAGATGTAGATAAGTACCGATTAAATAACGAACATGGACCTAAAATGGTACCTACAAACATTACACTACACCTAACCTGATCGAAGATTACACCAGTACTTTTTAGGTCCGCCCGTACCGTATCTAGTACCACAGGATTATGTAACACTAGCTGAAGCCCGCAGCTTCGCCCGCGTAAAATTTGTTCCCGCGGGAACTTATTCCCGGGATAAAAAGTAGCCTATGTGTTATTCCAGACTATAATGTATCTCTGTACCAAATTTGAGCCCGATCCATTCAGCGGTTTGAGCGTGAAAGAATAACAAACATCCACACTCACAAACTTTCGCATTTATAATATTAGTAAGATATTGTATGTAGTACTTATTAAAAATTTGTTTATCGTATAATGATGGTAATCAATAAGCATGACGTTTCAATTACCTATGTTGCTAGGACTGCAACATTAGTATCAGACAGTATCAGTCAAAAAAACTTCCTACTCCGACTAGTCGAATGTTTATCAATGAGCAGATGAGTGATTTGGCTTCAGATTTTATTTTAAATCAAGAAGTACTTAGTTGATATTTGTACGTTATTGAAGCAGTACCTACATTGGTTCCTAAAATCTGTTAATTTTTTGGAAACAATATGTCCGGCAAAGCAAAGGTTAACGTGAACACAAGGCATCTGGTCACAGGTTAGTTAAGACTTTACCTAGATAAACATATTTATCTAGGTACATACTTCGGTACATTAATTTATTTTCAAAAATAAAGAAGTAAGAACACCAATTTAATATTTTGGAATATTGTCATACAAACATACATACATATAGTCGCGCCTTTATCCTCGAAGAGGTAGGTAGAGGCATTGTATACCTACGCCCACATTTCACCTCATAGTTTTATGTCCCATGTAATAGGTGGAGAGCCTATTGCAGTGTTTAAATGGACAGGCGCAGGTCGCCGCGACCCGCAATTGAAAATTTTTAAGCCGCCCATAAGGCCTTCAACTTGGCTTAACGACTTGACGGGGTCCAGTGTTACGACGGATAAGAGTACAAAATGTCGCCACCCCTATACATCCCGAGGGTGTCGTAAGAGACGACTTAGGGAACGCTTTCGCAAAAAGATCCATTGCGTAGAGAAGGAAAACTCGAAATGAAATCCGGTTGTCAGTAAATTGACAATCGTTAAGCCAAGTTGAAGGCTTATCAGCGGCGGCTTGAAAAATTTCAACTGCAGGTCGCGGCGACCTGTGCCTGTCCATTTCAACACGGCAATAGGGTCTCCACCTATTACGTGGGACATAAAACTATAAGGTGAAATTTGGGCGTATACTTACTATGCCTCTGCCTACCCCTTCGGGGATAAAGGCGTGATTATATGTATTTATGTATGTATGTACCTCCTACACATAACCTGTGTGGTGAAAGTTTCAGCTCTCTATCTATCATGGTTCATAACGGACAGAGAAGTCTCCGTAATAGCAGAGTAGAAATAGGGTTTAATCTAAATTTACCTATCAACAGCTTCGATTCCTTTTAATCTGTTTTTGAACTTCATTCTTCGAATATCAATGTTTGAATTGGTTCGCTGCTAAGGTATTGGTATGTCCACCCTTATCTCATGTTAATTATTAAATGCCTTTCAGGTGACCCAATGCCCCCATTTAAGGGGAAGCCGCGACTTTACAGTATGCGCTACTGTCCCTTCGCACAGAGAGTTGCTTTTGCGTTCAATGCGAAGAATATCGAATATGAGGTTGTCAATATAGACCTAGCGAATAAGCCCAAGTGGCTCGTCTCGAAGTGTGTTGAAAGTAAGTATCGTTATAATAGGTATAACAGATAATTTTTGAAAAGCAATTTGTGTGCTAACTCAATCAGAAATTAAAGAAATCATTTTTGGAGCTCAAGCAGGACAAGAAAAATATTTTTACATTTAATTTGTGATCGTATTTATTATGTAAAGTTTAGGGTTTTGTTCCTCAAAAGGAAAAAACGGAACCCTTACAGAATCACTTTGTGGTGTACCTACCTATATTTTGAACAGGAGTGGAGACAGTGTGCAACCCTGTCGAACACCAGCATGAGTATGGAAGATTTTCGAGTGTACTTCGTCTATAATTTTAGAACAGCCGCAGTCCGTTCTTCGTAAAATCGGCGTATAAGATCTTGGTGGATGGGTACGCCCATTTGAAAGCCTACCACGTCCAACAACGAATGCCATTTCACGGCGTCATAGGTCTTACAAAAGTCGACAAAGCAGATGTAGTGTGGGATATTGAACCTATAGTAGTAGGTACGAAAAATCTAAAGCTTTGATTGATTTTCCTCAGACAAGGTGCCAATTTTGGAGATCTCAGACGGCGTATGTATTAACGAGAGTTTGGTCATTGTCGAATACATAGAAGATGCTTACCCACAAAAACCCCTGTTGCCGAAAGATCCAGCGAAGAAAGCATTGGCTAAGTCCCTTGCAGCGACCTGTACAACACTGGTAAATTTCCTTCTTCTATAATCTATAGCCTATACCAGGGGTCGGCAAAGCGCGGCTCGCGAGCCACATGCGGCTCTTTGGAAGTGAAGCTGCGGCTCTTTAGTTCCACCCACAATCATCATAACATTCATTTTTATAAACACTACAACAGCCTTACTAGCAGATAAACAAGCAATCACGCATATAGGTGATGTTCTGTGCTCGAAAGCGTTAAATGGAGCACCAGTATGTAGGACCAGTTGGAGCACCATTTTCTTTCTAATAGGATTCTGTTGCGATGTCCGCAGCGGGCCAGTGAAGTGAAGTTTCAGTGGGTAATTTTTTTTAGACCCCACAGAGTTCAGCCTGTTGCAGGCAGCGCATGTTGGACTGCAGAAGTTGTACGCCTGCCTTTCCTGTAACTCAACAATAGCGACAAGAAGGACTCAGTGTTCTATAAACGATCACTGCAGTAAGCAACTTTCACTATGGTCAGTCCATGCGCAGGGTGCGCATGATGATCCCAGAGCTTGCGACACACTTGGTCCGCAGTCTCTCTCCGCGGACTAAGGTTTTATCTCACTTCTGGGGGGGTGGGGGGGGGGGGGGGTTGTTCGTATGACCGCGAAAGTTTTTGTGGCTCTTGAAAAATATTGTAATTTAAAATCGGCATTTTTGGCTCTTCCGACTTAAAAGGTTGCCGACCCCTGGCCTATACTATACTATAGGTACTAGGTATATAAAGAGGATGATTGATGAAGATCTGTTTGTAATAAAATTAGGCTATGAAACTATAGAAACGAGTTTAAAATTCTTTCACCGATGGAAAAGTTACGTCGTCGGATAACCTAGGCTATAAAATTGTATCCCATTATTCCATATTATGGGATCGAGAACAGCGCTGGTGGAACCGCATGACGCTCGTTAGTCTTTACGCAAATTTTTATTGCTATTTTTTTTTATCCATGTGTCAACATATTTATTACAGATGCATTCCTTGCTTTTTAAACTCGTGAAGTCGCCAGAAGACATTACCGATGATGTGGTAGCAGGTTACCACCAAGCGTTAGACCTGCTTCTAAATCGTCTGCAGCAGCAAGGTGCTAAGTTCCTGGATGGCGAGGAGCCTGGTTACGTTGACTATATGATGTGGCCCTGGTTTGAGAGATTAGATACCTTTGATGATGAATGCGCTCAAATCCCCGAGAGTAAATACAAATCATTGGTTAGTATAACAAATTACCTTCCTTCATTCCCAGTAGTTCTGCGGCCTATTGCGGTTTATTTTTTTACGTGTGGAGATCCTCATGGCCTATGCCCAACTGCTACCGGCTAAAACCACACGGTGCCCTACAACTGCCTATACGGCCAGTAGTCCCAAAAGGATTTCCCAGGATTGTCGGCAGAACTAACTAGGAGATACATAAATTTCTATTTTTAACCGACTTCAAAAAAAGGAGGAGGATCTCAATTCGTCTGTATGTATTTTTTTTATGTATGTTAAGCGATATTTCCGTCGATTATAGACGGATTTCAAAATGTCTTTTTTTGTTGAATAGGGTTTACTTCTGCGGTGGTCCCATTTTCACCAGGTCAGGATCTGATGATGGGATCCAGGAGAAATCGAGGGCAACCACCGAAAATTGTAGGGACAACTAGTACGCTTGTTAACTTTTTAAT
The DNA here is from genome assembly GCA_933228765.1 of Miltochrista miniata. NCBI lineage: Eukaryota > Metazoa > Arthropoda > Insecta > Lepidoptera > Erebidae > Miltochrista > Miltochrista miniata. The sequence goes on along the minus strand of OW121766.1, from coordinate 21,077,962 downwards.
TAAGTGCTTTAATCTTCTACATTTTAATGAAGGTCTGGAGTCGATGTGATGATAGAGTCGAAAGACAGTCGAGGGCATTCCTTAACAACTTACAGCAGTTACCTTGTGTTTGGGCTTGATTGATTTGTATTGATGAGAACTTTACACCTAGATAGATATATTTTTCGGTTCACCCGTCACTTAAAATACTGAAAAAAAAAATTAATAAAAAATAAAACCATCTTATTTTTTACCGTTTTATTAATTTTTTTTTTATCTTTGCCTGTTCAAAAACAATGATTTTTATGAAGTCAATTTTAAGGAGCTGATATTTAACTTTTTTTTGATTTATTGGACTGGACGCATTATGAAAACTATGACGAAAAACTCACTAATCATGGAACAGTCGTCACGAGAAATCATTCACAAAAAGTTGTTTTTCTTACTTACGAGTATTATGCCAGTATTATACGTGTATCTAAATACATTTTTTTAAACTTTCAGTTGGCGTACCTCTCCCGCATGTGGGAGCATCCAATAATCAAAGATTATGCGGTGCCAGCAGAATGCATGGTGGCTTTCTATACGGCATTTTTCCAAAATAAAAAAACTAATTTTGATAGACTTCTAGAGGAATAAGTAGTAGATATAATAATGTAATCTATGCCAACTATTTGCTACCTTTAATATATTTTTGTGCATAAGTACCATTTTACCAAAAGTCTTTTGCCATTTCTCTGAAGGTCGGTAACGGTAAGTGCAGTACCTGACAGACAGTCACACACAACATAACGTAATGCTAGTACACACATTATTATATAACTGGAAAATAAATTATATTGACGAAAACATCTTGTTTTTATTTTAATTTGCTCTACTCCGCCCAACTGGGAGTCAGTGGAAACGCACCGTCTACACCCGATACTACTAGTCGATGGGATCCATGCAGCAAAGCTGAAAATAGCTAGAGAGCCGTAGAGAGCTGAAATTTTCACAGATGATGAACCTATTTCTGTTGCCGCTATAACAACCACCTACCTACTAAAATACAGAAAAACTAGAAACAAAAAGAACATAAGATTGAAGGAGGGCTCCCATTTTTTTTAACGTGAGGTAAAATCCTCATGGACTACCGATTAAAAACCCCATGTAACGCCCAACAGCCTATGGTTGGGAGCCCCGGGTAAGCCCTCGGAAGGATGTCCCAGGAAAGAAGGGCTCCCATACAACAAACGTTACTTGTTGCCGATCTTTGGTACAGAATCCATCGTGCGCGACTCCGATTCGCACTGGGCCGGTTTTGTTTTCTTTTGCTTATCTTCTATACAAACCTTGCCCTGACAATAACAAATAAGAAGAAAAATTATTTAATCATTAACTGGAAGTGCCGTTGCAACTCTTTATACCTGAACAATATGCCGTATCAAGTTCCCGACTCGGTAAAACCGTTTGAGAGCTACGTGTGTAACAAGAACCGGAAACATAAAATACAAGAAGGTAGGAAGGAAATCGTGACCATTCATTACATTACTATTACCATTATAATCTGTGCTATTACTTACAATACTTACTACCTGTGTAGGTACGCAATCGCATCGGTATTATTAGTTATTTATAACTTGGAGAACATTATCATTCGACGCGTTTTATTTGAGACGCCATCTACTTATACCTAAATACCTATCTACGTTTATCATTGTCCATGTATTATTTAGTAGATTACTGGTGTGTAGCTGTCAAATTTACCTCCACACGCAGTCAGACTGTTTTGAAATGAGTTTATTTGCGAGTGTGTTTCAAGGAAAACGAGTAGTGGGGCAAGTGTTAAGAAATATCTCGTTATCATCAGTCAAGTTCAAGGCCAGTGTTAATTTTAACACGAAACATCTGGCAAAAGGTTAGTTCTATCAAAGTGTAAAGATATCAAAGATGATAAATAGTAGCCAGTAGGTAGATATATCAAAGTCCAAATAATAAAGAACGAATTGGAAGTGTATTTTTGTTGTAAAAGTTAGATATGTGTGTAAAATAATACATACCTAACCTATTTGTCTACATCTATTACATTATGGTTTATAGTTGATGTGATTTATTGTCATGAGCATGAGCATGACAGGATTGTAAAAACGCGGCATATTTTAAAAAAATGAGGGAAAACAAACTTGGAACGAATTAGCTCAGGCAGGGCCTGATTTACCCATAAGCTAACTAAGCTGAAGCTTAGGGCGCCAGGATCAAGGGGGCGCCTGGCGTTGGGATCGGCGCTGGGTTGTGACTTTCGGTGCTCCCAAAAAGGAGCACACAAAACATCTAGCAATTTTTAACAGATTGTAACAACTCCTAACAACATGTAAACTTGTTAGTTAACATTTTGTAACACCAAAGTACATTTACAATATTTGGTAATTTAGTGAAAATACAAATACGTGCGTTAAAATTAAATTCCTGCACCCATCTCCCTGGCAGCGTGGTAGTAAATATGACAGCTCCACCTGTGCCGCGTTAAAGGCACCCAGGAATTAAAGTGAATGGGTGTCCAGCTTTTTGGCGGGTAGAAGCATCAGGGCCGTCGATAACTGCAGCTGTTCTGAATGCATGGCCATAAACGCTGGAGTACCACAAGGCTCAGTGTTGTCCCTCACTCTGTTTCTGCTGCATATCAATGACATATATATTGTCTATTGACGGCATTCATTGTTATGCGGACGACACTTGGTACACGGGCCGCACCGGTATCTCTCGGGCTGCAGTGGAAGAAAGCTGTGAACAACTTGTGTCTGAAATCGAGACTACTCGCACTAGAGTGTCCGATTTGGGACAACAAAATCTTGTTCAATTCAACCCTACTAAGACACAAGTTTGTACATGGAGTACAGCTGCCTCTACTGGGCGGGGGCACCTGAATATCAGAATGAATTGACTGAATTCTTCCATTCGACTCGGTGCAGAGGCGAGCCATGAGAGTGGTCAACGATCCCATGCTTGCAGGTGGTGTGGCACCTTTTCGCGACAGGAGAGACTTTGCCTCCTTGTGCGTGACCACCGGTACATCTGGTGGGCCGTATGCTTGTCTGCCACCTTGGTGGTATAAAAAAAGTGTGAGACGGTGAAACCGGTCATGGAGGAGTGGCTGGAAAGGCACCATCGCAGCCTCACCTACCGAATGACACAGATACTTACTGGACACGAGTGCATCAGTAAGTATCTGCGGCGGAAGTTAACATCCGAGTGTCAGCACTACGGTGACTGCAGCGAGGATACGCTCAGCATATGCACTGCAACCTCGTTGCGCGCCTGGACGTAGATGTTCTCACGCTGGAGACTGTGGTGAGAGCCATGGTCTTCAATGGGAGAAAGGACGCCACTGAGTCTTTTTGCGAGCAAGTCATGTTTGCGAAAAAGGCAGCGGGATAGGAACTCCCTCCGTAGTTCCGTAGTCGACGGCGGGTTCGTCGCACACTGCAATACGCCCAGGACTACCCGCCTCCATCACGGAGGGCCTGAGAACGGCGAGTTGTTATCTTGCCATTCTTACGGAAGCACAAGCCAATGTGCCGGGGCCATCCCAGCACATCAGCTTTCGAGCCGTTCTTAGCTATAAATTTTGCATATCATCAGCTCACTTCCTAAGTTATGAAGACTAACACATTACACTGACACTAAGATTCACTGGTTCGATTTATCGGAAACTGGATGTACCTACCGAGGTACTTAGGACTTGTAATTTAATTAGTTGCAGCTGGGGGCGCATATTCATAGCTAGCCTAGGGCGCGCGAAACCCTAAATCAGGCCCTGAGCTCAGGTCTATAATTTAAAACCAATAATGTTGCTTATTCATAATGGAAAATTATAAAGTAAGCAAGTACCTACCTACTTACCCACTAAATTAATCAGAAACGTCGTCATAGCCATAAATTGTGCTATCTTACCTTTATTACATAGTTATCTAACTACAAGCACTGTCTAGGGGATTAGGTGATGTTTATGGATAAACGCAGACACAGTAACCATCATTGTGTTGTACAACGTATGATGATAAATATAAACAAGGAAGCCATGAGATCGTTCTCCCCAGACTGCCCCTCTCTAACACGTACTTATATTGTGAAAGTTCAATCCGATTGACGTTGTCATTTTTTTTTATTTCAAACTTTGAACGGATGATCCACGTGACCTAGGGACGTAGTTTAATGCTACAGAGTCACAGCTGGAGACAAAGTCTCGCCATAAACCCCTCTGCACTCTATTTTATTATAGAGAGGGGCGAAAAGTGTTCATAGGTCTTTATTATCTGTGTGGATATCTGTGATGTTTGTTGCCAATGGAGCAAATGGTGTTGCCACTCTAATTAATAATTATTTATTATCCGACGCGCGCCCACATTTTCCCTAAATCAGTAAAACCACACCCAAATTGCTAAAGATATGAATGATTTCGACTTCAAATGTATAAATAAAAATTCAAGGTCAGTAAAATAGGTAGGTACACAGTGCACACAGACAAAAATAAGATAAAATCGAGACTAAAATAGACGCAGTAGACGTAATTTACACTACAAAAAGAACAGTAAGATCTACCTAGGTACATGTACCTAGGTAGATCTTACTGTTCTAACACTAATCAATTACTAATCCTACTATCCGACTAATATTATAAATCCTACTTCCTACTAATATTATAAATCTGAAAGTTTGTGAAGATGTTTGGATGTTTAGATATTTGGATGTTTGTTACTCAATCACGCTCTAACGGCTGAATGGACCTGGCTGAAATTTGATACAGGGATAGAGTATAGTCCGGAATAACACATAGGCTACTTTTTATCCCGGGAGAATGTTCCTAAGGGAAGCAGGAACGGGAACCATATTTCACGCGAGCGAAGCCGCGCGCATCAGCTAGTACTACATATATTGAAAACCGGCGACTTTTTCCACTCGGAGCAGTTACTTTTGGACAGCAACTTAGTTTATAGGTACTTGAGCTTCAGTGAGGAATCAAAGAAAATTAATGTTTCATTTCAGGAGACCCACTGCCACCCTACAATGGCAAGCTGCGATTATACAATATGCGCTATTGCCCATACGCTCAGCGAGCCGTTCTAGCCCTGAATGCCAAGGAAATTGACTATGAAGTCGTCAATATAGACCTCAAGTTTAAGCCTGAATGGCTTGCTACAAAAAGTCCTCTTAGTAAGTCAGATTTAATAGTATAATACTCTGTAGCTAAGATATACCTTAGACTCCTTAGAGTACTTGGAGCCCAAGGTAATCTCACTAAAAGAATAAAACTCTGGCATCATCAAAATTGGAATCCAATTACAATAGCATGGTCTGGCACGGTGGTTTTATGTAGGTAAATCGCAGTCGAAGCCAAATCATTCCGAAAATAAAAAGCCGAATTATAGTTGCTCCGCTCCTAGCGGTCAATAGAAGGACCCCATTCTTCAAATCTGGGTAGGTAGTATCACTTTCTCGTAATGCACCATTCACATTTTAATAAGAATGTTTGCTATTTTTTCAGCAAAGGTACCTGCGTTAGAAATATCCGACGGTCTCTCGATTTATGAGAGCTTGGTAGTTGTGGAATATTTAGACGATGCCTACCCGCAAAGACCTCTGTTGTCGAAGGACCCTGTTAAGAACTCCTTTGATAAGATCCTCGTCCAAGTTTGCACTCCACTTGTAAGTATGTTTGACTTACGCATGTCTTGGTTAGAATCTTACTGTCACTTAAATCAGTTTGATTGAAGATATTAGTTAGGTACCTACAATTAACAATCTAGTTACGCCTCGATAACTTTTGAACTGGGCTAGGTAGACCACTCCTACATTACAACCACGCAAAGCCCCCTAGATCTGTTTGTCTGCTCCAAACCCTACAACCCGCCTAAATTTCCAGGTTAGCAAGTTAGCAGGCTTTCAGGGGTCGGTCGTTTCTAAGGTCTTAGCTACTTCCAGTCTTGAAATTCAAACCGAAAGTGGTTTCGAGCAATTCATAACTTAGAACAGCTTTATGCCGACTTCCGAGTCTTCCAATTCGAGTTCATTCTCAATTGAATTGTTCAGTATTTTCAGATATTGAATAACACCACTTTATCATTATTTTCAGATTCACAGATTGTTTTTCAAGTTGATATTGACACCCGAAGCGGTCAATGATGGTGTTGTAGCAGGCTTTACTCAGGCGTTAGACTTGCTCCACAGCCATCTTAAACAAAGAGGAACCAAGTTCTTGGGAGGAGAGGATCCGGGATACGCCGATTACATGATTTGGCCTTGGTTTGAGAGGCTGGTCACGCTTGATGATAAAAGGACGCAGATTAACAATACATTTTTGGTTGGTACCCGGATCTCTACATTTAACATTATGACAACCCTAAAGCGATAATAAAAGAGAGGAGGGAGAAGAAACCCGCGTCACAAAACAATTTGGGTATTTTATAATAATTCCTAATCGTTCTAAGATGGATTCCATTAGTTATCTATGACAACAAATTTTGAACAAATTGAAAGACGCAGGAAACTTGCCGATATAAAATCATCTGATGACCAGGAATAGCTTAATATGCTGTACTAAGGCAGTGATCGTTTACTTTACAGAACACTGATCTATCAATGCTATGAGTGCTTCTCGAGAGGCGGTGGCAATGTATTAAGAATATCTATTCGTAAAGCACTCATAGATAACCGAAACTCAGGAAGATTGCCAAACATATAACACTGTGTTCTCAATTATTCTTTATTCAAAAACCACACTAAATAATGCTTTTGACTTGCAGATGGAGTACATCACGAATATGTCGAATGATCAAGTCGTGAAAGAATAATGCTGTGCCTAAAGAAATATTTCATAGTATCCATGAGGAATATGCACTTGGCAAATACCCTAATTACGATCGACTTCTTATGGAGTAATAAAACATAAAAACCTCACTTTAATTTTGTTTCATTTTTAGCTGCCATTTCGTTGTAGTAATTAGCTGCAAAAAAAAAACCAATAGGTAGTCTGTATCTGTTAGTAAATTTTACATCGAGTAATTTGACTCTCACTTTTTTGATAGAGTACCTACCTAACTTATGACAAACATTGATTGTATCATCTTTAAGACAGTGTTGCTCGTTGGCTCCAGCAACTAAGTGTACGTTACCCCAGCAAAAAAGTAGCTCCTAGACTGATTTGAGTGGAACCTATATTTAGAGCGTATTATGCCATATATGTGCGCCGAAAAAAAAATTTGTGCGTATTAACGTTGTGGAAAAAAAAAGGAAAAAACGATTTCTGCTGGAGTAACGCCGTTCCAGCAGGAAAATTCTAAACGAATAATCTTAGAGAGAAATATCTTGCATGCACCGAGGGCTCATACTTTTACAAATATGTGCCCTTAAAATAAAATTTGTGCGTCTTAAGGTTTTCGTTATATTGAGTTTTTTGCTGGGGTAACGTTTTGTGAAATGCTGTATCTCGGAAACCACTACATGTGCGCCTCTAGAATAAACTTACACGAGTAGCTCTTAATTTGTGCGAATTTGTGTCATAATCAGATTCAGGAAAATGTGTATAGTTTTCAAGTAATCACGCTTTGTTGAAAATCTGAAAAAAAGTTGCACCACCTAAACGAGAACACCTACGAACTCGCTAAAAACTGTATTCGATCCTGCTCGACACTTACAGTGATCGTAAAAAGTTTCATAAGTGCACATGCATGCGTTAACGAATAATATTACTAAAACTTAAAAAAAACGGCGTCAAAACTTTGACATCAAAATACAAAGACTGGCTCAACGCAAGATAAGGGAGTATAAATAAAAATTTTGTGCGTATAATTAAATAATATATGGTGAAAATTCAGCGTAAAATATTTCGTATTTAAGAAGAAATAAACAAAAAACAAAACATACTAACAACGGATGGTTATCCGACTAAATTCGAATGACTACAAAAAAGCGACTGTTTAATACATATCGATGACCTTCTTAATTTTACTCTCGAACAATTTGAAACGTATTGTGTCTGAGTACAGTGAAGTAGAAAAGTACTATTAAATAAAATAAACTTGCTCTTGGATTATATTCTTACCAGCGGTTTCCGCGAAATTGCACATGATTAAGTACATCCATATTATATTTGCATTAAAATTAGTTTATACTACCTACTACTTATAAAAGAGTAGGTAGAAAAAAGCAAAAACGTGACATACTTGTGTCACAGACACAGTTTTTTTTTAAATATTCACGGACATTTTACACAACGCTATCTGATCCTAAAGTAATAGGAATAACCTGCTTGTGTTATGGGTATCAGACCATATGTACCCAAGTCATGGGAATGAAAACAAATTGTATTATTGCAAGTATTTGCCGTTGAACTTGGATATAATAAACACTAAAGGTATCAAGCACCTACAAGAAGCTTGCGAATCATCTTTGAGCAGAGATTTCACTCCAGAGTGTTATAGTTGTCGCGCGGGAAATGTTTCATTTACATACGACGCTAAAGACATTATCGTTTTTGAACTTCATGACGTGTATGCCATGTTGGATGATCTGCCTCTTAACATTATAATAAATAATAAGGAGTACACAATTCTATCTGTAATAGAATATGACCCTGCCTCCAAACCCGAGAGTATTGGACATTACAGGGCTCATTGCTACAGAAAAAACAGCAAATCATTTGAATGTTATGATGACCTATATAGTAAAATCCAACGACGCGGTAAATATAATATTATGCCACATGTATTAATCTACTTGGTGGAATAGACAAAATTATACAAGGTTAGGTACAGTTTTGAGAGCTGTGCTTGGTGTAAATGTACCTAAAGTCAACAGAACCTTTACCCTTCTTCTGTCGCAGTCGGGTAAAATAGCCCTGTAGATAGATTTAATTACCAAATTGTGATTTTCTGTGATTATGCGACTCCGCTATTTGCATTTTAAAACTGAAATAAAAACCTGATCTGTGATTTAAATTAATAAGGACTACACATGGTACATATTTATATCATTTTAATTTTAGATGCCAATATTGATGGGAATTATGTATAGAACCTGCCAGCGAGAGGTGGTTGACGATTTAACAAGTAAATTATAATGAAACAAAAACTCAACTGTGGGGGTAATTTTTTAACATTATGTATCTTAATGCAGTAGGTACCTATCTCAATTGAGACGAATCTAACGACACCTCGATTATTAAAATCCGTCAAGCCATGTAAGCTGTAGAAAACGCCAACCATATGTACACACACTCGACAAAGATTACCCTACTTCTGGCGCAGCCTGGTAAAATTACCCTGTAGATAGATTTAATACCAAACTGTGATTTTCTGTGATTATGCGACTTTGCTATTTGTAAATTCATACTTAAATGAAAACCTGATCTGTGATTTAAATTAATAAGGACTACACATAGTATATAAATAATATAATTTTATTTTTGTTTTGATATTTATAGGTAGGAAATTTAATCTGTGATTTGATGCAATAATTAGTTTAAGAGTCAATAATAAAAAAATAATTACATATCAACAAGGTCTATCATTTGATATGGTCATAATTAAACTCTAAAATTAGGTTACAAACTTTTGAACGCGACTGTTCGGTCAACACTTTAGGTATAATCCGTTCAGTTAAAAAGGTCATCGATATGTATTAAACAGTCGCTTTTTTGTAGTCATTCGAATTTAGTCGGATAACCATCCGTTGTTAGTATGTTTTGTTTTTTGTTTATTTCTTCTTAAATACGAAATATTTCACGCTGAATTTTCACCATATATTATTTAATTATACGCACAAAATTTTTATTTATACTTCCTTATCTTGCGTTGAGCCAGTCTTTGTATTTTGATGTCAAAGTTTTGACACCGTTTTTTTGAGTTTTAGTAATATTATTCGTTAACGCATGCATGTGCACTTATGAAACTTTTTACGATCACTGTAAGTGTCGAGCAGGATCGAATACAGTTTTTAGCGAGTTCGTAGGTGTTCTCGTTTAGGTGGTGCAACTTTTTTTCAGATTTTCAACAAAGCGTGATTACTTGAAAACTATACACATTTTCCTGAATCTGATTATGACACAAATTCGCACAAATTAAGAGCTACTCGTGTAATTTTATTCTAGAGGCGCACATGTAGTGGTTTCCGAGATACAGCATTTCACAAAACGTTACCCCAGCAAAAAACTCAATATAACGAAAACCTTAAGACGCACAAATTTTATTTTAAGGGCACATATTTGTAAAAGTATGAGCCCTCGGTGCATGCAAAATATTTCTCTCTAAGATTATTCGTTTAGAATTTTCCTGCTGGAACGGCGTTACTCCAGCAGAAATCGTTTTTTCCTTTTTTTTCCACAACGTTAATACGCACAAATTTTTTTTCGGCGCACATATATGGCATAATACGCTCTAAATATAGGTTCCACTCAAATCAGTCTAGGAGCTACTTTTTTGCTGGGGTAACGTACACAGCAACTAAAGGACAAAACGAATAGATATAGCTGATGAAATAACGAACGACAACCCACAGTCAATAACTTAAGATGACATATATTATATACTGATAGCAATACAATGGGCGGCCTTATCGCTAAAAACAATCTCTACCAGGCAACCTTTGGATGGAGAAGTTGGTAAGGTAAAGAGTGGTACCTAGTTGTTTGGCGTACTTATAGATCTGCTATACTTTACTTACATACCATAGATACAATTTATCAAGTGATTATATTACCTAAACATACATAACCATAAGACACATACATACATAAATACATACATACATACATATAGGTACACATACTTACACACATATACACATACATACCTACCTAAATTGAACTTGTACATACAAAGTATGCTACATAGATAAATAGTGTTCCTTTACCATAGTTTTAAATTTGGCTAAAGTCTGTGCTTGTCTTATCTTGACAGGAAGTTTATTCCATAGTCGGATTGCAGTGACCGTAAACGATTTGTCCTAGAACATGGAAGAGTGATATGGCATCTTTAACCTCAGGGTTTTTGACGACCTTAGACATTTCGAATACGTGTCATGAAGGAACTCAAACCGTCCCTTAAGATAGGAAGGAGAAGAAGGGCTAAATAATATATTATATAGTAGCGAAAAAACGTGAGCGTCCCGGCGAAGTCTTATTGATAACCATCCGAGCTGCATTCTGAACTGCGAAACATGGTCTTATTTGCGTAAGCCAAAAATGAACCTTATACAGACGTTTTGAAGACGCTCAAGTTTGTCTAACTGGTTTTCGGTGAGATCGGTATAGCTGACATCTGCATAATCAAGTATGGATAACAGTAATGCGTTCGCAAGCGCAATTTTGGTAGTCATTCGCAGCAGATTTTGAAGCTTCTTTAAAGAGCCCGCAGATGCGAACAGCTTACGACTCACCTCTGTTATTTGTGGATCCCAAGATAAACTAGAATCAATATATACACCGAGATTCTTAACTTTTTGACAAGATAGGTATTATTGTGTTGTCAAAGGTAACAGGGGGAATATCATCCCACTCAATTTTCGATACAATTCTGGAACTGCCCAAGATTGCTACCTGTGATTTCGTAGGATTCACCTTAAGTCCATAGGCCCTACTCCAGTTGCATATGTTGTTCAGATCTCTGTTAATAAATTCGATAGCGTCCGTTATTTTTTGAAGCGATGCTTGGTGGTAGATTTGTAAATCATCTGCATAAAGGTGGTAAGAGGAAGAAATATTAGTTGATATAGAATTTTTGAAAATTGAGAAAAGTAAAGTGTAGAGAACGCCGCCCTGGGGTACGCCAACGACAGTATCACACCAATTGGATAACGTATTTTCAATACATTATCATACACGTTGCCGGCGTCCACACAAGTAACTTTAAAGTCAGTCAATCACTGTCGGAGATATGTTAAGAGAACGCATAACGCATATCAACACATCAAAATCAACAGTATTAAAAGCATTACTGTAATCCAACAAGGCAAGGATTGTTAGCTTTCCAACTTCCATACCGGACCTGATATCATCCGTGATATTAACCACTTAACCACAGCCGTTACAGTGCTATGACCAGGACGGAAACCGGATTGCAATGGGTTGAGGACATTATTTTTGAGAAGAAGTCTACTGATTTGTGTGTGGACAAGTCGCTCAAGTACCTTGGATATGAATGGGAGTATGGATATTGGGCGATAATCAGTGATATTTAAGGGTTTAGCTTTTTTAGGTATGGGAATGATTTGACTACTCTTCCATGAAGTCGGAAAGACACCGGTAGTGATAGAATAATTAAAGATGTAGCAGAAAATGGTAAGGAGTTCGTCATCGAGGATGGGAAGGATCATATGACGGCTGACACAGTCCGTACCCGTTGCATTTGATGATATTGATACAATGGTCCATCACAAATCAAAAATCACAAGCAGTGAAAAGATCAAAGACAAATGGTGGATAGTTGGGTTCTCGAAGAGATGAAAGAAAACCAATTGTTCGTGCCTTAGTCGTCTTGTCATAGTTAGACGAGGCAGCGAAATGTTGATTTAGCACATCAACGTGAAGGTCTTTTGGAATTGCATCTTGACGTTTTCTTCCAACCCCCAAAGATTTGAGAAATTTCCACACCTTACCTGGGTCCCCATTTTGTATATTACTATGAATGTACTGGCGTTGCGCTTTCATACACACCTTATTGCAGTGATTACGAATTGAGACATACTTTTTATAATTATTGTCACTTGGTCTAATTTTATACCTAAATTTAGCTGCTGCTTTTCTGTGTATGAGATTTTTAATATCAGAGGTGAGCCATGGAGCGGGAGGATGCTTAATTTTGACTGGTCTAATAGGTGCATGCTTGTCATACAGCTTAATAATATTAGTTGTAAACATATTAACCTGTTCGTCAGTTGACTCTGAGCTGGTCAGTGGAGTCCAGTCAATATCACTGGCATCCTGACGAAGGTTTTCCAAGTTCATGCCACCAAAATTGCGCTGCATGAGGATTTTACACTTAGCTTTAGGAACACGGATTTTGTAAGAAAGGAAAATTAAATCATGATAAGAAAACGCGTCCGCTGGGTATTGCTCATGCTCCACGACGTGCTCTCTGGAAGAAACCAATATAAGATCAATTAGGCTAGGTTTGCAGTTAGGAAAGTGATGCGTTGTATCTGAGGGTAGAAATGATAGGTTACAGGAGTTGGAAAGGTTGTAAAAAGCAGTAGTGCGAGAATCATTTTTAACTAAGCAAGCATTAAAGTCACCCATAATGATCGTATGACTGTAAGAAGGCATGAGATTTACCAACAAGGTTTCCAAAGAGGGAAAGAATTGTACACTTGACAAGTGACAGTAGTAAATACCGAGGAGGACTTTAGTATTATTGAGTTCAACTTCGAGAAACAAATGCTCGCCAGCGTTGGCTGGGGGTGGCTGCGATGACATACTTAAAATTTTGAAAGGAATATATGTACGCAGATATATAGCTACGCCACCCCCCCCGCCTGTCACCGCTTTCCCAGCGATCATTTCTGATAAGCTGAAACCTATGGAGGGAGTATAGAGTGGAAGAGTGGGTTGATTTAAACCACGTCTCTGAAACCAACACATTATGCTGATGATACTGTTTTAATTTATTCCCTGTCTACCTTGCATGAAACATTGTCTTCCTATTTGGGATCCCTCTGCAATGTCGATTCCGTACCCAACTTAAAAAGATGATGATTTAGATTTACTATTACTTCACTTCAGCACATAGGTAAGTACTTAACAATTTATGTGCCTTACTTATTCAGCTAGGTATTCAGTATTTATGTACTTAATTACTAGCTACCTACATATGACTCACTACATGTATTGTTAAGATTGGTTGCAATAATAATTACACACAGACGGAGCCGTGGTCGCTGGTGGCCCTGATACTCGTATTATCATAGGCTCGATGCCGATGCCCCGATACTATAAATGACAATAAAGTCGGCGATTCCTTAGAAACTGATTCTTATCGTTATTAGCTCGAAGATTATGTTAGGTATCGATTCGCAACATTGATCATTCTTGTTATCGGAAATCTAATCATAGTAGGTACCTAGGTAATTAGAAAAGTAGCAAATCATTGATGTACGTACGTGTACGGTAGTATCGCCATCTATGTGACTTATGTCGAAAATAAGTCTTTATTATTGATTACATAACAAGGTGCGTTGCCTTATTCGATCAAAAACGTTGCCTTACAATCATGAAATATTTAAATCTAAGGTTTGTAGGAAAACATGACTAAATAATCTCGATTACAATATCTTATAATATTTACTTATGAAATCTAAACAGAGATTTAAATCGAATAAAAGCCATGGATTCTTTGGGGTCGATCGATGGCTTACTGCCATCCCTAGAAACTGGTTTAAATAAGAAGGCTTCGCGTTTAGTAATTAAAAATACTTATAAAACTTTAAAGCGATAAATATTACTTCCATTAATAACTGTGTCTAGTGGTATCTATATAGGCAGCAAGGTTGAATTACGTCATATACAGTACTTGATTATTCAATGCAGCTCACAGTTTAGTTCGCTTGGTCATTCGTATCATACCATAGTCAAGTGCCGTACAAGCATAGTCGAATCGAGGCGGCGTCGACGCGATTTGGTACTAGTTATTTTTGGTTAGCTGTCAAAATTCTATAATGTTTACGCTCAGTTTTATTATGTGTTTGTTTGTTTCATTTCAAGGGTTCCGTACCGGTTTAGGACAACAGCTGTTAAGACAAGCATCAGTCAGAAATATGTCGTTAATCAAGGCCAAGATTAACTCGAAACATCTAACGAAAGGTTAGTTTTATTACATTTACTGTGTCAGTAGGCTCACTCTTTCATTGGTTAATGGCTAATGGAATATTTTACTAGCCTGCCGTTTTATCTGTTTGTGCGTAGATTAATAGTTTCGTACTGAATACTTTGTTTTATATTTTTAATTTGATTTTAATATTTATATATGTAACACACAGATTTACTGGTAGGACTTCGGATTACTATCCAACGATTTAAGGGGTGGGAGTGGGGGGGAGGGGGGAGGGGGGGGGGGAACCCCCCCCCTGACGGAAAAGTTGCGGACGCCCCCCCTTTTTGAGTTATGATTTTTTTAAAATTCTAACCTAACTTTCGCATTTTCTTGTTTTGAAATCGATTTCAAGGTCGAAATTGGAAGATGGAAAATGGAGGGGGAGGGGGGAATCCCCCTGACCCCTCCCCAAAGTTAGGAAATCAATAGTTACCTTGAATTTAGATTTTTATTTTTTGAGGTTATGTTCAATAAAATCGACAACATAAGTAATCGTTCTCCAAATAAGAACTCGTCGACAAGCCAAAAAAAAAATAACCACGAAGGCTAAGGCGGGAGCTCCGCTCCGCTTCGCTCCCGCCTTAGCCTTCTAACCTAACCTATCCGAGTCGGGGTGTTAACCATTAAGTACTAATTATGGTTGAATTAGGGATGCGTAATTCAAATGCCGACCTGGGGTTGAAAAAAAAAACTACGCGTCTCCTATACAAGACACAAATTCACAAATAGGGTGTCATTTGAAAGTGTTGACCTTGACCAACCCATAGAATGCGTACGACGTTTTACGTTTAGTTTCACATATCGGCAACCGTCATTAAATTATTATAATATTTAATAGCGTTCATTTATATAAATATACGTAATATAATAAAATATGCATAAAATTTAACTTAATAACTAAATATAATTATTAATTAAATTTTTAAATGAAGTAAAACATTGTTGTGCGTTAATGTTACGTAAAACAAAACGTATTGGACGAGCCGAATGTCAAAAACATTGGAAGTGTTTGTGTTCTGTGGTGAAAAGTGACAAATTATTGGTGTTTTTTTACGATTTTCATTTTTTTTTTTCTCGTTAACCATTAATCTCCGCAAGTTAAAACTTCGCGTGTAGGCTTCTAATAATATTAGCTTTGTGTATAAAAAATATGAACCTCAAACTCGATGGCAACTAATCTAAAGTTAAGCCCTCCCGTTAATTAAGTAGTGCCGTTAACGGGTTAAATTGTGTTCAAAAAATATAAATTTCATATTATTGTAGAATATACGAGTAAATTATTTTTCATTTTCATACAGTTTCTACCTCGTGCCAATAAACATAATTTACTTTAGTAGGTACTTACAATCATAATTTACTTTAGTACTTACCGACATAAAAATTGTAAATAAGTACATACCTACTTGTATGTAATAAATTTTACAGATAATGTACCTATACAAAGATAGATACAATCACGGTTATATCCCCGAGGAGCCGCGGTGCCCTCACAAGGCTGCAATGCAAGGGTGAATTTGTACAACCACCATTTGCCAGTAATATCTAAGATTCATTTATTTCAAGGAAAAAAAAAACGATATCAATGGGGTAGGTAGGTACATGAGATACGATAAAGTTAAAAACTTCCAACAACTCCAAACTAAACTAACAGTTGCGTGTCTTCGATACTTTTGATATCTATCGTTATCGATTTGTTTTGTAACTTATTTACATCACCTCAATATATTATATGATAATAAATAAACCTATATACAAACGACTAAATTTCTTTTTAGGGCTTCGTAGTAATATTTTATGCAATACTATTATTATTATCTTTAGTATATATTAATCAAGGAACCCGTATTAGCAGTTTTGCCGAATTATTTGGCGTACGCATGCTGGCTCAGAAACCCTTAGCACAGCCCCAATCAGCCCTTAGTAACTAGGAGAAAGCAATTTACGTAGATGATATCATTTAGCAAGTGTACCGGAAAATAGAGTAAAGTAGGGTGTTCTTTTTGTCAATTATTTATTTTATTTTTATTAAAAAAGGTACAAAAACTGACAATAGTATAAGAAGTAGGTAATAAAGTGTTACAGTTGCTCATCATTCTAAACTCGAAGTCCAATTACTTAAGTACCACAACTTTTTTGAGACATTCGGTGTTTGTTCTTACACGTAAGTTTTACCTACTAATTACAATAGTTATTTTGGACAGATCTTTCAAAAAGACCTATTCATAGACTTCGACCTACCTCCTAACCTAGTTATCTTCAGCTCGGTTGTTTCTGAGCATGGGAAAAATTCACGGTGCCTAGGAAATTGACTTTTCAGGAAATTGACCAAAAATCACTCGTTCAATCACTAGTGACCGACCGAAGTTTCGGTTTCGGTTTCGGTTTCGGCCAGTTTCGGCCAAAAAATCGAGTTTCGGCCGCAGTTTCGGTTTCGGCCAAATTGGGCCGAAACTTTCGGCCTGGCCGAAACTCACGTGTTCGTGAATTTCGAGTGCCTGGCTCTGCTTTTGACGTGGTTGGGGTCAGCCCAACCAGTTAATATATTACTAACCGAAGATTTAGAGATTTACAAAGGACTTCCAATCAATTGTTATAATAATAATACAACTTTATTTAAACCACAAGCAATTAAAATACAATCATTGAGAAGTATTAGACAGTTACCCCTGTGAAATGTCTTAGACCTCCTTTTTAGAGTCCCGTTTTTACTTTTGGTAACTCAATCCTAAAGATCTAGAACATTTCATAACCGTACCCCTTTGTTGTCGGTTCCGTTTACTGTGTTGGTCGTCTGTCTGTCTGTAACTCATTCACCGTGATAGTTAGACAGTTATTTTTTTACAGATGATGTATTTCTGTTGCCGCTATAGCAACGAATAATAAAAATAGAATAACATACGTGATTTTTTTGCCGCTTTTCTTGTACGGAACCCTAAGGGCGCGACTCCGGCTCACTCTAGTCCAGTTTTAGTTATACACTTCTAGAATGTAACCAAAACCGGCCAAGAGTTAGAAGCAGGGTACCGTACGGTTTTATTCGGTAGGAGTTCGCAATAGCATCTATGTGTAATTCCACACGTAAAAGAAAGAGACTCATTTTTACACACTATCGTCTAGGGCCTGCTTCTGTAAGGACGGTGAGAAGTCGTCCTCAGGCCCCCGGTCATGGAGGCTGATAATATAGGGTGCGTCGCCGCAGACTGTGCAACTCGGGTGGGAGAGTTCTCTCCCGCTCGTCCCGGCTAGAAGACATGCCGCCTCAACTGAGATCATGCGGTATCCCCTTATCCTTACCCTGACAGCCATCGCCTTCTGCGGGCTAAGCAATCTAGCCGCATTGCTGGCCATTAGGATCTCCGCCCCGTATAGGGCCATGCTCCGCATGATCCCAAGGTACAGTCACCTGCAGAGAGCGTTGGGTCCCCTGATATTGGGCAACAACCGCGAGAGTGTGGCTGATGCCCCCCTCCCTCAGTTTTGGGACCAAACTTCGGAAGTGGTATCCGGCTATCAAGTACGAGCCCCAGATCCGGCGTCAGCAACGCCATCGAGAGCTCGATGCCGATGCTGACGCCCCCTATATGTAAGCCGGATCCCGCAGGTGGCCTTTAGGGCTGCGTCTCGGTGTGTTGCTCCTCGCGCTGTAATTAGGGTGTCGTCGTAACACGTTACGCCGACACCTCTGAGCAACGGACCACGCAGCACCCAATCGTAACCGATGTTTCACAGAAGCGGTCCTAAGACCGATCCCTGTGGATCACCGAACGACACATCTCGCCGACCCGGCCCTAGCCAGCTCGGGTAAGTTATGGCCCTCTCGGAGAGATAGGCCCCGACAATTCGACGGAGGTATTGAGGCATTCCATGGCAAATAAGCGCCTCCCAAACGCAGCTCCAGGGCAAGGTGTTAAAAGTGTTGGAGATTTCAATCAAAAGACACTGCCACCACCAATCACCTTACCCTGTGCTGTTGTCCCTATAACAAAAATACCTGCTAAAATCAGTAAAAAACATCCACACAACAAACGTACTTTTTCCGAACTCCGAATCCGACTCGCACTTGGTTGGTTTTTCTTTTTTCAATATGAACACGTGAGTTTCGGTTTCGGTTTCGGTTTCGGCCGAAACTGAACCTGGGGCCGAAAGTTCGGTTTCGGTTTCGGTTTCGGCTGGAAAACCAGTTTCGGTCGGACACTATCAATCACACACATCGTACTTTTCGTCGTTAATTTAGAAACGTCCTGCTCCTGTACGTCTATATGGAATTAGTCGCGAGTTATTTATATACCTACCTACCTAGAAAGGTAAAGAGAAAGTTAGGTCTCTAACTATGTACTATGATATATGAGACAAATACCTAGTTAATTAATAGTGTATTTAGGTAAGTAGGGACGAATGTAGGGGCCAAAATTTCCGCATTGACCACAGAAATCGCAAAAATATTATTTTTCTTTTAAGATTGTGTGTGACGCTTAGACCATATAACACGGGACTAGCCTTTGCGAACCACCGCATACAAAAATATTCTGCCAGTTTTCATACAAATGAAGGGGGAAACACAAAGACATATAAAATTTCATTGCATTTAAAAATGTATTTATCGACAAACGCGTAATGGCTGTTGTGTGTTAATTGTTATTGTACAGTCAACTACAATGTAATGTACTAGTTTAATCATATAAAATGATGTACTGATGTACAGGCTTTTCATAAAGCCAAAAGACCAAATGGTCATGTGCAATGGCAGAAAACAATGCTTAAGTAAGGCGCATCCTGTGGTTAGATGATCTAAGGTGTGACGTGACACTGGCGCATGCACTTGGAAATATATATAGGTAGGAATAATAAATTATCATATCAGTCAGCAGTCATTTCCAATAATGCCGACAGCCTCTAACAACCAATAAAAGTAGGTATATACCTACCTACTCGCAACAGGGGGGAGTCACCAAGATGAAGAAGAGTATCTAAGTACTTACCTACTGCTATAAACTATTAAAATTATTTTGTTACACAGCTAGTTATTATCTAATACATGTTTGTCTTTTTATATTGGGTCCGGCTACTTATCAAGGTTGTTTACGTAATCAGTAAAAAAAAACAGGCAAGTGCGAGTCGGATAAGAGCCCGGAGGTTCCCGTATCTATTAAAAATGTTATACTGGGGACTTTTTTTAAATGTTTTAGTAGGTAGGTACATATTTGTTGTTATAACGTCAACAGAATTGCCTACCTGTGAATTTTTTTTGACCGCGATGAATTCCTTAACTACTTAACCGATTTTAACCAGATTTGCACACCGTGTGCAGTTTGATCCAACTTGAGAGATAGGATACTTAGTGGTGTTTTTTGTGGAAATCCTACATGGCTACGGCCGTAGGTACCGGGCTACAAAATATTAGCTAAAGCAACGCGTGGCCTGGCCCTCTAATATCTATGCTAATATTATAGAGGAAAGATTTGCTTTTTTGTTTGTTTGTAACGAATAGGCTCCGGAACTACTGGACCGATTTGAAAAATTCTTTGTGAAACCGCGTGTCGTCAGCTAGTATTATATTAATATGATAATGTCTTTCAGGTGATCCTCTACCGCCTTTCAATGGCAAACTGCGACTGTACACGATGCGTTTCTGCCCGTTCGCTCAGCGCGCTGCTTTGACGCTCATTGTCAAGAACATCGACTTTGAGGTCGTCAACATCGACACAAGAGATAAACCCGAGTGGTTCTCTACAAAGAGTCTCCTTAGTAAGTACAATTGACTTCTGTATTCTTCATTTTCTTGTGAAAATTCATTTCAGAAATCATCAAGAAGAATTACATCTCCATCTATCACTTAACTAAGAATACAATATGATACAGCCTTAATGGGATAGGATGGGGCCTTACCGAGAATAGACACATGCAAGTGGTGAACATTTTGTCAGATTAGGTCATGGCAAAAAAAAAGATATTCGAAACAAAACCCGTCCGCTCAGCGTGGTACACGTTTTTATTTTTACGCGAGGGAAAATCCCCATGGATGTTATGCCGGACTCCTACCGACTAAAAAACCTCACGTAACGCCCAACAGCCTATGGTTGTGAGCCCCGGGTAAGCCCTCGGAAGGATGTCCCAGGACTCCCAACAGACCTACGGCGAGGTCTACCACCTGGGCCACTTGGCGAGTGGCCCACCTGGGCGAGGCCGCAGTGGCGACTGCGGCCTCGCCCAGGTGCTATCCCGCATCTTTGGGGGGTTTCGGGTGTGATCCCGCTTCTAAGGGCGTCAGTTTTTCACGTCACGCTGCCGCATGCCGTCATGGGCCTGCTTTTGTAAGGACGGTGAGCGACCCTCTCACCAACCTCAGACCCTCGGTCATGGAGGCCGATAGTCCTCGGCGAAGACACGTCGGCGGCGCCCAGGCCGCCGACTGCGGAACTCGGGTGGGAGAGTTCTCTCCCGTACCCGCCCCGCCGCCTCCTTCACGAGCATGACCTGCTCGCAGAAAGAGGCGGTGCAGTCCCACTTACTCCCGCTGGAGATCATGGCTCGCACCATGTTCTCGAGCGAGAGAGTGTCCACGTCCAGACACACTACGAGGACCTGGTGCTGTTGCGCCCACGCCGTGCACTCCACTAGCGTATGGAGCGATGTGTCATCGCTGCGGTTCTCGCAGTGCTGACACTCAGCCGTGGTTTCCCGGTGTCTTCGCCACAGATACCTACCGAAGCTACCGTGCCCGGTAAGTATCTGTGACAACCGGTAGGAGAGAGCACCGTGTCTTCTCTCCAGCCACTCGTCCATGACCGGTCTGACGGCCGCGATTGTGGCGAATCCCCCCTTTGGTTGCTCAAGTCGCACCTTCCATGTCTCCACGGTTTCCTGGTGGAGCAGAGACCGCTGGGCCTTGATTTCTCGAGACGCAGCGTGGTACACTAACGCCCAACAACGTGGCAATACCTAGGTACTAGGCGTGTTTATGTACGTCAAGTAGTGGACGAAAGCACAGACGAAAGGATCACTTAGGTAGTAAGGAAAAGAAATGTACTTTCCTTGTGATTTTGTAAGAAACCTTGATTTTAGTGACACATGCTATTTAAGGAAAGCTAGGTGTGAATTTTCCATGAACAACAACAGGAAAATAACACCGTTAGGTAACATGTAGGTAAATCTAGGTGCAAAACAATTACAATGAGCTTTCCGAATTGTAATTCTTTTGCACCTAGATTTATCGAAGCTACTTTTCATTTACAGAAATAAGCATTTTCTATATCTCTGTTTCAAATTCGTATCTATCTACTGATGCTTTTAGATTTAGAAGAATATATTTAAATAGTTTGTTGCTAAGGCACATGGAGATTAACAAATGTTCTTTACTCCACAGCAAAGGTGCCAGCTTTGGAAGTGTCTGACGGTCTCTCGATTTATGAGAGCTTGGTCATTGTAGAATATTTAGACGATGCCTACCCGCAAAGACCTCTGTTGCCTAAGGACCCCTTGAACAAAGCCGTGGACAAAGTTCTTGTAGAGGCTTGTACGCCTTTGGTAAGTAGTTAGTTCCGCTTGCCCGTTAGTCACGTGATACTGATAGCTTTTAAGAAATAATCTCATTCAAAATATTACAAGCTTATAGCTTAGTTTGGGCTAGATGATGTTGTGTGAGAGTGTCCAACAATATTTATATTTATTAACAGGATAAGTCGAGTAGGTATTCGTAGTTTGTAAATTACCTTGTAGTAGGGCTAGTAGTTATGTACGCAAACCAGATCCTATTGAAGGCCGTCTACGTTGACAGTCTAGTTTTAGAGTCTTAGCATTAGAATTGTTTTTAAGGCTAGATTCCACCTTATAAAAATACCGAAGGGTTTTAAACTAGTTTTCGATTACCTATTAGATCCTAATGAAATATTAAGCAAAAATGGTCATGTGAAAAACTTTTGTAGGACATATTATCAAGAAATTAAAGAGAACCTATCACATAAATTGGGCACCACCTGGGACACACTATAATAGTATAAATGGGAGGGAAATAAGTACCCAACTTAACTTTATTTATGAGATAGAAATATGATATGTAATGAAAGTAAAATTAATGTTAATTGAAAATTGTTTGGCGAGCTAGTGTCAAGTAAAACTTCGGTTGCCTGGACAAACCTGTAAAGGTTTTTTGGTAACCATTACATAATATTGTACTTAAGTCTAATGTTTGTGTTGAAACAATAAACAAAAAATAAACACCTCTTAATACAGTTGATAAGGTAACCGGCAAACTTCTTGAGCAACGACCTTGTCTTTCGTGATTTCTTTTCTCTCCACCAACTTAAAAGTTATTAGCTAACACAATAAAATGCCAATAATAAAAAATAGCGTTTTTCAATGACACTATATTTTTGCACGTAAGTGTACATGCGCAAACTTTCTCCCACCACTTCACGCAATGCTCAAGTTGTTTGCCGGGTACTGTACCTTCTGTAATTCTGTATCACCATATAATGTCAATAGGCTTTTTCTAAAAAAATTGTACAATTTTGCAGCTAAAACCTATTTTGAATCTATATGGGGTTTTTGTTTACCACGGAATCTTAATAATTTACTAAAAATATTAAAACACCATTCTACTTGTACCCTGTGTGCAGGCTTCGACCAGGTAATAGTAGATATAGACGGGCCCACGTCATACATTACGAACTCAAAAAGTGAGACTAGTTCACACACAAAGATATTGCAGCAAAATTAGAACTTACGAGTGAAAAGTATTCCCAATTCTTTTTTGAATTCGAAAACGGGAACGCACAGGAAGGCATCTTGCGTAAAATGTCTTATCTTGCCACACGTGTTTCACCTTCGGAACAATAACATCGACTACGACCGAGTGAGCGCATGAGCTTACTTTAACGTCTTCAAAACTAATGTATGAATGGGCCCGTCTCTACTATTACTTTGTCGAAGTGTGCAGGCATTACGATCGAATAAAATAACCCTACTTATATTGTACTTCTAGATCCACACTTTCGTTGTCAAACTGGTTAGTTCATTAGACCCAGTACCTGAAGACGTTGTAGCGGGCTACCACCAAGCATGCAATCTGATGCAGAGTAGACTTCAGCAGAAAGGCACTAAGTTCTTAGATGGAGCGGAACCTGGGTACGCAGACTACATGATTTGGCCCTGGTTCGAGAGGATCGATGCTTTGAATGATAAAAGAGGAGATTTGGACGACAGTAAATATAAAAGACTGGTAAGTAGCTTAGCTTGAACTTGATACTGCAGGCATGCTTTGAACAGAAATTTTAAAAGTATAGGTACGCAGTGAATTTATAGTGGTTTTGAAACCTATGATAGTACCCAATGATAGTTTCTAAACATACTTAAGTTTTGGGCACGTACATTTAAAATTGAATTACTTAATTATTTAAAGTTTAGTCTCATTGAGCGAATTTTCAAAAAATCAATGGCATTCTTTTGTCGGTTCTATTTTAATGGATCGGAGTGCAAAATTACGCCCCAAACCGACTTACATTCACACAGTATACGATATTAAATTGAAAATCCTCTAAAACGATTTAGAAGATAATTTATTTTTTATCATTATCTACTTATCTTATTAATCTTACTATACTATATAATTACTATAGCGTCATGCGTTTTCACCCGCGTTGTTCCCGTGGGAATACGGGAATAAAATATAGCCTATGTTCACCGCAAAGAGTGTAGCTTCCCAACAGTGAAAGAATTTTTAAAAGGGTCCAGTAGTTCCGGAGCCTATTTGATGCAAACAAACAATCAAATAGTAGGTATAGTAGGTATAGAAATACCCTGTCGACGTTCGGAAAAATTGAGGATGCGTTACTGTACATATTTTGTTAAACTTTCAGGTGAAGTACCTTGAGGATTTGGCCGAGGACCCCGTAATCAAAGCGTACTCAGTACCCAAGGGGGTTTTCAAAACATTCTACGAAGCATATACTCTCAACAAGAAACCTGACTACGAACAACTTCGAGAAGATTAAGTTACAAAAATGCACCTAACAACATGAAAATAAAGTACAAATTATATATCCACTCTAGTATTTAGAAATTTCTCACTACTCAGAAACTAAAGTAGAATATTAACACTATCACAAATAAATGTATATTTATAATGAAAGGTGTTTCATTGCTTGCAATATGTATTAAATTAAATCCCCTCAGTCGATTGCAATGGCTCCATTATGAGTCCATCAATAGCTTATTATACCTACTCTTTGATCCATCCTGAACGTAAAAGGTCATGAAGCTGTTTGTTACTCAATCCTCTGAACCCTGAATTATAACATAGATCGGAAAAATATCATCATACGGGTGGTAAAATTTGTTAGAAAAAAAACTCTCTAATACCCGCGGTATTAGAGTTTTTTCTAACAAATTTTAATAGCTACTTATGTCTCATTGTGCAAGCATAATTATGCTTCGTCCCTGAATGGTAAGCAATACCTCGTCTCGTCCAAACTCAGGCTTACAACTTAGTTTAACAACCGCCATGTTACGGCAACCGGAATCAATAGCATGCGTTCCAAAGCACGGAAATGCTCATAAATAAAATACCTGAAGTGGTCCCCGTCTGAAGACCGGTCATAACGTGAGATGCCTGTCCTGGGGTATCCTTCCGAGGCAGGGCCTGGATTTACCCATAAGCTAACTAAGCTGAAGCTTAGGGCGCCAGGATCAAGGGGGCGCCTAGCGTGGGCTCGGCGCAGGGCTGTGACTTACGGTGCTTCCAAAAAGGAGCACACAAACCATCTAGCAATTTTTTACAGATTGTAACAACTCCTAACAACATATTTAAATTGTTATTTAACATTTTGTAACACCAAAGCACATAATAATATTTGGTAATTTACTGAAAATACAAATACGTGCGTTAAAATTAAATTCCTGCGCCCATCTCCCTGGCAGCGTGGTAGTAAATACGACAGCTCCACCCGTGTCGCGTTCAGGGCACCCAGGAACCAAAGTGAATGGGTGTCCAGCTTTTTGGGCGGTAGAAGCATCAGGGCCGTCATTGACGGCAGCTGTTCTAAATTTACAATTTCATCTCTGACAGTATATGTATCCTTGGTGTTGACATCTCCAGTGACGTTCAGTTCCGAAGTGATTTGGAGAAATAAGGCCAAGCTGGCGTCCAAGCCGCTCGGTGTGCTCAACAGGGCGCAGCGGTACTTTACTGCGGCGCAAACAGTGCTTCTGTTTATGTCGCAAGTGCGGCCGCACATGGAGTACAGCTGCCACTGCTGGGCGGGGGCACCTGAATATCAGAATGAATTGACTGAAGTCTTTCGTTCGACTCGGTGCAGAGGAGAGCCATGAAAGTGGTCAACGATCCCATGCTTGCAGGTGGTGTGGAACCTCTTCGCGACAGGAGAGACTTTGCCTCCTTGTGCGTGACCACCGGTAAATCTGGTGGGCCGTATGCTTGTCTGCCACTTTGGTGGTATAAAAAAAAGTGTGCGACGGTACTATTGAGCCGGTGAAACCAGTCATGGAGGAGTGGCTGGAAAGGCACTATCGCAGCCTCACCTACCGAATGTCACAGATACTTACTGGACACGAGTGCATCAGTACGAGGAAGTATCTGCGGCGGAAGTTGACATCCGAGTGTCAGCACTACGGTGATTGCAGCGAGGATACGCTCAGCTTATGTACTGCAACCTCGTTGCGGGCCTGGGCGTAAATGCTCTCACGCTGGAGATCGTGGTGAGAGCCATGGTCTTCAATGGGAGAAAATAAGACGCCACTGAGTCTTTTTGCGAGCAAGTCATATTTGCGATAGAGGCAGCGGGAAAGGAACTCCCTTCAAAGTACGGCGAGTTGTCATCTTGCCATTCTTACAGAAGCAGTCAGGAAGATGGCGTGACTCTTCATTCCTCAAAGAAATAGGATAGCACCTATTTCCCCTCCCCGATACACCATTCGATGGCGTACAAAGTCTACGAAACAGACTTTGTACGCCATCGCAGTTCCTCCCGTGGGTTTGGGTTTTATCTGATTTCTTGGGGAGATTCGGGTTTAGTCCAGTTTAGTTCAAATTGCCGGAAGTGATCAGTAATGTCCCATCATATAGGAGACACCGCAAGGTTAAAGCAGATTCTAGGACTGTTTGTTATTTTTCTTTTATTTCGTGACAGTCAGGAAAGTTTTTTGGAAGAAAAAATAGATGTAATTACCGGAAAAACAACAGATCTCTTGTTTTATGTCGAAATGTCCGGATGGTAATCACCCGGACAAATCGAGCCGTTACATTCAGCTTACACCTAGGATTCAGCTTAGCTCTACTGTCGGTGGCATCGTAGCAGCCCAACAGATGAGCCAATTTTTCGGTTTTCTGTGCTCGAAAGCCAATGTGCCGGGGCCATCCCCAGCACATCGGCTTTCGAGCCGTTCTTATTTGTAAATTGTGCATATCATCAGCTCACTTCCTGAGTTATGAAGGGATTTTACCAAGATTCACTGGTTCGATTTATCGGAAACTGGATGTACCGAGGTACTTTGATGGTATTTTTATCACGCTTTTACTGGCTGATGCATCAAGTAGTCTGCGGAATACCCAACTCCTCAGTAAACCATGGGTCATAAGTTCATAAGAAGTCTCAGGATCGGGTTTTATTTTATTTTCAAATTAACAAAGAATAACGATTAGGAACGTAGGATCAGCTTACGTAAAGTGTATTTTGTAGGTAGGACTTGTAATTTAATTAGTTGCAGCAGGGGGCGCATATTCATAGCTAGCTTAGGGCGCACGGAACCCTAAATCAGGCCCTGTTCCGAGGGCTTACCCGGGGCTCCCAACCGCAGGCTGTTAGGTAGGATACGTGAGGGTTTAGTCGGTAGGAGTCATCATATCAGGAGGATAGCATCCATGTAGAATTTCCCTCACGTTAAAAAAGGCGTGCGTTGCCTAAACCAGTGAATACTAAGTGCATGGGGCTGGATGTTTTTCAAGGATGAAATGATAAGAAAATAAATATAATTAGAAGGATTTTTTATTATTAATTATTGTACTTATAAGAAAATATAGCTAGATATTTAATATCTATTTAGAAATTTGGTATCAAATAAATGCTACAGTCCCTATGTATCATTCATATAATTCGAATTTATTTTATCATTTGATGAATAATTCTAATAACTAACTACCTAATAATAGAACAATTTTTGGTACCTTACAATTATAGCTCTACTTATTGAGAATTATAAAGGGCCCAAAACACTGCCTTGCGGTACACCTTTCACACTCAAGCACTATCTTTGTCTAAATCCTGATTATCTTTGGCAATATGTTCAGTGTATAATTTAGCAATATATTCGTATGCTCTCGCAAACTAAAAGTTTTTAGTATGCTGCCTCAATCACAAATTTAATGTGAAAAAAATTCCGCCCCAAGACGTAATAAGGTGAAAGAATTTGACGATCGAGAGCAGTGTCTCAGTGGTCCAATAGTTAGGGCGTCTGGTCCGGCTAACCAGAAGACGCAGGTTCGAATCCTGGTCGAGACCAATTTTTTTTCACATTAAATATGTAAAAGTTTTTACCAACACAATTGGTATCTTACAATGAATGTGTCATAGGATAAAGGCCCTTTGCCTTTATCCTATGACACATTCATTTAATAGTTTTTAGTAAAATGATGCTTTACAGGCGAGCTCTCGCAATTTTCCTACTTATATTAGAAACATATTGAGAAATGTAAAAGGTCCAAAAACACTACCTTAGGGAACCCCATCGAATTATGACACTTAAGCATTGTCTATATCTAAATCCTGATTGTCTTTAGCAATATGCTCAGTGTATGCTTTACTGGCAAGCTCTCGTAAACTAAAAGTTTTTAATAACAGAATTTGGTACCTTACAATAGCGACTTATTGAGAATTGTAAAGGCCCCAAAACACTGCCTTGGGGAATCCCATGGAATTATGACACTTAAGCGTTGTCTCAATCTAAATCCTGATTGTCTTTAGCAATGTGCTCAGTGTATGCTTTACTGGCGAGCTCTCGTAAACTAAAAGTTTTTAATAACAGAATTTGGTACCTTATAATAGCGACTTATTGAGAATTGTAAAGGCTTCAAAACACTGCCTTGGGGAACCCCATGGAATTATGACACTTAAGCATTGTCTCAATCTAAATCCTGATTGTCTTTAGCAATGTGCTCAGTGTATGCTTTACTGGCGAGCTCTCGTAAACTAAAAGCTTTTTATAACAGAATTTGGTACCTTACAATAACGACTTGTTGAGAATTGTAAAGGCCCCAAAACACTACCTTAGGGTATCCCTTTAAACTGTGACACTCAAGCATTATCTCTGTCTAAATCCTGATTATCTTTAGCAATATGCTCAGTGTATGCTTTACTGGCGAGCTCTCGTAAACTATGTTCTGAGGCTGATCCAAGTTCGTTCACCATCCTAGTAAAGTGACCGTCTTTGTTTTGCAGTAACTGGTGTGGATGACCGCACTCTATTATTTGACCGGCTTCCATTACCTTGAATGTAAAAAAAATATTTGAAAGCACTCATTTAGAATAAAACAAGCCTATGCCCAGCGCCGTATGCATTGGTTGCGTTTTCACTGACGACGAACTGGAGAAGAGAGATTGTGAATTGGTCAATCACAATGCTAGAAATCTCTATTCCAAAGTCGGTTAAAAAAAGTATTGTTTACATAAAGTATGTACAAGAAAAACATAATTCGTGAAAATTTCAGCTCTCTAGCAATCACGCTTCTGAGATTGAAGAAGATAGAGAATAGAGAAAGCTAAAAAGCAAAAGCAAAGAGAAGAGAAAAGATGAAATAGATGAATGCTTACCAAAACTCTGTCGGAATCGGCAACGGTATGTAGACGATGGGCGACAGTTATTACAGTGCAGTCAGCGAAGTGTTTACGAATGGATTTCTGAATCAGGGTGTCCGTGCTGTGGAAAGAAATGTTCATTGTGACTTCATACGTGTGCATGTGTTAGAATTTAAACTACGAGTAGGTAGTGTAAATGTACCACAATATAAATCAACTGAAAAAAGAATTATATTCAGTATGCCGTTCATGTAACATAACTCAAGTAGGTATCTATTATTTTTTGAATATCTCTATTTTACAGACGCGAGAACTTTACAATATTATTGTAACAGTATAGAATTATAGATAGCTAGCAGATAAATATATTATTATAACTTACGAAGGATCAACATTAGCAGTAGCTTCGTCCAATACTAGCAGTTTGTTGTGTGCGAGCGCTGCTCTCGCCAAACATAACAATTGCCTCTCCCCCGCACTGAAGTTTGTGCCACCAGAAGCCACTGGTGCCGATAATGAGCCTACACTGTTTTTTAATTCCACCTAGAAGAAGTAACGGGTGTTTTTTTTAGAGGTATAGAACTTTAAGTTGGCACAACTTTTTTAACTGGCGGTAATTTTGTTAACTGCCAAGTGATTTATGTTTAGTTTGGTTTGGCATTTGAACATGAATAGACTGACGCCGGAACAACGCTTCCAAATTGTGCAAATTTATTTTGAAAATCATGGTTCTGCCCGAAAAACGTATCGCAATTTTCATAAGCAAATTTTGTTTAGCGATGAAGCCCTCTTTTGGTTGAATGGATACGTCAATAAACAAAATTGTCGTGTTTGGTGTGATGATAATCCTGAAGCGTATGTTGAGACACCGTTACATCCAGAAAAACTGACTGTGTGGTGTGCTTTATGGGCTGGTGAAACAATTGGTCCGTACTTCTTTAAAAACGATGCTGACCGGAACGTTACAGTCAATGGTGACCGCTATAGAGCGATGATAACTGACTTTTTCATCCATCAATTGAACAACTATGATGTGCAAGAGTTGTGGTTTTAACAAGACGGTGCAACATGTCACACAGTTCGTGTCACAATTGATTTATTGAAGGAAACGTTTGGTAACCGCATAGTTTCACCTTTTGGTACCGTGGATTGGCCTACAGGATCGTGCGATTTAACGCCACTTGACTATTTTCTGTGGGGATATGTGAAGTCGCTAGTCTACGCCGATAAGCCCGAAACGATTGACCACTTGAAGGACAACATTCGGCGCGCTATTGCCGATATACGGCCACAAATGTTGAAAAAAGTCATCGAAAATTGGACCTCTGGATTAGACTACGTCTGAGCTAGCCGTGGCGGTCATATGCCAGAAATCACATTTAAATTATAATGCCAGAAAATTGTCTTTCGAATAAAGTCAATTTCATATCAAGAAAAATAATCCCATTTGTTTAATTCCATTTCAAAGTTCTATACCTCTAAAAAAAACACCCTTTATAAGACTGTTATTAAGAGTAAAATAATAGTACATAGACAAACCTATATAAACAAAATGTATAAAGTAAAGGTAAAAACTGAGGGAGTTTTAGGCTTTCCCGGAAAAAAAATAGTTTTATGGGAATACACATTTACATACATACATACATACATATACTCACGCCTTTATCCCCGAAGGGGTAGGCAGATGCCTATACCGGCCCACATTTCACCGTGTACAATTCGGTCCCACGTGACAGGTGGTGAGCCCATCGCCGTGTTGAAATGGACCGCCGCTGTCAGAGCCTCGTCCGTTGTTCAGAAGGTGCACGAGCTTGCACGTGAGGTTGACTTGGGCCCGATGGTGTTGGTAGGGCCCCACTACACCCATTAAAGGAAAGTAAATTACTTATAATAAATTTTGCCGATTGTAGTGAGATTCGTATTACAGTGCTATTTAATTCTCGGTAAATTATGGATTTAAGTACGGAATTTACAATCATAAATTAAAAAAGAAGGGACCAAGAATAGATCCTTGTGCAACCCATAGCACATGTAAAGAATAAACGTTATAAACAAAGCTAAACATACCTGTTCTAAAGCTTGCCAAATGTCTGCATCGGAGTACTTCTCAAAGGGGTCTACGTTGTAACGTAAGGTGGCCGAGAATAGGACTGGCTCTTGAGGGATTATAGAAATCTTGGATCGTAGTTCCTGTCAGAAAAAAACATTTTTGATAAAACCATTTAAGTTTTCTCAAATTAATGAACTAGATATTGTTACTTATTAGGCTTTTTATAATTTAATGGTATTTACTTTATAACGGATATGAATAGAGATCGATATGTGGACAATTAACATACATACATACATACATAACATCACGTCTGTTTCCCAACGGGGTAGGCAGAGACTATGGTTTTCCACTTGCCACGATCCTGACATATCACTTTCGCTTCTTCTACTTTCATAAGTGTTTTCATACATGCTCTCCGATTAAGGGTACTCTTGACCTGGCCTTTTTCCAAAAGGTGTCCAATTTGGTCGACATAAGTGCGACGCGGTCGGCCCCTACCAGATTGTCCATTCGCTCTCGCCTTATAAATCTCTTTTGTCAGTCTGTTTTCATTCATTCTCTCCACATGTCCGAACCATCTGAGCATCCCTTTTTCTATCTTAGTCACTACATCTTCTGTCAAGCCGCAATGTTCCCTAATCACACAATTTCTTTGTTTATTCATCAATGTCACTCCAGCTATGCTTCGCAAACTTCTCATTTCCACTGCATTAATTTTACTTTCATGCATGCATGGACAATTAACGACGCGGCTTAATATATGAAAGACAGTTTAGAAACAACATTAGATATGATAAAAAAAGCAGTCTAAACGCGCGACGGTAAACATTGATTAGGGCAATCTACGAATTAAAAAAAACGTTATCGTATTGAATTCGGAGGCTCTAATACTTACTTTGAGATAAATATCCTTTGTTTCAATATCGTCAATATATACAGATCCATCGATTGGCGCCAAACGAAATAGAACTGAGATTAGAGAGGATTTACCAGCTCCTGTGCGACCCACTACTCCAACCTAAAATATTAGCGCACAAGAAAATATCAGCAATAAAGACATAGCGATGTGTCATTACTAGCTGGACAATGTCGTTACGAAACGAAAAGTAAGAAATTACAGTAATATTGATCAGTATCAACAATTCTTCTTTTTCAAGTCAATTAATCAATGAAATTAGCGTTATGGCAATCCCCTGGTTTTCGAAGGCTTCTTCCAATTTTCGCCATATTGGGAAGGTGATTAAACTCACAATACTACGCATGTGTGGGTAAACTCACAATACGGCCTGAGTGGGTGCGGGGTTTGTTTCGAGTTTTCCTTCTAGTCCATCAGTCGACACGTGCAGCACTAGCAGATAAGGCTGGCCCTAAAATTCTAAATCTACAAACTCAAACACTGTACAAATCTTTTTCTAGTTAATATACGTCAATGAAGGAAGACTTAGTTATTGACAAAGAAACTGAAACAATACTTACTAAATAAAGCATATGCATACTTACTTTCCAACCACTTTCAATTTCCATATTAAGATTTTTCAACACAGGATCAGCTTTCTCATCATATCTCATTGAAAGATCCTTAAAAACGACTCGACCTTGTTGCGGCCAGTTTTTAGGAGGGGATGTTCCATCTTTCCTTTCTTGAGGCAGTGAGGTAAATTCTATAATTCGTTCTACACTGATCATTTGTGAGACAGCCTCGGTCGCTTGTTTGATACCGTATTGTATCATGGTTATGATTATCAGACTTTGACTTATTGCTAGACCTACATTTCCGGATTTTGTTGTGCCTGGAAATTATGTTATTGCTTTTAATATTATACGGCAATATTCCCAAAAACTGTTAAGTTTACTATATTAGCGGTTCTTCAAGGGGGTCTTAGAAGGTTTTTGCAGGGTCTGCAGAGCGAGTGAGCGCCTCTGGTATATTTCATCAAGTGTGTCATATGCACTTGGTGGTATTTGGTATGACGAATTGGATAATAGATATTTTGAACATCACTACTAATATTTAAATGCCAAAGTAACTCTGTCCGTTACGCTTTCATGATTGAACGACTGAACTGATTCTACTGAAATTTGATACAAAGTAAGAATAGAGTTTGGGAAAGGACATAGGCAGGCCTCCGTCACTCGCTACAAGTCGGGTTATAAGCACCTACTCCTAAGTATTATGTAACAGAACTAGCGTGGCCGACCGGCAGAGGGCTGCCACACGCCAGACCGAGCGAAGTGCGCACAGGCAATGTACGTTTCCCGCGTAAAATATTATTTCGCTTTATTTAGTCTTGCTTGTTTTCATCTTACTTTTTACAAATATTCTAAAATTAAATGCGAAGTGTTTGAGAGTGGATGTGTAGATGTGTGGATGTTTCTTACTCACGCTCTAACGGCTTAACGGAACTGGCTGAAATTTGATACAGGGATAGATTGTAGTCTGGAATAACACATATGTTACTTTTTATCCCGGGAAAAAGTTCCCATTGGAAGCGGGAAAAGGAACAACCTTTACGCGGGCTAAGCTACGAGCATCAGCTAGTTATAATATAATTCTTATGTAAAGAAGAAGAGAAAATATAATTAAAAAATATAATTATTTTTTAGACACTGTTTATGGTTTTTTGAAGTTATAGGTATTTTTTTCCGTGCTTACAAGTTACAACCCTAATGTTGTCAATTGTTGTCACTCGATGACGCAATCATACGGTGTGCGCACGAATCTCGACTCTCGGAATACGTCGTAGAGAACGTTTTCCACTGAAGCCATATGTTATAGCTAATGTTTTGAGGTTAAGTATGGGAGTGATGTATCTGTTACGTAGTAACTATTATTTAACCTGTGACATAGGCTAACTGTAATCGTTTTCACTGTGAGAGTGGCCCCCAATTGCTAGATGCGCCACGGCGCCCACGGCTTTAAATCAGGCTGACGAGACGTCAATTTGGCGAGTCAAATATATAAAAAACAAAAAAATTCTCCACCAAGCGGGCCGATCTGCGAGCATTAAGACTTCACACAAGGAGATTGATCTTGGGTGGGAATTGAATCAACAACCTCAGATTTCTTAGTCAGATATGCCAAATCAGTTGAGCAAGATGCGAGGGCGCACCCGGCAATCCTGGTCTTAGGCAGATATTAGGGCACCGTGTTTTTTTAGCAGGCAGAAAAAAAAGAGTTCAGCATGAATTTCTTGAGGATTTTCACATGTTAAAAAAACTACTAAGGGGCTAGCTCTAGACGTCAATTGGTTTTGATGATTAATATGAAACTTTAAATTGCTTACCATCGTCCAATAGTAGGAAAGTATAGGATACTACGACCACAT
This sequence comes from Miltochrista miniata, assembly GCA_933228765.1. Taxonomy (NCBI): domain Eukaryota; kingdom Metazoa; phylum Arthropoda; class Insecta; order Lepidoptera; family Erebidae; genus Miltochrista; species Miltochrista miniata. The sequence goes on along the minus strand of OW121766.1, from coordinate 21,042,963 downwards.
ACAGAACACAAATGAGACTCAGCCACACTTGATACGCAGTGTTTGTTATCAAAGTTAAATACCTAGAACAAAAATAAACTAAACTGTTTGTTTAATCAAAACTCTTATTTTTAAAAAAAGCGAATACTGGTTTCCTTTCACGAATTAATTTAATATCTTATGCGGTTCCTAGACGACCATTCAGCACAATCATGTAACCAATGCAATGCTTTTATCAACGCAACTAAACGATCTACATGGATGCTAGCACGTAGTGTGCATTTCAATCAATATAACTAAAGGATCATGCATGCATGACAGCACATAAATGCGTTAACGTGCTGCGTCAAACCGCATGATCGTCTAGGATCGCATTAGATGAACTCGAACACGCTATCTCTCTTTAGGTGGGCGAGAAAGTAGCCGTTTGAGCTCAGTCGAGACTGGAATCTTATTTCAAACTATATTCATGAATCGTCAGCATACTTATTATTGTCAAAATTAGTCTAAAATCTACCAAACTGTCGGGAATCCTGGTACATCTTTCCGAAGGCTTACTCGAGACCAAAGATAATATAATAGTATTACATACAGATCGGCAACTCCCTGTCGCGCCACAGCTGTCAGTAGAGTTGACGTGCGCGTTGACGGACAATTTGCTTACATTTTATTGATCACACGCACACATTCAAGCTAGAGTTTCCGCCCTGTGTCGAGACTCCCATCCGTAGGCAGTTTTAGGGCACCGTATGTTTTAGCCGGTAGGAGTCCCGGTATAATATCTTTGAGGATTTTCACAGGAAAAATAAGATCTATGAAACTTACCAAGCAGCTGTATGAATATCTTGCTTATCGTCGAACTGTTTGATCAGCATGTCTTGAGCTTTACAGGCACGTACTGTTCCCAGACCGGCCATTGTCGCGGTTATGTGAGAGAATACGGGACTGCGGGTTACCGATTCCACTCTATGTAAAGATATATTGAAGGATTAGTGCAATTATATACTATCTGCATCCGTCTGTTTGTCTGTCATTTTCGCGGCCGAAATAGAAATACATTATATTTCTATTTCGGCTATAATAACAAATACTAAAATCAGAAAAAAGAATTAAGGGAGCCCATACAACAAACGTTTTTCTTTGTCGTGTTTTTTTGGCACGGAACCTCTCGTGCTCGAATCTGACTCGCACTTGGCCAGTTTTAGTTTTGATTGTGCTCTTGTACCTATATAAAATTTTAAAGATATTAATAGTTTATTTTAGATTGAATAATGGTTCTGAGGCTCAACAGTCAGAGCAAAGAAAATGGGTTTAAGACTAGAGAAGAGGCAAATATAAGAGATTTGCTCCATGACCCGGTTGAACCATATAGTGTTCAATCACTATAAATACAAGATTAAATGAAAAACAAAACATATTTTATTTTGTTCTAAAAATTAAATCTATAAGATTTCCATTTTACAATTTTTTCAAATAAATATTTGTAGACATTCTCACACAACAAATTAATGTTGTACTAAGTAATAAATTAATATCTTTAATAATTAGGACTTCAAAACTCAATATCTTGACAGGTATTATTTATTTTAAAAAAAAACATTATAGGTGCGCTTAAGTTTAAGTTTGATGGCAAACTGATAGTATATTGAAAGAGGTGCTGCGTTGTTCGGTACGGTGCTAGGTGTTCTTTTCTTCGTTATTAATGAATACAAAAAAGACTGTTCACTTGGCACACTTGTAACCAGAATACTTAAAATATGGAACGCTAATTTTTGGAGTTCCATCGGCTACCTATCGAGTATGAGCCCCAGAAACTTCATCGAGGGGTTCGATGCCAATGCTAACGCTCCCTACTTGTATACTGGTTTGGAACCTTCAAAAGAGCTCTAGCCTTCAAAAGGGCTCGAGCCTTCAAAAAGGACTCGAGGGTTCAAAAGGGCTCGAGCCTTCAAAAAGGACTCGAGGCTTCAAAAAAGCTCGAGCTCTGAAAAAGACTCCCGAGTCGTCGAGCGCCATACAGACGAGGCGAGCCCTGTAAACCACACCGAGCTCTAGGCAAAGGGACTCGGACGCCTCGAGGCTTGTACATCACTAGTATGAGCTTGTGCTGTGGGATATAGACGACTAGTAGACATTCTAATATATTTCTAAATACATACATATTATACATAGAAAGCACACAAACTCCGAAACAAACATTTGTGGGTCACACAAATGTGTGGACCGACGAACGGACGAACGATAGGAATAGAACCCGGGAACTCAGTGCGGTAGGCGGTTACACCATAGATTTAGAATTTTTCGCTACTCTCAATAGATACACATAGCGTGCGAGCGAGACCTCATTTACCAGTACACATAGCTCGAGAGGAAAAAAGATAGCAACTTGTGTACCTACTCTTAATTTATCACCCTAGCACCCGTGGTGATAATATGTCATTCATATTTTACAATATTCTGTAGTGATCTTACGAATAAAATGGAAAATTTAATATTTTCTACGATGGTGTCGAGTTCAGTGTGTGAATTTGATATTAAATCTATATATATAAAAATCAATGCCACTTTTCGTTGTAATTTTATAACTCAAGAACGGGCTCACCTATCCAAACCAAATGTTTAGGTTTTGTTCGGACTATTTAGTAGATGGTTTACGTGAAGTTTGCACAGAATCGGTCGAGCGGTTTTTCATTTATCACGCAAACGAAGTTGCGCGGGTCAGCTAGTAACATATATAGATATTCATATATAGATATTCATATATTCATTTTCACACATAGATATTTCTTTTTTGGTTTCGTTTTCTATCTGACACTGTTTATCTTGTACATTCTAAATCTATTGTTTACACTACCGAATGCGCCACCGAGGCAGTCAAATTATCCCTTTGGTAAACCACAAATAAATACGTACCTCTTAACCCCCTGCGCCGTAATAAGGTAGACAGAAGTCCAATAATACATGACAACGGCGCAAACGCCAGTGGTTATCAACATTAGGGGATTCACTATAGCCACCATCACTAATATACCGATCATCACCATGAATATCTGTTAAAGAATGTTGAATAATATTAGCGCGGTAAAGTCTTTTACTGGTTTTAAAATACGAAAGTCACGCGGTTTCACCCGTGTAGTTCCCGTTCACATGGGAATACGGGGCAGTATAATAATAGCCTATGTCACCAGAAATATTCTTACACTGTTGGGAAGCTAAACTCTCAATTATAGTTTCGCAAACAGTGAAAGAACTTTTCAAATCGGTTCAGTAGTTTCAGAAAATATTCCATTAAAAAAACACAAAAATCCGTCATGGATGCTATGCCGGGCTCTTTGGCTGGTTTTAGATACGCGCTGACCGAACGCTAAAAGTCGGCGCTGACAGTCAAAATGTATGAACTTTTCATCCGTCAGAGTCCGTCCCTTTTCTCGGTCACTTGTCCCTATTTCCGCTAACAAAGTGCCGTTGTCCGCAAAACTATACCTCATTGACGCGATTGACGCACACCATAAGTGACGCGAGTATAAGAGCGTCGATTGTGTCAATAAACATCCAATTTTTTACTTTAGAGTGTGATAATAAAGTCCTTTTATCTATGAAGCCAGTACAGGGTTTGATTTTAGTTATCTTTCTTTTTTTATGACCTTGAGCACTTACAGATGAAGCTCATTGGGTCCCCAAAAATCTTGAAGGCTCTATTCCTACATATTTACTACATTATCACTTATCATGCCACACCCCGTGTAGCAATGCGAAAGAGTACAAAATTACGCCAATACGCCACCCCAATTAATTCCGAGGGTGTCGTAAGAGGTGACTAAGGGAACACTTTCGCAATGCAATCCAATGCGTAGTAAGGGAAAACTCGAAATGAAACCCAGTTGGCAGTAGAATGACAATCGTTAAGTTAAGTTGAAGGACTTGTGAATAGCTTGAAAAACTTACGCTGCGGGTTGTCACGACCTGCGCCTGTCCATTTCAACACGGCATAAGCTCACCACCAAATACATACAACTTTAAAGTGATTTGTAATTATCAAACTACACCAATAGAATACCAACCTGAACACTTTCCAAGTACATTCTGGGCAAAACTTCGTCAATAATGCCCATATCTTTTGAGAATCTATTTAAAATTCGACCTGAAGGGTTTGTATCAAAGAACCTCATCGTTGCACTCAAGATATTACGGAACATATCGTTGTGGAGCTTGATCGAACTGCGCATACACGTCCATAGAAACAAGAATGATCTGTAATGGAAAATTTATCATATTTATTCTATGAACAGTTAGACAAGTCATTTTTTTTATACCACCAAGGTGGCAGACAAGCATACGGCCCACCGGAAGGACTGGTGGTTACCGAAGCCCATTAACGTTGGCAACACCAGAGGCGCCACACTCTTACTGCCGACCCTGTAAAAACCTTCTAAGACCCCTTTTGAAGAACCTTATACTGGAGGCGTTTGGGAAAACCGAGGCAGGGAGATCATTCCACAACCTAAGCAGGCACGGAATAAAGCCCCTATCGGATCTAACCGTGCCCGAAAGCTCCGGCAATAAGCAATACTTACCTCCCACTTGTAAGTATAATGCATCCAAAAATAGCAGCAGCCCAAACATAAATGTAATAGACATGATTTATTTGTGCTTGTTCCACAACGATAACGTCGGTTAGAGCTGTTGCATTTTCTAGCAAAACTGGTTCACTGGTATTGGTTGTTAAATCACTCGTATTTCTAGCTGTTATATTAGGATTTGGGCCATCTACTCTGTGTTGAGCTTCTACATCGTTCATCCTGGAAAACAGATTATTATCTATTTAATCTATACTGTCCCGTGTGGCGACGGGTAAGAGTACAAAATGTCGCCACCCTATATTCCGAGGGTGTCGTAATAAGTGACTAAGGAAACACTTTCGCAAAAAGATGCATTGCGTAGAAAAGGAAAACTCGAAATGAAACCCGGTTGTCAGTAAATTGACAATCGTTAAGCCAAGTTGAAGGCCTTATAGGCGTCGCGGCGACCTGCGCCTGTCTATTTCAACACGGCAATAGGCTCACCACCTATTACGTGGGACATAAAACTATAAGATGAACTTTGGGCCTATACTATGCCTCTGCCTACCCCTTCGTGGATAAGGGCGTGACTATATGGATGTGTGTAGGTAATATTATAAAGATTGTTTGTTTGCATCAAATAGGCTCCGATACTACTGAAACGATTTGAAAATTTTTTTCACTGCAGAAAAGCGGGTGACATGGCGGACGACACGCGGTTTCAACTGCGTAGTTCCCCTCCCGTGGGAATTCTGGAATAAAATGTAGGCTATGTCACCCGGGAAAAGTGTAGCTTCCCAACGGTGAAAGAAATTTCCAAATCGGTTTCGTCGTTTTGGAGCCCATTCGTGGCAAACAAATAAACAATCAAAGCTTTCCTCTTTATAATATGAGCATAGATTAGGTTGACGTCAAGCTTACTCTCACCACCTACTACGTGGAATAAATTCTAAAAAAAGATCAAATGTGGGCATATGATATGCCTCTGCCTACCCCTTTGGGGATAAAGGCGTAACCATATGTATGTATGATAAGCTAACCACTACCTGTGGCTCCGCTTGGCTGGCTTCGTGGAGTATTTGGATCGGTTTAATTTTAAATGCATAATTAATTATTATTTTGTAGTGACAAAATTACACATACATATTTAGAAACTGCATCTGTGGCGCGGTCGGTAGTGCAACCGCCTGTCGCGCTGGAGGTCCTGGGTTCGATTCCTGGGTCGGTCCAAACATTTGTTTGATCCACAATTATTGTTTGTTTCGAAGTTTGGGTGTTTTCTATGTAAAATGTGTTTGTATTTCCAAATATCGAATGTCTATCAGTAGTCTAGATCCCATAGCACAAGCTTATATAAGTTAACCCTTTGGACTAGATGATGTTGTCTGAGATTGTCCACAAATATTTATTTATTATTTACTAGCTGCTGCCCGCGGCTACGACCGCATAGAAATCGTTACGAACTATCTCTATACCAAATTTCATCTCAATCGCTCCAGCCGTTTATGCGTGAAAGCGTAACAGAGAGACAGACAGTTACTTTCGCATTTATAGATAACTAGCTGACCCGCGCAACTTCGTTTGCGTGATAAATGAAGAACCGCTCGACCGATTTTGTGCAAACTTTACATAAACCATCTACTAAATAGTCCGAACAAAGCCTAAACATTTGGTTTGGATAGGTGAGCCCGTTCTTGAGTTATAAAATTACAACGAAAAGTGGCATTGATTTTTATATACACTCGAGAGCAATGAATCCGGGTCACTTAAAGAATGTTAAAAATCTCGGAAACTAAAAATGATAGGTTAATGCAATAAATTGTATTTAATAGACAATGTAATACTCCTTAAATGAAAGTAAAAAAAATATGAGTCACCATACATTTTATTAACACAAAATTACATAAAGAAAAAACTGCCGATCTCTCCTTAAAACAAAAATAGGAAACATGAAATTTTTGAACTTTATTACGATTTTCTTGAATTTTAATACTTCGTATTGCCTCCTCGTGCTTCCATTACTGCGTTTACGCGGTTTGGCATGCTGTACACCAAGTTCCTTATACGATTTTGGGGAATATTCTCCCATTCCTCTGTGAGAGCAATTTTGAGCTCACGAAGCGTGATTGGGGGAGGGTTTCGTTGTTTTACGCATCTGCCTAGCTCGTCCCAAGCATGCTCGATCGGGTTGATATCCGGGCTGCGCGCTGGCCACTCCATACGAGTAATGTTCATCTCTTGAAGGTAGTCATTCACAATCCTACCTGTATGAGGTCGGGCATTGTCATGCATAAATATAGCATCCTCACCTAAATTGACCATAAATGGACCAACGTGATCATTGAGGATTTCTTCCACATATCTTACGCTAGTTAAAGAGCCGTTTTCTATGATCACCAGCTCTGTGCGACTTTCAGAAGAAATTCCGGCCCACACAAGTACAGACCCACCACCGTAGGCTACTTTTTCTTCGATGCATGCTTGCTTGAATCTTTCCCCTGGTCTTCGATACACTCTGTGTCTTCCATCGTGCTTGTAGAGCATAAATTTTGATTCGTCGGAGAACATAACTTTTGACCAATCTTCAATACTCCAATTTACGTGGCTCTGGGCATACCTTAGTCTCGAAATACGATGCCCACGCTCCAGTTTAGGGCCGTTTGCAGGTCTAAGGGGTTTTAAGTTAGATTCAGCAAGCCGACGTCTTACTGTCCATGCACTTGGGTTACTTCCTCCGAGGCGTCGAAACTGATTGGTGAGTTCAGTTCCTGTGAGAAAGCGATTTCGAAGCATGGTGTTCACCAAGTATCGGTCTTCTCGTGCTGTGGTACACCTGGTTCTGCCCGTTCCTGGTCTGCGTAGGTTAGAACCAGTTTCTTCGTAACGTCGGAGAACTCTTTGTACTGTTGACAGCGACACACCGACAGTCCTGGCTGTATCGCGCTGACTCCGGCCGGTTTCCAGCATTGTAAGTATTCTGGTGCATTCTTCAGGCGTAAGCGACATAATTTCAGCTTGATTAATGAATATAGAGCACTATCAACATGGTTTATGTACCCACATAAATGACAGATTACAAACAAAACCAAATGCTGTAATTTCGTAGTTCCATCTTCGAAAGTGGCCCTTTTTCAAATTTGATTTTTTTATGATATAACTTTACAATAACTAAGAAGTTTTAATACCTTCATTTAAGGAGTATTACATTGTCTATTAAATACAATTTATTGCATTAACCTAGCATTTTTAGTTTCCGAGATTTTTAGGATTCTTTAAGTGACCCGGATTCATTGCTCTCGAGTGTATATAGATAGATATTTGTAGGGATTATTTATAGAAAGTTTGAGGCATTTTGAAGGTATTAATTATAATATGAATAATTACCAATGAGTAAGCCAAAGATCGCTGGTGGAAGTGACGACCTGTGCGACGATGAAGCCCAGTATCATACACGTCAGTAGGAACCAATTGTTACCAGTGGAGAAGTATTTGGTGAACACTGAGAGTGGTACGTATCCTGCAACAACGATTTATAGAGATCATTTGGAAAAGTAATTATAGTTCCTACCAATGCTATTTAAATCACAAATTTAATGGAAAAAAAGTCGCCTCACGACGTACAATAAGAAAGAATTAGTCGGTTGAGAGTAGTATTGTCTAGGTGTTTTAAAATCCTTCATGGATGCTATGCCGGACTCCTACCGACTAAAAAACCACACGTAACGTCCAACACCTATGGTTGGCAGCCCCGGGTAAGCAAGCCCTCGGAAGGATGTCCCAGGACTCTCAACAGACCTTCGGCTACCACTGCGGCCACGCCTTGGGGGTGGTTCGGGTGCTGTCCCGGGTCTTTGGGGAGGTTTTTCGGGTGTTATCCGGGTTCTCAGGGGGGGGGGGGGGGGCGTGAATCCCTCACGTCACGCTGCCCACTAGGGCCTGCTTATGTGAGGACGGTGAGCAGCCCCCTCACTGTCCTCAGGCCCCTGTTGTCTCGGTGGTACAGTCGGTCGTCTGTCCCGGATTGGCAGAAGACGCAAGTTCGAGTAGGTACGTCTCGAGACCTTAGTAGACCATATATCACGGGACTAGCCTTTGCGAACCACCGCATACAAAAATATTCTGCTAGTTTTCATAGCGGGTGAAGGGGGAAACACAAAGACATATAAAATTTCATTATATTTAAAAATGTATTAATCGACAAACGCGTAATGGCTGTTGTGTGTTAATTTTTATTGTACAGTCAACTACATTGAAATGTACTAGTTTAATCATATAAAATGATGTACTGATGTACAGTGCTTTTTATAAAGCCAAAAGACCAAATGGTCATGTGCAATGGCAGAAAACAATGCTTAAGTAAGGCGCATCCTGTGGTTAGATGATCTAAGCTCGAGACTGATTTTTACTTTTTAAACGAAGGATTGAATGTCTCGGTGGCGCAGGCGGTAGTGTAATCGGATACAGAAATCGTAGAACATTTTTTTGTATTAAGCTCGCCAAGTCGGTGTCGTCCGCCTATTTAGCGATTGAGGGCCACTCTCACAGTCCGTAGGACTTCTGACAGTAGTCCTCAAGTTGGCGGCCCTGTGATGTGCCTCTACACGCTCCGCTTGAAGCACCCGGGATTGTAAGATGAAGAAACTGAGACCGGGACTGTGTATCATAGCGTAAATTATGAGAGGTCTAATCCAGCAGTAGATTGCCAAAACTTTCAATCCTGGGCAATCTGTGACTTTCTTTCTAATTGATAATTGCGAAGTGAATATGTTCTACGTACCTGTTCCAGTCATTTCTTCAATTTCATCGTCTTGGACCTCTTGCGGTTCAGCTGGCTTCTCTTGTTCCGTTATACCACTTGTGACTGCCTAAACAACAAATATATCTATTGTGAGACACCATAATGCTTGCATGACATACATACCATCATCTGTCTCCCGTCAGGGTAGGCAGAGGCCATGGCTTTCCAATCTGGACGATCATGGAATAATACTTTCGTTTCTTCTACTTTCATAAAAGTTTTCATACACGCTCTCCAGTTAAGGGTACTCTTGACCTGGGCGTTTTTCAACAGGTCTTTGATTTGTTCGATATGCGTACGCCGAGGTCGACCCATACCAGTGCATTACAATACATACTTGTAGGGACCGCGGCACTAGTCCGCCATCTTGTAGCTAGTCGCATTTGGGTTGCACTAGCGAATAGACGTGTGTGACAATAAACGTACTTAGACATCTCTAATCGTTTGACTTAGCACCTCGCCAGTGTGTCCCCTAAACTGGTGACCCGCGACTCACGAACACGCAACAACATATTTAGGAGTGCTGAACAATTTAGTCGTGAAAAATAAAAGTAACTGTGATAAGTGAAAATGACCACGCAACAAATTACGCCCGCCAGCGTCACGCCCGCCTACGCAGCGAAAAACGAGGACGGCTTAGCTACAATCTCCATAGCGGCACGAATCCCACAGTTCTGGTCAGAACTACCCAGGCTGTGGTTTGCCCAATTCGAGGCGACGATAGCCCCTCAGAAGCAAGGCGAGGACTGCAAATTCCAGCTAGTGATTTCGAAACTCGGCCGGGACGCGCTCCAACAGGTGTCGGACATAGTTTACACCCCACCTGAAAACAACAAATACACAACCCTCAAGGCCAGGCTACTTGAGGTATTCGAGGAATCCCCTGAACGACAGTTCCACAAATTGGTAAGCGAACTAGATTTGGGGTCACAAAAGCCGTCGCAGCTACTAAGGAAAATGAAAGAATTGGCTCGCAATTGCCAAGCTAGCGACGAAACGGTGCAAAATATATGGACCTCACGATTGCCCCCAAGCGTTCGGGCAGTACTTGCGGCCAGTCAGGATCAAAAGTTAGCAAACCTGGCACCCATAGCTGACAAAGTCATGGAGAGCATCCAGCATAGCCCCTTGACAACCGAGGCAGCGGCCGTAAGTACCACACAATCTAGCAGCAATCCAGATATATGCTCACAGATGCAAAGTCTACTAACAGAGATAGCAGAATTACGCAAAGAAGTACGTAGTCGACCTAGAGACAAACCCTACGACAATGGGTACAGGTCCAGAGACAACTCCAGCAGCAAGGATAGGCGTAACAGCAAGCAATGGATACCGCCACAACAAGGCACATTATGCTTCTCCCATTATCGTTTTGGACCAGCGGCAAAGAATTGTAAACAACCGTGCAAATGGAACCAGAACCAGGGAAACGAGTAACGGCGGGTTGCGAAGAGACACGCCAACCTGCGAACTATCGTCTCAGCGTACTAGACAGTAAGAATGCTCTACACTTTTTAATAGATACCGGAGCCAATATCTCCGTTGTTCCTATCTCTAAAGTACATAGTAGTTATAGAAAAAACAAAGTTGATTATAAATTATACGCCGCTAATGGCTCAAACATCCAAACATTTGGTGTTATTAATTTAGAATTAAATTTAAACCTAAGAAGAGCTTTTAAGTGGGACTTCATAATAGCGGATGTGAGTCAACCTATCATAGGTGCTGATTTCCTAAACCACTATAAATTAATTGTAGATGTAAGCTCTCAAAAATTGTTAGATAAGGTAACCAACCTTAAGGTTAATGGATATTTAGTAAACGGCATAGAATCTACACTAAGTACATTTGATACTAAAATTGATTGCTGTAACATTCTCTCTAAATATCCTAACATAACAAAACCATTTAATTTTAAGGCCAGTCCTAAACATAATGTGTACCATTATATAGAAACTACGGGCCCACCGGTCCACGCCAAAGCCCGGCCATTACCTGCTCACCTGTACAACAAGGTAAAACAGGAATTTAAGTGCATGCAGGAAGCCGGCATCTGCAGTCCCTCAAGCAGCGAGTGGGCAAGCCCCCTCCACGTCGTGCCCAAGAAAGACGGAAACATTCGTCCGTGCGGCGACTACAGGAGGCTAAACGCAATAACTAAGCCTGACAGGTACCCGATTCCTAGAATACAGGACTTCACGTTCGGCCTTGCAGGTAAGTCTATTTTTAGCAGAGTAGATGTAAATCGTGCCTTCCACAACATACCCATTCATCCTGACGATGTGGACAAAACAGCCATAATTACCCCATTCGGTTTATGGTCGTTCTCCAGGATGACCTTCGGACTCTGTGGGGCCCCACAGACGTATCAAAGGTTCATGGACAACGTGGTACTAAAAGGCATAGAGCAATTATCATATACTATAAATAATAAGTTAGAAACTTCTCAAATATTTTGTTACCTAGATGACGTAATCATAGCGAGCACATGCTCAGAAATTAATTATAAGCACTTAGAATTATTATTTCAGCGTTTTGACGAGTTCGGATTAACAATTAATCTAGCAAAATGCGAGTTTGGGCAGCCTAAAACCGAGTACCTAGGCTATGAGGTCACCGACAAGGGCATAAAACCTTTAGCCGACAAGGTCAAAGCCATTATGGACTTCCCACGTCCCAAAACTTTGGAGCAACTGCGGAGGTTCATAGGGATGGTGAATTTTTATAGGTTACACATACCTCACGCCATCGAACAACAAAAGGAGCTCAATAAATACCTCGCTAAAGCTAAGAAAAAAGACAAGTCTGAGGTCCCATGGACCGACGTAGGGATTGCAGCCTTCGAAAAATGCAAGGAAAGTCTCAAGGACGCAGCAACCCTAGCATATCCACTACCAGACGCGCCCCTAAGCCTCATGACGGACGCATCGGACTCGTGCGTTGGAGCCGTTCTTCAACAATTTACAAATAATTCTTGGATACCATTAGGTTTTTATTCCAAACACTTATCATGTACCCAAGTAAAATATAGTACCTACGACAGGGAACTTTTAGCAATCTACTTGGCCGTGCAACACTTTAGAAATCACATAGAAGGTCGTCCTTTAACTATTTTTACTGACCATAAGCCGTTGACATTCGCATTCAGTAAAAATAATAGTGACAAAGAAATCCCTAGAAGAGTTAGACAGCTTTCGTATATAAGCGAATACTCGACAAACATACAACATATAACAGGATGCAACAATGTTGTAGCCGACACGCTATCGCGAGTCGAAACAGTAGCCAGTCCTACGACGTTCGATTTCGCAGAAATAAGTGACGCGCAGGAACATGATACCTACATAGCAACTGTGTTGTCGGGACAAAGCGATAACAAGCTAAGTAATGTAACGCTAAAACGATGCGTAATACCGAACTCAAGTAAAACAATTTACTGTGAGGTATCTACTGCCAACATAAGGCCTTATTTACCCGAAAAATTTAGGAAACAGGCATTTGAGGCAATTCACAATATTAGCCATCCCGGAGTCCGACTATCGCGCCAGCTTGTCGCCCAAAAATATTTTTGGCCAAGCATTAACAAGGACGTAGGACAATGGGCAAAAACGTGCATTAACTGTCAGCGATCAAAGATATCGCGACATACTAATTCAGAACTAGGCATTTTTCAACCAAGCGAACGTTTCGATCACGTTCACATTGACATAGTAGGACCTCTGCCTACCACCCAACAAGGGTATAGATATCTCATAACTATAATCGATAGGTTTACAAAATGGCCTGAAGCATTTCCGGTGTGTAACATTACAGCGGAAGTAGTCTCAAAAGTGATCTATGAAGGGTGGATCTGCCGCTTTGGCACCCCAAAAAAAATCACTACAGACCAGGGCCGTCAATTTGAAAGTGATTTATTTAAGCATTTAATGACTTTATTAGGCATTAAGAAAACTAGAACCACGCCATACCATCCGCAATGTAATGGCATGATAGAGCGATGGCATCGTAGCATGAAGGCATCCCTCATGGCAAGGTTAAACCATAGTGAGTGGTCAGAGGAGCTACATTCAGTTCTCTTAGGGCTTCGAGCAGCTATCCGCAGCGACACAGGTATCAGCGCAGCACAATTGGTGTATGGCCAAGGTATCCGCCTCCCGGGAGATTTCTATACAGACTCACCAGAGGTAAGCACCAACACGCATATTTACCTACAGCAACTACAGCGGGTGATCAAACAGCTACGGCCCACAACTAAGAGCCATTCGAATACTAGGTCAATATTCGTGCATCCTGACCTGGCCAAGTGCTCCCACGTATTCGTAAGAAACGATATGGTAAGCAGACCCCTCACGCCTCCGTACGAAGGGCCTTACAAAGTCGTTAGTAAGGACGATAAATGGTTTACAGTACAGTTACCTAACAGGCAAAGTCAAATCTCTATAGATAGATTAAAACCTGCATACTTAATGAATAGCACAGAACCCACTGTGCCACCAGTCATGCCAGCACCAACGCCGCCGACGTCGGTTAGCACAAGCCAACCGGAAGATATCAATAACTCTTCCTCACAGAACACGGCGCCAGTCCCCAAGTTCTCCCGTGCTGGCAGACAAGTCAAACTTCCCGTCAGATTTAGGTAAGTTATAAAAAACACAATTCATACTTACTTACTCACCTACTCAACTATGTACACACCTCGGTAATTTGATCCCCGGCAGCAACTCGCATCCGGTACCCAGTACAATGCGCAATGTTTTAATATACTACAAATTCGTAAGTAATGATAGGGTGACCATGAGTCAACACGCTCAAATCAGTACAATCTTGGTTACACAAGTAACAATGTTTGATAGACTCACATCCGACTATTCATGAACAATACTTACATTATGCATTATTTAACTGAAACATTGTACTAATTATTATACAAGTATGAAAGGGCCATGCGAGTAGCGATTTAAGAATGAAAGGGATATCCGGCGCCGTCATGGCGACGCTGCCGATCACTACGGTGTTGTTGAATTAATTATTGCAGAGCGGGCGTCATGGCGGTCACCATTAATTACATAGTATGAATGAGTATAGGTTAAGTAAAATGTCCCTACTTGTCCACGCAACGTGGACACCGTATTATTGTGCAATCATGTTGCATTAAGTATTTTATAGAACAATGTTTATTAGCTATTATTTGTCAGTGTATACAAGCGCTACAGCCACATAATGGGCAAAAATCAAAGCAAATCGCAAGATATTATTATCGCACAAAACGGAGCGAACTCTGCGACCACTAAAGAGATTGCCACAGAGCAAAGATTGGATTATTTAAATATGCTCTCAATCATAATCATTGTAAGTGTGGTACTATTATATTCATATATTTTATACCAGCATTATAAGAAACATACTCAGAAAGTATTTCAAAAACAATTGGACACTACCGCAGCAGCGTTAAGCCAAGCTGCAAACAGTACCAATCAACGCCAATTTATGCAACAAGTGTAATAGAAATAAGGAAATTGTTGTTCGGTATAAAGAAAACACTGTATGTATATTATACAAATTTTATTTTATTCTTTCAAATGTACCACTAGATTAAGACTGTTAATTTTGTAACATTGTATAACCTTCCTTTTTACCATTTTAAATGTATCAAAATTATTAAAAAAGGGGGGGATGAGTGTAGGGACCGCGGCACTAGTCCGCCATCTTGTAGCTAGTCGCATTTGGGTTGCACTAGCGAATAGACGTGTGTGACAATAAACGTACTTAGACATCTCTAATCGTTTGACTTAGCACCTCGCCAGTGTGTCCCCTAAATACTTATAATGAAGCTTTTATCCTCCAAGGGCTAGGAAGATGCATTCTGTACGCCCACATAATATAACCTTTAGAACTGTGTGGTGAGTTTATAGCCCTGTTCAAATGGACATATCCAGGTTGTGACGACCCACTGTTGATATCTTTTAAGCCGCCTATAAGAACTTCAAAATGGCTTAACGATTGTCAATTCGAGTTTTCCTTCTCTACGCAATGAATTGTTTTGCGAAAGTGTTCCCTTAGTCCCTCGGGATGAAACTTATAGTGATGCTTTTATTCCCGAAGAAGTAAAGAGATACTGTACGTCCACATTTAACCTGTCGAACTTGGTCCCACATAGGAGTCGGTTAGCCTATTGACTGGTTGAAAGGCCAATGTTGTGGCTACCTACTGTATAAGGCCTTCAATTTGGCTGAATGACTGCAATGTTACTCGCCTTGCATTTGAAAGCTTGCATGGCAGTGAATTAAGGGGCGGTTAACCCGCACAAGTAGGCATTTGGCGCTCCCCTCGCCCCGGGCGCAAGCCACACCGCGCGCCGGCAGCGGCAGTCCACTCTCATGCCACAGTATACAGTATAGTAGAAAGAAACAGCATGCTAACTTTGTTTGACGTAGTAAATGCATCTAACTTTGTTAAGTGTAGTGATTTATTAGTTTCGTAAATAAAAATAAATGAGTTAATCGTAAATAAATTATGTATATTATACTATTATTTTTAAGCTAAAGAGTTTGTTTGTTTGTTTAGTTGTTCTAACTCTAGAGTCTAAGAGACTGCTAGTTGAATTTCAAGAGTTTCTTAACAGAATGTCAATTTTTGAAAAATACCAAAATATATAACATCACGCTAAGGCGAATAAGAGCTTAGCAGCAACGAAACATTTTTCGACAACTAGGATATTTCATTTCTTTTGAGAGTTTCCGTTGCGTACGTTTGTTACAGTTGCGTAAAAAATGTAAATTACATAATAGCTGGTCATAAAAATTTCTAAAGTTTTCTAAAGTTAGTATGCTAAGTATGAATCACGGGATCATTGTGCAATCCAAAATGGCCGCCGCGGTGTAATCACAAAATTTCATGATGGGTGTCGTTTAAAGGGTTTTTTGGTATGCTGAGTACGAATCACGTACTAATTTTGCAATCCACTATGGACGCCGCGCCGTAATCACAAAATGTCATGATGGGTATCGTTTAAGGGGTTTCTTGGTATGCTGAGTACGAATCACGTGATAATTTTGCAATCCAATATGGGCGCCGCGCCGTAATCACAAAATTTCATGATGGGTGTCGTTTAAGGGGTTTCTTGGTATGCTGAGTACGAATCACGTGATAATTTTGCAATCCAAAATGGCGGCCGCGTTGTAATCACAAAAATTTTGATGGGTATCGTTTAAAGGGTTTTTTGGTATGCTGAGTACGAATTACGTACTAATTTTGCAATCCAATATGGCCACCGCGCCGTAATCACAAAATTTCATGATGGTTATCGTTTAAGGGGTTTTTGGTATGCTGAGGACGAATCACATGATAATTTTGCATTCCAAAATGGCCACCGCGCCGTAATCACATAATTTCGTAATGAATATCGTTTAATGGGTTTTTTCGAATGCTGAGTACGAATAACATGATCATTTTGGAATTCAATTTGGCCGCCTAAGCTATTTAGGCCCACTTGCGCGGAGAGTCAAGTTAAATATATAAATATAGAGTTAGTAAGCTCTGAGTTAAATAAATAACTTCTTAACTCTGACCACGTCTTGCACAGTTGCAAATTGGCACGCGGTTAACTAACTCACAGTAAACCGAACAAGTTTTTTTAGTCTGTGTCGTTCCATGCAATCCAACCACACACAAATGTTAGAACGAAGAATGGAACATGTGTCTCTATCTCTTTTACACTACAGTCTGCTACGTATGATTTACGATACTACCATACTTACGATACTACCATTTACGATACCAATCATAAAATTTTGTGATTACGGTGCGGCGGGCATATTGGATTGCAAAATTATCACGTGATTCGTACTCTGCATACCAAAAAACCCCTTAAACGATACCCATCATGAAATTTTGTGATTATGGCACGGCAGCCATATTGGATTGCAAAATTATCACGTGATTCGTACTCAGCATACCAAAAAACCCCTTAAACGATACCCATCATGAAATTTTATGATTACGGCGCGGCGGCCATCTTGTATTGCAAAATTAGCACGCGATTCGTACTCAGCATACCAAAAAACCCCTTAAACGATACCCATCATGAAATTTTGTGATTACGGCGCGGCGGCTATATTCGATTGCAAAATTATCACGTGATTCGTACTCAGCATACCAAAAAACCCCTTAAACGATACCCATCATGAAATTTTATGATTACGGCGCGGCGGCCATCTTGTATTGCAAAATTAGTACGTGATTCGTACTCAGCATACCAAAAAACCCCTTAAACGATACCCATCATGAAATTTTGTGATTACGGCGCGGCGGCCATATTGGATTGCAAAATTATCACGTACTTCGTACTCAGCATACCAAGAAACCCCTTAAACGATACCCATCATGAAATTTTGTGATTATGGCACAGCGGCCATATTGGATTGCAAAATTATCACGTGATTCGTACTCAGCATACCAAAAAACCCCTTAAACGATACCCATCATGAAATTTTGTGATTACGGCGCGGCGGCCATATTGGATTGCAAAATTATCACGTGATTCGTACTCAGCATACCAAAAAACCCCTTAAACGATACCCATCATGAAATTTTGTGATTACGGCGCGGCGGCCATCTTGTATTGCAAAATTAGTACGCGATTCGTACTCAGCATACCAAAAAACCCCTTAAACGATACCCATCATGAAATTTTGTGATTACGGCGCGGCGGCCATCTTGTATTGCAAAATTAGTACGCGATTCGTACTCAGCATACCAAAAAACCCCTTAAACGATACCCATCATGAAATTTTGTGATTACGGCGCGGCGGCTATATTCGATTGCAAAATTATCACGTGATTCGTACTCAGCATACCAAAAAACCCCTTAAACGATACCCATCATGAAATTTTGTGATTACGGCGCGGCGGCCATATTGGATTGCAAAATTATCACGTACTTCGTTCTCAGCATACCAAAAAACCCCTTAAACGATACCCATCATGAAATTTTGTGATTACGGCGTGGCCGCCATGTTGGATTGCGAAATTATCATGTAATTCGTAGACATTTTAATGCATTAGGTATCTGGTTACCATGTCGTGAAAACACTTAAAAAGTAAAAGATCACCACATTTTTACCATGAGTCGCGTATGTATTTGTAACGGTTAATCTAATTACATTTTGCCCATTACTGATATTTTTATACTGTGGCGCGATTTCAACGTAATTTGGCATAATAATTACGAAATAGTTGCGAAAAAAACTGACACAGGTCCTGCCTCCACAAGCGCCAGGGCGAGACTGATCGGCCGTCAGCGGCGCAATTCTATTGCGTTTGGTAGATATTCGTACATGATAACTATGTAAATAGTTGTTTATAGAAAAACGCTCGGAAAATGTGTATAAAAACTTAATACCTTTAATTGAGTGCAAAAAAAAAATATAAAATGTTAATAGTTTAGCCACAGTATTGAAAAAACTTTCCTGAGAGAGTCAACTTTGGGATTTTTTTCTATCTAGTGAAATTTATTGGATCGTGTAACGGGCTCGGAATATGTTTAGCTTATATCCTTAACTATTATATATATATTTTTCAGATTTAAAAACCCTTTACTTTTTGAATAGGATTGTTTCAAAAAACTCAAAATCTGACCCACGCGGCCTTAATACTCCTCATGTAAGCATCAGTTGTTGGAGTCTCATACTCCTTGCATAGAGAAGGAAAAATTGGAATAAAACCAATTCGTTTGGCCAGTGTAGTTATAGTAAGGTCAACCAATCAAATCAGCCTATAGCATTCTACTGCTGGAGTTGGGCCTCTCTTAATATATGTCACAACACACATCCTGCGCTTTCCGCAGCTTTCCCAGCCTGCGACCTTTTCCATGTCACCGGTCCATCTGGCTCTGAAACATACCTCCGACAGACGTTTCTCTGCCGGATGAGCCGCCGACAGAACGTTTTGATTATGAGTTGTTCACCGACAGAACCTTATAACTACGAACGTTTCGCCGACAGAACGATTAATTCAACCATAATAAGTAATAAATATTTTTTTTTGTCGACGAGTTCTTATTTGTTGAACGATTCTGTCATCGATTTACTCATGAATTAATTGTTCTGTCGGCGAAACGTTCGTAGTTGAAAGGTTCTGTCGGTGAACTACTCATAACCAAAACGTTCTGTCGGCGGCTCATCCGGCAGAGAAACGTCTGTCGGAGGTATGTTACAGAATCGGTCCATTTGGCGGGGAGTGTTCCAAGGTTTTAGTGAATAGAGACCATTAGTTCTACTACAGATGTGACAAGATCTATAAAACACTCGAAATATGGATTGTTTGTTCCCTGGAGGAGGCTTATGTAGAACCGAAGATGATAAGAAAAATTATAATTACCTTGACAACATCGGTTTCTTGCACTTCTTGATTTTCACCTGCAGCTAGAGAGTCTAAATTTTCTTCCTGCAGTAGTTCAGTGAATAGCGGCAGGACTGATACTTCCTCGAAGGTGCCTTTAATTTCCACCTCTCCCTAAAATATGGATACCATTAGCAATGTAGATAACAGCTTAAAAGCACATGTAATGTTTGTCTTGGAATATCCTTCGGTCCTGGGATATCCTTCCGAGGACTTACCCGCGGCTCCCAATCGTAGACTGTTGGAAAGGATACGGATACGTGAGTTTTTTTAGTCGGTTGGAGTCCGGCATAGCATCTACGAGGATTTTCCCTCACGTAAAAAAAAGAAAAAGCACGTAAAAAAATCTTGGGTCAACTTTAAACCGTTTTTCGACCGGAGTTCGGAATCTGACTCGTAAATTGTTAGCTTTAGTAAATCTATGACATTAACACTTTCTACCTTGATTGTTTGATCACCTCGGTTGTCTGACTTCCGATCGGAATATTCGACCACGGATATTTGTTTTACATCGTGTATCCAAAATACGTAAGATAGATAGATAATAGTTTATTTGTCAGACTCGAGAGTTTGTAATGTTAAGGCTTCTTTCGGTTTGAATATTGAAACTGTAAGTAGCTTAAAGAATCCTTGAACCGAACTAAAAAGCACGCATAAAGGTTTGGAAACCTTTCCAGACAGAAAAATTAGTGATAGTTGCAATTTTTAGAATGACCAAGCAAATCGGCGCTGCGTAGAGTATCTTGAAGCGAATGATACCGTCGTAGAGGCGGTGTCACCACTCTAGCCAGCCTTCTGGCAGCGCGGCTTACCTCAATAACTTTGACAGGGCGAGTTATCGGACGAATTGGACGAAACCACAGGACGGAAACTCCATACAAATGATTCGTTTTCAATTCTGTCACCTACACTAAAAACGCGTTATGTTTGTACAGAGCTTGAATGTGTGTGTGACCACTAAGGTTAAGCAAACGTTCCGTCAAAATAACCTCGAACTATATGACTGCAGTGTGGCGGGGGTGGGGAAGCTTGCTCAGTGAGGGGCAGGGAGTTGCCTATCTGTATGTAATACTATTATATTATCTTTGGCGAAACCCCGCCGATTCGGCGATGGTCTGTGCCAGGGGATGGTGTTGAAAGCGTTTATAATGTCCAACGTCGCCGCCAACAATACCTTTCCTCGACACCAATCGCATTAGACAGCCAGTTACTATTTCTTTTAGATTATAAAAATACCCAACGTTTTTTAAAATTGGTAAAAGTTATCGGAGATCGGAGAATGAGGGGGCGAGGGGCGTCGAACAAAACGTCTTGAGTCCCAAGGGCGTCACAGAACAAATAAGTTTGGAAAGCCCTCGGCTAGACGACACAGCTATAAAAATGTGAGGTCACAGCACTCACAGTACATACACATAATTATATTTACATATAACATCTAAGTAATTTAATCGCTCGAGAAGCAATTCTTCTTAATCTTACATAATAAAACAAACAAGTAGATAAGAAAATAATAGTAGGTTGATTCAATATTGACTCACATGTCGCAATATAAGGACCTTATCAGCTTCCCTTAGATGATGTAGTTGATGCGTGACGAGAATTCGGGCCGAGTCCTTAAGAAGATCTTGAACACATTCCGATACTAAATGCTTGCCGACATGTGTATCTACGGCAGAAAGGGGATCGTCGAGTAGGTAGATATCAGCCTGGAAATAATGGAGCACAATTTTAATAATATTTTATTGATTGTACGTTCTGGTACCCTTTCTTAGTGAGTAGTACCACAAATTAAACAACACAAACAACAAAACAAAACAAAAACAAAAAAGTGTTATTTCACAAAAAAATTGTGACGTATTACATTATTAAGTATAGGTACTTAACAATAGGACAAAAAAATAACTTTTCTTTACATGCAAACTATAAATTATACTCGGATATGAACCGTGACCGTCACCATTATGCAGAATATGGCCCCCTCTCAGCATAATGCTGTCTCACGGCAAGCATGATAACAGCGCTGATTTTCAGAGGAGGCCAGTTGGGAAATGATGACTTATGATTAGAGATAGTACAGATGGAAAACTCTGCTACACACACTCGCGCACAAATCAGTATCGAAAATTCGGTTGAGGACCGCCTGACCTCGTGTTTGTGAATGAGTTGTCTATGTGTGCGAAGCCTCAGCGTATTTAGTATGTAGGTTTCCATCTGTACTATCTCTAATTTGTGGTTGTACCCTCTTTTTGGCTAAATGGTACTGCCTCCGGTAGAATGGGAAAGCTAGTGCAAACACGCAGTTTGCTCTCGTTATTGATAGGGTGAGTATAGCGACTACTAGATGCTGCTTACTAGCCTTTGGCGGATATTTCATGGACCTCATTTACGCTAAAAGACTGACGTTAGTCTCGGTGCAGTTCTAGGGATGTTATAAGCTATGGTGACATAGCTCTGAGCATACTCCTGAGCTTGAAATAACTTTTAGGCTACTTTCGCTTCATGTACCAACGTCATTATTATTAACACCCCAGGCCGGCGATCTTTACAACCACATATCAGGCGGTCAGAATATGTTAAATTGAGAGTTAGCACACAACTGTCCTAACTCTCATTTCACATATTCTGATTTATAAACGAAAAATTATTAAAACTTGTTTAATATAAAACCAGCCTATCTTTTTCTCGGTTAAAAATGTAAAAACAGCAAACCCCAGTCAAAAAAAATTAAAGGTATGATTTGGCTGGATTTTATCACGCATGCGACACGGTAAAATATAAGACAAGACATTTCACTAGTACAAATTTGTCTACACTTTCAATACGTGAAGTGTATATGGAACTACTATTCATAAAAAATAGTAGTTTATGACACTGTTGCATAATATGGGTTCTTATAACACGAGTGTGTTTTAAAAAAACGAGCCGTAGGCGAGTTTTTTTACAGTATCATACGAGTGTTATAAGACCAAGTTATGTACAGTGTCATACACTACTTTATCTACTTTCATACTATAATACCTGATTTCATTGTGTTGTGATATATAGTTGCTCCTTGATTTCGCCGGTAACAGGTTCATGGTCGTGTTTGACGCAGTTTCCAGAATGTCTGGTGGTGTACAATTACCACCATCCTCGCTTTAAGACATGTTTTTACACAAAAACTAATTTATTTTACAAACAAAACCAAGCTTTGTTTAATTTAAATTATGTAAAATGTTGGCGCCAAGGCGCAAACATCGATTGCGCATGCGTGTTTCTTTTTTTTTAGGCTGCGGAGACCATAGATTTAGGATTTTTCGCTACTCTGGAGACACAATTTTTTTTTAAAGTAGAGGTTCAAACTTCTTTTTTAGCTGGAGATTGTTTATGGTGTATCGTAATGATTAAAAAGTTTTATTACGATATAGGTGTCCATACAAGACCTGTATCGTAATAAAACTTTTTTTTTGGCCTGTGCGTAATGTTTGTCATAATAGTATTGATTTCAATTTTATAATCTTTGTATTATAGTATCAGAGTAGATAAAACATTTTAAATAACTGATAACTACATTACTATTAACTTACCTGTCTATAGCAAGCACGGGCCAATCCAATACGCGCTCGCTGTCCACCGCTAAGACTGACACCTCTCTCTCCAACTAAAGTGGCGTCGCCGTGGGGTAGTAATTCAAAATCTCTTAGCAAGGCGCAAGCTTTCACTACCTAGTGATACAATACTTCGTGGTTACTATAAATTAATGTATACATTATGTTACATTATGCTCGGTGAGCCTATGCTTGTTTAAGTTTCAGGAGAAAGCCATAGTTGTTTGAACCGCTTTTATTGGCATACGAAACCTAAGACAGGGTAATTTTTTTAGTGTCTAAGTTTATTTTACTTGTAAACCAACCGACGAGACTGACTAACGAGCAAAACTTCAACGGAAAATTGTCTTGCATAAGATATCATGGAAAGTTAGTGCATTGGACATGCATAGATTGTTCTCTTTAAGAGATGGATGGAGATGGGCCGGTGGTGCTACCTTGTGGAATGCCATTTGGCATTGATGGATAGACGAACTCTTAGTCCAATTTATCACTCGAGTTATAGACGTCTGCCACTCAAAAAGGGGCCAATTGAGGGATATATTATTATATTATGCCCATACCCTCAAACTTGACGTTGCTTGACGTCAAGTCTGAGGAGAGATAATGCATAGAAGGCCTTTGTTAGATTGAAACATCTTATTTTTTGGCTTCGTTGAAGCAACTGCCGCCTGGCCTGCGGTTTGGGGAGCAACTGAATAGATTATTGTTCTATCTTTGATCTTCAGCGATAGCTTCAGCTAGAAAAAACTAGGTACTTTAAATTAAAGCAAATTTTAATACAGTCTAGTAAAGAGGACAAGAAATCGGCGGCAGATTACATTACTGGCCCTAGTTTGCTTCCAATCACTTTTTTTGGATTTGCAAACCTAAAAAGAAAAGCTGTCAAAGATTTAGGTAGAAAAAGTTACAAACCTTGTTGTATCTGGTACTGTCAAATGGTTGGCCAAATAGAATATTTTCTTTCACGGTGGCAACGAACAGCCACGGCTCCTGACTGGCATAAGATACGTTCCATCCACCTAAAGAAACTGTGCCTTGTTTTGGTTTCATTTCTCCCAGAATCAGTTGCAGTAGCGATGACTAAAAACATAAACAGTTTTACTTTAAGTTTCCTTAGAATTTAATTATACTACATGCTCGATATTGATTGACACCGAGCCAATTTACCACACTCCTTTGGAACTTCTATGTCACCCGGCTTGTATTAACAAACTGTCTTTACGGTGTTGTGGGACAATATTTATTTCATATGTTATGTAATTGTTCGTTTCATAAATAAATAATAAACAGCCTACAATTAAAACACAGTCGTGCTGAAGGAAGTTACTGCGCAAAAGTACCCGTTTTACAATATCCAACTGGTGCTATGGTCTCCAAACGAATCAAAGATCGTTACAGCTTCAAATGAATATATTCCTATAAAATTTTGTTGTAACAATGAACCCCGGGTTTTAAGCCTTCAAAGATGGATTTACCAAATTCGATGTAGAAAGTAACAGAAAGACATGGAAACGTGCACTTACTATACCTACACAAATTAAATATAGTCGGCATTCTTCACTCTCATATCAATCATAGTATTCACTACAAAAAGCGATAATGAATTAAAAATAACTCACCTTTCCGGAGCCGACCGGTCCGGCTACACCAATAAACTCTCCAGCACCAACCGTTAAGGTAATGTTCCTCAAATTATCCACAACACCATTTTCAGTCCAACTGGCAAACACATTTTGAATCGACAGACCGACTAGACTTGGATCTGTAGGAATAATTTCTTCACCCTCCTCTTTAGCTAGCAAAGATTTTGATTCGGGAATTAAGTTTGCAATTTTTGCAATTTTCTCCGGATCCTTTTCGTCTAACAATAGAAACTCCTGAAAATAAGAGTAAAGCTTCGGTAGAACCGATATGGCTATAAGATTTCTGGTTTCGAGACTGATTGGGGAAAAGGAAGGTAAGGACCACCACTTACCCAGATCGATCGTAGAAAAGCGAAGGGGCTGTATGCTGAAGACACAATACCGTATGTAATTGCGAAATTGGGAGAGGCTTCCATCCAGTAGTGGATTGTGATAGACTGATTTGACTGATACATTTGCTTGTTCTACTTTCGTTGAAATTTAATAAAAATACTGATCTTATTAAATTTTTTATTAGGTACGATACACTGGCAAGAGCTTGGAAAGGGACATAGGCTACTTTTTACTTCTGCAATAAGTTCCTGGGGATACAGGTAGGTATGGAAAATCCCGACCACATGAGCGGAGGCTCGGACACTAAAAAAGCAATTTATATTATGTAACTAGCTGATGCCCGCAGCTTCGCCCGCGATGGCGCTGTATGTGAAAAATGATTTTCCCGCTTTTCTGTTGAAAATTTTCCTGAATTTTCTTTGCTATAAACCTCACGGAGCCCGAGACCTTTCCAACGAATGCAAAACCGTGGAAATCGGTTCGTGCGTTCTGGAGTTATAGCGTCAGGAAGGAAAACCCGACTTATTTTTATATAATAGATGTATAATAATTATGGTTCTTATTTACCTCTATCCTTTTGACAGAAACTCTTGCTTCAGCTAAAAAGGAAAGTCCTAGCGGTATTAGAATACTGCAAGCTAGCTGCAGGAGGTTGAAATATTGAGCCAATGCAAAGGCAGTCTGGGCTCTGATATCGCCACCCATAAACACAAATGTTACAATGGCAGCGAAGAGGATAAATCGTTCTGTGAATACCCCTAACGCTGTAGAGAAGCCTTTGACCATTGAAGTTCTGAACACGAAGTGTACTTCAAGCCTGTGGGATAACAATTTTAGTAGTTATTCTAACATTAATAAATACGTTAATAAGTGAGCTGACAAGTCACCGACTGCCATTATTTTGATAATGAGATATTGAAATGACAGACGCTGTCTTCATCCATAGATCAAATCACCCAGTCCATTTTAACATCCAATAAAAAAGTAGTTAGCATATTTTACAATAGGTAGTTTAGCTCCCATTGTAGGCAATCCATTGCCGTTCTTCTACATAAGATGGGTGTGAATTGTCTGCACTGCCGTGTCAGACCTATCTACGTTATCTTCAAAATCATAGTTTTGAGAAATCGCATCCTAAAGATTTTTTCAGATATTTGCGTTTTTATAGAAATTTAATGCTAATAACTATGAGATTTTTTTAATAATGTAACATATTTTAATGTATTGGATATCGGGATGTAGCATTTTTTTGATAGTAGCTATATTTATTATAATAATCTCAATAACAGAGATAGGCTTGGCAAGCCTACCATACATTACCTAATACGCGACGCCCCGTATGTTAAGATATACGAGTTAGCTGTGATAAGTCCTTTTGGGAGAGTTATGCAAAACTCGGTTATTTTTAAGTTACCTGAAATTGGTCTGACTACAGGCATACGAGTATGTACCGTAAAAAAAAGGTTAAATACAATGTTAAAGTTTACATCTTTCGTTTTCATGTTCAAAATTACTAATAAA
This sequence comes from Miltochrista miniata, assembly GCA_933228765.1. Taxonomy (NCBI): domain Eukaryota; kingdom Metazoa; phylum Arthropoda; class Insecta; order Lepidoptera; family Erebidae; genus Miltochrista; species Miltochrista miniata. Next base: position 21,016,142 of record OW121766.1, on the reverse strand, counting down.
AATTAATATTTCGAAATCAAAGGCACTTTAAAAGTCAATCAATCAATCTAGCCTACAGCAGTCCACTGCTGAACATGGGCCTCTCCCAAATTTCACCACAACACACGGTCCTGCGCCTTGCGCATCCAGTCAATCCCTGCAACTTCTTTACAAAATCTTCTTTAGGTCGTCGCTCCTTCGGGCAGGGGGTCGTCCTACCCGACATTTGCCTAGTTGCGGTCTCCACTCCAGAACACGCTTGCTCCATCGGGCATCAGTTATTCTACAAATGTGGCCAGCCACTTCAAAACGTATACTCTGCAAGCTCTGTCGACCACTCTTGTGCTCTGACGGATAACATCGTTTCGGATCTTATCCCTCAGAGACACCCAAGTATAGCTCGTTCCATCGCTCGTTGCGCAACCTTAAGGGCATGGACTAGCCCTATTGTGAGTGTCCACGTCTTGGCACCGTAGGTCATAACTGGGAGAACGCACTGGCTGAAGACTATCGTCTTGAGGCATTGCGGTATCGGCGAGTAGACAACCCGATGCAGTTCGGTGAATGCTGCCCAGCCCAAGCGAATCCTTCTCGCTATTTCTTTATCCAGGTTACTCGTTTCAAATGTGATAACCTGCCCAAGGTAAGTGTATTCTTGGACAACCTCAAGCGTTAATCTTTCAACGTATATTGGTCCCGGCACGACATGCTCATTGAACATGACCTTGGTTTTCTTCAAGTTTATGCCGAGGCCAACACGTCGAGACTCTTCACTTAAACTATGCAGCATCCCGCTCAACGGTTTCAGCTTTTCTGCTACTATGACGATGTCTTTGGCAAACCGAAGGTGTGAGACACATTCACCGTTTGTATTCACGCCCCTTCCATCCCAGTCCAACGATTTTAAGACGTTCCAAGCGCATTAGTGAAGAGCTTAGGTGACACGACATTTCCCTATCTCACACCTCTGCGCAGCGTTATGGGATTGGTATTCTTATTCTTCAATTGGATGGTCATGGTCATCATATAAGCCCCTCAACCCCTCAATATACCGCCAATCAAGATGACACCACTGCAGAGCTTCTAGGACTGCCCAGGTTTCGATAGAGTCGAAGGCTTTCTCGTAGTCTACGAAAGCCATACACAGCGGCTGATTGTGCTCGTTGGTCTTCGTACAATTTGCCGAACAGAATGGATGTGATCCACTGTACTAGAAAGCCTTTTCGAAACCCGGCTTACTCCTTTGGCTGGAACTTGTCGAGTTTCCCAGCGAGGCGGTTTATGACTACTCTCGAGAACCACTTGTAGACATGGCTCAGAAGATGGTCATGGTCTGTAGATCTTCAGTAATGATTATGCGTAGGTAACACATTTTCGCTACTAAGGTGCTGCATTAGTTCTTTGGCGCTTTTTTTAAGTGAATTATTTGTGGCATCTTCACTATTCATTATGATGCATCGTTGTCATAGTCAATCGGTGTCATAGTCAAAACTACTCCGGTTTTGACTATGACATGGTTGGTTTGAGTTATTATAAGATTTTAATGGAGTAGATGCATTTCCCAAAATAAAAGGTTCTCGAGAAAAGGTTCGCTCAGGTGTATCAAAACTAATTTTAGAAGACATTGATATATTAGTATCAAAATTAGGTGAATCGATAGTGTGTAAGCTGATGCTATCAGAGAATGGCACATCTTCGTTCAATTCAGCTAAATCGTCTTTGTTTAGCGCTGGTAAAGTGTAGGTTTTGGTACAACAGGCTGAATTTCAGTGTATTGCTTAAGTGACAATGACTGTTCACAATGCATTTGTATATTATCTGATAGTAGGCTCATAACTGACATTGACCACGCCCCAAATTCTAAACTAGGTGAACAATCAACTGCAACTGTTGTCTTGAAATTTTATTCTTGAAAATTTATAACATTTCCTGTTTTCTATGATTTTAATAAACGTATATTTTCACTCATTTTGTAAGTAAACTAATCAATTCATGTAATATAATTCACAATATTCAGTGATGAGAATGACCGTGACCATCAAGTGCATCAACCGATATCAAATAAACTATCCGAAACTAATAACTAAGACCTGGCTACCGGGAAAGGAGGACTTGCATGCGTTTGAACGATCCTGTCACGGCTATGTCATGTATTTAATAGATACGGGAGTTATAATTTCGCTTAAGTGTTTGTATCTTGTCACGCATTTCACTGTATCTTAATATACAGCAATTTACCATTACTGCATGGGGTAAAATCATAGTTACGTGAGTTATATGATAGTGCCGTACTAGTAATTGGTAGAATATATTTAAAAATTGTAAGTTCTATGTACAAAGGACGTTAAAAGAATACAAAAAACACTTATTACGCGTAACTCATGTATCTTAAGATAGCGTATATTGGTCTGACACGGCAGTGCAGTGGGGGTCCCACATCCCATTACATTAAAAATCTGAAAGGGTCTCTGCGTGTTGGACCCATATACCCTCACATAAGTCTACCAAAAGACCGGGTATCTTCATTAGAAAAAAAAAGAAGATACCTGAGAAAAGAAGTGACATAAAACTAGCTACCCGCATTAGCTATCTCAATAAAAACCAGATTCTGCACCTAGTTATTACTCGAATTTAATATACACAGTAACATACTATAAACATACTCTAAAACGGTATTACAACTCACTTCCTCAACTTGTCGACTACTTTCGCAAAAGGTTTCTCCCAAGCGTACATTTTGATGACGCGGACACCATTCACGAGTTCACCCATCACCTTTATCCTTTCGTCTGTGCGTTTTGCTATCTTGCCTCGATATGTTCCTTGGATCTTGCTCAAGTACACTACAAAAAAACCTTTATTTTTATATCTACTTAGAAGAAGCATTTCACACGTGGATAACGAAGGACGACTGGAACAGAGTGGTTGTGAACCCTATTTCTTTTTCATTTTAGCGAGTTCCCAGTTACTTCCAGAACTGACCTTGAGTTGGAGCCTAAGGTCAGCTTTAATTGGCTGCTAAGAGCTGGCGTGGGGTTCGATGGGGCCCTACCAACAATCCCAGGGTCCAAGCCTGCCTCACCTGCAAGTGGCGCACCTGCTGATTAACGGACGAGGTCTTGGCGTAGAGAAGGAATAACTCGAAACGAAATCCTGGACCAGCCCGTCTGGCCAGCGTGGTACAGTAGGGCGAAAATCCTCCCAAAAATGATCGCACAAAACAAAAAAAAATCTGGATGCGCAAAGCGCAGAGCCGTGTGTTGTGGCGAAATTTGGGAGAGGCCTATGTCCAGCAGTGGACTGCTATAGGCTGATTTGATCGATTGAAGAGCTGGTATGGATTGGCTGATTAGTTTTCGGCATCGTTGGGAGAGACTGCCGTCTGAACTTCGAATTCCGTCAGGACGCCTTCTTCGTTGCCTCGTCCATTGATCAGGTGATGCCCCGCTAGCAGGTAAACTCGCCACATAAGCAGCCCTTGATCGACCAGGCGAAGACTACATTATGTATTCGAAGACAGATACCAATTTATTTCCTAAATGCTAAATTGGTAAATACCTACACGTATTTCCTTTATTTGTATCGTAATTATGTCCATAATCTTGTCAGACAAAACGTCTAATAGATACTCCAATAGTACTACACATACAAAACCAGTTTCTATGAACTGGTTTTATGTTTACCTGATAATGGTAATAGTTGATTGAAATAGATCAACTGCTTATACAGCACAAATTGGGTGTACTGGAGTTTACTCAGAAGTTTGAAGCCAAGCCAAGTGCGTAAACTGGCAGTTCGACAAGCGAATGTTGACGATGATGGCATGGTGTTAACCTACCGACAATACCGTCGTAGAGGCTCTTATTTGCGGGATTTGCCAGTCAGGAAGAAGTGCAAAAAAAATAAAATGCCAAATCATTAGCTGTTCTCAATCAATCAATCACGCCATCTCCCAATCCACGCCACAACACACGGACCTGCGCCTTTCACATCCAGTCCCAGCCTGCGACATTTTCTAGATCGTCGGTCCATCTGGCGGGCGAACTCAATTGCTCAGCTCAGCTGCTCCCAGCAATCAATAAATGACACAAGCTGCAATATCGTTAATTTGGAAACAACTAGAAACATATATAGCTGAATTCAAAAATATTTACCTTGTACTAGCAAAGTTTGCAAGACAACAACCAGGAGAGCAGCAAGAGTTGCAACACCGATGTGTTGCCATACGAGATACGTCACTACAGGAGTTACTATAGGCATCACCCATATATAATTTAGGTACACGCTGGCCAGATCAAAACGTGTAACGTCATTGGACATAAGATTGACCACTTGGCCGGGCTCTGTCTTGCCCAACCCATCGCGATTAAGTTTCAAAATCTGAAAAATGTTATAAGGATTATTTGATAAGATAACTTTACAATCGATTGATTTGATTAAGGACAACAGTTATTGTTATGAGGAGATAATAACAACTGAATTTCCAAACACTTGATAATTTGTGGGCACGCTCATATCTACATTTCATTTGTATTTGCACCTAACAACCAAGATTCAATAGGAATGTCAAGTTAAGATAAGAAAGAATACAACATACAACCTTATACAATCTGTATTAATATTAGATAAGCGTTAAAATTTTGTAAAATGTTGAGCCTAAACTTCAAACAAAGAATGCAATTAAAATATGCAGCAGATTTTAAGCCTAATTATTTTTTTCTCGGATTTCTAATAAAATCTTGAATCTCTTAACATACACGTTTCATAGTTCAGTTAATTGAAGTAGTAGGAAAAAATATATCTAGTTCAAGCAGTTGAACTGGAATTAGAGAACACTTTCTAGGTCAAAGTTGATAAAATTACGTGTTACTTGCCTTTCTGTACATCAAAGAACAACAAGCTATCCTCACTCTCATTCCCACTCTACTTTGAGTGAGTTGTACGTTTGCGTATAGTACAGCTGACAACGTGCTAAACAGGTTCATCAAAAAGTTGTAAATGTGTGCCCTGCGGTATGCTTCAGCAGTTTTGTCATGTGAAAAATAGTCTATGAAAATAGCTAAAGTGTAAGGAATCATTGGCCTGAAAATAAGATTAACACAAAGCAATAAAATATGAAAGGCTGACAAGTTATAACCGTCAGCCGTAGAAACTTATTAAACCCGAGGCGAGTCTAGTGTTGCGTCCACACTTTGTAACATTTACACGGCACATTTCTCCATTATACTGTATCAAAGTCGCGTGTCCGTGCCGATGCCGTTGCGAGTTATAGTTATGAACTGCAGTTACGAGTTACATGTTCGACACGATGACACGCTGATATGTTACAAATGTGGACGCAGCATACCTAATGCTTTCTAATGACTTTGTTGTACTCGTCTTGAAATTCTGTTGACATAACTGGGACGTGGTCAAAAATCGGCACAAGTTGCCACTCATAGATTTAGCACCTCAACTTAAGCCCAAGGTGAGAGACCACACACGAACCTAACAGGTACTAGTGGCTCTGAGCAAACCTTTATACTGTGCTCTGAGTGAGCACCGACGGAAACATTTTACAAGTTATGTTATTTACCAACCTTAAAATTAATTTTAAAGATACATTAATCGTAAGCTAAATTGGCTCTGAAACATATCTCCGACAAACGTTTCTCTGCCGGATGAGCCGCCGACAGAACGTTTCGATTATGAGTTGTTCTCCGAAAGAACCTTTCAACGACAAATGTTTCGCCGACAGAACGATTAATTCATACAAAATAAGTGACTGGGTAACACCTGGGTTAGGTTAGAAGGCCTTAGCCTTCGTGGTTATTTTTTTTTTGTTTTGTCGAGGAGTTCTTATTTGGTGAACGATTATGTCGTCGAATTAATCATTCTGTCGGCGAAACGTTCGTAGTTGAAAGGTTCTGTCGGTGAACTCATAATCAAAACGTTCTGTCGGCGGCTCATCCGACAGAGAAACGTCTGTCGGAGGTATGTTACAGAATCAGCTAAATGGAGCCATAAAAACCAACGGCTATTGAGATACCAGGAATGGCTTTTTGTCATGAAGTATGTAGGTAGTACACCCCCTCCCCCAAAAGAAGCGGGATAGCACCCGAACCCCCAATCCTAGGGGAAAGTGTACGGTAGTAGACAAAGTGTGTCGGGAGCCCTGGTATTCTCTTCCGAGGGCGTACCCGGGACTGCCGGCGATAGGCACCGTGTTTTGACTGCCTCTGTGGCGCAGTCGGTAGTGAGGTCGTGGGTTCGATTCCCACCGGAGACAAATACTTGTGTGACCCATAAATGTTTGTCTCAAGAGTCTGGGTGTTTCTATGTATAATATGTATGTATTTAAAAGTATATAAGTATTAATATCCGTGGTCTGATACCCATAACACAAGCAGGTTATTCCTAGCTTACTTTGGGATCAGATAGCGTTGTGTGAGATGTCCGTGAATATTTATTTATTTATTTTATTATTAGTTTTACCCGCTAGAAGTCCGACATAACACCCATGAAGATTTCCACACAAGAAAAAAAAAGGTGATACTCAAAAATCCCCTATTTGATAGCGAATTGCACGAAAGTTAATTCACACGTATCAGGACAATACTCGTAGATCAGTATTATCTTACTTACCATATACAGGTGAATAAGACACCAACTACCAGACCACATATCATATACTCGACCCAAAAGGATCGCACAATAGCCTTCGAAAGAGATGGCTTAGTACCATTTTTTCTTTCATTATCGAGTTCCATTTCCCAGGATTCTTCAAGACGATTGCCAAGCCGGTTCGATATGTCATCTTTGCGGGCTTGAAACAGATCGGTCATTGTGATGCCCTGTCTGTATCCTCGACGAAATAGCTTGAAGCTCCATCTGAAATTGAATGTGGTTTTGGCTTAACTGTTACGTTGTGAAGCGGAGTATTACCAAAAATCTGGTGAGGTGACAATTATTTAAAGACTGATTGATGAGCCTATAATACCAAAGAACATCCGTCTACTTCCAGGGCCACAAGTCTTGCCTGCAAGCCCTGTATATTTAAAAGTATCGACTATTGCTATTTACTAGTCTCTCATTAACAAAACACTATATATAAATTAAGTGTCACATTGTTTGTCCTGAATGAACTCCTATACTACTTAACCGATTTTAACCAAATTTGCACACTGTGCAGTTTGATCCAACTTGAGAGATAGGATAATTCTTTTTGTCTACATGGCTACGGCCGGGAGTACCGGGTTACAAAAACCTTAGATACAGCGACGCGTAGCCTCTAGTAAACTATAAGTACAGCGAACGCCCGCAGCAGCAACCTGTGTGAAATATAAACATAAACTTTCTTCTTGAGCCCTCTATTGGTGAAATGCACATCAAAATCTGTTCAGTATTTTTAGTTTAAAGCGAACAGTCAACCAGACAGATGTAAGCACAGGAGATTATTATCTTATAATGTAGGATTGTGAGTTTAAGCAAATTACTAAAGTACCTGCAATAAATTAATAACGCAGGTATTGCTATGTTAACTAATCTAATGTTGACACCTAGAACAGAACTGCATTATGTTATAGTCGGAATTTACTTACGTTTTATAACGCCCTTATATACGCAAAGCCAAAGAGATAACACAAAATAGGTAAATTATTACATAGTTACGTTAAAAATAAATTAATACTTACGTTAGAAATAGTTTGGAAAATATATTGGCTGAATCCTGTGGATTTTTTTCACTTAAAACTACTTTTGACTCCATGGTAGACTGTTTTTGTTTCTCCAAAACTGCAGAGTAAGAAGCTAGATATAAGATTAACTAATAACCAAACTTCTACATTCCTCTGTATTATTGTACAGGTTAAAGACGTGGCGGTCCGGAATTAACCAAATAACGTAAGAGTCAAAACAGCGAAACCCTCGAGTCTATTCTGTGGTTTTTATTGAAAAATGACTCTCATTCCAAGGTCTTAAGATCTGCTAAAATTGGTAGGAGCCATGCCTTCTTTTCGATTCGTGATTAGTAGATAGGTACATTATTGAGTAAATTTGGAGTTTTACTTTACCAATGTAGGTAAGTAAGTAACCCATTTAATTATCATACATACAAAAGGTCATGAATGTGGATTTACCAACTTATTTAGGTACATAGTGACTGATAATGACTACCAATAGAGATATTAATAAGCCAAAAATTGTAAAAGAAATAGAGATAGGACTAGAGAGCTAGTACTGATGGTATTAGGTACTTGAGTACAGGCAGTTAAGTTCAAAAGATATTATAAGAACACTCACTGATATACCTAATCAATATCTTTAAATCATCTACAACGCCGATGATCACTATGTATTTTTACGACACATAAATAAAGTATTTATCACATCAATAGTTACACTTTTCGTAATGAAGCGACGATATCAAACCGTTGATATCACACAGATACAACGGCGACGACTGGCCGGGTCGCGACGCTTGCTTTACCTAGTGGAAACATTGATAAGATTTATAATATTGATAAACAAATTATTGAACCCGTTAGGCACGCCGCTGTGTCGGTGCAAACCGACAGAAATGTATCTAAGTTTAAATTTAATACATAATACGACACTTGTGTAGGAGGTAGTCTCATTTTTAGGAACTATAATCCTTATCTACCCACTAATATTTACTATGGTAGGTACTTAGGTACCTACTTAAAAGTATGGATATTTGTTGATTTTACGCTCTAAAGTCTAAAGGCTGAATTGATCTGCCTGAAATTTGGTACAGGCTTATATTTATAGTCTGGAATAACATAGACTGCTACTCTATATCCCCCTGAACTACGTTCCATTGGATGCAAATACGGGAACCAAAATTTCACGCGGACGGCGCGGGCGCCGGGAACGATCTATTTGCTATACATATTAGATACTTATCAGAGAACTCGATCTACTCGATCGACTAGATCTCTAATTTGTGACTGCAACCCTGCAACCTTACACCATTTAACTATGTACTCTGACTGCAACTAATCAGTGTACATAGTATATGCTATCTACCTACCTATATCTATACACAATTGCAGAGGCGTTTGACCCCGAATTGACAATGTTCACTTATTTACTTTACCTATATTTTACCTAACTAGCTAATGTTTTTGAAGCGCATGTATTCCGTCCTGGGACATCCTTCCGAGGGCTTACCCGGGACTCCCAACCATAGGCTGTTGGGCGTAACGTGAGGTTTTTTAGTCGGTAGGAGTCCGGCATAACGTCCATGAGGATTTTCGCTCACGTTACGAAAAAAAAAGCGCCTGTATTCTATTAATTATCTACGAACGTCACGCAGTTTCACCCGCGCAACTCCCGTGGGAATACAAATATAGCCTATGTTACCCGTGGATAAGTGTAGCTTTCCATCAGGGGAATAATTTTTCAACAAATTGGTTCAGTAAAGCCAAAAAACAAACAAATCTTTCCTATTTATATAAGCAACTAGCTGAGCCCGCAACTTCGTTTACGTCACATAAGGTGTATGAAAGGAGAAGTATTTCTTCGTCAGACTCATCAAGCAGCGTTTGAAACTGCCCTGTTTGCTTAATCATAAAAGAGCTTAAAGATTAGGTCTACCTATACTAAAACGTGTTTTAGAATTCATTAAGCTCTTTTATGATTTAGCCAACACGCCCATCACGCCAGTTTAGATTTACCCATTTTTAGATTGATATGTCTATGTATTATGTATGATTCTTTAAAGTAATATATTTATTTTATTTATAAACCGATTGACATGAAATAAACACTAAGTGTTAAGTGTAGCAAACCTCAACAATATAAAGAAAACCGCATTGCAATCGGTTAAGCGGTTACTGAGATTAGCGTGCACAAACGTACAGACAAACAGATACACAGACATACAGACAAAGAGACAAAAATTCTAAACATCATTGTTTTGGGTTTTATTGCGTTCATAAAGCCCGCCTATAATATTTTTCTTCTTTATCTTCCATGTACAGACAGCGACCTGTTACCATTTTATTAAATGTAGGTATCTATAGGTATATTGATGATGATATTGATGATATACAATTACATACATACATATATTATAGTCACGCCTTTTTCCCCGAAGGGGCAGGCAAGAGAATTATTATATGCCCAATTGCCCACATTTCACCTTTTAGAAAAACAAATTATTAATGAGGCGACTAACAACTTATTATGGCAATTAACGTTCGTCCCCTTCCCAAAATTTCCAATCCCTCTCTTCCAAACCATTTTCGTCCAATTACAATTCTTCCTTTCTTATCGAAAGTGCTGGAGGCGTGCGTGCAAAGACAGATGTCCAACTTTGTCCACAGGAATTCCATACCAAAAAAATTGTACCGGTCAAAACCAAGAAAACGCATATGCAGACTTTAATTTTTCCGATTTTCGAACTAGGATGATGTGTGCTATCTCGACCTGAATGCAAATCTGCTCAATAAACTCGACCGACTTCTCAACAAATTGCATTCGATTCGTCTACAATCTTAGGAAGTATGACCACGTTTCGACTTTTCGTGAAGAGTTGGGTTGATTACCTATTACACGGCGGCGCGCGGGGCGGCGCAGTCTGCGAGCTGTCTGTTTACTTTTTTCACTCTTAAATTCTCCCAATGCCCCTACTTACTTGAAATCTCATCTCCATCTTCTTGGCTCTAATCATAGCTAACATTAACGCTCCTCTAATAATCTTCTTCTGCACAGTCCAACGCACACCAAGTCAAGTCTTGTCCATTACTCTTTTCTAGTGCGATCTATTCTTCTCTGGAACTCCCTTCCTCTCGAAGTCAGGACATTGACGAACCGTCTCTCGTTCAGAAACCGGGTACGTCAACTCTATAAGGTCCCTAAAATGAATCCACTTTAGGCACAGATTAATAAATAGTTACTACGTCTTAAGGTCTCTATAGGTACTGTTGAAACTTTTATTGTAGGTACTCACAGGGCATGGCTGCTTTAGCAAGTATCTGAATGGAATCGGACGGGAAGTCACGGCACAATGTCACTACTGCGGCTGCGACCGGGGTTCCGTCCAGCACACCATGGAAGACTTTCCCGAGTGGGACTTCGAACGTCGAAACCTAGTTGAATGGAATGGAAGCGTATGTCACCGCCGTTATTGTTCGCCGCAATGTTATACAGTGACGAAAGGTGGAGAGCAGGCAGTAGCCGTCTGCTTCTGCGAGAATGTTACAGTAAGCGCACACTGGTCGACAAGTTGCGGGCGCCAAATTCAACGGTTTTCAACGATTTTGTTTAAGCCACTCAAAGGTGGTGTGCATATAATACATGTTTCATTAAAGTAGTTATATTCTCGACACCGTATCTGATTATTTAACAAGAAAAAAAAGTAACATACCTATAGTTTACTATAACGCGCAAATAACTTACCAACCAAGCAATGTGCGGTACATCTTCATTACATAGTATAAAACAAAGTCGCTTTTTCTGTCCCTATGTCCCTTTAGACCCTTTGTATGCTTAAATCTTTAAAACTACGCAACGGATTTTGATGCGGTTTTTTTTAATAGATAGAGTGATTCAAGAGGAAGGTTTATATGTATAATAACATCCATTAAATAGTGGAGCAATACTGTATACCCGTGCGAAGCCGGAGCGGGCCGCTAGTCTTTCATAAATACAACATACATACATACATATGGTCACGCCTTTTATCCCCTAAGGGGTAGGCAGAGGCATATAGGATATGCCCACATTTCACCTTTTTGTATAATTTGTCCCACGTAATAGGTGGTGAGCCGTATTGCCGTGTTTAAATGGACAGGCGCAGGTTGTGACTGCCTGCTGTTGAAATAAAGCCTTCAACTTAGCTTAACGACTGCCATTTTACTGGCAACCGGGACCAACGGCTTAACGTGCCTTCCGAATCACGGAAACGCTCAAATAAATGTCACAAAGTGATCACATGGATGGTCACCCATCCATGGACCGGCCATAGTGAAAGTTGCTTACTGCAGTGATCGTTTTCAGAACACCGAGTCCGCGGGGCCACGAGCGCTTCATAAATACAAGGTGGCACAAAATTCATGATCTCACCTTGTTTTTGTTCTTAGCTCCGCACACTGGGCGACCTGTAGCTACGGGAGTCGCGGCGACACGATGCCTACTGTTAAGCTCCAGAAGGAGACCGCTGAATGCGATCGGGAGAGCATCAATCCCGCCCGAAGGAAAGGGCGAAGTGGAGGTGGTAGATCTTAGTAGCTTCACGATCGCCGTTCGGCTGTTTAATTTAATTACGGTCGCATCTTGGTGCGATGTGACTGTGTTATGTTTAATTTAATTACGGTTTAATTTAATTACGGTCGCATCTTGGTGCGATGTGACTGTGTTATGTACTACTGTGAAGGTCATACCCCGGTGCAGTCAACACTATCAATCCACAAAAATAGGGTTCTAACATGTCTTATAATTTATAAATAAAAAACTAAATTTACTTCATATTTTATTTGTAAAAACAATACCACACTAATAAGGAAAAGAGAAGTAAAATAAAATTACACAAACGCTAAAGTAAAACAAAACTAAAAGATCTCACAAAGTTCATGTCCTGAAATTGTAATAGGAGTCTGGAATTATTATTACAAATTAAATAAAAAATGTCAGCTTAGTTCTATATATTCAACTATGTCAACATATTTTTGGCATAACTGTTAGATATCTGGTTAATTGGCTATAGTTTTGAACATTAAAATGTTAAACCTTGAGCCATATTAGTGTAATGTCTTATTTCAATAGACTAAAAAGTCTTTGGACTATTCTATAAATTTCTCGCACTATAAACAGCAAAGAAATAACTTAATTCCATCTGATTTGGACATGGCTTTATAATTAAAAGAGATTAAATACTTTAAATATACTCAGTCTTTAGTATGTACTGTCAGATGGTTTGAAACAATACTTAAGCGTTTCTATACTTATTGGCTAAGGTCTCAAGTTTGGTAATGATCTTCTGCAAGTCAGCATTTTTATCTAATTTCAGATAAGTATTATTTCTTATATCATGCAATTTGATCCAATGAGGCATTTCCTCTGTGAGTACTTTTATATCTCTTTGCAAATCATTAGCTGATACATTAGCTTTGAAACTACTATCCAGTTTGGAGAGAATTATATTTAATGCGAGAACATTCTTCCTTTCAGTGACATAGATATTTCTGAGTGTCCTTGCAAGATCAGGTAAGCGACTGTAGATCATATATTTTTCATCATGATCAGTAGATCTGGTCATAGCCTCAAGAGCTTTAGCTGCTTGCTTTGCCTTGACTTTCTCCAATAAAGAAGCAGGGAGGTTGCGAAGTGCCGGATTTAAAAGAGTAACAGTACTAGCGGATGGTGGAGCGGTCTGTGCACCATTAGCTGTTACACCATTCAGTGATGTACTAGGCTTGTCCGTTAGCCCTGTAGCCACTTTCTCTTCCTCAGTAAGCCCACGGGCTTTAGCTTCAGCCAACTTTTCCAAAGCTCTTTCCATTTTTGTATTACACCGGAATAATTCACGTGCCTTGGCTAGAACATCTTGTGCGTTAGAAAGCCTCTCAACGTTAGGAACCAGAGGTAGTTTGGCGCACTCTACTTCTGGCACCTTTTCTATGTCAAATTCTGGATGCCATCTAGTTAATTTGTCGCTGGGAATCACCATTGGTGGATCCAGTGACTGCAAATACTGCGCGTGATGTTTCTTCACCAGTTGCAAAAGAGTATCAAAAAAGAATCTGCGTCTCTCTAACAGTACGCTAGGATTCATAGTTTTAATATCACTTGGAAAATTTGGTGAGATAATCAATTCATACTCTTCTTTGTGAGCCGATGTAGTAAAGTTTTTGACCTTTTGCAGTTCGTAATTATAGAAGTCAGGTACCAAATGCTTAATTTGGGCTAAGTGTTTTTGCGAAAAAGATCTCTTCAACATTTCTTGTACTGAAGGTCTCAGTTTAGTGAATGTTATCTTTTCACTTCGATTATAGAGTAGAGCCACAACAGTCTCCATTCCCCGGAATAGTTCAGCAAGGAATCTATAATGATGTGGTAGTGGCAGGCTGCTGGATGAAGTAGCCAGTGCCGCATGTCTAATGTAGGCTGGAACCTGGAAATAAAATATGACAGAACACTTTAAAAAATTATAATTACCTAATACTATAGTCAATTATCTACTATTACGTATGAATTAATATTTCTATAATCGAAAAAAAAAAAAAACTAAGTACAGTAGACCCGCGGTAATCCGACCCCCGGCTAATCCGGCACCCCCTATAATGGAATCCGACAGGACATAATAGTAGGTACCTACCAATTTATTGACGAGTTGATAAAATATTTTGGTGTTGTTTATTTAACTAAATTCGACATCTGTATGATTTGTAGGTACTTTAGAGATAATAACACATGGGATCTCAGTTTTGGATCTGTAATTCATCGGATTACAAAGTACTCTTTTGCAAAAAATCCGAACTATAGGGGGTCTTGGGCAGCCCTCTATAATTCGACAAATTGGATATTCCGACACTGCCCTGCAAAACGGTTGTCCGATTACCGCGGGTCTACTTTAGTTTATATCAATAAAAACAATATAAGTACTAACAAGTTATGAGTAAGTACAGTAACCATCTTGCACAGTCAAAGGAACATACTACTAAGGAGACCAAAGAGTTATGCTTATTGTAAGTGTCCACTTCTCAAGAGTAACATATCTTGCTAGGGAGTTCACAAAATGTTCTGATTCTGAGTAAATAAACACTCAGATTTGAATAACACAGTGAGCAAGAAAAGATACAAGCAAAGATAAAAAGTTGTAGCAGTCTTTCGTTGTTGCATAATTTCTCAAATGCGTTGAGGTGATGCAGCTATAAACTTTGCAATCTTTGCATTAGTCATTTGATATGTATTGTGGGATCAAATATTGTGACCCACAAATAAATAAATAAATTTGTTGCAGAATGCATTTACAAGGTTATGCGAGGAAGTCGTCGACGTGCAGCAAGCCCCTCCTTCGGTGCAGAGCGACGGAGCGCAGAGCAATCTACATCGCCGGCCAGTGCATCCAGATACTTCCGCACGACCGCACGCTGCTCTGACCGCCAATAAACCGTCGCGCCAACGCTAACGCATTCTATAGTTTTACGCGAATTTAATTTAAATTAATTAATCCAATTGTATGTCTGTTTCGTCCAATACAATTTTATTGTTAAAGTCATCTGTGTTCCTATTCATCTCTGAACGCGAGACTACAAAGTGGTGACCCGACTTAGAAAATAAAAAGCGTAGTAACCGCGTTCTAAAAGTAAAATTAAATACGCGTCGCGTCTTTGCCGGTACCGCAGTTGCTGAAAAAAATCAACGATGCCGTTGGAAGATAAGGGAAGCTCATTACCGGCGGAATTAGCTGAGGCCCTGACAGCTTCGCTAGTAAAAGCGGAAACCGCGAAGATTAGGGTTCGAGTGCCACCATTTTGGGCAGAAAAACCGGCAATATGGTTTGCGCAAGTAGAAGCACAATTTGTGCTAGCTAACATTACCTCCGACTCGACAAAATATTTCACAATTGTCGGGAATTTAGATACCAGCGTTATGGCGGAACTGGAAGATATCGTTAGCAATCCTCCGGCAAGTAATAAATACGAAAAATTAAAATCGGAATTAATAAAGCGTTTGTCTGCCTCACAGGAGAAAAAGGTGCGTCAACTCTTGGTCCATGAAGAACTGGGTGACAGAAAACCATCGGCATTCTTCAGGCATCTGCAGAGTCTTGCAGGTCCAGGTATTCCTCCTGATTTTTTACGAACAATCTGGACCAGCCGATTACCCACAAATTTGCAAGCGGTAATTGCGTCGCAGGTGAACGCCCCTATGGAAGATTTGGTGGAACTTGCCGACCGGGTAATAGAAATTGCTCCTGTTAGTCCTGTGGCTCAAGTGGCAAGTACTTCACAAGGAAGCGAGATCGAGGTATTACGGGGTGAGATTGCACAACTTACTCGTCGACTAAATAGTTTTACTAACTTTTTCGACAAGAATAAACGTAGTCGAGGTTCTGGCAGACGTCGTGATAGACAATCGTCACGATCGAGGAGCCGTTCTAGAGGTAGATCTTTTACTACTGCTAATAATCGTACCCTCTGTTTTTATCATAATAAGTATGGAAATAATGCACACCGTTGTGTAAAACCATGCGATTACACTTCGGAAAACTCCAGCGCCAGTCGCTAATGACGGCAAGCGATTGTGGCGGTACCCCCGGCCGTCTATTTGTTACCGATGGATATAGTAAGAAAACTTTTTTGGTGGATACGGGATCAGACTTATGTGTATACCCCCATACTATGCTTTCGAAAAGGCGATCAAAGGTTAATTATGATTTAACTGCAGCTAATAATACCACTATATCTACGTACGGATATATTAATTTACAGCTGAATTTAGGCCTACGCAGAGAATTTAAATGGCGATTCATAGTGGCGGATGTGTCAAAACCTATAATTGGATATGATTTTCTTTCTTTTTATAATCTGTTGGTAGATTGCCGGAACAAGCGACTTATGGATGGCGTTACAAACCTTGCTGTAGCAGGAACACCGGCACACTCAGGCCCACCTAGCATAAAGGCGCTAGTGGGAAATTCGGAGTACCACGATTTATTACGTGAGTTTGTCGAGATTACACGGCCACCTGGATCGCCAAGGCAGGTACGTCATTCCACTGTCCATTATATAAATATTACACCTGGCCCACCTATATTCTGTAGACCTCGGAGATTGGCACCGGATAAGTTAAAAATAGCAAAACAGGAGTTCGAGGCTATGTTAAAGGATGGAACAATTCAGCACTCAAGTGGACCATGGGCGTCCCCACTACACTTAGTTCCCAAGCGTGACGGTACTTGGAGGCCATGCGGAGACTACAGAGCACTGAATGCAAGAACAGTGCCTGATAGGTATCCGGTACGCCATATAGAAGATTTTTCACAGCAATTAAATGGTTGTACCATCTTTTCTGTACTCGATTTAGTTAAGGCTTATCAACAGATACCGGTAAATCCTGATGACATTGAAAAGACTGCGATAACTACCCCCTTCGGAAAATTTTCCTTCAAATTTATGTGTTATGGATTAAGAAATGGTGCACAATCATTTCAACGCTTTATAGATGGCATTGTGCGAGATTTGGACTACTGTTTCCCATATATTGATGATATACTTATTGCTTCCAGAAATAAGCAGGAGCACTTGGAGCATTTGAGAACAGTTTTTACACGGTTCCAGGAATACGGCGTCGTGGTAAATACGACCAAGTGTAAATTTGGAGAGTCCCAGGTAACCTTTTTAGGTTATACAGTTTCCGCAGAAGGGGTACAACCTTTGCAGGAGAAAGTTCGAGTAATTCAAGACTACCCACCACCAAAAACTATAAAAGAGCTGAGAAGATTTCTTGGTATGATAAATTTTTATCGTCGTTTTCTTAAAGGTACAGCGGCTTTACAAGCTCCTCTTAATGACTTACTCTGTGGTCATAATATGAAGGGTTCAAAGCCAGTGAAATGGACCCCGGAACTTCTTGAAATATTTAAGAAATGTAAGCAAAGTCTGTCCGAGGCAGTATTACTAGCACATCCAGTTCCGGATGCGAAGCTGGCCCTAGTTACTGATGCCTCTAATGTTTCGATAGGGGCTGTATTACAGCAGAACGTCAACAACATATGGCAACCCCTAGCTTTTTACTCTAAAAAGATGAGTCCTACACAGCAGAAGTACAGCGCTTACGATAGGGAACTCCTAGCAGTATATCAGTCTATAAAACATTTTCGACACATGCTAGAAGGACGGCATTTCACTATATTCACTGATCATAAGCCGTTAATATTCGCCTTCAAACAAAAGACTCAACAAGGTTCTCCAAGGCAGATTAACCAATTTTACTATATTTCACAGTATACAACGGACATTCAACACATAAAGGGACAAGAGAATCAGGTGGCTGATGCATTGTCCAGGATAGAAGCCGTCACGACTCCGGTGGACATCACAGAGCTGGCACTATCCCAGAGAGATGATCCTGAGCTGCGGGGTCTACTAAAGGGTAACAGTTCTCTGAAATTAGAAGAAAGGAGATTTTCAGGTACAGATTTACCTATTTATTGTGACGTATCCAATAGACCTCGTCCATATGTAACAGCTGCCCACAGACGTCGAGTGTTTGAGACATTGCATAGTTTAAGCCACCCCGGCGCTAAGGCTTCAATTAAATTGGTGAGTGACCGTTTTATATGGCCATCTCTTAGAAAGGATGTCAGAACGTGGGTAAGAGAGTGTATCCCTTGCCAAACGTCGAAAGTAACAAGACATACAGTATCACCAGCAGGTAGTTTTGGTGTACCAGATATGCGTTTCGCCGAGATTCATATGGATTTAGTAGGACCACTGCCAGTGTCTTCTGGTTACAGATACTGTTTAACTATCATAGATAGGTTCACCAGATTTCCTGAGATTATACCTCTTCATAATATAACGGCCGAAACAGTGGCCAAAGCTTTTGTAGCCGAATGGATATCTAGGTATGGGTGTCCAAAAACAATAGTTACGGATCAGGGAAGGCAGTTCGAGTCCCATCTGTTTAAAAACCTGGCCAAGTTATGTGGAATTAAATTAGCCAGGACAACCGCTTACCACCCAATTTGCAACGGGATGATAGAACGACAACACCGTACCCTAAAAGCTGCCCTGATGGCTCATGGTGGTAAGGACTGGGTTGATATTATACCTGTAGTACTCTTAGGTATACGTACAGCATGGAAGGAGGACCTGCAAAGTTCACCAGCGGAATTGGTATACGGCGAGCAGCTCCGTATCCCCGGCGAGTTCTTCGTCACCACAACTGATAGGGTGGAGTACCCCGATTTTGTATCACAATTGCGTAGGAGGATTGCTAACGTGAAGCCAACCCCAGCATCGGCTCACTCAAATCAAAAAGTTTTCGTGCATAAGGAGTTAGCTACCAGTAGTCATATATTCTTGCGTCAGGAGTTACACCGTGGTTCGCTGGAACCACCATATACAGGACCTTACAAGGTGGTAGACCGGAGCCCTAAAACTATCGACATAATCATCGGTCAGAAGGTAGTTAAGGTGTCAATAGATAGAGTGAAGCCTGCCTTTATAAGTAAGGACGTTGGTGTAGGTAACAAAGTACCTGATAGCACTAGACATGAGGATACTGGGTATAACACTCGTTCAGGCAGGAGAGTTCGATTCCCAGATCGTTACTTGTAACATGTACCATGTTATTCGTGGGGGGGTACTGTGGGATCAAATATTGTGACCCACAAATAAATAAATAAATTTGTTGCAGAATGCATTTACAAGGTTATGCGAGGAAGTCGTCGACGTGCAGCAAGCCCCTCCTTCGGTGCAGAGCGACGGAGCGCAGAGCAATCTACATCGCCGGCCAGTGCATCCAGATACTTCCGCACGACCGCACGCTGCTCTGACCGCCAATAAACCGTCGCGCCAACGCTAACGCATTCTATAGTTTTACGCGAATTTAATTTAAATTAATTAATCCAATTGTATGTCTGTTTCGTCCAATACAATTTTATTGTTAAAGTCATCTGTGTTCCTATTCATCTCTGAACGCGAGACTACATGTATAATAAACTTTTATGAATACATTATTATCACCCTCATTAAATCATTAGTGGCATAGTGAGGTGTTTATATGTAAATTAATATTTGACTTCTAATGATAGTGCTTGTAATAATATCATTAAACTAAGATCATGACAACAATTTCCGGGCACTATGAAAATAATGACGTCCAAAAGTAAATGAGTATGAGAACCTAAGCTATTGATAAATTGATAACTTTTTTTTCATTGATATGTTCTGGGTCTGGGTGTAATTTATCTATAATGTATTTAGAAATATAATTATAAGTGTGCTTGTTAGTGACCGACCGAAGTTTCGGTTTCGGTTTCGGTTTCGGCCAGTTTCGGCCAAAAATTCGAGTTTCGGCCGCAGTTTCGGTTTCGGCCAAAATGGGCCGAAACTTTCGGCCGGGCCGAAACTCACGTGTTCATGAATTTTTAGTGCCCGACTCTGCTTGTGACGTGGTTGGGGTCAGCACAACAAGTTAATATGTTACTAGAATTAGAAATTTACGAAGGACTTCCAATAATACAACTTTATTCAAACCACAAGCAATTGCAATTATTGAGAAGTATTAGAAAGTTACCCCTGTGTTAGACCACCTTTTTATGGTCCTGTTTTTACTTTTGGTTACGGAATCCTAAAGATCTAGAAATTACATAACCCTAGCCCTTTGTTGTCGGTTCCATTGACTTTGTTGGTCGTCGCGTCGGCCTGTCTGTTAGCAGGATGTAACTCATGCACCGTGATAGCAAGACAGTTGTAATTTTTACAAATGATGTATTTCTGTTGCCGGTATAGCAAAAAATATTAAAATAGACCAAACAATAATATTAGAGGGGGCCTCCCATACAACATACGTGATTTTTGCTGCTTTTCTTGTACGGAACCCTACGTGCGCGAGTCCGGCTCACTCTTATCTAGTTTTAGTTATACACTTCTAGAATGTAACTAAAACCGGCCAAGAGCTAGTAGCAGGGCACCGTATGGTTTTAGTCGGTAGGAGTTCACAATAGCATCTATGAGTACTTCCACACGTAAAAGAAAGAAACTTATGAATGAAACATGAGAAGATTTATACCGTTGATTGATGGCACTTGGTGACATTTGCTGCACCTATTGAAAAAATAACCGGCCAAGTGCGAGTCGGACTCTCGCACGGAGGGGTTAAAGCGGGACCCTATTAACGAGACATGAGGCCTAGCCGTCCGTCTGTCTATTAGTCACGAGCGAGGTTGTATCACTGGAACCGTGCCAGATAGAGGCCTAAACTTTTCACTGATGATGTATTTCTGTTGCCGTAATTTTTTTTTAACGTGAGGAAAGTCCTGTCAGAACAGTCATGCTATGCCGGAGTCCTACCGACTAAAAACCACGCGTTGGGAGTCCCGAGTATGCCCTCGGAATGATGCATACTGTGGCCGCGTCTTTGGGAGGGTTATTCGAGAGGCGCGTGCATGAATCTCTCACGTCACGCTATCGTCTATAGGGCCTGCTTCTGTAATGACGGCGAGCAGCTCCGTCACCGTCCTCAGGCCCCCAGTCATAGAGGCTGATAGTATAGGGCGCGCCGCCGCTGCAGACTGTGGAACTCGGGTGGGAGAGTTATCTCCCGCTTCCTCCCCGCCGTCTCTTTCACGAGCATGACCTGCTCACAGGAAGAGGCCTATGCCACGTCAACTGAGATCGTGC
The DNA here is from genome assembly GCA_933228765.1 of Miltochrista miniata. Lineage (NCBI taxonomy): Eukaryota > Metazoa > Arthropoda > Insecta > Lepidoptera > Erebidae > Miltochrista > Miltochrista miniata. The sequence goes on along the minus strand of OW121766.1, from coordinate 20,994,804 downwards.
GGTATCCCCTTATCACCCTAACAGCCATCGCCTTGCGCGGGCTAAGCAATCTAGCCACTTTGCTGGCCATCAGGAGCTCCACCCATACGGGGGCCCCGTATTGGGCCAGTTAGCACAGTCTCCTGCAGGGTGCGTTGGGTCCCCTGATATTGGGCAACAACGGCGAGAGTGCGGCTGATGCCCCCCTCCCTCAGTTTTGGGACCAAGTGACAAATTTCGGAAGTGGTATCTGAAGTTCCACCGACTACCGAGTACGAGCCCCAGATACGTCATCGAGAGATCGATGCCGATGCTGACGCCCACTGTCTTAGGGTGTCGTCGTAACACGTTACGTCGACACCTCTGAGCAACGGACCACGCAGCACCCAATCGTAACCGATGTTCCACAGAAGCGGTCCTAAGACCGATCTCTGTGAAACACCGAACGACACATCTCGCTGACCCAGCCGTAGTCAGCTCGAGTAAGTTATGGCTTTGTCGGAAAGATAGGCCCCGACATTTCGACGGAGATAAGCGCCTCCCAAACGCAGCTTCAGGGCAAGGTGTTGCAAGCGTTGGCGATGTCAAGAGACACTGCCATCACTAACCACCTCATCCTGTGCTGTTGCCGCTATAACAAAAAATACCTACTAAAATCAGAAAAAAGCATCCACACAACAAACATAATTTTTGTGCCCAATTTTCGTAACGGAACCCTCTGTGCGGGAATCCGACTCGCACTTGGCTGGTTTTTTTTTTCAATATGAACACGTGAGTTTCGGTTTCGGTTTCGGTTTCGGCCGAAACTGACCCTGGGGCCGAATGTTCGGTTTCGGTTTCGGTTTCGGCCGGAAAACCAGTTTCGGTCGGACACTAGTGCTTATCAGTCATCTAGATACCATACCACAAGCTTATATTGGCTTTTTGGGCTAGATGATGTCATGTGAGAATGTCCACATATATTTATTTATTTTCATTGTAAAAAAGGGTATATAATATTTCAATGGAATAAAGCCTTCTAAAGGATTCTAGATAACATTCAAATTGTATTTTGGTACCTAACAATAGATAGTGGTGTAAGTCATTATGCTCTTGTGAGATTGGTTATCAACTGATGACATCCTCAAATCAGTTTATTTTCACTGTGAAACATCTGAGTAATTTTCCTTTTTATCTTTATACATAATAGATTTGTGTAAATAGTATGTAAACTTTAGAAATCCTACTACTATTAGAATTTGAGTTTGTGAAGATGTTTGATACTAATTCACCCTCTAATGGCTCAACAGATCTGGCTGCAATGTGGTACGGAGATAGAGAATAACTTTTATGGCACTTTTTAAATTCAGAATAAGTTCTCAAGGGATGCAGGAACGAGAACAGAATTCCACGACAGTGTAGTTGAAAGCATCAGTCAGTTTTTGGGAGAGACACTTCCAAAGTGGAGAAATGTGTCCCCCCCCCCCCCCCCCCTCTAACTTCTAAACTACGAGAATGATAAATCTAAAAAAATATATAATGTACATTGCCATAAAAACTACTAACGAAAATTAGTTTGAACGAGATAGAGTTGGTAGTTTTATTATTACGTCGTAAACCGCAATTTTCAGTTAGAAAAATCTCTACCACTGGGAACGTGTTAAAACATCAATCAAAGTTATAACGAACTATAAGAACTTTTATATTATGTTACTTGCTGCTACGAAACCGTTCATGGACTAGTCCAACTCGCACTTGGCCGGTTTTTTTATATAATAAAAATTATTTTATCTTACCTTACTCGGACTCTTGACAGGGCTGACAAAGACTTTCCTTGGCGATATAAGAGGTCTCTGTTGAGATTTAGGTATTGACATACATTTCTTCGGTGACAGCAGTTCATTTCGAATTGAAGCTTTCTTGTTTGGACTGTAAAATAAAAACAATCACTGTTAACAACAACAGAGAGTAAAGTTCATATAGGAGTACCTAATACAGTTGCATAAGCCATTCACTTACTAATCGACCTAAAGAAGTTGATGATTCAAATGTGATGAAAAATCTCTATGGGGTAGGGTTTTTTTTAGTCCTGACCTGAACTAAATTGACACATAAGCATTCTCTTACAGCATTCATCATACACAAATTATGTGCTGCTAAGATGTCGCAAATATTTCATTCTAAATATAGGCACCATACATGGTTTAATAGTTAACTAGGCCAGTAAAAAAAGAAAAACTTGTTATAATGTTACTTTGAATATAGACGACTAGCCAATATTACAGTGAAGTATTCCCACACCCATTTTCCCACAGAAACTTGTTCCCGGGATAAAAAGCTATATGTATGAACTATTATTCAGGGTCTCAGCTATCTGTATCCCAAATTTGCAACCACAGAATCAGCAGTTAGAGCACATTAGAAATATTAGTTTGATTAAAAATTCTGTGAATTGCTTTGAAGGCTTATTGTTTCTTGAAAATTTCTTCACTTCACAAAATGGTTACTTAACAAGTTATTTTAACTTACATTTAAATGTATCATAATATTACTTTTTTGATTCTCAGTATTCTGTAATTAGCAAACACTGAAATCTAAACATAGTATGAAGTAGTACACAAAATATCATGATAAGTTGGAGTCATTTGCACCACAGTACTCACAGTAAATGGGGTTATAGTATTGAGTTATATCATAACTACCTATAATAAGAAATTACCCTTTACATCAAAACTCACAAACCATTCTCTTTTAAATCCTAATGTAAATAAAACATATTCTTACCTTACAGGTACTTCCACATCAATAGACTTAAATTCTTTAAGATTCCGCTGTTCACTTGCTGCTTTGAGGTCTTGTATACCTTTACTGAGTCGATCAGCAGTAGCTTTTAGCTCAGCTAACCTAGAACTGCTGGCTAGCTTCTTCCTGATATCCCCAAGACTTAACTCTTTACGGGCACTAACTACGACTTCTGATTTAGAGATGCCCGTCTTTTTCACTGTGTTTGCAGCATTGATTTTCTTTGTAAATGCTGAACTTACTTTCGGAATAGAGAGATCCTCCTTAGAATTAACAGGTTGTACAACATGCTCTTCTGAAGTTTGGTCTGAAGTACTATCTTGAAGTCCATGTGAATTCAAATCACTCGTTTGCTCCGTACTTACACTGCTGGATGGAGATTTCACTTCTAGGGTGCTTTCTTTATGTGGAATTTTGCTTTTAGAAGTCACAAAATCGTCCGGGGCATTTCTTTTTCTACTATGAAAATACGATGTAATAATCTTTTGAGACATTTTAAATGTATTTCGGAACAGTAAGTACAGAAAAAAATCTTTGAAGATAGGTTACTAAACAGGCACTCTTCTAACAGAACTGAACACTAATCACCCACAGTATATAATAAGTTCAAAGCGAACTGCCAATTATTGGTGTTAACCAGTCTGTATTAACAAATTAGTTTGAATAAGTGATAGCAATTAATGATTTAATGCAACTAATGATAGTGCTAACCCACAACCACATAATTCCCTCCAAAACGACCGTTGTTCAATTCAACGTTGTTGTTGTCATTGTCACTTTTCAATGAAGTAGTTTATTTATCCATTTTCGGATAGGCAAAGGCAATTTAAGCCATACAGCCTAGTCTTATATTTATTATGTTATCTACATTTTGCTTAGTTCTAGTCGCGGGACCCCGTTAGGGGCTCCCGACACGATCAATTGGAAATTGTCATGCACGTTAAATATCATGTGTACATATACGTCGATGCACACACACATGCAAAGAAATCACGCACACTGAAGCAATTTCCATTCATATTTAACGTGCATGACAATAAAATTGCAAGGCATGATCGTGTCGGGAGCCCATTATACATAAAAGTTCGACAACGTGCACTAAACAAAAACAAACAAACAAAAAAGTGTTTTATTTCACAAAAAATGGTGACATTGATTATTACACACTAAGGTCTAATTGCGTAAACAATTACATTAAATGTTGAAATGTCACCATACTGCGGAATATGGCCCCCTCTCAGCTTGTTGCTGTCTCACGGTCAACGTGATAACAGCACTGATTTTCTGAGGAGGCCAGTTGGGACAATGACGAATAACATTGTAATATAAAAAAAGTACATTTTCCCTACTTCATTACACAGAAAATCTAGTCAAGTACCTGAGTGCTTAAAACAAACATTAAAAATTAAAAACTAAAATAAAAGGAACAGTGGTGATAAACTTCTAACACAAAAATAATTTTAACACACACAGGATGGTACGGTTAGGTTAGGTTAGTACTAGTCTAGTGCACGTTAGGGTGTGGCATTAATACAGATCAGTGACGTTAGGTATCATGATTGTGTACATATACGTCGTATGATATTTAACGTGCTTGACAATTGCAGTTTGACCGTGTAGCTATTCTGGAGGTTCCGACACGATCAATTCGCAATTGTCATGCACGTTAAAATATGAATGATAGTTGCTTCAGTGTGCGTGATTTCTTTGCATGGGTGTGTGCATCGACGTATATGTACTCATGTTTTAAGGAGTCCCGACACGATCAATTGGCAATGGTCACGCACGTTAAATATCATGTGTACATAAACGTCGATGGGCAGCAAGAATTCTGTAAAAGATACAGAAAGAGAGTTAAATTAATTAATTAATTAATTCTGTAAAAGATACAGAAAGAGAGTTTTATTTAATTGGATATGAAACATTTATTGCCAAGAGGTAAACAGATTAGCGGGGCGGGAAAGGGAGAGAACTCTCTCACCCGAGTTCCACAATCGGCTGCTTGGGCGCCGCCGCCGACCTGTCTTCGCCGAGGACTATCGGCCTACATGACCTGGGGCCTGAGGACGGTGAGAGGGTCGCTCACCGTCCTTACAGAAGCAGGCTCATGACGGCAGCGTGACGTGAGGAATTCACGCACGCCCCCCACCCCCTTAGAAGCTGGATCACACCCGAAACCCCCCAAAGACGCGGGATGGCACCCGAACCACCCCCTAGGCGAGGCCGCAGTGGCGGCCGTGGGTCTGTTGGGAGCCCTGGGACTTCCTCCCGACTACCCGAGGGCTTACCCGGGACTCCCAACCATAGGCTGTTGGGCGTAACGTGAGGTTTTTTAGTCGGTTGGAGTCCGGCATAGCAACCATGAGGATTTTCCCTCACGTTAAAAAATATAGAGGTAAATTATTGAGAGGTCTCTAATGGGCTCCCGACATGATCATGCCTTGCAATTGTCAATCACGTTAAATATGAATGGTAGTCGCTTCAATGTGCGTGATTTCTTTGCATGTGTGTGTGCATCGACGAATATGTACACATGACATTTAAAGTGCTTGACAATTGCCAATTGATCGTGTCGGGACTCCTTAACAACAAATCAAATTGGCTAATGCTTCCTCCACATTACTCGCGAAGTTGAACGAAGTTGGACGAGTACGATAGTGTGGAGGGGCTCCTCGGCCTACTTCGTCAAAAATTTTCTTTGACTCGGGCAACTTCGCCGACGAACTTCGTTCAACTTCGCGAGTAATGTGGAGGAAGCATTATAATTCATTTTTGAAGCATTATAATTCATTTTCATTTTCATTAACATCGACCTCATTAAATGGGTACCATTTATTGAGGTCGATGTTAATGAAAATTATTATTACATACTAAAAGTAAACGATACTCAAATCACTGTCCTCGATTAGATTTGATGGGCAAGTAGTACCACTGGTAGTACCACGAGCAAGAAAGGATCCTTTTTCCGTTTACCAATGCTATGACAAAAAGACAGTACCTACCTAATCTGCGTTTATTTTTCATGTTTACGCTGTCGACATCAAAGAGAATACAATACTAGTCGACATTTTTGACGTCTATCATCATACAGCACTGTATTTCACAAAAACTTAAATAAAAATTACTAAATAGCTATGTATTAAATGGAATAACAGCGGCTAGCTTTAGAGTATGGATATTTGAGGAATTGATCATTAACTCGAGCCGAACATTTTAAATCAAACCTACACTGAGCTATTGGCGGAGCGAGAGTATCGCCACATAATAAAATAATAACTAACTATACGAATAGTTAATAATCAAATGAGATTCATGTATTTAATAAAGAAATATAATGTCAAACAAACAAAAGGACGGGACGAAAAGTATATTAGTAGTCCCAAGTAAAATAGCTCCAAATGTTGAGGCTGACGTTCCTGAAGGTCTCGAGGAAACAGAAATTACTGCAGCGATATCAGTACCAACAGACGGTGGCTGGGGCTGGGTAGTCGTTTTCGCAAGTTTCTGTAATTTTTTCATCTTAGATGGAGTCTTTTTCACGTTCGGTAGTATTTTTCAAGATATGACAGCGGATTTAGAGATGGAAGGCACTTTAATTGCTCTAGTGAACTCTATTGCAGTGGCTTTGTATTTCTTATGCGGTCCTGTAATATCAGCACTTATAAATAGATTTGGCTTTCGTGCATGTACCATGACTGGTTCAATAGTACTATCTATTTCGTTCCTTTGTTCATACTTTGTCAATAGCTACTCAGCACTTGTAATATTTTATGGTGTGACAGCTGGTGTTGGAGCTTGTCTAGTCCTTGTGCCAGCTGCTGTTGTAGTAGGGTTTTATTTCGAACGCCTCCGTGCCATGGCTCTAGCCATTGCGGGTCTAGGGTCCAGTTTAGGTATAAGTATTATGTTTACTGTTAATTCAATACTTGTAAATATGGCTGGATGGCGGATAGTTACATTATTTCACGCTGGATTATTTGGTATCATTTATTTTTTAGGAATGGCATATCGCCCTTTACTGGTAGTAACTTTAACTCAAACACAAACTGATACACATGATCCTACACGTACCGTAACTTACTTACCAAGTGTACATCATCATCGTTCATCAGTAACAGGGACTAAATCAAAAGTAGAGTCAACGGCTACTGAACGATTATTCTCAGCTGTATCAAGCCCTAAATTCCCTACCACAGCCTCAATTCTTCAAGAAGCTACAAAGGCATCTGCAGGTCAAGCTGGCCCTTCAACACAAGCTGTATCTAAACTTGTAATATCAGCTCGTAATACTACAGGAAGCGTGAGTCGAAAGCATCTAAGTCAAATACAATCAATGATTACCAACAAAGATAATATACGTGTTGAACTAGATGTAAAAGAACCAGAAGAAGCAAGCAGGAAACGAAAGTGGTGGCGTTGTTGTAAATGGGAGAGACATGTACACGAAGCGCGTCCGATGTATCGTGATGATGCTTTTTACGCAGGCAAAATAGAAAAATTACCAATCTATCAAAAAAGTGTTGTTGATGTCAACCCAGATGAAAGAACCGGCTTAGAATATCAGATGGCTGTATCGCGTGCAGTAAGAACTACTGATTTAGAAGAACATAAAGGTGTTTGTACAACTGCTGTAAGAAGAGTTTTAGCCACAATGATGGACCCCGAACTATTAAAAAACTGTTCTTTTTTACTGTTATGTACTAGTGCCATCCTCACATACATTGGTTTATTAACTCCATATGTATTTCTTCCAGACCGAAATAGAGGCGAGGGTATAGATGAGAAACATTGTAATTTGTTTGTTAGCGTAATTGGTATTTGTAATGCTTTAGGTAGGGTTTTAGCTGGCATACTGGCATCGAAATTCAAAGCATTAGTTTTATATCAACTTGCGTGTATACTAGCGGGTATAGGTGCATTAGCATACAACTTTTCATTTGATGTTTACTATCAATACGCTGTTTGTGTAGTATTTGGATGTTTTATAGCAGCTGTTTCTGGCTTGCGAAGTTTGGTACTTGTACAATGTTATGGACTAGAGAAATTAACAAATGCAACTGGAATGATGTTAATGTCTCAAGGAATAGGCAGTTTGATAAGCAGTCCTTTATCTGGAGTACTAAAAACGAATTTTGGGTATACAGTATCTTTTTATGTAGCTGGTGCAGCAATTATACTCAGTGGCCTTGTGTTGCTACCGGTTAACAAACTGGTAGCGAGAGAAAAACGACGACTCGAGAGTAATAATTTGCAGTCGAAGTCGAAACACGCAGTAAATGTAGGTACAAAAAAGTAAATGATTGCCTGTGATTATTGTTTTAATTTCCTTTTCAGTCAAAAGTGGTTCCACTTTTTACGTTGTGAGGTTTCCGTAGTCAATTATACACTACCCAGCTTCCTCAATACACACATAGTTACTTACTTCTTTATCTCCGAAGGGATAGCTGGAGGCATAGTATTCGCCCATATTTTAGTTTGCTGCCCCACGTAATATGCTGGTAAGCTCATAGATTTAGAATGTACGTAGCGAAAAATTGTGAGCGTCAGAATGGACGGTCACTACCCATAGATCACATTGAAACAGTTATAGAAAGTTGCTACCTAGTTGCTACTATTGCTACCAATCATTAAATAGTTGCTACCTTTGATTTAAACAAAATAAAAGAGTTTTTAAGGTGACTCGTTTGAAACTCGTTTATTTTGTTCTATCTTGGTTCATTGGATCTATGGGTAGTGACCGTCCATTCTGACTAGTGATGACAATGACCAAAGTGACTGAATTTGACTGACTGTCATTTACGGTCAAATTGGTCAAAAGCGGTCATTTACTGGTTCAAAAAGGGTCATTTTGATTTTGAGTGCTTTTTGATATTTATTTTGAACTAGCTGACCCTCGCAACTTCGTTTACGTCACATAATGTGCACGAAAGGAGAGGTACCTAATTCTTCATCAGACTTGTCAAGCATTCTTAAAGATTAAGGATATTCTAAAACCATTCAGTCCACGCCTTTGGCGCGGACGAGGCTTTCATGTTTAAGCCTCAGTTCAGACACGGCGCGAACCGATTTCCATGCGATTCTGAAATCGCGCGGGTCTTATTTATATGAGTTAGTTAGTAATCGTTCAGACATAACCGCGCGGTTACCGCGCGATTACCGCGCGATTCCCGCCGTGTCTGAACTGAGGCTAAACCAACACGCCCCGCCCGTTTAGATTCAGCGCTTGTTAATCAGTTAGTAAGGGTATACTACGCCAAATCGAATGCCAAATAATCGAACATCCAAATACTCGAACGTTCAAAATATCGAACGTTTAATATATCGAACATTGATATTGTAATCTTCGATATTTTGAACGTTCGATTATTTGGCATTCGATTTGGCGTAGTATACCCGTTAGTAATAGTTCAGACATAACCGCGCGGTTACCGCGCGATTCCCGCATGTCTGAACGAGCGCTTACCCTCTCATTCAAAGGAACCCTTGAATTCTAGGTTCGGCGAAAGTTGAGATGCCTCTAATTTCTGAACTACAAACCCTCAATCTTGAAACTTGGGTCGAAAAACCCTTAAAGTACCTACTCCCTTTTCAATATTAATAAAATATTTGAAATCGCATCACGCGTTGCGAAATTACAACTGAAAAACCATTTTATCTTTAATCCTCTCTCCCGCAGGAACCGCGCAATACTTCGGGATCAAAAGTACAGTGTGAAAAGTATCTTAGAACCTTTCTTGGGCTATAAGCTCAAAATGTACTAAGTATCATTCAAATCGGTTCAGTAGTTTCGACGTGATACTTATTAGGGATACAGACAGACAGACAGACAGACATGAAAAGTTTAAATTACATTTTCGGCTTCAGTATCGATTAGAGAACGCCTTACAATTAAAATTTTCAAAATATCTTCCATGTACAGACTGTTGACCCTGAACAAATTTATAATATTATGTATAGATTATACTGAACCGTTGGTCCCGGTTGCCAGTAAAATGGCAGTCGTTAAGCTAAGTTGAAGGCTTTATTTCAACAGCAGGCAGTCACAACATGCGCCTGTCCATTAAAACACGGCAACACGGCTCACCACCTATTACGTGGGACAAATTAGACAAAGGTGAAATGTGGGCATATAATATGCCTCTTCTGCCTACCCCTTCGGGGATAAAGGCTTGACCATATGTATATGTATGTATGGTGCCCCCTGTCGGGAAAAATTGGCATTATTTAGTCACTTTAATAGTTAGAATCAATAGTAAGCTTAAGTCAAATTGATTGAATTTGACAATAAATGACCGGTCAAATACGGTTTTTGACAATCGTGACTGGTCAGATTCACGTCATTTTACATCTCTAATTCTGACGCTTACGAAAAATTCTAAATCTATGGGTAAGCCTATTGTCGTGTTGAAATGGACGGTGTGACGACTCGCTGTTCCCTTGGCAACTGCCATGTTACTGACAAAAAACTTTATGGATAGTAAATGTAATGCCTATGAAGCTCTTCTATAGTGATCACAATGGGACCACAGAAAAGAAGGGGAAAACCCTGTCTATGTCTGAGATTATTTAAAAGCATTCTTTAAATTCTACTGCAACGATTATGAGGAAATAATATAAAAATGATGAGATCTATACAACTGACAAACGTACTTGTATATTATTTACTATTAAAAATTGTAAAAATAGCTGTGACGGTACATTTAAGATAAAAAAAGAAGAACTGTATGTAACCGACTAATTAGGGCTTCCGAGTCAAAATCTATGATTTTTTTCTTGTCTGTTTCTTTGTATGTTCGAGGTTGAAGCAAAATTCAGTAGCTTGATCATAAATTTTATTGTAGGGAAACTGTTCACCATTCGTACGCGGGGCACATTCATACATTGAGTATAACAAAAATACTAACCGACATACAAACATGCCTTTGCCTGTTTACATAAACATACCGAATGCCATGTTGCTAGCGAAGTATCGTGCCAATCGCGCTACTCTGTGTGAGGTAATAAGACGTAACGTGTTTTTGCAATAGGTAAGTAAAATTTTTTACTGAAGTTTAAATCGTACTGGCAAGAAAATTTATTATGTTTTTATAAAAATAGTCAGGATTCGTTAATGTTCACATTGTTTAATTTTGAGTTTTCATCGTTATATTTCTTTTACTAACGTTGATTTTGTATACATCTGTAATTTAAATTTGGTCAAGGCCTGGGGCACATTCGGACATTTCTACAGGGGCGCATTCGTACGCGTTTGAATGCTCCCCTTTAGATCATAATAACCACTAATACTTACATAAATTTTATTTTTTAATATACACTCATTTGCAAAAAAAACGGGCGGTTTTGATTTTCATTCATCCTTAAAAAGATACAACACCAAAAAGGTTTCAATCGTTTGTACACGTTACTGGCCGGTTTTGAAAATGCCGTGGTATTTAAAAAAGTACGTTCTAAATTCAAATTTTGATATGATGCTCATTTTTACAGAAAACCCCTTTTTATCCTACATTTTTGGCGCGAAGTTCCAGAAGTTAACATCGACTTTCACAACTTTTATTCAATTTTTATCGATTAATTTCATATCCTTGACTGTCAAAGCTTTATTTATTGCTGTTTGGCTGTATCAAAAATGGTAGATAAAGTGGTAAAAGCTACCAAAGTTATCGCGCTGCTTGAAGAGGGTTGCAGCCAATGTTTCGTGGCTAGGAGGCTAAATGTTAGTCACTCGACGGTCCAAAGGACCTGGCAGCGATATCAGGAGACTGGTTCCGTCGAGAGAAGGCCTGGTTCTGGAAGAAAACCTTGTACCCAACCACGGTGTCGCGACGATTTGCCAATCTTGCGAATACTAAATTCTAGCTTTTCATTCTCTTTTTCCTTTGTGGGGAATGTCGCGAAGATCTGATAATCGTGCGAAGTTCTGAAGTTATACTCCATGGAGATTGCTACCTCCATGGTAATTATCGCGTCGGTCTATTTGTTTTTCATCTAAATTTGAATATGATTCCGTTTCTAATGTCAAATGGATTATTTTCTTTGCACATCATTTAGTTGGTCTATTCACATCAAGACGCAAGGTTTATGTGTACGGTCAAGTTTATCCTGTACCGCGTGTGCGAAGTTTGACAGCACATTTACGAAGGCTTGTATTCCTTTTACATGTTATTTCTCACCCGTGTAATAGATAAAACTATTGTGTTGTCATGAGTGTCACGCATGAGTAAGTGAGCCGACCCTGTATACCTACATTTGATGGTCCTAGAACTGGAGTCAATGATACTTGATATAATGAGTCAATGATATTTGATGTTACTAGAGCTGCGATGCTCTGTGTGGGCCACTGATGTTTGATGATCCTATAGTTGGGAGTCAATGTAGTTATCGTATCACCCGGCGGCCTACCTGTGTGTTATAACGTGTTATATGTCTATGGCTGTGAACATGAGATTTACAGCATCTAGGTCTTGGATCCAATACTGTTGTACTTTTATGATATGTAAAAGAATGCAAGCAATTCTCTTCGTGAGAATAACGTTTATTTCATTGGTTACAGATAAAGCAAGCAAGAACATCTCTGGACGTAAACAGCACAGCATTTAATGAATTTATCGGAATTAATATGAACCCAAATAAAAGAACCCCATCAATCAATCATTTTTTTTCTCTTTCTTTTTGCGACACACGGGATGATCGTTTTCTTGTGAGTAGCGCATTGAGAAATCGCAAATCTTCGTATGTGGATCTTAAGAACAACCTCCAAGAAGTAAGAAATGTGCATATTAGTCTATGGACGGTCAGGAGGAGGCTTCTCGCGGCCAATATACGCAGTCACCGCCCGGCTCGCGGCCCGAAATTACTCCGTGAGCACAGAGTTCACAGGCTTAGGTTCGCTAGAAATTGTGAATCATGAACTCAAGAAGATTGGAATAGGGTTTTGTTCTCAGATGAAGCCAGGATATCTCTGTTCGGTGAAGATCGACGTCGGCGAGTGCTAAGAAGACAAGGAGAGCGCTTTGCAGATGCATGTTTCGAAGAAATCACACCTTATGGTGGGGGCTCTGTTATGTTTTGGGCAGGAATAAATTCAATGGAACGTACAGAGTTAGTCTTCATTGAAAACGGCTCACTGACTGGGCATCGATACATAACGGAAGTTCTAATTCCTCATGCACAACCCGCATCGGCCGCTCTACCCACCGCCCACCGATTCCGCGATGTTAATGCGTATGTGCAAGAGGTCGGCATTCGTCATTTGGATTGGCCAGCTCGAAGTCCCGACCTCAATCCCATAGAACATATCTGGGACGTTCTAAAACGGCGTGTGAGATCAGTACACCCGGCTCCGCAGACCATCAGAGAGCTGAAGAATGTGATTACTGCGGAGTGGGAACGTATTCCGCAAGCAAGTATCCGGGATATACTCGCTAGCACGCCCAGACGAATTCAAGCTGTGATTTTAGCTAGAGGGGGTCACACTCGATACTAAACATTTATCTGCTTTTACTTTATTAAAGAAAAACAAACAAAAAAACTTTTTTATTTTTACTTCATGAGAATATGCACTACTAGCGAACATACACTACTAGCGAGGTTTAGCATTATTTCCCATGAATTGTAACAAAATTTTATGAAATACTGATGAAAACGATTATTTTCTTATTAATTTACCAAATTGTGAGGATAAAACTACCTATAATTATCAAACAAAGCAATATTAACATTTGAAATGGTTTATTGCTTAGGTGCCCGTTTTTTTTGCAAATGAGTGTATTTAATAGGTACCTACTGAAATTTTTCAATTATGATACTTACGTTACAATAATTCAGCATTTTTATTTATAACGATCGGCAATATACTTTTTATTAAGTAAATGTTCTAATTGATATCAAATCGCAGGTTCATGGTATAGATAATAAGAAAAGATTAGGCCGACTAATCTTTTATTCGTTCGTAACATTTATTCGTTCTTCATCCACGGCTACGCTACGGCTAAAAATGGATGAAAACCAATTAACGATTTAAATTTATATACATTTCATATACCTTGAAAACAGAAAAACTCAACAGAGGAGGAAAATCAAATGAATTCCGTACATGCAGAGAGCCAGCAGAAAAAAATAATAATGAAACAAAAATCTAATCTTCTAATTCATAAAATATATAAAAAATATGAATAGTAGGTATAGTAAATAAACAAGAAGTAATGAAGTAGCTTGCAGGAACGTAAGTATCATTACTAACCAATAATAAAAGAAAATAATAATTAAAATACTGGTCAATGCAAAACTAATTTAAATGTGATATCTAGAAATTAAAGATAACAGTCATGTTTTGATAAAATTTGAAACAGGCCGCTGTTATTTAATTGTCGAAAAAGTACACTCAGTAATGAAATTTGCGTACAGGACCGAAGGTGTTTTATCTTCGGAAGAAACCGGGATCATCATGATAATTCCTTTTTCATGATATAGAAAGCGTACACAGTTTGTTTATTAGACTATGTCCCCAGGTCCTCCCTAACCGCTCGGCACATCTAGAACAAGTAGAATTTATAAAATTTTCAATTAATTACCACACACACATGGTCACGCCTTTATCCCCGAAGGGGTAGGCAGAGGCATATTATATGCCCACATTTAACCTTTGTATAATTTGTCCCAGGTAATAGGTGGTGAGCCGTATTGCCGTGTTTAAATGGACAGGCGCAGGTTGTGACTGCCTGCTGTTGAAATAAAATCTTCAACTTGACTTAACCACTGCCATTTTACTGGCAACCGGGACCAACGGCTTAACGTGCCTTCCGAAGCACGGAAACGCTCAAATAAATGTCACAAAGTATTCACATGGGTGGTCACCCATCCATGGACCGGCCATACTGAAAGTTGCTTACTGCAGTGATCGTTTACAGAACACTGAGTCCGCGGGGCCACGAGCGCTTCAATTAATTAAAATAATTTAATTAGCATTAAGCTCGAAAGTGACAACCAAAATGTCTAATTACTAACTTACAGTTTAAACTGATTTTTTGTGTTATTTTTGCCAAGAACAAATATTGATTAGGAGTGAAGTTAAAATATGATTAAGATAGTTCTGTGATAAACAAATTTTCTTATCAATTTAATACATTTTTGGGAGATGAATAGGCTTTTTAATTACCATGTATGAATCTACCCCACACGTATGAAAGTACCCCACCCACTGTACGGAAGTATCCCACCCTTGGGGCGCGTTCGTACAAATATCTTATCGTTGAAAAATTGCTTTAGTCCTTTAACTGTTTGACATAATAGTTTCAAAAAATTTTGTCACCAGCTACAATATATCGATACCTCTGGGCTCAAAGGTCGTAAAGGACATTTGGGCGAAAATGACTTTTTGATACAGTTTTACTCAATTTTTAATTCCCTATCGATCTGTATATTCCGTTTTACGAAATTCGCAAAAAAAATGCCTTTACGACCCACATAATCTGAGACTTTAAGCCAAGTTTACCGTGAAAATATGGAAGTAAATAACACTTACGTACTAGAGTGAAATTATTTTGGTAGTAAAGGAAAATATAAAAAAATTTTTGGGTGTAAAACACATAAAAAATTTAAATGGTCCTATACACCCTATAAAAAAAAAAAATATGGATGTAAAGGACATCAGGACTTGTCCTGATGTCCTTTACATCCATACTGCTACTTGTAGCAGTGTGTTAAAGTGGGTAACTTTCAAAGTGAGCTAGATACAATCGACTTTGGAGACCCACAGGGTAGCGTGCTTGGCCCAACGCTTTTTATAATGTATATGGTTAATATAATATGCTATGCCGATGACACTGTTGTTATATTTGATGGTGCAAGTTGGGCTGAAAAATTTACGAAAGCCGAGTTGGGCCTGGGGCAAGTGTCAACATGGTTGCGTTATAATTTAGTGACACTGAATGCCAGTAAAACTAAATATGTATGTTTTCATAAAACAGCTAGATCGGCCCATTACACATCTCTTGGTATCAAATTACACTACTGCAAAGAAATTAAAGGTTGCAAATGTGAATTCATCCAAAGGACAAACAGCATTAAATACCTTGGCGTAATTATTGACGAAAACTTGTTAAAAAACACATCATCGTTTTGTCAAACGGAGTGCGAAAAACCGCAAATATAATGAAATTTCTTCAGCGCCAACAGACGACCTGAAATCCGTTTATTTTGCCCTGAGTCCTCCTGAGTCAGTCAGCCGTCCCGTGGAGTCAACGCTGCTTTGCAGGGAGGGCTTCATCATTGAGATTACATTCCATACATTGATGACGCCAGCATCCGCAAAGCCCGCCCCTTGTTCGGGCGTGAGTGCGCCGTAGCTGTTCAACAAAAACAGGCGGCTTACCGCGCCTGCTACAGGGCTCGATCTGTGCGCGACCAGAAAGTGGCCCGCCTCAAAGCAGCGTACAACAGAGCCACTAGGTCCAGTAAGAGAGCCTTCAAGAGAGTGGACGCCCAGCGCATCACGCGGCTTGGTCAGGAGCTCACGTAACATCCGACGGGCAGACGTGAATACTGGCAACTGACCAAAGCCGTCCAGGCCAACTTTTGCAAGCTCTTGCTGCCGCCGCGCTGCTGCGCTATCTTGACGGATGACTGGCTCACAAGGCCTAAGAAAAATCAGAAATGCTGGCCAATCTCTTTGCGGATAATTCCCGGGTCGATGACTGTGGCAAGCAACCTCCCACTATCGCCGACTGTGGAACCACGATGCCGGATATTGTAATCCGGCACAGTGCGGCATTGGTGCTGAAGAAGTATGCAGCTGAATTATGTCCAACGCTAACACGCCTGTATCGTCTTTCCTATTCGTCAGGAGAAGAGTCGAAGGCTTGGTAGGAGGCGAACGTTCAGCAGATCCCCAAGAAAGGGGATCGGTCGGATCCGGCCAACTATCGCACCATAGCCGTAACTGCAGTGTTCGAGCTAATTATCAACAAACAGCTCATGCGCCATCTGGAGAATCACTCGTTAATTAGCGATTGTCAATATGGCTTTAGGCCGAAACGATCAACGGGTGACCACTCAGCGTACATTACACACACCTGGGGTGAGGCTATGGAGAAGCACGGTGAATCTCTGGCTATTAGCCTAGACATAGCTAAAGCCTTTGATAGGGTATGACATGCGTCGCATCTTTCCAAGCTGCCAGCATGTGGTCTATCGCCTCAGTTGTGCCGATGGTTGGCCAGCTTCCTGCACGGGCGACGTACACGGGTCCTCTGTGATGGTCAGGCTTCCTGCTTTTTGCAGGTATATGCCGGAGTACCACAGGGATCGGTATTTTCCCCAACTCTCTTTCTTCTGCATATCAATGACATGCTGTCCCTTGGGTGCATTCATTGTTATTCGGATGATAGTACTCTGCATGGGAGCTATTCTGGCCGTCCAGCGGAGGGGCGAGGCGACGTGGAAGGAAAGAGACGACAACTCGTGGCGGATCTTCACCGGGACCTGGGTCGCATTGCCCAATGGGGTTCGGACAACCTGGTCGAGTTCAATGCCAGAAAAACACACAGTTTACAGCTAAGATCTTCCCATTCCTATCCCTACCCTGTCTTCGGAACATTACGGTTCCACTAAAAGAAAGCTCAATTACAAAACCTACGCAGAGAGATGTATTGGGCTGGCCTCGTGGAAACTAGAATTCCTGAATAAGCTGAGACTACTTCACGTCACATCAGAGATGTTTACTGTACAAGACGAAGATTCGCCCCTGCGTCGAATTCTGTTCTCACTTTTGGGATGACTCCGCAAGACACCTACTAGCGTCAACGCTATGCAGCGACGTGCTATCCGAATAATTGGTTGTCCTGAGGTGACGGGAGGCCTCGAACCGTTAGCGCAACGAAGAACCATAGCGTCCTTGGCTGCCTTCTACCGAATGTATTACGGTGAATGTTCTGAAGAGCTCGATTCAACCTAATCCTACCATCTCCTTTCCAAACCCGAACAACGCGTGCAGGGGCAGAGATGCCACTCATACAAAGTGGAGAGAATTTTCGCCTGAACCAAGCATTTCAAAAGATCGTTCATCTGTCGAACTATAAGAACATGGAACGACCTGCCCGCATACGTTTTTCCCTCATCTTACAATCCCGGGTTCTTCAAGAGGAGCGTGAAGAGGCACATCACAGGGCCGGCAACTTGAGGAATCACTGTCGAAAGTTTTACAGACTGTGAGACTGGCCCCTAATCGTTAGATGCACCACGGCTTACCATCAGGGTGGTGGCGACGTCAATTTGACGAGCTTAATATTAAAAAATATAAGTTTATTTAATAATGTAGCCCTTAAAAATGAGTTAGCAAGTGATCCTTATGACCTAAAAATTATTACACTAGTCGATTATTACCTTATTTTCTTCAGAATTGCGCAGTGAAGTAGATTTACACCCTTCGGTGAAATCTTAGGATGGAAATTTGACGGGTGTAAAGGACTTTTATTTTCAAATTTATGGTCGTAAAGGAAATCTATCTCGGTAAATACAGCACTAGGGTATTTTTTTTAATCTGCCTTAGAAAATACTATAAATTCTAAGCACTTTCTTCCTTGGTTTTATTAAAATAGCTCAAGAAACAAAAAAGTTAGAGAACAAAATATTTTTTTTCTTTTGTTTTTTGCTTCTCCTGAAAAGTCCCATTTTGTCCTTTACGACCTTTGAGCCCAGAGGTATCGATATTTTCTACGTTTAGGGACATAACGAGGTAATTTTGACCAATAGTCGTGGAGAAAAAAAAGAAAAAAAACTAAAAATTGTACGAATGGTGAACAGCTTCCCCTACTTAGGATATTGTAGGTATTTTTAGGGTTCCGTAGCCGAATGGCAAAACACGGAACCCTTATAGATTCGTCATGTCTGTCTGTCTGTCTGTCTGTCCGTCCGTATGTCACAGCCACTTTTCTCCGAAATTAGAAATGCTATTGAAACTTGGTAAATCGATGTATTCTGTGAACCGCATTTAGATTTTTTATATAAAACTAGAAAAAAAGCAGTAAATTTTGGGGGTCCCCATACTCAGAACTGCAACTCATTTTTTTTTTCTTTAAACCCATACGTGTGGGGTATCTATAGACAGGTCTTTAAAAATGTTATTGAGGTTCCTAACATCATTTTTTTTCTAAAGTGAATAGTTTGAGCAAGAGACACTTCCAAAGTGGAAAAATGTGTCCTCCCCTCTAACTTCTAAACTAAGAAAATGATAAATCTAAAAAAATATATAATGTACATTGCTATAAAAACTACTAACGAAGATTAGTTTGAACGAGATAGAGTTGGTAGTTTTTTTTAATACGTCATAAACCGCAATTTTCAGTTAGAAAAAGCACTACCACTGCGAAATTAGCTCTCTTAGCGATAAGACATCTACAGCCGGAAAGTTCTTGTTCTTGTAAACATGTAAAGTACTATGTGATATTGAGCCTGACCTTAGACCATTTAGCAATTCAGAGTGTTTTAGATTCTCTTTCTTCTAAATAGGAACTAACCATAAGCATAGTGTTGTTGAAGAGTTGTAAACTGACATAATGCTTTATAATGACAGTTTTCATTTTAACTTGTATTTTCCAAATCTCTGTGCAAACAAAATATATATTTAGTGCAGATTATTCTTGCTCACAGACATTCAGAGATACGTGGGTTTGGACGTTATGGGAGAATTATGCATAGTGATACATTTTAACAAATGGCTAGAAGTGGTGTAGACTCTACAGTACAGGATACTATAATAAGTTGATAGTGCACATATTTGAGCATAAATATCGGTAAAATGACTACACCACCTGACAAGGGAACTAAAAGAACTCTTAAGTTCATAGACGAAGAACCAATTGAAAAAGTTATAACCGATGATGTGGAAGTAACTTCGGAAACAGAAATAGTCACCGAAATAATCGTACCAGAAGAAGGGCGCTGGGGGTGGGTTGTGGTTGCGGGCAGTTTCATGAATTGTTTTATATTAGAGGGCATTTTTTTTACATTTGGAAGTATTTATAATGATATATCACAAGATTTACAGGCTGATGTATCATCAGTAACTGTTATAAATTCTGTTAACATTGCTCTACTTTATATAACAGGTCCAGTAGCATCTGCATTTGTAAATAGATTTGGTTTTCGAATATGTGTAATGATTGGTTCTATAATTGTATCTTCTGCTTACCTTACGTCATATTTAGCAGGAGGATATGTAGTTCTCTTAATTTTTAACGGGGTCATCTCTGGAATTGGAGGCTGTTTTATCATTATGTCATCTCAATTAGTTGTGAGTTTTTATTTCGAACGTCTTCGAGCAATTGCAGTGGCAATCGCTGGTTTAGGCACAAATCTAGGCGTAACAGTTATGTATAGAGTTAATACTTTTCTTATTGAGTTAGCTGGTTGGAGAGTAACAACACTTTTTCACGCGGGATTAATAGGAAATATTTATTTTATAGCTATGGTATATAGACCTTTACTGTCTTTAAGCGTGAAAAATGAGGCAGAGGATGTTCAAACACTAACTTATTTACCTAGTTTATCAACTGTTGCTATAAAGGCGAGCCGAACTCAGACAAAAGAAGCAATACCTGTAACTACTCGAACTGAAAAGCTATTTAGTGCTGTATCAAATGTACATTTTCCTACAGTAGCAGATGTGGTCGGAGAAGTTGATGCAGATGCAAATGATAACGAGGCAGGCCCATCATCATCAGTGCCGCAGACTACGCCAAAATTAACCTTAGAAGCTCGTCAGCCTAGAGGTGGTATTAGTCAAAGGCAATTAAAACAGGTTCAGTCTATAATGTCACGTAAAAGCCTAGTGGACAATGAAAAACAAATTAAAATTACTTTTAATAATATAGAACTTAAAAAAAAGCGTCGTTGGTGGAAATGCTGTCACTGGGAGGGCCATGTGAAAGAAACCAGACCCATGTATAGAGACGACGCTTTCTACCAGGGAACAGTACAAAATTTACCAGCATATGAAAAACAGGTGACAAGCACGAGAGAAAGAAGACAGACAGGATTTGAATATCAGATGGCTGTGTCAAGAGCAGTAGCGGCTTCTGATTTGCAGGAACGTAAAGGTATATGTACAACTTCTGTAAGAAGGGTTTTAGCGACAATGATGGACCCACAGTTACTTAAACGAAATTCGTTCTTTATGGTATGTATATCGTCTTTTTTACTCAGCTTAGGGTCACTTGTACCATTAATATTTGTGCCAGATCGTGCTAAAAGTGAAGGTATTGAGGATGTACACTGCAATACATTTATAAGTGCCATTGGGCTCTCTGGTGCTATAGGTAGAGTTATTGCGGGATTAATCGGGTGCAAATTGAATCCAATAAAAATATACTCCGTAGCAGCTCTTACGGCAGGAACTGCACTCATCATATCAAATCTTACATTTAATGTGTATTACCAATATTTTTGTTATGTGCTATTTGGTTTGGCCACTGCTCACATAAGTAGTCTACGAAGTCTTGTTCTTGTAAATTTGTATGGGTTGGAAAAACTTACAAATGCCACAGGTATGCTCCTAATGTTTCAAGGTTTTGGGTGTCTAATAAGTACACCCATTGCAGGAGCACTTAAGGGCAATTTTGGGTATAAAGCATCTTTTTACACAGCGGGGACCTTTATGGTTATTGGGGGTCTAGTAATAATGAATGTGAAAATGGTAGCTAAAAGCGAAGACAGAAAAGCAGCTAAAATGGTAGTTGGTAAATACTCTTCAGTAATAAAAAGAAAGCGGTCAATAAAATCGAAATCGGGCAATCTAGCACCGATTCCTGAAAAACAATGAAGTTTTAGCAAGACTTGGATGATGAGATGAGGATGATGAATACTACCTACAAAATTATTTGGAGTGAAAATTCAATTTGATTCCCCAAGGCACTTAAACCCATAAAGGGACAGTGACGTGACCAACCAATCTACTTCAACCGAATCCGATGTTTTTCTTTACCTTATAAACGATTTTTAGGGTAAGGAATAAATAGCATAATTATATTCAGCTCCAGCTCCAATAAGCTTATGCCGTATTTTTATTATTTTCTAACGCCATGAAACGTCAGTAATCAGAGCAACAAACAGTTACTGGGTGGCCTGAAAATTTTCAACAGTGGGTCGTTAACAACCTGCGCTTGTCTATTTCAACACACAATAAAGACTTACCACTTACAACGTGGGACAAAAAAATAATAAATGAAATGTGACCGGCAAATACTGGCGTACGCGCATTGCTGTGTATCTCACTCTGATTGCCTGCAGACATTTTTCAACGCGTAAAAAAATATAAAATACAGCATTAGCTGAATGGAACTGAATTAATGCGAGTAGTTCCCATCATAATATTCGCATCTCGCTAGCGACATACGTAAATAACTATGATTTACTTCGAAGATAATTATATTTATCATTATATAATAATGTAGGTAATTATTTTTAAATACCTTTATCAGCTCTGTAAAGCACGGAGAGGTCTTGCTTTTGTTTTAACTACGTACAGTATCTAGTATTAAAAGGTGTATACGCGTCCAATATTATGCATTGTATAATGTTAAAAAAGGAGTGTATGTATTTTGTAAGTTAAGCCTAAGATTCAATTGATAAATATAGCGTAAATAACTTATTTGTGTTTGTTTTGTTACTTTAAATGTAAGTACTGAAATTTATAGTTAGCGCAAGCTAAAGATACTGAACTGCGACTGGCTTCACAGCTATCCGGGAAACCCGTACGGGCTGTAAGTACGGGGGCCTGGAGCGGAAGTACATACTAGGCGCTAGAATAGAACATCGTTACACAGCAGACGCGGATTGGTGCGCACGCGACCCGCTCTCTGGGTAGAGCCCGTTTATAGTCCGTTCACTGTTATTTAACCTCTGACTGACCGCTTGTCGATCGTTTTCTGTGTGTTGATATTGCAGTAGATCGCCCTATGAGTGCCAGCCTAAGACGTTTTACCGAATATGGTGGAGATTATAACATCCATTTAGTTTTTCATGTCATAATAATTTTAACTTTACTCAGACAGTGCTTCTGTTGCTATGCGATTGTATTTCAAGCGCTAGCGACACGGTCAAACTGCAATTGTCATGCCTCGTCAATATCATGTGTACATACACGTCGATGCACACATATAAAAAAAACACGCACACTGAAGCAACTTCCATTCATAAAATATCAGACTTGACACAATATTACTGCCTCTGTGGCGCAGTCGGTAGTGATACCGCCTGCGGCGCTGGAGGTCGTGGGTTCGATTCCCACCGGAGACAAATATTTGTGTGACCCATAAATGTTTGTCTCCAGAGTCTGGGTGTTTCTATGTATAATATGTATGTATTTAAAAGTATATAAGTATTAATATCCGAGTTCTGATACCCAATAACACAAGCAGGTTATTCCTAGCTAACTTTGGGATCAGATAGCGTTGCGTGAGATGTCCGTGAATATTTATTTATTTATAAATTGACCCGTGTCGGGAGCCTTTCGAAGAATTATTTTTTTACTTACGTGTCGTGGCGTATCGTAATGCTTACTGTCGTGACGCATGACGGTGAGTGTGCATACTAATTACTAACGTGTCGTGTTCGTGGCGTACTCTGGCTTATTTCTGACCAGTTCATAACGAACCTTTGCAGGGTTCAAACATACATGCATAATGTATTTTTACTTTTTTGTATTTATTTTTTTATTATTATCTATTTATTTTATTTTTATTTCTTTTTCCCAAGCAGCATTTCAGGTCAATCATTTGAACAGAAATGCTGCGTGGGAAAAAAAGACTTGTTTTCTTTTACTCTTTAAGGGGTCCCGACATGATCAATTGGCAATTGTCATGCACGTTAAATTTCATGTGTACATACTAATAACGTGCTTGACAATTGCCAATTGATCGTGTCTGGAGTCGGGACCCCTTTACACTTTGAGTATAATAGGCTAGATGTTCGCGCCACGAGCCACGCGCCGGTCACTTGATCTAAGATAGAGACACATTCATCTGTTGTGTCGTGTCGCGTCATAACCCGACCCACATCACATCACGATACCCATCGGTGGCGAACTGGCGAGCAGTCGTAGTCGGCGCCACGACAGAACTAGTTGCGACACGACATGGCATGCAAATATAGTCCATGTCAAAAGTCTTAATCATTAAGCTCTTTTATGATTAAGCAAACAGGGCAGTTTCACACGCTGCTTGATGAGTCTGATGAAGAAATACCTCTCTTAATAAATACTTTAGTTGACTATTACCCTACTGGCACACCAGCGCCATTGTGGCAGTCTGTTAAACTGTTGTTTACCTATAAAGTGGGACAGTTTTTCAAGATCATAAATTATAAGGAGAATGGTCCATGTTGTGTGGCGGGCGGCCCGTTACAATTTATGTACATATTCGATTCCGCTACAACATATCCTCTCTATCTTCTTTTTGATATCATACATTACGCTTCGTATCTATAAACGGATCGTAAGATTAATTTGTAGTTCATTTGAGGAGAATTGAATTTATTCAGAGAAGTTTTATAGCAAGTTTAAATACATTTTACAATAATATTGTCACGCATTTATTCCCGAAGACGCTAGAAGGAGGTAGGCACAGGCACAGGTACCGTTTAGCTTAGGTACCGGCGGTCTACGCCTACAGTTTACATTTAGTTTCGTCCCTCATAACACGTAGGTAATAGGTGGTGAGCCTAGTTATCAACAGGATATAGGTTGTGACTGCTGTTGAAAAATTCTAAGCCAACTCAAAAATTTTAATAAAAGTGTATGAAAAATAAGTAGGCAATCATTTTCATATGAAAGACCAAAACCAATTAGAATTTGAGTTTTAGTAACAAAATAAAAGCAATTTAGTCTTTGGTTGTTAATATTTTTTACTATGGCAGCATTTTTTTTATATTTCATGTTCGAGCGCATTTTGTTCTACGACCGGCCGCCATACTCAAACAAAAAGATTGAGATGAAAAGATAAATTTATATATATATTGGCGTTGTTGAAAGTGTTTAATTTGCTAAATGAGTTCTAAATCAGATGTAAATAGAAGAGTGCTCGCCATTCAGGCGAAAAAGAAACGTCATAAACTCGGTAAAAAGAAAAATCGAGATGAGGATCACGGGGCTGGTGGACAAGGAAACGGTCTGCGCAACCAGAATCAGAATCGTTTAGAACCTACACATAGCTCTTCCAATGAAACGATTGAGGAAGACGAAGATGAGCAATATGCGAGTGATGACGAGGAACAGGAGGATAGTACAGACTATTGTAAGGGTGGTTACCATCCTGTCAAAATAGGAGACTTATTCCTGAATCGGTACCACGTCACTAGAAAATTGGGATGGGGCCATTTCTCTACTGTTTGGTTGTGTTGGGATTTAGTCGACAAGCGTTTTGTCGCTTTAAAAGTCGTAAAATCAGCACTTCATTTCACAGAGACAGCTTTAGATGAAATAAAAATATTGAAAGCAGTCCGTGACAGCGATCCGACTGATCCCAAGAGAAATAAGACCGTTCAGTTGCTTAATGACTTTAAAATTACTGGTGTGAATGGAACCCATGTGTGCATGGTATTTGAAGTTTTGGGTCACCACCTACTGAAGTTGATACTCAAGTCGAATTATAGAGGTATACCACGGGACAATGTGAAAACAATAATACGTCAGGTACTGGAAGGTTTGGACTACCTTCATACTAAATGTAAGATAATTCATACAGATATTAAGCCAGAGAATGTGTTGGTATGTGTTGATGAACCGTATATCCGGAAACTGGCAGCTGAAGCGACTGAACTACATTCCTTAGGCTTGAGACTTCCACACTCCTTGATTAGTACTGCACCAAAGGAATTCCAAGAACAAGTAGTAACGGCTAAAATGAGTAGAAA
Source organism: Miltochrista miniata (assembly GCA_933228765.1). Taxonomy (NCBI): domain Eukaryota; kingdom Metazoa; phylum Arthropoda; class Insecta; order Lepidoptera; family Erebidae; genus Miltochrista; species Miltochrista miniata. Next base: position 20,969,142 of record OW121766.1, on the reverse strand, counting down.
TAAAAAGAAAAAGTTAAAGAAGAAAGCCAAACGTCAATCAATGCTACTTAAAAAACAAATGGAACAAATTGAAGAAATGGAGGAGCAGAAAAAGGTTCAGAATAACAGTGATTCGGCTCCCATGTCTCAAGATAATGATGATTCTCCTCCAACTCCTGAAGAGGCAAGTGTCATCGAAACTACTCGATCAGAAAATGATGCCAATATCAACGGTTGTAATGATTTAGAGCAAGCGGATGAGGAAGCATTTGATACAGACGCTGAGGCTGTTCAGGTAAGGACTAAGCAGTATGGCTGTGGAGATGATGCCTGTACTCCGATGTCCGAAGGAGAAATGACTGATACTCCACCCTCTTTTAACTCACAATCAACTAAAGGTAAATCTTTAGAAAAGAAAGTAGACCCTGCTTTTGATGTTTGTGATCTAGAAGTAAAGATAGCCGACTTGGGTAATGCATGTTGGGTTCACAGGCACTTTACCGAGGACATTCAAACAAGGCAATACAGATCTTTAGAGGTATTGTTGAGTGCTGGTTACGGAACATCTGCCGACATATGGAGCACAGCTTGTATGGCATTTGAATTGGCTACTGGAGATTATTTATTTGAACCACATTCAGGTGACGGTTACAGTCGCGATGAAGATCACCTCGCTCATATTATAGAACTCTTAGGGGATATTCCTAAGAGAATTGCCGCTTCAGGAAAATATTCTAAAGTGTTCTTTAATAAAAAGGGTGAATTGAGAAATATAACAGGTTTAAAACCTTGGGGCTTAGTATCTGTGCTTACAGAGAAGTATGAATGGAGTCAGTCAGACGCTGAGGAATTTGCTGATTTTCTAAGACCTATGTTGGATTTTGACCCGAATCGGCGTGCTACAGCCTATGAGTGCCTTCAGCATCAATGGTTAAAAATTTCAACATCAGAAACTGAGTCTGACAAATAAATGTTGCTCTCTGGAATGAATGATAATGCATTCATGAAATCAGTAGTATCACCTCACAGAGTATTCCAGTCTTATACAATTTTAATAAAAAGTTTATTTATGAATTTCTTTGTGAATAATTTTCTTTGTTATTGAGGTTGTTTTGAGGGCAATCCTGAATATTTGAGGATAGAAATTGTGTATGACTACTTATTGAAGACATAGATGCTTAACGTTACTTTTTGTGACCTGCAGCCAAGTATATAATACACTAGCTGCTCATCATAAAGTTATTAATTTGAAATGTATAGTAATTGGCATATACTAGATGTCTTAAATTACATAACTGTACATACAGATAACTTTAGGAAAAATTGTGATGTATGGACAAGTAGACAATAGAGATTTTGTCACATTAATCTTTTAGAAATTTAGTTGATCAATACCTACATAGCTCTGCACTCCAGATGATATCCTAATAGGCCAACCCAATGTAAAGGAGTCTTACATCATGTAGTAGCCATTCAGGAGTAGAATCACATAGTTTAAGTTGTGTTTATCATTATCACAATGAAAATCTCATTATGTAAACTTAGCTGTAAGACAGTATTTGTAATGCCACACCTCCGAGACTGCCCTTTTGTATTGAGTCATCAAAATTAAACAATGGCTGGAATTCTTATCGGAGACAGTATGAAGACATGAGTCCTGTACCAGCTGTTTAATAATTATTTATCATAAATCCCAATATGACCATAATTTGTAATAATCTCTGCAAATTTACATGAATAAAATGTCCAAACGAGCTTGTAATTATGTTTATTTTTTATTTTACATTTTTGGACCAATCTACCCACTATTTAATAAACATTTTTATTAATTAGGAATGCCAAATCTGAACAGTGGAAAACTATTATTATCAGCATTTGAGGTCCTCTCTGAAAGGGAAAGTTGATGTAACTGACCCTAAAACTTAGAAGAAGAGATTGCTCATAAGAAAGCATTAACGGCAAGCGGTGTCATCCAAAGTGTAAGATTTGTACAAATTTATTTATGGAATTATTGGAATTCAGCAAACAGGTAAGCAAGAAACTAATAACGTGAAGAGTAAGTACCTAGTTATGATACCTGCTAAAGGATTCTTTGGTTCCATGACCTGAATTCCACATAGTCAACCCACGCACGGTGCAATTATTATTGTAGTAAGTATAAGCAAAGTTTGGTTACGGAGTTATATCAAGTCCGGTTTAGCGAAAGAACCCAGTATCAGTTAGTGGTACAATGATAAAGATTCTCTTTATATTCTGCTTTTACTGAGTTTACGTATTCAGGGAGGGGCCGGAAATATCATTGTAAAGATTGTTGGCAACTCAGTTGAGCTCATTGTGTAGCTATAACGTTATTGTGAACCAGCTGGCCTACTATAAGACCTATTGTAAGAGGGTACTACGGCACGTTATGGCAATGCACCCGCGATATGTTTTATACCTGCCTACCTAAATAATAATACCTACTGCACATTTGCTCCATGCTACTGCATGTGTGTAAGTAGGTAGAAATCATCATGGATGCTATGCCGGACTTCTAACGAATAAAAAACCTCACGTAACGCCCAACAGCCTATGGTTGGGAGCCCCGGGTAAGTCCTCGGAAGGATGTCCCAGGACTCCCGACAGACCTACAGCCACCACTGCGGCCTCGCCCAGGGGGGCGGTTCGGGTGCTATCCTGCGTCTTTGGGGTGTTTCGGGTGTGATCCCGCTTCTAAGGGGGGGCGTGCGTGAATCCCTCACGTCACGCTGCCGTCATGGGCCTGCTTCTGTAAGGACGGTGAGCAGTCCTCTCAACGTCCTCAGGCCCCGGTCATGGAGGCCGATAGTCTTCGACGAAGACACGTCGGCGGCGCCCAAGCCGCCGACTGCGGAACTCTGGTGGGGTGTCTTCGCCACAGATACATATCGAAGCTACCCTGCCCGGTAAGTATCTGTGACAACCGGTAGGAGAGAGCACTGTGTCTCCTGTCCAGCTCCTCGTCCATGACCGGTCCGACGGCCGCGATTGTGGCGAATCCCCCCTTTGGTTGCTCAAGTTGCACCTTCCATGTCTCCACGGTTTCCTGGTGGAGCTGGGACCGCTGGGCCTCGATTTCTCGAGACGCAGGCCTTTGGCCCCGCTCCAGTGCCTCCTTGCGCTATCTAAACAGTGACGCAAGGGCTCTCGCTTCTGACCACCTTTGTACTATAAAAAAAAACTCCGAAGAAAGATTAGAGAGATAGTAAAATAGTACCAAGGTTTAGGCTTAGTTACAGTAGGTATTCTCCTTTTACTTCGAGTATGCTACAGCAGAGAACAACCATTTCCTTGGGTCCCAGGGTTCATCGTGTTGGTAATTAGAGCGAACAGAAACGAATGAACGACTGAGAATGAACCTTGAAAGATCTTACAAACCTTGCCGATAGTGAACTCGTTCCCTCTCTCCAAAACAAGTGTCTTGAGCTGCAATTGTGTTGTGAAGTATCTAGAGCAGCATTTCTAGCATTCTAGCTAGAAATTACACTATCTTTTTGCAGTGAGATCTAAACCACGTAACCTTCTCCACAACGTCAGGTTACGATTTCTTGGGTCTGTTGGAATTTAGGTGGTAGGTACATATGGCAGCGTGTCCCCTGTGTTTCCTAGCGACCTTTTTAGGGTTCCGTACCAAAGGGTAAAAACGGGTCCCTATTCATGAGATTTCACTGTCCGTCTGTCAGTCTGTCTGTCCATCTATCAGTCAGGAAGTCAAATCCGAAAAAAAGGGGGATTCTCATACAACAACATTGTTTTTCCCCGTTTTTTGGTACGATACCCTCCGTGTGCGAGTCCGACTCGCTCTTGGCCGGTTTTTTATACAAAACGTGGCCGTGTTTTCAGTTTTTCCGCAATATTAACATGAAGACAGTCACGAATATAATCCTGACTGACGAGGCACCTTTTCGTGACATGTTCGTCGCACACATAGAGCAACGCGAACTGTCTAAGGCGCGCGATGCTCTGTGGTCGCAGCAGTCATCTTCACAACGTGCAGATCCTGCATGCAATGTGTCGTTCCTAGTTTCCGCGAGGCCAGCTCAATACAACTCTCTATGTACTTTTTGTGATTGAGCTCACGCCGGACGTCACAACCGAGGATCTCCAGGTTGTCCTTTAGTGGAATCATTATTATGCTCTGATGAGAGGGTGGGCCTGTATTTTTCTGGCATTGAACTCGACCAGGTTGTCTGAACCCCATTGGGCAATGTGTTATCTCAGCTGTCCCTGTGTGGGATCGGTAGACACACACGTAGATCTGACTCATGGAGCCGTGATCGTGCAGTCAAATGATGGAGAAGGAAGGGTTCTCAAGGCAGCGCAGCCGGTGACAGCAAACATTCGCCCTAACGAACGCGCACACCCTGGCTTTATCTCGAAATGGTTTCTCGGTGATATAGCCAGGGTAACATAGGTACGACTGATCATCAGGGCGGCGTATTTGCGTCTCCGTTAGGAACATCGCAGCTGGTCGTGCCGTCTCTAGATGGTGAAAGACGGAGTCGAGGTTGGCATGGAGTCCGCGGATGTTAGCGAACTCCACCTCGAACAGAGCGTTTCTGGGATTAGTCGTAGCGGTCGCTGTGGTATCTTCTTTTCTATTTTGCGCTGCCATGATAGTTGTTAAATGAAGGGAGACGTGAAGACGGAGCGATATTTGCTACAGCAGTGAGTGACAAGGCGTAGGGGCTAGCTTCATCTATGACTGTGTGGTGAGACGGAAGCCGACCCGCCGGACGGAAGGGCCCCCGTACGCCCCCGAGTGGGGCCGCCGGGTCCCAGTCCGGTCACCATCCGGCACGACGAACTACATCGGAATAATGAAAGGCCTGGTGGGGCAGCCTCCCAGGGTGGTTAGTTCCAGCTGGACCCCTGTACTATGCCGCGGACGGCCAGTGGCAAAACCCCCCCGAACGCAACCCAACCGGGGCTGGGTTACTTGGGGGGCTGTTCACAGCTGCACGGTGGTAACCCCCCGGACCAACACTATAGTGTTAGTCCGGGGGGGTACCACCACTATCTTATCTACACCTAAATGGGTTTTATGAAAGGCATAACTTGGCAAGGTACCTATATATGTTCAACAGTCAATTCACATCAAAACAAATGTTGCTGAGAAACATTTAGAAATGAGATTCAAACCAGAATGAGACGATACAAATCGCCGCGCCGCATTAGGTAAAGGATAACTTGAATTTGTTAGCGATATGCACGAGTAAATAACATAGCAATGCACACGAATGCTAATTCGCCAGCACGGTGTGTAAAATCAGACAGGCGACCCGCGATGCTTTAGCTTGCCCAACCGTCAACTACAAAAGCAGATATAGATATTGATGAGATATTTTAATACCTACCTAATCTATAAATACCTACACCTCGAGAACAGTTAATAACACAATAATACAAGTCTTCCAGGGCATAGGTAGATAGTTAATTTCTTCGGATACCAACAAAAACGTTGGTAATAAAAAAAAACATCTCAAAAAGCAAGCAATCAGCCGCAGAGTAGTGTTCGTAGTCCTAATACGAACAGATGCAGAATAAAACATGGTTCAGAATAAAACACTTGATAGTAAAACATGGTCTGCAGGGTATCCCGCAAACTACTTGATGCAGCAGTAAGTTTTAGGCTACCATATCGTGGAATCAAAGTATTAGGTCAATTGGATCAGTGGATTTTAGTGAGATCCCTTTATGCTTTATCAGCTAAAAAGTGAACAGACAATCTTCAAAATTTAGATATAGATAAGGATTATCTCGATAACATCGGCTTTCAAACAAGATTGGTCCATCCATTCGAGAGCTATGATGTTACAGAAACCCAGACAGATATTCACGGACATTTCACACAACGCTATCTGATCCCAAAGTAAGTTAGGAACAACCTGCTTGTGTTATGGGTATCAGACCACGGATATTAATACCTATATACTTTTTAAATACATACCTACATATTATACATAGAAACACCCAGACTCTTAAGATAAACATTTATGGGCCACACAAATATTTGTCTTCGGTGGGAATCGAACCCACGACCTCCAGCGCCGCAGGCGGTATCACTAACGACTGCGCTACAGAGGCAGTCAAGTCAAGATACATAGGTAAATTGCCGTTATTAGGTACTATAATCTCCAATCCCTTTTTAATTAGGCATCAGTTTAACTGTACTTAGGCGCCTGCTTCATATTGACATGAAATGTCTTCGTATTGTAATTTTTAATCTGTTTGTCTTAGGACTGAAAATTTTAATGTATTTAAACTTTCGCTACTTTCACTCATATTTATGCATAACTCGGGTCTTATTTTCGACGTATTATTATGTAGTTCTATTATATAATACTTTAAGGTAGGTATGTATGACGTTATTTACTACCCGTGACCAAGGCAATTCGGTCGAAACGTGTCGCAATAGTAGATTGTTAACCGAGGGTGGAAAGAATCAATTCCCGAGGTATTTAGACGCCCGAGCGCAGCGAGGGCGGCTATAGTCCGAGTCGGAATTGATTCTTTTACCCGAGTTAAACACTCTACTTTTCATTTCAAATACGAGGAAAATGAAACGAATAATAAGATTCAAACCTTACCATAATACATTATTACCAATTGTTTTGAATTCTGTTACAGATAAAATAATAACAACTACCTTATTTCGACTTCTTAAATTTTAAATATGGAACTCCGGCCGGCCCCATACACGTACAATATTGACTCAATATTTATTTCCATTCGAATATAGTCTGTTCAAACCTCAATAATATGTTCAATTTTTTGCTACATTGATCAATATTATTGTACGTGTATGGGGCCGGAAGAAATTTTCGCTAAGTTCACACTGGCTGTTTGGAAAGTCGCATGGCCGCAGCATTTTTTTAAAATTTTTTTTTACACAAATCTCTTCACTATCACAGCTGACCTGTCAGCAGTTCTATTTTTAAAGTTCATTCCGGCCCTTGGGTGGGAAGTAATTTGTATGAGTTTTTCCCTCCCTAGGGAGGGAAACAGCATTTTCCACCCAGTAGTCAGATCAAGAAAACACTATTTTCCGAGTATGAGAAATGAAAAAGTACATTGTGTGGTAAAAATTGGCAAATTATTCAAAATTCATTTACTTAGGCATAATTATATTAATTATATACAGATGTATTTGTAAACGTCACTTATATGTATAAACCAAAGAGTTACCACCAGTTCACAACGCGACCCACCTGAGAAGAACTGGGCGCCGATTCTCGACCACACGACGTGAATGCGTGGACGCAAATTTACGGGTGAAACGTCGTCCGTCTCATGTTCGCCGTTCCTAAATACGAGACAGGCGACGCGTCACCCGCCGATTTCCGTCCACGCATTCATGTCGTGTGAAGCGAGAATCGGTGCCCTGGCAAGAAACTCAGCGGGTTGTTTCTTTAAATGCTCTATTTACAATATTGTTGGGAGCAAGATGACGCAGCGCTAGGGTTAGCTGTTAGGTACTAGATGATGCAACGGGAGGGTTAGCTCTGTAGAGGGGATTTACGTCTATAAAAGCTGCTGCATACCTTTATTCGCTCTCTTTTTGCTCTTCTCTGCACAGTTGTTCAAAACATCGTTCTGGTAACATCTTTCCTTATATTTTCTCTTGTATGTGTTCCAATCTGCAAACTTGTCTTTGAATTAAATATTAGAATTTAATAACTCTCAAGTCATGTTGCGTTTGCGGTTAAGAATGAAATTAATTATAACGGTTGTGTTTGTAGATGTATTTTCTAGTTAAGTGTGTATTAGTGATAGTTCTCTTTAAATTTAGTAATTTGTGCTATTTACCTAAGTAAAATCATAGTTGTACTGTTTAAGATTCAAATAAATTGTACCTTTCATGTCGGTAGCTGTGTATTATTTTATGAATCTTTGTATAGGTTAGTTGTAGTTTCCCAATAATATACATACCTTATAATGAATCTAAAAACTATGCATCTTAACAGTTTTTTGAGAATCCAGCAGAGCAGGTCATTTCCAGACTTCCTTATCCATCATATAATCACCAACTGTATACTCGTATCCCTTGCAGTATAATATACGTAAGTATAACAAACTTTTTGAATTTATATAAGGACATACTTTTAATTTCGTTAGGTAACCTGTTGTAAAAGCGTATACAGTTACGCATGAAAGAATTACTGAAATTAAAAGTTGGATTTAATATATCCGGGACTTTTGCTGAGTGATTTCCGACCATAGATTTAGGATATTTCGCTACTCTTTCCGACAGCATTGGTGCCCTTGGTGGTGCTGTGGTTAAGTGCTGCTGTGCTGAGGTCTCGAGTTCAATTCTCCGGTCGATAATAATTTCAGAGTTTTAGCCCCTCTCTATAAAATAGAGTGCAGAGAGCTTATGGCAAGACTTTGTCTGTAGCTGTGACTCTGTGGCATTAAACTACGTCACTTGGTCACGTAGATCATCTGTTCAAAGTTTGAAATAAAACTAAAATGACAACGTCAATCGGATTGAACTTTCACTTTCACAATAAACGTGTTAGAGAGGGGCAGTCTGGTGAGAACGATCTCACGGCTTTCTTGTTGTTGTTTTATATGTTTACTTATGTATGTAAACACAACAACTACTTAAGTATGTGTAATAAGTTTTCTAGATCACATAGCACAAGCTAGCTAAGGTAGCATAGCATGTTAGCTTAATTTAGTCGAGATGGCGTTGTTAGACAATGTCCTAAAAACATACATACATATGGTCACGCCTTTATCCCCGAAGGGGTAGGCAGAGGCACATTATATGCCCACATTTCACCTTCTTTTTGTATTATTTGTCCCACGTAATAGGTGGTGAGCCGTATTGCCGTGTTTAAATGGACAGGCGCAGCTTGTGACTGCCTGCTGTTGAAAATAAAGCCTTCAACTTTGCTTAACGACTGCCATTTCACTGGCAACCGGGACCAACGGCTTAACGTGGCTTCCGAAGCACGGAAACGCTCAAATAAATGTCACAAAGTGGTCCACGTGGTGGTCACCCATCCATATCCGGCCATAGTAAATGTTGCTTACTGCAGTGATCGTTTACAGAACACTGAGTCCGCGGGGCCACGAGCGCTTCCTAAAAACAGGCACGAGTAAAAAAAGAAAATAAAAAAACTATACCAATAAAAACCGAGTAAGTGCGAGTCGCTTTTTCTGTTTTTAGGGTTCCGTACCCAAAGGGTAAAAAACGGGACCCTATTCATGAGACTTCGCTGTCCGTCTGTCTGTCTGTCCGTCCGTCACGAGGCTGTATCTCATAAACGGTGATAGCTAGAGAGCTGAAATTTTCACAGATTACGAGCAGGTATGTGTTTCTGTTGCCGCTATAACAACAAATACTAAAAAACTAGAAAACTAATAATAGGCGATAGGGGGGCTCCCATACAACAAACGTGATATTTTTGCAATTTTATTTTTTACTAGCTGACCCGCGCAACTTCGTTTGCGTCACATGAGAGTGAGAAAGAGAGAGGTGTGGAATAGATATTTAAAGTGATAAAATGTTTCCCGTCGCATTTACTTCCGCCCGTCCGTTTTTTGCAATAACCATTTTCGCAGCGTTCGCGTCGGAAGCTCTCAGAGACGGTAAAAAATATTCCCCGTTTTCGAAACATTCGTGATTGCTGCTCCGCTCCTATTCGTCTTAGCGTGATGTTATATAGCCTATAGCCATCCTCAATAAACGGACTACCCAACTGTAAAAGAATTCCAACCAGTAGTTCCTGAGATCCTAGCGTTCAAACAAACAAGCAAACAAACAAATAAACCAACAAACTCTTCAGCTTTAAAATATTAGTATGGATATGGATAACCATTTTCTCAGCGTTCGCCTCGGAAGCTCTCAGACGGTAAAAAATATTCCTTGTTTTCGAAACATTCGTGATTGCTGCTCCGCTCCTATTCGTCTTAGCGTGATGTTATATAGCCTATAGCCCAGGCCTTCCCAACCTTTTTCAGGTCACGGCGCCCCTATAAGTTTTAAAAATTGTCGCGTCGTTCCTCCGCTGGCAATCGCCTCATTGACGCAGCTATTCAATGGTATCCTCCACACACGTCACTTTCCTGTGGCATGTCTCGGCAAACTCATCATGCGGCCCAAACCGGAATCCCTCATGGATGCTATTCCGAACTCTTACCGACTAAAACCACACAGTGGCCTACCATGGTGGCCACTTTTGGGGTCCGAGTTCTTACGGCGTGTGGCGTGCGACAAACTTTCACGTCAAGCTGTCGTCTTCGCCATGCTTCTTTAAGGACGGTGAGCAGCCCGCGGCATGGAAGCCCTCGCCGAAGACTGCGAAACTCGTAGTAATTTCCCGCTGCCTCCCCGCCATCTCTTTTACGAGCATGAGACCTGCTCGCACAAAAACTCGGCGGCGTCTCACTTCCTCTCACTGGATGGATCATGGCTCGCACCGTGGTCTCCAGCGAGATATTGTCCACATCTAGATTTGCTACCAGGACCTAGCGCTATTGCGCCCATGCTGCATACTCCACCGATGTATGGAGCGCAGTCTAGTCGCTGCGTTCCTCGCAGTGCTGGCAGTCGGCCGTGTTCTCCCGGTGCATTCGCCACAGATACTTACCGCTGCACCTGTGCCCGGTAGTTACCTGTATCAACCAATAAAAGAGATGGTTCTTCTACAGCCCCTCGTTTATGATCGGTCTGATCGCCCCGATTGTGGCATTATCCCACCTTGGTTACTCAAGTCGCACTTTTCAAGTCTCTATGATTTCCTGATGTAGCTAGAACCGTTGAGAAGCTTGGATCTCTGCCCAGGGAAGCTGTCTGTGACCATGTCGCCGCCTATATTACCACCTCTCTCAACTAAGACACCTTAAGGCGGTCAACGCGGTGAGGGCGGTCAAACGAAATAGGGAACTTGAGAGACAGACCCTTTTTTAGAGTGGAGACAGCGACTTGGCAAACAACGAGTAGGACGTCCACCCGCCAGATAGACGACCTGGACCGTGTAGCGTTTTTTTTTTGGTGACGCGGGGAATGCGGTTGGGCACCGTTATCCCAGCCGCGGTGACAGCTGGGATGGTGTGTGGGGCTCCCGGTCCCGGAAAGGGACCGTCCTACACACTAAGCCCCGCGGTGTTCCTTCTCACCCTATAGCCGGGCCGACGGATATCCAAAGATTGTTCTGGTCGGCCGACAATCTCCTTGGGGGAGCAAGATGGACTGCTCCCCCTGAGCTCCCTAAGGAGCTGACAAAACCCAAGCCCTCATCGCACCGCTCTTGAGCGCTTTTCTGGAAGCAGAGATGGTAGAGAGCGGTCGAGCGGGCTGGCACTGAAGGCACCTCCGGAACACGGAGAGGTGCCTTCCGCCAAATGATCATCGGTGAATGGGGTCCCTCAACCTCCGCCCACCGGTACAACGCTAGTCGGGGGCGCGCACGAAGGCTGCCATGTGGCGCCCCCAAACCAGACGGCGGGATGTCTCTCTTGGCACTCCTCTCTCTTGGCGAACGTGTGACGTTAGATGGGAGAGGCCTGCGTCCAGCAGTGGACTGTCATAGGCTGATTTGATGGATTAATTGCATGTTTATGATATTTTTTACAAACTTTTTTTACGTACAGAGGGGCGCCGTGAGGAGAGCCGCGCCCCTCTGGGCTCTCTGCGGCGCCCCGGGGCGCCGCGGCGCACAGGTTGGGAAACCCTGCTGTAGCCATCCTCAATAAACGGACTATCCAACTGTAAAAGAATTTTTGAAATCCAACCAGTAGTTCAAACAAACAAACAAACAAACAAACAAACAAACAAACTCATCAGCTTTATAATATTAGTATGGATGGATATTAATGACGGCAACTAGAAGACGCTTGAAGTGCTCACAGACCATCGAGCTGTATATTTTCATTAAATATAAATAATTGTATTCAAAATAAAATGGACATTCTCTTACAACGAACGTGATTTTTTGTCATTTTTTGGTACGGAACCCACCGCGCGCAAGTCGGACTCGCACTTGGCCGGTTTTATTAGTATTTTTTGTTATAGCGGCAACAGAAATACATAATTTGTGAGAACTGCAACGGCCTAGCTATCTGTTCTTGAGATACGGCCTTGGCAGAGGAGTCCAAGTATCTAATAATAGTGTCCTAATTTTCCCCTTTGTGTACAGAACCCTGAAAACTGACATCGTGAGCGTGGGCTAACTCTACTATACATGTTATTGTAACAGAGGGCAAACAGTGAGCATCAGTGTCACCAAATCATCATAAAGCAGTTCAACAATGGCTTCTCCCATTCACGACACTACACACGGTCATGCGCCTTCCGCATTCAGTCCCTGGCTGCGATCTTTTTTAGGTCATCGCGGTCTTCACTCCAGAACTCATGTGCTCCATCGGCCATCGGTTTTAGTAGAAATGTGGCCAGCCCACTGCCTCTTTAAAATCTGCTTATTATGACAGTCATGTCGACCAAGAGGTTGACATGACTGTCAGAGTCTGGTTTGTCAGAGTGAGTGGCAGAGAACCGAAGACGGTGCTCTGCCAAATAATCCCGGTCAGAGTTTATCCCTCAAAGACACAAGTAATTTTAAGGGCATGGAGTAACTCCACCGTAAGTGTCTACGTCTTGGTATCGTAGGTCATGGCCTGTATAACTCACTGGTTAGCTGAATTTGGGTTAGATAGCGCTTTGTGACAATATCCCAAACAAAAGGACTTAACAATTTTAACGTAACAAAACTAAGCTAGTAAACCCGAAATAGATGTATTGCCTTTCATTGTAACAAAAATGCTTAACCTTTTATTGTAACAAAAATGGAGGGTAAGCAGTACAGTAAAACAACCAAAGAGAACTCCATGGAGTCTAGTTACGTTACGACGATGAGCGTTGGGTTGTACCTACGGAGGGTAGCGAAAAAATCTCTAAATCTATGGTTGCAACTCTTTCAAAACGTCGCCGACGTCGTCGTCGCCGTCGCGTTGCCAGAAAATACCCCAAAAATATTTTTATACTTCGACACCACCCTCCGATCCATGTCCACACCCACTTGGGGTCGGCAATTCAGTGAGTGAACCTTTTTTTATTATGAATGCATGTTTTTAGGGTTGGTTCCGTTTGGGAAGTTTGGCAACGACAAAGGGCAAAAACGGAACCTATTCGCGAGACTTCGCCGTTCCGTTCTCTGGCTATCACGGTTCCTGAGATATAACTGTCTGTCTGTCCAGACCAATCCAGCACAGCGGATTCCTGCGCTGCAGCAGTCGCCGAGGGGATCTTGGAGGGCATGGAGTGCTTCATTCCCAACCACTGGATCCCTGTGGGAGCAAAAAAGCGACCGTGGTTCAATCGGCTCTGCAGAGAAGCATTGATGCTGAAAGAATCTGCCTACAGAACCTGGACCACGGCTCGTGCAAATTCAGATCCTAACATCTATGAGGTGAAACGCAAATTAAATGCCGCCTCGAGGGCCAGCAAAAGAGCAATTGTCAGGGCTAAATTCGACTTCGTCGGCAGAATTGGTGAGCGGCTAGCAGAGTACCCTTCAGGGAGTCGTGAATTCTGGTCGCTTGCCAAAGCTGCCGAGGGAAACTTCTGTCAGTCAGGTTTACCACCTTTGCTTAAACCCGACGGTAGTCTGGCCCAGAGTGCCAGGGAGAAGGCCGACCTTCTGGGTTTTCTATTTGCCTCTAACTCGACCATGAGCGACGGGGGTGCTGTGCCGCCGGACGTTCCGTGGTGTGGAACTTCCATGCCGGAAGTTAAATTTACGCAGCGGGACGTCCGACGGGAGCTTCGTTCTCTGGACGTTCATAAGTCGAGTGGGCCGGACGGTATACCCGCGGTGGTACTTAAGCAGTGTGGTCCAGAGTTGTGTCCGGTACTTACACGTCTTTTCACGCTTTCATATTCCATGCGACAAGTCCCTGCGTCGTGGAAGATCGCGTATGTGCATCCTGTGCCCAAGAAGGGTGATAGGACCGACCCGGCCAATTACAGGCGTCACCTCCCTATTGTCTAAGGTGATGGAGCGTGTAATTAATACACAGCTCCTGAGGTACCTTGAGGAAAACGACCTGCTCAGTGACCGGCAGTACGGTTTTCGTCACGGTCGCTCGACGGGCGATCTTCTCGTGTGCCTCACACACCGATGGGCGACGGCTATCGAGAGTAAGGGCGAGGCTCTAGCAGTGAGCCTCGACATTTCTAAAGCCTTTGACCGGGTCTGGCACCGTGGTCTTCTTAAAAAATTGCCCTCCTACGGACTGACCGAGATTTTATGCGGATGGGTGTCCAGCTTTTTGGCCGGTAGAAGCATCAGGGCTGTTGTCGACGGCAGCTGTTCTGACTGCATGGCCATTAACGCTGGAGTACCGCAAGGGTCAGTGTTGTCCCCTACTCTGTTTCTGCTGCATATCAATGACATGTTGTCTATTGATGGCATTCATTGTTATGCAGACGACAGTACGGGGGACACTTGTTACACAGGCCGCCCCGGTATCTCTCGGAACGCAGTGGAAGAAAGTCGTGAACAGCTTGTGTCTGAAATCGAGGCTACTCTTACTAAAGTGTCCGATTGGGGTAGACAAAACCTTGTACATTTCAACCCCTCCAAGACACAGGCGTGTTTCTTCACCGCTAAGAAAGCCCCAATTACTGTAGCGCCACAATTCCAGGGCACATCTTTCCATCTCTAAAAGTATAGGGATCCTTGGTGTTGACATCTCCAGTGATGTTCAGTTCCGCAGTCATTTGGAGGACAAGGCCAAGCTGGCGTCCAAGAAGCTCGGTGTGCTCAACAGGGCGCGGCAGTACTTTACTGCGGCGCAAACACTGCTTCTCTATAAGTCGCAAGTGCGGCCACACATGGAGTACTGCTGTCACCTCTGGGCGGGGGCACCTGAATAACAGCTTCGTCCATTTGACTCGGTGCAGAGGCGAGCTGTGAGAGTTGTCAACGATCCTATACTGACAGGTGGTGTTGACACTTTTCGGGACAGGAGAGACTTTGCCTCCTTATGCGTGTTCTACCGCCTGTACAATGGTATGTGCTCTGAGGAATTGTTTGACATGATGCCCACGGCTACGTTCTATCATCGCACCGCTCGCCATAGACAGGGATTTCATCCTCACACCCTACGTCCGGAGCGTTCGAGCACGGTTAGATCCGATAGGGATTTTCTTCCGCGAACGCTTAGGTTGTGGAATGATCTTCCTGCCTCGGTTTTCCCAAACGCCTACAGTATGGGGTTCTTCAAAAGGGGTCTAAGAAGGTTTTTACAGGGTCGGCAGCGCGAGTGTGGCGCCTCTGGTGTTGCAAACGTTCATAGGCTGCGGTGACCACCATAGTGGTATAAAAAAAAAAGCGGGATTAGTCCGTTAATCCGCCCCAAAAAATCCACCCAACGGGGTGGATAACCGGAATTACATGTTATGTTATGTCCGGAATTCCACCCAAGGGGTGGATTTCCGGATCCATTCATGATAAATAAAAAAGATCAAAAGAACAAATAAAGATCGAAAAAACAAATGAAGATCGTCAAAACAAATGAAGATAGTCAAAACAAATGACGGTCAAATAAACAAATGACGATCGAACCAAATACCAAATAATTTTAATAAAATATAAGAAAATCAAATAAAGTAAAAAAATCTGACGAGATAGCTAATTAAAATAGAAGAAAATAATCTAGCTGCTGCAATTGCCATTGAAAAAAATAAGTGCAAGCAATTCTTGGTCTTATGAACATGCATAATATTTATTGAAGCGCTCGTGGCCCCGCGGACTCAGTGTTCTGTAAACGATCACTGCAGTAAGCAACTTTCACTATGGCCGGTCCATGGATGGGTGACCATCCATGTGATCACTTTGTGACATTTATTTGAGCGTTTCCGTGCTTCGGAAGGCACGTTAAGCCGTTGGTCCCGGTTGCCAGTAAAATGGCAGTCGTTAAGCTAAGTTGAAGGCTTTATTTCATCAGCAGGCAGTCACAACCTGCACCTGTCCATTTAAACACGGCATTACGGCTCACCACCTATTACGTGGGACAAATTATACAAAGGTGAAATGTGGGCATATAATATGCCTCGAAAGAAAGAAAGAAAGAAAGAAAAATAAATTTATTTCACATAGGCATTTACAGATGCTCTTGTAAAACGTCCAGAATATAAATCAAAATCTACCACCAGTTCACAACGCGACCCACCTGAGAAGAACTGGCAAGAAACTCAGCGGGTTATTCTTTTTAGAGCTCTATTTACAAAATGAATTTAAAAACTATGCATTTTAAAAATTTTTTGAGAATCCAGTAGAGCAGGTCATTTTCAGGCTTCTCCATCCAACAAATAATCACCAATTGTATAGTAGCCCCTGCAGTACAATTTACTTTTTACAACCTTTTTAAATTTATTAAGGGACATATTTTTAATTTCGTCTGGTAGCCTGTAGTAAAAACGTATACAGTTACCCATGAAAGAATTGCTGATTTTGTGCAATCTGCTATGATAAACAGCAGGGTTTCTTTTATTTCTAGTGTTGACATTGTGTCTATCACTTAACTTAGCGAAACTATGTAAATTTCTTTGTACGTAGGTACATAAGATTCTCATCTTTGTACGTACATAAGATCCTCTGCCTGCCCCTTCGGGGATAAAGGCGTGACCATATGTATGTATAATATTTATTTATTTGTTACATAGTCGTGATCAGTGATGTCTGTTAACGCCCAAAATAACATTTATAAAAAAGTGTCACTAAGGTCGAGATTTGCTTGCACCTATTTTTTTGAATGGCAATCGCATCTAGATTACAAAATATAATTAAAAGTAATTTTTGACCATCAAAAATCAACAAGGCTGAAAGTTCAAAAGTCAGAACTCAGAACTCAAAACCCAAAACTCAAAGCTCATACTTAGGTCTTTTGTTTTATTGATCTGCATATTATGTTTTATTCGTTTTCATTTGTTTTTCGATCTTCTTTTATTTTGATAATTTTTTCCATCGTCATTTGTTTATCTGACGGTTATTTATTTTTTGATCTTCATTTGTTTATCCGACCGTCATTTGTTTTGTCAATCTTCATTTGTTTATTCGACCGTCATTATTTTGTTTTGTCGATCTTCATTTGTTTTGTCGATCTTCATTTGTTTTGTCGATCTTCATTTGTTTTGTCAATCTTCATTTGTTTATCCGACCGTCATTTGTTTTGTCGATCTTCATTTGTTTTGTCAATCTTCATTTGTTTATCCGACCGTCATTTTTTGTTTTGTCGATCTTCATTTGTTTATCCGACCATCATTTGTTTTTTCGATCGTCATTTGTTTTTTTCGAATAATTTGTTTTGTCGATCTACATGTGTTTGTCCATCCTTGAAATCCACCCGTTTCATGGGTGGATTAGCGGCCTAATTGAATTAACAATATATAATTCCGGAAATCCACCCCTTCGGTGGATTTTCGTGGGTGGGACTACCGGACTATTTTGATTAATCTATACTTCGAGAAAAAGCCGGGGTGTGCGCGTTCGTTAGGGCGGATGTTTGCTGTCGCCGGCTGCGCTGCCTTGAGGACCCTTCCCTCTCCGTCCTTTGGCTGCACGTAGATCACGGCTCCATGAGTCAGATCTACGTGTGTGTCTATCGATCCCACACAGGGACAGCTGAGATGATGAGGCTGTATCAGCACCTCAGCGAGGGGGCTGATGACGCGCAGGTACGGTTCCCGAACGCCGAGTTGGTTTTTCTGGGGGACTTCAATGGTCACCACATTGAGTGGTTGGGGTCCCTCAAGACAGATCCTGCGGGACGGGCTATCCACGCGTTCGCACTCTCCCATGGTCTGACCCAGGTGGTACGCGGGATTACGCGCATAGTACAGCAGCGTACAACAGAGCCACTAGGTCCAGTAAGAGAGCCTTCAAGAGAGCGGACGCCCAGCGCGTCACGCGGCTTGGTCAGGAGCTCACGTCACATCCAACGGGCAGCCGTGGATACTGGCAACTGGCCAAAGCCGTGCAGGCCAACTTTTGCAAGCCCTCGCTGCCGCCGCTGTGCTATCCTGACGGATCACTGGCTCACAAGGCCCAAGAGAAACCGGAAATGCTGGCCAAGCTCTTTGCGGCTAATTCCCGGGTCGATGACTGTGGCAAGCAACCTCCCACTATCGCCAACTGTGGAACCACGATGCCGGAAATTGTAATCCGGCAGTGCGATGTGCGGGCGGTGCTACGGTCACTCGACACGCGGAAAGCCAGTGGTCCTGATGGCATTCCGGCCGTGGTGCTGAGGAATTGTGCAGCTGAATTGTCTCCAACGCTAACACGCCTGTATCGCCTTTCGTATTCGTCGGGAGAAGTGCCGGAGGCTTGGAAGGAGGCGAATGTCCAACCGATCCCCAAGAAAGGTGATCGGTCGGATCCAGCCAACTATCGCCCCATAGCCGTAACCACCGTCATCTGCAAGGTGGTCGAGCTAATCATCAACAAACAGCTCATGCGCTATCTGGAGGATCACTCGTTAATTAACGATCGCCAATATGGCTTTAGGCCGAAACGATCAACGGGTGACCTCCTAGCGTACATAACGCACACCTGGGGTGAGGCTATGGAGAGGCACGGCGAATCTCTGGCTATTGGCCTAGACATCGCAAAAGCCTTTGATAGGGTATGGCATGCGTCGCTTCTTTCCAAGCTGCCGTCATATGGTTTATCGCATCAGTTGTGCCGCTGGTTGGCCAGCTTCATGAACGGGCGACGGATTCGGGTCCTCTGTGATGGTCAGGCTTCCTGTTTTTTTCAGGTAAATGCCGGAGTACCACAGGGATCGGTATTGTCCCCAAGTCTCTTTCTTCTGCATATCAATGACATGCTGTCCCTTGGGTGCATTCATTGTTATGCGGATGACAGTACTCTTCATGGGAGCTATTCTGGCCGTCCAGCGGCGGGGCGAGGCGACGTGGACGAGAAGAGACGACAACTCGTGGCGGATCTCGATCTGGACCTGGGCCGCATTGCCCAATGGGGTTCAGACAACCTGGTCGAGTTCAATGCCAGAAAAACAAAGGCGTGTGCGTTTACAGCTAAGAAGTCCCCATTCCTACCCCTGCCCTCTCTTCAGAGCATTACAATTCCACTAAAGGACAACCTGGAGATCCTCGGTATAGACGTCCGGCGTGAGCTCAATCACAAAAACTACATAGAGAGCTGTATTGGTCTGGCCTCGCGGAAACTGGGAATCCTGAATAAGGTGAGACGGTATTTCACGCCACATCAGAGATGTTTACTGTACAAGACGCAGATTCGTCCCTGCGTCGAGTACTGTTCTCACCTTTGGGATGACTCCGCGAGGTACTTGTTAGACGCGCTTGACGCTATGCAGAGACGTGCTATCCGAATAATTGGTTGTCCTGAGGTGACGGGAGGCCTCGAACCTTTGTCGCAGCGAAGAACCATAGCGTCCTTGGCTGCCTTCTATCGAATGTATCACGGCGAATGTTCTGAAGAGCTCTTCAACCTGATCCCACCATCTCCTTTCCGATCCCGAACAACGCGTGCCGGGCAGAGATGCCACTCATACACAGTGGAGAGAATCTTCGCCAGAACCGAGCGTTTCAAAAGATCGTTCCTCTGTCGAACTATAAAAACATGGAACGACCTGCCCGCACACGTCTTTCCCTCATCTTACAATCCCGGGTTCTTCAAGAGGAGCGTGAAGAGGCACATCACAGGGCCGCCAACTTGAGGACCACTCTAAGAAGTGGCCCCCAATCGCTAGATGCGCCACTGCTTTCTTACCATCAGGCTGGTGGCTACGTCAATTTGGCGAGCTGAATATAAAAAAAAAAAAAAAAAAATACTAATATTATAAAGAGGTAAAGTTTGTGTGTTTGTATATTTGTTAAATTGTAAGGGGTAATCTCGGGATCTACTGAACCGATTTTAAAAATTCATTCAGCAATAGAAAGCTACGTTAATGTGGAGTGTCATAGGCTATATAGCATCACGCTACAACGAATAGGAGCAGAGCAGTAATAGTAAATGTTTCAAAAACGGGGGAAAAGTTATTCCTTTTGAGAGCTTCGTTGCGTGTGCTGCGTGAGTAATATTGTTTAACCGACTTCAAACAAGGAGGATGTTACTCAATTCAACCGTTTTTTAACCGACTTCAAAAAAAGGAGGAGGTTCTCAATTCGTCTGTATGTATTGTTTTTTATGTATGTCAAGCGATAATTCCGTCAATTATAGACGGATTCCAAAAATTTTTTTTTTGTTGAATATGAGTTACTTCTGAGGTGGTCCCATTTTCACCAGGTCAGGATCTGATGAAGGGATCTAGGAGAAAACGAGGGCAACCACCGAAAATTGTAGGGACAACTAGTGTGCTTGTTAACTTTTTAAGTATGTGCTTTAATGTTCTACACTTTAATGAAGGTATGGCGTCGATCTGATGATAGAGTCGAAAGACAGTCGAGGGCATTCCTAAACAATTTACAGCAGTTATCTTGTGTTTGGGCTTGATTGATTTGTATTGATGAGAACTTTACACCTAGATTGATAGATCCAACTTCAAAAAAAAAAAGGTCTCAATGTTTTATGTATGTTCACCGTCAATTATAGACGGATTTAATTTTTTTTTGTTGAATAGGGTTTACTTCTGAGGTAGTCCCATTATAACCAGGTTAGGATCTGATAATGGGATCCTGGAGAAATCGAGGGCAACCACCGAAAATTATAGGCACAACTAGTGCGTTTGTTAACTTTTTAATTCAGTGCTTTAATGTACTACCATTAATAAAGGTCTGGAGTCGATCTGATGATGGAACCAAAAGAGATTCGAGGGAATTCCTTAACGATTTACAGCAGCTACCTTGTGTTGGGGCTTGATTAATTTGTATTGATGAGAACTTTCACCTAGGTAGATAGATATATTTTTCGGTTCACCGGTCACTTAAAATAATGAAAAAAAATTTTTCAATAAAAAATACAACCGACTTCCAAGAAATCCTGAAAAATAAAATTTACTTAGCACAAAGTAATATGTAGTCGATTTATCAGATTTTATTCAATATAATATTGAAGTTGGTGCCATGAATAATACCTCCCTAAACCTATGAATTTACTTGGCACCGACTTCAATATGATAGAATAGAATAGAATAGAATAGAATATCTTTATTTGCTCGAAACATGGTTATTACATGGATCTTAGATAGTAAACAGTACAGCATGTTTCACCGCAGTCGGTGTGCAAAATTGTAATTTTAAGCATGCATTATTTAACTATAACATTTAAAATATAATTATCCTATAACATCATATTTTATTAAAACAATTAATATCAATTTATTTATACAACATGATTAATATTTTTTATAAATGTCAATTTAAAAGCCAATTCGCAATGTAAAACTCATGTCAATAATGTAAAATTCTATGTCAGTTTGATAATAATAATAGTTTAACAACACTTTCAAAAAATCAACGGTAATTGTTACATGTCATAAATTCCTCTAAGGTATAAAAACATTTCTCAATAAGCCATTTATTTAATGTACCTCTGAAACTAGTTAGTGGTAGATTCCTAATGTTCTTAGGTATTTTATTAAATACTCTTATACACATACAGTAACTATTTTTCTTTTTTAGAGTTGTAAACGTCATTGGCAACCACAGCTTGCTAGGATCTCTACTTAAGTACCTTTTGTGTTCACAAACTCTTTGAAATAGGTCCGGATGCCCTTTAACAAATATACCTATTTCTTGTATGTATATGGAGGTGAGAGTTAATATGTTTAGTTTTCTGAAGAGAGGCCTACATGAGTCAAGTGGAGCCGCACCACAAACCGCCCTGACACATTTCTTCTGCGCCACAAACGCTTTATTTATTATAGTTGAATTGCCCCACAATAATATTGCGTATCTCAATAAAGACCCTACGTACCCATGATACGCTACTAAAGCTGTCCTTTCATTTGCTAGTTTCCTAGTCCTTCTAAGAGCAAAAACGAATCTATTTATGCGACTGCATACGGTTTTTACATGTGCTTTCCAGTTGCAATGTTTGTCAAGTGTAACACCTAAAAATTTTGTTTCATCCTCCTGCGCGATTTCTTGATGTCCGAATTTAATGTTTATATTTGGTACTATACCGTTATAATGTTTAAATTGAATTATTTTGGTCTTCGACAAATTGGCAGTTAGATTGTTTGACTTTAACCAAGTAGAGACATTTTGAATAGTATCCTTCAGAGCCTGTTCAAAATCATCCTCAATGTTCTTGTTTTGAGAAACTACAACTGAAATATCATCCGCGAATAATGTACACTTATGACGTGTGGCTTTTGGAATATCGTTTATGTACAGCAAGAACAAGAGTGGTCCCAAAACACTCCCCTGTGGGACACCGACTCTGTTATATTCATATGTAGAGCTATAGGATGTAGTGACGTGTTCATTATTTACGCGCGTTATCTCTACACATTGCTTACGGTCGCTCAGATAGCTGCGTAACCATTCCAAGGCTCTACCTCTGATTCCGTAAGCCTCGCACTTGTTTAAAAGTATTCCATGATCCACAAAATCAAACGCACTGGACATATCAAAAAATATGGCGGAGACTAGCCGTTTTTTGTCCAGTGCCTCTGTTATACTTTGCACGAGGGAGAAGATAGCCTGAGTGGTTGATTTATTTTTTTGAAAACCATTCTGCTCTTTTGCAATTATATTATGTTTATTGAAAAAGTTTGTAATCCGTACGTGCATTAGCTTTTCAAAAACCTTAGAGAATACAGGTATAAGTGTAATAGGGCGATAATTGTTTAGTTCATTTCTACTATCTTTCTTGTGCATTGGCTTCACAATAGAGGTCTTCAGCATTTCAGGGAAAACACCACAATAGAATGAGAGGTTTATCACATGAGAAAGTACTTGTGAGATCTCATTACAAGTACGCTTTATGATTTTAGTAGAAATTTTATCGTACCCTACTGCATGTGTATTTTTAAGTGACATGATCGCTTTTCCTACTTCACTCTCAGAACAAGGCACCAAAAAAATGGTCGAGTTAATACTGCTGACTAATTTATAGTTAGGCGTACAATGATTTGGGAAGTTTGTTTTTGATATGTAAAATTTATTGAACAAGTTAGCAATTTCAGTTGGTTCCGTCACAGACTGCCCATCGCAGTCTATTTGTTGTATTTCTGGATAACTCTTTAAATTGACCAGTTTATTTCCAATTATGTCCCATGCAGCTTTACACTTGTTAGCTGAGTCAGAAATATGTTTGCTGTTTATATTTCTTCTGGAGACTGTGATACATGCCTTTAACAAGTTATTGTAATTAATGTAATTCAACTTAGTGGTCTCATTTTTGTTCCTGTAGTATGCATATCTTAATTTTCTTTTGGTAATGGAAGATTTTTTAATTCCTTTAGATATCCATTTGGGGGTGGTTTTATGCTTCCTAATTTTAATCTTATTAACCGGAAAACACAAATCGTAAAACATAACAAAAGTTTCGTAAAATAGATTATACGCGTGGTTACAATCGTGTTCCTCGTTTAATACATACGACCACGACAAACTCGAAAGACACCGTTTAAATTGATTTATGTTATCTTCATTAAAATCGCGCCTGTATAAATATGTATTTAGTTGATTAGATATTCCATTTTTAACAGGAAAATCCAGTGTTTGGCCAGTATTGTGGTCAGACAAAAAAAGGTGATGCACTTTGCCTATGGCGTCTTCTATGTTACTGTGTATATGATCAATACAATTTTTCCGCCGTGTTGGTTGTGTGATGTGCGATTTGAGGTTGTAATTCAAAAGAAAGTTCTTTAATTTAGAGGATTTGTCACTACTTTTACGTATATTTATATTAAGATCTCCAGTAATAATTATCCGTTTATTATCCCTAACATTTAATTCATGCATTAGTGTTTCTAACTTGTCAAAAAAGATTGTCAAATCAGCACCAGGTATTCTATAAAGGCATATAACAACACACTGAAGAGGAGGTATATCAACCCCACAACATTCAAAAGTATTTTCAATAGATATTGAATAAAAAATCAGATAAATCAAAATACATATTACTTTGTGCTAAGTAAATTTTATTTTTCAGGATTTCTTGGAAGTCGGTTGTATTTTTTATTGAAAAATTTTTTTTATTTTTTATTTTTTTTATGTTTGTACGCGCAGAACTCCGTCGTTTATGGACCGAATTAGAAATTTTTTTTTCGTTCGAAAATAGATACTCCCAAGGTGGTCCCATTTTAAGGAAGCCAGGATCTGATTATGGCATCCTGGAGAAATCGAAAGGAACTTTTAAAAATTGTAGGGGCATCTAGGGCGTTTGTAAATTTTTTTATTAAGGGTTTTAAAGTAGTACAACTTAATGAATGTCTGGAGTCGATCTGATGATGGAGACGAAAGACAGTAGAGAGAATTCCCTAACGATATACAGCAGTTACTTTGTGTTTGGGTTTGATTAATTTGTACTGTCGAGAACTTTACACCTAGATAGATAGATTTTCAGTCCACACGACACTAAAAATAGTGAAAAAAAAAATTAACAAAAAAGAAACCGACTTCAAACAAAACTAAAAACTGAAAAATAAAATTTACTTAGCACAAAGTTAGTATATTCTGATATATCAGATATCATCTAAACTAATATTATAAAGAGGTAAAGTTTGGGTGTTTGTATATTTGTTAAATTGTAAGGGGTAATCTCGGGATCTACTGAACCGATTTTAAAAATTCTTTCACCAATAGAAAGCTACGTTATTGTGCAGTGTCATAGGCTATATAGCATTACGCTACAACGAATAGGAGCAGAGCAGTAATAGTAAATGTTTCAAAAACGTTGGAAAAGTTATTCCTTTTGAGAGCTTCGTTGCGTGTGCTGCGTAAATATTTATAGTTATGTAAAAAATATGTACCTACTACAAAATTGTTTCTCTTAAAAAAGTTCTTAAAAAAATTGCGCGATAGCATGTGCCTATCTTTGGGTTGGTGCACAATAACCATTTTAATGGCAATCAATTTTTTCTACAATAATGCCGCGGGATACCTCTTTCGTAAACGAAATTGTTCTTAAAAATAATGCGACGGCAATACACGCGACGACAAACCTTTCTCTCTCTCTCTCTCTCTCTCTCTCTCTCTCCGTAGTATTGAATATTAACGACGAGACGCTACGGGAGTAAACGCAACGTGACGGGAGTATATGCGACGGGAACAGGTAATACTCTCTCTTATGTGGCGCAAACGAAGTTGCGCGGGTCAGCTAGTAATATATAATTCCGGAAATCCACCCAAGGCACGGTGGTTCCGCCAATAGGTCATAAATGCTAAAATTTCATTATCAATTACTCCAATTTAATTATGTATAATGTTTTACCGATAAATAAGCTACCCTAAAATACAAATATGTTACCCATTCTACCTAATTATTACTTATTTCTCGACCTCTCTAAAGTGAACGCATCATTACGTTGCGCTCGCCTTATCAGTAACTCATTAGCACTGCTGTATGTGTGACTGAATTTTCAGAACTGCATTATTTTTGAGGGGGGTTTGTGAAATGGATTTCTAAGATCAAGGTATGTTATTACTAATTAGCTATATTTTTAAGTATTGTTTTACTTATTATGGCGTATTTTTACGTGCTACGCCACACAGTATTTCTACCAAATTTGTATGTTATAGTTGACTTCACATAGCCCTACAAAAAATTTCAACCATAATCGAATACTCTCACATATCTTATATTAAAGATCGAACTGTCTATTTTGAAAATATAAAAGGTTTTGCTGCACCCTTTTGCATCTTTAGTTGCTATATAGGCTCTACGACTGCGTAGGCTTGTCTACGAAACACATGTTAATTATTAATGTTTTTTTTTCAGGAACTTTGATTAAATGTTCTTTCTCAAGGATGCATTTTTTTGAGATTTGGTCTGCCATGGCTAGAACTATTCCTCAAAAAACATCAACACGTGTTGGTAACTATTGTAGCTTTACTGGAAGAGGCCAATAATGTAGAAATTAGGAACTTAGATAGTAAAATACTCAATTTATATTTAAGTTGTCTCTAGAAGTAAATCAACATTTTGGCAAAATTACTCAGATTGGTTAAATGAAAATGAATGTTTCAAATTAGTAAGGAGTAATGAGGAGGAGTGCATTCAAGAAAACGCGAACCAGCTCGGGCCATCTTCCGAACGCGGACATTCCAGGAAATATTTTTGAAATTTGTCTAAGCGCTCGAAACGTAGAAGTTTGGCAGAATTATCACAAGTAGATGACTCTGCTGTGAATTCACTAATCAATACTAGCAACACTGAATATAAATTCGAATAAATTTAATGAAGATTCTTTGGAAATCGCTCGAATTTTAATTCAAGAATATCCGTGGTATAATCTTCCAGCTTCCGTTCACTAAGTCCTCTTCGATAGTACTGAAGTAGCACAGTATGCTTGGTTATCTATTGGGGAATTATCAGAAGAGCCAGCAGAATCTAACAACAAAAATTATAAGGCTTTCAGACGGGATCACACGAGAAAAATGTCACGAGTATTTTTAATTTACGAATACGGACTAACTTTACAGACTTTTACTCAGCTTAGACCCATTCATTACCTACTGGTCTTCGGAAATTTCCCCGTAAGAAAAAAAAAGCGTTATGTCGAGGCAGGTTTTAGATTTATAAAGAATTTAGTTTAAATTGAAATTAGGTTTGCTGTTGTAATGATTTAGCTTAGTTGTGGTTATGATGACGTTTGTAAATAAATTGTAGTTTTAGTTTTCTTGTCTTTTATATAAAAAGAATATTATATTTAACGATAACCCCTTCATGAACGGCGTTAATATCATATTCAGATATATTTACGAACGATGCAGAATAAATCTCAAATATTGCGTATTAATTTTTTTTGTTAAACAGTACTTTGTACAGTTTACTGTATATTATGTATTAAATTATGTAAATAAAACACTAATGTACATTCATAAAGAATTCTTTTTATTATTTACCCTCAGAAAAAATCCCATTTTCCAAATTTAATAAAGTAAGGTATTTATGACCGCGCTTGTTCGGCGCCTGGACCACCGTGCAAGGGGTGGATTTTCATGGGTGGATTAACGGACTAATCCAGACTTCTGTCTGTCCAGTCCAGATAGACAGTCTGTCTAAACAGACAGACAGTCTGTTTCACTAGACAAACAAACAGACAGACTGTTGTCTGTCCGTCACAACTCACAACTCACAAGGCTGTATTTCAGCAACCGTGATCGATAAAGAGCTGAATTTTTCACATATTATGTATTTCTGTTGCCGCTATTATCTTAATCGATAATGCTGAAATCAGAAAATAATCGCCGTTAAGTAAGACCAAGAAGTAAGATCTAGGATCAATTTGATCCATGTCGTGAATCGTGAACACTATTGAGATAAATATAAGTAGCACAGTAACTTTATTCAGATCTGGAAAAATAAACTACTTTTTTCAATCGAGAGTATCGAGACTCATCAACTCATCACACATTTGCCCGAGATGTCATCATTTGTCGGAAAGGTCAAAAATTGGCAGCATTTGACAGCTGACATTGTTATGGCGGGTACAATACAACGCATGCGCAACTCTGGTCGCCGACCTTCCCGCGTCCTTTCCTTGCTAGTGTTCGGTTCACGCTGCATCGTTGCACATGTAAACAGCGCTGATTAATGGATATATGAATTACTTTCGCTCATTCACGTCACTTTACTAATTTGTAAATGATAATAAAGACTGAAGGTGTTCAGTGATATGGTGATGTGGATTATGTAATACAGTTCAGTGTCAATTTCAAGTGCAAGTGTGTCTAGCTATAAGGTTAGTAAATTTACTTTGAATATTGCACGAATTATTTGATAATAATCACTGTGGCTATGATTTTATAATTCTCAATACTATGTAGGCATTATGTATTTAGGCAAAAGCCACATATTTACAGGAAAACCTTGACAAGAAAAAAGTTGCGATAACGTGTTTGACCTTGAACCATTGACGTAGGTCATGTAAACAAACATTTATTTGTATCGTTTGTCACAGCAATTAATCAGCTGAAATAAAAAGAGTTCTTGACATTTTGACGGTATTTTCAACACTTGCGAAATGAGTGATAATGAAAGTCATATTTATTATGTATGTACCTTCTTGAGGTTACCCTATTTTTTTATGAAGCCAATTATTATTTTTATTGACATAATACTTTAGCTCTTAAAGATCTGTTTTAGTGTTCTTATATGATCGCTGACTGCATTAAGCACTTTACGCGGCGGTCAGTTCTAAGATGGGAGACCGTTTATAGCGGCTTTTTTTTGTATTGTGTGCTTAGTAAGGCACTTAAAGCTGTTGATTTCATCATCCTGGAAAATTGGAAAGAAAAGAAACAAAAGAAATCCTGCCTCGGTCCGTTTCAACACTGCAATAGGTTGAGCACCTATTAGGTACGCCGTCGGACAAAATTGGTGCCATAAGGGCGTAAAGAAGACAATACAATCCCGAGATCCCGAGCATGTTTATCAATCCCGGGAATTCGGGATTCCAAAGCTATCCCGGGATTAGACTATGTGGTGTGGGTTCGTTCTAATTGATAATTGGATTAATTGAAGGTAATTTGAATTGTATTGATAAGTAGAAACTTGAAATAAATCATGCCATTTCAAATCCTTTAATAACTGATTTTCATCATCTTGTCGTGGATTTTGTAAGTAATTTGACACACCAAATTTCACCAATTTTCATTTAGTCGTTGCTTTTATCGGGGCCAAGAAAACTGCATCAACGGGATCCCGGAACCTTAAATTCTGGATCCTGGGATTGTATTCTCTTATCTTTCCACCCCTAGGGGAAAATATGTGAGTACATATTGTACAAACATATTTCCTACCTTCGTATAATCAACCCATCCATAGTATAAAGTTCTAGGGTAGGTCGGTATGTATATGTAGTGTATTTTAGCGACAGTTTTCAGACAAGTTGTTAGAGGTGTTAGGTAGGTTGTGTAACTTTTTAAACAGTGGGAGTGGATATTTCAAATATGTGGGATTAGGGAATGCAATCCCGCAACAAAATTTTAATCCAGTTATTTGCGGGATTGAGACATCTCAGTCCCGCGGGATCCCGGTATTTGTGGGATCCCGCATATTTTTGAAAGTCATTGAGAAAAGAATAAAATCCTGTCGTATCCGTATGATAACATGCATCTAGAACCGAAAATGAAACGAAAATGAATTATTCAACTTTACGTAAGTATGTGTGTTGAGATTATAAAAAAAAAGATAATAAAGATTTACAAAACTGAATCTGCGAAATGTTTGAACGGCTTTTATTGTTTGGGTTTTTTATTGTCAGGAAAAGGTATAATAAGAAAAAAAAATGGGTGAAAAATTTGAAATAACTGTAACCCAGCTCGAACTGTTCGAAGCAATGGTTTCTATTGCGATTTTTGAACGGGTCTTAGGAATTGGAAACTCCGAAATGGGAACCGGTAGCAAAAAGTCTGACAGGGAACTGGAACCCGGTAACTGAAAACCAGGAACCGGGAACTCTGAACCCGAAACCGGCCGGGAAACCGGAATTTGAAACTGGGAACGGGAACAGGGCACGGGAACTTAGAACTCAGAATACCGATTATCCATAGTTAAGACAGGACAACGTCTGACAGATACCCAGCAAGCTATGTACGGGATAATTGAATACTTTTCTAACTGTTTGTAGTAGGTACAAGAAAAGTCAAATCTTCCTGATTAAATCACTAAAACAAGTAAGCACGTTATTAGGTTATATTATTACGTCACAATTACAAAAAATCTTCCTCGAGCCGAATCAGTTTGCGCGCTTCCGCTTACAAAACATTGCGCAGTCCCGCTAATCCCGCGGGATCCCGCTCAATTTATGTGCGGTCCCGCAAAAATACAGCGGGATACCGGTATTTCGGGATCCCGGTATTGCATTCCCGATTTGGGATTTTATATTTAAAAATATAATATTTTTTATTCATTAAATAAATGTCAAAATCCACCGATTATGAGTTACACAAGCTAACAACTTGTATTGTATGACAAGTCTCGGAAAATTTACATATACAGGGTGTCCCACGGCTATGCCACATGGAGGGAACCTTAAATATTGTAGATGGAACATTTAACTGAAAGAAGACATTATTTTCATTTAAAAAAAACAACTAACGCCGTGCATAGATTTTTAAAAAATTACATGGTTGAGCCGGGAATCGCACCCGCTACACAAGAAAAAATAATAACCCTGTAGCTTTATCCTACCGATCGAAAGACTTCATCATTATGAATTATTTTTTGCTAAATAGTGTCTAACCTAACATAGTCTTCTAACCTAACATAGTGTCAGAAATAAAAGGAAGACCATGAATTTTTAAATTTTTTATACTTATAATATTAATCAATTTATTAAATGCTCCAAATGAGTCCCTTTCTGTTGAATACAAAGTCGCACTCTTTTGATTATTTTACTCCCTGTCGATTTTTTGATCTTGTTGTGCTGGATATTTAGAATAATATTTCTAAGTTCTGTAGCATAGTAACTCGTAAAGATTTTCGTACTGGTTCTTGGTAACTAAATTTAACTCCTGTATAAATATACCTACGACTTTGTTCTACGGATGGCTCACGATGTACCTACCTAGTACCTAGTTGGTCGGTACTTATTACTGTTGAAAGTTCTATTGGACCAATACTTTTTATATGTATACTTGATTGTCTTAGTGGCGCAGTGGTCGTGTATGCGACTGCCGTTGCTAAAGGTGGCGGGTTCAAATACTGGGTCTCAACAAATATTTGTGATCTGCAAATTATCTATTTTCTTTAGTGTTTGAGATAATTTGGAAAATCAATAAGTATGCTGACTCAGTCACAAATTTAATGTGAAAAAGTTTTGGTCTCGAGAGGTCGAGCGAGAGTATAGACTAGTGGTCCAACAGTTGGGGCGTCTGCTCCGGCAAACCAATTCGAGTTCTGCAGGAAAACGCAGGGTCGAGTCCTGCTGGAGACCAAATTTTATTCACATTAAATTTGTTCTATAGTGTTTGTTTATTCGGGTTTACGCAAAGTGCAGATTTTTTTTATTTTTAAAATAAAGTTTGCACTAATATTTTGAATGCAAAAGTTTGTAAGTATGAATGAAGCCACTATTTCAGACTGAGTTTGATACAGATACAGGTTGATAAGGCTGAAAGAAAAAGAATTTTAAGGATTTGATAAAACGTTTGTTTTATATTTTTTTGTGGTAAGTATAAGTCCTTAACTAAATATCTCGTGAGCCATGTCGCGGACGCCTTCTATTCTAGTAGGTAAGTTAACTTAATAAATATAGTATTAAATATGACCTTTGTGGACATATCATGTCCACTTTAATACCTTAAAGTATTTTTATATGAAAATGAATCTTTTAGGACATGTCAGTGGAAAAAGATCCATTATAGGTTGTGTTATAGGAAGAACATCTACAGTTAAAAAGTATAAAGTAGGTATGTAATTAAATAATTTTCAAAACAAGTGAAGATCAGTAAAACAAATGAAGATAAACGAAACAAATGAAGATCAATGAAACAAATGAAGATCGATGAAACAAAATAAAGATCTGTACCTAACAATACATATTCGATAAATATTATTATTATATCGAATAAAGATTCGATCGCGAAGACGCAAACGCGCGTAGTCTCTTATCCAAAACTTCATCCATTATAAGTACCCAGCACAGACGGTGAACGTCTCCTTAATGGGTGCTCCACAGAAAATAAAGCAGATCTTCGTATGTAATCCCTTCAGTCATAAACTATATAGAATGCATTCAGTTTGAGTGGCTAGTTCAATTTGTTTTTATGTGATTGTATTCGTACTATCGTGACATGTAATGTTTTATTTACGACACTAGCAGACCAGACGACTTTTTTACTGCCGAATCAAATAATGTGTTGTCAATTTTTAAGTTTTTCCATCGTATAATGAAACCTGTCCTAGACTTCTAAAATTATTCAAATCTACTACTACTACTACTATCTTCACGCCAAATCCCTTGCGGGGTGCAGAAAGAACCGAGCGCCACACGGCACGGTCCATACACACCTCACTTGCTTCTTCAACTTTCATTTTTCTTTTCATGCATGCACGTCGGTTTCTTCGGCTCTCGACACCGCCTTCTGCTAACACACGATTATTCAAATCTTATTTATAGATAACTAGCTGACCCTCGCAACTTCGTTTACACCACGCGCCAGTTTAGATTTACCCTCACATTCAAAGGAACCCTTGAACTCTAGGTTTAACGAAAGTTGAGATGTCTCTAATTTCTGATCTACAAAACCCTCTATATTCAAACTTGTGTGGAACAATACTTAAAGTACTCCCTATGGGACACAAAAAAATATTTGAAATCGGACCACGTGGTTAGAATTTACAGCTGAAAAATAATTTTATTTTTCATCCCCTCTCCTGAAGGATCCGCGCAAAATCTTGGGATCAAAAGTATCCTTGAACCTTCCTCGGATTATAAGCTCAGAATCTGCCAAGTATCGTTCAAATCAATTTAGTAGTTTCGGCGTGATACTTATTCGGAATACAGACAGACAGACATGAAAATTTTAAATTACATATTCGGCTTCAGTAATCGATTAAAGAAAGCCCTTCAACGAATATTTTTAAAATATCTTCCATGTACAGACTCTCGACCCTCTACAATTTTATTATATGCCGTTCTTGAGATGTAGTGGACCTACCAGCGTTCACTGCTGGACGTAGGCGCCCAAATTACACCACATGGGTGTACGGCCTTCTTCTGGTCGTCGGTCCATCCTGGCAGGATTCCTTTTGCATAATTTTCATAAGTACCTAATTGAAAGTGTAAAAAGATGTTAAGCTTCTTCGTCGTAAGAAATTAGACGAAATGAAACATGATTTCTCGATGACTATAAAATAAATAAATAAATATTCACGGACATTTCACACAACGCTATCAGATCCCAAAGTAAACTAGGAATAACCTGCTTGTGTTATGGGTATCAGACAACGGATATTAATACTTATATACTTTTTAATACATACTTATTATACATAGAAACACCCAGACTCTTAAGACAAACATTTAGGTATGGGTCACACAAATATTTGTCTCCGGTGAGAATCGAACCCAGGACCTCCAGCGCCGCAGGCGCCACGGAGGCAGTCAAGTTATGGGTATCCTACGAATAATGTATTCTAGAATAGAAAAATGTATTCTAGAATACCTACATTATTCGTACTGGGTATCAGACTAGACACTAAGTAACGACTTATAACAAAATATAATAGGTACTCAGCAATATAAATTTATTGCTTTTCAATTGGCAATGGTCTGGTAACGTTTCATCTTTAGGGTACCAATGTGTGGCGGGCCCTTAACTATTATTTATGAGTGTAGTTCATTTGACCACTTGGACCCGTATGTATCTTTCTTTAACCAGATTCAATTCATGGGGTTTTTAAACCGAAGAGATGGTTTGTACTTACCTACTTTATAATATATTAGCTGACCCTCGCAACTTCGTTTACGTCACATAAGGTTTGCGAAAGGAGAGGTACTTCTTCATCAGACTCATCAAGCAGCGTGTGAAACGGCCCTGTTTGCGTTATCATAAAAAAGCTTAAAGATTAAGTCCATTCTAAAACAATTCAAATTATTTTACAATAGCTTTAATCATTAAGCTCTTTTATGATTTAGCCAACACGCCCGTTTAGAAATACCTTCACAATCAAAGGAACCCTTGAATTGTAGGTTTTGCGAAGGTTGAGATGTCTCTAATTCCTGAACTACAATACCCTCAACATTGAAACTCGTGTGAAACATTCCTTACAATACTCCCTTTCCGACACTGTAAAAATATTTGAAATAGGACCACGCGTTGAGAAATAACGACTGAAAAATTATTTTGTTTTTCATCCCCTTTCCGCAGGAACCGCGCAAAATATCGGGATCAAAAGTATCATTCCTCGGATCATAAGCTCTGATTGTACCCAGTTTCATTTAAATCAATTTAGTAGTTTCGGCGTGATACTTATTCGGGATACAGACAGACAGACAGACATGAAAAATTTAAATTTTATTTTCGGCTTCAGTATCAATTAGAGAACACCCTACAATTAAAATTTTCCAAATATCTTCCATGTACAGATTCTCGACCCTCAACAGTTTTATTATAAGTATAGATAACACATAAACATTTGCTTGTATAGCCAGTCCACACGACAGCCACTCGAGTTGTAAACGTATTATGGTTATTTATTTTGCTGTTAAATCTTAGGTGCTATATCGGATGGGAGTCCTAGGACACCCTTCCACTGCCTCTGTGGCGCAGTCGGTAGTGATACCGCCTGCGGCGTTGGAGGTCGTGGGTTCGATTCCCACCCGAGACAAATATTTGTGTGACCCATAAATGTTTGTCTCAAGAGGGTGTTTCTATGTATAATATGTATGTATTTAAAAGTATTAATATCCGTGGTATGATACCTATAACATAACACAAGCAGGTTATTCCTAGCTTACTTTGGGATCAGATAGCGTTGTATGAGATGTCCGTGAATATTTATTTATTTATTTTCATTTTCATTTTCTTTCATTTCATTCCATTTCATTAATCTTTAGCATCCCTATGTCAATATTTCTTTTGACTTCATCTTGCGCACAAAGAACGATCGCAATTTGCTTTCTTATTATCATATTCAATTACTGGTTTGCAAACGTTCTAATTTACTGGCTATTTGGTTTACTGTGTTGATATTTCATCTTTTGTGAATGTTGGTATGTTTTTGATTTTACGTTTCAACTTCTTTGAGCTCCCAAGTTTTTTTTCCACACGCACACTGTTTCACCATCTCGTTCTAAGTCTTCCCATACCCTTGTCCTGCAGGGTTTAGTAAACTATCCCTAACAGATAGACATAATGAGGAATGTTCATAAGTATGTAAAATTACTTGAAACTTCGTTTCAGTAAAGCTTTTATATATACAAATACACTAGTTTTTGTTTTATTCAAAAATACCCAGTCGTTTTGATTTTACAATCATTCAAAGTTCGCGAAAATTTGTTGCCCCTCTAACAGTCACTGAACCGCGGATGACGTCACGTTATAGCGCGGCTCCGTGCGGTCCGCTCCGCGCCCAGCTGTAGCAGTGAAAAAGTCCCGCGCACGCAGTGTTACCTATTATTCTCTTCGCTTTTAGCTGAGTGAATTGTTAAAAAAATAACGAAGGCTTCGATAGGACAATCAGATAACTTACCTAAAATAGATGGGCTTGTGGTTGCTCATTTTTTAGCTATAAATAATGATTTTTTTTGGTCGAAATGCGAAGCGTCTTTCATTATAACTAGAGATGGGCCGAGTACTCGGTTGATACTCGGTACTCGGCGCACTCGGCGGGTTTTTTGATACTCGTACTCGGCCGAATAACTCGGTTTTAATGCCGAGTATACTCGGTTTAAGTAAAGCAATATATTTAGGTGGATATAATTAAAACATTGCACCTGGACAAGGAAATCGCTAGAAGGATCCGTTTGGGCTGGGCAGCCTTCAGTAAGCTACGTCGCGTTTTCAATTCGCCTATACCGCAGTGTCTGAAGACGAAAGTCTACAATCAGTGCGTACTACCAGTTATGACATATGGAGCCGAGACGTGGACACTTAGGGCGCGTGTCCACGGCAAGAAATTTGTCGTGTCGGCTACAGAGAAGATGAAAATATTCATGTACATGAGAAGAATTTTGTCGGGTCTATGCTCGAAACAATGTCGTATCTGTTGCAGACAAGAAAAAATCTAGTAAGTACACGGTGCGAATTGTTTCGTTCAGTCATAGTTGAGGCGTTGTAGGGTGTACATCGTGTCGTGTAATTGTGAGAAATAATCTTAACTACCAAGCAAAAGAAAATTAAGATTGCCTATTATAATTATGTATAGAAAAATTAAAGGGAAAACTAACTCCAGGAGAAAATACTAGGTGCATCCTATGTTAAATCAGAAACATGAGTTTGCTAAGTTTCTACTTCGAACTGTAGCAGTATGCGGTTTATGACGTATTAAAAAGAAACTACCAACTCGATCTCGTTCAAACCAATTTTCGTTAATAGTTTTTATGGCAATGTACATCATTATATTTTTTTAGATTTATCATTCTCTTAGTTTAGAAGTTAGAGGGGTGCGGTCACACATTTTTCCACTTTGGAAGTGTCTCTTGCGCAAACTATTCACTTTAGAAAAAAAATATGTTATAAATCTCAATAGCATATTCAAAGACCTATCTATAGATACCCCACACGTATGGATTTGATAAAAAAAAAAAATGTTTGAGTTTCAGTTCTTAGTTTGGGAACCCCCAAAATTTAATGTTTTATTTTATAGTTTTCTATGAAAATCGGATCCTACCGACTAAAAACCTCACGTTACGCCCAACAGCCTATGGGAGACCCGGGTTAGCCCTCGGAAGGATGTCCCAGGACAAACGTTCTCATGTGCACTGTACACACCGTCCTCCGCCCCCTACAAATCGCGTCCTGTCTGGCGCAGGCAAGATTTTTGTCTTATGCAGCGCCAACGCAGTGTACACTAGTCGTGTGAAGAAACGACACGAATTCTTGCATAGACCCGGCGATTTTTATTGCCGTGGACACGCGCCCTTACGGTAGGGCTAGTCCATGCCCTCAAAATTGCATAGTGAGCTATGGAACGAGCCATGCTTGGAGTATCTCTAAGGGATAAACTCCGAAATGAAGTTATTCGGCGGAGAATCGGAGTGGTCGACATAGCTCGCAGAATAAGCACATTAAAGTGGTAATGGGCTGGCCACATCTATAAACGTAGGTTAGGACGTCCACCCGCCAGATGGACTGACGACCTGGTGAAGGTCGCAGGCCGGGACTGAATGCGAACGGCACAGGACTGTGTACTGTGGCGTGAACTGGGAGAGGCCTACATCCAGCAGTGGGCTGCTAGAAGCTGAGGTATTTGATTGGTTGATAATTAATACAACAGGGTTATTCAAAAAGTACATATTTGTTTTAAACTAGCAAGCGACTGATAGATGAAATGCGCGGGCGGGGTGAGGGGTGTACCAACGCGAGTTGGCCGCTCGTGCCGCGTGATCCTGTTTGTTCTTGTTTTCAGGCCCGAAACGGGAATTTGATTAAACCGAGTTACTCGGCCGAGTACTCGGTTGGAAAAAATTTGAACCGAGTAAAACTCGGTACTCGTTACTCGGCAAAAGTGTCACTCGGCCCATCTCTAATTATAACTCTTATGAAAATTTGTTAAAACTGTTCTATATTGTGTTATTTATCCAAAAAGTTACTATTTTAGATAAGTCGTAGCTTATTTTTATCGTGATGCTAGCTAGGTAGAAGTATGTATGAGAAGCCAAGGGTGTAATATCCTAAAACTCTAAAACTAGGATGAACTAAGAGGACTAGGGATATAGGAGACTAAGGTTAAAGACTTAGCTAGAGATAATATGCGTCTACTTATTCCTAATCGGGAACAGATGTACTAAAGCTTTTTTAGGATTCCGTAGCCAAATGTAAAAAATGGAACCCTCATAGATTCGTCATAACTGTCTGTCTGTCTGTCCGTTCATATGTCACAGCCATTTTTCTCCGAAACTATAAGGCATGCTGTTGAAACTTGGTGATGTATTCTGTGAACCGCATTAAAAATTCTACAAAAAGAATTGAAAAAATATCAATAAATTTTGGGGGTCTCCATACTTAGAACTGAAACTTCAAATTTATTATTTCATAAAAGCCATACGTGTTGGGTATCTATAGATAGGTCTTTAAAAATGCTATTGAGGTTTTTAATATTTTTTTTTCTTAACTGAATAGTTTGCGCGAGAGACACTTCCAAAGTGAAAAATGTGTGTCCTCCCCCCCCCCCCCCCCCTCTAACTTCTCAAATTAGAGAATGGTAATAAAAAAAAATTATGTACATTGCCATGCAAACTCCCACCGAAAATTGGTTTGAACGAGATCTAGTAAGTATTTTTTTTTAATACGACATAAATCGCAATATTCGGCTAGAAAAATCACTGCAACAGCGAACGTGTTAAAACATCAATCAAAGTTACAACGAACTAGGTACAAGAACTTTCATAGGTAATTATTATGTTACTTGTTGCTACGGAATCCTTCATGGGTCCGACTCGCACTTGGCCGGTTTTTTATTCAATGACGAAGAGTTTGGTTGGTTGGTAGTGCACGCTGCTTAGGAATTAAAGGGGTCCCGAGTCCCGACACGATCAATTAGCAATTGTCAAGCACGTTAAATATAATGTGTACATATACGTCGATGCACACACACATGCAAAGAAATCACGCACACTGAAGCAACTTCCATTCATATTTAACGTGATTGACAATTGCAAGGCATGATCATGTCGGGAGCCCATAAGGGTCGCGGGTACAAACATTTACGTGCATGAACATGAATATTTGTATCGGTCTGGGTGTTTTTAATATTAAGTACTTACCTATCTATTTACAATAAATATAAATAAGTAAGTACCTACATAAGGTGTAAACATTTTCTGTTTATGTATAACTTTTTCAGATCACCAAGAGAAAGCTATGGTGAGATGCTATAGGCTATATCCAAGTTAAAAGAGATGCTCTTCATTGCATTTATCCACTTTTTCTGCAGTTTTAAGTCCTTTGGAACTAGGAAAAACAACTTTTTTGGCGTCTTGATAGTAGTACTTGTACATTTTGGTACAACACAGGATTTCCGAGCACTAGGATTAGGCATATCAATGAATCTTTAGGGAAACGTAAGGCTGCGGTACTGAATGGCGCGAACGGACTGAGCGACTGCTATAACGTGACGTCATACAGTGCGAGCGCGGGCCAGCGGTCGCGGACTCACTTTAAATTCTATAACTTGGGAAGTAATTGACGTATCAAAATAATTCTTTCACACGTATTTTTTATTTTTGACGGAGAATACAATAAGCTAAAATTCAAAATTAGTGAACATTCTTGCTGATTTTTCTATAGACCTTGTAACCCAAAGATGTTCTGTGTTACTCACCAACTAGCGTGAGGTAGCTATGCAGAGAACTCTATCCCAGGGCGCCTTATTTCTGAGTTTCCAGTCTGTGTGCAAGGGTAGGCTAGGGCTCTGACGAAAACAGACAATAGGGTGTACACACATATATTTACTAAGTACCAGAGATACACAGACACACAGAGAGCTTATTCACTGATAGACACAAATATCACAGGTACACAGAAATAAAGTCTAATTCCACTTAATAGACCACTGCCGCGTGAGCAGGTAGAACGGGTAAGCAGCTAACTACACTGTAATAGGGTGACAATTACTGGCCTTGAGTAAGCTGAGAGCAGCACAGCCCGAGAATGCCACGTGGAGGCGGCTGGTCCCTCTCAAAACACCTCGCTCATGTAGTCCACGTGTCATTGGGTGTGGCTCTGCCAACCGTGGACGGGCCGCTTTTCCCCGTAGTAAAAAAACCCTGTTATGACAAGTAAACGACAAATGAAATAACTGACATCGCGACCGACGAAATTCGAACCGCTTAGCAAACAAGAAATTACGCTTACCGGTATCCCGGGTGTAGGTTGACACAGAGTCCAACTCCTTCCGAAGAGAATAAGTTAACTCAGACTAATTCCTTAACAGGTCCTCATGTTGCAACTAACAACCTCCAAAGAAAAATTGAGGCGTGCCACTCAGAGTAATATCAATCCCTCGTCCTTCTGACATCCTGTCATTCTGACAGCAGAAATGTCACCACTGACAACCGATTAAAAAAAGATAACTAGATAAGGCTGCTTTCACATCCTGAATACTGCATCTATAGAAAATAAATGCTACAACCTGTAAAAATCGTCGTTCTCGCTGCATGGCGACCTCGTCCTGTGGGCCTGAGGACGGTGAGAGGGTTGCTCATCGTCCTTACAGACGCAGGCCCATGACAGCAGCGTGTCGTGAGGGATTCACGCACGCCCCCCCTTAGAAGCGGGATCACACCCGACACCCCCCAAAGACGCGAGATAGCATCCGAACCACCCCCTAGGCGAGGCCGCAGTGGCGGCCGTGGGTCTGTTGGAAGTCCTGGGACATCCTTATAACCGGGGCTCCCAACCATAGGCTATCGGTCTGGTGCATGACTAGAACCTGCGTCAGTCACCTGCGTCTTCTTGCATGCCGAGCCAGATACTTAACGGAATAGCCACCAAGACGAATTTTCCTACATCATAACGTCTTGGGGCACCGTAATTTCTATTATATCTATTGGTTAAACCGTTAAACTCACACAGTAGTTTTTAAGTTTATCGCACCAGACAAGTTTTATAATAGTAGTTTTATTATATCTGTGGTTTGGAGTGAATCTACTGTAATTCAAACTTTACACACACACACACACACACACACACACACACACACACACACACACACACACACACACACACACACACACACACATCGCCATCTGATCCCTAAATGAAAACACTAGTTGAAGCGCTCGTGGCCCCGCGGACTCAGTGTTCTGTAAACGATCACTGCAGTAAGCAACATTTACTAAGGCCGGATATGGATGGGTGACCACCACGT
Source organism: Miltochrista miniata (assembly GCA_933228765.1). NCBI lineage: Eukaryota > Metazoa > Arthropoda > Insecta > Lepidoptera > Erebidae > Miltochrista > Miltochrista miniata. Next base: position 20,928,490 of record OW121766.1, on the reverse strand, counting down.
GGACCACTTTGTGACACTTATTTACGAGCGTTTCCGTGCTTCGGAAGGCACGATAAGCCGTTGGTCCCGGTTGTCAGTAAAATGACAGTCGTTAAGCCAAGTTGAAGGCCTTACGGGCGGCTTGAAAAATTTCAACTGTGGGTCGTCACAACCTGCGTCCGGGTCGGCAGCGCGTGTGTAGCGCCTCTGGTGTTGCAAACGTCTATAGTATAGGCACAGTATAAAGAGTACTAGTATAGGCTACGGTTACCAACCTTCCGGTGGGCCGTAAGCTTGTCTGCCACCTAAGTAGTATAAAAAAAAATCAACGAGGTGGTTAAAATTTTTATAAAGATTTTCATTTAGTGACAGATTCTTTCTTTTTCTTGTACTGCCAATTTCCTTGTCATATCTGTCATCATATAAATTGGCAAGGCAATCGTCAAACGACATCTTGCTGATTGATATATCCAGCTTATTTATACATTGTTGCATCTTATGCGAGGAATGTCTCATCTTCCCAATAGAGGGTATGGTGCCACTAGTGCACCAATCATCACACACTGTTTTGACGTGACAACGTCATAGAATTCGATGGAGCCGGCTGCACGAACGATAAAAGATGACGCAATAATGTCGTTACCTCCCTCGCGTTACCTCGCTCTGCCTCGCTCTGAGGCGTTCCATTTATTTAGTAATGTTTTCAACAGATGGCACTGTTATCAATTGATGTGTTTTATATTTCTTTTGGTTTTGTAATATTAGATATTTTTATTTTTATTTTCTTATGACGTTGTCACGTTCAACCATCGTCCGTAAACCGACTTTACAGACAATCGATTTTTTTTTAACTGTGGAAATTCTTATGGATGCTTCTACCGACTAAACCCACACGGTGCCCTTCCATTTTTTTAAAACAAACAAAAATAAATTTATTTCACTTAGGCATATACCTACAGATTCACTTGTAAAACGGCACTTGTTACTTCTGCTTACAGTCGGGAGTCCCGGGTACGCCCGCGGAGTGATGACCGCAGGGATGCACTTAACTGAGCATATGGTGGATAATGTCACCATACGCTAAGTTAGGAAGATGAATAGCGTATATGGGATTCCCGGTCTTCTGGTCTCCTCGTAGCCTACGTCACTTTGGTAGAGTGGAGGAGCACCAGAAAATCATCAGCGCCTTTTGAAGTTCTCCCTGTTTATCTTGAATTTACAGTTTTCAGTATATCAAAAAAATGTAATGATATGAAGACGCACAGGTCGGCGAACAAATCGGCCATGAACGTCCGTCGATTAGTTTTAGCAGATTTTGAAGATCGAACTTAGTCAAGAAGAGTTACATAAGTTTATAAGAGTTACATACTGTAGTTACTTCCTTTTAACTGCCTCAATTATCTTCGATTTATTTTCAGCCGGTTTCCAAAGCACTTAACTCCTGGAACTTTATTGAGTTTGAGCTCCGAGTAACTTTTGTAGTCGTAGTCTTTGCTGCAGATCCTGGCTTACAAGAGTCATAGTAATGGGAGTGCGTGAGGTAACGTAGTCCCATAATAAGGCATACATGTGCGTTGTTATTCGGTTCAAATTTTCAGGTCAATTCGGAAATTTTGATGACATGGACTTTGATGGTATGACTTATCTTTTATTTTGTGTTATTGGTTAAATATAGTTCAGGATAACCAATACCACAGTATAAAGAGACTGCCAATTATATGTATAGTTTATTGAAGTTCCTGCTTAAATTGTAATAGCTAAGGCATTGACGTGAATTAGTGAAACTTTACTGTCAGGCGCACAAGCAATATAATGTAATTAGCTCTCTAAAGACAAAATCACGGCAACATCCAGAACTGACTGTCACTTTCACACAGGGTACCTACTTCTTCAACAGGTACTTGCTTGACGCGCTGGACTCTATGCAGCGGCGAGCTATTCGCATTATCAACTGCCCTGAGGTAACGGAATGTCTAAAGCCATTAGCGGAGCAGAGTACTTTTTTTTATTTTTTTTTTATACCACTAAGGTGGCAGACAAGCATACGGCCCACCAGATGTACCGGTGGTCACCGCAGCCTATGGACGTTTGCAACACCAGAGGCGCCACACTCGCGCTGCCGACCCTGTAAAAACCTTCTAAGACCCCTCTTGAAGAACCCCATACTGTAGGCGTTTGGGAAAACCGAGGCAGGGAGATCATTCCACAACCTAAGCGTGCGCGGTAGAAAGCCCCTATCGGATCTAACCGTGCTCGAGCGCTCCGGATGCAACATGTGAGGATGAACACCCTGTCTGTGGCGAGCGGTGCGATGATAGAATGTAGCCGTAGGCATCATGTCAAACAATTCCTCAGAGCACAAACCGTTAAACAGCCGGTAGAATACACACAGAGAAGCAAAGTCTCTCCTGTCACTAAGAGGTTCCACATAACCTGCAAGTATGGGATCGCCGACAACTCTCATAGCACGCCTTTGTACCGAGTCAAAAGGACGAAGCTGGTATTCAGGTGCCCCCGCCCAGAGGTGACAGCAGTACTCCATGTGCGGCCGCACTTGCGACTTGTAGAGAAGCAGTGCTTGAGCCGCAGTAAAGTACCGCCGCGCCCTACTGAGCACTCCGAGTTTCTTGGACGCCAGCCTGGCCTTGTCCTCCAAATGACTTCGGAACTGAACGACATTGGAGATCTCAACACCAAGGATCCCTATACTTTCGGAGATGGTGAGTGACGTGCCCTGAAATTGTGGCGCCACAGTAAATGGGGTTTTTTTTGCAGTGAATACACATACTAGAGTCTTGGTGGGGTTGAATTGGACAAGATTTTGTCTTCCCCAATCGGACACTCTAGAGAGAGTAGCCTCGATTTCGGACACAAGTTTTTCACGAGTTTCCTCCACTACAGCTCGAGAGATACCGGGACGGCCCGTGTAACATGTGTCACCCGTACTGTCGTCTGCATAACAATGAATGCCGTCAATGGACAACATGTCATTGATATGCAGCAGAAACAAAGTGGGGGACAACGCTGAGCCTTGTGGTACTCCAGCGTTTATGGCCATGCATTCAGAACAGCTGCCGTCAACAACGGCCCTGATGCTTCTACCGGCAAGAAAGCTGGACACCCATCCACATAAATTCTCGGGCAATCCATAGGAGGGCAATTTCGTTAGAAGACCACGGTGCCAGACCCGGTCAAAAGCTTTAGAGATGTCAAGGCTCACTGCTAGAGCCTCGCCTTTGCTCTCAATAGCCGCCGCCCATCGGTGCGTGAGGTACACGAGAAGATCGCCTGTCGAGCGACCGTGACGGAAACCATACTGTCGATCACTGAGCAGGTCGTGTTCCTCAAGGTACCTCAGGAGCTGTGCATTAGTTACACGCTCCATCACCTTTGATAAATGATAATAGGGAGGTGACAGCTATAGGCCTGTAACTGGCCGGGTCGGTCCTGTCACCTTTCTTGGGCACAGGATGCACGTAAGCGGTCTTCCACGACGCCGGGACTTTTTTCATGGAGTAGGAAAGCGTGAAAAGACGTGTAAGTACCGGACACAACTCCGCACCACACCGCTTAAGCACCACCGCGGGAATGCCGTCCGGCCCACTCGACTTATGCACGTCGAGGGTATGAAGCTCCCGCCTGACATCCCGCTGCCTGAATTTAATTTCTGGCATTGAGGTGCCACACCAGGGGATGTCAGGCGGCAGCGCACCTCCATCGTTCATGGTCGAGTTGGAGGCAAAGACAGAGCCCAAAAGGTCGGCTTTCTCCTTGGCACTCTGGGCCAGACTACCATCCCGTTTCTGCAGGGGTGGTAATCCTGACCGACAGAAGTTTCCCTCGGCAGCTTTGGCAAGTGACCAGAATTCACGACTTCCAGAAGGGTAGCCGGCTAGTCGCTCACCAATTCTGCCGACGAAATCGAACTTTGCCCTGGCAATTGCTCGTTTGCTGGCCCTCGAGGCGGCATTCAGCTTGCGTTTCACTTCAGATATGTTAGAATCAGAATTTTTGCGAGCCGTGGTCCAAGCCCTGTAGACAGACTCTTTCAGCTTTCTAGCTACTCTGCAAGACCGATTAAACCACGGTCGCTTTTTTTCCCCTGCAGGGATCCAGCGGTTAGGAATGTAGCCTTCCATACCTGCCAAGATCCCCTCAGCAACTGCTGCAGAGCAGGTGTCCAGATCGTCTGAAGTGAAGCAAAGCCGCCTCCACGGGTACGATGCAAAGAACTCACGCAGTCCATCCCAGTCTGCCGACTTATAGTGCCACACATGTCGCCACTCCTTGGGCCGGCGTGGTTCCGGCCTTGCTAGTGGCACTCGCGCCCGAACAACACAGTGATCTGATGAGCCAAGAGGCGCATCCACTGAAACAGTATATCCGTCCGGACGCGTAGTCAGCAGCAGGTCCAGCAACGAACTCTTTTCGTTCTCCCGGTCCGGTATTCTCGTGTGAGATTTGACCAATTGGGAGAACCCATAGGTCAGGGCAAATTCGTGAGCAGCTTTCCCCGCAAAGTTAGTGATCCGAGAACCTAACCAGTCAACGTGGTGACCATTGAAGTCTCCCATAATCACTATCTCTGCGGAGGGATACTGCTCAATGACTTTGTCAGTCGATCTTTGCAGGTGTTCAAAGAGACGGACCGTGTCCGCGTCACCGCTATGAGACCTGTAAATGCACGCGTAGATCCGAGTGTGGCCCCCGTGATCCACGCGCGCCCACAATACTGACAGGTTCCTGTCTTCTAGGCCTTTGAGACGGCGACAGCAGATATCATCCCGGACGAACATGCATACCCCAGCTTGTGCCTTGAAGTTAGCCTCAAGCTTATAGCCGGGGCACATCAAGTAGGATGTATCAACCGGACATGAAATCTTCGTCTCCGTCAGGAAAAACAAATTTGGCTGCTTAGTTTCTAAGTGGTTGTGGATTGCGTTAATGTTGGAGTGCATTCCTCTGATGTTGCATAAATCCACAACAAGTGTGGACTTCGACGAAACCGCTGTGGATACCTTATTCTTTGTTTTTCCTGCCATGATTGTGAAATAAAAGGCGATATAAGAAGGTAGGGGGTGCCTAGGTACCGGTGGCGCAAGAGACTAAGCGAGTCTCATATTCTCCAAAGGCAGGCACAGGTAATGCGGTGTATTGTCACGGCGCACGGAAGGGCCCCCGGTCCCCCCCCCGATGCGATGGCCGCGTCCACTCCGGTATCCTTCTCCGGCACGACCACAGCACCAGGGACTTTTCACAAGCTGCTGGTTCAGCCTCCTGGGGCGGAGATTAAGTAATCCCCAGGTTCGGGTCCCGTACAGCCTGCGGGCGGTCAGCGGTCAACCGTTTCACCGGGTCTCCCTGACCGCCGTACCAATACTTCGCGCCTATGCCAGCCAATAGAGACAGTTGAGACTCTGGTCTCACCGTCACCGGTACAAAGTAACCCCAATGAGCACTGGGACCCTGCTCACCGACGGAGAACAAAACCCAGCATGGAGCCAGGTTACTATTACCGCGGTCTTCTGCAGGGTGGAGGTACTGCCCCAGGCGGGCTGCTCAACGAACGGAGCACCGTTATGCCCTTCCTCCTAATGTGGGCTTTTTCGTTAATCCCTAAGATACTGAATCTTAGGAATCTACTTGAAAAAGCCACTACTGTACCCTCAGGCTGTAACGTTAGCTCCATGAGAAGTAACGCATATCCCCTAAACCCCGAGGGCAACTGTGCACTATTGCACCTTTGGCTACTTTCTACCGTATCTATGACGGTGAGAGTTCTGAAGAACTCTTCAACCTAATCCTACCCTCTCCTTTCCTATCCCGAACAACGCGTGCTGCACAGAGGTGCCACTCTCACACAGTGGAGAGAATCTTTGCTAGAACTGAACGATTCAAAAGATCATTTCTCTGTCGAACCATAAAAACCTGGAACGACCTGCCAGCGCACGTGTTTCCCTCCTCTTACAATCCTGGGTTCTTCAAGTGGAGCGTGAAGAGGCACAGCATAGGGCAGCGGCTTTCTATAGTCTCACAGACTGGGACGGTGGCCCCCAATCACTAGATGTCGTTGTGACTTTCCATCAGGCGGCGGCGGCCTCATTTTGGCGATCTGAATATATATAAAAAAACACTCGGAAAAGTTTATTCACAATGATCCCCAGATTCCTGGTCCTAAAATCCTACTAATAATATAAATGTGAAAGTTTTTGAAGATGTTTGGATGTTTGTTACTCAATCACGCTCTAACGGCTAAACGGATTGGGCTGAAATTTGGTACAGAGATAGCTTATAGTCTGATAACTCATAAGCTACTTTTGATCCCGGGAATATTTTCCCGCGGGAAGTGGGAACGGGTACTGAATTTTATGCAGTAAGACGATACTCAATTACGATCCCCCTTTTTTTTACATGTAGAAATCTACCGACTAATATCGGGAATACCTGGTGCATCCTTGGAATCTCCAGGACTTCCAATACAGACTTTAACGCTCCGCTTGAAGAACTAGAGGTTGTAGGAAGAGGAAACGGACTAGCACAGGTTCAGACTTTCTGCTGCTGATTTTTTTATGCTAAGGGACCAATGATTTACTTAGGCAGTCAGACAGACCGCAGTGGCGGCCGTAGGTCTGTTGGGAGTCCCGGGACATCCTTCCGAGGGTTTACCGGGGCTCACAACCACAGGCTGTAGGGCGTTACGTGAGGTTTTTTAGTCGGTAAGAGTCCGGCATAACATCCTTTGAGGATTTTCCCTCACGTAAAAAAAAGGCAGCCAGACAGAATGCCTCCTAAGAGTATGTATGTATATCCATGTAACGTTCCAGTACAAAGATGGCAAAACTGACCTCTCGAACGCTTGATCGCTTGTATACTTTCTGTTTAGATTTGTTTTATTATTGAGAAGAAAATGAGACCATTGGTCTTAAAACTAGAGCACGTTTTGTTCCAAACACTATAAATGTTTACGGTCAGGAGGACTTTAGGAAGCACCGCGTACCTTGGCAGTAAGAGTTATAAATGTCTGCCAAGTATGTCGCCTGACCAATCGCTTTTAACACAGTAATTATAGCATACTTACATGTATGATAGTAGTAAGTATAATAAGTAGTTGTGCCTGTATGTGCATATGTATAATTGGTGTTTCTATGTATAATATGTATGTATTTAAAAGTATATAAGTATTAATATCCGTGGTCTGATACCCATAACACAAGCAGGTTATTCCTAGCTTACTTTGAAATCAGATAGCGTTGTGTGAGATGTCCGTGAATATTTATTTATTATGTGCGGAATTTATTAAAAACTAGCTGTTCGCCGCGGCTTCGACCGCGTCATTACCCTACTTTTGCGTAGTCAGTTAAAAAGTAGCCTATGTCCTTCCTTTAGACTCAAACTATCTCTATACCAAATTTCAATAAAATCGATTCAGCGGTTTAGGCGTGAAAGCGTAACAGACAGACAGACAGACAGATAGACAGACAGATAGAGCGACTTTCGCATTTGTAATCTTATAGTAGGGTAGGGAAGTAGGGATTTTATGCATAACTAGATGCTGCCCGCAGCTTATCCCGCGTGAAGTTTTTTTGCCGTTTCCATGGGAAGGGAACCTATTCCCGGGATAAAAGTAACCCATGTGTTATTCCAAACTTTAATCTATCCATGTACCAAATATCAGCTAGATCCGTTCAGCTGTTAGAGCGTGAAGGAGTAACAAACATCCACACATCGACACATTCACACACATAAACTTTAGCATTTATAACAGGGCTGTCCAAAGCAGTGCCCGCGGCGTCAATTGTTGCGGCCCGCAGAATTTTTTTATCTCCTTTATGGAGCAAATTATTTGTCCCGCGACATAATTGAAATATTTTGGGTAAGTATGTATTCGATCAACCCGACGGCATTCCAGGCCGAGCGTGGGTCCTGGTCCTGGCTCTCGAGCAGCTTGGGCCTCGACTTATAGGACTCTTTAGCGCATGCCTCAAAAAAGGCCAGTTTTCCAAGGTCTGTAAGACAGGGAAACTGGTCTTGATCTGAAAGGCGGGGCGGCCGGCAAATTCCCCATCAGGGTACCGGCCGATCGTGTTGCTCGACGAGGTGTGCAAGCTCTTAGAGTGCATTATTGCACAACGCCTCGTCGGGCACTCACATGCATGGGGCCTGATCTGGCGGATAGCCAGTTTGGCTTCCGTCAGGGGTGCTCCACCGTGGACGCGATCATGCGCATTAGAAGCCTGACGGAGGAAGCAGTCTCTCAGGGTGAGGTGATGGTGGCAGTGTCTCTTGACATCGCCAACGCCTTCAACACCTTGCCATGGAGCTGCGTTAGGGAGGCGCTTATTTACCATGGAGTGCCTCCCTACCTTCGTCGAATTATCGGGGCCTATCTCTTCGAAAGGGCCATAACTTGCCCGAGCTGGCTAGGGTCGTGACGGCGGGATGTGTCGTGCGGTGTTCCACAGGGATCGGTATTAGGGCCGCTACTGTCGAACATCGGTTACGAATGGGTGCTGCGTGGTGGGTTAGGCCACGGCAAGGGTTGCTCAAGTCGTGGGTCGATTACGGCAGCTGGGTCTCGAGGTCGCCCTTCACAAATCCGAGGCTCTGTGCTTCGACGGACCTCGGATGGGGCCACCTGCGGGATCCAGCCTACAGGTAGGGGGCGTCAGCATCGGCATCGAGCCCTCGATGAAGTATGTGGGGCTCGTACTCGGTGGCTGGTGAAACTTCGGACATCATTTCCGAAGTTTGGTCCCAAGTCAAAAATTTTTAGATTGATATAGCACTTTTCACTCATGCCGTAACGGTCGCAGTTGAAAGTGTGAAGATTGATTATCAACTGGATTTGTGTGATCTGCAATCATACTCCTTTTACAAAGGCAGAAGGAATTGATTTTTTGAAACTCCTTATTGAACGTTTCCCGAAACTGACGAATTTCGGACTAAAAATGGGCTCGATGATGGGCAGTACCTACCTTTGTGAAAGTGCTTATTCAACAATGAAGTTTATAAAATCGAAATACAGGTCTTCATTGACAAATACTTCACTTAAACATGCACTGCGTCTAGCTACTACTAATATTGAGGTTGATGTTAACAGAATTGTAAAAGACCTACTGTACATGTATTTCACTTTGTTAAATATTTTGCGGCCCTCCAATGTATTTAGCCATTTTTGTTGGCCCTGGGTCCCATCTAGTTTGGACAGCCCTGATTTATAACATTAGTAGTATGCATAATATATGAAACTAACTGTACCTCCCGGCTTGGCCCGTAACGTTCCGAATCGTCATTGCATCTTCCGAAGGGTCTCGTTTTTATCTTTTCTGATGATGATGGAACCCTGAAAAGGGAGCTTATCTGCTTGTAGGTAAGGTAGGGTAAGTTTGTGCAGTTGTACTACGCGCAGTACTACATGTGTGGCGCAGTCGGTAGTGTAACCGCCTGCCCTGGGACATCCTTACGAGGGCTTCCCCGGGGCTCCCAAACATAGTCTGTTGGGCGTAACGTGAGGTTTTTTAGTCGGTAAGAGTAATATAAAAGCATAACATCCTATGAGGATTTTCCCTCACGTTAAATAAAAAAAAAAAAAAGTGAAACCGCCTGCAGCGCTAGAGGTCCTGGGTTCGATTCCTGGGTCGGTCCAAATATTTGTGTGATCCACTAATGTTTGTTTCGGAGTTTGGGTGTTTTCTATGTATTATACATAATATGCATACCTATGAAAAACAAACAGTTGTTACATCTCAGTTTATAAAAATTAAGAATATCTGATAACCATTTCTTAGTTTTTGTATTTTATAATGTAGCGTGAGATTGTCCACAAATATTATTATTTTATTTACATATTACTTTAAGAATATTATTATGTGATCTATGTTATTCATTACGTTATCTTAGGTAAAACGTTACTGGGAATCTATAACACCCAGCAAACAAACATAGTCTGTAGTATACAGGGTGGAAATTAAAGACCGTGGTTGGAGGAAAAGTAGGTACCTACCCCTTATATTGAAAATGGCAAATTTTGCTGAAATTAAACATTCCTCTAATTTCAAAAGTAAGTAAACCTACATTAAAGATTCTTGAAAAATCTCCGGCTGGAGCCAGGAATGGAATCGGTGAGATGTGAAAAAAAAAACAACCTGTATGTTATGATACCAAATTCCCCTTTTCACACGTACTGGTTGCCGGGTAGCCGGTGCCGGGTACCCGGCGGCGAGTGTGTGGCATAAGCATAACCGGGCTAACCACGCCGGTACGTGTGAAAGCTATAGTACATGGCCATACACTTCGCCGCCTGCCGGATACCCGGCAACCGGTACGTGTGAAAAGGGGCAAAGAGTCTTTCTTAGGGAACAATATCTTTTAAACAACATACATAGTATCGTAAATTTTATTAAAGAAACGCCAAGTAATTTCTTTTTAACCCCCGACGGAAACCCGGACGGGGTGTTATAAGTTTGACGTGTGTGGGTGTGACCGTTTTATTTTCTTTAGTCTTTCTTTAATTTAAGATACTCTGTTGTTTTAAAGAAATTGTTCCATAAGTGGCCCCCCATACACGTACAATAATATTGATCAATAGGGATAATATGCGACGCAGCGTGGCGTATTAGAACTCGGAGTTCTGAATTTTGAAATCTGAGTTGAAGTCGGACTTCGGAATTTCCAATTTGCAATTTTGTTCTTCGTCAGTAGGTAAGTATTGAGTCAATATTTTTGAAAGTATGAATTAACTACATACATACATATGATCACGCCTTTCATCCCCGAAGGGGTAGGCAGAGGCATATTACATGCCCACATTTCACGTGAGCATTAAAAAGAAGCGTTAAATTGATATTGAACAAGAAACATATTGATCAATATTATTGTACGTGTATGGGGCCTCTAAGAAAGACTTTCGGGTTCATAAAATACAGGATGTTTTTTGACATCTCACCGCCCGGTTCGATTCCCGGCTAAAGTAGGGGAGTTTTCAAAAATCTTTAAATGCAGTTTTATTACTTTTGTAAATAAAGGAATGTTTCCATTCAGCAAAACTTGCCATCATCAGTATTATGAGTACTTTTCCTCCATCCACGGTCTTTAATTTCCACCCTGTAGCTCTTAAATAGTTCTTAAACATCATGTAAGAGCGTGACTGAGGTCAAGAGATAAATATGAAAACATCAATAATACTGGAAACAATATTTACATGCAAATGGAGCAGACATAACTTATATAATCAAGTAAATAAAGCAATCATTTCAGAAATAGATATATTTGATAAGAAAATTTGTAACGGTGTTTCTGTTTACACTTGGAAATCTTCATGGATGCTGTGCTGGAGTCCTTTCGGCCATACCACTGCATACGGCCCGGAGGCACGGTTGAGACTTTGGAATAATGTTCGAAGTTCCAACGCTTTCGCTTAAAATAGAACTTACGTTTTCATGACGTTGTAAGAAAGGTAGGTAAAATCCCTACTCCCCCGATGGAACGAACTCAAGGGGGTAACATTATTTATTTTGTCCTGGGACATCTTTACGGTCCTGGGACATCCTTACGAGGGCTTATCCGGGGCTCCCTACCATAGGCTGTTGGGCGTTTCGTGAGGTTTTTTAGTCGGCAGTTCCCTCACGTTAAACAAAAAAAAGGTTACATTGTTAGACTCTAGTTAGCCTCTTAACCGATAGAAGATGCCGTAGAAAGATGGAAGGGCACCGTGTGTTTTATAGTCCGGCGCATCATTCTGTCCGGTAGTATTAAAAAAAAACCCGTCTGCGGTTTTCTCTTTTGTAACGTGAGAAAAATCCTACATGGGTGCTATGCCGGACTCCTGCCGACTAAAAACCACACGTCTCCTACCTAACAGCCTACGGTTGGGAGCCCCGGGTAAGCCCTCGAAAGGATGTCCCCAGAACTCCCAACAGCCCTACGCCTACCACTGAGGCCTCACTTATTGGTTCGGGTGCTATCCTGCGTCATTGGGGGGTTGTTCGGGTGTTATCTCGCTTCTTGGAGGGGGGGGGGGGGGGGGGGGGCGTGAATCCTTTAGGTCACGCTGTCGTCTGGGTCTAGGCTCATCGATGCGGTAACAAGTGTAACAACTGTAAATTAGATTAAGAACAGAAAAGTTTGACAGTTTAACAGATTGATTCTTAAGTGTAGGTAAAAAAAAAAGAATAAGTATTACTCATCATCTCATAATTCACATTTCTGTAAGGTCTTTTTCAAAGATAACCCCATTCTTTTTATTCATCAAATCATTTCTCTTTCTTGCTCGATAAATATTGATAATTATTATATCGTAGGCAATGCAAAGTCTCATCGTATCAAGTTGTGTGTGGGTGGACTGTGCGGTCAACCGCAAGTCTCAGGTTTGATTCTCAACCGTTGTTGTAACTAAATTACAATCGCTCATATTTTATTGTGGCTGATTTATCATTGAATCATATTATTAAATAATCAATGTCTTCGATATAATTAGATTTTATTTTATATAGGTATCATTTCATTATCTACTAGAGGACGTCACGCGGTTTCACCCGCGTCGTTCCCGTTCCTGTGGGAATACAATATTTTTTCTTCCCGAACCTTCACCTGACAATACCTTACACAACAAAAAAAGAATCACCCGTTCTGAAGTTATGCGCTTACCAAAACATTTTGCGATTCATTTTTATACTTAGGTACTTATGGTACTTATAATTAAGAAGATTGCTTTTTTTATGAACCTGTGTTTTTAAAACTTTTAACCACGAGACTTGCTTGCATAGTTTACTCGATGGAACACGTAAGATATTTGTATAATAAACTCAAACAATACAGCGTTTGTATCTGTCTTTTTTAAATGTAAGGAACATCCTACATGGTTGCTATGCCGGACTCCTACCGACTAGAAACCACACGTATCCTACCTAACAGCCTGTGGTTGGGAGTCCCGGGTAAGCCCTCGGAATGATACCCCCCCAGGACTCCCAACAGGCGTCTGTATCTGTAATGGTAATTTCTGTTGTTTTCGGTCTATCCAAAATTTTCGATATCTACATGAATTGGTGAAACTTTATCGTGGTATAGATACATGATTAAGTTTCACCAACACGTGCCATATTGGTAACTCTTGGCATAGCTACAGCTCATTGTCTACAGAAACCCCGGCGATGCGTGTCCTCTTATGCGATTTTCAGCTTCTCGTGAATGAATGAATGAATGATAGTTTATTACCAGAAACATGGATGACTCGTTCTTATATGTAGTCTACAGTTACAGCATGATTCGCCGGACAATACGGCATGTGATTTTTTTAACAAATTATTTCTAATAACATTATAACTATAGGATAAGAATAACATTTATAAATAACAATAGTTTTGTCACATTTTAAATTTACACTTATCAAGTATTTAAATTTATCAGGTCGATTATACATTATTAACTTTCAGTCACAACTAGTTTCTATAAATTATACCATTCTATCATACCGTCCGCGGATATTCATTATAATTGCGAATTTTTACATGTCCAGAATTCATTGATCGAGTAGAAACATTTCTCCAAAAGCCATTCGTTAATACGTTTTCGGAATGTGTTCCTCGGCAATTCCCTTCAAGATTTAGGTTTTTTTTTTTTTTTATATTCAGCTCGCCAAATTGACGTCGCCACGATGGATAGCCGTGGCGCATCTTGCGATTGGGGGCCACTTCTTACAGCGGTCCGGGTCAGGTCGTTCCAAGTTTTTATAGTTCGACAGAGGAACGATCTTTTGAAACGCTCGGTTCTGGCGAAGATTCTCTCCACTGTGTATGAGTGGCATCTCTGCCCGGCACGCGTTGTTCGGGATCGGAAAGGTGATGGTGGGATCAGGTTGAAGAGCTCTTCAGAACATTCGCCGTGATACATTCGGTAGAAGGCAGCCAAGGACGCTACGGTTCTTCGCTGCGCCAACGGTTCGAGGCCTCCCGTCACCTCAGGACAACCAATTATTCGGACAGCACGTCTCTGCATAGCGTCAAGTGCGTCCAACAAGTACCTCGCGGAGTCATCCTAGAGGTGAGAACCGTACTCGACGCAGGGACGAATCTGCGTCTTGTACAGCAAACATCTCTGATGTGGCGTGAAGTACCGTCTCACCTTATTTAGGACTCCGAGTTTCCGCGAGGCCAGCCCAATACAACTCTCTATGTAGTTTTTGTGATTGAGCTCACGCCGGACGTCTATACCGAGAATCTCCAGGTTGTCCTTTAGTGGGACCGTAATGTTCTGAAGAGAGGTTCTGAAGAGAGGTAACTTATTGTAAACCTTGATGGCCATGCTACCACAATTTTTCTGATGAAAAGCGCTGCAGGATCTTGTAACAATGAGTCTAGTAAAGTAGTGAACACTGGGTAATATGGAAGCTTGTGTCATACTCATAACTTTTCAGAAATTCCTACCTACCTACCTAATTATCTCAAAACCCCACCTTCTAATCGTTATTAAAATTGATATAGTAAAATATTGATTTAAGTATGTACGTATATCGAAAGTCTAATATAGATATTTTGTTCGATACCAACGTTAGTTGAAGTTATTGGCATTATTGAGTGTAGAACGATCTACTCTGGTAGAACACTGCAAAGTGCGTTGAGAAGGAGCTGCAAGCAGTGGCGTAATTACACCATCTGGGGCCCGTGGCAAATTCGTTGGATGAGCCCCCCTCAGTGAAAATTCTTAAGTTACATTAAATATGAGAATTAATACACAGGTAAACAGGCACAACATCAACTACGTGGTACCTCAATGTGCAGGGGCTTTGACCGTAAATACAGTTGCGCCGCTTGCAGTTGAGAACCCCTGGGCCCAGGCCCCCCTAACATTAAAAAATTTTTTTTTCTTTGGCCGGGCCCCTTCCGGTCGTGGGCCCGTGGCATTTTGCCACCCTTGCCACCCTGTAGTTACGCCACTGGCTGCAAGATCCATGCTCATGATGTGTGTATTTCATAGCACAGATGAGCAATTCGATTGTCCCAGTCGGTTTTTAAGAGTGAGGTCCAAAGTGTTCGAGCTCTTCGATTGCCGATGTTAAAAGTAGAAGATCTAAAAGAGCTTATACTTAGCTAGTTGCGTATTGAGGGCTTTGGCTTATTAGTCCTACGCCTTATCACTAGCGCAGAACTAGAAGTATGTAGGATAATATCGTATGTTTTATATTAGCACTAAAATCTTTGGTTCACACTTTCATGGCAAGTCATTCTTCATAGGTATTCTCAGTACGGGACGTACACATTCGTATATTTGTAGAAGCGATAGTATGTTTGCATTTCACTCAGCATACAGCGTCGGTTTACGAATATAGCCACGAGACAATATTAGCATACTTTTAGTACTTACCTAAAGAATCTAAAAGTCATACGGTATTGGTGTACTTACCTATTGTCGCAGGATTTTCATAAAATCAGCTTTTAGATCAAGAACCCAACCATTCCTAACAGCTTAGACCAAATACCTACCTGATTTTATTATTACCCGACTGCCGAAGAAAGGAGGGTAATATTTTAATCCTACACATTTCAATAATAAATGCCTGCACGGAACGACTTTTTGTGATCGAGTTATCACAGAATTAATGTTATCTATGCTGCTACTACTGCCTTAAGAGTTTCACACTTTAGACATGGAATTTTGTCAGACAGAGAGCATGCGCGCGGTCAAGCGTTCGCTTGGAAAATTGAACACTTAGAAGCTAGGCAATGATTGGAGATAGATACTTATTTATTATGTTGTACAACACAATTTCGTACAAAGCACCGTTTTCGAGAAGTAAGTATAAAACCAAAAAACGTGACCTTCTTTGTGCTCCCCCCTAGGGCTCACCTCGGAGGGGTCAGGACTTTTAGTATGTTTATCTCCTAACTAGTCCAAACCAAGTTCCTAAGTGTAAGTTTCTGCTTTCGACTTTTCCATCCACAAGTTATTCGTTTACTAGGCTAAAGGCTAGGGTTTAGACCAGATACTTACCAGGGCACCGATTCTCGCTTCACACGACATGAATGCGTGGACGGAAATCGGCGGGTGACGCGTGGCCTGTTTCATTATTACCCGACTGGGGAAGAAAGGAGGGTAATGTTTTAATCCGACACATTTCAATAATAAAAGCCTTCACAGATCGACTTTTTGTGATCGAGTTATCACAGAATGAATGTTATCTATGCTGCTACTACTGCCTTAGAGTATAGCACTTTAGACATGGAATTCTGTCAGACAGAGAGCATGCGCGCGGTCAAGCGTTCGTGAAGTCAGTTTTGCGTTTTTTTCGTGTTTTTTTTACGTTACATAGATATCCTGTATATCTATGTAACGTAAAAAAACACAATAAAAGCAACGCAACAAACGCAACGATTCCCAGTTAGGATTATTGGTTTTTCAAAAATCTAATGATGGGGTTTTAAGTTTCATCGAAATTGGGCTCGTGACTCCTTTGAGCATTTTACGCTATTCCTTATAGTTTCAGATTTGGCCATCCAATCCCTTTTGAAAAATTCATCCTGTATATATAATCAAATCAAATAGGAGGTATATCAGCATACCTCCTATTTGATTATATCTATGTAACGTACGTAACGCGTCGGTCAACCAGCAGCGGGGTTCATGAGCAACTGCACGCTCGAACGCAGGATGAAAGAAGATGAAAGCCGTATCTTGACTTTATATAATTATAAACTAGTCTGACTCAGTACTAAGTCAATGAAACTTATAAGTTTCATCAGGTGTTTCATTGAACGAGACTTATGAGAGACAATTGCCTAGAATGCTTAACGCTAGGGCTGGCCTTGTCATAATCACTTACTCAGTAAATCATTCCATTACATTATTTATCACGTTACGATTAAATAATGGTGTCAGTCATTTTTAGCCGCACGTAAAAGCTTTGTGCCAGATTTTCGCACAAGCATCGTCTTACCAGTCTGCGCTCACGCATCGGCCCTGCATCATGCGACCTACTATTTATAGATAAATGTGACATTGTTTTATTTGCTGATACGTAATCAAACTAGTAGTTTTCCATGTAATGCGTTAACCTCATAGTGATAACTAAGGAGAGAGCATTCATTTAAAGGACCAATTTGCACTTACATCGATAAAGACGGATTTAATACCTTTATACACGCAACGCTGTCTACCCATCAATGACATATTTCTACCGATACCGTACTACATATAGATCGTTGCTAACCATACTAGGTAGATTTTTTTTTCACGTGAAGGACCTCATGGATGTTATGCCGAATTTCTAACGACTAAAAAACCTTACGTTACGCCTAACAGCCTATGGTTGTGAGCCCGGGTAAGCCCTCGGAAGGATGTCCCCGGACTCCCAACCACAGAACACTTTTATCCTACGGAAAGAAGTACAACTTCATACGAAAAAAATGCCAACACGGAGCACGCTAGCGCCTCCATTTAATGCCCAGGAACTAATACATTTGGCGCGAGTTTTAAACGTGCTATTACAGAATCCTTATGAAGCTTTCGAATGATCAGAAGAATGATCTTACTCAAAATCATAAAAATTGTCCATTTTTATGATTTTGAGTAAGACCATTCTTCTGATCATTTGTCAAAGGTCTTACTTCTTACTAATATTATAAATGCGAAAGTCTGTGAGTGTGGATGTTTTTTACTCTTTCACGCTCAAATGACTGAACGGATCTGGCTGAAATTTGGTACAGAGATACATTAGTCAGCGCGGGCGAAGCAGCGGGCATCAGCTAGTATGTTTATAAAAGAAAATACATATTTCAAGGTCAATAAAAACATATATTTCAATATCAGTAAAGTTTAATGAATACTTAATGCGAAAGTAACTCTGTCTGTTACACTTTACATCCTAAACAACTGAACGGATTTTGATGAAATTAAACATTTTGCAGTATATTTATTTTCCGCTTCAGCGCCTTTTTTGATGCTTCTTCTGTGTACTGCCTATTCTGCAAAACACAATACCTTTTTAAGCATATATTTATGGTTGACATAATTATGAAAATTTTATTGTCATTATAATGTTCAGCCAGTTAGTTTTCTTGAGGTATTCTTTAGTTGACTTTGTAATAGTAGGGCAAATGATCCAGATATGTTCTTGTTCATTAAATTTTGAACATTTTCATTTGCTAGTAATTTAGGTAAAATTTGATGATTCTTACTTCTTTTCCTTAATCTCATAATCTCTCTCAAATTTTTTCTACACCTTAAATATAGTTTCCGTTTTCTTGGGGTTAATTCTGCAGATCTCTTTAAATCCAGTTCCCTTAAAATTCCTCTGCCAGTCTGTGGTACCTGGAAATGATAAAATGCATTTATTAAAACCTGCAGGAATTTGAGTATGGCTTGAATCCTTGAATTTAGATTCTGATACAATATCCCTGTTTTAATAATATCACTAATACTACTAATTCTAGCAATGACGCCGTTTAACCAAACTGGTGATCAGTCCTGTATGGGGCCATTTCACCAAATTCCCATTCAACGACTGCCATAGATATTTCTATAACAACTGGACCGATGGCCTAGCATGCTCTTTGATTTGGGAAATTCATTGAGCAATCCAAGATGTTTCACAACCCTTGTAACATGTTGACACTTATTTAGATTTGTTCGTTTAGGTCTTTTATGAGTAAAAATATAGGTTTCCAATAAAAATGTGTGCAGGTAAAAAGTTATAAAGGGGAAATGAAAAGTGGTTATTCTGCAGGCTATGTCGGTCGGTAACCTTAGATCTTTGTCATATGACTTCATTTCAAATTTCAATCTTCTAAGAAAATCCAAACAAAGCTCGCTCCATAACCCGCTTGGAGTATGAATTATATATAGAGTTCTATTCTCTATCTAAAACTTCTATGCCTAAAACTTTATTAAACATACCTTGCATTCAGCAGATAGAGGTGTAACGCATGGTTCATTTTGAGTAATCTGTACATTTCCTGGCAAAAATGAATCCACTTGGAGTTTCACCTCTGAGTCATTGGATATGACAGTTTCACTTGAAGTTGAACATTCTTCCTGACGTAACCGCCACATTATATTTTCTGTTCCAACTGGGATAGCAAATTTGTTCAATCGTGTCCTGGAACTGCTGGTATATGAACTATCATCAAAGTGTTTACTGCATAACACCTCCCCTCATCTGTGTAGGGCGTCAGCGCGCGGTAGCTCGCATCTGTGTAACCTACTGCGGGGGGGGGGGGGAGCGCGGCGTCGACTGATGTTCTAAAAATGGTGATTTCTCATAACTTTTCTATGGCAGCCATATAAAATATTTACCTCACTGGAATCGTTATGAAACAAGCTAATGATAAAATGATAGATAAGACCAGTTCTGCCTTGTAATGTATTACTAATTTCTATTAGAAAAAAGAATTTGTAATTTTTCACCAATTTTCTCTACAAAAATTGTAAAAAAAAAAAAAATAATGTACAATTCCAAATTTTTTTTTTTTTAGTATTTTAAATACATCGTATTTCACAATGTTCAACAGACACAATACAACTCGTAGTACATTTTTTTTTATTTACAAGCTTTTCAAAATACGACTCATTTCGGCGACCCGACCGCCGACCGCCAAAAAAAGGTTAAGTTCATGCCATGATTCTGAGAAAACTGTGCTTCAAGTGGCTTACATTCTTTTTTTATTCGTAAGTATGGTCCTTAAATTTTTTTTACACAGAGTTTTGTTTGACAAACGTGTTTAGTTTATTAGAAATTGAACAATGAACCGAGCACTTAAAAAGAGGCCCAAAAGGGTGGTCGTAACTTTGTTTTTTTTTTTTGAATTTTTTTTGTGTATTTTTTTTCATAAAAATTTACAATCTTCAGCTACATGACTTTTCCTAATCGATTAACATAAAAAAAAGGTGTGCTGGCATACAAATATATTTCAGAAATGAATTATTTGAAATTTGAAAGTTTTGCAAAAAATGATCGAGAATTTCGACCAAATTTTACACAAAATTATTGAAATAGATTTTACATTCAATGCTTGAAAACAATAAAAGAATACATAAAAATACATAAAATAACGATAGATTGTCATCATTACAGTATTTATTCTTTGTATTTCATCCAAATGTATGGGCTTGGCGCCGCGCCACCGTGACGCCGACGGCGCGTAAGAATACAATGAATGTTCGTTGAAAATACCAAAATCTTTATGAAATACACAATCTACGAATAAAAACTCTAACCTAGTCATGATTTTGTTAAGTTTTGAAAGTAAAAAACACCAAACACAAATGTAATTACACGCAACACAGTACCGGTCGTCGTCACTTAGCCGCGCGGAATGGTGCGCGATGGAGGGCACTTTTTAAACGAGAATCATGAGGTGCAGCTGTGACAGACAGACATACAATGTACTACATACTTGTCCCGTTTCTGTCTAAGAACACTCCATAAAAATTTGAACAGGATAGAGATAGTACTTTTTGCGCTACAAGACCGCAAACTGTCTGACGGCAAGGTATCGCTAGGAGATACTTACACAGATGCGAGACATAGCAAGGAATAGAGAATCATGAGGTGCAGCTGTGACAGACAGACATACAATGTACTACATACTTGTCCCGTTTCTGTCTAAGAACACTCCATAAAAATTTGAACAGGATAGAGATAGTACTTTTTGCGCTACAAGACCGCAAACTGTCTGACGGCAAGGTATCTCTAGGACAGTGGTTCCCAACCAGTGGTCCGCGGACCACCAGTGGTCCGCAGGAGCAAAAATATGGTCCCTGAAGGATTTTAAATTTATCGGGTGGTGAGCCGTTGCAATGAGCAAGAAGAGCGCGAGTAGTGGGAGCGCTTGGTACGCCCATTGGCTCGGCGAGCAAAGACAACACAAAGTCTGGGATTTGCCCACGATTGAATGTGTTTCCAGGCCGAGCGTGGATCCTGGTTAAAGACCAGTTTCCTAAAGTCTAAAGTGTGGGAAACTGGTTCTGATCCGAAAGGCCGGGCGGACGGTGGACACGCCATCGGGGTACCGACCGATGGTGTTCCTCGTCGAGGTTTGCAAGCTTGAGCGTATCATTACAGAGCGACACCATTTCCGAAGTTAATTCTTAAAACAGAGGGGGCAACAGCTGCGCTCTCGCGGTTGGTACCCAACATAAGAGTACCCAACGCTCCCTGCAAGAGACCTTCGGGGTCGTGCGGAGTATGGCACTATACGGGACCCCTGTATGGGCGGAGGCCCTGACGACTGGCAACGTGGCTAGACTGCATAGCCCGCTAAAGGCGATGGCGGTCAGGAGAGGGTACCGCACGATATCCGTTGAGGCGGCATGTCTCCTAGCCAAGACCCTTCCATGGGACCTGGAAAACAGGGCTCTTGCGTCGTTGTATCAATGGTGCAAGAAGGCGCTGGATCGGGACCACAGGCCTGTGCCCAAAGAAATAGAGGCATAGTGATCCCTGTTTCGCCAGAAGCTCATGGAGACATGGAAGGTATGACTTGAGCTACCAAAGTGAGGACTCACCACTAATTCGGCGCCATGGTAGCCTCACCTACCGAGTGTCACAGATGTTTACCGGGCACGGGTGCTTCGTTAAGTATCTACAGCGGGGACACGGCACTACATGGGCATAGCAGCGACAAGACCTCGTTACGGGCCTGGGCGTGAATATTCTCACGCTGGACACCATGTTAAGGGCTCTGGTCTCCAACGGCAGAAAGTGTGACGTAACTGTGTCTTTCTGCGAGCAAGTCATGCTCGCGAAGAATGCAGCGGGAGAGAAATCTCCATTCCAAGTTCCGTAGTCGGTGGCACGGTCGTCCACCATGACCGAGAGTCTGAGAGCGGCGAGTTGGCTGCTCACCGCTCTTTCACAGAAGCCGGTCTAGACGGTGGCGTGTCTCTTCACCCCTCGAAGAAGTGGAATAGTACCCCCCCCCCCCTTCCTAATCCTTTTAGCACGGACGCTGGTGAAGTTAATGAAGGAATCCAGGAAGAACACAAAAAATTCACTTGAGCGGTTTGGTGTTTAAATGCAATTTCTTATCTGAAGCGCTCGTGGCCCCGCGGACTCAGTGTTCTGTAAACGATCACTGCAGTAAGCAACTTTCACTATGGCCGGTCCATGGATGGGTGACCGTCCATGTGATCACTTTGTGACATTTATTTGAGCGTTTCCGTGCTTCGGAAGGCACGTTAAGCCGTTGGTCCCGGTTGCCAGTAAAATTGCAGTCGTTAAGCTAAGTTGAAGGCTTTATTTCAACAGCAGGCAGTCACAACCTGCGCCTGTCCATTTAAACACGGCAATACGGCTCACCACCTATTACGTGGGACTAATTATACAACGGTGAAATGTGGGCATATAATATGCCTCTGCCTACCCCTTCGGGGATAAAGGCGTGACCATATGTATGTATGTATTCTTATACGAAACTCCAGGTTAGCAGATCTCGTGAAGAAGATGCAAGCCAGAAATCACATTAATAGATACAAAAATACGAAAGTTTCCTGTTTATGCAATTTCCTACTGCGTTTTTTTAAGTTTCAGATTGATTATCACAGTTTGTTTAAATTATGCCTTTATAGTGGTCCCTGTTAACAAGAAAAATATAAAAGTGGTCCCTGACCACGAAAAGGTTGGGAACCCCTGCTCTAGGAGATACTTACACAGATGCGAGACATAGCAAGGAATAGAGAATCATGAGGTGCAGCTGTGACAGACAGACATACAATGTACTACATACTTGTCCCGTTTCTGTCTAAGAACACTCCATAAAAATTTGAGCAGGATCGGGATAGTACTTTTTGCGCTACAAGACCGCAAACTAACCGGAAACAAAAGTATCGCTAGGCGATACTTACACAGATGCGAGACATTGCAAAAAATATCAAATGCGATATGTCAACAGTGGAAAGTGCTGTTTGCTTAAATTTCTAAGTGATTCCTCAGTAGACCAGTTTTCCTCTGGAAAACAGTATTCGGCCCATACACTTGTTCTGAAATAATAAATTAGATTTGTATCAATAAGGAACTCGTCAAATGATTTACAATTTGTTGCTAAAGCTGTACTAAAAGATGCGTATGATAGATTATGAAATGTAGTTACGCGAGGTCACTACAAGTCGTTTTTTGTGATGAAATTAATTATAAAGGTAGGCATCAGCTAGTATTGCAATAATTACCTCAATGGCGGATTTCGTCGTTGCCAGCAGTAGTATGACATTCTGCACATTTTCGTTGTAATTCTGTGTTGGCCATTATACAAACAATTCAAAGATAATTAACACAAAATTGAAAATGGGTAGGTAACGAAAATGTAGGTTAGGCAAGTAATAAAGCGGATCGGAATATCGCAATATAACGGTTTTACATATAGAGAAATATGCAATACTGAAAAAAATAGCACTTTAGTTATCACAAAATAAGAAATAGGTATCAATAATTAGAATTATCCTTAGATCATCTAACCACAGGATGCGCCTTACTTAAGCATTGTTTTCTGCCATTGCACATGACCTTTTGGTCTTTTGGCTTTATGAAAAGCCTGTACATCAGTACATTATTTTATATGATTAAACTAGTACATTACATTGTAGTTGACTGTACAATAACAATTAACACACAACAGCCATTACGCGTTTGTCGATTAATACATTTTTAAATGCAATGAAATTTTATATGTCTTTGTGTTTCCCCCTTCACTTGTATGAAAACTGGCAGAATATTTTTGTATGCGGTGGTTCGCAAAGGCTAGTCCCGTGTTATATGGTCTAAGGAATTATCACAATGAAAGTGAAATGGCGGATGTCAAATGGCCGTCAAAAACCAATGTCAAACCTAAAATTTAAATTGCGTTCCAGAAAGACGATCACAGGATTATAGACATACACGTTGTCTTTGTCTGGCGTATAGCGCTTTTTCATCTAGCAAAATTCGCCCAGGTGTTCGCATTTGATGCTAAGAGAGTTGACTCCCCCTGCTCCCAACAGACCTACGGCCGCCGCTGCGGCCTCGCTCAGGGGGTGGTTCGGGTGCTATTGCTATCCCGCGTCTTTCGGGGGTTTCGGGTGTGATCCCGCTTCTAAGGAATACTAGCACAGATTATAATAATACATAGGTATCTTACTTATATTATAAATGCGAAAGTTTGTGAGTGTGGATGTTTGTTACTCTTTCACGCTCAAACTGCTGAACGGATCGGGTTGAAATTTGGTACCGAGATACATTATAGTCTGGAATAACACATAGGCTACCTTTTATCCCGGGAATAACTTCCCGCGGGAACAAATTTTACGCGGGCGAAGCTGCGGGCATCAGCTAGTATTCTATAATACTAGGTAGATCTTTACTGTGTTCCTTATGCTTATCACTAGATGGCGCCCACGACTCCAATTGCGTGGAATTTGATTAGCGTTGCAGCAACCATGAGAGTTACTCTTAGAAAATTTGTAAGTAGCTTTTGTGTCATTCCAGACTATATTCTATCCCTTACAAAACTTCAACCAGATCCGGTGAGCAATTAGCGTGTCCACACATACACACATCCATACTCACAAACTTTTCTATTTTTTGTAATGTGTATCATGTTATGCATTGGCACTAGGGAATGCAATACCGGGATACCGGGATCCCGAAATACCGGGATCCCGCAGTATTTTTGCGGGACCAGTCCCGCACGTAAATCGTGCGGGATCCCGCGGGATTAGCGGGATTGTGCAAAGGTAAACGCCATGTGTTATTCTGTAAGCGGAAGCGCACAAACTGATTCGGTTTGAGAAAGTTTTTTGTAATTGTGACGTAATATATAACCTAATAACGTACTTATTTGATTTTAGTGATTAATCAGGGAGATTTGACTTTTCTTGTACTATAAAAGTATTCAATTATCTCGTACATTGCTTGCTGGCTATTTGACATGTAAAGTTAGGAGTCGTTTGGCAGACAAGAATTTGGACATGCTATGTTTTCTGCGCTTCTCTCTAATTTGCAGTAGCTTTTTTTTTTTTTTTTTTTTTTTTAACGTGAGGGAAAATCCTCGTAGGATGCTATGCCGGACTCTTACCGACTAAAAAAACCTCACGTAACGCCCAACAGCCTATGGTTGAGAGCCCCGGGTAAGCCCTCAGGAAGGATGTCCCGTGACTCCCAACAGACCTACGGCCGCCAATGCGGCCTCGCCCAGAGGGTGGTTCGGGTGCAATCCCGCGTCTATGGGGGGTTTCGGGTGTGACCCCGCTTCTAAGGGGGGGCGTGCGTGAGTGCTCACGTCACGCTGCCGTCATGGGCCTGCTTCTGTAAGGACGGTGAGCGGCCCTCTCACCGTCCTCAGACCCCCGGTCATGGAGGCCGATAGTCCTCGGCGAAGACACGTCGGCGGCGCCCGGGGCGCCGACTGCGGAACTCGGGTGGGAGAGTTCTCTCCCGCACCCGGCCCGCCGCCTCCTTCGCGAGCATGACCTGCTCGCAGAACGAGGCGGCGCAGTCCCACTTACTCCCGCTGGAG
Organism: Miltochrista miniata; assembly: GCA_933228765.1. Classification (NCBI taxonomy): domain Eukaryota; kingdom Metazoa; phylum Arthropoda; class Insecta; order Lepidoptera; family Erebidae; genus Miltochrista; species Miltochrista miniata. The sequence continues at coordinate 20,903,036 of OW121766.1, read as the reverse complement.
AGCATGGCTCGCACCATGGCCTCAAGCGAGAGGGTGTCCACGCCCAGACCCACAACGAGGACCTGTCGCTGTTGTGCCCACGCCGTGCACTCCACCAGCGTGTGGAGCGCCGTGTCATCGCTGCGGTCCTCGCAGTGCTGACATTCGGCCGTGGTTTCCCGGTGTTTTCGCCACAGATACCTACCGAAGCTACCGTGCCCGGCAAGCATCTGTGTCAACCGGTAGGAGAGAGCACCGTGTCTTCTCTCCAGCCACTCGTCCATGACCGGTCTGACGGCCGCGATTGTGGCGAATCCCCCCTTTGGTTGCTCAAGTCGCATCTTCCATGTCTCCAGGGTTTCCTGGTGGAGCAGGGTCCGCTGGGCCTCGATTTCTCGAGACGCAGGCCTTTGGCCCCGCTCCAGCGCCTCCTTGCGCCATCTGAACAGTGACGCAAGGGCTCTCGCTTCCAGGTCCCATGGAGGGGTCCCGGCTAGGAGACATGCCGCCTCACCGGAGATCGTGCGGTATCCTCTTATCACCCTGACGGCCATCACTCTCTGCGGGCTCATAAGTCTAGCCTCATTGCTGGCCGTCAGGGTCTCCGCCCATACGGGAGCCCCGTACAGGGCCATGCTTCGCACGATCCCAAGGTACAGCCTCCTGTAGGGAGCGTTGGGTCCCCTGATGTTGGGCATCAGCCGCGCGAGTGCGGCCGATGCTCCCCTCAGTTTTGGGACCAAACTTCGGAAATGATGTCCGAAGTTCCACCGGCCATCGAGTACGAGCCCCAGATACTTCATCGAGGGCTCGATGCCGATGCTGACGCCCCCCACCTGTAGGCTGGATCCCGCAGGTGGCCCCATCCGAGGTCCGTGGAAGCACAGAGCCTCGGATTTGTGAAGGGCGACCTCAAGACCCAGCCGCCGAATCCGACCCACGACCTGAGCAACCCCTGCCGTGGCCTTAAGTGCTGCGGCACGGTGCGTTGCTCCCCGCGCCGTAACGAGGGTGTCGTCGGCGTAACATGTTACGCCGACCCCTCTGAGCAACGGACCACGCAGCACCCAGTCGTAACCGATGTTCCACAGGAGCGGCCCTAAAACCGATCCCTGTGGAACACCGCACGACACATCTCGCCGACCCGGCCCTAGCCAGCTCGGGTAAGTTATGGAATTTGCAGTAGCTATTTAAGCTATTTTATTACTTATATGTATATCCGTTTAATTATCTCAATACAAAAGTAATATTAAATAATTTATTTTTCCTTGTGCCCCGCGGACTCAGTGTTCTGTAAAAGATCACTGCAGTAAGTTACATTTACTATGGCCGGTCCTTAGATGGGTGACCACTTTGTGACATTTATTTGAGCGTTGCCGTGCTTCGGATGGCACGTTAAACCGTTGGTCCCGTTTGCCGGTAAAATGGCAGCTAAGTCAAGTTGAAGGCCCGGCTCGTCTCATCTCATAATGTCCTTTTCTCGAAATGTCCTTTCTCATTATGTCCTTTCTCAAAATGTCCTTTTCCCAAAATGTCCTCTTCCCAAAATGTCCTTTTCTCGAAATGTGTTTTTCTCAAAATGTCCTTTTCGCAAAATATCCTTTTCTCAAAATGTCCTTTTCGCGAAATGTCTTTTTCTCAAAATGTCCCTTTCTCCATAAATGTGCACTACAGGTTTAACCCCCTCAATCCGATTTGGTAGGTTAGGTTAGGTTATAAAAAAATAACCACGAAGGCTAATGCGGAAGCTTCGCTGCTCTCCGCTCGGGCCTTAGCCTTCTAACCTAACCTTTCCAAGTCGGATTGAGCGGGGTTAATCCTGTAGTGCACATATTTTGAGAATGGGACATTTTGAGAAAAGGACATTAGGTATGAGATGAGACCATATGCCTCGTCCTGCCTACCCCTTCGGGGATTAAGGGGGGTGACTATTTTTCAGTTCTAGATGGATGTTTGATACAGAATTCTATTCTTTTCTCAATGACTTTCAGAAATATGCGGGATCCCGCAAATACCGGGATCCCGCGGGACTGAGGTTGCTCAGTCCCGCAAATACCGGGATTACAATCTTGTTGCGGGATTGCATTCCCTAATTTGTATCATTTTCGTCTGCTTCGGTTTTCCCAAAGGCATGCAGTTATAGGGTTAAAAGTTAAAAAGTTCAAGGGTTTTGAAGTTTTTACAGTCTCTAGTGTTGCAAACGTTCATAGGCTATGGTGACCACATTGGTGGTGGGCCGTATGCTTGGCTGCCACCTCAGTGGTATAAAAAAATCTGCGAAATTTATTATGTATTTTCGGATTTTTCGGCCTACCGCATCACTGATTGCTGCTGGTTCTTTCCCAATGCAAAATAAATTTAAACATTTAAATATATTAATCAACTGCCAAACATTCTGCAAAGCAGGCATTGCACGGAAGTGCAAAAGCAAATGTGCCCTGTAATGTCTGTAATAAACAAGCATGTGTGGCGGAAACATGATGCGCATGTATGTTGTGTGGGTAGGTAGTTATTGAAAATTGCTATTTTTGACCCCACAAAAATTACACAAGCGTACTGACTATCGATGTAAAATAGTTTTTTTTATTGTCACTAAATTGTCAATTTATTGTTACCTACCAAATTGTCACCATTATAATATATAACGTTAAGGACCGGATAATCCCGCAAGAAAGAAAAAATCCCGAGTCAAAGAGAAACAGTGACTTGAAATCGGTATCGATATTTCCCTAAACAACTTGTGATTTTTTTAAATTGTGGAAATCCCTCGTAGATGGCATGCCGGCCTCTTTTTATCTGTCGCTTGACCTGCATCACGAGCAGCCATGATTGAACAGCGTGTGTCTCGCAGATAGCAGAAAAACAAAAACAAAACTGTCTGTGATATACTTACATAAGTATACCTGTATTTTTTGTAGTGTAAATAAACTGTGACCTATCCAAAGATAGCTGATATTATGCTTAACCAAAATATTTTCATTTCGTCATCAAATAGCTATGCAAATGGTATCTGTGCAAAAATATACATTACCAGCGGACATCACGCAGTTTCACCCCCGTAGTTCCCGTTCCCGTGGGCGTTATACGGAAATAAAGTATAGCCTATGTTAACCGGGAATAGTGTACCTTTCCAACAGTGAAATAATTTTTTTAAATCGGTTCGGTAGTTTCGGAGCCTTTTTGATGCAAACAAACAAACAATCAAATCTTTCCTCTTTATTTAATTAGTATAGACTAGCTGAGGACCCGGTTTCGCCCAAAATATTCTTTGAGATGCCGTTACCAACTCCTCTAATTGTAAGCCCTAGGCGCTACGATCTACCTATTCAGGTAGACCGGATCGTGTGTCGGAATAGACCGCTACAGTAAACTGGAAACTGCAAACCTGCACAGGTCTACCTGCGCAGGTGGTAGTGGTGGTGGCAGGTGGTACGATTTACCCGAGAGGTTACACCTCTCGGAACCTCGGGGTAGCATAATCCATGCTATTAGTATCTATTCTATAGCCTAGGTACCAGCTAGTAGAAAACTAATACTAATGTGTTATGTACGTGATAGCACAGATGATCTCATATTTACAGGTTTACTTATCGCATTATAGTGTCATCTGCGGATATCACACTCGCTTGACCCGATTTGACCCGGACCAACACACGAGACACGGGCAAGATTCTGGTTTGTTGTAGAACCACGATATTATGCCACAGCCGACAGATCATATTATGCATCTTGTTAAACTGACTCAATCAATCAATTCAGCCCATAGCAGTCCACTGCTGGACATAGGCCTCTCCCAAATTTCGCCACAACACACGGTGCTGCGCTTTGCGCATCCAGTTCAATCCCTGCAACTTATTTAGGTCGTCGCGCCATCTGACAGGGGGTCGTCCTACCCCACGTTTACCAAGTCGCGGTCTCCAATCCAGAACACGCCTGCTCCATTGGCCATCTGTTCTTCTAAAGATGTGGCCAGCCCACTGCCACTTCAAAACGCATACTCTGAAAGCTATATCGACCACTCTTGTTCTCTGACGGATAACATCGACAACTTTCGGATCTTATCCTTCAGAGACACTCCAAGCATAGCTCGTTCCATCGCTCGTTGCGCAACACTAAGTGCATGGACTAGCCCCATTGTGAGTGTCCACGTCTCGGCGCCGTAGGTCATAACTGGTAGAACGCACTGGTTGAAGACTTTCGTCTTCAGGCATTGCGGTATAGGCGAATAGAAAACCCGACGCAGTTTGCTGAATGCTGCCCAGTCCAAGCGAATCTTTTCGGCTATTTCTTTATCCAGGTTACTCGTTTCAAGTGTGATAACCTGCCCAAGGTAGGTGTATTCATGGACAACTTCAAGCCGCGATCCTTCAACGTAGATTGGTCCCGGTACGCCATCCATGCTCATTGAACATGACTTTGGTTTTGTCCATGTTCGTGCCGAGGCCAACACGTCGAGACTCTTCACTTAGACTATGCAGCATCCCGCTCAACTGTTCCAGCGTTTCTGCTACTATGACGATGTCGTCGGCAGACTGAAGGTGTGAGATATATTCACCGTTAATTTTCACGTCCCATCCATCCCAGTCCAACGACTTGAAAACGTCCTCAAGCGCATTAATGAAGAGCTTAGGTGATATGTGCTGTGTTTTGAGAGTCATATAAACAGAGTCGTAAGCAGCTGTTTTTACAAATTAAAGGTGCTGTATAATGTAAGACAGTACCTGACTGTGCCTCTCCGTAAGCTCCTGGTGGACAGTCTGATACTGTCCAAATTTAACTACTGCGACACAGTTTACGGTCCTTGTACTCTCAAACGGACGGAAAATCTAATTCAGAGGGTACAGAATGCCTGTGTCCGTTTCTGTGTCAATGTCCCTAGAAGGAGCCATATTACACCATATATCAATAATCTGGAGCTATTGAGGATGGCAGCCAGGAGAAAACTGCATCTGGCCAGTCTAATGTTTGGAGTAGTTACAACTAAAAGACCTACTTATCTGTACGACAGGCTTAGTTGGAGGCACGAGAAGGAGCGATACAGCCGAAGAACAGGGGTGCCGCCTCTCTCAATTCCAAAGTACCGGACCGCTGCTTTCCGGGGCTGTTTTAGGCATGCAGCAACGCACTGTTGGAACGTCCTTTCTCCTCCTATGCGTAACCTAAAAACAAAAAAAAACATTCATCATACACTTAAGACGTAATTACTTAATGGAGCAACTTAAAATGAAAAAGTTATAGATAATAACAGTGCATATCATAGGTGTTTAAATAGTTTCTATATATTCCACAATATTTCGTTTGCATTGGGGTGATGAGTTTATGAAAATCTGTCAAACTAAATTTTTTACTAGTAACTTTTTAAGCGTAAAATACTTACATGGTCTGGTTCAGCTGAACGGGTGGGGATTTATTGCGTTTAATCTTGTCACATAACACTCACTACGTTTTAATATATATTAGTTTAAGGATTAAATTTAGTGTTTTTTTTATTTGTTTGCTGTATGATATTTAATTATATAAACACATATCTAAGTATTTGTTATTGAATAGGTAATATAATTTCCCCATAACACTTTATGTATTTTTAGATCCTCTTCATAGAACGAAAGTGGGTAGTGGCGCCTTCGACACCCGGCACTCTCAGAAAATCAGCGCTGTCAATGCAAATTGACAGCATATGCTGAGGGAGGGCCCAATTTTGCATAGAATGGGCACGGAAATGGATAGGGTTACCCGTCTTTGCGGTTACCTGTACTTCATGTGGTTTATTTATTAATATTTTCTATTGTTTTTCTTTTTTTATGTTTATTTCAGTTTGGTTTGGGTTTATTTTGTTATTACTATGGGTATAATGTTCAATTAGTTTTGGGTGTTGTTTTATTGAATCAAAATATCCTACTATGTATTATTGCACTTTTATTTTGTATATCTACTTAGTTTTAATAATTTCTGTATGTCCATTCTGTGAACAAAATTAAATCGCCATAGACAGGGATTTCATCCTCACACCCTGCGTCCAAAGCGTTCGAGCACGGTTAGATCCGATAGGGGTTTTCTCCCGCGAACGCTTAGGTTGTGGAATGATCTTCCTGCCTCGGTTTTCCCAAACGCCTACAGTATGGGGTTCTTCAAAAGGGGTCTAAGGAGGTTTTTACAGGTTCGGCAGCGCGAGTGTGGCGCCTCTGGTGTTGCAAACGTTCATAGGCTGCGGTCACCACCAATCCTTCTGGTGGGCCGTATGCTTGTCTGCCACCTTAGTGGTGTAAAAAAAAATGCTTTTTCTTTCTTTCTTTCTTTCTTTCATATGAATTCTCCCTGTCTCACACCCCTGAGCAGCGCTATGGAATTGGTCTTCTTATCCTCCAACTGGACGGACAGGTAGCGGTATCAAACAAGCACCTCAACACCTCGATATATCGCCAATCAATACGACACCGACACCGTTGCAGAGCATCTGGGACTGCCCAGGTTTTGATATAGTCGGTGGCTTTCTTGTAGTCAAATATCAGATCGCTGCATTACACAGTCATTGGCGTACTGCTTATTCTGCATTGGCGTTTATGGTGGAGCGCGTCAAGATCCTGTGAAAAATCGACAAAATTCGCTCCGGCATTGTAGCCAACTACAACCCAACTACCAACATACTGCCAACTGCCGTTGTACATATTGGACCAATGTACTGGCCCAAACGCGCTGGCCTAGTGTTAAATATTGCCCGGGCAGCATGTTGCTATAGGTACCCGTCTTTTACTTACTTACGGCAAATAAAAATGTTCCATTTCAACACGGCCATAGGCTCACCAGTCACCTCCTATTACGGGTGACAAAAAAAATGGTGAATTTATGTAGGTGTAGGTACCTACTCTATGTATCCCTTCACAACTTAATTAAAACGTTTATTCTAAAGTAGTAAATATTATTTATGCTCTCATCTAAACGATTATGAAAATGTTAACGAAATTCTTTGAGTTGCTTAGGATTAATAAACGGTTGCATAAACCTACTACATATTTGGAAATTTTGCTTCAGATACTCTACTTAATACTTGTTCCCTTTGCAGTTATTTTAACCTTTGACCTTTTGGGTTTGAACGTTGGCGTAAGGGTGGGAGGATAGGATGTCCGCAGCGCTTGATGAAAGCTAAAAATAGCCTTAAAACTCTGATTGTCAGATCGTAAAGAAGATAACGACGATTATTCCCAGTTGTTCCGTTGAAGTAGTTCCGTGGCGGAACTAGTGAGACTTTTTTTCCCAGTTGTCCCGCGGAACAAAGCATCAATAATTCAGTTCCCATTAGTTCCGCGGAACAAAGTAGAAATGAAATAATAATAAATTCATTCCCAGTAGTTCCGCGGAACAAAGCATAAATTAAAAACCCTTCATTCCCAGTAGTTCCGCGGCAGTTGTTCCGCGACGGAACTAGTGAGACTTTTTGTCCCAATAGTTCCGTGGCGGAACTAGTGAGACTTTTTTTTCCCAGTAGTTCCGCACCACGGAACTACTGGGACATTTTTATTCTCAGTAGTTCCGTGGCGGAACTAGTGAGACTTTTCTATTCCCAGTAGTTCCGTAGCGGAACTAGTGAGACTTTGCTATTCCCAATAGTTCCGTAGCGGAACTATCATGGATCTTTATGGACATTATATTATGTCCACTTTAATATCTTAAAGCCTTAAAGTATTTTATTTTTTATGAATATGGATCTTTTAGGACATGCGAGTGGAAAAAGATCCATTATACGAAGAACATCTAGTTTAAAAGTATAAAGTAGTTAAGTAATTTTCAAAACAAATAAAGATCTACAAAAACAAATGAAGATCGACAAAAGCAAATGAAGATCGCCGAAACAAATGAAGATCAGCAAAACAAATGACAGTTGGAAAAACAAATAACGATCGAAAAAACATTATGCAGATCAATAAAACAAAAGACTATAAGCAAATTGATAAGGTCAAAAGTTACTTGCAGCCATATTTTGTAATCAAAATGCGATTAGCATTAAAAAAAATGGGTGCAAGCAATTAAAAATGTGCTTTTAGGCGTTTATAGACATCACAGATCAGGATTATATAAAAAAAAATAGATATTATGCATGCTCATAAGGTCGAAATTGGCATGGACCTTTTTTGTAATCTAGATGCGATAACCATTCAAAAAAATAGCTGCAAGCAATTCTCGACCTTAATGACACTTCCCTAAAAATGTGCTTTTAGGCGTTTATAGACATCACAGATCACGAATATATAAAAAAATAAATAGATATTATGGATATTCTTAAGGTCGAGAATTGCTTGCACCTATTTTTTGAATGGTAATCGCATTTAGCTTACAAAATATGGCTGCAAGAAACTTTCGACCTTATCAACTTGCTTATAGTCTTTTGTTTTATTGATCTGCATAATTTTGTTTTCGATCGTCATTTGTTTTTCCAACCGTGATTTGTTTTTCCAACCGTCATTTGTTTTGTTGATCTTCATTTGTTTCATTGATCTTCATTTGTTTCATCGATCTTCGTTTGTTTCGTCAATCTTCATTTGTTTTGTCGATCTTCATTTTTTTTTAATTGTATGAGAAAATAGCCGTAAGACACCGTAGGGAACTAATGGGAACATAAAATATTCGTATGTAAGAGATGCTTTCTCCCGCGGGACTACTGGGACTTGATGATAGCGTAAGGGGCTTGAACTCCGGAATTCCGGAGTTGACTTAATTCCGGAATTCCGATAAAATCTAATATCGTTCTCAATTCCGGAATTGGCGAGATCAATACCGGTATTTCGATATTGAAAAAAGAATATTTTCGCTTCTTGAATTTCATTACAAACAAATATGTAGATTATAAGCTTCTTATGCAATTTAATTACCTTTCATTACTACAATGGTGACAATTTAGGATTTCTCTATTAACAAATTAATTCTATTATGTACTTAGGTATTAATAATTTTAACTTAATTTTATCTTATTTTATTAACTTCTGTATTTCTATACCTTGTTATTTTGTAGTTAGTACAATAAAGCATATATCTATCTATCATTTTATTTGATGATATTTCTAAAACCTACTAAGAATGTAAATCCATAAAATTAATGGTATTTGTTAGAAAACATACTATTTAAATTATAATAGTATTTTTGATGACGTTTTTGTATTTTTTTTTTACATTTAGACTTCAATTTATAGTGCGAACTTAGACTTAGCTCTAACTTATGCTACGAGTTAAAGGAGATCATTCACGTGAATATTTATTTATTTATTTATTTATACATTTTTGGGCCAATTTTGAAGGCCAGAAGAAAAAAATGTAATATTCGAATAGAACACACAATTTCTAGCAAAAAATACTACTACATTAACCCTGTGCGTGCTATGGTTTTGTTGTTACATGCTTTTAAAATACGAGAAAAATGTTATTTTGATGGTGTATTTTGATACATTTTATCACTTGAATAGTGATTTGTTTTTACGTTATTCTATTGTAATAAGAAAGAATTATAATTTTAATAATTATCTACGTACCTACGCACAAACAAAACGTACCTAACGATTCACAACAAGTCCAAACTTGTTTCAAAAAACTTAGACAAAGGTGCCGCGCGCGAGGCCCCTCAGGCTCAAGCGACAGGTACCTGGCAAATCACCCTGCCACCTCCCGACGCCCGATGGGTGCGATGGGGCCCTACCACCAACCCCGGGGTCCAAGCCAGCCTCACCTGCGAGTGATTCACCAGCTGATAAACGGACGAGGTCATGGCGCACAGAAAAGGAAAATTCGAAACTAAACCCTGTACCAACCCGTCTCGCCAGCGTGATACAGTAAGGCCAAATATCCTCCTATGATACACACAACAAAACAACAGCCCCCAGTTCACGGCACTCCCACTGTTCCCGATCACGGCAGCGGTCGGAGTGACGGCGAGAGGGGTGCTAAGAATCTCCGGGTTACGGGAGGCTGCCATTCAAAACTGACCCTGGCTACGTTTAATGGAACTACTCTGCGCCAGGACGAGCGGCTCACCGAACTCGAGGTAGAACTAGGTCATACTATCTGGCACATCCAGTATTGTGCGAGGTCCGAAGAAAGGGGGAGGACACGCATCAGACGACCTGTTTTACTTTCGGGAAGGTGACGGAAGACATTCTTCCGAGGGCGGGATTGGCTTTATGGTGAAAAAGGACCTCGTTAGCAGCTTTGTGGAGATCAGCAGTGTTTCACCTCGGGTAGCGTACTCAATACTGAGACTCACCAACAGGTACACCCTGAAGGTGATACAAGTGTACGCTCCGACCTCGAAAAGCACTGTAGAGGCAGTTGAGACCGTATACGAGGACATAGCAAAAGCACTACATGGTACTGCCAAGACTCACTACAGCGTTGTGATGGGGGACTTCAATGCCAAAGTGGGAGTACAAGAACGCGGTGAAACGAAGATCGGCCCATTTGGTGTAGGGCGCAGAAATGACCGGGGCCATGCTTGTCAGTTTTCTTGAGTCCCAGGGGCTCTTCTTGAAGAACTCTTTCTTTAAGAAGAAGTCCCACAGAAAATGGACTTGGCGATGCCCCGACAAGGTCACAAGGAACGAGATAGACTTCATCATGACGGACAGGAAGTCTATATTTAGAGATGTCTCTGTGGTTAACAGGTTTAATACCGGTGGTGATCACAGACATGTACGAGCTTCTCTGAATTTGGACTTCCGAGCTGAAAGGTCCCGTATGATGAAGCCTACTCTCCGACCTACCGCGCTCCATTTAGCCTCAGGGGCTGAGAGGTTCCAGTTAGAACTTCAAAATCGTTTTGATCTGCTGGAAACCACTGGCAATATTCACGATAAGGCCGACTTTAAGGTCAGGACGTTACAGCAAGTGTCCCGAAGATTTTTGTCCGGAAAAAGCAATAACAGGTGCTCTAAGCTCTCGCCCGAGACTCTCGAACTTATGAGAATAAGACAGGAAACGCCATCTACGCACTCGTCTTCGTCAGACCAGCGGGATCTAAATCTCAGAATCCGAAAGCTGATACGACGCGACCTTAGACGCTATAACACCAGCATCGTCGAGGCAGCGATCGAGCAGAACAGGGGTACCAAAGTACTTGCCCAACAGCTTGGCAGAGCCCGTCTGATGAAACCGAAGACAGCGGATAGCAGTACTGTGACCTCAAGGTTCGAGATTCTCGAGGAAATAAAGAGCTTTTACAGAGACCTTTATGCATCACGGACAAAAAGGCCGACGAGTAGGACCCTACTGATTGTGACCACCGAGTCCCACTATAGCGAGGACATTCCGGACATCGATCAGGGCGAGGTAAGGGCAACTTAAAAACAACAAGTCCCCTGGGGAGGACGGAATTACAACTGAACTACTGAAGGCGGGAGGGGGGGGGGGTCCGGTTCTCAACGAGCTGATGAGTTTGTTTAATTCCGTCCTCCAACAGGGACAAACACCTGAAGCGTGAAGCGGGAGTGCGGTGGCTCTGTTCTTCAAGAAAGGTGATAAGACCTTGCTGAGGAATTACAGACCCATCTCACTTCTGAGCCATGTTTACAAGTTGTTCTCGAGAGTAGTCACAAACCGCCTCGCCGGAAGGCTCGACGAGTTTCAGCCAAAGGAGCAAGCCGGATTTCGAAAAGGCTTCAGAACCATGGACCACATCCATACTGTACGGCAGATTGTACAGAAAACAAACGAGTACAATCAGCCGCTGTGTATGGCTTTGCGGACTACGAGAAGGCCTTTTACTCTGTCGAAATAAAATACTTTATCTTTATTTTACATGCTTCTTTATGTAAGAACGAGAAAACAAAATTGGGCATAAAATATGCCTCTGCCTCACCCTTCGGAGAAACAGGTATAATTATATGTATGTGTGCTTATATGTGTGCTGAAAAACATAATTAATAAAATAAATCACTATTCAACTGCTCATATCAATTAGAATGACACCTTCGAAATAACATTTTTCACGAATTTTAAAAGCATGCAACAAAGAAACCATAGCACGCACAGGGTTAATGTAGTAGTATTTTTTGCTAGAAATTGTGTGTTCTATGCGAATATCACATTTTCTTTTTCTGGCCGGCACTTTAAGTTTTTGGTCCAAAATGAATGATGTCCTTTAACTTTGATAGAAACGCTGTAAGAATTTGACAGAGGTCTCGCTCAGCATAGTTCTAGTAGTTCTGACGGAACTCATGAGGCCCGTACCTTATTATTAGGGGCAAACTTTGCCCCAAGGCGCTCCACTGACCCAGAGTGAGGAGGGTCCTGGGTTCCCTGTTCTCATCAAGGCGGAGGAACATATTCCGTCGCACATGGCTCCGTCTCAGGTGCCCGACGCTGATTACAGCGAGAACGACGTGCCCGAAGTCACTGAAGGTGAGTTAGGGGCGACTGTACTGCGGCTTAGATTCCGCACGGACCCTGTCCCTGAACCCTACAGCATTCCAGGACGAGCGTGGGTCCAGGCTCTTGAGGATCTCGGACCTTGAGTGATGGGGCTCTTTAGTGCATGCCTCGAAAAAGGCCAAATTCCCAAGGTCTGGAAGACAGGGAAACTGGTTCTGATACGAAAGTCAAGGTGGTCGGCAGTCTACCCATCCGGGGATCGGCCGATCGTGTTGCTCCGTTGACGAGCTCCGGCCGATCCCCGATCAGTCGATCCCCAACAATGGTACGCTCAAGGAGCTTGCATACCTCGTTAGGTATGCAAGCTCCTTGAGCGTATCATTGCACAGCGCACAGTCGGGCACCTCACACGCGTGGGGCCAGATCTGGCGGATAACCAGTTTGGTTTCCGTCAAGGGCGCTCCACCGTGGATGCGATCATGCGCATTAGAAGACTGACGGACTAAGTAACATCGCAGGGTGAGGCGGTGTTGAAAGCGATGGCGATGTCAAGAAACACCGGCATCGCCTTCAACACCTTGCCCTGGAGCTGCGTTAGGGAGGCGCTTATTATCATGGAGTGCCTCCCTACTTCCGTCGGATTGTCGGGGCCTATCTTTCTATCGTCGTGCGGTGTTCCGCAGAGATCAGTCTTAAGACCGCTTCTATGGAACATCGGTTACGATTGGGTGCTGCGTGGTCCGTTGCTCAGAGGCGGCATGTCTTGAGGATCTGGCAGCGAGGCAATTCGCGTTCTTGTTTAAATAAAATATTTATATTTCTAACTAGCTGAGCCCGCAACTTCGTTTACGTCACATAAGGTGTATGAAATGAGAGGTGTATCTTCTTCAGACTCATCAAGCAGCGTGTGAAACTGCCCTGTTTGCCTAATCATAAAAGAGCTTAAAGATTAAGTCTATTCTGAAACAATTCAGTTCTCGCCGAAGGCGTGGATTTGGATTGTTTTAAAATAGCCTCATTAAGCTCTTTTATTATTAAGCCAACACGCCAGTTTAGAGTTACCTATTTTAGCTTCATAAGTCTATGTTTGATTCTTTAAAGTGATATAACTTTTTTATTTATGAACCGATTGATATGAAATAAACACTAAATGCTAAGTGGAGCAAACCTAAACACAATAAAAACCGCATTGCAATCGGTTAAGCCCTCGGTTCCCAAACTGGGTTCCGCGGAACCTAGGGGTTCCGTGGAGTAGGCATCGGGGTTCCGCCAAAATTATCTTAAAACACGCTAAATTTGTGATGAGAAAAACTCCATTAATATAATTAAATCTTAAACTACTATTAAAGTAGGGATAATCACCATCTATTTCCGTAGAGATATAAACTATGCATAACTTCTAAGAAAACGCGTTAGAGCTAGGAATAAAAGGAAATCTATTACAACTGAACATTTGGTAGATCTAAAATCTATTTCCGATTACTATCCTGAAAATAACAATGAGTGTAAGGGGTACACAATCCATGTAAGTATTATAAAAAGAACAGCCAGAGGCGCTGATTTTGGGCAGTGTTATTTTCACGCTGTAATTTTCGCACTGTTGGCCCTCGGCTGTGATCTCCCAGTGTATTCGTCACAGATACTTACCGAAGCACCCAAACCCCGGTATTTATCTGTGACAACCGACAGTAGAAATTGTCATATTCTCTGTAGTCACTCGTTCATAGCCGGTTTTATCCCCCCGATTGTGGCGAACCTTCGTTGTTAATGTCTGACCTTCCAAGTCTTCATAAGTTCTTGGCGGACCTAGAATCTGAGTCTCGATTTCATGAGGCGCAGGCCATTGCCCCGCTCCAGCGCCTCCTTGCACCATAAAAAAACGACACTTGCGTTGTCGTTTTTTTATGGTGCGAGGCCCACGTTTTTAAGTCCCATGGAGAGATTGCGACATGTCGCCTCAACGGCGATCGTGCAGGGCCCTCATGTCACTCTGACGGTCAACAGCTTCTTCGGGGTCTCTAGTCATGTTATGGGCCTTTAGTCGGTAGGAGTCCGGCATAGCATCCATGTAGCAGTTCCACACATAAAAAAAAGAAAAGAGTGAGTTGAATAAGGTGGCTGGGTCTTGAGGTCGCCCTTCAGAAATCCGAGGCTCTGTGCTTTCACGGGCCTCGGAAGGGGCCACATGCCGGATCCAGCATGCAGGTAGGGAGCGTCAGCATAGGCATCGAGCCCTCGATGAAGTATCTGGGGCTCGTACTTGATGGTCGATGGATCGCCACCACCACTTTGAACCACCGCTGTGCCAGTGCGAGGAACACAGCAGGTACAATTGCTCCACACATTGGTGGGTGCAATAGCGCCAGGTCCTCGTGGCAGGTTTGGACGTGTATCACACTGTCCCACCTGAGATCTCCTAAGCATAACGGCCCTGGGGGGGGGGGGGGGGGGGCTGCGAGGATGTCGCTCGGTGGGGTTCCATAAAATAAAAGGTATTTGGCTAGTGTTCCGTTGTCTTTAAAGTTTAGGAAGCCCTGGGTTAAGCGGTTACTGAGATTAGCGTGCACAAACGTACAGACATATAGACAAACAGACAAAAATTCTAAAAATCATTGTTTTGGGTTCTATTGCGTTCATAAAGCCCCCATGTAATTTTTTTTTTTCATTTATCTTCCAAAATAAAATAAAATATAAAAAATAAAATAAAATTTATTCCCTTTGAAATTTTTAAAAAATTATTTAGGTTTGTCAAAATTTTTGTGACTCTACCGGGGGTTCGGAAATGCTACAGACTGAGAAGAACACCCCAAGAAACTCAGTCCGGTCCCTCTTATTCATCTTAGTATCTAATACAGTTTTTTTTTTAAATGTAGAAAGGAGCAATTCGTGTCACTGCCAGGCAGTCTTGTCTTCTAGAAAGTCTTTAATGCTATAATAAGCTTTCTGGCACAATTTAAGTTTTACTAGTTTTTTAAATTTATTAACTGACAAACCTGTTATGGCTGTCGGCAATGTATTGTACATTCGAATACAATTGCCCGCAAAAGAATTGCTTATTTTATTAAGCCTAAATCTAGGTACAGCCAATTTATTCTTATTTCTTAAGTTTAGGTTATGGATATCACTATTTTTAATAAATTTACTGTTATTTTTATGAGTATATAATAAGTTTTCATATATGTACTGTGAATACACAGTAAGGATGTTGATATCCTTAAACTTTTCTCTTAATGACTCCCGAAACCCCATACCATAGATAGCCCGGACAGCCCTTTTCTGCAACACAAAGATACATTCGATGTCGGCAGCGTTACCCCATAATAGTATGCCATAGGTCATGACACTGTGGAAATAGCTAAAGTAGACAAGACGCGCTGTTCTAATGTCTGTCAGTTGTCGGATCTTTTTAACGGCATAGGCTGCAGAGCTCAGTCTGCCCGAGACCACTGTATACTGTAGTTTGACTCGGCCGGATTTTAGAAATAAATGCCTACAGCCGCGCGGTACGTAAGCATGCGATAGGGCTGCCCACCTACAGCATTTTAATAATATGTGCCTACTTTGTCTTTCTATTTAGTATTGCGATTGTAAATATGTACATACATACATTCATATAGTCACGCCTTTATCCCTGAAGGTGTAGGCAGAGGCATAGTATATGCCCACATTTTACCTTATAGTTTTACGTACGCGTAATAGATAGTGAGCCTAATGCAGTTGATTTTTTTCAATCCACCCACAAGGCCTTCAATTTGTATTAAGGATTGTTGTTTTACTGACAACCGGCTTTCATTTCGAGTAATATTAAACCTTTTTTATTTAAACAAAAAAATACTTTGTGAGTAATAATATAATATCCCCGCAACGGCTGGCGGCGCGGGCGGCGGCGTGGCGGCGCAGTGCCCGTTATCTACTAACGATTGAGTGAGACGGGTGTAGAAATTTGAAAACGAGTAAGTGGCGTAGACAATAATAATCGGCTCATCAAATGTTTCGTCAGTGATAGAATCACGGAATTCTAGTCTTTATAATCATTGCGTTAAATTTTTGATTTACAAAATTAAAACTATTTTTCGATTTGAAAGTACTAGTCAGTCTCTAGTACACTAGTACTTTTCGTACATTGTCAAGTTGTGTTAAACTTTGGAAGTTCATATTTGTCTCTATGCGTGTAATAAAAATCAAAGGTACTTAACAAAAATGCTGTCATTTTTTTTTTTATTCACGGACAATTCACACAACGCTATCTGATTCCAAAGTAAGCTAGGAATAACCTGCTTGTGTTATGGGTATCAGACCACGGATATTAATACTAATATACTTTTTAAATACATACATATTATACATAGAAACAACCAGACTCTTGAGACAAACATTTATGGGTCACACAAATATTTGTCTCGGGTGGGAATCGAACCCACGACCTTCAGCGCCGCAGGCGGTATCAATACCGACCGCGCCACAGAGGCAGTCATACGGTGCTACGGTACTGTAACATCGGTCATCCACAAAGAAATGAATACTCTTGAAACATACCTAAATCATTGCTCTCAATTAAATAACTACGAACTGACAACGGAACTAAATGTACTACCTACACGTAATAGAGTTCTGAACTAGTTTTTTTTTGGATATTGTACTATATGGGATCGCACCGTTCACTGACTGAGCAAGCACAAGTCTAGTTTTAAACACAAACATACCTACTTCATGTAACTACCTAGTTCACTTGTGTAAATCACTTTGTTTAACTTTAGTCAACTAGTAGTATAGTACCAATTAGTATTTAAGTAAAATCAATTTATAGTCTTACCTTTCGGAGTTTCCGGGTAATCTAAAAAACTTTATCTCTGGGTGCGTTATTGACGAATTCATGCAACCAAAACAAGCACAATAGACTCTAGTTGTCATATTAAATATTTTTAGTAAATAAAACACGCGCGGTTACTATCTAAAAACGACACACCGTCCATTCGTCTACTCGGCACAATCGCCTGCTAGCGTGCTGAAAGGCCTGCCGAAAACGAGAATCGTAGGTATAGCTTGCGCCTCGTCCGTTTGTAGGGAGCTACAATACTGGTTAAACAACATAATATTTATACTGTGCCGAGACTTTCTCGATATGAGGCCCCCACTGCAAGTTGGAGTCTAACTTTATGCCCAGAAAGACAGTTTCATCGACCAATTCTACTTGATCATCCCTAATCCTAATACTGGTGTTAACGAGCCTAACATTTGGCAAGGTGAATCTAATACATTTTGTTTTAGTTTCGTTTAACAATAAATTATTAGCGTTAAACCAGTGGACTACCCTAGAGAGGGCATTGTTTACTTCGTCAAGATCGCGTTGTCCACGTTCAACTTTAAATATTAAAGATGTGTCATCAGCAAACAAAACTACCTCATGATCGTCTCTTATAAGGTGAGGGAGATCATTTATGTACACTAAAAATAGAAAAGGTCCCAGAATTGAACCCTGAGGCACCCCCATTGTTACAGCAGAACCATTTGACTGTTTACCATTTATAACTACTCTCTGTACTCTATCTCTAAGGTAAGAACTAATTAAATCCAAGGCCATCCCCCGGATTCCATAATGATCAAGTTTTTTAATTAAAGTCTGATGCTGGACGCAATCGAAGGCCTTAGATAAGTCGCAGAATACACCATAAGCATCATACGACTCCTCCCAGGCCTCATATATACACTCTAACAATTTGATTCCAGCATCCGTGGTAGACCGACCGCGCGTGAAACCGAATTGTTTAGTATGGAACAGTTTATTTGTATTAAAATGATTTTGCATTTGATTAAGCATTACCTTTTCAAAGATTTTACTAAACGTGGGTAGTACAGAAATAGGACGAAAATTGGACGGATCTGAGGTGCTACCCGATTTAAACAGAGGAGTTATTTTACTAAACTTCATTAAGTCAGGAAACACACCACTATCAATACAATTATTAAATATTATTGATAATTCAGGGGCAACCATTTCAATAAACGAATTAACTAAATGTACAGAAATTCCCCAGAGGTCAGCAGTTTTCTTAATATTTAAAGATTTAAAAGTTTTTATGACAGTGTGTATACTAATTTTACTGAATTTGAATATTTCATTACAGCAAGGAACATTTGCTTTTAACAAGGATTCTGCTATTGGGGTAGAAGAACCTAGGGCTCTGGTCAAATCTACTGGAATTCGAGAAAAAAATTGTTCAAATTCGTTAGCGACTTCGGCATCTGTTGTAATTATGTTACCATTTACTTTAAGTTTAAAATTATTATCATTCGATTTTGCTTGGCCTCTTTCTGCGTTAATTATTTTCCAAGTAGATTTAACTTTGTCTACACTATTGAGAATTTTATTACTTATATACTTTCTTTTGGCTGCTAAGCAGTCTGCTTTAAACTTTTTTGAGTAAGTTTTAACATAATTTAGAAATTCATCTGTTCTATTAAGCTGTCTTTCTGAGTATAGTTCATACAGTTTTTGTCTACTTTTATGTATATCCTCAGTGGCCCATTCACTGAAGGCTGGCCTATCACCGATTGTGACTTCCTTAGACTTGAATACGGAGTTGAACTCATTGTAAAAGGAATCAAAAAATAACTTATACATTACATTTGGATCTAAGCCAGTGTCTAAAAATGGAAGTTTATTGCAAAGTCCAACTCGCATACGTTCCAAGCGGTCACTAGTTACTGGTCTACATAATATTTTACGTCTTTTAACTTTTTCTCTTGTGATCTTGAAAGATGCTATTTGCCCAGTATGATCTGATTTTATCTTATTTATAATACTCTTACTTTCTGGCAACATATCACTGTATATATTGTCCAGACAAGTAGCTGTTGTATCACAATATCTAGTAGGCTCTAAAAATAAATTAGTGAGATTGTGTGATTTAAATAAATTTAAGATATCATTGGTCTGACGCGTATTTATAAGTATATTAACATTAAAATCACCGCACACTATTAGGTGTTTATTAGTTTTTCCAAGTTTAAATAGCACTTTATCCATTACTTCCTCAAACTCACAAAAGGGTGAGACTCCAGGTTTATATACGCATACTACTATGAATTGCTCCAATTCTACGCACGATATTTCAACTGTACACTCTACAGAGAGGGACACAACATCTTTCCGTTCCTTATATTTTAATTTCTTATTTAATAAAATCAATTAACCCCCCCGTGTTGTGTTGACCCTGCAGAACGCACTACCAACCCGGTGACTACTGAAACTGAACATGAGCTCATACTCCTTACGCATATGTTCTGTAAGACAAACAACCAATCCATGTACAGACAGCGACCTGTTACGATTTTATTATATGTATTGATGATTGGTTTATTCTTTTCTGGTGCAAGGAGGCGCTGGAGCGGACCATAGGCCTACGTCTCCAGAAATCAGGTTCGGCATTCCAGCTCCACAAGGAACCCGTGGAGACCTGGACTTGAGCAACAAACCGAATCGCCACATCACATCACACAAGGGGGGAATCGCCGAATCGCCACAATCACGGTGGTCAGACCGGTCATGGGCGAGTGACTAGAGAGGAGCCACGGTGCGGGTGCTCTGTCCTACCGGTTGTCACAGATGCTTACCGGGCACGGGAGCTTCGGTAAGTATCTGTGACGAATACACCGGGAAACAACACCTGAGTGCCAGCACTGCGAGGTACGCAGTGAGGTCACAGTACTTCACACATTAGTGGAGTGCACGGCGTGGGCTTAACAGCGCCCGGTCCTCGTGGCAGGTCTAGGACGTGGACATTCTCTCGCTGGAGACCATTGCGCGAGCTATGATCTCCAGTGGGAGTAAGTGGGACGCCACTGCGTCTTTCTGTGATCAGTTAATGCGGCGAAAAGAGAGATGATCGAGAGAGAACGCTCCCACCCGAATTCCGCATGTCTTTGCCCAAGACTATCGGCCTCCATAATCGGGGGCCTGAGGACGGCTGATCGCCGTCCTTACAAAAGCACGCCCAAGACGAAAGCGTGACGTGAAAGTTTCACGCACGCCACACGCCCTAAAATGCGGGATAACACCTGAACAAGCCCCAAATACGCGGGATAGCACCCGAACCTCTTAGGTGAGGCCGCAGTGATAGTCAAGCTCTGTGGGGAATCCTGGGGTTATCTTTCTGAGGGCTTACCTGTAAACCGTAGGCAATAGTTAGGAAACGTGTGGTTTTTAGTTGGTTACGTTAAAAAAAAGTAATTTTACTGGGAATCAAAGTAGTTTATCACTAATCACGCAGGACTGTCAGCTCCCGTTTCTTTTTTTACATATCACTATTTTGTACAAAACGAAACTTGATTGAGTTCCGGAATTCCGGAATTCCGGAATTCAAATACTGAATATCGAAACCCAATTCCGGAACTGAAAAAGCGTCCGATATTCAAGCCCTAAGCGTAAGTCGGTCGGAAGTCGGTAGCGTTGGTACGTAATACTTTAGTTATTCTGTATAGTCCGCGCCAGTTAGCGTGGCAATACAGGACATTAAACCCACCTCCTTCCCGAAAAAAACGATAGATTACTATAGTATCGTTATAGTATCGCTCACATTGATAAACTGCCGAAAACGGACATCGGTCGATTATCATAATACGGGGGAATGTAGTCTTACGAAGCTACAAGAGAACGCACTAAAAATAAAGAATTAAAGATTTTTACATAATCACTTTTCTAGTCGTAAATGATAATTGCAAAAATGTGCCGCATCAGAACTGATTATTATGAGTGTAAATTGTATAAGAGGTCGACATTTTGACTGTTAAGTACTAATATAATCGTTTATTGTAATGTTAAAACCTTAACAACTGTCACATAAATTAAAGAATATCATTATATTCAAATAAAAAAGCGGAAACATTACAATTTCTGATAATTGAGTATCATTGAAATAGAAAAAATCGAAAATTTTAGACAAACGCGGCGCTTCTAGTAGATTACGAACACTGCACAGCACTCGAATCGGCAGGGATGCGGCACCCTCGGCCTGCCGCCGTCCGCGCCCGCGCCCCGGTGTGTCGGCACAGTTCCGCCATCTTTTTTGTTTATACCGTGAATTACCGTGTCGCATTCGCATGCGCCTCGTGCAAGTCGTGCACAGACGTGTTTCGGAAACTTATGATTGTTGTTAATTTTGTTCTATGTGTGATAGTTGTGGGAAGTTTTTGTTATTTCTTTGTTGTTAATGTTGTTGTTATTGTTGCTGTTATTATTGTTATTGTGTTGTTGATTTTTATTGTAAAGAAATGGAACCAGAGGCCGGACCATCTACTGGTTAACCCAGTGAACGCCGCCGTCGACGTAATATTTTACAAGCAGAAGCCGGTTCCGGGCGTATACCTTTTACTTCCCCGACACAGAAACGGCCATCAAAAGTTATCACCAGTGGCGAAAAACTTATGATAATTAACATATATAAATATGTGAAAAAATCAACGCCGGACCATGAACACGTCACTAATCACGATTTGGTGAATAAAACAGCTGAAAGCTGCCCTAGATCTTTAAGGCAGAATACGAAAAACTCTCGGCAACAGTTGTATTTAATTTCAAAGAAAACTGATAGTAATGAATTATAAATTATGCGTAGTATTTTTTTTTGTTGTAAATAATAACTATTATTATGTAAAATAAATGACTGATATTTAATTATGTGTTGCTTCAATAATGCATCCTACGGTTATCATCCCCTGCCTAACTCGGAGCTGTCTAGACGACTATACCACGATTCACTAACGACAGCATTTTCTGTCGTTTTATGAACATAGAATCTGTCGTATTTGCAAATCACGTAACAGTGGTAGGGGGGTGTGAATGACTTGTATTGCCACGCTAACTGGCGCGGACTATAGTGCTTGTCATTATGTCAATTGAAAGACTACTGCTAGTCAATTTCTCTCGTTGGTAAGAATTCGGCTGGAGTTGGAGGCCCAGAGTACATATTTGTCTTGATTGAGAGTTGGGAGTTGGGACTAGATCGGAAAGCAGTCAATCAGATGATTCAGATGCCAGTACTCAATCGGTCGAAAGTATATTTTCTGTAATTTTTTAACCGACTTCAAAAAAGGAGAAGGTTTCTCAATTCGACCGTATATATTTCTGTTCTGCCAGATCATCATTATATTTCAGAACCTGTTTCATTAGAAAATCGTAACTATTTACTTCTTTAGCTTCTAGTAGTAATTTTTACACTAACGAACATTACAGATATCAGTGGTATCTTTTTTTTTTACGTGTGAAAATCCTACATGGATGCTATGCCGGACTCCTACCGACTACTAAAACCACACGATTTCTTACAATTGTCTAAGGCCGGGAGTCCCGGGTAAGCCCTCGGAAGGATGTCCCAGGGCTCTCGGCAGACTTTGGCAAACACTTTAGTCTCGCCTATGGTGTTCGGGTGCTATCCCGCGTCAGGGGAGTTGGTTCGGGTGTTATCCCGCTACTTGGGGAAGGGGGGGGGGGGGTAGATTGGGTACTAACCCACCACTATCACCACTATGAGGGGCAAAGAGATATTCGGCATCATCTTAGCCTGCTTCTGTAAGAGCGGCGAGCAGCCAGCTCGCCGTTCATAGGCCCTCGGTCATGGAGGTCGGTAGTCTTGGGCATATAGCAGCCTGTGGCGATCCCGCCGACGACTGCGGAACTCGGGGGGGAAGTTTTTTCCCGGTCTCTCCCTGCTACCTCTTTCTGAAGCTTAACTTGCTCGCAAAAAGATGCAGTGGCATCCCACTTTCCTCCGCTAGAGACCATAGCTTTCACAATGGTCTCCAGCGTAAGAACGTCGACGCCCAGGCCTGCAACGAGGTCACAGCGCTGCAGCGCCCATGCTGAGCACTCCACCAGAGTATGCAGCGCCGTGTCCTCGCTGCAGTTACCGCAGTGCTGACACTCGGGTGTTACCTCCCGATTTATGCGCCACAGATACTTACCGAAATACCCGTGTCCGGTAAGTATTTGTGCCACTCGAGAGGTGAGGCTACCGTGCATGTCGCCTCTTCAGCCACTTCTCCATGACCGGCTTCACCGCCTCAATAGTGGTGACCCCTTATTTTGGTTGCTCAAGTCGTACCTACCTTACATGTTGCCATGAGCTCCTGGCGGAGCAGGGATGGCTGGGCCTCGATTTCTCGAGGCTCAGGCCTATGGTTCCGCTCCAGCGCCTCCTTGCGCTACTGATAGAGTGACGCAAGGATCTCGCTTCCAGGTCCCATGGAGGGGTCTCGGCTAGGAGACACCCCGCCTCGACAGAGATCGTCCGGTACCCTCTAATCACCCTGACGGCCATTACCTTCAGGTCAGTGGTACCTAATTCTGGTTCATATCAATTCATGAATTACCATATTAATAAGGCATCATAAGCCCGGTAATTTAGTTGCATAAATTAGAATTTTGGTTACTATAAATTTAAATTGTAATTAGTAAATATTCATACTTATTGAAAATCGCATAAAAACAAATGAACAAATTATAAATGTAGGTGTACGTTTTCTTAAGATATTGACAGTGATGCAAATCCACGTCAAAAGCCATGTAAGTAATGTCTTTAAGGGGACTAGTCGACAAAGTTTGCGAAAACGAGATGCAAATAAAGACATTGTTATCGGTATTAGTAAACGAAAAATGATAGCCAAAAGTAGATTTAAAATCTACAAGATGTGTGTCAAAAGATGGTTTTGGCAGAAATTGTGTATTTATTATAAATAATTAGTAAAACATCATTGAAATCGCATAGAATTTTTTAGATAAAGACGTTTTATGACGTCTAGTTATTAATGAATGATAATAAAATTTATATCAAAGACTAAAGAAAACATAGACCTCTAAAATGGTTTTCTTCAATTTGAAATAAGTGTAAATTTAAACTAATTATGACTAATAATGCATTCAACGAATACTTCAAGTTGCTTGCATCCCCGCGCTCGCCTGAAAATCTAGTGCGGGGGGAGTCGTGTTGCTAGACGGACGTGTGTCGCTCTGGTCTGCAAAATATTCTCGTAAAATGTTATATTTTCATTCATTTACAGAGTAATGCGTGTAACAGAGCCCGAGTTACACAATGCATACTGCATTGCATGAAAATATAATGCATTTCAACTTATTTTATGTATTGTTTTATTAAATTACTTCAAAAGGTAGTCATGCTAATATTGTAAGCGGTACTTAATCATTTCAAAATAAATAAACGACGAAATATTTGTGGACATTCTCACACAACTTAAGTTATTATAACCTTGTGTTAAGGGATATAGACAACTGATGAAAATACTTATATTACAGTTATTATTAACACACTGCTTTTTTGAGACACTGCTCTCAACCGTCAATTCTTTCAACTTATTACGTCTTGGGGCGACGTAGGCACCATCTACTGGCAACTTGGTTAAGGTAATAAAGTGAAAGAATTGACGGTCAAAAGCAGTGCCTAAGTGGTCCAAAGGTAAGGGCGTCTGGTCCGGCAAACCAGAAGACGCTGGTTCGAATCCTGCTCGGGACCAAAAATTGTATACAATTATTTTCCAGCAGCCAAAGAATATTTCCAGACTTCCTTGTCTAGGAAGTCTGGAAATGATCTGCTGGCTCAGTTGGATTCTCAAACAATGTGTTATTATTTTTTAAGTCTATAGGTATTATAGTAAGTAGAGCACTAAAAAGAATAGCCCGCCGAGTTTCTTGCTAGTCTATGTCTATACATAATAATAAAACTGTTGAGGGTCGAGAGTCTGAACATGGAAGCTATTTAAAAAAAATGTACGCGTTCTCTAATCGATACTGAAGCCAAAATGAAATTTAAAATTTTCATGTCCGTCTGTATTCCGAATACGTATTACGCCGAAACTACTGATTTGAATGAAAATTGATACAAGTTGCGGTTATGATCCGAGGAAGGTTTAAGAATACTTTTGATCCCGATATTTGGCATGGTTCCTTTGGGAGAGGGGATGAAAAACAAAACGGTTTTTTTAATTATAACGTCTCAATGCGTGGTCCGATTCCAATTTCTTTTTCAGTATCGTAAAGGGAGTACTTTAAGGATTGTTTCACACAAGTTTCAATGTTGAGGATTTTGTGGTTCAGGTGTTAGAGACATTTCAACTTTCTCAAAACTTCGAATTCAAGAGTTCCTTTGAATGTGAGGGTAAATCTAAACACGGCTTTATTAAAAAATCAAAATCAAAATTATATTTATTTCACATAGGCATTATACAGATGCGCTTGTAAAACGTCCAGAATATAAAACAAAACTCTACCACCACTTCACAACGCGACCCACCTGAGAAGAACTGGCAAGAAACTCAGCGGGTTGTTCTTTATTTTGCTCTATTTACAATTTTAAAGAATCTAAAAACTATGCATATTAACAATTTTTTTGAGAATCCAGCAGAGCAGGTCATTTCCAGGCTTCCTTATCCAACAAATAATCATTGATTGTATAGTAGCCCCTGCAGTACAATTTACTTTTAACAGATCTTTTAAACTTATTAAGGGACATACTTTTAATTTCGTCTGGTAGCCTGTTGTAAAAGCGTATACAGTTACTCATGAAAGAATTGCTGGTTTTGTGCAATCTGCTATGAAAATCATTTAAGAGCAATTAAGAGAGCATTTATCATATAAGAGCTTAATGATTAAGGCTAGTGTTAAATATTACAACCGCGCCGAAGACGTGGACTAAAATTAATTATTTTGAATAGATTCTAAAACAATTCAATCCACGCCCTCGGCGCGGCCTGAATTATTTTACAATATGCTTAATCTTTAAGTTCTTCTATGATTAAGCAAACAGGGCAGTTTCACCCGCCGCTTGATGAGTCTGATGAAGAAATACCTCCCCTTTCATACACCTTAAGCGTCGTAAACGAAGTTGTGAGGGTCAGATAGTTACATATATACATACAATAGCTGACCCACACAACTTCGTTTGCGTCACATGAGAGTGTGTAAGAGAGTGGTACCTATTGTATTAATACTTTTACTCCCGTCGCGTATCTTATATTTATTAGAGAGGTAGATAACGCCGACGACACCCTCGTTACGGCGCGGGGAGCAACGCACCGTGCCGCAGCACTTAAGGCCACGGCAGGGGTTGCTCAGGTCGTGGGTCGGATTCGGCGGCTGGGTCTTGAGGTCGCCCTTCACAAATCCGAGGCTCTGTGCTTCCACGGACCTCGGATGGGGCCACCTGCGGGATCCAGCCTACAGGTGGGGGGCGTCAGCATCGGCATCGAGCCCTCGATGAAGTATCTGGGGCTCGTACTCGATGGCCGGTGGAACTTCGGACATCATTTCCGAAGTTTGGTCCCAAAACTGAGGGGAGCATCGGCCGCACTCGCGCGGCTGATGCCCAACATCAGGGGACCCAACGCTCCCTACAGGAGGCTGTACCTTGGGATCGTGCGAAGCATGGCCCTGTAAGGGGCTCCCGTATGGGCGGAGACCCTGACGGCCAGCAATGAGGCTAGACTGATGAGCCCGCAGAGAGTGATGGCCGTCAGGGTGATAAGAGGATACCGCACGATCTCCGGTGAGGCGGCATGTCTCCTAGCCGGGACCCCTCCATGGGACCTGGAAGCGAGAGCCCTTGCGTCACTGTTCAGATGGCGCAAGGAGGCGCTGGAGCGGGGCCAAAGGCCTGCGTCTCGAGAAATCGAGGCCCAGCGGACCCTGCTCCACCAGGAAACCGTGGAGACATGGAAGGTGCGACTTGAGCAACCAAAGGGGGGATTCGCCACAATCGCGGCCGTCAGACCGGTCATGGACGAGTGGCTGGAGAGAAGACACGGTGCTCTCTCCTACCGGTTGACACAGATGCTTGCTGGGCACGGTAGCTTCGGTAGGTATCTGTGGCGAAAACACCGGGAAACCACGGCCGAATGTCAGCACTGCGAGGACCGCAGCGATGACACGGCGCTCCACACGCTGGTGGAGTGCACGGCGTGGGCACAACAGCGACAGGTCCTCGTAGTGGGTCTGGGCGTGGACACTCTCTCGCTTGAGGCCATGGTGCGAGCCATGCTCTCCAGCGGGAGTAAGTGGGACTGCGCCGCCTCTTTCTGCGAGCAGGTCATGCTCGCGAAGGAGGCGGCGGGCCGGGTGCGGGAGAGAACTCTCCCACCCGAGTTCCGCAGTCGGCGCCCTGGGCGCCGCCGACGTGTCTTCGCTGAGGACTATCGGCCTCCATGACCGGGGGTCTGAGGACGGTGAGAGGGCCGCTCACCGTCCTTACAGAAGCAGGCCCATGACGGCAGCGTGACGTGAGCACTCACGCACGCCCCCCCTTAGAAGCGGGGTCACACCCGAAACCCCCCATAGACGCGGGATTGCACCCGAACCACCCCCTGGGCGAGGCCGCATTGGCGGCCGTAGGTCTGTTGGGAGTCACGGGACATCCTTCCTGAGGGCTTACCCGGGGCTCTCAACCATAGGCTGTTGGGCGTTACGTGAGGTTTTTTAGTCGGTAAGAGTCCGGCATAGCATCCTACGAGGATTTTCCCTCAAGTTAAAAAAAAAAAAAAAAAAAAAAAAAAAGAGAGGTAGATAATAATATTTAAAGTGATATAATTTTTCTCACGTCGCTTATATTCATCCATTAGAGTTGACCCCCACAACTTTGTTGAAGTGATATAATGTTTCCCGTCGCATTTATTTTTGTCCGTTTTTTGGTACGGAACTCATCGTGTGCGAGTTCGACTCGCACTTGGCCGGTATTATCTTTCATCAGTTGACATCGTGTGCGAGTCCGACTCGCACTTGGCAGGTATTATCTTTCATCAGTTGACTGGCTACTACTGCAGAAAACGTTTACTTTCGTCGTCGCGTCGAGTTGCGTCGCTCATGTTTTAATAATAATTTAGAGGGTTATTGTAAGTGAACCTTAAAATATAGGCATATGCTGTGCAGGTCTAATTTAATTTTTTTTAAAGGAAAAAAAATGTAGTACACTATTTTTACGTAACTTTAACCATTTACGCAACGTACTCAATGGAAGCTCTCAAAAGAAATAAATTTTCCCCGTTCAGAAAACATTATTCATGGCTGCTCCGCTCCTATTTGTCTTAACGTAATGTTATTAGCCATTAGCCATCCTCAATAAATGTACTTTAAAACTCTGAAATTATTTTTGAAATCGAACCGGTGGTTCCTTAGATCCTAGCGTTCAACCAAACAAACAAACTCTTCAGCTTTATAATATTATTATGGATTATGGTCACGCCTTTATCCCCGAAAGGGTAAGCAAAGGCATATTATTATGCTCCTACATTTCACCTTTTTAGAATTTGTCCTACGTAATAGGTGGTGAGCCGTATTGCCGTGTTGAAATGGACAGGCGCAGGTCGTCATTTTACTGGCTACCGGGACCAACGACTTATCATTAAACGGCCTTTTGAAGCACGGTAACGCTCAAATAACTGGCACTAAGTGGTCACATGGATGGTCACCCATCCAAGGACTGGCCATAGAGAAAGTTGCTTACAACAGTGACCGTTTACAGAACAATGAGTCTGTCTGCAGTGCCACGAGCGCTTCTTATTTATACATAACTAGCTAACCCTCGCAACTGCGTTTACGACGCTTACGTAGGTACGTACATATTTTTGTTTGTTTGTATAATCAAATTTCATGCGAGTGGAAGACCCCTCTTGTCTGGATTTGTAATAATTTAAGTACAAAACAAAGAATATAATGAACATTCGTCTTTGTGAATTCGTGACGAGACTTTGTCTGTGACTCTGTTGCATTAAACTACGTCACTAGGTTACGTGGATCATCTGTTCAAAGTTTGAAATAAAACAAAAATGACAACGGCAATCGGATTGAACTTTCACAATAAACGTTTTAGAGAGGGGCAGTCGGGTGAGACCGTCTCACGGCTTCTTGTTTATTTGGTGAAGCGAGGAACGCATTTCCGCTACTATCTTCTTCTTCCGTGGTTCTTTTACTCTGATGTCTCTGTAGTTGCGCTACTCTATGTTGGCGAGTCATATCGCCCATATGCTCAAGGTCGTTAGCCCTGGGTATGGCCTTAAGTTATTCATTAGATCTAATAAACTGTGCTATTACAGGAAACAAAAAAGTAACTTACTTACCTACTATTTAATATTCCTGCTTAGAATCCTTGGCTGTAATCCGTTCTCACAGAGCAACGCGCGCCTCTACATGTCCGTCCTGCGTTCATTCATTTTGTTTTAGCCTCGTAATAGGATATTCCGTCAGAAAACATTCCTTGCTCTGAAAATCTTGTGTCTACTCGAATTCTATGGTTTTATTGTTAAACTTAAACATTTTTGATTACTTTTAAACCCTGCCTGAACGTGAAGCCTGGGTCCATTTGGGCATCATTGAGAACAATCTGTCGCTGAACTTTCTAACTTCATAAGGGATGGGTGCCTTTACTAGAGCACCATGCGTTGGTCAATCCGGTGAGATTAATTGAAAATTGTAGTGGAGCCCCAGGATACACTCATGACTTTGACTTGACAGTTATTGAGATGCAATTTTCTAAAAAGAGTTTTTAGAAAATTAGCGGACGTCACGCGGTTCCTCGTAGCTCCCGTTCCCGTGGGAATACAGGAATAAAATATAGTCTATGTCACCCGGGAATAGTGTAGCTTTCCAACAGTGAAAGAAGTTTTCAAATCAGTTGAGTAGTTTCGTAGCCTATTCGATAAAAACAAACAATCAAATCTTTCCTCTTTATGATAATAGTATACATTGTCTCTATTCGATATTGTGTGAAAATACACTCATGGACAAAATTAGGGGAACGCAAAGAAATGTTCAGGTAGTAATAAAATAAACGATTTATTCATTTGAGTATTCTTAATTAATTAAACTTTTTAAAATACAGAAATGTACAATGTACCTACTGTTAAAAATAGACAAATATTGAAGTTATCGCTTATTAACGAGAATGTTAAGGAAACAATGAAATTTAATCTTATCATGAAATTTATGGAATGTCTGGTTTCTTCTCTAGTAAAAGTTAACATGACCACTCGTAGGTACATTCAGTATTTGGTGTTACCTCCTCTTGCTGTTACAACTGCCTCCAATCGTCTGGGCATACTTTTTATTAATTCGTCTATGAAATTTTGTGGCATTTGGTCCCATTCTTCTACCAACGCCGTTTTAAGTTGTCGTAAGTTGGTTATTGCAGGGATTCTTTTTTTTATTTGTCTTCCCAGTTTATCCCAGACATGTTCAATCGGGTTTAAGTCTGGCGAGCGGGCTGGCCATTCCAAAATATCGATTTCGAACCCTTGAAGGTATCTTGAAACTACAGCGGCAGTGTGTGGCCGAGCATTATCATGCATCAGTAGAAAAATATCACCTATGTATGGGACAAATGGTATCACAATTTCTTCTAAAATGTTAGTTACGTAGCGTGCTGCTGTCAGAGATCCATTTTCGAAGACGTGGAGCTCCGTACGTCCTTCTAAGGAAATGCCGCCCCATACCATCACTGACCCTCCACCGTAAGGTTCTCTTCCGACAATGTTACACTGTGCATATCTTTCTCCTGGTCGTCTCCACACTTTCACCCTTCCATCATCTGGCTTAAGGCAAAATCTGGACTCATCAGTGAATAATACTCTTCCCCAGGCATTGTCATTCCAGTGACGGTGAATGCGAGCAAAGTTACTCCGAGCTACACGATGACCTGTGGTAAGAAGAGGTCCTTTGGCAGGTATAAATGCCCCTATTCCGGCTGCTTTCTTCGTATCGTTTTAGTGCTAACTGCCACATTTCGGACTTCTTGGAGCCTTGCTCTTACCTCAGAAGACGTTGAGGTACGATTTCTTAGCACACTGCTTACGATAAATCTATCGTCCCTAGCTGTGGTCTTCTTTTTTCTCCCTTGTCCTCTGCATCTTGTGTACTCGCCTGTCTGCCGGTATCGTTTTACGTTGCGAAAGATAACTGATTTGGAAACTCGCAACATTTGAGCCACTTCATTGTAAGTGTAACCTTGTTCGATTAATATTACAGCTTTGGACACCTGTGCTACGTTGAGATCCGGCATTATCACTTCAGTCTTTTTAAAAAGTCTCTAAGTAACACTCTGATGAATAATTTTTGTAAAAAAAAAAGATTTACTAAAGTTTTCAAATACGAAAATAAACTCTTAAATTGTTCTCTTACGAAGTTA
This sequence comes from Miltochrista miniata, assembly GCA_933228765.1. Taxonomy (NCBI): domain Eukaryota; kingdom Metazoa; phylum Arthropoda; class Insecta; order Lepidoptera; family Erebidae; genus Miltochrista; species Miltochrista miniata. The sequence continues at coordinate 20,871,531 of OW121766.1, read as the reverse complement.
CGACACACATTTATTACGTTACTACGTAGAGAAAAAAAAACAAATGGTATTCTGAAACAAAAGACGATAAAATGTCTTTCTTTAAATAATACAAATGCTGTTATAGGTGGCCAGTGTGTAAGTATAAAAAAATTAACGTAGTCGACCTTTTTTTTTGCGTTCCTCTAAATTTGTCCCTGAGTGTAGTTCATTCTGTGACTGTTGATAATATATTCAACCTTACCTCTGCCGCATGAAGAGGGGAAAAGGAACGGGGTTAGTCTTTACTGTCACGTGCTGTCACTCTGTAGTCGATGCCAAATATGATGGACTTCTGTAAATTGTATGAAAGCTGTCTATGTTCGGGGATTACCCGATTTCTCTTTTTTATTTTTATCTACTATCTGGCCTGATATCAGTTACGTTGGGAGATAACACTTACCTATTGTACCTAATGAAATTGAATCATGTTACCTAGTCAACAAAATATTGTGTTGCTTTAGAACTATACTTTTTTGTTTAGTGATGTATCCATACTTATACAACACATAATAAACGCCTATACCCCAGAGGTCAAATAAATTTTCTGCTGGATGTATGTAGTGCCGATGCCGTGACCAGGCACTTAGTATTATAGAACAGAAGAAAAAACCATAACATCAAATATGAAAGTGAACTTAAAGCGTCACACTTTAAGGTGTCAAGATGAAGTCCTCTAGAAAGAAATACCTATGCAGGAAAAACAATGTGTGCCGTTGTGTTGTCGTAGTATGTATGTCTGTCACGGTTGTGGCTCGTCACGCTGCGTTGTGTAAAGTCACAATAAGGCGGTGACCGGGTCTATGTCTAGGCTTTATTAATTTAAACATGTATTTTATTTAGTTGAGAACCTCTCCCTGTGAAAGTATAGCCCTTTTTTTTACGTGAGGGAAAATCCTCATGGATGCTATGCCGGAGGACTCCTAACGCCTAAAAAACCTCACGTTACGTCCAACAGCCTATGGTTGGAAGTTCCGGGTAAGCCCTCGGAAGGATGTCCCAGACTCCCATGAAAGTATAGCCCTGCCCCAAGTATAGGCATACCTATCTAGTCTAAATACAGAACTTCGACAAGACCAATTGGTTGTGGAGGTCAGATGGCATTCGTTTCAAGGAAAATATCGAAATTCAGCTACAGCGCCAGTCCAGTCTAACTAGACTGGAAAGCCGACCCCAACTGGGTTAAAAATAGGTTCGGTGGATTATGATGAAATTATTTTGGGTTACAGTTACAGTTACAGGTGTCACGCGACCCGCCCTCGTAAATTTTGGTCATCCCTCCCTTTGGTAATTCAATATTATCACTCTCAAGACCTGAAACTATCTTCTTATATAATCGTAACAGCCTTAGATGCGCTCAGCGGGAATTCAATCTTATTACTCCGAAGACCTGTAACTATCTTCGTATATACTCGTAATAGCCTTAGATAGGCTCAACGTCATAGAAAATAAACCGATTTTTACATTGGATAGACGGATAACCAGGTTTTTACATTAACTATTTTTTTTTTTGGATAGATGCATAACTGTTGTATTTAATGAGATTTCGGAAAAATAATTGCAACGGAACTCTTCTTTTCCAATCTCTGTACTTTTACGTTTCATTTTCCTTTCTGTCATTTTCCTTAATAGGTAAACATTTGCCTAGTTGTCTTTTTTCCTGTCTCCCACGCTCAGATATAATTCCTTCATACCTAGCCAACGCTCGATATGATCTTGACGATGGAGGTCAATTTATTTACAATGTTTGTGTGTTGATACTGTGACCTACATCACTCGCGGCCGGCATAATTTCCAATTAAAAATGGCACGTTGTGCAAATCTCGGCATCTTTAAAAACATAGTAATAAAATGGCATAATAAAGTCGGCATCTATTTATATTTTCATCGAATGTCGTTGAAGGTCATTCTCGAGCTGCGCGCGCGCCGCCCGCCCATTAACAAACAACTAGAGGTCATTGATCCCGCGACGTGACTGTTTTAAACCTTTGATTTGGCGAATTTCGCTTGGGTATGCGTATTTTTAGCGAAAGGAAGGAAGATTGATAAAATTTGAATAAAGAAGTTTTCCTCTTCGATTGTTATTTTTGCTTTTCTGTTTTGGGCAGTCACCCAAAGAGAGATCCGTAAGCAATTTAAAATAAAATCATTTTCGCATTTTGGACTATTTAATGTTTCACGCATACGCATATACGGTTTGTGTGTTAATAAAACGGCATTTTGGCGGTGTAATAGGGGAAAATAATTGTTGTGGTTCACGCTACAATACAAATAATGAAAACTTTGTCGTAAAATCCCTCAGTAACTATCTACTTACCCATCTACTACTAATTGTATTGTACTTGTAACATATAGTAACTTGACTACATTATGTGCAATTTTTACTCCACAAAGTATGACAACGAATTTATTAGAAACTAGCTGTTCCCCGCGGCTTCGTCCACGTAGAAGTCGTTATCGCGTAAAATCATTACCCTCTTTGTGCGTAGTCGGTAAATAGTAAACCTGTGTCCTTCCCAGGGACTCAAACTATCTCTATACGAAATGTCATTATATATTTTTTTTAAATTTATTAATTTCCACAAAAGAGTAAACATTTACAATTTCTATCTTGTACCATTAAACCGGAAGGGTTTGTATCGGTACTCACAATTTCGTTTTTCTTATTCAAACATTTAAATCGTAACATTAAAAGCGTAATAGACATACAGACAGACAGACAGTCAGAGCTACTTTCGCATTTACAATATTAGTAAGGATCTACAAATACAAAATGGAAATAATATGACGAATAACAGAGCAGGATTGCCATATTTGTTTAATCGAGGTGCCACTCATTTAAAGCGCCGCCATAGAGAATCTTCGTCAGAACTGAGCAATTCAAAAGGTCCTCGGTGACTCTTTCTCAAAAACATAGGTAATTTAAAAAAAAAATAGTTAAAAATATGTGCTCATACTCGTATTTGTTTCGGCCCCTCCACGGCAATCTAATTGTGTAACATTGTGATATAATTATAATGTTAATGGCTGTTTAATGTTAATGGCTGCATCTAGAAGATTTTATATTTAATTAAAGTATGAAACAGAATTCATTCATAAAATCATCTTAAAGTTGTCTTTGAAATAACATTTTTAAGCGCACACGACTTATGCAATAAATTTTCGCTTACTTACATATTTCGCAACTTTGCTCACCTCTCGACGTTTTGGCTGTATTGCCATGGGCTTAAGTCACCTCGTGACCAAGCCCTTACAAAAATAAAGACTATTATTCTCCAATGATGAAGGTTATAATATCGTTGTCACAGAAATCAGAAATCCTCTTTTCTGATATCTGTGGTTGTCACTATATTTAACTGATTATAAACATTGTACGAAATTTTCGAAGCAATGTGACGTTCAATTAGACAGCATACTACGCCAAAAGCGTAGGATTGGTCACGCCGGTGTTACCCAAAATAAAACTCGCATACTTCTTTGTTATTCATATCTCAAATATTCTATTATTGTACCAGTACCTACTATAAAAGACAGTATTCGCGCTGTATGTACCAAGTACCAGAGAAGAAAGAGAGAAGAGAGAGAGATAAAATAGGGCTTAATTATAGTACCTGCCAGTTTCAATAGCGTCAATTCCTTACATGAAAAGCCGTTACATTATTATGGTGAAGCGCTCAGTGTTCTGTAAACGATCACTGCAGTAAGCAACTTTCACTATGGCCGGTCCATGGATGGGTGACCATCCATGTGATCACTTTGTGACATTTATTTGAGCGTTTCCGTGCTTCGGAAGGCACGTTAAGCCGTTGGTCCCGGTTGCGAGTAAAATGGCAATCGTTAAGCCAAGTTGAAGGCTTTAATTCAACATTAGGCAGTCACAACCTGCGCCTGTCCATTTAAACACGGCAATACGGCTCACAACGTATTACGTGGGACATATAATAAAAAAACCGGCCAAGTGCGAGTTGGACTCGCCCATGAAGGGTTTCGTAGCAGCAAGTAACATAGTACAAAAGTTAGTATAGTTCGTTGTAACTTTGATTGATGTTTTAACACGTTAGCAGTGGTAGTGATTTTTCTAACCGAAAATTGCGGTTTATGATGAATTAAAAAAACTACTAGCTCTATCTCGTTCAAACCAATTTTCGTTAGTAGTTTTTATGGCAATGTATTTCATATATTCTTTTTAGATTTATCATCCACTTATTTTAGAAGTTAGAGGGGGGGGGGGGGGGACACATTTTTCCACTTTGGAAGTGTCTCTTGCTCAAACTATTCAGTTTAGAAAAAAATTATGTTAGAAACCTCAATAGAATTTTTGAAGACCTATCTATAGATACACGTATGGTTTTGATGAAAACAAAAATTTTGAGTTTCAGTTCTGAGTATGGGGATCCCCAAAATTTACTGCTTTTTTCCAATTTTATATAAGAATTTTAATGCGGTTCACAGAATACATCTAGTTACCAAGTTTTAATATCATAGGCCTTATAGTTTCGGAGAAAAATGGCTGTGACACACGGACGGACAGACAGACATGACGAATCTATAAGGGTTCCGTTTTTGCCATTTGGCTACGAAACCCTAAAAAGGTGAAATGTGGGTATGTAATATGCCTCTGCCTACCCCTTCGGGGATAAAGGCGTGATGATGTATTATTATGGTGCCGATGCAATGTCACGAAACTAAAATGACCATTATCTGTTGTGTAGACACAACATCTTTTGGTGCCTAAATGCTCCCCTGTGACTGCCGGTTGACCTATGGCCAAACGAAAGTGTCATTGAACCTCTCCTAATTGTCCTGAACTGGGGCTGGGCTGGGACTGCATGCGAAAGGCGCAGAACCGTGTATTGTGGCGTGAACAGGAAAAGACTTACGCCCAGCAGTGGCCTGCTATAGGTTAATTTGATTGATTGATTGACATAAACATACCGTAGCTTCTACGGTATGTAAACAGTTTGATCAATCTGGGAACTTGCTACGCGTAGGAAGTTTCCAAATTGATCAAACTGTTTTTAAATTACGCTTGTAACACAACAATAAATGGGTGCAATCCTAAGAGTAAATAATAGAAGGTATTTTGGCCTATTTAATGATTCACGCATATTCGGTTTGTGTACTTTCTAATATATACTCTTAGGTGCCTTGTAAATCTTTGTGACCCAAGACAATCTCACCTGCTGCCCATCGGTTGAGGACATGGCAAGGAGTAGGAAAATTCGGAACGCTACCCTCTACCAACCCGTCTGACCAGCGTGGTACAGTTAGGACAATCAATTTACCTCCTAAAATTATTGCGAGCGATCTACGTCCAGCAAAAGACTGCGATAGACTGATAATAGAAAAGTAAGTTTAGTATGATAAAAGAAGTATGTTCATGTAAGTAAAAAAGTATTTTTTTTACTTTTGTAGTTTTTTTATGCTGCCAAGCCGCCATGGTGGCAATACGGCCTACCCAATGAAAAGTAGTCCTAACCTAACAGCCTACGGTTGGGAGCCCCGGGTAAGCCCTCGGAAGGATACCCCAGGACTCCCAACAGATCTACGGCTACCACTGCGGCCGCACCTAAGGGGGGTTTGGGTGCCATACCGCGTCTTTGGGGGTTGTTCGGGTGTTATCCCGCCCACTTCTTAGAGGGCGAGGGGGGGGGGGGGGGGCGAGCGTGACTCACTCACGGCACGCTGTCGTCTAAGTCCTCAGGCCCCTGGTCGTGGAGCCCGATAGTCTTGGGACTATCGGGTATCGCCCCGCCGCAGACTGTGGAACTCGGGTGGGAGAGTTCTCACTAGTTCCCTCCCCGCCGCCGCCGTCTCTTTCATGAGTATGACCTGCTCGCAGAAAGAGGCAGTGTGGAGTCCTACTTACTTCCGCTGGAGATCATGGCTCGCACCATGGTCTCGAGCGAGAGAATAAGTAGTAGCTATGAACTTTTACTACATCAGAAGCGCTATACTCGACTGGCCTGGAATTAATACACAGTGATTTTAATAAGTTTAGTGAAACGTTCGACAATTTCAGAGAATATGTTGCCAGTTTAATGAGCAAAATTTATATTCATAAATATATTATGTAATCATCACTGTTTGGATAGCGCTCATCAAAATCTGTTGCTGACGGTACATACTGAGGATGCTTTAATTATGTATATTGGCGTTTATTTTCATACGACTTTCACAGTTTCACGATATTGCGTCACATGATATGGATTTTGCGCGCTGAATCTATTTGTGAAAGCAAATTATGAGAGCAGTGAATTTTCTGGGAAAGGATCGTTTAAAATTTAGGTTGTTAAAACATCATTAAGAGAGCATATTTCGCGCCACGTTTTGCTCAGAAACCATAGTTTTCAATGCGTTTAAAGTCATTAAATATTTATCGTACAAACATGGTATTAACTAACATGCTTAGTAAATTTAGCTCTCTAAACGTTCCATAAAACATATTTTACCAAACAACAGATTACATATGGCTAATATCAACGAAAGTGAACAAGGTTTTTCAAATCATACGATTTGCATCGATTTCGATGCTTAAATTCATGTCAAATAACTGATAAATTTAATGAACAAGGGATACGAAGCAATTGCAAAGGTCCTTGGCTATCTGTTTGTAGAATAACCTTATATCAGGTAGGTTCCTTTTTTTGGAGAAAAATGACTGTAAAGTTTGCTCAAATAATGAGAAATTTCTCAAAAATAAAGTAGTCTTTTCACCAGCTTCAGTAGTTTAAATCATTATGATATTTATGTATTATTATGTCAGAACTTCTCCTTTGACAATAAAAATATTTCTTTTTAAGTAACTAGATACAGATTTTTTTTTACAAAGTATTTTGTGAACCCCTATAAATGCAGATACGCGAACAAATACGATTTAGTACCGCCGAAAGGCTCCCAGAGAGTGGTCATGTCGCTCGATGTTCCATTTTTGAATACGAAAAAATGAACAAAAATAGTCTAATTCTAGCGTGACCAAACAATCTTAGTACTTTGTGACGTATAATATAATATATATATATATATTTATGGTCGATATACAACGTGAACTTTTGTATAGTGCAAAGCTCAGGCTAGAGATTCGCTTCAAAATACTGTATCAAAAAAAATAAATGAAACTAACGAAAACTGACCAAGTTATAAACTTTTACAGTTGCACTATTTTGTCCATGAACAGCGTAGGTGTAGGTATTATACGCAGACAGGTAGTCACTATTCGTGTGGTATTGATAATAACATTAACAAACCATTTTCATAAGTGGTAATTATGGAACAGTGTTTTACACAGAAACCGGCCAATGTGAGTCGGACTCGCGCATGTAGGGTTCTGTACCAAAATACGACAAAAATCACGTTTCTTGTATGAGAGCCCACTTAAATGTTATTTTGGTCTGTTTTTAGGGTTCTGTACCCAAAGGGTAAAAACGGGACCCTATTCATGAGACTTCGTTATCCGTCTGTCTGTCTTTTACGAGACAAGTAGTAGTAGTAGTAGGAGTAAGGGGAATACCAGCTAAATCCCTATATAATATACAGAGGTAAGGAACTCATTGGGTACCTATCTTTTAACCACAAAACTGACTGTCTTAAACCACGGCTTAGAGCCAACATTATGTAACCAACATGTATACATACATACGCGGTAGAATAATAAAATTGATCTAACCTTACAACAGAGGAGGTAGCAAGGACAGCCATTAACTGGCACGTGTCTAGTGAAGCCTGTTGCTCGGACGATAAGTGGCTAATATAATCTTACAACAACCTGCAACAACTATTGAGAACTCAGGCAATGCCGAGCATAATTGAAAATACTGAACAAACTGACAGACACGTAAGTGACAACATTATCTATATAGCTACCGGTATGGCCTGTCCCCAATCCGTATCCATCTATGCGAGAAATAAAGACTAGCTGGTGGGGCTCCTAACTAGAAAGACTCAGAAAGAACATGCATGAGGCAGCTGTTCTATGTGAACACCTGTAAGGAACTAGACCTGGATTGAGACGGCTAAAAAGCCGCTAAAGCAAAAAAGAAGTAGCGACTGAGATACAGAAGTACCAAGTCTTGGAGAAACCTCTGCTAGAGTCAGACTAATACTGGCCAAACAAGGGCCAGAACTTTCAGTATCTATAAATAAACCTGAAGGCGTGGCGGCCTAACCAATACATGAGAAGAAACCGATAGTATTTTGATACAAACGCACTTCCCAGGATGCCAATTGCTGCAGACACTCGTGTGGCTGGTGGAAAACGTATCCACAGAAGAAATCCACTGGGAGCTCGCAAGACCTGTTCTAATCTATTCTGTCAACTTACAAAAACTGAATGGGTAATTAACAGCTTCAAGTCCTTCAAATCTCCAGGACAGAATGAAGTCTTCCCTGCAGTGATAAAATGGGGGAGGACACAAGTTGATATTGTCAGTTACATAGTATCTGTACGCCAGACAGTGTATGGGGCTGTGACTCAGACTGTGGAGAGAGGTCTAAGTGATCTTTATACCAAAACCCGGTAAAGGGTACTATTCAGACCTCTGGTCATTCAGACCGATAAGCCCTACGGCTTTCCTGCCAAAACCTCTGGAAAGATTGTGTGACTGAGACATTCGAAGGACGACCCTTCAAAATAAGCCACTGCATTTCAACTAACATCATATGCCCCCGGCAAGTCAGCACTACATGCGTCGGCGTCGGTACGCAAAATAGAAGAGGTCATCCAGAATAAATCAATTTGCCTCGGCACTTTCATAAACATAGAGGGTGCTTTCGACAGAAGAAGCATAACCACCACACTGGCAAAATACCGAGTATACACGGTAGTCAGTGAATGGATAGATAACATGCTAAACAACTCATTTTAAAGCTACAGACAGCAGAAACCAGTGAGTGAGAAGATGGCTAAAGGTTGTCCACAAGGAGGCGTTGTCTCACCACTGCTATGGAACCTTGTTGTAGACGACCTAATAATCAATCAATCAATCAATTTTACCTATAGCATTCCACTGCTGGACATAGACCTCTCCCAAATTTCGCCACCACACACGGTCCTGCATTTTGTGCATCCAGTCAATCCCTGCAACCTCTTTTAGGTCGTCGCTCCATCTGGCAGGGGGTCGTCCTAGGCTACGTTTATCAAGTCGCGGTCTCTTCTCCGGAACTCGCTTGCTCCATCGGCCATCCAATTCTTCTACAGATGTGGCCAGCCCACTGCCACTTCAAAACGCTTACTCTGCAAGCTATGTCGACCACTCTTATTCTCTGACGGATAACATCGTTTCGGCACCGTAGGTCATTACTGGTAGGGTGCACCGGTTGAAGTCTTGCGTCTTCGGGCATTGCGGTATCGGCGAATAATAACCAAGCTTAACGCAAACCACCACTACACTGTGGGGTACGCAGACGACATAACAATACTGACAAGAGTAAACTTTACCAGCATAGTGTGTGATGTCGCACAGACTGCTCTTAAAATCGTGGAACGTTGGTGCACAGCTAAAGAACCTTCAAACAATCCAGGCAAGATGGAGCTGTTACTATTTACTAACAAAAGAATTCTCGGAAACTATCAGGTGTCACGTCTCTATAACACCGAATTACAATTCTCAAAACCTACGCCCCTCAGCTACCATAGAAGTGATGTTGGAACTACCGCCGCTACACGTCACCATTAAACAGGAAGCCACGACCACATAATTATACAAGAAGTTGGTGGATTCGGAACTGTTAACGGAAACGATCACGGACACAATAACATAACAGTTTGCGTTCAATAAAAAGTACAAAATACAACTACAAGAGTACCTTCGATAGTGTCTCAATATCTACGGATATTGAGGATTGAGGAATATTCACGGATGAATCCAAAACGAGAACGGATTCCGGAGCAGGAAACTTCTCGATGAACCTGAACATTAATATCGCAACCCCCTTAGGCACCCATGGCACAGTATATTGGTATAATGTGCCATGGGTGCCTAAGGGGATGGAGGGGGCGGAGTGCATGGATATAAAATCAAGGCGACTGAACAGTCAGGTTAGGAACGTCAGAATCAGTGTATTCGGATACTTAATGGTAGTAAAACAGTCCTACAAGCGCTACAGAGCCATGCGATACATCTGGCCTTGTCACGAAGTGGATATATGCGAAAAGAACAATGTCACGCTACGATGGATAAAAGGACTTATTGGCTCACGATGTAATATCGCTGCGGCGTACGAGCTGGCAAGAAGAGACTCTTCGCTGACAGCAATGGACCCTGAACCAATCCTACTCCTCCCATCTGGATGGGTACGTAACCTGCTCCAGGTCGCTATAGGAAGCCGTCGGCAACGTGAAGACTAGCCGGCCAGACTTCCCGGAGGAACTAGGATAGCAAAATAGCCATACCATAACCCCCCCACGCAAAATAGGCACAATAAATGACGTTGCGGAAATCAGTCCGTGGAACCTAGTCCTCTTCCTTAACCGCACCAATTTTGTTTCGAAAAGTTACAAAAGTATCAAACTTCTTTGTTGCTAAAGTTATGCACTATACGGCTGTGTGTGACGTGCGGTCTGATTTCTTACGATCGTATGTAATTTGAAAACAAAATTAACGCTCTTAATTTAATGTTCAAATATTATAACACACTGATGTTACTCACCAACTAGCGCGAGGTAGCTATGCAGAGAACTCTTTCCCAGGGCGCCTTGTTACAGAGTTTCTAGTGGGTGCGCAAAGGAGGCCAGGGCTCTGACGAAAACAGCCAATAGGGTGTACACACATATATTTATTAAATACACAGAGATACACAGAGACACACAGAGAGCTTATTCACTGATAGACACAAATATCACAGGTACCCAGAAGTATAGTCAGGGCTTAGGTACTTATACTACTCAATAGACCACTGCCGCGTGAGCAGGTAAAACGGGTAAGCAGCTAACTACACTTATAATTGGGTGACAATTACTGGCCTTGAGTCAAGCTAAGAGCAGCACAGCACGAGAATGCCACGTGGAGGCGGCTGGTTCCTCTCAAAACACCTCGCTCGTGTAGTCCACGTGTCTTTGGGTGTGGTTTTGCTAACCGTGGACGGGCCGCTTTTCCCCGTAGTAAAAAACCCTGTTATGACAAGTAAACGACAAATGAAATAACTGACATCGCGACCGACGAAATTCGAACCGCTTAGCAAACAAGAAATGACACTTACCGGTATCCCGGGTGTAGGTTGAAACTGAAACTTATTCTTTCTGAGGAAAATAAGTAAACTCAGACTAATTCCTTAACAGGTCCTCAGGTTGCAACTTACAACCTCTAAAGAAAAATTGAGGCGTGCCACTCAGAGTAATATCAATTTCCCTCGTCCTTAGCCGATCGTAAAAAGAGACTTGGAACTTTGTATCAGGGCTTTATCCCCTCTCTCACGTGGAATCGTCTCGAATTTCATCCAAAACCTGCTTTCATTGAATGCAAAAACGATTCGTCACTGATCCTTATGACATCCTGTCATTCTGACAGCAGAAATGTCACCACTGACAACCGATTAAAAAAAGATAACTCGATTAAGCTGCTTTCACGTACTGAATACTGCATCTATAGAAAATAAATGCTACATCCACCCCCCCTTTAATAGTATTTCCTGCGGATATGACACGCTGGAAATACACAATAAAGAAAACAGAAAAGTACTGACTAATAAACAAAGACAACCAGCTAGGTCCTTCAAACACCAGCTGACTACGACCATTACAATACCACAGAGAGATCCTCCCATACACCTAACTAGACACTGACTCGTGTACCGGATATGCTAAGTAACTAGAGTCTAATGCCCTTCATAGAAAACGAATGCTCCCTTTACTCACTGCCGATACCCTAACACTACCCAAGCTCTCAGGATATTGTAGAGTACTGAGAAGCGAATGAGAGAAAAACGCTCGGTGCGGTGCATAGAAGAAACTACAACGTGACTATTTGAAGTCACGTACACACATAGAAATACAAACAAAAGATTAAAATAGTCTTACATAATGATCACATAGCACTGGCTTAATAAACTAGAGAAACAGTGCTATGTAGTTACAGCATTGCTGACGTTGGGTATTGGAGATGGCTCCTCCTGATACTTCAGGATGTCCTTGATATGGTACTCCCCAAGATCCCTACCGTCCAGATCCGACAGCCTATATACCAAAGGGGATCGTTTAGCAGTCACCACACATTTAAGGAACTTAGGGGCTAGCTTAGAAGTGAAGTTCTTGGCCTTGTTTGACAGGTAGAACGTGCGTTTGTAAACTATCTGTCCCACTTTCAGCTCTACATGCCTTTTTCTGAGGTTGTAATACTTTTCATTATGCTGGTGGGCAACATTCAAATGTTTCCTCACCTGGTCGTATATGCGTTGTATTTCTCTCAGCTTGACACCGAAGGCTGATGGATCGTCTACAGAGACTGAAGCAGGGTGGCACGCAATATCTGTCTGCCTGTACAGCACTCCATCTCCAATAAACTCCCTACCATGTACCAAGAAGTAAGGGGTGAAACGAGTTGCTTCCTTAACTGCAGTGTTTAAAGCGCACTGTATCTCAACCAAGAACGAATCCCATGACTTGTGTTGTGACTTCACATAGCATGAGATCGCTTGAACCACATTGCGAATAGCTCGTTCCGCCTGATTAGTTTGGGCATGATACCTAGGGTTATAATATATATTAGGTACATTGTATTTAGCCAACAGATCCTTAAATGGCTTACGCACAAACTGAGGGCCATTATCCATGTAAATAGTCTTGCAGACTCCGTGCACGAGAAACACACTCTTCTCAATGAACCTCGCGACTACAGCGCCTGTGGCAACCCGAACAGGGCACAACATGACGTATTTGCTAAAGTAGTCGGAGACCACGATCAGGTGTACGTTTCTATTGCTCGAAGTGGGAAAGGGACCAAGCAGATCGACAGAGATAGCTTCGAATGGCTTCGAAACCCGCTTCGGGCTACCCATTAGGCCGGGACGAGACGTATTTACGGGTTTGTACTGCTTGCATGTTTCGCAATTCCCAACATATTCTTTGACGTCCTCGTACATCTTGGGCCAGTAATAATTTAGGGCTAACCTTTTATGCGTCTTCCAAACGCCACCATGGGCACTAAGTGTGTCATCGTGGTACTTAGAGAGCAGGGGCAAGCGATCCTCCTGAGGTACCACCAGCTTCCAGTCAAAGTCTGAAGTCAAAGAATATTTATTTTTTGTTAACCTATATAGAAGGTTGTCACGAATGTCATAATTTGGTGACTTCCTAGGGTTCTTCCGAACACTATTCACGGTGTGGTCATACCACGGGTCTTTAGTGGGTACTGCATCGAGGGAATCAATTTTGATACGAGACAGAGCATCAGGTACAACGTGGTCTTTACCTTTTCGATGCTCTATGTCAAAGTCGAATTGACTGAGCCTCATACTCCAACGTGCTAGACGACCCGTGGGATTTTTCAGTTTATGGAACCACAGAAGAGATGAATGATCCGTGACGACCGTACATTTTTGGCCTTCGACGTACTGTCGAAATTGTTCCAAAGCGAAAATCACGGCCAGAAGTTCTCGCTCAGTTGTGCTGTAGTTCACCTCGTTCTTGTTGAGAGAACGGCTACAGTAGGCGATAGGGTGCTCAACACCATCGTGAGTTTGTGTCAGTACAGCAGCAACTGAGTAAGCTGACGCGTCACTAAGAATGCGGAAGGGCATCTCAAAGTTAGGCATTTTTAATATAGGGGCAGAAACCAAGGCTGACTTTAGCAGGTTAAAGGACTGTTCAGCCTCAGGGGTCCATTCGAACTTAAGGTTCGTAGAAGTCAGTTTGCACAGAGGTTTACTAATTTTAGAGAAGTTGTTAACAAAACGACGATACCAGCCGGCCATTCCCAGAAATCTCTTAACCTCCTTAGGGTTAGAAGGGGTGGGATAGTTGAGGATAACCTCAACTTTACCCGGGTCTGTCCGTAGGCCATGTTTGTCCACATAATACCCCAGGTATTTGAGTTCACTCCGACAAAAGTGGGATTTTTTCATGTTAATAGTTAGGCCAGCATCCTTGAGTTGCTGATAGACTCTATGTAAGAGCTCTACATGCTCCTCAAAGGTGCTGGACACACAGACTATGTCGTCCTGAAACGCAAATACCTTGTTGTCGAACTCGGGACCAAACAGACGGTCCATGAGGCGTTGCATCGTGGCACTGGCCCCGACAAGACCGAAGCACATCGAATTGTATTGGAATAATCCTCTCCGGGGAACCGTAAAAGCAGTCTTCTCAAGACTGGGGTGAGTCAAATGGAATCTGCCAGTAAGCCGCACTCAAATCTACAGAAGTTAAATACTTAGCGTTATTAAGGTGGTCCAAGATTTGATTGATATAGGGTAAGGGGTAGGCGTCACTCTTTGACACAGAGTTCAGCTTGCGAGAGTCCAAGCACAATCTGAGGTCACCGTTTGCCTTCTCCACCATGACCACTGGAGAGTTCCACGCGGACTGAGACGAGGACACTACTCCCATCTCCAGCATTCGGTCCAACTCGGCTTCCAGGGCCTTCTGTTTAAGGGGAGAGAGCGGATAATAACGCTGCTTTATCGGCTTGCTGTCACCAGTGTCAATGACATGATGTACAAGTGAGGTCCGACCTAAGCCCACCTTATCAGTGTTCAATGAGTCAAATTTCTCAATGACCCCTTTGTTGTTGTAATCCTCGAGGCCACCGTTAAGGGACACAGACTCTATAGGATTATTATCACTAAAGCTATCAAGACTAATATTTTGTAAAATTAACTTATCACTTAACTTAAATTGTTGCCAGAAATCCACTCCAAATATCATGGAGGTGGTTATACCTGGGACAACATAGAACTTGACAACTCGGATAACCGAATTGTACTCAATTGGCAAAGAGATACAACCCAGACATTGCAAGTGAGTGCTGTCTGCAGTTGTAATACGAAAAGTAGGATTGATACTCACAAGATCAAAACCCAGTTCCAAGAAGATGCGGTGCGCTCCCTTACCTAGTATAGAGCAGGAGGCACCGGAATCTAGAAGGCCTAAGACATTTAAATTTAAAACCTTAACAACTAGATACGGTCTAATGTCACTATCCCGTTTAGGAAACAGGACCTTATCAGAAATAGACTCAGATACAGAGTAATGCACAGAGTTCCTAATAAGGCCCTGGCCTACGCGTTTTTTGACTTGCTAGTACAGTGTGAGCAGTCTGGGGTCTTGACTCCTTTGAGAGCACACCGGAAACACACCAGCTCCCTTGACTGTGTGCAGCTGTATGCAGTGTGACCGCCCCCGCCGCAACGAAAGCATTTGCGATCGTGGGGGGTAACCGGCGTCTCCACTGCAGACACCTGCTTAGCGGGCTTTTGTACACCTTTGTTCTTAAGCTGGTGTAAGTCAGATGAAATCTCAAACTTGTCAAGAGCAGGCTCATGGAAAGCGTCTGCCCTAGTACGCGCAAGCTCCAAGCGCTTACCCAAACGTCTCAAGTCATCTACAGAGTTGACATCATGCAAGGCCAGTTCCTTCATGTAGTCAGGTCTAATGTTGTGCATGAGAATGTCCAGCTGTTCCTCACTGGGCATCTTACATGACAACCTTGAAAACATGGCTTGCATTGTACATATATAGTTAACCAAGGACTCAGAGCGGGCTTGTGTACGCTGTCTTATCTCGTTCCTGAGGCGGTAATCATAATCAGGAATATCGAAGGTATCTCTAAGCTCACTAATAAGATCCTCATATGAGATGAAGTTAGCTTTGTTTGTACGGAACCAAGACAAAGCCGGTCCATCCAACAGGTCGGAGAAAGCCATAAGGAGTCTAGGCTTAGTAACCTCCCGAGTACATCTAAGTTCCTCTAATCTCTCTAAAAACACACGTACACAAGTAGAACCATCATATTTTAAGTTAAATGAACATAAGTTAAGGGGACGTTCTTTATACACTATGTTACATGTAGAACTATTCCTACTTGAACTAGCTCGCACCGAGCGGTCCTCTCTCACTACTGGTGAAGTATATTCCACCTGGTCACGGATCATCACCATCATCATCCGAACCTTCGGATTCAGAATCACTACTGGGTTCAGTCCTAGCGATGATCTTCACTAGCCTACCACGAATATCCACCAGGTCGGGGCAATCCAGACCACAACGAGCTAACCTACTCAATAAGTAGTTGGCTCTGATAGACACCCTAAGACGACTACCCTTATTAATGAAGATGTCACCTGACTGAATAGCCTCCTCCAGCTCGGCGACTTTTGGAAGGCAGATCGAGAGCTCAGCCGATGCATCAGCGGGTACCGGAGCACTCGCTTTGATGCTACCTCGACGGACGAGTCGGTGTGCCGTTCTTAGCTCACTCCGAAGGCCAGACACTGTCGTTTCCGGTTCCACTGAAATACCCATGTGGGACAGCTCGTTAGCAAGTTCATCCTTTCTTAAATAATTAATATATTTTTTCATCTGTGCCATTATGTAAAAATTTACTTACAACAATTATAAAGATAAAAAGGCACAGATAGGGATCAATTACAAAGTAAAAATGTAAATTGAGTTACAATAAAGTGTACTAAGTTAGGTAATTATGTTTCAAATTGACTTTTAGAATTTAACAAAGATTAAGGGTATACTAAGAGAGAAAGGTTTCTAAATTTTCTGATAACACAGTTCAGGTTAATAATTAAATTTCAAGGTATCTACACACCTTCAACAAAGTTTATAATCACACAGAGTGAAATTCACTAAGTTAACACAGAGAGATTCACTAAGTTTACCTTACAAGGTGAAGCTATAGAATAATATATATTATATATTAATCTACACTAATATTATAATAAATACATGTGTGCACCATAAAAAAAGAAAAAAAGAAACACATAAAAGAAAAAACACAATAAGAAAAAGAAGTGGGTATGCAAAATAAAATCAAAAAGTTTTTCCAAAATCACAGCTATTTTAAATTTTCCAGCCAAAGATGTAGGTAGCTGGAAGAAGACGAAAGGGACAATTTTGTGCTTAGCTGTTAGCACCACCAATTAACGTCCTGGAGCGTCTCGGACGAGACACCAGGATGGTTTCGCCAGAGGTAACCACCTATGCACACACACTGGACTGAGGCTACCGCAGAGTAGACCCAGAGATTTGCCCCACGTTGGGCGCCAATTTATAACACACTGATGTTACTCACTAACTAGCGCGAGGTAGCTATGCAGAGAACTCTTTCCCAGGGCGCTTTGTTACAGAGTTTCTAGTGGGTGCGCAAGGGAGGCCAGGGCTCTGACGAAAACAGCCAATAGGGTGTACACACATATATTTATTAAATACACAGAGATACACAGAGACACACAGAGAGCTTATTCACTGATAGACACAAATATCACAGGTACCCAGAAGTATAGTCAGGGCTTAGGTACTAATACTACTCAATAGACCACTGCCGCGTGAGCAGGTAAAACGGGTAAGCAGCTAACTACACTTATAATTGGGTGACAATTACTGGCCTTGAGTCAAGCTGAGAGCAGCACAGCACGAGAATGCCACGTGGAGGCGGCTGGTTCCTCTCAAAACACCTCGCTCGTGTAGTCCACGTGTCTTTGGGTGTGGTTTTGCTAACCGTGGACGGGCCGCTTTTCCCCGTAGTAAAAAACCCTGTTATGACAAGTAAACGACAAATGAAATAACTGACATCGCGACCGACGAAATTCGAACCGCTTAGCAAACAAGAAATGACACTTACCGGTATCCCGGGTGTAGGTTGAAACAGAAACTTATTCTTTCTGAGGAAAATGAGTAAACTCAGACTAATTCCTTAACAGGTCCTCAGGTTGCAACTTACAACCTCTAAAGAAAAATTGAGGCGTGCCACTCAGAGTAATATCAATTTCCCTCGTCCTTAGCCGATCGTAAAAAGAGACTTGGAACTTTGTATCAGGGCTTTATCCTCTCTCTCACGTGGAATCGTCTCGAATTTCATCCAAAACCTGCTTTCATTGAATGCAAAAACGATTCGTCACTGATCCTTATGACATCCTGTCATTCTGACAGCAGAAATGTCACCACTGACAACCGATTAAAAAAAGATAACTCGATTAAGCTGCTTTCACATACTGAATACTGCATCTATAGAAAATAAATGCTACAATATAGTCCACGGACCTAAAAAAAAACTGATCAAGTGCGAGTCGGACCCGCGCACGGTGGGTTCCTTACAAAAAAAAACGCACGTAAGTGTACATGCGCAAACTTGCTCTCACCACCTCACGCCATGATCAAGTTGTTTGCCGAGTAGGTACTGTAGAAGATTTAGTTAGTTAAAATTTCAATGGCTTTCTAAGCCCGCTGGCGACAACAACTCAATATTTTTGTATCCATAATAGTTGATCACAACTTTTAGGTAATGCCATTGAATGGTGTTATTGCAAGGATCCCTCTTGGATCTAATAAACGTCATAATGACGGGACCAACTCTTGTATTTTGTTTGGTAAACTGATTAAAAAACCGTTCTTTCATATGATAGTATATTCTACGCCAATAAAGAAATTTGAAGGTCATAATAGATGGCTTTCCGTCTCGCTTATCCAAGTAACAGAGAAGTTATGGATTTGTATTGCAGACTAACCCTCACGCAAATAGGTGTGCATAAATTTGCAAAGTAGGATGTTTATTTATATAAGTGTCCTGCTTTTGATATTATTCAATAACATAATGTTAATTATAATAATGTCAATACATAATATAATAACAATAAATAATGAAGCACCTGCATGAACAGTAGCTGCCACTTGAAGTATTTTCGCTCGTAAATTTTTTTAGGCGTCTAAAATTTCAAAAATTTAATATTAAATTTGAAAAAAATACTACTGCTCGTTCGCTCTAACTGTGCCGCTCGGCTCCATACTAAAGTCGATTTTTTAATTAGACGAAGTAAATTGACAGCAACTAATTTATCTGAACAATATTCAAATGCTGCAATGCATTAAAACCCGGCCTAATAAGACTGAGCATAAACAAAGTAGGTAGGAAGTTAATTTCTAATTGTTCCTGGAATAGGTTAACAGGTTAAAACTACAAAATATTATATCAGTAAAGGAAGAGAAAAGTTTGTTTGTTTGTTTGTATCGAATAGGCTCCGAAACTACTGAACCGATTTGAAAAATTCTTTCACTGTTGGGAAACTACTCTCTTCCCGGTGAACATAGGCTATATTTTAATCCCGTATTTCCACAGGATCGGGAGCTACGCGGGTGAAACCGCATGACGTCCACTAGTACCTAAATAATATACCTACTGCTCGTTCGCTCTAACTTTGCCGTTCGGCTCTATACTAAAGTCGAATTTTTAATTAGACGAAGTAAATTGACAGCAACTAATGTCACTTCTTCATACAATGTTGCGTATTTTCTATGACGAAGTGACATTAGCTACTGTCAATTTACTTCGTCTAATTAACGATTCGGATATACGCCTCTACGCCAGCGGCAAAGTTAGAGCGAACGGATAGTACTGAGATCTCCGTCTGTCACTGTTGAACATCGGAGGTACCAAATCAGGTTCTAAATACTGGTTTGATCTAGATGATGCATTTCGTTGTGGTTTTGGAGTACAAGCATGGTCTCGTCATTATGACGCATCATAATGGCGGGACCAGTGTTATCGTGAAACTCCGATTATGCCGTGTAAGGTACAAAAATTTAAGGACAGGTACAAAATGGAACTAAATGGATGCTAAATAAACGTGGGAGAATCTTTCAAATACAAAAGTTGGTCGCGTCATTATGACGTTTATTGGATTTAACGACATTTTTTTCCACTTTTAATTTTGAAAGAGAAATGTACCCATCCCATGTATCTACCGAAGTCATGGCGAAATTCCAAATGATTTAGTATACATTCGACTACCGACTAGTACAGTTATACAATCCACATTCCGTGTATAGTTAGAACACAGTTTCTCCTCGTTTGAAAAATCTTTGTTGGAGTTAGAACAGGGTGTAAAGCGCGTGCGCTGGGTACACGCGATCCGGTTCCCGAACGCATTCCGAACTGTTTAGATTTTTAGAATGTAGTCGGCTCTGCATAAACGAAAACGTTCCTCTGGTACACTGCAATGTTGAACACCTACTATGTATTACAATAAAACAAATAAAAATAAGTTTGCGCACTTTTGAATGAAAAGTTTGATCTGAAAGAAGAAAGAAAATGTTTTTTATTCAGTAGATTTCGAGATACACAATAATGATAGAGAGAGAAGAATTATTAGATAAAAAAATAACAATAATGTGATTTATATGCAATCCGTCAAGCGTGCTAAATGAGGCCTGGTTCAGCGTGTGCTAGACTGGTGCCTAGCGCTGGTTTTCAACCAGACCCCTAATGACCCACGGATGCCAATCGGTCACTAGCCATCGAGTAAGTAGGCACAAAAAATACAGTAAACACAGTAAAGAAAACAGTAACAATACATAAACACAATAGCATATAAAAAATAAAATAAAATTGAAAGCAATATTAAACAAATCTGACCGAATACGGCGGAAGAAATTTTATATTTTATGAAGAATCTTTTCTATTTCACTTTTATTTAAGACAGCTCATCAGCCTGTACAATAGATGTCGAGTCGAGTAATATACCTTGATTAGTATATCTACTACATTTTTTGACAAAGAAAATCATCCACTTGTATGTAGGTATGCAAATAAGTTCGGTTACAGTTAGTACCTCCTACGTAATTATTTATGCTAAATCCACAGGATTCTAAAGTCTGGCCAACAAATCTTATCTGAACAATATTCAAATGCTGCAATGCATTCAAAACCCGGCCAATTAAGACACTACAAAAACAAAGTAGGTAGGTAGTTAATTTCCAATTGTTCCTGGAATAGGTACCTACCTAACAGGTTAAAACTACAAAATATTTTTATTTATTGTAAAACGATTACAATTTTTGTTACATGCTAAAATTTAAACCTATACGTGTAGCATATGCATAAACCATTAATGAATTTTCTGTACACTTTACGCTTCATCGTCGTATCAAGAAGTTTCGATAATAAAATAAAAACAAAACACAATGATACCCAGTACAAAACGCAGTTTCAAGTATGTGTTTACTAGGTACGTATTATTTTGAGCGGGTACATAAGTTATTTCTTCTTTCGCAAGCAACATAAACGCATATAATGTGGGTAGGTGCAACTAGCATCAGTGCTTGCATCTTTGTGTGGCATAATAGGTAGGTTAGAATTAAGCATGAGCTACACAGTTTCAAACGGTGGTTTGAAACAGAAAATACTGATTTTCACTTTGCCGGCTACACGGTTCAAAACGTGTTTTATAACCATCAGTGTTTTATAGAACGTTGCGTGAATAGGACGTCTCTACGCTTGCACCGTATATTCACTACAATAGCGTCTAGGCGCCTTACCTATTTAAGGAACAAAAAGTTGCGGTTCTTGCTCTTTTGATGAAGCGATGATTAAAGGAGAGATTAACCCTTAGTCATATGAACTTAATTAACCTAGGTACTGGACTTGGATGACATAAGTATATAACTTTCTAAGAATGGATAAAGAAGGCCATTTTTCCAAGGTGAGGCCATTTATAGGTAAAAAAGACACAAACAAGAAACCAGATATTATATCTGTTGGAGAAAGGCTAGATTGTCTATCTGCTTTTTGCAGACGCGGCGTTGGCCGTTAGGTCATCTTTTAATTTTGTGGCTAAAATATTCCACGCATTTATTTCTGAGTCGTCGCGTGCGTCTGTCTGCGCTCGCCGCTGCATCGAGACTGTCGTTGGCGAGGTTTCAAACAAGCGGCTAGACGGTTTCAAACCAACGCTTCTACCAGTGGTTTCAAACGCAAGTCTTGCTGCCAAGGGCGTTTAAAGGTCAAACGAAATTTGGCTAAAAACTACTATCTACACTATTTTAAACCAGTGTTTCAAACCACCGTTTGAAACCGTGTAGCAGGGGTTTTAGATTTAAATGTTTATGAAAACACACGGGCGCCCAATGCGACGTACCACGTAGGTAGGTTTCAATAATGTATGGGTAAAGGAAAAAATAAATAGTATAAAGTTGTCTTTTGCACAATGCAATGAAAACAGTGATTTATTTTCATTACGTCTATTCCAGTTGTCCCCATTGAAAATGTCCGATAAAAATAATTAATCAAAATTTATTCCTGTTGTCCCCATTGGCGGCCTTCCGGTCAAGAGTAAAAGATGATTGCCTGCGAGTGCTTTGAGATACCAGTTGAAAGCGGGTTTTAATGATTCGGAGTTATATGGTTCGGGTTCTTGAAATTCAGCATTCTGATGTAGCTCAAAGCACTCGCCGGTCGCTGCCGCGGCACGCTCAATACGCTCGCTCGGCTCGTGCACAGGGGGTCACAGTTCTAACTTAACCTAACCTAATTGAATCATCTTTTACTCTCATTTGCATGATTACAAACATCAGTCTTCATTAATGGTGACAACGAAAAGGAATTTTTTTGAATTCCTGTTGTCCCCTTATTGGGGATAGCGACAATGGGGACAACAGGAATAGACGTTTCATTATTATACGTTACGTAACAATCGTGTAGGTAATGTAATGTATTATGAAAATTATTTCTCTTAAAAAATCTAAAAAAATGTCCGCCCTAGCATACCTACTTAATTACCTTTTAATTTTTGTCTTATGGTTTGCCCACAGTAATCTTTAAAGGAAAACAATAGTTCTTAAATAATGCAATATTAGCGGCAGGAAACTAATACAATAAAGCTTCATAACCCGGACGGAGCCGCGAGAAATAGCTAGTTTATAATATAAATTAGCAGTAAAGATAATAAATAAACAACATCGGCTATCTACTCCGTCACCATTAGACATGGACAAGATATCGTAAGCTTGCGGCTGGCACCTTGCTCCAATTCGTGTTTATCACAACACAATATGTATACAGAAAACGATACCGCCTGTCCCGCTACTTACCGCAGACCAGGGTATAGGCTTAGATTATATAAAACAGTCCGTTCACAGTTATTTTACCTATAACAACTAGACATTATATTAGTTTTCTGTGTGTTGGCATTACAGCTAAATCGTCCTACGAGTGCCAGTGTAAGACATTTTACCGACTGTTGGTGGAGATTATTAAAGGTTACCGTTGTGACTAAGAGTTTGGTTTTTAATATAATATTAGGTATAAATAAATAAATATTCACGGACATTTCACACAACACTATCTGATCCCAAAGTAAGCTAGGAATAACCTGGTTGTGTTATGGGTATTAGACCACGGATATTAATACTTAGGTAGATACTTTTTAAAACATAGGTAGGTACATACTATACACAGAAACACACAGACTCTTGAGACAAACATTTATTGGTCACACAAATATTTGTGTATAGGTACTTAACTTTACTAAAAGATGTGCACCTGTTACTATACGATTGTATCTAAGTTTTATTTTTATTGTTTTGAAGATCTGAAAAGACATTCCCTACCTAAGTACATTCACCAACTAAGACGAAAGGCAGTTTTTGCTTCTACGAAGTTCCACATCTCAAATAATGGCCTGAATAAAAAGTCAGCGAAAAAGGAAGGTAAGTTTCGACTAAAAGTTGGAGTACACGGGAGAAACAAAACCTTATTATGGCAACACAGCAATCAAAGTAGGCAACCTCACCGCTAGAGGTAAAATAACTGTGAACGCTATGTACATTACCGTGGGCTGCGTAAGCAATGTTCTTTGTCGGTAAAGTCATGACAACTAGATTCATTTGGTCCAGGACAAGAATCTCGATGCAGTTTTCAATTTAGACTGCAAGCCTTAGGCGGAGGGCAATGTACTGAATTTATGTTCTGCGCCAACGATTAATTTGTTTTGTACCAATATGGTCTTCATAAACACAGATAACTTAATTATAATTCTTCATAAAGCTTAGAAGAATCGTAGTAAAGAATTTCTTTTTGATGTTTTTTCTTAAGTTACAGGCAATACCTAAGGAAATTGCCTAATTAATAATTTTCTTTGATAAAATACATCTCAAAGACAATGTGATGTGGTACCTACCTAATGTTAAAGATTTAATTTGTACTTATTTTTTTTAAACCATGAATATCGAAGATCTATAAATGAATGAAGATTTAAAAACAATTGAAAATGTTGTGGTTATTACGAGTACGAAATAGTCGCGAAAACAGAGTTAAACATTTTCGTTTGTAAAATAATGTAGATGTTATAATAATTTCTTCTAAGGTTAGGTTACAAAGCACAGTTCGATAGTACGAAAGGCTTTTTAATTGTGAGTATGTAAGTAAACTATATAAATAAATTTATCACAGAACAAACACCACATCCATGATTCTATCTCCTCTCATTGATCTGCGACAGCAAATTGATCCAATACCATGATCCTATATAAATATGTATGGTATGGAGACTATTCGTTAGAGAATTTATTGGATACTCCATAGGATTACTACTATAAATCTGTTAAGAAAGGAACCTCCATTTTATCACGTCATAAAGTCGGTTTGACATTCTTCGACAGGATTATTTTTTTAAGTCCTTTTGTGGACCACAGGTAGGTAGAATGTTCGTGGATTCAATCTAATATTTTTTGGATTTAAATATAAAAAAACGCAAGTACGTACGGTACGTGTTTGTACAATAAAAATGTGTTATTTTGAAAACAAGGTATTTATACAGAACCGGTTTCTTCCAGTAAAATGGTTTACGCATAATCGTGTAGTTCCATGACCGTGAGAATGTTTGTTGATAATGATTTTAGCGAGCAAGGTTAATGAATTCCATGCTAGATTTCTTAAAATCTACAATCTACCATTAGAATTTACCTAGCTTTACTTATTCTGTTTTTTTTTGTTATTTTTATAATTTTATTATGACACAGTCCAATGACTTGAATCTTTTTTTTTTCTTATAGTTTATTTTTACGTAGGCAACTATTTTATTTATATTTTTGAGAAACATTCAAGTGCATTACTACGTATTTTTCATTTTCAAATGTAGTCAAAATCTGCTCCAGAATACTGCTTTAACAAAGGAACTGGAAAAGGATAGCTGGAAGGTGTAACTGGAGCGACCAAGGTGGAGAAACGATACAATCGGGATCATAGCGGTTACAACTTACCCCAAGCACGGGGTAACTTGTAACAGAGCACATTCCCTAGAAAAATGTAAACTATGAAGTACATGAAACTATTCGTGTTACTTTTATTTGATACTAGCGGACGTCACGCGGTTTCACCCGCGTAGTTCCCGTTCCCGTGGGAATACGGGAATATAAAAATATAGCCTATGTTCACCGCAAAGAGTGTAGTTTCCCAACGGTGAAAGAATTTTTCTAATCGGTCCAGTAGTTTCGGAGCCTATTCGATGCAAAAAAACAATCAAATCTTTCCTCTTTATAATATTAGTGTACTGTAGGTAGATGATAGAGAATAAAAACCGGCCAAGTGCGAGTTGGACTCGCCCATGAAGGGTTTCGTAGCAGCAAATAACATAATATAAAAGTTCGTTGTAACTTTGATTGATGTTTCAACACGTTCGCAGTGGTAGTGATTTTGCTAACCGAAAATTGCGGTTTATGACGCATAAAAAAAAACTACCAGCTCTATCTCGTTCAAGCTGTAGTTTTTATGGCAATGTACATCATATATTTTTTTAGATTTATCCTTCTCTTAGTTTAGAAGTTAGAGGGGGGGGGGACACACATTTTTCCACTTTGGAAGTGTCTCTTGCGCAAACTACTCATTTTAGAAAGAAATGATGTTACGAACCTCAATAACATTTTTAAAGACCCTATCTATAGATATCCCACACGTATGGGTTTGATGAAAACAAAATTTTTGAGTTTCAGTTCTGAGTATGGGGACCCCCAAAATTTACTACTTTTTTTCTAGTTTTATATAAGAATCTTAATGCGGTTCACAGAATACATCTAGTTACCAAGTTTCAATAGCATAGGCCTTATACTTTCGGAGAAAAATGGCTGTGACACACGGACGGACAGACAGACGGACAGACAGACAGACATGACGAATCTATAAGGGTTCCGTTTTTGCCATTTGGCTACGAAACCCTAAAAAGTAACAGTATCTACCTATTTTTAACCGACTTCCAAAAAAGGAGGAGGTTCTCAATTCGTCTTTATTTTTTTTTTATTTAGTAGTAATTTAATCGATGGATCTCAAGATTACTCGTGTTTTTACCCGAACTGCCGAAGACAAGAGGGTAATGTTTTTCGAGACAATGTATGTATGTATGTCCAATTCTTTGTCACGTCCAACAGCCTGAACGGCTTGACGGATTTTGACATGCGAGGTGTCATTTGATTTGTAGTGATTGTGTGAGTGACACCAGGTATAATAAACTTACTAGAAAATAAAAATGGTGGATTTTTGGCGACAAAACATTTTTACCATTTCAGTTGTATTTTGACTTTGAAGGCGGGTTTTTTTAAATAATTAATTTCTTGTTCAAACTGTTCCAACAAGCCCCTCGCTTTCCTACGCGTAAAGCAATGAAAGCATTACTCCCTCCAATTGAATTTCATTGTAAACTTATTAGCTTCTTTTGTTTTAGGTAATTGCAGCAGTGTGCATCTTCAGTACTCAATGGGTTTGTATAATTCCTGGGACATCCTTCCGAGGGCTTACCCGGGGCTCCCAACCGTAGGCTCTTGGGCGTTACGTGAGGTTTTTTAGTCGGTAGGAGTCCGCATAGCACAGGAATTATCCAAAAAAAAGGTTTGTATAAATCATTGTAAAGACTTGCTCTTCTTAAAATTAATAATATTCCATCACTTTCCTAAGCGATAGTTTAGGATAAAAGGAAGACCTAAAGCGATAATTGATAGGGACAGTTACTAAACTACACTATACCACAGATTATATAATATATTCTATAACTATACCTAATCAATATCATTTGTCTAAAAGCCTTCCCAAACTAAATGAACCAAATAAACAAAAAAGCCGAGGCAGGAATCGTAAACTGTTGTTTTTATGTTACGTTAAGCGTTACTTAATTGGAGTTTTGATATTGGTAGCTTAATGTATTCAGAAGTCGCCAATCTGGTTTTTTATTTTCTTAATATCATTGGACAGTCCTAAATTATAATAATGTGGAGATATGTTATTGGTGGAATCTTACTAATATTATAAATGCGAAAGTTTGTGAGTGTGGATGTTTGTTACTCTTTCACGCTCAAACGGCTAAACGGATCGGGCTGAAATTTGGTACAGATATACATGATAGTCTGGAATAACACATAGGCTACTTTTTATCCCGGGAATAGGCTCCCACGGGAAGCGGGAATTTTTACGCAGGCGAAGCTGCGGGCATCAGCTAGTTCTATATAAATAAAGGTAACCTTTCTATTTTGTTTTGTATAATAAGTTTAATGAAAATGATTTAAGCTAAATCCCTAAAAGTCACCCTTACAAAACAAGAAAGCCGAGAGATCGTTTTCACTAGACTGCCCCTCTCTAACACGTTTATTGTGAAAGTGAAAGTTCAATCCGATTGACGTTGTCATTTTTGTTTTATTTCAAACTTTGAACATATGATCCACGTGACCTAGTGACGTAGTTTAATGCAACAGAGTCACAGACGACAGACTAAGTCTCGCCATAAGCCCCTCTGCACTTTATTTTATAGAGAGGGGCTAAAAGTAATTAATAGCAGTTTCATTGCGAAAGATATAGACTCAAATAGGATCAGCAGTCAAAATTAAAACTGGAATTTGAAAAGTAGGTACTTATAAAACCTTCCGCTTAGTGATCAAACCGTGTGTGCCGTCACGGGTTTTGAAGCTAAAGAATGTCGTCACATATTGTCATAAAAAACCCAAACCCTTCTCCAAAAATGTATTGGTAGTTTACTTTTGACACCTTATTTGTCATTAATACTACTCATTATTAGAGATTTCATCTTACACTAAAGGATGAATCTCAGAATCTTCGACTAAGCAAAACCAGCCAATTATTTTTTGATATCATTAATTTAGGTTCAAGCCAGCCTCATCTGCAGCTGGTAAATCTGATGACTTTAGTCTGTCCAACCGTTTATTTTACTTTTGACAGTGGCCTGAGAAAGTAACTGTTCCATTACTCGTAAATAGGAACTTTGAAAAACGCGTTAAAAGAAATGTATAAACTGCCTAATCATATTTATCTACGTAAATTAAAAACCCATTAAAGAAACAAAAGTAAAATAAAATAATAAAATCAATAGCAAAACAGAATATAACGGACGAGGTCATAGCGAAGAGAAGGTTCTCAGATCTCACCAGAAGGAGGAAATCGAAACAAAGCAACCCATTTTGACCAGCGTTGTACCAGCTAAGTAAATCAACTTCCCATTATGGCGAAAATTCTAAGAGGGTTACGTTCAGCAGCAAAGTGACAAGAGTCTGTAATATGCTGTTTTAATCCCTACTAATATTATAAATGCGAAAGTAACTCTGTCTGTCTGTCTGTTAAGTTTTCACGACTAAACCGCTAAACCGATTTTGTTGAAATTTGGTATCAAGATAGTTTGAGTCCAAGGCAAGGACATAGGCTACCTTTTAACTGACTGCGCAAAAGGAGGGTACCTAATGATTTACGCGATAACGACTTCTACGCGGTCGAAGCCGCGGGCAACAGCTAGTTAAATATATAAAATTGTAATGTATATGCTTCCAGAAAATAAAACAAACAAGTAACGGTATCAGAAGCATAACTGACAAAAAATACGATGACTGTTGAAGCCTCAACAATGCTGCTTCTAAAAAAACTGACTGAACAACAATTCCTTCTTATTATAGTCAAACAGGTCCCATTTATATAAATTCTGCGGCCATGTCGTTCTTATGGTGTTCAAATTCTATGAATATCTTAAACTGATCTATATGCGGCGATGTAAGCGCACTCGCTGAGCTGCGTGGGCGCAGCAGGGGTGTCATCCATTACAAATTAACGCACGGTAAGGACGATCGAGGATCAATAAAAAAATGCGTAATTTTTTTTAGGTGGGATTCTTATTTAGAACCTCTGATTGTCACAACAATATTAGTACCTACCTAAAAATAACCGAAACGCATTAATAGCTTAGCAACACTAAGATGAAAACTAGATAAGATCTTTAATACTTTGCTTTTAAACATTCGCTGTAAACCAAGGGTCATAATGATATTTTCCGGGACATCCTTCCTAGGGCTCCCGGGGCTCCCAACCACAGGCTGTTGGGCGTCACGTGAGGTTTTTTAGTCGGTAAGAGTCCGGCATAACATCCTTGGAGGATTTTCCCTCACGTTAAAAATCAATAAAAAAGGGCCATAATGAAGAGAATAATTAAAATAATTTGAATGAATCGCCGGTATAGATAAATATTCACGAACAATGAATATTCACAAACATTTTCACACAATGCTATCTGATCCCAAAGAAAAGTAGGTGTACCCTGCTTGTGTTATGGGTATCAGACCACGGATATTAATACTTTTAAATACATCCCAACTTATCATACATATAAACATCCAGACTCTCGAGACAAACAATAATTTTAGGCCCGGTGGGAATAGACCCCCCGACGAAGCAGTCGAAAAAATAGATAGAATCTTTATTTCATTGTTGTAAAATTAATGCATGAAACTAACACTTTATAGTATCTAATGACTTTGTTCAGTTTGTTCTCAAAACCAACCTACTTTTAATTTTCCACTACTACACTCACTACACGGCAATATTAAAAAGTACATTAAATAAGGCATGTATTTAAATCGATATCTGTATATTCCCTTATTCTGAACTAAATATTTCAAAGTTCATAATGCTGATTAATGGTATTTGCATAACTGTTTTACTGAACGAATAACTAATATCAACATAGTATATCTAACAATTCCTTAGTTCAACATAAATATTCAAACTTTTTTAAGGAAAACCATCGTCTAATTTACTTTTAGGAACATCGTTTATTCTAAGTAAAACCCCAATTTAATCCGTCACCTCAACAAAATTAAATTTTATTGATCAAAAAAATAAAAGTCTAACCTAATCTAACCTATTTCGTTATAAGATTGTACAATTTAGAGTGCAAGTAAGTATTTTTGATATACAATTCGTATTTCTGTTTTACAAATCATATATTCGATGTACGAACCACATTTTTGGTGTGAATTCGATTAAAAAGTTCATCTCGTTCTGAATAATATTTAAGTTTTTTATGTACGATATGTTTAGTTTATCAATTGGTTTTTTTGCCCAGCATTTAATTTTGTGGTTTGCGTTCAGTAAATTAGTGGAGTTACCTAGTGTGCAGAAAAAATAAACAGATGTGCATTTAAAAATATCCCATTAAATAATAACTACATTATTATTCTATTTACGTAACTAGACAAATAAAGGATACTGGTAACTAGCACTCACCCTAATATTCATTAAGTATAACAATTCCTTATCTAATCATTCACATTCAACAGATAAATTACAATTATTCATGTCTGTGCAGCTATCAGGACCAGCAAGCCGAAGGGCGTTGCACTCTAAGCTAAAAATACCAAGTTGAAAGCCTAAATATGGTTGTATTGCGTTAGGAAACTGTTTCATGTTTGCGTCTTGTAGCTTGATTTCAAGCCTAACCTAACCTTTTAGAATTAACATGCTTCACTGCTGTTGTGACAACATATCGATGTTAATTATTTTAACATAAATATATTTGTAAAAGTAAAAAGGCACTAAATGTAATTGTATAAACTCTAAATTATGCTCCTAAGTAGGTTCCTAATTATGAAACTTTTATTAATGAAACTTACATCTCTTAATGTCAGTTACATATTTTAAGCATAAACATTTTTTACTGGATAATGTGATAAAGTGTTATGTTCCAAAATATTTAATGTGTATTTATTGCACATTAAATAATTAAGTGCATAACACTTCATTATTAATTTAATGTACAACAAACCAAGTTACATAATTGAGTCTTATGTATTACTAATGTGGCAAAGTTATACAAGCTTGACTTATCATGGGTGTAGTACGTAACTGAGTAGCGAAATTAGTGTGTGTGCATTAAAAAAATCGGCCAAGTGCGAGTCGGACTCGCAATTGGACGGTTCAAAAACAAAAAACGGCAAGTATAGGAGCCCCACTTATTCTTTTTTCTACTTTAAGTATTTTTTGTTTGTTATAGTAGCGACAATGGAAATAAACCATCGGTGAAAATTTCAGCTGTATAATTATCACTGTACATAAATTTAACGCCTGGTGACGTACATACGGACTGACGGACAGAACAGTGCCCCGTGTGGCGACGGAGTCCCGTGTTGCAGCGGGTAAGAGTACAAAATGTCGCCACCCCAATACATCCCAAGGGTGTCGTAAGAGGCGACTTAAGGGAACGCTTTCGCAAAAAGATCCATTCCGTAGAGGAAGAAGGAAAACTCGAAATGAAATCCGGTTGTCAGTAAAATGACAATCGTGAAGCCAAGTTGAAGGCCTTATCATAGTAGCCTTATGGGATTGAAAAATTTCAACTGCAGGTCGCGGTGACCTGTGCCTGTCCATTTCAACACGGCAATAGGCTCACCACCTACTACGGGGGACATAAAACTATATAGGTGAAATGTGGGCGTATACTATGCCTCTGCCTACCCCTTCAGGGATAAAGGCTTGACTATAATTATGTAGGTATGTATGTAAAAGGGTCCCGTCTTTACCTTTTGTGTACGGAACCCTTAAAAGTTAAGTGATACTTTCACGCAATGTGTAACGGCGTCAATGTGACACGATTTTGTTACTTGTAAGACTCTGCACTTTTGTAAGACACATGAAATTGTGACACAATCAAAGACTTCACCTAATAAGACAAATTACCAAAATCTTACATAGATTTAACAATTCTTTTGTTGGACATCTTTACATAGTAGGTACCTACCTACTTTTAATATGAAGTTGGTTTTGCTTTTGTTTACGTTTCATTAGAGAAAGAGTTGAGTAGTCTTTAGGGAAACGTAAACAAAATAGCGCAGGTCAGCTAGTTAATTATACAACTTCAAGCTACTCCTATCGTACACACATCATCACACATTCATCACAAACACACTCACACATAGCTCCCTATGATCATGACATCTCATGACCATGCATTGACATTGATTTTATCTTACCTATTAGCCAAGGTGGACTACCAGTTTATTTTAGACTATAACATAAATGATATTCATAATAATGATTTCCGCATTGAATAAAATCAATGAATTGAAGAAAATAATAATCGTATCTCTTGAAAGATTCCCGGTCTTTGATCTGTGGAAGAACTGGTACAGATGTTCCTCCGACACAAAGGGCGGATCCTCGGACCAGGCGAGGCGATCGCGAAATAAGCCTTTTTTTTAACATGAGGAAAATGCTACAGGGATGCCATGCCAGACTCCTACCGACTAAAAACCACACGTAGGTTTCCTACCTAACAGCCTACGGTTGGGAGCCCCGGGTAAGCCCTCGGAAGGATCCCCAGGACTCCCAACAGACCTACGGCTGCCACTGCGGCCTCTCTTCTGGTGCTATACCGCGTCTTTAGTACGTTATCATCGGAGATCATAGCTCGCACCATGGTCTCCAGCGAGAGAATGTCCACGTCCAGACCTGCTGCGAGGAGCGAAATAAGCCTAACGATTGATTGCATTGTCATTTATTTTATTCATGACGGATGAATTTCGCGATTTGGAATTCTTTGGTTGACTCACTGCAATTGTTCTTTTTGACATATATGGCGGTTGCCACAGATCCATGTCCAATGAGTTCAATCGCTAATCCTTGTACTGTAATGGATGGTGACACTCACCGGATGCATAGATAGAGATGCTCATTACTTATTTAGTTTTGACCAGCGAAAAATCCTAAATCTATGGTTTTGAGTATAGGTTGTGGTTTCAACTTTGTCTTGTCTTTTGATATAGGATAAGAAAATTATCTGAGAAAACATGTTCATGATCCACCAATTAATAACTTGGTAAATTTATGTAGGTCGGTATAATACTCCTGCTCGGAACGTTTACCATTACTATGTTCTGGAGTAAAACAACATTTATAACTTCTAGGTGAATTATTATTTTTGTCAGTTGTCTATTATGGGATCTATTAAATGTCTCATTTAATAAATTCTTGTTCGGTACCTGCGGTTTCCTAAAAAGGAAAATTCGTTTTTGGAAATTGTAACTTTCCAGTGTCTAGGTGTAAGGGTTTCGGAAAGGGGTTAATAGATGAGTGAGTCACTTCGTAAAAATATTAATATAAACCTGATATTGTCTTGAAACATTTTCTTCAAAGGACAAAACCATATAGTCGCACTAAACCCCATCACAACACGCTTCCTATTTAGGTACCTATGCCTTCGCTAAACCTTGGAGTGGAACTACCGGGTTTGAATGGGCATTTTTTATATACGGGATATTGGAATTAGCGCGGCTTTTAATTTTTAAGCCTGACTTTTTTTGTTACCTGACATTTTGCACCCGACGTGGTCTCAGACTGAATGCCCGTATTAATAAAATTTATACAAATAGAATACAGAAGAATGATTTGTTTGCTAGTAAGTAATCGATAACTCTTCAACTCTGTAATTTCTAAAACTCATTTTTTGGACCCCAATTTACTAGGTATCCAAGGAAGGGAGCAGTAATCTAATGAAATGTCATCATGCCTACATTGTTGTAAATATGGGCAGGCAGGTATGGGTTAAACGAGTACTACGGTAATCTCACTATGTTACGGTAAGATTCCTAGTATGCCACAGCACTTTGACCTGGCGTACAATTAACGGCATTTTTTTTTACCTTATTATCGAGTGATAACATTCAAAATTTAACAATTATGCTAAGTTACAATACTTTGATCTGGCGTACAATTTACAGCAAAATTCATTTAGGTACCTACCTTATTAGCGAGTGAAAACATTAAAAAATTAATAATTATGCTAACTTACAAGAAATATAAATATTATTTTTGTGATATAATTAGTCACTATTAAGAATATTATTTCTATACTAGTCACTTGACGCTAAACGAATTGACAGGTGTCAGCAACGCAAACTGAGCGGCCAGAGTATAGTTTATTGAAGTCGAACACATTGTTTTAACATTACTATCACGGAAAATCGAAAATTCGCCGAAATATATATAGGTATATTTCCATGATTTGATTACAAATTAAATGCATCTCTGTAACCGGATGTGTACAAGTAAGAAAACGTTACGTTATTCAAAACAACATTGACATATGTCAATAATATGTGGATACAGATAATGCAGACATAATAACGCAGGTCACTCTAAAGAGGTGCATGCATAATTAAGAGTAATTAATGCATAATTAATGAAAGCCCCAATTATTTAATATCAGCAATATGCGCCTGTTTACTATTTATCTTGAGTTATAAACGACTTTCATATCCGTATCACTAGACATGATGATGTATCGTATTCCAGAAAGACAATCGGTAGGCACTACGTACCTACTATACAATAGGATCCTTTATCGACAGACGCGTTTCTCATAATGATTTTACTCAATCCCGAATAGAGATAATAACTCTAAAATATAAATAATACCGAAAAGACATGACTCTAGCGAATTTAAAAACGAGATCTCTAAATAATCCCGAAAAGAGATATCAAATTAGTTAATTCCGAATGGCAATAATAACTGAAAAATCTGAATAATCTTTTTAATGGACAAGAAATACATACATACATATGGTCACGCCTTTATCCCCGAAGGGTTAGGCAGAGGCAAATTATTATATGCCCACATTTCACCTTTTTAAGGATTTGTCCCACGTATGAGCCGTATTGCCGTGTTGAGATGGACAAGAAATAAATTAGAGATAGTGTACTTTCGCAGTCAACTAATTAAAACATAAATAAGAGTGAAAATAAACATTAGATCATTCTTATATTCTAATGAGGAAAGTAGGTAATATGGTTTAGGATAAGATAGTGGACGTTCATGTTTTGTTTAAATTTTTGGTCATAAAGAGGTTTTCGTATTTATAAGCCTGTGGTTTCAAGAAAACCAAAATACGAAAGCACAATAAAGTTGATTAAATATTTAAACAACTCTTTCCATATTTACTTAAAATACTGGACATGACATGGTATTTTTTTTACAGAAAGTATGTTTATTTTGATCGCCGTTAATGTTATGTTTGGTAAACATAAAACTTCAGTTTTCACATAAACAGGTTTGCAGATTGTGTAAAATGAAATTGTGGTGACTTGGCATACGTTATTATTTTAAAATTTATTAATTGAATGAACTTACTGTTTTTATTCTAAGCCTGCACTAAGAAATTTTAAAAACCATATAAATTATTTTTAAAAATTTTGACTACCACGAAAACCGAATAGTTTTTTGCACATTGTAACAATTGCATAATGATGCTGATTGAATATTCTTGACATTCTTGAGGAGAACTCGATATTGTGAACAATTTACGGGCGCCGCTGCCGAGGGCGCCAACATTATCACTCGGCCGGTTCGTGATGCTCACGCGCAGACTGCGTGACACTACTTTTAAATTTACATGACACCAAAAATTCCTGCTACTGATAAATTTATCGAAAAACATCATTTAAAGATTATAAATTGAAAAGACAACAATAGTTAGTTATGCGGTTCATTAATGCATAGGGAAAATTATCTCAAATTGGTTTTGTCTAGCAATGACAGGCGGCTGGCGCGGCGCGGGCGCACTCTTTGCTTGAACGCGCGTACCTTGCACGCTCATTCGCACCAAGCGCAAGTGCCGGGTGGCTGCGCATCGCGGTATACTTACGAAATATTATTAAAATCCACCCTCAATATTTTACGAGTGGAAATAATTAATAAAATAAATAACAACAAATTGTTGTATAATAAAAAAAAATATTAATATAGTGGACAACACGCAGACGTTGAGTGACAGTTATCTTTAGTGCTACAAATAATAAATAAATAAATAATAATAACTAAGTGGAATCAGAAACTGATTTTAAGGTGTTATTAATGAGCCCCTGTGCCCCGAAGAGAACCTTGATGAGTTCACCAAAGCTGGAGATGTCTCTGGAGCACCAGATCCCTGTATTGATGAAAAAGGTAATTAATGTTTTGATTCTTCAAGTGTGTTACCTTATCATCGTAGCCTTTGCCCGGAGCAGTCTAGGGTCGCTTTAATTGACTTAATAGGTAAAGATTTATGTATTTGTTTGTGCCTTCAACATTACCCTGATTTGTGAAACAAGTGATAAGTGATGATAGTTTAATTAAGAGTAAATATTAATGTTCAAGTTAACACCGCTCAATTAGTTCAAAGATGAACTGCGATTTTGATACAAAACATCAAGTCGGTGTTATTTATAAATAACATTGTTAAATTTTTTCTTCTGATTCCATTAAAATTTATTGAATAGTAAGTAACCGGCAAATACATAACACAATATGTATGAGGTGAAGTATATTTGTTATGATCTAACAGCTGTTTGTACAAAAATACTTTTTAAATATTATTCTCTCTCTCTGACTCACAAACAAATAATAAAATTACAATAGTAAGCATACGTAGTTATGAGTCGGCTAACGTATTCACATAGCAACGATATATTTATATTTGACATATTTATAGCTTCGTTAATCTATAATATATTATCTAGTAACATATAATCATGTACCATCGGCGCTAGACAGGCCACCATAAACTCAAGAACATCGTTAAGACTGGTACCTACTCTATTTAAGGCCACTCTTACCAATTTACTATGCAAACCACCTCAGCTACTAGCAAATCCAGTTTCAGGAACTTGCTGTAAATTATTATGTACCTGGCATAACTCGGCCTGAGTTATTCGCCTTAGATGAAGCCTGGTCAATTTATGGCGATCAAGCATGCAATCATGTTGATGAATAGCTACCAGGGTGGCATCAACTTGTAAAAGGGTTGCTTCAACTAGTAATCGAGCAAGGCCTGCAACTGATACTTACGTAGTATTATGAATAATCACCATACCTGTTCTTTCTTGAAGAAATTGTTAGCAATTTTGTTGCCAATAATCGACTATGCTTCAATTTTTCTGAGCCTTATTGACTCGAGTTTTCTATACAGTCTTGAATTTACAAACTGTGCTTGTAAATAATAGTTTATTTCTCATTTATCAATACCAATCTTCTCTCATCTTTCTGTAATTATAATCATTAGAGTGTTTGGCTTCGTTTTATCTGAAGCCCTCATTTTTATTGTTGTCACTCCATATCCTGTCATTCTTCCAGGGATTTCTAGAACTTAATAGGTCATCCTACTTATAATATATAGCTCCTCTGTCATATCAGAAATATGAGGGCTGTCGTGATCTCTTCGTCATATCTCTAAAGTGAATTAAAAGAAATCGTCACAATTCGTCACTTATGTTTACTTATAAAAACTAGGGAACCTCATTTCGTTATCATACACGCAGAGGATTGAATGTAGTGATTACTTCGGAACGGTCACAGAGCTCTTGAGCTCTTTACGAGTAACCTTATTTTTATATTTGACTTGCCAGGAATGTTTTTATTTTAGGATGTGGTACATACTGCGAAAGTCGTCTTTATTTGTGTTAATTAATTTTTAACTGACTTCATTTCATTTCAAATTTGCATGAATTTTGTATATTATACCAGTTTCTGTTATGTGCATATGCGTGGTATTACAGTATTATTGTCTTCATTACATAACACTGACAATTGATGGTTCAAAGATGGTAATATTGTTTGATAGCCAGTTAAAGTAATTTCTAAATTAGCAGTAAATTAACATACTTTATTTTTAAGGTTTATAATTTATTACGGTCTTAAAGAAGTTTATTTCTCATAAAAACATGAAGTTCACTTAAAATGAGATTACAACATTTCACATTAACAATAATTTTTCCCCAAAGCTATACCTAGAATTTTAAACGGTCACATTTCTCGTACAATTTTTCTCAATTTACTTTTATATAAACTTAAGCTGTCAATTTCTTTTAATTCATTAGGTAAGTTATTATAAAGTTGTGCTCCCTCGAACAAAATCGTCCTCTTACCATAGTCAGTGCGTAGATGAATTAATTGAATTTTTCATTTCTTTCTTATAGAATAAGTTGATACTTTTTTAGGTAGCTGTATGTTGATTTTTATGGAGTTCGTTGTAATTTTTTTTACTAAAATGCAGGTGGTGTATATGTATAGTTGTTTTATATTTAGTAATTTTGTATCGTGGTATACTTGAGTAGTTGGTGTTAGGTAGTGATAGTGAAATAGTGATTTAATAATTTTGTTCTGAGTCCGTTGTAAGGAGTTTAAATGTATTGCGGCAGCTGAACCCCACACCTCAATTAAATATTCAAGATGTGGTTTTACTAAGGAGTTATATTTATATATAACTCCTTAGTACTATTTTATAACTGTATTCCGAAAAAAATAAGCGCCATTATTGGCGCTTATTTTTTCGGAATACAGATTCTTATTTTGCGTATGGCTCCTAATAAGCATGTTAATTTTGATTTTATATCGTTAATGTGGGGTCTATTCTCTCTATTCAGTCTTCCTATCAGCAACATACTTTTGTTGATCAACATGAAACTTTGAATGTCCTGAATCAGCAAGCAAGTTTTGAAACAGCTGTTAAGATTTGCATTAAGTACATACATTTAATTTAATGAAAACTACATAAATTTTCATTTAATCACATTATGAACTCAACTTTCTGAAAGTATCTCATCGTAAGACTCACGAAAATGAATAGGTGTCCTTTTCTCAAGACGTTGTATCTTTCACCAATAATTTAGCTTTCTAATAATTGATTTATCATTTAGACTCTTATGCCATTCGCATAGTGAAATTTTAGTATCGGAAAATTAACAGAAACAAATCATAATTCATTGGAGAAAGATATTACATTATATCTTTCTATTAATGCTTTCTTAATCATTGATGCGAAGTTTATAATCTTATGTCATGCGGATGCATCTGTTGTTGTTTGTGTGATACTAGCACGTATCATCACATAGGGCATGTTGTACGATTCTTCCCTAGTATCACTATCAACAAACAGCACGCTGGTCGACACATGATGATCACGAGTCTCGACCGAATGCATTTCCTACATGCTTTCATAGATAGGTATCATCGTATGTGAACTTTTCTGATAATAACTGGATATAGGGCAATCTTATTGCAGATTGAAGTGCAGTAAGATTGCCCTATATTCTGAATGGATATGTACCGGAAAATTGGGGCCCAATAATCCAAAGGATCGTATTATTTAAATTTCGTAATAGATTGACACCGGTCAAAGGCATTGTGTTTATTGCCTGTTTCTAAATACCAGTATAAAACGAAACCTATACGATTATTAGTTTTTGTCAAAAACAGATTTTTAACAAAAACTAATAATCGAGAGAATAAATTGAAATTCTTTTGTTGTTGTTATGTCAAAATCTTTCTGACATAACAACAACAAAAGAATATACATATTTGTAAAATCTTTTACAGACCTGTGATTCACAATTTTGTGAACGTCAACTTGACATGTTATGGAATTAGCTGTGAAAAAAGCTCGCTACCTACCGAGGTCTTAGACAGATAATGCGTAAATAAATATTTGTAAAAAATAAACGTATCAGATCATCTGATCCATATCACTAGATAAATGAGGAGTTTTTTTCACTACCTACTTTATGTTATTTATGAAGATTGACGAGTGATTGAGCCTTGGGGTATGTTTTACAATGACTAAGGATCGTAAACGTTTACCTTTAGTTAAAAAAGTGGATGTCGAACATAAGTAGTGAAGTGAACTTGCATATTAATTTGTTGAGTAATAGATTTATTGATCGTTAGTAATTCCACTTTAATTCCAAATAAACTTTTATTTGTACTAACTCACGTCAAAATCATTACAATGTCAAATGACAAACAGGTGACATTTGGTTGTACTTTGTCAATACCTACATTCAATTCAAATGCTAATTGCTAGCAGGATCGTCGATATTTATTTGTCTTTGAGGTATAAAAGGTAAAACTGTATTAGAAATTAGGTATGAGTCATAGGAATAATAGAAATAATGTCCTGGTCCTTTTCCTTACATACCTGTGACATGTGTTTGTTGTTATTTAATAGTACCCCACGGTACCCTACGGTACGTGTATGAAATGACCGAGCAAAATTTGTGGCTTTGTCAATGGGAAACATTTTAAGTCGGATAGGGATTGGGTTTTTTAAATTTGTTTTATAGATTTTTGGCAGTTAATTTCAAAATTATGTATAGTTTAGTTAGAAAGATACTTTCTAAAGACTGATTAAAGCTGTAAATTTATTAACGAACATGACCACTGTGATTTTAAAGACAGAGAGCATTCTACAATTAATTCTCTTTTATGGTACTTTTTACAGCATGTCAACGAATGTTAATACTTTTTCAGCTATGTCAAAAACTTAGTCTCCTAATAAATTGAAAGGTTAGCTTCAGTTATTCGAATTGTGGTGCATGAGAGTCATATAAAACTCCTGGTACCTATCTATAATAAAATTTCTTTTTGTCTATTCGTGAATTAGTTCAATGCTAACTTTATTGTTCTGACGTGTGTATTTTGATGTCACATATATAACTTTGTAGCGAAGCGGGCGGTCGTTCAACTGAGGAGCTCGAAATAGTTGGAATTTAGAGTTTAGTTTGTAAGAATACATACCAGTTTTGAAATCAATTTACTTAAATAGTAAGGTTTTTAAGCAATAATTATGAATATGTAAGAAATTCGAAACTCATCTGAGAGACATATCGGTGTCCTTATAGAGCAGCTATAGGAACAGTAAATAATATAATTACCTATTACCAATGCTTAAAGAAAACATTAAAATCTAATTTAGAAATATTTGAACAGACCCATATTCATCATCTTTCTGTTTTTAACCGACTTCAAAAAAGGATGAGTCTCACTCAAATAAAACGTATTTTTTTTCTTATAGTTAGGTACCAGATCAATCTATCAATACAATCAGTGTAACACTGTCCTCATAATTATGTTATTATACAATGTGTTGGTGTACTATCATTTTTAACACCCGACGGAAACCCGAACGGGGTGTTATAAGTTTGACGTGTGTGTGGATGTGTGTGTGTGTGTTTGTAAGTCTGTCTGTGGCATCGTAGCTCCCAAACGGATGAACCGATTTTGATTCGGTTTCTTTGATTTGATGTGATGTGTTGTAAAAAATATGAATGCGTAAATAATATAGCTACCTATAATAATAATAAAGGTTCAATACTTAGGGTCGATAGGTCATAATATAATAGTTATTTTTTATATGCGTTTGGTTGGTGGGGTTATGTGTGTTTGTTTGCTTGTTTGTGCAAATACATATTCATTTTTTATATGATGCGATTAAATAGAGTACAAATTATTTTTGAATTCTGGATCTCCGTCTAACAAATATTGTATTGTATGCTTACCCATATGCATTCAAAGGCATTATAATATCCTATATCTCTTCGATTACCTAGTAAAGTATGTACTTACTAAACAGCAATTATGAAGCCTATATCTCTTAGATTACCTAGTAAAGTAATGGTTTACTGACACAGTTGCCTTATCTCTTCATAATCTATGATTATTATCGTCGTTATTATGATTTCATGATGGTCATCGTAGAAACTTGGAATAAATCTGTTAATATTTAGATTATCATTAAGGTTAATTATCGTTTGACTATGGAAAATATATATGTTTGAGTTTGAAAACTACCTTGTTCTTCTTGTTCTATTACTTCCTTACATTAATTTTATTACTTTATTATACATACTAGTATACTACATAAGTAATATTGTTTCGAATGTAAAATCAATTTGTACTCTATTAATCGCGACGGAAATAATTTAATTTCTCAAAAATGTCACACAAAAACAGCAAATACCTAATTGATATTGTATAATCCAATTATTCCGTATGTAACTTTTTAATAAAAATGATCGATATCGACGTAATATTTTGGGCTAATCTGTTTTAGATATCAAAGAAATTGAAAAGACAAATTTTCACAGCCTTTCTTTGCACTCATTATCGCATTTAGCGATAGTCTGGTGGGTCGTGCAATCTAAAACAGATAAGGATTATCAAAATGTTAAGTTATTGCAAGTAAAAGTACCTAGTTATTGTGGTGGATGTCAGTCAGTTGCCTCCTTATAGCCTAGCTAGCTTGTATAATTTGTAGTACAGTCATATATCTAGAAATCCTAATTCATCTATCCTTTAACGTCCCTTAACATTTACAGAGCTTGCCAAGCCTTTGTAAATATTAACAACTTTAGGACCACTGTCAGAAGTGGGTTCCCCAATCGCTAGATGCGCCACGGCTTTCTATCAGGCTGGTGGCGGCAATAATTTGGCGAGCTAAATATAA
The DNA here is from genome assembly GCA_933228765.1 of Miltochrista miniata. NCBI lineage: Eukaryota > Metazoa > Arthropoda > Insecta > Lepidoptera > Erebidae > Miltochrista > Miltochrista miniata. The sequence goes on along the minus strand of OW121766.1, from coordinate 20,829,014 downwards.
AAAAAATGAATTCCTTTAAAATGGCATGTATTTAAATCGATATCTGTTTATTCCCTTTTTTTCGAACAAAATATTTCAAAGTTAAACCAAAAATACTGACTTGCTCACTAATTAGGTATGCACACTAAATAAATCAAATTCTAAATACTGTTTTATGGAATTTGCAGAACTATTTTACTGAACAAATCACTATTATCAAAATTGTATATCTAAAAATTCCTTAGCTTAACAAACATATTAAAACTTTTTTAAGGAAAACCAACGTCTAATTTACTTTTAGGAACATCTTTTAATCTAATTAAAGACCTAATTTAATCAGTCGTCCTTACATACAATATTAAATTTTATTAATCAAAAAAATAAAAATCTAACCTAACCTAACCTATTCCGCTATAAGATTGTACAATTTAGAGTGCAAGTTAGTATTTTTGATAAGCAATTCGTATTTTTGTTTATCAAATCATATAACCGGTGTACGAACCACATTTTTATTGTGACTTCGATTAAAATGTTATCTCGTTTTGAGTAATATTTTGGATTTTTAAGTAGGACATGTTTAGTTAACCAATTGGGTTTTTTTGCACAGCATTTAATTTTCTGGTTTGCATTCAGTAAATTAGTGGAGTTACCTAGTGTGCAGAAAAATTAAACAGATGTGCATTTAAAAATATCCCTTTTAAAATTAAGTAGTATATCTAGTCTTCTCTTTTTACCGTAAGGCATGGAGTGTGTAAGAATGGAATTACCATCATAACCATTTCTATTTCTCTTCTAATATCATCATTGGTCCTTAAATGGTAATAAGCATCTCCCGGTTCGGTTAGGTTAGCTTTTATGGTAGCATTCTTTACGCCAATATAATTATCAGCTAACTGTAGATGCAGTACCTCTGTCGAATCAAACCTCTTTTCGTATGAAAAACTTTGTTACATTGTGGCGCCACTATACAAAAAGAAACTATGTTTGTACGCTAGTCATCGCCGATCTAAGAATATATTCGTGAACTCGAATAGCTGAAGCTAAATTAAGCGGTAATATATTCAGAAGTCGTACGGGTGTCAATGGCATTATGTACTTGTAGACACGTGTAAGTTCCAAACATTTTACTGAATCAAAATAAAATAACATACGCCGTCATAATAATATATTCGTACGCCTATTTCTTAAAAGAAGAAGAGGTCGCCAGCATTAGCGGTCAAGGCTAGTCAGTTAAAAAGATATGGGGTCCCACAATCTTTTTTGAATGATTCTGGCGGAGGATGGAGACCTAATATAAATTACGCAATTAATAAATTTAAAGATATTCATGTAGAACCTAGTTTTTAAAACATTGTAGCACAAACAAAGTAAGATTAAACTAGATTCTACATAAGTATTTTTAGGTTTATATGTTTTAGGAAAATACTAATCAAACCACAGAAATCGGAAACAAACTCTTTCTGCATTATTTATATTGTACCGTTTTAAAATAAAACAACGACAACCTTTTAAAAATAAAATTTGAAAGTTATGTAAGTATCAGTATTTTTACTATACGATTCAAATCTTCTTCTTTTCTTTAATTTTCTCATTAATATTTATCAGTTATCCAGACTCATAGCAATAACTTAATTAACTTAATTTGGGATTCACAGTTACCTATGTAAAATATATCATGATTACGTTCGCACATTAAATAAGTCGAACTACAGAAGGATTTATGATTATGATTCATAAGAGGTTTAAGTAGAATCCTCCTAGGTATATTTATTATTTATTTATTTCATTACATACAAAGGATACACATTATGTTGATAGAGTTATCATACTTACACTATAACTTATGCAGGTATTATAAACTTAATAGTAGCTCTCAAGGCATTTGCATACTAATTATCTAATTATAAGTTGTAGCCATGAGAAACTTTGTAGGTTATTTAGGTGACTTTGTATTAGAATGTTAAAAGATTCCTTTTAGATTTTGTAATAGTCATCTTCAACATTTAGTGCCATCAGAAGCTCTAATTTCGAATCTCGAGTCTCGACGTAGGCAATGATTACAGACGTATACTAGAACAACAGTTCTTAAGGATTTTTTGTGCCAATTTTGTTGGGGGCATGCCCCCAGCTCGTGTAGTTCCCATTTGGCGGCGCTATCGTCACATTTCACTGTCGCAGTTAATCAAAATCTAGTAGGCACATTTTTACGTTTATAATCGACTAAATTCAGGGATTATTTATAAAAAAATATTTCACGTCTTTTAAATCAAATTATAATATATTTATATTAAGTATTTATAGATATTTACAATGATTGATTTTATTCTTTTGCTACGAAAAATTAAAAATGGCTGCCGCGCTGCGACTACAACACCGCCAAGCGGCAGTTTGTGTCACAGAAAGGTTGTCTTCAGAGCAGCCTAAGAAACTATTCTTCTATACACGTCTGTATTCATTGACGTAGGTACTTACTTTTTTTTTGTCAAGATGGCTCAGTTATTTCTATTCGATGGAATGTGCAGGCGAAAAGTTCTAAATCAAGACAATGTCATGGTTGAGGGTTAACAATACTTTTTTTATTCATGAAAGTTTACCATCAATACAATGGAGGCGGTTTCTTATATGACGTCATACGTTTGATAAAATGAACAACCTTCAAAATTGTAGCGAAAACAATCGTTATCAGTAACAGATAAAATGAAATATAAAGGCTTTAGAACTTTCATCGTAGATAAGTATTTCATATTAAAATGAATATTAACATTATTTAATATTTAAATAACCAGTTTGTTAACCTTTTTTATATCAAAGCCTTGAAACCGAACTGTAAATAGGCAACGAGAGTGCAGAACTAGGAAATTACGAGTTTTTTTTTAAACCTTCAACCGTGTTACCATTACGCTTGTGGAATGCACTTCCGATAGAAAGGAGATCATTCACGTTTCATACATTTTTGGGCCAATTCTGAAAGTGCCGGCCAGAAAAAAAAATGTAATATTCGCATAGAACACACAATTTCTAGCAAAAAATACTACTACATTAACCCTGTGCGTGCTATGGTTTTGTTGTTACATGCTTTTAAAATACGAGAAAAATGTTATTTTGATGATGTATTTTGATACATTTCATCACTTGAATAGTGATTTGTTTTTACGTTATTCTATTGTAATAAGAAAGAATTATCATTTTACTAATTATCTACGTACCTACGCACAAACAAAACGTACCTAACGGTTCACAACAAGTCCAAACTTGTTTAAAAAAACTTAGACAAATGTGCCGCGCGCGCTTCCCCTCTTGCTCAAGCGACAGGTACCTGGCAAATCACCCCGCCACCTCCCGACGCCCGATGGGTGCGATGGGGCCCTACCACCAACCCCGGGGTCCAAGCCAGCCTCACCTGCGAGTCTGCTGATAAACGGATGAGGTCATGGCGCACAGAAAAGGAAAATTCGAAACTAAACCCTATACCAACCCGTCTGGCCAGCGTGATACAGTAAGGCCAAATATCCTCCTATGATACACACAACAAAACAAAGGCCCCCAGTTCCCGGCACTCCCGCTGTTCCCGATCACGGCAGCGGTCGGAGAGGGGGGGGGGTACTAAGAATCTCCGGGTCACGGGAGGCTGCCATACAAAACTGACCCTGGCTACGTTTAATGGAACTACTCTGCGCCTGGACGAGCGGCTCACCGAACTCGAGGTAGAACTAGGTCGTATTAACTGGCACATCCAGTATTGTGCGAGGTCCGAAGAAAGGGGGAGGACACGCTAACCCTTGCATCAGGCGACCTGTTTTACATACGGGAAGGTGACGGAAGACATTCTTCCGAGGGCGGGATTGGCTTTATGGTGAAAAAGGACCTTGTTAGCAGCTTTGTGGAGATCAGCAGTGTTTCGCCTCGGGTAGCGTACTTAATACTGAGACTCACCAACAGGTACACCCTGAAGGTGATACAAGTGTACGCCCCGACCTCGAAAAGCACTGTCGACTCGAGGCAGTTGAGACCGTGTACGAGGACATAGCAAAAGCACTACATGGTACTGCCAAGACTCACTACAGCGTTGTGATGGGGGACTTCAATGCCATAGTGGGAGTACAAGAACGCGGCGAAACGAAGATCGGCCCCTTTGGTGTAGGGCGCAGAAATGACCGGGGCCATATGCTTGTCAGTTTTCTTGATTCTCAGGGGCTCTTCTTGATGAACTCTTTCTTTAAGAAGAAGCCCCACAGAAAATGGACTTGGCGATGCCCCGACAAGGTCACAAGGAACGAGATAGACTTCATCATGACGGACAGGAAGTCTATATTCAGAGATGTCTCTGTGGTTAACAGGTTTAATACCGGTGGTGATCACCGACTTGTACGAGCATATCTGAATTTGGACTTCCGAGCTGAAAGGGCCCGTATGATGAAGCCTACTCTCCGACCTACCGCGCTCCAGTTAGCCTCAGGGGCTGAGAGGTTCCAGTTAGAACTTCAAAATCGTTTTGATCTGCTGGAATTTGGAAACCACTGGCAATATTCACGATAAAGCCGAGAATGTGGTCAGGACGATACAGCAAGTGTTTTTGTCCGGAAAAAGCAATAATAGGTGCTCTAAGCTCTCGTCCGAGACTCTCGAACTTATGAGAATAAGACGGGAAACGCCATCTACGCACTCGTCTTCGTCAGACCAGCGGGATCTAAATCTCAGAATCCGAAAGCTGATACGACGCGACCTTAGACGCTATAACACCAGCATCGTCGAGGCAGCAATCAAGCAGAACAGGGGTACCAAAGTATTTGCCCATAAGCTTGGAAGACCCCGTCTGATGAAACTGAAAACAGCGGATGGCAGAACTGTAACCTCAAGGTTCGAGATTCTCGAGGAAATTAAGAGCTTTTACAGAGAACTTATGAGAACTTATGAGAATAAGACGGGAAACGCCATCTACGCACTCGTCTTCGTCAGACCAGCGGGATCTAAATCTCAGAATCCGAAAGCTGACCGAAGCCTGTATGCATCACGGACAAAAAGGCCGACGAGTAGAACCCTACTGATTGTGACCACCGAGTCCCACTATCGCGCCACTATAGCGAGGACATTCCGGACATCGGTCAGGGCGAGGTGACGGCGGCTCTCGGGCAACTTAAAAACAACAAGTGTGACGGAATTACAACTGAACTACTGAAGGCGGGGAGGAGGCTACGGTTCTCAACGAGCTAACGAGTTTGTTTATTCCGTCCTCCAACAGGGACAAACACCTGAAGCGTGGAGCGGGAGTGCGGTGGCTCTGTTCTTCAAGAAAGGTGATAAGACCTTGCTGAGGAATTACAGACCCATCTCGCTCCTGAGCCATGTTTACAAGTTGTTCTCGAGACTAGTCACAAACCGCCTCTCCGGAAGGCTCGACGAGTTTCAGCCAAAGGAGCAAGCCGGATTTCAAAAAGGCTTTAGAACCGTGGACCACATCTATACTGTACGGCAGATTGTACAGAAAACAAACGCGTACAATCAGCCGCTGTGTATGGCTTTTGTGGACTACAGGAAGGCCTTTGACTCTGTCGAAATAAAATACTCTTTATCTTTATTTTACATGCTCCTTTATGTAGGAACGAGAAATCAAAATGGGCATAAAATATGCCTCACCCTTCGGAGAAACAGGTATAATTATATGTATGTGTGCTTATATGTGTGCTGAAAGACATAATTAATAAAATAAATCACTATTCAACTGCTCATATCAATTAGAATGACACCTTCGAAATAACATTTTTCACGAATTTTAAAAGCATGTAACAAAAAAACCATAGCACGCACAGGGTTAAGGTAGTAGTATTTTTTGCTAGAAATTGTGTGTTCTATGTGAATATCACATTTTCTTTTTCTGGCCGGCACTTTCAGTTTTTGGTCCAAAATGAATGATGTCCTTTATATATTTATTTCTAAAAAATCTATCAATTCAAACTTTTCCTAATGCTAGTATTTTACCGTTATATAAGTACTTACCTAGGATACAATTTCATTTTCAGGGTTCCGTGCTCAAAGGGTAAAAACGGAACCCTATTACTGAGATTTCATCGTCCGTCTGTCTGTTTGTCTGTCAGTCTGTTTGTTATGACGCTGTATCTGATGAACCGCGATAGCTAGAAAGCTGAAATTTTCACGTAATATTCAGGTGTGTATGATGCTATGATAGTGACTACTAAAGGCAAGAATAAAATTAATATAAGGGGGATCCCATACAACAAACGTCTTTTTTTGCTACTGCTGATCGATGGCACTTGACGGAACTTGCTACACATATTGGAAAACTTCACTTGTACTGTTCCACAACATTTATTATTGTAATACGTAAACGGTTTCGCCTTTCGGCATTCTCAAAGGCTATTTACTTATTTAGATCATAATTAATTGTACTTCGAACGCCAAGTTCCTTCCAGGCGTTCGAAGTGTAATTAATTATGATCTAAATAAGTAAATAGCCTTTGAGAATGCCGAAAGGCGAAACCGTTTACGTATTACAATAATAAATGTTGTGGAACAGTAGGTACAAGTGAAGTTTTCAATATGTCTTTTTTTGCCTTTTTCTTTACGGAAAATAGCAACATATACACACTTTGCCTGTTTATTCGTATTTACACTTAAATAATGTCTGGAAAGGCATGATGTAACATTTACATATGTGTCATGTACTAACTGATCAATGTTTACTAAAACGCGTTCGCTCATCCGTCGCTAAGTCATAAAAGCAAATTATTTTTGGTTTTATTTCTAGTTTTATGTTTGATTTCCGAACGAATTTGCGTCAAACGTTGTGGTGCATTATTATGTGTATGGATGTAAGGCATAAACTTGTCCTGCAAGCTGCTGAGCTCGTCTTGGTGTCCTTGGCAAACCGCTTGCAAGTATATAACCAAAGAAAGTAGGTAGTTGTATATTTTTTTCCGTATGTTGGTATGGTTGGTATGCTGTATCTACAATCGTTTTCATTCATTATCACTTTTAGTATCGTACTAATATTATAAATGTAAAAGTTTGTGAGGATATGTATACTCCTAATCATTATCTTACTAATATTATAAATGCGAAAGTTTGTGAGTGTGGATGTTTGTTACTTTTTCACGCTCGAATGGCTGAACGAATCTGATTGAAATTTGGTACAGGGATACATTATAGTCTGGAATAACACATAGGCTACTTTTTATCCCGGGAATAAGTTGCCGCGCGAACAAATTTTACGCGAGCGAAGCTGCGGGCATCAGCTAGTAATTAATATAATAATATCGTTTCACAGCTGAGACAATAATAATTGCAACTTAATATTAAACAAAGTAGTTAAATAAGTATGGAAAAATATAAGAGAAAAAATGAATTATAAATTCTAAAATGATTTACATTGGTTAGGTACTTTTTATTTCGGAACGAAAAGTGCCTCTATAGAAGAACTCTTTTTCAGGTTTGTTTAACTTTTTTTATGTAGATACCTAACCAAATGGAGAATAGATTTCTGGACGTTTGTAACTCTTGCACACTTTAACGGTTTTTCGGATCTATCTGAAATTTGGAGGATAAATTTATAGTCTAAAACAGTCGGACATATTTTTTATCTCTGGAATATGTTATTATGGGATTTGGGAACTGGAACAATATTCCACGTCGGCAAGCCGTCGGTGGCCATCGTTTCAAACTAACTTGATTTTATTTTCATTGTCAATTGAACTATTTTACCGCTCTTCTTCGATCTTCATTTGAAGAATGAAAATGAAATCAAACACAGAACTAAAAATCTTTGTTTGTAACGAGGTTACGTCACAAGATGACAATATATCTTCTCGGTGACAGGTAACAAAGTACAACTGCGGCGGTTGGGAGCCTGGAACATCCTTCCAGAGGAGGAGGGCTTGAGGGCTTACCCGGGGCTCCCGACCGCAGGTTGTTGGGCCTTATGTAAGGTATTTTAGTCGGTAGGAGTCCGGCATAGCATCCATGATGATCCATGATTCTACATAATAAAAAAAAACTGTATTAGATTCTAAGATAAATTTTGGGAGGGACCAGACTGAGTTTCTTGAGGTGTTCTTCTCAGTCTGTAGCATTTCCGAACCGGGGGTAGAGTCACAAAAAATTTGACAAACCTAATTTTTTTTTTTAAATTTCAAAAGGAATAATAAATTTTATTTTATTTTGATGGATTTTCCCTCACGTTAAAAACCGAGGCGGGCCGAACTTCCTCCTCTGCTTCATAGTATATCGAGTTGATTTCGGTACAAAATGCTATATTCTTGAACCGCAGGAAAAAAAGCAACATAATATGTAATCATAACAATCATATCATAACAAATATTATCGCGTTACGTCTCTAAGGTACTCGCTTATCAAAGTTATCAATAGTAATAAATGGTAACGTTTTCTGGCGTGTCTGTCTATCTTATTGTTTGTCGTCTGCTGTGAATTGCGTTTTTATTTTAAAGACTACGCTACCTTTAACTAAGAGATTCAGATTAATTCTATTCTCAATTTGATCTTAATATATAAAATTCTCGTGTCACAGTTTTCGTTTCCGTACTCCTCCGAAACGGCTTGACCGATTCTCATGAAATTTTGTGAGCATATTGAGTAGGTCTGAGAATCGGCCAACATCTATTTTTCATACCCCTAAGTGACCGGGAAGCGGGAATAACATTCCACGCGGGCGGAGCCGCGGGCATCAGCTAGTTATAATTTAAATTTTACTCTTGTATATCTTACTAGTGAACGCCACGCGGTTTCACCCGCGTTGTTCCCGTTCCCGTGGGAATACGGGAATAAAATGTAGCCTATGTTCACCGCAAAGAGCGTAGCTTTCCAACAGTGAAAGAATTTTTTAAATTGGTCCAGTAGTTCCGGAGCCTATTCGTTACAAACAAACAAACAAAAAAACAAATCTTTCCTCTTTATAATCTTAGTATAGATTCCCGGAATAAAAAGTACATAGCCTATCTGTTATTCCAGATTTGTCTGGAATGACAGATAGGCTATTTTATATTTTGATTGTTTTTTCAGTGATAGATTTAGATCTATCATTGAAAAGACAATCTGCTAGATCCGTTATGCCGTTAGATCGTGAAAGAGTAACAGATATCCTCACATCCACACAATACCGCCATCCACGCATCTACAAATCCACACTCACAAACTTTCCCATTTATAGACAACTAGCGGACGTCACGCGGTTTCACCCGCGTAGTTCCCGTTCCCGTGGGAATACGGGAATAAAATATAGCCTATGTTACCCGCAAAGAGTGTAGCTTCCCAACAGTGAAAGAATTTTTCAAATCGGACCAGTAGTTCCGGAGCCTATTCGTTACAAACAAACAAACAAAACAAATCTTTCCTCTTTATAATATTAGTATAGATTACTCAAATCTTTCCTCTTTATAATATTAGTATAGACAATGGTCCACCACGTCGACAAATTAATAAAAATAAACGCCATTTAAATCTTACTTATTGAAGTAGTAATTTCTTTGAAGTAGGTACTTAGTAAAGCCTTAGTTCATCTCATATTATTACTCTCACATTTTCCCCTAGGCATCTATACATACTACAAATAAATAAAAAAGGGAGTGTCTGTTTGTACCGCTAAAATAACCGCTTTCTACTAAGTACATGCATATGAATGTATTTACGGTGCACATACCAAAATATATATTTTTAAATTTTTTGTCTGTCTGTCTGTCTGTCTGTCTGTCTGTTTGTTCCGGCTAATCTCTGGAACGGCTGGACCGATTTGGACGGGACTTTCACTGGCAGATAGCTTATGTAATAAGGAGGCTACTATTATCTCAGGAATAAGTTCCCACGGTAAGCGGGAACGGGAACAAACTTTACGCGGGCGAAGCTGCGGTCATCAGCTAGTACCTACCTACCAATCTCATTTTAATAATAATATTGTATATTATATAAGTACATAGGTACTACTAGTTTGAATTATTTCAGTAACTTATTCATCAAAGTTTGCTTTCTTCATTGCATAATAAACAGATTCGTTTCAGTTGAGGTTACTTATTAGCACTTTTAAGTAATGTGCATATTTTTCTGACAGTAACTACTGCTGACAGCATACATGTTATTATTTTATAACGAAAAAAATTTTTCAATAAAAATACAACCGACTTCAAAGAAATCCTGAAAAATAAAATTTACTTAGCACAAACAAAGTAATATGTATTTTGATTTATCAGATTTTATTCAATATCATATTGAAGTCGGCGCCAAGTAAATTCATAGGTTTAGAAGGTATTATTCATGGCACCAACTTCAATATTATATTGAATAAAATCTGATAAATCAAAATACATATTACTTTGTTTGTGCTAAGTAAATTTTATTTTTCAGGATTTCTTTGAAGTCGGTTGTATTTTTTATTGATATTTTTTTTTTCATTATTTTAAGGGACGGGTGAACCGAAATATATATCTATCTAGGTGAAAGTTCTCATTAATACAAATTAATCAAGCCCCAACACAAGGTAGCTGCTATAAATCGTTAAGGAATTCCCTCGAATCTCATTTGGTTCCATCATCAGATCGACTCCAGACCTTCATTAATGGTAGTACATTAACTGAATTAAAAAGTTAACAAACGCACTAGTTGTCCCTATAATTTTCGGTGTTTGCCCTTGATTTTTCCAGGATCCCATAATCAGATCCTAACCTGGTTAAAATGGGACCACCTCAGAAGTAAACCCAATTCAACAAAAAAAATTGAAATCCGTCTATAATTGACGGAAATATCGGTGAACATACATAAAAGATTTTTATTTTTCAACGAAGGTTTTACTTACATGAAATATCAAATCTAGTGTTATCATTCTCTATTAATAAAACTTTATTCAATAAAATATTAGACAAATGTTAAAATAAATTAATAACTATTTAGTTAATATAATAAAAGATTGAGACCTTTCTTTTTTTTTTTAAGTTGGATCTATCAATCTAGGTGTAAAGTTCTCATCAATACAAATCAATCAAGCCCAAACACAAGATAACTGCTGGAAATCGTTTAGGAATGCCCTCGACTGTCTTTCGAATCTATCATCAGATCGACGCCAGACCTTCATTAAAGTGTAGAACATTAAAGCACTTAATTAAAAAGTTAACAAGCGCACTAGTTGTCCCTACAATTTTCGGTGGTTGCCCTCGTTTTCTCCTGGATCCCTTCATTAGATCCTGACCTGGTGAAAATGGGACCACCTCAGAAGTAATCCATATTCAACAAAAAAAAATTTTTGAAATCCGTCTATAATTGACGGAATTATCGCTTAACATACATAAAAAAAATACATACAGACGAATTGAGAACCTCCTCCTTTTTTTGAAGTCGGTTAAAAATATAAGTATTAATTTGTACACAAGTACATTTTTTTTACGTACCCGCCTGTTTTGCTGCCCATTTCGATCACGAAATAAAAGTTAAGTGTGAAGCCATTACCTATGGCAAACTAACAAACCTCAAAAGGCAAATAAAAATATAATTAAAAAATATTTTTGAATAAATTGCCAACGTAATATTATTTGCAACAGCACATAAATTATGGAAATGTTTATAAAACCTCTCTTAGTAGGCATATATTTAAGTCTTTTCATGACGCAAAAGTTTAATATAATATCGTCATTAGACGCAAATCTACTATCTTTATCATAGTCTCGACAGCAGAAAACCTACAAGTAAATAGTTTGATGAACCTCGATTACAATGAATCTTCAAGAGACATAAGAGTTAGAACGACGAATGTCTATCCCTTCACGCCTTGACCCACAGGAAACAATTACAACGTCACAAGTAGCCTGATATCTTATTCCTGGTCTCAGTACCTACCTACATTGATATGTGAAATTTAACCAACGAGACAGGTATTTTCATTAATTTAAAAGACTGTTCAGTCCAATAAGTAATTTCCTATAATATGGTCGAAGTGATGTTATAATAATTAATACACCAGAAGACTAAAGAAAAAAAGACTGAATGTCAAAAATTTTTGCTGTTAGGTTTTTCGTGTCTTTTAGGAATGTTTTAAAAGTTAGCATGTTATAGGTATAGCAGATTCTTGATACTTTTATTTTATCAGAGAAGAAATGATATGATCCTAGAATTAATAATAAATGAAATATCTTTATTAATCTTTGTTATGTTTCGTGTGTCGTATACACAGAGTTTAAACATTGTAAACAGTGCACGGAGTTTCAACTCTTGAGTTATCAAATAATATGTATAAATGTAGTTTATTTACCAACACGATAATGCTTATCGCAAACTTTTTTCTATCAATATTTTGAGCGTCCATTACTAACCAACTGGGAAGGACGGACGTAGTTGTACAATGTCCGACAAGTTCACCATTCATTCTTATCTGCTGATGCGCGCGACCTCGCCCGCGTTAAATTTGGTTCCCGTTCCCGCTTCCCGTGGGAACATTTTCCCGAGTTATAAAGTAGCCTATGTGTTATTTTGGACTATACTCTATCCCTGCACCAAATTTCAGCCAGATCCATTCAGCCGTTAGAGCGTGATTGAGTAACAAACATCCAAACATGTTCACAAACTCTCACATTTATAATATTAAGTGAGATGGTACGCTAATAGATTAGCCCATGACGGCAGCGTGACGTGAGCACTCACGCACGCCCCCCCTTAGAAGCGGGGTCACACCCGAAACCCCCCATAGACGCGGGATTGCACCCGAACCACCCCCTGGGCGAGGCCGCATTGGCGGCCGTAGGTCTGTTGGGAGTCACGGGACATCCTTCCTGAGGGCTTACCCGGGGCTCTCAACCATAGGCTGTTGGGCGTTACGTGAGGTTTTTTAGTCGGTAAGAGTCCGACATAGCATCCTACGAGGATTTTCCCTCACGTTAAAAAAAAAAAAAAAAAAAAAAACGCTAATAGGTCATTGGCAAACATTTGAAGAATATTTAATACAAATTAAAGTCTAGTCTAGACAATAGTCCAAAAAAGCATTTTTTTTTATACTACTTAGGTGGTAGACAAGCTTACGGCCCACCGGAAGGTTGGTAACCGTAGCCTATAGACGTTTGCAACACCAGAGGCGCTACACACGCGCTGCCGACCCGGGTGCAGGTTGTGACGACCCACAGTTGAAATTTTTCAAGCCGCCCGTAAGGCCTTCAACTTGGCTTAACGACTGTCATTTTACTGACAACCGGGACCAACGGCTTATCGTGCCTTCCGAAGCACGGAAACGCTCGTAAATAAATGTCACAAAGTGGTCCACGTGGTGGTCACCCATCCATATTCGGCCATAGTAAATGTTGCTTACTGCAGTGATCGTTTACAGAACACTGTGTCCGCGGGGCCACGAGCGCTTCACATATCTTGAAAGGAACAAAGAGTTGACTGAAAACGTACCGCACTAAACATAGATTTAGTTTATAATGTACGAGATGAACAAAAGAAAACAAAACATTAAGAATAGCGAAAAATTCTAAATCTACCTATTTTACTAAAACAGTTCCACTCTGTCTATAAGTACTATACGGTATATTCATGTTAAATTTCTGGTTACAAATTATTTATGTGTAAGACCTTCGTTAAATTCTATTAACTCCGTATCAGATACTTTCTAACAGTAACATAGTCTTCGACCAATCCACGCTCCTCATAAATAGAGGAATACATTTTCTCATCATAAATGCAAATTTTGGACGTGAATGTGTTTGGATGCTAATGAACTGTTAAACATGTTTTCACTTAAACTCTAGTAATATTCGTGCCCTTTTCGTTGAGATTAATATTTATATTTTACTAGCTGACCCGCGCAACTTCGTTTGCGTGATAAATGAAGAACCGCTCGACCGATTTTGTGCAAACTTCACATAAACCATCTACTAAATAGTACGAACAAACCCGGTTTGGATAGTTAAGCCCGTTCTTGAGTTATAAAATTACAACGAAAAGTGGCATTGATTTTTATATATATAGATAGATAACATAGGTACTTACTTGAAATTCTTCTTTCGTTTGAAATATCACTCTTTTAACTGGCGAAAATAAAATGAAGGAATACCCTGGAGAAGGATGGCGTTCTAAATGTCCGCGACAATTTCTTTTCCAATCAACCAATCAAGTCAGTCTATGGCAGTCCACTGCTGATCGTGGTGGGTCTGGACGTGGACACTCTCTCGCTCGAGACCATGGTGCGAGTCATGATCTCCAGCGGGAGTAAGTGGGACTGCGCCGCCTCTTTCTGCGAGCAGGGCATGCTCGTGAAAGAGACGGCGGGGCGGGAACGGGAGAGAACTCTCCCACTCGAGTTCCGCAGTCGGCCACCATGACCGGGGGCCTGAGGACGGTGAGAGGGCTACTCACCGTCCCTACAGAAACAGGCCCAAGACGGCAGTGTGACGTGAGGAATTCACGCACGCCCCCCCCCCCCCTTGAACCGGGATCACACGCGAAATCCCCCAAAGACGCGGGATAGCACCCGAACCACCCCCTGGGCGAGGCCGCTGTGGCGGCCGTGGGTCCCTTGGGAGTCCTGGGACCTCCTTCCGAGGCTTACCCGGGGCTCCCAACCATAGGCTGTTGGGCGTAACGTGAGCTTTTTAGTCGGTAGAAGTCCGGCATAGCATCCATGAGGATTTTCCCTCCCGTTAAAAAAAAGTCCACTGCTGAACATAGGCTTTTACCAATTTTCTCCATAAGATACGGTCCTACACCGTATCTTATGGAGAAAATTGGGAAAGGCCTAGGTTACGTACACCTGCACGTTACCCAGTGTTCTATTTCTTTAGTAATTTCCAATTATCTAATGCAAAACCGACTGAAAATAGAGAGTTTAGTTTGCCCTCAATATTGAAAGCAAGACCAGTAGGAGACGTAGTGATGATGGCGTTATTTAAAGCAAACAGTACTTACTGAGCAAACATCTTGAGTGTTAGCTTTCCACTGATATTTGGAACATTGTTTTTACAAGGCGCCTAACTCGAAGTCATCTATAGTGAACTACTATGCATCTGAGAAACTAAAGTAAGCAAATAAGAAAACTTGCGTGTCGTTGGATGAAACCGTATCAAGCCATTGCTGCTTTCAGTTTTCTTAGCAAAAATGAATAAGTAAATGCAGAACTCATGTTGTTGAATTATTATTGTTTCATGTCATCATGTACAATACCGGTTTTCATGCTATAACTGCTTGTCGTTATTTACTTACCTCTACTTTTGGTCAACAATATTGAAATTGGAAATTTTCTTGTTTGTTTAATCGAAACTGTTATGTTCATAATTTCATTATGGAATCTTTATCAGCTTACGTGAAAGCGCCATCATTTGCTTTAGAACCGGTCGTCTACTGACAATAATCTGGCACATTGGAAGTGGTAGGTAGTTGCTCCATAACCACGATTGTTAATCTATTATGAATATTAATGTTGAACAACGCAATGTGTATACGCAAGGCATGCGATTATAAGATCAATGAACCGCTAAGTCTGATAAATATTAAGCTGACGAATTTCAAACGTTTCTCAAGATGATAACTGGATATAAATATTAGACTGCAAATGTGATTCCAATTCTCCCATCATACGAGTCTTAGTCGTATTGGCACTTCTAATTTCCGAGTCCCTTGCCTGCTTCAATATCATCTTTGGCCTTGCTAGCTATGGCGTCATGTAGTAATTGGCATTGGAAATTTATTTAAACGCTTCTTGGATATTTCTCTCCAGTTAGGACCTAGCAAAAGCGTAGATCATCAGGAAATGTGACTGTATCCGAAAAGGCAAAATTGCTGTAGGTGCCTATTTCGCTAGTTGAATCGTAACGCACGAATTGTCGATCTCTTTGTTATGAATTTTACCATTTCCTATTTTTATCCCTTTCTAGTTCGTTATTAGTAGGTTGTAGTAGTTAGTGAGATTAACAATCTTGCAAACTAGTTTCACAATTAACTTTTTCCTTCGTTCCCTGTTATTTCTGGTTAATAGAATCTTCGTGGCGATATTACTCGTCATCCTCAACCATCTTGGTAATAACTTGCCATGAATATAAACTTTAATTTCCATCTTTCTTCTTGCGGTTAGGTACGTGTTTGTATACAGTTGCATCTGTTTAAGAAATGTCGTTGTTTGAAATGAAAGTTTCAAATCACAAGTACTTACTAATGCCGAGAACACAATTCACAAGATTCGTCTACGAAAGTATTACAGCCTCAGCGTCAATTATACAATTTGCAGTAGGTAATCGATCGTTTCGCTCAAATTCACAAGGTAATTTAAGAATTGCATGCTATTTAATAGTAATTTTATTAAATTCCTCCCGTGTTTTCAGATATTATGATATTTTACTGTAAAATATTTAGTAATTTTATTGTCTACTTTTGATGAGCTAAAGACGCTAGTTGTTCAAGTGCCAATAGTTAGGAGAAAATACCTACTTATTGCGTTAGATGTATTATGTCAATTGCCAATTTCACGAGTAGGAAGCGAGTTGTGAGGGCGTACGTACAGTACACCTTTCTGTTTACATATTAAGCAGTCATGTTTTGCGTTTTGATGGGTGAGAAACAGTCAAAGATACGATATATTTAGTGCCAAGCGCGTGATACTGTTTTACACGAGTTTAAATGACGTCTGGATAATCTATTTTAATTCCGCTCAAAGTGAAAGTTGTAATTCGAGTCATATATAATCAGTACGTCACTATTCTTATTGCATTGTATAAATATTTAAGTCTAATATATACACTGCACGCGCATGACATTGACTGAGTAAAAGTCATAGAAGCACTTCAGAACGTCCGGTTTTGACTGTACTTGAAGTAAGGAAGGTCAAAAAACTAATTCTGGTCTTAGGCACTTGTAATAAAATATCATACTTTTTTACTTAAGTATACCAAAGATAATATTACAAAACTACATAATGAAGAAACTTGATATTAATTTAGTCGTGTCAATAAATTATATATTAAACTAGCTGATGCCCGCAGCGTCGCCCGCGATGGCGCTGTATGTGAAATTTTGCTGAATTTTCTTTGCTATAAACCTCACGGAGCCCGAGACCTTTCCAACGAATGCAAAACCGTGGAAATCGGTTCGTGCGTTCTGGAGTTATAGCGTCAGGAAGGAAAACCCGACTTATTTTTATATAAAGATTTACAGAGCAGAGTGCTGTTGAAGATAGCTTCATTTTGTTTAAACGAAAATGAAGATTTGTTTGTCAACTTTCTTTTTACTCAATGTGTGATATCTGAACGCGAATTATGCGTTTGTTTGGTCATACTCATATCATATATCGATTTCGCCATTCTGATAACTATTTATTAAAAGCTGCGATTTACCTGATTTCGTCGATTCTCTACTACATTTCCAACCTCTTTATGAAGATCTGTATTTAGAAACACTTTTCTTAGATTACAGTTGACTAAGGCTGGGAGAATATATGGGCCCCTTTAAATCAATTTCTTTGAAGTCATTTAGATCACATATAAATTCCAATATCCTATGAATCGAGTAGGTAATGTAACGTAATTCAATTGGCTTATCGCCAATATCGACGAAATATAGACATAACTAAATAGTGATGTAGGTATGATACTGCTAATCGTTGTCTGATAAAAGTATTCCGCGTAATGGTGGTACTAGTCGATGTCGTGGTACGCAGGATCGTCGCGAGTGAGAGCTAATCTAGAATTGTTTGGTGTCCAGTGATAAGGCTGAGAGTGCTGAGACAAGTGTCAGGTCCGCTGATTGGTGGTTTCACACATTCATTGTTTCACGAGACGCATTCTCACGCTAATGTTTCCTGGAGACGAATAAGTGTCTTGACAAGTCTCATATGCTGGTGTCAAGTCATTGATCGTTTCTCACGTACACTTGACGCTACTTTTATAGGACTCCGACGATCAATAACGAACTTGACGTCAATAAATCTCAGATCATATGAAAGTAACTTCAAGTGTGTGTGCTTTCTTTGCACGTCTGTGCATCGACGTGTAGGTAATGTAACGTAATTTACATGAGACTTATTAACTCGCATTGACCGTCTTTGGAGACCATTATACCAGTCTAAGGATGACGTGACGTAATAATAGTTAAGTCACATGAACATCTCCAGGACACATAACACCTAACACTGACTTGGAGTAGTTCTGGCACGGTAGGTGGTGCAACTGTCCAATCCTGCCCGATCTGGCAATAATGTAAACATGTCATGTTTTGACAATCGTTGTCTAAGACAGATGAGTAGAAAAATATAGTATGACAAATCATTGAATTTTTTACTATCCTCAGTAGGTATTTTAAATGAAAATAAATTATCATAAAGAAGTTATTTGGTGTTGAAATTATTGTAAGAACACTGTATGACTCCTGGATACTGGAATATAATCAGGGTGAATACTCAATTGCAAGTAACTATGGATATATAGGATCAAATGTGTTTGTTTACATTTTTGCACAAAGCTATTGAAATACAGTATACATACAAAGAACGAAATGACCGCTATATGTCCTCTATCTCTCGTTTCGGACCTGTTTAATTGCCCATAATAACGCTGATAGCTACCTATGTATTTTAAAAACACTTCAATTAGCGTATTTTTGGTTTTTCATACTTTATAAGAGCCAGCTCTCCTGGCACCGGTTTTTATACGCCTTTTTAAAAATAAAATCACGACTGTTTCGAATGGAGTGTTTTTGAAACATTTCAGTGTTATAAACTGCCAAAGAAATGTTACCATTTCCGTTACAATATGAATGTTTATGTATTATTCACAATATGTCTATGCGCATACACGTAATGTTATTCTGTCTATTATCAATGACATTAAAGGTCGTTTTTTGCGGTTCCGTAGTAAACAGGGTACCCGTTATAACATGAAGTACTATTATATTATCGTTGCTTAGTTTCCCTTCGCATTCAAGCTTTATATTTTATACCTTTATTACTCAAAAGCTAAATTTGACATATAGATGATAGATGACATTAGTCACGCCAGTAGGTAATCTCAATCAATCTGTCAACACTTACCAAATCCACACTGAACCGTGGTAAAAAGAGAACTTTATTAGAATAGCTTCATTAGTGGGACTGGACGTAGGTCTAAGAGAGTGCAAGACCTGCATTATACCCAATGATATATAAAAACTATAGATACGTTACCAACACTGAAAAATGGCAACAAAAAAATCTTTAGAGAGTAAAATGGAATAGCCAAAATTTCAGACGAAGGGCGCCGCAGGAGATCTCTAGTATGTAATAATAGCGACAAAACGTTAAGTGATGCCGGAAACGGCATATAATGTGTCATTATTATAATCATGTCAGACTTTCATAATAATGTTATTGAAACATCAAGTATTACAGAAAGCAAAATGACGATTTTGTCTAGTAAACACATTTTTAAAGTTATCGTGGATATCAGTGACAATTTACACGCAAAATCTATCTTATCACGATTTTATCTAATATTAATTCATGTCGGTTGTCACCGGTGTCTAGCATAAGCAATAGATATAACTTGTAAATTGGTTATGGGTAACAAAATTGAGTACGGATATTATGCGGAAATTCATTTTTAATGGTGAATGCTCTTGTCTGAATGTCAAGGTAACTATTTAAGGGGCGGTTAACCCGCACAAGTAGGCATTTGGCGCTCCCCTCGCCCCGGGCGCAAGACACACCGCGCGCCGGCAGCGGCAGTCAACTCTCATGCCACAGTATACAGTATAGTAGAAAGAAACAGCATGCTAACTTTGTTTGACGTAGTAAATGCATCTAACTTTATTAAGTGTAGTGATTTATTAGTTTCGTAAATAAAAATAAATGAGTTAATCGTAAATAAATTATGTATATTATACTATTATTTTTAAGCTAAAGAGTTTGTTTGTTTGTTTAGTTGTTCTAACTCTAGAGTCTAAGAGACTGCTAGGTGAATTTCAAGAGTTTCTTAACAGAATGTCCATTTTTGAAAAATACCAAAATATATAACATCACGCTAAGGCGAATAAGAGCTTAGCAGCAACGAAACATTTTTCGACAACTAGGATATTTCATTTCTTTTGAGAGTTTCCGTTGCGTACGTTTGCTACAGTTGCATAAAAAATGTAAATTACATAATAGCTGGTCATAAAAACATCTAAAGTTTTCTAAAGTTGGTATGCTAAGTATGAATCACGGGATCATTGTGCAATCCAAAATGGCCGCCGCGGTGTAATCACAAAATTTCATGATGGGTGTCGTTTAAAGGGTTTTTTGGTATGCTGAGTACGAATCACGTACTAATTTTGCAATCCAATATGGACGCCGCGCCGTAATCACAAAATGTCATGATGGGTATCGTTTAAGGGGTTTCTTGGTATGCTGAGTACGAATCACGTGATAATTTTGCAATCCAAAATGGCGGCCACGGTGTAATCACAAAAATTCATGATGGGGTATCGTTTAAAGGATTTTTTGGTATGCTGAGTACGAATTACGTACTAATTTTGCAATCCAATATGGCCACCGCGCCGTAATCACAAAATTTCATGATGGGTATAGTTTAAGGGAATTCTTGGTATGCTAAGTATGAATCACATGATAATTTTGAAATCCAATATGGCCACCGCGGTGTGATCACAAAATTTCATGATGGGTATCGTTTAAGGGGTTTTTTGGTATGCTGAGTACGAATCACATGATAATTTTGCAATCCAATATGGGCGCCGCGCCGTAATCACAAAATTTCATGATGGGTATCGTTTAAGGGGTTTCTTGGTATGCTGAGTACGAATCACGTGATAATTTTGCAATCCAAAATGGCGGTCGCGGTGTAATCACAATAATTCATGATGGGTATCGTTTAAAGGGTTTTTTGGTATGCTGAGTACGAATTACGTACTTACTAATTTTGCAATCCAATATGGCCACCGCGCCGTAATCACACAATTTCATGATGGGTATAGTTGAAGGGAATTCTTGGTATGCTAAGTATGAATCACATGATAATTTTGCAATCCAATATGGGCGCCGCGCCGTAATCACAAAATTTCATGATGGGTATCGTTTAAAGGGTTTTTGGTATGCTGAGTACGAATTACGTGATAATTTTGCAATACAATATGGCCGCCGCGCCGTAATCACAAAATATCATGATGGGTATCGTTTAAGGGGTGTATTGGTATGATGAGTACGAATCCTGTGATAATTTTGAAATGCAATATGGCCGCCGCGCCGTAATTGCAAAAATCCATGATGGTTATCGTTTAAGGGGTTTTTTGGTATGCTGAGTACGAATAACATGATCATTTTGGAATTCAATTTGGCCGCCTAAGCTATTTAGGCCCACTTGCGCGAAGAGTCGAGTTAAATATATAAATATAGAGTTAGTTAGCTCTGAGTTAAATAAATAACTTCTTAACTCTGACCACGTCTTGCACAATTGCAAATTGGCACGCGGTTAACTAACTCACAGTAAACCAAACAAGTTTTTTTAGTCTGTGTCGTTCCATGCAATCCAACCACACACAAATGTTAGAACGAAGAATGGAACATGTGTCTCTATCTCTTTTACACTACAGTCTGCTACGTATGATTTACGATACTACCATTTACGATACCCGTCTCCGATATCTCCTTCCGTCCAAGACTCGCTCATGAGCAGACGCGTATACAATTTCTATTTAAAATATTTAATGTGGCTAATTACGAACCTACGCAACTTACACCTTTAAGACTAAAGTTTAAGTGACTAATATCGCATCACCTCATTCATCATCAACCGCGACGTCATCGTGCGCACCGTCCGCCAAGTGGGGAAGTCCCGCCTACGAAGAGCATAGTCGACATAATAATTGCTGTCTCGCTCCGTAATAACACGGCAAGCGTATGCTCGCTGTTGATGGTAATAACTTTTGAGTTTTTACTCTGATAAGATTGGCGATAAACAATGCCTCGAGTACAACGCTCACCTCAACGTGAAACAACGAAGACTAACTCGCCACAAGCACATGGGTGGTCGGACTCGGATATATCACGGCAAACATCCAGCAAGCAGGGTGCGAGAAATAAACGTTCATGCCCATATTCTCCGCCGGGTACTGATATCCAGGACTTCAAACGGGAAATTCAGGAAATGCTATTGAACTGGAAAAAAGACCAAGAAACGTATTTTGATAAAATTTATAATGACCAAACCGCATCTTTGAATAAACTAGTCAAGGAAATAGCTGATTTGAAACTCCAAAATGTAGCCCTCCAGAAGACAAACAGTGAAATTGAAAAAACCGTCTCCTTTATTAGCAACCAGTATGATGACATGGCCAAACAAATTCAAACACTGAATAAAGAAAAACAAGCTGCCAGAGAGTGTATACGGAAGCTGGAAATAAAAATACAAGATCTACAGCGGTCATCACGGCCCTCTGCTATAGAAATCCGCAATGTTCCACCAAAAGATAATGAATCACAGTCGGACCTGGCCACGCTAATCACCAAAGTGGGATCTACAGTGAATATGACAGTGAATACAACGGAACTCCGTGACTTCTATCGCTTACCCGGTAAGTCAGATACCGTTAGACCTATAGTGGTTGAATTTCCGACTGTTCAGTTGAAAAACCAGTTGCTGGCTGCGGTTCGTACCTATAACAAAAATCACCCGGATAGTGGACGACTGAACACTCACTGTTTGGGGCTGATGGATGATCGCAGACCAGTGTACATATCTGAGCATCTCCCACCTAGTTCTGGGAGACTTTTATTTATGGCTAGAAACTTTGCCAAGGAACATAAATACGACTTTTGTTGGTCCAAGAATGGAAACGTATTCCTAAGAAAAAATACAGGTGGCAAGCAAACCCTGGTGAAGTCGGAGGAATCCTTGCATGAATTACAACAGCAAATAAACCAGTGACTGCAGCCGGTAAAATTTAAACTAACTTTTTTAACACCTTTTGTAAATTTTGAAATGCTTTTTGTTAACCTTAGATATTGCACTTCTTTGAATGTTTTTTATATGGGCTCTGTAGAACTAACAAATGTATATAAATCACTAGAACACTACTATACTACACAAAACACAAAACTATACACTCAAAACTGCAACTTATACAAAAATAATCATCAATCATTCCTACATGTAAACACTCCTACAAATAATTTCCAAGGGATAGGCAGAGACAAGTTACCTAGACTTTCACATACTATGTGTCAACACAGAATACATAACTTCTCAGTGCAACGACAATTTGAACGAAAGATTACGTCTACAATTCAACAAACATATTACGAAAATACATCATACATACGAATCGAAGAGAAAAGAATATCTACCAAGCAATATATGGATATTTCTTGGACTACATTTAAAATAATATATATTTTTTATTTATTGTATAATCTTTGTATATACTACTATTACTTGCATAACTTGACAATTGTATGCAATGTCTACAAAATAAATCAGTCGGCTATAAGCGCGTGCACAACTCAACTCCAGGGATACTGGACAGTTCTTGATAAAATCCGTTGGGTACGCTCGAGTAGGTCTCTAAGCGTCCTGCTTTCACATTTGAAAAGGATAAGTAACACCGCTCTCGAGCACCAAACGTCAAACAAAATAGCTCTCGGCGGCGGGACCACTAGGATGCTACACAGCGGTGTCAAGCGACCACTCGCAATCGGCACTAACACTCCCTCACAGTTTATTTTGAACACCCCTCACTGGAATAAAATCGCTATTATCAATGGACGCACTACGTGATATTATAAATAACTTAGATAAATTAACTGTGGCCCAGGTATACAAATGCGCCGTAAATAGATGTTGCAAGCTAATAATGCCCCGAAACGCGATAAACATCTTACATCTTAACATCAGAAGTATTAATAAAAACTTTTCAGAAGTTTTGTGCCTTCTTGTTTCGATGAATATCAATTGTGACGTACTCGTCTTTACCGAATGCTGGCTTCAAACAACAGGTGTCCTACCGATTTTAGAAGGGTATACGGCATATCGGTCTCAAAGACTCATCAATCAGAATGACGGTGTAGTTATCTATATCAAAAAGAGTCTTAATCATCATGTTTTAGAGCCAGTTTTTCATGGTGCCAGCTGTCTGGTTTGCACTATTGAAAATCGAATATCAATTGTGGCAATATATAGACCACCGTCAGAAAAAGACTTCGATGTATTTTTCAACAGCTTAGACGACGCTCTCTCTCTAAATTGCAAGCGATACGCAAATGCTTTGGTGATAGGCGATATTAATATTAACATAACTCCAAACAACAATGACGCCACAACTCAAAAATACCTTAATCTCACGGTTTCTCATGGGTTTCTTCCGGCTTATTATATGCCTACTCGCGATGAAAGCTGTCTCGACCATGTTTTGCTGAAGACCAAACATAGAGCAGTAACGTTATTAATTGATACGTCAATTACCGATCATGTTCCAATTCTACTGAACTTAGAAGCCTCCTCACTCAGAAACCGCACTAGTACGCTAAAAAAGACTACTCTGAATTTCGAGAATGCAGTCAAAGATATAAATAACTATGACTTCACGAGTATACTGCGTACAGCCGACCCCAATTTTGCTATAGACTCTCTGCTCCATTGCATGTCAACAATAATGAAAAATAATACCTCAACTAAGACGATCCCTTGCAGAACAAAAATTATCAAACCATGGATAACTGACGGGTTGCTGAGATGTATGCGAAACAGAGATAAAATGCATCGAAAAAGTAAAAATGAACCGTATAATGTTATTCTCAAAACAACATACTTACGCTATCGCAACTTCTGCAACAAACTTTTAAAGAATCTAAAATTACAACACGAAAAACATACCTTCACCCTAGCACGAAATAATCCAAAAAAAATGTGGGAAGCGATACGTAAAGTAAGTGATACTCACAGCAGTTCTCGCGCAATCCCTGTGGAGCTCCTAGAAATTGACAGGTGTCCGTCGAAATCAATAGATTCTGTTAACAGTTTCTTCGCCAATGTGGGTAAAACACTTGCATCACAGATTCCTCAGCAGCCGCCACATGCCCCGGCACAGATCAATACTATAAACCAACCCGCAAACTCAATCGTTTTGCTTGAAACGAACATAGAACAAGTTGAGCGAATCATAAAAGATCTCCGTGTAGACAGTGCCTCTGGCTGGGACGGGATTCCACCTACGCTACTCAAAGCTACAAGCAACGTCCTTTCTCCGCTGATAACACATATCTGCAATCTTGCGATAACCACGGGCATCTTTCCTAAATCCCTCAAACGAGCTATAGTACACCCAATACACAAGGCAGGAGACAAAGGCAGTGTCACAAACTATAGGCCTATCTCAGTTTTACCCGTAATATCAAAGATATTGGAAAAAAATTATATGGAAGCACCTCGTTAGCTACCTAAATAAATTTAAAATTATATCAACCAACCAATACGGTTTCAGAAAAGGAGTATCGACAGAGGATGCTGTAAATGCATTAATAGACTTCACTGTAGACAAGATGGACAAACGACTGAGATGCGTAGGCACATTCCTAGATCTTTCTAAGGCCTTCGACACCGTCTCTGTTTCCACGCTAATTGAGAAATTGGAGCGAGTGGGAGTGCGTGGTATTGCGCTAGAACTATTTAAAAGCTTCCTCGCCGATAGAACCCAATGTGTGAAAATTGGCGAGCACATCAGCAACGTGGAATCACTAACATTTGGTTTGCCGCAGGGAAGTATCCTTAGTCCCGTATTATTCCAGATTTATGTGAATGAACTCTGTGAACTGTCTCTGCCCTCCACTCGCGTCATTGCCTATGCTGATGACACGGTATTACTAACAAAAGGAATCGACTGGGAAACCACAAGAAGTAACGCTGAGGCAGCACTTAGCATGGTAATGAGATGGTTAGCCAAAAATAGTCTTACACTAAATTGGAACAAGACTAAGTTTATCACCTTTGGCCCCAGAACATCCTCACTACCTTCTGAATCTTCTTTTGTCATCAAAGCTCACATGTGCGAAGATACTGGCTCTTGCTCTTGCGAAGTGATGACTAGAGTCACTGAAATCAAGTATCTCGGTCTCCAAATAGACGCTTGCTTAACCTGGGAATCACAAATACAGATATTGTGCGCCCGTATCAGAAAACTTATTTTTGTATTTAGAAAATTGAGAGTGTCAGCGACCATCGATATCCTGAGAATGACCTATAACGCTCTGTGTGAGTCAATACTAAACTACTGTGTCACAGCCTGGGGCGGTGCAGCCAAGACCATCATGTTACTAGCCGAGCGTGCCCAAAGAGCGGTAATTAAAGTCATCCTTAAAAAGCCATATAGGTACCCCACTCAGGAACTTTACTCGGAATACAAGGCGTTAACTGTCCGTCAAATATTCATAATGCGCGCTGCAACAAGAAAACATTCAAGTCTCCCAATAAACAAAGATACAAAGAGACGACCGCTTCGGAGAAGACCGGAGCCTGTATGTCCAAAGGTATACACACACACCGCATTTGCAAAACGACACTACCCTTACTTGAGCGCTCTGTTGTATGCTCGACTACACCGTAAACTAAATATACATAACCTAAATTTCTATCAATGTAAAAATAAAATAAAAAAACATTTACTCACCTTGGATTATTGCGACACAGAAGAACTACTGAAACCACCTTATACATAACTAGGTAACACACACACACACACACACACACACACACACACACACACACACACACACACACACACACACACACACACACTACCCCCCTACACACATCGCACACTTACACACTAGTAAAAACATCACTTCTAGACAAAACCGCCCATTTATTTAATTTACTTTATTTCATTATATATTTTCTTTTATTTTTATGATACACATGCTACAACTTGACACGTCATACGTAAATACACAACCTCAGAAAACAAGAGTCAAAGACGGAGGGATGTCTCCCGTAACACAGGACTTCCTAGCACGGGAGGCATCGATCCATAAAAGGAAAATTCTCTGTAATAAGTCATAATGCTATGTATCAAACAATATGTAAGATAATGATGGTACGCTAATAATAAAATATTATTATTATTATTATTATACCAATCATAAAATTTTCTGATTACGGCGCGGCGGGCATATTGGATTGCAAAATTATCACGTGATTCGTACTCAGCATACCAAAAAACCCCTTAAACGATACCCATTATGAAATTTTGTGATTATGGCATGGCTGCCATATTGGATTGCAAAATTATCACGTGATTCGTACTCAGCATACCAAAAAACCCCTTAAACGATACCCATCATGAAATTTTGTGATTACGGCGCGGCGGCCATCTTGTATTGCAAAATTAGTACGCGATTCGTACTCAGCATACCAAAAACCCCTTAAACGATACCCATCATAAAATTTTCTGATTACGGCGCGGCGGGCATATTGGATTGCAAAATTATCACGTGATTCGTACTCAGCATACCAAAAAACCCCTTAAACGATACCCATCATGAAATTTTGTGATTATGGCACGGCGGCCATATTGGATTGCAAAATTATCACGTGATTCGTACTCAGCATACCAAAAAACCCCTTAAACGATACCCATCATGAAATTTTGTGATTACGGCGCGGCGGCCATCTTGTATTGCAAAATTAGTACGCGATTCGTACTCAGCATACCAAAAAACCCCTTAAACGATACCCATCATGAAATTTTGTGATTAAGGCGCGGCGGCTATATTCGATTGCAAAAATATCACGTGATTCGTACTCAGCATACCAAAAAACCCCTTAAACGATACCCATCATGAAATTTTGTGATTACGGCGCGGCGACCATATTGGATTGCAAAATTATCACGTACTTCGTACTCAGCATACCAAAAAACCCCTTAAACGATACCCATCATGAAATTTTGTGATTACGGCGTGGCCGCCATGTTGGATTGCGAAATTATCATGTAATTCGTAGACATTTTAATGCATTAGGTAGCTGGTTACCATGTCGTGAAAACACTTAAAAAGTAAAAGATCACCACATTTTTACCATGAGTCGCGTATGTATTTGTAACGGTTAATCTAATTACATTTTGCCCATTACTGATATTTTTATACTGTGGCGCGATTTCAACGTAATTTGGCATAATAATTACGAAATAGTTGCGAAAAAAACTGACACAGGTCCTGCCTCCACAAGCGCCAGGGCGAGACTGATCGGCCGTCAGCGGCGCAATTCTATTGCGTTTGGTAGATATTCGTACATGATAACTATGTAAATAGTTGTTTATAGAAAAACGCTCGGAAAATGTGTATAAAAACTTAATACCTTTAATTGAGTGCAAAAAAAATATATAAAATGTTAATAGTTTAGCCACAGTATTGAAAAAACTTTTCTGAGAGAGTCAACTTTGGGATTTTTTTCTGTCTAGTGAAATTTATTGCATCGTGTAACGGGCTCGGAATATGTTTAGCTTATATCCTTAACTATTATATATATATTTTTCAGATTTAAAAACCCTTTACTTTTTGACTAGGATTGTTTCAAAAAACTCAAAATCTGACCCACGCGGCCTTAAGCTTACTACTGCCTCAGCATTGTTGGTGGTAGTGTATGTAACTGCTGTGCTGAGGTCTCGTATTTGAATCCTGGGTCGGAAATAGTATTTGTGTACTACACACCACCAAATTAAATTACTAAAGCAGAAGCTTATAGTAATTTGATTTGGTGGTGAAGGCCTGAGTTTGTCCCATCCAGTAAATTCCCATTTCCAGATCATTGATCGAAATTTCAATCAGTTATTACAATTCTTATACTTCTACACCAATATCCGGTTTTATCAAAGTCCGTTGACAGAATTTTTCTTCAATATTTGCGATACCTATTTGGTGGTCATTCTGTAGCTATGAAAAGCTCCACTGCCTCTAACATGTAGGTACTCTCAAGTAAAAGATACGCAAACATTTTAGTCTAGTCAAACTGGTTTCAAAATTTGTTTGGCAACCACATCGTTATTTTATTGACTTGGAATATAAAGTAAAATGTACTTTACTCGGTGTAATTATTTACTATAGGTAGGTACATACAGTTCTAGTGTCTATTTCCTTAACCTCAAATCTCAGGTGTATTCTAAAAAAGGTTGTAGTGAGTTGCTAGCTAACGTCTTTCCTATTCTATCTGTGCCAAAGTTTCTTTCATTACATCAGAAAAGGCAGAATTTAGCAGGTAGCGTTGGTTTGAATCACTTAAAAATTTAATGGCTCTAATCCATACGTAACTCCTGAAGTTGTGTCTCTTATCAATACAATCCAACTCATGCTTTTCATTAAGTAGATTGCTTTATTTTTAAGCCTGATTGTGTAGATGTCAATGACTCATAAAATACATATTACTTAAACATTTCGAATTTAAAATTCGAACGCATCACCTTTTGTCAGCCATGAATTATGCAAAACCAACCAATAACGTTCTCGTATTCATTTTCACGGATATATTATTCAATAATAATGATGATTTTAAAAACAATAATGTATATGTGTCATTCATACCACATTCACATAATTTATATACTCCATTGTGTTAAAGTTAAAATATTGTACAAATTATATTCAGCTTTGTTACCAAGAGATATTTCTCTCACGGTTACTGATGTTTCAGCTGTGATTTATGTTTGATTTAAATTCGTTCGCGTTTGAAAGTCAAGTTTTATCTGAATAGTCATCTATCGTTAAGGTTTTTTTGAAAACTAATTTGATTCTATAAATATATGTCTAAATACCTATCTAAAAGTTCATTCCATGCCAGGATATAAATTGTTTTGTATTTTAACCGCAACTCATGCATATATAAGAAAATAAATGTTACATGGTATTAGTAAGTTTAAAAATATGATTGGTCAAATGCTTAAATTGTTGCATCTGTATACACCTCCGGTAAAATTAAGCGTGAGCATAATATGTATTTATGTACACAACTGTTAACAATTTACCTACCATTTCACTCAAATGACTCATTGCGGTGCTGAAACATAACATAGGAATTATAATGGTAAGAAAGGGCCTATAAGGTTGGGTGTCGGAAACTATACCTTCACAGGCCCTGAAGACCCATCACACTCATGAATAGAAAATTACTTACATGCCGACCATTTGCAGTAATCACATGGACAATCATAACAAACACGTAGAGATAATATCCCTATTTTTTTCAGATGTACTACTTTCACAATGATAAGGATATACACGCCTTATCTAGAGTGCTGTGAAAAAAATAGATAGCATAAATTATAACTAATGACCTGATAACAAAAAAATAACATTTCAACGACAATCTATCTTTACGTATTATCTGAAAGTTTACTTTATACTTGCTATAAAAACTTAGTACTTTCTTTAATCAGGTACTTGTTGATAGAAAAGGAAGGTTTTTCGTGTGCATTTCATGAAAAAGGTAATCTCTCACGGGTAACAGGTCAGTTTTGGCTTCAATATATGTACCTATAATAAAGGAAACCAACGTTGATCATTTTGGTTAGCGGGACCCAGGATTATTTTTCATTTTTACAATACATTAATCTAGATTGTTAATCTCATTCCGTTAGAAATCTATGCATATAATATAATACGTAATTAGAATAATAAGTAAGTATAGAATTAATTAACCAACAGGTAAAACCCAAATCACTGTTTCAGTAGTTAGGGAGCTAGAAACACACACCTATTAGAAATTCTAATATAAAACATAGGTAGGACTATAATTAGGTATATTTGTTACCGTATAGTAACAGAAATGACTAATGTTCTATTGTACAATAACAAATTTAGTATTCATGAGTTCATTGCGATTGTTGAAATAAATTTCTACATCCAAAACTAAGGTAGGTATTATTCAACTTTGTACCTACAAGTTGTTATTAAAATTTTGATGAGAAGAAAAGAGACAAAAGATTTTACGTCTAAAATAGTCTTCTAATTGAATATTAAACATAGACGAAACGTTATAAGGTCCTAGTATTTAAGTAATCCAAGTATTATTTGACTAAATACCAGATATTATTTAATATTTCATTGATAAATATTTATAAATAAATATTTTGAAATTTGATACGATTGATTCGAAACGATTCTTAGACAACAATCAATTCGAGTAATCTCGACGAGATAGAATTGGCTAAATTTCAGATTTCTAAAACAGCTGTTACTAATCTAGACAATAGTTAGGGTAGGTGAAAGAACATGTTACTTATCTAGACAATCGGCTTTGCATTCCAATTAAATAAACATGTAATTAAGATCGTATCTTTTCTAAGCGAGTCTTAGATTGATTACTTTTGAATAAAAAGGTTTTTAAATTTGTTGGTCCTTTAGTCAAAGTTTTCTTAATGTTTGATATTTTATACTTATAATAGCTTTGTTATTTACGAACAAATTTGTGAAAATGGTTTGTTGACTGCGTATGTTGATGTGATATCTAGAAATGAACATAATTTGTATTTTATTTATTTTACACTTTATTGTACGCCAAGTAAATAAAATTATGATACATGCATTCCGTGGAAGTAGCTGTACAATAGGCGGCCTTATCGCTATAAAGCAATTTCTACCAGGCAACTTTTGGATGGAGAATGTTGGTCGGAGGTAACGAGAGATAGTTCTTAGGCGTACTCTCGAATCGAATATTTTAATGGGTTCCATAAGTCGGGGCTAGCTAGACGATGGCGTTCCATCCGTCAGGGTTAGATGATAGGTTGCCAGTCTTCAGCTCGAGTCACTGTAGTGCAGTCTCCTGCTGAAAAATCCATAGTTTCTACATATTAAATACTATTGCGGCGAGGGGTATGACAACATTAGAAAATACTATTTTTATACAGCGCCATCTCGTAGTTTTGGGTACCTACTTATGTACGTCTGCCTGAAGAAAACTTCATCAGAGCGAAGCTCAGCGAACCACCTGGTATATGATAAATTTTAAAACGTAGACCAATATACTTATCATTTTATAGTAACTATAAAAATAATAAGACAAGAATTAGAAGACCTACGTCATACTTAAGGAGCTCAATGAAGTCTTGTGATAAGGGGGACGTTGAACCTTAAGATAAGGCATAATTTGTTCTACAGCACATCATTCTATACATATGTATTGCCTATGAGTATTTCTTACAATAGGCTGTTTATTTTGCACTCAGAGTAATGTTATTACGAACTATTTTATAATAGATACAATCGATAACAATGACTATTTCAAGAAAGATATCTGAAATTCTGTTCGGAATAAATTGATTGAAAAATAACAATACATACTTAGTTAATTTCCCATAACACCGCGGGGGTGGTCTCGGGAAGATTATTGAGTAAAAAACTAAACAATTAAAGTTGTTTTAATATTATTCCCAAATGTAATCTAAATAATATGTTTATGCTATAAATTATTTGTTTCTATAAAATCAATTTCGCATAATAAATAAATAAACTGCGGGTCGTCACAATCTGCGCCTGTCCATTTCAACACGGCAATAGGCTCACAACCTATTACGTGAGACACAGAACTATAAGGTGAAGTGTGGGCGTATACTCTGCCTACCCCTAGGAGATGGAGGCGTGACTATATTTATCTATAAAATAAATTTTGTGTAGTTCTGCCTTGAAATCGCTTTGGTTGAATTTAAAGAGGCTGCAAATATTTTGTTACTACGGTCCACATCGTTTCTTAAAACATTGGTTTGGTTACCGATTGACAGATGTAAACTCAAAAAAAGCTCTGCAAAACATGAACCATAGAGGAAATATTCCTTTGTGAAGAAACAAGTGCTTGCAGCATCGTCAATGCACTGTGTCGATGCCCTCGGAAAGCCCTTATTTCTAATTGTCAAAATTAATGTAATCAACACAAACGAATATTTCCTTTATAAAACGCTAATAATTATAAATTATTCTTAGTGAATCGAGGTCGTATTCTAAGTAGATATGCTTGAGTATCGGTTTGCCACAGAGTAACTCTCTACTGACCTATGTAACCCTAAAGGATAACGATAGTGATTAATTGAACAACTACCCTCAATTATTGACGACTTATCGGATTCATAGGGACACAGCGCAAATTAGAGATAGTACAGATGGAAACCTACATACTAAATTCGCTGAGGCTACGCACACATACGGATTCTTTGGCGGGAACTGGAAGGAATCGTGTCGCGTCGTTTTGTAAATTTGCAAAATTAGTGTATTTTCGAGTGTATCAATGGTGGATTCTACATAAACGTTCGACAACGTGCACTAGTGTTGGGAAGTGATAAAACGCAGTGAATCGCAACTTTACAGTTTCTGACAAAAAATCTAAAGAAACTTTCAGAAATGTATCCACCGCTTTTCTGAAGGAAGACTGACTTTGACTTAGGGCTGTACTTGACTTTGACTGGACTTAGAGGACGAGGACTGTGACTTATTAAATGAAGCAAAATGAAGAGATGATAAATATACAAGACTTGGCTGTATGGCTCAAATTGCCTTTGCCTATACGCAAATGGATAAATAAAACTACTACTACTACTACTACGCACACATAGACAGCTTATTCACAGACACGAGGCCAGGCGCTCTCAACCGAATTTTCGATACTGATTTGGAGTGTGTGTAGCAGAGGGTAGATGTGAAAAAAAAGTACATACATGAGTTTTCTGAAAATTAGAGATAGTACAGATGTACTATCTCTAATTTGTGCCCATAGATAGTGTAGTTACTCATTCAGCCCATTTGAAAGTTTTAGAGCATTCAAATGCATTTATTGTGTCTTTTGAATAATTTAAATTATGTAGTCACCACGTTTTTTTGTTGTAGTATACAATAAAAATACCTAGTTACAATTTAGACACAGTATGGCAATGTAGGTAGCATGTAAAAATATGGAAACCGTATCAAGAAGATTTTCTAACGTCCATACACGTTGGAAAATCAAATCGTCAATGTAAAATTCGGAGCGGGAACCGGGAAGTAGTAAGCCAAATTTTATATCATATATTTCTACACATTCTTAGTTATGTATAAATTTAATAAAACGTACGTTAAAAATTTATCTTTAGGTACAATTTTTTATAACACGGAGAATATTCGTTTACGTAACTCTCACCGCCTAATAATAATTAAAATAAATTGATTGTTTAATATGAATAAGCAAGTTTTATTACTTATTACCTAGGAATTCGGAATTATTTACTTCGTAACCGGTAGCTACATGCTAATAAAAAAATAATGAACTCTAAAGTTGTTGCTAAGTGCTACGGGCCATTTAATTTTTGCTTCACTTTTAGAATGCAAGATGTCAATGTCAAACGCGTTGTCAAATTATTGCTCGTATTTTTTTTTACGCTATGAGAAACATACATACACATAGTCACGCTTTAATTCCAGAAGGGGTAGGCAGAGGCATAGTATACGCCCACATTTCACCGTAATATAGGTTTATGTCCCACGTAATGGTGGTAAGCCCAGTGGCCTTGGCATAAGGCCTTCAACTTGGCTTAACAATTGTCATTTTACTTACTTACAACCGAGTTTCATTTCACTATGAGATGATAATGAGAATTTCATTAAGATCCATACTTTGTCAGCTATGAAAGGTTTCTAAAATCTATTCTAATTTTAAAGTTTTGTTCTTATAACCAATGATATAAAAACTATAGATACGTTATAGACACTTGAAAATGGCAACACGTAAAGAAGGTAATTACCTGAAAATCTGTGACGCGGCTGTAGGGTTAGCGAAAGTTCTATTAGCACTGTTTTAAATTCTGTTAGTAAAGAAAACTCGAAGAAAACATGCCTTCATGTATCTTCAGATGATGCACAAGTTACACAGCAACTGTTCAATATAAAAACGTGTCATTTCATGCGTAAGAACAATAGAAATAATAATATTATTTCATTTTCTCGGATCGATAAAATGGCGGCAAGCATAATAATAATACTCTATAGTCAGTGGTTTGGCGCCCGCGACCCGTAAGGGGATGTCGGGGAGATTTTGTACTAATGTTTTATTTTGCTATTTGAATATCTTTTTTATTTAGTAAATTATATTTCTTTAAAAAAATAATGAAACATAATAATAATATATTAAGATTATAAAAATGATTTAAATTACAAATATTTGGATTACTTACTAGGTACTAATTTATTATTTATTAAATAAATGTTTCTGTATGATATTGTTATATTTTTATTTTATGACTTAAATTACGTTAATAATTACTAATCCGATAAAGTACATTAACATTTTATAAATTTTAATATTACATACTTTACCCGTAAATACATTAACCATATTATGTCTCAGTAAGTGAAATTCAAGTTTCCCTTTTCCCCACATTCCTCTAATATTGACTTCATGCATGCTACCAGGCTACCACAGATAATTTACAGAATTCTTTTTTCAAATTTATAAAAGTGTAGCTGTTTTTGAAAGCCGCAATGTTCGTGTATAACGTGTCTATATATGATACGTCTTTGCTTATAACTCGGTTTTTTTCTGTGTGAACATTAACATCGGTCGTATGATGATGATGAGTCTCGATAGCACTCGATCCATTCCTACTAAACATAACCTTTGCCGGTCAAGGGTTACTTTCCCGGAGCTCGGGGCCATAGGCGACGATGATACTAGTCGACAAGAGTTCGGCATACGATTCTTAAGGCGTTCCCGCATGTAAAAATAGGGTTAGTTTTTCCTACTCAGCGCTTCTCATTATCATGGCATACCTAATTGTGAACACATATAATATGATTGAGTGATTGGTACGTGATGAGTTCTATCCTCCTGATAACATCCAGCCAGGATTTCTTGGTTTACGCGGTTGATAGTCACTTGTCTTACATGGTAGCCGCGTTCTCTGCAAAGCGTGACCATTCCAATAGATTCATCAAGTTGACCATTTTGGTAGTAAATCTAATACATATCTGATGCTATTTTATGAAAAAATACTAATAATGTTTCAAAAAAAGGAAGATAGATCGGAATAACAAGTAGGTACAAGCTACATTTAATGAGTTTTTTTTTGCGTCACAGCTCAATTAGTTAGTTTTTACTTACACTTACAATCTATAATCGTAATTGGCTTGAAACTGATCACAAGAAACGTGTGAGTGTATGAAATTTATTACTCAGTTTTTTTCGGATTTGTGGTAAACATCCGCGTCAAAGTTTTTTCTTTACTGGATTCTGAGATATTCATCAAGACTTTGGGGGCTCGGCGCAGGCGTGGCAATGTACTCAGTGTTGTATTACAGTACGTTTCTAAAAACTGAAGAAAACGCTTTAGCGTTTATCATTTTGGAATAAGGTCCTACTCCTAAGTGTCTGACGAGACTGGCGTGGGTGGCTCATAATCGTCTTTTTAATTTTAATCTTTGATTTGAAAATTATCCAGCAGTCACTCCAATTACCAATTACGCACAAAATCGCAAAAAAATAGTAGCCTAAAAATAAAAGCTGGTCTTTTTTTTGTTTTAGTACGTGAGGGAAAGTCCTCATGGATATTATACCGGACTCCTACCGATTAAAAAACCCCACATGTCTTTCTAATAGCCTACGAACGGGAGCCCCGGGTAGCCCTCGGAAGGATATCCCAGGACTCTGTCTGTCTGCAGATTTCAGCAAGCGGTCCGATAAACTTACACAGGTCTTTGTGAAGTCCCAACTGTACTCGATGAGGTGTCACGTGCACTATGATCTCTCTCTATATCTGCACTATATCTCTAAGTTTGCCGCTGGCATAGAGGCTGGTGTAGAAGCGTAGTATGGGAGGCGACCAGCAAACTTAGAGCGAACGGGAAGAAAATTGTACTTTAAGGTACTTAAGTACCTGTTTTCTCTGTTCTCTGGTACTAACATGTTTTGCCTCAATTGTCTAAGGAACAGTAATAAGTGGGTGTGTGCAGTAAGTCACGCGATTGATAGCAACACAGCCGCATGTGAGTAAATGGACGCTCCATTATATTATAAAGGATTTTCCGAGTATAATGGCTGCAATTGTTTGCATTTCTGCTCTTGCGCACCCTCCGTAAAGTGCTAGTATTACATGCACTCGTACTCTACACTGAGTAGAATAAATATATAGGTAGTTATATTGCTACTTAAATCACATCTTTGAAAACATATTTCATGTTTTGGTTTAAATCGTTTTTTTTGGAGATTTTGCTACTTTTGCAGACTTTGCAGAATAATATGTGTAGGTATGTATTTTCAAAGCAAATTGGGTCTTGATGTTGTCTCTCAACTAGGATTTCATTCTTGACCCATTTCAGATATTTAACTTGCAACATCTACTTAAATTCTTACTTTTCTAATTTATGCATTCATGTGATAATACGGTGGTATTCATTGTTTTTTAAGGGTCCGTAGTAAACCAAGAACCTTAATAGTTTCACCATGTGTTTTGAAGCGCTCGTGGCCCCGCGGACTCAGTGTTCTGTAAACGATCACTGCAGTAAGCAACATTTACTATGGCCGGATATGGATGGGTGACCACCACGTGGACCACTTTGTGACATTTATTTACGAGCGTTTCCGTGCTTCGGAAGGCACGATAAGCCGTTGGTCCCGGTTGTCAGTAAAATGACAGTCGTTAAGCCAAGTTGAAGGCCTTATGGGCGGCTTGAAAACTTTCAACTGTGGGTCGTCACAACCTGCGCCCGGGTCGGCAGCGCGTGTGTAGCGCCTCTGGTGTTGCAAACGTCTATAGGCTACGGTTACCAACCTTCCGGTGGGCCGTAAGCTTGTCTGCCACCTAAGTAGTATAAAAAAAAAAAAAAAAAAAAAAAAAATATGTCACCTCAGAAGCCTTGGAAATCGATCCAAAGTAGGATTACAATAATATCAGAAAAATAGTAGATATCCCCACTGTAAATCATACTTTACTAAACATAAATTTGATAAATAAATAAATAAATAAAAATAACTTATTATTCTTCACAAATTAACAGCTACGGAACCCTACATAAGACAAGATCCGATACACACTTTGCTGAATTTTTGTTGTATTATTGCACACTGCATTAGAACTGCAAGAAAGGTACCTTGAATGGAACGCAA
Organism: Miltochrista miniata; assembly: GCA_933228765.1. Lineage (NCBI taxonomy): Eukaryota > Metazoa > Arthropoda > Insecta > Lepidoptera > Erebidae > Miltochrista > Miltochrista miniata. The sequence continues at coordinate 20,790,984 of OW121766.1, read as the reverse complement.
GGGCATGAATAAAAATTTTAGTTTTGTAATAATTATACCGGGTTATTTTTATGTTGAATAAGTACTTTTATTTGTAATTTTCTTCAATGTAACATCACGGCTATTTTTGTAAGAATTATTATGTAAGATATATATTTTGTAAGAATTAAACATTACCAGCTGACACTCACAACTTGTGTGTTACACTTTTCATTGCTGCTCAGCTCCTATTCATTGTAGCGCGATGATTTATAGCCTATGACACTCCACAATAACGTAGCTTTCTAATGGTGAAATAATTTTGAAAATCGGTTCAGTAGATCCAGAGATTACCCCTTACAACGTCACGAACGTTACCTCTTTATAATATTAGTTTAGATTTCAGTTGTAAGTACCGACTATTTAATTTTCTTTGCAACTATAGGTCTATGTAACTGAGGTAAGGAGGCTATTATACAAATTACAATTTCTCCACAATGCAATAAATTAAAATATATTAATATTTTAACTGAATAAATTAGTTTTTATAAATAATTACCTAACTAGCAAACACAAAATTTGACCTTTCTGTTACCGCTAAAAAGCTGACAACAAATTTAAAACTATAAATTATTTCCCAACTCAATCAAATCAGCATAAAAGAGTCTGCGACTGCTGTATAATAAGCTGCATTTTCTTTTAGATTTACTTTTCTTTAATGGTGGAGAATGCTTTTAAGATTTGAGTCCCACTAAATTAAATGAGTAATTAATAAATTAGAGTCAAGCGAACACCACGAAGGGGTCGAATATGCAACAATCAAATTGATGCGAAGGATCAGATCTTAATACAACTATATTTTAGACATAAGGATCTAAGTATATAAAATACTATGTAGGTATCTGACTCTTACAATGTGACTTGACCCTAATTGCATAACTATCCTAGAGATTCTATTATATTGGATGGTAGAGCTGAGCAGATTGACGTTGTGTCTAAATGGAATATTCCAGTGAGAGTGGCTCTAGTGTGAACACTTACACACTATAGAGTCGCGCTCATTGGAATATTATACTGGAGACCAAGGTGGGACACTTTCTAAAGCTTTAAATAATAATTTATAATAAATAATAATTGACACAACGCTATCCGATCTCAAAGTAAGCTAGGACACTTCCCACCGTGGTCTCCAGTAACCTGTAAAGGAATATCTGCTTTCTGGTGCAGGTATACATGACAAGGTTGGTCTTGGAGAGTCAGACATGAAACTAAGAAGTACCTAATCATCATCTTATTAGTAATTTTCATGACCGTCCACTTTACCAGCTGTGGTTTTACTTAAAATTATGTCAGTATGTCAAATTCAGATAACTGATATTTTATTTACTCTTTCAATAGCACTACGTCACAAAAAGAGCGCTTACTTCCCTGCCTTTTTTTTTTATTTAACGTGAGGGAAAATCCTCATAGGATGTTATGCCGGTCTCTTACCGACTAAAAAACCTCACGTTACGCCCAATAGCCTATGGTTGGGAGCCCCGGGGAAGCCCTCGTATGGATGTCCCGGGACTCCCAACAGACCTACGGCCACCACCGCGGCCTCGCCCAGGGGGTGGTTCGGGTGCTATCCCGCGTCTTTGGGGGGTTTCGGGTGTGATCCCGCTTCTAAGGGGGGGGGGGGGGCGTGCGTGAGTTGCTCACGTCACGCTGCCGTCATGGGCCTGCTTCTGTAAGGACGGTGAGCTACCCTCTCACCGTCCTCAGACCCCCGGTCATGGAGGCCGATAGTCCTCGGCGAAGACACGTCGGCGGCGTCAAGGCCGCCGACTGCGGAACTCGGGTGGGAGAGTTCTCTCTCGCACCCGGCCCGCCGCCTCCTTCACGAGCATGACCTGCTCGCAGAAAGAGGCGGCGCAGTCCCACTTACTCCCGAGAGGAGAGCATGGCTCGCACCATGGTCTCGAGCGAGAGAGTGTCCACGTCTAGACCCACTACGAGGACCTGGCGCTGTTGCGCCCACGCCGTGCACTCCACCAGCGTGTGGAGCGCCGTGTCATCGCTGCGGTCCTCGCAGTGCTGACACTCGGCCGTGGTTTCCCGGTGTTTTCGCCACAGATACCTACCGAAGCTACCGTGCCCGGCAAGCATCTGTGTCAACCGGTAGGAGAGAGCACCGTGTCTCCTCTCCAGCCACTCGTCCATGACCGGTCTGACGGCCGCGATTGTGGCGAATCCCCCCTTTGGTTGCTCAAGTCGCACCTTCCATGTCTCCACGTTTTCCTGGTGGAGCAGGGACCGCTGGGCCTCGATTTCTCGAGACGCAGGCCTTTGGCCCCGCCCCAGCGCCTCCTTGCGCCATCTGAACAGTGACGCAAGGGCTCTCGCTTCCAGGTCCCATGGAGGGGTCCCGACTAGGAGACATGCCGCCTCACCGGAGATCGTGCGGTATCCCCTTATCACCCTGACGGCCATCACTCTCTGCGGGCTCAGCAGTCTAGCCACATTGCTGGCCGTCAGGGTCTCCGTCTATACGGGAGCCCCGTATAGGGCCATGCTTCGCACGATCCCCAGGTACAGTCTCCTGTAGGGAGCGTTGGGTCCCCTGATCTTGGGCATCAGCCGCGCGAGTGCGGCTGATGCTCCCCTCAGTTTTGGGACCAAACTTCGGAAGTGATGTCCGAAGTTCCACCGGCCATCGAGTACGAGCCCCAGATACTTCATCGAGGGCTCGATGCCGATGCTGTACTTCCCTGCCTTATAACAAAGATAATATAATAGTTTTACATACAGATAGGCGACTCCCTGCCCCCCACTGAGCAAGCTTCCCCACCCCCGCCACAGCTGTCACAATGGTTGGATGGCATTTTGAGGGAACGTTTGCTTAACGTTAGTGGTCACACACACATTCAAATTCTGTACAAACATAATTTGCTTGTACGTTTGTATTATAAAACACATTACGAACACAAATCAGTGCATAATAGTAGATAATTCGAATTGGAGTAAGCGTAAACAAACAACGATAACTTGAAAAACAAAAGCAACAATAGGCAATACTGAATGTGTGAAAAAATAACATAAGTACATACTACATTCCGTATTGATTATTCTCAATCTTTGAAGGAATCCTATTCACAATTAGCCTGTATTTCAATAGCTTTGCGCAAAAATGTAAACAAACACATTTGATCCTATATATCCATAGTTACTTGCAATTGAGTATTCACCCTGATTATATTCCAGTATCCAAGAGTCATACAGTATTCTTACAATCATTTCGACACCAAATAACTTCTTTATTATAGTTTATTTTCATTTAAAATACCTACTCAGGATAGTAAAAAATTCAATGATTTGTCGTACTATATTTTTCTACTCATCTGTCTTAAACAACGATTGTCAAAACATGACATGTTTACATTATTGCCAGATCGGGCAGGATTGGACTATATGTATTTCAGTCTCATTGTTTATTTTTATTTTTATTTCAATTCACCACAAATTTCTTTTTTAGACTTTCCCCACCGCTAAGAGGGTGACTCTAGAGGACATTTTATTTATACCACTAAGGTGGTAGACACGTATTTATGGCCCACCAGAAGGACTGGTGATCACCGCAGCCTATGAACGTTTGCAACACCTGAGGTGCCACACTTGCGCTGCCGACTATGTAAAAATCTTCTATGACCCCTTTTAAGGAAGCCCATATTGTAGGCGTTTAGGAAAACCGAGAACTGAATATTTTCTTCTATGACAGTCCTCTGCTGGATGTAGGCCTCTTCCAAATTACGCCACAATATCTATCTTATTATCTACCTATTCTAAAACATTTCCACGACACTCGGGCAACAACAAATTTAGCATCATGGACCCCCCTCCCGTATCGCGCAGCGAGCGTCATTCGATTGATATGTTTACTAAAATTTTCGAAGAGAATCATTTTAATCAGTTGAGTCGTTGGAATCATTGCACAACAACATCGTACTTATATTGATATTTATGTAGGTAGCTCTTAGTACAACTACAGGTCGACCTCTGAGAAATTGCGTTTGAAAGAACGTACATAGCTAGACTTATTTACAATTTATTCTTCTTCATCTTAATATGTTCCCAATTGCTTTGACACACGGATTTCGTCCGTTTTTTATCGGCTGTTAGGAGCAGTCATTTGGATTTTAGTTTGTCCAGCATTGATAGAAGCGACTGCTATTAACTTCAACTCTATAGCCTACTCAGGAACCTCATCCGTTCGTCATCAGGTGTATGTTTGAAGGAAGTGTCTTAGTGGGACCCATCATACTCGTTATGGGCCAATTATAATCTGTTTTGGTCAGTGATAAATTGCTTTCAAAGCTATTTCTATTGAAGGTATATCGAGATCTCAAAGGAAAGCTCAGACTTCGATAGAAAAGTGTCATTTACGTACTCTTCGTTAACATACGATTAAATATAATTCTATTCTACCAAATGATAAAAAAATCCTCCTATCACAAAATGGAACAACATACTGAATCAGCCAATTTTAGAATTTGACGCAAATAGAAGTAAAAACAAATAACCAAGTTGCCACCATTGAACTAATATTACTATAATTACTCAAAGGTTGCCACCGGACGGACATTTTTTCATCAGATACGATTACTATTGATTGGGACATGATAATACCTATAGGCGTCTCGGATGGTCGTCGTCACAAAGTACTTCAGTATTCGAAATGCTGCCAAAATGAATATAAACAAAATTTCATCTGTCTATTTCTGGAAAGTCTGGATGAGTTTTTATATGTTTTCTTGTGAAAGAAACTTTTAAGTCTTTTCGTCATCGCAGGAAATTTCCGACCGGTATCACTCACAATGGTATGTACAGCCCGAAATATGTGTCAGAATCATTAAATTCTGATTCACACCCCAATCATATCGTTACATAATATACTTATTAGTATTCTTTCTCATATTAGGCGGTACCGTTCTGTGATAGGTAGTAAGCCTTGGAGCAAATATAAAGAGTAGTAGGCGTACGCTACTTTTATTCTGAGTGAATGTATTGCATTACCATATCTGAGCGTTTCTGTGCTGAGAATAGCATACTAAGTCATTGGTATCAGTTATCAATAACGGTCTTCTTGGTCTCTCGTTTTGCTACAAAGTACATTTACTAAAATTGGAACGAAACAGAAAAGACTAGCATGGCCCCTGCGCAAGGATGACACGCAGAATCGTGAAGCGTTTCACAAGTTTGGAAATACTCAATAATACATGGTAAATATCCCGTTAACTCTAATAAAAGTGTACTTTCTGTCCAACTTCCTCGCTTTTTGAAGAGGGATAAAGGAACCTCTAATGTTATTTTCAGCTGTGATCAACATTGAACCCTTTGTAAATTGTAGGTAGCTTCTGAGATCAGCTATTCAATATTATTTTCATTTATAAAATCAATAATATTTATTATTATTAAGGTTATCTAAAGAGAACAAGTGCTTTATTGTTAATATTGTGTCACCTTCACCAATCACCAGTAAAAGACATCGCATGTTTACCGAACGAGTGCGTTCATAACATCAAATATATCACTTGACGATAAATACCATTTCTCCGATAACTCCTTTGTTATACAACTTCATTGGTATATTTATAAAGCGATAGGGAAAACCGGTCAGAGACATAATATCTTTTACATTCATAAACTATTGATGTCGAGAAGTCACCGACTGAATGTGTTCCAGAAAGTTCTTCCATCCCTTCTGAGAGTGGGACAGAATTATCTATGTAATTAATGTCATTTAAATATTATTTTATGTACATAATAATATTTAAATGACAAACACCTCTAGTGTAGATCCAGTAAGAATAACGTTCACTCAAGGTGTTATATAGGACTAGCTGACCGTCGCAACTTCGTTTACGTCACATGAGGTCTATGCAAGGAGAGGCATTTCTTCATCAGACTCCTAGGAGCATATAAAACTGCCCTGTTTGCTTAATCATAAAAGAGCCCTTTAATGATTAAGCCAACACGTCAGTTTAGATTTGCACTTACATTCAAAGGAACCCTTAAATTGAATTTCAGGTTTTGCGAAAGTTGAGATGCCTCTAATTTTTGAACTACAAAACCCTCATCATTGAAACTTGTGTAAAACAATCATTAAAGTACTCTCTTTATAACACTGGGATTTTTTTTGGAATCGGACTATGCATTAAGAAGTTACAACTAAAAAACCATTTTGTCTTTCATCCCCTCTCCCAAAGAAACCATGCATGAAAAATATCGGGATCAAAAGTATCCTAGAACTTTCCTCGGATTATAAGCTCTGATTATAGGTACTAAGTTTCATTCAAATCGATTCAGTAGTTTCGGCGTGATACTTATTCGGGATACAGACAGACAGACAGACAGACAGACATGAAAAGTTTAAATTACATTTTCGGCTTCAGTATCGATTAGGGAACGCCCTACAATGAAAGTTTCCAAAATATCATTAATGTACAGACTCTCGACCCTCTACAGTTTTATTATAAGTAAGTATAGATTTGGGTGAAACAGCCGTTGAAATGTAGAATGTATGTAAAGCTGGGGTCCGAGTTTGTTATTTCAATTGTGTCCGAACAGAATCGTAATCGTAGCTCCACAGCTACGAAAATTATCAAATTTTATCGTAGCCGATTCATGTAAAACGATGTGTGTAAAGTAAATGCGGTCTACGGCGGTTTCCTAAAAAAGAAATCTAATCGAAATTATGGGACATTGTTTTAAACATCTAACCCAAATTCATTGCAGCGGTCCAGAGGAAGTCTCAGAATCATATTCTAAACTCTTCTTTCCTGTGCGTAACTCGAATGACAGTTCATTCAATGTATGGCAAAGCTATTTGTACCAATATAATTTAAAAATAAACAACATGAGTTTATTCGGTATTATTTATGACCAATAACTAGCGCTTGTTCGGGCGGTGACTGACACGGCCTCATTGAATAATAGCGTACTAACCACCAATGTATTACTGAACTATATTTATCGTAAATATCCCCTTATGATTGTAAGGCTAGGTCCACATCACGAGTATTTCTCCACGCTCACAAGACGCTGATAAATGTAAAAGAATAATAATATCATGATGCAAAAAACAGAGTTTAATATATCTTTATTGGCACCATGTACAATTTTAGTGCTAATATTGAAAACGGAAAATATTTAAGTCAAAAATCAACCGAGTTGTAATTGCAATATATTTCTAAAACATCTCTTATCACATCTAATATTTGAAAAATGTGTGGCGGAACTGTCCAATGTCATAATATGTCAAATTTCCTTGTCTAACACGGGCATTTTAATTTTTTACATAAATATATATTTATGAAAAAAAGTAATCCCTCTATTACCCTGAAATCTTGACCTATCGATCACATAGGACGTCGCCATTGATTGTGAGATGCATTGAAAAAGAAAAACTCCTAGTGTGCACCTAACCTAATGATCAATCTATAATGGCTTCTTGGTCCCGATGCTATTGGTGAACGAGACTCACAAGAGTAAAAATATCGTTGCACTCATTCAATGAATGGTCTTTCTAAACTAAATACCATAGACGTCACACAACTCATTTTATTTTTAGTTTGTTTGGTAATTTTATTCATCCTCTCACCTAACACGCGTCTGGAGCGTTCGAGCATGGTAAGGTCTGATAGGGTTTTCTTCTGGGAACGCTTAGGTGGTGGAATGATCTCCCAATCTCGGTTTTCCCGAACACCTACAGTATGGGGTTCTTCAAAAAGGGTCTTAGAAGGTTTTTGCAGGTTCGGCAGCGCGAGAGTACCTAACGCCACTGGTGTTACAAATGTTCATAGAATACGGTTACCACAGTCCATCACGTGGGGGCGTAAGCTTGTCTGCCACCTTAGTGGTATAAAAAACATTCAAAAATAGCAGATTTAGGCCAATATGAACTGCGGGTATTTGCTAGTAGTTGATAAGGTTTTCATTAATAGTTCTTATTGCATCACTGCTGCGTTTAATATATATTTATTGTTGTTGTAGTAACCTTTCGACTTATAATATTATTTTAATTTATGATACAATCATACATACATTTACATCACCTCCTTTTACCCGAAGAGGTAGGCTGATACTACAGTCACGGCTATTTTACCGGAAAACTGCACCCAAATTTCATCAGCGTGAGGTGGAGAACGAGTTGAAAGGTGGAAATTATTTCAAGGCGCCCATAATACCTTCAACTTGGCTTAACGGCTTCCATCGGGAACCGGGACTAACGGCTTAGACAGCGTTTCAAAACACAATACGTTTAATCCAAATATTATCAGGAATAACCTTATAGTAAGACTCTTATAACCCAATAATTGTTAACAAAAGCGAGACTACGAGAGCTCGAAAACAATTACGCTATGAGAACAAAATGTCTTTGGAAATTGCAAATTAGCTTAGATAATGTTTAGACTGTTTTATTAATAGAGAAATCTAGGCTAATAATATTTTGAAATGGTCATCATGATCAACAGGCTATCAGAACACCTTCTCTAATAAATCTATATCTTTTATAACACATTATTTTAGCGTTTCTTACCTACTTATTTTGTTATTACCAAACAGTGACTAGGCAGATTTTTTTTTAGATGTTTTTTTAGTAATTAAGTAGTCGTAGTTTTCATGTGATGTGCACTCGAAATAAATAAAAAAAAACTTGTTTAAGGCCAATTATTTTTGAATTCACTTTTTTACCGCATCATCGAGGTTATAATAAGATAGGAGGTTTGACTTTACCTACGTAAAAAGTTACTTCAGTTAGGTGTTTATACTCTCATGGTCACTATAACTTATTATTACCTACTAGCTGACCCGACGAACTTAGTCCCACCTCAGACTCTAAATAATTTCTCAGTTTTAAACCTCCATAAGATTTCCATAAATATTTATTTAAAATCTAAATTTAAATATTCATACATTAGTTGTTTCAAATCACAGTGAAACATAATTATTCCATATATATAATATTTTTACATTATTAATATCTTAACTGAACCTAAATAAGGCCCCCGTGACATTGTGCCCAAAAGACTACATAGTACTGCTCGTTCGCTCTAACTTTGCCGCTCGGCTCCATACTAAAGTCGAATTTTTAATTAGACGAAGTAAATTAACAGCAACTAATGTCACTTCTTTATACAATGTTGCGAATTATCTATGACGAAGTGACATTACCTACTGTCAATTTACTTCGTCTAATTAACAATTCGGGTTACGTCTCTACGCCAGCGGCAAACTTAGAGCGAACGGGTAGCATAAATGACGCAAAATGGTCCAGCCGTTTGTAGTTTTAATGGACTAACAAACTTGAAGTAATGTTTCTATTGTAGATGCCTGCGGTTCTAATACACTTGTCTTGCAGTGGCAGATATTTCGGAAAATGCTCGCGAATGGAAATACGAAAAAAGGGTCGCCCATCTCTGGAGTTGGACTAACAGAGACGTACTGACAGTCAATCACTCGTAGCAGAGTAGAACGTCGTTGTATTTCAGTGAAGTTCGTAGCTTAGTTATAATTATTCTAGACACGAAGTGCTACGAGCACTTAGACTGCTTAAAATAATAATATTTTATCTAAATATCACAAACTGTTAGAATAATAACATCAAAATTTATTTTGAAATAATCTTATCTTACAATTGTTATACCATTGAAATTATAAGTAGGTAGGTTTACACATTTTTGCATCTTTACTACGAGTCTTACTAATATTATAAATGCAAAAGTTTGTGAGTGTGGATGTTTGTTACTCTTTCACGCTCAAACAGCTCAACGGATCTGGCTGAAATTTGGTACAGGGATACATTATAGTCTGGAATAACACATAGGCTACTTTTTGTCCCGGGAATCAGTTCCCACGGGCACAAATTTACGCGGGCAAAGCTGCGAGCATCAGCTACTAATATTATAAAGAAGAAAGATTATATTGTTTGTTTGCATTGAATAGACCCCGAAACTACTGAACGGATTTGAAAAATTCTTTCACTCTCACGAAGCTACACTCTACCCAGTGGACATAGGCTATATTTTATCCCCTTATTCCCACGGGAAGGGACCAACCTCGCGAGTGAACACGCGAGATAAGGCTAGTGTAAATAATAAACTGCCTGTCAACAACGCGTGATAGTTGCACCAAACTGCTGAAGGTTATTGCCAAGGTTATTATGACACCAGATCTCCTAATCAAACTGCAATGTATCCGTTCCACAAATAAATTTGGTAATATGAAACATTTTATGCATGCAGCTCATAATAATAAAATTATACCGGCGGCTCCGCCTACGTAATGAAGATTTTTCGTAGCTGTTCGTAGCGTCTATTGGGAATCCTAGGGTCAGCCTTCCGAGGGCTTACCCGGGGCTCCCAACCGTAGGCGTAGGTAGAGAACGTGTAGTTTATAGTCGGTAAGAGTCCGGCATAGCGTCCATGTAGAATTTTTCCTCACGTCAAAGAAGCCGTTCTTAGCGTTTCCAAAGAACTTGTTGCTCGCATATTGCAATAACCGTGGTCACGAATAGACTGACTTTTCCGACTAATGAATAGCCGAAACGTCGTGACGTCATCGTCAAGACATGACAAAAGTTAACAAAAAAAAATCGGTTGTCTGTAAAGTCGGTTTACTGACGATAGTTGAACTTGACAACTCAGCCTTAATGGAACGCCTCAGAGCGAGGCAACGCCGCATACGTCATGTTTTTTCGTGCGGGCAGCCGGCTCCATCGAATTATAAGACGTCGTCACGTCAAAATGATTGACACACGTAATAGACCCGAAAAGAATAATCCATTAAAGAAAATGTAGATGTTCCGAGTAGAAGTAACAACATATTATGATGTAGTAGGTGAATACAAATCGCTGTCAAAGAAAAACTTTGTCTTGTCACACACCACTTAAATCATAATTTTACTGAAATTCTAGAACAATATTGCAGACATGTCTACTGAAATAAAAGAAATAGTGTAGCAGCTTCATCCCACTGTATGACGACATATGGCCGAAGGTGAAATCACAGGCGAATTCTTATATCCGCCCGCGTTATGTGACGTACAGATCTTGGCACCAAATAGTCATCACATCTCGTCGTTACTAACTGCCTAAAATCGCAAAGCATGCATTGCTGATGTCGTTCTTGTGTAATGTATTTCTAATTCTGTAACCACACTCCGCGCAATTCGCATTAGCTCTGAATAATTGTTGATAGACTATACGTATATTTAAAACCCCTATAAAATCCCTATAAAAAGCATGACATAAAAAATTAAATTAAAAAATTTAAAAAACCCCCGACTCATAAAAAAACCTGTAAAAAGTTATAAAATAACTATTATATTATGACCTATCTACCCTAAGTATTGAACCTTTATTATTATTATAGGTAGCTATATTATTTACGTATTCATATTTTTAACTAACAGTTTGTCTCGTCGGGGACCGCTCACCTAATCCTAACCTAATCGTACGTCTGTCTCTGTTTAGATATAGAGCGGTCCCCCCGACGAGACCAACTGTTAGTTAATTAAAAATATGAATACGTAAATAATATAGCTACCTATAATAATAATAAAGGTTCAATACTTTTTTTTTTTTTTTTTTTTTTTTTTTTGACGCGGGGAACGCATTTACGCGCCTTCATCCCAGCTGCGGGGGCAGCTGGGATGGTGTGTGGGACTCCCGGCCCGGTCCGGAATGGACCGTCCTACCCACTAAACCCCGCGGTGTTCCTCCTCACCCTTTAGCCGGGCCGAGGGATATCAAAAGATTATTCACGTCGACCCGGCTAGGGGTGCCCCGTTTATTCGGGGCTCTCCTCGGGGGAGCCAGATGGGCGGCTCCCCAAAGCTCTCTAAGGAGCTGAAGTCCACGCCTGCACCGCTCTCGAGCGCCCCTCTGTAATAGAGGAGACAGAGAGCGGCTGGCGCAGGCGTGCGCTAATGGGCACCCCTGGAACACGGAAAAGGTGCCCACCGCCATGTGACCGTTGGTGGGCGGGGTCCCCCGACCTTACGCCCACGGTCAAGAAACAATCAGGGGCGCGCAGTAACTCCTCACCGCGGCGCCCCCGAACTGAACGGCAGAGCGGGAGCATTATCGGTTACTCCCGCTCCCCCGCACAGTGCACCTCCCGCTTTGCCGCCATCACCTCGTCAACTGGCGAGGTGACAGCGGCCCAGCACTGTTGCCGCCGGTCGCGCCGTTATTCACGGCCGGCAGCCCGAACTGCATGGCAGGGCGGGAGCATCTACCCAAACTCCCGCCCCCCACGCAGTGCCTCTCCCACTTCGCCGCCATCGTCTCGCCAGCAAGGTGGCGAAGCGACGGCGACCCATCATTGCTGCTGCCGGCCGTGAATAACGGCACAGCCGGCAGCAACACACACCACCGAGCAACCCACAGGTGGGTTACTCCCGCCTCGGCCGGAATTAGCCAGAGTAGCACAACTCCCCCACAGAGGAAGGGGAGTGGTCGCTACTCCGTTGCCCAGGATGCACCACGAGGAGGATCCGACCCATTGGGGTCCTTAAGATGTTAGTAGGACCCCGCATCCCAAAGGTTCAATACTTAGGGTAGATAGGTCATAATATAATAGTTATTTTATTACTTTTTACAGGTTTTTTTATGAGTCGGGGGTTATTTAAATTTTTAAATTTAATTTTTTATTACGTAGTTATCTGTGATAAAAATATTCATAGCTAAAAAATGAAACGCCATTCAAATATTAAATAATTTGTAAAACCCTTGAAAAATTATTTGAAAACATTGCTCTTGAAAAATAATTCCAAAAAATTTAATGATTTTGAATTTTCCAAGTATAGAACCGTCACTATCATCAGAAAACGATTGCTCTTAGTACTGCCATTGTGGTATTCAAAAAATATGATACGAAATCGTTCTAATAGTGTAGTAAATAAAAGAGAATCCCGAATATTCTTTTATTTTGAACATTTTTTTATAGTACGTACCTAGTTCGTTTCGAATCCAATTAACTTTTGAATATTTATTAGGCAATAACCAATCGCGTGTTTTTATTGTATTTTGATTGTAAATTTATTGGTGTGAATGACCGCGTTTGTTTATTTGTATGGCATTACTAGATATTACACAGATTATATAAAGTTAGATAGCACTATTTAATCAGTGCGGCAATTGTCACGCGCATTCAATTCAATTTCGCACCAGCTCACTTTAATTTAGTTCAATTTTGTGAACAATAAAATAACAGTTCTGGCTAATATAATACGATGCGCGTAGGCATAAAACACTGGTCAAACTGTGCGGTTGGTCGGTCTGCTCAAATAAGATGACCCTTTTACAATATGAGTGAATCAATTTTGATTGGAGGATATTGACGGGCTTTAAACTGGCGTTTGTTTGAAAGTCTGAATATAACCACTTGAATCTGTAAAAGATATGTATGGTTTTGATCATGTTGCTGCAATATTAAGAAGGGTTTGTAGTGAATACTTCTCGTGCACGGGAAAGACGGAGGCGTTGTAATGCAATGTTCTTTGAGCGAGTAACGAGAACTCATAGAACCTATGCGGTTTTAGTTCAAAAGTTTCAGTTATGTAAATAAATTCAACTTAATATGCATTAAACAATATTTTGTAACGATGATTCTAAGCCTAAAAATCTTATACTTATAGCTTTGGAGCTAGTACGATGGGACCTCGGGATAGTTCTTAATAGAATTGACATACTTAAACGCAACTAAGTCAACAATACTATACTCTGTACCTACGCGTTAGGTACCTACCTACGCGTATTAATAATACATTAGTGAGACAAAAATTATATAAATCTTCAAGATCTCGCAATGAGGTCAAGGTCGTGACACCTATTTTTACGGCACCCTGGAAATAGGTCGCTACCTGACCTTTAGACGGTCATACATTCAGACATAAAAAATGTTTTAGAGAAAACATTTAATGTGACAACATATTGTTTTAAATTTTTTCGCTTTAGTATACCGTATCTAATGGAGTATGTGATAAGTAATAATCTTGGTGGGTATAGGTACTGGGATCTAGAAATATTGGTTAGAAAATAAATAAAAAGAATTAAAGAGGACCCTAGAGTAGACTCTGAATCCAGTTAGAGTTTTAGAGTGAGAAGCCACTATGAGTATTTGATAGTATATGAAGAAGAAAATTATTTTCATTCTTAAATAGGTACCCATAGGTAGGTAGCTAATTAGCTATCTATTGAAGTGCGTTTTCTTTTTATGCAAGCAATTTTTTTTATAGATCCTCCACATTTTACTCGAAAATCTCGCCGAGAATTTCTATTAGATCCGCATTCGGAGACCAAAGCGAGAACATGGCAGAACTTGAGAAGAATATGTGAATATTCACGTCTCTCGTGCTTTTCTCTTGTTCTCGCGAGATTCTCGTGTGAATGTGAAGCGCCCATTAAACTGCAGGGCAAATCAAAGATCTTTTGCGGTCTCTGCTCATTGTAAACAAATGGACCTACTCTGTGTCTCTGCATATTAGTCTTTGTGATTGTATTAGTGACCTTGAAATTAAACAATCAAATGTTTTACAAAATTTATTGTTGTTCAAATAAAGAAGACCATTATTAGAACCAACGTTGAAACAAGTGGAGTACCTACCTACGAGTATATTAATGTTCAATTCATTTAATAAACATTGCCAGGACGCGGGCTACGGATCACACAACACAGAGCCAAAGCAATTTATTATCTTATCGAGGTCATTCACTCTTGACATTCAGCTTTCATTCTGTGATAGTAGAATAAATAGCTTGTGAACACATCATTGTATATTTGTAAGATTAAAGAATAACTCTGGAACTGTACACTATCTGCGAATCTGCGTTATGCTGTTGATTTCAGAGGTCAATATGGCAATTATTGTGATAAATAAGAAATTGAATATTTATGTTATTTTGTTTGGTATTCACTTTTCAAATCCGCTCTAATTTGTTACGTATAATTTTGAATATAGTATTGTAAATGACTAAGGTGTAGAAGAGCATCGACTTGATACATTGGGATTAGTCCCATACGGGATCACGTCTGATTGTTCCTCCAAGTTAGGTCAGATTGGAGAAGAGTCGCTGTCACAATCAATATTTTTCCGAATCGATGAAGATTTTTAACCAAATACAATTTATTAATAGTAAATTGTATCTTTTTCAGGCGCAGATGAACGGAGATCGCGCTGGTTCACAGTGTGGACTGACCTCATTGCTGCCGATGTCGTGCGGGCGTCGAGCAGCGGCCTTCGCGCGCGATTTACACTCGCGGCTCAGCAACCTCGGCGGCACCGACGAACACGACTGTGAGAACAGCTGGCTCACACGAGATTCTGCCACAGCTCATCGACCAACCACGTCTACTAACCAGCGAGAACTCGACTCATTTTACGACTTCGAGCTAGAGTGTGAAAGCCCTTCAAGCCCTATCGATGAGGAAGATCCCGGATTCCCAGAACGCTCTCCAACTGTAGATGATGTACCACATTTCTACGAGGTCCCCAAAGAACCTGAACAAAAAGATACCGCTAAGTTTTTGCTACAGCAACCGGAAAAAGGAAAAAATGGTTTCAAATTTTCTACAGTCTTTTATAAAGATTGTTCACCAGTAAAATTACAACCCATTTCACAAAATGGTCATACGGATAAACGTTTATATTCTGCTATAACATTTGAAGGTTGCGCAAGGCAAAATAGTTTCGATGAGGTTGATTGTGCCTTGCCACAAGCAGCTATAGAAACAGATACGCTTAGTTTACCTGCTTTGCAAAGTGTTACATTGGATAGTGACTCTGAATTTGAATCTGCTAAAAGTGATCCCTCAGACGGTGCTGATGAAGTATTCGAAAATATGAAGAATACCTCTACAGACAGTGTTGAAATCTTGTCACTTGCTGAAGTTGAAATTCCTCTTGATGAAGAAGAACCACTAAAAACCTCAGAAGCAAAAGATAATCCTTGCAATGATGTTATTATAGAACAATTAGAAATAATAACCAGTGAAGTTCCTATAGAAAAAGAACTATCGCCAGAACCAGAAGTAGAACCGTCCCTTTTAACTGTAGACATAAAAGATGACAGCGATAGTCCAAATGAAGGAGAAGATGACCGGCCCCAACGTGTACGACGTTGCTCGTCACTTAAAACTGGAAAGACGCCACCCGGCACACCAGGCCGCAAAAAGATCGTCCGATTCGCAGACGTATTGGGTCTCGACTTGGCGGATGTGAAAACATTTATGGATGAAATTCCAGTAATTCCCAAATCCGCTTACGATGACCTCACTGGCTGTGACGTTCAGAGTTCCCCACCAGTGCGAACTCCGCCACGACTCGGTGCTCTCACGCTAGTTCCTTTGTTCCAGCTGCCGAAAGAAATCACCGACAGGCTCGAAATTCTCAACGTGAGCTTAGAGAGTGCACGAGTGTGTGATGGAGTGCACGTCACAGTGTGTGGTTCTGTACGTGTGCGAAACTTGGACTTCCACAAGACTGTAAACATACGCTACACAATGAACAGGTGGAAAACGCACACGGACCTGCAAGCCACGTACGTACAAGGATCGTGCGATGGCTTCTCCGACCGGTTCCAATTCGTTCTGTATGCGCCGGCCATATCATCGGGACAACGGCTGGAATTCGCCGTACGCTTCCTATGTAAAGGTCAGCAATACTGGGATAATAATAGTGGAGCTAACTATTGCTTCGATTGTTTAGCACTAGGCGCGATAGCTCCTGCGGGAGCGGCAGGTCCGTTGCACCCTACGTTAGAGTGGCACCCGTCGTTTTACTGAAAAGGTTCGGCGCCGCAGGGTAAAGTTTTGCAGCAGCAGTCCGCAGGCCGGACGCTGCAGGGGGCCGGGCACCCGCGGAACGCGCGAGTCGCACGAGCTCCCGATTCGAGGCTAAAATGTTGTAAAGCGTATTTGTGATATAAATTAGATTAGGTGTAGATATTACAATGCAACGAGTGTGCGACTCGTTCTCTGAGTGCCATTTTGCTATAGCGACATTTCGAGTTAATGTTTTTATCGAAGTTTGCGTTTCGTACTATTTTAATTTGTAATATAGATTAGCGTCCCTTAGGACAATAAAATGAATAGTAAGAGAAGCGTGATGTATCTACTGCACTAGCAGTCCTTGTACATATTGAGAGAGATGAATTCTGAATGATATTAATTGATAATATTTTAATACAATTTTTACGACATTATCAGACGTTTGTAATTATTATTGGAATAGAATATCGAATTAGAGTAGCAATTTAGGTAGAAAGATTTATTCACATACTCCTTTATGAACTGTAGATACTACATTTATATAATATTTAGCTTTAAGGTCGACGGTGACATAGTGTCCTTCTCGTTAGATCATTAAATTTTCTTAATCATGTTATTAATGTAGACATGAAGGACTTATCACACTGGCGAATTGCGAGCGAGATGAATGCGGGATGAGAGTGCAGCGGAATTGCCGAGAGTTGCGGTTAGCGCTTGTCGAACACATCGCGGGCGCGCCACTGATACAGCGAACTCGCCGCGAATAGCGCTGTGAACGCCATTTTGTACATTCACAATCGACGTTCTATCTATACTTTTGTTTTCCATTCCTACATCTTTGGAATATCAAAGCTAATAAATAACAGTGCTACGTCGGAATAGATTCTGTTGCTGATTGTTCAAAACGGGGCTGCACGTCGCGTACAGACGGCGAATGCGTTGCGCACTGGCGGAGTGTTATTCGCGCACTCACAATTAACTCGCTCAGAATTCGCAGTTGCTCGCAACTCGCCGGTGTGAATAGGCCCTAAAAACTTCTAAAATGTGTTATGTAAATGTTGTAAATGTCTATGATATATAAATCAATGCGAATAATTTAATATAATGGACATTTTATATGAATGTTATAAACTGGATAAATTTATATTTTATACACATTTTATAATCAACGGCTTCATGACATACTTCTATGTAAGAACTGATTAATATAATAGCTTCAGTTTCGAGATTTTATTAAATGAGACTATTAGAAAATACGAAATTAAATTATTGTTACTTTTAAGTGATAACATAATTTATTTATTGGGCCGACTTTTATATTTTGTATATGTACCTGAATTCTTAAAACGTGGCCATATTAATTTTATACTGATTTGAAAACTGTCCTTATGAAATATTAATGTTACTCTATAATTGACTCCTGTTTTTATAATGGAATACCTACCTAATAAATGAATGTGCATAATTTACAATATTTATTTGAATTATCACATATACCTATCCCTTTAACGCCCTGTTGGGAGTCCTGGGGTATCCTTCTGAGGGTCTACCCGGGGCCCGCAACCGTAGGCTGTTAGGTAGGACACGTGTGGTTTTTAGTCGGTAGAAGTCCGGCATAGCATCCATGTAGGATTTTCCTCATGTTAAAAAAATACTTTTAACGCCTGAAGAATATAACTGGAATACAGCACCAGCATTGCCTACGTTCCAGTGCGTAGCAACAATGCGATCTGCTGTCCTTAGGCCTATGGGTTCGAACCTCGGGTTGATACAAATATTTGTAGACATAAACGATGTAGTTGTGTATCGTAGGTACATCGTATATTAGTTGTCTATATCTCACAGCACAAGGATTTTAAAGTAGTGTGTCACAACCCGCTGGACAAACGACGGGTGTAGTATAGGAACAGTTTTGATTCGATGAATCAGATCTTACTTCTATTGCAAATGGTGCACCTGGTGAACGGGCAACGACACAGGCGCCCCAGAGAGACAAACTCCGTAATGGCGCAATTTCACTGGTCGTTAAATCGTTCGGTATATTATATACCATACGGGGAGTCCCCGTATGCGAGATAACAACCAATAAAAGTGAACAAGTCGATACGCGTTCGGGGCTCCCCGCATGCTTTATACCAACCGTTATATCGACCAATGAAATTCATCGGTCGACATACGGCATGCGTAAACTGACCATTTATTTTTGAACTCAAAACGGGACTTTTAACCGACTTCAAAAAAAGAGAGGACTTACCTCAAATAAGTACTAATAACATTTCATTGGCTGACCCGATTTTTATTCATTTGAAAGTTGATATTTCCTACTTGGTCCCATTACAAGGAAACCAGGATCCAATGATGTCATCCCAGAGAAATCCCCTTCGGCTTCAAGGACCCACTAAGCGGACCCACCGGTGAGTCTTAGAATACTGACATGTCTCCAAAGGCCCACTAGTGGGTCCAATGAGATTTTATTATCTTCGAAGGCCCACTAATGACCCCTTCGTTATCAAGGTTCATAAAGAAGCTTTCAAAAATTGTGGGGGCAACCAATGTGTTTGTTAATTTTTACATTAACACGTTCACGGACAGTACGTCGAGAACCGTACATCCTGACTCTCATAATATGGCACTACGGCTGTAGCCGGTGATTTTAAATGTATCAAAAGTGGAATTACGTTCACAGCCGAAGATTTTTCATTACACACATAGGAACGGCGTGACTCTGTGCCGTTTTAGGCTGTAATACAGACAGCTAGTGTCACATCAAGCACTCCGACGCGTGCACACAAGTTGAGTCTCTCACGCACGTATTGAAGGACATCATGTCGTGACACTCCTTGGACGATCTACCTACTACCGGTTACGTCTTTGGCCGTTATTGCCGCAACACTTATTTGAAAAATCTAATAATGTGGCAGTCCGTCCGCAGGCGTGATACTATTTTGTATGGAAAATTTGTGTGTCATATCACAATTTTTTAGGAATGGTTTCTGTCCGTGAACGTGTTAAACATATCAGAACAAATTTGCTTTATTATAGGTTTTTTTTTTGCATTTGGGCACCGTCATCCCAGCTACGGAGGAGCTGGGACGGTGTGTGTGTGTGGGTCACCGGTCCCGAAAATGGGATCGTAATACGCACTACTCCGTAGTGTTCCTACTCACCCTATAGCCGGGTCGAAGGATGTGAAGAATTCGTTTCAACGTCAATCCGGGAAAGGGTGCCCCGTAGAGCCAGGGCCTCGGGAAAATAAGACAGTCGACTCCCCCAGAGTTTCAATCAATACATCCAGCGATTTTTTACTTTCTTCCCATACAGGTACTTTTCCTATCTAGCCGATATTTCTCAAATTTCTTATGTACTTAAAAAAGCAAATTTACCGTCCCAGATATTCACGGCTTGTTTGTAAAATTCTATAATATAATTCACAAACTTTTCAGCCATAGTAGTGCCATTATCTTTAAATATCAATTAAAGGCTTGTTTGTAAAATTCTATAATATAATTCACAAACTTTTCAGCCATAGTAGTGGCATTATCTTTAAATATCAATTAAATTACGCACACTAAATGGAAGATCTGTTTCTGAGCCACATTGTATTCACAAGGGGGTACGGTTTCCTATCCCTTCGGGCTATACACTCGTATACGCTACGGCGCCGGAAGGAGTGGAAACCGAACTTTGATGGTGCACACTGGAACATTGTTTACGGGTGCGGCGCCGGGGCGTGCTGCCTCCGTTAGTCGATGTACCGATATCTCGCCAAGCTGAACCCATGACGAGGGATTCGCATTTGGGTGGGCCTGCTAGACCAACGGTGTGCCATCGTGTCTGTGTGGCAACACAGTGGTGGACGCTCTGACGCTACGCTGCTAGCATTCCGACTGATAGAAGCTTTGGGAGCTGTTTTAGCCGTCATTTTGACAGAGTTGACCCCATTTCACGAGGGGGTTGCAGTATGGCAGGCCTCCAAGGCCCACGTTTTTGCTGGCAGCCATCACTAGCAATTCGGCTAGCAGTAGCAGTATTGGGCCCCCGTCGCCTCGTTTGCTGGTAAGGTGGCAAAGCGGGAGGCGCCATTGTGAGGAGCTCCCGCACACCTATAGAATATTTGCTTGCTGTGGGTGAAATGTGTCCCTCCTCGAGTTTCGGGGGGTGCCCATTAGCGCACGCTGGCACCAGTTGCTCTGCCTCGCTGTGTGGACGTGGCTTTCAGCTCCTTAGGGAGCTGTGGGAAGCCGCCCATCTGGCTCCCCCGAGGACAGCCCCGAATTAACGAGGTGCTCCTAGCCGGGTCGATGTGAACAGTCCTCTTGATATTTTTCGACCCAGTTACAGTGCGAGGAGGAACACCGCGGGGTTAAGTGGGTAGAACGGTCCCTTTCTGGGACAGGGAGTCCCACACGCCGCGCCGTCCCAGCTGGCTGGGATGACAGCGCGAAAGCGCGTTTCCCGCGTTAGCAAAAAAAAATGTCTTTTCATAAAGACATTTTTTCAGAAATTCATCATCATTGATGAATTTCTATTGTAGCCTAAATTTCCGACACAATCCAACCTTCGATACAGCTCGGAGAAAACTTGCTGACTGATCGCATACATTTTGTTGTAGGATCCTCAAAAAAACATTTTTATAATTTGGAACATTTTTCTATGCAAAATAGAAATTCCAAAAATAGAATGGTGTAATTCAATATGTCCAAAAATAGAAAACTTAGTTATCAGTTTATCACATCACGCCAAAACAAAAAAATAGGCACAAACAAGTCTGTGAGTGAGTATGCGTGTGGCTAAGTAAACGATAGCGCGTGCATCCCGGGAAACCTTCGATTTTTTTTTTGCCAGGTTTCTGAAAACGGGACAATTTAGCGTCCCGACGCTTTGCTTGGGGACAACGGGACAGGTGACCGAAAAAGGGGACAGTCCCGTTCAAAACGGGACGTATGGTCAGTTTAGGCATGCGGGTAGTGAGTCAAATACTTTTCATTATTCATTTTACATTTTCATTTAATTTTTAATTTAATTCGTGAGTGCTTGTTGCGTTAAAAAGACGCTGTGTGAAATGGTTGATAAAGAAAATAACACCCAGACAGTTAAAATTGCTTCACATAACAGTAATTGTTGATCTATGGATCAATAATTCATGTTATGCTATGCTAGGCTATGCTACACAGCTTCACTCCGCATGTGGGCCGTATCGACTAATGAAAACGGTTCCCCGAATGAGGTCCCTGTGGCATACGTTCCAGAAATCTCCCGCACCCCGCATGCGGTCCCTATCGACTAATGAAAATGCGCCATAATGGCGCCTGGTCAACCCAAAGAGGACGTCTGTCTCTTGCTGTCAGTCGTACCGAACGCCAAATCATAGGCCGCTCCAGTCAGCAAAAGCGGACCCAAGACTCCAAATTCAAGTAGGGTTTGCAAGCAGTTGGGATGAAGGCAGTCAGGTAATTCTTTAGCGATCTCTTTTAACAATAACCTATCGTCTATGCATAATACATACATACGTGTAATCACGCCTTTATCACCGAAGGGTTAGGCAGAGCCATAGTCTTGTATATGCCCACATTTCACCTTACAGTTTTATATCCCACCTAACAGGTAGTGAGCCTATTGTCGTGTTGAAATTGACAGGCTCAGGTTGTGATGCACATAGTTACATTAAAATGTACCCTGATAGGTAGTTCATATCGGTGCGCCAAAGCACATGGAATTAACATTAGGTACCCCATAAACAACCTTCAGGTATTGAACAAAATCACATTAACGCAATAAATGAATATTCTGGACAATTCGCAATTTCACGTGTTCAACGAATGCAAAATTAGTTGAATCATAAATTTAATGAGAAAGAATTATTGGTCTCGAGCAGGACTCGAACCTACGTCTTCTGGCATTCCGGGCCAATCGCCTTATCCACTGGACCATAGAAACACTGCTCTCAACCGATTTTTTAAAAGAAATATCCTTACAGCACTTCGAAGTATACGTTATAGAACTTACCTAATTACTCGGCTGCTGTTTGAATTCGATCACACCTGAAACCCCCAAAGTCGCGGGATAGCACCCCCTGGGCGAGGCCGCAGTAGTGGCGGTAGGTCTGTTGGGAGTTCTGGGACATCATTCCGAGGGCTTACGTGAGGTTTTTTAGTCGGTAGGAGTTCGGCATAGCATCCATGATGGATTTACCCGCACGTAAAAAAAAGCCGACCGACGGCGGGACGGCCACACATGATACAAATAGGCTTCATGCTATGCGCTTAACACCAGGCGCAGAAAAACACGATTGCATGAAAATTGTGAGCTATGCATGGGTAGTAACATGGATCATCCCGTCTACTCCCACGTGTGCTGTTGAGTAGTTCTGTTAACAGAACTACTAGTAATTTTTTTCCCATTAGTCCTGTTCACAGAACAAATGGTAATGCAATTCCCACCTGTTCTGTTGGCAGAACTACAGGTAATTTTTTTTCCCCATTAGTTCGGTCCACAGAACAAATGGTAATTCAATTACCACTTGTTCTGTTGAGTAGTTCTGTTGGCAGAACTACTGGCATTTTATGTCCCATTAGTTCTGTCAGTAGTAATACAAGGCAAAAGAAATGAAGATCGACTAAACAAATGAAGATCGACTTAACAAATGAAGATCGTCAAAACAAATGAAGATCGACAATACAAATGAAGATCGATAAAACATATGCAGATCAATAAAACAAAAGACTACGCAAGTTGATAAGGTCAAAAATTACTTGCAGCCATATTTGGTAATCTGGATGCGATTACCATTCAGAAAATTATAGGTGCATGCAATTCTCGACCTTAATGACACTTTTCTAAAAATGTGCTTTTCAATCAAGTGCAAGCACATTTCGACCTTATGAGGTCGAAATGTGCTTGCACTTGATTGATGCGATAACCATTTTAAAAAATAGGTGCAAGCAATTCTCGACCTTATGAACAAGCATAATATTTGTTAATTTTTTTACGTATTCGTGATTAGTGACGCCTAAAAGCATATTTTTAGAAAAGTGTCATTAAGGTCGAGAATTGTTTGCACCTATTTTTTTGAATGGTAATCGCATCTAGATTACCAAATATGGCTGCAAGTAATTTTTGACCTTATCAACTTGCGTAGTCTTTTGTTTTATTGATCTGCAAATTTTTACAGATTTATTGGTAATTAAAATTGATGAAAACTTTAAAATTACTTATATTCTACAGTTATATACAGAGAAAAAAAACAAAGAAAATAAACAACAAAAAAAAAGATGGGAGGAGAGTGACAAGACTGACAATGCCTCGCTCAGGTGTCAAAGAATTCCTCCCCATCGATGTCAAACGGTAAAGTTCCCATAAGACTGGCCGCATTCCCACGTTGAATTGCGATACTAATTCTTTGAGCGAGAAAGAGGCCAGCCCTATGGTCACGAGAAGAGTCAACTAAACGCTTTGCGATCTCCCTGTAAAGCGCACGAGCACTTGGGCCCCACGAGCCCAATGTCTCGACCCCAAACGGCTCAAATATATAATTACCTATTAAATTATTATATTTGCGCCGTTTGAGAGTCTCGGCAAATGCAGCAGCAGAACAGGCGCAGCCCGCCGTGCTTGGAAGATGAGAAGGAGCTAGGGTGTCCACACAGGTTGCGTCCCAAACTAAAGGCCTTCCCATCTTCCATGGCACCAAAGACATACCGTCCGGCCTCTTGCCATCGTCACGAGCCAAACCATTAGGTTCGAGAACGGCTGGAACACCGGCGGTGACAAGAGCCCGGCGGATGATGTCGTTAAGATACGCATGACGAGGTCTGCGACCTGCACTCCTGCTGCATGATAGACCGTGATGCCCAAGGTTGTTGACTGCTTCACCGCATTGACAACTATGCGGAGAAACGCAAGGAGCACCTAAACGAAGACAGGTAGCAACTCTGAATGTTGTGTCGTCCAACATAAGGCCTATGTTGGGCGACGGAAGAGCCTGAAGCCATACACCAGATTCCCATTCTCCCACAGCCAATAGGCGAGCACGATCTGCAACATTCGTACACGTATTTAATAAATGTTTCCTAACCTCATTGCAGAGCGGCCTATCCCAAAGTCTCTGGGAGCATGGTTTGGTTGGCAAAACAGTACTTGGGCAAATCATTTTCCAAGCATTTATGGCTTCAATCTTGCCTGGCACTTCAGAATTAACCAGTGTACATACATACATACATAACATCACGCCTGTTTCCCAACGGGGTAGGCAGAGACTATGGCTTTCCACTTGCTACGATCCTGGCAAACAACTTTCGCTTCTTCAACTTTCATAAGTGTCTTCATACATGCTCTTCGGTTAAGGGTACTCTTGACCTGGCCTTTTCTCAGAAGATTGTCGATTTTATCGACTTGAGTATGCCGAGGTCGACCTCTACCAGTTTGCCCATTCACTCTCGCCTCATAAATCTGTTTCGTCAGCCTATTTCCATCCATTCTCTCCACATGTCCAAACCATCTGAGCATCCCTTTTTCTATCTTAGTCACTACATCTTCTGTCATGCCGCAATGTTCCCTTATCACACTATTATTTACTTTATCCATCAATGTCACTCCAGCTATACTTCGCAAACTTCTCATTTCCACTGCATTAATTTTACTTTCATGCTTCTCCTGCCACACCCAACTTTCACTACCATGCATAAGTGTAGGGACAAGCACTCCTCTATGTACAGCCATCCTTGCCTTTTTAGACACGTTCTGACTGTTCATAAAGGTGTGAATGGCTCCATTCACTTGATTTCCTGCCAAAACTCTTCTTTCAATATCATTGTCACACTTTCCATCTCTTGCAAATTTTGAACCCAAATAAACAAACTCTTTCACCTGTTCCACGCTCTTTCCTTCGATCAATATCGAGCAATCAGTCATACATTTCTCTCTTTCAAAACCATTACTTTTGTCTTGCTTACATTAACATTCATTCCTCTACTTTTAAGCGCATCGTTCATTACATTAACCATCAACTGCAACTCCTCCGCCGATGATGCCAGTATTACCTGATCATCAGCATAAAGGAGGCATTTGACGGTTAGCTCATTCATTTTTAGTCCATACGCACACTCTTGTAGATCTTTCAAACAACTGTCTATATAAAGGTTGAACAGCCATGGTGACGCTACACAGCCTTGCCTCACACCTTTTTCGATGGGAAAAAAGTCTGTGCAAGCTCCATTGATCCTGACACAAGCACTGGAGCCCTCATATAGAGATTTCAATGCTCGTATCAAGTTGCTGTTCACTCCATACATGAACAGTGTTGACCACAGTTCATTCCTCACCACTCTGTCATAGGCCTTTTCTAAGTCCACGAAGATGCAATAGACTTTTTGGCGTTTTGCCAAAAACTTTTCAGCTAGGCATCTTAGTGAAAAGACCTGATCCGTGCATCCCCTTCCTTTCATAAATCCTGCTTGTACATCCCACATTTTTCCTTTAGTTTCATTCATCACTCTTTTAATCAAAACTTTCGCATACAATTTGCCTACGACACTGAGCAAGCTTATGCCGCGGTAGTTTTTGCACTCTTGCTGTGACCCTTTACCTTTGTACAGCGGCACTATGACCGATTTGCACCATTCTTCTGGTACTCTGCCATTTCGCCAGCAAAGATTGAAAAGGCGGTACAGCTGGCAAGCTACCAAGCCACGACCCGCTTTCAGCATCTCGACAGAAATTCTATCAATCCCAGCAGCCTTTCCTAATTTCATACTATTCAACGCTTCCACAATTTCTTCCATACTTAAGTGGCTTTCATTATCAAGTTCATTCATTTCCGAGACATGAGTCTCCCTTTGCATATCCTCTTTTTCAAATAAACTTTCAAAATATTCCTTCCACCTTTTTAACACACATTCCTCTCCTATCACAAAACTACCATCATGGTTTCTGATTTGTTTAAATTGTGAGGTAGTCTGTTCAGTCCTCATTGTTCTTATAGACTTCCAAAAGAATTTTATATTCTGTTGGAAGTCATCAGATAACCTGTTATGAAAGTCATCCTCATCATTCTCTCTCTTACTTTTCATCACTTCTTTCGCATCACGCTTATACCTTTTATACTCATCCTTTGCCATTTTTACATCCTCATCCGTTGCCTTCTGCATTCTTTGATTGGCCATTGTAGCCAGCCAGTTCAACCATGCTTGCTTCTTATCAGACAAAACTTTTAAAGCTTCTGCAGACATACTCTTTACCTGACATCCATGTCGCCTTTTGCTTATCCCACATACTTCCACTGCAACTTTTACGAGACCTTCCTTAATCATCTTCCATAATTCTTCCATCTCACATATTTCCTCTGAATTTTCGAATTTCTCGCTCAATTTACTCACAAATTCCTCTCTCACGCTTATATCTTTCAAATTTTCGACTTTAATGCGCTCCAGTACACTAATGGGCTTATGCGCACGATGCCGCCACCGCTGAAACAGACCTCTTACTCGGCTAATTACCAAGAAGTGATCTGTGTCAATCCCGGCACCGCGGTATGCCCGGGTGTCCAGCACATTCTTTCTCATTCTTGCGTCTACTATCACAAAATCAATCATGCTTCTCTGGCTTTCTTGTTTCCTTGTATACAAGTGGATATCTTTGTGGTTAAATATGGTGTTGGTTACCACAAGATTCCTATCCAAACATACTTCTAGCAGACTTTCGCCATTTTCATTCACTCGCTCATCCCCAAACTTTCCCAATACACTTTCATATCCATCACGCTTCACTCCAACACATCCATTAAAATCACCTAACATTACAATCCTTTCGTTTCGTTTGCATTTACCCAGAATATAATTCACACTCTCCCAGAATGCCTGCCTCTCACTCTGGTCTTTTGCGGACCGGCGCCACCGCGCATCCTGAGGAGCATACACTCCTAACACAAAGATGCGGGTGAGTCCAACCTTTAGCCTCAACCAAACGAGTCTTGGGCTTACACATTCATAATCTGTCACACATTCATTCATTCTCGCGGAAAGTACTACACCGACACCCTGGCACGCCGCGCTGGTTGTGGCTACGCCTGACCAGTAGGCCGTATAGGCTCCATGTGTCGTGGTGTCGCATCCCTTCCGCTTTGTCTCATTCACACACAAAATATCCAATCGCCTCTCTCGCATAATCTTGCATACCTCCTCAATTTTATCATTCATACCTCCTCTTACATTCAACGTAGCAAAGCGGCTATCCACAGTCCACTTTTCGCCCCGATGGGAGACGTGACGTGACGGGTTGCGAACCACATCGCCGTCATTCTGGGTATTTAAATTTATTAATTCCATTGCGTTCCCACGAGTAGCAAGGGAAAAACATGTCCACCTGAACAGAGCCCCGCTTGTTCAAGTAAGGCTAACCTTATTCTGGGTTCGCCCGGTCCCAGGGTAATAAGCACGCTAATACTAGGCTCGCCCCTAGTGTGGGAATTAGAATTTTCCTGGTCAATTCATCAGTGCCATGGACTGAAGACAAAAATGCTGGTAAACTTATATCTGAAATTTTTCGAACGCCGAGGCCGCCCAAACGTATCGGTAAAGACGCTTGGAGCCACGCCCGGTCGTCCAAATCTGCATTTAAAATTTTGCAAAGGGTGGTATGAATAATTTTGTCCAATTTTTCCAAAAGTGTCGAATGTTTAAAAAATTGAGATGAACGGAGAGCATGGGTTAATTTTGGGACAAAAAGGCAATACCGAATGATTGTAAAAGCCGAATGCATATTAATTTGAAGAAGTCGGTCCGAAACATCACAAAAATTTTGAATTTTTTCCTCAATGAAAGATTCATAGGCATCTTCTAGAATAGGAGACCCTAGGAGGCGAAGAGAACTTTTTTGAGTAATTTTTAAATTTGGAGCCAAAACATTAAATTTTGCTAATGTGGAAACACTGTCCACGTTATCATTAACAAAAATTTCACACTTTGAAGAATTGAGTTCTAAACCAATAGATTCAAATTTATCTTTTAATAAGGCCAAATCTGTGAAAACTGTATCTACATCCCCTCCTAGAGTGCCGTCATCTAGATACCAGACGTTGAATTTTGAATTTAGTTGGCTAATTATTGGATGAATTGATAAACTGAAAATGAGTGGCCCAAGGGGGTCACCTTGTTGACAACCCACTGCAGAATCTAAAATGTTGTCCTTATATATATTAATTTTGATGGATGTCGGTAACATTGCCAAAGAAAACGGAAAATTTTGGGTGTTTCCAATTTGGCTTGTGTCAACAAAGTGTCCCTGTTTACTGAATTAAAGGCATTCTTCAAGTCAACCTTAAGAACGACCTCTACTTTACCGCAGCCAAGGTAAGTAGACAGGGCATGTATGGCAGCCTCACAACCCCCTTTCGATCCAAAACCGACCTGAAGGGGTTGAAAACCTTTAGCCAGTTCTTCTTTATAGAACTGGCAGCAAATTTTGGCTACCATACGTCTAAAAGTGCAACCGACGGCAATGGGACGAATGCCACCATCTTTCTTGCGTAAAGCGCATAGATTGGCTCCATACAGTATATTTATAATGGCTTCGTCCACATTGCCGGATAACATAAGATTAGCCAAACCTGTTAGCTCCTTCAGGAGCGCTTCGCCAGCCTCCCCGGCGGCGGGACTCAAAAGATCCTTCAAATGCTGAGGAGTCAAGCCGTCGAGGCCACCAGCTGCCACAACTTCCTTGGCTGTAACAGTTAAATAGTTAAAATCGGAATTTGGAGGATCGGGAAAGGAAAGGTCGTCCCTTGGCGCAGGGTGCTTGCTCCTCAGATCTGCAAGAGTATCTGGAGAGCAAGGCGCCACAACGTCGCTGCTAAATAATAACCTGGACGCTCCTCTGATGTCACCTTCTCTTAATTTGGATTCTACATAATGACATAAAGAATTTTTATGGAAGACTGTGAATTTAGGGTCAAAAATACATGATAAATTGCAATTTTCTTTAATTCGAGTCGTTAAACTTTTGTTGGTTGCCTGATTTTTGGAAATATGAAGAATCCTATAAGAGAAGGTGAGTAATTGCTCCCAAGCAAATGTGGAATTGTCCCGTACTACAAGGCCAATACAGTGGGCCAAGTTTTGAGCCACTGCTGGCCTTGCACCACGGGGTATTCTCTTTACAACCGGAACAGAATTTTTGTATTTACTTATAGATTGCCAAAAAGGAATTTGTGCATGTTCTGACTCTAAGGACAAAGTGTTCGGAAGTACATTTTGGGACTTATGTACCTTCCCAAAATGTACTTTCAAACCTCGCTGACCCTTAAAGAATCGGGCCTGGGAGCAATTAGGACAGTGAACCAGGCAATTCAGCGACGAGGAAGGTTGACTGTTTACATTCAAAACTCCTCCATCATTGCAGTCTTGTAACATAAATTAAATTATAAAAACTTACTCTTAAATTATCAATAATATTTACACTAAATCACAAAAAAAACACAGTATTTACACTTTACTGACACTCAACATTGACGTCGTCGACGTTGCCGTGGATACATAGCGCCGCGCCTCGCCGCGCGGCGCCTGCTGGCCCCAGCGCTCAAAACCTTCTTTTAAAGATTCAAAAGATTCAAAAACTGCTATGCAATATTTCAATGAAAACATGCGAGGTTCGAATAAAGGGGAAGGACACCCTAAAGCGCCAATTACACCTGCCTAAATTTAGTATCCGATATTTAGGATGTCCTGAATTCAGGAAAGTGTAATCGCATTTAGGAAGAGTTGCTTCCTAATTAGGGAACGATTTAGGAAAAGGATGGTTTCCGACGTCCTAACTGGCTAAATCGGATGAGTGTAATCACATTTCCTAATTCAGGACGCTCAGTCGCCGCTCACCTGCCGTCAAGAGCGCACGTTTTGTCTTTTACTCCCAAACAAAATGACGACCGAAAAGGAGACAATCCAAAATATTTTGGAATTATATAAGGATATGCCTTATCTATGGAACAAAAGTGATCCAAATAATAATATAAACAAAAGTATAAGAAACGAAGGGTTCAACGTCTTATTAGGAATTTATAAAAAATATGTTATTAGATTGTCTCGGTAGGTAGCGCTTTCGGTAGTAATGCCGTGCTGAGGTCCCGGGTTCGGTTCCCGGGTTCCGATATGCTTTTTTTCCACTGTCTCGGTGGTAGGTAGTGTAACCACCTGCCGCGCTTGAAGTCCTGGGTTTGATTCCCGGGTTGGTCCATTTGTGTGATCCACAAATGTTTGTTTCGAAGTTTGGGTGTTTTTTAAGTATTATATGTGAGCATGTACTTATTTAGAAATATCTAAGTATGTTTATCAGTCGTCTAGATCCCATAGCATAAGCTTATATTAGCTTAATTTGGGCTAAATTTAACTGACTACGCAAAAAGTAGCCTATGTGCTCCCTTCCCCCAAGGACTCAAACTATCTCTAAACGAAATTTCATCTAAATCGCTTCAGCGTTTTAGGCGTGAAAGCGTAACAGACAAACAGACAGAGTTACTTTCGCAAGTATAATATTAGTAGGGATAAAAAATTATATTGGGGGCATTTTGTCACACTTCACTCGACACGTCCTTCGCTTGTCGCTCGTCCTCCAAAACTGATTTAGAATCCTAATTAGTGAACGTGTAATCGCGAGCTTCGGCGACTGAATTTCTTTACCTAAATCGTATCCGATATTTAGGGTACTAAATTTAGGCAGATGTAATACCCCTTTAACCCTTGCGTCTAGCGACCTGAAACTTGGTCCAAGGCATGAGAGGCACTTCTCCGATGGCGGTGTCGTTCGGCTAGCGTGCTCTAGCGTGTGATAGTCAGTGCACAATATATTTGGTATTATATTTTAAAATCAAATATTATAAAATTTATTTGATACGGCCATCTCCTTTTTTTTTTTTTTTTTTTTATCTGCATATGTTTTATCGATCTTCATTTGTTTTTTCGATCGTCATTTGTTTTGTCGATCTTCATTTGTTTGACGATCTTCATTTGTTTATCCGACCGGTATTTGTTTAGCCGATCTTCATTTGTTTTGATTTCTACTTCTATTGACTTTGTGAAACCGTGGCTCAATCATCCCCTTACTAAGTAACGGAACATGTGGGAATAGTTGAAAGATAAGTCGCGGGTAAAAGCATAGTAGTATGAATCACAGAACTAACGGGAATAAAATTACCAGTAGTCCTGTCAACAGAACTGCTCAACAGTACAGGTGATCGCAATAGTTTACGTAAGTCAGGTGTAAAGCATAGTCTTATAATTCACAGAACTAATGGTAATAAAATTACCAGTAGTTCTGCCAACAGAACTAGTCAACAGAACAGGTGGGAGTAGAGGACATCATCAGACTTGGCTTACACAGTTGCTTCTGAAGTTTGCTTTCTGAATTTTAATAAGGAAATTCGATGGCTGAGCGGTTAAGCGTCTTGCACGATTTGCGAAAAGACTCTGGTTCGAATTCTGCTTGAAACCGATTATTTTTCCATATTTTAATGTATGATTGAATTAGCTTAACTACTTACTAATTGCTTGTCAATATTATTTCTAATTTGCTTACCTACTGAATTCTAATTCAGTAAGACGTAAGATCACATAAAACCTAGAGACATAAAAATAAAATAAAGGAAGATGATGTCACTGAAACAATAAATTAAAATTGTATGTACTTTATTCTGAGCCTTATCAATAAGCGAAATATATCACAATAACAATTCATTTTGATCTCGTAAGTAATAAATAAGTTCGATATGTTACGGCTAAAGTCCAAAGTACGACTATACCTAGCTTTAGCCGACTAGACTTAGCTATAGCCGGCTGTATCTAGCTTTAGTCGGGTACACCTAGCTTTAGCCGGCTGTGGTCGACTAAAGGTAGCTTAAACTAGATTAAGCAGGCTATACTTAGCTTTAGTCGGCTACATATAGCTTTCATTGACTACACCTCGTTTAAGCCGACCACACCTAGATTTGGCCGACTATTCCTAACTTTAGCGGGCTATACTGAGCTCGAGCTCTGGCTTACCTACAGCTGTAAAGAACACCGCGTGTTTTTCGTCGGTACGAGCTTGACTTCCAAATTTCACCATTAGCTTCAGAAGGCCCATGTTTCAGGTTTCATGGTTAGATAATTCAACTGAACCTAGGTCTTTAATATCTCGCCAATGCCGTCCGCCTGATGAAAAGCTATTGAGGGTCACCCTTATAGTCCACAAGATAATTAATAACGGCCCTTGCGTTTTTCCGCGGCGGTTTCTAACCTCATAGTGTCATCAAATGTCAAAATCAATGAAATTAAGTCAAGGTTTGACATTTTGAGGTTAGAAGAAACCGCCGCGGAAAAACGCAGATGCGGCCTCGCAGTATAACCGTATTTTGGACTATAGCTTCAACAATTACAATGCACACATAGCTATTAGGCAGATTGGGTAAGTAAAAATAGTATCTATAAGTTACGAATAATATATCCTAGCACATCTTTGTCTGCATTATTAGAGCTATACATTATGCTAATACATTAAACTATTAATATACACACAAATCTTAAAACGAATACACTTAATTACAAAATTATTCCTGTCTAAAGTATGGACATCGCTTAATTTACAATATAAAAGATATAGACACAAATCGCCAAAAAAATGGCGGTTAATATTAACAATAAATAACAACAAAATTATTTTAGAGCCTCCATTCCTTATAAACAAAATTCTGATCATTTATAAAGCTTTTAAAAACGAGCAAAAAATATCTCCAAAAACTCGTCAACACACGACACGGACAGATTATATATATTTCTAAACATCGCTAATAATGGTTATTACAATGTTACATCTTTATTTTATAATCTGGGTTCTATCTACCCCTTTTACAAAAATGTCATTGGATTAGTTATGTTTTCCCAATGCCCGAAAGTGTCCTTTCTATATCTACCATTTAAAAAATGAGAAGACGGCTGGTTATGATATGAGCAATGTTTTATCGCAAAACAAATTTTCTCTTCTTTAAAGGTGTACGTACCTTCCTACATAGGGTATGGTCTGAATATGTTTTCAACTACATTTTTAAGCTTTTAACATGTTTACTGCAAAATAGCACATAACTTAAACAAACTTATTAACAAGGTGGAAAGCGCAAGCTTCAACATAATCTATAAAACATATGGACGTATAAAAAATACTGAGTAGCAATTCGCAAATAAATAATAATACAACATGAAAGTGTAGCCAAAAATTAACTCTGCCTTCGTTCGATAGATGGCGTTGTACACTATTCAGGATCGCGCTACTCTAATGCAGTAACAGAATTGTATGTATCTGTAAAGGTATCTTTAGATCGTAAGAATATTGTAGGTAGTGCCCATAATAATAACAGGTAACAATTTATCTACACCTCTGGTCTAGGAACTCATACGTCTGCGGGCATTAGTTCAATGGTTCCTTCACGATGCGCGTCCACGTTCGATAAACATTCTCCGAATTTTACCCCGATTATGGAACCTCTTAAGTATACAGAAACATTTAAAATAGCAAATAAAACATTTTAACAGGTAAATTTTCGTCTACACTTTCAAGTTGTGTCATTAAAAATTGGTGGTCATTAAAATGGGTAGACAGTATTTGAAACTGATCATCAACTGATCAATTCAGCCGGCTTGCTTATACCTATAGACTAACGCAAACATTTACACAATTTTCAAAAACATACTTGAGTCATTTGACTTCCACAGTCGCTCATAGCTCATACTTTCTTTGACGTATAGAACTCTATAATCGCACGTGTTTTCTTTTCCTTTACAGCACCGTGTTCTTTAAGCTGAGCATGTGAATGGTCAAATTATCTTAAAGCTATCAGCCTGATGGCTACTTTCAACGACATTTCCTTCTAATAGCGATCTCAAGGCAAACTATTCAGAAATCAACATCGTTTTCACGAGCTAAACAATAAATTAAACAACGAATAAAACCTCAAACTCATTTTTACACACAGTTCAAAATAGTTTCAATTCAAACAGTCTACAAATAGATGGGGTACCCATCAGTTACCATGGTTACACCCTCCCATGTCTTCTTGCTCTACGTCTTCTCCCACTTCGAGTTGTGGGAAGGGTTATAGTGGGATCTCGAAGGGCTCTCAGTTGCATATAGAGCCTCTGCTTGCAGAACTCGTAGAACTCAATTTCTCTGGTGAAATTTGCTCGAACTATTTGCTTGACTGCCTCTGATACTGGAGGTTTGAAGGCGTTTCGGTTGATTCGGTTGAATGTGTTCAGTTTATCTGTAATTTGAAATGATAGAATTGTTATATTTGTAAAATCTATTCGAAGTTCAGGGTGTGATGGGGTCTACCAAGATAATCAAGGCCCAAGTGAACCTCCTGTAAGTGGTCACCTACTGACGAACATGACGAAGAGAAGAAATACCCTGAACCAACTCGCGTCGTCAGTGTATAAACAGTGTGAAAAATTAAGACCAAAGAAGGTTTTTGGGGCAAAAATTGGGAGAGGCTAAGTTCAGGAGTGAAAGTGACCAAATCACAATCAAACCGACGCCTTTGAGCAACTAGAGAAGGTATATAAAGAAACGAAAGAGATAGAGTTTATGTAATTTTTTTTTTATATTTAGCTCGCCAAATTGACGTCACCACCAGCCTGATGGAGGCCGTGGCACATCTAGCGATTGGGGGCCACTTCTGACAGTGGTCCTCAAGTTGACGGCCCTGTGATGTAGCTCTTCACGCTCCTCTTGAAGAACCCGGGATTGTAAGTTGAGGGACAAACGTGTGCGGGCAGGTCGTTCCATGTTTTTATAGTTCGACAAAGGAACGATCTTTTGAAACGCTCAGTTCTGGCGAAGATTCTATACAATACCTATGACTATTCATCAGATAGGTACTATACCTTGATAACGCTAGCGGCCTCCTGCGGACTGTCCATTGTCAATTGACACTGTCGATGGTGTTGATAAAGAATATTCAACTTCGATCTTATCGATAGTAACTAATACTTGTATTTACACTAACGAAGCTATTGATAGTACCAATTTGACACTATCTATAGTGTCTATTTATAGAGCTATCGAAACTTGTTTATACCTCACACTCAGCTATCGATTGTCGACTATCAAAAAGCACCACTAATATATCTACTACTAAATCTACACACTGAACTATCGATAGTAGACTATTAAGCGACAACACTAAAAAAATTAACCTACCCCAATATAGTTGAAGAGCTCCATCAAAGAACCGCGGCACGTATCGTTCAAAGGCCAGCAGTGTAGAGTTGAGGTCTTCCAGCACTCCCACCACTGCGTATTGCTGTTCCACCACTCGCTTTGCGCGCTGTAATGCTTCCACGCTATTGAAGGGCCTGGAAATATTGAAGAGATGATTGTACTAGGCGTAAATACTAGCTTAAGGTTTACTTAATAGGTTTTGGATGATGGTATTGAATTTTTGAAGTAAAACTTCTTTTGGTGCGACTAGGCAGTAAATCAGATTTTTTTTCTGACGGAAGTAACGCTTACTATTTGAATTTTGAATAGCGAAAACGTGGTTTCCGCTATTCAAAATTCGAATGAATGATATTAATATAGCATTTGATGCCGTCAATGGCAAAGAAGTTTTACTTCAATCGCGCGTAAAGGTTACACGCACACACCTTTTTTCAGTTCGGGTCACGGATTCCAATTTTGGATCAGGACGTATTATGTTTCAGATTTTGCAGTTTCTATGTTTGAGTTTTAAATTATGTATGTAGGTATATCAGTAGTTATAGAAGCACATTTAGTTATTTAAAAAATCTAGCAGTTCTTTACAGTCATAGCTCATACCAACTTATAGAAGTTCCGAATTCTATATGTATGAGGTTAGTAGTACTCTTTATACTGTGGTATGAGTATACCAGGGCACCGATTCTCGCTTCACACGACATGAATGCGTGGACGGAAATTAGTGGGTGACGCGTCGCCTGTCGCATATTTAGGAACGGCGAACATGAGACGGACGAAGTTTCACCAGTAAATTTGCGTCCACGCATTCACGTCGTGTGGTCGAAAATCGGCGCCCAGTAGTCTAGATCGCATAAAGATTGATGGATAATGCTCTAAACTACGATTTTTAATTCGAGTCAGTAAAATGACATTTTCAGTGTGGCGGGTTTTTTGTCACAAATAAATAGTGATGTGGTTGAATCGAGTTTTACGATTAAAAGTTAGTCGAGATTATATTTTTTTATTCGATATCAAACAGTAATTAAATATTGCATAAAACCACCTATACCGTATTTTAACTCATTCAAATAATGTAGTAAACAAACAATTTGGACCTCGATTGCCCCATAATTATTTACACTAAAATATCAATCCCGATCATCACCACTTTTCAAGGAACCGTAGTTTGTCTTATACAAACATTTCACACCAATTTACCTTGAGATTAAGGGGCCCGTCCGTTAAATGCACGAAAAGACACTTTGGACTTAGGAAATATTTAAGAACTCGCTTCATTAAATGACACGTGTGACATGTACAAAATAATTTACATTAGAAAAAACATCTCTGTAAATTATTAAAAATCATCGAAATAGCAAGAAACTTTTTTATAAGTACATAATTAATTAAACAACATTAATTCATTCATAAACAATAATAATAAAACCAATTAAAAGTTATATCATTACACTAAACTTAAAATAAAAACTCTTAAAATAAAAACTAACTAACTACCTATCAATATACAAATTGGGTCCCTTCCTACCTATGACGCAGGCAGCATTCCCACGCTGGATAGCTATGGAAAGCCTTTGCGCGAAATAGCTACCAGCGCGGGGATCACGCGTTTCTTCCCTCAGACGCTTACTCAGAGCCGTGAAAAGACCATGTGCACCGCGACACCGTGGACCCAGTGTCTCGACATCAAATGGAACGAATTCATATTGGCACCGAGACAACTATACTTGCCGATCTTTAACCACTCGCGAGCATTAGCCGGCCCACCGCTCTTTTGCTAGTAGCCGGGAGGTAGGACGCCGCAAGAGTGTCAGTGCAAGTGGCATTCCACACTAACGCACGTCCCATTCTCCAGGGTACTAAAGACATCCCGTCGGGTCGCTTACCATCCTCCCGTATAATTTGGGGTTCTAAAACCGCGGGGACATTAACGGTGATAAGTACATACTTATTATTTTAATTTTTTCAATGGATCATTCCTCTGTCGAAGTATAAAAACATGGGACGACCTGCTCGCACACGTGTTTCCCTCATCTGTGAGATCATGGAAACGTGTGCGGGAGGGAATCCCGGTTTCTCCAAGAGGAGCGTGAAGAGGAACATCACAGGGCCGCCAACTGGAGGACCACTGTCAGAAGTTCTTTTTTTCATTATTTTTAGTGACGTGTAGACTGAAAATCTATCTATCTAGGTGTAAAGTTCTCGAAAGTACAAATTAATCAAGCCCAAACACAAGGTAACTGCTGTATATCGTTAGGGAATTCTCTCTTCTGTCTTTCGTCTCCATCATCAGATCGACTTCAGATTTTCATTAAGTTGTACTACTTTAAAGCCCTTAATCGAAAAAATTACAAACGCCCTAGATGTCCCTGCAATTTTAAAAGTTCCCTTCGATTTCTCCAAGATGCCATCATCAGATCCTAACTTCCTTAAAATGGGACCACCTTGGGAGTACCTATCTATTTTCGAACGAAAAATTTTTTTTTCAAATCGATTAATAAACGACGGACGGAGTTCTTCGCGAAAAAACATTTAAAAAAAATTATATACGGTCGAATTGGGTAACCTCCTTTTTTGAAGTCGGTTAAAAAATTATGTACGGTCGAATTGAGTAACCTTCTCCTTTTTTGAAGTCGGTTAAAAACTACTTGAATTGTTTTACTTAATTTCTCTGAATCTTTTATTTTATTTAGCTCGCCATATTGACGTCGCCACCAGCCTGATGGAAAGAAGCCGTGGTGCATCTAGCGATTGGGGGCCACTTCTGATAGTGGTCCTCAAGTTGGCGGCCCTGTGATGTGCCTCTTCACGCTCCTCTTGAAGAACCCGGGATTGTAAGATGAGGGAAGCACGTGTGCGGGCAGATCGTTCCATGACGTGATCTTTTTAAACATTTTTTCCCAGCTTTTATAATAATGTTATAGTAAACAATTTTAATATGCTGGTAAGGTCCATATTTCTCGAACTATTTAATCTATTACAAATTTACAATAAAAAAAAAAGCTTTCATACCTAATAAAATAAAGAATGACTAAAATGTCTAAGTCTATTGATTGTCGAACATCACTATTGTAGCGGGTCACCCTTTTTCGTATCAGTGACAGTTGCAATTGTCATTTTACTGACTCGAATTAAAAATCGTAGTTTACGTAAAAAATCGGTTGCCTGTAAAGTCGGTTTACTGACGATGGTTGAACGTGACAACGTCATAAGAAAAGAAAAATAAAAATAAACAAAATTAACATTACAAAACAAAAATAAATATAAAAACACATCAATGGATTATAGTGCCATCTGTTGAAAACATTACTAAAATAAATGGAACGCCTCAGAGCGAGGTAACGACGTATTGCGTCATCATTTTTATTCGTTCGTGCAGCCGGCTCCATCGAATTATAAGACGTTGTCACGTCAAAAAAAAACATTATATATAATTTTTAGGGTTTCGTAGCCAAATGGCAAAAACGGAACCCTTATAGATTCGTCATGTCTGTCTGTCTGTCTGTCTGTTTGTCTGTCTGTCTGTCTGTCTGTCCGTCCGTGTGTCACAGCCACTTTTCGCCGAAACTATAAGGCCTATGCTATTGAAACTTCGTAACTAGATGTATTCTGTGAACCGCATTAAGATTCTTATATAAAACTAAAAAAAAAAGCAGTAAATTTTGGGGGTCCCCATAGTCAGAACTGAAACCCAAAATTTTTTTTTTTTCATCAAACCCATACGTGTATCTATAGATAGGTCTTCAAAATGGCTATTGAGGTTCCTAAAATTATTTTTTCCTTAAGTGAATAGTTTGCGCAAGAGACACTTCCAAAGTGCAAAAATGTGTCCCCCCCCCCCCCTCTAACTTCTAAACTAAGAGACT
This sequence comes from Miltochrista miniata, assembly GCA_933228765.1. Classification (NCBI taxonomy): domain Eukaryota; kingdom Metazoa; phylum Arthropoda; class Insecta; order Lepidoptera; family Erebidae; genus Miltochrista; species Miltochrista miniata. The sequence goes on along the minus strand of OW121766.1, from coordinate 20,751,118 downwards.
GATAAATCTAAAAAAAATATATGATGTACATTGCCATAAAAACTAACAACGAAAATTGGTTTGAACGAGATAGAGCTGGTAGTTTTTTTTTAATACGTCATAAACCACAAATTTCGGTTAGACAAATCACTACCACTGCGAACGTGTTAAAACATCAATCAAAGTTACAACGAACTATAAGAACTTTTATATTATGTTACTTGCTGCTACGAAACCCTTCATGTGCGAGTCCAACTCGCACTTGGCCGGTTTTATTTTATTAGATTCAGATTACTGTTGAATTCACAAGCCCTTCTCTTTTGATAATTTTTCGCTTTCATAATTTATTGTTGCAAAAACTATGCATCTAATTTTGACCTCGTCTTATATCAATCAACGTCTCTTATAAATAAATATTTCCACCCACGTAGCATCTTTAGCCAAATATGATTCCACGATTTGATATTTGGCACTACATACTTAGTATTTTATATAAAGGAGATCAGACCAGACATACGTACTTACAGTCACTTGACATTCTTGACATAGTGTTGTAACAAACGGTAAACACATTATTTATTGTTGTTGCATAATAAATATCTAATTCATGCAAGTGATTTGTTTATTAGACGTAATGGCGACAACGTAATCATGAATATTATTAGGGCGAATTTAGATACTTAGCTAGTTGCATTGTATTTCAAAACTTAATCCTAGCTAGGCTAAACTGTTTTAGATAATGACGAAAAAGAGGTGCAAATGAAAGCGTTTTTTGTCTGCATAAGTAGACGGAAAATTATAGCCTAAAATAGATTGTTAATCTACAAGATGTGTTTCAAACTATGGTTTTGTTGTAAATTGTATATTAATTACACATAATGTGTAAAACGATCATAGAGTCCCCCCAAATTTTTAGATAAATGCATTTTATGACTTAAATTTTTATCGACGCGAAAGAAAAAAAATATGCCAACATATATATGAAGAAAATATACACCTATAAATTGGTATTCTTCGATTTTGAATAAGTATGATTATTAGCTTGTTACAACTAAAATAAGCTATAAAATGCTACATTTCCTAGCCTGAACGATGCGTGTTTTGTATGGTCAAGGTCGTTTGGCCTACCAACGGCCTTAACAGAAGCTTATGGACATAGTGAAAGCAGAATCCAAATCAAAATGTATACCTACGTACTACCCGTCCGCTCTAAGTTTGCCAGTCGCCTCCGTACTACGCCTCTACAACAGCCTCTACGCCAGCGGCAAACTTAGAGCGAACGGGCTTTTTTTATGGCAGTATGTAGGTATTTCAAACTGTAGTAGGTAAGTATTGCAATAAGGTATCTATAATATATGTTCAACTTATACCCTATGCACACCCCCATTTAAAAATAATGTTAAATAGACGGGAAGGTAAAGTAAAACCGTGGTCATCGTTTGCACTACTTCTACCTGTCACAAGCTTGGTGTTTGCGTAGTTCACGCTGTAACCACAAGATGGCATACATGACGGCGTGGCGGCTAAACACCTGTATCTTCACAACTAAAACCTAACCTAATCTACCGATATTCTCTTTTCAAAAAATACATAATCTGATATTAGTTAGGCTGTTTATAATAGGCCCACCACATTCTCACGAGAATCTCTCCGAGTATTCTCGGCGAGAATCTCAGCGAGAACTTTTATTCAGAGAACAAGGCGAGAATAAGGTACATTCTCGTGTCTCGTGCTTTTCTCGCTCCACATTCTCGCGAAAATGTGAAGCGCCGATAATATTTTGTTCTGTAGCTGGAGAATATAATTAGAAAATCATAATCTGTATTCATAAAGTATTTGATGATTCAACAATGCATTGCAAAACCTGCGCCGATAGTTTAGAAAATGCGACGCAAAGAACCCGTAGGATCATGAAAGACGAAAATTAAAAACTCTAGAATTTTTAGTCGGTAGGAGTCCGGCATAGCATCCATGTAGGATATTCCTCAAGTTAAAAAAGGCCATGTCTGAATAATGTTTGTAAAACACTTTTCACGAAGGATTGCAAATCGATCTACTTATAGGTAATACCTCGAGTCAAGAGTCAATCATTTAAACAATCACTTTATCGCAGTTTATTACTTGCCGTAGGTATGTACCCAATCATTTTGGGAGGGCTACGGGTATCACGCTTGCCAAACGAGTTGGTACCTACTAGGACCTTCTTTTTCAAATTCTCTTTCCGCCATGACCTAGTTCGTTAGTCAGGCATACCTACCTACTACGGTTACTAAAATACAAGTAGTTTGCAATTATCACCTAATGTAAGCAATAAGTTTGTGTACCTGGACCTCAAGCTGAATTCAGTAAAACAGAAAATTGAATCGTACAGTAAAAAATATCCAATAAGATTAAACGACCTCACCACCCAGCTGCACGGCACTGGTAGCCTTAATTTTTCCAGACTGAGAAGAGATGGATCCCTGGAAACATCTCTCCAATCAACTCCAAAGCCGGATTGTTTCGGACATCAGATTGGATTATTGTTTTTTTTTCAAACAGATGACCAAGAAGCAGGTTTAATAAAGAAAAAAAAAGGTTTGCAATACTCACGTGCACTGAGGCTCATGTCCACAGAAGAATAAGGTTTGCCGTCGATGGTCACCGATACCTTCGTGTGTTTCACCTTCGATGTAGCGGCATTCTCGGTCACCGCTCAGAACGCAGGTCTCAAAGTCCTGAAAACGAGTAAATTGCAGGGTTTAGGCATGGTATTCATAATCAGTTTGGCTAGTTCTAGAGCTTCCTTCAGCGGGCTAGTTCGCTCCGGCTCCAGTATTTCCAGTCAAGGTATACGCACACGTGGAATAAGGCTAGCTTGTGTCGATTACATATAATCGCGATAATAGTTGCGTCTTTATCTGCAAAGGAATAGACAGCCCACATTTCATCGTTAGCATTTTGTCCCATGTCATAGATAGGTGGTAAGCTTCTCCTGCTCTTAGACAGCTGGCAAGGCTCTATGTAGTTTTAGTATGTACAGAAGTCCGGCATAGCATCCATGAGGATTTCTACTCGAAAACAAATAGGTGGAGAGCTAATTGCCGTGTTGAAATTACCAGGTGCAGGTTGTGGCAAGCCGCCCAATAGGCTTTTAACTTGGCTTAATGACTGTATCTGCATATCATCACTGGCAACCGGTATAATCGATTTAGCGTGCATTCCAAAGTTTAGAAACCTTCGTAAATAGCAATGCCATAATCTTTTTACTCATGTCAGGACCAGTTACAGCTAAAGATATCGTATACAGAAAACGAATGTATAAGCAAAATAAAATATTAACGCTGATAAAATAAACAAACAGCAATTTAACCTTCTGAAAAAACAAGGTAACATCGCTTGCACGCGTTTGTAGACACGCGATCAAAATAATTGACCAAAAGTTAAACAAATCTTCCCCAATTGTCGAAATAATTTACTTCCTACGTAATAGTTTCAAGTGTAGGCAGAGTCTTTCATACTTAATGTCCATAATTCACTAGTTATGTTTTGTTCGGCGAATTAGCTGAGCCAATTGCCATGTTAAAACGGACAGGCGCCTACTTTAATTTTATCGACGATAGTCGATATTCCATAAAATGATCATCCTTACTATGGACCAGCTGCAACGAAAGATGCTTGCCACAGTGATCGTTTATAAGAAACTGTTCGTTTATTCTCATTCTCACTTACCATGGGAATCTATATGTTATTCCTAACTATACCTATCTGTACCAAATTTTAGCCAGATCGGCTCAGCCGTTAGAGAGTGAAAGAGTAACAAACATGCATACTTAGAAAATTTTGCAATAATAATTATTATTAAACTATCGCGGTTTTTTTACACTCGTACTTATAGAACTCTGTGTGGTGTGTGCCTTATCCTTCGTAGTAACAATAATGGAGGGTGTTCAAAAAGAAGTTACTTCATGGTTTTTGTCGACCCTTGCCTCAGTCCAGCCGCGACTACGGGCACTGCAACGTGCCCGAAACTTCGGTGTATGTTTTTTTTTTATTTTTAGTAGATCGCCAAATTGACGTCGCCACCAGCCTGATGGAAAGCTGTGGCTCGAGTTCTATAAGTATGAGTTAATAATATTAGTTAGCTAGTTAATACGGTTGGAGAAGGTTCCAATCCCCCTTTCCTACGTTTAAACTATGATGATGTTATTAAGACACGCTTTATTAAACCGACAATAGACATTTTAATAATGTCAGACCCATCTCTCTAAATGTATTTTGTGTTACAATGTTTAACACAATCAACCGCTTGTCTAAATATTGCACACGTTCAAGTTAGTATTTTTTTTCATTCTCCAAACTAATTATTTCGTCAATTTTTTCGCGACGTGAATCTAATTTATTTTTTGCCAACTTAGTTCGACAGCATATAAAGTTTACCGAGAACTGAAAGTTGTTCTCGTTGGTAGGTCTTTGTTATCTACTTTTAATAGTTGTCATGTGCCATGAATTTTAAAAAAATCTAAGAAATTTTCGCATATTATAATAGAACCTACTGAGTTTTTGGACTCGTCTTTGTTTTTATTTTATTTTGTTTTATTTGTGGACATTCACACACAACATCATCTAGCCCAAATTAAGATAATATAAGCTTGTGCTATGGGATCTAAACGACTGATAGACATACTTATATATTCCTAAATACATACATATTATACATAGAAAACACCCAAACCACGAAACAAACATTTGTGGATGACACAAATATTTGTACAGACCCAGGAATAGAACCCAGGACTCCAGCGCCGCAGGCGGTATCTCTACCGACTACGCCACAGAGGCAGTCAAAAATAGGCATACTTAATAGGTATATTTATATTTTTAGACAGAAAAGGTTCGATTACAAGCAAGAGTGCCATAAAGTTATTATAAACATAGAGAAATGCCATTTTTATTGTTACTTTACAGATTCTGTATATGACTAAAATGGATGTAACAAGGTACAAGACATATATAATAAATTCCAAAAAAAAAACTCGAATACAAGGAAGGGCTTGTTTCGAGCATTGACGAAGGTCAAAGCTCTTTATGATCGAACAATAACCAAAAAATTCATCCACCCACGTATCGGCAATCTCATAAACAGCATCTAAATACGAACATTAGAGTACTTAGAGATTGTCATCATGATGAACACAATAACTGTAATTCGCCTGTGAGCAAGGAATTCGACTATAATGATGCTGGTCATTCCCACCGATATATCACCACCTTAGACCGTTTTATAAATGGTCTAATAAATATATCCACAGATAAAATAAACCCTACTAATATTATATCAATGCAAAAGTAACTCTGTCTGTCTGATACGCTTTCACGCCTAAACCGCTGAAGCGATTTAGAAGAAATTTGGTATAGAGATAGTTTGAGTCCCAGGGAGTACATAGGATACATTTTAACCGTTCACGCGAAAAGACGGTATAGTAAGTTCAACTCATCTGTGCGCGCGGCCCTATGTGTGGGTAAACCTCGTATAAACACAGTGACTTCGTGTGCGTGACAAGAGGTACAGTGAAGTACGAAATACAAAAACACTTGTTTAACTAAAATATAAAACTTAAGGGGTGAAATGTATGTCAAACATATTAATATGTTTTGCTGCTAAAAGAATAAAATTGAGGAATTTTAGGATTCGCTGCTCTCTATAAGGTTAATTATAAATTCAAATTCCATATCAAAATGTCCATAGTATTCTTCTTCTTTGTATTACGCCACATCTCTTCATCAATTTGACCTAAACGTTCGTTTATTAATTTCATTATTCCCATCACATTTTGTTCGATGTTATGCGAAGCATTATATATTTTTTTAAATTCCCCTTTCATTTTCGATTGGGTTTAGTTCGGGATGATACGGTGGTAGCCGAAGAACTTTTAAGCCATATGGCTGAAGTGTGTCATCAATCTTATAACAAACTACTGACCCTTGCAACTTCGTTTACATCACTTAAGGTGTACGAAAGGAAAGGTATTTCTTCATCATACTTATCAAGCAGCGTGTAAAACTGTCCTGCCCTCTCCAAATGAACCGCGCAAAATATCGGGATCAATAGTATCCCAGAACCTTCTTCGGGTCCTAAGCTAAGATTGCACCAAGTTTCATTTAAATCAATTTAGTAGTTTCAGCTTGATACTTATTCGGGATACAGACAGACAGACATGAAAATTTTTAATTACATTTTCGGCTTCAGTATCGATTAGAGAACGCCCTACAATTAAAATTTTCTAATTATCTTCCATGTACAGACTCTCGACCCTCAACAGTTTTTTTAGACGTATAGATTATGATCTTTTTACGTTTTAAATCAAGTCAAACAGTTCAATTTTTGTCATATTTGCTCTATAAGCAATGTTTTTTTTCTATCGACCAACTCTGCATTTCAATTTTTTTTTTTGCATTAGAATTTGGAGCTCTATCATTTTTTGACTATTCTGTAGGCCTTTATAAGTTAGACAATTCTACCATACATTATTTTGTTATGTCTCGAAGGGTTTAGGCAGCGTTTTCGTTAAAAGCTCCCAGACACTTTATTTTTTTCTGACATCTCCAACTAATATCGTTATATTTTAGTCAATGTATATACAAACTCAGCAAATTATATTATACGCAAACCGTTCTCAAGAATCATTGGTGATCTCAGCATGAAAATCCATGCAGTAGTTTTTAAGTTTATCGTGAACAGACAGACGCGGCGGGGACTTTGTTTTATAATAATATGTAGTGATAAAAAATATTAATTACATCGAATTGACACATCAAAAAAACCCCCGACTCACAAAAAAATAACAATAAAAAAACCTGTAAAAAGTAAAAAAATAACTATTATATTATGACCTATCTACCCTAAGTATTGAACCTTTATTATTATTATAGGTAGCTATATTATTTACGTATTCATATTTTTAATTAACAGTTGGTCTCGTCGGGGGGACCGCTCTATACCTAAATAGAGACAGACGCACGATTAGGTTATGATTAGGTGAGCGGTCCCCGACGAGACAAACTGTTAGTTAACAATATGAATACGTAAATAATATAGCTACCTATAATAATAAAGGTTCAATACTTAGGGTAGATAGGTCATAATATAATAGTTATTTTTTTACTTTTTACAGGTTTTTTTATTGTTATTTTTTTGTGAGTCGGGGGTTTTTTAAATTTTAAATTTAATTTTTTATTTCATGCTTTTTATAGGGGTTTTTTAATATCAACATTACGTATAGTCTATCAACAATTATTCAGAACTAATGCGAATTGCGCGGAGTGTGGTTACAGAATTAGAAATGCATTCCACTACTCATATCTTTCGATCGGCTAAACCGATTTTCATAAAACTTACGGTATCGTAATGTATAAGTTATGACCTTTCATTTGATACCCAACACGGGTATATTTGAATAAATTTAATTTTTCATCCCCACTTTCACCCCTCATATCTTTGAAATGGCTTAACCGATTTTTATAAAACATAGCTAAGAACACTCTCCCCTATCCCATCTTTCAAACAAAAGAAACAGAATCAAAATCGGTTCATCCGTTTGGGAGCTACGATGCCACAGACAGACTTACACACACACACACACACCCACGCACACGTCAAACTTATAACACCCCGTCCGGGTTTCCGTCGGGGGTTAAAAATATTTACCTGACTTCTTAAACATTTTCTCCGTGAAGGACTAGACATTTTCTTTAACGACTGTACCGATGGGATTATCACTTAGAACGCTGTGTAATGAATTATAATGTAACCAACTTACACAGGATGTCAACGTTGCAGTTACATTGAGACTTGTCATGATATTTAATTTTGTTTCATTATAACGTAAGAGTTGCCTTCAAAACGTGGTAGATGACGCTGTGGGCTTTTTGTCTATTATGATTTTTAATTCGCGGCCACGCAGAGAGTTTTCTGCAAAGACTGCTTGGCACCGCTGGTGTCGTTAATAAGTCAGTTACGTCTCTATCTCATAATATACAAATGTACTCTGTGAAGACGGCCGCATCACTGCCACACAAATAAAAACTGTATAATTATTAGCGCACGCACACATAGCGCCGCGCGCACTGATGAGTTGAAATATCTATAATGATTTTACGCGATAACGACTTCTAGGTGGACAAAGCTGCCAGAAACAGCTGGTATATTCTTTAAAATCACCTGAAATAAAATATCAAGTTTATCTGCTTAAAAATGTAGTTCCTATTGTAACACATACAGATAGGTTTTGTAAAATGCTAAAAGCAAATCTGAAACGAAAAGCATTTATGGGCTAGGCTAGACCTTTCAGGCAATCTCTCGCTTTAACAAAAACTGGCCCAGAATGGCAGCCTTTCAACTGCAAATAAGCCACCAGGGTTCCAGGGATTTCTTATAAGGGTATCTGGCCATATAAAGCCTCAAAGTGCTGTCGTTTTTGTCAGTTCTAGTTATGCTATTTTATCTTTAGTTCTATTCAGCCATGCTTATCACAAAGTTAACTTCAGTAGATGAACTTATGGATTTCATCATTACCCAGCTAAAAAGCCCTCTTAAAATGGCGGTCGTTGAGCCAAGTTGATGGCCATATAGGCGGCTTGAAAAATTTCAACAGCAGGCAGTCACAACCTGCGCCTGTCCATTTCAACCGCAATACGGCTCACCACCTATTACGTGGGACAAATTCTAAAAAGGTGAAATGTGGGCACATAATATGCCTCTGCCTACCCCTTCGGGGATAAAGGCTAGACCATATGTATGTATGTATGTAAAATAAATAATCTGTTTCCTGTCTTCAAACTAGTAATGTTGAAGACCATCGGAGAAACTTTTTGCTTAGATACCTACCATAATACCTAATAGACACACGTGCATTTCACTATAATACGCAGTTATACAACCATTTATCATGTACCTAGTCCAGAACAATAGGCCAGTCATTACACAAGGAAACACCGCGTAATAACATCGCTTCTAGCCATTCTTCATAGCCAGTCTGTCGAGATGCACCCGCCACTAGTCAATTTAGAGCACAATTGCCGTCAGCACCGGCAGCCTATTAATCAAACGTCAAATTATTGAAGGCTGCTGGAGCTGTAGAGAAATTATTAGATTACATCAACAGAGTCGAGGAAGGACTCTCCTAATTCTTAACATTAGTAGTCGATTTGACTAAGGAATAGTTCTCATAAAAGGTGTTCTTAAATTGTCAATACAGTCAAAAGTATATGATCTCTAGCATCCGCGTGCAGATCTAATGAAGGTATCAGATATTTCAGTCGAATGCAGAACATTTTTCAAGTTTTCTTTCAATTCGCCATAAACATCGAGAGTCAGAGAGTCCTTAAGGGGAGTGGTTGACAAAGTTTGCGAAAAAGAGGTGCAAATAAAGACGTTCTTCTTGGTACATATTAGTATACGAAAACTGACAGGCAAAAGTAGATTTGAAATCTACAAGATGTGTTCCAGAGGATGGTTTCATCAGAAATTGTGTATTTATTATAAATAACTAGTAAAACATCACTGAAATAGCCCACAATGTTTTAGAAGAAGCCGTTTTATGACATGTATTTATTAATGAATGATAATAAAATTTATGTCAAAGACTAAAGAAAACATAGACGTCTTACATGGTTTTCTTCAATTTTGAATTAGTATAAGTTTTAACTAATTATAACTAATAATGTATTCAAAGAATACATCACATTGCTTGCTTCCCCGCGCTCGCCCGAAAATCTAGTGCGGGGGGAGTCGTGTTGCCAGACGGATGTGTGTCGCTCTGGTCTGCAAAATATTCTCGTAAAATGTTATATTTTCATTCATGTACAGAGTAATGCGTGTAACAGAGCCAGAGCCCGAGTTACACAATGCATACTGCATTACATGAGAATATAATGCATTTCAACTTATTTTTCGATTGTTTTATTAAATTACTTCGAAAGGTAGTCATGCTTACATTGTAAGCGGTACTTAATCATTTCAATATAAATAAATGAAGAAATATTTGTGGACATTCGCACACAACTTAAGCTATTATAACCTTGTGCTAAGGGATATGGACAACTGATGAAAATACTTATATTATAGTTATTATTAACACACTGCTTTTTTGAGACACTGCTCTCAACCTAAGCTGAAAGAATTTACTCTTTTAGCTTATTACGTCTTGTGTGTCGTCACAAGTAGGCACCATCTACCGGCAAATTGGTTAAGGTATAAAAGTGAATAAAGTGAGTGCCCGTCGAGTTTCTTGCTAGTCTATATCTATACATAATAATAAAACTGTTGAGGGCCGAGAGTCTGAATATGGAAGCTATTAAAAAAAAAATAACGCGTTCTCTAATCGATACCTACTTAATCCAAAATGAAATTTAAAATTTTCATGTCCGTCTGTATTCCGAATAGGTACGTATCACGCCGAAACTACTGATTTGAATGAAAATTGATCCGAGGAAGTTCAGGAGTTAGAGACATCTCAACTTCTCTAAACCTAGAATTCAAGAGTTCCTTTGAATGTGAGGGTAAATCTAAACCTGCGTGTTGCTTTATAATTTTTTTCATTCAAATCGATTCTGTAGTTTCTACGTGATACTTATTTGGGATACAGACAGACAGGCAGACATGAAAATTTTAAATTGCATTTTCGGCTTCAGTATCGATTAAAGAACATCCTTCAATAAAAGAATTCAAAATATCTTCCATGTACTGACTCTCGACCCTCAACAGTTTTATTATAAGTATAGATAATTCAGGCCGCGCCGAGGGCGTGGACTAAATTGTTTTAGAATCTATTCTAAAATATTCCACGGGGCTCTTAACTATAAGAGGTTCATGATTAAGCCCCGTATTATTATTATGTTTTATTATTATTGAAGGATGTTCTCTAATCGATACTGAAGCCGAAAATGCAATTTAAAATTTTCATGTCTGTCTGTCTGTCTGTATCCTGAATAAGTATCACGTAGAAACTACAGAATCGATTTGAATAAAACTTGGAACAATTAAAGCTTATAATCCGAGTAAGGTTCCTGGATACTTTGATTCAGATATTCTGCGAGCTTCCTTTGGGAGAGGGGATGAAAGGCAATATGGTTTTTTAGTTGTAATTGCACAATGCGTGGTCCGATTCCAATTTTTTTTTCAGTGTTATAACGGTAGTACTTTAAGGATTGCTTCACACAAGTTTTAGTGCTGAGGGTTTTGTAGTTCAGGAATTAGAGATATCTCAACTTTCTCAAAACCTATAATTCAAGGGTTCCTTGGAATGTGACGGTAAATCTAAACAGGCGTGTTGGCTGAATCATAAAAGAGCTTAATGATTAAGGCTGTTGTAAAAAAATTCAGTCCGCGCCGAAGGCGGGGACTGAATTGTTTTAAAATAAACTTAATCTTTAAGCTGTTTTATGATAAAGCAAACAATGCCGTTTCACACGCTGCTTGATGAGTCTGATGAAGAAGTGCCTCTCCTTTTGCAAACCTTATGTGACGTAAACGAAGTTGCGAGAGTCAGCTAGTTTTACAATATGCTTAATCTTTAAATTCGTTTATGATTAAGCAAACAGGGCAGTTTCACCCGCCGGTTGATGAGACTGATGAAGAAATACCTCATGTTTCATACACCTTAAGCGTCGTAAACGAAGTTGTTAGGATCAGCTAGTTACACACGGAGAAGAAATCCCAGGAACACTAACTGGGAGGCGTACACTAAGGAACTAAAAAACGAGTTAGAATCAGTTAAAGGTAAATTGAACTCTACGGTTGACATTGAACTTGAGGCTGAGCGGGTTGACAGAGCCATTAAAACGGCATGGTACACAAACTGCCCAGAGAAAGAAACGAAAGGAACTAAGGTTCCGTGGTGGACGCCAGATTTAGAAAAGAAAAGACAGGCAATTCGCCGCATCTTCAACGACGCTAAGTCCAAGAGATGTTTTAAAGAGTACTCCCGAGCGCTTACCGAGTACAATCTGGCAGTTCGCAAGGAACGAAGGAAATCATGGCAATCTCACTGCCAGGACATCAATACTGTTCCTGAAAGTTCAAGATTGGTAAAGGCTATGTCTGTGAGTAGAAGTAATACCCTTAATGCAGTTAGAACCCATGAAGGGAGACTAACTGAATCTGGTAAAGAAACCCTAAAGATCATGATGAAAACACATTTTCCGGACTGTAAGATTCATGATAATTCTGGCACAGATGATCCCATGCCCGTAGAAGAGCAAAACATGCGAACTACGAAAGCAGACTGGGATGTTGCAAAGAAGGTAGTAGAAGAAAGAAAACTCAGTTGGGTATTGAAAAACTTTCAACCATATAAATCACCAGGTCCGGACGGCATATACCCGATACTACTACAAAAAGGTCTTCCTATACTAGGCCCGCACTTGATGCGGCTTTTTAAGGCCTGCATAGCCTTTGGATTCATTCCAAAGATATGGAGGGAAGTGAAGGTAACTTACATTCCGAAACCAGGGAAGGATAGCTATGAAGAGGCAAAGTCGTTTCGTCCGATAAGTCTCTCGTCTTTCTTATTAAAAACCCTAGAGAAATTGGTAGATCAATACATAAGGGATGGGCCTCTCACAAAGAAACCATTTCATAAGCTACAATGTGCCTACCAAACCGGAAAATCAACCGAAACTGCGTTGCACCATGTAGTCGAGAGAGCAGAGAATGCTATTGATGGTCAAGAGATTTGTGCGGCTGCGTTTCTGGACATTGAGGGAGCATTTGACCGCACAACATTCGAATCGATTATGAAAGCCGCAAAAGAACACGGCATTGACCCCACCCTCTGCAAATGGATTGACTTCATGCTGAGGGGCAGGAGAGTAAGGTCATCTCTATTAGGAGATGAAATTCACGCCACAACGACCAAGGGATGCCCTCAAGGAGGGGTATTGTCCCCCACACTGTGGTGTCTGGTAGCAGACTCCCTCCTAACCAAACTGAATAGAGGGGCATGCTTCGCTGTGGGATATGCAGATGACATAGTTGTCATGATCAATGGTAGATTTCCGGAAATTGTCTCGGAACTTCTGCAACAGGCTTTGAAGGATGTGGAGGAATGGTGTGCTGAAAATCATCTAACCATAAATCCCAGCAAAACTACAATTCTTCCTTTTACAAGAAAGAAGAGGTTGAGCAAATTAAAGAAATTGCTTTTATTTGACACAGAGTTAGAATGGTCCACCAACGTGAAATACCTTGGTATGACCTTAGACAAGGAGCTCACATGGAATCTGCATGCCAAGAAGGTGACAGAAAAAGCCATGAGAGCCTTCAATATGTGTAGATCGGCGTATGGCAAAACCTGGGGCCTGAAGCCCAAGGTACTGTACTTCATTTACACCACTATGGTTCGCCCAATATTAAGCTACGGCAGTGTTGTATGGTGGACAAGAACCAAACTAACATCGTGCGTGGAAGAATTGGGCAAACTACAGAGGATGGCCACTATGGCTATCACAGGAGCGTTTAAGTCCACGCCTACAAAGGCGTTAGATATAATACTAAACTTAACCCCTCTTCACATCTTCATACAACAGGAGGCAATCAAAACCTTATACAGACTAAAAACGGCAGGCGCTTTTAACTGCAATAGGCCAACAACGCGGCATACAAAAATGGAGCTTAATGATGAGATTCAAAGGAAGATGCATATGATTAGCGACGCTATGCCGTGCATAAAAATCTTCAAAAGAAGCTTCAAAATACATGTCCCCACAAGGGAAGACTGGAAGCAGGAACTGCGCTCACCAGATGCAGACTGCCTCATCTGGTACACAGACGGTTCAAAAACGGAATCTGGTACAGGAGCAGGTATTTACTCAGAATCTTCACAACTTTGGAGCAGCCTGGGTCAGTACACCACGGTCTTCCAGGCCGAGATGTATGCCATCATAGCATGCGCAGAGGAAAATCTGAAAAGGAGTGTAGAGAACAAGACCATCTACATTCTTAGCGACAGTCAAGCGTCACTAAAGGCCTTAAATTCCTACAAGGTCAACTCAAAACTTGTCCTGAATGCGGTGAAAACCCTAAACAAGCTGGGCCGCAGGAACAAGCTGCGACTGCTCTGGGTCCCAGGCCATGTAGGAATAAAAGGAAATGAGAAGGCCGATGAGCTAGCTAGGACAGGATCGGCAAATGCCATGCTTGGACCTGAACCGTGTATGGGCCTACCAGCATGTACATTCATAAAGGCCGCTAAGGATTACGCTGATAATAAACACATGCAAGAGTGGGACATCAGTCAAGGGTTACTACATTCGAAGAAATTCATAAGTAGCAGAACCAATGAGGCTTCTAAATTTATATTGAATAATGGAAGAAGCAAAGCTCGAGCTGTGGTTGGTGCCCTTACAGGGCATTACGGAACCAACGACATGCTTTTTAAAATGAAGATCACTTCAAATAACGACTGCAGAGCCTGCGGTGATGTCAAGGAAACTATGGAGCACATCCTGTGCGAATGCGACGTCTTAGCAGCGAAGCGTATGAGCCTCCTTGGGAATGCATATCCCAAACCGGAAGAATACAGGTTTCTTCCTCTTAGTGGGATCACCGCGTTAATAGACCACTTCCTCAAAGAGTAAGAAACATTAAGGTAGGGGCTAACACAAAAGATCCCACTGGGTCGAAGTGTTGCTGACTTCGTCAGCCCCCGATGTAAGATAAGATAAGATAAAGCTAGTTACATACATACATATGGTCACACCTTTATCCCCGAAGAGGTAGGCAGAGGCATATTATTATGTCCCCACATTTCACCTTTTTAGAATTTGTCCCACGTAATAGGTGGTGAGCCGTATTGCCGTGTTGAGATAGACAGGCGCAGGTTGTGACTGCCTGCTGTTGAGATTGTTCAAGCTGCCAAAAAGGCCTTCAACTTGGCTTAACGACTGCCATTTTACGGGCAACCAGGACTAACTAAAAAGAAGTGGTCACATGGATGGTCACCTATCCAAGGACTGGCCATAGTGAAAGTTGCTTACTACAGTGATCGTTTACAGAACACCGAGTCCGCAATGCCACGAGCGCTTCTTATTTATACATATCTAGCTGACCCTCGCAACTGCGTTTACGACGCTTACGCATGTACATATTTTGGTTGGTTTGTAATAATAAAATGAAATGAAATTTTGTTTCTCAAAAGGAATAAAAATTTCCGGTTGTTGTACATTCGTCACAAAGTAAATTCGTCACGAAAAAAAGAATGTGTAAATTTGTCACAATTCTCATTTATTTAATAAATTTCCATTTTATTTATTGTAAATTCGTCACATAGCTTTTATCCATACCGATAGCAAACACTTAGCCAATTTAACCAACTTTAACACGAGTCTCGCAACACGATTTTTGACTACCCCGCATTGGGATTTTACTATAATACGCTAAGTAACATTTAATATAACTCTTTTTTTCTCTATTTTTTATAAACCATGTAGAAGTAGGAGCCCCGCTAAGCGGAGTTCCGTCGAGCTGCAGCTAAAAATCAAAACATTCGGTTGCTATTGCTATTTTAAATAACGTAAAATGAGGATTTCCCTCATGTACATGTGACGAATTTACACATATTTTTTATACATGTGACGAATTTACTTTCCATGTATTGATTTTTCAAAATATGACGAATTTACTTTGTGACGAATGTACAATAACCCAAAATTTCAAGCGGGTGGAGGACCCCTTTTGTCTGGATTTGTAATAATTTAAGTACAAAACAATGAATATATGAACATTCGTCAAATTTGTGAATTCGTCACATTCAATTTACGTAATAATTAATCACGTTTTTTGTAGTGTATTTTATATGCAAAATTGAAATACAAACGTTTGTTTTTTAATTTACTTTTAGCCTCTCGCTATAAAATAGATTGCTGGGGGGCTTATGGCGAGACTTTGTCCGTAGTTTGTGACTCTGTTGCATTAAACTACGTCACTAGGTCCATCTGTTCAAAGTTTGAACTGAAACAAAAATGACAACGTCAATCGGATTGAACTTTCACAATAAATGTTTTAGAGAGGGGCAGTCGGGTGAGACTTTCTTGTTTATTTGGTGAAGCCAGGAACGCATTTCCGCTACAATTTTCTTCTTCTTCCGTGGTTCTTTTACTCTGATGTCTCTGTAGTTGCGCTACTCTATGTTGGCGAGTCATATCGCCCATATGCTCAAGGTCGTCAGCCCTGTGTATGGCCTTAAATTAGAAGCGTGAGGAAGTGATGCACTGAGACGCCACCAAAAAATGCTGCGGTGTGAAAATAATAACTAATTTAATTAATTTCAATATTAATTTAGGTAGGTATATCTCTTCCATTCCCATTACAAAAAACCGGCCAAGTGCGAGTTGAACTCGCCTATGAAGGGTTCCGTAGCAGCAAGTAACATAATATAAAAGTTCTTGTAGTTCGTTGGAACTTTCATTGATGTTTTAACACGTTCGCAGTGGTAGTAATTTTTCTCGGCGAAAATTGCGGTTTATGACGTACTAAAAAAAACTACCAACTCGATTTCGTTCGACCCAATTTTCGTTGGTAGATTTTAAGGCAATGCACATTATTTTTTTTTTTTAGATTTATCATTCTCTTAGTTTAGAATGTGGTTCCCAAACTTATTTTGTCTACTGCCCACTTTGAGAATAAATATTTTTTAGCGCCCCCATTTTTTCACCTATTTAAAAACCACTATAACTTCAAATTAAATTAATTAATTATTGTGACCTATATAATTGATGTTGTGTAAAAAAAAAAGTATATTATGTATATTAACAGAGGATTCTAAACGAAACTTTTACTATAACCCGCAACTTGAAACCTGAGCGCAGTAGGTAACATACAACGGCGCTTAGGTCTCAAGTTAACTCTAAGGGTCCGTTCACATAGACCGGCTCGGAGAGGAGAGCAGATTCTTATCACGTTGAAAACAGAGTTTTTATTATTTGAAGTAAGGTTTATTTTTGCATGTGCACTGCTTTTGTCATTGAGAATGCTGAACGCGCTTGGTGTGAAATAACAAGAGGAGCCTAACCGGCTCCGATCGCGTACTTTTCTCGTTCGCGCAGCCGTTCGGCTCCGATTTCATGCTCTTTCCTGCTCGCGCAGCCGATCGGCTCCAATTACATGCTCTTTCTAGCTCGCGCAGCCGATCGGCTCCGCTTGCATGCTCTTTCCCGCTCGCGCAGCCGATCGGCTCCGATTGCGTGTGCGCCTCCCCACGCCGACCGCCATTTTGATAGCACAATTTAAACAGAACAGTTGTGTGCACTTATACGAAAACATGACTGAAGAAAAAAAGAATATATTTCTTCATCGGAGCTATCTAAAACCATGTTCTGAAAAGCACCCGTTAACCTTTGTGAATGGTGAATCGATGCACTCGATGCATCTGACCAGCTGCGAGCGCATCCGACCGGCTGCGAGCGCATCCGACCGGCTCCGAGCGCACCCGACCGGCTCCGAGCGCATCCGCTTTCAGCTGGTCTGTGTGAAATAGTTGGCGGCTCCTCTCCGACCAACTCCGAGCGTATCCGATCCGGTCTGTGTGAAAAGAAAAGTGCGCGTCGATGCTCTCCGAGCCGGTCTGTGTGAACGGACCCTTACGGGCTCCGCCTGCCAATAAAGAATGATTATTGAAACGCAACTTTATAGTATTAAAACAGAGTATCTTTTATTAAAAATATAACTAAAATAATCAATCCTTATATAAAAACTAATGTGAAGGATGAATCTGATGCCGTTTAATAAGTTTGTTGATATCAGGTTCCAATTTACTCAAGAACAGTCACAAGTCGCCACGTTCGGTAACAAGCAAACGATTTCTCTTTTTAAACGACTTCAAAAAAAGGAGGAGGTTCTCAATTCGTCTGTATGTATTTTTTTTTATGTATGTTAAGCGATAATTCCGTCAATTATAGACGGATTTCAAAAAAAAAATTTTTGTTGAATAGGGATTACTTCTGAGGTGGTCCCATTTTCACCAGGTCAGGATCTGATGAAGGGATCCAGGAGAAAACGAGGGCAACCTCCGAAAATTGTAGGGACAACTAGTGCGCTTGTTAACTTTTTAATTAAGTGCTTTAATGTTCTACACTTTAATGAAGGTCTGGCGTCGATCTGATGATAGAGTCGAAAGACAGTCGAGGGCATTCCTAAACAATTTACAGCAGGTATCTTGTGTTTGGGCTTGATTGATTTGTATTGATGAGAACTTTACACCTAGATTGATAGATCCAACTTTAAAAAAAAGAAAGGTTTCAATGTTTTATGTATTACCGATATTTCCGTCAATTATAGACGGATTTCAATTTTTTTTGTTGAATTGGGTTTACTTCTGAGGTGGTCCCATTTTAACCAGGTTAGGATCTGATTATGGGATCCTGGAGAAATCGAGGGCAACCACTGAAAATTATAGGGACAAGTAGTGCGTTTGTTTACTTTTTAATTCAGTGCTTTAATGTACTACCATTCATGAAGGTCTGGAGTCGATCTGGTGATGGAACCAAAAGAGATTCGAGGGAATTCCTTAACGATTTATAGCAGCTACCTTGTGTTGGGACTTGGTTAATTTGTATTGATGAGAACTTTCACCTAGATAGATATATATGTCGGTTCACCCGTCGCTTAAAATAATGAAAAAAAATTTTTCAATAAAAAATACAACCGACTTCAAAGAAATCCTGAAAAATAAAATTTACTTAGCACGAACAAAGTAATATGTATTTTGATTTATCAGATTTTATTCAATATAATAATGAAGTTGGTGCCATGAATAATACCTCCCTAAACCTATGAATTTACTTGGCGCCGACTTCAATATGATATTGAATAAAATCTGATAAATCAAAATACATATTACTTTGTTTGTGCTAAGTAAATTTTATTTTTCAGGATTTCTTTGAAGTCGGTTGTATTTTTTATTGAAAATTTTTTTTTAGTAAGCAGTGTTGTCACAGCACTAAATCCACGTTCACACAAGTATGACGATGGGAATGCTACTATCAGGAATCGTTGAACGATTGACCACAATCCAGGGTACAATTAAGGGATCGGTTTTTGAAGCCAAAATTCTTGGTAACCATTTTTGAACTTGATTTTCATTTCCTCGTTTGTTGTCAATTCTATAAGTTCTTCTTCCAGCTGAGGTGACATTGCTGTGTTGACATTTGAACACGGATCCAACACCCAGTCTAGTATTTCCAAGTTCAAAATGTCCTGGTATCGTTCGGTGAAGTCAATGTGGAGGTTTTCCAAATGTTGGCAGTAGGCCAACAATTCGTCGTTACTGCATGATACTGATAAATTTGGAAAATTGTGAAACTCACGTCTGCCCAGATTATTTTTGTGTAGAAGCAGTTTGGCTGCGAAAGCAGCAACGACGTTTTTTGTTCTAATTAAATTTAGTTGATCGCCTTGCAGTTGGAGATTCATGTTGTTGAACAATTTATACAGGTCTGTCATGTAAGCTATATCATTCTTTGATGTTATGAGCTTGTCGTGCAATTCTGTATCTTTAGTTTCCAAGAACTCTATAACAGAGTCAAACAGGTTGTAAAATCGAGTCAGACAATTGCCTCTTGATAGCCAACGAACTTCAGTATGAAACAACAAACGGTTGAAATCCTCGTCATTAGTAACACAAAGCTGATGAAATAATCTATCATTCAAAGAGCTGTTGTGGATTTTATTGACTGCTTTGATGACATATTGCAGTGATTGAAATAGTTTTTCACTTAAGTTTCTAGCAACTAAATGTTGTCTATGAATAACGCAATGTACACCAAGGACATCTGGAATTTTATTTTTTAAGTACGCTATGAAGCCTTTATGGCACCCTGTCATAGCCGGAGCGCCATCCGTAGCAACTGAAATAATATTTTTCAAAGGAATCTCTTTCTCATCGCAAAACTTTTCCAATGTATTGAATATGGTTTCGCCTTTTGTATCGGTCTCTAAATTTCTAGCAAATAATAGTTCTTCACATAATTTTCTCATCTTTAATAAACCTCACAAGACAACAACAATGCTTCATTAGTTGGTAAAGTGGACTCATCGAGCTGAATTGAGAATTGACTTGTCCTCAGGTGATCGCACAATGATTCTTCAATGTTTTCAGCCATTTCATCAATTCGTCTTTGCACAGAATTATTACTCAAAGGAATTTTTCGGATAATATCTGCGGCCGGTTTATAAAGCACAGTAGTTATTACTTCATTTATTGATGGCAATATTAACTCTTCTCCGATGTTATGTGGTTTGCCTTTTTGAGCAATTAACAAAGAGATATTGTACGAAGCTCGAAGTCCGTCGTCATCTTGCTTAGCAGGCGCCGAAAATAGTTTTACTACACTTGGCTGAGTATTATGCTTCTTCTCTAGGTCTTGAAAATATGCTACATTCTTGTCTTTCTTATCTGGATGCATTTTATTCAAATGATCTTGCAGCCTTGAAGGCTTCATTGCTTCATTCGAAAATGTTTTTAGACATAGAAGACACAAAGGCGACGATCGGTTTGTGGGATTTTCAATAAATCCGAATTTAATATATTCCGCAGAGTATTGCCGTCTCTTCTTTTTTACTTCCGACATTGTTTTGCTTTGAGAAATACGTTCAACTTCGCGAGTAGAGGAGGCGTAAGTACTGCTCATCTATTGCGCGCGAGACCACAAATTAAAATAAAAAAAACTTGAGAGGTGTCAAGGGACACCCGGATGGAACGAAGTTCCTTTCGATTAAAGTGAAGGAATTGTAATAAAATTTTATTTTAATTTTAAAATTTTATTGTAAGCAAAAACAAAAACAGAAACAAAAAGAAAACAAACATAAAAAAAAAGTGAGTGCGTGTAACCTTGACGCGCGACTGAAACTGAACAGAGCGAAACTCCTATTTGCTTTGGTGTTGCTCGTAGAGTTCATGTTCATCCCCTGGCTAGCACTAGCACTACCACTATCACTACCACTATCACTATCACTATCACTACCATTACCACTATCATTACTACTAATACTACCACTATCACTACCACTTTCACTACCACTATCACTACGACTATCACTACCACTACCACTATCACTACCACTACCACTATCACTATCACTACCACTACCACTATCACTATCACTATCACTACCACTACCACTATCACTACCACTATCACTACCACTATCACTACCACTATCACTACCACTATCACTACCACTATCACTACCACTATCACTACCACTATCACTACCACTATCACTACCACTATCACTACCACTATCACTACCACTATCAGTACCACTATCACTACCACTATCACTACCACTATCACTACCACTATCACTACCACTATCAGTACCACTATCACTACCACTATCACTACCACTATCACTACCACTATCACTACCAAAAGTGTCGTTACAACTTTTCGTGAGATTTTTTTCCGTCTAGCCCCCTTTCACAACGCGCGATAAGGAACTTCGTTCCAATAAATATTACATTGTTCATATAGGATGCTTAAGCAGCACGCACCGACAGGAATAAAAGAAACCTGCATAAACTCGTTTATCTCATTCGACGCTCAATCGTACTCAACAAGCCCGAACAAGCATTCAATGAACCAGCCGACTGATACAGGAATGCACAATTCGGGTTATTTAACCAAAAACTTGTTAAAACATGATAGACTTAAGCAGCACGCACCGACAGGAATAAAACAAACATGCATAAACTCGTTTATCTCATTCGACGCTCAATCGTACTCAACAAGTCCGAACAAGCATTCAATGAACCAGCTGACTGATACAGGAATGCACAATTCGGGTTATTTAACAAAAACTTGTTAAAACATGATAGATATCTACGAGTACTACTAATAACTATTAATTTTTTCTATCTATACTTTCTATACTAATATTATAAAGAGGAAAGATTTGTTTTTTTGTTTGTTTGTTTGTTTGTTTGTTTGTTTGTTTGTAACGAATAGGCTCCGAAACTACTGGACCGATTTGAAAAATTCTTTCACTGTTGGGAAGCTACACTCTTTGCGGTGAACATAGGCTATATTTTATTCCCGTATTCCCACGGGAACGGGAACTATGCGGGTGAAACCGCGTGACGTCCGCTAGTATTAAATAAAATAGGACAGATATATGAACTACGCGAATAGAAATATAGAACCGAGTTTGAGCAATCTTTTAATTCATATTAGTTGATGTTCACAAGTTGTTGTTGAGAGTCGAGAGCTCTTGCAGTTGTTGTTTAAGAGACCTCTTAGCTAAATAAAGTTACAAATCACCCCCCGCCCGCCCGCCTCTACACAACGCCCCCATTTTCTTCTGGGTCTCTTACCGCCCCCCTTGAGACCTGCAGCGCCCCCAAGGGGGCGTTATCGCCCACTTTGGGAAAGACTGGACTGTAGAAGTTAGAGGGGGACGCACATTTTTCCAATTGAAAGTGTCTCTTGCGCAAACTAGTCACTTTAGAAAAAAATGATGTTAGAAACCAATAGCATTTTTGTAGACCTATCTATAGATACCCAACACGTATGGGTTAGATGAAAAAACAATTTTCGAGTTTCAGTTCTGAGTATGGGGACCCCCAAAATTAACTGCATTTTTTCTAGTTTTATATAAATATCTTGATGCGGTGCACAGAATACATCTACTTACGAAGTTTCAACAGCATAGGCCTTATAGTTTCGAAGAAAAGTGGCTGTGACACACATTCAGACAGACAGACAGACATGACGAATCTATAAGGGTTCCGTTTTTGCCATTTGGCTACGGAACCCTAAAAACATGATCGTGTGTCACGATAGAGGCGCTGGAGCAGCGCGCAGTGCTTCTAGAAATTGTATGTAAACTAGTGGTGGCGCAGCTAGCGTACAGTAGCGACAACTGCAGCGCTTCCTCACGCCTCTAATTTGAAGGTGCTCTTACTGCTGAGGTAGGCTGAGCCCAATAATATTGCTAGAACTCAGCTGGAAGAGAAATGTGCTTGAATTTTTAGTAACTTTTTTTGGCGTTAATAGGCGCATGACAAATTACCTAATTCTGTAATTGAACACTGGATGAATTTGGCTAATCACCACGTAGATAGGCTCTGACAGGCATCTACCTACTAAAAAGTAGCTACAGCAAACTCCCACTGAAATGGTAGCTCAAATAAGACCATAAAACAATAAAATTTTACACGCAACATTTTACACCGACTTTCATCATTACTTCGAATCAATGGCACCTACAATTACTTTTCATAAGCCAATGATCAATCTATCCATTCATTCAACTACCTTAAAATTATCTACAGCAATCAATTACGAATACAGTCGTAAATTAATAAATAATAAAGTAATTTGGTGGCATACTAGCTCAGTAATAAAATTATAACACTATTTATTAAAGCCCAAACTGCCCCTTACTATCTTCAAATAGTCGGGTATCTCGCATCCCATCGATACATTAACCCAATTAAATGATGAGTCGGTTAAAATATCAGTAGAATTAACTTTTTGAAACAGGGTTGTCAAAGAAGCTGGTTGCAGCCGAACGTGGCATAAAAATTCCAAATACCTGAGAATGTATATTTCAAAAGGTCATAGAGAGTTTATCTGTTTATTTTTGTTTGATACGATTTCCCACCATAATCGCAAAAATGTGCAAAAATTATGGATGGTCTACATACTCTACATCCTCCACTTGTTTTGATCGATTAATTGAATTGATATAACCCAGTGCAAAGTCCAAGTATTGAAATAAGAAAAAACAGGATATTTCAAGTTCATAATAACACAATACAATAAATATTTAAATGAAAAAAGAGTAGACTTTCACTTCAAAATTGTTCCTCGTTCTATTCAAGCCAATGGTCACGCACGTATTGCCATCGCCGCTGTTTTTTAATATTCCTAAAAGGAAGATTTATTCGCACTATTCAGTATTATAAAAATGAGGTTACGAATAAAATACAGCTATTTACCTCTATTCACTTGATTGCTAAAACTTTAGTGAGAATGTATTTAAAAAAATTGAATGAGATCTAGAATTCGCGTTTATTTTGGGTGACTTAAAAGTAGTTAGCTTCAGAATAATCACACCATAACACCGCAATCCGGACGTTAATTTAAAAAAGAAACAACCATTTTATTTTCTTTTTCTTCATTGCGGATGAAAATGATCATGATTTTTCTTCTGTTCTTACATAAGCACCTGCTATACATATGTAGGTACAATAATAAATAACATCAAACAAGATATTCGGGATTCTCCTGTTGAGATCTAGTAATAAATGTCACAAATAAATCACTTGCAAATTAAATTGGAAAACTGAATCGTCTGCCAACCCTACTTTCAACGTAACATAGCCTGTCGATAGTTTGAAGGAATTAGATGATCGTGAGTAATCATTCGTGACGTGCTAATCTCACGATGCCGCCGTATCGTGATCGTGACCCAGTGCTCTGAACTTGGTCTTTGGGATTCAACTGAATGAGCATTCTGACAGCGCTAACGGTCACCTTTGCACTTGAAAATCGAATTTCGGCAAAGGCTTTATTGTGAAATTTGAAAATGGAACTCAAGTTACCTACTTACAAAATTTTTGATAGAGTAACCCTCTATCAAAAATTTACAGTACATAATTCTGTACCTCCATGTTCCCCACACGGAGGTATTTTACAGAATGACGTACCTACTTAACCCTCTGTCAACAATTTGACACATGACAGAATTCGCTACCCACTTTGTTTTCCACACGATTTTCGTAAAAAGAACGGTTTACATTTTTATGGCGTGTGCATGAACCCTTCTACATCTACTCTGCTGAAAAGCTGCCAAACAATGAATTATGGTTTAGTTGACAGCTTAACAGTCTTTGTTCTATGTTTCTCTATGGTTTGTAACTCAAAGAAGGAGTGGGATTTGGCGCCAAACTTACAGACTAGCGTTTACCTCAGCCAAAAAGTTTTTTCAAAACTAGTGTATTCTTGAGTGTTTATGTGTAATTTATGGTGGATTCTTAAACATAAAGGTTCGACAACGTGCATAAGTGAGACGCGACTTTTTAGGTTTATCGACAAATTCCACAGCAAGCTCTAGTAAAGTACCACCGCTTTACTAGAGTAGAACTTAGTCCAACCCAAGAAACTTATTTAGAAGTATAAGTTCCTTGGTCCAACCTTGGACATACTCGAATCCACTGTTGATAATACATTATGGAATCTAGATTTGGCATATGGTCTAAGTAACCAAAGCCAGTGTAAAGTAATTTTAAAAAAATCAAAGAAGGCGACAATACACATCTTCTAATAAAGTGAGTTTAATACAATAGCTATTGATATGATCGACAACAGTTATTGATTTATAATATCTATTATTAAATGCTTGTTCCATTGTTTAAAGATTATGTCGGCAAAAACGAATAGTTGCTAAATGACAATGTCATACATTATCAAGTGCTAGATTTTTTTCCTTTCAATTAGGGTCACCACACTATTCAAGGACAATCTATATTTTTTGTTTCCACTTTTTTTTAGTCACGGTTGACACATATCAGGTCAAGTTTCTTTCTCTTTCTCCCTTTTCAAAATCAGCCTTTTGCAGTCGACTACTAAACGTAGGCTCCGTAGGTCTTTCCATATTTTCACCATATCACACGTTTACTATCTTTTTGGAAGGGTTGTGCCCGTTGTGCCTTAACCGTATCACGCTGGCCAGCTGAAGCTGAAGAATATTATAAAGGCGAAAGTTTGTGAGTGTGGATGTGTGGATGTTTGTTACTCTTTCACGCTCTAACGACTGAACAGATATGGCTGAAACTTGGTACAGGGATAGATTATGGTCTGGAATAATACATAGGCCACTTTTTATCCCGGTAATAAGTTCCCACGGAAAGCGGGAACGGGAACAAATTTTACGCTGGCGAAGCTGCGGGCATTAGCTAGTTTCTTTATAAAATTGATTCATAATTAAACTTTTCATATAAACTGTGTGGTAGCCCTATTGCCGTTCAACTCTTGCGCAGTTAACGGAGCAGCACGTGACGATCAATTGTTCGCGGACTCGTCCGTAACAATTAAACCACGATCGTTGTTACAGGTTAACATTGTTTGTTTTTCCGTAACGACGGGCTAGTTTAAACTTTTTAATCGAATCGAATTTGATGAAAGTTCACGAATGTAAAGTGCCATGAAACGGTTATCGGTTCACGGAGTATCGATTTTTCGTTCTATCTCTTCCGAAGAAATTATCTTTTTAACACGCTTGTTATTAGTTTCAGCTTGCTTGTTTATATATAACCGTCTCCTTTGGATTCGATTTTGTCTTATTTTGAGCGATCAGATTTTATTTATACTTTGCACACCTGTCAAAGATCAATGGCCATGCAATATTTTAATAATATAAAAAAAAAAACAATTTTAAAAATTAAAAAAGGTAAATAAATTGTAGTTAAAACCCTAAAATAACACGCATTTTCATTCTAAATCAAACTAAAAATTTAAAAATCAATTTCAAGTCAAGATTAAATAACTCACCTTTTTCAACCAAGCTGGATCAGGTAGTGGCAAGTCGGGGAAGGCTCTCTTCCTCTCCACGTAGTACCAGGGTGCTCGCACATAGTAGTACCAGGAGATCACTCGTTCCACCGGATCGCGGACCACATTCACGTATATGGGAGATGGATACCCGTATCTGAATTTAAAAAAAAACATTAAGTAATGTTAAGAATGTTAAATAGGCTTTTATTCTTCTAAATTACGTCATTGGACTGTCACTTCAAAAAATATATTATGGGAGTTATGCTATGACATTATCATATTGCCGACAAATATTTATTGCAAATAACATTTTATGGCATTTTTATTCTAAAATGATATTTATTTTGAGAATTTAACGATATTTATCGAAGTAATGCTTGGAGAGTATTAATGGCATTGCCGTAAGCTACGGCATTGTGTTGACATGTTGCCATTATAAGCAGGGTTAATAATAATAGAGTCTAGTCTTATATTTAACTACGCAAACCCATACTGTAACTAAACTTTACGGCCAAGGGATTTTCTTTGAAATAACGGCATTTTAGTTATCCACGGCAGCAACAAAACACCCTGCGAAATGGTATAATAGTACAGGTGAGTACAGGGGACAATTGAATCAGTGTTTTCACCTTTACCACTTAGCCGCACTTAAATGTCGTTGTATCAGTGGGAATTTCAGTTGTAACGTTCTAAAATAGCACAATTGGACAATGAGTTATTTTCTTAAGATTGTAGCCATATATACGTAATATTATTTGCGTATAATGTTGATTATTGCCCCTTGTGGCGACGGGAAGAAGTACAAAATATCGCGACCCAAATTTGGCAAGGGTGCCGTAAGTCGTAACAGGCGACTAAGGGAACACTTTCGCAAATTAATTCATTGCGTAGAGAAGAAAAACTGAAAATAAAACCC
Source organism: Miltochrista miniata (assembly GCA_933228765.1). NCBI lineage: Eukaryota > Metazoa > Arthropoda > Insecta > Lepidoptera > Erebidae > Miltochrista > Miltochrista miniata. The sequence goes on along the minus strand of OW121766.1, from coordinate 20,723,688 downwards.
TACAAATGATTATACATAGGTACACATTATTCCATAGAGCCCACACGATATGATTATTGTCGCATTCACCAGATCCTCTAACCACCTTTCTCCTTTATGCATTCTTCATGCATGTTTCTGTCTTTTGAAATACCTATTACACTTTTCTTCACCAATCTGGTGAGTTTTCTGCTTTCGTCGACGTAATCTTTCTAATATGATAAATGCTAAAGTTTATGAATGAGGATGAATAAATGTCTGGATGTGTGGATGTTTGTTACTCTTTCGCGCTTTTATGGCATAACAAATACGGCTGAAATTTTGTATAGGTGAAAGTTGTACATTATTGTCTGGAATAACACTTAAGCTACTTTTTATCCGGGTAACATATACCCATGGAATGCAGGAACGGCAACAAAATTCTACAATCGGCATTAGCTTGCAAATGTATAAAAGTATACAAACTGACAGCCCTAGAAAATACATTTTGCACGTGCCTGTTTCGTGTAATTACTATAACAAGAGAGTCACCTATCGTATAATTGCGCTAGTATACTCGACAATTAACGTCTGCGCCAAACATTAATCATGTTACCTGTGTTCACAAGTAATTTGGGATGTGCACCTTTGATTGATGCGCAAGAATCGGCGGCACCTTTATGGTCAGATGTAGAACTGACTGAATGCGTAGTATACGTAAGGGTGTCTTTCCACCAGAGATGTGCTATACTACGTCACGGTAATACTATCTAATTACCGTGGCTATGTTGCTATGAATTTGTTTGATATCCACTTATGATATTCCCCACCGGCCAGAGAAAACGCATTGAACTCAGCTATGTTTTTTATATGGTAGGATTCGATGCATGCTATGTCTGCGGGCTATAAATGCATGCAATCGGTGATTACCTGCAATGGATGATTGCTGTGGATGGTCGGCTATGTAAAGAGCAGAGTACCAGGCTTTTTGCGGCGATGTACTTCACAGCACATCTTACTCGCACCGCTTTACTACTACAGTGGAAACAGTCACATTGTTTCAAAAGCTTAGTTCTCATATACTCGGAGCATAGCTGCTTGGCGCTTTGGTGGAAAAGCACCCTTATACTTACTTGTCTTTCTAATAGTTATAGATCGATGGGTACTTTTGTTCAACGTCATTCATTTAGCGCCAGATACCGTTGCTCGGAATGATTTGTGGCCTCAAATGCTATTTAAATGTAATTGTATCATTACTGGGTTTTCATTGTTTTATAGCCTTTATTGAAAACTTATTGCTTTAACTACCGATTATAGAATTACAGGCAGATGACGCTTACCGAATAACAAAGTGAGGACTAGAAAGCAAATACTAAAAGGTTGCCTGTAAAAGAATGCTTTTAGATATAAGGCCGCCCTCTGTACATTACTATAAATTGTATTGTCTTTCTCTTGTGTATAATATTGGTGTACAATCAAGTTTATTATATTCTATTCTACTTAATCCAAAAGAGAATACTGCGTAGACTCTCTTGAAATGAATACTTGAATAATGCCGTCATAATGACTAAATGAGAAATTCGATACATGTTAACAGCGTTTAGCACTGCCGCGTTACAGTACTCATTTTTGGATTTAGCATTTTCTATCTTGGCCTCACTTTCTTGTTCGGAAAGCACCATCTGACTGTGCCATCTGCCTTTAGCTCTATAATCTGTGGCTGTAGCTGTGTGGTTTACTATCAATCTGGGACGGGTCTAAGATACCTACTATTCTTATCCGAAGTTAGAATCTGGAACTTATCTGAAAACGTAACCTTATTCGTATCCATTTGTAATGTTTCCTACGATCATTAAACAACTAGGCCGAATGTCTATCAGATTCGAAATCATGGTTCACAGAGCCTATGTAGATTCACAGATAGGATCAGGCATCGATTTCCACGTTTACTTGTTGGCTATTTCTCGGAAAGTTTGCGCATAGGTTGTGAATAAAGGTTTGTATCATAAACTAACTGGAATATATAATCACAGAGGATATAAGGGCACAGAGTATAATGATGTATTTTAAAGACTAGAGTTCTTTTTCTTAGGAGAGTCATAGCCTAGGCAGTAGGCCTAGGCTATGACTCCTTATCGCACGTAATGCGTGACGTGACACGTGTGTCACGTGACATAAAACTGCAGCTACGAGTTCCATGTTCGACTGAATGACACGCTGTACTGTTGCTTGATAAGTTACAAATGTGGACGCAGCATATGCGTTGGTTCATGTACCTATCACAGATACAGCACAGTACTTGGGTATGTAAAATATGTAATATCAAAAGTAGCAAACGCATCGTGTGGTTTAAAAAGGGCATACTATACTGCTGATGACTATTTAAAGGATACAGGGATATGGAATATGGACATGAGTTGTTTGCTCCTCACTTGATTGGGCGCGATTTTAAACGTCGCTTGTGTAGATAAATTTGTTAACCTTTATTGTATAACAAACGAATGTAGTTAGACTATTTGAAAAGAGTAGCCGTTAGGTTTCTAGCCAGGTTCTTCCTCACAGGCTCTACCTATTGCTAGAAGCACAAAATTTGACTTCCATAAGTGTTACTTTAACCTACGAGAAAGTGAATAAAGATATTTTCATTATTTCATTTTCAGTAAACGAACTTATAATGTTCCGTAGGCAGTGATAGAGCATAGAGGGTTTTTAGTCGGTAAGAGTCCTATCCGGCATAGCATTCATGAAGATTTTTCACACGTAAAAAATCTACTCAGTCTTGGCAAATTGCGTATGTTTTACTATTAAAACCTTTACTCGTATGTGAATTTGGATACAGTTTACTCAACACTACTGATAAACTTCCTATTTAATGGCATGCTAATATAATCTCAGCGAAGCAGCGAAATCTGTTTGTTTTCGATTTGCTACTTTTACATAATCCCGTTCCACGGTAATATTGCCCCAGGCGTTTTGTGTAGGTACCTTGTTTGGTTAATAAAACAAGATCCTTTTGACAAAGATAGCAAACAAGTCATCTTTATGAAACCACTAACAAAAGTATTTTTTGAAATTTATGCGTGTGCATATTATGCTGGTTTTATAATCCATTTATCAATAATTATCTTTTTAGTGGCTATAGCCTGGCTATATAATTTATCGGACCAATAAAGGATATAAGTTGTCAATTAAACTTCAAAACTAAACTTTACACGATTAATACTATGAATACACAAACGTGTGAGATCAGAGGTTAGTCGCTCCCTGAAAAGGATAAAATGCATCTGGGAAATGTTAAATATCAAGATGACATATTCCTACTATTATATAAATGCGAAAGTACCTACTCTCTGTTTGTCCCGCTTTCACGCCCAAAGCACTGCACCCATTCTAGAATAAGACTGAGAAAGTCTCAGCTACAATTTACCGGAAAATAAGGCTTGAAGGGGTTAAATAGGGTATGAAAACCATAGATTTAGAATTTTTCGCTACTCTCAATTTATTTTTTAATTTTTTTTTTTTTTCTTTTCTAATTTTTCGTTGGTTCGTTACCCACCGAAGACAAAAATTTTTTGTCGACTTTTATTATCGATAACATAATAGGTAGGTGAACTTTTAACAACACTATTTAACTCACACTAGATATTCCTCTTTTGGTTTCGTTTTCTATCTGACACTGTTTATCTTGTACATTCTAAATCTATGAAAACAGTCTGAATCGGAAAACATAACCACGCAGGCGGTGCTGCAGGTAATAGCTATATGCCTGCTATAAATACAATGTCATAACGGATACTAACCTAGTGAAGTTGGTGTAGCACACGTGTTTGATGTACGAGGCAGGCGGCGTGTACGCAGACACTAGGCCCGCTAGTACTTGTTGATCAGCCGGCGCCAATCGGATGGTCTCCACGCGCTGGACTGCGTCTCGGTTGAATCCTGAACCATTTACAATTACACCATTTATTATTTGACATGCTCGTCTTTAATTTGAAGGTCTACTTAATGGATGGCTCACAGTTCACAAGAATATTGACTGTGACCCTCAAATTCGCGGGCCAATCGTTGTAAGTGGAGGGAAACACGTCCTTAGGGTTATACTTCCAAGGGCGTACCTGAGCGGAACTCCTGTTCTTAGGCAAATGGAAGGGCACCTTGTAGGTGTAGTTGGTAGAAGTCTGGTATAGCATCCATGATCCAGAGCATCCACACGAAAAAGAAGATGAAACACGTGCTCTGGCATCATACCACAAGAAATGTTTCATATTATCAATATTTATATATTTATTGGCATTTAATAATTGTAATTGCACCCTTGCGTGGGTTTACGGGTTTCGTGTGTATTTACAGACTATTTTTAGCAATACTTATTTGGAATGCTGACAGACAAAACATACAAAAATAACTTTTGAATTGCATCTTCGGCTTCAGCATCGATTGGAGAAAAATGACCTACAATTAGTTTTCTCCGAACCCCCACGGCTTTAAGTATGTATAGATAAATTACGCAGACATACACGCAATCACACACACACACACACACACACACACACACACACACACACTCACACATACACACACACACACACACACACACACACACACACACACACATTCCCATTCTTGTTATTCTTAATTATAAGGGACCAATATATTTTTATATTGTTTTTTTCTCTTATTTTATATTTTTTCTTATACTTGTATAGCTGTTTAGAAAAAGAAATGAAGGAACTGCATGTTAACATTAAAATTACCTGTATTGTCTAATAATGCTGCGGATGAAGAGAGACTGGTCCCCACAACACAGGGAATCCTAGTGTGGGGACTAGGGCTCACAATCATGTACACCTTTATATTGAGACAATAAAAAAAATTATTTTATTTTTTATTTATTAATTGTATTTTATTGAAATTTTAATAATTTTAATTGTATTTATTGATATTTAATTATTGTAATTGTACTTATTTATATTGAACTTTAGCACTGAGTACAAGGCGGACTTAATGCCTTAGGCATGATCTACCAGTCTACCTGAGGGTGATGTAGAGATAAGATTAGGTAGGTGCTCAGGGATATAACGAAAACTATTTACAAGATAATTTAAGAGATCATAATTATTAAAGTATGCAATGTGATAATACATACTTAATTATGTAACTACATACATAAATACATACATGCATTAATACATCATACCTACATAGGTACATACATACATACATACATACATACATTATTGTAACTGTATTTAATCTTTATATACATTTGTTATTTTTTGGTTTCTTACCTAGATTTTTAAGCACTAGAGGCTAACAAAATGTGGGCCATTGTAGCTATATTAAATAAATTCAATTCAATTAAAAATCTCTCTAGTTTCAGAATTGGGTAAAATCCAAACGAGAGAAGCCATGGAAGACATAAGTGCCTCTGAGACCAGAACTGTAACACGTTACAGATTGAAGAATTGTATGTAAGTGTTACAATTAACGCCTGTACTAAACTTGTGCATTTGCATTAATTAGCCATTAACATTTTAATTAAACTATATATCTTTGAGACCTTGACAGTGCCCTCGTTCAGACTAAGTAAATGAGAAACCGTTTTAAAAGTCATTTAAGTTAAAAAGAAAGTTTGTATCAAAATAATTAGGGGTTTGAGCAGTTTTTATCCATTTGTCTCTTTGAGGCGGAATTTCTATCTAGCATGAACAAGCAGTGAGCAAATCTAAGAGTCAAAATCGCTTCGATATCTTCAGTATCGAAGAGATTTTGACTCTTCTCTTTGATAATAGATTCAGTCTTACAAAGCCCTTTTCTATATCTTCGATAATAGATTCAGTCTTACAAAGCCTTTTTCTATTGATTAGATTTTAGATCAAAGACTGAGGGAAAATCTTAAGAAAGCAACCTGATGAAGTGGTGAGTCATTAATACTCTGGATTGTTGGCACTTGATAGAACTTGTTATATTCATTATTCAAACTCATACCTTGTACTTTTCCACTATTTAATCTTAATTTTACAAACCCAAACCGGTTTCGCCTTAGGGCATTCTCAAAGGTACTGTTCATACACTATCTTTAATTTAATTTCTTCACCTGATGAGACTGAAATAACGATTTTATCAAACTTTTTGTCAACCCATTTCCATAATCTTGTAAAAGTAGGCTAAAACTGCTCAATTGCTAAGACTATTTATAAAAATGTAATCCAACTTACCAAACTGATTTCGAATAGCCAGCCTTCGGAGCAGCTCCATGAACGTCTGACTGCCGACCTTTGGTACTCTGTTGAAGAATAGAACATCGGTTCCCGCTCGCGCCGTATTATTCAGCTCCCAGGGTTCTGGGACCAGGAGCTCGTCCAAATACTCCTGTTCTTCCTCGATTTCCTGTGAATCTTCAGACTCGGCTTCTAATGTACGTTGAGGCTTACTACGCTCCTGAGGAAGAAAACACCAAACGCTTGATCAAAGTAGGTATAAAAACAGATCTGTGGAATACTCATCTAAGTATGAGCGTGGAATTCATGTTCAGGATGGCGAGGTATATGTTAAGAATTGTAGAGAATTAAAGAATTTTTTTTTTACGAGTTCTATTATAACTTGTTTTGTATCAAAACTTTCAGTAAAATGGCAGTCGTTAAGCAAAGTTGAAGGCCTTTTAGGCTGCTCGCACATTTGTCAGCACCGTACGCGCCGCACGCGCCGTACGCGCCGCATTTTAGAATTCGTTGTATGAAATTGTATGGAACCTCGCACATTACACCCGCACCGTACGCGCCGCATTTTGTGAAATGCGGTAGGCATCCGAATAACATTCTGATGACGTCATAATGCGGCGCGTACGGCGCGTGCTGGTGCTCGATGTAGCCGCATGCATGCTCAGTGTTGCCATATATACGTATTTGCCCGTACCTACGGAAATAATGTTAAAACCGGACAATACATAAATATATGCACACGGACTTTTATACTGAGATTCCATTGCGTAGTTCCATGATGGAACTACTGGAATTTTTTGTCCATAGAACTACTGGGATTTTTATACACGAGAAAATTAATCCCAATAGTTCCGGTACAGTTACAATCACAATAACATTTACCCATTTATTTGCAATGTTGAAATCCTTTAATATTCTATTTTTATTTGCAAATGAAGATCACCAAACAAATGACGGTCGGATAAACATATGAAGATCGACAAAACAAATAAAGATCGGCAAAACAAATGAAAATCGACAAAACAAATGAAAATCGACAAAACAAATGAAAATCGACCCAACAAATGCAGGGCCGTCTTTTCCACTGGGCACTATGGGCACTTGCCCAGGGCCCCGCGATCGAAAGGGCCCCCTCAGACCAAATACAAAGTCCCTAGTCCTAGACCCTAGTCCCTAGGCGTACGACGGCCTTCAAAAACCACAGTAAAGATTTTCTGTGATTTTTTAATAAAATTATATACCTATATTAATATGTTTTTATCTTTAGTGCGTTGACGTAATGGGAAAACAGGTTCTAAAAAGAATTATAAATGAAGTTAAATTAGCAAAAAATTATTCCATTAGCGTTGATAGTACGCCCGATCTGTCTCATGTTGACCAGCTAACTTTTATAATTCGATACGTCAATGACAATGTTCCTGTTGAAAGGTTTCGGAGATTTATACCTATTATAGAGCATAAATCTGGATATTTAGCGGATACCATTTTGATTTTTTTAGATAACCATAAAAGATTGCAGAGGACAAAGCTACGACAATGCATCAAATATGTCGGGGAAGTATACTGGGCTACAAGCAAGAATCAAGGAGAAATGTGAAATTGCTACCTTTGTACCATGTGCGGGACATTCATTAAACTTAGTAGGTGTACATGCTGCTGGGTGTGTATCGGAGGCTAAAAAGTTTTTTGAAATGGTTCAGAAAGTCTACAACTTTTTTTCGGGCTCTACCCATCGATGGAATATATTGACAGAACATTTAGGTTCAAAAAAAGTTGTTAAAAGTCTTTCACAAACCAGATGGTCAGCCCGAGCAGATGCAGTACGCGCCCTGCATGCAGGTCATGAACAAATTATAAATGCTTTGTTATCCTTCGCTAAAGATGCAGAACAGGCACGAGAAACTAGAGACGAAGCCCTAAGTCTGTGCAATAAAATGGAGAAACTAGAATATATTATACTAACGGAAATTTGGAACTGTATATTGGAAAGAATAGACAAAATACGTAATTATCTTCAGAAAGAGGGAATAACACTAGACAGTGCAACTGATATGTTTACTTCTCTTGGTGATTTTATTATTAACCTCAGGGATAAATTTGATGACTTTGAATCGTCTGCCAAAGAAAGAAACCCGGAATCTGACTACAAGGACCTATAAAACGCAGAAGTTCTCGCCAGAGTTTTTTAATGGCTCTGCGCTGTCAGTTCAACTTAATGGAAGAGAGAAATTTAAAATAGAAACCTTTCTTCCCATAATTGATACCCTCAGCGTTCATTTAAAACAGCGATTAAGTTTATATAAGACCATCAGTAACCGTTTCAATTTATTTTTTCGCTTGAAAACTCTGAATTCTGAAGAGTTGAGGCAAAGTTGCGCAAAGAATTTGCTGAATTTTATTATGAAGATGTAAATGAGAAAGAGTTCGAAGTAGAATGTTTGCATTTAAGACAATACTAGAAAATTATTGACAGTCAAAATAAGAATTGTATAGTAAAAACATATCAACTTTTAAAAGAAAACCAAATTGAAGATACTTTTCCAAATGTAGAAATCGCATTAAGAATCTATTTAAGCATGATGGTAACGAAATGCAGTGGGGAACGCTCCTTCTCCAAATTAAAAAGAATTAAAAGTGAATTGAGAAGCACAATTCTTCAAGAAAGATTAACCAGTTTATCACTGATGTCCATAGAATCTGATGTGTTAAAAAGCATAGATTTTGGAGAAGTGATTAATGATTTTGCCAATCAGAAATCTAGAAGGGTTCCTCTTTAATTAACATAGATTTTACTACATTACTCTATTCGTTTAATGTCATCTTCTTCTTCTCTTCTATATATATATATAAATGTTGTGTGCTTATACGTACCTAATCTTTAAAAACTCCAAATTTACGGAATCTATTGAGCTCAAAATTGGACACGATATATAACAGGATTCAGAGGTGGTTTTAAGCTACTTTATACACTTTTATCATAATAGCAATATGAATAAAACAGCTTTAAAAAGTTGTAACGACAAGCGCCATCTATTGTACCAATAGATGGCGCTAGTCGTTTTTTTTTTTAATTATATTCTGCCAGCTTCAGATCAAAATATTATAAACAACCTATTTAGAAGGTATCAACCAGATTCCTGATTTTTAAGAGAAGTTTGATTGCGGTCTCCTTGCATTCAGAATAAAAAAAGAGAGTACCTACCTTAAAAAGAGGTCAGATATGTATGTTTTGCATGTTTTTTTTTAAGTTAGAGTTTTGGCGCGGTAGCAAAGTATTAGCAGAGTGAATTTGTTTTTTTTAAAGCGTGCGCACGATGTTTTAAAAACTGAACATTGATCACAGAATAGATTTTTTTTTTCAAGTGAAGCTGCTTTTGATTCGGATCTTAATTGGATTTTCTGAAAGATTTATAATTTTGGGTTGTGGCTCAACATTCAACTTTTTTTAAATGTACCCATCCTTTGGTTTGTTACTCATTTAATTTCTCATAGGTACATGAAACGACCACAAAAAAAGACACAGCGAAGCGTGGCAGGGAACCGCTAGTTGTTAATAAAAATAAATGTTTAACATGGTTTATCTGCTTTCTTTGTATATTCTATGAAAATAGTGTCCTGTCAAAGTCATAGGGCCCCATTATCCTAATATGCCCAGGGCCTCCAATAGGATAAAGACGGCCCTGAACAAATGAAAATCGACAAAACAAAATGAAAATTGACAAAACAAATGACGGCCGGATACACAAATTACAAACAAACAACGCGACGGTCGCAAAAACATATGCAGATCAATAAAACAAAAGACTATAAGCAATTTGATAAGATCAAAAAATACTTGCAGCCATATTTTGTAATCTAGATGTGATTGCCATTCAAAAAAATAGGTGCAAGCAAATCTCGACCTTAATGACTTTACTCTCAAATCGTGCTTTTAGGCGTTTATAGACTTCACTGATCACGAATATGTAAAAATTTAATAAATATTATTCATGTTTATAAGGTCGAGAATTGCTTGCACCTATTTTTTTGAATGTTTGTAGCTTCTAGATTTCAAAAAAATGGTGCAAGCAAATTTCAACCTTATGAGCATGCATAATATGTATTTATTTTTTATATATTCGTGATCAGTGATGTCTATAAACGCCTAAAAGCACATTTTGAAAGAAAAGTCATTAAGGTCGAGATTTGCTTGCACCTATCTTTTTGAATGGCAATCGCATCTAGATTACAAAATATGGCTGCAAGTAATTTTTGACATTATCAACTTGCTTATAGTCTTTTGTTTTAGTGATCTCCATTTGTTTTTTCGATCGTCATTTGTTTATCCGACCGTCATTTGTACTGTCGATCTTCATTTGTTTCGCCGATCTTCATTTGTTTTGCCGATCTAGACCTATTATAATAAAGACAAGCCCTAACGTGCACATTCTGCGTTGTGTACATTTTGCGAGTTGTTTACATTTTGCGTTAATTGTACATTATGCGTTTTGTACATTTTGCTTGTGTTGCTTATTTTGCGTTTTGTACATTCTGTTTCATAGCCCACATAGCCCCCTCATAGCCCACTGTCACAATACCACTCACTGTACCGTTTCACACCAGAGGTAAAAGAAACTGCTATAGTTGGCAATTCCAAAGATTTGCTTACGGCGCGTACGGCGCGTGCAGCGCGTACGGCGCGTATGTGCGAGGCTATCAGGAAATGCGGCGCGTACGGCGATGAGGGTGTGACCTACCTATACGAATGGTGTATCGAAAGAAATGCATTTGGTACATATAGATTTGAGTAGTCAATCATACAAAGTTTCAATCCATTAATCAAATCTGCCTATCGCAGTCCACTGCTGCATGTATTTAGCCTTATTGGACTACACTGGCCAAAAGGTTAGTCAGACACACAGATATCAGAAAAGAGATATTAGACAGAGATATCTTTTTTCTGATTTCTCTGGTCAGAAAGATCACCACTTGCATGGCCAGCTTTTGCCGATGGTTTAGCTACCTACATTTACATCCTAATTATAAATTAGTAGAAAGATGTAAATACCTGATTGTAAATGAGTACAGGATTCAGAATTTAAGATACAATAGATGTGACTGTGAGCTACTATAGATCTTAAAAAGGGTATCTCAAAAATTCTAATTAGATATGCTTTGATGGAGAAACATGATTGCGATAGAAGTTCGGGCTCGTTCCTTGTGATGAACAAGATAGGTATTCAAAATATATTACGACTCTGTAACATTAGGCAAGATTATGCTGATTAGAGTTAATCTAATAGTGTTGAATAACGTATTTGCCCTCCAAATGGATCGTAAGCGTACTTACCTACTTACCAAATTATCTAGGTATCCTTTGAGGACATGACCCACAAAAGTATGGAGTGTATGGGAATGAATGTGGTAACATTATTTTCTATTTTGGCAGGAAAATTGAACACGTTAGAGTGACATTAGTCTAGCAATAACTGTTGAAGAGGAATTCTGGAGTGGAGGCAGTGACTCGGTAAACGTTTGGTAACCTCTGCAACCTGCAGCTAGATGTTCCAACGAACTATAAAAGGTTGCGGGGATGAGGCTAGATGTGGAAGACTTAGGACCGGGTGCTATAGAGAACATTGGAAGTGACCTAACGTCCAGCACTGCGCTACGACAGACTGTTCTAATTGACTGATGATATCAGGAGTACATATCTCGGACGAGGAGGATTCACTTGAGAATTCGACAGTTATCAATACGACCTCACCAGTCGCATTATCAGCCGGTATCAATAGGCAATCTAAACACGCGGTAGCTTGCGCCAAGTTCAAGCAAAGGAACTGGCTAGCCAGCGCTGAGTGTAATTTTAATTACAGAGAGAATCACACACCTATCAACGTCCAGCTGAAACTCGTGGATTTATAAAACCTGAAATTTATAGTAAGCTACATTGATAATGTAGCTAGCCACCAAAGCCACCAAATTGTTTTTGCTAGCCCTAGCAAAGGATATTCGAATTCCACGCCTGGAGTGGCTGAAATGGGTGTCAAAGTTTATCGGAGTAAATCACAGACGAAGCCGTAGGGCACAGCGTATCATAAATCTCATCAATAATAAAATAGATTCATCACAGTCATCATAGAAAAAAAGCGAGCGAAATACATCCAAAGCCTTTTGTCCCCATTAATCAATATACAATGCAATTAATGAAGATAAAAGATGCTACTTACGGCGCCAGTGTGCCTTCTTATAGCCTCCAGTGCTTCTTTGTACTCCTGCGCAGATGCAAATGCATGTTCCGTTCGTTCGGTTGGTATTCCTGATGAGAAAAAAAAGGTTTGTTACAACAGAGATTGATTGCTTTTTGGTCTATGTCGGCCATACTTGTATTGAATAAGTGTGGCAGATGGAATGGGGATCTATTAGCTGAATTTTTTTTTTCTTCTTGTTCTTGGACTTTCTCGGTTTGAGAGTATGCCAAAGTCAAGTAAATTTCATTGTGGAAATAGTAATCATTTTCATATTATGATTCTTCTTATGAGCAGCGTATTCATGTATGTCCAAGTTTGGACTAAGTTCTACTCTAGTAAGGCGGGGTACCTTACTAGGGCTTGCTGTGGAATTCGTCGACATACCTAAAAACTCGCGTTTCCCTGCGCTTTATCACTTTCCAACACTTTTGCACGTTGTCGAACCTTTATGTTTAATAATCCACCATAAATTACACATAAACACTCAAAATTACACTAGTTTTGAAAAATTATTAAAACACAATGTAATGCTTGTCTGAAAGTTTCCCGCCGAATCCCCCTATTAGCTGAATTAGAGCACCACTTACATTAATAGCGTTCCCTTTATTTTAGGGTTCACTTAGGTTTGGGTAGGCATAACATACGGCTATCCATTTCAACACAGCAATAGCTGTAAAAATCCCTGTGGCTAAGTGGTTCGATCGCATTGTTCGATTCGTCAAACCACTTGAACTTTTTCTTTCGATTGGTTCGATCAATCAAATCCATACTAATATTAGGGGTAACGTTTGTGAGTTTTATGAGGTTGTAACTTTGTGACGTTGTAAGAGGTAATCTCTGGATCTACTGAACCGATTTTCAAAATTATTTCACTAATAGAAAGCTTCGTTATTGTGGAGTGTCATAGGCTAAATAAATCATCACGCTACAATGAAAAGGAGCTGAGCAGCAATGAAAAATGTAATACAATCGAAGTTGTCAGGGTCAGCTAGTGTTATTTAAATGAAAATATTTTTAGTGATGTACCTACCTATAACCATAAGTCATTGTCGACGGTAAATAAACCGCTAACTGCTACTAAGCATTTAAGCGTATCGAGCATTTGCCGAGTTTATACTCGTAGTATGAAAAAAAACACAAATCAACATGCTAACGGATAGTAGCAAAACATAATTTACCGTCTAAACACATTTTCCATTACATACAATTATGAGTCGCTTGCATGAAATGGATAGTCGTAGTTTGACTCTAGAACTAATCGGACAAAATGAAATTAATGGTTACGGATCGAAATTTAGTCATTCTGTTAAACCCAGAAGGCATTTACTACGAAGAAAGAAAACGTATTCAACCATTAAAGTTTTGTAAAAAGTTTTATATCAAAATTGATTTTTTTACTGGATTTTTATTTTACTATTCTATAAAGAGAAATGAAATTGGACTACTCGATTTGTAGCTTGTAGCATGCTGGGTGTAAAATAAGCAAGATGTGATTCTAATCAGTGCTCTCCTGTCGTATTTTTAGGGTTCCGTTTTTTTTTTTATACTACTTAGGTGGCAGACAAGCTTACGGCCCACCGGAAGGTTGGTAACCATAGCCTATAGACGTTTGCAACACCAGAGGCGCTACACACGCGCTGCCGACCCGGGCGCAGGTTGTGACGACCTACAGTTGAAATTTTTCAAGCCGCCCGTAAGGCCTTCAACTTGGCTTAACGACTGTCATTTTACTGACAACCGGGACCAACGGCTTATCGTGCCTTCCGAAGCACGGAAACGCTCGTAAATAAATGTCCAAAAAGTGGTCCACGTGGTGGTCACCCATCCATATCCGGCCATAGTAAATGTTGCTTACTGCAGTGATCGTTTACAGAACACTGAGTCGTTCCGTACCCAAAGGGTAAAAACAGGACCCTATTCATGAGACTTCGCCGTCCGTCTGTCTGTCTGTCCATCACGAGGCTGTATCGCAGGAACCGTAATAGCTAGTAGAGAGCTGCCATTTTCAAAGATGATGCATTTCTGTTGCCGCTATAACTACAAATATTCTACAACAAGAAGCCGTGAGATCGGTCTCACCAGAACGCCCCTCTCTAACACGTCTTCTAAAAACCACGTGACCTATTGTTTTGAAATTTTGTATACCTACTCTCTCAAAATGACTAGCTATTACTGTCTGCAAAATTTCAGTATTGTAAGTCCCGTGGTTTTGGAGTTATGCGTTTAATGCAACAGACACACATACTACAGACAAAACCTGGACATAAGTCCCTCTGCACTTTATTTTATAGAGAGGGGTTAAAGTTAAAAAAAAAGTTTCGGAATGCGCCAAAACTTTTTAAAATTTTAACAGACTAAATAAAATCATTGGACTAGGTTTTCAATCGATAAGATCATTACAAACAGATTATTTTTAACTCGAGATTGTAAGCTAACCCATGAACTACTATAGACAAGAGAATCGAATACCGTTACAATACCGACATTACCGATTCGTGAAAGACAATTTCCATCGTCCAAACCGTGCTAGGGAAGTGCAATAATACACGTCATCGATAAAATTGTTGTACCCGGTTACGGGAACAATGTTGTCGGTAACGGTCGACTGTTGATTTACGAGCATAAAATGTTATCTACTTTCAATATTATTGTCAAACGCATTTGTAGAACTTCGCCCGCAACTTTTTGATATACAAAGGATAAATACCGTTTTAGGCTTTCTTCCGCGTACGCTTAGGTTGTGGAATGATCTCCCTGCTTCGGTTTTCCCGGACGCCTACAGTATGGGGTTCTTCACAAGGGGACTTAGAAGGTTTTTAAAGAGTCGGCAGCGCGCTTGTGGCGCCTCTGGTGTTGCAAACGTCCATAGGCTGCGGTGACCACCGGTACATCTGGGGGGGCCGTATGCTTGTCTGCCACTCTAGAGGTATAAAAAAAAAAAAAATAGCAGTAAAGTTGGCATTTATTTAATGTTTTTTTTTGTATAGCCATCGTAATGAAAATAAGCTTACCTACCTACTTCATAACAATACAAATTTGAGCGTGTCAGAGTGTCTCCACTTTAGGGACTTCAAACACGGTTAGGATAGTATCATGAACTTGACCGCAGAAGCACCGTTTTCCTGACTTAAACATGCTAAATTGGAGTGATGAGAGGTTAGGTCGATAGGTTAAGATAAAACCTTAAACTCACTAATTGCATTACACATTATAGATTTCGGGTTCTTTTCGCGTATACATTTGCTCACCTCTCGACGTTTCGGCTATATTGCAATAGCCGTGGTCACGGGTCTTCAACACACAAGACAGTATACTCGTGACCACGGCTATTGCAATATAGCCGAAACGTCGAGAGCCGAGCAAAGTTTTAAATGTATACGCGAAAAAGACCCGAAATCTATATGTGTAGTACCTACGCTGGCAGATTTCAGAATCAGCCAATGATAGTCTTTTCATTGGCGAGATACAGATAATAGTTTTAAAGACATGCAAACAAAATTTTACTTGATTGTATAAGTAGGTAGAAATCTTATATGGCGCTGCCAAAAGTAACTATAATTTACTTTAAGCTATAATTTAAAACTTTCATTTTCTATGATGACATAGTATTCTTTCCTAAATTCGTAATTCAAAACAATTTAAGCCACTTAAGTTCTTTAAGACATTAAAACCTTTGTACCGACAATCAGTGTGGTCTGTTGCCATTCAACAAGGCGCCATAATTTAAAAAATAAAAGTGTAGTATTCGAATTGCTTTTGAATTTGTAATTGACTGCGACCAGAAAAGGTCCTTTTCTTGAGTTTTCTAATTAGTTTCGTAAGAATATACCTTATAATTTGATGAAATGCGCTTAAATTAATGTTGGTATTACTCCTCAAGCATATTTGTGTAAGGTAGTGAAAAACCAATCACCCTTTCAAAATAATTGGGGCCAGCCTTGGGCAGGCCTACGTACTTCCAGCAGTGAACTGCGATCGATTCTCAAATTCAACAATAAAACTTCGATAAATTCGTAGGTCTGTCCACTCTACATCTCTACGCTAAGACAATATTAATATCTTTTTAACTCACTCATTGCAACGAAATTAATTATAATGAACATTTAATTAGACTTAAACTTTCTCCAAAACAATACAATAACAACACGAACTCCTCCAAATTACTGCGTGCTTAATGACCTTTTGTGTTCACACCAAAATTTTAACATACATACTATATAAATATAAAATAGAAGCGTTCGTTTGTTTAAACACGATGATAAAAGGTTTAATGACTGGTTGAAATTCATCAATTCTTTAAGAATTTAAGAGATCGATAGAACTAAACGCTATAACGAATATGAGCGGAGCTGTTATGAAAATTGTAACAAAAACGTGAAAAATGTATTCTTTACCAGAGCAGATACCAGAAGAGAGAATTTTGACGAAATTATTCCTCTTAAAAAGTATTAAACAAAAGTTAGGGATAGCATAAAATAATACGTCCATCTTTTATGGTTGACTTAACATATTTAATCTCGTTAATGGAAATCAAACTACTTGTAAAATTATGCAATATTTTCAAGTAGTATTTTATTTTCTTATCAACATAACAAGGTAAGTAGTCCTTTTTTTTATCCAAATAAATTATACCTTTCTGAATGTGATCTCTGTGACTCATACGAAGTTGCGAAGGGTAGCTAATTAAAAAAAATGTTAAGGCAGTGCCTCAGCAAAGTACACAAAATTCGAAATGAATACAAGCTGTGGCTATGTAAGTACGAAATCATATTTTAGTACCACTAAGGTGGCCGGCAAGCTCACAATCCGCCCCTATCCACTAAATTTCTGTCAAATTAGTTCACGGATTCAATCGTGATTGAGTAACAAACATTTTCACCAACTTTCACAGTTATAATATTAGGTGGGATGACCATGTTCACACAGGTAGAATTACGTATGAAATTGGTGAATTACATAACTTTATTAAGCTTCCTTATACGTCATTGTTGGTTTTTTTTCTCTGCTTGTCTGATGTTTCTTTGTTTTCTTTGTAATATAATATGATATAATTATGTATTAGATAACAGATTAACATTACAATATTATTTAGATTAATATATGTAACTTGTAAGTCCCTACTTATTTTTAATTGTAAGTAGTATGAATAGAAAGAAGTGCTTATTTGTCGATTTTAGAGAACATTAAAGAAAAAAATTATTTGAAGCAATTAACTATGCTAAGTTTTTTATAATATATTTTATTATAAACCTCCAAACCCGTAGCTCAATTGGAAGAGCATTGTCCTGGTTTAGGCAAAGGTTGTTTCAAGTCCCGTCTGGGAGAGGAAGTCCGAGTTGTATTTTTCACTTTACAATAAAATATTAAAATCGAAGAATTTTGAGAAATAATAATAAGAGTGTAAAGGTTTTAACGAACTTGGCTGACTTTTACATTCAGCGAGATTCACAGTTCGACGAAAGGTCGCTCCAAGATTCCTTTAGATATTCTGATACTGTACCGTTTGAACACAGTTAAGTGATTGTATACTCTGCAACTATTGTTGTGTGAACAATGGGTATAATATGTTCCTTAGTCGTGTTTGTATACTGATTATTTGAAGAGATCTGTGTTAGTATTGGGTAACCGTTACCGCTAGTGATGACCTATAATCTATTACAATTATTGGCATCTATAAATATTATTTACGTTTCTCGGTTGACCAAAAATATCTCGAGGGAAGGCCTACATAAAATGGATTTATCCCTTTGTCATTAGAGAAGTACCTAATATGTCGCCTTGACAAAAACCAACCATAATTGAAAATAACATGGGTCTGACCTAATTTCAAAAATAATTTTCAGCACCATAGGATACTGTTCGGCTCTGAAATTATGAGTGTTTTAATTGTTTTGTGTAAGTTTCATAGTGACAACCGTTAATTGTTTTGTGTAAGTTTCATAGTGACAACCGATTGCTTTTGTAGTGATATGAGCAAACATGCTATGTCTACGCCACTTTGACTGCCTCTGTGGCGTTGTCGGTAGCGATACCGCCTGCGGCGCTGGAGGTCGTGGGTTCGATTCCCACCGGAGACAAATGTTTGTGTGACCCATAAATGTTTGCCTCAAGAGTCTGTTTGTGTATAATATGTATGTATTTAAAAGTATATAAGCATTAATATCCATTATCCATGGTCTGATACCCATAACACAAGCAGGTTATTCCTAGCTTATTTTGGGATCAGATAGCATTGTGTGAAATGTCCGCGAATATTTATTTATTTATCATATTTATATTTACTTGTACTGGTCGCGTTGCTCTACGTTAAAAATGTGTTAAATAAATAATAACCAACTTTAAAATAATGTTAATAGGTAGGTATGTAGGTATCTATACTAATACACTCGAGAGCAATGAATCCGGGTCACTTAAAGAATCCTAAAAATCTCGGAAACTAAAAATGCTAGGTTAATGCAATAAATTGTATTTAATAGACAATTTAATACTCCTTAAATGAAGGTATTAAAACTTCTTAGTTATTGTAAAGTTATATCATAAAAAAATCAAATTTGAAAAAGGGCCACTTTCGAAGATGGAACTACGAAATTACAGCATTTGGTGTTGCTTTTGTTTGTAATCTGTCATTTATGTGGGTACATAAACCATGTTGATAGTGCTCTATATTCATTAATCAAGCTGAAATTATGTCGCTTACGCCTGAAGAATGCACCAGAATACTTACAATGCTGGAAACCGGCCGGAGTCAGCGCGATACAGCCAGGACTGTCGGTGTGTCGCTGTCAACAGTACAAAGAGTTCTCCGACGTTACGAAGAAACTGGTTCTAACCTACGCAGACCAGGAACGGGCAGAACCAGGTGTACCACAGCACGAGAAGACCGATACTTGGTGAACACCATGCTTCGAAATCGCTTTCTCACAGGAACTGAACTCACCAATCAGTTTCGACGCCTCGGAGGAAGTAACCCAAGTGCATGGACAGTAAGACGTCGGCTTGCTGAATCTAACTTAAAACCCCTTAGACCTGCAAACGGCCCTAAACTGGAGCGTGGGCATCGTATTTCGAGACTAAGGTATGCCCAGAGCCACGTAAATTGGAGTATTGAAGATTGGTCAAAAGTTATGTTCTCCGACAAATCAAAATTTATGCTCTACAAGCACGATGGAAGACACAGAGTGTATCGAAGACCAGGGGAAAGATTCAAGCAAGCATGCATCGAAGAAAAAGTAGCCTACGGTGGTGGGTCTGTACTTGTGTGGGCCGGAATTTCTTCTGAAAGTCGCACAGAGCTGGTGATCATAGAAAACGGCTCTTTAACTAGCGTAAGATATGTGGAAGAAATCCTCAATGATCACGTTGGTCCATTTATGGTCAATTTAGGTGAGGATGCTATATTTATGCATGACAATGCCCGACCTCATACAGGTAGGATTGTGAATGACTACCTTCAAGAGATGAACATTACTCGTATGGAGTGGCCAGCGCGCAGCCCGGATATCAACCCGATCGAGCATGCTTGGGACGAGCTAGGCAGATGCGTAAAACAACGAAACCCTCCCCCAATCACGCTTCGTGAGCTCAAAATTGCTCTCACAGAGGAATGGGAGAATATTCCCCAAAATCGCATAAGGAACTTGGTGTACAGCATGCCAAACCGCGTAAACGCAGTAATGGAAGCACGAGGAGGCAATACGAAGTATTAAAATTCAAGAAGATCGTAATAAAGTTCAAAAATTTCATGTTTCCTATTTTTGTTTTAAGGAGAGATCGGCAGTTTTTTAACCGACTTCAAAAAAGGAGGAGGTTCTTCTTTATGTAATTTTGTGTTAATAAAATGTATGGTGACTCATATTTTTTTTACTTTCATTTAAGGAGTATTACATTGTCTATTAAATACAATTTATTGCATTAACCTATCATTTTTAGTTTCCGAGATTTTTAACATTCTTTAAGTGACCCGGATTCATTGCTCTCGAGTGTATTATAAAGAGGAAAGATTTGTTTTTTTGTTTCTTTGTTTATTTGTTTTTTTGTTTGTTTGTTTGTAACGAATAGTCTCCGGAACTACTGGACCGATTTGAAAAATTCTTTCAATGTTGGAAAGCTACACTTTTTGCGGTAAACATAGGCTATAGGCTATATTTTATTCCCGTATACCGACGGGCACGGGAACTACGCGGGTGAAACCGCGTGACGTTCGCTAGAAAGTAATATAATAAAAATATACAAGTAAGTACTAATACATGTACCTACAGTAATGTCCATCACAATACTACTTAAGAGTACCTTTTTTCAAAACCCAAATCATCGACACGATTCTTATTATAGGTACTTTCTTTTTTAACAGCCTTGATATTGATCGAAATTGATATGTTCTCAATAATGTATAGTACGGTTTGATCTTCATTTGGTCACGTACAGCCCTAAAAACGGTAGATAGTTGGTCCTATTGACCCCAATATCGGTAAATGCTTTAGGAAGTTTTTATTATTAGATATGATTGTCGAATCGTTTCGACAACTTACAAACAAGCTCGTTAGTATCATAGACCACATACATCGCTGCAGAAGACGGAAGTGTAGGTATAACCGATTTAATGTCAAATTCGTGCACTATGAAAACCATTCGTAAAGTTTTCGGCGAATCGGGCGAATATTCAACATGTCATCGACAAGTCGACTCTTCGATCCGATAGAATCGAACACTCTATTCAATGTTTCTAAAGGATCTGTACCCTAATATAAAATCGCATCTACGAATCGCGGTTTGGGATTCAAATCCGACAGACATGACCAGCGCTCATTCCATACTCGAGAAAAACCTGCTCTTAATTTTATAAATTCAAGTTATGCAGCAGTTCTATTTTTTTGGCAAATGTAAATATAAATAATAATAAAGAAAATATGACACTCAAAATGACAAAAAAAATTATCGCTGAAGGACTACCAAACTTTTAACAGCTTTTAACTTAAAGAAAAGTGATAGAAATCAAATTTTAAGGATTTGAGACCCGCAAATGTCAAATTCCTACGACACGTGCGGAGGTTTAAAACTATGAAATTAGTGTCACATAATCTATGGATGGCTCCTAATAAATATGTCACCTGTCAATTGCTAACATTCGACGGAGTTTAAGGGCGAGGCCGCACTTGCGGTTATCGCGGCGGTTTCTAACCTCAAAATGTCAAAACATTGACTTGATTTCATAGATTTTGACAGTTTGATGACATTTTGAGGTTAGAAACCGCCGCGGAAAAACGCAAATGCGGCCTCGCACTAAGCCGCACTTTCTAGATACTGCCGAAAGCGGAGAAAAAACATTTGATTCTTCGAAATTGAATTTTTCGAAACGAATAGTTTTACGCCAAGTACCTACCTATTCCTCTTTAACCGAGTTCCTACTTCAGACCTTTTAAAACGCCGCCTGTGCTCCAAATTGTGATGTCATCCTCATCATTACACAAAAACCTTTATTACGAAACTGCATTTTAAAAAAGAGCCCAATCACACCGTTATTTGAAATCCATTCTTCAATACTTAATTGAAATTTACATTTAAAAGAAATTACTCTTCACCGATACTTTGAAATCACTTTATCATATAAAAAACAAGAATAAAAAATATTATAAAACACTATTAAAGCGTGAACTATACTAATAGGCTATGGCCGCTATGGGCGATTGAATCACAAAAACTACATCTTCATTCGAAATAATAACGGCAACTAGGAAAATAAATAACACAGCCTCATTGATAATGTATATAATAATGATATTAAAGAGAAAAAAAGGTATAAGAATAATGAATCTAGTGAACCGGAGCGCATCCGGCGATGGTGGAAGCCGTAAGTTGTGATGACGTCACTTCTATGTATCACCGACTACGGCCGGCGGCCTATGCATTATGGTTCAAGGAAATGCATCGTATCTTTGATTTAAAAAAAAAATCAAAACTTCTCTATTTTTATTCGATAACTAGCTGTTGCCTGCGACTTCTTACGCTGCATTTTATATGTGATTCTTTAGATTGATATTACTTTTTTATTTATGAACAGATTGACATGATACAAACACTAAATGGTAAACAGAGTAAACCGTAACGCGATAAAGAACACCGCATTTCAATCGGTTAAGCGGTCGCTGAGATTAGCGTGCACAAACGTACAGACAAACAGACAGTTACGATTTTATTATATGTATTGATTGATAGATTGATTATATTGATGATGATTGATTGATATTGATTGATTGATGATATTGATGATGATTAATTGATATTGATTGATTAATGATGATAAGAAAACCTATGAACATAGAGCAACATGATATGTCATAATATTACTTTGATCGGGAGGAGAGGCGCCATAACATACCTAGACTTTTCCCTCTGCCAAATTATGAGTGTATGGTTTTTATTGTTTGTGTGTGTTCCACTTTTACAGCCGATTGTTTTTGTACTAAGTATATATTTATATGAGTACGGCAACCCGACCCCCGCAACATATGACGGAGAGCAAACATGCTACGACTGCTCCCCTTGTACTGATCGCGTAGCTCTACGAGAACAGCACATAACATAGAGAGTAACTCATTTAATACAAAGGAAATAGCTTGTAACTATGAAGAAAATACTCGGTTAGATTTATTTTGCATTATTTCACTCAGAACCAACATTAAAAACTTAATCTTTGTCAATTCAATTCAACTTCTACGCCCGAGTCCTGCGGTGGAAACTTTACTGTAGCGTTTGTAGCTTGCTATGGATTTGAGAGTAGGAAAAAAAGATCTTTTTATTTAACTCTTCCAGCGACCTCCGCCTCGCTATGACCTACTATTCAACACAATCGACTAGAAAATTGATACTCAATTGAAATTATTGCGAATAAATCAATGCAATATTAACCGTCTGCCATGCTTTGTGCAAATAATAACCATAATAACCGAATCAGTTCAGTAATCACAAAAAACCCATATGATTTGCAAATTACTGTGAATAAGTATGTAAGCGTACCTATAACGGCATTAAAAGTTAATGTAAAGCAATTTCTTAGAATATAAATTGAAACTAACAGTTAAAATATAATGTAAGTTACGAAAATGATTTTGCCGCCCATTTTATGTTCTTTAGCCTACCCTGGGTATTTCTACGCCTATTTTAGGTAGTCTTGAAGTCGAGACGCCTCACTCATATCATGGAAGCAATTGGGGATGTGAAAAAAATAGATATTGATTTTTTGACGTGACAACGTCTTATAATTCGAAGGAGCCGGCTGCACGGACGAAAAATGATGACGCAATACGTCGTTACCTCGCTCTGAGGCGTTCCATTTATTTTAGTAATGTTTTCTACAGATGGCACTATAATCAATTGATGTGGTTTTTTTTTTCTTTTTAATTTTTTTTTTCTTATGACGTTGTCACGTTGAACCATCGTTAGTAAACCGACTTTACAGACAACCGATTTTTTTACGTATTTTAAAAGCTGGTCATTAATAATATCGATATTGATTTCGAGAAACCTAAAACAAAACGTTATTGATTGAATTATGAACCATTTAAAATTGATAACATTTTAAATACGACCATGCGACTTTAAACGCTCGACATTGTCACAGCCATAGGTCACTATGGCTGTGACAATGTCGAGAGTTCATTTTTTTGTTACAGTAGTAGTAGTAGTACAGTTCAAAGTTACAATAAGAAACGTCACGATATTGTACGTTGTACTAATGTTGCTACAACTACAATGATTGAAACCCACTTTGAAACCTGATAAGATGACGTCACACGCACTCGGATTTGTTCGGGAGCTGTCGCCGTGTTTTCGGACGGTGGTTGTACTCGACTCATTATTGAATTTTTAAATTGTTATAACTTCTGAATTATTGCGATCACAAGCAAAATTAAATTATGTTTAACTCGCCACTGTGGAGCAGTTGTGGTTTATGCACCGGGTCGTTGCTAAGATCTTGTTAACAAAAGTCTTATTCGTGTGATCAGCAAGTGTTTGTGCTTGAGTATTTTCAAATCAGCTTATTATATGGCAGTCCACTGCTGGACGCCTCTCCCAATTTGCGCCACAACACAGGTTACTGCGTCGTCCTCATCTTACAACTTGCCTACAACCTTTTCCAGGTCGGCGGTCCAACTGAAGAATCGACGTTAAACACCATACCTCAAGTGTATCAAGTCGCGGTCTTCACTCAAGAACTCGTTCGCGGCATCAGCCACCGGTTCTTCTACAGATGTCCCATTGCCACTTTAAAGTGCTTAGGTACTCCGCAAGCGACGCGACGTCGATCACTGTCGTTCTCTGACAGATAACATCGTTTCGGAGTTTATACCTCAGAGAAACCCCAAACATAGTACGCTCCATGGCTTCTTGCACAACTCAATTCTTTCACAAACCTTTAAGACTTACCCAGGCTTCCAGCCGTAGGCAGTGGTACTTCGGTCATCGTGTGGTTTTAGTCGGTAAAAGATATATTTTTCTAAAGTAACATTGTAAATCTTTGTCTCCAGAGTCTGGGTGTTTCTATGTATAATATGTATGTATTTAAAAAGTATATAAGTATTAATATCCGTGGTCTGATACCCTTAACACAAGCAGGTTATTCCTAGCTTACTTTGGGATCAGATAGCGTTGTGTGAAATGTCCGTAAATATTTATTACCGGGCTACCAATAACTTGGTAGTCGTCATGCTATCAGCCATGAAGTTCTCAAAACATAAACTCCGTGTAGTACTTGTGCTGTTAGATTGCGTGTGCAACGTTTAATATTTATTTATTATCTAATAATTCAGACAAAACAAAGACAGAATGATGAACGAAACTATATATTACATGACATTGCATGATGGAGTTAAATGGCGTCCATTTAAACTGTAATGTCGGCAACTGGTCCCGCAGACAGACATAATACTCCTAATTCATCACCCAAGGCAATGAAGTCATTGGAAAATTGCCATTTCGCGCCTCGCAAATGTATGTACTAATAGCAAAAAAAGCTTGTGTCGTCTGGAGACGTTATCTCTTTATAATGGTTTTTACCTGTGGGTATTTTCCATGAACGCTTTGTCGGACTCCTATCGGATAAAACTACACGATGCCCTACAACCATAGTACCTATGATCAGAATATACTCTGCTACAACTGTGTGTAGAGTTCCATTGAAATGTGTCAACATCAACTAAGAGCACCTTCCTCCACTTATTTATCTCTGCAACACACTAAGGCTGAATGGCAGAAAATGCCCATGGCATTAAGTCCACCTACGTACGAATAGTGCATAAAG
Source organism: Miltochrista miniata (assembly GCA_933228765.1). NCBI lineage: Eukaryota > Metazoa > Arthropoda > Insecta > Lepidoptera > Erebidae > Miltochrista > Miltochrista miniata. The sequence goes on along the minus strand of OW121766.1, from coordinate 20,697,982 downwards.
TTTTTAAATAAAAATGAATAAACTGTCTACGACCCGGATTTCCGAGTAATTCAATGAAATACATTGCGATGGGATTTAAATTACTGAGATATTACAAGATCAAGACCGCATGAAACTACACGAGCCCTACCCCTACCACTGCATTAGTAGCCCTGGGTACTTACCCATTGGACGGTTGTCCGAGGGTAGCTCAAGCCAGCCTCGTCTCCAAGTGAGACGTCTACCGACTAATAGACGAAGCCATTACGAAGAGAAGGGAAGTAGGAAATAAAACCCATTACCAATCTGTCTGCCCAGCGTGTGTGAGGCTAATCACTCTAAGAAAATGATGTTGTATGGACTACAGTGAACCCCAGACGCCAAAGGGAACATTGGAAGGTTGTCCGAGGGTAGCTCAAGCCAGCCTCGTCTCCAAGTAGGACGTCTGCCGACTAATAGACGAAGCCATGACGAAGACAAGGGAAACCGGAAACAAAACCCTTTACCAATCAGTCTACCCAAGGTAGTAAGTCTTTCACTCTATAAAAATGATGTTGTATGGACTACTACAGTGAACCCCGAGCTCCAAAGCGAGGGCATGACAGACTGTGAGTTATGGTGAAAATTCGAATATTACATTTGGTAATTGACTTCGACAGGCTTGTACGAGTATGATTGATGAAATACAGTAGATACGGTGAAATTATGACACAAACTTCGAAATTTTTATTGAAAAGTTTTAAATGTCGAAGGAAAAGTTTTCCTTTTATAATTATCGAAGATCAATTTTCTTAAGAAACTGTAGGTTCTTCAAGAACTTTTTAATGACTGCCAATATTCAAATTAGCATTGATTATACCTAGTAATATAACCTGCTTAGCCATGACTTTTGCATCAATTTTTTTGACATCGGGCTCATAAGGTGTCAAAAAATAATAGGCCCATTTTGAAATTTGAGAAAGCGCATATCACATTGACAGGATTCCGGAATCAATTGAGAACATTCGTCGACAAATGTCGAATCGTGGCTATTATATTTTTACGAGTTACCTAAGTGAAAAACACATGAAAGTTTCTCTACTTTATACTGGTATCGCGGCACAGACAGACAACAGACGAGTTTAATAAACTGGTTGGGAACCGGTTTTAGTGACAACCGTAAGTAAGTGTATGCGATAATATCTGCAGTCAAATTACGTGTGACGACCTTTATTTATAAACGTGAGGTCAAGATCATTTTTCTTTAGTTCGCAACGAATGTTAACCTGTAGTTTTGTGTACGACAATAGCTTCAAGTTCTTTGTATACCGCCAATTGTATTTTTTTGATCGTATTCTTTGATAAATCTTACATTCCTATACATTATCAAGATATTAAATTAAAATTAAGCAATTTTCGCGTTGGAGAACCCATGGTGGTTTAATTTTTGTCAATGCATGATTATTATATTTTGTCATAGATATTTTATTTTATTTAATATGCCAGCTCCAGTGATGAAAGGTGTTAAAAATTATTATAAAAGGATCATTTGTCAACTAAACGAAAAGAACAATTACAAAAAATAAATATACCTAGTTGCATATCATTTACCTTTTCAAAATTATTTATTTTATTTTATTAGTAAAACAACAGCTATTACATCACAAATTTATAACTGAAACAATATTTTATAACCATTGACAGTTTTCGCATTTATAGCAATGTTAACATAACCTATTGTATCTTATTGTATGAAGGTTTTCGATATGTACCCATATTATTGGCACTGCCATGTGTAAATACTGCATCAACACAGACTTTACACAGGTGACTACTGAAATGTAGAGAATAGAAAGGTCAAAAATAGGTACTGCTCGTTCGCCCTAACTTTGCCGCTCGGCTCCATACTAAAGTCGAATTTTTAATTAGACGAAGTAAATTGACAGCAACTAATGTCACTTCTTCATACAATGTTGCGTATTTTCTATGAAGAAGTGACATCAGCTACTGTCAATTTACTTCGTCTAATTAACAATTCGGATATACGCCTCTACGCCAGCGGCAAAGTTAGAGCGAACGGGTAGTAGCTCTTTACTTGCAACATGCAGATCACGCATGTCAACTTTTATAAATTCATCTTTGACGTCAGGACGATTATGAACACGTGTTTCCCTCCTCTTACAAACCGGGGGTTATAAAATAGGAACCTCGTTAAGTGGCACATCATTCAATGGGCCGCCAAATTGAAGATCTCACTTTTAATAGCATTGGAACTATGAAAGTGAATCTCAACTCACTTGTACCTAGATGTCACCATCGCTTTCCATCAGCGGACCGTCTGTACTATCTAGCGTCATTTAGGCGAGCTAAATAAATCATTTACAAATAACTGTAGGGAAATATCAATATGACATGTAAAAAATGTATTTCTTTAGCATTTTCAAGTTTCAAATTTGTAAATGACACGGAAACAAGAAGCCGTGAGACGGTCTCGCCCGACTGTCCCTCTAACGTTTATTGTGAAAGTGAAAGTTCAATCCGATTGACGTTGTCATTTGAACAACTTTGAACGGATGATCCACGTGACCTAGTGACGTAGTTTAATGCAACAGAGTCACAGACTACAGACACAAGTCTCGCCATAAGCCCCTCTGCAATCTATTTTATAGAGAGGGGCTAATAACAATGCAAAAAAAAAATCTACCATGTTTAGATATCACTTTTTAGAGTTCAGTTACAAATTATATATTTATACCTACTTATATGTAGGTACGTACATTTGTAATTTGTACAATAAAATAAAACATCATGCATTATTTTACACCTTCAAAGTTGCATCTAAATTAGATCTAAGATCTGCATCTCAAAGAGCTCGAGGGAAAATTTCTAAGAGGGTTATTAAGCATGAGTGCCGTGTAATCAGTACATTAGAATCTTAGACCATATAACACGGGACTAGCCTTTGCGAACCACCGCATACAAAAATATTCTGCCAGTTTTCATACAAGTGAAGGGGGAAACACAAAGACATATAAAATTTCATTGCATTTAAAAATGTATTAATCGACAAACGCGTAATGGCTGTTGTGTGTTAATTGTTATTGTACAGTCAACTACAATGTAATGTACTAGTTTAATCATATAAAATGATGTACTGATGTACAGGCTTTTCATAAAGCCAAAAGACCAAATGGTCATGTGCAATGGCAGAAAACAATGCTTAAGTAAGGCGCATCCTGTGGTTAGATGATCTAAGATTAGAATACTCTCAATGTAATGCCTGAGGCGTCACCCTCCTAGGGTATGTAAGGCGGCTTTTGCAAAATCATAGTTTCATATTGTTCCTTTATTTACATTCAAATGATTCATATTCACACAATCTTTAATGTTGTGAATTTTATTTCTTTATTTCAAGGTTCAATAAATCAAGATCGCACAAGTTTATATTAGCTTAGTTTGGGATTGATGCACCTAGGTGTGAATGTACGTATTGTAGTACAAACTTTTTGCAATATTGACTTCGTTAAACTTTATTAAACTACCGTAGTGTAAACGCAAATATCTTTTATTTTCCCAAGTTTCATTAATTATTTTAATGATAGCATCAAGAAACACATTTCTTGGTCGACCAGTAATGTTGACATTGACAGTTATATTGTCAAATCGTGCGACTGACGAATATGATTGGTAGATTTCAAACGCATCCAACTTACATAACTTAGCAACTTAGCATAACACAACATCTCTGGTGGAAAAGCACTCTTAACCTAAAACGTTTTTTTTAAATATTCAGCTCGCCAAATTGACGTCGAGATAAGCCTGATGAAAAGCCGTGGCGCATCTAGCGATTGGGGGCCACTTCTGACAGTGGTCCTCAAGTTGGCGGCCCTGTGGTGTGCCTCTTCACGCTCCTCTTAAAGAACCCGGGATTATAAGATGAGGGAAACACGTGTGCGGGCAGGTCGTTCCAAGTTTTTATAGTTTGACAGAGGAACGACAACAACATGCTTATTATATCTAAATTCGGTCCTGTACAATGCAGTTGACATTTTATGCAGGAGCCGAATTAGGTCTACGAGTAAATATTAATCTTTACATAATGTCTAACCACAGTCTGTTAAGGACGTTATATAAATTCAGACTCATAAAAATAAACTAGACTTATGAAGTTATGACCATTACGAATAGTCAAGTTTCTTTCAAATACCTATGACGCCATTAGAAACTGGAATTGTAAGTCGTTCAGAGCTTCGAAAGCGGTGCTATGCACTAAAAGGAGTGTTGTTGCAAGATATGTTATACAATTAGAAAACGTTGTGTAATTTACTTTGAATTCGTCACATTTAGAGCTTTAATTTTATAGGGGCTCCCAACAGTAGGCTATTAGGCACGATACGTGAGGTTTTTTAGTCGGTAGGAGTCCGGCATAGCATCCAAGCAGCATTTTCCCTCACGTTAAAAAAAAACTGTGCCTATTGACCTTTTTATAAGTTTATCAAGATCTAAATGTGTAAAATACTAGCACTTAATATTTATTGCGTTGATTTGGAAAATCATGTTCTATTCTTTACATTTAAACATGGTTCTCATATCTATATTAAAGATTACCGTGCATATTCACTCATTTATGAAAGCCTAAACGAAAAGTTTACACCTTGAAAATTTTAGTATAAGCTACCCTACCCTTATTGCAATTACCCACTAAAAACATTTCTAAACTACACCCCTAATGGGGTAAATAGGGGGTACAGTTTAACCTTAGAATGATACGTATTTAAAAGCTGTATTCTTTATAGCTCTTTAATACCATCTAATATCTACTAATGATCATATTTATATCTTTTAAATCTTACAATATTGTAGAAGTCGACTTGTCTATGACTAGATTTCCAATATAAAAAGGCGCGCAATGTAGTGGACGCTCTCTTTTCGACGGTCGACCGCTGCAGAGTAAAGAACTACACACCCTGGTGATCAGTGTGATCCATGTGATATCAGTGTCGCCGTGATTGTAAGAATGTTCTAAGTTACTTACTGATTAGCTACTTGTGTAATGATTACGTTCAGGGTGTAGTAAAATTTGTTAAATAAAGTGATAGAAATCTGCTTTGTTAATCTCAGTGTATATTTTTTTATTAACATTCCTGGTGATTGCTAACATCAGAAGTGTGATTCTTACCTTATCGCCAACTCACCGGGTCGAACGAGAGGTTTGGTGAAACATAAGAAACTTGATCATTACAAAGTACCCTCTTTTAGTGAGTTGTGTATGTTTTACGCAATTTGTGTGTGTTTTATCTCGTGTAATTATGCCTAAAACGCATGATTCAGACCGTAAATTGCATAGTTGGATTGCACTGACACCATCGTGAGTGCCACGTGTCGTGTAATCGGCATAGATTTCGAATTTTTCGCTATCGGTCACGAAAGGTATTACGGGAATACCGTTCGTAGCCGTCGCCATCTTAGACACCGCCATCGCGGTCTCGGATCCGATCTCGTTCGTTGTTACACGCACGGTTTCGTTCTGAGCGAGATGTTTCTACAACTTGCCATAAAGAAAGCGAATTAGTACCGAAAGTGGCAAGCCCGTGAACTTTTTAAACGTCCAGAAACTGTCCTCTGTCACTCTCCTATACAGTAACGGCGATAATCCTACTGCCCGCCCGATCCGGGAGTTCCAAATCAACGTGAGGGGCGTTGGTGAGCGCTACAAGCGCTAAGCTACGCGATGCGCGTTGGTGTGCGCTGCACGCGCTAGTCTACACGACGCGCTGCGCGCTGGTCTGCGCGACGTGCATTGATATGCGCTACACGCGCTAGTCTGCGCGATGCGCGTTGGTGTGCGCTGCACGCGCTAGTCTACACGACGCGCTGCACGCTGGTCTGCGCGACGTGCATTGATATACGCTACACGCGCTAGTCTGCGCGATGCGCGTTGGTGTGCGCTGCACGCGCTAGTCTACACGACGCGCTGCACGCTGGTCTGCGCGACGTGCATTGATATACGCTACACGCGCTAGTCTGCGCGATGCGCGTTGGTGTGCGCTGCACGCGCTAGTCTACACGACGCGCTGCACGCTGGTCTGCGCGACGTGCATTGATATACGCTACACGCGCTAGTCTGCGCGATGCGCGTTGGTGTGCGCTGCACGCGCTAGTCTACACGACGCGCTGCACGCTGGTCTGCGCGACGTGCATTGATATACGCTACACGCGCTAGTCTGCGCGATGCGCGTTGGTGTGCGCTGCACGCGCTAGTCTACACGACGCGCTGCACGCTGGTCTGCGCGACGTGCATTGATATGCGCTACACGCGCTAGTCTGCGCGATGCGCGTTGGTGTGCGCTGCACGCGCTAGTCTACACGACGCGCTGCACGCTGGTCTGCGCGACGTGCATTGATATGCGCTACACGCGCTAGTCTGCGCGATGCGCGTTGGTGTGCGCTGCACGCGCTAGTCTACACGACGCGCTGCACGCTGGTCTGCGCGACGTGCATTGATATACGCTACACGCGCTAGTCTGCGCGATGCGCGTTGGTGTGCGCTGCACGCGCTAGTCTACACGACGCGCTGCACGCTGGTCTGCGCGACGTGCATTGATATGCGCTACACGCGCTAGTCTGCGCGATGCGCGTTGGTGTGCGCTGCACGCGCTAGTCTACACGACGCGCTGCACGCTGGTCTGCGCGACGTGCATTGATATGCGCTACACGCGCTAGTCTGCGCGATGCGCGTTGGTGTGCGCTGCACGCGCTAGTCTACACGACGCGCTGCACGCTGGTCTGCGCGACGTGCATTGATATGCGCTACACGCGCTAGTCTACGCGATGCGCACGGGTGTGTGCTACACGCGCGCGCCCTCAGCCGCGTGGTCAGGTGCCAAGCTTACGAAAGGTAAAGGCTTTATAATTTTCATCTATTCCCTTAAAACTCTTACAGATCCAACAAGTTCTAGATCTTGTAGGATATTTTCGTAGGCATATCCAGAACCGTGCTACAATGATTGACTGAAAAGTGTATTTGGAGTTCACATTAATAACAAATTAGACAAGGCTTGATACGATGTCTGACGATGACGAGAGTAACCAGTGAACCCAGAATCAGTACCTCCCACGGAGGTTCACACAGACGCAAGTTAGGTACGCAGGTTAGGAGTAGTATTGACCTATGCTGATGATGGGAAGCGTGTGGTAGCATACTCCAGTCGGTAAAGTAATCGTTAGCTGTCGTAAAGGCTTCATAACACTTTTGCTATAACTTTGTTAAGTTACCCTCAACATTTCTGTTATTACTTTATTAGGTTACTCTCAAATTGACAAAACATAAAAATGGTCTGCTCCTTTTTTCTGAGAGGCGCCCAATCGAGCCGAACACAGGATTTCGTTTTCCAGCAAAGAAAAGGAGTTCTACTGCCACATGCTGATTATATCAACCGAAATCATATTGGTCAGGTCAGTAAAATATCAAGGCCTCTTGACTGGACACAAAAAGAATAGACTGCAGAGGAGCGCATGGTTCTGTCACGTGAAGTAGTGTAAGAAAGCGGGTTTTCGATCAACTTGCGTAAATGTGTTTTACTTAGAACAGGGCGAGCTATACTTAGGGTGTCTCTGAGAGGTAACATCCGAAACTATGTTATCTATTAGAGAATCAAAGTGGTCATTGTCAACATAGCTCGCAGAGTAAGTGCATCATAGTGGTCATGGGCTGGCCACATCTGTTGTAGAACCAACGACCTGGACAAGGCCGTAGGAAAGGATGCGAAAGGCGTAGAACCGTGTAAATTGGGAGAGGTCTACATCCAGCAGTGGACTACTGTAGACTGATTTGATTGATGATTGATTGAGAAGTCATAAACTTGTGCTTCTTGAGTTTTTATTTACGAACATAAAACCCCGTTTCCAGTAATACCTATACTTGGATGCATTGGATCCCCAACCGGAACCCGATGATTATAATTTTGTGCACTAGCTAGTTGATGCCAGAACATACATTTGTTTTCTTTTTCAATTCTAGACAGGATGTTGCCGAACGGTTTGGGACAATGACAAATGTAGTGTTCCTTTTCTGTACAGCAACGTTGATTTTACTGTCAAAGGTTTGAGTCTGCTGGTTGTGTGAAATCAGTGAAAGACATGAGGCCAGAGATTTAGGTACTACGTTACACCAAAGATGCACCACGCAAACAGACAGGTCCACTTACGCTCGAACTGTACTGAACATGATCTGAATCGAGGTCAATTAATTAACCCCCGACGAAAACGCGTGTTGTTGTGGGTGTAACCTGTGTGTTTGTCTGTGGCATCACAGCTGCCTAACGGATGGGCCAATTTGGATGCGGTTTGTTTTTATTTCAGAACCGAGGTGATTAATGTGTTTCTTAGCTATACATTTTAAACATCATCATTTCCTAGGTGATGAAGGGATTTCTCCTAAGCTTCGCAGGACTGATGGATCTGAAATTTGACGTACTGCTGCTATAATGGTATTTCAGCGATATGGAAGCGTGGAACTTACTGCTGTAATGGGTAGTCTGCGGGATGCCCGCATCCTCGGAGGGATACAGCATTTGCACCAAGATGGGGCTCGTTACAGCGGTCTTAGTATCGAGGTATTGCTGATGAACAGTTTAAATATTTGTGTTTAAGTATTTTTGTGGAAGTTGCAGCTGACCTTTACGTTATTAAACGGAGGACGTCTCATTTTTTCCTGGGTCTCATAAAGAGAAACTAAACTACCGACCCACTGATTTGGTCGCTAGTCTGAGATGTGCCATTGGGAGGTTTGCAACTAAACTGTAAATCAAAAAGGTGCAGAAGTCCCTACGATCGGGTTACTGAAGAGTAACTAGGTACCGTAAGGTTCACACGTGGATCGTAATAGAGGTTCACCTCGCGTGTTTAAATGTTAACAATTTGTGTTTTCACAGGTTCAATGTAAAAATGCAAGTTGGACCCTGGTATGGTAGATGGTGGTCCATGCGAGCGCCGCCGAGCGGATGACGGGCTGCGTGCGGCCCAGTTTATGGTGGTATGGCAGGACGAATGGTGGCCTGATACCTGCACTGCATTCTTCGAGTGGCGAGTTGACGGTAATATTGACAACATTTACTATGACAGGTTCTTGTATGGGTAACCACCACGTGACCACTTTGTTATTTTGCGAGCGTTTCCGTGCTTCGGAAGGCACATTAAGCTGTTGGTCCCGGTTGCCAGTAAAATGGCAATCATTAAGCAAAGTTAAAAATTTTTTAACAGTGGGCAGTCACAACCTGCGCCTGTCCATATCAGCACAGCAATATGACTCAGCACAGCACCTATTACGTGGTACAACATCTATAGGTGAAATGTGGGCATATAATGTGCTTCTGCCTACCCCTTAGAGGATAAAAGGCGTGACCATTCTGTATGTATGTATGAGTTGTCGGTGTTGACTTAAGTGGCGTGCGTGTGCCTGACGGGTGCGTGTCATCTGAACGCAGCCAGTGTTGGTGAAGGAACAGAATACGGGATGTTCCATGCTGACATGCTGGGTGCCAGTGTTCTGTATGGGTACAACTTTTGTACATATATGGGTACTAGTTTTATGTATAAGTGTTAGTTTCGTATATAGGACGGACTGCGGGACGTTCTTATTGGCAGACTGCGGGATGCCAACTCCATGTAGAGGACGGACTGCGGGACGTTCCTTTTGGCAAATAGACTGCGGGATATTTGCCCTACGTGGTAGTGTAAAGATGAATGTCGGTGTACAGGACGGACTGTGGGACGTTCCTATTGGTATGCCTGTGGGATGCCAATTCCCATGTAGTTAGAGGACGGACTGCGGGACGTTCCTTTTTCGGCAAACAGACTGTGGGATGTTTGCCCTACAATGAATTGGTAGAGTGATGATGAATGGTAAATACTTGAATCCAAGTGTGAATGAATCATAAACCTCGTATGAATCAGAAATCCTCATATAGTTTGGCTTTTAATGTGCGAACATTATCACATTAAATGAATGTGGTGATGTGTGATAAGCTGTGTGCTATTTATCTTAGCTAATGTATTTTGAACTGTATGTTGGATGGCCTTGAAAGGTTGATGGATACAACAATTAGGTCTTTGTGTTACATTGGCACATAGTAATGACATGTTATTTCTAATTGATTTTAGAAGCCGCCTCGATGAAAGCATCGCAGCTCATGCCGATGAGCGTGTTCAATCCCGAAGCTAGTCCATCTGAACCGATGACTGTTGAGGTTCAGACATCTTATATGCAGTCGAGGACGATGCATGGTCAGGAGAGGCCGTGTAGAAGTCGACTTGTCTATGACTAGATTTCCAATATAAAAAGGCGCGCAATGTAGTGGACGCTCTCTTTTCGACGGTCGACCGCTGCAGAGTAAAGAACTACACACCCTGGTGATCAGTGTGATCCATGTGATATCAGTGTCGCCGTGATTGTAAGAATGTTCTAAGTTACTTACTGATTAGCTACTTGTGTAATGATTACGTTCAGGGTGTAGTAAAATTTGTTAAATAAAGTGATAGAAATCTGCTTTGTTAATCTCAGTGTATATTTTTTTATTAACATTCCTGGTGATTGCTAACAATATAATAATACTGTTCACAAAAACTACGTAATTGAGATTCATAGAGTATTAAGGAAATGTTTTTTTGCACAGAGTTATAAAAACGCCAAAGTTTAGTCTATGTACATTACAGTAATGACATTATAATGGACTGCAAAATTTGTACGACATGGCCAAGCAAATTACATCATGGGATGAAAAATTGTTACTTAAATCATTTGCTGTAAGTTCAACTCTGTTTATTTTGTTTAATTTGCTTCAATATAAATCATTCTCTATACTTCTGAATCTATAATCTAAACCTATTTGTATTGTCTCGTGGGTATCGAAATCGCGAATATTGCCTTGTAGAGATTGTTTTTAGCGATAAGGCCTTCCATTGTAATGCTGATATTTATCTGGCAAAAAGTTTAAAAATCGATGAAATGAAATATTATTACCAAATTTCTGTACAAAGTAATTGTTTTTAAATTCATCTGCAACATGCCAAATTACGATAATATAGTTTACGATATATAGTTAAGTACCTATAGATTTTTCACACAATTTTCTAGGTAAAGATTGTTTATTGCCAATAAAAGGAACAAAATGTCCGTGAATATTTATTTATTTATTTATTTATTGAAAATACTCCATAAAATTGTCTCAGAAATTGTGAACAAAAATCTCAAAAAATACATTCGAGTGGTAGTACGCGTCTAAATTAATCAATACAAATTTTCACAAAAGGTGCTTATTCTCAATTTTTCTTAACTTCGTATCTCAGCACGTAGGTACACGGGTTAGATAGGTCACCGATATTGGATAGAACCTAACGAGCTTAAAGGTCTCAATGCTTCCAGTGCGATGTAGGTACCCACGGGAACTCCTGATCTAGCTAGCTGATGGCGCTGCAACGGTATGTGGAATTCCAAGTAGCTTCCTACTAATGTAAAACTGTCTGAAATTTAAATGTCGGTTTGTAAGCGTGAGGTACCTAGTTAATAGGTACCTAGGTATGTGATAATTTTACCCCATTTTTTTCCTGATGAAGATGAAGAAAAAAATCTTGATTTATGTGAGTGGAAGATAAATAATAAACCTCTGTCTACCTCCGTCTTAAACGGCGAATAGGTGGACGAAAGTTATTTTAATAAAATATAGGCTTCGTTCCAGGTTTTGTTAGTGCCTTGAAATGGTCAGGACAGCCTTTTTTTATTATGAGGGAAAATTCTCATGGATGTTATGCCGGACTCCTACCGACTAAAATACCTCACGTGTCCCGCTAACAGCCTACGGTTAGGAGCCTCGGGTAAGCCCTCGGAAAGATACCCCAGGAAGAAATGGTCAGTCTACTCATAAAACAATTTGACTCTGATTAATTTTATAAGAGTTCTGGTTTTCAATGACACCTCAACAAACAAGGCCTTTGATCCTTGTGCGTCCAAATTAATCATCTAGTAATGAAAGCTTGACAAATAGCTGTGTCCATGTCCGTGAAAAGTACGATGATGACAACAGCATGTCGTCATGTAAAGCGTGTAAATATTTTAGAATATGTAATGTTCACTGAGCACGTATTTAATGTTTTATAAGCTGGCGTTCAACACAATGACCTTTAGTGTTCTATACCGGTGTAATGGAGATGCAGGGTTACGCTCAGAGAAAGGACAGTGCCTTACAAAGTGTATCTATAGACATCCCAAAGTTTTAAATATGGAAAAAGAATTAGTTTCGAGCAGGATTCGAACCTGCATCTTCTTGCAAACCGTGCAGACGCCTTAACCTCCGGCTACCGAAACCTACTCGAAACCAACCAAATTTTCCACCTTATATGGGGCGACGTAGGCACCATCTACCAGCACTTTTTACAAAGTTACTCGGCACGAGTCCTGCTCGAAATCAATTATTTCTCCATATTTAAAATTTATGATCAGTTAGCATACATTTTTTTTTTCTCGGTGTCTGCAGGTTAGGCACTTCGCCGCCTTGTTTCGGGGGAACAAGACGACTTCGTGTGGGTCTCACGGTCTGATATGCGGGACCGTCCTACCCACTAAACCCCGCGGTGTTCCGCCTCGCCTTAACCGGGTCACAGGATAGGCCGGTGGATAAATCACTGCGGCCCGGCAAAGGGTCGCCCCATTACGTAGGGCCTCTCCACGGGGGGGACTTGATGGTCTGCCCCCTCCCTGAAATCCTAAAGGAGTTATAAGTTCAGATGGCGTCGTACCGCTCTCGGATGCCCCTCTGTAAGCAGAGGGGGTAGAGAGCAGTCGAGCGGGTGGGCGTAAGGCGCCCTCGGATCGAAAAAAGGCACCCCCGGAACACGGGGAGGTGCCTACCGCTGTTTGATCATCGTGGGCGAGGTCCCCCGACCACCGCCCACGATTCAAGGAACTAGTCGGGGGCGCGCATCCACGCCGCCATGCGGCGCCCCCGAACGGGACGGCGGGGCGGGAGCGTCTGACCAGCACGCTCCCGAACTCGCAACTCCTCTCGTTTAGCCGCCATCACCTCGCTAGCAAACGAGGCAACGGCGGCCCAGCACGATTGGCTGCCGACCATGGCTCGCACCACAGCAGCTCAGTTAGCATACCTACTAATTTCTTTTTAAAAATAATCTTAATCCCAAAGTTTAATAATAACTAAATACATAAGTATGTGCTTCTATAAAAATGCAGGAGGCGCAATTGCATCGTCTGCGGGTACTATCATCTGACTAACGGACGAAATCATGAAAGAGTAGGAAAATTCGAAACAAAACTCTGTATCAAGTGTCAACCATCATCAATCTATATCAACAACCATCACCCTCCTAATAAGGCTGGGAGAGGTCTACGACCAGTAGCAGACTACAACGGGCAGATTTGATAAATAAAAAATTTATAAAATTGTTTGACGTAGGTATCTTATAATCTATTAAAATTATAAATTGATATATAAAAATACTTAATTTAAGTCTAAAAAGTATTAAGAATCGGGTCGTCAAAATGGAATTGGCCAACCCACACATTTTGAATAATGTGTACACATTATTCAAAATGTGTGGTTCGTGAAATTAGAGCTTGTAGAGTTAGAAGCTTAGCTCTACACAAGATCTGCCCCCTTAGACAAGTGGCACAAGCGTAAATCGCAAACGAAAGGATAGAATATATCGACCAATCACACCCAAGCTCGTCGCTGACGTACGACGCGCGCGCTGCAACGGGCCACGGGCTTTGGTGTGATTGGTCGATATATTCTATCCTTTCGTTTGCGATTTACGCTTGTGCCACTTGTCTGAGGGAGCTGATAATTCATCAAGCAAAACGCACAAGTCGCAAAGTCGTCTTAACAACATTGTACATGAAAATTTATCTTACAACAATAATGAATGAACGGGTCAATCAAAAACAATGAGTTCAACCTACAAAAATTATAGCAGGGGTCCTGTCCTGGGTCCAAGTCAGATCCGGATCTTTCAACACAGAAAGCTCGATCAAGTCAACTTGTCTATCATTTTAGTTGTATATTATCACAAAACACTAAACTACAACGTGCTACGTTATAACGTCGCCAAATTTCTAGAAAGCTCTGAAGTGTTAGGATTCGAACGTTTATACAACATTATTACATAATATTTACTTACACTGCAATCTTCAGACGGATCAGACAGTTTGGCGAATTTCAGGTTGTTAAATAAGTATAAGTATTTAATTTAATACTCTTTTACACTTACGAAAGTGAGATGAGAGTGAAGTGCTACCTCTAGCTAGTCCATTGTGAGTGTGCACCGTATGAATACTGACGTTAGTTGAATGATTGACAGCAATAATTTTTATGTTACTGACTGCCTAATATATAAATATAAATTTGTAATTTGTTAATTAGTAAGATTAATTTTATATTCTACTAGCGGAAGTCACGCGGTTTCACCCGCGTAGATCCCGTTTTCGTGGGAATACGGGAATAAAATATGGCATGTATTTAAATCGATATCTGTTTATTCCCTTTTTCTGAACAAAATATTTCAAAGTTAAACCAAAAATACTGACTTGCACACTAATTATGCACACTAAATAAACCAAATTCATTATACTGTTTAATGGTATTTGCAGAACTGTTTAACTGAACGAATAACTATTTTCAGAATAGTATATCTAAAAATTCCATTGTTCAACAAAAATATTAGAACTTTTTTAAAGAAATCTATCGCCTAATTTACTTTTAGGAACATCATTTATTCTAAGTAAAACCTCAATTTAATCAGTCGCCTCTACAAAATTAAATTTTATTGATCAAAAAAATAAAAGTCTAACCTAACCTAACCTATTCCGTTATAAGATAGTACTATTTAGAGTGCAAGTTAGTATTTTTGATATGCAATTTGTATTTCTGTTTCACAAATCATATATTCGATGTACGAACCATATTTTTGGTGTGAATTCGATTAAAAAGGTCATCTCGTTCTGAGTAATATTTAAGTTTTTTAAGTAGGACATGTTTAGTTAATCAATTGGTTTTTTTGCACAGCATTTAATTTTCTGGTTTGCATTCAGTAAATTAGTGGAGTCACCTAGTGTGCAGAAAAATTAAACAGAGGTGCATTTAAAAATATCCCATAAAATATAACCTATGTTCACCGCAAAGAGTGTAGCTTTCCAACAGTGAAAGAATTTTTCAAATCGGTCCAGTAGTTCCGGAGCCTATTCGGTACAAACAAACAAACAAAAAAACAAATCTTTCCTCTTTATAATATTAGTATAGATTGCTGCGCCCTAACAGGATCCACACTGAACTTATTTTAGCATTGCTATCTACCATGTATGTACTGTGGAATGGCAAAAAAATACTGGATAAGAAGATGTTAAAATGAAGGAGTCTAATTTCCTTTCCACAATTTTAACCAACTTTGGTACCTGGCATGAAATAAGTACCTAGACATGCCAAATTAATGGAATGCATATTACCTCCCTTTATAAGATAGGAGCCCAAACCGCCATCCATTTTTCTTCTTATTACGGTATATAACTTCAAAAACTGTGCGAGTACCATTTTTTTATTAAAATTCTTACAAGCTAAGGTACCGTTGTAATAAGAATCCCTATAATGTTTACATAAGAAAATTATGTTTGTTTGCTTATAAGGCAGTCAAAGTAAATCTCATTATCGAGTTTTTGCCTTACTTCGATGAGTTTAATGATGATTACAGCTACCCAGCATCAATTGTAAGAACTAACAGGAAGGGCATTCTTTAGTAATTGTGGACAGGGTGCTGAGATGTGGGGAAAAAAGATTCGAGGAACTGGTGAGTGTATTATAGATTGTGTCTACGATTAATAGGAATCTTACTAACACATTGTGATTCATTTTAGCAACTTCCCGATTGCATTTTAAAGCGTATCAGACGTTATCAGTTATAATGACGCGCTTACCTTGTGCTATAAACTATATCATCTTACTCTATCCTAAAATGGCTAAACAAGTTTTTTCGAAAACCATTTGATACAACAGCTATGTACCTACCCTTTTTTTATCGTGTAGAAATCCTACATGGATGCTATGCCGGACTCCAACCGACTAAAAACATACAATTCCTTGCAAAAGTCTATGGCAGGGAGTTCCGGGTAAAGGATGTCCCAGGGTACAGTTAAGTACCCTATCAAATCCATCTCGAGAATTTTTCTTTATCTATACTAATATTATAAAGAAGTAAAGTTTGTGTGTTTGTTAAATTGTAAGGGGTAATCTCGGGATCTACTGAACCGATTTTAAAAATTCTTTCACCAATATAAAGATACGTTATTGTGGAGTGTCATAGGCTATAAAGCATCACGCTACAACGAATAGGAGCGGAGCAATAACAGTTAATGTTTCAAAAACGGTGGAAAAGTTATTCCTTTTAAGAGCTTCGTTGCGTGTGCTGCGTAAATATTTATAGTTATGTAAAAAATATGTACTAGAAAATTGTTTCTTTTAAAACAGTTCTAAAAAAATTGCGCGTTAGCATGTGTCTATCTTTGGGTTGGTGCACAATAACCATTTTAATGGCAATAATTTTTTTTCTACAATAATGGATACCTCTTTCATAAACGAAATTGTTCTTAAAAATAATGCGACGGGAATACGCGCGACGAGAAACCTTTCTCTCTCTCTCTCTCTTTCTCTCTCACGTAGTATTGAATATTAACGACGAGACGCTACGGGAGTAAACGCAACGCGACGGGAGTAAATGCGACGGGAACAGGTAATACTCTCTCTTATGTGGCGCAAACGAAGTTGCGCGGGTCAGCTAGTTACTCATAATTTTGGAAGTGGCAATGCACTCTTAATTTTATTCTTAGCCTGGATGAAAAGAGGATTCATTATATACCTACATGACGAAGAGTCAACTACCTTGATATGGTCAAGATTAACTGCGACCACACAATCTTCAAGGGAAACAGGTATTTGAATATACCTCCAGATGACGCAAAAAGGGTAATACCTATCGAAAGTTATGTGTCTTGCAACGGCATGACTTGCGAATGATCACACCACCAAGAATGCTGAGTAAAGAGAAATGGACCTATCAAGATTGTATTTAAGGCTAAGAGGCCCAGTTCCGCTTGCACACATCACTCATTAAACCTGTCTTCAATCCTCGTTAAGGCTGTTTCAGTGTCAACTACTTACATTCGCTGATTTGTAGGCAATTTGCGGAGTTTTTGTATGAGTGCAGAATGTTGTAAGCCTACAGTTACAGAGTTATAGACGTTGAAAATCAATCAATCTTAGTATTACTTGCACTTCTAGTTAAAGGCCTCCAGCAAGGATCAATCAATCAATCAATCCGTATTTGGGGTATGTTTTTGAACTAACTATACCACGCTGGTCAGACGGCTTGGTGTAAGATTTTCTTTTCAGTTTTCCTTCTTGAACAATGGTTATTTTGCCAAAGTGTTTCTCAATACTATTAAGATTAGGCTGGTTATAATTAGACGACACGGGAATGACGTTAAGTACTAGGGATGCCAGTGACAGATAGCGACAAAATCCCACAATTAGTTCTAGTAAAATTAAGTCCAATCTATCGCAGAGAACTGTTAGACGTAGACACAGATCGTATGCTTTGGGAACTTTGGACTTTTCGATGACCATCACATTATCTGTTCCGGACAGGTTCCGGACCCATGGCATTCCCATTAGATGCCCTGGTATACCATCCAGTATTACCTGAAACTTCAAATTACTATGCACTTTAGGAGATCCCAAATTGCATCGTATCGTAACATTTAAAGGCGTGTGTGCCACCACTTTCGAAGTGTGGTTGGGCAGACGTGTTGGTACACGGTTTACATTCCAGTTTCCCTTCGTATCTTTTCTCCAAGTGCTCTGTTATAAGATTGCAATAGGCCTAATGAAGAACCCCGAGACCGAGTCTACTGTGTCTGCATACCAGCTGATAAAAAGATTAAGCCATACCATTTTATCTTGCAGCAATGACGATGCAAATAATTAAAACAATTATACATCATACTGTACCGCGCATAAAAGTTAAGTTCAAAAACTTGGCCGTGTAATGGGCCAAGTTCATGACAATGGCATTTAAAAGGCGTGACTCGATGCAGTCTGTGCGGTAGGTACCTACAGAAATGGCAGACATTAATGCTCTACAACGTATAGTCGATAAATGATACATATACTCTACTTTGCTAATAGTTCTTTAAGGTATTATGACATGGATGGAATTAGTCGACATAAATCGATTAATTAACGAAAATAAAATGTACATGCAGGCACGTCTTATCTCTCTCATGGGGACCATGGTGCGAGCCATGATCTCCAGCGGGAGTAAGTGGGACTCCGCTGCCTCTTTCTGCGAGCAGGTCATGCTCGTAGGCTGTTGGGCAGGATACGCGAGGTTTTTTAGTCGGCAGGAGTCCATGTTCCATGAGGATTTTTTTACACGTTAAAAAAGGCACGTCTTATTGCCCGAAGGTGATTAATCCTCTTAGCAAACATTACTTATATCATAAACGCGAAAGTTTGGATGTTACTATTTCACACGCTGAACGGATCTGCATGAATTTTGGTTCAGGGATAGATAGATTATAGTCTGGAATAAGTCAGTATAGACTACTTTCATCGCTGAATACGTTTCCATAGATTACGGTAACGTAAACAGAATTCCAAGCAAGCGACACCGAGGTTACCATCTACTAGTTAGTACACAATGTACGCTATAGATACCTTAGCTAAATTATACAATCTGAGCCAAATCTAATTAAAACCGCTTCCGAGATACGCGAAACAAATTAATATTCAAGAACTGATCGTAATAGCTTTCGGATATGATCAATAATATTATACAATTCGCTCATTTAATCCGTCTAACAATGCAGTTATATAATAGAAATTTTTATTCAATATATAGAAAGTAGATCATTTAGTTTTGTTACCATTTTTGGAAAGTAGTTTATTGGCTATTATGTAGACGACAATTCTATCCGTATAAGTTTTACAATTTGCATTTTGTAGGAGGATTAGGTAACCAAATCTTTTGTGTGCGAATATATAACTTTGATTTAAGCTCGGAGATTAGAGATCTACGTAGGAGGCACAGGATTCTTATCTATACTTCGTAAGTCATATTATTAATGAGGGATATTAGGTCCATGGTGGCAGTACTATCAAATGTAAAATATTATATAACTCGGGGCCAAATAACAGAAGTTTAATGTCTGCCTCAGTACCTACTGGTCTCGTCATTGTCATAAGCTTGCTACTGCGTTAGACTTGATACAACTAGCTAATAGCAAAGATAATATAGAAGTATTACATACCTATAGCACAAATTATAGTACAGATGGATAACTCATGTATGTACTTTTTTTCACACCTACCCTCAGCAACACACATTCGCGCACAAATCAGTATCGAAAATTCGGTTGAGACCGCCTGACCTCGTGTCTGTGAATGAGTTGTCTATGAGCCTCAGCGAATTTAGTATGTAGGTTTCCATCTGTACTATCTCTAATTTGTGCCAATATTGTAGTTTGTATGATCTATCTATCTGTAATAATACGTGAGGCGAAAACTTATACGAGTACACCTGTATAAGAAAAGTACGCGTAAGTTGGAACGTAAAATTTGACACAATCAAAATTTATAGGGAAAAGTCTAAACTGTCGAATTTCGACGACCTATGCTTTGCCAAATTTATTTATTTATTTATTTATTATACACTTTATTGTACACCATGTAAATATAAACAGAGCACATAGATTCCTTACAAGAAGCAGGTACAATGGGCGGCCTTATCACTAAAAGCGATTTCTACCAGGCAACCTTTGGATGGAGAAAGTTGGTTTAAGGTAATGAGAGGTAGTTGTTTGGCGTACTTATTTCTAATAAATATTACCTACTATACTACTACTACTATTACTATATACATAGGGTAAACCACCCAATTATTGGCACTTTTAGAATGAATTATTGGCACTTTAGTTAAGAGTATATTTCGAAAAATAAGGGAAACCTAGTTTATTTCAGTTCGGTGTTGCCCATTATGTAGTTGTAGGTATGCATTAAAAAGTAAAATAGCATTCTTTTTCTGTTAGAAATGGGCAAAATTACCTAAAGTGCCAATAATTGGAGGAGTGCCAACGATTGGGTGGTTTAGGTACCCTATATTATAATATAACAATATAATACAATATATACTAATACTACTATACTATACTACATACTAACAAATTTACACACACACAAAAAAAAATAAAAAGAATTTCAAGCATTTACCAAGTCCACGTTCTAAATTTAAATTATATTTTACTCTGTGTATGAGGTTAATGGCGGTTAAATAGTCTAGAGTGGCTCACTAGCCATGTACGGATTGCCCTAGGTTGCGGGCTGACACAATAGCACCGGTACTGCGGCGGGAACGATAAAGGAGTCACGCTCACGACAAACCTTCCGGGACCCGGGGCGCGAGTTTAGTACTGGCCAGATAGAACGGTCATTGAACTTGGTTTAAATAAGCCACGTTTGGACGCAGGGTGGCCGTTAGGTTGGTGCTTGTTAGGACAAGATTTATAATAAAATTTAGGTGCTATACTAATCTAAATTACGATTACAACAAGTAGTACAGTCATTTGGTCGAAAAAATTGAGGTTGCCTGGAAAGTTTTCCGGGAGTTTTGAAAATTGGCAATTTTATAGATTTAGATATGCTCTTTCCAAATTTCATCTTTGACACATAGTACGTTTGCCGCTCGCGCCGCCATATTGAAAAAATGGTGCCCAAAAGAGCATATCAAAATCTATAAGATTACCAATTTTCAAAACTCCCGGAAAACTTTCCAAGTAAAAATACTGAATGACTGGACTAGAGGAAAGATTAGATAGCTTGGCAAAACAGTCTAGAAAGGGGACTAATATTTTGCATGCTTGCTACATTGTCAAAATGCTGTCACTAACGTCCCTTATATGCAACGACGTATTATAATAAGACACGTAATGCACGAACATCACGGCTTTTAAAAACACCAGATCTCTTGTTAATTAAAAAAATACGAAAGTAAGGCAATGCCTCACTTTCGTCTTGCCATTTCGCAGTGTTGGTAACGTATCTATGTATAGTTTTTTTATACACCTATCATTGCAAATATGTCAGTTTATGAAGTACCTACCTACTTACTACAATTTGGTTGGTGGTTTTTATTAACGTTTCTAGTTCTTATATTCTTTCGTCAACTGGGTACCGACTACCGATTGGTAATTCTTTCTAACAGGTTGACATAAAATTATGGCCAATTATGGCATAATGTCACCTGCATTATTTTCTACTCTTATTTTTCCAAGCTGTAGGTACAACGTTTACTCACAAATAAGCATAATGATCAATTTGTAATGTTATTTATTTAATTTTAATATTTATGAACATTAATTGTATAACGGCGGATTTAGTGACTGAAGCATTATTTTTCCCAAGTAATCATAGGATCATAGATCAGGCTCAATTTTTTTGAAATAAAACTTCTTTAGGCGCGACTAGGGAGTAACTCAGATTTTTTTTCTCACGATTTTCGAATTTTGAATAGCGGAAACTACACATAGTCTGTGTAGTTTTCAATGAATGATATTAATACCTATAACATTTGAATAATCTTTGTAAAACACATGAATAATAAATATAATTAAATTATATCTAATATGATATTTATTCTTTAAGTTAAAATTTTATTATTTCAGTGATATATGCCGTCAATGGCAAAGAAGTTTTACTTCAATCGCGCGTAAAGGTTGCACGCACATTTTTTTTTGACAAAGAGGCCTTATGTCAGCTAACTTAGAAAGTATAATTTACTTTCTAAGTTAGCGCACAAGGCATAATAACAGGTAATTTAGGATTACCTACACGTTACTCATGCTTAATAACTTCATTTAATTAATTACAAATTAAATATCTCACTTAAATGAATAATAACGCGTGTCAAATTTAGGCACCAATAGGCATAACTCACATTGTTTATGGCCATAATACATGCAAGGTAACTTTTTAAAAAAGTTGTAAAGATGCTCTATGGCGTGTTGTTAACAAAGGTCGTTGAAAGTGAGACACAGAATTGAAATAAAAATATTTCCCACTGTTTTAATAAATGTCTTTAATATCATGCATACATGTAAATGCATTGTTTTTTTTACACACTTTCACGTTTTCTATCAGCCAAATGGTATTCGTAAGTACAAACGGTTTTCCCTTCGTTACGTGAATCTGTCTACTTACTACTAACTAAAGTCGTTCGAAGGAAATCACAAAAAAAATGAGATTTTCGTTATTTCTATGTATAATGTATGTATATAGAAAAAACAAATAAGTATGTCTATCAGTCGTCTACTAGATCCCATAGATAGTAGGTACAAGCTTAATTTGGGCTACATGACGTTGTGTGAGAACAAATATATCAAGATGCCTTGAGATCCTACAAATATCCTCCGGACTCGAGCCAGCCTCACATGTCAAGCCAGCCTGCTAATCCGCTTTTGTGAACGAATGAGATCATTGTAAAGAGAAGGAAACCTCGAAATTAAGCCCTGTGCCAACCCCGTACCAAGTTTCAACAACTTCCAAACATCTTCACAAACTTTCACACTTATAATAGGTATTTTGTAGAATATAATAATCGAAATTTAAGCTTTGAATTTCTTTGCTTTGCCTACCTGATTACCTATGACAAATTTAAGCTTTCGAAACTGGCGTCCTGAACGACTGTGCTGTACCTGCCTACCATAAAGAAAAAGATTCGCCACACTGCTCCCACTTCTAACCTTTAAAATAAGTATTATTTATAGACTTTTATACTTCTACAAGCTCCACGAAAGCTTTAACCTTTAATATTGCTTCCACCATTTTACTGATGGAAAACTTAATTTGACTGAAAACATAGTTACTGTGTCTGAGACGTAGAAGGTGAGGACTAAGACCCGAATATTTAACCTTTAAAAACCCCTTAAACGATACCCATCATGAAATTTTGTGATTACGGCGTGGCGGCCATTTTGAATTGCAAAATTATCACGTGATTCGTACTCAGCATAGCAAAAAACCCCTTAAACGATACCCATCATGAAATTTTGTGATTACGGCGCGGCGGCCATCTTGTATTGCAAAATTAGCACGTTATTCGTACTCAGCATACGAACAAACCCCTTAAACAATACCCATCATGAAATTTTGTGATTACCGCGCGGCGGCCATATTGGATTGCAAAATTATTACGTACTTCGTACTCAGCATACCAAAAAACCCCTTAAACGATACCCATCATGAAATTTTGTGATTACGGCGTGGCGGCCATTTTGAATTGCAAAATTATCACGTGATTCGTACTCAGCATACCAAAAAACCCCTTAAACGATACCCATCATGAAATTTTGTGATTACGGCGCGGCGGCTATATTCGATTGCAAAATTATCACGTTATTCGTACTCAGCATACGAACAAACCCCTTAAACAATACCCATCATGAAATTTTGTGATTACCGCGCGGCGGCCATATTGGATTGCAAAATTATTACGTACTTCGTACTCAGCATACCAAAAAACCCCTTAAACGATACCCATCATGAAATTTTGTGATTACGGCGTGGCCGCCATGTTGGATTGCGAAATTATCATGTAATTCGTAGACATTTTAATGCATTAGGTAGCTGGTTACCATGTCGTGAAAACACATATAAAGTAAAAGATCACCACATTTTTACCATGAGTCGCATTTGTAACGGTTAATCTAATTACATTTTGCCCATTACTGATATTCTTATACTGTGGCGCGATTTCAACGTAATTTGGCATAATAATTACGAAATAGTTGCGAAAAAAACTGACACAGGTCCTGCCTCCACAAGCGCCAGGGCGAGACTGATCGGCCGTCAGCGGCGCAATTCTATTGCGTTTGGTAGATATTCGTACATGATAACTATGTAAGTAGTTGTTTATAGAAAAACGCTCGGAAAATGTGTATAAAACCTTAATACCTTTAATTGAGTGCAAAAAAAAATTATAAAATATTAATACTTTAGCCACAGTTTTGAAAAAACTTTTCTGAGAGAGTCAACTTTGGGATTTTTTTCTATCTAGTGAAATTTATTGGATCGTGTAACGGGCTCGGAATATGTTTAGCTTATATCCTTAACTATCATATATATATTTATCAGAATTATAAACCCTTTACTTTTTGAGTAGGATTGTTTCAAAAAACTCAAAATCTGACCCACGCGGCCTTAAGGCCGCTTTGAATAAAGAAGTAAATAAAAGTGTTATTTTAGGCCGCTTTGAATATAAATTATTTGTAAAAAACTATTAACTTAAACTATAAAACAACGTTACCTACTTTGAGAACACTAAGAAAAGAAAAACAGCGGGACTTAGAAATAATAATATTGAGGACAAGAGCACATTAATATAGAAAATGAACGAACGAAATAACATGTCTTTGATATCATAATAATCCTATTTGGAATAAAATATACTTACTACAAATGTCAAAAAAGAAACTCGAAATAATATTTTCGGTATAACTTTTACTATTCTAAAAATATAGACAAAGAGATTGTTATCATTTTATGATCAATGAAATCTTTTATTCATTGAAAGTTTTTGAGTCTTTGGTCAACTGATCTGTATCTTTTGTAAAGCAAACATCTTCAGAATAGAATCATAATTATTTTCTCCAGGTGGGTTCAAAAATTTTGGACTTTTTTACTATCTTCGTAAGGAATATCTTACATAAACTTTTTAAAAGACGTTTCAAATCTAGTCGTTACGCAAACATTGTATTACGACAGGTAGTGAATACCACTCTATTAACACTAAATACCGCATTTTAACCTAATACGTAAGAACTTGATCCTCCCAAGTTACGTAAGGAGAAAAGCTACAGCACTTTAAAAAGAAAATTGGTCATTAACGACTAAGTAGCAGTTACATCCTCAATACATAATCTGCTATAAAAGGACGAGTGATGACATAACTACATAGTATATTATTTATACTGCTGATTGATGGCACTTGGTGGAACCTGCTGCACATATTGAATAACGTCACTTGCATGTTCCACAACATTTATTCATTTTACACCCGACCGGTTTCGCCTTTTGGCATTTTCAAAGGCAAATGAACGTGTATATAGTGTATATATAATGACGAAAGGCGAAACCGGTCAGGTGTAAAATGAATAAATTTTGTGGAACATGCAAGTGACGTTATTCAATATGTACATAGTATGTTCTTTAAAGCTTCTTTTCTATAATATAATGTGGAAAAACTGTCAAGCTCGAACAGTATTTGAAGCTGCGTCTTTTCCCGATCTTTTACGCTTTTCTTTGTTTTAAAAATGTCAAATTCGAGCAGTATTTGAACTTGCGTTTTTCCCCATTCTTCATTGTTTTTCTTTTCTACATTTAGGGTAAACTACCCAATTATTGGCGTTCGTCCAATGAATTATTGGCACTTTAGTTAGAGTATATTTCGAAAAAATAAAATACTATTATTTTTCTGTTAGAAATGGGCAATATACTCTAAAGTGCCAATAATTGTAGGAGTGCCATGGCTTGGGTAGTTTACCCTATGTAGCTTCTAATATTAGTTATAAAGAAAAGATTCGGTTTCTTTTCTTGTATATATACTCAGGAACTACTAAACTGATTCTAAAGAATCTTTCAACATTAGAAAGTAAAGTTATTCTGAAGTATTATAAGCTAATTATCATTTTACTATAAAACGAATAAAAAATGTATTGAGTAATATAACAATTTGGCTGACTAAATTCATTATAATCGCGAACTCGTCAATCGAGTCCTAGCACAAGTTTCAGATACAACTGGGAATATCGCTCAAATGATGATGATTAAATGTACACAGATTTTCAATGGATAAAAGACAAATTACCGTTTCCTCATGATAGTATCACATAAAACCTTCAACATTACTTAGTTCGTAGGAATATAAGATAAAAACTTAAAAACCAAGAATTATTGAATATTATCCAAGTTTAATGACTTCGTTCGCATTGTTTCCAAGTCTTTTGTTGTAAAAACGAGGCGGAGCGTTGAGAATTATTTGATTCCTTCTAAGTTATAATCTCTATTAGATAAGTGACGGGGAGATCTCCGCTAAGATTGTAAATAAAACTAGACAAAGGCTTCATTAACAAATATGAATATGTTTAAAAGCACACGTGTGTACCTACTTATATTAAACCTGAATACAAGGGTAAAGGGTAGTTTATTGATTGGTTGCCCTAAATAATGTAGAAATATGCTAATGGAAAAAATAATGGTTAGTAGAGGTAGAGACACTGCGAAGGGCCTCGCGTGTATTTATTAAAAGTCAATCGTCGACCTATTTATTATGTAGAGTTCAAAAAGTGTATAAAAAGTAAATTGTACTGCAAGGGCTACTATACAGTTGACGATTATTATTTTTATTGATAAGGGAGCCTGGAAATGATCTGCTTGCTCTACTGGTGGAGTTTTAGTTTATGGTACTTTTGTAAATATGTAGTGCACAAAAAGAATAGCCCGCCGAGTTTCTTGCCAGTTCTTCTCAAGTGGGCTGCGTTCCGAACTGGTGGTACTATTATTTTGCTTTGTATTCATTGACGTGTCGCAAGTGCCTATGTATTAGGATTATGCGAAATAAATGTTTTTTTGAGTTTGAGTTAGAACAAAATTTAATACGTGAAATGTGGGCGTTCAGTATCCCTCTGCGTAACCTTATCTATAGAAACAAGCGTGACTATTTGTAAGTATATTAGTATCCAACAATCGCCAAACCCTAAGGAAAAATACCTATTTGTCTTTCAGAAAATCAAGCGAATCATATTGTATTTTTTTTTATACCACTAAAGTTGCAGACAAGCACACCTCCCTACCAGATGTACCAGTAGTCACTGCAGCCTATGGACGTTTGCAACTCCAGAGGCGCCACAATTGCGCTGCCGATCTTGGAAAAACCTTCTTAGGCCCCTTTTAAAGAACCCCACAGGTGTACTGTAGGCGTTTGGGAAAACTGAGGCAGGGAGATCATTCCACAATATAAGCGTACGCGGAAGGAAGCCTCTATCGGATCTAATCGTGCTCGAGGTTAGCTGGCAACCCATCCACACGCCAGTGATTCGATCGGTACCAAGAAATCGGCAGCGATATCAGCAGAGAACCAGAGAACAGTAGCAGAGTCCAGAGAAGAACGGGACACCAGGTAAGTGGAGAATTGTTCTTCGGTGGCGGTCCGATTTGCAAAAACTTTGTGCAGTTTTATGTACCTACAGGAACTACCCCTAAGCGGTACACTGAGCTTCCCTGAACTATCGAACATACTTATAGTCAGGACGCAACGTGTGAGGATGAACACCCTGTCTGTGGCGAGCGGTGCGATGATAGAATGTAGCCGTAGGCATCATATCAAACAATTCCTCAGAGCACAAACCGTTGTACAGGCGGTAGAACACACAGAGAGAGGCAAAGTCTCTCCTGTCACTAAGAGGTGCCACACGACATGTAAGTATGGGATCGTTGACAACTCTCATAGCTCGCCTTTGCACCGAGCTTGCTTCATGGAGTATGAAAGCGTGAAAAGACGTGTAAATATTAGCGGTATTAACCAAATCAGAACAGTCACTACAACGTCACGATTACCACATTATAAGCCTCTAAGCAAGACTCGTCTTACTAAGTAAGTAAGACCCGTCATATAACATTGACTGAAGAGTTCCCACGAAGATCCCTCTTACCCACTGAAGCAGGAAATCACTGGACATGATTGCTTTGGGGAATTTATTTAACGCACACTGTGAGACTCAACGCCTTGATTCTTCGAGAGGTCTATGACACAGTGTGCTGCACACTACACACTGGGACTGATTGCGGAGTCTGATTTGCTAACCCAATCGTTAGCTTCAGTAGGTTCAACGTATAAACCAGTCAAGTGTGAGTCGCACTCGCTCAACGTATAAACCAGTCAAGCGTGAGTCGGACTCGCTCACCAAATAACGGCAAAAAAATCACGTTTGTGTGGAAGCTCAAGTCTTATTGATTATTTTTTCTGATTTTTGGTTTTTTTTATCAGCAACAGAAATACATCATCACATCACAGATTATAAGATACAGCCTGGTAATAAACAAACAAAATTAGGGATCCGTTTTTACCCTTCAGGTACTGAACCCTAAAAAGGTGATGATCATGAATATTGTGATACATAGCTTGCAAATCGTAATGTAGAGCGCAAAAGGCTAACGGGACCAGCAATGTTCTCGCGCACGCGTTACCATAAAATATGCGGTTACCCCTCTTGTCACTTAGATATGTGGGTACATTGTGCAGATATGCCGTTTAACATATACCGTAGGCAGGCCATACTTTATCCTACTTCCTACTAATATTTAAATGTTAAAGTTTGTGAAAATGTTTGGATGTTTGTTACTTAATTACGCTATAAAGGCTAAACGGATCAAAGACTTCTATATAAACTGAGGTAGACGCGCCGTACTCTAACAAAAGAGATTTCAAAAGCAATCCTCAAATACACACATTATTAAGACTACACTCACTTATAAATATTTTTTACGTACTTGTCACCACACACTATAGCAATATACGAATAGAAAAAGAGTAAAAGAGAAGGCGTACGGACTCCGATTGCAAGTCGAGCACCTACTCTCGAAATTTTGACTCACAACAGTGCAAGCAACGCTGCTAATTAGCTCACTTTATAGGTTTTAAAAATCGGTGCGTAGGGCATGTCTACCTCAGTTATATAGAAGTCTTTGAAACGGATTGGGCTGAAATTTGGTACAGAGACAGCTTATAGTCTGGAATAACACATAGGCTACTTTTTATCCCGGGAAAATGTTCCCACGGGAAGCGGGAACGGGAACCAAATTTCACGCGGGCGAAGCCGCTCGCATCAGCTAGTGATTTAAATATAAGCGTTTGTATTTTTTTGCAGATTTGCATCATTTACTGCAAAAGTTCTTGCAACGTGAATCTATTTGGACTGCTCAGCATAAAATGCAAAAGTAAGGTATAATTGGTGGATGTCCACATGATCACACGTTGGGATTAGATCTTTGGGTGATATTATGCCCTGTAGTGGGCGTTATATCGAGTAAAATGATAATGGTAAAAGGTTGATAATAACCTGAGATATATACTTCTGAGTGCTTAACCGAGACTCCCGCCTGTAAGCAGTTGCAGAGCAACTTGTGGTTTAAGCCAGTAAGAGTTCGGCATAGCATCTATTAGGATTTACACACGTAGAAAAAAAGTTTCACGATAAAGGCAAGGTTTTGTAGAAAAGATACTTTTTAACACATTGGAAGCCAAACCTAACACCTATAGGATGCAAATCTGCATTGGCTACGGCCTTAGTGTTATAAAAGCTCTAGAACCATTAAACAATGATCTCAATATACCTAGTCATTTCCTACCATTCACCTCAACAGAAATAATATACACGGAAATCGCAACATCAACAACAACATTGTTCTTAAAAAAACAACACAAAAATGGGTGCATTGCACCTTACTAATCTACGACTAAAGTAACAATTTCGCTTAACAAACTTACACCATTCGTAATTCATAAAACAATTTTAAAAATTTACGTACGTAAACACACATTACTGCAATCAAAAATCTACATAATTATAGCAAATTAAATATTAACAAAACGTATAATAGTTTGTAAATTAATACGTACATGATAGTTAGCGCTTGTGAGGTCCAATTATATTGTCGGCTGATTGACGGGACGGTCCCAAAACAGTGTGTCTGTGTGTGTGTGTGTAAACAAAGTCGTATTAAATTACCTGTGTTCGACTCCTAACCTATGATTCTGTTGTATAACTTAGGTTATTATTGACCGAACAAAACTCCATACCCACTACATGAAAATTAAATTTTATCTGTCTATTAGTGTGCCTTAAATAGATAGGAGTTTTTCTAGACTTTTTTACCAATGTTTATTTCAGTCTACATAAAGTACATTTCTCCAAGCGCAAGCACTAACATGCGGCCACCTTGATCCCTCAAATCGAATATTTTTATGAAATGTAGAGCCAGAGAATACCCACTAAGTTATTACAGCAAAGCATTCTTGAACCCAAACACATGCAAAAATATTTATGTCCAAAAAATATTTAATCAAACAATTTATTTCACTCTACATAAAGAACATTTCCCCAAGCACTAATTTGCTCGGTCTGTCTTATTTCCGCGTGCTCCCGATTGTATCTAGTCACCCGTTCAAAATTGTTCAATAAATGTGCCAATTCCATTCGTACTATTGCTTATCGGTAGACAAATTACCCGTCCCTGTGTAGTCCTTCCTTTACTGAACGCCTAAGTCGTAAGCCTGGATTCCATCGCGAACTGAGCGGACCTATAATGAATCCGCTAACTCGCAGCAGTCAACTGCATACTTGTTTTCCCACCAATAAGGTTGGGATGATTTCATTTGAAATTTTCTCATTTAACTCATCTTATCAAATAGATACGAAAATAAAGAATGAAGGATTGCCTCATTTCTCATGTTAATTTTTAAAGTCTTTGTTGGTGGAAAACAAAACTCATTAAAGGAATTAATAAATCTACTAAAGGTTGCCTGGTAGAAATCGCACTTAGCGATAAGGCCGCCCATTGTACATTACAAGACCTTGTATTCCTTAACTATGTAAATATTTTTTTTGGTGTACAATAAAGAATATTTCTATTCTATTCTATTCTTAACACTTTGTCTGGATAAATTATATTTTGGATTCTGGATAATTTATATTATGGATTCTTTTCCTCATTTATTGCACGCCATGTCCGCATATGTAGGATCCTAAGTTTAATAATCATAACCGCACTTTTAAACATAAAATTTGTATATCTATACTATCTTTTTGTGAACCATTAATTAATGAATAAATTAAATTAAAATTCGCCCGTTCAGCTCACCATCTCCCGCTCATTACTCTGTCGTGGAGAAAACCAGCCAGTACTCAGAACTCCAACCCGTATCGGGTTCAGAACACCTAAATCGTTTAGTTAATATTCAGGAACATGTTCCGAGGAATATTTTAGTTAGCATTTCGCTGTACCATCGCAGTTGGTGGCCTAATGGAAAACGTTTTACTTGTAGGGACTGTCGGCACAAGCTGAGTTACATTGCATTGTATAATAATGATTTCCGCATCTGATATTGTATCCTCGGAAATTGTATTGTATTAGATGATGTAAGTTGGTTTATTAGACTATTTCGTTTAGGACAAGCGAACGAAATATTTATTTTACATGTTATTATAATATTTAGGTAGCTCTGATTGAGCAGTTATCTCAGCAAAATGCTACACATCTTTTAGAGTTTCCTCTTACCGATACGCATCACAAATTTTGTGATATTATCTTAAAAATAACCTCTTCAAGATTTATTTTAAAATTTGTGTTTAAACTCTATCCTAAATAAAAAATAATATCCACATTATAGGTTTATGCTAAATCTATGAGTAGTGTATTGATAGAGTTAGTCATCGTACCTGCGCACAGTGTTTTATAATCGCTCAGTAGCGGTCACTCTTTTTTTATGGCCAATAACGATAGATATAAACGTAGTACAGCATAATATGACACACCAAAAATTGAAAAAAAATTAGTGTTGAAATTATGAAGCTTTTCTTAAAAGGTCATTGAACTTTGACAAAAACATTTTTACAGATTTCGCTCGAAATAATCAAAATTTATGCTGGTTAAAATTAGCAATGAATGGAGGAATATATTCGTAATGATGTGTAGAAATTACAAGTCTGCACCTGCCCTAGCATAGGAAATAAAAATTCATTTTCAAATTTTAGAAAAATAAATATAAAAACTTTTCTAGTGAACGGTCGCATTTTTTTTCACTATCTAACTAATGTCCAGTTATGTAGCTTCCTACTCATAAATTTTTAATTTTTTTCAATGCAGGACAGCTGAGATAACACGTTTCTAAGTTTTTTATAATTTTCTATGGAAATAGGGTTGTCACAAAAAAATTTGATGTCTGAAATTTATAATATTTAGAATGATGATACAATTGAGACATAATTGAAATGAAATTAAATTTTGGCTTGTAAGTTTTGGAATGGGTTAGTGATATTGTAGGTAACAATTAATATAAAAAGTGTACTTGTTTATTTTAGCGAGATTTTTAAAATTATATCTTTTTTTTTCATAGGAATTTCTTGACGGCTGCATTTTTTAAAAATGTTTTTTGTTAATTGCGCTGATGAGTACTACCACAAAAAAAATTACGCGCTACAAGCACAGGACAGCTGCGATATTCAGTTTTTAAGATTTGAGTTAGTGTTGTATCTCAAGTCAATGGTATTGTTCAGTTGTGGTCTTTATATTTTTATGTGTTAGGAATCAAAAAGAAATCCAAATTTATTCATTGATATTACACTTATCTTCTTGCGATATGGCAAACTGAACCATACCATAGAAATGAGTGACAACCCTTACCCCTCAAAACTTTAAAATTGAATTTCAGAGCTATCCTGGGCTTGTAGCATCTAATTTTTTTTTTGGTAGTAGTACTATCCACAATTAACAATTCGGCATCTAAAACAAATGCGACCGTCAAGGGATGCCCCTAGAAAAAAATAAATAAAATAATTACAAAAAAAAATATTTTCGCTAAAATAGACAACATTCGTTCATTTTTTTTTATAAAAAATTCTCTCTAAATCGCATTATACACCATTGCGGTTATACACCATTAAAATCGTTACTACTTAGTTTATTTTGATAAAAGTTTTATTTAATTGAAATTTAGGATTGTTATTATTATTTCAGTTAAATGTAGTTTACTCTTCATATACGTAAACATATAATTAATACAAAAGAACAGGCTGTTTTGATTCATAAATGATTATGAAACACATAAAAAATTTAAGGACCACAACTGAACTATACCATAGATTTGAGTGACAACCCTAGCTCAAAACTTTAGAGCTGAATATCCCAGCTGTCCTGGGCTTGTAGCGTCTAATTTTTTTTGTGGTAATAGTACTATTCACAATTATCAATTCGGCATCTAAAAAAAATGCGACCGTCAAGGGATGCCACTAGAAAAAAATAAATAAAATATTTACAAAAAAAAATATTCTCGCTAAACTAGACAACATTCGTTCATTTTTTTTTTATAAATCGATGCCAAGACTATTACTTAATCATGGAAAAATAAAACAACGAAAATAATACGAATAACAAAGGAGATGAAGGGTTTCTATGGTTTCTATGGACTTTTCTCGATTTCTTAATTTTTTTAAAAACTATGGGTGATAAACATTTTGGAGTTTAACTATCTGCTTAGTTTGGCTATTATCCATCATAAAACATAAAAAGAAGAGAGTGACCGCTACTGAGCGATTATAAGACACTGTGCTGCGTTTCATTCTGCACCTTACCTAAGGTGAGTAAGTACCTCTGTACTTAATAACATTGTCAACGAGAGTAGTCATCTTGACAGAGCTTAGGATGATTGAGCTACCTTTATTATGATGTGGGCAGCTGTAACAATATCAGCTTGATCTCTTAATTACGACTGAGCTTATAATATCCGTTATATATCCGTCATGAATCAAATGAACAGCCACTTCATAAATATATCGGAAGAGATATAATAATTGTCATGTCATACGTATGTGCTTAAGACTAGACACCTGTATCTAATACACAAATAAGTGCTTATAACGTTACATCACCTGAATGATGTATACCCACTTAGCGGCTTAGACTAGTTGCTCCGAGCATCACATTATCGTGCCAATCGAGACTATCCAATAAGGAAATGAATCGACGTGTGTACGTGGCTTTTACAGCCAGGGAATATAGACGTCCTATCATACTCTGTGGTTGCAGAAGCCACATGGGAACTACATAAATCCTACGCCTCTAACATTTTTTTTATTGAAAAAAAAAGTACTGTCAAGAAGACACATCATGTTTTTTATACCAAAGAGAATACAATACTACGTAAGAAGAGACGGGACTTCCATAGTGCGAAATAGTCTTACGAAATGTCAAACCATGATCAACTGACAGTAGCCAACCTAACAACTTTAACACATACAGTTGCCAACATTAGGGAAAAATAGTGATGTACACTATATTTATCGATATCGATACTATATTTATCGATATCGATAAATGCAGTGGTCTTTACTTCTAGTATAGACTATATATAGTATAGGCTCAGTTTTGGTTGTGAAATTATAAGTTCATAAAATATTATTATATTTATTTAAAAAAAACAATATTTGTAATTTCAGCGCCTTATTTCTTATTCTGACTTCTGACTGTGTATCATAATGACCCTTTTTAATTACCAAATATTAGGACGCTTGCTTCATTATTGCCTTCGTCTTTAATCACTAAAGTACAGTAATTAGCTGAAACAAAATAATGAGATAATTACAATATTTTTGTGTTATTTTTAATATTTTTTATAGTACGAGTTATAGATATGTAGCCATGATTTCTGAAGTGGTACCAACCTTTTGTTATGGTGATAGTGATTATTTAGCTGAATCCATTAATCAAGCAATTTTATTTTGAATTAAATTTGTCTGTTGAATCAATTCTGCAGCTCGCTGTAGTGACTGTATATAATATTGACCCTTTTGAATACTAAATATTAGAATGCTTGCTTCATTATTGCCTTCGTCTTTAATCACTTTGTACCACTCACTTTATACACATGGTAATTGGCTGAAACCAAAATAATGACAATTATTCTTGTGTTTTTTTAACATATTTTTGTGTTAAGTGGCTTGGCAGTGAGTCTTATTGATGGAACTGCAAATTTCTTTAACTGCGTCCTTTTTTCCTAAAATCTTAGTCAGTAAAATGTTTTCCGCAAAAAAATTTTAGCTGGTGGAGTTTCTCTATGGGTATATATGCTAAATCCTCGTTTCCTGTTTTCTTTACCCATTCCTTAAAACTAAAAAATAAAACATCGATATATAAGTAATTGCAAAACTACTACCACACTATTTTCCTAACGATTATACAATATATAATTTTCATTGTTTTCACCCATATAACCTATGAACTATTGATAGATTTACTAATATACTACTCACCGAAGCTCATCCATAGGAAATCTGGCCATGAAAAACCGTTTTGTGCCGTCTTTTCTTTCAGATTTTAAACCGCATATTTCACACTTTTTATAATGCATAATTCGATAAACTATGTAGAACAAACACAAGAGAATATAATATAGAGAACGAACTGATAGCAATAATAAGCTATTATCTCAATTATGTCAATAATATCTTTCAGAGAAAAATAAATTGAAAATAACGAATAACAACTTGACATCTACAGTGACAGACAGATGACATTTCCTCAAGGAACGAGCGAGGCAGATAGAGTAATTGAGTGAGACACATATAGTCGCCATTACAATTTGGTCAATTTTCATACATTTTTTTGCTTGTACGTAGTTGCGACAGACTGTTTTATACGTGAGTCGGCAAAATTGTTCTTTCGCGTACGCTCAACAAGAAAAAATATTTTGACAAGAATCTTTATATTTCTTAAGTTCGTGAAAAACTTGGATCCTCTTATTAAGAAAATTGCTCAAACGAAGGAATGTGAAAATTGAAACAGCCAAAGTACCTACGTACCTATATAGGGAGAAAAAAAGCACGTATTTTTATTAATTAATGTCTATTTCGGCGGCCCTCGGGTCTCTAGTTTAAAAGAATTCGCCAATATTTCTATTATTCCCGTCAATGCGTTTTGTAATTTAACCTTTATCAGTAGCGTATCATTTGCTGGCAACGTCCTACCTTGTTCAAATTTATCCCACTGACAGACTTTTTTTAAAGATAACGTTAATATTATAAAATTAATAAAGCAATTAAAAAGTCACTCGTTTTCTACATAAAATCGGTCATTTTCCAGTTGCTATTTTCAGCGTTGGCACTGAAGCCATAAAGAAATAATGTCGCTCAATTTTTAAGCTAGTCGCCAAAAACGCGGAAAGGTCGGCTGTGATATTTATGTTTATTATTGTATTTTTTTATACCTCTAGAGTGGCAGACAAGCATATGGCCCCACCAGATTACGGGTGGTCACCGCAGCCTATGCTATGGGCGTTTGCAACACCAGGGGCGCCACAATCGCGCTGCCAATGTTTTAGTTTCCCATTCCCGTTTGTTTCCCACAGGAATCTGTTCTCGGAATAAAAGCTAGCCAAGGTGTAATTTGTACAATTTCCGCCGAATTGTTACAGGGGTTAGACCGCGATTGAGTAACAAACATCTTCACAAACTTTCACACTTAAAATATCGTATTATGACATCAGTTTTGATCCACATGACGGTTGCTCTCAAAAGTAAGACATTTGAGAGTCGTATAGGTATAATGAGATGCAAATCAAATAGGTAATGCAATTTACTTAATGGAGCAAGTAATTGATTTACTCATTCGCACGGAACAACTTGAAAATTGTCAGAAAATTAGTTAAAACCGCAAACGGGCTGGCACTCAAGACTTGGTGAAAGAAGCAACATGGCTGTATGGCCTCAAACTGAATGTCTGCGGCGAGCGGGGCGGCGGGCGGAGATTGCAGCGAGAGCGATGCGCCAGAGTACAAGAGAGATATGCTGGGGCCGCATTACCTCGGCGGTTTCTAACCTCAAAATGTCAAATTCTTACCTCAAAATGTCAAAGCCAATAAAACCGAGTCTATGGTTTGATATTTTGAGGTTAGAAACCGCGTCGGTAACGAATGCGGCCTTAACCTAAGGCGGCACTGCACTCGCACATAAGCAAACCCATAGATTTAGATTTTTTAAGCAAAACTCCGCTCGGTAGTCGGTACGTTTTGTTATCATTTGTTCAAAATTGCCTACTCTAAGGCCTTTTTCGATTATCGTTTGATCGATCGAACGATCCGATCTGGCGGCGAGCGCGAGGCGGCGCGTCTCGCTCTCGCCGCATCGCCGTGGTCGCCTCGCTTGCCGCTGACATCCAGTTTGAGATAAGAAATCAGTGAACGGTATCGCTGAGAATCACGAGCGTTGACGTTACCTATCAAAAATTGCTTTTTTTTAAAGTCGGAGAAAGTTAAACCAATTCCCGTGGCGTACCCGTGGAGTTCGCACTCATAAAACAATAAAGACTTCATGAATTAGTTTTAAAAGATATGCTAAATAGATAGAATTGTACTCTTTGTTTTGAAAGCGAAATCTGAATCTGATATTATCAAAATATTATCTGATTATAATATTTTCTTTGTAAAAATGTTAATCAGCTTGATGTATTTTAGTCATAAACAGCGGTGGTGTGGGTTGACTTCTACATGTTCTTATATCCTAGGATCCCTTTAAGAACGACCTTCACCGAGCTGGTTATTGGATGAAAAGTGTTTTATATTAAACCCAATATGTCACTAATTAATTTGCAATAGGGTTGCCTAAAAATTTTCAGTCCAGAATACGATAAATTAAGAATTAAAAAAATTTTTTTTTTTACTGTTTACTGGTTTGCTTAATACTTAGATACATTCCATACTAGAGATGCGCCGAATGTGGGTTGAACCGAATTCGAACATTCGGCCGAACATTCGGTATAAAATGTACCGAACCGAATATTCGGCCGAACTATTCGGTTCAAATTAACGCGGTGAACAGGTTAGTACAGGTCAGTCGACGAGGCTGGCGACATTCTTTTAAGGGTTGGCGCGCAGCCCTCAATCCCAGGGCGCCGATTCTCAATCGAACGGATTGTAAGCGTGAAGAAAGTTTACAGTCACAATGTCTTTTTTTTTTCATAATAATAATCATAATAACCATAATCATTTATTTGCATAAATATGGGTAGGTTACAGTAGATGAATACAAAAGAGAAATTCTTTTGTCTCACCTTTAGTCACAAATATTTCACCAGTAAGTCTCCGTCTATGCAGGGAATCACCACTCTGTTACTATTATAACATATTATATAGGTAGTGGTTCGCTTAGGTCTACAGATCCTACAAGCTGTAAAAATGAAGTTGTCGCGAAGGCTTTAAGGATCATGAATAATCCTCATAGCACTCCTTTATACCGAGTCGAATGGCCAAAGCTGGTATTCAGGAGCACCAGCTAAAAAATGACAACAGCACTGCACGTGTGGTCTTCCCACCAATAGAGCAGTTAGCGGTTGATGGTGAGCTGAACGGGCTGATTTTTAATGAAATTAGTTTTGTTTCCCACTAACGAAGAGTCTTTCACAAGAGATCTCTGTACCATGGCGTTAATAATGCTAAAACTCCTACCTATTCAATAATTATCAATTTTGTAGATAATAATTTCAACATTCGGTAGTTATTCGGCAAATAAACCGAATATTCGGCCGAATTCGAACTTTCTAAAACTCGCCGAATGTGCCGAATTCGAATATTCGGCCGAACATTCGGCGCATCTCTATTCCATACCAATTGAAAGTATAACGCCCATAGAATATGCAAATGTTAGGTTGTCGATTTTTTTCTCGTCAGAACTTTTGTTACGCAGGTATTAAGTAAATCGAAACTAGTAATTGCTTAAATAATCTTTTGTTGTATTTTATATTTTAATTAACTTAAATTCATTAACCAGGCCGCTGCAAGTTACTAGTATCGATTTACCTGTTTATGGCTGCGCACCCAAGAGTTGTGACTTTGTAACGAGAAAAAAATCGACAACCTAACATTTGCATATTCTATGGGCCTTAAACTTCCAATTGGTATGAAATGTATCTATTAAGCAAACCAGTAAATAGTAAAAAAAAAATTTTTAATTAATCATTCTGGACTGAAATTTTTTAGGCAACCCTATTGCATTTTAATTTTTGACATATTTAGTTGAATATAAAACACTTTTCATCCAATAACCAGCTCGGTGAAGATCGTTCTTAAAGGGATCTTAGACCATTAGTTACATAAGGAAGATATGGGTACCAAAAATTGATTAACCTCCTCAGGAAAGCTACCGCGGTTCTAAAAGGACACAGTTTTCAATTCTAAAAGAAGGAAAAGAGTTTAATCGATTCTGTACACGTGATTGATTGCACTTTCGACTAATTGAGCACAAGTAGTTACACTTATTCCATATTTATCTTGAGGTCGTGGGTTCGATTCCCACCGGAGACAAATATTTGTGTGACCCATAAATATTTGTCTCATGAGTCTGGGTGTTTCTATGTATAATATGTATGTATTTAAAAGTATATAAGTATTAATATCCGTAGTCTGATACCCATAACACAAGCAGGTTATTCCTAGCTTACTTTGGGATCAGATAGCGTTGTGTGAAATGTCCGTGAATATTTATTTATATTTATTTATTTATTATTTAAACACTCAACTAAAAGTAAACCGTTCCTGAGAAAGTTGACATTCTATTTTGAAGAAAATACCATAAATAAACCGCTTTAACGTTTTGACCTACAAAGGATTTTAGTATAGAAGCGTGTCTATTGTCATACGTACGAAAAGGTGTATTAAAAACGTTACAGCACATATAATACGTAATTGCTGTTAACCTTAAAATACGTGAATTATTTTTATTAGGCCTGTATTTCAATGAGTACCTACTTTCATGATTACAGGTAAGAGTTCATTCATTCATGATTACAGGTAAAGTTCATTCATTAATGATTGCAGGGAGTTTAGTTCATAAGATTTTTTCTTCAATCCGGTACAATATCTATTGATAGCTCGATTTAGTTCGTTTGCCCAATTCGCTGAGAGCTCGCGTTGATAAATAAATAAATAGGTTAATGTAGCGCACCTACATATGCGTTCAGAATTTTTCGATATTTGTAATTGAACGACATTTAAACAGAATCACCTGTTTATATGATCGAGCTATCAGCAAATTAAATATTTAATAATTGGGCATATCAAACCAACTAAATCGAAAGTTTCAGTCTGTGTGTTCGAAGAACCAGGCACTTCCGTGTAGGATATCTATCCTCTGGACTCCGACCAGCTCATTTATGAGGGACTTAGTTCTCACTCATATTTAGGTTCAAAAATACAATTGAATACACATAATCGGTAGTTCCAAAACAGGTTACACTTTAATTGCAGCCAAAAATCATCATGGATGCCATTTTGGACTCATCAAATCAACCTATGGCAGTTCTTTCCTGGACGTATGCCTCTCCTAATTTACGCCACAACATACGGTTCTGCGCCTGCCGCATCCAGTCCCAGCCTGTGACCTTTTCTAGGTCGTCGGTCCATCTGGTGGGTGGCCGTCCTACCCTACATTTGCCAAGTCCATCCACTCCAGAACACGTTTGCTCTACTGGCCGTCGCGTCGGTTGTTCTGCTGATGTGGCCGGCCCACTGCCACTCGGCCGCCTAAAGGTCAATGCCCACTTAAACGACTCCGCTTCAACACCGCTCCCACCCAACACTGCCCTAAAAGAAGACTACTGCTCGCAGTCTACGCGGCGACAGCTAGTACGCACCCAGCAGTCCACGCGGCGAAAGCTAGCAGACGGCCAGCTGTCCACCCGCCCGCCGACCGCTCTCGCTTTTCGCAATAGACACAGTTCGCGATCGGGTTCCATTAAAGCAACTCGTAGTAGCGAGCCGGTGAGGCGACTGCTAGCAGTGAGCACGCGGTCACCGCGCCGACCGCTCGTCTACAACGCACGGCCAGCGAGACGTCCACTCCCGAGCAGTCTGACGGCGGTAAGCTCGCTGAAAGCGAGCTGTCTGCTAAATGATGATGGAAATGTAAAATATATCTAAAGA
Source organism: Miltochrista miniata (assembly GCA_933228765.1). NCBI lineage: Eukaryota > Metazoa > Arthropoda > Insecta > Lepidoptera > Erebidae > Miltochrista > Miltochrista miniata. Next base: position 20,657,173 of record OW121766.1, on the reverse strand, counting down.
GCAATATTTAAAGCCTATATTTGAATTGTATTGTTTTTGCCGGGTGGAAGCGGAGTCGTTAAAGTGGGCTTTGACCTTAAATCTGCATACAGCTGGGAACGAGGTACGCACTCGGAAGCATAATGATTAAAGTAAACAAGCATTTAAAAACCTCTATTAGATAATATACTAGGTATGCATGATACGAATACGCCACGCTGTCTATTAAAATGTATTCAATAACAACACTTACTTATTTAAGCGTGGCAATACCACTTTCTAATAGTTAATTAAGTGTAGGTACTTACACTTAAATTGTTTGTTGAAGTAGGTATATAAATTGTTTACTTTGTAGAAAACTTTCCGATATTTAAAATATTAATAACCGTTAAAACATTTGACACACTTAGGTAAATTGTTTTGAAACTTGGAAAATTTATACATGACTTATTCAATACAATAATTACTACACAAAGTGTTATAAATAGAAATTTCTACATGTCATAAAGTTATTTATGTATAATCATAATTATATTTCCAATTTCTTTAGCTAAAAATAGCTACTGTGAGTTGTTAAACAAAGACAGAATAGCTACGAGGATTTTATGCTTCATTTTTCTACGAATTTCCATAGAACTTAAGTCAAATAGTAACATTATACTAGGTAGATACGAATGAAAATATGTTAGTCTAGATTGTCTAGATATCCTAAGTGTTCTTATTCGATCTAGTTGCTCATATCCTTTCCTGTGTGAACCTACATCTAAATTAACATGTACGAGTATTGCATGAGTTGTCGTGTAGTTGTAGGTCATGTAGATAATTGATATAAGTGAAGTCATGCACGCACATATAACCTCAAAGCACAGAATAACTAATAGTATGTACTACGTACTCAAAGTTCCATTTACCTACAACACGTACTTCAGTAAAAACTTGGTCAAGTTGCCATACATTGAATTTTAAATAAAATATTATAAAAAAAGCAAGGTTAGTGTGCCTATCAGCTAACGTTTTCGTTTTATACCCATTTATAAACTACGGTTAGTTTGGTAAAAAGAGTTGTAAATATTGGGCCGCCATGCCAATGTATATTGTTAGGTAGGTACCTACTTATGACATTCCCGTATACATCTACTGCATGCTTAGATCATCTAAACACAGGATGCGCCTTACTTAAGCATTGTTTTCTGCCATTGCACATGACCATTTGGTCTTTTGGCTTTATGAAAAGCCTGTACATCAGTACATCATTTTATATGATTAAACTAGTACATTACATTGTAGTTGACTGTACAATAACAATTAACACACAACAGCCATTACGCGTTTGTCGATAAATACATTTTTAAATGCAATGAAATTTTATATGTCTTTGTGTTTCCCCCTTCATTTGTATGAAAACTGGCAGAATATTTTTGTATGCGGTGGTTCGCAAAGGCTAGTCCCGTGTTATATGGTCTAAGACTGCATGTTAAAAACTTTATGGGCGCTCCTCATTCTCGCGAGAATCTCGCTAGAACACGAGAAAAGCACTAGAACACGAATGTGAATCTGATTCACATTCACGTTTCTCGTGCTTTTCTCGTGTTCTTGGCAAGGTTCTTGAGAGAATATGGGAGGACCTATTGGAGTTTGTTTACTATTCGTACTATAGTCTATTCCCAGTCCTGAGGATTCACTCTAGACCGCTAAGTTTTCGAATCATTCTCAGAGCTAATGACACATTTTACCTTATACTTTCGTCTTGGTGCGATGTAGGCTAGCTTTATCATAATTGGCTTGGATTGTAATTAATCACTTATGCTTACTTGTTTCCGAATGCAGAATACGATGTCGCCTGTAATACTTACAGTAAATTTTTACTAGCACAGGCGACAACGATTAAAAACAATGTGTTGCTTGTAAGACTATATTATTTTAACCGCTTTGTCATTTATTAATAACTCGTGTATATACCTAATAAATTTTATTATTATATTACACTCGAGAGCAATGAATCCGGGTCACTTAAAGAATGTTAAAAATCTCGGAAACTAAAAATGATAGGTTAATGCAATAAATTGTATTTAATAGACAATGTAATACTCCTTAAATGAAAGTAAAAAAAATATGAGTCACCATACATTTTATTAACACAAAATTACATAAAGAAAAAACTGCCGATCTCTCCTTAAAACAAAAATAGGAAACATGAAATTTTTGAACTTTATTACGATTTTCTTGAATTTTAATACTTCGTATTGCCTCCTCGTGCTTCCATTACTGCGTTTACGCGGTTTGGCATGCTGTACACCAAGTTCCTTATACGATTTTGGGGAATATTCTCCCATTCCTCTGTGAGAGCAATTTTGAGCTCACGAAGCGTGATTGGGGGAGGGTTTCGTTGTTTTACGCATCTGCCTAGCTCGTCCCAAGCATGCTCGATCGGGTTGATATCCGGGCTGCGCGCTGGCCACTCCATACGAGTAATGTTCATCTCTTGAAGGTAGTCATTCACAATCCTACCTGTATGAGGTCGGGCATTGTCATGCATAAATATAGCATCCTCACCTAAATTGACCATAAATGGACCAACGTGATCATTGAGGATTTCTTGCACATATCTTACGCTAGTTAAAGAGCCGTTTTCTATGATCACCAGCTCTGTGCGACTTTCAGAAGAAATTCCGGCCCACACAAGTACAGACCCACCACCGTAGGCTACTTTTTCTTCGATGCATGCTTGCTTGAATCTTTCCCCTGGTCTTTGATACACTCTGTGTCTTCCATCGTGCTTGTAGAGCATAAATTTTGATTCGTCGGAGAACATAACTTTTGACCAATCTTCAATACTCCAATTTACGTGGCTCTGGGCATACCTTAGTCTCGAAATACGATGCCCACGCTCCAGTTTAGGGCCGTTTGCAGGTCTAAGGGGTTTTAAGTTAGATTCAGCAAGCCGACGTCTTACTGTCCATGCACTTGGGTTACTTCCTCCGAGGCGTCGAAACTGATTGGTGAGTTCAGTTCCTGTGAGAAAGCGATTTCGAAGCATGGTGTTCACCAAGTATCGGTCTTCTCGTGCTGTGGTACACCTGGTTCTGCCCGTTCCTGGTCTGCGTAGGTTAGAACCAGTTTCTTCGTAACGTCTGAGAACTCTTTGTACTGTTGACAGCGACACACCGACAGTCCTGGCTGTATCGCGCTGACTCCGGCCGGTTTCCAGCATTGTAAGTATTCTGGTGCATTCTTCAGGCGTAAGCGACATAATTTCAGCTTGATTAATGAATATAGAGCACTATCAACATGGTTTATGTACCCACATAAATGACAGATTACAAACAAAGGCAACACCAAATGCTGTAATTTCGTAGTTCCATCTTCGAAAGTGGCCCTTTTTCAAATTTGATTTTTTTATGATATAACTTTACAATAACTAAGAAGTTTTAATACCTTCATTTAAGGAGTATTACATTGTCTATTAAATACAATTTATTGCATTAACCTAGCATTTTTAGTTTCCGAGATTTTTAGGATTCTTTAAGTGACCCGGATTCATTGCTCTCGAGTGTATTTATATTAAATTTCCACATAATATACACTTTTCAAAGTTATTTCATAAGTACTTACTATCTGTGAGGTGGTTGAAAGCCGTGACGTCATCGTTGAGTCTGCCCTGCATCCGCCGCAGCTTGGTGCTCAAGTCCCTCGTGTGGAGGAACAGGAACAAGGTGCATGACACCGCCACCAGTGCCACCAGCTCACTTGTTCTGTAACAAGGAAGAAGTTTTGTTAAATAGGGTCTTAGATTACAAATCCTGAACACGGTTATACCATAGCAATGACATTTTAAGCACAGTGCCATTTAGACCCGCGGACTTAGTGTTCTGGAAACGGTTACTGCAGTATGAGCGGGCCTTGGATGGGTGACCACTTTGTAACATTTATTTCGAGCGTTTCAGTGAGGCACGTTAAGTAGTGGGTACGGGTTGTCAGCAACATGACAGTCATTAAGCAAAGCTGATGACCTTCGGCTAGAAAAAAATTAACAGTCGGCCGTCACAACCACATCCTGCGCCTATTTCGGACGCGCGTGTGTAGCGCCTCTGGTGTTGGAAACGTCCATAGGCCGATATGGCCGTAAGCTTGTCTGCCACATTAGTAGTAATAAAAATACTACGTTTTAACCCCTGACGGAAAGGGCCAGTATATTTAACCTGTGTATCTGTGTGTTTCTGTCTGTAGCATTTAGTGTCCGACCGAAACTGGTTTTCCAGCCGAAACCGAAACCGAAACCGAACTTTCGGCCCCAGGGTCAGTTTCGGCCGAAACCGAAACCGAAACCGAAACTCACGTGTTCATATTGAAGAAAAAAAACCACCAAGTGCGAGTCGGATTCCCGCACAGAGGGTTCCGTTACGAAAATTGGGCACAAACATTACGTTTGTAGTGTGGATGCTTTTTTCTGATTTTAGTAGGTATTTACTGCTATAGCGGCAACAGAACAGGGTGAGGTGGTGGTGGCCGTGTCTCTTGCATCGCCAACGCTTTCAACACCTTGCCCTGCAGCTGCGTTTGGGAGGCGCTTATTTATCATGGAATGCCCCCATACCTTCGTCGAATTGTCGGGGCCTATCTTTCTGAGAGGGCCATAACTTACCCGAGCTGGCTAGGGCTGGGTCGGCGAGATGTCGTGTGGTCTTCCATAGGGATCGGTCTTAGGACCGCTTCTGTGGAACATCGGTTACGATTGGGTGCTGCGTGGTCCGTTGCTCAGAGGTGTCGGCGTAACGTGTTACGACAACACCCTCATTACAGCGCGAGGAGCAACGCACCGAGACGCAGCCCTAAAGGCAACCTGCTAGATCCAGCTTACCTATAGGGGGCGTCAGCATTGGCATCGAGCTCTCGACGACGTATCTGGGACTCGTACTCGACAGCCGGTGGAACTTCGTATACCACTTCCGAAGTTTGGTCCCATAGCTGAGGGAGGAGGGCATCAGCTGCACTTTCGCGATTGTTGTCCAATATCAGGAGACCCAAAGCTCCCTGCAGGAGACTGTACCTTGGGATCGTTCGGAGCATGGCCCTATACGGGGCCCCCGTATGGGCGGAGATCCTAATGGCCAGCAATGTGGCTAGATAGCTTAGCCCGCAGAAGGCGACGGCTGTCAGGGTGATAAGGGGATACCGCACGATCTCAGTTGAGGTGGCATGTCTTCTAGCCGGGACACCTCTATGGGATCTGGCAGCGAGGGCCCTTGCGTCTTTGCTTAAATGGCGCAAGGAGGCACTGGAGCGGGGCCATAGGCCTCTCCCTGTGAGCAGGTCATGTTCGTGAAAGAGACGGCGGGGAGAAAGCGGGAGAGAACTCTTCCACAGTCTGCGGTGGCGCCCCATACTATCGACTTCGATGACCGGGGGCCTGAGGACGGTGACACGGCTGGTTACCGTCCTTACAGAAGCAGGCCTTAAACGATAGCGTGACGTGAGAGATTTATGCTCGCCCCCCCCCCCCCTCAAGAAGCGGGAAAACAAGTGAATAACCCCAAAGACGCGGCTGCAGTATGCATCATTCCGAGGGCTCCCAACCGTAGGCTGTTAGGTAGGATACGCGCGGTTTTTAGTCGGTTGGACTACTGTATAGTAAAAAATTTAGGCCTCTATCTGACACGGTTCCAGCGATGCAACTTCGTGACTATTAGACAGAGGGACGGCTTAGCCTCATGTCTCGGTAATAGGGTCCTGCTTTAACCCTTCCGTGCGAGAGTTCGACTAGCTATTGACCGGTTATTTTTTCAATAGGTGCAGCAAGTTCCACCAAGTGCCATCAATCAACGGTATAAATCTTCTCAAGTGTTTATTTTAGAAATATCTCCACCTAAAGATGAGTTTCTTTCTTTTACGTGTGGAATTGCTCATAGATGCTATTGCGAACTCCTACCGACTAAAACCACACGGTGCCCTGCTACTAGCTCTTGGCTGGTTTTGGTTACATTCTGAAAGTATATAACTAAAACTGGACAACAGTGAGCCGGACTAGCTCACGTAGGGTTCCGTATAAGAAAAGCGGCAAAAAATCACGTAAATGGTATGGGAGGCCCCTTTAATATTATTAATTTGTCTATTTTAATTATTTGTTGCTATAGCGACAACAGAAATACATCATCTGTAAAAAAAAAACCTGTCTAACTATCAAGGTGCATGAGTTACAGCCTGTTGACAGACAGACAGACGACCAACGAAGTCAACGGAATCGACAACAAAGGGGTTGGGTTATGTAATGACCTAGATCACCTTTTTAGGATTCTGTGTAAATTTGATTTTTATAACTATTGATTGGAAGTCCTTTGTAAATCTGTAAATCTTGTCACAAGCAGAGCCAGGCACTCAACACTCACGAACACGTGAGTTTCGGCCCATTTTGGCCGAAACCGAAACTGCGGCCGAAACTCGATTTTTTGGCCGAAACTGGCCGAAACCGAAACCGAAACCGAAAGTTCGGTCGGTCACTAGTAGCATTATACCTTCCGAAAGGATGGGTCGATGTCGATAAAAATTATGCCTACCAGGTAAAATCTTATTTTTAAAACTGTGTTTGAGTCAGGGTGTTTTAACTTTTAAAATTCTCCCTTGTACTTAGAGGTCGGTATTTCTACAATGATTAAACCGTAAATGTGAAAGTCTTCACGCTAAAACTAGAGTCACAATCACAAATACCAATTAGAACTACTACCACAGATTATGTAATATATTCTCTCTACTACCTAATTATATTAAAAGAGCATGAATTGACAATTTACAGAATTAATGTTTATCTGTCCTTTTGTTACCTCACAACGTGAGAACGACTGGATGAATAATAATAATTCCTTTTATATAAAGTAGAAAATAGTTTAACTTAAAATATGTTGTATAACATTTGAATGGTAACATTATAAAAAGTTTCACGTGTGGTGACCAACCCAATTCACACTATAAGCGTCATAATAGGCGACTAAAGGAACAGTTTCACAAAAGTGACTACCTACCCATTGCGTAGAGAAGGGAAACACATTTTTTTATTAAAGCCAAAAATTTTTGCCCTAGTTTTCTTAGGTAATGACTATAGACAAAGTAAACAAGAAGCCGTAAGACGGTCTCACCCAACTGCCCCTCTGCGAAAGTGAAAGTTCACTCCGATTAACGTTGTCATTTTTGTTTTATTTCAAACTTTGAACAGATGATCCACGTGACCTAGTGACGTAATATAATGCAACAGAGTCACAGACTACAGAAAAAGTCTCGCCATAAGCCCCTCTGCAATCTATTTTATAGAGAGAGGCTAAAAGAGGAAACCAGCATAGTATAAAGAGAGAACAATGATCTTTAGGCTGCTATAGGTGATCAAGAGACGCGGCAACGTGTCTAGTCAAGTTAATAGGAAACAAGAAGCCGTGTGATCGGTCTCACCAGACTGCCCCTCTCTAACACGTCTTCTAAAGAACCCCGTGACCTATTGTTTTGAAATTTTGAATACTCTCTCAAAATGACCAGCTATTACTGTCTGCAAAATTTCAGTATTGTAAGTCACGTGGTTTTGAAGTTATGAATTTAATGCAACAGACACACAGACTACATACAAAATCTGGACATAAGCCCCTCTGCACTCTATTTTATAGAGAGAGGCTAAAATCGGCCAAGTTCGATACGGACTTAAGCACGGAGGGTTTCGTGCCAATGGTAGGTACCAATTAACGTTTGTTGTGCGCGACCCCCATTTTTTCTGTTTTCCTATTTGTAGCTAAGTATAGCAGCAACAGAAATAACTCGTCTGTTATATTTTTAACTGTCTAGCTATCACGGTTTTTGATATACAGCTTGGTGACAGATAGACAGACAAACAGACAGGCGGATAGCGAAGTCACAGTTTAATAAGTCCCATTTTTACCCTTCGGGTACGAAACCCTGAAAGGATTTGGTGACGAAAAAGCTGTGTTTAGTGATTGCAGTGACCATTTATGTACAACTGACTTTCATACGGTTATGTGACGCAGTTGGTCAGGGCAGTGCACTCATTTATTTAATATGCAATGGTCATGGGGTCAAACAAATCTTGTCCTCGTTTAATTTATGAAAAATAAATTAAATAATATATGAACAAATAAAGGAAAGAAAAATTTCACAATCGTTTTAACAGATATGATACGGCCTTTTTTACCCGAATTGCCGAAGAAAGGAGGGTAATGTTTTTCGAGACTATATATGTATGAAAAACGGAATATAGAGAGGAAACTCAAAAATGTTAAAACGTGATTTTGTTACATCAGTACCGTATATAGTCCTGGGGTATCCTTCCGAGGGTTTACCCGGGGCTCCTAACCGTAGGCGGTTAGGTAGGACACGTGTGGTTTTTAGTCGGTAGGAGTCCGGCATAGCATCCCTGTAGAATTTTCCTTACGTTAAAAAAAAGTACCGTACCTTTACATTTTTCATGTGTATTTAGCGAAAAGCTGTTTACTTTGAATCAAAGTAGTACAGAAAAGAAGAAAGAAAATTATTTATGCCACAGCCACCACCACCACTAACCTAAGAAAAAAAAAATCTTTAAAAATAAATACATTTAATTTACATACATTTTTTAACACATTGTGGAATAAACGGCCACCTCTCAGCGTAATGCTGTCCGCATGTGATACATGCAGACAGCGCTGATTTTCAGAGACAGCCGGACGCGACGGTAAGACAGAGACACTATTTATTATAATTTTCAGATACAAAAGCAATTAAAAACAACTAACGCCAATCACGCAAACAGTACAAGATATTATGAAAAAAAAAAAAAAAAAATATTCATAATCTATTTAGCTATAGGTAAGTACCTACGTACTTACCTATAGCTAAATATGACTGTCAGCTGCGAGATCTGTTATTGCTGTATTTTTTGTCGTCTACCGCATTCAGAACCAGAGACTTAGAGACATCACATCTATAGTTTTACACTACCTCTTATGATACAGGTCACCCTAGTAGTTTAAGACGCAGGGTTCTCATAAATTGCAATAGATTCATTTTTGTATTTTCGGTTTCACGGTTTATGTTACATACTTTATTATGCCTATCACTTAAGGTTCTGTTTTGTGTTACACTGTACCTTTTATTTCATGAAATAAAATTTATCTTATCTTATCTTAATTCATATTTGAATCGAAATCTTTGTACACCTTCAGGAAAATTGCGTGAACGGATGATTCTGATAAACGACACTTTTATGACGAAAAAGTGCATAAATGTATTTCTTAAAGAATAACTTACTGTAAATTTCGAAGTCCAAAGAGTATCATTAAAAAGGAAAGCACTTTAGCAGGATATCAGTCATAAAACGAAGTACCTTCTAGAGGCTCTTAAGTCTTATAAGATGCACTTTCATATCTCTCTACTTAGCGAGGCGTGCGATTATACTCGTAAAATATCCTTGAGACGAGACCTTATTTATAGACGTGTCAGATCGAAAGGCGGTGAATTTATATCACGAGGTATTGTTAATAAGACCTTTATAATCTTTCTTTATTTATAACTAGCTTCGCCAGCGTAATGTTTGTTCCTGTTCCCGCTTCTCGAGGGAAATTATTCCCGGGATTAAAAATAGTCTATGTGTTATTTCCATATATTTAGAATTTTTCGCTACTTATTCCAGACCATAATCTATCTGTACCAAAGAACAATGGCAGTTTCCCTTACTTGCAATTGTCCGAAACAAAAGTTGAGCGCACGTAAATGAAAAATATGTCGAATGTTTCAGCTTCACTAGTGCTGTTAGAGAAACAAACATCCGTCCATACTATCATACTTTCGCGTTTATAATATTAGTTGGATAACAACGATGGACGCTTGCAGCACTGCCCGCGTGAAATTTTACTGCAAAAGAATGCTAACTTTGTCTTAAAAAGTTATTTCGTAGGTCAATGGTAGAGCATTGCCCACGTTATGCTAAGGTCATTAGTCATTCTTTAACCCATGACCTTAGAAGACCAGACTTATCTATCTGCCTGTCTGTGGGTCCGAAAGACAGTAGACTGTCTACTGGAGGGCTTTAACAAATTCATTCAAATCACGGTTTCATACTCAAAAAAAAAGAATTCATTTAGCTGTACCTAAATAGAGTCTTCAATTTGCATGCTGTATATGGTTGAACAACTCTTCGCCTTTTATGTATAAAAATGAAAGTGTTTCGTTTCAATTTCAAGAGCGCTTTAAAACAAACTCGAATTATACACGGTTAAGTTCAGCTTTCCATACTGTCGCGCGGGCCGCTACGAAGAACAAAGTAGTCACGACTCGGCAATATGAAACATTTTATTTTGTCATGTTTAAGCAGTTTAAGATATCTGTTATACTTTTATATTTTATATGAATCAATAAAGAAACTGCCGCCCTTTTAAATTCTGCATGAGGCATATACCTTTATACGATCTTTTGTATCATTAAAGTGGCCATGCCTCCATCCAAATAGAATATAAATACCTAATTTTCTTTAAAAAAAACAAATTAATTTTAACAAGAATAATGAATACACGTTTTGAAATGTACAGTGGACTCTTGGGCGCCAACCGGTGGGTGCAAGTAAGTGCACTCTTGCAACCCTCGGGCAAGAAAGAATATTTAAAGGAGGTTGCAGTAGAAGTTTCTTGGCAGGAAAGAAAATGTTTAGAAAAAAATACATGTGATGCAATTATCCTGGAAATAATCGCCCTTAGGTGAACTAATCTCTAGTCACGTTCACAAAGAACAAGTAGCATTCAATATGTGTAGCAAGTTCCACCAAGTGCCATCAATCAACATCATACTGTTTACAACTTTCTAAGTATTAGCTTTAGTGACGTTCCGAATATTATCTAAGGCGTATTATAGCATATTTATGATCGAGTCATATAGCAAATAAAATAGAAAGTGGCCATTGCATCGTGTGGTATCCACAGCCTACATGCACACGTGATTGTACATATAAATTACCGTAAAAGGCATACTTCCGATGCGTTGTTCTAAATATACTTGCAGAGATATTTTTATTGCGTTTCGCGTGCATGCATGCCGTGATTTACCATACCATGCCCCACATACACGGAGTAATTAATAGCATGTCATGTGATGAGTATAATGTTTTACTGTCATGTGAGAAATTTATCTACCTGTAATAAAATAGTAAAGAATGTACATTGATTTTTTTTTGATATGAAAGAATAGTTAGGTACTTACCCTGTATTCTACAATGATAACAAGGCCGAAAAAATTTTTTTTTTTTTGTATTTTGGTCTGGGATAATAAAATAAAATACCTAATAAAAGTGCATTTTTTTTATAACTACGTATTATCAAAAAGTCGAGTAACTACATATTTTCTATCACTTTTGATAATAAATGAAATAATCTCATGACATTACTTTGCAAAACTAAATTAGTCGAATTTTTAATTAGACGAAGTAAAGTGACAGCAACTGATGTCACTTCTTCATATAAATTATGCAACATTGTATGAAGAAGTGACATTAGTTGCTGTCACTTTACTTCGTCTAATTAAAAATTCGACGATTGAAAATTTTATCAAGCATCACAATGTTGATGAAGTTGCGGACACTATTGTTTTATAGGCTATCTTATTATATTCCGATGACTTTATTAATATCTCACAATCGTTTCATGTTCAGCATTTATGAATTTTATGATCGATGCTTAAACTTTTCAGTATCATCATAAAGTTTATAGCGTCATCTCTCTGTTATAAATGCTTAGTTACCAATTTTATTTAGCGTTAGATCCCCCACAATGCACAGTGACTTTATTTTTTTAATTGTTTGTAACTTTGAGCGTTTATAACCTCTGTGGTCTTTCGCCAGTGCCTCATCTGTCATCTGTCAAAACAAGCTTTTTTAAATCTATCGACCACCCACTGATAGGCATGTTTGACACATCACTAATTATGAACAAAGCCTCATAATATTCGATGCAAATTGATAAATTCACCTGCCAAATCTCAAACATCGTCGCATGGACAGTTGTATATTTTTTCTCTCTGTATATTAAATCTTTGAGATGCTGATAATAATGACAAATTTTATTTAACTGAGCAAACGTGAAAAAAATACTAGTGTCATATTTCAAAAATTCAAAGTATTCAAACTTATAAAAAAAATGTTGACCACGTCAGCTGTTGACGAGTAGGTAGGTAGGTTTTGAATTTTTTATATAACGTTTTCGCTACTCGATGAGACCGTGAATTTTTTTTCCACTCTAGTACGTGACAAAGTTAACTGTCACTGATTGTCACATTCTTTATTTAATTATTTTCGCACCTGTTCCAATGTAAAAATATTCTCACAAACTCGTTCAATGAACTGGTCGACTAAACTAGTAGGAACAAAGAAATCGGAATAGACAAAAACACCAATAATGAATAGTGAGATTCCTCGCGGAATTTTCGTACTTTTTATATGTTTCAAATTATTTATTAAATTCACAATAATATATTGAATTCCAACATAGGTCACATAAAAACCACAGTACCTTAGTGTTTACCTTCCTGGTCTACCATTTTGCAAAAGATAAAAGTAACTTTCTTTTAATTCTTTCATTGATTCCGGTTCTAAGAAACTCTAACTTGTTCTAGGACTCTAACAAGTTTCTTTCAACTCTTTGATTGATTCGGTTCTAAGACACTCTAACTTGTTCTAGGACTCTATCAAGTTACTTTCTTTCAACTCTTTGATTAATTCGGTTCTAAGACATTCTAACTTGTTGTAGGACTCTATCAAGTTACTTTCTTTCAACTCTTTGATTGATTCGGTTCTAAGACACTCTAACTTGTTCTAGGACTCTATCAAATTACTTTCTTTCAACTCTCTTTGATTGATTGGGTTCTAAGACACTCTAACTTGTTTAAGGACTCTCAAGTTACTTTCAATTCATTGATTGATTCGGGTCTAAGATACTCTAACTTATTCTAGGACCAAGTTCGAGTGCTGAGCTGAGTTGTGCTTTAAGGTCTTGTAATTTCTCTAGATCCTGATTTACAGGAGTCAGTCACAGTAATGGCAGAGCGGATTTAAATAGTCATTTCTAACACTACTTATATTAAAATGCGAGAGTTTGTGAGTATGGATGCTTGTTACTCTTTCACGTTCTGACTGAAATTTGATACAAAGATATACTTTTTACTCTCGGAAGAACTTCCCATGGGAACGCGGGAACAGAATTTCGCGCCTACGAGATATGTCGCACATTTGACATGACTGCGGTCTTAGTTGCACCAGTTTGTGCAAAGAACAGTTAATCAGTTGACTAAATAAACTATACCCGGTTAACAGCCTTACAGTAAAGTTTATAGTGATTCCGGCTGAGTGGAAATTCGGATAGTTGGATCGTTTTAATTAGTGTTAAGTTTAAGTACGTAATTTAGTACTACATATTTACGATTAGAATGCACTAAAGTCAACAGGTAAAATCAGCATTAAATTTATTTGAGTTTTCGTAAGACCGGGTACCATTAATAAAGGGATTGTTAAGTCTATTTGAGAGACTTTATAGGCGAGGACCTATGCAGGGGTGAATTGAAGCATACCAGTGGTGCACCTACTGACTCCGATGTCATTGTAAAGAGAAAGAGATCTCGAAACGAAAACCTGTACCTACCAACCAGCTTGGTACATTGAAGCCATATCACCCTTCCAAAATATTGGGAGAAGCCTACGTCTACGTTGATTGGTATGGTATAATGATAGAAAGGTGTAAGGACCCCAACAGTAGAAAAAGTGCCGGCTTATAATGTCCCATGATACTTTATTGTAGGTACCTACTAACACGGCAATAGGGTCACCCCCCAGGTCAGTAGGACATAAAACTGTAAGGTGAAATTTAGGCATATAGTATGCCTCTGCCTACCCCTTCGGGGATGAAGGCGTAACTATATGTATGTATGTACTATTAAGGTGGTACTTGTCACTCTGCCTGTTAGAAAATGTTCCGAATTACCAAAATAATGGCAGAAATGGTATAGTTTATTTTAAATTTTTATTTTCGTTCCCGCTTCCCATGAAAACTTATTCCAGGGATAAAAAGTAGCTTATGTGTTATTCCAGACTATAATCTATCACTGTACCAAATTTAAGCCAGATCCGTTCAGCAAGATGAAATAGGAATAAACATCCACAATCACAAATTTTCGCATTTACAATACCATTAAGATTGTAAATCTTATTTTATCCTGCATTCATTTGCATTCATTCTTCATTCGCATTCATTATACACACGTAGAAAAGCAAATACCAACAGAATTATCTCCTCAAATACCACGCATTATAGTGCTAACTGCTAAGTTTGTTTTTCAAAAATTGTTCAAGAAAGCGTTTAATGTTTAATGAACACTTAATTAACTCAGAAGCTAGCTCAATCTTTTTGCGGCTCGTAAATCATAAAATGATTAATCTAGATACTAATAAGAACGAACTGTGTTCTAAATTTTCTTTCAGCCGTAAACGCAGTTCGCTAGAAAAAGCCTATACATAATGAATGCAGTATTCACCACAGTCTATATAAATTACATTCACAGTATGGCGTTGAGGGAGTGCATCGATCTTGCTGCGAGGCTTGCATCATTCCAATAACCGACATTTTTCAAATAAATGTGACTCGATTTATTGAATTTATCGGTTATTCTTACAATAAGTGAATCGGAAGAAATAGTGATGGTACTCCTTACTAGTCCCTACTAATATAATAATTGCGAAAGTACCGAAGTGTAAAAGTGCCTGTTATGCTTTTACACCTGAACCACTAAATCGATTCTGATGTAAAGCTTAGGATAGGAACAAAATTCTGGGACAAACGTAAACAGTTTACAGTAAAGAAACAACAGTTTATAGAAACTTTCTTCTCAAATCTTTAACTTAAATTTTCGGTCAAGTATGTAAACTCTTTCCTACTGGAATTTTCTATTAATACACCTTGCTTAAAGGACTCGGTCCAAATGTAAATATATTTTATGAAATGGAACTCCATGGTGGGGTCATGCCTATAAAATAAAAATTGAAAACTTTGAATTAGCAAGTCTTAGAAATAAACGTTTTATATTGCTCTCGTTTATATCCTGTGACTCTTTTTAAAATAAAACGATCTCCACAAACACTTGCAGAGATTTTTATTACGCATGATAGCTGCTATTGCCAACTATTATCAGCCATATTTATTGTATCATAAACATCCTGAGGATTTCCACTAAGCAATTAGGTACTAGTTAAAATAAATGCGAGTAATCGTAAAGTATGAAGCTAGTTACAATTTCTAGGTACAGTATTCAGCTGTCTGCAAAGCTCATTCCGATTTACGAGCTTATTATTGTAGTGGCCATCATTCCTAGGCGTTTATTTACATCGTAGAAATCACTGAAACCAAACTAACTAACTAACTAACTATCTTCACGCCAAATCCCTTGCGGGGTAGGCAGAAAGAACCGAGCGCCACACGGCACGGTCCATACACACCTCACTTGCTTCTTCAACTTTCATTTTTCTTTTCATGCATGCACGTCGGTTCCTACGGCTCTTGACACCACCTTCAACTAACACACGATTAATTTGGTCGTGGTAGGTGTGTCGTGGCCTTCCCCGACTCCTACGTCCATCCACTTTCGCGTTGTTTATCTGTTTTGTCATTCTTTCATCTCCCATTCGTTCCACATGCCGCCCGAACCATCGTAGCATGCCCTTCCTTACTTTAACACAGACACTCTCTTTCAGACCAACTCTCTTTCTTACATCTTCATTCCGAACGCGATCTGCGAGCGTTACTCCGCAGATTTTGCGTAGCGCGCGCATCTCGACCGCGTTTATTCTACTTTCATGCGTTTCCTGCCATACCCAACTCTTGCTTCCATACGTTAGCGTAGGTATCAGCACCGCATTGTGTACTGCGAGCTCGGCCTTTTGACTTAAGGCCTTGGTACCTAAAAGTTTGCCTAACGCTCCATTCACGCTATTGAAATTGAAACCAAATTGAAACCAAACGATTGCACATATATCTACAACTAAAGCAATCAATCAAATCAACCTATGGCAGTCCACTCGCGTGGACGTAGGCCCTTCCCAGTTCACGCCACAACACACGGTACTGCGCCTTCCGCATCCAGTCCCAGTCTGCGACGTTTTCTAAATCATCGGTTCATCTGGCGAGTGGACGTCCTACCCTACTTTTGCTAAGTTGCGGACGAGGTTTGCCAAAACACATACACCTATTTGTCTCAAAAACATACCCCCATAGCTGCTACACGCATCGCGCCCTCTACGCCCTCTACATTTGAGGTCCTCGGGGACCACGCTAATGGGATCAGAAATACCCTAACGCTGTTGAACCTTTTATTTTATATCTAAGAAAGTATCCACTGTTTTTGCACATCAAATCTTGATAATACAAATTATTAAATTACAGATCGCGTCTCTTTCCTTTCCCGCGTAAATTCTATGTCTGTCATGTTCGGGCCACACTAAGGGGAAATGCCATTAATTAGCGCGTTGATGGACGTTAAACGTTAGTGTAGCCACCGAATTATCGCGATAATTCGACAACGGCATTCACATTGCCGTTTGACGTTAGGCGATAGCTCAAGTGGCGGCACATCAAGGAGATTAACGCGAGAATTATTACGTTGAAGCGGCCACACTACGTGTGTCAGTGCGCACCGTGAGAGTGTGACCGTTTTCAGTATTTTAATACTTTTTCGGTATATTTTATTGACTTTTTTCGATATCAGTATATTAATGGGTATATTGGTAAAAGTATTTTTGGGTATATTTTGAATAAAAGGTTACGGTAAAGGTGCTCCCTCACCGGGAGCATTCGCCTGTAATGTAACAAATTAGATTCGACTTTGAGCATTGAGTTACGGCCTGCCTCCCTGACCGACGAGCGTTCGCATGTAATGTAACATTTATAGATTCGACTCGAGCATTACGTTACGATGCTACCTCCCTGACTGACTCGAGCATTCGCGTGTAATGTAACATTTATAGATTCGACTCGAGCATTACGTTACGATGCTACCTCCCTGACCGACACGAGCATTCGCGTGTAATGTAACATTTATTATAGACTAGCTGATGCCCGCAGCTTCGCCTGCGTGAAATTTTGTTCTCTTTTCCGCGTCTCATGGGAACTTATTCCCGGGATAAAACTTGTATCATTTCAGACTATAATCTATCTCTGTAGGTGATTACATGATAATTTTGCAATCCAATATGGCCGCCGCGCCGAAATCACAAAATTTCATGATGGGTATCGTTTAAGGGGGTTTTTGGTATGCTGAGTACGAATTTCGGGTTAATTTAGATTTCGGCGCGGCGGCCATATTGGATCTCTAGATCCAATATGGCCGCCGCGCCGAAATCACAAAATTTCATAATGGGTATCGTTTAAAGGGTTTTTCGGTAGGCTGAGTACGAATTTTATGATAATTTTTGCAATCCAATATGGCCGCCGAGTCGAAATCACAAAATTTCATGATGGGTATCGTTTAAGGGGTTTTTTGGTATATATTGGATATATTGGATTGCAAAATTGTCATGTAAAACAGCTGGGTGTGGGGCTCCCGGTCCCGGAACGGGGCCGTCCTACCCATTAAACCTGGTGGTATTCCTCCTCCCTATAGCCGGGAATCCGGAAAGCCGGGAAAATTCTTTGGCTTTCGGCCGAAAGCCAAAAAAATTTCCAAAGATTATTCCCGTCGAGAACCGTTCGGCGGCTCTCCTCGGGGGAGCAAGATGGGAGGTTCCCCCGGAGCTCGATAAGGACCTGAAAAAATAAAAACCCAATTCCTCATCGCAATTATTTTTTTCTTTGTAGGGTTTGTTGCAATAACATTCGGTAATTTTTTTTTACGAAGCGTGTTGCAAGTGAAGGACGTTGAATTCAATCCTTCAAATAAAATGTTAAATGTAAATTCTAGTTTCTTCTTTTATAAAAATAAGGTAGTAATTAAAGAATAAACACGTTTTGATAATCGGTATTTTTATCGGTATATTTTCTCAGTGCCAGTATTAGATATATATAATATGTAGATACATTTCAGTATATTTTTAAGGAGCTAAGGTATTTTTGTAAAATTTAATTCGGTCACACTTAACGTCAATTTAAACGCCAAGAATGGGCATTCACGCGAGAATTATTACGTTGAAGCGGCCACACTACTCAAATGGTGACGGTTAAGAATTAACGCCATAATTAGCGCAATATTTATCGCGATGATGGGCATTGACGTTTTCCTTAATGTGGCCCCGGCATCACAAACGTTTGCTACTATCATAGACTAAGCATAGAGTATAGAGCACCGGAGTTTAGGGCACATAAACTAGGCGTTTAGATAGAAAGCTCTAATATATGTGAGGTAGTTCAAGACTGGAGGCTCGTTTGGAAAGCTGGGTGCAGTCAGGCCACTAACAGGTTGCAGCCTGCTTTCCAAGATGCACTTTCTGATATCAAATACCAACTAGTATTGTGTCTAACAGTTGTTTTTGATGCATATTTGAATGCGGAACGGATTTTTTTTTTACTATTCGTAAGAAAGGTTGTTTATAAGATTGTAACTAGTAAGACATTTAAACTGTTTCTGTGAAGTTATGTAGTTTAGGTAATCAGACCATTGCCCTTGTCACAAGGTCAAGTCTCGCTCCGACCTGATTTTTTATTTTTATCAATAAATTATTTTCATCAACGGCCAACCGAAACTCTTAAACCTAGACACTAGAATTATTTAGTCCGCTGCATACCTTAACCCTAGAAGCCCAATCTAGGTCATTTTGACCTACACACAAACGGATATTTGCTATCCTTTTCGCACCGTTTCTTCGATTGTCGTGATTGATCAAACTAACTTAGTACGCACCAAGGACTAACAGGAGACGTCTGTGTCACATTGGTAAGTACCACAATTTTGTACTTATCGTAATGCTGTAGGTCAATTTTACCTATGTTTGGTCTTTGTGTAAGTTTTATTCACGTGGTAAATTTTAAGGAAAGCAATTTTAATTGGATTGAACGTTGTATTTTCTTTCGTTTCTGCCATAACATGCTAACTAATAAGGAAAAGCCATTAAATCTCAGAGATTTTACAAAAAAAATTGAGCACTGATTTGACCTCGCCATGGATGAACAAGCGACTGGAAGCTCCAACTTTGAAGGTTTCGGTGTATGACAATATCAAGAAAATGCTTCAAACTGAGCCACAATCATCGTCGGCTGATCCCACAGATGAACCAGAGCCAAATAAGCGACGCTACTGTGAATATTTTTCATATAAAAAAGCAGTGAATTACAAATTTAGTGTGCATCAAGTGCAAAAAAGCAATATGCCATGAACACAATATTGATGTGTGTGAAAACTGATTACAAAGTGAGATTATTGTAATAAAAGTATTACTTAATTATGAAAAATATATTAGTTTGTTGTAAGAAAGACAATTTATTATATTTTTTGTTTGTTTTTTTGTTTATAAGAATTAAACCGTGAAGATCTCAATTTGTACCAAAAATTTTGATTCTCACTTATCACTTGTTATCACTAAGGTGTAATAAATCAATATTAATATTATTTTCCTTTATTTTAGTATACAATTAGCTGAAAAAATAATACATTTATAAATATTTGTAAATCAATCAATATCATCATCATCAATACATATAATAAAATCGTAACAGGTCGCTGTCTGTACATGGAAGATAAATAAGAAAAAATATTATAGGGGGGCTTTATGAACGCAATAGAACCCAAAACAATGATTTTTAGAATTTTTGTCTGTTTGTCTGTATGTCTGTATGTCTGTATGTCTGTATATCTGTTTGTCTGTACGGTTGTGCACGCTAATCTCAGTAACCGCTCAACCGATTGCAATGCGGTTTTTTTTATTGTGTTGAAGTTTGCTCCAGTTAACATTTAGCGTTTGTTTTATGTAAATCGGTTTAGAAACAAAAGAGTTATAACACTTTTAAGAATCAAATATTTTGAAAATTTTAATTGTAGGGGTTTCTTTGAATGTGAGTGAACCTAAACTGGCGTGTTGGCTTAATCATAAAAGAGCTTAATGATTAAGACTTTTATGATTAAGCCAACACGCCAGTTTCAGACGCTGCTTGATGACTCTGATGAAGAAATACCTTTCCTTTCATACACCTTACGTGACGTAAACGAAGTTGCGGGCTCAGCTAGTATAACAATATAAACAGATTTACAGGTACATTTACTTGTGTATGTCAATTTGGCCTATAATTGGGCTTTATAGCTAGTAAAATATGATTGGGCTTCTAGGGTTAAAGTAGAACTTTTAAAAACTTTGGCGCTGTAGGGTAAGTTTAATGTTGATTCAAAGAGCTATCTGCGTTCTGGGACATCCTTCCGAGGGCTTACCCGGGGCTCCCAACCATAACCGGAGTCCGGCATAGCATCCATGATGAAGTTTTCCTCCGACCGTGATGTTATGGTCGATTTGAGTTCGTCATGACATCCGACGGAATTTCCACGCGCCAAAATAGCGTCTACTCCCACCTGTTCTGCTGACTAGTTCTGTCGGCAGAACTACTGGTAATTTTTTTCCCATAAGGGGATGAACGCTAGTACATTTGCAAGAAAGAGTACCGGTGAATATTAAGATATAAATACGAGTAAACTACAATTTTCTGCGTATGTAGGTTATTGATCGATATTGTACTACTGTTGAATCTAATATACTATCTCGTTCATGTAATCACCGCTCTCGATAAAGCCAATTGTTACTTACCGTTTGGCGTATCATAGATACTTGTGGCGTACTTCTCAGGAAATACGAGAGAAACAACAGTTTCTTTTTTTCAATAAATGTTATTGTCGGTGTCCGGTAGAACTTAGTCACGACTAGTGTTTCCTCTTCTTCTTAAGTCAAGTAGGTACCTACCTACCTAATTTTCAGGTCAAATTATATGAATCTTTCTCATGTTAACTTTATTTTCATTCCCTCCCGCTCTATAAAATATATTGCAGAAGGGGTTTTTGGCGAGACTTGTGTCTGTAGTCTGTGACTCTGTTGCATTAAATTACCTACGTCTCTAGGTCACGTGGATCATCTGTTCAAAGTTTGAAATAAAACAAAAATGACTACGTCAATCGGATTGAACTTTCACAATAAACGTTAGAGGGGCAGTCGGCTGAGACCGTCTCACGGCTTTTTGCTCATATATTTTCAAGTTTGGAATAAGTTCTATTGCAGTAAAGCGGTGAGGACTTTACTGGAGCTATCAGTTCAATATATCAAAGAACGAAAACAGTCGCCTTTCAGTACATCATTAGGTATAGTAAACTCTTTAATTATATAGAGTAAACTTATAAAATGTCTATCTTACTAACATTATAAATGCGAAAGTTTGTGAGTGTGGATGTGTGGATGTTTGTTACTCTTTCACGCTGAACGGCTTAACGGATCTGGCTGAAATTCGGTACAGGGATAGATTATGGTCTGGAATAACACATTTTTATCCCGGGAATAAGTTCCCATGGGAAGCGGGAATAGAAACAAATTTTAAGCGGGCGAAACTGCGGACATCAGCTAGTAGATATTCAATAATTTAGACTATCTGCTCCCAGGGCTTTACGTGTGACATACTACGAAATCCGTAGCACCTTGTGAACACTTACAATTATGTATGGTAATCTGCCAGATTCATTTATTATTACTGCTCCGGTCCTTTGAGTAGTGACATTACATACCTATGTTGCTTCAGAACAAATTGGCTTTCTAACGATGAAAATATTATTAAACACATCATAGGGCCGTCAAATTGATGACCACTGTCAGTAGCCATGAGGAGAGTGAGAGAGACTCTCTATCGGTAGAAGCCGTCATGGATTTCCATCTGGCTGGCGGCATCAATTTGGTGCTTAGACCATATATCACGGGACTACCCTTTGCGAACCACCGCATACAAAAATATTCTGCCAGTTTTCATACAAGTGAAGGGGGAAACACAAAGACATAAAAAATGTCATTGCATTTAAAAATGTATTAATCGACAATCGCGTAATGGCTGTTGTGTGTTAATTTTTATTGTACAGTCAACTACAATGAAATGTACTAGTTTAATCATATAAAATGATGTACTGATGTACAGTGCTTTTTATAAAGCCAAAAGACCAAATGGTCATGTGCAATGGCAGAAAACAATGCTTAAGTAAGGCGCATCCTGTGGTTAGATGATCTAAGATTTGGTGAGATGTATTTATAAAAAAAAATCACAAATAACTACAACCTCTGCAGTATCTGAGCATGTTACAAATAAGTTCAAATACGTTTAATATGTAGGAATGCTATAATCACCAGAGATTGCATGTTTATATTAGACTAGCGGACATCACGCGGTTTCACCCGCGTAGTTCCCGTTCCCGTGGGAATACGGGAATAAAATGTAGCCTATGTTCACCGCAAAGAGTGCAGCTTCCTAACAGTGAAAGAATTTTTCAAATCGGTCCAGTAGTTCCGGAGCCTATTCGTTACAAACAAACAAACAAAAAAACAAAAAAACAAAGAAACAAATCTTTCCTCTTTATAATATTAGTATAGAAAACAAACAAACATTTTTATCCTCTTCATAGTGTGATAGATAGTGTAGGGACCGTTGATGGGTCATTGGTCTAGCGTCATCCAAATATGGAGTAAAATCTCACTGCAACAACTCTCTCTACGTCCACGATTTCATGCGACGTCGACCGTCAACCGTAATGGCCATACCACTTACTCTCAATTTCTTTATAGCAATTTATAGACAGTAGTAAACCATTTTCGCGGTCACTAAAGGTGTATACAGACGTGAAACTTTCTTTGTACAACATTATATTCTGGTAGCACTATCATAAAACGAACTGAACTTTGACCTATGGACGAAGCTTTGTGCTTGATAGCTTGTTACAATGGGGACGACACAGACTGTTCATTCAATAAAAAAATATTGACAAGGTTCATCATGTGTATTTTGAACACTCTTGAGTGTCTTACCTACCTATATTAAAAGCCTCGGTGGCGTAGTGGTGCTGTTTGTGACTACAGTACATAAAGTCTTGGGTTTGAACATTGAGTTGAAACAAATATTTTGTGATACACAAATGTCTGTAAGTAAATATCATAAGTAGGTATATCCAACAGCTTGCTTTTTTTTTTTACTTGAGGGAAAATCCGCACGAATGTTATGCCGGACTCCTAACGACTAAAAAACCTCACGTAACGCCCTGCAGCCTATGGTTGGAAGCCCCGGGTAAGCCCTCGGAAGAATGTCCCAGGACTCCCAACAGACTACGGCCGCCACTGCGGCCTCGCCCAGGGGGTGGTTCGGGTGCTATCCCACGTCTTTTGGGGGTTTCGGGTGTGAACCCGCTTCTAAGGGGGGGCGTGCGTTAGGTTCTCACGTCACGCTGCCGTCATGGGCCTGCTTCTGTAAGGACGGTGAGCCGCCCTCTCACCGTCCTCAGGTCCCCGGTCATGGAGGCCGGTAGACCTCGGCGAAGACACGTCGGCGGCGCCCAAGCCGCCGACTGCGGAACTCGGGTGGGAGAGTTCTCTTCCGTTCTCGCCCCGCCGCCTCTTTCACAAGCAAGACCTGCTCGCAGAAAGAGGCGGCGCAGTCCCATTTACTCCCGCTGGAGATCATGGTTCGCACCATGGTCTCGAGCGAGAGAGTGTCCACGTCCAGACCCACCACGAGGACCTGGCGCTGTTGCGCCCACGCCGCCGCGGTCCTCGCAGTACTGACTCCATCAGTTTGCTAGATCCTATAGAACAAGCTTATTATTTAGCTTAATTTGATCCAGATGGATGTCCCATCATAAAAAGATATTTATATCAACTTAGACTGAAACTTGACTATTCAGGTTCATTGACATTAGAATTTCAACCCAAACATACACTTACAAGTTATAAACACAGGCACCATATAATTATTCGCTTTAACTAGAGCTCTTTGTATGCTAATTACGTTATCTAAGCATATAAATTGTTGATTACCTGTACCCACATCCTGTGGTGGCCGTAGGGGGTGATTCCCCCTTACTGCATACATAAAGGATACAAAAAAGATTGATAATTTTTTTTTTCTTTTTAACCGTCTTCCAAAAAAAAAATACAGACGAATTGAGAACATCCTCCTTTTTTGGAAGTCGGTTAAAAAGGAGGAGGTTCTCAATTCGTCTGTATTTTTTTTTTATGTTTCTTACCGGCAAATCGCTTGAGAGAGTTAACCGTGATGATTCTTTTTTTATTTGAAAGCTGGTGCTTCCCATGTGGTCCCATATACAGGAAGTAAGAATCGGATGCTGGGATCCTGGAGAAATCGAAGAAATACCTCGAATCGAGGGAATTCCTTAACCAAAGACGTATTATAATATAGACACGTCATGTACGAACATCACGGCTTTCAAAAACGGCAAATATTTTGTTCATTCAAAAAAAGAATTTCTATGAAATTATCTATGGTAGCATGTATGAAAAGTAAGGCAATTGCCTGACTTTTTTGTTGCCATTTTTCAGTGTTGGTAACGTATCTATAGTTTTCATATATCATTGTCCTTAACGATTTACCTTGTGTTTGGGCTTGATTAATTTGTATTGGGGAGAACATTTACCCTAGACAGATATATTTTCAGTCTACCCGTCACTAAAAATAATGAAAAAAAAATTTTTAACAAAAAAACCAAAAAAGGAGGAGGTTCTCAATTCATCTGTTTTTTTTTTTCATTTTTTTGTTTTTGCTTGAAGTCGGTTTTTTTTAGTTTAAACGGTTTTGTGACATTAAGTTATTACTATACTTATTTCCAGAATATAAAGTAGCCTATGTGTTATTCTATTATACCAAATTTTAGGCAGATCCATGCAGCCATTAGAGCGTGACAGAGTAACATACATCCACACTCACACTCGTAATTTACTTTCAAATCTTTATTCATTTAAGATGAAGAGCTTTTGGTTTTTAGAACATCTAACTGCCCAGCCTATTTTCTTTTGTTCTATTTTTTCGTGGTTGCTATTTCAAACTCAGTCGAACTCACACTGATCGAAGAGAGCCCCAATTCACGAAGTTTCTTTACCGAATCGCAGTGACTTTGCTTACGATTCGGTAGAGACAAGGCGTATCATTGTGGCTTCATATGTAGTCCAAAAGGCCTAGGGTAGAATTTTCAGTTATTTTAACATCGAAATTCTCTTTAAATACCTAAAACACTTGGGTATATGCTATACGTCCATGTATGATTTAAAAAGTAACCTCAAGTTGCATAGAGAAATGAGTCACCTGTGACTCATGAGCTTATTCCAATACGTTTATGTGAGTCATATATGACTCACTGGACAGAGAAGTTGTTAAGGTAAGGCCAGTATCCACCAGAGATGTGCTATGCTACTTTGCTATTGATTTTGTATTACAGACAGTTTTAAATCTAAATTATGATTTCCTCCTCTTACAACACCGGAATCTCCGGGCAGAGTGATCGGCGGGTTAAGCGGCATGTCATTGCGTCTGAAACTTGGGGGCCAATGTCAATGTAGGAGTTCCTGAGGTAAAGAGTAGCCTATGTAGCTTTTCCGAAGCTCTATTCTATGCCGCGGTAGTCAAAGTGTGTCGCGAATCCTAGGACATACTTTCGAGGGCTTACATGGCGCTGCCAACCGTAGGCAGTCGTGTGACACGTGTGGTTTTAGTCGGTAAGAGTCCGGCATAGAATCCATGAGGGATTTCCACACGCTAAAATACAGAAAGCTCTATTCTATGCCTGTAAGTACCAGTTTACCCAATATCATTCCAATTGAATCCGGTGTCTCCCATTAGTTCTATAGAAATGTGACGTCATAGAACTGTTGAAACATTTTTGTCCCTGTTTTTCTATGATAGATCAGATGCACCTAAATTTGTCCCATTTGTTCCATAGAACTACGATAGAACTGTTAAAACATTTTGTCCTATTTGTTCTATTTTGTGATGAGTCGTTATAGTTATCTAATCTCTTTTATATTCAAAGGAGGAATAATAAGTATCGTGAATACACTAATTATAGAGCTATAGACCCTCGTTAATGTTTTTATATTAATATATTTGTTATTTACCAATAAGTTGGTGGTTTATTTTAATTATGGTTAATAAAACTAATCGCTTTAAATGATTTTAGCTTGTTTTATTGCAACATTCAACTGTAATATTCTATAATTCCTTTTATAAAGTGGTTCCGATAAAGGACACTAAGGTCCAGTGTGTATTGTACGTACCTCATAATATGTAATGTAAGTATGTATGTAAGTAAATCTGGTTATGGAAATAGGAGTTGGAATAAAAAATGTGTGAAAGGCATTTTGGAACATGTAAAAGGGGAACTTGTAGAACATGGAGATCGAGGTTTCCAATTAAGCAAAAGTATTATTTTTTCTATGGAACAAATGGGACAAATTTAATTGCATCTGATCTATCATAGAAAAACAGGGATAAAAACGTTTTAACAGTTCTATGACGTCACAGTTCTATAGAACTAATGGGAATCACCGATTGAATCAGTTCATCTACTAAACCCTTAGACATGAAAGTCCAACAGGCAGTCGGAGTTACTTTCGAATTTATATTTTAGAAGGCATATAAATATACATATTATGTTATAGTACTATGTTTATATTATATAACTATCTTTAACTAATACACGTATCATAATACAATCAGTGATGCACGACAATTAAAAAGTTATACGTAAAATGCCGCCGTCTCACCGACTACCTATCATACTTTCCCATTCTCACCCGGAAAATAGATTCGAAGTCGTTTCGTCTCACTTGAGTCACCGTCACAATCATTATGACTTTTGAAATGGTATTTGTCAGATATCCCACAATGCCCTTTCTCGAAATGAACTTCTGACTAGTGAAAGGTCCGTGAAATTGATTTCACAGCGAATAGACCGAGATAGATCATGGCTATAGGAGAGGAGCCTTTGAATAAAGTTATTAATTCAATTTATTTATATTTTAGGTTTCCCAAGAAGCGGGATAACATCTGTGCCTTTCAAGAAGCTAGAACAAACACGGACCTAGAGGACCGGGTTGTAGAGAACCTGGGGTTAAAGGAATGAAAATAACAGTTACAGTGATATACTACAAGAATATACGTGTATTACCAAGTACACGCCCACATTTTGCCAAGTATATTTGTCTTTAATAAGTAGTAAGTAAGCCTATAGGCACAGGGCGGAAACTCCAGCTTGAATGTGTGCGTGTGATCAATAAATTGTAAGCAAATTGTCCGTCAACGCGCACGTCAACTCTACTGACAGCTGTGGCGCGACAGGGAGTTGCGGATCTGTATGTAATACTATTATAATATCTATACTAATATTATAAAGAGGAAAGATTTGTTTTTTTGCTTTTTGTTTTTTTTTTGTTTTTTTGTTTGTTTGTTTGTAACGAATAGGCTCCGGAACTACTGGACCGATTTGAAAAATTCTTTCACTGTTGGGAAGCTACACTCTTTGCGGTGAACATAGGCTATATTTTATTCCCGTATTCCCACGGGAACGGGAACTACGCGGGTGAAATCGCGTGACGTCCGCTAGTCTTTGATAGGCAAGCCTATAGCAGTCGCGGGCACTTCCACTGAAAAATTTTAACGAACTGCCCGCGCACGTGTTTCTCTCCTCTTACAGGGTTTTTTAAGCGGAGCGTGAAGAGGCTCATCATAGGGCTGCCAAATTGATGACCACTATCAGAAGTCATACGGAGTGTGAGAGAGACCCTCTATCGATAGAAGCCGTCATGGATTTCCATCTGGCTGGCGGCATCAATTTGGCGAGAATATTTATAAAAAAAAATCATAAATAACTAGGTACAATCTCTGCAGTATCTGAGCACGTTACAAATAAGACCAAAATACGTATGGTATGCTATAATCACTAGTGATTGCATGTTTACATTAGAAAACAAACAAACAGTGATGTCTACAGTTACCATATAAAAACAATTACTTGAATCAATTTCATTCAAGTACATACCTAATTTACATAATTGTATCGTGTAACATGCTTATTTGCATTGTGGCAAAGTTCTGTCTACGATTGTATACCTATCTAAGTAAGTACTTATCTCGGTATAAAAAACCTATATCATGTTTTTGTTTTCAAACTCTTGGGCAGATTTTTTCTATGTAACCCACATAGAAAACATCTGCCCAAGAGTTTGGTCTCGTGTGAAAATCCTACATGTATGCTATGCCGTACTCCTAAACTACACGATGCCTTAGAACTGTCAACGGCCTAAGCCTTAAGGAGAGTTGTGTACTGTCTAATACAGTGATGGGCAAAGTACGGCCCGCGAAAGCATTCAATCTGGCCCGCCGACGGTCCATCTACAATCTACATGAATAGTATATGGCTAGTGATAACTATATTTTGACGGTCCAGAAGCATTATGTAAGTAGATTCTACTCAATAGAACAATATACGCATAGATGAAGGAGTCAGCTAGAGCGTGAAAGAGTAACATACAGCAACACATCAATATTAAAAAGAAGTAAGGTTAAAAGTTTCAGCACAAAATGCATTTTTCCTAAAATTCTGGCCCTCCTCTGAAAATTCTTAATTTCTTCTGGCCCCCCATTAAGAAAGTTTGCCCACCACTGGTGTAATATTATAAATAATGAATAGGGTCCCGTTTTTACTCTTTGGGTACGGAACCCTAAAAAGTGTACAAATTCTCAGTTAGGGAACTTGGGTACGGAACCCTAAAAAGTGTACAAATTCTCAGTTAGGGAACTTGGGTACGGAACCCTAAAAAGTGTACAAATTCTCAGTTAGGGAACTTGGGTACGGAACCCTAAAAAGTGTACAAATTCTCAGTTAGGGAACCATAATACCTGCTTACGCTTGCGCTTACACGGTACTTGGCGGGTTTAATACACTCGAGAGCAATGAATCCGGGTCACTTAAAGAATCCTAAAAATCTCGGAAACTAAAAATGCTAGGTTAATGCAATAAATTGTATTTAATAGACAATGTAATACTCCTTAAATGAAGGTATGAAAACTTCTTAGTTATTGTAAAGTTATATCATAAAAAAATCAAATTTGAAAAAGGGCCACTTTCGAAGATGGAACTACGAAATTACAGCATTTGGTGTTGCTTTTGTTTGTAATCTGTCATTTATGTGGGTACATAAACCATGTTGATAGTGCTCTATATTCATTAATCAAGCTGAAATTATGTCGCTTACGCCTGAAGAATGCACCAGAATACTTACAATGCTGGAAACCGACCGGAGTCAGCGCGATACAGCCAGGACTGTCGGTGTGTCGCTGTCAACAGTACAAAGAGTTCTCCGACGTTACGAAGAAACTGGTTCTAACCTACGCAGACCAGGAACGGGCAGAACCAGGTGTACCACAGCACGAGAAGACCGATACTTGGTGAACACCATGCTTCGAAATCGCTTTCTCACAGGAACTGAAGTCACCAATCAGTTTCGACGCCTCGGAGGAAGTAACCCAAGTGCATGGACAGTAAGACGTCGGCTTGCTGAATCTAACTTAAAACCCCTTAGACCTGCAAACGGCCCTAAACTGGAGCGTGGGCATCGTATTTCGAGACTAAGGTATGCCCAGAGCCACGTAAATTGGAGTATTGAAGATTGGTCAAAAGTTATGTTCTCCGACGAATCAAAATTTATGCTCTACAAGCACGATGGAAGACACAGAGTGTATCGAAGACCAGGGGAAAGATTCAAGCAAGCATGCATCGAAGAAAAAGTAGCCTACGGTGGTGGGTCTGTACTTGTGTGGGCCGGAATTTCTTCTGAAAGTCGCACAGAGCTGGTGATCATAGAAAACGGCTCTTTAACTAGCGTAAGATATGTGGAAGAAATCCTCAATGATCACGTTGGTCCATTTATGGTCAATTTAGGTGAGGATGCTATATTTATGCATGACAATGCCCGACCTCATACAGGTAGGATTGTGAATGACTACCTTCAAGAGATGAACATTACTCGTATGGAGTGGCCAGCGCGCAGCCCGGATATCAACCCGATCGAGCATGCTTGGGACGAGCTAGGCAGATGCGTAAAACAACGAAACCCTCCCCCAATCACGCTTCGTGAGCTCAAAATTGCTCTCACAGAGGAATGGGAGAATATTCCCCAAAATCGTATAAGGAACTTGGTGTACAGCATGCCAAACCGCGTAAACGCAGTAATGGAAGCACGAGGAGGCAATACGAAGTATTAAAATTCAAGAAAATCGTAATAAAGTTCAAAAATTTCATGTTTCCTATTTTTGTTTTAAGGAGAGATCAGCAGTTTTTTCTTTATGTAATTTTGTGTTAATAAAATGTATGGTGACTCATATTTTTTTTACTTTCATTTAAGGAGTATTACATTGTCTATTAAATACAATTTATTGCATTAACCTATCATTTTTAGTTTCCGAGATTTTTAACATTCTTTAAGTGACCCGGATTCATTGCTCTCGAGTATATTTCCCATTTGTACGCACTGTATAATATTAATTTAATAAACTAGGTCATGTTTTTCTAATACATCAATTTTAGTATATTGTAAACGTATATCAGAAATGTAATTTATTATTTTAATAACTTTTTATTGTTAGAGTGCTATTGACTGGAGACTTCTTAATTCTGAATGCACTTCTTGTAATTTGAACTTGGTCATTTTTCCTATTCATGGCAGGCAATTTAGTTTTGTTAAATTTACTGATAAATTATGAATTCAGAATTTATTTCTAAATAAAGAGAATATTCAAATTGGCCACAGGTCTTGAAGCTCGTAACTGGAAAAGGTAGGTACCTATTTTTTTTATAAATAATTAAATGTTCACGGACATTTCACACAGCGCTATCTGATCCCAAAGTAAGCTAGGAATAACCTGCTTGTGTTATGGGTATCAGACCATGGATATTGATACTTATATACTTTTAAATACATACATATTATACATAGAAACACCCAGACTCTTGAGACAAACATTTATGGGTCACACAAATATTTGTCTCCGGTGGGAGTCGAACCCACGACCTCCAGCGCCGCAGGCGGTATCACTACCGACTGCGCCACAGAGGCAGTCTAGCAATTCTAATGAACAGAATCTATGAAGATTGTGGTGTGGCTCTGTTATAGAATCTACTTACATAAATGTTTTTTTTCGTATCATAATCATTCATTTAGTGAAATAGGTAAAAGTAAGAATAAAAAAATAAAAACTTTACTAAGGTAGGTACTACATGCCTAGACTACTTACCTGTATATTTCTTAATCTCCCATAGGCTTCGATCAAACATACCACAACAGGCTACGTAGATTTTATTCAGCAGCTGTAAATCTCTGGCCTGAACACAATATTCCTCGCATGTGATCATGATCTCCGGCGACCTGCGCCTATCCATTTTAACACGGCAATAGGCTCACCTCACCACCTATAACATGGCACCTAAAACTATAAGGTGAAATGTGTGCCTTTACTATGCCTCTGCCTACCCCTTCGGGGATAAAGGCGTGATTATTATGTATGTATGTATGTATGTATGATCATGATTATTTTATAAATACACGAGATGGCTCCGCTCGCTTGGATTTTTGTTCTTTTTCCCGCTCTTCATGGGAACTTATTCCCGGGACAAAAAGTAGTAGCATGTGTGTTATCCCAGGCTATAATCTATCTCTTTACCAAATTTCAGCCAGATTCGTTCAGCTGTTAGATCGTGAAGGATTAACAAACATGCAGACTCCTACACTCACTAACTTTCGCATTAATAATATTAATAAGATTAGGAAGAGACATTTTACAGGATCTAGGGTTTACATGATTTGTAGCCACGATTTAGAACCAGATGCATTTTTATGCTCAGACATATGAAAGGATCCGGAAAGCCGGTTCCTGGTGGGCAGCATTCTACGCACTTGTTGTAGACTTTCTGACTTAGAATTAATATAAACTTTACATTTGTACAATTCAATGTTTGCAACACGAATGACTCACGAAAGCTGACTTTGTTAGCCAATAACTGAATATTTTGGGATATCTTATACAGCGCCATCTACCCAAATTAAACTTGTGATAAAGGATCTAACAAAAGTGATAGTTTTTCAAAACATAAGTAATTGTATATGGAAAAGACACAACTCCGAAAAAATATGAACATCACACAAATATATGTACCGTACCGACCCAGGATTCAAATCTGATAAATCAGCAATGGCATTCTCGAACACATCACTGCACCAGCGAGGGAGGGCCAAAACACGGCATTGACTTCATTTAAGACCTTGCAAACAAAACATCTGTTATTGTTGTAATACCTAACTCTATATTTCGTAAAATACATGCAAAAATATTTTTCTCACGCAACAACATAATCTTTGAGGACATTTATTTGAAACACACGCGTTGAACATAATATGTACTACGAGATACTTCTTGTAGAACAAGAATACGCGAAGTTCTACAAGCAGTTCTAGTCTATCCAGCTTTCATGCATCAGTCACCTCAGGACAGGTGGCCTCTATCAAAACGTCCGTCGAGGAAAAAGGGTTTAAAAAGCTTTTGATAAATAAAACACAGTGCCGTGCGAAATCTCGTTTTACAAATATAACCTTTGGGGAACATTTAAATGCCAGTTTTATTTTTAGAAACACGGTAACCTCGGATTAAAATCAATCAAGCACGGATCATGCCATGCGCCTTGTAGAGTTCTGTAACAAGAAAATGATGCGCCATGATTAACCTAATACCTAACCTACCTTCTGTTTTTTTTCTGAAGCATCTATTTTTTTTTTGCTTTAGACCGTGTCACCACTTAGCGCATCTTTAAAAACTCTGCTAAAAGAGTTCTGAAAAGATCTATTTTACATTTTACAGATTATATTAATACTAGCATTGCTATCTGTCACAGATATTGTCAGCCGCAGCCGACAGTTTTGACAGCTAACTGCATACATTATTTTCAAGTTGTCTTTCGAATAAATAATGAAAAAATCTGTGAATCGCTATGTACGCAAAATCGATACATAATAAACAAACAATTTTCAATAGTGTTTTAAAATTTATTTAAACAACCTCCTCGAATAGCGGGCACAAAATATTTAAATAAGAAACAAGTTATTAAAAATAGAACTCACTTTTTGTTTCCTGGCTCAATTTTTATCTCTTTTCAAAACAGATAGGTAATGAACGGAAGGTTAAAATATTCACAGACCATCGAACTTCCTACTTTCTAAAATTCTGCAGATTGTGCATAAAGATCACATAAAAGTATTTAAGTACTATTTTATGCGAAAGTACGACGATGCGTCTGTCAATTTTATCATAGATTACACAGATCCTCTCACTTTCTTAGCAACGCGTGGGATAATAGTACTACCCGTTCGCGCTAAGTTTGCCGCTGGCGTAGAGTCGTAGTTCGTAGTAGGGGAGGCGCCTGGTAATCTTAGCGCGAACGGATTATATTAGTAGCGTTTATGAGACGCCCGCAGCTGCCCAATCTAACCACTTTTACTTTTCATCTCATCTTGGATGGCGAAGTCAAACACTCGGTATGACGATGTTACCGCGTGTTATATCTGAACATAACCAGTTCATTTATCAACATAAGTATTGGAGTACCTTTAAAAAAATATTAGTTCTACTTAGAAAGTGTTATTACACAACTTGTCGAAGATGTAACCATTTTTTTCTTGTTGTAATGAGGTGACTAAGCGTAGGTACCTACTTAAAAACAGTTTTAACTGATTTAGGTTTTTCTTTCGTGTAATGACGTTATTTGACTAAGTACCGAACTTTAAATAAATAAAGCAATGTGCGGCAGTTTTTAGCGATTTCAGAATACCCAAAAACATTTCAAGTAGTCTCTACGTTGGCCACTGCATTGTTAAGTCATAGAGACCTCAGCAACCTCAAATACAATACAACTGATATTGCTCAAACTTAAAACTATACCTAAATGAATACAATGAGGAAATAGTTCTGATGTGTAGATTTGTGACTAGGTACCTTTATACTTTAAATTTCAAAAACTAAGCAAAAATAATTATAGTCTTTATTAAGCAATACGGTTAATCAACTTTGCCTAAAAAGATGGTAGAACAATATACTAGGTATACCTAGTAGATAGTATTGTGACTAGGTAAGTACTTTATAGGTAATTCTGAATTTGGCGGAAAATTGGAAAGAAAATTTTAAAAACTAGCGTAATTTCTTCATTTTAGACGACTTTTGCATCCTCTCAAGCTCAAGCCGAGAAAGCCCAACAAAGAGAAAGAAAAGTCATTATCTAAATTAAATATCTTTTGACATTTGACACTGACATCGTTCAAATTACTATTCAACAAGTTCACGGTAGCTCCTCGGATTGCATACATACAGGTGAATATAGAAATATGACGACCTAACGACCATCTCATTTAATGTGAAAACTTGTTGTTTCAACTGTCTGCATGCATGAAGACAGTTGAAACATGTTAAAGATATGACAGGATGACATATAAGCGCCATTTTACAAGACGCTTTCTTGTTCACTGATACAAAGCGTTCTACTTGTCTAAAGTTGAACAGTACCTATAATAGATTTTAATGTTATTGACATTTGTTTTACAAACAGGTTTATTAAGCCTTCGTGTAAATTATTTATGATTGTAATTAGTCTAATTTAATTGACGCTTTATTATTCAAAGAACCTACCACAGTGACTAACTACATTCAACTAGATCCAAGAAGTATAAATATTATAAATAACTACATAGGGGGTTTATTTGCCCGACTAATTACTTTTAATGCGCCATTCCCTCTTTCCAAGTAGCCCGCCCAGTTATAGGATAGGGATATGCCGTACCTTTTGCATGGCGACAACGCATTGTATAGACACAGTATCGCCAATTGACTGTGGATTCATATTGCAGTCGCTTCATGGAAAATATTGAAGTTCAGCCACATTGCAGTTAGACTAAAAAGCCGACCCTAACTGGGTTGGATCAAGCTCGGACGATGGTTAATAAATAACTATTTAATTTTTTATTATCTACTGAACCTAATAATATTCCCTGGGCCGTTTGCGTGTTCCCCGACTTTTTTCTCAATAATCATGACTATGAGTATCAACATTGTTTTCGTTCCCAATGGTAACAATGATTCGAAATTGAATAACAGTTCGTAGGCAGTTCTATTGTTTTATCTAAATACATTTACATCTCCAAAAACAATCAGATTAAATCTCGATTCAAAATTACCAAATAATTGTATTGTAAACATCACTACCGTTACCTTTTTGTAATACTCCATGCCAAAGTGCATTTAAAGTTAAATAGATCCTACAATACATCGGTATATGTGAGAATTTCTCATCTTGGAAAACGACTTATAGAAAATAATACCATTCATCCATGAAACTCATGAATACACCCTTATGTACATGAATTAATTGAATCTTGGTAAAGACTCGTCTTCCTAACTCGTTGCGGATTGAATCACTATAAATGTGGAGGCCTATTCAGGTCAGTCTATCTAGGACTTTCTTTTTAGGTATACTTCATGGTTTCCTAGTTAATTGCAGTCCGCTGCTGAACTTGGTTGACCCAATCACAGAAAAAAAAAACTTGAGAGGTGTCAAGGGACACCCGGATGGAACGAAGTTCCTTTCGATTAAAGTGAAGGAATTGTAATAAAATTTTATTTTAATTTTAAAATTTTATTGTAAGCAAAAACAAAAACAGAAACAAAAACAAAAAGAAAACAAATATAAAAAAAGTGAGTGCGTGTAACCTTTACGCGCGACTGAAACTGAACAGAGCGAAACTCCTATTTGCTTTGGTGTTGCTCGTAGAGTTCATGTTCATCCCCTGGCTAGCACTAGCACTACCACTATCACTACCACTATCACTATCACTACCACTACCACTACCACTATCATTACTACTATTACTACCACTATCACTACCACTATCACTACCACTATCACTACCACTATCACATGCACTATCACTACCACTATCACTACCACTACCACTATCACTACCACTATCACTACCACTATCACTACCACTATCACTACCACTATCACTACCACTATCACTACCACTATCACTACCACTATCACTACCACAATCACTACCACTATCACTACCACTATCACTACCACTATCACTACCACTATCACTACCAAAAGTGTCGTTACAACTTTTCGTGAGAATTTTTTCCGTCTAGCCCCCTTTCACAACGCGCGCTAAGGAACTTCGTTCCAAAAGTTCTCCCAATGACAGAAGACAAAAAGTTTCCCTTTGTTGTAATTATATCTACAATATATATGGCTATTTCTACTTTTTACGATTCTCATCGTCACCTTCATGGTAAATTTTAAATACTGATTATTTCAACTATTTTTGTAAACAAACACAAAGCGTTCGGTAAGATAAGTAACATATATAAGTCAACAAATAAAATTGTGAGTCAGATTTGGAAGAATAACGTTTTGAATTATTAGATCCCACGTAGGTGACGCGACGATCCACGAAGGTGACGCAGTAGCTTTACAGACATTATTAATCATTATTTAAATACTAATTATAAGTTAATATGTTCATTTGGCAGTTATATGGTAACAGCTAGTTAACTAAAAACAATTACCAGGTCCTATACACATGCTTTTGACGTAAAAGTTATTCTAGAACCATATAACACAGTACATCTCTTTGACACAAAGTAGCAAATTATCAGTTATCTAGATCCCATAGTAAAGCTTATTTTGTCTTAATTTGGGCTAGCTAGATTATATTGTGTGAGATTGTCCGTACCTGGCTGCTTATAATGGAAGCACTCTGCGGCTGGACGATCGGCTCACCGAACTCGAGGTAGAACTGGGTCGCTTAAACTAGCACATACTGGCGTTGTGCGGAGTCCGAAGAAAGGGGGAGGACACGCTAACCCTTGCGTCGGGCGACCTAGTCTACTTTCGGGAAGGTGATGGAAGACATTCTTCCGAGGGCGGTGTCGGCTTTATGGTGAAAAAGGACCTCGTTAGCAGCATTGTGGAGATCAGCAGTGTTTCGTCTCGGGTAGCATACGTAATACTGAGACTCATCAACAGGCACTCCCTGAAGGTGATTCAGGTGTACCTATGCCCCGACGTCGAGAAGCACTGACGAGGCAGTTGAGACCGTGTACGAGGACGTGCTGAAGGCATTACAATGTACTGCCAAGACTCACTACAATGTTGTGATGGGTGACTTCAATGCCAAAGTGGGAGTACAAGAACGCCGCGAAACGTAAATCGGACCCTTTGGTGTGGGGCGTAGAAATGACAGGGGGCGTTTGCTTATCAACTTTCTTGAGGCTCAGGGGCTTTTCTTGATGAACTCATTCTTTAAGAAGAAGCCCAATATAAGATGGACTTGGCGAAGCCTCGACAAGGTCACAAGGAACGAGATAGACTTCATCATGTCGGACAAGAGGTGTTTATTTAAAGATGTCTCTCAGTGATCAACCGGTTTAACACCGGAAGTGATCACCAACTCGTCCGAGCATCTCTGAATTTAGACTTCCGCGCCGAAAGGGCCCGGATGATGAAACCTACTCTCCGACCTACTGCGCTCCAAATAGCTTTGTGTGCCGAGAAGTTTCAATTGTAGTTTCAAAATCGTTTCGATCTGCTGGAAACCACTGGCAACGATCAGGTTAAGGCCGACACTGTACTCGGGACGCTACAACAAGTCTCCCGAAGGTTTCTGTCTGGAAGAAGCAAAAATAGGTGTTCCAAGCTTTCGCCCGAGACTCTCGAGCTCATGAGAATCAGACGGCAAACGCCATCTATGCATACGTCTTCGTCAGACCAGAGAGATTTAAACATCATAATCCGAAAGCTGATACGATGCTACCTCAGACGTTATAACACCAACATCGTCGAGGCAGCGATCGAACAAAATCGGGGTACTAAAATTTTTGCGCAACAGCTCGGAAGACCCCATCTGACAAAATTAAAAACAGCGGGTGGCAAAACCGTGACCTCGAGGTTCGAGATTCTCGAAGAAGTTAAGAGCTTCTATAGAGACCTATATGCATCACGGAAAAAAAACCGATGGGACCTAGCGACTGTGACCACAGAGCCCCACTAACGCGCCACTATACCGAAGAGGAAGACATTCCGGACATTGACCAGGGCGAGGTCAGAGCGGCTCGCGAACAACTGAACCGAACAACTGGGCCTCCAGTTCTGAAAGAGCTGACGAGTCTCTTTAATTCCGTCCTCCAGCAGGTACAAACTCCTACAGCGTGGAGCGAACTGCGGTGGCTCTGTTTTTCAAAAAGGTGACAAGACCTTGCTGAAGAATTACAGACCCATCTCACTCCTCAGCCATGTTTACAAGTAGTTCTCAAGAGTAGTCACAAACCGCTTCGACGGAAAACTCGACGAGTACTACCTAAATGTATATAAGTTGATATAAGTATAAGGTACTATGTGCCTTAATTAAGCTTTAAGTGGCATGACTCTTTCCCGGGATCTGTCCTTGAGACTTGGATGCGAAGGCCGTTGTGTCTTCGTTTAAATAGCGCACAAAGGTGCTCGAAGGGTCACAGGTCTACGCCTCGAGAGCCAAAACATTGGCATGCCGTGAAAGTTCTTAGCATGCTGCACGCCTTAAGAAGCGGAATTGCACCTGAACTAACCCAAAAGACGCAAGATAACACCCAAACCCGTAGGTGAGGCAACGGTGGTAGCCTAAGCCTGTCAGGTACCCTGATACATCTTTCTAAGGAGTTACCCGGTGCGGCGCCTAGCACTAGACGAGTAAGTATGTAAGGTGTGAGTTTTAGACGGTATGGACTGTGGTTTGGATCTGGCATAACGTCCGGTGGGATTTCTACTCCTATAAAAGGGCACCACACGGAATGTTATAGGTATTGCTCTGTCATTTGCCATGATTGTAGAAACCTAGTCATTGTTCTGCTATCATTCCGCTACATACTACAATACGAATCTAAACGAGTACCACTCTTACTGAAACTAGTCAAAGATCACTTTCGTGGCATAAACTCACCTTCGTGAGTAAAACGCCACGAAGGATGTGACACGAAGGTAACAAAAATATATCTTTTTTTCAAATTCCGACAAAGTTTAGCCGTTACGGTTTAAATCAAATACTACATAAATATATCAGTTTATTTGCGGTTTCGATGAATTGACTCTGACTTTAATAGCTATTATACAATGTACAAAAAGTCACCCACGAAAAGTACTCGATTTAAGTGTCAAATGTAGAAACTTACCGATATTTTTTTTTCTCATGGAGCCAGAAGAAGTTCGTCGCTTTCCTGCGATGCCGGTCCACCAATAACGTTCAGTTAAGTTGGGTTTTGTTATTGGGGCGGTCGTTTTGATCAACAGTCAACCGTTTACTACGCAAATCTAAAGTACCTACATTCGTGTGACCGACGTTTATTGTGGTTTAAGTTCTAAATAATAGTTACAAGATTTTTTTTGTAATACTGTGTGTGTAGTGTATATTATTACGGTGAATTTAGTGTATGTAACTTCAAAATCTATGGAAATTTGGTGAAGCAGAAACCTAATGTTCAAATGAATCGGGAAGTGTGACACGAGGAGAATGCGAAAAATGACCCCGATTTTGACCTTTCGTGTTGATTTTTGGTATGAATATTTACTT